>CM057450.1:462378026-464850526 GCA_016271365.2 Neoceratodus forsteri
AACAACTGGTCCTTCACCTCTATATCCGCATGTATAAACAATGTCCTTAATAAATTTCAAGTTAAATTCCACTCCACCAAGGACAAACATGCCCCTCTTTGGATGATCTGTGTTAAAGACTCTTCTTAGCTGAGCTTATAATGTGTCTCAAAGCTCACGACTCTGCTTGACACCTTCAGAAGACCTTGGATCACCAGAGGACTTAACAAGGTAGAAATAGCTTTACAATGCCTGTATGAAAGCTACAGTACCAAGCTGTGCAAGTCAAAATATTTTGCTTCCAACCAACAGAATAACCTAACCCCTCATAATTCTGGAATGCTGCCCACTTCTTTTTTCAATCACCCCACACAGTTTCCATCCCAGTCCTCAGACTTTGCAGTTCCCCTATTTCTGACCCACAGAGGGTGCTTCCTACATCACTAGTTTTCTCCACCTCTTCTCCTTATACAGCTCCCTTTCCCAACTGCTGCATAATACCCTTATGGCATTCAAAGTGCTGCCATTATGGCACCGGGCAATCAGGGAGCCAAATGTGGGATGCGCCCCCTCCCCAAGGGCCACCCACCCCCAGAGTAGGAATCTATAAGTAGCAGGGTGGGGGAGGCACAGCCCACCACAGGGGGGGTACAGGGGTGCAGCCCCCCACAAGAAACGTGATCAGCAACATTGCCTATTGGCGCCCTAATTGCCCGGCACTGGACTGTGGGTGCATTCTGATGGTGGAACCTGCATAATAGCACCCCCCTGTGGCAAACATTTGCTGCACTGCAATGTGTCACAGAGACACATGCATGACTGTTAGCAGGGAAGTCAAGAGGTCATGGTATGGCATGGCTGCTCACAGCAACATGGAAAGATTAATGTACGAAACCAGCACTCATCAAGGAGGTGTGTGGGGAACCTGACACCCCAGTAAAGGTCTTCTATACTGGAAAGATCTTTCCCGTATATCCCTCAACTAAAGTGAAAAGCGCAGAAGAAGAAGGTGCCCTGGAAGGAACAGAAAAGAAAAAAAATCGAAATAATAAAAATCTACTAGTAAACTTTTGTCACGTCTGAGTCAGGTCCAGAATGCAAAACTTATATGGAAAGACAAGAAAACAGTATTATATATTACACTGTAACTTTTATATATACTGAATTGCAAAATATTTTACAAACCATGGGCAGTTGTTTCAGCCAATTAGCACACACACAGCAGCAATGAGAGACAGTGGGAGGGCAAATAAAGCTAAAGAAGGTCAAGCAACCAGAGAGAGAGAGAAAGTGAAGCATAAGAAGGTTAAGCTACCTGCGCAAGGTCACAAACTGAGGACGTGAATGTTATGGGATTCAAGCCTAGGTTCCCAGATCCACAGCTCTGTGTTCTAACTAGGCCAGACTTGCCTGTGCCTTTCATATCTTAAGTGCTGCGTTGTCTAAATGTTCTGACAGTAACTGTTATCTGTAGGTGCAACACAGGAAACCTAAACGGAGTCCCTGAAACAGGAAACAGTACAGTTTGGGTCAGGGGTACACATTTTGTTATCTATCACCAGCAGACTCAGACTATAAATGATACTGCTGTCCTGGGTGAATAAATTCTAGATACAGAAGTGACTTAAAATAATACATAGCAGGAAGGAACTGGCGCAGAAAAGCAAATAAACATGTTTTAGCACATAAAGTTAATTACAGCAGGGAAGCGGCAAAAGAAAGACAGTGCAAGGGGTAATCAAATGAATCAAAGCCTGAGTATTTCATCGTAATGACACTACTGACAAAAAGCTGGGCTGCATATGTGCCATGGTCTCCATGTTAGGGGCTGTAATGGCAGTCATATTATTGCAGGGAAACACACGGTGGACAGCAATACAAAAGTTACTAGGAAGGGGGAAAAAGTTTAAAATCACACTGCCAGCTCGCTGATTCAGCACCATGGTCCCAAATCGGCAACAGGCTGGTGGTTTAAACAGACATGGAAAAATCAGTATGGCTGAGGGAATGAAAATTAAAAAAAATCTCTGAATCCTCTGCAATTTCACCCACATTCTTAAACAAGCAGTTATCGATGTTTTTCTTTCATAAAGAATTTAGAAATACAGCCATAATAAGCATGATTTATCACGAGCATGGCATAATCAAACACAACCCATTGGACTATAATACATTTTACTTCAGAAGTTTGAAATTAATTTCTTAAATAAACTAGTGCTTGTCTTTACCTTGTAAGTCCACACATTTCCACATAAAATCTACCAAACAAAAATACAATAATTTTTCATTTACTTGAAATGTGCTGGCACCACACAAGTTAGAAATCATCTATTACCTGCCTATTTTCTTTTTGGCCCGTGTTTCTCAAAGTGGGAACTACCGGCTCGAGCCCATAAATGATTTTGTCAGGAAAGGCACGTCGGAGGCATGTCATCTGTGCTGCTGCATGACGAGCTTGACTCTGATTGCAGCTGCACTTTCCTTACAAGTTTTGTCCACTTTGCATAATGCTGTTGTTAACGTTAGCATGCTGGCTTATTGGGGAACAAGGATGCACCTATTAAAACATGCCCTGCATTCACCAACACTGACACACCTCTGAAATGCGCTACTAGCACAATATGTTGCTTGCGCAAGCCAACATAAAAAACAATGAACAGAATAACAGCTTGGTTTATTGCATCTATTTTTTGACAGTTTGTGTTTAAAGTGCTTCTTGGTATGATTGGAAGTGACGTAGAACTAAACTGGTTTAAGGAAATAATTTTGCAGCACTGGTATTTGTGAAATTACTTTCAGTGCTCTGAACTGTGTTTGCAAGTAAGCTGCATTTCAAAAAACTGTTTTCTCACAGATATTTTTACTTACTGCTAAAGATGCAGCATGTTCAGAGTTCTGCAATGCAGTTCTCACAAGGTCAGTAACTTTACACTAGGCAAAACTTCACGAAACTTATCTGTCTTTGACCAACTGCACCAAACCCTTACAAAGTAGATTCATCTGCAAAGTTCACAGGGGTACAGTCAGGAATTTTAAACGTGTACTAGAGAGTTGATGAAACTATAGCCCATGTAAACACAAATGAAGAGGTGCTGCACCGCCACATAAGCATTGCCCCCCACCCTCTTCAATCATCAATAGAGTAAGCAAATGATCCTGATAGGTTCACATTTTATCTAACACACACTACCAATCAGACATACTGTAAGTTAGCTGGATTTTAGTTACAGTGTTTAGGATACATTGTGATAAGCCTCTACACCACATCAAGGTAGCCGGCCTTACAGAGGACCAAAGGAACAAACAGCATTGAGTCCCACTCATGGCATATAGACCCCACCCTACAGTACCTCCACGTTCTGTGATAACGCACAAGTTCACTTGAGTACTTGCTAGCTGCTGTGTAATCCCTCCAGGCACAAGAATGGAAAAGGCAGCTTTTATTTTTTTTAATCCAGCTTTGTTTACATTTGGTGCCCCATCCTGGGGCTCGTGTTGCCCCTGGCTTTTCCAGATTTTTCTGTTCTCTGCAATGTACATGAAGTATGTCTATGAATGTTGATAAGAACTTTGCAGCAAACTGAGTGCCACACTTCCTGATGTACTGTACCTTGAGCTGTGTGAACGCAGTGCTGTACCTTCAGTTCTTTTGGACTGTACCTTCAGTTCTATCTTCAAATTGTGCCCCCTTGTTCTAGCACATCTCTTTTTCTGAAAGATTCTATCCTCTTGGAGTTTGTTGATTCACTTGAGGCAGTGACAGTGCTAACATGCACCAAAAGGGCAAAAGTTGCATCCTTTCCAAAACTGACCCATCTTTCCTTTGCCAGTGGGTCCAAATTGATGCACCTACTCTATAACAATATTTAAAGTAAGAGAATGTAAACTGTTCACAATCTGCCACTGATCGGCGCCCAGTATGGGTGCTGACCATCGAGCAGACACGAAAGACCAATAGGCCTTCTCTGCTGGCATTTTAGTACGTTAGTATGATTATGTTTTGACCCAGTAGTTTCCTCTTTAGACCCACATTTTTTACACCAGTGGGTCCAATTTGACCCATGTTTTAACCCCCCAGCACTGTCACTGCCTTGAGGTACTTGAAAGTTTCTATCATGTCCCCCCCTTTCCTGGAGGGTATACGTATTAAGCTCTTTTAGTCTCTCTTTGTATGGCTTCTGGTGCAGACCTTGCACCATTTTTAGTTGCTGCCCTCCTCTGACTGCCTCCATCCTATCTATGTCCTTGCGGAGATGGGGTCTCCAGAACTGCACTTATCCAGTAAGTTTTCATTCTACTACTCATCCTAACATGCAGTGCCTCTTGTAGCTTGCACTATAATAATACACACAAATAGTCAACAAAAACACATCAAATTAAAACAATTAGTACAAAAGCAAATGAATGAGTTGACCAAAAATACTCTTGCTCACGTAAATCATACTTATTCACTATATGCACACCAGCCAACAGCACTGTGTCACAGACCCTCAGACAATAACTATGATTTCTGCAGCACTGGCACAGTGCAGATACTGCAGGCTGCAAAGACAAGCATGTCCATCCCCCACACACAGTACAACAGCACACGGACTAAAGACAGAAGTAAATCAACAGAATGGTCTGTACAAACATCAGAAACCACTCTGCGAATGCAGGACAACAAACAAAAGTTGTTTTTTACATTTGATTTGTTACTGTACAATAGGGGCTCTGTAGGTGTGTACTGTATAAGCCAATGGATTTAGAAATGCAAGAGACTTGCATCTCAAAAGCCAATTCTGAGAAGGCTTATGACAGTGTTCATCTGGCTGATGGGTATAAACTTCTTGTAGTTCAAAGGAGAAAAGCTCCACCAGTCACACTGGTTTTCTGCCTATTACTTAGCTAGCAGACACCATAATGCTTTGAAGATAAACATCAAACATCACAGTGTGTGTGTGTGTGTGTCTGGGTGTGTGTATGTGTGTTCCCTCCTAGTTACAGAAAGGAAGTGCCTATCTGAAAGCATGAAACAGAGTTGGAAACAACATGCTGAATGCAAATATAATAGCTTCAAATATGTTAACAGCATGACAAAAATGAACAGAAAACACACAGTAATAGTTGATTTAAATTATACATTGTTTATGTTCCCTTTAAAAAGACCCTGATACCAGTTGGATAACTTTAAAAATTGTGAGGCTTAGACACAATTCAGTTTCTAGTTCATATAATCTCCATTTCGGCACACTTCTGCTGTTGAACCCCAGCCCCTTCATCCCACCTGCGGGACCTACTCCATCTACTTCTTACCTTGTTGTGTGAGTAGGTGCCATGAGATGATGATTATTGTTGCCTTTAGTCACAACATTATCCTGCAGAAAGGAATTCATTTCCGCCAATTACTCCCCTTGTATCAGAGCCAGCAGCATGCAATGGCGCACATGTAGACCATGAAGATGGTGCACACTTTCAACGCCCACCTCTGACTTTCAGTTCTGGTGACTGCTACTTTCCCACCTACCCTCCACTAGGTGGCAACCAAGCAGTAGTACACACTGCTCTCCAGAAGGAGGAGATCTATTAATGGACGTTAAAACGTCCTTCACCCCTGCTAGTTCCCGAGCAACGTTTGTCCATTCTCGAACCCAGGTCACCTAGTGTTTCCAGCTGTTCAGTTTAGACCAGATTATCTGTTTTTAGGTCCTTATCTGGTCATCTAATTTTGCTTAAATTTAATCTGGCATTTGGGCCATTTTCAGAACTCACATCCTCTTAAAACTTATGGCATCAAATCATTCTATGTTTTGGCTGTATATCCAGGTTACAAAGAAGTCCTGCTGTCACATGCCTTTGATAGTGCCCAGAGAAAGGGAATCTTTAGCCCTTGATTGGGCACTCCGCTGAAGCAGCCCCGGCTCTCATCCCCGGTGGCCATGCTGGAACTCCTGCCCGCCCACCCAGAGAAAGGGAATCCTCATCCCTTGATCAGGCACTCTGCTGAAGCGGCCCCAGCTCTCATCCACGCCAGCCATGCTGGAACTCCTGCCTGCTTGCCTTCACTAAGCCTGGCTCTCAAGCCATGAATATTCGATTGGCTGCCATGACCTAACCCTGACTCCTGATTGGCTGCCAGTTGAATCCCTTGTCTCGGCACCTATTTTCAAGTGATTCAGCTGCCTTAAGTTTCACTAAAAGAGGGTATTTTGGGACTTTAGGGCAGTGATTTGTGAAACTGCTTTTTGTAGAAACTGTATTTTTCCTGCCCTCCCACCTCCCCAGCCCTGACCTCTATTAAATGAGCATTTGCTCTACCCCCAGCCCTCCTCCTCTCCCCTCCCTCTTTGACCACATCTACAGATCTCTTTAAAGCAACACTAGGATGGGCTGGTACTGATTCTATACAGGCCTTCAAGCTTTCTGCTAACTAAACTTCCCTACTCCCCCAGTCCACTCACGAGAAATGTCCTCTATTACCAGACGTCAGTCTAACCCAGTTGGAGTGTATCTACCCCCATCTGCCATACTACTGCCATCAGACCAGTTTTGCTAACTAATCTTCTTCTATATCTTACAGAGTTATTGCAGCCCTGCTTATTTCCAATACCTAGACGGACTCCTAAACAATATTTCACAGCTGCCTCAAAATGGCTCCACCCAAACTGTTCCTATACCTAGTCCTAACCTATTATCTCCTCACACTAGCCCTCCTGGTCCTCCATCCTGTCTATAACTCCTAACCCCCCCAAAACCACGTGCCTATCACACAAGCTCCGCCAATTCTCTCCCAAGTCAGCACCCTGAAACCTGTCTGTTCGCCCCACCCATTGTCGGTCCAAGCATCCTGCCTCCACAGATGCTTACCACCATGTCACTTATCAGGGCTGTCAGATCTGCCCCACTTACTATCCTGTATACCAGGAGATACAAATTCACCACTGCATTCTCCTCCCTCCTCCTCATCCTGCTCCTAGCTGGAGATATTGAACCTAACCCAGGTCCCCAGGCCAGACCACAGCCACTAAGCTCCCACAAAGATCTCTCCATTGCTCACATTAATATCAGAAGCCTCCTGCCTAAAATTGACCAGTTAACCTGCTGGATAACTGAGCACTCTCCTGATATCCTTTGCCTGACCGAAACTTGGCTCTCAGCAAGGATCCCAGACTCCTCCCTAAATCTCCCTAACTATACTGTACTCAGACAAGACCATGGCAAATGAGGTGGTGGCATAGCCATCTGCTCAAAACAATCACTCTTGTGCTTGGTCACATTTAAAGAATCGCACCCTGGCTCCCATGAAGTCCTCCTGGTACAACTCACCCTGAGTGCCTCTCTCCCTTTATTCATTGGGGTGCTTTATGCCTTAACCCGGCTCACATGAGAATCTCTAGTCACCACCATAACTACCCTTCCCAAACTGACCTCCAAGGGGGAACTGGTTCTACTAGGTGATTTCAATCTGGACTGGCTCACCCCCTCCTCTAAAACCTTCTCTAAAACCCACATACCAGAATATAGTCCCTCAAACTGACCCAACTGTTGCATGAACCCACCCGCTACAATCCCCACTCCCAAAACCACTCTTTAATTGACTGGATCCTCACCTCACATCCTCACAGGGTAATCTCCTCTGGGATCCTTGCAAACGCACTAAGTGATCACTGCATTACCTACTGCATCAGAATATCCTGCCTGCTCATATCTGCCCCAAAATACATTAACACCCACTCCCTAAACTCATTGGACACTGAATCCCTGCTAACCAGTCTAAGCCACCTGACTGCACCAAGTATACTCCGCCCCCAATGCTGATGCTGCCCTTTTCAGCCTCCTGCATACCTTCACAGACATATAGAACTCCCCGTTCCCCTGAGAAAGCTCAAGGTGAAAAAGCAGCACCATAAATGGATCTCAGCTCCTAACCTCACCCTATGCAAGACCAGGAACAAAGCCTGGTCTGGTTTCAAATCCCTTCCTAGCCCTAAAAGTAGGCAGGCCTACAACACCCTCCGCAACGCATGCACTAAGGCCATAAGACAAGCAAAAGCGGACTTCTTCAAATCGCAACTGTAGCATGCCCACCCCTAAAATTTCTGGAATGTGATACACTCACTCCTTGACCCCCCCATTGCAACCCAGCTCCCAGACTCTCAAGCAGCACGGTCAGCCCGTAACAGATACGGCTAGCATTGCTGACACCCTCAAGAACTTTTTCACTACTTGCGTGGTACCTTATGGCCTCCCACCTAGATCCACAGCCTCATCTCCTCCTTCCTGTCACAGCAACTTCAATTCTCACCAGTTTCTGCACAAGAAGTCCTCACTGCCCTTCTCTCATTAAATACCACCAAATTCACAGAGATGGGATTCACCCCAAACGTCTGCGGATCTCTGCTTCCACAAACAAAACCTCTTGCCCATCTACTCAACCTCTCCTTTCCATGGGCATGGTCCCTCAGGCCTGGGAATCAGCCTCTATAATTCTCCTACACAAAGGAGGGACCCTCTATGCCTGGAAATTATAGGCCCATCTCCTCCTCCTGCTCTTGTAAAGTTTCAGGAATCCTTGGCACACTCCAGACTGGTGGATTATCTTGCCATAAATAACCTCTTATCTCCCCACTAGTCTTGTTTCAGGAAACAACATTCCACTGTTTCTTCTCTCCTACATGTCACAAACTACATCCACACTGCCTCTGATCAAGGTCTCCTTACGGCTGCAGTCTTCGTTGACCTGGCCAAGGTTTTTGATTCTGTTTTCCATGCCCTCCTCCTGCTAAAGCTAGAAACAGCATGCCTTGCTCCCACCCCCTTGCAGTGGTTCAGGTTCTACCTCTCCAACAGGTCACAATCCATCAGAATCGCTGATGTGTCCCCCCATCTTCCCATCCTAGCAGGCATTCCACAAGGATCTGTCCTTGGCCCCATACTTTTCTACCTCTTCATAAATGACTTCCCCTCCACCTGCACAAAATCCAGCATACATATGTATGTGGATGACACTAACCTTTTTGCCTCAGGCGCATCAACGCAAGTAGTCCAAACAACCCTCCAATGCAATTTCAACAACATCCAAAAGTGGTTCCTACATAACCAACTAAAACATAATACCTCCAAAACTGTATCCATGTTATTTGGCACAATGCAGAAACTTAACAGATCCCCTCTTCCTCCCCCATCACCTCCCTGATGGTACCCTCTTGACTAGGTTAGTAAATATAAGTACCTGGATGTTTAGCTAGACCACCTCTTATCTTTTGCCCCTCACATAGATGCAACCATCTCAAAAATTTATGTCCCAAACTTGGTATGCTATACTGGCATAGACACTCGCTCCCACTACCTGCTAGACATCAAATCATAACTAAAATGATACTCCCATTTCGATTATGTGAACGTGATCTACTGCCCTGCCTCAGGTACCACCTTATCAAAGCTTGACATCCTCCTGAATTCTTTTGCCATTCTACTACCAACTCACCTCTTGGAATGCATCACTGCAATCTGTATCCCTCCTTTGAATAGCCCGCTGGCCTGATTATAACATCCACTTGCTCAATCTAATATCAAAATTCTGGTTTGACCTGCTACCCCCTGTCTGGTGAATAGTCTCTATCTGGCCTCTGACACCCTCTAAGTACTGAGATACAGAAATGAAAGATCTCTTAGTATACCTCGACCATCCTTGTCTTCTGGCAAAGCTGCCTTCTCCTACTGGCTCCCCTCTTTGTGGAATACACTACCCTCCATTAGAAACTCCTCTTCTTACCTCACCTGCAAAATCAACTATGCCTCCTACCACCTCCCTCTTCCCTCTGTCCAAGGTGACTGCTCTGCCTCCTGTGATTCTGTCACATCCCAGTCCTAAAAACCCCCTCGCACTAATCAAAACTACTTCTGCTTAATTCTCATCCTCTCTCGCTTGTCTCATGCATTCTAAATGTTCCAGTATTGCCTATTTGCTACGGCTTTTGAACAATAAACTATATTTTATTAATTTAAGAGTTTTACCAGGAAGTCGACTGAGCGGGTACCACTTGATTCCAGATGCATCCTGGGACAAATACACCATACAATATGAGGCATACAATATCACAGGTGAGATAACAGATATAGCAATATCACAGCAAGGTTGCAACACTATACAGGTAAACACAGTATATGGTACAAGTGTATAGTACAAATTACAAGTGTACAAGTGCAAATTGCAAGGAGTGTTACTACAGTTGAGGTAAAGCCAGGTCAGATAAGGCATATGGGGAGTACAGTAGTGCAGCCCATACAGACTTACCAGAGGGTACCGCAAGGAGTGTAAGTATGAGGAAACAACTGAGTAAGGGATTAGAAGTCGTGCAGAGTAACCAGGTGAAGAGTAGATGTCACAGAGCAGAGCAGAGAAATAAGTTAGGCACAAGAACAGTTGGTGGCAAAATGTATGCTAGGAGACCATTTAGGTGCTGGAGGGTGAGAAGTGGTGGATATCAGGTGGGAGAAGTTCCATAGCTTTAGTACGTGGTAGCTGAAAGCTGTCTGACCTGACGCCAAGGACCGATGTGGGATATAAAGGAGTCTAGGCCATATGTCCTGAGGGTGTATACTGGGGATGGGTGAGCAGACAGGGCCGAGGAGAGGTAGGAAGGCAGAATGTGAGCCCAGTATTTGGCAGCAAGACATGTGCAGTGTGCAGATCTGTGGACCTGAAGGGAGGGTAGACCAAGTGTTTGGTAGAGGGTGCAATGATGGGTGGAGTATGGACAGTCAAGAGCAAAGCAATAAAAGAAGTGGAAAAGAGGGTCCAGTCTGGACAGGGAGGACTTGGGGGCAGCACTCTAGACTACGTCTCTGTAGTCAAAAATTGCCAGTATCATTTTCTGTACTATGGCTCGACAAGCCCGCAATGGGATACAGCCATGATTGTGGTACAGGGCACCCAGCCTAGGATGGAGTTTTTTATGGATATCCTTGATGTGTACAGAAAAATCCAGGTGCTGGTCAAGCCAGACCCCCAGGTATCTGAAGGAAGACAGGCCTCCAGTGCAGTCCCATTCAGGGTGTGGAAGGTTGGGGGGGGAGCCATGTGAGTTTCTGCCTTTTGCCGAAGGTCATATATGCTTATGTCCTGTGGCTCTACTGACCCGAAATGTGGAAACTTCTGCTGGTTCTCATGTTATTCATATCACTAACTTGTAAATACTGTAACAGTTAGTAGTTTGTACTTCAAATTTATAAATATGGAATCTATTTCTAAATATTTGTGAACATCCTGTCTTATTATCACTATGTACTTCTATATCCCTCCCTGGTCACACTCTGAAATGATCCCTGCTCAGCGTGCCTATCCTGGTCAACAAATGTTTAAATAAAATAAATAATAAAACCAGTCTGTCTGGGAGTAGTAATCTCACCTATCATTAGCTCGACTATCCTCTGCATCAATCCCTCTGCACTTATTCCTCTGTTCCATTTCCTCTGAATCAGTATAAATCTGCCTATATATCCTTGAGAGATATAGCCCTCTCGCCAGTCCCGATCACCCACTACTTGCCTTGCTTATATTTTGAAGCTTACCCTACTCCAATCATGTATAACCCCAGTTACCAATCTACTGCATCTTCCTAGCACTTATCAGCTCTGTTTCCCTTATCTTACTTGTCCATTTAATTGTCTTTCCCCAGGGTCTTATCTGCTGCATGTGTATCTTTTTGTATTGTTTGCCCACTGTATTCTCTGATTTCACTGTTATTCTCGTGATGCTGCAGAACCAGCTGTGTAACACCATTATTTACACCTTTTGCTGTAACACACCTTTTGTATATCTGTAATGTTTCACCCTGTTACTTATCAGGTCGTGCCTGAAAATAGTCATCTCTATGGCTAGCACACTTACCCGTAAACAAAAACTAAATCAAATAAATAAAAGTATGGCCATTAGGACCATTAGCAATGAATCAATTGAATATTTTCCACTATAAATTTAAAGTATGCATTTTACTGCCGTTATAGGAAACGTGTTTATACCTTTATATGCTGTCATGTGTTCCTTTTGTTTGTCCTATATTCTGATATGTTTTAGACCCATTTTGTCATATTAATCATCTAATTTTTATTGTCATTATCACTACATTGATTACTTCTCTCCTTAGTTCTCAGCAGCTACTGCTCTAATTTTTATATTGCCTGAACATTCCATAATATAAGCTACACCATTATAGACCATTCAGACGAATAGTATGGAAAGGTGAATTAAATTATGAAATGTCTAAGAAATATGAAAAGAAACAACAGCATCTTCTAAGGTAAAGGAAAAACAATGCAGAACTGAGGGTACCAAAAACATTGATAATTATTTTATCAAAACTGATCAAAGCATGTCAGAATACATGACTAACATGGACTGGAAACTGATAGAGTGTTTAAAAGAGGTAAGATGAACAAGCTGTGAATGAGCTTGGTACATCCAGAATACCTAGGGGGTTGATTCCCACAGCCTTCACATTTATACTCTGTGACCCTGACCAAGTCAGTTAACCTCCTTGTACTCCTGGATCACCCATATAAATGGGCTTGTGCCCAATGGGAGTCACCTGGTTACCAAAGAATAAAAACAAATACATTATTCAATTAAAAATATACAGTATGAAATGATTTCCTATCACTTTTAAAGTCTATTCTAAGATTATAACACTGATCTATAAATCTACTCAAGTGCCTGATACTATTTTTGAGCTATATGCTATCAGGGAGGAAGACATATTTAAGAGCTTTGAAGCCCCTGCTTAGTGCCATGGAGAAGGGGACATTGTCTTACTGATGGGATTGTGAGATGGGGCACAGGGGACATTGTCTTACTGATGAGTTTGTGAGATTGGGCACTGGGCACTGGATGGTGTGGAGTGGGAGAAGTGTGTACCCTAGAGCTGACAAAGAAATGTGGTAGCTGTGTTAGTCCAGTTGATGACATCAAAGAAAAAAGAAAAAAAATATGCTGCAGGTGATATCTTTTATTGGACTAACAAAATTATTTCTGAAACTAGCTTTCGAGAGACAAGAGTCTATTCTTCAAATCACTGAAAACAGAGAAGAGAGTATTGTCTCTGAAAGCTAGTCTCAGACATAATTTTGTTAGTCCAAAAAGGTATCACCTGCAATATATTTATTTTGTTTGGCCTACAGCTGCAAAACCACTAGAGAGTCAGCTATTAGGTGTTAAACTTACAAGTGTCTTAGTGGATTGCTATTGGTGAGATAATATGTCACATACATAAACAAGCATTTGTCAATACTGAATGTTTGCTTGCTGGTATTAGCATTGGAAATGCAGGAGTTAGACAGATGCAGAATAGGAATGGCAGTGAAATATTGAATTTCACGTCAACCCCACCTCCATCCTGTAGAGATGGACAGGCATTGGGGTAAGTGTTTGGGTCATCGCCACTGACAGTCTTGCCATGTCACCTCACCTATTCTGCAGACACGACACATGTTCAGTGTGCCTTGGGGTATTTGGCTTTACAGTCACCCCATTCCATAAGGACATATGCTGAAATGGGTGCAACATAGGACAATGGGGTGAAGTCTGGGACCAAAGAGTCCAAGGTACACCTCGATGCCTGTCAGTGGCTGGGGGCAGTGGGGGAGGGATGGCATGAGCAGTACAGTTGGCAATTCAAAAGCACACCCCAATGCCTGTCAGTCTGTACAGGGTGGGACATTATGGTTAGAAACCCTAACGCCCCAGGCATTTGTTGGTATTTGTACTACAAATTTTCAACATGGCCTTTTTGTAACCCCATCTCATGAAAGCATTTGGGACCTCTTCTCATGAAGAGTGGCAGTGTGATTTTGTCAATATGTCCACAACTTTGAGTTCCAACAGTGACTGTGCCATTCTGCACCACATGTATGAAAACACAGGTCGGGCAGGATGTGAAGAATGACAGCTGTACCATCCACAGTGAGGTGCTAAGAGATGGCAATGTTGAAAATCTGTAGTGGGAATATTACAAATGCTCACACCTGAGCATACATGGAAACTATGCAGGCATGCACGTAACACAGTCATTTTATGGACTTTCAGCACCAAATTTTCAACCTGGGCATTTTAGGACCTCTGCTCATGAACAGTGTCATTGTGATTTTCTTAATGTGTCCCAAACACTGATTTCCCACAGCGACCGTGCTATTCTGCGCGGAAGTGCGAAAACACATTTAGCCAGGATGTAGAAAATGACAGCTGTACTGTTCATAAGGAGGTGTGGAAAAATGGCAATGTTGAAAATCTGGAGTGAAAATATTTCAAATTTGCTAGTTACTTAGTAAGGAGAAAAACTGCACAATGCATGCTCATAAAACAGTAATTTCTTGGATTTTTCCACCAAATTTGCAAAATAGGCTTTTTGAGAGGCCACCTCATGAACACCAACACTGTCATTTCGTTAATCAGTCCTGAAAGGCAATTCCAAGCAGTGACCGCAAAATCACCTTTTGGGACCGAATAACACCATGACAGTGGCTGAATTCATGAGGAGGGGTCCCAATAACCCCATGTTGAAAATCTGGTGCCAAAATTCCCCAAAGTGCCTGAGATATGCAACAAAGTAAAAAAAAACTATTTATGCCATTATACAGCTGACCAGCATTTCTTCAGTTCGTGGTCGATTTTGAAGAGTGCAGAGGTGTTTCCGGTCCACCGAAAATCGCATGCTTAGCTCGTAAGTATAGGGGTGAGGGTGTGTGGGAGGCAGGGTGCACAGAGGGATGGGTGCAGGTTGGGGTGGGGCCACTGGACTCAATGAGGGACCATTTTCTGATTTACAGGGGAAAAAACATTGCGGGCCTTTTTTTTTCTTCATAGCGACATTTGGCATGCTGGGGTGGGCTCCCAGCATGCCACTAATGCTTTTGTTGGGGGGACTGTAGCTGACAGTGAATTGGGCACCCCCATTGGCACATATGGGGGGGACAAAAGCTGAGGGGACTGGGCACCCTCGCACAAAACCAACATTTGGGGAACATTATGCTGACAGGGAGTGGTCTCCACCGTCAAGTAAATTACACTGGGGGAATGAATCAGGTAATATTGTTTGTGAACATGGCGGTGGCTTGCTACCACATTCACAAACAATATTACACTGGGCAACGTTCCACCCAGCAATGATGGCTCACTCCCTCTTTGCAGTGGAATGGCTGACGCTGCAATGATGAGGTGGCCCCTGATTGGTGCAGCAAAAATGTTACAACTTGGTGGCACTTTTGGAAGCCAGTGTCATCAGCACACTGTGTCTCCATTGGTCCACCAGTGCCAAGCCCCCAAATACAGTGTCTCCATTCGCCACAGTGCGCCTCCACAACCCACTTCTCTCCTGTTGCCACATAATGTTTCTTGCGTATGCACGCAAGCAAACATAAAATGAGTAGTTTTCAAAAATAAGTACCATCAAATGTAAGTTCTAATGTATTATGAATGCATTGTATTGTTTGTATCACTACATAAAAGTGAACATAAAGTTTACAAAAAGTGGCTTTGTAAGAGGAGTGATATACTCATCAGTCATGAAAAAGAGGTGGAGCCAGAGGTGGAGTTTGGGTGTGGTCTGGCATTCAACGTCACCAGTGTGGTGGGAGATGAGGCATCCAGCATCTCAGCATTCCATGCGCTGACCCAGCTACAAGTTTACTGTAGCTCAGGTTTCCTGACAATATTTTTGTATGATCCTGGGGCAAACCTGCATCCTACTGATTTATAGTTCTGTGCTTTTAACCTTTGTACCATTCAGCCTGAACTATAGTTTTGCAATTCTTTCCCATTTTCTCTTACTGAGGAAGTGACATAAAACAAGATTATTGTCCCTTGGACTTTACTAGCTTTAACTGCTTGTCTACAGGTGACATCATAATGGCCTGTTTATGATATCATGATTATCTCCACAGCAACAGATTGGGATGTCATAAACAGAACTGTGACTGCAGAAGTAGACAAGCAGACTGAGCAATAGGGCAGAGATCCTGTTTCCATGAAAATGGCCTTAGTAATAAACAAATAAGGGTGACAAGTACAAACAAGGGTGAATTATAAGCCAACCTGTGTCTAGATATTATGTTGTTTAGTTGTCCTGACACTGCAAGCAAACATTCTACATTGACAAATGCGTGCTTTAAATTGATTTGTCTCTCAAGAAAATGCACTACCAAGGACTCAAAATGAACACTCAGTAAAGACAGTTCCTATCTCCTCAGCACACTTACTAGGGCTGTAAAGAACACAATCCTCACAGTCTATTTCCTTCTGCAATATAACCATGTGGCCTGCAGCTCTGGGCAGTCTGCAGGACACATGGTTCAGCAGTGAGTGATTTCAGCCATTTGTTTGAAGTCCTACTGAACTTCAACCATAAAGTTCTGACTTTGCAACATCACGAAGTCCCCACTACTGCAATGTAGGACTTCACAATGTGCAAAGAACCTTTTCAAAGTTCTTTGTGAAGTGATTGTATTATTAACTTTGCACACCTGCATGTACTACATTCGGTGCTTGTATCTGTGACTGGATGTGCAGAGAGCCACAGTTGTGGGGAAAGGGGGCTAATCATTTTTCTGCTGTCAGGATAATGTAGGTACATACAACAGTCTGCAGGAATAGGCCACCACTCTTTACAAACAATATGCCTTTCTGCCATGTTTATTGTTGCTGTTCTGCTAGAACACCAGGTATAATAGCTCACGTTAGGCTATAAAACTATGCATGTCTGACATGTTTATTGTAGCTGGCAGAATAATATGTATAGCAGCCCACAAAGTTGGCCACCAGTGTTTCAAAAATATGCTTGTCTGACATGTTTATTATTCCTGGTAAAATAGTACATCCAACCACTATTTTAAATAATTATGCTTGTCTGCCATAAATGAAGTATTTTGCATGCAGTGACTAAAGCTAGAGAAGTGGAGTACAGTAGGTCCCTGAGGAGGAGGAAGAGGAGGAGGAGGAGGAGGAGTAGGCTGTCAATGGTACCACTCATCAATGTAAATGTCATCATCCAATTCTTATTATTATCATCTTCGTCTTCATATTGGAATCTGATTTTCCATCTTCAGTATCTGAACTGGAACTTGACAGGAATTCAAGCAGGGCTTCTGATGTAGAGTCTTCTTTAGTCCGTGGCAGCAGTGACCTGATGTTGTTGTGCTGGATTGGCTGGCTATTTATTCACATGAATGTGAGTCTTCACATATTGGGTGACACTTGCCAGTTTGTCACTAATGATAGACCCTGAAGAATTGAATACTGTTTTGGAGCTGACATGGTAAGGTAGCCAGCTCAAAAAAAGAGTACTGCCATAGAAGAGAATGCTGGCCACCAGTGTTCAAATTCTTTGAGTCAGTCAGGTGTGCCTCTAAATGTCCTGCAGATGAATATCTGATATCCTCCTTTTCCTTCTCATATCCTCAGTGCCCACCTGTGATAAATACTGCACACAGAGGGTTGAAACAGCTACCTAGGGTGGCTTTCAGAGGTGGTAGTGATGGTGATTCTGGTGTCCAGTGTGTCCATGTATGTGCTAGAGTCAGAGTCAGTACTGGGATAACTTTCAAAGGATTTAGATTTTTAGCATTTTGATCCAGTCCTTTGCTTGGTTAGTTTTGCTGTCAGCTGCTACAAATACACAATTTCAATCAAGCAGTTCTTCACCTTGTGGAATACATCTGCCCCACCCTCACAACTGAAGTGCTGGAAATCTGCATTCATACTACAGGTCTAATAAAGTGGCAAATGTTTACATAGTGGAATTGAGATTCTCGCATGGATTACAGGACTGCACTGTTATCAGCTAACGTCTGCAAGTGTTTCATTACTGCAGCACAAGTTGAAGCATCATTGACCTCCAGTTGCTGATACACATTGCACAGTGTCTGCTTTGACATGTACAGATGTTGGACACTTCAGCTTACGGATGTCATGTGGCCGCTAACTGCCTAGGTGGTATGTTCAAAAGGACATATGAATCAGGCAATCAATGAGATGCCATGGCTTTGTTGTTACAGTATGCTCATATAGGACATAAAGCCTCTGACATAACGTGGAAACACTTTTACAATTTGAGGGTACAGAATTTTGAATAGTAAAGTACAGTATATCTTTGATTTAATGTGATAATGCGAATACAAACAACATCCCAGCAGATGTGTGGATGCATAGATGGTGTGGACCTGAACCATGTATATGGTAATTACTATATAAAAATACTTGATATTATAAATAACTGCTTAAATATTACAGAAATTAATTGATAGTCATCCAACTTGAGGAAGAAGCGTGTTGCTCTGAAATACTGGCAGAAAGGAGATGACTTACTGTGATGGTTAAAGACACCATGAAATAAAACCTTTTTTTAATTTGTTTGAAGGTGAGTGAGTTGGACCTAACTTCTCGCCTACTGATTGGATTTTCCCACCATATTGGTGCTTCCTTTAAAACTTTTTGGAGTTTTACCCCTATGCTGGCTAATGGAATCAGATACTTTCTTTCGGGAAGGGGACAATTTTGTTTAGTTTTCTTTCTTGGACTAGAGTTTCCAGGGAACATTTGTTACAGGATTATCATTGCCCCAATTTCTTCTTCTTCTTCTTCTTCTTCTTCTTCTTCCCTGGTTTCCTCAGATACACTATATCCTCCTGCCCTCAACATCCAGGTCTTCAACTGCCTCTTCTTCCTTAGGTTTTGGAACTACTGTGGGAATAGGCTAGGTCTCACTCTTCCTGCATTCATCTTCTAGAATCATAGGAGCCAAATCAACTGCTGTCACTCTGCCTCTGCCTTGTGATGCTGACCAGTGAGTGCTTGTACCTGCCACATCAGGTGTTGTCTCTGCTTTTCCTTCTCCTCATCATGACAATGAGCCCCCCTGCCCTGACCATTACCATGAATATATGTTCAGTGCCTTAAGTCAGTCCTTAAAATATCTCTCCCTCTGGTCCTGAATCATTTTAATCACCCTACATTGCACAGTCTCCAGTCTGTCCTTTCCGTTCCTCAAGTAAGGACTCCAGATTGGGGCACAGTACTCCAGGTGTGGCTGCACCGGTGATGTCTAGAGAGGTACTGTAGTAATACCTCCTTTTTTCTGCTATCAGTACCCTTCCTATGTAGCCCTGCATCCTGTTTGCCTTACCGTAGGGCCTTGTTACACTGGCTTGACTGTTTACAAGTCAGTAATGATAACTCCTAGGTCCCTTTCCTCAGACATAGCATCCAGCTTACTCTTCCTATCCAGTATTTGGCCCTTCAGTTCTTGTTCCCTATGCACATCAACTTACATTTTTTGATACTGGACTTCAACTGCCAAATGTTGGATCACCTCTCTAGCCCTTGTAGCTCACCCTGTATCTCCCTTGTCCCCTCCTCTCTGTCAGCCCTATAACAGAGCTTAGTGTCATCTGCAAAGAGACACATCTTGCCCTGAATTCCTTCTCCTATGTCACTTATCCACATATTGAAAAGGACTGGACTGAGGACCAATCCCTGTGGCACTCCACTGGTGACCTCCTCTCTTAGGAATTGATTCAGTTTACCACAGTCCTCTGCTGTCTTCCTTCAAACAATTTCCACCCATTTACCTAAGTCCTTTGTGTATTCAGATCCTCTTGCTTCTTCAGCAACCTTCTCAGAGCACCGAGTCAAAATCCTTGCTGAAATTGAAGTAGAGGAATCCACATTATGACCCTTATCCACTACCCTCTTTACAGTCAAAGAATACTATCAGGTTGGTCTGACAAGACCTCCCTCCATGAACCCATGCTGTTTACTTTCATAGAGTCCATTTCTCACTGGATAGTCCATTAAGTCTTCTTTGACTAGTGAATCCATCAGCTTACCCACAACAGAGGTAGACTGACAAGTCTGTAGTTAATCAGTTGCTCTTTTTCACCACTCTCTATGTCCACTACCCTCCAATCTTTTGAAACTACCTCTGTCTGAACTGAGCTATTGAATAGCACTACCAGGGATTCAACTAGTACTAATGCCAAGTCTTTGAGCATCCACAGATACATCCCATCAGACCCCAGGGCCTTATCTACCTTTAGGGCTGCTAGTCCTTTCCATATCCTTTTACTTTTAAAAATATTCTACCTCACCTCCTAGATTTCCTTACAGCTGCCTTAATTCCACACTCTGGCAGAGGCCCGCTGTCTTCCCATGTGAATAAGAGCAGAAGCAGTTGTTAGGATCTGCTGCCTTTTGGTCCCCCTGCTCTATTACACTACCGCCATCTATAGTCTAACATTTCCCCCTCTCATCTTTCTTTTTTCCCCTAATACTGTATATCGGGATAACTGTTTTTCCCCCTACTGGACAAGACTAGTGGTGTGCAAGCAAAACATTTAAGGTATGATTTCAGTACTTGTTTTACCAGACAATAGCAATTAAGAAATGAAGCAATGACAGAAAAACAGGAAAAAGGTAATACAATGTAATTATCAATGACCTGGAATAAATTAATGGATTGCTAATTGGCAGACGAGTTTAGAATTTATGAAGCATCGCTAAAACAGCAAAGCTGTTGGATTAATCAGTCAGTCAGTTCGTTAGTAGATAATGTTCCAAAACTCAAAGCCCACCCTGGTTTAGGAGGGTTCCTCAGACTCACATAGTGCTCTGCACACATGTGGAGCCTTCCATGCAATCAAGGAACCCCCATCCCATACCCACAGAGAATAATGTAATGACTGATACAGTCAAGCAATAAAATAAGCTAACAAACAAACTAAGAACCAATCAGGAGACTGGTTGGAATATGCATGATTTGCATTTTGCCGGCCTGCACTGCTTTAACCCTGTCATGTCTCTGTTCTATCATTCACATCCCCTGGCTGTCCCCATCCACTACTGACAGAGCTTCTCCTGGAGACAAGGAGCAGTAATGGGGTATGGAGCTTGTCTGGACATCTGTGTGTGTAGTAGAAAGCCTAGTCAGCTAGTAACTGGATCTCCTGCTCATTGTGAGCAGGTGACTGTCAGATACAGCAGTCTACCTGGAGTGCTGTAGCCTCACACATACAATGAAGAAACAAAAATAGCTGCTATCATAGCTGTCTGCTTCTGCAGGACCTTGTTAGTTGAGCGGTGGCCTTTTTTTCTCAAAACCAGCACTTAACAGTCTTTTTAAAAAGCACATCAGAACTGGACCCATTATAGTCTATGGAGCATGCCCCTGTGCTATTCCAGTACTGACATCACAAAATGTGCCGGCGTGGGGGGTATGCCTTCAACATAGGAAGTAGGGGCATTTGGGCTGGGGATCTGGACATCATTTTTTATGAGTGTTTGTACAAGAAATTGATGGAACAAAAAATTGCATCACACATAAGGATCCTTGTACCATAGGGAAAGATACCTTATCGGGTAAAGGGGGAGACAGGTTATTCAAATAAACACCTGCTCTTTAAGTCACCTGATCCCACAGCTGAAGCAGGTGGGCTTGGCAGCATGTAGAGCTGTGCTCCATGACTTTTTGACAGCCAGGTATGCCTGGCTTTGGGCAAAGATAGGATGTGGATAGTATGCAGGGTCAGACCTCCTCCTCCTTATCCCCCAGTACTCCAGAATGGCATGAGGGATCGGGGTACAGTGTTGCTGTTTCTTTAATATACATTTTTATTTGTTTCTTCATTGTATGTGTAGGGCTACAGCACTCCAGGTAGACTGCTGTATCTTACACTCAGATTAAAAACATACTTGCAAATAAACATATATTTCACATTTTTCAAAATTGTAGTGTGATGCATACAATGTAAACAGTAATATACAGTAAATCCTATGTACTGTACTATACAGTAATACATAATTACAGACATGCTCCCAAAAAACTTAAGATCAATCATGGTAACCCCATTTGAGAAAATAACAACTAGTATATTAAAGATCATTACTATTACCATTATTTTATTATTTATGAGTGCTTGCATAGTTCATCTTTTCATTATATTTTAAATTAAAAGTTATTTTCTTGCAAATTTTAATAGCATAGTGAAATATTTGTCAAACTATCAAGAATTTATTTTGATTTGTAGGTGACACTATGCTAATTATTGCATCTGAAGTGTTGTACACTGCTGAGGATTCCCCTGTAGTCAATAAGTTCTTATGTTGTCATACTATTTATACAGTATGTCAATATAACGTGGTTATATTTTCACTCTTTCTGTCATGTAGGGACAGCCATACATGTACAATATATTTTGATTGCTCAAAATGGGGTTCCAAAATTTTAATTTAAAGTGTCTAAAATCTAAATGCTGTCATACTATTTATTTTTTCGATGCTTAATTATTTCTAAGTATGCTTTAAATGTGTATATTTTTGTGACAAGAAAACCAAGGTCATAGTGTGTGCATTTTAATTTTGTCAGTTTCAGACTATGAATATATTAATGGCTTACTAATTGGCAGGAGCTGATTAGGATTTATGAAGGCCTCTAAAGAGCAACATTGTTGGATAAAGAATTGCAATGCTTTCCAGAAAAACAAAGAAAATGTGGAAGCATCATTCAAATAGGAGCAACAGGATTGCTTGGATAAATGGAGGCCAGTCAGCCAGCCTTTGTCTGTCTCTTTTCTGCCCAACTAGCAGTTATATCCCATAATGCCTTTATTTACGAGTACTTCACTGACTCTTTTTAAATTTTACATAGTGGCAACTTCTTCAATCTCAACTAGCAATTCATTCCATATATTGAATACTCATTCTAAAGAGACAAAGCTAAACCTAAATTTCTTTATTTTCCATGACTCTAGTTCTTTTATCTGAGACTAGTAGAATAAGTCTACTGGTATCTACGGTACATTCTTTATTCTGCTCAGAATGTCTTTACACCATCAAATACTGTCACAACTTCCTTTTTGTAAACAATACAGACCCAGCCATTTAGCATAGCTGAGCCTGCTAAATACCCAGTTCAGTTTTTGGCTTTGCTTTGCATCTTTTTCGAATTATACAATACAGTAGTCTTCTAACAAGGCAATGCGCAGCATGAAGAATGACATTCAAAAAATGGCCTCGCCAGTCCTTTGTAACCAGTAGTGCCAGGGACTTTCCTCCAACTGATATTCCGTAACTCTGTTTATACATTTTGATTTACCATTTATCATTCTGACAGAAAGGGTCATGTAGCTCAGTGATTAGAGTATCGAGCTGTGGACCTGGAAACCCAGGTGCAAATGCTAATACCACCCACTGTGTGACCTTGAGCAAGTCATGTAACCTTTGTGTGCTTAACACCCCTCTCTCTGTTTCTCCTGGGTTTTTCATTCCTGTTCTTTCTTTAACCTCCCTGTGATAGTTAAATGACTGCTACAACTATCTTAGATTATAAAGTGCTTTGGTTGTAATGTGTATGAAAGGCATTATATAAAGCTAAAGCTCTTTCCCTTCAATAGTGCTTCCAAACATTGTACCATGGATATAAACATCCTGTCCACCAAAGTCCTGAAAACCTTGTCTTGTTCCATGTTATGCACGTGTTCCTAATAAGGGACCAATCTTCAGTCAGACCACACATATACACAGTCTGTGCATAGCCAGCTGTGTATCTGCACCCATATATCGATCCACACTAGATGACATTCGCAGTCTCTAACCACCACCATTACACATGTGAGGCTGTACATGGGCACAGGAGGCAGTCTGAGGGTCATATGTGCTGCAATAGGAAGCCTGAGTCATCACTGGATGGATCTCCTGCTCTACACAAACTTGAAATTGTGGAATACAGCAATCCATTTAGGCTGCCATATCACAACAGTCAACAGTCAGAGTTAACAATAGTGAAAGCATTACAGCAGCAGGGTTGTGTTTTCTATCTGTCTGTGTCTGCAGCTCAGTTTTTGTCTTTTTTGTGTTTCAAACTTGGAGTAACTGTATCAGTTTTTAACCCCTCATCAATGAACATCACTTGAATCATTGTCTTTATAACAACATAGCACTGGGTATTTGTTGCTGGCCTGCAAGCCTTTTCCACCACAACATGACTGTTAACAACTGCCTCCACAAAAGACTCATGCTTTCTCTTTCACCATCCATTACAGCCTTCAGCCAAGACTGCACAGTTCCCTTCCTTATCTCTGATGTAAGATGTTTCTAATTTACCAGACTGATTTTACTGGCCTACTCATTTTGGTGTCCATTTTATTGCATGCCTTAAATAATGTTTACTGCTGCACTGTATCTGCCAAGTTATCATGTTCTAGCACTGTTTCTGTGCCTAGCCTAACCTGCTTAGTTTACTAGTCTATTTGCCAATTTTTCTTTCTAGGTTTTGTAGTTGTCTGTCCTAAGTAAATTCATTATTGCTTCTCCCAGCTAATCACATGTGTTCAGCTTAGCCAGAGTCAGTTGTATGTGTCTAACCTCACACCTGCCTGTTGTTATGCCAAAGTCTGGTTACAGCCTAGGCCTGTTATCAGGTGACTGCAATTTTTGTTTTGACCAAACTTTCATTCAGACTGTCAGCTACAATACTGTATAACTGATAGATATTGCATCTCACCTCCTGTTCACAGTATACCTTACCATCCTCTGTCTTATCCCTTCCCACCCCTCCTCCCCTCTCTATTCCACCTGCCTCCCATCCTTTTCCCTCCCTCCATTCACCCATCCTTCTTTACTCCCCTTTACCTTCTCTCTTCCTATCTACCATGGTTTTCTCCATCCCTCTCCATTAACCTTAAGCTTCTCCACAGCACCCTCTTGTCCTTTAGCTGACTCCTCCTTCCAGCCCTCCATCCCAGTTCTAAGGGGCAGAAATCCCACGACATCTTCCTGCTCCTGTCCCAACTCCTTCTCCTGTCTAGTGATGTGGATCCTAACCCTGGACCCTCCCCTCCCTATTTTCTGCCCTCCAACTGCTAAATGCCTTGGCATATTTCACCTCAATCCTTGGAGCACTCTTCCAAAACTCAACCTCTTGTCTGTCTGGACTTCATAACATTCCCCCAACACCCTCTGTATCTCTCAGTCCTGACTCTCTTCCAGGATTCCAGATTCTAGCCTGTCCCTTCCTATCATCTCTTAGGAGGGACAGGGGAAAAATGTGGGCATGGTGTTGCTATCTACAGTATACCTGTCAGAGCCTCTCTTGCACCATGGAACTCAGAAAGACTGCATCTTCCTCCCACAAATTCCTCCTTGTCAAGACATATTTTCTCTCATCTGTGCAAATCTTCCTTGGAGTTTTCTACAACTCACCAAGAATATCCTCCTCCTTCCTAGTTGATTCCATCTCCACCATCCCCTCTCATGCCTACATTAGTGTACTCATCCTGCCAGGGGACTTCAGTGTCGACTGGCTCTCCCCTGGCCTCCATGCTGACCACCCACAAGGTTGAGTCCATGAATCTCACACAGATTATCACCAAATCCACCCACTGCAACCTCCACTCTCAGAACCATTCACTCCTGGTCTGGGTTCTGTCCTATCACTGCCACCGTATTGTTGCAGCAGGTATCCTGCCGGATGTTTTCAGTGACCACTGCATGATGTTTTGCATGAGGAAGATCTGGTGTTTACCCCTCCCAAATATATCTGAACCAGGTCCCTCCAGTCAGTCAACACCTCTGCTCTCTTGAGTGACCTTGCTGTTGCAGATTGGACAGCCATACCCTCTGCCACTAATATTGACATTGCTTTTGCCCTCTTTCGCACTAATTTTTCCTCAGTTTAGGACAACCACACCCTGCTCAGAAAATTTAAGGGGCAAAACTCACCGTCACCTCTGGATTACCCCTGAAATCATTGACCAGTGCAAGTCCCATGATCTAGCTTGGGTACATTACAAATTATCTCACTCCCTTCCTGATTTCCTCTTATATAGGGATATCAGTAACTCATGCACAAAGGCTGTCAGAGCTGAGGAATCCCAATATTTCAAGACCAACCTTCAGAACAACCTCAACAACCCTTCAAAGTTCCAGAAGGTTAATTCACTCCCTCTTCAACCCTCTCATACAGTCCTCCCTCCGGTCCTGCTGGTAAATGGTTCCCCAGGATCTGATTGCACCTCTGTTGCTGCTTACTTCAATGTGTTCTTCACCTCTTATACTGTAACTTTTACTCACCCTCAGTCTCCACCATTCCACTTCACATTCCTCTCCTCTCCCTCCCAACAGTTTCCTCTTTCGCCCTGTTGCACCAGGAAACCCTAGCTGCCCTTTATTTCCTTAATTCCGCAAAAATCCAGCCCTAATGAGCTGGATCCTGTTACTCCATATCTCTGCTCCTGCTATAGCATCTCCTCTGATTCACTTACTCAACCTCTTCTTCTCCATCAGTGCTGTCCATTAGCCTGGAAGTTAACTAATGTTCTTACACTCTACACAGTGGTGGACCCTTCCTCCTCCAGGTAACTTCTGGTCAATTTCCTCCTCCTTCCCTTGCTAAACTGCAAGAGAAGTTGTCTATACCAGACTCCTTGATTGCCAATCATCCATTGATTTCTCTCCCCATTCCAGTCTGGATCCCAGAAGCATCACTCCACTTATTCCTCCATGTTACATGTAACTTATTATATCTTCTCAGGGATGGGTCAGGGGCCTAGCACAGCTGCCATTCTCACTGATCAGGGCAAGGCCTTTGACTCAGTGTCCCACCACTATTGGATAAGCTGAGTTCTGCTGGTTTCTAAGCTCCTGCTGTCGATTGGTTTCATTCTTACCTCTCAGGCCATCTGCAGTCAGTACAGGTTGGTAGTGCCATATCACCACCACTTCCCATCTTGGCAGGGGTCAGACAGGGCTTCATCCTAAGACTAATCCTGTTCTCTATCTTCCTTAGTGACCTCCTCTTGGCTTGTGCCAACTCACATATACACTATATGCGGATGATACAGTCATCTACACCTCTGGTCCTTCTTCAACATCTGTGAAAGGTCTGCTCTAGTATGACTACCACAGTGTTCTGTGCTGGTTCTAGTCAAACCAGCTCTGGGTCAACACAATAAAAATGTTTTTATGACCTTTGACACCAGCAAGATTGGCCAGACTTCCAACTCTGCCTATCTTTTCCACACTGGATGGCACCCTTCTAGAAGCATTTCACTCCTTCAAGTACCTTGGTGTGTGGCTAGACAGCAAACTTGACTTCTCTGCTCACATTGACACCATTCATGTCAAGCTCCACCCTAAACTTGCAGCCCTGTACTGCAGTAAAGACTGTCTGTCTGTCTGTGGAGGTCTGCCATAAGCTTGTCACCAAAATGGTGCTCTTGGTCATTGACTATGTATACACAGTGCATGATACCACTCCCTCAACCTCTGTGGCCAGACTTGACAGTCTCTGTGACTCCTTCTGCCACTTTGTGAACAACTCTCCCTCTCCTACTCTGGACTGCTCATGCGCTGCCCACTTTAGTCCTCTTTAGTCATTCTCCTTCTACCCTTGTGTCACCAGATCAACTGTGCCTCATTCATACTATATCTAAATACTGGTTTGCTTCCCTTGCCTCATACCTCTCATTATTCCTCTCCTTCATTCCCTCTACCTCCTAATCCCTCCACTCTAGGGATCCTTGCACCTTCACCATTCCTCATCTCCACTCATCTGCTGGGCAGTAGGCCTTTTGCTATTGTTTCCCATCACTCTGGAACTATCTACCCTCCCCTCTGCTTCACTGCCTCCCTGGACTCCCGCAAGTATCAGCTGAAACTCCTCCCCTCACTCCTGTTTTCTCTCTTCTTGACTGTTTCCCTTGCATTTGCTTCCTTCTCCCATGTGGGGTGGCTGAAATGCCTTATTTTGTTGCTTCTGCCTTGTTTGCTCATTCTGTATTTAATTCATTTATTAATCTATGTTATTTGAGTGCTCATTACTGTAACTGTAAATTGTGTCTGTGCCATGTATTTTGTATCCTATATCCCCTTAACCCGGGTCACACCTGGAAATGAGCCTCAGCTCAGTGTGCTGTTCACAGTCACCAATTTTCAAATAAATCAATAAATAAAAATCCCTTTGCACAGGGCAGTACATTTGTATTTTAAACAAAAACTTTAAAGATGAACTCTTTCTGCTCACTCTGCTGTTTTGGAAGTCTAGGAGATGCTGATAGTGTGTCTGTTCTGAGCCCAAAACATGGTTTGAAGATGGCAGCAGAGTGCATAGAGAACTTATGTCAGTGGTCTGCCTCATACTGTAATCTTTATGCCATCTACACACCCAAAGCTAGGTGTAACTGGCCATGTGAACTGTTGGCCCATCCGCTGCCTGTTCTTTGAAATAACTACTGAAGATCATACTAAGGAAGTGAAAGGCATAAAGCCCATGGTAGCTCCTTAGACTACCTGCATAGTTAAAAAGGATGAGTGAGATTATATCGGAGGGATCTTGTACCACTGTGCATGAAGTTTATGGCTGCAGTGCAGGGCTCTGTATGTGTGTAGGAGGCACTCCATGGCCACAGGAGGCCCTCTACCTATGCAGAATCCCTTGAACATCAGGACCTAAATGTGTTGTCCTAGTCTATTTTTGTTGTGGTCCTCCTAGCCTTGCATTTATCTGTATTAAATTCAGTAAGCTTCTCATCTGCCTAAACTTCTGCCTAGGTTAATCTGACATGTTTCACTTTCTTCTCCCTCTCCAATTTGTGTATTGTATGCAAAGTATGTTCCTTTGCTCTCTAATTTAAATAAGAAAGGATGCCTGTACTTGTCATCTTTGGTCTACTAGATCTGTACCCACTCATTGAAAACTTCTACCTCTAGTCACCAAGCTAATTTCTAATTGAGCTAAGAAGTACGCCATGAATTCCATCCTTGCCAACCATGAGCATTATTTTTCAGCGTAGTACTGTGACAAAAGTTTTCCTGAAAACCAGATAAACAATGTTCACCATATGGCACTGTGACACTTGGACAGCTGGTTCTGATTAATCTAGGCTTCTTGGAATATAAAAAAAATGTAGTGTGATTGTCTGCATGAGAAATGCTGTGCCTGGATACCCAACCCCACCCCCAGGTTTCAGTTCTAACAGGACAGGATATATGTTAAACAGCAGACCTCTGTGATGAGATTAACTCCTAAGAACTCGCATTTTATATCCTTATTTAGGATATGGGTTGTTTGTAGCTAAGCCCTGAAATATCCATTTTATGGTGTCCACAGGAAGGTCAGTTAATTGCAGCTGGTGTCAAAATAATATTACACCTCAGTGAGAACTGCATAGAGAGAGAGAGAGTCATAAAAGTTATTTCATGTATTTGTAAAGAGCAGGATGTTGCTCATGGATGAAAGAAAGAAACTGGAAAATTACAGACTTGATTGGGAAGTCACATGGGGGAACAAAGTTTTGCTGATGTCACCTATTAAATTTACCATATGAATGATGAGACATCCTGGGTGTATAATTTTTAATAAACAGTGGAGGAGCTGGGTGACATCATGGAGGAGGAAGACTCAGAGACAGTTTTTTAACTATGCTGTGACTGACCTTGACACACACATGTCAGGCACTGTTAGAAGATATACATTAGAAAAGACAATTCTAAGTGTACTGTGGTAGGAGATTTTGTTTGTACTTTTAAACCTGTTTTTTTAAGTGATTTGTATGTTTTGTGAATAATGGTTCTGTATTTATATTTTACATTTTTATCTATTTTTAAGTAAAAATCTCATTTTTAGAGACTACTTGGTGTGCCTTTGAAATTCTTTATTTGACAAGTGAAGCATATATGGTTAAAGTTGACACTGTGCAAAGCTATTGGTAATATCAAACTGGTAAGAGTTTATTCTGAGGTCTTTCGTAGAGATTTAATGGTTCATTTTGTACACCTGATTAGGTGCCCATAGGCAAAAGATATTTGCCCCTCCCCGAAGAGCAGAATTATCTGAGCCTGTACATTGGGTGTCCTAGCAAGAGGTTCACAGTTTGAATCCCTCCAGAACTTGAGACCAAAGTTTGATTCACACCCACAAAACAGACAGGAGGGTTACCCTGTTCTGTTAACTGTTCACAATACTGCACTTGGAAGTTGGCACTGTGGGAGCAGAGGGCCTGACCTGCTGAGTGGGGTTGTGACAGGCACTACTCTGAAGGGAATGGGGTACCCAGTGGCATCCCTCAATTATCAGTGCTAGAGCCACTGCTGTTCAGCATTATTGATTTATTGAGTTATTTATTTAACAGTTGGCACCCAGGAAAGGCACACTGTGCCAATGCACTTTTCTTCTTGCAACCCAGGGGAAAGGGAATACAATCATAAAACGTACACAGCAAAAATGACATGATACAGTTTCAGTTTCAGTTTATTTGTTCTTCAAAAAAAATTGTTTAAAATTTCAGACATTACAAGCATCATAAATTATGTACCTTAAAAAAGCAATACAGTTCAAGTTAAGTTCATATTAACAGATTTAAAAGTTAGACATAGTCTTAAAGTGCAAATAAGAGCCAGGTTACCCTCATAATTACTAGTTATCTTTGGAATGGCCAGTTCTAGTTCTCTTAAAATAGCTTTTTCTTGGAAACTAATTACAGATAATAGGAATTTGGCCATCATTTCTGCATCTTCTACTGTCCTGGGATGTATCAGAATGAATACCGGGTCATACGCCTGGTCTGCATATTTGGCTAAGAAGTTCTTTAAGGTTTGACTTCCCTGCAAAGTATACAGGGGGAATTAGGTTATGACATGTGGCAGTGTTTCATTAAATCCTCTATTATAAAGACATTTATTCTGGTTAGTATTATCTTGTGGCAACTGGCAATTAAAATATGTATATTTTAATGTAATTAACCCAAGCCTTTCCCATGCAATTGCCTTTCAGATATTCGGGGCTGCTGAAGTAGTATGTAATCTTCTAAAAATGAATCAGTTTTGTATTGGCTATACCAAGGGGCTTGTTTTTGATTTAAGACCTGGTCCAATTGTTTGTCCCGTGCCAGCGTGAATATTTTCCTCTTAAGTCTAGCTCTATAGTTTCAGCTACGGTATGTCACCCTGGTGGTCTCTCCATAAATGCATAGAGTTGGTATTATGTAAAATTTAAAAAAAGTACTTTTAGCCATGAGGAGGTAAAAAAGTCTTAGAGCTCCATGTTCCTTTTTCCTTTAAACAAGTATTAGGAATATCATTTTTTTGTTGTTGTTGTTAACTGTCCTAAGCCAATATGACACTAGCCCTAGGACAATTATAGATGCCAGAGGAAGTCTGCCTAATTCTGCTCTTACAACAGGATTAGCCATAAAGGAGGGTACTTGAAGGATGGCTTTGTAATAATAATAATTTAAGGGTAACTCTAGTTTTGGGTTATCCTTGACCCCCAAATTCCTGCTCCATACAAATGTAATGAAGTAATTTTTGCTTCTCCTGCCTTGATTGCAGGCATTACAGAGAGCCCACCAAACTTAGAATTAAATCTCAATAATGCTTTGGCTATATGTTTAGCTTTGTTTACTTGTTCCTTTACATGTAGGCTCCAAGAGCCTTTTATAGATAATTTGATCCCAAGACAGGTTTATGATCTAACAACTTCAATACATGATTTGTTAAGCATTAATTTTGGTTTAGGGAATTGATTCCCAAATACCATTAGTTTTGTTTTATTTAGGTTTATCCCCAGCTCTAGTTGGTTGCATTTATTTTTAATTGATCAAGTTTAATCTGATCTGTAGTCCCTTTAAAGATAATGACAATAGAACCAAGTCATCTGCATATGCTACTATATGCTGACATGATACAAAGTAAAGGGCAAACAATGTACAATTCAACAGAGTACAGTACAATAACAATAATAAAAGATGCCAATAGTTGATGCGATGAGCAACTTTGATGCTTATTTAAAGAGACAAGAGAAGGTTGAAAAATGGCAGAGCAGCGGTAGCTGAGAAAAACAACTGCTTCAGACAGAGGTAGAACCCAAAAGGAGGCCAGAAAAGAATTCCAGTGGTAGAGAGACAAGTAGAGGGCTGACAGGAGTAGGCGAGGGTGGGGAGGAGTTTTAACTGATGCCTAAAGGTGATGGAGAGGTATAGAGTTAGAGAGAGGAGAGAACCAGGTTCCAGAGGGAGGGAAGGTGGTAGAAGACAGCTGTCTTCCCAGCAGAGGAGTGAGGGTGGGGAAGGAAGAAGGTGTGAAGATCCCTGGAGCAGAGGGAGTATGAGGCAGAGGGAATGGGTGAGAGGAGAGAGGTTAGGTAAGAGGGTAGGCACTCAAACCACAATTTGCAAATGAAGGAGGTGAAGTGGGACTGGCAATGTGAGGGTTGGGGAGGATGGATAGGGAGGATTAGAGAGAGCAGTAGTGAGTATGGGGTGGGGTACTTGATCAGAAAGTGACAAAAGGCATTACAAAGGATGCCCAGTCTGGCAAGGGAAGAAGAGGGGGTGGTGTCATAGACTACATCCACACAGTCAAAACTGGAGAACCATTTTGGTAACCAGCTCCCGGTGGACCGGGGAGACAGGTAGTCTTTGTTGCAGTAATAGACACCAACTTTGGGGAGGAGCTTAGAGTGGATGGTATCAATGTGGTCTGAGACATCAAGCCTACTATTAAGCCACACACCACATTTTCATAAACTATCTAGAAATGTGGGTCTCCAGCAGGCTGCTGAACTTTGATTTTGACACTAAGATAGCAAGGGGGTGGACTCATGAAAACATGGGACAAACTTCAGGTGGACCAGAACAGGCTGGCAGGTCACACTCCTGGACTCTCAGAGTTACTGTAGCCAAAAGCACAGTGCTACAGTTGGAGAGAAAACTCAGAGGTAGAACCTACACAATCTGTGGGGCTTTCCTTTCTGCAGTGGAGGAGGAGGAAAATGACCTGGGAGCCATGCTAGTGGCTGAAGCATGACAAGTAGTGTAGGTCTACTGTCAAGAGATTAGGCAGAATGCTGGGATGCAGCAAAAGGCATGATCCGCGTAGCAGGGAAAGTTATCCTTCAGTTTTCCTGGCCCTTTTCAGATCCCACCTGGAGTACTATGGGCAGTTCTAGGCACTTCAATACAAAAAGAACATTGAGGCAGTGTTGCAGGTAGAAAGCAGGGCCACTAAAATGTTTAAGGATATGGGGGACAAAAGTTATGAAGAAAAAGTGATGGTCCATAATATAGTCAACCCCATAAAAAGGAGGCTGAGAGGCAACATAATCTGTATCTTCCATATACTGAAGGTTAAGAACAAGATCAAACAGAAACTGGGATGCTTGACCTGGTGTGCTTCACCAGGAAGTGTCCCCCTGAAGCTTAGATGTGCTAAATACATGCGTAATGTTAGGAAACCCACCTTCTCCCAGATGGCAGTGAAGCCATGGAACACCATTCCACTGGAGACAGTGGATATGAGGACAATTGGGGCCTTCACTGTAAGCCTGGACAAATTACTGATTATCTAGGGAATTACAAGGGTATCCTGAGTAGTAGAGTTGGAGGAGTATCCCTGTAAATTACAACATGTTTGCAAAGCATACTTAAACACCCCCCCATAATGAAGTGGAGGGAGGAGCTGATGGACAACATTGAGTCTCTTTTGACTGTAAATTCTTACTGTAAGTTTCTGTAAGATCTTCTTCAGAGATATCTCTATAGAACCATAATACACTGTACTGTAAGCCATTGGCATCAAGACTGCAATGAAAGCTTTTGCAAGATGGGGCTGCTCACATCAATGGCCGACATTCCTGGCATCAGTGTACATTGTTCCTTATGTACTTTGGTAGTCTATAACTACTTCAGTTCTTTTCCTTCTACTATTGAAAGAGTGAACATGGACCGTGGAAGTGTTTTTCTGTCATAGATTTTCACCAACTGAGTTTATTTGTCTCTGGTGCTGTAGCTACTCCTTCAAGGGCAAGGTTTTCTACCCAGCAGCATCAGCAATTCATGGGGCCCTCTATAAAGCCCACAAGGGATGTGGAAAAGGTGGCCATCAACCCCTACTCCGTCCTCCTTCTGAATCTTTACCCCCCTCTACCAGATCCCTCTTTGGGATCCTGAATGACAGGCAGAATTTCTCTGTTCCTGCCCCAGTGGCATACAGTGACCATACCCATCAGTCCAGCATTGGTCCAGTGCATCGTCGTCTTCTTCTTCTTCTTTTTCTTCATCTCCGTCTTCTTCTTCTTCTTCTTCTTCTCCTCCTTCTCCTGTTCCTGCTCCACTTCCTCCTCCTAGGATCTGGCAATGGTATTTTGACCAGGAGCAGGTTGATCTTGTTCCTGTATTTGCATCAAAAGCTTTGAACTCTCCCCCACCACACACACACACTGTCACTGGGCTTCTTTCTTGCTCTCCTGTTGAGGGGAGATTATATGTGCACTCTGGATATTCAGGACGTATACCTGTAAAATCAGACAGTGCCACAGGTAGTTCTTCAGATCTTGTCTAGAGGGACAATACTATCAGTTCCAGGGCATGCCAATTGGGCTATCATCAGCAGTGTGTCTTTAACAAATGCTTTGCTGTGGTAGTAACAATACTACACTGGGAGAAGCTCTATGTCTTTTCCACCTGAATAACTTGCTTCCTGAAGCATGAATTCATGAAGCATTACCAGATCAGCTGTTAAACTCAAGCAAACAATAATCCTGTGTTTGAAATGCACCTAATATTAGCATATACAACAACTTATGCAGTTACTGTAATTATACACACACTGGCATTTAAAAAGATGTATTTTCTTAACAAAAGAAAACAACTGACATGTTTCAAGAGGAAAGTAGAAAAGCTCCAGACACAGCTCACAGCACCAGACAGTGTACTCAAAGCCAAAATCAATTACTCAGTCAGTCGTGGTCAGTACAGACAGAACCTGAAGCTGAGCTAATTTCAACAGAACAGGATAACCTGAACTATAGCTGCTATCAATCAGAAGAAGACTTAGTATGTATGTGGTGCTTTTTATACACATTGTATCCCAAAGTGTTTAAAAGCAGTGAGAAGACTGGTAGAGAAGGGTCTATAAATGTGTAGCATTTGCAGCCATTTCTCATAACATCACCCACACACAGCCTTGGAAAATAGTTCTACTGATTATAGAAAGTGCAAAATGGCAACTGGCAAATAGCAACAACAAAATAGCAAGAGCAGAAACAGCTACTGTGGTTTTTATGGGGGGCTATGCTCCCTGCACCACCCCTTGTGGGGGGCTTTGCCCCCACACCCTTACTATAAATAACCAACTCCGGGGGGTGCAAGTCAAGAGAGAGAATGCCAAAGTCACTGAAACTTCAGTCACTATTTTGTCCTCACTGTTTTGTCCTCGCTATCATTACAGGACACCTTGGAAAATCATAAACCAGTTTTTATAGGAAGGGGTTTCGGTTAGGATGCTGGGAAAATTCCTCTACTCTTGGTAGCAGTATACAGTATAACCTTTGTAAAGATACTGTACTGCTGGTAAAACATTTAATTGGTTTAATACAAAATCTACCTATTGCCATACAGCACAAGCAGATGAAGGAAGGGTATGTCTAGTAGTTTATAATTGTGACAAGTGAAAATATTAATGGAAGCAGTAAATCAGTATGAAGAAGTAGGAATTAAAATATTAAGCTCTGTTTGGCATGTACAGACTCAAGAAATATGTTCTGCACAGCAACAAAGCATTAAAGCAAAAAAATTAAAAATAAAAGGCTCAGCAAGGTGCAGAGAGACAACATAGAATAGCAGAATTTATGAGACCAGTTGAAAAAGTGCATGTATTAAAAAGTGAGAACGATATGCAAACAGAATACATTAAAAACCATATTAGAGGTAGGACCAAACAGCAACACACTAGAAGATTCAAATGCATTAGATACTAGCTGTTCATCTACATCACTACAGGCATCAAGTACTGATTCCTTTCAGTTAGATACTATAATAGTGCTAACAGATTCAACTTGACCAAGAAAAATGCTACTAATTCCCAGTTGAATGCCCTAATATCATAAGTTGGAAAATTGCTGGCATAAACCAAAAACTCAAAGATAATGGCTGGTGGATTTTGTCAGCAAAATTGATGTCTTAGTTTTGCATGAAACATGAGAAAACAAGAGTAACCCAATTCCTTTAGATGGTTTTAAATCTTGGGTGGTACCAGCCGTAAGAAACAATAGTTTTGGAAGGCCCTGTGGTGGTTTGGTTATTTTAATAAACACAAGTCTATATTTTGAGTGTATTGGGGAGGAAAACTTTGCTAATCATGATTTGTACATAATTATATGTATTGCAAAATCTGTAATGTGCAATAATTGACTTTTACACCCCCCCCCCCAAATAAATATCCCTACATACAGTAACTGCAAAATTCTCTAAAGACACTGGTAGAATGAATACTGTTCATAAAAAAATACCCAAATATTATTCTTCTTGCAACAGCAGATGTAAATGCTAGTACAGGTGAAGGAAAGAAGAAAACAACTTTTAGTGGACTTCAGATGATGAATTGGAAATTCAATATGAAGTTCGATGAAAAAAGATTAATAAAAGGGAAGATTTAATACAAAAAAATCTCTGATACTGTATATTACTGAGAGTTGTAAATGAAAGAGCAGTGGGTAACTGCCATGGAAACAGCACATTTTAACCTTTTGGGGGAGGCACGATCCTGGATCTTGTCTTATAGATATGTATTCATACCAGAGAGTAAATACATTCAATATCATTGAGAAGTGGGATAGTGATTATTTTCTTATTTGCTTAAATCTTAATATGAGTATTAAAATTCAGAGATGTAATATGCCACTGGTCAGAAATGCAGATGATCATGTGAGTATTGCTAACAAAAAAGAATCAGCCGGTCTACATATATTGAAAAAAAATCTTCTTCTGTTATTGGAATCCCATGTTTGTAAATTCAGCCAGAAGCTCCTATGTATGTTCAGACCTACAGTATGTCAAGTGAACATTCTGGGCTCAGCATGGCACAGGGTGTGCACTGAGCCCTGCACACACAACACTAAGGTTCTGGGGTTGCACCTGACACCTTTGCTGCAATTGCACCCGATTCTCGAATGTTGGGCACAATTATGACAGTTACAACATTTTATGATAACTTGCACCAAATATATGGCACAAGTTTTATAGACACAGCCCACAGGAATGCCACAAGCTAGATCAGACAGATTTGGTCTAACTTGTGGCAGTGGGCACACAGGTTGAAACTCTCGATTACCAGCCAGCTGATTGCCCCAAGCCCTGTGTGGCATATCTTCAGTGCACCCTGGGCTTGCAGCAGTTGGGGGCTTTGCAAACTGAGCACCCTGGGCCAGACTGTCAAAAGATTGTGCATGGCACAAAGAGACTTGTACCAACGAAGAATTAGAAGCTTGTTACAAAGGCAGAAGCAGCAGCAGCAGCAGATGATGAGGGGGGCATGCAGAGGGTGAGGGACCAATGGGAGAACGAGGGAGGAGAGCAATAATGAAGGGGCGTGACGAGGGGTCTATTTAATAAATGGTGGAGGGGATGGGGGTGGGCGAAAAAATTGGCACAGCTCCGCTGATTTCAATGGGTGCAATGGCCCTGGGCTAAGTCCGAAAGTCAGTGGCGTGCAGCCAGTCAGGGCTCAGCAGAGTAGACAGGGTCCAATCGGATAGAGCCCTGATCACACTGGACCAATGGTGGCACACACAGCTTCCCGGTCCAAAGAGGATTTCTTAACCACTTGTATGGTTCATGGTGGCGGCCAGGAGGTGAGCTGCAGAGCGCAGGGTCCATAGTCGCTGCATCTTCGGGCAAATGCAGCCCTGTCAGGGCTCAGGAATCTGGGAGGGAGAAAGAGAAAGTTGAAGGGGATGAGTTGGAGCAAAAAAAAAGGCAGTGACATGGAGCAGTGTTCAGAGATCGGGGCGTGGAGCTGGATGGGGGGGCTACCAGATAAGCTGTTTGATGGCAACTTGATCTGGTGCCTGGGGGGGGCAGGGAAGAGGTGAGAAGAGTTGAGGTGTAGTTTAGGCAAGTGAGCAAAGAAAGGGGGAACTTGGCTGGAGGGATGGGGCCGTTCAAGCCCAGAGCGTGGAGAAGGGAGAATCACAGGAGGGCAGATTAGGCAGGGTTTTAAAGGCAAGACAAATTTAAACAGCAGTCGGATTCGGCAGCAGAACAGTAGACAAATTACAATACTATTCGGATTTGGCTCAGCATATTTTAAACAAACAATTTCACAGAGGCCCCAATTCTAAGGAGATACAAGTGGTAGGAACGGTGGGTGCCATTGGAGAAAAATGAAAAAAAAAATTTGGCAGAGCTCTGTTGATTTCAATGGGCGCAACAGCCCTGGGCTAAGTCCGAAAGTCAGCGGGCGCTGCAGCCAGTCAGGGCTCAGCAGAGTAGGCAGGGTCCAATCAGGATAGAGCCCTGATCACGCTGGGCCAATGTAGGCACACATGGCTTCCCCGGTCCAAAGAGGATTTCTTACCCGCTTGTATGGTTCCCGGTGGCGGCCAGGAGGCGAGCGCTGAGCGGGGTAGGGTCCTGCAGCTAGGTCTTCCTTAGGGGCAATGCAGATCTGCCAGGGGCTCAGAATCTTAGTTTTGCTTTGATGGCTTCCAAAAAAGTTGATTTATGATAAGAATGCAATACCTGGCAGTGATGTTTTGCAGTTTCTAAGTCCAGGAAATGTTCATAGATGTTATATCCAAGAATGGTCCAGTTCCTCCAAGCAGAAACACATGGAAATCCACAAAAACTAAACTACTGACAGAGACAAACACAAACAGCCAGCCACACAACAGGCTACAATCTAAATTCTAGAATGGTACAGAGAAGTGCTTCTGGCACTGCAATTGGAGAGGCATATTGCATCCATGCGTAACAAAATTAAATCCTTCCAGAGCATATGGGGCCCCCTTGAGACTTTGCTGTCCATATGGAAACCCTAACTCCTCTCTACAGACTCCCTAAGAGACTGGCAGTTTTAGCTCCCCCTTTCAGAGGATAACACTTGGCAGGGATGGTTGGGGTGGGAGGTGGCGATAGTATTAGTGTATTATGTAAGATTTGTGAAGTTACTATTTCGGTCAGTTGATTTTACTGATGTAAACTACAGTCTGTACAACCTGGAGTCACATTCCTACCTGTAACTTGGACTACTTGAAATATAATAAAGTATAAATAAAAAAAAATAATGTGAACCATGATGTCTTAGATTATCCTGGGCCTGACGGCCTGGAACAAATCCAGTCTGGTCCAGATGCATCAGTCTCAGTACCACCTGTTGTAGTCTATGCATAATAATGGACATAAGCAGTTTATAGTCAGTATTAAGAATTGATATAGGCCAGTATGATGCACATTGGGAGGGGTCCTTTCCAGGTTTGGGGATAACTGAAACAATAGCTTAAGACCAGGAGGTGGGAACACTTCACTCTGAGGACATAACCCCATTGAAGACCCAGAAGAGCACTGGAGATAGTTTAGCTCTATGATGCTTGAAGAACTCACCTGAGAGGCCATCAGTGCTGAGGCACTTCTCAGATTTGAGGTTTGAAATCTCAGACCATAGTTCCTTTGAAGAGACTGGGGCCACCAGGAGGGTTCCCATGTGCTGGGGTATAGTAGGTAAAGATAATTTGTCTAAATATTGGGTTAGGATAGTTTCATCTGGGGGAGGGCCTGGGGTATAGAGTTCGGTGTAATACATTTTGAAGGCCTCCACAATTTCTGGGACGAGTCGAAGTGTCTGGTGAGTATGGGGAGGGCTTAATGTTGTGATAGTGGCCCTTGATCTTTGCATCCTTAATCGGCTTGTCAAGAGGCATAGAGATCTAGGTCCGCCTTCATAATACTTTTGTTTTAAAAATAGGAGTTTCTGCTCTACTTGGTAATCAAGGATACTGTTAAATTCCTTTTTAAGGGCCTGGAGAGTTTTAATTTTTGTTTTATCAAAACGTCCTTTTTGTTGAGACTCTAATTGTGCTGTTTGGGACCTGAGGTGCTCCTTTCTAGCTTCCTGCTGTTTCTTCCTGTGGGTGGAGAGAGAAATAAATTTCCACCTTAAAATGGCTTTTACGGCGTCCCAGAGAAGGGCAGGGGTAATTTCTGTGGAATCATTATCCAGGAGAGGGCTTGGTCATATGCCTCCCGAATGGAGAGCATAACCTCTGGATCTTGTGACAAGGAGATGTTTAAGTGCCAGAATGTACGTTTTTTTAAATCCACATGCTGCAGTTAAAAAATAATGGGGGCGTGATCTGAGAGGACTAAGTCCCCTGTCCAGCTATCCTGTACCTGACCCAGCACCTCCTTAGGGAGAAAAAAATAATCAAGTCTAGAATATATGTTGGGGGGGGGGGGCAATTGGTGTAATTCCATTGCTTCCCATGTACTGAACACCATACATCAGAATAACCCATCTCCCCCAGGAGTTTAGAAAGCCTGTTGGATATTCTGTGCTCCTGCCTGGGGATGCCAAACATAGAGTCTAAAATGACGATTAAGGAGAGTATTAAAGTCACCCCCACATATTACCTCTCCGTTGGCCCATTCCTGTAACGCCAGAAATATATTATGGTAAATCTGGAAATCAGAACCCGGAGGAATATATATATAGAGGCCAGAGTCAACATTTCCTTGAATCGTCCTTTCAGAAGGACAAATCTCTCTTCCAAAAAGCATCTACCTCGTTCAAAAGAAACATGGTAGGGACCAATACAGCAACATCCCTGCATCAACCCCTCCCATGTGAGGCACAGACAGCAGCACAGAATCCAAACCTGCCTCAATTGTCATGTTCCTGAGGTGAAAGATGCGTCTCCTAAAGTAATATAAAGTCAGCATGCATTCTCTTCAGGAAGCTTAGAACTTCACTCCGTTTAACCGGATTTGTTAAATCATTTACATTATATGAGCATACGCCTGTAGACTTATCCATCAGAACAGAGTAGCAAACTCATTATGACTTGTGACCCCCTTAGTGTATTATACCTACCAATGGACCTTGATAAACAAGGAAAAAATAACAGTGACACCATATTCCTTACAAATTCTAAAGGACCCAGATGTATAAAATCTGAAAAAACTAACATAAGAACTAGAGATACCCAAACTGGAAACATGCGCTTCCAAGGTGGGAAGTCCAAAACAGTGGACTGCATAATATTTTGCAAATTTAAGGGTAGGGAAAGGAGGGTTCCTATGCCTTGAGAATACACAGGGTCCTCTTCCAGAGTCATCCCAAAAGGAATAACTCAATGTGCAAGGAGCTAGCCTTACTCTTTAGTTGTCATGTAAGATTGGAGGAACCTTTATACGGACACTCGGATCTCACACCGGTCAATAGAAAAAACATTTATCTAAACAACCTGTTGTTTACCCCTCTTAAGTTATAGAATATAAATGATGGGCAGAATATGCTTAAAACTACCTAAAATGACCTAACTTGCTCCTAGTCTCCGAAATGCTATCAAAACATTAGAAAACAGTCATAGTATGACCAACTTAGGTCTAAATACTGTGGCAGGTATAAAATAACAGTTCTGAAGCAGCCCTATAGCTGTTCAGGGCTGAAAAAACTGCTCATCTTCTACATAGAAGCAGTCAGGACTGAGCGAGTGCAGGTCCCAGCAGTGTCATTTTTGCCATTTGCTGCATAAAGAGACACTGCTTTCCTCGTTGAAGATCGGGTTTACACCAACTGCAGCAAGGTTCTTAGACCAGTCAGGCATGCATTGTATCAGTATAGTCAGCCCACAGTCAGAATAGTTGTATTAAGTCCGGGCAGTAAGCTCAAGAATTAACAAAGGGACAGTTTCCTGGCTCAGTCAGGAGCTTGCATCCATATGAGAAGTTCAATGCATGCCAACTGTAAATGTAACACATTGGCTCTTATGCTAGGTCAGTAGAAGTTAAAACAAAAGAGTACTTCCCTGAGCAGTGTTCATCCCGATAGTCCCATTGTAGAGATGAATTGCTGCATGATGTCTACAGGAATAACCCGAGTTTGTCAAATTCTCAGTGGTTGTTAGTAGACATAGAAGTGTTGCCTTTCCCCGATGTTCACCTCGTCACCGCTCCCGGTTGCTCCAGAGCTTCATGGACCAGTTGCAGAGGGGAAGTCCCCCATGACCTCTGTGGCACAAAAGGGTAGTAGCCTATATGGGCGAGTATTATTGAGCGGCTCAATATGAGAGATTCAATAATATCACTCCCATATAGAGTGAGAAGGGAAAAAGAGCACAGAATAGGTACAGTGAGTGTAGTGCTGAGGGATACGCACTACACTGGTGAGAAAGGGGCTAAAATTATTTGTTTGGCCAAGCAGTGCCAAGCTGGCTGTGTGGTGTGATGGCTTGAGCCACTGCCCCTAGAGTCTGTGGTGTTGGGATCAGATCCCGTGTGGGCAAATGTTTTGCTTCCAGGGGAGTTTCTTTTATGCTCAAGTCCACCCCTGGAGTTGAGAATATTATTTTGGGGCTAGCCCCCTACAAAAAAACAAAGAAGCAGTTATTTCAGAGAACCGTTGCTGTTTGCAGCAGTCTCTTTTAATCCAATTCACCCTTTTAGCGTGGACGAATTTGTGTCGCTCTTTGCGAGCAGCGTGATAAGGGACTCACCCTTGCACATAAAACCACACAAAAGACCAGTCCAACTGTGGGATGCACCTCTTCAATATACTGTCCGCTTCTGAAGCTGGTAGAGAAAGGCCCTTTCGTTGCAGGGCCCCCAGAGATTTTGGCGCAGTGGTCCCAAAATGTGTTTTCAGCCATTGTTTTAAAAACGGTACCTGTCATGCTCAGAAGGAGTGGTCAAAAAAAATGTTGTTGAAAATTTGGGGCAAAAATGTAAAAAACCAACTAAGTTATGTGAAAACAAACTGTTCCAATATTTACTCATAACTTTATTTTTTGCAGATTTTGGCCCCTAATGTTCAACATATACCTTGTGTTACCCCACCTCCTGAACATGGCAGGTGTCATTTTTCAAATCCCCTCTGAAACTTGCTTCCACAGTAGCACAGCGAAACCACCTTTCAGCTGGGATTTTAAAAATGTCACCTGTCTTGATTATAATGTCAGGTCACCAAAAGACTGATGGACATTTTAGGTCAAAATGTGGGTGCCCACTTAGAAGCAGATATTGCCTCTCAGTTGCCCTATCCTGGGTAATTACAATCTAACAATGTGTCAAAGCAGGACACAACTGAAAATAAGATACTGTATTGCATATGCTCTGTGCTGGGTAAATATATAGTAAACATGTGTACAAGAAAGACTGGTACAAAAGCAATACCAACGGCAAACCTTTGGCATTGACAAATGCTTGTTTTTGTTTATTTTGATGGGACAAACACCTTCCTCCCCTCCCCAAGACCATCAGCAATTTGCTGCCTTGCCTTATCTATCAGATAAGTCAAGCAAGTGGCTATGTTTGCAACTGATGCCTATGGCATTCTGTGAGCAGCCTGGGGGTATGCTGAACTGCGGAGCTTGCACCATCCCTCTTTGTAAGTCAATAGCTCAACTTCTCAATGCAGCTGACATCCAGCAAGTCTCAGGGCTAGAACCCTAATCTGCCTCTGAATGGGGTCTCCCAGCTGGCAGCTCACAACATTGTCAACTCTCCATTAAATGAGCAATTGCATACATTTGAAGAACTCAACAACAGTGCAACAAAAAATCTTTGAAAAAAACTGTTGCCAAGTAGAATACTTGCATATACTTTCATACATGAAGGCAGTATAGTGCAGTGGGTTAAGTCTCTGAGCTGCAGATCTGGAGACCTGGGTTTGAATCCCACAGCTGCCTAGGTGCATACTGTATAAGCAAGTCACTTAACTTCCTTGTGCTCCCAGATTACATCTGGAAACAAGCTTCAGGTTAGTGTACTACTCATGGTTAAACAAAGTTCTCTTTCCTGTAATGTCTGCCTGCAGTAGGACTTTAAATCCTGTGCACTATATTTTTTATCACTAATTTTTTTTAATAGAAACATAGAAACTGCCTGAAGAAAAAGTCCAAGGACCATCCAGTCTATAAAGACCAAGGACCATTCAGTCTGCCCCAATAGATATTCCTACCTCGCCCTCTGACCTTTTCTAGAATGGGGTATCTACCGCTGCCCTTCCCCCGAATCCCAACCCCCAGGTTTCTCTTATCCTCCCTCTCTTGCTAGGCTTTCCAATATATCTCTTTGCCAGCTGGAGTGTTACATAGCTACTAGAATATCTGAATAACACTAGCTTGAAGTGGGCACCATGAGAACTGTTGGCAAACTAATACTGCCCGACTGGGGGCACAACAAAATAAATGCGGTAGGAAGCAGCCATGTTGTTTTCTTAACTATTTGACCCAGGTGCTACTACAATACTCTGTATATTACAAGCCCCAGTACCTCTCATTGTTGTGCACATACATTATAGTTTTTTATGGCTAGGATAGGACTAATTACTGGAAGTGCAAAGAACTTTTGCCTTCAAGGTGGCAGCCTGGAACCTCAATTTGCCAGGGAACATGCCCGCCAGTGTCGCAAGCTTTACTGCAAGTTGCCCTCAGCAGTATCCATCACTGATTAGATCAGTTTTCTGCTGCAATGGTGCCAAGTCTTGTGAACTACAGGCTCTGTGGTATGCGAAAAAAGGAAAACAAAATTAAACCCCAGAACTGTTTCAATACCCATTAGCACTGCAGGGCACTCTTTGTAATCGCAACCCCCCTCCCCCCGCAGAGACCCAATGCCAGCCAGTGTACTGAGATCAACCAAGGGTTTTGTAATACATTTGTGTCTGCTGCACATCAGCACTGCACTGTACAGAACCAACCAGGGAAGAAAGAAACAAAGTGAACCACTGCTGGTTTGTTCTAATGACAGCTGATCCTGGGTTTGTGAAAATGGTGTAGTGAAGTGATTATGTATGTGGTACTATTAGGTACCAGACCGATGGTGGTGAGGTTGGGGGGGTAGCTACAAGTAATTTGCGGCTCCCACTGCCAGCTGTGTAACCCCCAACTGTGTCAATGCCCCATTACTATTGCCAGCTTTGTCCCCACCCCTTCCTGTTAATATAATTTGCCCCTCTCCATTGCCAGGTGTCACTGCACCTCCATTACTAGCTTTGTCACTGTCTCCCCAGTGGGCAGCTGTTTCACTGACCTAATTACTAGCTGTCTTGCTTCCCCCATTATCAGCCATGACACTGCCCCATTGCCAGTTATGTCACGGCCCCATTATTAGTGGTGCTACTGCTCCCTAATTGCCAGCAATATCATTGGCCCTGCATTGTCAGTTGTATCACTGCCCTTCATTGTCACTGTTTCCCCAATTATGAGCTGTCTCACTCCTCATTGCCTGTGGTCACTGTTCCCCACTTGTTGCCAGCTGTGTCACAGCCCCATTCATTACCAGCTGTGTCAGTGCCACATTACCAGTTATGCTAATGCTCCCTCATTGTTAGCAGTGTCACTGGCTCCTAATTTTCAGCTGTATCACTGCCCCTCATTGTTAGCTATATCATTTCCCCAATTACGAGCTGTGCCACTCCTTCTTATTGCCTCTGGTCACTGTTCTCTGCACCTTGTTGCTAGCTGTGTCACTGTCCAAATCCTTCACTGCTAGCTGCCACTGCCTTCACTACCAGTGACGGTACTGACCTCCATTGCCAGCTGTGCTACTCCTCCATCATTGTCAGCTGTTTCAGTGCCCCCTCATTGCCAGCAGTGTCACTGCCGCATCTCATGCCAGCTGTGTCACTGCTTCACCCCACTGCCAGCTGTATCCTTGCTTCCCCAGTTACCAGTGGTCTCACTGCTCCCTCCTTATCAGCTATATCACTACCAGCTGTGTAATTTCCTTCCCTCCATTACCAGCAATGTCACTGCCCTTGTTACCAGCTGTGTCACTGCCCCTCACATGCACACACTCACACTGCATCACTGACTCTCTGCTTCACCTGTTTTGGGGTGCCCCACTGCTCTGCTCTCCATCATCCTGGGGGTGGTCTGCACTCTCCTTCTGCAATTCAGTACTAACATTGTTACTGTCGTGTCTCCACCTGCTGCTGCCTGGTTTCTGCCTCCGCCTTCTGCCCGCCTACACCCATCACAGCACTTCCTGCCTTTATTGTGTCACTCTGACTTTGTGACAACTGGAACCATTTGCTCCAGTCTTGCTTCATGCACCATACCTACCACATCCATATGCATACACATCAGATCCCTGAAAGCTTGTATTAGATGGGAACATGCTCCTCCTGCCATACTGCCACTCATTTTCCTATGAGTTATTGGAGGGATCGTGTGTTTAATAACCAATAGCTCTAGGTGACCCACTGCTGACCAGAGTAAACAAACTGCACAGATGTATGAAGAGGGGAGGAGCCACTCTGTGAGGGATGGGCAGGCAGCGATGGGGAAGGGTATGTCACCTGTGGGGGGTTCAAGTGCCTTAACAGTGCTGTTGGAGGTTAGGTAGCAGAGCAAAAACAAGAACTGCACAAAACACACACACAGGGCTGGATTTTTGAAGGCAGGTGCGGGGCTTATGTCCAGCCCTGCGCCAAACCCTTGCAGCACTGCAGTTGTTGCATTGCCAATTGCTGCAACTGCACAAATTTTATAATCTTGGGTGCAATGTGACAATTGACCTGACTTATGGCAGCTTGCCTCACATCTCAGGTGCAAGCTCAGTGTAAATGGTCCCAGGTATAGACACAAGCTAGATCCCAAAATGATGGTATAGTGAGCATCATTTGCTACAAGGAAAGAAAATCCCTTTAGATTGCCACAAGCTTGGCGACTGCTATGTTTTGGGCGCACCTGGGGTTGCAGTAGTCTTACACTTTTGTGGCAGTCTTAAATTTTGTAAAATCTGGTCCCTGGTCTTGCAATATGGAATTTTTATATATTACACTTTACAGGTTTCAGAAAATAAATATTTATGTATGAAACTGTTCATAGGTTTAAGACACTAAATATGAAAGGGACTCTGTGACATCACTGTGGCAGGTAACTTAAGCAATTAGGCATGACCCGTGTGTGCTTTTTCTGGGATACGTCAGCTGCCCACAGGCTGTTAGCCTTGCTTTTAGCACTACCATGCTGGACCAGCAGATACATATCTTATTCTTGTTTAACTGTGCTTAAGTTTTGTACATCTCACCTGCCATTTCTCAGTTTATGTTTCTTCTATGGGCTGACACGTTTCTCACCTGCTTTGTATTTTTGTAACTTATATTTTGTTTTGAATCTTGCTCCTTGTTCATGCACTATTGTATCTGCTTTACTGTATTGTATTGGATTGTTTTATTGTACTGCTTGTCTTGTAACCTCTCAGGTCAATACTTGAAAATAGGTCTGACTAAGTCTAGTATACTTACCTGGTCAATAAAAGTTAATAATAATAATAAGCATGGCTTATGGGCAAAGCACGAGAAGTACTAATATCCCACTACAAAGCACACTGGAGGGCCATATTATGCTTATGAAGTAGGTACATTAGGATGAGTAAAGAAATATTTTTTAAACTATTGAAATTAGTGAAAAGTAGAAAAAGGCAAGAACCAATAAAGAAAAAGTAGATCTACTGAGCCATTATAATTTTGCTGTTTGGTCAGTAGATAACAGATGCAGTATTTTTTTTAAATAAAAGTAAGTGAATTAAGGTGTATTGATACTGCTCTGTCTGCTTAATGTAAACATGTCAGTGAAGTCAAGGATCTTATCCAGAGATGTTTTGCTAGAATACTAGCACTGGGTTCTTAGCATCTTGGTCAATCAGGTTAGTGGATTTTTTGTAGAGAGGTGTGCCATTCTGCAGGTGGCAGTGATTTTCCTAAGTGTTCTCCTCCCCAGGACAGTGGGACAATATGCTTCCTCCCAAAACACAATGGGCATACACAGGAGTGCCCATCCTGTCACCACTGCCATATCTGCCATTCTGCAGCCCCTGTGGTACCCATACAGTGCTGGAACAGTGGGCCAAGGACAACCTCTGCACCTGGAAAAGATGAATGTCCTCTAGGACACTCAAACCTCCCCCAACAGCCCTCTGATGGCTCAACATACATCTACATTACTTATATTTTGCTATAAATTTTCCATTTTGATTTCTTTAAACTGTTGAATATATGTACAGTATTTCTTTCATTCTATATTTAACATGGCCCACTGTGTGCACGATAACATTTGATGCTAGCATTTAACTTGGTAGACTATGACCATCAGATCCTCCCTCTGGGACTATCGGCAAATTCTTTCCTCTGGTTTAAAAGTTATCTTTCTGGCAGAACTCATCAAATTAGGGTAAGAAACACACTTCTGGTTTGCTTACTGTTCTTAGTAGTGTCCTGATCTCAAGAGCCATCTTAGGGCCCATTTTATTTACATTGCTCATATATTTACTGTCTTCTGTTTGCTGCTCAGCAATACGCTATTGTGTGCCTATGACCTGACTGTCTTCCATAGTTTTTGCCCTGTAGTAATACCTGATCTTCATTGTTCTAAGTTCAGAAGATCTCTCTGAGACCTCTATTAATCTGAGTAATTAATTCCACTCTGTAGAAAAGTGATTGGTAAGTAAGCATCTCTTGTTTAATTTAAAATAAAAGCTGATATTTGTTTTGAAACCAAAGATTTAGGAAGTGAATTCTAATTCTTATTTCTCAATTCTTACTTCAGATATCATTTTGATTGAACAGGTGAACAATTTCAAGTCTTAAAGCACCCTTCCCCATTTCTAGTCTCACCTATTCTGATCAAATTATTAATGTTTGTAAAATTACTAATCGAAAGTTAGGAGTTGCATTCAGGCACTACAGCTGTCTGACACCTGATGTTCACTTGACTATTGCCAAGAGTGCTTTCCTTCACTTTTAGATCATGGGTATAAAATTGTTACATGCCTCAATTACTAAAATTGATAGGCTAAGTATTATCTACAACTCCATTGGTCAATTTACCTTATCTATCCCTGTTAATACTCATCATTCTGATCTACAGTATACACTCAACCAAATTGATTTTCCCCTAATGATCAGAAGACTTACTTTCTCAGTTTGTTTAACTGATAAAACTCATTGTCATTTCATTTATTCCTCATTATCTGAATTAAAGTTTAGACTGGTCTAAGGGAACATCTGTCCTCCGCTCAGGGTTTCCTTGCTTTAACCCCTTGTTATTTTTGGAACAAGCTCTAAGATCTTTTCCACTGCTGCTTCTAAGCTTTGGAATAGTCTTCCTTGTTTGCTTAGATTTGCCTTAACTCATTTGGCTTTAAAAAATACTTAAGGAAAAATCTAATGGTTTAATATTATATAAAATCTTTTAATTTTCATATTTCTTTTGGTAAAATCTGCTGCTTGCATTGAATCATAAATGATACAGCAAACAGAATGGCGCAATCAAGTACATTTTCAGTCACCCATACAATTGATAACAGCATTTGCAATATCCCTGAGGCAATAAAACACCTGCATCTAAAAGAAAGTGGTGGGTCAGTAATGACATGTATGACATTACGCAGGCAGAATATAACAGGACATGAAACCTCAGTGCCTGGTAGCCACCACTTCCAAGAAGTACTAAATACAGTTCCAACTAGAGTTACAGGTCTATCTTACCTTCCTCTAGGGCTTTCTCCAATGTTGACAACATTGCTTTGAAGGTGGGCATTTGAATAGAAGTCTTATATCATACACACTTCAGGAGCATGCTTTCTAAATTACAATTACCCCACTGTGCCACCACTACAGCCTCTTCACCCTTCTGTCACATGGCCAGGACCCATTTGCCAATTACCACCTTTTAATTGATGTTAACTGTCCAATTGGCACTTTGCACTTTGTATTTGGAATCTATTATTATGTATTAGAAAATGGCAAGGATTAATTCTCAATTCTGATTGGCTGATAAGGCCCTAAGCTGGGCATTTATTTCTCAATAGTTGAGCAGCTAAAAATAAGTACCAGCCCAAGTACCATCTCACCACATACCCTTGTACAGGGGTGCCCAGCCCGGTTTGTCATTGGCCGAAATCACTTCATTAAATTTGAAATCCCCGCCATGTTTTTCTCTCGCTTAGTGAGAGCTACAGGCCCCCACCCCTCGCTACTTCAGTATCAGCTCCCACTTAATAAAAACCTTAATGAAAATAAACATGCATACTGCAGTTATTTTGCGGTTGAGAAGAGTGACAAAATAGGCTTTTCTCACAGCCGCAGTCTCCTGACCGCGGTCTCGTAATACCACGCTTTAAGTAAAACAAAGCCGTTGCTCCGAACAACTTCTCAGTGAAAAGCAGGATTTTGACACTATCATTGTGCCTCAACAGACATTTGAACTCCTTCACAGCACAGTGCCTGCACAGTTAATCTACTGATTTAAAATAAATAATTTACCTCAGGGCTGTCGCTCATGCCAGCTACACTTCTATCCACCTTCTTTCAGATTGCGTGTTTACCAGATGCAGCTTCCAACCACAAACAAATAAAAAAAAAAGAACTTGCAAAAAGGGGACAGAACTTAAAAATGATGCCCAGAGACTGCTATGGAGATTTTTACTACACACAAATTTTGTTGTTCAGGTGGATGTGTGTGTCTGTGTGTGTGTGGGGGGGGGTTGATGGCTATAGGGAGGAGCAAAAGGAGCTGGAACAGCCTTAAACAATATGGACTACTTTTTCAATACTTTTTTTCTGCTAATTCTATTAATTTTTTATACTCATTTCCTCTCTTCTTTACCACTTGATTAAAACTTACTAATAAAGCCATTTTCTAAGCGCAATAATACCCTCAAGGGTGGGCATTGTAGGAAATACTGGACCTTCAGGGCTATAAGGCTCTCTGCCTGTGGCGTCGGGCCTTATTATGCCCCTGGGCAGTCCAGTATTTCCAACAATGCTCACCCTGTCAAGTATTATTGCTACCTACAAACACATAAGCATAGACAATGTCTGAAGAAAAGACCACTGGTACATACAGTCTGCCCGGTTATACCCTTTCCTACTGTGAGACCGGCTGTATAGAAGTTTTTACCCTCCTCCCTAATTGCCCCATGCCTTACTGCTGCCACCATGAGTAACTAAGTCCTTAACTGTGTCCCAGTCATGCTTGAAACCATTAATGGTTTTAGAATCCAACATCTCTACCAGTAGGTTGTTATACAGATCAACCACTCTCTCTGTAAAATAATACATTCTCACATCCCTCCTAACCCCTCAGTTTCCACAAATGCCCCCATGTTTTTGACTCACGATTCTGCTGAATAGTTCTTACAATTTACCCTGTTCATTCCTTCTATGAACTTCAAAGTCTCTATCATAGCTTCGCTCTCCCTTCTGGCCTCCAGTGAGTACATGTCCAGTTCCTCATAGGAAATGTGTTGTTGGTCCTGAATCATTTGTGTTACCCTACACCGCACAGTCTCCAGCCTGTCTTCATCTTTCCTTAACTGCATACTGTAGAACTGAGTACAATATTCCACATGGGGCCCTTACCAGTGATCTATAGAGAGGTAGTATTACAGCCATTCTCCTGCTGTCAAAACCCCTCCCAATACAGTCCAACATCCTGGCTGCCTGCTGTAGGTCTTGTTACATTGGTAATTTGCTTTAGGGAGTCACTTATGATGACTCACAAAACCCTTTCCTTGGAAGTAGTGCCCAGCTAACTCCTTCTGTCTAATATTCCATTGTGGAGTTCTTGTGCCTTATGTGCATCACCTGCACATTTTGGCATTAACTTTCAACTGCCAAACCTTGAAACCTCTAACATATTCAGGTCCCTCTGCAACTCCGTATCTCTTCCATGCTGTCCACTCCTGCCACAGATTGTAGTGTCATCTGCTAAGAGACGATCTTACCCCATATTCAGTTTCCCATGTTGGTGATAAACATATTAGAAAAGACTGTACTTAGGACTGACCCTGTGGCACTCCACTTGTGACCCCTTCTCCCCGACTTGACTCCATTTACCACCACCCTCTGCTGTCTCCCTCCAACCAACTACCTATCAATCTAATTAGGTCCTTTGCTATACCTAGATCCAATAACTATATCAGCAGCCTTCTGTGTAGCATCAAGTCAAATGCAATGCTGAAGTCAAAGCAGAGTAAATCCACTGCTTGTCCCTTATCCACTGTCTTAGTTACCTAGTCAAATAATACTATTGCATACTTCAACAATAATACACAACATGGTGATATCATGGGATATCATACCACCTCCTCAGATGTGTTGTGAGGCACGAATTCATAGGCTGTGTGATGTCAAACTTCTGAGAAGGGATGTCATCTAATGATATCGCACAACTTGGAGTGGATTATTGTGATTATGAAATGGTACCATTTTGATTTTTTGACTGATGGATGATCTACTTTCAGACAGGGATTATCTACTGAGATATCATCCTGACTGAAAGTGTTCTCAGCCAATCATATTTAAGAATTTTGACATCCATTTCATAGTACATATTATACTATATAAATAAGTATTGCTATTGTTTTGAGGGCCTCATTGGCCCAGATCATTTCTGAAAATGGGCCTTTGATCCCATACATTTTAACTGCTTAACAAATTAAATGAAATATATTTAGATATACAACATATGTTTAATAGTAACATCCAGGCTAAATACATAATTTAGGCTACAATCACCAAAGCATTCTAAGAATTTCAAATCTGAAAATTGGATTTGATTGCTTCATTCACTGTAAATTAATGGGCCTGATTATGAGTGACAGCAGTTTCATCCACAGTCACATCCACAGGTTAAATACAAAGATGCATGAGACATGCCCTTACCAACACAATCTGTCCCTTGTGTGTTTGGACGGAAGCCCCTCGGGCACAGGCAGCGGTACCCGCTGGCTGTGTTTTCACATTGTCCATTAGCACATGGACGTGGGGTCTGGTTGCACTCATCAATGTCTGAAATGAGAACAAATTCAGCATCCTGTCCATTTCAATTACAGCATTAGCACAATAATTAAAAAGACAATTACTGTTCTATATTTACTTTGTTGCTCATCACGTATAAACAATGGAGTGTTGTTTTCTTACACTGCATGTTTTCAACATGCAGTATTACCTGTAGTTCAACTCAAGTAGCTTATATTCTAAAATATCCAGGTGACAAATCATATATTGGCAAAATTAAAAGACAACTCTGGGTCAGAATTTCTAAACACTTAAGCACAATTCAGCATGCCATTGTCAAGGTGCACTACACTCCATCAGTGGCCAATATTTCTGTGGCATAGAGAGAGTTATGTTAAGGCAGGGAGGCAAATGGGAAAAGCTATCACTAAAGAAAAAGCCTACTGTATTAAAAGGTCAGATGCATTAATGATAAAATATGAATGAAGAGTTAGATTGGGTCTTTGTTCTGTATACAGGTAGAATATTAAACTTATTTACCTTGTGTTATTAGATCACAGTTATTTCTGTTTAGAGAAAAGGAATACCTACTTGTTTTACAAAATACTGCTCCTGTCCCTCTGCCAGGAGCTGGCCACTTGCTTTCCATCCCCTCCTCCTCGATGTAGTCTTTTTTTAATATGGGTTCACCCCCTGACATCTGTTCCATGATTTGAGGGGCCAATAAATGTCTAAAATCCCAGCAAAATCAGTCACCCTGGCATATAGCTTGCTCGCCCCAATTCATTTGGTCATCTTACTGATTGTATGAGTAGGGCACATGATTGGGAGGGGAGGGAGGGGAGGGGAAAAAGACACAAGTAGTGGCTGATTCTTACTGTTTTGAAGGGAGTGGGCAGCACAGTGGCAGTAGGTTTTCATCTGTGCAATCACCACTCCTCTTTTCTAATTAATACTCATAATGTTTACGTAATGTCCTTCTCCTTCACGGGGGGTGGAGGACTCAACTAATCTCCAGGCATCTCCTCTGGGTATACAACTCTGGCCCTTAGGGGTTAAGTAGCTTAGTACTCCTCAGTTAGGGAGCCTCTTACTATAACAAACTCTGGTCAGAGCCAATATGGCTGTGGAGAGCTTTTAGGAGCGGCAAGAGCGGTGAACAGAATATGCTGTGCTCTCGCTGCACAGGAGTCAGCCATAATACCTGAGCGATTACAATACTGCACATGCATGATAGTCGCACATGTGCAGTTTGCCCCTGAGTTAGCTTTGCGCAACGTGGAGGTGCTGACATAACTATGTGTAACAACTCAGTCCCCTCGGGTTACTAGAATCCCATTAGTACTAGTCTTAGGCAGGTAGGAAAAGGAAGCTGGTGGAGAGATCATTAGGGGCTTTCTACATAATGACATAATTGTTTACTCAGCTAGCCTGACAGAAGGATGATTATGTCAATTAGAACTCTCACAGCAGTATAAACCTTTTAGAGTCAAATGCTCTCGGGGAGCTTAGAATGTTCATCAGTAAGTTCAAATGTGGCAGTCAGAGTGGCAGGAGGTCTGCCACTGGGCTCTGTCAAAGGAGCCCTGTATTTCACCCTAGTTTGGTAACATTTTCAGTTTGCTTGCAGGACTCTTTAGTTTCATTCCAGCGGGAGTGAGAGGGAATGCAGTTCTTGTGGATCCATGGGTAATCCCCGAAGTTCCTAAAGTTCACAGCTGCCTTAAGGAAGAACAATGAGTAGGCTCTGACAGCTACCAGAGAAAGAAAGGTGCCTTTGTTCTTTCCTTGACTGGGAGGAAGGAACAACTAATCTGTGAGTACAGAATTTGAGACTGTTTTCTGAGGGAGATGTCTGAGGTGTGTGTGCCCTAGATAAGGCTAGATCACACCGGTTAGGACCCCTTTCACTACAACTGTGCTGAATTTAAAGTTAAAGTTGGGAGTCTTTAGCAATTCATTGGGGATTGGAGACTCATTTGGTGTAACCCTGAAGGAATGGCATAGGCTGTTTGGGGCAAAGGGTGGGGAGGAATGTCATCTGGAGTTTCAGGCAGGGCTAAGTGGTTTGTGGATGGGCACCAGTGTTCCCTGGGCAAAGACCATGCACCAGGAGGACTTTAAAGTGTATGGCACATCCCACAGATATACACTTTTGAAATGGAAATGTGTGGAAAATGTTTAAAGTGTGTGGCACATCCCACAGATATACAATATGGAAGAGAGATAGAGATGTTTTTATGGAAAACAGTACTTACTCCCTACTTCAAGTCATAATGCTCTGTTGTGATATCACAATCTGTTGCCATGAGAGTAACTGTGATGTTACAGAGAGTGCATTATGACCTCGGGTAGGGGAGACAGCAACAGAAATAGATGAACTCTTCAAGAGGAGAAATCCTGTTTTCATGCAAATGACCTCAGCAATAAATAATGGGGAGGAGGAATAAAGAACTAATGTGAAATACAAGCTGAACTTCATCTAAATAATATGTTTTGTTAAAGTTCTCCTGACTGTGTCAGCTGCTCTTTAAACTTATTTTTCCTTGTGGTTTTTAATCATTGTCATTTACTAATGTTAGCACAGACACACACAGATGGTTTTAAAATGAAGCTTCAGTTGGTTCATAGCTTTTCTCAGTGAGTGAACTTTCAAGTCAGTGAAATTTGACCTTGGGATAGCTTTCTTTTGATGAAACTTACACTGTCTTGTTTAGAATTTCACTTAACTGGCGTAGTAATTTGCAAGCTGAGGCTGTTTAGAGTGCAGTACTGATTATGGCAAACAATGTAAATATCTCTAAAAGTATACAAGTTACAGAAAATAAACCTGTATGAAAGTTGTTCACAACAAAAAGACCTTTCAAATGAGCCTATTCAGTAAGCTGCAGTAATTATATTTTTGTTGAGTTTTTATGACATGCGCAAGAAACATCTTGTGGTAGTAGCACATTTTCAGAGTTGTGTCAGTGTTGTAAATACAGGGACACTTTAGTGGAAAGGCCCCTCAGCTGCCAATCAGTGAGCATGCTGGTGATACAGAAAACTTCAAAGAGAGCCAAAATGTTGGAAGTAATCTGTCGCTGCAATTAGGTGCAGTTTTGTCATTGCAGCAGCAGCAGATGACAAGACTCTGGCTATGCGATTACAGTGCACAGTAATGTGCATGACTGAGTTACAAGCAACATGTTTGCTCAGTGTGCCTTTCCTGGTGAAACATTTCAATAAATAATGTAGCCAAGGAGCATCTTTCCACAATGGCAGCTCCTACCACCTGCCACATAGTTCCGCAAAGCCGACATCGGGGTGCCCAATCCCAGTGTCATCATGTATTCTCCCCCCCCATTAAATGTGGCATGCTGGAAGCCCACCCCAGTGTGCCTAAACATGGCAGCTCCTGCTGCCCACCACACACTCCCAAAAAGCCAACATTGGGGTGCCCAATCCCATGTCAGAATGTATCCCTCCCCCATTAATGTGGCACACTGGGAGCCCATCCCAGTGGGTCAAAATTGTTTTATTTTCTTCCAACACCAGGATGCCCACCTGGTGTTGGATGGCCCTCCCTCCCAAATGCCTCTACATAATTTGCCGACATTGGGGTGACCAATCCCTGTTTCAGCATGCCCCCACTCAGTGTGGCACACTGGCCCACCCCAATGTGCCCACATTAATTTCCCTGTGAAAGAAGAAAACCGTCCTTCACTGGGTTTTTTTGTACCTGTAAAAAAGGAAACGGTCCATTGTTGTGTCGCTGTCCCCTTCCCCATCCCAACCCTCCCTCTGTGCACCCACCTCCCCACATCCTCTCACCCCATACTTACTTTTGGAGGTCAGGTGCTGTCATCTTCTATGGACCGGGACACATCTGCACTCTACAAAGCCGAACCGCAAAATGAAGAATTGAAGGTAAGCTGTATAATGGGAGTCAGTGGGTGGGGGGGTTCAACTTAGGTTGATATCTCAGCCACTTTTTGGAATTGTGGCCCCAAATTTTCAACATGGGATTCTTGGGACCCCACCTCATGAACACTGGCACTGTCATTTTGTTTCTTGGTCCCAAAAGGTGATTTTGGTCTGTGCAGAATCACCTTTGGGACTGATTAATGAAATGACAGTGCCACTGTTCATGAGGAGAGGTCCCAAAAAGCCCATGTTTCAAGTTTGGTGAACAAATTCCAAACAATTACTGCATTACGAGTGTGCATTGCACAGTTTCTACACACGTTTGTAACTTCGCAAGTTTTTAATATTTTCACATCAAATTTTCAACGTTGCCATTTTGTCACACCTCCTTATCAATAATATAGCTGTCATTTTTCACATCCTTCCCAAAATGTGTTTTTGCACCTGTGTCACAGAATGGCGCGGTCGCTATGGGAAATCAAGTTTTGGGACAGATTAACATAATCACAGTGTCACTGTTCATGACAGGAGGTCCCAAAATGCCCATGTTGAAAATTTGGTGGATAAATTCCAAAACGTGATTGCGTGCGTGCGTTGTGCAGTTTCTATGCACGCTCTTAACTTCGCCAATTTTTTCATATTTTCACTCCAGATTTTAAACATTGGCATTTTTCATACCTCCTCATGAACAGTATAGCTGTCATTTTCACATCCTGCTCAAAATGTGTTTCTGCACCTGTGGTACTGAATGGCACAGTCACTGTGCAAAATCACCTTTCAGGATTGAGTAACAAAATGATAACAACACTGTTCATGAGGTGGAGTCCCAAAAAGCCTATGTTGAAAATTTGGAGTGAAAATACTAACAAACGGCCAGGGCGTTAGGGTTTCCAACCATAATGTTCCACCCTGTAGAGACTGACAGGCATCGGGGGTGTGACTTGGGTTTGTCGGCCATAATGCTCCTAGCATTCCACCCGCACCCCCCCACCCTGCAGCCACTGACAGGCATCGAGGTGTGTCTGGGTCTTGGCCCTAATGTTCACCACATTCTCCTATACTGCACCCATCTCAGCTTATTTTCTTATGGAATGGGGTGAGCGCAGGGGGCAGAGACCACAAAGCACACTGCAACACCTGTTGCTGTCTGCAGGGTGGGCTGAGGTGGAATGGTGTAAGCATTAAGGCCGATGACTAAGCACACCCCCAACGCCTTTCAGTCTCTGCGGGGGGTGGGGCTTGGCATTAGTTCAATATTTCACTGCCATTCCTATTATGCATGTCTCTAACTTCTGCACTACCAATGCCAATTCCAGCAAGCCAACATTTGGCATTGACAAATGCTTGTTTAAACTCTGCCCATCTGATTACCTCAATTTGTGTTTTTCATAAGAGTTATGCCAAACAAATGTAAATATCTCTAAAAGTGTACACATTACACATAAACCATCAGCATGAAAGTTATTCGGGACAAAAATACCTGTCCAATGAGCCTATTCATTAAGCTGAACTAATTATATTTTTTAAACTATGGCCATCTGATTACCTGAATTTTCATTTTTCTTCACAATTTTCACCTTTTAGGTGGCTATATTTAAAAAAATCTAATGAATTCTGAATAGTGACTTCCCTTATTTGAAAGGTCATTTTGTGCTGAATAACTTTCATGTGGTTGTATATTGGTAACTTCTATACTTTCCAAGATATTTACATTTGTTTGGCATGTCAGTGTCTCAGTAGGTAGCACACTCACCTCTGAGGCCGGGAGATCAGAGGGCTGTGGGTTCAGTTCCCACATCTGGCACTTGGGTTAATATCCCAGTACTGACACTGCAGTGCAGCATGAGAGGGGTGCTGCACTTCTGAGGTGCCGTCTTTTGGATGAAACGTTAAACCGAGGTCCCATCTTCCTGGATTGGTGGTAGTTCAGGTGGATGTTAAAGATCCCATGACACTTATCGAAAGAGTAGGGAATTTCCCGGTGTCCTGGCCAAATTTCTCCTATTCACTAAAATACCACCAACAGCTTAATCTGGTTCAAAGTCAGTTGGCATTCATCTGTATCCTCTCCCTGGGTCGTGCCTGAAAATAGGCAGGAATTGCCTAGTGCACTTACCCGGTCAACAAAAACTAAATTAATAATAAATAAATAAATGATTCCTACTGTGTTCACTCACAAAGAAAAGAAAATGAGGTTGTTTGGAAGATCACATTTTACAAAACATAAAGAATTCAGATTAGTGACTACCCTCATGTGAAAGTTATTTTTGTCCTGAACAACTTTCATGCCAGCTGTTTTTGTGCACTTTGAATAGTTTTAAAGATATTTAGATTTGTTTGGAAGGTGTGCACATATGCTCTCAGAGAAAAGCAGCTAAGAAAGAAGGGAGTATTTTTTGAAGAGCTAGTGTACTGCTTGGGATTAATAGTAATTTCAGATGCAGTCATTATCACTTCTCATATCTCCAGTATTTTTCTTTTCTGTTTGTTAATTAGAAGATTTTCCACCTTGGCAGTACTGGGGTGATGTGTGGAGAAGCACTCTGTCTGGAGGAAAACAAAAGTCAGTTATGTTCCTCCCACTACATCATCAGAAATTAGATCAAACACCTTGAGGCACCACAATCCTTGTTGCATGAGTAGTGACTCTCACAAGCTACCAATCAAAATGCAGGAAATTGTGACATCACTAGTAACCAGGGACAGCCAGTCCCTGCTGCTTCATGTGAAAGTGAAACCTGTCAGTGAGAAATGGTTCTCATTGGTTACTAGTGATGTCATAGTCAGTGTGGTTTCAGTGTTGATGTAGTGGAAGGAACAGAACTGACTTTTTTCCCCTCCAGAGTGCTGCTCCACACATCACCCCAGTACTGCCAGGAAGAAAATCTTCTAATTAGCAAACAGAAAAGAAAAAAATACTTGCAATATAAGATGTGATAGCTGACTACATCTGAATGTTACAATTAAATCGCAGGCAGTTTCCAGGCAGTTCACTAGCTCAACTGCCATCGGAATTTGCAGTTATGGAAGAATACACTGAAAAGTACTTAAAAATGTGTTCCATGGAAAGCTCTTTTTCAAGCTAAAGCAGGATGGCTGTAGACTCCTCCCACAGCCATAAAAGGAGGGTCAGATGTCAACCATTTTCATTAGGTCCTTGGGGAGCTCTGCAAGAGAGGGTTCCCAGGAGCCATAAGACTTGCAACTAGGGCTGATCCTTTGAAGGCCCTAGGCATTCCAATTCTTTAGGAGTCAGAGGTTCTGTTCAAGAGGTGCTGAAGTCCATACAGAATGAACAGGACTCAGTCCTTGAGTGCACAGAGCAATGGCTCACTACGTGGTTGACGAATAACCCTGATGGGTAGGAGGGAATTTCTCTTCTGAGGTTTGTAAGTGCAGTTCACTGGGTGAAGTGCTGCACCCCCCCCCCGACTGGTGAAGTGCTCCCCCCCCACATAGCACTCAACTTTTCATCCCCAAAATGTGCAACACTGCCTCTCAAATGTGGAAAAAAGGCAAAATGTGGAACACCTTGTCAAATCATGGAGACAGAAGCCTAGAACACTGTAGGAATGTATGATTTCATGTTCACAAAGTTTGCTGTTCATTGAACAATGCATTTTTCACATTTATTGTTTGGATTTTTTGCTTAAAATTTTAGCGTGAAATGTGGGACAGACTATTTCAATGTGGAACAGAAGGCTTTTGTGAGGCAAAATGAAGAACTGTTCCTTATAATGTGGGACAGTTGAGAGGTGCGGTCCCCCCCATCTGGAGTAAAGATTAACCTGAACATCATGCATAATGTGTTTACTTTAGAAGAAATATAAACAGTGCCTGCCAACTTATTCCCCCCCAAAGAAAAAGAAAGAAAAGGGTGTTGACTCTGAGAGGAGGCCGCATGGCTGTGACATGGGTGTAGGGAGTGAAGGTCAGGCGGCACTGGAGCCACCCAGCAAGGCGGGGATCACCCTTGGTCTTACGAATGTAAGTTTCATGTAAGTGCACCTCCCAAGAGCCACTGACACTCCTCATTTGGAAGGAGCTTTACAAGTGGGGGATTATCTAAGATCTGAGGTACCCTAACAGGCATGGTATGTGTCTGTGTGTCCACAAGCTAATTGGTGTTAACTGGAGGGAAAACATAAGGGAAAAAAACTTGAAACTGATCTGTTTAACCATTCAGGTTTGTGGCTATGTGTAGACAGCTTGGCACAGGTGCACAAACGCCTTTTGTGGATGCATGCTTGATTTGTGGGTGCTACGGCAAGGTATGGCTCACCATGTAAATGAGAGAAGAAGATCATGTAGTTCCCCATCACTGGTTCATGATTTTGGCAGGGGAGTAACAAGTCTTTAGTCAAGTTAGTGCAGGAGGAGGAATCCGGCAGTTTCCTGGGAGCAGAGAAGCCCATAATAACAGTCTGCACATGCTGAGAGGCAGTAGCCATGTGGAGTGCAAAAAGCCAACAGACCATGAAAGAACAAAACTGCCAAGGCATCGCTCATGAAGCTGCAAAGAAGGAGGGTGTGCATCTGTACAGGTTCTGTTCTGTTTCTCAATCACTGGGGAACATGAAGAGCAGCTGTAGGTGCATGGTGGAGGAAGGATGGTTCTCAGGAATTCTGTCCTGGGAGAGCACCTGTGGAGTCAGAGTTGTGGGTACACAAGAGTTAACTAAGGCTGCCCCAGGCATACTCAAGTATGCACCTGCATACTCTGAATCTATCAACATGTATTGAAATTAAGGGCTGGTCTACCAGGTGCGAACAGTCCAAGTGGTACGATGCACTCTGGGTAGGGTCCCGGTGCTCTGCAGGGGTTGCAAGCCCCAGTTTACCAGTAAGAGTCCAAGGAAGGCATGCACTCAAAACAGATGGATTACAAACTTGTAAGACACACACATTATCTCAGTTTTCACACAGGATTAATTCCTTGTTGCTGGAAACTGCAGTTGCAATGAAACAATATGGAGATTGCAGTGTGCAGCTAACTTTGCCACACAACCCCGTGCACCTCGACTTTGGCAGACTATAGGTCAAGACGCTAGGGGCTGTGTGGCAAAGTTAGCTGTACACTGCAATCTCTGTATTGTTTCACTGCAACTGCAGTTTCCAGCAACAAGGAATAAAGCCTGTGTGAAAGCTGAGATACTGTGTGTGTCTTACAAGTTTGTAATCCATCTGTTTTGAGTGCCCGCCTTCCCTGGACTCTTATTGGTTTACCAGGTTTCAAACAGAGAGCAAACTGTGAAAACAGTTTTGTGTATCATTTTAAAGGTGGGGGCATCCCTGAGTACACACGAGACACCTAGGCACACTTGGTAGTGAGGCTCACTTGAATAATTGAATCTGAGTCTGGAAAGCTGCACACAGAAACAAACTTTGATTAAGAACTAACAGAGGCTGCTTAGCTCAATGCACTACTAAAACAAGACCTAAGCTGTTTATTTCAACATACTGGTATATAGAGCCATATATCTATATCTCTATCTCTCCATCTCTCCATCTATCCCTCTACCTACTTACCTACCTACCTACCTATATATCTATTATTGCATTTAAACAAAAAGAACAAGGTCCCACCTACCAAACCCTGTTCTGGGTTCCTCGCCTTGAGGGCTGCAGTAATTTTGGCCCTGGGATACACATTGTCCCCTTGTGTGAAAGTTGCCTGGGAGAAGCTTTGACTCCACAGTCTGCCAGCCCTGATACCATCCTAGTACTGGACTCTAGTGCAAGACAAGTACCATATTTGACACCCTCCTAGCACCTCAAGGATATGGGGCAGGTGTGGATGCTCCTGAGAATGAGTTGGAGCTGTCCAAACCAATTATGTCCCCCCCCCCCACTCTGGAGTCCTGAGACTGCTGTTGCTGTAGCCACCCAAACTGCCACTTAACCATCTATTTCAGTGGGGGCAAGATGATAGTGACTGGGGGTCAGAAGCTTCACCCTGGTGGGAGCCAAGGACAGAGAAAAAGAGTGTATTAGCAGCCTATCCACTGGTGGGCCCACCAGAGCTGTATCTTTGTAGGGTATAATGACAGTGACACTAAGGAAGAACCTAACAGTTTGGCTCACAGACCCATTCTGGCTCCACATAAGATTTGGGCTGCCCTGCTTGAGTCCACCCATGACTAATCCAACAGTAGCAACATCTGTGCCCTCTTGTCATGGCATGGGATCAGGTGGGGGTATGACCACTGGACACCAGAGAATGGTTCTTTACTATCGGACATGAGATTGGTGGGGAGAGACTACTAGACAACAGGAACACAGGGCATGATGGGGCTGGGGCTGGGGGCGCACCAAGCTGCAGTGCAGCCTATGCAATGGATCCATAATGGACATGCAAATGGCCACATAGTGCCTTGCATGCCCAATGGGCTCATGTACATGGCTGTTTTAGAGAACTGGAAATCAGCGCACCTGCACTATCCATTGTGGAGCTATATTCCTGGCTCCATGTTGGGGTGGGAGCGATGGAGTTAGTGCTGACTTGACACTAGCCCCATTCTCATGTCGGATAGTACAGGTGCAATATCCCACTGAGAACAGCAACCTTAGACACCTGGGCAATTGCAAAGAGCAATGCAAACTTTTGCGTGTGCTTTGCGATTTTTTGTGACTCGGGCTCCTGTTGAGGAAACGCAGTGCAATTAAGAACAAACTCAAACTGATGTGCAATATAAATGTGATGAAGTGAACCTGTATGAATGTTTATTCAGAAATGAAAAACATAAGTAATTTATGGCTATATGCTTTGTTTTATTCAAAGAATGCACCACTGAGTACAGCTGCTTTTCTTTTGTTATTTTGTGAAACTATTGGGGCTAGCCGGTCCACTAGTTTGCACCTCCCAGCATAATTTGCACTCACTTGCTGTCACAGGGAGAAAATTGCAATACTTTCCACTGACCAGAGCGGATTTCACTGGTAGTGAACTGTTCGGGTGGGGTTAAATGCAGAGGGTGGTGGAAGTGAGGAAATAGAATCAGAAGGATCAAGGTGGTGTAAGAGTCGGGAGGCTATTTATGGCAAAGTGGGTGGGGGCTGCAATTAATGTTTAAAATCACTTCACTGGGCAGAGTTGGGGAGTCAGCAGCAAAGTTTAAATTCACTGTATCGCTACTGTTGACACCCCTAGACTGAGAGAGACATTTACATTTATTTCTTGTAACCACTGGGCAAAGCCCACAGTTGTATCAAGCTGCATACAAGTTACACAAAAAGAATAAAAAGTGCAATAATAGCTGCAGGACAATTGGCTAATGAGTCAACCAATCAAGCAGGGCAATTGTTACATTTATGAATAACTGAGCCTACGTCATATGCAAAAATCAAGAAAAGTAGTTTATACTCCACAGAACTATAGCCGTCACCCCAAATCCAAAGACCATTGCCACCTTAAAACAGAAGATTTAAAAAAATTCCCTTTAGAAGGTAATAGATTTAGTATGGGCCAGAACTTAAGGACCGTGCCTCTTCAAACAATAAATTATGCATTTGTATACTTCTGTTCTCAAGTAAGAGCAATTTGCTAAACAGAAGGCAAGCGCTGCAATTAGAAAACCATAACCATACTTCACGTTATCTGAAGTGATCTCTTCTGCAAGTTCTCCAGATATTTACTTTCACAAATAGTAATTTCAGTATTCCAAACTTGGAATGCATACTTCAGGGCTGGTCCCACAGTGATTTAAAACACCATGAAAATAATTTCTTGAACACACCATCTGTTACTGTTTAGTATGATTTGTATTCTTGTGATATTTTATGTTTTTATATAGTCTATTTCATATTTTGGTCAATGGCTGTAACATACTATAAATTATTCTATAAACAAAATTAGCCCTCACTAAACTTATCCTACAAATTTTAACTTGCAATTCATAAATAGTAATAAAAAGCGCTCTTTTGACAACTGACATAAACTGAAAGGCTAATGCCTGTGGTTTTGAGGACGGCTGACCATACCCACCACACCTATAAATACACATCAACCCCTGCCCTCCAGCAGGGCTGCAGCTATAAATTTTGGGGTCCAGGACAAGTCAATTGAAATGGGCCCCTGCTTCGCAAACCAGCTAATGACAGGGGTAATGCCAGCTCCTCAGGTGGGCCCCGAGCTCAACATCCTCACTCCCCCCCCCATTACTGCGGCCCTGCCCTCCAGCATTAGGTGTTTTGTTTGGATGTTGACTTCTGCCAGAGGCTCTGCTCCCACCTGTGGTTGCTGCTTTTTCTCAGTAGTTGTTGGACCTTCCTGTTTGGTTTGCCTTCAGTTTTTTGTTTGGTCCATGCCTTCTCTTGCTCACTGGGTTAGTATTTTGTTGCTTTCTCTGGTGACAATGTTGTGCTCCTGCTTTTCTCTAGGGCAGCAGCCCTGCTGCTCTTCATCCTCCCTTCGCTCAGTGCTTCCCTGCTGTATGCTATCAGTGTTTGTCCACCTACAGTATGTCAGAGTTACCAAGTAGGTAGACCTTGATTTTGTGTTTAAAAGCCAGCTTCTTCATGCTATTGTATTTCCTTTGTCTTCCAGGCTCGACTACCTGCTGTTCCAGCACACATTTGCAAATTCTTCACTGATTTTCCTAAGCTGTGTTTCTGTGTGTTTTTGCCTCTTGCTCTGCGTGTCTCATTGTATTTGCCTTGTGTTCTGCCTCAAGCAGCTTGGTGTGGCTTCAGCAGCTTCACCTGTGTCCTATCTCTGCTGTGAATCCACTTCCAGTGGCCTCTCCCACAGCTCTCCTTGCCATCACCATCAACCTCTAGTTAGAGGAACTGTTTTGCAACTTTCCTGAAGCTCCTTCTCAGTCCCCTTTTGTTATTGTAGCTCCATTCATATAGCTTGCTTTTTTTTCATGTGTTCTACCAGCCATTTGCAAACTTTTGTCTCAGTTCCACAGCCCAGTCCTCATTGAATTTACCTGGCTGTGCTAAAAAAGTGTGCTAGACTCATACAGTAGAATCCACCTGGGCTCACTCTCCTCTCAGTATTTCCTGTTAGCCCTGCTCACTGGCTCTGCGTGACTTAAAGAGGCAGTACCTCCTTTTTCCTTGCATACATATACTCTGTGCTGCTGCGCTTTCTGACACTAGCAGCACCAAGCCTTCGGATCTCGTAGTATCTGCAGTTCTCAACTGTTATAAACCAGCTGCAGTGGTATTCTGACTCCAGTATCACCAAACCTAAGGATCTCAAGAGTTTTTTAGTCTGCAACCAGCCATTATCTGTCCACATGGCATTCCTACCTACCTGTATTGCAATGTAAGAATAGCAACACCCTCTTAACTGAAGAACATAAATCAAGAAAACAAGAACAACTTCAATGTTCACACAAAATGAAGGCGAGGATTGCAGGTTCACCTCTGTGCTGCATCTATTTTAAGCCTAAAGCTATGGTTCTTTAGTTCAATAATATCTAAGCTCAGCAACCAGAGCAAGCCCCCTTCTGCTATCAAAATCAAGAAGACTGTTTCCTGGCTTGTAATCACAGGGCACTGCAATGGTCTGACTGGGCATATGTCCTTCCATCTTCTCATGGATAGGCAGTTGTTTCCCCCTCCTACTCAGCCAATTCAGTCAGCCTTACTCAATCAGCATTACTTACTCAGTTTGTCTGCTTCGCTTCTTTCAGTAGTCAGCATTCAGTGAGTCAAATTCGAACTCCAAGCCATCAGGCTTTATAAATGCATCCATACAAGCCCAATTGCCTGCATCTGCTCAGTCAGTACTATAGACACATTATTTACAATCTGACATTTTCAGGAAACATGATTGTATGAAGCACTGTTGCAACTCTTCAGGTCTTCTGCCTCACTCCGATTTCTTCTGCCTTAATGCATGACATAGGACTCTGAAGCTCCCTATTCAGTGTCTCAGGGTGACATCGCTCACCGCAGAACCAAGCTGCTCCAGCAGATGCCAAATTTGGGATTTTCTCCATCTTGCCTTTCTTCTGCTGTACCATCCAATACCAGGGTAAATCCAACTCACTTCAGATCTGTGCAGTGTAAAGCCATCGTCGACAGCAGGGCTCCTCCTCCATGCTTTCCAACAAACCTGTATGATCACTGCTGTTAACCTGCCCAAATACTGCCAGTCAAAACAGCACTTAGAAAAGAAAAAGAGACAGCACAAACAGACTAATTTAATGCAAACCATACGCGAGACAGACAATGTTGCCCCGTAGTACTCGAGGCAAAATGTCTCTTCTGTTAGGACCTCCCAACTGTTCCAAAACTGATGATGTACTTCAAGGTATTACAGATGCCAATTTCAAGAGTAGCTAAGAATGAAAACCTAATTGACTACAAACTGACAATGCTACATAATGTATAAAACTTGCTGGACACCATACTTTGTTAGCCAAAGCAGACACTGCTGATGCCTTCAAAGTGTTGCTACTCCTTTCTAATCTATATCATCTGTACTGTGTCTGATGAGATGGTCCTGCATCTATCAGCAGACTTCTACTCATGGACCTTTTGAACTCTCCACCAGCTGAAGACATCACCTGTCTAACTAAATTCAGGCCCTTTATATACTGCTAGTAGAGGATGAACATTGGTTTTGGTCACATCCCTGGAAGTCCTTGGCGTTGTCTTGGATCTGACTACATGGAAACACATGTCCCTATTTACAACTCAGCTGGATTAGTTCTCCAGTCTCTTTCCAGTCTAAATGATCTTGTACATAGATAGCTCTTATACCTCTAGGATACTTGTACTACACCATGAGAATCATACAGCAAGATCCTCAAATATGGTCCTTAATTTCTAACCATGAAATGAGATATCTTTGTTCTGCTACAATCCTTCACTTGCTTATCAACTAGAAATGTTTATCAATGTAACACCTATGTATGGATTCATTGCCATCCATGGAAACTCCTAGTTCACGTTTCCGTGGCCTCCTGACATTTTCAGGATACCTAAATTCTCTAAATATTCTGCCTTATTTGAAATATACCCAATAGTTGCTGCCACTCTAATGTGGGCATCTGTGGTTAAACCATCATGTTTCCTTTATCCAGACAACTGATTGGCAGTAGCAACCATTAATAAAAGCTGATCCTCCACTCCTTCTGTCATGGCCTATCTCAGAAATTGACCTGGACATCTGTCTGTAACTGTCTTTAACTCTACTGTGCACACATTCTGTGAACTGCTAATCATCTGACTACCTATATTGCCTTCACTTTAGCCATTCTTCAATGTGAATGCTACAGCAAACACATGTATATCACTAAGTCCAAATCTCTCAGATTGTCAAATGCCAGGAACCTCCACTTTGAGTCAGTCCAGCAGGTATTATGGTCATTGCTAGCTGAGGCTACAAAAACAGCATACACCAACCTGTACAAGATACTCTGCATTCTGCACAAACTCAGCTCTTGTTCCTTTTCTGATCTGTGTTCATAAGTTCTTGCTTTTGCATCTTTCTGCTCCCCAGAAAATTCAAAGTCCCATTCCACCATCAAACAGCACATTGCCACCATCCAACACGTGCATTATCTTTGCTGTTTAACTCAGCCTTCATCTGACTTTTCAAATTAGTTATTCAAAATGTTTCTGAATGGCATTATAATGACAAAGCCCTATAAAACAATTGGACAGACACTCAATCAGTTTGGATTTGTAACTCAAGCTTCATGGATTTCCTCTCCTCTTCAGTAGTCCGACAACCAGGTGACTTCAATCAACAAGCTGCCATGACCCATGCTTAGTATCATCTTGAGGCCTGAAGAATTCATCCAGTTCTTCCAAGTTCAATCCAGAATATCATCTCCTTGCAAGTAGTCTTCAAGAAGGCTATCTGATGTCTACCATCTTTTCTCAAAGTAGTCCAAACGATCAGACTGCATATTGGCTTCATTGTTCCTTATCACACAGTGTATTCTCATAATGTCCTATTATGATATGTGATCGGCTGAAAGATCATCTGAAGGATCCAAATGGACCAATACTGATTACAGAGTCTGGTGAAGTGAGGACTACTATTGGTTTGTGCACCATATCGGAATTCTACTAGCTCAGCTCAGCCTCACCCCCCTCTCATTTTTGGGACAGTCATTCAAAAGGAGAGGCTACTTCTGCCCCCAAGAAACATTACACCAGACATAATCAAGGCTATGGGTAAGTATACAGACTAGCTAGTTAAGACCTGGAGGGAGGACTGACCTTTGCCTTGGATCGCCAGAGGTTTCCTCCACCTGAGGGTTTTTCAACTCCTCCCTATAACTGGGGAAAGAAAAAGGGGCGGCTGTAGGCAAAAAGTGATAATAAGCAAGGTAAGAAAAGAATCTGTAAAACAAAAAGGTGATGATGGGTATGACAAGGCACAATAGGAGTGAAACAGCTGATGAGTCTTCAAAAGGGCTTATTAACAGGGCCTGGTAAGAAGGCTGAAAGGTGATAAATGTGAGGGAAGGAGACAGAGATGGAGACATCTGTGAAAATGAAAATAGATGTGCACACATAGTTGGAACTGAACGGTACTGCCTATAGTTCTGAGATTGGCTACTACATTCCCTACTCCTATTAATACCCATCATACCCCAGTCTTCTACCACTAGGTGTTTTGCTTGTACCTCCTGCTGCTCCTCCTTCTCCAGCGCTCTTCCTCTCCTGATGGGCTCTATATCCTTCAGCCTTATAATGCCAGCACCTCTTTGAGGGTGGAGATGACAGAGAAAGGCCAAAGTAAACAGTATACATTAGCACCACTCAATCTGATCAGCCAGACTTAAAAATACAGTACAGACTGACATTAGTCTTTTTACAAATAGCATCAATATTGTCAGCCCATTTTAAATCATCCTGAATAATTAAACCCAAAAGTTTCACACTGAGAACCACCTTTATGGCTTTTCCACTAAAGAGAGTTGGAGGCAGGGCTTTCCACTCCTTGCCTGTACCAAAACTAATTTAGTTTGACTTTTCTGGATTTATTTGCATCGTATTATCTAATGGCTATGCTTCTTTATACTCTAAAGCTGCCTCAGAGAACTGTGTTTGGGCCCCTTAGCACCATCATTAATGTTTTGTTGTCAACAAATTTTAAGCATGGGCTTTTAGAACAAAGATCATTAATCATTACTAAAAACAAAAGGGGCCCAGTTTTTTCCCTGAGGGACCACACACCCAATTACTTTCCAGTCTGACATGGTATGCCCCAACACCCCTGACTGAATCTGATTTTTCAAACAACAGTTTATCCATCTACACAGTACTAGGTGGACCCCACGGCCTCTGGCTTTGTCAAAAGAACATGATTATTGATATCACCAAAAGCCGTTTTAAAGTTCGCACTGATGGCCCTTTCTTCATTACCTTGATGTCTTTCTGATGCACATATATTAATGAGTTTGAAAAGGGTCTGGATAGTTGAGGTCCCCTGCAAAGAGCCAAACTGGTGTGGATCACATTGCAGTCTGTCTCAATTTTTTGACAGTGCACAAAGCCCTAAATCATGTTACTAACAGCTAGAATCAACGAAATGGGCCTACAATCATTCACCAGATCTTTAAGATTAGATATTTTTATATAGGCATGACATTTACCTGCCTTCACATAAGAGAGTGAGCCCTTTATTGTTGAACAACTGAATCTGTTGCACCCAGATGGGGCAATAATGTCTGTGCATATTTACAGTACTTCAGGATTTGCTGACTGCTGTAATGCTGGCCATGTTTTAAATTTGCATCCTCCCAGCAATATCAGGCTGTTCCTTTATAAAATTTCTGAAACTGTCTGGTTGGCTACATGATGCTGAGTGGTTGCATACTGCTTTATCATGATTGCAACCTGAATTTGCACTCAAGTTTGGGATTTCTGGAGTGGAGATGGACAGGGAGGATCAAAGTGGCCAATCAGATGCTCTTCTACTGGGAGGGCTGATTGTGCACCACTCTTGCAGTGGCTTCTGGTGGTGATATGCTGTGGTTACATTGATGACCACACACTGTTGGGTACCCTCCATATCAGTCATGCATGTGTATGTCTAACATGTAAGTCAAGGCCGGCAAGAATGGGAAAACTGGCTGGCTGAGATGTTGAGGTAATGACCTGTGTGTGTGCCAATCTACACATGTCACCTGACCCTCCATGGCTCCACAAGCAGTCTCTCAGCCATGGTTCCAAGATTAGATACATCTTTCTTTCCTCCAGTGGCATAGGATGGGGGGCCATACAGAGAAGATTAAATCAGGCCTCAGACCATGAAAGACCTGTGAACTCTAGTAGTACAAGTCATAGCATGGGGTGAGTCCAATGGCAGAGGAAGCAAGGTACTGGAAGGCCTGAACAAGAGGTTCACTCATGGCCACTTAATGAGCTACTACAGAGAGAATACAAAACACATTCTGAATATGCCCTGGACAACCACAAGTCCCTTACCAACACATTCAGTCCCCCTGTTGGTTCAGTCGGAATCCTGCTTGACAGAGGCAGCGATATGCACCCATCAGATTCTCACAACGTCCATTGGTGCAGAGACGTGGTGTCTCCTGACATTCATCTATATCTGAAATGAGAAGATCCACCCATATCATAATGAGGTCTTTTAATTTGTTTTACAACTTTTAGGAGTTCAGTTTGCTGGTGCTTCAAGTAAGGTGAGGTCCACATGTTTAGATGCAACTGCAACCTTTTGGATCTTTCACACATGCGATACACAAGGCATGGTCTGCCTTGTATGTCTCCACCTACATTTTTACTGCTATGCCTTTTGAGGTTTCCTGGACAGACCCTCATGCCAGTTCAACTGTTTAGTGCTGTTCACTTAGCAGTACAGTATAGTAGAAATGAGATCAAAGAATTTCCAGGTAGCAGAGAAACAGCAGAAAGCAGTAAAGGAAGGCTATAAAGCAGACTCAGAGTCAATAATAAAAGTAAAAGCATTAAGACAATATGGGGCATTGGTTGTGCAGGTTTAACCACACCCAGGGGTGTAGTAAGGTATGAGGCCACAGAACAAGTAGTCTTCTGCCCTTGGAAATGTGGTAAAACCAGCACAGCCAATGCCCTGAAGTGTCTTATCATGCTTATAAAATGGGTCCATGGGCAACTTTTAAAAACTGAACACTCTACTGCCAAAAAAAACAGTCCATCCCCATATGGTTTTCACCTGTCATCCATCCGTCTTTCTACACATTCAATACCTTGTGTGATTGTTTACCATGGAACACAAGAATTGAAAACTGCAGTATCCCAGTAATTTAATGCTCCCTCCTCTTGCCCCACATAAACGGCATGGTAACATGGAACATGTGAATTCAAAATTCTGCAGAATTCCACTGGCATACACACACAGATACATGCACAGGCCTCAAGTGGAGCGAGAATCTTAATTCCATCTGTTGCAGGTAAGAAGCAGTGAGTTCTCTGGCAAACTGATAAGGATAGGAGGGGATTAGTCATGATCATGAAAGAAACACCAGTATTGGAAACTCTGAACAGTACTTGATTTTTAAAATGTTTTTATTTGTGTAAGGAAGGGATGAGTGTAAAGAAGAAAAAATTACTCACCTTAGTAATATTGTTTCTTCTTAATGGGTCCATTAGTAGTATTCATAAGTGCAATCATTTCCCAGGAATGAGTAGCCCTGGAGCTGAGAACTTTATGCTAATTATGGACAATTAGTATCAAGTCCAAACACTGATCTGTGGTTAAGCTCCACCTTGCCTCCTAACATCAGATTTATTTTTAAAGCTAGGGTGATCTGTGACCACTAAACTAGCTAAATGGCTACCAAAAATATTTTAAAAATGTTTGTAACATTTTGAAAAATATTAAAAACAAGGCAGGATAACAATTAACAGGCCCTATGCACAACGCCTATGCACCATGGAAACAGGGCACTTAGGCATTGATATGTGTGAATGCCACAGAGTGGGGTCCCACGGACCACCAGCAACATTCACTAATGGGGCATAAGACAGTTACGTGTCTGATCCCCCAGCTATGTGGACAGCAGTGTGCTGAAGGGTAGGTGGGGGCAGTACCGTGGGGAGTGCCAGCACTACACGCCATTCACAAAGGCACGTAGTGCTGCACACAAGGGGGCACAGTAGGGTGCAGGTTACACCAGGGTAGACCCTGCCATAACCACATTACGCACCCAGCACTGCTCACACAGGACCCCCGGCTGGCCCCAGCAGCAGGATTGCAGCATCCCCCGAACACAACTGGATCCCTGCCCCATGCCCTTAGGGCAGTCCCTCCACACCTTTGCCCCATCCCTGTAGTTGCATGGCAGACCCTGCCCCCCATTCTTGACTGCCCCTTCCTGTAGTGTACAATGCATATGCCCCCACCCCAGACACTTGTTGACCCCATCCCCGGTGAATTACATGGCAGTCTCCCAGCACACACAGAGAAGCAGTCCCCAGCTTGCATCAGGAATTGAGCTAAGGTAGCTCAGTATGCCAGTCCTGGTGCAACCTGTGCAGACTGTATGGATATATATATATTTTCTTTTATAGTGGCACGGTAGTGCCACAATAATTAGGATTGCATAGCCATTTCTACGTTAAACCTCAAAGTTTGCACTTTAATAACTTTGGAACCGTTTGTCCGATTTGCCTGAACTTTGGAATGTAGGAAGATTTATCATAGATCTCTGGATCTGGAAATGTGCGTGTCAATCAGATGTACAGCTGTGGAATTGAAGTATGCTCAAAAAGTGAAAAATCCCCAACATTCTGTTTTCTTTAGATGTGCATATTGGACTGAAGAATGCATTTGAGTGGGTTCAGATTGGGTGGGCTGTATGGGTCCTGGCTAGCAGTGGTGCCTTTTGAAGATTTCATGAAAAAATGTTGTTTCATTCAAAACTTATAGCATGTTAAGTGTCCCATTATATCCTATGGGAAAATTTATATGTGCAGCACAAAAATTTTCGTGATCATATTTTTTGTGTCAAGCTTGCCAAAAATGTTGTTGAGCTTCCACCATCTTGTTTTCAGTTAGTGATGTGAAAAAGCATTATAACTCAAAAAATACATCACTTTTGAAGACAGGGATCATTGAGTTTACCTGAATGGGCCCCGAGGAACATGCCTCTAGCATTAGTTTCTGGCTAGCTGGCCTGGAAACGTGTTTTTTTAATTTTTTTTATGTGTTTGATTGTGGCAAAATTTTTTCGCTGTGAAAACAATTGCGGCAACTTTAAATATGATCGCAATTACATTTTATTTGATCGTGATCATATCCCCATTATAAAGATAGGAGATTTTTGCTGTCTGTTCATTTTTTTGTCACTTGATTGTGGCAAGGTGGATTGTGCTATTGGCATGAAATTTTCAGGGTATGAAGCCCTGGTGCCATGGATGTGCCTTTCACTGGTTTGGTACAGAATGCTTCAAGGCATGCATAGTTACAGCATTCCAAATTTCTGAAATTTTCCCATAGGATAACATTGCAGGCATCATTTTCCTTTGTCAGTTCATTGTGTGAACGTGGATTGAGGTATTGGCCTGAAATTTTCAGGGTGGAAAGGTTTAGTGCCACAGGTGTGCTTTTTGGTGGTTTGGCACAGAACCATTGAAGATACCCATAGTTACAGCATTCTGAAGTTCAGAAATTTTCCCATAGGATAACATTGCGGCAGCTGTCTTTTATTTGTCACTTCACTGTGGCAACGTGCATTGTGCTATTGACCTGAAACTTTCAGGGAAGAATGCCTTACTGCCACAGATGTGCCTTTTGCTGTTTTTTTAACAGAAACATTGGACAGGCCCATAGTTACAGCATTCTAAAGTTCAGAAATTTTCCCATAGAATAACATTGCAGCACCTGTCGCACCTTTCGGGGCCCGTATCTTGAAAATGGTTTGCAATACGGACCTTTCATTGCAAAATTTCTTAGTCCCCCAACAGAACTAGGTTACAAAGCCATGAAACACCTGAAATTTTAATTTCTTTTCTAGCACGTATGATTCCTGAGATATTTGCGAATTAGTGTTCCAATTGGTCGTTTTCTTGCGCGGCGGCCACTATTATGTCCTGAGACTTATCACTCCCATAGCATTTTGGTGCCCTTATCTTGGAAAAGATGCGAGCCATGGGTTTGGTTGCTTCTTGCATTAACTAGTCACTGTTACAATTACAAAAACACTTGACTTTTTTTCTAGTTGCTATGGTTCACAAGATATTGGCACATTACTGTTACAAGGGCTCCTTGCCTTATAGGGCTGCGGTATGGCTCCATAGCTGCGTGTAACTGGGAGAGCAGGACCCTCCACAAACCATTATGCAGAACTGGGCGTCTTCGTGGGCCACCTGTCCATTTCTATTACTACTTACCTTACACTTTTAAAAACGAAAATAAATTCTATGCAAAAACTTCATTAATGCATCAGTTAGGGTTGTTTCCATACTGACAAAAGTGTGGAAATTCCACTTTAAGTTACCAGCCCCTCACCCCTCTCCCAATGCCCCCCACCCTGCACACACCGCAGGCATTGGGACGTGTATTGAGGTGGTCATGTCTAACTTTCACTCCATTCCCCTATACTGCACCACCACAGCTCTTTTTACACTTAGAATGGGGTGAGAGTAGGCCGCCCACTCGACACACACCCTGATGCCCGTGGTGTGTGCAGGGTGGGTGGGTGTCAGGGTGGGGTGAGGGGCTGGTAATCCTAACGTGGAATTTCCACACTTTGTCAGTGTAGAAACAACCCTAACTGATGCATTAATGAAGTTTGTGCAAAGAATATATATATCCCTGGTGCACACACACCCAAACCTGAACCCACAGCAACTCCATCAGTGGCCTGTGGACCCACCCCATTGTGGGAAAGTCATCCCCCCACATGACAGCCCCGTCTCCATAATAGTGCCCCCCCCAACCAGGGCATCCGCACCTGGGACATAGCCCAGTACCACAAACCCCCACCCACCCTTGGCTCCGATCCCGAATCCCCCACCCCTTCATTGGTGATCAGTGGTCCCTCCCACCCTCTGCAGTATTGACAACACTATCACCATCTCCCATACCTGCCTGTCAGTGCCACGGCTAGGAGCGGCAAGCAGCACAACCCTTCACACACCTCCGCAGCCACCGGCCATCCAATGGATGCTGGGAGCATGCTGCCTATTTATAGAGGTGAGCTCCCAGCATCAGTTGGATGGTCGATAGCTGAGGTGAGGTGAGGAAGGCCTTTGCCCATTCTTAGCCATGGTACCAACAGGTACGGGGATGGGTGTCGGTGATGTCTGTGCCACGAGGGGTGGAGGGAACACTGATCACCAATGAGGGGTGGGGGTACTGGGAGGGGGGCTGGGGTAGGACTGCTCATGGCACCTCTGTGTGTTAGTGGTGGGGTTGTCATGGCATTCACAGGGACCCGGCTGCCACATGTGGGGGTGTCTCCAGCAGATGGGGATTGGGCTGCAATGTGGTGGGGTGAGGGGTGCTTGCCTTACATTGGGGATGCAGCAGCAATGTGGTGGGGTGGGGGTGCTTGCCTTACATTGGGGATGTGGCTACGATGTGGTGGGGCCGGGGCGCTTTGCCTACATCGGGGAAGGGGCTGCAGTGTGGTGGGGTGGGGGTTGTGTACAGTACCGGAGTTGGGGCTGCATTGTGTCAGGGGTTGCCATATATGTATAGGTATGGGCGGAGGTGCTGTTGGGAGGGACATCGGTGCAGCTGGTGCTGCTGCAGGGGCTGTCTACAGGTAGGCTGATCCACTGGGGACAGGGGCATGGGTGAGTGGATCCGGGTGCCTGCAGGCAGTATTCACTCACCCAGACCCGTGCCGTGGTGCAAGGGATCCACTCCAGGACCCGGGATGGGTATCTGATTGGATGCCCACCTGGGTCCTCAACCCTGCCCCCAGCCGCCCTGCACAGACCAGCACACTGATGGGACAGGGCCACAGACAGGTGGCAGCCATTCATGAATACCAGTCTGTGTGCACCTGTCCATGGGTGTGGAGCTACACGGGCAGGGTAAGTGCATCTGACACATACTATCCACCCATTAGTGCATAGTCCCCACATATTGTAAAAGATCTATAACCAGACCACTGAGCAACAATTGTAAGGAACTGTAACATGTAATGCTCAAGCCAATAGAAAAGAATCAATTCTTTTTTTTAATTAAGTTTATTTTATATTTGAAAAGTCACAACAACAATCAACAAATACCACAAGAAACTATGTACAGACTAGCGAGTGTGCTAAATTAAAAAAAGATATATAGCAATACTTGATCCATAAAACATATAAAGCAAAGGGCAAGGTGATTTAAATGATGGAAGGGTATCTGAGTAATATACAAAATTACCAACTGTGGAGGCCATATATAAGAAATGAAAGAAATCTGGTGAGCAAGATGGCTGACATAGCAACTGCATGAGTGTCAATACCTTAGGTGGAAAACAACGAAAATAATGAAAATTTTGACCTGGTTTTCAGTTCCAGGTGGACGCGATGGCTAAACTTACTGGTAGATCCCAGGGATTTGTGTCCCCGAGGTTTGCCCTGCTGGATCAGCGGCTTCTTTCAGAAGAGTATAGCCCGGAGTGTGGTGGTAGCTCGAGCAGCACACCAACTGCTCCGCTGGCAGCTGATAAGTTTCCTCCCTCTCCCCTGGCTGTATCAGACCTGAGTATGGCGGAGTCAGGGAAGCAAGGACTGCACTGGCAACAGATGGATCCTATTTTGCAGTCATCTCCCCCGAGACAGGGGAATTCACATTGGAGTCTCTTGGTAGATATTTGGACAGACCCCTTACATGGATGGAGCGCAGCGATTGCAGGTTTGATGCTTTGAAGAAAAAAATGGAGTTTATGCAAGCTGAAATAAATTTAGTTAAAAAAGAGGGGGAGACAGTGAAGGAGACTCTGTCAATGCACACTAACCAGATAGCCAAGCATGAATCTAAGATTATGACCCTGGAGGCAAATTGCACAAGCCTGCTAAGAGAAAATTATAATATCAATCAGAAACTGGAGACCAGCGAGAATTGCTGCATTGTAAGAACATTCGCATCTTAGGAATACTTGACAAATTCAATGCAAGCTTCCACGACATTATAGAATTGGTTAAAGATATTTTGATTACGACTTTTGATTTGCCGCAGGATAATCCACCTCTAATAACTAAAGCTCTTGGGGTGCATAAGAAAAATGAAAACATATTGGACCTATCTAAGTCAACTAATCTGGCTACGCTTGGTTTTAAATCAGACAGAGACTTTATATTTAAATTCGCCAGATTGAGAGGTTCTTTGGAGTACAATGGAAACAAATATTTTATTTATCCTGATTATTGTTTCGCCACACAGCAGCGGTGCCGCAAGTTTCTGGATTATCATCAGGAGGTTCTCGAATTAGGGGCACAGTTTTCTTTACTGCCACCGACAAAAGTGAAGGTGATAAAAGATGGTAACACCCATATCTTTTTTGAGGTAGATCAACTTGTAGCTTTTCTAAGAGCTAACTATTCTCTCACAAGATACTGGGGAGTCCCCAACGTCTTCTGAGAGAGACATTTTGGAAAATATGAGTAGCATGGAAGTATAAATGGACTTCAAAGTTATTTGCTTTTTGATTTGTGTTTTGCCTTGATGTTCCGGCATGAGTCCGTGTGTTAGCATAAATAAGTAATCTTAGTGGGGCTATTTTGATTAATATTTAAATTGGAATGATAAAATTATAAGGCATCTGCTAGTTAGCTGATGAATTGTTAATTTTGTATATTACTGTTTAAAGTATCACCTCCCCAACATGAATTGGTCTAGTGGTTATCTTTATGCATGAGATTTGTATTCAAATTATAATTTCTTATATGTACATAACAAACAAAAAATCAGAAAAATAAATATATGATAAAGAAATGAAAACCAGAAACTTGGAGGAGCAGGATTTAAGGTGACAGTCAGACATAGTATAAAGTGCATGCAGTTTAGACCACTTCTTGTCATATACAGATAATCTATGTTGTGTACTGGCTGAGAGTTTCTCCAGACGAAGATTACTAAGTAACTCATTTAGCCATTCCACATATGTTAAGTGCCGCTGGTCAGTCCAATGGTGCAGTATTAGCCTTTTCAGTGTTAAGGATATCATCATGATCTGATACTTTTATTCCTTAGCAGGAACAGGTTGAAGGTCACCGACAGTACATACCACAGGGACAAAAGATGCTTTGGAGTCCCAACAGTGGGTCCATTCTGTTTTTGATTTTGGACCATTAATTTTAAATAGGAGGACATTTCCAAAAGATATGTAACAAGGACCCTTTCCCAGAACCACATCTGGTACAAAGAACTGAAGAGGCCGTCCCCATTTCGGCCAGTTTTTGAGGGGTATAATATAGGTTGTGCAATCTGAAAAACTGAGTCAGCCAAAGGCGGTCTTGAGTTATGTAACTAAAGGTATATTTCCAAATTTTAGACCAGTTGAATGGCACATCTGGAAAAACCTGTTGCCGATACTTATATTGACACTCATAATTTCTGTATAATTCCATTAGTAGAGTCTGACACAATTTAGAAATTATATGAGGCATAGTGACCATGAACTTCGAAGAAAAGAAAAAGAGGTCAGAAGATGCTAACCATGAAGGTTTCCCCATGTACTGTGCAGCTGCATGTTTGAGTTGGAAGTATTTAAAAGCCATGGTATCAGTAACATGAAATTGGTTTCAAAACTGGGCAAATGAAATGAAATACCCCTCCTGCAGTAAATCTGAGAGGGAAATACTGTCTAATATGGGCCGCCATCCTGGTGGAATAGGTCTACCTCCAATTTTGAAACTGGGATTCCTAACCAAAGGCTGTGTTGTATCCACCTATAAGTTGTGGGTCATAACGATCAGCAGTTGTTTATGTACCAATAGGGACGTCCCTACAACCGCACATTGCAAAGATACAGGAAGATTAGCATATTTGACATATAAAATTGAACCTGGGAAAGACCCATAGAACACATTTGACTGAGTTTCATAGCAAGCCACAATGGAACGTAGTAACTGCTAGCATCAGGGTCCATTGTACAGAGCCATTGAAGGTATTTGCTTGAGTGTATGGCCCAGTAACATAATCTAAAATTAGGTAATTGTAGGCCACCAGATGTTTTTGGTACCACCAATTTGGCATATGCTCATCATGGCGGTTTCCCAGCCAGATAAGAACTGATTATTGTGTGACCCTATTTCCAGGTTCTGGAAGGGGAGGCAAGGTAAGGGATTGCGAATAATACTGAGGGATCCCTTAAGAAGAAACAACATTACCACAGTGAGTAATTTTTTCTTTTACCCCCAAGAATCTATCCTGCTGTGGGATACCCCTTACTGCTACCACAGAGGCAGAGGTGCCTCTTGTAGAGTGCATCCTTAGGCATCTGGGTGGTGACTTACCAGGTTTGTCATAACAGAACTGTACGCAGGAGACTATCCAATGAGAAATGGTTTTCCCAGATGCTGGTTTGCCTTTTCCTACTTTATCATAAGTGATGAAAAACTTCTTTTGTCTGGCTATAGTAGTAACTTAATGCCCTTTTGACATCCAGGTAGTGGAGTTTTTGTTCCACTATACTGGATTTTTCAGAAAAGAACACAGAAAGGGCAACTGATTGATTCAGGTGGAATTCGGACACCACATTAGGAAGGAATTTCCTGTTTGTCCTCAGGACTACTCTGTCCCTATGAAAAATTATGTAGTTTGGATCCATGCAGAGGGTGTGGAGCTCACGCACCCTTGTAGCAGACATCATTGCTACTAGAAATATTGTTTTTCAAGTGACATGATTCAGTGCAGCAGTTGCCATGGGCTGGAAAGGAGTATCCATAATTTGTGCAGTACACATATTTAAGTCCCAGGATGTGAGAGGGTCCCTCACAGGTGTATACAAGTAATTAAGGCCTTTGAAAAACATTTTGAAAATAGGTTGAGACCACTGATCTGTCTTTCCCAGCTGATGTGTAAGCTGATACTGCTGCCAGATGCACCTTCAGAGTTGAGGGCCTCGGGCCCAGTGACTGGAGATAACCAGATAATCCAGAACTATAGGCAGGCCTGCCTGGCTAGGGTTTATCTCTCTGGGAACACACCAGAAAGAAAGCTTCTTCCGTTTTATGCTTTTCTTGCTGCTGGTTTTCTAGAAACCATCCACACTTTCATAATTTCTTCTGATAGATTTGGACCAGAAAACTTAGCTCTTTGAGAACCATGCCCTGTGGTGTATGGTTCTCAGGTCTCTAAATGTTTTCCTGCCTGAGACAGTGTCAGCAGATTGTACAGTATCTCAGGGGCAGATTTACAGGAAGGTTGCTGGAGAAGGCCAGATGTATGGACATTGGAACTTCCGAAATTGCCAGCAGAAACTGGCCTCTTGGTCCATCAAGTCTGCTCGAATGTGCAGCTAGCCCCTCATCATGCAGCATGAAGTACTAGGTCTGCCTGGTGCAGTGTGGTGCTATGAGGATCATTGTTATTGATTTCCTCCTGAGCTTCATGAGCACTCTCTGTAGTAGTGGGACTGGAGGGAAGGTGTATAGGAACTTCCCTGTCCAGTCCAGGATCGGTGCATCCTCTGGAACTGACCCCATTGCTGGGGATCTGAAGCAAAAGAGTGGGATCTGGTTGTTCTCCCAGAAAGTGAACAGGACTATTTCTGGTGTACCCCAACATCTGAATACTGAAGCTAGCACCTGTTGGTTCAGAGTCCACTCATGGTTTCATTGGCTGAGGACATTGTTTTTCTCTGGCTGGTGTACTGCAGGTAGCTCTACCCCCAGGGAATAGGCTAGATTTCAGATCTTGATGGCTTTTTGCATAGCTTTGAAGATACTGGCTCTCCCCCCCTCCAGTTTGTTTAGGGAATATGTTGTTGAGGTGTTGTCTGTTTGAACCTGTACAGACTAACCCTAGATCTGTGAGGAAAAGACTTGCATTGCTAGAAACACAGTCCCAAGCTCCCAGAGATTGATATGTCCCTGAGTCTCCTGTGTGCTCCAGGTGTCACTAACAGTGAAATCCTCCAGATGGACACTCCACCCCAGGAGGAAGTCATCTGTTGTGAGGATAGTTGTAGGTGATTGCTGGTGGAAGGGAATTCCTTTTCTGAGGTTGTCGTCCTCCTTCCACCACTCCAGTGCCTTTAGAGATGTTTTTGTGGCAGGCATCAGCTTGGACAGAGGACCCCATCTCTGGGACCAGCAATCCCTTAGATGATACTGGATGTCTCTCATCTGTAACTTGGCCCCTGGTACCATTGCAGTGGATGAGGCCATGTGTCCCAACATCTGTAGAAAATCCCTTACAGACCTTAGCTGACCTGCTCTGAAGGATTTTGCAGTTGAAATCAGGTTTGCTACCCTTGTTTGAGGAAGAAAGGCCTTCCCATGCAGGGTATCTAGTTCTACACTGATGAAGTCCAAAATCTGAGTTGGTTCTGTTTGTGACTTATGAATGTTTATCAGAAAGACTAGGTCCTGTATGGTGCTTTTCACCAATTGTATAGAGGACTTTGCTTCTTGCTGTGTTTATCCTGAGACTAATCAGTCATCCAGGAAAAACCACCATATCTTGTCTTCTCAGATGTTCACCACCACAGCTAGGCACTTTGTGAACACCCTTGGTGCTGAGGTGAGCCAGAAGGGATGTGACTAGGTACTGACATTTTCCCAGTCTTTACCTGAGGTACTTCATGTGAGTGGGTCTGACTGATATATGGAAGTAGGCATCCTTTAGATCCAGTGACCCCAACCAGTCTCACACCTGTAAAGATGGTATCACTGAGCCCAGTGTTTTCTTGAATCTTTCCTTTTTGTGTTTATTCAGATATCTCATGTCTAAAATGTGTCATCTCTCCCTGTTTTTCTTATGGGTCAGTAAGTAACAGAAGACTAGACTTACCCCACTGTGTGGCAGGTACATTCTCCATTGCTTGTGACTGCAGTATTTTTTTTTTTTACTTCAGGCTTCAACAGGACTTTTTCTGATGGTGTTTGGGGAGACAAATTTTTGGGTTCTACAGTTTTAGTAATTTTCTGAACTGCAGGGGCAAATATTTGCCCACTACTTCCAGGATCCACCTGTCCGTTGAGATCTTTGGCCATTCCTGGAAGTAGTGGGCCAACCTTTCACTCCACTGGCAATGGATGGGTGACCTGGGCAGAGTGGTCAGGGGTTTTGATTCTGTTGGGGATTAGGAGCTGGAGTTGCAGCTGCATGCCTGGCACCCTTTTTTCCCCTGCTCCTATAATGGTCTTTTTGTGGTGGGTACTCAATAGAGAGCATAGGGTCATGGGTTGTAGCCGCTACCCCTACCTTCCCTTCCCTTCCACAAGGTCAATAGGAAGTAGAAGCCTTTTCTGTCTCAGTATTGCTCTTGTAGGTCGTTTTGAACTCATACCCCTTTTTCATGTAAGCCTCTGCTGTGTCACCAAATAAGGAGTTTCCCTCAAAAGGGAAATCCATAGCCTTTGTTTCTGTGCCCTGGGATATAGTGGCAGCCCCAAGCAAGGCAAACCTCCTTAAGGACACTGCATGGGTCAGAACCAATGAAGCAGTGTCATTTGTGTCCACCACCATGTGGAGCTGGTACTTTGTAGCATCCATGGCTAATCTAGCTGCGTCAGCCATGTCCTGTGCTAAGTTACTGGTTGCTTTTCGATCCATGCCAATATGGAATTCCAGAGTGCCTTCTGGCACTGAGCTGTGTATGCCAAGTAAGCTGATTGCTTGAGCAGGAAGGAAGCTAATGTATATATTATTCTGGCCATAATATCCAGTTTCCAGGACTCTTACTCAGGAGGCTAGGAGGACAGGGGTTCTTTGGCTTTGTCACAAGCAGCAGTGTGGATCATCTCTTCATGATCAGGGTGGGAGCACATGTACTCAACCTCTGTCTGTCCACTTGATACTTTTTACATTTTCTTGTCAATGCCAGCAGTTGAGGTGGGTGCTGACATGACCATGTTATTGGCTTTCTTGAGGGATTTGTGATAAAAACAAGCAACCTTCTTGTGGGGACTAATCCCTGCATATCCATGAACTCCACCTCTTCTTTATCCTCCTCGGTTTCATGGAAGGAGATGTTGCAGGTGTTCACCATCTGCCTTACAAAGGAGTAGTGAGATGTATAATCCTCTGAAGGCATTGGAGGAGAGCCAAATTCCTGCTCAGGAGATCCAGCTGGTTCCAGAAGTCATCCACTCCCCCTCATCTTCAAAATACAATTCCTTCTCCTCCACAGGTACTGGATATGAAGCCGAAGCCTGGGGAGGGAGGAAGGCATATTAAAGAAAGCTCCCATAGCCTGGAATGCCTGAAGAAATGCCATGCCTTTGTGATGCCCTCTACTGAGGTCATTTGTTTTGAATCAGCTGTCTGCTCCTTTCCTTTTTCAGGAGGAGAGACAGAGACATTTTTCTGTTTTTTCTTAGCAGACACTATTTCCAGTGGCTGCTCAGAGGCTCTTCTATTTTTGCTGGACTCAGGGTTCCCCCTTTCAGACACCCTGACTTCTGTACCATCTTTAGCAGCTTTATCTTTCTTCTATGTCCCTTTTGACAGGGACTGCTGCTTACTTTGAGGGGCAGGAGCCTCTTCTGAGCCTTGATGTGACACAGAGGCAGACTGAGAAGCCATATAATCTTCTCCTTTTTCAGCCCAAGAAAAGCTCTTAGTAGTCTGCCTTTGCCAGGAGCTGAAAACAAATAGTACAGTTTTTAAAGCCTGTAGGTCCTGTTTTCCTTTTTAGATCTGTCAGTCATGCCAAACACTGAAGACTGAAAAAATAATTCCTGGTTCCCAAATAATGAAAAGTAAATTTGACAGCAATCCCAAGTATATTAAAAACAAGGGCTTAATTTAAAATGTGGTTTGGTTCCTTTTCATGTTTACTTGTGCGCATGTGCAGGAAACATTATGTGGCAGCTTAGGAGAGAAGCAGGTTGTGGAGGTGTGGTACTGTGGCAGCCAACGGATGCACTGCATTTGGGGGCTTGGCACTGGTGGACCAATGGAGGCACAGTGTGCTGATGACACTGGCTTCCAAAAGTGCCACCAACTTGTAAAGTTTTCGTTGCAGCAATCAGGGGCCACCTCGTCACTGCAGCGTAAGGGATTCCGCTGCAATGAGGGAGTGACCCATCATTGCAGGGCGGTACCTTGCCTAGTGTAATACTGCTTGTGAACATGGTGGCAAGCTGCCGCCATGTTTACAAACAATATTACCAACCCTAGTGCCGAGGGGGTGCCCAATCCCCCTCAGCATCATGCGCCCCCCCAAAAACATCCTTTGTTTGCCGATGGGGGCCCCAATCCCTGTTGGCTTCAGTCCCCCCTTCCCAGTTAATTTGCCAATGGAGGAACCCACTCCCCATCGGCATTATGTCCCCTGCCTAAAAAAAACATTATTTTTTTTCGAGGGGGGTGCCCAATCCACCTCGGTTCTTGTCCTCCCTCGGTCTGTGCTGACGGAGGTGCCCAATCCCCTGTCGGCTACTGCCCCTCCAAAAAAACACTAGGGTGGAATGCTGGGAGCCCACCCCAGCGTCCTAAATTTCCCTGGTAAAAAAAAAATGTCCCGCAATGTTTTTTGTTTGTTTAATCTGTAAAACAGAAAACGCTCTCTCATCGAGTCTGGTGGCCCCTTCCCCAACCCGCGCCCACCCTCTGTGCATCCCACCTCCCTGCACCCCCTCACCCCATACTTACCTTCAGAGCTGGGCGCGATGATCTTCAGTGGACCTGGAACACATCTACACTCTTCAAAGTCGACCGCGAACTGAAGAAATGCCGGTAAGCTATGTAATGGCATAAATAGGGTTTTTTCAACTTTGGTGCATATCTCAGGCATTTTTGGGAATTTTGGCACCAAATTTTCAACATGGGGTTATTGGGAACCCTCCTCATGAATTCAGCTACTATCATAAACAAAGAATCTGGTCCCAAAGGTGATTTTGTGGTCACTGCACAGAATCACCTTTCGGGACCAATTAACAAAACAACGTGCAGTGTTCATGAGGTGGGCTCAAAAGTCTATTTTGCAAATTTGGTGGAAAAAATCCAAAATTATTGTTTTATGAGCGTGTTGGCGCAGGTTGTTACACATCACCGTAACTTCAATGAATTTGCAATATTTTCAGTCCAGATTTTCAACATTGCCATTTTTACGCACCTCCTTATGAACAGTACAGCTGTAATTTTTCACATCCTGTTCAAAATGTTTTTGCACTTCCGCAGAATAGCGTCGTGTTGGAAAATCCATGTTCAGGACACATTAAGAAAATTACAGTGACACTGTTCATGAGCAGAGGTCCTAAAATGCCTATGTTGAAAATTTTGTAATGAAAGTCCATAAAATGGGTATGTTACGAGTGTGTGTTGCACAGTTTCCACGCACGCTCGTACTTTTTCCAATTTGCAATATTTTCACTCCAGATTTTCAACATTGCCATTTTTCTGCACCTTCTTATGAACAGTACAGCTGTCGTTTTTCACATCCTTGCCGAAATGTGTTTTTGCACTTTCGGCGCAGAATGGCGCGGTTGCTGTGGGAAATCAGTGTTCGGACACATTAAGAAAATCACACCGGCCCGGTGGCACAGAGAAATGAGGCACTGGCACCTTACCTTGAACCATGCTGGTGACCCGGGTTCGGGAACGGACTTGGGACGCCGGGGGTCGGCAAGGGGAGGATAGGATTGAGCGTCTGAAGGACTGCTCTCCTATCCTGGGGTGGGGTTGGGCACTGCCTCGCTAAGCAGCAGCTCCCAGTGGAGACTGGAGGCACTGCATGAGCGGCGCGATGAAGGAACCTAGAAAAACTGGAAATACTGCTCGGTGGTGGCTGCCGGATGATGGTTCTCCATACCCCGATTCCTCTGGTGCCTTCGATGAGCTTCCTCCCTCGGCAGCATCCCTGGGCTCTATCGAGAGTGCACTAGGATTCCCCACTGGTGACTTCCCCCACGGAGGAGGAGGGGGACCCACCTGTCAAAGGGTTATGTCCGGGATATCCCAGGGACCGGCTGCGTTGTGAGGTGAAGGAGCTCGGGTAAGGCCAGTGGGGATCGGTGAGGACTTGTAAGGAGCCTGAAGGAGTGGGGGTCACGAGGAGCACGGAGGGGGATAAACAAATAATGCAAAAAAAAAAAAGAAAATCACAGTGACACTGTTCATGAACAGAGGTCCTAAGATGCCTATGTTGAAAATTTGGTGATGAAAGTCCATAAAATGACTGTGTTACACGCATGAGTTGTGCAGTTTCTACGTATGCTTGGAAGTGCGAGCATTTTTAATATTCCCACTACAGATTTTCAACATTGCCATCTCTTCACACCTCTCTATGGATGGTACAGCTGTCATTCTTCACATCCTGCCCGATCTGGATTTTTGTACATGTGGCGTAGAATGGCATGGTTGCTGTTGGAACTCAAAGTTCGGGACACATTGACAAAATCACACTGTCACTCTTCATGAGAAGAGGTCCCAAATACTTTCATGAGATGGGGTCACAAAAAGGGCATGTTGAAAATTTTTAGTGAAAATACCAACAAACGCCTAGGGCGTTAGGGTTTCTAACTATAACGTCTCACCCTGTACAGACTGACAGGCATTGGGGTGTGCCTTTGGATTGCCAACTGAACTGCTCATGCCATCCCACCCCCATCCCCCAGCCAGTGACAGGCATCGAGGTGTACCTTGGACTCTTCAGCCCCAGACTTCACCACATTCTCCTATGCTGCACCCATTTCAGCGTATGTCCTTATGGAACTGGGTGACTGTAAAGTCAAACACCCCAAGGCACACCTCAACACATGTCGGTGTCTGCAGAATAGGGTGAGGTGACGTAGCATGAATGTCATGGGAAATTACCCAAACACTTACCCCAATGCCTGTCCATCTCTACAGGATGGAGGTGTGCTTGGTGTGGCATTCAATACTTCACTGCCCTTCCTATTCTGCATCTGTCTAACTCCTGCATTTCCAGTGCTAATATCAGCAAGCAAACATTTGGCATTGACAAATGCTTGTTTAACAAGTACTGCTAATGTGTTTTTTTTACTTCAGAAAGTAAAGAGGTAATACATTTGTAAAGAAACGTCTCATTTCCCGGAACATTTTTTTTAATTTATTTTCATTTTTTTTTTCTTGGAATAATACCTTTGAGCTGGAAGCTTGTTTACAAAGATTCCATGTCAAGTCAAGCCAAAACATTACAGGTAGCAATGGAACAATGTAAGTGCAGAGTTACAGAGTATAATTAACATACAGGTAAATACATATTTAACAAACACTCAATGAGGCAGTCAGAAGTTAAACTTTGTCAGAGGTGGTAGAAGGGGGATGGGGTGAGAGGGGTTGGGTGTGAATAGGTGGGAAAGATGGGGTAGGAGTGACGGGGTTGGGTGAATAAGTGGGAAGAAGCAGGTAGAGGAGCAGGATTAGTGATAAGGGGGTAGGAGCAGAAAACAAGAAGTAAGGTAGAGTAGGCAGGGGGAGGAGAGGAGAGGAGCAGAGGGTAGGCAGAAATTAGGGTTGGCATCACACCTGCTTAAGGAGGTAAGGTGTTGGAGGAGGTTTCTCTTAAATAGCCCAAGCTTAGGCTCATTGGTTATTATTTTGGTCAGGGAGAAGATCATTAGCCAGCATGGTGCACGATAGGCAAAAGACCATTGCGCTTGTGCTGCTCGAAGAGAGGGACTTGAAGAGATTGTCTGGACATACCTCTTGTCTGGTGGGAATTGGACGCTGAGTTTAGGAGATTCTGGATAGCTGGTGAGGTTAGGCCGAGGCAGTTTTTTTCCCCCTAGGAGACAGACCTGGTAATATACCCTGTCCCATATGGTCAGCCAGTTGGTCTGGGAGTAAAGGTCACAAGTGTGTGCAAGTCTGTGTGCACCTAGTACTAGTCTACAGGATTTATTTAAGGCCATGCAAACTCCTTTGAGGGTAGTGGCAGAGGCTGCGCCATACACCACAAGCCCATAGTCAATGATAGAAAGGATGGAGCTTTTAACAGCGAGTGACAGTGCATCGGGGGTCATGCTATGGCGGTGCCTGTACAAGAGGCCAATTCTGGAATTGATAACCTTAACAATATGCTCAAATTGGAACAGAGCATACAGTAGACAAAAAAATGCAGAAGCGGTTGTACCGAAAACATTTAAATCAAAAATATAACAAAATATTGCAGTTCCCTAAAGGTGGAAGCTGCACTGACTAGCAGCCTTCTCCGGTTCCTGTAAACCATTTGGGAACTGGAGAAAAAAACACTAAATAATTTATACAAAATATACCTTATCTAATGAAGAGTTATCAGGAAATAACTACAAGAGTTTACTAATTGCTTAAAATAAAATGAATAAACCATAGTCTGGCCAGAAGTGTAGAAGTGAATTTTGGGGCTACTGCTATCGTTTGCTGAAAGATACATTTGACGTTAGGAGACAGGGTGGAGCATGACCACAGAGCAGAGTTTGAACTTGATTTAAATTTTCCATAATTAGCATAAAGTTTGAAACTCCAGAGATGCTCATTCTTGGGGATTGATTTCCCTTTGTGAATACACTGATATATTCCTGGGGTTAGAACTGTCAATTATTTACTTGTTCTGTTTAATTTAATGGACTTTTATTTCTAGGGTTTTTATACATGAGTAAGCATATGAATAAAGGTAACAGCCTTGTTTGTGATGAAAATTAGGAGCAGGTGATGTGGCTCATGAATTATGTATGTTAGTTGCCCAGATTCCACATTCAATTGCCTGAACTTGTTCAAACCTGTGAAGTTGTGGAGAATTAAGATATGGGTCTCAGAACTTGTTTAGCCTATCAGGAAGCAGGACATTTCCAACCCATTTTCTAAGCAATAATAATCATTTTATTAATAAATACAGTAATGAATTTGGTTTTCTATAGCAGATTAAAAGCTTTCAGACTAATTTTATCCCAAAGTAATTTACAATACAGGTGAGGGAAGGAAGAGAATATTATATTTCTGCCATTTTAGGCACATAAGAAAATCTGAACAGCACAGAGAAGGATCATATATATAAAGACAGAGAAAGAGATATGTATTTGTGTATTCTTTGCAAACAAAAATTGTTAATGCACCAGTTAGGGTAACTTAATGCCACAAAAGTAGGGAAATGTGGCATTAGGGTTTCCAATGCCTAATGCCCTACTCCCACAAACCAAGCAGCAAAAGGAAAAAAAAAACATTAGGGTTTTGGGTCTCTGGAGTCTTGGTGAACCAGTGTTGGGGTCTTCCTGGGGGTTGTCAACCCTAATATTTACCCCTCCTCCCCAGCCCATAGCCTCCAATCCAAAGCACAAGGTACAGCTCCAAGCCACTGCCTCATAATGATACACTCTTCAAAGGCAGAGAAGTATGTCTCGCCACAGCTTGCCAACAGTTTGTTGTACCTTTCTTCATGCAAGGCCCTGTGGGCCTTGTGTGAAAAGAGGAGATCATGTATGACGTTGTTAGCTCATGGAATGGAATGGGCATTAGGGTTGATAACCCCCAAGGAAGACCTCACAACTATTTTCCCAAAGACTCTGGAGACCCAAAACCCTAATGTATTTTTTTCCTTTTGCTGCCTAGGGGGTGGGGCATCAGGGTTGGAAACCCTAACACCACATTTTCCTACATTTGTGGCATTAAGTTGCCCTAACTGGTGCATTAATAACGTCTTTTGCCCAGAATTTCCTTTCTTTTTGAGATAGTGGAATCATATCCTCAGTCATGCAGGTCCCTTCAGGATCTTATGCCCTGCACTAAGGGAACAGTCTATCCACCTACAGAAGTGCAAGGCCCTTGTGGGCCCCACACTTCAGTGTAGCAATGGGTGTGAAGAATTCATTGGCTGTCTAGTGGGCTACGGAAGCACAGGGCCCTGTGGTCCTTGGGCTTCCATGTTGCCGCAGATACAGATACACAGGACAAAGAGTGCATCTGTTAGCCAATTCACAGGGCCCTCTGCCACCCAGGAGTGCAGAGATTCAGGGCCCTATGTCAAGAGGACAACTGCTGTCATTATATGGTACCCAGGCCCATGCAGATAATCCTGTACCTTTCATTCCCTGGGTGGAGGGGGTTGTTGCATAACAGCACCATACCTCTACCTTTATGCCATCCAGCTGGGTCACTGAGCTCACCCCTGAACTCAGCTCACCAGCATGGGATCACAAAGCATAACCATTGGGGTCAAGAGTGGCACTACATGCAAAGTTTGTAAACAATTATATATTGTTTTGTTTTTTTTCAGTTTTGACCCCAAATTTTCAAGATACTCATTTTATGATTCAACTTATAAACACAGCATGTACCATTTATAATACACTGGACAAAATTTCATTTCTCACCAGAAGTGAGAAAAAACATCTCATCCAGGATTTAAAAAATGACATATGTCACATTTATGAGGTGATATGGAAAAATGGCTATATTGAAAGTTTGGAGTCAAAACAGTGAAAATTAGTGAAGTTATAAGCGAACATTGAAATACTGCAACATCCACGCATAATCTGGACATTTTACCATATTTGTACACCAAATTGTCAGCATAGCCTTCTTATTACACCACTTCATCAACCCAGTAGTGAAAAGTTTTAAATCCCTGCAGAAACATCATTTCACTGCATTGAAACATCATTACATGCCACAGGAGGCACGAAAACACATTTTGGCCAGGGTTTGAAAGATGGCAGCTGGCACATTAATGAGGTGGTGCAAAAAAATGGCTATGTTGAAAATTCGGGGTCAAAATATTTACGATTACCAAAGTTACTAGCGAGCATAGTAACATTCCAACTGAGGCACATAACTTTACCATTTTTACATATTTTGACCCCATATTTTCAACATAGCCTTCTTATGATCCCACCTCATGAACAAGGGTGGTGACAATTTTCAAATGCTGCTTTAAAAGGTGATTTCACCAGATAACTGCAAAATCACCTTTTGGGCTTGATTTCCATAATTCCACCACTATTGTCATGAGGTGAGGGTCCCATAAAGGCCATGTTGAAAATATGGAGTCAAAATAGTACAAAAATGACAAAGTTATTCATCAAAGTTCAAAACCCCATTAAAATACATTGAACAACACTTACCTTAGTTTCTCAGAATGCAGTTGGCAGTTCTAGCAGCAAGACTTGTCTTCAATCAGAGAGTGGATCTTCACCCCGTGACCTGTTTGAGTGAGTGAGGGTGTGTGGGGTGTACTGGGGTGGTGGGCACTGAGAGGGAGGTTGTGGGGGTAAGATCAGTGAGGGATCATTTTCTTTTTTGCAGGTTTAAGGGAAAAAACATTGAGGGATGGTTTTCTTTATTTCAGACAGGGATGGTGATTGAAAGGTGGGGATGCCACTAGACACCAGGGAAAGATAAATTCATTATGGGGATGGCAATTGGAGGGTAGGTGGTGCCACTAGACACCAGGAAAAGATGAATCCATTACGAGGATGGTGATCGGAGGGTGGGGGGTGCCACTAGACACCAGGGAAAAAGAAATCCATAATGGGGATGTTGATCAGAAGGTGGGAGGTTGCCAGGAGACACCAGAGAAAGATAAATTAATTACAGGGACAGTGATCAGAGGGTGGGGGGTGCCACTAGACACCATGGAACGATAAATCCATTAAGGAGATGGTAATCAGAGGGTGGGGGTGCCACTAGACACCAGGGAATGATAATATAAACATGGGGATGGCAATCAGAGGGTGGGGTGCCACTAGACACCAGGGAAATGTAACATACTGAAATGGACAGCAATAGGGGCTTCCACTAGATACCAGGGAAATGGCAGTTCACTGCTGTCACTGGAACTTGCTGCATGACTTCCAGCTGCAGCTGCAGAAGTCAAGAAAGTCTCACTGTTCTCATACAGAGAATGCGGGTGAATGTATCCTCTTTCTAAGCTGGCCACCCTGAATTTTGGGTGCCAAAAAAAGGTATGTCTGGCAACTTAAAAAAAAATAAACACTAGAATCTAGCTAAACAAATCCTGTTTAACTAGGTTCAGGTGTTTGTTTTTTTAAATACATAATTTGTATGCACTTTTACTATTTGTATGTTTAAGCAGCAAAAAGAAAATGGCATGCATCTTGAGTGTTTTTTCCCCATGACAAGTAAATCATGCAAATAACCACTTGCGATATGATTTTTACCTTTCGCGATAATTTTTTTTTTACCTTTTGCAATCTTTTTTTTTTTTTTACCAGTTGCACTGGAATGTTAACTCAAAAATTGCTATAACTTTAAAATGGAATAATATTTTTTCACCAATTCCTCCAAAGGCACACCCTTGGCAAGGGCCCCTTCAACCCTGAAGATTTAATGAAAAAAAATCCACATCATCTAGGCTGTAGGTGAGAGCAGAAAATACACAATGTTAAGTATAGGAAAATCAGACATTTGGTTTTTTTTGTGTTTTGGTCCTCTGTATCTTGAAAAAGGAACAAGATGCCATCACAAAACTTTTACGTCTTCAGACTCAGGCAGCCTGCCCACACATGCAAAATTTTGGCTTATTTAATCAAAGAACGCAAAAGTTATTCAGGTGCAAATAAAAGGGGTTTAACATTAAACAGACTACTCAACCCTAACTACAGGGGTGTGACCGCCCCCTATAATATATATTCAATGCAAAAAAACTTTGTTAATGCACTAGTTAGGGTTTAACCAACAAAAGCAGGGAAATGTGGTGTAAGGGTTGGCAACCCTAACACCCCACCTCCACCCTGCAGTAAATCTTCATGAATCAGGCATGGCATGTGCCTTGGGGTTGTCAACCCTAACACTCACTACATTCCATCAGTAAATAAGCTGAGATGTGTGTATAGTATATGAGAATGGGATGAGAATCCCAAGGCTCACACCATGCCTGATTTACAAAGACAGAGGAGAGGTCAAACAGTAATGTTTTTTCCTGTGACTGCCTGCAGGGTGGAGGAGAGGTGTTAGGGTTGGCAATCCTAATACCACATTTTCCTACTTTTGTGGTTTAACCCTAACTAGTGCATTAACAAAGTTTTTTGCAATGAATTTCCTTACTTTTTTAGATACTATAATCATGTCCTCATATGCCTGTGGGAATGCAGGACCTGGAAGGGGGAGGGAATGTGTTATTCCTGTAGCACTCATTAAGACCTTTGTGTTGATATGCATAGATTCTCCTTTAAGTCCAAATATTGAGGGAGTTATGGCTTGCTGAAGTTCCAATGTTATCATATGGGAATTTGTATTTTGTATTATTTCTTTTAATATTGTACCTAAATGTTTAAGGGGGAAATATGTGTTATTCTTGTAGTACCCATTATGAGCTTTGTTTTGATATATACATTGTCCCTTAAGTCCAGATATTAAGGGAAGTATGACTTGTTGAATTCCCAATGTTACCCTATGGGAATTAGTATTTTTTATTGGCTGTTTTTTTTATATTGCCCCTTAATGTTTGGGGGTGGAGGATATGTGTTATTCTTGTAGTACTCATTAAGACCTTTGTTTTGATATATAGATTCTCCCTTACGTCCAACTATTGAGGGAGTTATGGCATGTTGAAGTTCCAATGTTATTCTAGGGGAATCTGTATTTTTTATTGTTTTGTTATATTGCCGTTAAATGTTTAGGGGAAGATATGTGTCATTGTTGTATTACTCATTGAAACCTTTATTGTGATATATAGATTGTCCCTTAAGTCCAAATATTGATGGAGTTATGGCTTGTTGAAGTTCTGATGTTATCCTACGAGAATTAAAATTTTTTTTTCTATTGCCACTAATTTTTTTTCTTTGTGTGTGTGTGTGTGTGGGGGGGGGTATGTGTTATTCTTATACTACTCATTAAGACTTTTGTGTTGATATATAGATTGTTCCTTAAGTCCAGATACTGAGGGAGTTATGGCTTGTTGAGGTTCCAATGTAATCCTGTGGGAATATTCATTTTTTATTTTCTTGTGTATTGCTCCTAAATGTTTGAGTGGGGAATATGCATTATTCTTGTAGTATGCATTAATACCTTTGTTTTGGTATATACTGTAGATACTGAAGTCTTTTAAGTCCAAATACTGAGGGAGTTATGGCTTGTTGAAGTTCCAATGTTCTCTTATGGGAATTTGTATTTTTTATTGCTTATTTTTTATAATGTTCCTAAATGTTTAGTAGGCTGTGGGGGTATCTGTCATTATTTTGGTACTTATTAAGATACAGATTTCCCTTAAGTCCAAATATTGAAGGACTTATGGCTTGTTCAAGTTCCAGTGTTATCCTAAGGGAATTTTCATTTTTTATTTTTTATGTTGCCCGTAAATGTTTGGGGAGGAGGGGGATATGTGTTATTCTTGCAGTACTCATTGTGACCTTTGTTTTGATATATAGGTTTTCCCTTAAGTCCAAACACTGAGGGAGTTATGGCTTATTTAAGTTATAATGTTATTCTATGCGAATTTTCATTTTTTAATTTTTAGGATTTTTTATATGGGCCCTAAATGGGGGTATTATGTATTATACTTGTAGTATTCATTAAGACCTTTGTTTTGATAAATAGATTCTCCTATAAGTCCAAATATTGATGGATTTATGGCTTTTTGAAGTTCAAGTGTGGGAAAAAAACTAAGACCGAAATCTTTTTTCATATGAGAGCATTCTTTTTTGTATGAATGAAAAAAAATGTGAAAAAGGATGCCTCCATATGACAAAAGAATGGGGAAAATACTAAGTCCAAATTCTTTTTTCATAAGAGGGCATTCTTTTTTCCTGTGAATGAAACAAGCTATACAAAAAAGGATGTCTTCATATGAAAAAAGAATTTGGACTTCATTTTTTCCCATTCTTTTTTTTTGTATGAAGGCATCTTTTTTTGAATGCTTTTTTCAGTCATATGAAAAAAGAATGCCTTCATGCAAGAAAGGAATCAGAAAAAAAAACTAAGTCCAAATTCTTTTGCCATCCTTTTTCATATGGACCAGTTCTTTTTTCATATGCCCACATGAAAAAAAGAAAATCAGCTCATGAAAATTAATTTTTAAATGTTAGAAAATTACATTTCTGGGTCATTTTGTCAGACACTAAGTGCAGAATCCATCTGAAGGGGTCCCGATGAGCAAGATACACATGTTGGTGTGTGTGCAGGATGCCATTTTTGTGGGTTTTTAATTTTTTGTGGGGGTGGGGACAGAATCAAGATTTTTTCCTCATAAAAAAGGTTACCTCCGTACAAAAAATGGATCCTTTTTTTTTTTATGGACCAGATTCTTTTTTTGTTCCAAGCAGCTATGCAAAAGACTGTATTATACGTGGTCAGAACTAACATTTCAAAACTGAATAACTTTGGAACAGATTAATATTTTTTCACCAAACCAGCAAAAGGCACAAATGTGGGCCAAGCTCTTTATACCCTGAAAATTTCAGACCAAAATTACAAACTTTCCAGGCACTAGGTAATGACAGAAAACCAGCAAAAACCAGCAATTTTTTTTAAAACTATTTTTGCTATCCTTATCTTAGAATCCACAGTCTGACCAGAGTGAAACTTGGCACATCAAGAGACCTACCCCCCAAGACAGCACATGTAAAATTGTAAGCAAATCTGTTGAACAGTTGTAAAGATATTAAAGTGCAAAATTTGATGTTTAACATAGAAACCCCTGCTCAACCCTAACTAAAGTGGCACCACTATGTAAGGAATAAGACATGACGAGGTGTGGTTTATGGCTTGATAAGAGCACGCCCCAGGTGTGTGATGAGGCACGCAGGCGCCATGCCGAAAGTGACTTTAGCACCGGAAGTGCTTCTTATCAAGCCATAAACCACACTGGAGTGTCTTATTCCACTTATAAATGGGCACTGCACTTTTGTAAATAAAGTAGGAACAGAGTTTCAAGAGTAACAAACAAAGCTTTCAATAGGAGAAATAGTGAAAAAAATAGTCCTCTATAATATAATTTCTTTGTTTTTATGAGTGTTCCAGACCTCTCCATCATCAACACCAACAGGGAAGTTTATGTACTATTCGCTCTTTTTATAATTTATAGTATTTTGTGCTTTAAGAAACAGTGGCAGCCTCATAAATGATTGTCAGCTTTCACTCATATTAAAAGCATTCTCCTTGTTGTATAGGTGTTTCATTCCTGGTCCCATCATGTGTTGTCCGAGTACCAATATGGCTATACTTTGTAGAATTCTTTTTTTTTCATTTTTAATTGCTGTTGATTTAACTAAGAGTGACTGTTTTGTTACATTGCGTGTGCTTGGTGTCAGTTGCGGCTTCTTTAGAGCGAGCTTGTCCTCATGAACCACCATAGTGTGCGGCTCGCATTTTGCGTTAATGGGCGTTGAAAAAAGACGATAATGGTGGAGTAGCGCCTGCTTGCCTGATGTTTTGAAGGGGAAGAGAGGTACTTTGCATTTAAATATTTGATCGCTGCTCAGGTTAAGATTTAATTGAGAGTTGTGCTTTCTGGTGAAGCAGCACCGCAGCATTCCATTTCTACAGCTTGGTTTTTCGAGTGCAGCACACAGGTTACAGTTTTATTTTTAAAATGTTTTATTTAGTTGTGAAATGAGGCTGTGCGCTTTGTAGAGAGAGTTTGTCTGTGACTCTAAGGGGAGGGTTCTGTTTTCAACATCGGAGACAACCCCTTCGAAGAGCTTAGTTGTCTGTGTAGTGTAACAGTGGTTGGTGTGGTAGATTTTTGATGGCTGGTGGCAGAGCTCTCCCGGTGCAGATTTTGCACCTCGATCTGATGCCAGTTGTGGAGCCGCAGTTGAGAGACCTGTGGGTAGCACGCACTGATTTCAGAGTGTGCAGCGTTTTGCTTGGCATATGTAGTGCCAGTTGCTAGTATATGTCCTGATAAGGACACGGCATATGGTACCTCTTAACCAAACAAGATGCAGGAAATTATATACCCATTTTATAAGCCACTATAATAGATACAGATATAGATTATTTTTTTAAGGAATAATAAACAAGTGCTGAAACTGCAGTTAGTCTTATGGGTGGGCAACATGGTCAAAGAAGGATATAACTGGATGTGACAGTCAGGCACAGTTCATGGCATACATGTCAGCTTGCTGCAAATTGTGCCTGTCTTTTCTTTTACCAATTAATATGCTTTATTGAATTATGAACATAACATAACAAAATGCATTAAACAAAGAACCATATACTGTATGTACATAATTGGTGTGACAGGAAGCAAACTATCAAACACAAAGATAAGCAAAGAAAACTTACATACAACTAAACCACCCCACTAAATCCCCCCAACCCAACCCACTCCCTCCCCACCCAACCCTGAGCACTGCCACCCACCAGGTGAATGAACTTAGAATGGAAGGTTATCCAAAGGAAGGGCAAGAAAAGGAAAGGGAAGAGGAAGGGAGCAATCAGGGGGGCCTATTAGGTTGGAGTCCCCATATAACCTGCTGTACACCTTATGCGCTCCCACCAGACATATTCAGGGATCCTTTAAATAAGAGCTCCCAATGGGCCCCAGAATTCCAAATATCTTTCGATTTTCTCCCTTCATTTAGCAATATGCTTCTCCACTGCCAAAGCTTGGAAGAGTTCCTGTCACCATTCAGAATGCAAAGGAATACAGTTGTCCTTCCAGTGATGAAGGATGATCAGTTTAGCAGTTATAGCATTTAGGGAAAGGTATGCTTTGCAGGGACCAAAAAGCTCCTCCAGAAAAAGACCTATGAGACAAGACTCAGAAGTAAAAAAGGAGTCCAGAGAAAGCAGAGGATTGAGGGAGCAATGTATAGAAGGAGGCAACTTTAGGACAGTTCCCTAAAATATGCATAAGAGAGCCCACCCCAGAGTCACACTGAGTACAATCCGGTGAGGAAAGGTAACCCATATGAAATAGTCATAGGGGGGTGAAATACATATTGTGAAGAATGCGGAACTGGGTGTAATGATATCTGTCTTGTTTAACAAATGTATAGAGTCTCTTCCAGATTAACTGCCAGTCCTCAGGCTCGAGTTGCAAGTGCAGAGTATGTTGCCACTAAAAACCTGTGCCAAGTAGCCTCCTAGGGTCATTAAGCTGAAAAAAGGATAAAAGTTAGCCACTGAGTGTGGGTTAAGGGTAATCGACTGGAGTTCCGGGAGGAGAGAAGAGGGGAAGGGAGCCCACAGTGACGGGCCTAGGAAAGCAGTCATGGTCCCTGATAACTGTAAATGCTTAAAAGAATGATAGACTGGGAGGACAAAACATTATTGGATCACCGCTGGAGATGCCGGCCTACCATTGGAAAGAAAAGACTCTAGCAGGGATTTCCACAGCAAGGGACAAAAAGTAAAAGGAATGTGACGGTTAGCAATTTTGATGTTGAGATTCCACAGAAGGGTTGAGAAAAATCCAGAGACCAATCCTGCTGCAGGTATGACCTCAACTGAGTAAGGGCCTGCAACTACCATTTCAGAGGTGTAGTACCGAGTCGCAGAGGAAGGGCTGAGGGTTTAGAATATAAAAGACTAGAACGCTGAATGCTGTATTGACAACAGAGTTGAGATTCAATTTAAAGCCACAAAGGGAGGTATTCCCCATCACTAGGCTGGTCAGAATCTTGGGCCCAGAGAAATATTTTGTTGCCACTGAGTGCACAGTAATATAAGAAAAAGTCTGGCAGATGAAGACCGCCACTCTCGGCTGCATCAACTTATAATACACCTGTCACACCACCCCCTGCTGCCAAGTAAAATATGAAATGACCCTTTGAAGGTGGGAGAACCAGACCTTAGGTAAATAGAGGCCAAGCAAACTCATGGGGTAGAGAACTCTGGTCAGAATATTCATCTTTACGATGTTAACCCTCCCCCACAAGAAGATAGGCAGAGCAACCCACCACGTTGAGTCTTCCTTGATTCTGAAGAGGAGCACAGTAAGATTTAATTTAGCTAACTCAGAAGGAGCAGAAGAAATGCAAATTCCAAGGTAAGTCAAGGCTGTAGGTGCCCAACACAAGCCCAAGTCCAAGATTTGATGTTTAGAGACCAACAAGTTGAGTGGCATCACTTGGACTTTGTCCTGGTTAAGCCGGTATCCTGAGACCTCTGAGAATGCCTGAATTTCTTTTAAAACCACAGAGAGAGAAGAAGCCAGAGAGTCAAGATGTAAAAGAAGATTGTCTGCGTAAGCTGACAACTTGTACCCGAAGCCCACCACACTAGTACCCAAAATCTCTGGATTAAGTTGTATCTTCCAGAGGAGGGGCTCCAGGTACAAATTAAAAAGAAAAGGGGAAAGTGGCAGCTTTGTTTTGTTCCTTGTTGAAGCATCACTGGTTCCGATATGACCTCATTACAATGGATTCTAGCTGAAGGTTTCGTGTACAAGACCCGCAGCCAGGAACAGAAGTTGTTGGGAAAGCTTAACGTTTGTGGAGCCAGTGACAGAAAAGGCCATAAGACCCTATCAAAGGCCTTCTCTGCATCCAGGGAGACTAAACCCATGGGGGACCTGGTCTCCCTGGACGCAGAGATCAGATGTAAAAGTTTACATATTTGGTCACTTGAATGACGTCCCACCATAAAGCCCACCTGTTCCAGGGAGACTAAACCTGTCCAAACTTGTAATAACCAGTTCGCCAAAAGCTTCCCTAATATTTTCAAGTACATGTTTAAAAGGGATATCGAACGGTAACTACTTGGGAGTAAGGATCCTTTCCGGGCTTAAGAATAAGGGAAAGCCAGACTTGGGTAATGGAGGTGTCTATAAGACTAGAAGCGAGAAAATTATTGAATACTCGTGTGAGCAAGGGGGCCAAAATATCAATAAATGTAGAATAAAAGACATTAATAAACCCGTTGGAACCAGGGGCTTTGCCCTTTGGAAGGCCCCAAATAACTTGTCTGACCTCTAACTCTTGTATCAGAGCTTGAAGAAGATCCTGCTGGGAAGGGGAGAGAATGGGAAGAGGGAGGGAGGGAGTTTAAATAGCTCTCCATGAATTGTAAAAGGGTTGGGAAAATAGCGTCCTGACTATAGAGGGAGCTATAATAGGAGTGGAAGACCTGAGTTATGTCCCGAGGCTGAGTAAGGATAGGATCTTGAGGGGCAGGCCGGAGACCAAGGATAATCTGAGCAGAATCTACATGTTTTAAATGGAGAGCCAGTAGCCGCCCGGCCCATTCTCCCCTGCTTCTAAGTAATGCATTTTGGTACGCTGAAGGGCATATTCTGCCTTGTCCACCAGATGTTCATGATAGAGTTTACGGAGGTCCTGCAACCTGGACCATGAAGCCTCATCAGTATCAGGGGATAGAGAAAGCTCCAACACCCAGATCTGAGAAAGGAACTCTTCTGCGTGTCAACTATGGTGCTGTTTAGCTATGGTAGCTAATCGAATACTTTCCCCCTTATGGAGCATTTAAGGGCAGCCCAGAGAACATCTAAATCTGGAACCGTGCCTTCATTGTTTTTAAGAAAGTCCTCAATAAACTGACTAACAGCCTGTCTAGAAACTGGATCCACAAGGAGGGAAGGGTGTAGGCGCCAAACCTTATCCGAGTCTCCCAGGCCTGGCACAGTGAGGTCTAGCAGAATTGGGGCATGGTCAGAGATGACCATAGGTAAGATGGAGATGAGAACAAGACCAGAAAGAGTAACCTTACTTAATAAAAAATAGTCGATACGTGAGTGAGTGAGAGAGATGGATAGGTGAAAAAAAGGTATACTGCTGGATGGAGGGGTTGAGTACTCTCCAGGGATCCACCAACTCAAGGGAATCCATAAGTTCCCATAAGTGCCGTTGGCCTGAGACAGTTCCTTCCTCCCCTGACCAGATCTAGCAAGGTCCAGTTACTGCATCAGGTTCCAATCCCCTCCTAACAGAATAGGCAGATAGGAAAAGGGACCTAATTGGGCTGCAATATCAGTAAAGAAGCGGGGTGAGTCTAGATTAGGACAGTAGACTGTACCAAGGAGCATTTCTGTGAAGTTTAAGTGACCATGTAAGAAAAGATAATGACCGTCCGTCTCCATTTTCCCAGATTAATGAGAAAGGGAGTTGTTTACTAATTAAGATAGCAACACCCCCTCTCTTTTTACAAATCCCAGATCCAAAAACTTGACCTATCCAGTCTCTGCAGAACAGAGATATGTCGTCCCTTGGAAGATGAGTCTCTTGAAGGAAAGCTACCCCGGGTTGGGATTTTTTCAAATGTTTTAATACCATGGCCCATTAATACTTATTCTGGACCCCCTTTATGTTCCAGGAAATAAAAGTCACAGAAGATGACATCTAATTCTTGGGATGTAGAAAGGAAATAGGTGAACAAAGAATATGAGGCCCTCGCTATGCCACCCCCCTTGGGTTAGCAGTACCCACCCTTCCCCACAACCTAACCCACCCAAAAACAACCCAAACAACAAATCCCCATCCTCCCCAAAGCCCCCCCTCACCCCAAGTAACAGAGAAAACTTCCCCAGTCCCAAGGACCGCTGCTCCAAAACACCAGGTCCCAGATGCATAAAGTCAACCATCCCAAGTTTCCACCCCACCCCACCCCACCCCAACCTCTGCAGTCCAAATTGCAAGGATAAGAAAGATGAATCCTAAAAGTTTTGACAAACTGCAATTTGAGTAAGAGAAAAACAACAATTACAACTACAGCCCCCTAAAGTGAACTACGTTGACTCATTAATAGCTCCAAGATTAAATAACAGTATACACAAATATCATAATCTAAGTGAAACATTGAAAAAGCCTTAACAATCATAGAGAAAAAGACTGATGCCTTCCCCTTGCCTGCAATAAGAAACCAGTAGTGAATAATGGCATAAAACACCAAAGTAAAATAAAACAGTCCCCTGAGCCTGTTGCCCAAGTAGTATTCCAGGTGTAACAATGACTGAAGGTCCATCCTGCCCTGAGATAAATGGCATTGATAAGACAGGAGGTCTCAGGCTGAGCAAGTCCATTCAAATGTCCTAATGACACCTCACCATGGCAGGCAGTCAACAAAGCTCCACCCACCAGCTGCCAGAAATGGCAAGGAAAGAAGTAGGAGTATAGGAAGAAGGTACTAATCTGGTAGGGAAGGGACTGATGGACATCCAACATCAGAGACCCCTCTCCTACATTAACTGTCCAGGAGCCACAAAACCCCTATTGCACAGACGTAATACCACAGAGAAGAGGCCTAACCCAGGGTCCGGCATTGTCTACCAATAGGGGCTACATATGCCTGTCTCCATCTTAGTTATTGTCCTCAGCATTGAGCTTAAGGGGGACCCCCCAACCCCCCCCATTATATCTAAAATCCAAGCCACTTAAGCACAAGGGCTACTTCAGGGAGGGAGAAGAAACAAAGCGCCCCCCACAGACACTGAGCCCTCAGTAACCATATGAGTAGCTGGAACCATCTTATACAATGTGCCAGGACATCCTCAGAGGAGAAGAGTGGGGTACTTATCTCCATCCCTGACACCTAGTCCTGCTTGATCATTATTGGAAGGAGGGAGTAGGAGGGGTAGGGCAGGTCCCTGAAGAGGGACCAAAGACATAAGCCATTGCTGAGGAATATATAAAAACAACCACTTGAGGCAAAGTCCATAAATCAGAACCTCCCCCAAAAGGACAATTGTGACCCAGAGTAGGATCCTAGAGACCAGGAGGAAAAGGAGCCCAGAAAAGGGAGCCCTACTCCAGCCATTTAAGGCCATTGGCCTCTAAGTGGATAATCACATAGCAGTGGGGCTATTCAGCTCCCAGGCCATCAGCAGAAGCTTGGAGGGTCTCCCAGGAAGGTCATCCACCACCCCAAACTACCCTCCCAAAACTATGCACCCCAACACCTACCTACCAGAAAGGGGGGTCAGTACTCCAAAACCAGTCATGGATGTACTGCGGCCTGGCTAGGACTGCTTGCCTAAGGAGAGTCTGAGGAATCCCACCTGTCCAATAAAGTCCTTTTCCTCGGCGACTAGGGAAGCATTCCTCAGTCCAGAATAAACAACGAAGTGTGGTGAAAGAGCCACATCGAAGCAGAACCACCGATCAAAGTGGAAGAGCTGTATGGAGCTCGATTCCTCAAAAGGCAGCAGAACAAAATATTCTTAAAGTCGTCCCCCAAAATGCTGCTTGAGATAGCAGGGAAAGAGGATGTCAAGGAGGATGTCAAGTCTGCAACCAAAAAGGCAACACAGTCCCAAAAGGCTCACATTTGGGCAGGAGCAGAATACAGGCAAGAGTCAAACAGAAGGACACCTTCAGTGCAATAACAAGCTCCTGCAACAGTTATGCAGTACACTCAAGTCCAGGGGAAAGGAGTAGATCCAAACAACCACCAAACTGTGAACATTTGTAAGGGGGGGGGCACCAAACAACAGAAGGGTATGCCCCACCCAATTGCCAGGATCATGTAGACCAACTATGATTAAAAGGTCCAACTAAATCAAGCTGAATGAACATGTCAAAGCCCCTCAGCTGGGCCAGCATTCAGGAAAGCAATTTGCAAACTTTAAAGACGTCAGGATACATGGCGGGTAACTCAGCTTTAGCTTGGGTACTGGAGTCAAACGTTTTTGGGGAACCTTTAAAAGTAATCTGCAGTCTAGCCAGGTAGAGCATTCTACAATTGATTTGTGCTGCCAGCAATTTTGAAATGATAGAACCATATTCCACATGTTTAAGGCGCACGGAGTGGGGCAAATCCTGGGAAATCTGAATCTTATGACCTTCCCATGTCACCTCCTTGAGATCACTAACTTTGGCCATCAAGTGGGTTTCATGGTATCCAGTGACGATAGTGACTGAAAATGAGCGACTGTAAAAACAGTGACTCATTTTCTGCACTATCATGTTGGGCTACCCTGCAAGGGTAGCGACAGAACAGTAAGGGACAGCGACCAGGAGGGGATGGATAGGGAGGAGAAGGGGAGGGATAGGGAAGAGGGTTTTCTCTGGGGAGTGTGCCTGCTACAGCTGAGTCAGTCAGTGCAGTAGGCACTAGGTTTGTGGCTGGACCCGGGAGAAAATTTTGCTGCTGCTTGCGGCTGTTTTTTTTTTTTTTGTCGCATTCTTGAATGTTGCCCCCTCCCTGAAATGCACCCCCTGGAGTTTGTAATCCAAAATCAGGGGGGTTAAGGGGGCAAAGTTCCCTGTTAGGGTGGGGATGGGGGGCACAGCCCCCCAGCACAAACACTGTATTTGCCGGATGTGCATTTGCTGGTATGTGTACATCACCGATTTGCTTTTTGGCGATATACACTTGCCATAATAGCGATCACTGTTTTGCGATTGCTATTATGACATGGAACTGGGGTTTATCTAAATAATTGAAAAATTTAAAAATGAGAGGCCTGGGCGGGGAATTCGGAGGCAGAGTGGCCTGAAGCACCCTAAGGGTCCTCGCCACAATATAGGTGGGACCATTCGGAGAAGGGCCCATTATCTTTTCGCACAATTTCTGAATAAATAGAACAGCATTCAGGCCCTCCGACCCCTCAGGCAGACTGACGATTACCATGTTATTTCATTGGCTGCAGCCCTCCAGATCCTCCGCCTTGTCTTTCAGTTGGGACAGCCTTTGTTGGAAGGACACAGCCTCTGGTTCTTGTCTTGAACGCCAGTCTTCTAAAGAATGAATGCAGACCTCAGCATCTCTTTAATGGGGAGATTTCCTGTAGGAACCTATCCTCAGAGATCAGCTGAACAGTTCCCTGATACTTTACAGTAGTTGCTGCCTGTATTTTACTTTTCTTGGGGGCCTTCTCCTTTTCAGGGGGTAGCAGGAGGTGTGTGGTGCATGCTGACTGCCATCATCTCCACCTCCATAATCGGCACCCAAACTGAACTCTGAAAAATCACCAGGGAGAAAAGAAACAATTCTTATAAAAGGTAGGCTCAAAACAAGTTGAAATTCAGGGGTTTTAATACAAAAAAGACGAGATCAGCAGTGGGGCCGAAAGGAAGCACAGCTCACTCGAGTAGATGCATGACGTGACTCCAGCTGTGCCTGTCTCAATCATATACTGCCACAATGCCAGTTACCCAAAGGTCTTGTTGCAGTTTTCATTTGTCTATTAAAAAAAATCAGCAATCTTGGTAGCTTTTTCCCCCCCAAATTGTGTATTTAAAAAAAAAATGTGAGTGCAATTTCAGCAAACAGGACAATTATTCTTTTATTGGGCATATTTAAACAAGGTGAGTTGCTGATGGCAACTACACCTAGGAAGCATCATGAGTGTTGGTTGGATTGAGGATGCTGTGGGGCCCTAGTGCCCTCCCACTACATGATGCCTTTCTGACTGTCCTGCAGCCCTACGGTAGGTTTGATTTTTATTCATATTTTAAAATGGATTTTGGCCAGTTGGTCAACAATGCAGCAACAGTACACAGGACAGCCGTGGCAGGTTACAAACTGGTCAGGCTGTCTGTGACCCTATTCGGGCCCACTAGATTGGGCAGGTCACTACCTGGGTGACCAATATTCTCAATTCAGACTGCAGCACAGCCCTACTAACGTTAATATGAATTGTCTGATCAACTTTGTAGTTCAATATTCAACTGATATGAGATAACTCGTAACTTCCTGGAAAAGCAATGCTGCCACTGACCTCTACAGTCCTGCCTCAGCAATATGATAACAATAAATTGAGAATGGGGCTGCTATGAGGACAATAGAGACGGAGCATGATGGGGGGTGCCTGTTGATAGATAAAGTTCAAAGGCATAAGTGGAAGATTATAGACCCTCCTCTATAATTTGTTTAGTGACAGCGGGCAGAGCTTGAGATAGCATCGTTAGAGTACATAGAGCCAAGCAAGTCATCCACAGCATGAAAATAACAATTAAATAATGGCACAATTTTACCAGTTCCTAACAATTTAACTTTTAATTTTTGTTAAAGGGCATATGTGGAGAGTTAAGGACTCTCCTGTAACTGTTACTCGGAACAGGGATTCACATAAGCAAGGTTATGCTACAAGTACAGTGTGAGTAGAACAATGATGCAAGTAATGTGGGTAGAGCGATGACAATTTGAAAGTAGGCAAAAGTAGGAAAGAAGTTAGTGTGTGTGTGACAGGTCTTTTTACATATGCTGTGTGGCGGAGTTTGGCTACACCTGTAGCTGTGACTGATGGATCACTTTTCTATCTCTATTTCCTAGCTACCAAAATTTCTGTTGTACAACAGTTAATGCTTTTCTCTTTGCTTTTCTTCTTTATCCCCCCTACCCTAGGTTGGCCATGTAGCAGAGCTCTCTACTATCCCTACTAAACTTCCTACTAGTTCTCTATTTTCATTCTTTTTCCATTTCCATCCACCCAGTCCCTGGAATGATGCCAAACACCGGGAGAGATGTTGTGTAAAGTGCATAAGTGCATTTTGTGTAAAATAAACATGAAGGCTATTTTAGATAGCAGGAATGAATACAGTTAATAAAGCAATTTTAAAGAAAAATTATTCAGAAGCCAGAACAAACTAATCATTTCATGATTTGTACAGTTATACAAAATCCATAAGGTATTTTCATAAATTCGCATTATAAACCTGTTACTGTATGAAGCTAAACAAACTGTGGTATGCTTTATAAAAATGCTTAGTTATTATGAATCCGAGATCTAGAGAGTCAATGTCTGTGGAGATATACACGGTACCTTTAATTGAACCAGGAAGTCCCCTGGAACAAACAAACTCCCTTCGTTTTAAAACAGCATGTCCAGACATGTAACAGCATGTCCAGACGTGAAAATAGAAAGGGCTTAGTCAGGTGACCCCACCAAAAAGATATAAAACCTCTTCACTGAGGCCACTTCAGTTCAGCCCAGTGGGGCTCAGCCCTGAGAGAGAGGAGAGAGGTTCTACTGCTACTGTAGACAAGCTGTTGAACGCAGATTAAAATGGTCCTAGGAGCTCTAAGGTCCAGGACTGTATTATATGAGAAACTACAGATGTTAAGTTGTGATTTTCTTTGCAATTTTCTTTTCTTTTCATGCATTATTTTTCTAACTTTTTGAAAAATAAATATCACACCACGGTGTTTTTAAACCTGTAAATTTGCCTTGTCTGAAGTGTATTCCCACATGCTGTGACATGCTGTAATAATAAATGTATTCTTGTCTTGATTATTGAGAGCTCTACCCCTAATAATCTCCTTTATTCCCCATTAACTGTAGTAAACAACAAGCATGAAGATTGCTTCAGTTTTTTTACACTATACAGTCTGTTCACAGGCAAACACATCCTGCACCAGATTAACATATTTACCATCACCGTCCACCCCTCGTATTTAGTAAGTGATAAGTGGTAGCCCCCTTCTTTTAAAGTCATAAATGGAAAACTAAGGACCCTGCCAAACAATTTAGTGAAAGTGGTCACAGCTGGGGTTAGTGTAGACAGAGTGGGAGGAGTCAAGCAAGCCATCCACCACACAGGAATAACTATTTACCAAAGGCACCCTTTTAACAATCTTAATTTAACTTTTAATTTGCTTTTTAAAAGTTGTGGGGCTGCCCATTTACCAAAAAAAGTGGACAGAGTTGTGATGGTGAATAATGTTAATCTGTTCCATGTTTTGGCTGTATGTGAATGGACAGTTTTGTTTAAAAAAACCTGCAGTAATCTTATGTAGTTTTGTTTACTACAGTTAAGCAGTGCACAGGGCAGTCAAGCTGCCATTTGTCACATGGAGTTTGCAGCTATTGCTTTCCCATCATTTAGCAATTTTTCAGCAAAATAGCTACCTCTCTAACTGTCCTACAAGATTTAGGGTCTGGTTGTATCCCTTGCAGTGGAGTTGCTCTACATGTCAGATGCTGTATGTCAGAAAAACAGGCCTGCCCTGCAGAAGGAACCTTTGATTTTGGACCCAAAAAATGCAACAGTATCGGGAAAGGTGAGTGTCGATTTGTTTGCACTAGGAGGCAAAGAGTATCTGGCTGTATTTGATGCATTTTCATGTTACCCTGAAGTTGTAAAATTAAACACCTACATCAAACCAAGTGATAAAGGATTTTAAAGTAATCTTTGCAAGATTTGGGATACCACAGATCCTAAGAACAGACAATGGGCCCCAGTTTACAAGTACAGAATTCGAAACAAGACAGTGGGTGAGCATAGTCAGTGGAAAGGGTAGAAAATAGAAGCCCTGCGTTACTGGAAAAGAGAGCTGCAGCAGAGGCTGATCATAGATACTGTAGTTGTTCTCATGTTTGTACTGCAACAGCTAGTAAAGGCTGCCACCATGAGGCTAGAGTTCATCATTACAACAACATGAAGAACAGACCACAGCATTGAAACTACAGTAAACTGAGGCAGCCTAATCTAGAACTGGAAACTCATTCCTGTGTCTTACAAAGCAGTATCCTCCATTAAAAAAACAAAACATAAAATACACCAGCTCAGCCACAGCAGTAAAATATTTTGACTTGTTGTTCATAATAAACAATTTTAGTTTAAAACTATTACACAACAAATCTTAATTTAGCCTGCCTTTTTGGAGAGTTTTTTATCCTCCAGTGACAGTCCTCCCAGTCTTTAGGTTAGAGTGTTTTCTGGCAACCTCCTAATTCTGTCTGTCACTAGCCCGCTGTCCCTCCAGCAGAGGTCCCTCTCATACAGGGTTCGAGAGTGCCAACTACTCACATTTAGATGGCAGTGTCATTGCCCCTTTTCTAGGCTTTTCATGCTTTTATTCATTTCTGTTTAATTATGCACCTACTGTATTTCACGGTTTAGAAGTGGCTCCCTTTTACTAGCCACACTTGAATTAAGGCGTGACTGAAACAAAGACTGTTATTACAAGTCTCGCTCCCATTTTGTAGTTGAAGCATCTAAACACTGAAATGAGCAGCACAAAATGTGCACCCGCTCCCACTCTTGACTCCCTTGAAACATGTTATACCTGCTGGTCTGATCTGCCAATGCTAATGCCAGAGGGAGATGGTGCAGCTGGCAGACTTGTTCTTTCAGTGCCGAGTGCAGCAGGATCAAGGGTAGTAAGTATTTAACTGGGCCAAGTCTAAACTGGGCTATAGAATGTATGGCTAAAGCCAGGAATGGGAGTGGGAAAGAGCAGACAGACAGGATAGCACTGACTAAGCAGATCATCTTATTGCCATACAGTGACTGGGTGGAAAACTGAGCGCCCAAGTGTATCACAGAATCCAGTCCCAGTAGTCAGCTCTGCTGGTAAAGGTAAGATCAAGGGTATGAGAATAGACAGATATGACAAACAGCTTGGGCTGAGCAGCTTATCAATAGAAGCCTCTTTACTAACTTCCTCCATTTTTAGCTGTGGCTGAAAGTGTAAAAATGTAATAGTAGCCGTAGCTTCAGACTGGTCAAACACAGTATTTTTATAAGGTCGAGCATCCTAGGGTGTCCCCAAAAAGATAAACATACAGTATATATTGGTGACTGTTGTTGCTGTCTTTAAAGTAATAAAAATGGAAAGCAAAACTGAATAAGTAGATAGCTGTCAGTCTAGTTATTTATGGTTTCACCTCTCCTGAGTCTTCACAGGCATGAGGTGTACTTTGGGGTTGTCAACCCTAACGCTCACCCCATTCTCATATACTCTACACATCTCAGCTTATTTACTGATGAAACGAGTTGAGCGTTAGGTTGACAACCCCAAGGTACACCCCACACCTGATTTGCGAATTTTCAGGAGAGGTGAAATCATAATGTTTTTTCCTGTTGCTGCCTGTAGGGTGGGGGTGGAATGCTAGGGTTGGGAAGCCTAACACTACATTTCCCTAACTTGTCACTTTATCCCTAACTGGTGCACTAACCAAGTTTTTTGCAATGAATACTTGTTATAGATGGTGCAAATGGTATGCCCCCCCCCGAACAGTGACATTTCTAAGGTGACAAGCGTCGATATCGACAACAGCGCCATGTTGCTGTAGACGTGCTGCTGGGACCGGGCAACCCCTTCCTCCAACCTGCACCTCCTCTCCAAACTAACTCCAACCTGGAGTTAGAATCCTAAAGTATGGGGGGAGCAGAGGGCAGAGCCTCCCATGTAGAGGGTTCGGGGGCAAAGCCCCCTGTAGAAAAAACATACACCAATGTGTGTGGCTCCTTGCCAACTGAAAATTGCTGTTAACATGCAGCCTGGCACTGTGATGCCAGTCGATGTTTTTTTTGTTGAACTGGTATTGTAGAGCTGGTGCAAATTAATAATAAATAAAATAACAAATTGTGATCAAAATATTTTGGGTGAGCAACTTTGCTCCTCACTTCTGTCTCATTGTTTTATGTTATACAGGAGCCATCTGGCGGGCAACAGAGCAGATATGGGGGTGAACCAAAGGTGGTCCATCATTAAGGAAGGAATATTGGTTGCCACAGATGAGTGTGTTAGGTTCAGGGGGAATAACACAAGGGCCAAAGCATCCAGCTGGTTCAGTTCTGGGGTTGCCCAGGCAGTAAGGGAAAAGAGGTTGACCTATGTAAAATTCAGGAAGACTAAGAGAGAGGTGGATAGGGAAAATTACCTAAGGCTGGCTAGTGAGGCAAGTAAGGAAGTCTGGTGAGCAAAGGCACAGAAGGAGCTGCAGATAGCTCAAGGAATTAAGAAGGGAGACAAAGCTTTCTTTCTCTATATAAATGAGAAAAGGGTCAAGAAGGAAGGGATTATTAGGTTTAAGAAAGGGGTGAAGCGAATGGAGGATAATGGAGGAAAAGCAGAGATACTAAATTAATACTTCTGTTCCATCTTCACCAGGAAGAAGGACAGGCCAGTGCCTTCAGGAGGGGAGAAGAACAGCGGGGGTGGAGGGGAACACAGATGTAGTGATAGAGGAGGACAGAGTGAGGGAGGGGCTGCTGGCATTGAAGGTGGACAAATCACCAGACTGCGACAGAGTACATCCAGGGGTACTAAAGGAGCTGCCTGAGAAGCTGGCAGGGCCACTGGCAGACCTATTTAATAGTTCACTAGAGTCAGGCAGGGAACCACAGAATTGGAGAACAGCACATGTAGTGCACCTCCACAAAAGTGGTCCCAAGGATGACCCCAAGGAATTACAGACCAGTCAGTCTGCCTCCATTGTGGGCAAGCTCATGGAGACCATACTAAAGGAAAGGTTGGTGTAATATCTAGAGGAGCATGGTCTCCAGGATATGAGACAGCATGGGTTCATGGTGGGAGGAGATCGTGTCAAACGCATCTGATTGACTTCTTTGACTGTGTCACTAAGACAGTAGACAGGGGCCAAGCAGTAGACATCCTCTATCTTGATTTTAGCAAGGCCTTTGACTCTGTGTTCCACAAATGGTTGATCAGGAAGTTGTTGGATCTTGGGGTTGGGGAAAAGATGGCCAGATGGGTGGAATACTGACTGAGGGACAGAATCCAGAGGTGGTTGTTGGGGGAGAGTTATCTGGCGCCAGAGAAGTCCCGCAGGGCTCAGTGCTGCAGCTGGTGTTATTCAATGTCTTCATTAATGACATTGGGGATGGCATTATGGGCAAAATGTGCCTATTCGCTGATGACACCAAGCTCTATGGGAGAATGGACACAGCTGAATGGATACAGGACCTACAGGAAGATCTGAAAAAGTTGGGGAGGTGGTCCAGGATCTGGCAACTTGGCTTCAATGCCAAGAAATGTAAAGTTATGCACATTGGAGCCAAGAATCTCAGGACCGAGTACTACCTGGGTGGAGTCCGAATATCTGCATCAGAGGAGGAGAAGGACCTAGGAGTGATGATCACTAGTGACCTGAAGCACTCCATGTAGTGCAAGAAAGCAGCAGCAAAGGCAAACAAGATGCTGGGATGCATATCTAGGGGGATCAGTAGCAGGAGAGAGGAGGGTATACTGCCCTTGTACAGGTCACTGGTAAGGCCACATCTAGAGTATGGAGTTCAGTACTGGTGCCCACACCTCAAAAAAGACATTAACCTGCTGGAGGAGGTCCAGAGGAGGGCTGCAAAGATGATAGCTGGTTAGCAGGGTAAGGCATACGAGAAGAAGTTAAGGGCAATGAACATGTACTCCCTGGAAGACTGGAGAGAGAGGGGACATGATTGGGACCTTCAAGTACTTGAATGGGATACATAAGGTTGATAAGGAGAGTCTCTTTAAGCTGAGTGACAACTATAACACCAGGGGGCACAGTCTTAAGCTGGAGGGTGGGAGGTTTAGGAGGGAAGTCAGGAAGCACTTCTTCACAGAGATGGTGGTAGACACTTGGAATGCGCTACCACAAGAGATTATCTTGTTGAAGAGAGTGGACAGCTTCAAGAGAGGCTGGGATAGGCATAGGGGAAGGTAAGAATCATGGGTAGGGAGGATTGGAAGAGTGGGGAAGGAGGGCAGGGACATTAACTCAAGCTGTGGACCCTGCAATATGAACAGACTTGATAGACCAAATGGCCTTTTTCTGCCGGCTTCTTCATATGTTCTTATGCATGTTTGTTTGTACGTATAACATAGGGAATTGCTTTACAGCAAAAGTTTCTTCTTCAAGTTAAAGTTCTTTAGTCTATCATACCAGTTATATTCATTTGCTATACTTCTGACTGAAAATGATTTTAGTTCTAACAAAATTCTCTTTGCAAGACAAGTCATTTGTTTAATTGGTGGTGTTAAGTATGTAACTTTTCACAGCAAATTTGACCCTCTTTTGGTATCTAGTTACTGGAAAATGACCAGGAAATTAGCCTGCCAGTTTGTCTTAGTTTTTGTTGGATCCACAGCAAACTACAGTCAGGTTAATGACTGGGTCTCCTTTATGCAGCTACTTCAGCCATGCTTATAGTATTGAAGCCTGATTGTATGAATTGACAGGGTCCAAATCCAGCAACAGCCACATAATATCATGAAGAGCTAACGTAAAACTAGACTCCTTACCAACACACGCTGTCCCCTGTGAGTCAAGTCGGAAGCCTGATGGGCATCGGCAGCGGAAACTGCCCGGCGTATTTTCACATGCTCCATTAGCACAGGGATGTGGGATCTGACGGCACTCATCAATATCTACAGAAACACAGTGATAAAATTATGTTATTGTCTTGTAATAGTTTCATTGTTATAGAACATGTAGTTACTAAAATAATAAGCATAAAACTGTAATATTCACAACAATGATGTTTAATTTTAATGTTTTTTAGCTTTCTAGTCTGTATTACTTTCTGCTGGTATCGACATTCTAGATATTTCTGATAATACGGAATTAGTTTGACTGTATCTTTTAAAGATCATCTCACCATCCCCATATGACCTCATAGCTGCTGTTTGTACTGTCAAAGTCTATAGAAACATAGACTGCCAAGGACAGAAAAAGGCCAGTGGGCTCATTCACTCTCTCCTGACCCTCCTTTCTGACCCCTAAAACACCAGTTGGCTATTCTGGAACAGTTTTTCCCCCTAAGCCTCCAAACATCCCTATGTATCTACCCCACCCTGCCTTAAACCCTATCATACTGTCAGCATTCACCACCCCACTGAGCAAGCTGTTCCAGCTCTTTACCACTGTCTCTAAGAAGACAAATTTCTCCACGTCTTTTTTGAACTTACCTCAGTCCAATTATACTTGTGCCCCCTAGAGGTGGTCCCTATAATTGTGAACACCTCGCCTTGCCCACCCTGTTAACCTTCTGTGGAAATGTGTATGTTTCTAAACTTTCTATCATATCCCTTGTCTCTCCTGGTCAGCAACCGCTGCCAACTGATGTCCAGGATATTCAAACCTGCACTTGCCAACATTTGCTCCAGAAGTATATTGCAACATGCCTGTAGTACATAGCGAGTGCTAACAGCATGCTCCAATACACTGTCTGATGGAGCCAAGCACTAACCCATTTCCTCCCACAAACCACAACCCGCAACAAGTCACATGAGGAATGGGGGAAACAAGGACTTATGGGGCTTGTAGGAGCAAACGTGCTCTTAGGGCTCACAAATAGTGTTTGTTCCTGTGCAGCAAGCTACCATATTCACATATCCATATGCAAATGACCCCATAGCAGGACATTTATTTATATATTTATTTATTGAATTCTGTAAACCAGGTAGGCCTGCTGAGATGCAAAGCTCCATTTGCAGGGACAACAAGACATTAATTACACAGAAGTATACACACTGCACTTTTTACATTTTTTGTTGTTTAAAAGTTGCATAAAATACAGGACAAGTTCTATGAGAAACAAGTCTCATCTATAGAACATTCCAAGTCATAAAATTAACAAAACAACAAAGAAACATGTACGCAGATGGGAGGCTGTAGGCAACAGAACAGAACAAAAATTACAAATGTACATAATAGTTCCCTAACATAGGGTTAGAAAACAAGTAGAGCATTTCATCGGTGAACTTGAAGGACAAAATATCAAGTCAGGTCAAGGCTACTGTAGGTAACAACGAGCGCAAGCAAGTGGGTATCCAGTAGTTCAACAATGTCAGGTGCATTGACTGTGCTCTAATCAGCCCTTTCTTGAAGCCTCCGGTGAGGAGCAGTGTTGCATGGCTGCTGGAAGAGTGGTAGCCCACTTGTGAGCAACACCAGGAGAATGAAACACAAAAACATACAATTACAGTGACAGTTGCTGTAACAGCCTGTTTTCAGTGACGAGGCTCCTCATGGTGTTCTGCCCTCTCCCGGAAACAACTCCAACCTGGAGCTGATTATAAATAAATGCAGGGGGTGCATGGGCCTAAGCCCCCCTGCAAAAGACACTTCCTTTTATGACGGCACAATACTGGTGTCGATATTGAGTCATCACTGTGCTGGACGTTGGAGAATTTGCTGATGAGCACAAGTGGTATTTCCCTGGGAGAGTAAACCACAAGGAGAGGGATGAGGTAGCAAAGGACCTTTTGCCCATGCCACACAAGATGCTGGGCAACTCTAGCAGGGAGCAGTTGGGACTGGTGTGCCTGCCTCAGGGTATTTGTTACAAGAACACCATGGAGACTTGGAGAGGTAGCAACTTTGACTATTTTAAAAGCAAGACAGAGGAGTGGGTACACCAGTCTCCCTTCAAGAGAAGATCAATTTAAAGTATGAAAAATGTTGCAGTCGTTTTCCCTGTGAGGGGCACCAGAGGCAAAGAGTCCAATTTATTTGCAAAGGATTTTTAGTTTGCTTTTTTCGGAGATCCTGAGGGTCTGGAGGATAGGGGTACCAAACAGCAAAATGGGAAGCAATGTGCTGTTTGCAATAGCTAGCCATGTGTCCCTAGTTAGTCAGTTACTCAGTTGGTGGAGTAGACCAATTTTTGGTGTAGATATTTCATAATATAATCCACTTGAGATCTAAAAGTGACTTCTTGAACCAGATATACCCAAGGTATTTAAGAGACGCAACCACCTCAATATGTGATCTGGAAGATGTGGTCCAGGTTTGCATCCCAATAGGGGCCTCATTGCAGGCCTGGAGCAAACATTGTTTGTACCTTCCCCCCAGTGCCCAACAGGGCTGCTTCTTATACTGTCCCTAGAATCCTATGCTCCCATCACCCCCACCACCAACATTTATTTGTACATTCCCTGGCATCCAGTGGTCTTCCAACCCCTGTTGGCCGACAAACACTTATTCATACATTTCCTGGTATCCAGTAGTCCCCCTCACCTTCTATCACCCACCCAGTATTCATATGTAGAAGTCACCCCACCATCAGATCAGTCAGAAGGCCTCCTCCTCCCTCCTGTCCCACCCTCTCAGGACCCAACATAGAGCCAAGAAGATGATCCATGACCAGCAGGGCATGGTGTATGGTAAGAGACTGAAAAGTATCAGCATATATTCACTGAAGGACAGAAGGAAGAGAGGGGACATAGTAAAGACTTTTAAGGTCATGATAGGGTTCAACAAAGTGGATGCAGCAAATCTTTTCAAACTAAGAAACAGTGTGCCCACCAGGGGGCATGTGCTCAAGCTGGAGGGGGAAGATTCTAAAAGAACATCAGGAAGACTTACTTAATGGAAGGGATGGCAGATGGGTGGAACAAACTCCGTGACAAGGTTTTGGAGGCAAAGACAATAGCAGGGTTCAACAGGAAGTGAGGCACATATAATGGAGCCATCAGGCCAGATGTGGTGGGAGAGGAAGATATGTCTGGGAGGGGAGAGTGAAACTAGAACATCTCCAAGTAGGGAATCTTGAGAGAGGCTGGATGGATTGTTCAGGTCTTTTTCTGTCCATCACTTTTCTATGTTTCAGTGTACCTAATTTAAGTATTTAGTTAGTCATTTATTTATTTGGAATCTCTCCAGTTGGGTTCCCCCATGAGATGTAGCATATTGTTTTCACGGGGGGTCAGGTAGGACAACAGCAGGCAGCAGTATAACTTAACACAGCAGAAAAGCCATTACAAACAATACACAAAAACAAAGTAGAAATTTAATGTAAAAATAAATATTATGAACTGGCTGCTGAAAATGGAGGAAGCTGATTGGCTGAGAGGTCTTCAAAAAACCTCCGGCCACCAGCCTCCTCACTCTAAACGAACTCCTCCCACCATAACATTCCCCACGTCCCATGGTCTGGAGTGAGTCAAAAACCAAAAAAGAAGGGGGAAAAAAACAAAAGAAAAAACAAAGCAAAGGAGCCTCCAAGTGTCCCCGAATCTGCAAAGCTCAGAAAATAGATTTCCCTACCACAACATGCTTCCTCCTGCCATACGGCAGTTATGAAAACGCTGCAGCTGAGTGGTGAACTCACCATGATTCTGGCAGCAGTAGGCTGTGGCAGCACAGACGAGTCAGTACCAGAAGCCTGATGAAGGACCATTGTTTTAAAAAAGTTATCTGACTCACATTTAACAGCAGTCCCAACACCTCCCCACCCCACCCCTCAGAATATGCCCTGGTGACATCAATTAAACCGCTGCTGATTAACATACAGAAAACAAACTGCTCTCCACACAAAAGTGACACAACATCACCACAGAGATCTAAATCCATCAACAGCTGCTAATGACCAAACATTCCCTAAGGACACCAAACTGGTCACACAATGGGCCCCATGCATGAACCTATGGAGTGGCTACGCACCATGTATTTGTGGTGCATAGCTACTCAGCACATATTGCACTCCCGCACAGAATGCACAAACGGGCCCATGGACGGCAACGTGCGCGGGTGGGCTGGGGCATGCCAGCACTACACGCCATGCACCAAGGTGCATAGTGCTGGCCACAGTGTGCAGAGGAGTGTTCCAGTTACACAAGGTGGGACCCTGCCGTAACACACTGTGAACCCCATCACGCCACACCCGCCAGACATGGTGGCACCAGGATCTGACCAGCAGAGCTGCCCCTGCCCCCGAGGCTGACGGAGAGGCTGGATGACTGGCTGGCGAGGAGCCTGGCTATGTGAGCAGTGTATTCTTCATGGACACAAACCAGATGGATGTGCATGGTCGCCTGGCCCTGAGTGCCACCTGACCCCCAACCCCAACCACCAAAGGGGTGTCCCACACCATTGGTGCAAAGAACACCCCGCACATGTCCGGCCCTGGCCTCCATAGTCAGTGCCCCCCCACCGGTGCCTAGTACACACAGCCCGTACCCGAACTGCCCATCACTGGAACCCCAACCCATCCCCTCAGTGACACCAGTGCGGTACAGTGGACCACACCCCCCAGATATGTGACAGTTGGTGCCGCTATGCACAGGAACAATATGTATTTTGGGGGCATGCATGTGGTGACAGGGTTGTCCTGGAGGGTGTCAGGGGGCGGCTGTATTGGTGTGTGTGTGTAGGGGGAGGGAGGCATTCCAGGGACCACATCCACTGGGGCATAGCCACGTGGGTCCGGGTGCCTGCAGTGCCCACTCATGCACCTGGACCCGTGCCTCCTTGCACTAGTGATCCACTTTCAGACCCATGCCAGGCATCCCATTGAAGCCCAACTGGTCTGCGACTCTGCCCCAGCTGCCCTGCAGAGTGCTGCACACTGGGTGGGCATGGCCATGAACAGGTTGCGGCCACTGGTGAATACCGGCAGCATGCACTTGTCCACAGGTGCGGGGCTATGCAGGTAGGATATGCGCCTCTGAAGCGTAATTCCCGCCCATTCATGTATAGCCACCAGTGGGTTTTTTTAACAATAGTATCGGCCAGTTTTTCAGCACTTTACCATTTTAGCTGCTGTAAACAACCACTGAAGGCTGCTTACCGATTATCCAGACTGATAGCCATCGCAAAACTGGAAGTGTCCACTTGCATTTTTTACATTGCACATGTATTGACAACAGATCAGACTCTGACAAGAAAAATAAATTCCACACAGATCTTGACCTGGTCCCAGAGCAGACAGCGGACTGGGTCAAACAAAGGAGAATATCCAGGAGTAGTGCTGGGATAGTGGCACACAGTTCACAACTCCACCTTCTCACAACAGCACCATCTGCTGCCCAGAGCCCTTCAGAAACTATTTTCTGAAAACATACTCCTCCGACATCCAAAAGAAGGCATTTTCAAAGGGTTTTCAAAGTTTGTTTTTTTAGTTTATTACTGATAAAAAGCCAATTCATAATAGCAATAATGCACTCCAGGGTGTGGAATATCATGGGATATCATCACTTCTCGGATAAACGAGGCACTTGGCTGCTCACAACACACCCGAGGCGTGACAATATCAGAATATCCCATGATATACCACACCCTGTCATGCATTATTGGTTAATTATGAACTAGATAAACAAATCTAAGAAGCTGATTGTCTGAGAGGTGTTTGAAACCTCTGGCCACCAAACTCATCACTGCAGCAAATTCCTCCAAGACCATCATTTCCCACATCCCATGGTCCATAGCAAGTCTAACCTCCAGATGGCCGCTGTTAGAAAAAAAAAACACACACACAGACACACACACACGAAATCCTCACAACTATCCCCACTTACATAAATGAAGCTGACGCCCACTGCAGCATACACAAAAGCACCCACTCTCTACAGAAAAGTGGTGCAACACTGCCAAGCTGATTCCCATATACATAACTGACTCCTGCTGACTGGGAAAAAAAACTCTGTCACATACAGCTACCACTGCCAACTGCCACACTAACCTCACTTTGACCCATCCGCTCCTCTCACAGAATACAACTTGAGCAGCGGCCCTGCCTGCCTGCCAACATTTAAACTTTATTTTAGTTTTCTTCAGCAACTGTCTGGTCACTTACCTTGCTGTTATTTCTGCCACTGACTCGAGCTGCATGACTGGAAACATTGCAGAAATACTTCCTCCTGCCCATGCATTTCTCCTTTCTGTTTTAAATGCTCCACCCTGCCAAAGCAACATTTACCCTAACTGCTTGAATATGGGCGGGGGCAGTGAACCAGAGGATTCCCAGCCAGCACTAACAAGCGTGTGCATGCAGGAGGCACCAACGCAAAGCATTCCCAACCAACAAAACACCACTTTGCACTAGTAAACACTTTCTACTACAACAGCACCACCTGCTGACCACAACCCTTAAAGACCTATTTTATCAAAATGTACTCTTACAACACCCCAAAAAACAAGCATTTGTCAATGCCGAATGTTTGCTTGCTGGCATTGGCAGTGGTAGTGTAGAAGTTACAGAACTGCGTAATAGGAATGGCAGTGAAGTATTGAACTGAAGCCAACCCCACCACCACCCTGCAGAGAGTGACAGGCATTGGGGTGTGGCTTTGGGTCGTCAGGCATAATGGCCATGCCATTTCACCACACCTCACCCTGCAGACACAGACGTGTCACGGTGTGCCTTGGGGTCTTTGGCCATTATGCGCACCCCATTCCATCAGGAAATACAGTGAGATGGGTGCTGTATAGGAGAATGGGGTGAACTTTGGGGCCAAAGAGTCCAAGGCATGCCTCGATGCCTCTCACTGGCTGCAGGGTGTGGAATGGTATGAGCATTGCAGGCAAGAATCCCAAGTCACATCTCCGATGCCTGTCATTCTCTACAGGGTTGGGCGTTATGGTTGGAAACCGTAATACCTCAGGCATTTGTTGGTATTTTCACTCCAAATTTTCAACATGTCTTTTTGGACCCCACCTCATGAACAGTGGCAATATCAGTTTGTTAGCCAAGCTGCTTATGCACAGCGACTACGGCATTTAGCACCACAGGTGCAAACACATTCTGAACAGTGGATGTAAAAACGACAGCTGTACTGTTCATGGGGAGGTGTAAAATGGCAATGTTGCAAATCTGTAGTAAAATATTAAAAACTGGTGAAGTCACGAAGGCAGATAGAAACTGTGCAACGCACACCCATAATGTAATTAGTTTAGGATTTTTACAGCAGATTGTCAACAGAGGCATTTTGGGACTCCGATCATGAACAGTGTCGCTGTGATTTTCTTTATCTGTCCCAACAATGATTTCCCACAGTGACCACGCTTCTCGCGCTTGAAAGTGCGAAAACACATTTCGACCATGTTGTGAAAATGACAGCTGTACTGTTCATAAGAAGTGTGGAAAATGCCACTGGTGAAAATCTGGACTGAAAATATTACAAAGTCATGAACTTACAGGGTGCGTGGAAACTGCATGCATGCTCACTGTAACACAGTCATTTATGGACTTTTGTCACCAAATTTTCAACATAGCCATTTTAAGACCTCTGCTCATGAACAGTGTAACTGTGATTTTCTTAATCTGTCCCAAACATTGCTTTCACACACTAACTGCACCATTGTGCGCTACATGTGCGAAACACATTTTGGGCGATATGTGAAAATGGCAGCTGTACTGTTCATAAGGAAGTGTTATAAAATGGCAATGTTGAAAATCTGGAGTGAAAATATTGAAAATTGCGAACTTATGAGCTGCAGTAGGAACTGCACAACGACACTCATAAAGCAGTCATTTTAGGATTTTTCACTAAATTTTCAACATAGCCATTTTAAGACCTCTGCTCATGAACAGTGTCACTGTGATTTTCTTAATGTGTCCCATACATTGATTTCACACACCGACTGCGCCATTGTGCGCTACGTGGGTGGAAACACATTTTGGGCAAGATGTGAAAAATGACAGCTGTACTGCTCATAAGGAGGCATAATAAAATGGCAATGTTGAAATCTGGACTGAAAATATTGAAAATTCGCAAACCTACGAGCGTGCGAAGGAACTGCACAATGTACACTCGTAAAGCAGTAATTTTTAGGGATTTTTCACCAAATTTTCAACATAGCTATTATAAGACCTCTGCTCATGAACAGTGTCACTGTGATTTTCTTAATGTGTCCCATACATTGATTTCGCACACCGACTGCGCCATTGTGCGCTACATGGGCTGAAACACATTTTGGGTGGGATGTGAAAATGACAGCTATACTACTCATAAGAAGATGTGGTAAATGGCAATGTTGAAAATCTGAGTAAATACTGAAAATTGTGAACTACGAGCCTACGCAAGACTCTTGTATGCAGCTAGATAAACAGTCATTTTTGAAATTTTTCCACCAAATTTTCAAAATAGGCTTCTTGAGAGCCCACCTTATGAATGCTCACAGTGTCGTTTCATTAATTGGGCCCGAAAGGTGATTTTGCGCAGTGACATCATTCATGAGAAGGGGTTCCAAAAACCCCATGTTGAAAATGTGGTGCAAAATTTCCCAAAAATGCCTGAGATATGCAACAAAGTTGAAAAAACCCTATCTATCTCATTATACAGTTTACCGGCATTTCCTCAGTTCGCGGTCAGCTTTGAAGAGTGCAGACATGTTCCCGGTCCACTGATCGTCGCGCCCAGCTCTGGAGGTACAGTGGTGAAAAGTATTTGCCCCTTCCTGATTTTCTCTATTATTGCATATTTGTCACACTGGATGTTTTCAGGTCTTTAGACAAAATGTAATATTAGATAAAGGAACCTGAGTGAACAAATAACACTTGTTTTTTTTTTTATTTCACTTATTTAATGAAAAAAGTTAACAACACCAATTGGCACTGTGTAAAAAGTAACTGCCCCTCAACTTAATAACTGGTTACGCCTATTATTTAGCTGCAATGACTGCAACCAAACACTTCCTATAATTCAATATCAGTCTTTCACATCACTGTGGAGGAATTTTAACCCACTCTTCCTCGCAGAACTGCTTTAATTCAGTAACATTTGGTAGGTTTTCAAGCATGAACTGCTGTTTCAGGTCCTGCCACAGCATCTCTGTTGGGTTTAAGTCTGGACTTTGACTAGGCCACTCTAAAACTTTAATTTTACTTCTTTTTAGCCATTCTGATGTGGACTTGCTTTTGTGTTTTGGATCATTGTCTTGCTGCATGACCAACTACGCTTCAGCTTCAGCTGACGGAAGGATGACTGGACATTCTCCTTAAGAATTTTCTGGTACAGAGCAGAATTCATGGTTCCTTTAATTATGGCAAGTCATCCAGGTCCTTAGGCAGCAAAGCATCCCACACCATCACACTACCACCACCATGTTTGACTGTTGGTATGGTGTTCTTACTGTGGAATGCTGTGTTTGCTTACGCGAGACATTATGGGATCCATGTTGTCCAAAAGTTCCACTTTGGACTCATCCGTCCATAGAACATTTTCCCAAAAGCTTGTGGATCATCCAGGTGCTTCTTGGCAAATGAGAACGAGCATTTATGTTCTTCTTGGTTAGCAGTGGTTTCCGCTTCTACTCTCACATGAAGCCCATTTTGCCCAGTCTCTTTCTGATTGTGGAGTCATGAACACTGACCTTAGCTGAGGCAAGAGAAGCCTGCAGTTCTTTGGATGTTGTTTTAGGATCCTTTGAGACTTCTTGGATGATTTTACACTGCGCCTTGGAGTAATTTTGGCAGGCCGCCCACTCCTGGGAAGGGTCACTACTGTTCAAGTGTTCTCCATTTGGAGATTATGGCTCTCACTGTGGTTCGATGGAGTCCCAGAGCCTTAGAAATAGCTTTGTAACCCTTTCCAGACTGATAGAGGGCAACAAAATGTTTTCTGATCTTTTCAGGAACTTCCTTTGATCATGGCATAATGTGCTTGTTGAATCTTTGTGCTGGCAATGTGACTCTCATGGTAAGGGCCAAAATAAGTGAGGTTTATATTGAGCAGGGCTGGCTGTAATCAAGCCTGGCTGTGTTCAATCAGCTGACTCTAATTATCCCTTTAATTGGGTTGATTTAACTAGGGGCAATTACTTTTCACACAGTGCCAGTTGGTGTTGGATTAACTTTTTCATTAAATAAATGAAATAAGTAAAAAAAAAAGTGTTATTTGTCCACTCAGGTTCCTTTATCTATTATATTTTGTCTAAAGACCTGAAAACATCCAGTGTGACAAATATGCAAATAGAGAAAATCAGGAAGGGGCAAATACTTTCTCCTACTGTAAGTATGGGGTGAGGGGGGTGGGGAGGCAGGTGCGCAGTGGGTGGAGTGCGGGTTGTGGGGGGCCGGAGACTGCGTGGGACCGTTTTTTTAATTTACAGTTTTTTTTTTTAAATTGACGACGGGGCGTTTGCCATGCTGGGAGGGCTCCCAGCGTGCACAAGGACGGCTGGTTGGGGGCCGTGGAGCCAACGGGGAATTGGGCACCCGTCAGCCATATAGCATCTATTGCTACGCTGGGGTGGGCTCCCAGCATGGCACCCAGTACTCGGGGTGAGGACAGTGGAGCCAACGGGGATTGGGCACCTCGTCGGCTATATTGAGTGAGGCTGCCACGCTTGGGGTGGGCACCCAGCGTGGCATGTAGAAGGCTTTGGGGCGAGTACAGCCGATGGGGATTAGGCACCCCGCGGCTATACTTGTGTGTGTGGGGGGGGCAGCACGCAGTGTATGTGTGTGTGTGTGTGTGTGTGTGTGTGTGTGTTGGGAGAGCTGCGCATGAGCAGGTGATATCTGATCGCTGCTCACTGAAGCGTAGCTCCCCCTTTCAACTGTACGCCACTGCATTTTGGAGCTGTCATAGACAGCTCCAGCATGCATTGGAGGACTGGGGCCGCGCCTGCCAACACACTGACTGAATTGGAAGAGGGGGTGACACACCTCCGAAAACTCAGATGATGGCACTATGTTTCTTGCACATGCGTGCAAGCAAACATAATAATGTTCCATATATTTTCAAATCATTTTTTTTCTTGTTTTATTAAACTAGATGTTCACCCAGGTCATAATAGCAATAATGCACTCCAGGGTGTGGTATATCATGGGATATCATCACTATACTGGTGTATGGTCACTAGACCTGTGGCCTCATGCCTCCTAACACACCCAAGGTATGAGCATCCCATGATCTACCACACCCTGTTGTGCATTATTGCTTAAATATCAAACAAAACATATTTCATTACAAGATGAGATAGGTGCAATAGTGAAATGGAAAACTGTATCTTAAATGTATTATACACTGTGATTGGGTGTGGGATTACACCGATCAAGTACAAGAGGTTCTCAGGTGGTGGGAGAGGCGGGTTTAAAGTGCTTGTAGGCTGGGCATGTTCTTAAGTTGAGGGTGGAGCTTACTGCAGGAATCCAGAGCAGAATATGCAAAAGCCTTTTGACCAGAATCACACTTCATTCTGGAAGCTAAAATGTTGGCAGAGCAGATGAGCAGAGGTGCTGCCATTTTCGGTTACATATGTAACCCCTCCACCAATTTGGGTTTACCTTAATGTTGTCCTGGGCTCCATCCATGCCCACTGCCAGGCTGACGTCCTTCATGGGTAGTAAATCCAAGGTTATCTTGTCTGTTTCTGCTGATTTCTGTGAGGGTGCCATGATGTGATTCCACACCTGTCCCTTTAAGAATTTAGCCAGTATGTGATATTAAATGGTCTGGGCTGTGTCCTAGTACTTCAAAGCTCAGTAACTGGCCAGACAGTGCTTTAATTTGCTCCACTCTGAGGTCGATGGTAAAGCAGAGGGAGCTTGAGCTGGAACTCTACTTGTTTATTTCTAACTTGTTCTTATATTTAAATTAGAGAGTTTGTTTAACCTGCTTGCCTGCAGCTTTGCTTTTCTGAATGGGAGCCACCATGTTAGGTCTGGGACTTCCAGAATTTGGACCAATAGGACTCAGGGGACCTCAAAGGATCCTTAGCTCCAGTGCCTCGTGGGAAGGAAAAACTGTAGTTTTTAGGTTGGCACCTAAACTGAACTGAAGGGGAATCCAAACTGTGACTGACAGCTCCCTAGCCAACCAGAACTCTGGGAACCAAGGGAAAGCCCGGCTGATAAGAGACAGTAAAAACAGTTGGAGTTAGAGTGAAGAGTGAGCAGCTTGAGTTATCGAGGAGCTGCTCCTCGAAAGGAGCTTAGGAGAATCGGCTGGAGAAGGCCCGACATGCCTCCCTGCCACTGTTCTTCTGTTTGGGACTACCTATTGCAGAAATTGGAATAATCCGAATTGTGTCTTTGAACTGCAGCTGCAAGGTATTTGAAAATACAGCTTGAAATTTGGACTGAGAAGAAACTCCTGTGAAGTTCACTAAAAATACCACCAGTAGCTTAATCTGGTTCAATTTCAGTTGCTTACCATCTGTATCCCCCCCTCCCCCCGGTTGCCCCTGAAAAAGGGACTTTCTAGGCCCAGTGGGCTTATCGGTCAACAAAATTCAACAAAACAAAACAAGTGTTCGCCCAGAGGTTGTTCGAGACTGATTTAACATTTGAGAGGTTTGCTCAGTGAATCGACTGCAATAGCAACCGGCATCGAACCGATTTGTGTGAAGGAAAGTTTAATGCTGTTCTTGTTAAATGTGCTGAATGTTCATCGTGGATCGAGGCCTGCTTGCTAATGACCAGACTGTTACGCCAGCTGGAAGCTTCATCAACAAAACAAACGGAACTTTGCCAAAGTGTTCATCATGCCTAGGCCTCTGCCCACCCAGCCCAGACTGACTGGTTTCGCACCAGCGACTGCCTTCGGTGAGAGACTGGATTCAGAGATCCAGCCCCTGTGTACAGACAACTCGCAGGCTACGGCCACCTGGAGGGAAAGGCCGTGAAGTGGAGGTGTGTTACGCCGGCCCTGCTTCCCCATGCTCATCAATGAACTACATGAGGTCTCCATATCGCCAATCCAACAGTCAACTGGTAGCGTGAATAAATCCAGGGTAGAGCCGTGCAGCAAATCCTTTAATTATTTGTGGTACCATCCGATTGCTTCAGTAATTTTCTGGGTTACAAGAGACTGGGCCTGCCAGCCAAGATTACAAATAGTTAAAGCTCTATTGTGCATGCTAACTGCTTCTTTCTTTTCGTCAAGGACCCCAACAACAGCTGCAACACTGGCCACCCCCGGGCAATACCTCTGGCTAGCCATTATAACATTCTGGGCACTCAGTGTTGTAAGACTGCTTATTTGGGACTAAAAGTACATGCCAAGTAACCTGAATCCAATCAGTATAGTAATCATTCAGCTAATTCACGCCCCTTCCTTGTTCATGACCCCTTAATAAATCTGATTGTTGTTTCATGTTTAACCTGGCTTATGAGCATATTGTTTGTTGGGTTACTGTACTAAAACTGTATACTTGTGTTGGTAACCTTGCCATTACAGGGGGTTCCATGGCATTTGCTGATGGCCAGACTCTGATAATAAGTGTAAGGTGTGTGCATATTATTAAGGCTATTTGCTGACTGTGTGTTAACTGCTGTTCAAGGTACAAGGTCACTAGGAGGGTTTGTGGTAGTTATAGCTTCCCAGAGGGCTATAACAGGTTAGATAGATATCCCCATTATTGTTACTCTGGGTGGAGGCACCTTAATATCTAATCCAGGCCCCTCAACCTGTGGTCAGAAATACAAGCAGGGGGTACTAACCTTAGGGATAGCGCCACCTAGGGGTTGCATATTGGAGGTACTCCTGGGATTAGTGCCCCCCAGTACCAAAAATATAAAATTGCAGTCAGTTGTAAATTTGGTGCCAGATTTGAAATGGAGAGCCTCGCTACAGTTAAGTTGAATATTTCACCCCACAAAATGGTCATGCACTGTATGTTGGGGTGGAGTGAGGCAGAAGAGGTTGATCCCCACCATGCTTTACTGTTGTTGGATATTCCTTTAGGGACCACTAATGCTATTATAGAGTAAACTGTGGGTATGGTCAAGTGCTTGGGGAAAGTTTCAGTGCGAGGGCATAATGCTGACCTGTCCGAACAGACAGTAATGGCCCTCATTCAATGTAGCACTCCTATTGACCCAGAAAAAAGTACTCCTGTCATTATGCCTGAGGGATCCCAGTTGGGGTTGAGGGTTATCCACGTGCATAGTGGGCAGTCGTCTCCTGGAGGTCCCCCAAAGTGGAAGGATTTAGGGAGAAATTGTTAAAGCTGTTAGCTGCTGAAGGACAGACTGTTGAGAGTTTGCAGAGGGCCCTAAAGGATTATGGGGTGATTACTCCAATACACTCTCCACCAGCCTCTACACTCTTACTTATGCCGTCCCCCATTGCAGTGCCCCCTATAGTGGTACCCACTGTAAACCTGGACTCTTACTGCAGGCTCAGACTGTTTTTAGATGCCATCCCTGTCCCTGTGGGAGAAGATAATTTGGAGACATGGATGGACTATGCCACTCTCCGGTCCAAGAGTGGCTGTGCTCTGAGGGGGAGAAACGTAAGAGACTTATGGAGAGTTTAAGTGGCCCTGCACTCAAAGCTATCTGGTTTCTCTGGTCCACCAGCCCTGAGGCCTCTGATGCTGAATACTTATCTGCCTTAGAGGGAGTGTTTGTAGTACTGAGTCAGGGGAGCATCTGATTTGGAAGTTCAAGGCCACAAAACAATAGAAGAATGAACAACTATCTGCCTATGTGACTCGAGTACAGTTGGCCTTTCAAAGGGCGCATTTCAAAGGGTGCACTGAAAAGGGGGCCTCCCAGCTAGTGAGCTTAATCGAGTGAGATTAGAACATGTCATTAAGTTTGCTCACTACTCAAGTGTGTTTATGTTGAAGTTAAAATTTCAGGACTGCAAAGATAACCCTCCTGAATACTATTGGCTAATGAAAGAAATTAGGGAAGCTGAGAATGAAGATGATAGTTGGGACCAAAATGCTGGTGTTGCATGAACTATCCCTACCTCTGAAAGACCCAAGAAGAAGAAGGCCACCCTAGAGTTGCAGCAAATCAGTGAACTGTTGAAGGAGTTCAAAGAACTGACGGCCACCCACCAAACAGCTGCAGACCTGGCCAAAACCCCTGGCCCCTGCACCCTCAATGCTGAGACTGCTTATGAGACTACACCTGCCATGAAGGGGGCCTGTGCCCATGCTGCTGAGCCTAGACCTGACTTTAATGTAGCAGAAAAGATGAGGGAGTTGCAAGCTATGGTGCAAGATCTTATTTATGCAGCCCGGCTCGCTGCACCTTGGAGAAACTATTGGGGGGGGGGGTTGAGTCTGACTCTAGACCCAAGGAAGAGTATAGGCATCCACCCCCTGACAACCCTAAGCCTCGTGAAGATTCGGCTCATACTGCTGAACCTGGAACTAAAGTATTTTGTTACCGGTGTGAAGAAGACGGGCACACCAAAAAATCCTGCAATGCTCCTGAAGACCTGCGCTGAGTTACAGCCAGATTGCTAAAGCAAGTTAGGCAGAGCAACACAAAACCGCAGCACGGGCCATTGCGCAAATCTTTTTCCTTTAAGGCTGCAGTGAAAACGACTGCTAAATCTGACCCTCCAGACTGGTCTAAGTTGGTGGGTCCGTCTATAGAAACTATGGTGCATATCAATGGTATCCAGGCTTGAGCCATATTGGACAGTGGATCTCAAGTCACTATTATATTTAAAGATTGGTATGACCAGCACCTGTCTGATCTCCCACTCCAACCCCTTGAGGGACTGCATGTATGAGGTTTAAAAGATAAATCTTACTCGTATGACTGTGGTTGTCTTTTCCCTCTACTGTTGCTGGTGTGGATGAATCTGTGGAGACTCTGGCCTTGATCTGCCTGCCAACCAGCTTGTATGATGGTATTTCTTGCTAATCGGTACCAATGCCCACATGTTCGGCTGATTAGCCCAGATGTGTCAGTAGAGACAAGCTCAAAAAATGGGGTGAGCATTGCACATACAGTACATGCCATGGTGCGGAAAGCGTATGATCTACAATTGCAGACTAAGGAGGCTGACAAGGAGGAGCCAGTGGGAATTGTAAGGAAGAAAGACCCAGCGGCTCTCGGATTGCTACCCAATGCTCAGTGCACCATCAGCGGTGAAGTGCGAATGAAGAAGGATGTCACCAACAAGATACTTATGTTGGACATCCCAGAGGAAGGAAAGCTGCCAGGTGGGATCCTAGATAAACCCAGTATATTACCTGCTCGTGCCGGTGCCGATGCCTATGCCTGGAGAGTGGAGGTCCAAATTCAAAATGTGTCTGACCAAGACATTAGAGTCCACTGAGGTTGCACCTGACCACTGTTTATTGTGCAGATAGTGTTGTACTACCCAGCAAGCGCTGTAGAAATGAAGATGCAGTAACTCCGACTTGCTTGATTTTGGTGAGTCACCCATTCCGAAGAGTGGAAGGATAAGGTCAGTCGCAAGCTGGCCCAGCTGAGTGTTTTTTTAAAGAGTAGGATGTTGGATTCATCACTGATGCTGAACACCATATCAGTCTCCACAATGAGAGACCATTTTGAGAGAGGTCCCAGATTGGCCCCTGCAGATATTGATGATGTTCGATATCACCTCCAGGAGTTGTTAGCAGCTGGAATTATACAAGAATCATGTAGCATTTATGCATCCCCCATTGTGGTAGTCCAAAAGAAGAATGGCTCAGTGAGAATGTGTGGACCACCGAACCTTAACCAAGAAGCAGACCAGACCAATATATAGTGCCTTGCATCCAGGATGCCCTTGATTGCCTTAATAGGAGCCAGTGGTTTTCCATCTTGGACCTCAGGAGCAGGTATTACAAATTCCAATGGCACCGGAAGATAGAGGAAAAAACTGCATTCATCTGTCCCTTAGGTTTTTACGAATTTGTATGCATGCCCCAGGGCATCTTGGTAGCACTAGCCACCTTCCAAAGGTTAATGGAATGAGCTGTAGAGACATGAACTTACATGAATGCTTAGTTTATCTGAACGATGTCATTGTGTTTGGCAAAGCACTTGAAGAACACAGACTCGCTTGTTCAAGGTCCTGGACTGGTTAGAAGAATTGATTAAAATTGTCTATCGACAAATGCCAGTTTTTCAACAGTCTATAAAATATGTTGGCCACATTGTGTCTGCTTAAGGCATTCAAACTGATCCAAGCAATGTAGAAGCACTAACTACCTGGCCATGGCCTAGCAATCTGAAAGAGCTACAAAGATTCCTTGGATTCTATGGATACTATTGCCGCTTTGTAAAAGAGTACACTAAAGTCATTCCCCATACTAAAGCTGACTCAAGGTTACCCACCTACCAACTGGAAATATAAAAAGAATGCTGTGAAAGAAGGGGATAAAACATATTTCAAGACCAATGAACCATTTGGGATCAGGTGGACCCAGGAATATGATACAGCTTTTTATGATTATTATTATTCATCAGCTTACTCATGCCCCTGTGCTTGCTTACGCAGATCCAACTGAGCCATATGTGTTACAAACAGATGCTAGCTTGAAAGGATTTGGGGCCATGCTTTATCAGGAGTATGAGAAAGGACTACACCCTGAGGCATTTGCTAGTAGAAGACTGGCACCATCCAAGAAAAATTACCCCATGCATAAACTTGAATTTTTCACATTAAAGAGGGCGATAGTAGATCAATTTCATGAATACCTTTACGGTGCTAAAATTCTGGTAAAGACTGACAATAACCTCTCACGATGTCCAAACTTCAGCCAAATTAGATGCAGCTGGACACTGCTGGTTATTGGCCCTTTCCACGTATGATTATTCGGTGGAGTACCGCCCCAGTCTGAATCACATTGATGCTGATGCCCTATCCAGGAGGTCTGTATCAACTTCTGAGTGGGTGAGGATGACTGAACAATCTGTTAAGGCTCTATGCCACAAGTTCGATAAAAACAAACATCCATTTTCTGAAACTGTAGACTGTCTGGTGGATTGCCTGGGGCCCCCAGAAACCTGTGTCCCGGCAGTTTATTGCAACTTTGCAGCATTAGACCTGAGTACCTTGCCTAAACTTACCCCAGCCGATATTCAAAGGGAGCAGTATCGCGATCCCATGATTAAGCTCATGTTGGATGCCATGAATGCCGGAAAAAGTGTTTCCAAGCTTCGCTCTAAAGACCAGAGAACTGCTTTGCTATTACGAAAGGGCCTAGGCTCAAGTTGCACAACAAGCTACTTTACCAAGAGACCACAAAAGGCCAAGACCAGGTCATTAAACAACAGTTAGTGCTGCCTACTGCATTTAAACGTGTGGTTCTACGAGCACTCCATGATCAAATGGGACACTTGGGCTATGACAGAACTTTGGACTTAGCCCGTCCCACTTTTATTGGCCCAAGATGGGTGCTGACAGTGACACCTATATTAAAACATGCAGCCGCTGCCTTCAAAGCAAAGCTCAGCCAGCGAGCAGCCTCTAGTTAATATCTCCACCAGTGTACCCATGGAGCTCATGTATATCGACTTTTGTGTTTGGAGCCTGATAAAAAACATTGGCAATGTACTTGTTGTGACAGACCATTTCACTCATTACGTCCAGGCCCATCCAACAAAAGACCAGAAAGCAGCCACCGTAGCCAAAGTGCTTGTTGAGAAATTTTTCGTTTACTACAGCGCCCCTCAACAGATCCATTTTGACCAGGGGAGAGACTTTGAAAGTCGTCTGATCAAGAAGATGCTCTCCCTCTGGGGAGTAAGAAAGTCAAGAACCACCCCCCATTACCCTCAAGGAGATCTGTAGCCCGAAATATTCAATAGGACGTTGTTGGACATGCTGGGCACACTTCATCCCAAAGAGAAGAAGAGATGGAGTCAGCAAATAAGCACTTTAGTACATGCTTTTAATTGTACTCTTAATGATGCAACTGTTTTTTCCCCATATAGACTTATGTTTGAATGAGAATCAAGGTTACCTATTGACATTTGTTTTGGCATGTCACCAGGTGGACTCCAAGCAGAAAACTATCTCCAGTACATGCAAAAACTCAAAGCTCAGCTTAATCATACCTATCAGCTGGCTCACACAATGGCTGCCAAGAGAAACTTAGTCAATAAAGAAAGACATGACAAACGTGTTAAGGCTCAAGCATTACAATCTGTGGATCATGTTCTATTAAGAAATTTGGGTTTGCAAGGAAAACACAAGATAGCCGACAGGTGGAATCGCACCCCTTACATTGTTATCAGCAAGCTGAAGGATCTGCCAGTTTACAAAGTGTGTCCAGAGAATGACCTACGTAACTGTAAATACAATGCACAGAAATCACCTGTTACCAATTGGGCAAATTATCATAGACTCTGTACATCAAGATACTGTTCCTACTGGGCCTGTGACCATGGATGCAGCTAAAAGGAAACAGTTAGCTCACCTTCTGTTGTTCCACAGCCAAAACCTTCAACCAGTAATGCTGTCCTTAGTGATGACATTCTGAGTCTGATGACAGTTAATATGGGCCTACCTATTATCCCTCTTTCAAACTCGCCCAGTTATTCCAAGGCAACCTTTGTATAACATAGGAGATGATGTTGAACTTTCAGGGCTGTCTAATTGTCCAGCCCTCTCAACTACCCCTGTGCCACTTGATAGTGAAGTGCAAAGTGCATAATGCCTGTGATATCTTTGCCCCAGTGTTGACCCGCCGTTCTAAAAGGAAGAATGCCCCCTGGGTTACCCCAGCTTTGATCCACCAGCTCAAACATAGGGACAACCTATGGCACCGTGCCATTGAGACTGGCCGGCCCAATGACAGGCGGTTATATGCTGCCACCGAAACAAGTGCACTCTGGCCATCAGAAAGGCCAAGTCTGAGCACTATCGGTCCTCACTCACTGCCTCATGGGGGAATCCCAGAACCTTCTGGGATAACATTAAACAGTTAAATGGGAGTGCACACTCCCCCCAACCCACCCAGATCAACATTAATGGTGTGATCTCCTCAGACCCAGCCCCTCATAGCCAACCACCTCAACACCTCATTCACTGACCTTAGCCTATCCTCCCTACAAATTTTTATGACCCTCCTCCCCAGCACCTGCCGTAAATCTTTCTCACCCTTATTTTCTCCTCTGCCATGTTTCTGCCCAAGAACTTAGGCCGCTCTTGTCACTGCCCTCAAGAGTAATAGTACAGGCAGTGACACCTGGATCCGTGTATCCTATGGCTGGTCTTAGACACAGTCCTTACCCCATCACATGCCTCATCAACCACTCTCTTTGCCTGGGAAGGTTCCAACTGCCTGAAAGTCGTCACTGTCACCCCTATCTTTAAAGGTGGTGATAGGACTGTGGCTGGAAACCATCGACCGATCTCCATTCTCTCTCCTCTCTCCAAGGCCTTGGAAAAAGTGGTGGCCTCTCAAATCTCTGACTACCTCTCCACCTACAATGTCCTTTGTCCTGAGCAGCATGGCTTCCCGAGCGGGCCACAGTACCAACACAGCCCTCCTAGAGTTCTCCAACTTTCTCCACCTCCTTAGACACTGGTTCTCTGGCTGGTGCTGTCTTCATTGACCTCTCGAAAGCTTTCGACACTGTCTCCCACCCTCCTTCTTGATGCCCTTAGTCTCTCTGGTTTTGCTGGGCCTATCTCCTGGTGCACCAGTTATCTGTCTGACCGCCACAGCATGTAAAATTAATGGGACCTACTCAGACATCTGTCCCATCTTTTCTGGTTCCCAGGGCTCCATTCTGGGCCCCTTACTATTCTCCCTTTACCTTAACACCCTTCCACGCTCTTGCTCGGGGAACATTCTATTGTACGTTGATGATGCAGTCATCTTTGCCTCAAGTCGTAACCCTACTGCCCTCCAGGACTCGCTGCAGAAGTCCTTCACTGAAGCCGAGGGCTGGTTCAAGGAACATAGATTGGTGATAAATCTTAAAAAAACAAAAACCATGTTCTTCACTCATCCCCAAAACAAGTCCTGCAACTTCAAACTCCTCATTCACTCTGGGTCCTCATTCCCACTCGAACAAGTTTGCTCCTTATAAATACTTAGGGATCCATTTTGACCCCTCCCTCTCCTTCCATGGACACATCGCTGCCCTAGCCACTGCCACTAATATCCAATTGGGCATCTTACATCGGTATAAACACTGCCTCCCCCCGGAGGCTCTTCGACTCACAGTCACCTCCTCTATCCTGTCCCTAGTGGACTATGGACTGCCGGTGTATGGTGCTGCTGATCAGACTGCACTCCATAAAATTCACTTTTCTCTGAATAAGGCCTGCAAGTTAATTGCTGGAGCACCTGGATGACACACACCTGTCTACTGTATGCTAAAGCTGGTATTTGATCTCGGCAGGCGCCTCAAATATCTTACCTGTACCTTACAAAAAGACCCTCCTTGGGCTTTCCCACCAGGATTGACCACCACCATACGCCGCTCTGTCCCACCAGTTCATACTGGACCTCTGGGAAAACCTCTCTGTTATCCCTAGAGCTAGGACCTCTCACGGCCAAAGAGCCTCAGCTTTAGGGCCCTCCTGGTTCAACACACTGCCCCCTCCATCTCCAAGCTCCAACTATATCGCTTCAAAACTTCCTTACGAACCACCTTATTAACACCCGATGCTGTAACTGCCACTAGTCAAAGCCGTGCATCAATATTCTATGACAAAGCTTATTACTAAGCTGCTAAGGACTATATAACTCTGGTATTGTTTGCATCCATCCTACCTGTACCAGCTTGTTTGTATCTATGTCTTAATTTTACTGTTATACTTATGTGTTGTACTGCTATACTGTGTATTTTGGTTTGTCTTACTGTGACAAGGTACCTTTGTAAATGAGCCTATGGCTCAAAGGTTTTCAAACTGCTGTTTAAATAAAATAAAAAATAAAAATAAATAAAGTATAACTTCTGAGATAGCAGATTCTTTATGTCTCGCAACTGTATGAACTCCAAGAGGCAAGCCCTGACCCAGAAAGTGAGAGACAGGTTAGTGAAATGCCAGATGAAGCTGAAATATCTGAAACTGGGGAATCTGATTTCATGCTGGATAATAATGTTAATTCAAATGCTAATTCTGAAAGTATCAGCAATATGTTACATGATTTGAATTCTATGGAGTTCCCCTTACCAATGAACCAGAGCCTGCAGAGCAAGTGAATGACAGTACTACTGTAGAAGCAAGTGTTTCTTCAATCCCTGAACAAACAGTAAGTGCCAAGGCACCTCCCTGCAGAAGCTGCATTATTGTTAGACAATGAGCTGGAAGTCGCGCACCCAGATGACAATGTTGAAAGGACTGAGTCTGTGCTTGCCCCTCCCAGAAAATCTGGAAGAGCTGTTAAGCCTGTGTTACACCTAGTTATGACCCCAGGAAGGCCTGTAGACCTCCCCATGAATGTAATCCATAAAGGGGTTTACAGTACATTATGGCAAATTCCTTCCTAAACTAGGTTGCACTGCAGCCTCTAAGCTAATAATAAAGCCCTCCAGTCAGTACTCTAGGAATCACTTTACAGACAGCCCAAAGTTAGCTGACCAGGACAGACCCTCCTCCCTGTGGGTCAGTGTGCAGAGAGTGGTACAGATAAGGGTGATGTGTGTAGCTACTTGAGTTATTATACCAATAACAAGCATTTGTCAATGCCAAATGTTTGCTTGCTGGCATTGGCAGTAGTAGTGTAGGAGTTACAGAGCTGCATAATAGTAATGGCAATGAAGTATTGAACTGAAGCCAACCCCACCACCACCCTGTAGAGAGTGACAGGCATTGGGGTGTGCCTTTGGGTCGTCAGGCATAACGGCCACGCCATTTCAGCACACCCCACCCTGCAGACACTGGCAAGTGTCACGGTGTTTCTTGGGGTCTTTGGTCCTTATGCGCACCCCATTCCATTAGGAAATACAGTGAGATGGGTGCGATATAGGAGAATGGGGTGAACATTGGAGCCAAAGAGTCCAAGGCATACCTCGATGCTTCTCACTGGCTGCAGGGTGTGGAATGGTATGAGCATTACAGGCAAGAATCCCAAGTCACACCCCTGATGCCTGTCATTCTCTACAGGGTTAGGCTATGGTTGGAAACCCTAATACCTCAGGCATTCGTTGGAATTTTCACTCCAAATGTTCAACATGGTTTTTTGTGACCCCACCTCATGAATAGGGGGAATATCAGTTTCTTAGCCGAAAGCTGCTTATGCACAGCGACTACGGCATCTAGCACCACAGGTGCAAACACATTCTGAACAGGATGTAAAAAATGACAGCTGTACTGTTCATGGGGAGGTGTAAAAAATGGCAATGCTGCAAATCTGCAGTAAAAATATTTAAAAAATTATGAAGTCACGAGTGTACGTAGAAACTGTGCAACGCACACCCGTAATATAATTAGGTTGGGGATTTTTTTTACAGCAGATTGTCAACTCAGGCATTTTGGTGCCTCCGATCATGAACAGTGTCACTGTGATTTTCTTTATCTGTCCGAACAATAATTTTCCACAGCGACCACGCATCTCTGCGCTGAAAGTGTGAAAACACACTTCGGCCATAATGATAGCTGTACTGTAAATAAGGCAGTGTGGAAAAATGCCACTGGTGAAAATCTGGACCTAAAATATTACAAAGTCATGAACTTATTATGGTGCGTGGAAACTGCGCAATGCTCACTCATAACACAGTCATTTTATGGACTTTTGTCACCAAATTTTCAACATAGCCATTTTAAGACCTCTGCTCATGAACAGTGTAACTGTGATTTTCTTAATCTGTCCCAAACATTGCTTTCGCACACCAATAGCACCATTGTGCGCTACATGTGCGAAAACACATTTTGGGCAACATATGAAAAATGGCAGCTGTACTGTTCATAAGGAAGTGTAATAAAATGGCAATGTTGAAAATCTGGAGTGAAAATATTAAATCTGCAAACGTATGAGCATGCATAGGAACTGCGCAGCAACGCACGTCAGAAACAGTCATTTTTAGAATTTAGCCATTAAATTTTCAACATAGCCATTTTAAGATCTCTGTTCATGAACAGTGTCACTGTGATTTTCTTAATGTGTCCCATACATTGATTTCACACATCGACTGCGCCATTGTGCGCTACATGGGCGGAAACACATTTTGGGCAAGATGTGAAAAATGACAGCTGTACTGCTCATAAGGAAGTGTGGTAAAATGGCAATGTTGAAAATCTGGAGTGTAAAGGTTGAAAATTCCCCGAACTTACGAAGCCGTAGGAATCCGGCAATGCACGCCAGAAAACAGTCATTGTTAGAATTTTTTCATCAATTTCAACATAGCCATTTTAAGACCTCTGCTCATGAACAGTGTCACTGTGGTTTTCTTAATTTGTCCCGATATTGGTTTCAAGACACCAACTGCGCCATTGTGCGCTACATGGACGGAAACACATTTTGGGTGAGATGTGAAAATGACAGCTATACTACTCATAAGAAGGTGTGGTAAAATGGCAATGTTGAAAATCTGGAGTGAAAATATTGAAAATTGCGAATCTCACGAGTCAGTATGAGGGAATCATGCAGAACGTTGCTGGCTAGAATAGTCGCTTTTTTGAAATATTTCACCAAATTTTCAAAATAGGCTCTTGAGAGCCCACCTTATGAACACTGGCAGTGTCATTTTGTTAGTCGGTCCCGAAAGGTGATTTCGTGCAGTGACTGCGAATCACCCTTCGGGCCCGAATAACGCCATGACAGTGACATCATTCATGAGAAGGGGTCCCAAAAACCCCATGTTGAAAATTTGGTGCAAAAATTCCAAAAATGCCTGAGATATGCAACAAAGTTGAAAACCCCTATCTAGCCATTATACAGCTTACCGGCATTTCCTCAGTTCGCGGTCGGCTTTGAAGAGTGCAGACGCAGCCGTCCAATCAAGATCGTCCGCCCGAGGTCCGGAGGTAAGTATGGGGTGAGGGGTGTGGGAGGCAGGGTGCCCAGTGGCTGGGTGCAGGTTGTGGGAGGGGGCTAGGGAGACTACGGGACCGCTTTTTCTTTACAGGTGTTCTTTTTGTTTCCAATGACGACGCGGGATGTTTGCCACGCTGGGTGGGCTCCCAGCATGGCACAAGGACGTTGGGGGCGCTCAGCCGATGGGGGATTGGGCACCCCTCATCGCCAGCATCGATTGCCACACTGGGGTGGGCTCCAGCATGGCATCCAGTACCGGGGTGAGGACAGTGGAGCTGATGAGGGATTGGGCAGCCCCCATCGGCATATCATGAGTTGCCACGCTGGGGTGGGCACCCAGCATGGCATTGGAAGGCTTTGGGGGGCAGGGAGCGCAGCACAGCCGATGGGGATTGGGCACCCCGTCTGCTATACAGTGTGTGCGTGCGTGTGGTGGGGGCACAAGCAAGTGATATCTTATTGCTGCTTACTGAGCGTAGCTCCCTTTGAACTGTATGCCACTGCATTTTGAGCTTGTCATAGACAGCTCCAGCATTGGCTTACAGGGCCGCGCCTGCCAACACACTGACTGAATTGGAGGAGGAGGTGACACACCTCCGAAATCTCGGATGATGGCACTATGTTTCTTGCACATGCGTGCAAGCAAACATAACAAACATAATAAATGTATCTTAATTTTTGAAGACCGGTTTTTTTTTTTTGTGCATGCATATGTGACGTATGAATGAGGGATCCACTCACTGTAGATCAAGGGAGGATGTGAAATGGTGCAGGTACATGGGGGGTGAACAAAGTGGTAGACAGTAAGCCCTACCAGAGCTTCAGGCTGATGTAGCACAGCGATACATGGGGGGTGGGGGGGGTGAACAAAGTGGTAGACAGTAAGCCCTACCAGAGCTTCAGGCTGATGTAGCACAGCTGGACTAAGGCAAGTGAGGATGTGAAATGGTACAGGTACATGGGGGTGAACAAAGTGGTAGACAGTAAGCCCTACCTGAGCTTCAGGTTGATGTTGCACAGCTGGACTAAGGCACAAGCACCCACGGCATGTTCTTATAGTCCCCGTTTATATGTCCTTTCATGGTCTTACAGCATTGATTGCCTAACTGAGCCAAGATGTAAAACACATACTAAAATGTCAGGTTTATTTCAGGTGACCATGTTCTTATAGTCCCCGTTTATATGTCCGTTTATGTTCTTACGGCATTGATTGCCTAACTGACCCAAGATGTAAAACAGATGCTAAAATGTCAGGTTTATTTCAGGTGACCATGCTCTTATAGTCCCCATTTATATGTCCATTTATGTTCTTACAGCGTTGATTGCCTAATTGAGCCAAGATGTAAAACAGATACTAAAATGTCAGGTTTATTTCAGGTGACCAGGATCGTAGTTGGGAGAGGGGGCAAGTGAAACAATGTCCTGAGAATGTGCTTAAACTTATTAACCATTGCTGTGCCGTGGAGTGATACACCGGTCCAGAATCCCTATAATGCTCAAATTCTGTTTGCAGCCTAAAGGTGCTTAGGTGGATTGGCATTTAATTACTCAGCGGCAAATCTTTTTCATACTTTTGTGATCATCGGTTAAGATATAACCACTAACTGATGACAGACACTTGGAGGCATGAAACTGTGCTACCAGCAAAGTTGCATTTGCAAAGCCCTGAATATTTATCTGTTGGTAATGAAATGAAAACTGTCAGTTGATAACATTCAGCCGCTGTCCATTGCACAGAATAGACATCTCACTGATAGATCAGGAGCAAAGGGACATGCACTTGCCAATAACACCACTACAGCTCCAGACACTGAAGAAAGAAGTTCATGCATTTTCATGGCTGTTAACTTTTTCAGCATTTAAAACAGTTACTTAGCATCTGCACTAAGATGTTACACGTTGTGAACTGAATTGTGACACCAGAATCCCTCATGATCAACATTTGTCAGAAAAAGTGAATTGAAAAATCAATAGCTGTATAAAATGGTAAGTGACATGAGTCAATAACAACATATCTGAAAGTAATACTTGGCTTAAAATTTGAGCACCATCATATTCCGCACCACAGCATCAAACAGGGATGCCATTTATAATTCAGCTAATGTCAAGCAGTTTTCGAGCCATAAAAAGAATTACTGTATCAGTATGGTGACAGCAACGGGATCAGGAAATTATGAAATAAAATGCAACAGCACCCCCGTCGGCCATATGTTGTGCGGTGGAGGGAGTGCATGAGCACCCAGGGTGGGCTGTTAGGCTTACTTTCAGATTCGCGGAGGAAAGGGTGGATTTGATTGTGAGCTACAGTTGAATTTGTGTTTTCTTTTCTATACCTAGTTTTCGCTATTTTGTTAGGGCACATGTCCAACCCTAAGATGTTTAGGGTCACAAGGTGATGTGACTTCATTGAGCATCTGATTTGAGAAAGAGCTGTGTGATTCTATCTAAATGCCAGCTCACGGCAATTCAGAGAAAAATATTTTAGACTGCACTACCAGACTAGTAGTGCAGTTTTGTAGACCTACGAATGTGTGTATATGACAGCACTAAAAGGCGCATTAAAGTGCTTCAGTCATGAAAACCTCCCCCACTAGCTGCTGCTGAAATGCATAGCAGTATGTTCTCCTTTGTGCATTCTGGCTGTTCTTTGCTTCAGCTGCAGGTAGTACAGTACGCTCAAGTTCGCTTGCATAGGTTTTAGCAGCGGGGAGTTCACATTGACAGAGTCTAGTAAGAGAAAACGCTTTGAATTACACATACAACAAAGTCTGAGTTTTCACATCAAATGCTGAGGTATTTTTTTTCTGGAGGATTAGAACCCATGGAGTCCATGAAGGTGTGCTTTGGAGAGCTGGCGTGTGTAAGGACTGTTAGGCACCCACACATTTTGGTGGTCCTGCTGTGGCAGGGAGCAGTTTGTTAAAGTAATGATGTGTGGCTTGTCTCTCTAAACTAGACAAGACTACACCATCCTATCAGGTAACAGACACAGTTGATCTGTGTGTGTGTGGGGGGGAGGAGCTGCTCACTGAAGCGTAGCTCCCTCTTTCAACTGTATGCCACTGCATTTTCAACTGCTGTCATAGACAGTTCCAGCAGTGATTGGAGAACTGTGACCACGCCTGCAAACACACTGACTGAATTGGAAGATGCTGACACACCTCTGAAAAACTCAGATGATGGCACTATGTTTCTTGCACATGCGTGCAAGCAAACATAAAAAGGTGAAGTGTTCAGAATGAAGATGTATGATGTTCAGTGGCATAGCATTGCATATGAGTCAATACTGGTTATGAACAAAGTATGCTTACTATGTGATGTATTGAACATGAAACTATGTAGTATGTATATAATAGTCTATGGTTGCAACCTGTACATATTCACGAATAGAATGTTCCTAAATAAAAATGTTTATAAAGTATAGACTTGATGCAGACGCCAAGTTTTCCTAGCCAGGGAAGAGTGTAACCCTCACCAATTTGGGGTTTACCTTAATGCCGTTCTGGGCTCCATCCATGCCCACTGCCAGGCTGACGTCCTTCATGGGTAGTAAATCCAAGGTTATCTGTCTGTTTCTGCTGATTTCTGTGAGAGTGCCATGATTTGCCTCCACACCTGTCCCTTAAGAATTTAGCCAGTATGTATAGTAAATGGTCTGGGCTGTGTCTGAGTACTTCAAAGCTTGTGACTGGCCAGACACTGCTTTAATTTGCTCACTCTGCATTCAATGGTAAAGAAGAGGGAGCTTGACGTGGAACTCTACTTGTTTATTTCTAACTTGCTGTTATATTTAAATTAGAGAGTTTGTTTAACCTGCTTGCCATGCAACTTTGCCTTTCTGAATGGGAGTCACCATGTTAGTTCTGGGACTTCCAGAATTTGACCAATAGGACTCAGGGGACCTCAAAGGGTCCTTAGCTCCAGTGCCTCATGGGAAGGAAAAACTGTAGTTTTTAGGTTGGCATCTAAACTGAACTGAAGGGGCATCCAAACTGTGACTGACAGCTCCCCAGCCAACCGGAACTTGGAGAACCAAGGGAAAGCCCGAGGCTCATAAGAGACAGTAAAACAGTTGGAGTTAGAGCATGAAGAGTGAGCAGCTTGAGCTATCGAGGAGCTGCTCCAGAAAGAAGCCTAGGAGAATCAGCTGGAGAAGGCCTGACTTGCCTCCCCGCCTCTTTTCTCCTGTTTGGGACTGCCTATTGCAGAAATCGAATAATCCAAATTAGATTTTGAACTGCAGCAGAAGCTGCAAGGTATTTGAGGTACAGCCTGAGATTTGGACCGAGAGGAAACTCCTGTGAAGTGTTCTGCCCAGAGGTTATTCGAGACTGATTTAACATTTGAGAGGTTTGCTCAGTGAAACAACTGCCATAGCGACCGGCACCAAACTGATTTGTGTGAAGGAAAGTTTAATGCTGTTCTTGTTAAATGTGCCAAATGTTCATCATGGATCAAGGCCTGCTTACCCACGACCAGATTGCTACGCCAGCTGGAGGCTTCACCAGCAAAACAAGCTGAACTCTGCCAAAGTGCTCATCATGCCTGGGCCTCTGCCCACCCGGCCCAGACTGACTGTTTTTGCACAGAGACTGCCTTCGTGAGAGACTGGCTTTGGGGATCCTGCCCTGCATAGACACAACTCACAGGTTGTGGCCACCTGGAGGGAAAGGCCATGAAGTGGAGGTGTGTCGGTCAGCCCTGCTTCCCATGCTCATCGGTGAACTACATGAAGTCTCCATATTGTCAGATTCAACAGCCAACTGGTAGCATGAGTAAATCCAAAGTAGCTCCTGCAGCAAACCTTTAATTATTTGTGGTACCGCCTGATTGCTTCAGTAATTTTCTGGGTTACAAGAGACTGGAACAGCTGCCAGGTTTACAAATAGTCAAAGATCTGTTGTGCATGCTAACTGCTTTTTTCTTTCCATCAAGGGCCCCAACAACAGCTGCAATGCTGGTCACCCCCTGGCAATGACTCTGGCTAGCCAGTATAACATCCTGGGTACCCAGTGTTGTAAGACTGCTTATTTGGGACTATAAGTGCATGCCAAGTAATCTGAATCCAATCAGTATAGTAATCATTCAGCTAATTCATGCCCTTTCCTTGTTCATGACCCCTTAATAAATCTGATTGTTGTTTCACGCTTAACCTGGCTTATGAGCATATAGTTTGTTGGGTTACTGAACTAAAAGTGTATACTTGTGTTGTTAACCTTGCCATTACAATGGGTTCCATGGCATTTGCTGATGGCCAGACCCTGGTAGTAAGTGTAAGGGGTGTGTGCATATTATTATGGCTATTTGCTGACTGTGTGTTAACTGCTGTTCAAGGTACAAGTTCACTAGGCGGGTTTGTGAGTGGTTATAGCTTTCCAGAGGGCTATAACAGGTTAGATAGATAGCCCCATTATTGTTACTCTGGGTGGAGGCACTTTAACATCGAACCCAGGCCTCTCAACCTGTGGTCAGAAATACAGGCAGGGGTAGTAACCTTAGGGATAGCACTGCCTAGGGGTTACACATAAGTTAAGAGATAATCAGCATCTCCTCCATGTCCACAGTTATATAGCAATAAGAGCTAATAATAGTCTGAAGGACATAGTCAGATGAGCTTGTGAAAGGAGTAGAATGATGGCTGGTCAAGTTATACAAGAATATAAGACTGCAGAGCTTTGTCATACCAATACTCTGGGTTAGAAGAGTGAATTTGTTTGCTGATCTGTATATGATGTTCTCATAGATGATGGCTGGTAGTAAGAAGTGGGAGACCACCTGCCTCCATGCATGTGCACTGAGACAACAATTGGCCCTAAAGAGAAAGCTGATCTAGGGCTCCACAATGGTAGGATGTTGTCCATACCCCCCAGCTATTTAATGGGGTTGCCATCTAATGTCTTTATAGTGAGAGGGTCTACTGAATGACTTAGTGTGCTCTGGCATCTAAATGCCATTACCTTAGTTTAGGTTGCATTTAGGATCAAGCTATTGTTGAAGAAACAGGAGGTAATCATGATGAAGTAAGACTGGAGGACTACCTTGACCTGGGACATGGACAATTTGCTGTAGAAAAAGATGAATATTATCTGCTTACATGTGGAGATGACATCTCCTCTATGCCTTGGGAGATCATTTACAAAAATGGAGAACATTAGAGGGCCAAGTATAGAGCCTTTTAGTACTCCTGTCTTACTGAAGTTTGCTGTCATTTAGTGATGTCACAGCACCCACCAGGTACTGTATGTAGACCAGCTTGTTCTTCACACTTTGCTGTTATTCTCAAGTGAGTCACAGATTTCATATCTATGGCATCCCATGATGCTGGGATAAACAATAGAGAAATACCTCTGGCATGCAGAATGAAGGTCCTAACATCCTTCATCTCCATGCCACCAGCAGCAAGCATCATAAAGTTTCCTGAAGGGACTGTCCTTTGAATGTCCCACCTCAAGGGGTAAGTAGTGGAGATCATAGGAGATGGAGTTGTTTGGGATGTTAGTTAGTGATTGGTTAGGGCTGGATAGCTATGTGTGTGAATTCATTGAATTTAAATTACCAAGGCATGTGGTCCTCTGTGGGTTCAGTGTGAATCCTGTTGAGCAGAGACAACGGTAGCTTCCAGCGTAGTTTTCACACTGTCCATTATTACATGGACGTGGGGTTTGAAGCATTCATCGATATCTGAAAAAGTTGAGAATTAGCTACTATAGGTTCATTCACATATGCAAGGCTACCTTAAGACAGTCATATCATAAGGGACCTTTCTGGTTATGCTTCTATTAAAACATCTGAACCAGAGGATTGCTGTATTTAGCCCTTACCGACACAGGCAGTTCCCTGTGGGTTTAATTTGAATCCTGCCGAGCACAGACATCGGTAACTCCCAGCTGTATTTTCACACCGTCCATTATTACAGGGATGTTGGGTTTGAAGACACTCGTCGATATCTGAAATCCAAATGTTGAGAATTAACACATTTTTAAAAATGATAATTTCATTCTAGTTTAACTCTAATCTACAATCTGTAAGAGTGGGATAATTTCACAGCCTGCTTACCAGGAATTTGGGCAACCTACAATGAAATGGTGCCCATTAGGGATGGGCGGACTTGTACATCAGAATCAGAACCCCATCCCTGATCCCATGATATTCTGAGACCCAGGCAGATTGAAAATCTGCATGAAATGTACTGGGTCCACCTGTGTACCAATGGCTGCATGTGAAAATTTAAACACACCTGCACCACAGAAATGCCACAATATAAAATGTAAATACTTAATCCTCAAGCTCATTGCCCCACTTGCTTCTGCTTCCACCTACTCATGCAGTGCTTTAATTGTGCAGATTTGAATTGCTGCTGCACAACATGGGTGTCGCCGAGGTAGCAGGCAAGAAGTCAGCAGTAGCAGCAGGCAAATGGTCCGGAGAGTTTGAGTGGCCAGAAGTGTTTTTAAATAATCAGAAAAATTACTGGCAGGTGGGTGGCTCACAGTTATTTTCTTTGTTGATACTTCTCTCCTGGGGTGGTCCAGGGGTTGGGACTAAGAAGACTGTGGACTGTTAGAACTTGGCAGGCAGGGAGGGCATCAATTTGGAGACCCAAGGCATGAAGGGGCAAGAGGTAAGAACTGACCTAGGCAGACGTGAGAACTGAGGCAGCAGACAAGTAGCAGAAATGTGAGTACTGGGGCAGGGTAAGGGGCAGAAATGTAAAAACTGGGGCAGAAGAGGGGCAGATATGTGAGAACTGGGACAGGGAAGGGGTAGAATTGGAAGAACTGGGACACGGAGGAGGCAGATACGTGAGAACAGGGACAGGAAGGGGGAAGATATGTTGGACCAGTGGTATAAAGGGGCAGAAATGGAAGAATTTGGGTAGGGAGGCGGTATGGATGTGATTAACTTTAACAGGGAGGCGGGCCTGCCTGGTGGCGCTGAGGTTGAGGCGCTGGACGCCACACCTTGTGCCATGCCAGCGACCTGAGTTTGGGAGTGAGCTCGGGTGCCGGGGGTTGGCAGGGGAAGGATAGGACTGAGTACCCGCTGGGCTGATCTCCTGTCTCAGGGGGAAGGTGTTGGGTGGCTCGGTGCTCCGGGACCCCTGGTGGAGATCGGGGCACTGCAGAGTGCTGGGCAGCATGTACACTCGTGGCCCGACGCTGGCAGGGTGGCCATGGCACCGAGAAGTTGGACACGTGCATCACGCATGGGGAGGGAGAGGAATGAGGGTGCAACAAAGAAACTCAGAGAAACTCCTCCCTCAGCCGATAGGCAACAGCTTCTCCAGAGCCGCCACCACAAGTCCAACGTTGGTCTCCGTCACTGCCCCTTTGATCTCTCTGTTGCTATGGGCCCAACCTCAGAGAGTCAAAACAACTATGAAAGATGACAGGAGGGATGACGGGCGGTAGAGCAGTCAGGCCAGTGGGTAAGCCAGAAAGTTCGGTCTGAGGAGCGAAAGAGAATCAAAATAAAAAAAGAAAACAGGGAGGGTGAAGAGATGTAAAACTGGGGTTGGGGGTAGAAGGGATGCAAGAGCTGGGACAGGGACAGTGCCAGCAAATGGGAGAATCAGGTGTGTGAACATTGGGGCAGGATATGTGTCAGCCAAAGGGAGGGGCAGGGATATACATCCAGGTATGGAGTGGGTGTGAACAGATAAAAGCTGGAGGGGGTGTCAGTAGATGGGACGGGCATCAATGATGTATATATATACTGGGGTAAGGGTGTGTTAGATCAGTGATATCATGCCCCACACAAAGGGTAAAAGAAAGGCGCACAAGTGCCATGAATTCTCTATAGCCAAGACAAAAACTGGAGATAGGTCACACAAATGCACAGAACAGAGTCAGAAACACCGACCAACAGATAAAGATTAGAAAAATGCTTTATTTTTTAATTTTGTTGCATTTTGGGAATATTTTCAGGCTTTTCCAGTACTTTGCTGAAGATCTGATTTGAGTCAGAAGCAATCAGAACTAATAAAAATTCTGACCTGGATCCTTGTCTTGATAATAAGAGTAAGGATCGTTTTGGGTCAGTCCATCCCTAGTGCCCATAGACTTCATTGCTTATACAGGAAAAAAGTGACTAAATCAAGGTCCAGAAGGTAAAATGTAATTTACAGGAAAGCACATAGAACATCCCCCATGAGATACAGGAAAAATGTCAAAATAATCTGGGCGCCCTGTATATCAGCATAAACTGTCCTGGTTCAAGAATGACCTCATTGACAGGTCACAATTTGTAACAGTCAAAAGATCAACTTCTCCCCTTAAAATCAATCTAGGTATGCCCTGAAGATCACTGCTGGGCTTCTTATTATTCAGTTTGTTCTTAAATCATCTTGCTGCTATTTGCAACAACACAGATGCCAATATCCACCTACAGTATGTGCCAACAAAACAGTCAAGTACAGAAAAGCCTATGCCTAACCTGCCATGGAACTCAATAGACTATACGGTAGGATTTAACAACCCATGAAGATCTGCAAACACTGAGACAGAATATCCTCAAGATTGTCTACTCTGTTGCATCCTAGGTCTACTTGCAACAAAATGAGGTATAAACCAAATGGACCACCTTACTACACAATTGTGTCCACAGAATTTAGCTGATCTACAATACTTTTGCAGCCTGCTAACCAACTGTGTCCAGATTTTCGCCTTAGACTGCAGGTCAAGAATATCCTTCAGGTACAGTACCAAGAACACACAAAGGAATTGGCAAGAAGGATCCTGTCAGTTGAATTCACTCCCAGAAAATATATTTAAGACTCAAAAAGGTACAGAACATCAAGTGGCCCATGCTCTCTCACTTACTCCAACCATGCACCTACTAATAATTTTATTGAAGTTTGGGCATTAACAATGCTGATCAATTCTCCAGTATTTTCTATGTTTCCATAACTATTGTGTTTTAATGTATTTTTCACTTTCTATCTAACCTTCTGTGTTGATAACACCTTTTTTGGTATGATGTTTAGATTGCATTTGTTTGTGTATATAGGACTGGCAATGTAATGTTTAGGGCTGTAATTATAGTATTGTCTATAACAACTCTGGTGCTATGTGCCCATGGGACCATCTTGAAAAATAGATGATTTACTTAAATTAGGCTATTCTGATCTGCAACAATTCTAGACAGAAATAAACTGGCAACTGGTGAATGCATATGGGGTCAAGGCCACCCACAAGTTTTTGAAGATAGCCATTTCATAAGGTTGTTTCTGGAAATGTTTCTCTGTGTACCTTTTATTGAATATTTGGGCAGTATTCATAACTGAGATCACCAAATATTCGTATTTTGGCCAAAATAGAGTGGTTGGGGAAATACAGTGAAAAATACATTTTAACTCAACTATTCCTTTGTTTACGACACAGCAGCGCATCATCCATCTCCTCCCACCAAATCTATCACTAGTCCAACTGCTACTCCTGTCATTGTGGATCACCACAGTGACTGCATAATGACATCTTTAGCTGCTATCTGCCCATTACCAGTATAACAGGACCTAGCTAACAATATGTATCACTTGAGAGCAACAACTCTAGTCCTCTATGGCACTTCAGCCATAATTTCTGCAGCACTTTGGTCCTAATTCCTGCAGTGGAGCTACTAAGCTTTTGCAGCACAGCATTTTCTCATTCCTGTGGCATGAATTATTTCCTTCTGTGACTAAATACAGGCCTACTATCGGCTACAAAATGCAATGTGATGGGATGTCACTAACAACATCACACGCTGACAGTGGAGGTGGGGCTTCAGAACAAGGAGGGGAAGGGAGCCTGGCGCTACGGGAAAATGCAACAGTTTAATGGCAAATCACCATGAATAATGAGCTCTGCGTCACTACAATATTCTGCAGCAAGATACAAGTTCTGCAGAACATTCTGCAGCTGCAGAATCACCAAATTCGGAGGAGCCTGTCTGAGAGTGATGCCATGAATGCATTCAGCCCAGTCCTTTCTCTTCTCTGATCAACTGGCCAATGTACTGAAGACAGCATCACAGTAACATAGTAATTTAAGGTCGGATGGGACTCTGGGACAATCCAGTCTATCACACTGCACTGCATAAGCAGAGGTTATTAGTAAGTATGCTCAACCATGCAAACATGTACTAATTTATACAGCTATCTCCCCACTCACTCTACTACTCACAGGAACTGTAGAATTTCCTTTGTAATAAGATGTTTGTCCAGGCTTACCTTGACATTCTGTACTGTCTTCATATCCACTGTCTCTGCTGGTAGGCTGTTCTATTGATGTAGCACCCTCTGGGAGAAGAAGTGCCTCCTAATGTTAGCCAATGTATTTACCACCTCTGAGCTTCAGGGCAGGTCCCAGTGTCCTGCTGAAGGACAGCAGATACAAAATTTCTGCATATTTGATAATGCACATGTTTTTGTATATCAGATTTTATTGAGTTTCTTCATAGGTCAAGCAACACATATGGCAAGTATTCCGGCCAGGGTTACCCCTGGATATACAACACTAAGGTAAAACCATGCCAAGGTAAGATAATATGCCTTTGGGTATGCAGAAGACTGAGGTCATACCCCTCTAGGCCTCTTCTCCCGGTGAACATGTTAAGGGCCTCCAGTCTCTCATCATAACTTTGGAACATATGACATGAGCAAGAAAGACGGAAGTTGATTGATAGCATAGGATCCAATGTCCTAGAAACATAGAAATATAGAATGTGTCGGCAGAAAAGGCCCACCAGGTCCACTTAGTCTGCCCAGTTTGCCTAGCTAAACACTAGGGCTGGATATTCAGAAGGGTTGTGCAGGCACAACACAGTTGCGCCTACGCGCAACTCACTGATGTGCCTGGCGCGATATTCAATGGGGGATTGAGCCTGACACAAATCCCGATGCGCCAGAGCACATCAGTAATGTATGCGGTGCAGGTAGAGGGGGCGTGCCCATGCATACTCCGCATATACCGATATTCAGCCAGGGATGTGCTGAGCCCATGTATGCGCAACCCCTACCTATGCTGCACACAGGTAAGCCAAAAAAAAAAGGAGCAACAGCTGGCCACCCACAGGTGAGCTGCCATATTGCAGGGCACAGCATGGCAGCTGCCACCGTGGGTGGCCATTCGAGCTCGGCGGCACCTCGTGGTGGCGCTTCAATGCCCAATCGCGGCATTTGTTATAATCACCATCCACATCTCTGGTGGTCCAGTGGACTGCTCGCAGCCCGATCATGGGCATTTGTGAAAGATAATCATCCTATATCCCTGTGGTCCAGTGGACTGCATGCAGCCTGATCACAGGCATAAGTACATGTCAGACAGTTAACTGTATCCCTGGTGGTCCAGTGAACTGCTTGCAGCCTGATCGCAGGCATATGTAATAACAAAAAGAGGTCCAAAATCCCTGTTGTTCCAGTGGACCACATCCAGCCCGATCGCTGGTGTACATTTCACAAAAGAACACACCAAGCCATCCCTGGTGGTCCAGCCGGTACCTCCTTCCCACCGCCCACTGAGCCCAGCACCCACTCCCTCCCGCCAGACGGGAGGAAGCCCCACCCGCCAGCAGCTCACGCCTCACGATCGATCGCGCATGGTAGATCAGTACGTGCTCCAGTGACACAGCGGCCAATGGGCGTACAGAACGCATTATACACACAGTCCAGATTTCAGAATGGATCATTCACATATCTGACTGTGTAGTATTGGTAGGCCTGGTACGCCCATTGGCCCATGCTGTGGACCACTGGGCGACAGCCCATCACGACGCAGTCAGTCGGCGGGCAGCGGGTGGCTGGTGGTGGGAGCTACCACCACGCTGACTGGGGAGCGGGTGCTAGGGCTCAGCTTGGCGTGTTCTATTGTGAAACGTATGCCCGCAATCGGGCTGGATGTGGTCCACTGGACCACCAGGGATTTTGGACCCCTTTTTGTTATTACATATGCCCACGATCGGGTTGGGAGTGGGCCACTGGACCACCAGGGATAGGGTTAACTGTTTGAAATGTACTTATGCCCACGATCAGGCTGCAAGCAGTCCACTGGATCACCAGGGATATAGGATGGTTATTTTTTCACAAATGCCTGCGATCAGGCTGCAAGCGATCCACTGGACCACCAGGGATATAGGACGATTATTGTTATATATGTGCCCACGATCGGGCTGCGAGTGGTCCACTGGAGACCACCAGGGATATAGGACGATTATTTTTCACAAATGCCCGCGATCGGGCTGCTAATGGTCCACTGGACCACCAGGGATATGGGACTTTTATAATGCAACATATGCCCGCGATCGGGCAGTAGGGCGCTCTGCTGCTTGTGCAGGGGGAGTCGGTCCCCGACGGCTGCAGCCTGGCAGGGCACCAGGCGCAAGTCACCAGGGAGTGGGCGCACCTGCATGCAAATAGAGCCATAATGACATGCAAATGGCCCCGTTTGTGCCTTGCGCCTATTGGCCCCATTTGCATGTGCACTTTTGAATATCGCAGTTGCGCCTAGCGCAATGGAACTTGCGCTAGCGCAACCCCTTGCTCCACTCTGGCCACTTGCTCTGGTGCAGTGCCACTGCGCTATGTGCACTGCGGGTGGCCAAGGTGTGATATTCAATGATGCTGTGCCATGGCGCAGCTCCGTTGAATATCACCCTATCAACCCCGCTGCGTAGCCATGTTGCGCTGCGCCCAGGCTTGCGCCACAGCCTGGCGCAGTCTGAATATCTCGCCCTAGGTCTTTACTATTTCCTAACATCCCCCCAGCTCCAAAAGACCCTTGTGTCTATCCCACGTTCCCTTGAATCCCTCCACAGTCCTTGCCCCCACCACCTCCACAGGGAGTTTGTTCTAGCTCTCTACCACCCTCTCCATGAAGTAAAATTTTCTAATGTTCCCTCTGAACTTCCCCCCTACTATATACAAATCATGCCCCCTTGTTTTTGATTACCCCTTTAGCTGGAAAATGTCCCCTACTTGCACTCTGTTTATACCCTTGATATATTTGAGGGTCACAAACATGTCCCCTTTCCTTCTTTGCTCCAGGGAGTACATGTTTAGATACTTCAGCCGCTCCTCATATGACAAGTGTCCGAGGTCCATCACCATTTTTGTCACTCTCCTCTGGACCCGCTCCACTCTATCCACATCCTTCTTGAGGTATGGCCTCCAGAAGTAGACTCCATACTCAAGATGTGGCCTGACCAGTTGCCTGTACAAGGGCATTATGATCTCCCTCTTCCTGCTAGTGATTCCCCTACTGATACAATCCAGCATCCTACTGGCTCTTGCCACCGCCTTCTCACATTGCTTTGTCACCTTCAGGTCCTGTGAAATGATTATACCAAGGTCCCTTTCCAGCTCGGTTTCCTCTAGGGCATGCCCCCCATTCGGTATTCTGCCCCTGTTTTTTTTTTTGCCCAAGTGCATGATTTTGCACTTTTTGTACTGAAGGACAGTTGCTCCATTCCTCCAGTTTTTTCAGATCCCGGGACATACTCTCAACTCCCTCCGGCATATTACCTCTATTGCAGACCTTGGTGTCATCCACGAATAGACATACCCTTCCCCTCCAGACCTTCCGCTATGTCCCCTATAAAGATATTAAATAAGAGTGGCCCCAACACCAATCCCTGAGGCACCCCACTGGTAACCATGCCCTCCTTTGAAGGTACCCTGCTCATAATTACCCTTTGCCTTCTGCCCCAGCCAGTTTTGTACCCACCTTACTACTACTGACCCCACCCCAAGACATCTCATTTTGTGCAATAGTCCCCTATGCAGTTCAGAATCAAACACCTTCCTCAAGTCGAGGTATGTAATGTCTACAGACCCCCCCCTGATCTACTACCTTAGTGACCCAGTCAAAGAACTCAAGTTTGTTTGACACAACCTGCCCTCAGTGAACCCATGTTGCCATTGGTCCTGTAGGCCATTGGCTTCTAGGTAGTGATTCTTTTTGTCAGCAGTTTCTCCATGAGCCTACAACAAGTACAGTGGTGTTTGACTGTGTGAGGTGTGTATTTTGGGGGTAGTCATTCATTTCCCAAGGTGAAGTCCAGTCTCTACACACGAAGCAGAGGGTAATTGGTGAACTACCCTTCTCCATATCAGACTGTGCATGTCCTGCCTGTGCATACAGCCACGTCCTTACAGTTTTATAATCTCTTGATGTGTCCTGGCCAGTCAGAGGCTGTTTCTGGAACACACAACATCCAGATCATGCGAGCCTGTCACTTTCTTGAGGCAGGGAAGCGGAGGGACAAATGTATATGAGCTTAGGTCTGTAATCAGAGATCCAAATTTTCAAATGACAAGATTTTTCTTTTTGTTAAACCTTTACCTGATTGCTTTCAGTAGTTCTGGCTTAACTCAATGAGGTGTGTATTTTTCAGCGTTGTCAGGATTTGGGCTCGGTTCTGTAAGCATATACAACTGAGGAGGAGATCTGGCTGACATTTGCTCAACTTGCCTATGTGTGTGCCATTTTGTAAGATTGCTCCATGTGTGTGTGTGTGTGTGTGTGTGTGTGTGTGTGTGTGTGTGCATGCACAGCTGTGTGCATGCAGTTCATGAAGCTGCTGCACTCCTCAGTGGGACAGGATTGGCCAAGAAGAGCAATTGGCTTAATCCCCAAACCCGAAGCTCATTGTGCACAACTGTGTGAGGCATGTCCTGCCCTTGGGAAGTGTTAAAGGGAATCTGTGATTCCCTATGTAATTATTGTAAAGGTTACTATGAGGATCCAGTATGACTCGGAGTATATCCAATCTCACGTACTGCTGTCTCCTGCCCAGCATGGCTTTCGCAAAGGGCACAGCACCACCACGGCGCTGATCTCTGTCTCCTCTAGTGTCAGAACTGCCATGGAACAGGGTAAGCTCTCTGGAGCTGTGTTCATCGACCTATCAAAGGCCTTGACCTTGTTGATCATGACTTGCTCTGCGCTCAGTTGAGGTCCCTCGGCCTGGCTCCCCCGGCCCTGAAATGGATAATTGACTACCTGCATGGCAGAAAACAGCTAACCAAATTTAATAAAGCCGTCTCCGATCCCCTGCCGGTGACCTCGGGCGTCCCCCAGGGCTCTGTTCTGGGACCCCTTTTCTTCTCTCTGTTTATCAACAATCTCCCAGATGTTGTTACCAGATGTAGGGTCACCCTGTACGTGGATGACCTGGTCCTCCTTGCTCACTCCCGAGACGCAGCCACCCTAAACCTCCATCTATCTGAGGACTTCAGGAATATCCAGGCCTTGGCTCACCAACACAGTTGGTCCTCAACCAGAAAAAATGCAGGCCATGCTCTTCGGTTCCTCAGCTAAAATTCACGCCTCTCAGTCCTCTGCTAATCAACTGTGCAGGCGGCACTTCCCTCCACACTCGACCTCCGTCAAATATCTCGGAGTGACGCTCGACCTAACTGGACCGTATGGGAGTCACATCCTCAATGTCTGCAAAGGAGTAAACGGCAGCTGGGGCTGGCCTATAGGGCCAAACACAACCTCACCCCTGCTGCACGCCTGGCCCTTGCCAGGGGATGTTACCCTTCCTAAGCTATGGACTCCACTCATTTGCTGCACCTCAAAAGCCCTCCCTACTAGATGGAATACGACGCACAACAACATTTGCTGTTTTGCTCTGGCTGCCCCCGCTCACTCATCACTGCGATCTCTATGAGAAATTAGGCTGGCTATCCCCACCAATCACCTAAACTTTGGTATAGGTTGCCACGTGAGCAAAGTGATCAGCACTGGCTCACCCCCGGGTTGGTCAGCTCCTCTCCCAGCTGACCGCTCATGCTACCCCCTAAGGTCCCAGGGTCCTGGGATACTAAAGTACCCTCAACCCGCACTCTTATGGGTGAGAGGGACTATGCCGCACATGCCCCTAAGCTCATGGAACTCCTTCCTGAGCAGGTACGCACCGGCCCTTCCCACAAAAGCCTTCGGACCTCCTTGTGGGAGCATCTTAAGCTGGCTTCACGCTGTGAATGCCTAAAGCCTCCCTAGCTATAAGCCCTGGACACTGTAGTCCCTCTGCCACGCTGCTTCAGGAGCTACATTTATTTAAACCACATCGGATGCCGGTTTCCCTGACCAGCTCCTCCTCTGTTTCACTTATGCTACAGATAGTCAATGTTGTTCAATGTCAACTCACTATGTATTCTATCCTCACTGTCTTTACTCTGTATATAGCCTGCAGCTTATCGACTTACTGTACCTAACCTCAAGTGTATATGTAATCATTTCAACTAGTGTGAGACATAGCCATTCACTTAACTTTTGCTGTATTGTTGTACTCTGTATTACCTGTTTGTACTCTCCCGGGTCGTTCCTGAAAATAGGCATACTACTTGTCTAGTGTACTTACCCGGTTAAAAAAAGTTAAATAAAATAAATAAATAAATTACTGGGTTATATTTAGAAGATGTCTTCAGTAAGGCAGAAAAATACTTAAAACCGTAATGTGGAGGAAACCAGTTTGTGGGCAAGAAGGGTACTGTGATGATGTTACTGCCTCACCAGCTATAACAGTGTGCAATGAAGCCAGTTAAACAAACTGTCTTCCACAGACAGGGATCCTGATAAATCATAAAGAAAAGCAGTGGATTCTTTTGTTACACTCTGCCAAACATAAAATCCAGGGTGTTCTTCAGATTATAATAGGATCCCTAACAGCATAGCCAACCTGCTTCACTTGCTGCACTGCACACTGTTCACACTGTGTGGCAGTGACATTATCATAACAGCCTTCCTGTCCACGAACTAGATGCCTCCACATCCCAAATTTAAAAGTATTTCTTAATGTTTTATTAAAGTCCTTTTCTAAATGTATCATTTTCAATCAAATCTGCACAACTAGGGTAACTGTTGAAATAATCATATAGAGAATCATATGGATTCCCTTGGTGTGCATTTGTGTAGTTACACTGATATCTGGTAATTCCAGTAACAAGTATTCTTTTCAGTGTATTATAAGAATCAAAGAAGCAGCACATATATTAACCATACAAAATGTCTGATGAACTCCACAAATCTGTTTGGTCTAGTCCCAGCAAACTGGCATCTGTAGTACCCACACCAACAGGTGTTGAGGGAGAGGATAAAAGATGGTATAAATACATCAGTTCACACAATATCAAGAAGAGATGTGTTTTCCAAATTAACTTCAAAATATTATGCAAGCTATTGGTGTTGGCCTCTACCCAAACTGGCATATAATCAATGTAACAACTATAAACAGTCCTATGGACACAGGAGTCCACACATCAGTCTCCTTTACTGCGTGTAATGGATTCTGCCTTCTCAGGGATGGATCAGGGTCTCATCACAGCTGCTATCTTCATCTATCTGGCAAAAGCCTTTGATTCTGTGACCCACCCACTCACTCTGGACAAACTGAGTTCTGCTGGCCTCTCAGCTTCTGCTGCTGACTGGTTCTGCTGCTACCTCATAGGCCATCTACAGCTGGTACAGGTTGGTAGCACCCTGTCACAACCACTTCCAATCCAGGCTGGGGTCCCACAGGGTTCCATCTTTGAACTCATACTTGTCTACATTTTTCTTAATGACCTCCCCTCTGCTTGAGTCAACTCTCAGATTCACATGTATGCAGATGACACAGTCATCTACATCTCCAGTCCCTCTACTACAGCTGTGGAAGGTCTGCTCTAGCAAAACTTCTACAATTTTCTGTACTGGTTCCAATCCAACCAACTCTGGGTCAACACAAAAAACAAACAGAAACCTGTGCCCATGACTTTGGTGCCAGCCATAAACTGGCCAGACTCCCTACTCTTCCTGTCTTCTCACCTTAGAACCTCTAAAAGAGGTTCAAACCTTCAAGTATCTTGGTGTGTGACTAGACAGCAAGCTCGACCTTTCTGCCCACATTGATGCCATGCCAAACTCTACCCTAAACTTGGTGCCCTGTACTGCAATAAAAACTGTTTGTCTCGTGAGGTCAGTTGAGACCTTGTTACAAAAATGGTGCACCCAGCCTTTGACTATGCAGACATGGTCTATGGCACCACTCCCTACACCTCCCTGGCCAAACTAGACACCCTCTGCAACTCCATTTGCTGCTTTGCTACCAGCTCCCTCCTTGTACTCGTGATTGCTCAATTCACTGCTCCTATCCATTCTTCCCTACCCTCATGTCACCAGATCCACTGAGCCACTTTCATATCCATATTCTGGATTGGGTCCTTTCCTCTTACCTTTATCACACTTCTCCCACATCCCTCTGTTTCCTGATTCCTCCACCCAGGGATCCTCGCACCTTCATCATTCCTCATCCCTGTTCTGCTGCTAGGTAATCAGCCTTTTCCTATCATCTTCCCACACTTTGGAACCAGCTCCCCACATCCCTTTGCTTCACTGTGTTCCCTGGCTCCCTCAGGTATCATCTGAAACTCGTTCCCTTCCCCAGCTCCTGTTTTCCCTCTCCCTAACACATCACCTGCAACTGCTATCCTACCAGAGGGTAGGTGTGGCTGAAGTGCTTAATTGTTGATTTTTGCCTAGCTTGCTGTATATACTCCTGTATAAGTCGGACTTTTGGGTGTTAAATTGTCAGTGAAAAAAGCAGGTCCGACTTATACGCAGTACTTTGCAATTGACTGAAAAAGTAGTGTGCCATGAGAAACATGAAACTATGCTGGGCTTTAATAGCAGTTAGCGTTTGTATGCTGCAAACCTCACTGAAGCACTGAAGCACCCAATTAAGCTATTAGCACCGAATTCTGACCCAATTCCGATTTCGTAGTGTTTCGCATTTAGTCATTAAATGTTAGTTACCAATCACCCTGAAAATAAAAGGCTAGTTAGTACTCACCATTTGAGAGCTCCACACCATCACCATAGTTTACTGCGCAGTCATTGAAAAGGAAAAGAAGCAATTTATCAGGCAGTATTTAAATTAATGGCTGTCCAGTTTGTCAATGTAACTCCAATGCTGCAAGGAAAGGAAGTTTGGAGTGAATGAGAAATTAATCAGAGATTGGTGAGCAAAAAAGAAAAAATTACTCACCTTAGTAATTGCTTTTCTTCTCATGGAGTCTTGCTATATTAGGACCTTTGCAGTATGCCCCTGGCTTTTGACTGCCCCGGAGATGAAATAGTTAACTCCAGAGAAATCTGGAGTTCCACAGCGTGAGAGCGCTATTGAAAGCTCTATCTGGGTTGTTTGAACCCAAACTGTCAGGTTCTTTATGAGGCTAAACTAACATAGCAAGTCTGTGTGGAAAAGCCTTACACTAGCCATTGGCTACCTACTAACAGTAGAACCACAAAAACACAACAATAAAGAAAAACAGTATCACGTGTTATTGTTAGGATAACTTGACAATCACTACTAAGGCCCCTCTGCCCAAAGACTCAAGTCCAGAGAGGGCCCAGCTACCAATTAACAAAAATAGAAACTATCTAGTTCCTAACCCAAGAAAGAAAAGAAGGGGGGAACTAGAAGCTAAACAGGCATGACACAGTGATTGCACTAATTTGCCAACCCCATACCCAAGTAGGGATTCTGAGAGGGGTAGGAGGGAGGGTTGTCTCATTACAGCAAGACTCCATGAGAAGAAAAGCAATTACTAAGGTGAGTAATTTTTCTTCAAACACCATGAAGTCTTGTATATTAGGATTCTTGCAGAGTACACAGCAGGCACCGCCAGGGTCAGAACCTACTTAGGAAATAGGCTCTGCAGGACAGCTGTGCCAAGCGAGCATCTCTCCTGGACTGGACGTCCAGGTAATAATGCAGTGAAAGTGTGGGACTGTCTTCCAGGTAGCAGCTTGACAGATTTCCAAAATGGGAATATCTCTAGCAGCCGCTAGAGATGCAGCTGTACCCTGGTGGAATGAGCCCTCAGGCCTGAGGCGGCTCCTTGCCCAGTTTTTGATAACAGAACTGGATACAAGAGACAATCCACCTAGCAATCGACCTCCTAGTAGCAGGCCTCCCTTACCCACATCTCCATAGGTAAGGAAGAGCTGGAGGATTCAACCTGTGACCCTTGGTACGATCCAAATAATAGCTAAGGGCTCTTTTACGTCCAAACTGTGCAAGCTTCTCTCACCAGAAGAGGGTGCTCAGTAAAAAATACTGGAATAGAGATGGATTGGTTAAGATGAAAATCTGAAACCACCTTAGGTAAAAACTTTCTGTTAGTCCTGAGGATCACTTTATCTCTGTGGAAAGAAATGAAATCCTCTTCCACTGACAAGGCTTGCAATTCACTTATACGCTTAGCAGAAGTGATAGCCACTAGAAAAACAGTTTTCCAAGTTAAGAACTTGAGATCTGCCGAATCCAGAGGCTCAAAGGGAGGTTGCATTAGCTGGGCAATGCAAATATTCAAGTCCCATGCAGGGGTTGGTTCCCGAAAGGGAGGATTAGTATGAAGTAACCCTTTGAAAAATTTTGCAAACACAGGGTGAGAAGAAAGAGAAACTGGTTTTCCTGCAGAAATAAAAACCGAAACAGCTGCCAAATGAACCTTTAAGGTAGCTGGTTTGAGGCCTAAGGAATTTAAGTGGACCAGGTAGTCCAACAAAATAGGCTGGTCAGCTGATTCTGGGGTGATTTGCCTCTCAGAACACCAAAATGAGAATCTCTTCCATTTAGAATTATAAGTGGCTCTAGTGGAAGGCTTTCTGGAGGCCTTCAAAATATCCAAGACACCTTGAGAAAGTGTGTAATGAGCAAACTCTAACTCCTTAAGAACCAAGCCTTGAGGTGGAGGGAGTTGAGATCCGGATACCACACTCCCCTGTGCACAGGTCAGCAGGTCGTGAGCCCTGGGCAAGGTCAGGGGAGGGTGGAATGATAGGGACAGAAGAAGAGGGTACCAAGGCTGCCTGGCCCAGTTTGGAGCAATCAGAATCACCCTGCAAGGCTGAGTTCTGATTTTTACTAAAACCCTGAAGAGGAGAGGGAACGGAGGGAAAGCATAGAGGAACTTTCCCTCCCAATCCAGCTGAAAGGTATCCAGGGGGACTGACCCCAGAACTGGGGGCCTGCAGCAAAACAGAGGAAGTTTGTGGCTGTCTGGGGCTGCAAAAGATCTATCTGAGGAGTGCCCAGCTGGCAAAGATTGACCCCAGCACTTGAGGGTTCAGAGCCCATTAAGTGAGTGGCCTAGAGAAATCCTGCTGAGGGCGTCCGCTAGGACATTGTCCTTCCTGGGAGGTGAACCGCTATCAGAGAGGTGTTCAGGGAATAGGCCAGAGACCACAACTTCATTGCTTCGGTGCACAGGGCTGAAGAGCGAGTGCCCCCTTGCTTGTTGATGTACCACATTGTTGTGGTATTGTCTGTCCTGACTTGAACAACTTTGTTCTGGACAGTTTCTGAAAAACCTGGAGAGCTAGGAAGACAGCTCTGAGCTCCAGCAGATTGATGTGAAGCAGAGATTCCTGAGGGGACCAAACTCCTGAGTTGAAAGGTTGCCCAGGTGAGCCCCCAACCCAACAGGGACGCATCCGTGGTGAGGATGAGGAGTGAGGGACAGGAAGGAATGGGACCCCTGAGGACAGGTTGCTCCGATCCAGCCACCACTGGAGAGCTAGGATCAGAGTCTTGGTCACTGAGACCAATTTGGTAAGGGGTCCCTCCTTGAGACCAATAGGATCTCAAGTGGAACTGAATGTCCCTCATCTGAAATCTTGCCCTGGCACAACAGCTGTAGAGGCAGCCATGTGCCCCAGGAGTTGCAGAAAGTGCCTTGCTGGTCGAGAGACCTGCATGGAGAAAGAAGATGCCAGGGCAATGAGTTTGTCCACTCTTCGGAGGGAGGAATGCCCTGGCTAACTTTGTGTTCAGCTCTGCACCTATAAAAGTTAGTACCTGAACTGTTCGAGAACTGACTTTGAACATTCAGCAGAACCCAGAAAGATGAGGAGTTCCTGGGTGATTTGCAAGTGGGATTTTACCTGCTCTGATGACTGACCCACAATAAGCCAGTCGTCCAAGTAGGGAAACACAGCTATCCCTTGTCTTCTTAAGTGGGCCACTACTACAGCTAGACATTTTGTGAAAACTCTTGGAGCAGAAGTGAGTCCGAAGGGCATTGCCCTGAACTGGTAGTGGCCCGAGGGCAGTTTGAACCTGAGGTACTTTCGGTGAGAGGCCCTGATTAGAATATGGAAGTAGGCATCCTTGAGGTCCAGGGAAGCTAGCCAGTCCCCTGGCCTCAAGGATGGCAAATCATTACTAAAGTCAGCATTTTGAACTTTGGTTTTACAAGATGCTTGTTCAGAAATCTTAAATCCAAGATGGGCCATGATCTCCTGTCTTTTTGGGGTCAGGAAGTACCTTGAGTAAAGACCCTTGCTCTGGTGGCAAGGGGACCTTTCCACTGCTTTGCAGTCCAAAAGAGAGGAAACCTCCGCTTCTAGTGTGAGGGTTTCTAAAGACTTGAGGGGGAAAGTGCCTGGCTCTCATCTTGGGAAACTGTTTGAAACTGAGAACCAAGCCTTGGCTTACACCTCCAGAACCCATTTGTCCGAGGTTAGGGACAACCAGTTCTGGCAGAAATAAGCCAGTCTGCCCCCACGGTACAGGAGAGTCGGCCCCAGACACCGGTCAGGGTGCCTGCTTGGCAGGAGCAGCTTTAGGCTGGAGAGAGGCCTGCCCTGTGCCCTGGCCTGCCTCTGCCTCTGAAAATCCTCTCTGTGCAAAAGCAGAAGAAGCCTGGAATTGGTAAAAGGCTCATTGTAAGGCCTGCCCCTACCCTGGGGGCATGCCTATGTTGAGTGGCATGCCTCTCCTTAGCTTGGGCACTTTGTAAGTAGTTCTGTATTCATCCATCTTTTCATGTAATTTCGTTTGTTCTCCAAACAGAGAATTTCCTATAACAGGAAAATCTATAGCCTTTGACTGGGTATCTTGGGACAGATTAGTGCATCTGAGCCATGCCAACTTACGGAGAGCTACAGAAGTGGCCATGACCCTAGAGGAAACATCATTAACATCAACAGCAGCATGAAACTGAACTTTAGAGGCTTCAATGCCATCAGCAGCCACCTGTTCCAACTCACTAGCCAGCTGGCCATGGGCCTGCTTGGCCAACTGCAATATAGTGTCCCATCTAGATTTCTGATATCTAGCCACATAAGCCATATAATTAGCCTGTCTGAGTCCCAAAGAAGCTGCCACATACTGTTTTTTCGCCATGGCATCAATCTTCCTGGAATCCTTATCAGGAGGATGTGAAGCCAGGGAATATTAACCTTGTCACAGGCTGCAGCTTGCACCACACCTACATGACTACACTGTTCAGTAAGGAAGTCTGTATTAGGGCCTGACAACAGATACCTTCTGTCCATTTTTTATCTACAGGAGGGACAGAAAAGGATTTTAAATCTTAGTGGTTTGCCTCTAAATGACTTATGTAAAGGAATAGAAAACATAGAAACATAGAAACATAGAAGTTGACGACAGATAAGGCACATAAGGCCCATCCAGTCTGCCCATTTCTTTTCTACCTTATAAATGTGCCATCGGCCTTTGCTCTGTCAGTGACCTATCTATTCATAGTCATTTGTATTGCTCCCTTATGCCTATCCCATGCCTGTTTGAAGCCCTGCACTGTATTCATAGCCACCACTTCTGTGGTAAGCTATTCCATGCATCTACCACCCTTTCTGTGAAAAAGAATTTCCTCACATTCCCCTTAATTGGCCTCCTCTAATCTCATGCTGTGTCCTCTTGTCCTGCAATTTTTCTTATATTTAAACATGTTAGACTCTTTCACCTTGTTTATGCCCTTAAGGTGTTTAAATGTCTCGATCATATCACCTCTCTCCTCCTTTGCTCAAGGGTATACATATTGAGCTCGTTAATCTGTCCTCATATGTCTTCTGATGCAGTCCCTGCACCATTTAGTTGCCCTTCTCTGGACTGCCTCAATTTGGATTAATGTCCTTGTGAAGGTGTGGCCTCCAATACTGCACGCATGTACCCAGAGTGGGGCCTAACCACGTCTTGTGACAGAGGATTATTACCTCCCACGACTTGTGAGCTGGCCCCTACTAATACACCCCTAACAACCCCCTAGCCTACCTACTGCTTTAGAGGTCTGCTTGATGATTTTAGGTCATCAGTGATGATGATGCCCAAGTCTCTTTCTTCCTTTGTGACTGCTAGCACTCCTCCCAGCCTATAAGTGGCTTCAGGGTTTCTCTTCCCTATGTGCATGATTTTGCACTTCTTTGCATTAAATCCCAGTTGCCACTCTTCTGACCATTTTGCTAGTTTATCCAGATCTCTTCTCATTCTGCCCACCCCATCTGGATCATCTACTCTGTTGCAGATCTTGGTGTCATCTGCAAACAGACAAGCCTTACCCTCTAGTCCATCTCGAGGTCACTAATGAAGATGTTGAATAGGACTGGCCCCAGGACTGATCCCTAGAGTACCCACTTGTGACTTGCATCTCTTCTGACTGTATACCATTTACCACCACTCTCTGTTTTCTGCCAGTCAACCAGTTTGCACCCAGTTGACCAACTTCTGACCCACCCCGAGCCTACCTAGCTTATTTATCAATCTTCTATGTGGAACAGTGTCAAAAGCTTTCTAGAAGTCAAGGTAGGCATCAACTGCTCCCCTTGGTCCACCACTCTGGTTACCCAGTCAAAGAAATCTATGAGATTAGTTTGACAGGACCTTCCTTTGTAAACCCATGCTGTCTTGGATCCTGTGCCCTATGGATTCCAGGTGTTGCACTATCCTTTCCTTAAGGAGTGCCTCCATAATCTTGCCCACTACTGAGGTAAGACTGACTGGTCTGTAGTTCCCCGCCTCCTCCCTGCTACCACTCTTGTGGGGCGGGATCACATGAGCCCTTCTCCAGTCTTCTGGGACCTCTCCTGTGCTCAGAGACTCACTAAACAATTCTGCTAATGGCTCTGCTAGTTCCTCCTTTAGCTCCTTAAGTACCCTGGGATGTATGCCATCAGGTCCCATTGCCTTATCCACCCTGAGCTTAGCAAGCTCTTGTAGGACTCTCTTTGTGAGGGAGTAGTGCTCACCTCCCTCCCCCTGTGTCCATGATGCTGAGCTGTGGGCCCTGCCCTACCTTCTCTTCAGTAAATACTGAGCAAAAGTATCTATTTAGGATAGATGCCTTTACAGGTCCTCCTCCTCACATGCTCCCTTTTCTCCATTAGCTTAGCAATACCCCTCTGGACTTTCTCCTTTCACTAATGTATCTATAGAAAGTCTTGTCACCTTCTTTTACTGTTCGTGCTAGTGTTTCCTCAGTTTGGGACTTTGCCTGCCTTATGCTTACCTGCTTCCCTTAGGGCAGTTTGGTATGCCTCCCTATCTTCATCCCGCTGTGTTCCCTTATATTTTCTGAAGGCCAGCCTTTTGGCTCTGACCTTTTCTGCTACTGTATTTGAGAACCAAAGTGGTTTCCTTCTTCTTTTGCACTTCCTTTTCTGTCTAACACAATGGGATGTTGCTTCAAGTATTGTATCCTTAATGCTTGCCCACTTTGCCTGCCTCCTCACCTGTGTTTCTTTTTGCCAGGGCTAGCTTAACTCTGTTGGCCATCTTATCAAAGTCAGCTCCTCTGAAGTCCCATATTTTTGCCTTGGAATGGATGATTTAGATGTAGTAGCCAAATTGAACCATACCATGTGATGGTCACTGGACCCCAGGTGACCTTCTACCTGGAGATCTGTGATCCTTCTTTGTTAGTCAGTACTAGATCTAGGATAGCCCTGTCTCTTGTGGGTTGCTGTACCAGTTGTTTGAGGCCCTCCCCTGCAGGGAATCCACTATGAGTCTAGTTCTGGCAGATGTTCCTGCTGGTATTGACAATCTATATCTGGCATGTTGAAGTCTCCCATTATCAGAACCTCCCTTTAGCTGTCATGTTTTGTATATCTTCTAACAGTAATGTGTCTATGTCCTCCCTCTGGTCTGGGGCCTGTAGACAACCCCCAGTTCTTATGGCTGTCCCATTTCCTGTTTCAGGGTGACCCACAGTTCTTCTGGCTCCTTATGTGTATTCTGAATTTCTGTAGCTTTGATATTTTCATTAACATACAGGGGCCCTCCTCCCCCTTTTGCACCTCGGTCTCTTCTGAACAATACATAGCCAGGTACTGAAGTCTCCCAAGTGTGTTACTGGTAAACCACGTCTCACTAATTGCTACTATGTCCAGTTTAGCCTCTGACATTATTGCCTGCAGGTCTGGGATTCACTTGTCCGGCTGTGAGCATTTGTGTACATGATTTTCCATTGGCCAGATTTTGGTGTGTTAGTTGTTGGGTGAAGTTTGGCATTACCCTGTGCATCGTATGGGGAGACAAACCTTTTTCTTACCTGGTGATGCAAATGAATGGCAAACACGCTGAATTCCTGTTTGACCACCAGCTGAGGGGAGGGGTGTTCTTCCATCTGACGTATGGGTGCTGCACCTCTCCATTTGCTAGTTTAAATATTCTGCAAAGACGTCAAACTTCTGCCCCAATGCACTGACCCTCTTTAGTCAGATGCAGTCCATCAAATTTAAAGAACTTTCGCTCCCAGAACTGTTGCCAGTTCCTACAAATCTGTGTCCTTTTCCTGGCACCAGTCCTTGAGCCACGTGTTTAGCTCCCCTATCTCTCCTTCTCTGACCTTCCGTCCATCTGTTCCCTTCTCCCAGACTGGCGGATCTCAGAGAGGAGATGCCGGCTAAATAGATGATAGTTTGTCACCCAGCTTAGTCAGGTGTTCCTTGGTCTCCACAACTGACCGCTGGCGAGATCGATTAGTCCTATGTGTACTAGGACATCAATGTTTTCTCCTGCTTTGTGAACAATTTTAGCAATGCGGTCAGTGTCTCTCCATGCTGATGTACCTGGAGACATCTGACCATCACCCTGGCTGGAGATGGGTATCAACTCCCGAATCATGGAGTCTCCTATGATCAGAAGTTTTTGGATTTCCTTTGTGCTTGTTTAGTTTTGGTTCCTGATTTGGGTGAGTATTGTTGTGCTGGCTCCTGTGCATGATGTCCTGCTCTGCAGTGTCTTCTGCCTCTTTATTTGATTTCAGAGATAGAGGCAGATACCTGTTTGTAGCGCTTATATGGTTTTTGGAGGTAATGTGTTGGAGAGCAGAGAGTGAAGGGGCACCTGATTTGTCTCCTCCTAACCACCTGCCAACCTCCTGGACCAACTACCCTCTCGGTGCAGGGTTTTCTGTTGGATGCTGGGGAAATGTCGGTGGTTCTTATAATGTATTTCCTCTTCAATATGAAATTTGAGGCGTGCAATCTCTGCCCATGCTGCCGGAGCTGAGACCGAAGATCTCCAAAGGCCCAGCATGTAGGACAGTGTCCCAAATCCTGTAAGACTGTCCTTCTGAAAATTGTTCCACAGTACCTGCAGTTAATGAAATCCATTCCAAATAAGTTGCTGGGTTTGTAACCTAGTCAGAGTAATTAGAAGGAAAAAAGGAAAAAAATGCAAGTAATGGTTTAATTGTGCTTTGTTTAACTTGTTATAACAAGTTAAATTACTAGTGCCCTGTAAATGAGATCACCTTGTGGAGCCCCACTGATCCGCCCCTTCCTGCTCTGCCACAGGAAATGTCACAACTGTGGTACCCTATAAAAGGAGTGTAGCGTGGGGTGGTTGGGGATGGGGTGGGTGGCTGGGCCCTTCCCTGCCTAAAAGAAGAACCACGGACGAAAGAACAAGGAGGTAAGAGCAGAAACAATCAGTCAACAACAAATGGAGTAACCCTGAAAGCTTATCCTAATGTTAGATAAAACTGTAAAACCTGTAAAGCACCACCTGTAATAATTTCAGAGAAGATATACCCTGTAAGAAACACTTTGCTCCAGAGAAAATAAAGCAGTAACAGAAGATATACCTTGCAAAAGACAATTTGAATCAGAAGATTACAGGAGTAATCTGTTAGCACACACCTGTAGGCACACCTTGTAATAATGCAGAAGAAGGTATACCAGCAACAACAATTTGAATCAGAGAAAAAATAAAGCAATGAAATGTTAGCACAAACAGTAGCAATCCCTGTGAGTAAAAAATCAAAACACCACCACACAGTAAATCTGCTTAGCCAAACTAAGTCTTAATCCTTCTCCCTTGCTCTGGTAAGTTTCTCTACTCTGCCTTTCAAGCAGTCTTAGAAGGAAAGAGCTCAGGTGAACCTTCTAGCCTCTAGAATATCCATCATTTCCACATAGTCAGGCTCCTCTTGCTCATCCACAGCCTCTTCTAAGGGCAGCTGGAGAGTTTCTGCTACTTTCTTATAAAATCTGAAATGAGATGGGGACTCAGACAATAAAGGGAGACTCAAAGGTCTGTCTGGAGAAATGTCCAGTTCTATTGGCACTTCCAGACCTTCCCAATCACAATTACAATCATCAAAATCTTCCTCCCTCCTGTGGTTCATAAAATCCCCAACATAATCCTGAACCACTGGACCTGAACGAGACCCCTTTTTCCAACCAGAGAGGTTCAACAAGTCCCTGAGACAAAGACTGGACAATCTGTATGGCTTTAGCTATTTCTACAGCAGAAGGAGAGACAAAACTGGACTCCACACTAGCTGATTTCTTTGTCCTTTTGCTTTGACTGGTTCCTCAGGACCAGCCTTTCTTTGCCGAGGAAGTACGCCCTGGTCAGAGGGCACTCCTCTGGTCCAGCCGTAGCTGGGCCGGGCTGGCCATCCGGGTCAGCGGACTTTTTGGCCTCTCGTTCCCTGAGCCTGCCCAATCTCTTTTCCAGGGTGGCTGCAGGGAAATTCTTACATATCTGGCAGTCTGACAGGAGGTGGTCAGCCCCCAGACAATAGACACAAATGGTGTGTGGGTCAGCCTTGGCAAAGGCTTCCCCACAGACATCACAGTGTTGAAACCCAGTGGGCCCGGTTTTTCTTTTGGGTTTCTCAGACATAGTGCCAGCCTAACCAAACTTGTCCTTTGTTTCAGGCCTTGCCAGGACAAGACACCCTTATCGGTCCCTAAGTGTCACGGTATTTGAAAAAACACTTTTAATTGCAGTTTTTTAGGACCGACACAACCGGTACCTCACTCTAAATGCAAAGAAAACAATTTTAAAGAAACTGATCGGTTCAGAGCGAACCGATAATGAGTTCCACACAGACTAAAATTATTTTACTTACGGTTACCAGATGAGCTTTAAACTTGAAACAGCGGTATTTTAAAACACTTTCTCGGTTAAATGAACCGATAAAAATGACTTTAAAACGCACGAACTGAAATGAAGGAGCTGGTCTCCGGAGCGCCTGTTCAGTGAAAGCGAGTAAGAATCTGACAGTTTGCCCAAACACCCAGATAGAGTTTTCAATAGCGCCTGCCTGGAACTCCAGATTTCTCTGGAGTTAACTATTTCATCTCCGGGGCAGTCAAAAGCCAGGGGCATACTGCAAAGGTCCTAATATAAGCAAGACTTCATGGTGTTTGAAATGAATGCTACAGTTGGCGGACAAGAGCGTTAAGCACTTGAAAATAAACTCTTCTCCTGTTGCCAATATTGAGAAGGAACTCAGTACCTGGGTGCTGGAACTTCATCTGCAAGGCTACATTGTAACCTGTATGGCCATAAGGTTGCAGGCATTGTTTCTATCAAAGAAAGAAGGCTTTCCACTGTTCAAAGCCTCATCGGGATGTTGCACACGATTTATGCGGTGGTATGGGCTGACTTTATAGCAGAGGACCCACATAGTACAGAAACTGCCAAAAGAAAAAATGCTGCCTGGTGCTCTGGTGGAGGTTCAGCCTAAAGGGTGGATGGACGAGGTGCTAGCAAATAAATGGATTAGGGAAATTTGGGCAAATCGAACTGGGGCATTAATACACAAACAAAGGCTGCTTGTTTGGGACATGTGTCATGGCCACCTGGTGGAAACAGTAAAGAAAAACCTATGGTGCCACCAAACACACCAAGCTGTCATTCCGGGAGGATGCACCTCATTACTTCAGCCCCTAGACATCAGCCTGAATAAACCTTTCAAGGCCAACATGAGGAAACTGTGGTAGCAATGGATGGTCAGTGGTCCAAAAGCATCACTGCTGTAGGCAATGTCAGAAAGCCAAGCTTGAACCTTCGTTTGCCAGTGGGTCATGGATGCATGGAACTTCATTTCAGCTGAAGCAGTAGTTAAATCATTTAAAAATGTGGCATCTCAAACAGCTTGGATGGAACAGAAGATGATATGCTCTATGAGAATCTAGTGGGAGAAGCCAGTGCCACAACCCTGAAAGCCACGAAGATGACATCCAAGAGTACGATGATATTTAGATGACATTCCCTTCTCCGAATTACAGCTGCATGTGCTGTTCAGCACTGAAGATGTTGAGGATGAGGAATTTCTGGGGTTCTGAACTGTATCATGTGTCCTCCCCCCCCCCATGAGTGCCTTTTTAATTGTGTGCTATTTAATGTGCTCTATTTACAGTGTGCTTCTCTTTTAACTATTTAAATGTGTGGCATTTAATGTGACATATTTACAGTGTTTCTATTTTAATTTTTTTCATTAAAATACACAACGTGCACCGTTGATAAAATATGACATTCGTTTTTGCACTTTAATTTTATTTTATTTTGAGACTTCGTTGCCCGACTTATATGCGGACAAACAGAAAGTGCAGGGTTTTTAAAGTGTAAAAAGTGGTCCCCGACTTATACGCAGACCACCTTTTACGTGAGTATATACGGTATTCATACTGCATTTATATATTCATCATGTCATTCTGATTGCACTTTATTGTAACTGCAACCTGTGTCTGTGCTACGCATTTTGTATCCCTGTCCCCTTCTCCCAGGTCACACCTGGAAACAAGCCTCAGGTCAGTGTGCCTTTCCTGGTCACCAGTTTTCAAATAAATAATGTTTCCCAGTCACCAATTTTCAAATAAATAAACATTCAACTTTGTAAGGGCAGAAAAGGAGGTAAAACAATTATTAATCAGCATAAGAAACCCAAGGAAGGGAAGGATGATACTCCAACTGGCTTTGGGGAATGTGCTTAAACAGCAGAAGCCTGGGAAACAAAATAAGTGATCTTCAGGCACTGATGGCAGGGACCAAATTGAACCTAATGGCCATCACAGAGACATGGGCCACAGTGAACAATGATTGGGACCTCTTGGTCCCAGGCTACTCACTCTACAGGAAGGAGATGAAGGGAGCTGGGGGGAGGAGTGGCACTCTATGTTCGGAAGGATTAAAGTCACTTCATATGACATTAATAAGAAGGAGGGAGTCAAATCCCTGTGGGTGCAACTCAGTGCCCCATCAGAGAAGAAGGTCTATATCTGGGTGATATTCAGCCCACCGGGTCAGACAGAGTATAGGACAGGGAACTATTAGGAGAAATCAGAAGTGTGATGCAGAAAGGGGAAGACTTTGGTGGTTGGAGATCTAAACATGCCTGACATTGAATGGGGAATTCCAGTGGCTAGAACCTCAAGAAGCCAAACCATGCTGGAGGCCCTGTAGGACTGCCTGCTGATCCAACTGGTTAACATTCCGACCAGGCAGAAAGCCATCCTGGATGTGGTCCTAACAAACTCGGAAGTGGTTGGGGCTGCTAGGTTAGGGGAACCACTAGCAAACAGCAATCACAACTCTGTCTGGTTTCAGTTATCCATTGGAGATGTTAAGTCTCAATCTCAGATGGAGGTCTTGAGCTTTAAAGGAGTTAACTTTGAAAGGATGAAGAAGGGACCAATTTAAAGGAGTTCAGGAAAAGTCTGAAGTGGAAGATAGCTGGGAGCTGATTAAGCAATCCATCTTGGAGACTGTGAAACTTTGCATTTTGTCAGTGAAGAAAAGAAGCATAAAAGACCCATATGGTTCACAGTCCAGGTCAAAGAAGCAATCATCAACAAGAAAGAGGCTTCCACAAGTACAAAAGGGATATGAGGGATAGTAACTGGGGCAATTCCATTCAGAAAAACAAGGAAGCAAAGATAGTGGTAAAAACAAAGGCAGCAGCCGAGCTACAGATTGCTACAGGGTCAAACTGAAGCAAACAATTTTCTGGTGCATTCAGGAAAAAGAAAGAAAAGGGAAGGGATAGTTAGGTTAGTGGAGGAGGACAGAATACTTGAGAACAACTGATAGAAGGCTACACTGAACAACTTCTTCTGCTCAGTATTCACCAAAGAAAATACTGATCCGATGCCTGAAAGCAGCCTCAAAGCAGCCAATAAGGGAATCCCGCAAATGGAAACACCAACAATTACCACTGGTAGGGTCAGGGAGGCATTAGTGTAGCTGAAGGCGGACACTGCACCAGGGCCTGATGGGCTGTACCCGAGAGTGCTAAGAGAGCTGGCTGAGGAACTTGCTGACACCTTGGCACATCTGTTTAATCAATTGCTACAGACAGGTGATGTACCAGGTGACTGGATAAGAGCAGATGTGGTTCCACTCCACAAGGGAGAGAGCAGGGAAGAGGCTGGCAACTACAGGCCAGTTAGCCTCATATCTGTCATTGGGAAACTTATGGAGACCCTAATCAAGTAAGGTACTGGGTCAGTAACATGCAAGAAAGACAGCGTGGCATTAATTGCACCGTGTAGAGCGCGCCTGGAATTACAGCGACAGGGGTATAACAGCGGTAGGGAATTACTATTTCCCCTGTCAGTGTGTGCTGTAAATATGGAAGCATCAAGTTGCTGTGTGCTGGTGTGCCTGGGCAAGCTGCTGCCGTGATGGAGTGGCTAAGGCACCAGCACACGGCGGAAATGGAGACCTGGGACCGTGGTTCGGTTCCTCCCAGGTCTCCCCATACTACTACATTTTTTTTTTAAAAGAACAAAGTTTTCCCCCCTCCCAAGTTTCTCCTCATCCCCGAAGTCCACACCACCCAGAGTTTGTTATTTAAATTCTGGGGTGTGTGGAGGGCGAAACCCCTCTCAAAAAAACAAGAAAACCCATTGTTTGTAAGGGTGTGCGCTGTTTTTGTGGTGGTTGGTGTTTTACCCTGCCTTATTTCAGTGCGCACCCTTTTGCTTGTGGCATTCGTTGCTGAGCTTGTTTTTTTTTTTTTTTTTTCAGGCGAGATAATCCTGTGTCATCTAGCAAGACCACCTTGTGGAGTACATGTAAGGGAACAGTCTACAGGATGGCAGACAACATGGGTTCATAACAGGTAGATCATGCCAGATGAACCTCATTACTTTCTTTGACTGGGTAACTAGAGAACTGGATAGGGGCTATGCAGTGGATCTCCTCTACTTTGATTTTAGCAAAGGCCTTTGACTCGGTATCAATAATCAACTATTACAGCAGTTGGGTGACCTAGGCACCGCTAAGGGTATTAGTTAGGCTGGTGGGAATTGGTACAAGAATAGAAAACAGAGAGCAGTAGTCAATGGGGTGAGATCATCTGAGGGAGTGGTCACAAGTGGAGTTCCATAGGGAATCTGTCTTGGGCCAGGTCCTATTTAATGTGTTCATTAGCAACATCAGTGAAGGTAAGCTGGTCCTGTTCGCAGATGACATGAAACTCTGCTAGAGGGTGGACAGTAGAGAAACAGTTAGGGACCATCAGGAAGACTTCATCAGACTGTAAATATGGTCTAAAGTCTGGCAGTTGAGGTTCAATGTGAAAAAATGTAAGGTGATGCACCTAGAAAAGGAAACCCAAGACAGAATACTAGCTCAATGGGGTCATGTTCAGTACCTCACATGAATAGAGGACCTGGATGTCATCGTATGTGACACTCTCAAACAAACAAGCCAATGTAACATAGCATACAGTCAGGCAACAGAATGTTGGGGTGTATAGGAAGAGGATTCAATAGCAGAGAAAAGAGATCCTCCCCTCTATATGTCCCTGGTGAGGACACACCTGGAGTATTATGTCCAGTTTGGAACCCTCAACTTAGGAAGGACAGGGATAGGCTGGAGGCCATGCAGAGAAGGGCAACATAGATGATACAGGGACTACAGGGGCTCTTGTATAAGGGGCACGAAAATCACTAAACATGTACTTGCTTGAGATGAGGGAGAGAGAGAGAGAGAAGGTGGATATGATAGAGACATTCAAATTCATGAGAGGCATAAATAGAGTTCCCTACTCTGAGCTATGGTTTTCATAATTTTTTGGTGGCAGGAGGGGGTTGGCTTTTATCAATTTTGGGTTGAGGGAGGAGGTGTAGCACAAAATTCTCATTGGGATTCACCCTTGAATAGGCCATTCGCCATGCAAATTTAGCTAATTTGCCTGGCGAATCGATCCTCAAGCCTGTAATTTTGGCAACTTTTTGCCGTTACTAATGGTAATGTTTAATGGTGTTTTTGAACAAATAATGGGGTTAATAAATCATTGTGGTCAGTAATGAATGGAGTTAAACCCAACTAGGAAATCTGTTACGAGTGGTGGTACCATCTGATGTGCAGTGGTGTTGTCTCCCTTAATACATCTGCACAATGATGTTGGATATTTTTGACAAAGACTTTAGTTTTTAGAAGCATTCTATCAGGCCTGGTGATGAGTTGAAATTAATCAACAAACATTAATAAAAGAAAATACAAAGTCACACATGCCCCCACAATGCAAAGCACCATGGGCTGCATATGCAAATCACCACAGAATGTTAGGCTGGTCCAACTTTAAGCAGAATTGCATGGTGCCGAAAGGCCTCTCACACAGTTTGCAAAGGGTGCTAACAGAAGACATAGACACGTGTTTCGTCCTACCAGAACTCATCAGTATGCCTCGTCTGTTTGACACCCCAGTGGAATGGACCAGCTACCCCTAAAGGCAGTGTGCCTGGGATATATTGTAGTGAACCCATTAAAATAAAAAACCATTTATAAGACAAAGAACCTCTGTGCATTAACACTGAGGCAAGGGTTACCCCAAAGGGCATTTGGCTGGGAAGCCAAGTTTCAAGAAAATACAAAGTCACACATGCCCCCACAATGCAAAGCACCATGGGCTGCATATGCAAATCACCACAGAATGTTAGGCTGGTCCAACTTTAAGCAGAATTGCATGGTGCCGAAAGGCCTCTCACACAGTTTGCAAAGGGTCCTACCAGGACTCATCAGTATGCCTCGTCTGTTTGACACCCCAGTGGAATGGACCAGCTACCCCTAAGGCAGTGTGCCTGGGATATATTGTGGTGAACCCATTAAAATAAAAAAACATTTATAAGACAAAGAACCTCTGTGCATTAACACTGAGGCAAGGGTTACCCCAAAGGGCATTTGGCTGGGAAGCCAAGTTTCAAGAAAATACAAAGTCACACATGCCCCCACAATGCAAAGCACCATGGGCTGCATATGCAAATCACCACAGAATGTTAGGCTGGTCCAACTTTAAGCAGAATTGCATGGTGCGAAGGCCTCTCACACAGTTTGCAAAGGGTCCTACCAGGACTCATCAGTATGCCTCGTCTGTTTGACACCCCAGTGGAATGGACCAGCTACCCCTAAGGCAGTGTGCCTGGGATATATTGTGGTGAACCCATTAAAATAAAAACATTTAAAGACAAAGAACCTCTGTGCATTAACACTGAGGCAAGGGTTACCAAAGGGCATTTGGCTGGGAAGCCAAGTTTCAAGAAAATACAAAGTCACACATGCCCCACAATGCAAAGCACCATGGTGCTATGCAAATCACCACAGAATGTTAGGCTGGTCCAACTTTAAGCAGAATTGCATGGTGCGAAAGGCCTCTCACACAGTTTGCAAAGGGTGCTAACAGAAGACATAGACACGTGTTTCGTCCCTACCAGGACTCATCAGTATGCCTCGTCTGTTTGACACCCCAGTGGAATGGACCAGCTACCCTCCCATGGTGCTTGCATTGTGGGGGCATGTGTGACTTTGTATTTTCTTGAAACTTGGCTTCCCAGCCAAATGCCCTTTGGGGTAACCCTTGCCTCAGTGTTAATGCACAGAGGTTCTTTGTCTTATAAATGGTTTTTTATTTTAATGGGTTCACCACAATATATCCCAGGCACACTGCCTTAGGGGTAGCTGGTCCATCCCACTGGGGTGTCAAACAGACGAGGCATACTGATGAGTCCTGGTAGAACTAAACACGGTTCTATGTCTTCTGTTAGCACCCTTTGCAAACTGTGGAGGCCTTCGCACCATGCAATTCTGCTTAAAGTTGGACCAGCCTAACATTCTGTGGTGATTTGCATATGCAGCCCATGGTGCTTTGCATTGTGGAGGCATGTGTGACTTTGTATTTTCTTGAAACTTGGCTTCCAGCCAAATGCCCTTTTGGGTAACCTTGCTCCCCAGTGTTAATGCAGAGGTTCTTTGTCTTATAAATGTTTTTTTATTTTAATGGGTTCACCACAATATATCCCAGGCACACTGCCTTAGGGGTAGCTGGTCCATTCCACTGGGGTGTCAAACAGACGAGGCATACTGATGAGTCCTGGTAGGACGAAACACGTGTCTATGTCTTCTGTTAGCACCTTTACAAACTATGTGAGAGGCCTTTCGCACCATGCAATTCTGCTTAAATTGGACCAGCCTAACATTCTGTGGTGATTTGCATATGCAGCCCATGGTGCTTGCATTGTGGGGCATGTGTGACTTTGTATTTTCTTGAAACTTGGCTTCCCAGCCAAATGCCCTTTGGGGTAACCCTTGCCTCAGTGTTAATGCACAGAGGTTCTTTGTCTTATAAATGTTTTTTATTTTAATGGGTTCACCACAATATATCCCAGGCACACTGCCTTAGGGGTAGCTGGTCCATTCCACTGGGGTGTCAAACAGACGAGGCATACTGATGAGTCCTGGTAGGACGAAACACGTGTTTATGTCTTCTGTTAGCACCCTTTGCAAACTGTGTGAGAGGCCTTTCGGCACCATGCAATTCTGCTTAAAGTTGGACCAGCATAACATTCTGTGGTGATTTGCATATGCAGCCCATGGTGCTTTGCATTGTGGGGGCATGTGTGACTTTGTATTTTCTTGAAACTTGGCTTCCCAGCCAAATGCCCTTTGGGGTAACCTGCCTCAGTGTTAATGCACAGAGGTTCTTTGTCTTATTAATAAAAGAAGCATGAAATGTGCCTAAATGAAAAATAAAAGTGCTGATATGAGTTATATGTGTGTGCACTAGCTGCTGGTCTCCGTAGGATGCTTGCAAATTGTGACAAGGTAAGAGATGGTTTATTTACTGTGCAAAAGTCTTTTTATCCCCTAGCAAGCCTGCTTCAAGTAGCAGTGGCTGTGGGAGTAGTGATAGTAGTACTGATGTTATTACTTGTATTAACTCTAGGGCTATTCCATTTTCCTGCAAATTTATTATTATTTTTTTTACAGTTAGTTTATTTGTACTCCCTGGTTGGGTGGCTGTACATCTACCGGATCCCCAGTCCCTCCCCGCTCGCAACTCACTTTCCCAGCTGCCCCATGGCTGTACCCCCATGGTCGGGTGGTGGGGATCCTCAACATGCCGAATGCACAAGCTGGTGCTGGAGGGGCTGCCTCGTGGAGCAGTGCCTGTGGGGATCAGCTTCACTCTACTGCACCCAACCACTTTTCTCCTCCTAGTTTTTCCACCTCTGAGATGAGGCATGCAAAATGCCTCCAGTAGACGATGCTTGTCTTTAAGCCTACTCAAGCACCTGCCTCGTCTCCTCCCCATTGGAAGCATTGGTACCAGCTCCCAGCCTCTGCTAGGGCTAGTCATGCACTGACTGCTAGTGTCCCCCTCCTGGAGAAGGAGAGCAGTCCACGGATGCTTGATCCTTCTCCTCCCTGCCTACCCTGAGTGCCCCATGGTGGTTCCTGAACACAGGTCACTGGCGAGCGTGAGGTAAGGCAACCAGTGCCTCAGCCCTCAAGCGCCACCAGATGGCCAATTTTCCTGCATTTTAATCAAATGAGGGCTTTAGTGCTTGGAAATCTCATTCATACCACAAATGTTTTGCCTGCAGCTATCACTGTTAATATTATTCCTGCAACTACAACTACCACAGGCAAGAATGAAACCACTGTGACAACCACCACAGCACTGATACTACTGCAACTACTGTGGCCATGGCAACAACACTAACTACTATGACCACAAGCACTGTGACCAGCCATGACTACTGCCTCTGTGCCTGAGACCACCTCTAGTGTGACACCCTATGCTCAAAATGGCCACTATGCACTAATGCAGGTGGGGTAGATGCGACAGGTATGTACCCAGCCTGGTCCCATCTGCACCTATGGACAGGAGTGCAGGGTGTGCCATTCCTAAATGCTGGCCGCCTGTCCATGGCCCACCCCACTGGCACATTCCTGCTGTACAGGAGGACTGGCAGACACAGGCAGGCATCCAATGGATGCTCACCCTAGAAGTGGACTGGATCCCCTGCTCTCCATAGAGCAAAGGATTGTGGGACAAAGCGGGTCCCAGGTAAATCAATAATGACTGGGCGAGTGTGCCAATGGCAGCCCTCTCTGCATGTCTGGAGGGCCAGTGCAGCATGCCAGGGGGATCGCTCACCCCACCATAGCCAGCGGGTGTGTGATGGAGTGGGCACACAGTGGCTATGGCAAGGTCCCACCCCCATAGCCTGGGTACCCCTCCACCAGCACTATGCATCTTGGTGCATGGCACAGGTGTAGGAATGCCCCGCAGACCCTCCCCTAGTCTGTCCACACATGCAGATCTGCAAACAGACAGGGGATTGGGTGTGGAAGGGGCCCACTCCCCTTGTATGAATGCTGCAGGAGTCTATAGGCCCCCCAATGTACAGCAGCGGGATTTAGGAAAGCCTATGAGCCACATATGTGCAGTGTACAGGCTTTTTGCACAGACCCTAATGTGAGTGCCTCCTCTTCTGATGTTGGCGATGATGAGTAGCACTCATATGGTGTTGAGTATGTACCAGAATCTCAAGACTTACTCCCCGAGACTATGACAGCATATTCTTTAGAGGGCACCCTTTGGTGTCTTTGGAGATGAGCTGCAGTAAACTATTTGAAGGAGAAGAGAGGGAGGGAGAGAGAGAGAGAGAGAGACAGAGGGAGGCACCAATGACTGCAGGGGAAAAGAGCAGGTACAGAGGAGTATAACAGAGTTGTGGCCGTAGAGTCATAGTCAGTAAAGTAAAGCTACCAATGACAGTAGAAGGGCAGAAAGGCTGTGATTCATAGTGCAGAAAGATGATATCACAAAGGCTAACTCTTCAGTGGGCAAGGAGCTGAGTGGATCTGGTTGTGAAGTCCACTTTCTTGGGAAGTATAAGCAACTGCCAGGCAGTGCTACTAAAAAGTTCCAGTGAGAGATGGGTAGAAACTCACATACAGCCACCATAAATCAGGTTACGCATTTTGTGCTCCTTAGTGTTCTTGGGGAGTAGAAGCAGCAGGCAGTGTTACATAGGCAGTTCCTTTGAGAGACGTGAAGAAACTCGTAGTTATCCACCATAAACCAGGTTATGTAACTTGTGCAATTTATGGAGTCTTGTAGACTGTTATTAAAGGATCCTATCAGACAGATTCCCTGTATTTTTTATTTCAAGTTATGAAAAAAATAGGACTTAGTGAAGCTAGCTCTTTACCAAGCAATAACACATGATGAGGTGTGGGTTATGTCCTGATAAGAGCACAGGTGTGTTATTAGGGCACGAGAGCTTGCACCAAGTGCCTTATGCACCTGGGCATGCTCTTAGCAGGGCATAACCCACACCTCGGAGTGTGTTATTACAAAATGGGCCCTCCGTAAAGAAGTTAATTAAAAAAAAGTACATAAAAAGTGTATATAAAAACAATAAAAAATATGATCATATCAGTAGAAAGAAAATAGTCTCTGTCATTGTGTTGTAATGGAACTCTTTTACTAAAAGTTAATAGAAAATGTTGCTGATTGTCTGTGCCTCCAGAGACCCCCCCACACATACACTTCTTTGATTTTTTTTCCTTTTGTTTATTATTTCATACTTAGCACCGTGAGCATGAGTGAGTGTCTCATATCGGTCAATGTACAACATTTGTAATGTTCCTTGCCCCCCGAAGAAACAATTTTTTTGTGGACTTTTAGTTGTTTGTTTTTTTCCCCTGAAAGGTTTAAATGGTTTAATCAATTTATCAGTTTCCTTTACATTGAAGGACTGGATTGCCTGGGAGTGAGCATGTCCTTCAATGGCCACCGTAGCCAGTCATTTCCCGCTTCGCGGTTGTCAAACCGGAAAATCAGTTGGGAAGAAAAATAAAGTGGTTTGACTTTGGTTGTGTCAGTAATGCAGTTCTGTCTTACGTAACAACTTCTGGTTTGTTGTGGTGGTATTTAAAGTACAAGATGAAGTGGGGTTGGGGGCATGGAATCCAACAATGGCTGAAGTGCTTGGTGTGTGTGTGTGTACTGGGTAGATTTCTGAGTGGGTGTGAGACCCGGTGTGAGAACTGAATCTTCTACTATGAGACAGGCAGTGAGTGAAACAAACTGCTTTGCTGAACACATTAAAAGTTTAGGACATGTGCAGGAAGGGGGATGTTGGACACAAAGTGGTATTTTAATTGTTTGTATTGTGGTGCCATCATTCTTCCAGTGCAGTTGTTCTGATTCCCTTGTATGCTTGCTGAGCAGCTGCTTCGAGAGAGAGGTGTCACGGATTGGTTTCCCCCTGTACTGCATCTTGGTTGGCACAAGTAGTGCCCACTGTAACATTATGTCCTGATAAGGACACGGCTGGAAAGGGCTTCCAGCCAATCATCATTCAAGTTTTTTTTTCCCCATTTTATAAAAAATTATAACAGAATGAGGTTTCTGAAGCTGTGTGTATTTTTGAGATTATATAGACACATAGGCACATACAACATGATGGCAAGAAAGGTCCACTGGGCCATCCAGCTGATAGATAGACAGACAGACAGACAGACAGACAGACAAGTGAATGGATGGATAGATAGGTAGGAAGGTAGATAGATAAGACAGACAGACAGACATGCCTTTTCCAAACCAAGGCAATGAAATGCAACAAACACAATTCAGAACATTATATACAATAAAAATATGATATACTCTACATAAATAATAATTACAATAATATACAATGATAGATGGGTGTGCAGTAGGGCTATACTATTTAACACACTAAAGTACCTATCTAAAAAGCCAGGTTATCCTTTCCTCTTTACACATTCCCCCGCTCCCCACCCCACACTGCCTTTATCAGGCCCTTGTGCTTGTACCAGCCATGTCTGCATCCACTCGCTGTTTTGGCACACACCACTTCCTCTGGCAGCCCATTCCACTTGTCCACCACTCTCTCTGTGAGAACGTACTTAGGGACATCCCTGCTGAACGTTCCTCCTGCCAGCTTTAGTTGATTCCTACTTGTGTATGTGTTTGTACTCAGAGTGAGTGGTTCATTGCTTCTGACCCTGGTAACTCCACAGAGATAGCTGTATATTTCAGTCATGTCCACCCTCTCACCTCCTTGTCTCCAGGGTGAGCATCTTAAGGTACCTCAATCTTTCCATAAGCTTTCTCTCCAGCCCCAATATCATCTTGGTCACCCTTCTCTGTATAGCCTCCACCCTACCACAGACCTTCTGTAGAAGTGGACTTCATGACATCGTACAGTACTTTAGGTGAGGGTGAACCAGAGACCTATACAGGGGAAGAATCGCTTCCCTCTTTTTACTGTTGATCCTCCTTCCTACCCCCTCCTACCACAAAGCATCTGTTTGCCTTCCCACTGCACTGTTACACTGCATCATAGATTTCAGCCAATCTGATGTTATCACCCTCAGGGCATTTTCTCTGTTTTGCTCTCTAGTAACGCTCTCTCATTGGTTATTGCATTTTGGGTGTTTGTTTTGATGTCCATTTCTGGATTTCTTGTCATTAAATAGACTGCAAAACTATATACTACATTCTGAGAATTGATACATAATTCCATGTATATTTTTTTCCTCAGTCATGCAGCCAAATAAAAAACATGTATAATGAATCAATTTGAAAGGTTATTGTCTATTGATCTCCATCTACCAGTCCCCTCTAACAATGACCCAATTCCAAATTTCTGTTTAGTGAATGTGCCGAAATCTAGCAGTTACCTTTGATTCATCCTAAATGAATGTAACCCGCTACAACTGAGGCTTAGCTAGGGACCCCAGGAACTGCTCTGTTCCATCACCATCACTGATAGACTTCTCCAGTCCCCAGGACACAAACATCATGGGCAGGGGACTGGGAGGAGGTTGCAGGACTTAACAGGAGTCTAGGTTCATTGGTGCCTCCTGCACTGTGCAGGATTAATGAACAGAGCTGCCTGTAGCTGCACCTCAAGGTGGGGTGACTGCCACCAGAGCAAAGTTCTAGCCACCGTCACACCACCACCAGAAGACACAGCTCACCCCTGCTATCTGATCTTTGGGGTTGGACAAAGAAAATGAGGGAAGAAGCCCTCCAGAATTGCAACTTTGGGGCCAGTGCCTGGGGATGCCATGAACATCGTCATCTCTTTTGACCCTTGACTCCCAGGACAACCAGCCAAGGGTCTGGGAGCTCACAACTGGCTCTTGGTGGTTTCTGGGAGAGGGAAGAACATAAACTCTGACCCCTTTTCTTGGACCTTAAGGGCATTGTGGATTTAGAGTGACTGCTGTAAGAATCAGTGGGAGCTGACTTCAAAGTGTGCCTATAAGAAGGGGAACAGTGCTGCAGGCTGACAGAACTGGGAGAGGTTTCAGTGGTGTTGAACCTGCTGTCTGTTTCAGAGGTTAAACTATACAATTTTAAGGCCCTGTGCCCAGGAAACCAGCAATGATGGAAGCTGCTGAGTTCCTGAGAGGAAAGAGTGGCATTTGCGTGCAAGCCAGCAAAAGTGATGACATTGAAGAGTTAGCGCAGAGCTGACAGACTGAAATCCAGGACTGCTAATCAAGGTCCCATAGCAAACTCATAGGTCTCCTGAAGAAGCTGTAGCGAATGAAGCAGCAGGGCAAGTTTGGACTAGGTGGCAGTCATGCTTCCTTTTCTCCACTTAATACATTTGGCATACAGCACTCCAGTTTCAGCCTGCCATTTATGCTGTTGAGTGCTGGAGATTGTTAGGAGGTCTCGGTGAGTATGGTTGTACTTTGCTTCCTTTTTTGTGCCTCCTTTGCCTCCTAGGCTGGCTGCCTCACCACCACACCTGATCTTACACCATTGCTTGCACATACCTACTGCCCGGTCCCATTGCGAACACTACAGCTAGGTGCTGGGCTGCCACTGGTCTAAAGGTTCTGCAGCCAAGATGTCTGGTAGGTCTGCAGCCTCAGCAGTGAAGGGAGGAGAAGATAAAAGTGCCGCAGTTAGGCATCCAGAGGTATCTGGGAAGCCAGCACCTAAGAGAGGTGTAGCAAGCTTGGAGAGGGAGCTCAACTATTCCAAAGGTACTGTATGCTGGGATATCAGAGTGCCAGAGGCCTGCAGTGTGGCAATAGGAGTGTACAGCTGTGGAACTGTGAGTAAAATCAGAGCTTACCCTGCCTCAAGCAAGTCTTGTTTGTTTGGAGTCGTTTGCAAGATAGCCACCAGACTGGATTATAAATATCCCATGCTGCAAGGTCATTCTTAACCATTGCAATTAGCACTTACATGGACTTTGGATTTTGGGGGGAAAATTGCATAGTCTGTGTCTAAATTAAAGTGCACCAGTGCTGGCCAACACACTGCAACTACACTGGGCTCACTCAGGTTCAACACCTGAGGTACACAGAGACTGTGTATGAGGTGAGTGTAAGCAGGATATCCTGGTACAAGGTGGAAAGAGAGTAATGGCCTCCAGTGCAGCAGGACCATCAAGTAACTGTGCTGTTTTGCTGTGTGGGGTGGGATAGGTGGCAGGACGCCACCTGGCCAGGCTTGACTAACTGCAGCTTGTGTGACCATTATTTGGTGGGCTTGGTCAGGGCCATGTAAGTAGGCCATTTGGAGAGAGGATGGTTTGACCCATCCTAAAAGGGCAACCAAGGGGGTCATGGATCAGGCTTACCTAGAAAGGGCCACCTTTTTACCAAGTGGTTGCACTAAACTTTTTTCTCTTTTTCTAAACAGCTTGTTCTGGAAATAAAGTAGTGTTTACTGCTAAGTCACATCTCCTTATTGACTACAATACTAATTTGCATGCAAATTTGGGGACACTGTTGCATTTGTGTGGGGTCTGTGGAAGGTGTGACCATAATGGGGAGGTAGGCAAGCACAGCATCTCAGGTGGTTGTAGTGACATGACACCTAGTCCACTTAAATCCTTTTCTGGGTGGTGGCACTGTGCATTTCTTTTCTTTTAAATGTGACCCCCTTCCCCCACTGCTGGGTGAGAAAAGAACCAAGGAGCCATTAAAAACATCTATGGCAGCCCAACAGAGGTATAATGCAGAGGTACCTTGAACTCTAAGTCAGTAGGGAGGAACATCCACCCTACAAGGGCCACAGATGAACATCTGGACCACTTTGGATGTCTTCGATCTTTGGCCGACTAATTAAAAAAAATGACATACTAGCTCTTCCCAGGTGGCTAGAACTAGTCCCCCCCCCAAGACAATTCCATTCCTCCTTCATCCTCTCCAGAATCTTTTTTATACTAAAAATAAATCTGAGTCCTGGTACAGTGCCAGCTGCTAACAGTTACTCTTTAAATTCAGACAGGAGGAAGGGGGGAAGGTGGAAGAGTCTGGGATCGCCTGGAGTGAGCAAAAGGTGGTGGAAGGGTACCTTACACCTATTGTTATTCTGGTAGACCCCCACACCAAGAATGTGAAGTGTTTTTGGCCGAAGTGTCAAAGCCAAACTGAAGACAGGGGATCTGAATCGAAGTCAAATTGAAGCTGCTATATTTCATTCACTCCCCTCTAGTCCCCAACCCATCTAAATCAGATAAAAGTCTTGAACCTCTAACAACTTGATTGAAATATGGATACATTTCACAAAGAAAGCAATACATACCACAATGACAAACCCAGTGGCTGTTGTCTTGACAATCTTCTGGCATTCATTTCTGTTTGGTTTTGTACATCTTATCACATACCATAAGTAGGTCAACATATTGCCCATGAAATCTCACTTCAGGCTAGACTCATTTGATATTTTTTGAAGCTGTCCAGTTCAGGGCTCTGAATACCTCACTCCAGACTTAGAAAAAAATCCATTCTGGGCTGAAGTCCATATGCAACCAACGATGACAGTTGACTGTATTCCCACCCCCTTAGCTGACTGTAAACAGATTGCTGGTCCCTCTGGTGGCTACAGCATATATGGCAACCACTGGAGACCTCACACCCCTGACACCAGCCGCACTGAGCACAGCAAGTATTGTGCTGGGGCCTACCAGTGTACCTGGGGAGGTCAATCTTACTGAAAAGAAAGGCTGTGGTGAGGAAGGGAAATGGACCCAGACATCAACTGACACCACCACTGTGATGGACGCTGCAATAACTACTGCCACAGCGACCGCCCATACTGTGACTTCTGGTACTGAATGTTTCCACCTCCTCAGAAAATGTTAGTGAAAAGATGCAATCACCTGGGTCTGAATACCTCACCAATGCAAAACAAAAGCCTTCCAGGGCAGAAGTCCACATGTGACTAAGAAGGGCAGTTAGCTCTAGCTCTAGCTCTAGCTCTAGCTCTCTCTCTCTCTCTCTCTCTCTCTCTCTCTCCATTCACTGCACACAGTACTTTTTCTCACCTCCAAGTGTGACTACAAATGTGGCCCTCAGAAAAAAACTCACAGCCTTGGCTGTGGCCACATCCAGTGCAGAACGTTGAGTGCTGAGTCTTGCCAGACTTCCACTCAATGCAGCTGAAAGGGGAGGATGGGGTTTTTGCATATTTTTTTATTTTTTAATTTTGTGGAGACAAGTTGCAACAGATCCAGTCAACCATCGTAAACACCACTGTCAGACATTGGGAGAGTCATAGGACATCATGACTAGTTGGTCATAGAGGCACTGGTGAAGTTTCTGGCTAGTGCCTATTGGTCTACATCCCTGATACAGCCACAGCTACTCTACCTATGACCAGACCTACTCTGATTCCACCCTTGCTCCTAATCAGAGTCTCTCCTCATCCGCATATATTGGTAATCAGGAGCACATTGATTCTCTGCATCTGAATACATCCAGAAGCCACACATACATTTGACCCAGTCTTTGATATCCTTGAATTCATGCAGGATAAATTGAATATGTGCACTGTGGTCATCAATTTGCACACTGATTTTCTTGTGATGGACAATTGTACAAATATGGTCAGAGCAGAGACTAGTGGGCACTTTGATGGCATCTGTTCTATTGCCCACACACATTACTCTTTTGGTCGCAAACACTCTACATCTCAATGTCAAGGCTGGCAACACTGTGAAAACAGATCAAGCCATCTGTCGGAGCTGCCAGCCAACTCTGTGATGTGCATAATCACCTTGGTCTTGCACCACATTGCCTCATATAGGGGACATCCCCCTGTGGGTAGAAATGTGCTTTATGCCAGGAAATTAAAATACACAATGGCAGTAGCAACATCAGTACTCAGCACTCTGAATAACATAAACTTTACAGAAGACTTTAGAAAACCACTGGTGCAAACACCAGGGGTGACAGGTTTATTGTGGGGAAGGGAACAAGATGAATAAAAGAACAAATGCAGTAGGACTGGTAGGAGAAAAAAACCAATAATACAGTACCCCCACTTATGTGGTGCACCAGATAATTCACTACCCTAAGTCACTAGGAGCAGATAAGTAGTATGTACTGTACCATCAGTTGGAGCTCAATTTAGGAAGCTAGATGGCACACTGAATACCTTTACTGAAAGCTGGCTAATTTGTAATCTAAAGGAGAAAACGTAAAATACCCAAACCAACTACAGGAATTTGCAGCAGTGAAACTCCAAACTCCTCAGAAGTCCTGGTTAATCTTTACCTGAGCAGCTCATTTGTGCAGTTTATGCCCTGGACTTAATAACCCCAAACTATCTAAACTAACCATACTAAACAGTTGCAGGGTTTGGCCCAGTCCTTTACTCATAGTTCAGGCATCCACTGGATGATCAGGTGCCCACCCCCCATGGAACTCAAATCTGGACTCATTCTGTGTGGTGGTACCTTTTGCATTTCTGAAAGCTACTGGGTGCTAGTCACAACTTCCTCCTCTTCACCTCTTTGTGTTTACATTTCTCCTTTTCACCCCTTGGTGAGATGGAACACAAATACCAAGGGAAACTCAATGAAGCTGGCAAGTGGGAGATTTAAGAGGGACATCAGAAAGCATCTCTTCACTGAGAGGGCAATAGTGTGCTGAAATAGACCACCAAGGGAAGCAGTCTGTGTGAAATAAGTATGTGTGGAGGTTTCAAACACATGTGGGACAGATATATAGGGCTGGTAAATGTGGTGGCAAAACTGTAAGGGGTAAGGACAAACAAAAGTAAAGGGCCACTAGGGCCCTCACAATCAACAGTAGATACAGGCTGGGCAAGCTTGAAGGGCCACAGAGCCTTTTTGCACCAGTCACCCCTATGTTTCAAAAGGGACACCTGGATATCATGGCAGTCACAGAAACATGGTACACAGAGAACCATGACTGAGATGTCAACATACCAGGGTATACAATCTATAGGAGGGACAGGGAGGGTAAAAGAGGAGGAGGAGTAGCTCTCTATGTAAGGGAAGGGATCAAAGCAATGGAACTAAAGGGTAAACAGGGAAGCGAGAAGGCACTGTGGGTCACCCTGGAGACAGGAAATGGCACCATAACCTGTATGGGGTTATATACAGATCCCCATCTTAGGGGGAGAAAATGGAAGGAAATGATAGAAGGAATCCTTAGAGTGGCAGAAAAGGGGGAGATATTGTTGATGGGGGACCTGAATATGCTAGATGTTAACTGGAGCACCTTTGCTGCAGCCACATCCAAGAGCAGGATAATTCTCGATGCCATACAGGGGTATGCCTCAGACAACTAGGGTTGGAACCCACTCGGGAGGAAGCAGTCTTAGACCTGGTACTCTCAAATGGGGACAGAGAGAGGATCTCGGATTTAGAAGTGGGTAGCCATCTGGGAACAAGCGACCACCAAACAGTATGGTTCACGATAAACACAGCCGTAGAGTCAAATCACACAAAGGTGAGGGTATTGGACTTTAGGAGGGCTGACTTTGGCAAAATGGGGGAGTGCCTCAGAAAAGCACTAGCAAACGGGCAAGAAGGTAGGGTGGAGGAACAATGGGGAAAAGTCAAAGCTGCCATCACAGAGGCAACAAGCCTTTGTGTGAAGCAAAAAAACAAAACAAAATGAAGGAAAAAACCACTATGGTTTTAAAATGAGGTGGCGGGGAAGGTTAGGGAGAAACAACTGCATTCAGGAAGTATAAGAAAACACAGAAGGAGCAGGACAGAGAACTCAACCAGTTAAAGTAGAAGGAAGAAGGGAAGGCAGTCAGAATAGCAAAGGCCCAAACTGAGGAAAAGACAGCCAATTCAGTTAAGAAGAGGGATAAAACCTTTTATAGGTACATTAGGGAGCAAAGAAAGGCCATAGGAGGGATATAGAGGCTTAATAAAGGGAAGTGGGGGTGGGCAGAGGGTGAAAGTGACAAAGCAGAGATACTGAATGAATACTTCTGCTCAGTATTTACAAAAGAGGAGAAGGGGGAGGTACCTAAACCAAATAATAGAAGCACACTGAATAGGGGGGTCGATACCAGTCCATTCACAGAAGAAAGGGTCCTGAAAGAACTCCTAAAACTGAAGGTGGACAAAGCAATAGGGCCTGATAGGATTCACCTCAGAATTCTGAAAGAACCAAGGGGAGATCTAGTCGCATCACTGACCACCCTTTTTAACAAGTCATGGGAGGAGGGTGTGGTACCTGAGGACTGGAGGAGGGTGGATGTGATTCCCATTCACAAAAGTGGGAGTAAGGCAGAGGCAGGAAACTACATACCTGTTAGTTTAACCTCAGTGTAAAAGGAAATTATGGAATCACTTCCGAAAGAAAGAATTATTGAGTATCTAGAGGCCAGCAGGCCAGAGGACCCAAGGCAGCATGGATTCACAGTGGGAAGGTTATGTCAGATGAATCTAATAGATTTCTTTGACTGGGAGACCAAAGTAGTAGACCAGGAGGGGCTGTGGACATGGCCTACCCAGACTTTAGCAAGGCATTTGACACAGTCCCACACAGAAGAATAATAGTCAAATTAACCAGCCTGGGAGTGGGTTCCAGGGTGGTAACCTGGGTAAAAAATTGGCTGGACAACAGGACGCAGAGTGAAATATTAGGCGAAGTCCACTTAGAAGAAAGGGGGGTAACTAGCGGGGTATCACAGGGTTCAGTACTGGGACTGCTTCTTCTTAATGTCTTTATAGGTGACATTGTGGAGGGACTGGAAGGAAAAGTATACATCTTTGCAGATGACACAAAGATCTGCAACAGTGTTGATACACATAGGGAGGGGGTGGAAAGGATGAGAAGGGACCTGGCAAGGTTGGAGGAATGGTCAAAAGTATGGCATCTTAGATTAAATGCAAAGAAGTGCAAAGTAATGCACCTAAAACCCAAGGGAAGTGTACACAATTAATGACAACAAAAATGGAAAAGGAACTGAGGGTAGTTATGTCATTTGACCTAAAGGTAGGCAAGCAATGTGAGAGGGCAGTAAGGAGGGCTGTGGGGATACTGGGATGCATGGGGAGAGGCATCACCAGTAGAAAACAAGAAGTTGTTATCCTTCTGTACAGACAGTTGGTGAGACCCCATCTGGAGTACTGCATGCAGTTCTGGAGACCCCATCTCTGCAAGTACAGAGACAGGATGGAGGCAGTCCAGAGGAGGCCAACTAATATGGTGCAGGGTCTGCACCAGAAGCAGGGCCGGATTTACCATAACGCCAACTACGCCTGTGCATAGGGACCTGTGTTTTGGGGGGCCCCCAGGCTGCTCCCTTCAAGTTCCTTTTTTTTGTTTCCAAATCCTCCCTGATGTTTTTTGTTTCCCAGCCCTCCCTGATGTGTGTGAACTAGGCGAGAGTGATGACAGGGTTGGGTCAAGGTGGCCATGGGTGTGTCCACCGGTGCAGCGGCACCAAGAAGCAGGTGAGAAAAAAGTACATCTTCAGTGAAGTCAGAAGAAAATGAATCCAGATATACATCCAGTCATGCCGCCACCACCGAGCAGTGTGCCCTCATTATCATCATCAGCAATGCACTATGCACGCTCTTTGCATATTGTGATGTCATCATTATCACATGCACTCACAATGCAAGCGCTCACCAGATGCACCTAGTAGTACCTGGCAGTCTGGGCACCAGCTGCCATTCCGTGCATCTCATAGAGGTGAAAGCATATGTTTTCTTTCAGCTCACGATCAGCTCAGCCTCAGTCAAGCAGGAGTGGACTCAGTCTTGGATCAAATACTGATCATCTGATCTAACAGAGAATGGGATGAGAAAAAGCGAAGAACTCACTCAGTTCAGTAGAAAACTTATTTCAGTTAGGCAACCGGGTTGCAGGTGGTACAGGCAATGTGTGATTATGAAAACTGCTGTACGGTGGTGGTGGTGATAGACATGGTAGTACCCTAGTGCCAGGCAGGCCCCAACCATGGCAGAGCAGCCAGACAGAGACTCTGCTCGAGCGAGCCAAATGAAGTGCCGTGCTGCCAGATGATGGCTCCTGGACCTTACGTGTGTGGAGTTTGACCAAGACAACATGGAGTGGGACAGGGGACTGACTCAGAAGCCCACACAGTCCAGAGACTAAGTAAAAGTTCTGCGATGGCAGGCAGGTGCAGGCTGCCGCTGTGTGAGTGTAAGGGTAAAAGGCTGCATCATTTTTATCATTTATACCATATTAGCAGCATTTAGGATTTTAGGTAGTAGGTAGTCTGCCATGCTAACCTGATTCTTAAGTAAAATTAACTAAATGCAGTAGTCCATCTCAATTTAGCCAAGCAAAATTTGCAGTTACTCGGTGGCTATCTGATGTCTTATTAGTCAGTAGAGATTAAAGATCTGCTGCCATAATGATGGTTTTTACCTTTCTAATTAAAATAAAAATAAAATCTATGTATAGACAGTAAGATTAATTAAAACATTCCATCATTAAACCAACCTAATAGTGTAATAAATTAAGGAAACACTGCTGATCATGCCAGAAATTGTTAGCAAATACCTGGAGGTTGTTAGGCTGGGAACAGTCTGATATCATCAGTCAACAGAGGCCCTACACACAGGGTCCACCCAGCACCTTCTGACACCTTATACCCACTTCCTTCCTCCTCCTCTTCTCTCCGCTCTCAAACGCTATGCGTACATTCTGTCAAGGAATCCTGTTTCCCCTAATTGTTGCCATGTGACCTCAGCCAACAGCGGCTCCTCACTCTGGTGTCCTCCGGTTCCTTCGTAACACTTTGTACCCTCCTCCTTCCCCACTCCACTCTACTATGAGTTGCTCCTTGCGAAACCTGTTTACTAACCTTCTCCTTCATGCTTATTTTAAGGTCTTTTCACTTATGACTGCCTGCAAGATCCATGTATATACTGCATTAGGTATTTGTCTTTTCTATTTTGTTTGTATATATTGTATATACTGCACAGTATATTGTCACAATTCTCAATTGTATCCTGTTTCTTTTGTATATTTTAGATTGTGTAACATTATTCTGTGTATTGACTATGTATACTGCCCAGTTTCACCTTGAAAATTAGTTTTCTCAAAGATGTTTCACCTGGTAAAATAAAGTTTTTAATTGATTGATTGATTGATTGATTGACAGGGTCCAGATGGTGTATACCTGAATAAAAGGGGTTCTAGCATGGGCCTTTGCTAATATCATTCAGGAATCCTTACAGACAGGGATACTCCAGAGGAGTAAAAAGCAATGTTGTCCCCTGTTCAAAAAGGTGGTGTAGTCAGACTAAAATAACGAGCTGTTCTCTGCTAGCACACAGCGTGACATCATAGGAAGGAGATCTTATGTCAAATAAGTCTTATTGACTTATTTGAGGAGGTAACACATACACTGTAGATAGGGACTGTGTCATAGATGTAGTCCATCTGGACTCCAGCAAGGCTTTCAACACCATACCACATGGAACACTCATGAAGAAAGAAGCACACATTAAATGAGGTCAACAAAATAGACAGATGGTGAACAGCAAATGGCTGACAGCTAGGGAACAGAGAGGTAGTGGTGGAGGGTAGCTGGTCACAGTGGAGCTGGGCTGAGTGGGGTACCACTGTGACTGATGCTGGGTTCTCTGCTCTTTAATGCATTGATCAATGGCCTGGAGGAGGGAGTCCGTTATAGACTGGTAAACTTTGTGGACTTGTGAGTGACACTAAATTGTCCAAAACAGTGGACAAATCAAAGGAAGGAGAGCTGGGAAGAAAGGGGACCGACACACACTGGGGTAGTGGTCCATAAATGGAGTAGGGAGTTTTGTGATATTCATCTGGAGGTGAAGAATCCATGTTGCACATACACCCTCTATAGTTCCACAGTGCACAGCAAAACAGGAAATTATCTGGTGGTGGTGGTGGTGGGGGTAACGGAACAGTAAGCTGTAGTTTCACAGTGCACAGTGAAACAGAGGAAAGTATCTGGTGTGTGTGTGTGTGTGTGTGTGTGTGTGTGTGTGTGGGTAATTGTGAACAGTAAGCTGTAGATTTACAGTGCACAGCAAAACAGAAGAAATTCCTTCATGTGGGTGGGGTTAAGTGTGAGCTGTACGCTGAAGTCAAACAGGTTTATATGTTGGGTTTATTAAGTACTGTTCAGGCTTTAAAAGCAGAGTTTGAGCAATTACCGAGGAAGAATGCAATGAGGGTTACAGCCTCAGGCTGCCTCCTTACCTGATTTTGCTGCCTTTATTAAAAAAAAGTTAAAGCGTGACTTCCTTTTATTATACAAGAAAAAGGCACACTAATAACTATATAATAGTTACTAGTCTCTGGATGGTTTTGGTTTGGGCTCCGTCTGATTTCTTTTGATTAGTTTATTACACAACCTGTTAAATCAGAGAGTCTCAGACTATGCTGCTACTGCTGTGCCTGTATCCTCCTATCCTATATTCCTGAGAGAGTACGGTTTCCTTTCCATCCATGAGGCCTGTTTCTGCTGGCAAGTTTGTATGTCCATATCCATCCATCCAGACGGGTCCTTGTTTCTGAGCCAGGACTCGGGGGAATTTTATCTGATATCCATTTGAGAGACTAATCTAGTAGACTGTCTGCCTGTGTATTGTTTTTTTTCCCTTTTATGTGTGGAGAGGACTGTGGTTTGCCGTTTGCATATGATCTTACGTTTGCTCCTCTCCCCACTTTATTATTAGTATAATTGTGGTACAATTCATGCCAGGGCACCAAGCTAGGCTTCCAAAATGAACCCGTAAAACTCTATAAAAGACCTTAGGTATATTCTTACCTTTTCCCAGTTTAGTAACACCATCAAGCTCTTGAACAGTTTTGTCAGTCTTAACCCTCTATACGTTACATGCAAAAGAAAGAACTTGAAAGACCCAGGCAGTATCTTTCAAATAAAAAGTTTACTTAAAAATGGATAAAAATATGTTAAATTTAAACACAGGACAATATATCAAAGAGCATACAATCACATAAAGAAAAACATGGAAAAAGTACAAAACATAAACTCCTACCACAATACAATTAGACTTTTTCTATCTAATGTATTACCTCTTTACAGTGCTTAAGTTAGATCAGAGATCTGGTTTCTTAAGAGTCCAAAAAGATATGTCACAAAGATCTGACACAAGTCCTAGTTAATCTGTGTCTCTCTCATACACACCTTCTATGATGCCATCTAGCTCCTCTTTTAGAATATAAAAAATATACAAACAGTGATCTTCCTGTCAGGAGATATTTTAAATACTGTGACTTCAGCAAAAACTAATTTCCCAAGTTGTGACAGTCTTTAATCAAGCCTTTCCTTTGATCTTGTGTGGTTTCCTGTTCCCAAGGCAGGTCAAAGATTTTACAACTTTTCACACCATGGTGGTATAACATGTTTTTCCTGTAAGACGTCATAAAAGTTCTGAGCCCTATATCCTGGCAGCTGGGTCAGTTCTAATTAAGACAGGAAGACAGGAGACCCTTAATTAAGTCTCTCTAGTCTTTTACTTACCTCCTGGTTTCAGGTCACTTGTCACTTCACTGACCTGGGGGGGAGGGGCACCCATAGCACAGGATGTCTCATGTGAGACACTCACATACAACATTCTATATTACAAATATCATAGAACAATCATAACCAGCTGGCCAAGCATCACACAGTTAACCATCACCCTCTGTCGCTTATCCAATAACCAGTTCCTAACCCAGTTTACCATTTTGGATCTCACTCCTAGGCTGCTTAATTTGTTTATCAGTCTCCTGTGCAGCACAGAGTTGAAAGCCTTGCTGAAGTCTAGACCATGTATACTGCCCTCCCAGATCTATGTCTCTGGTCACTCAGTCAAATAAATCAATCAAATTCATCTGGCAAGACCTGCCCCCCCAAGTTGTGAATCCATTCTACCTCTGGCCTTGAAGCCCATTGGGTTCAAGATACTCTACCAACCTTTCCTTTAACAAGGCTTCCATTAATGTCCCCACCAGTGACGCGAGACTGACTGCCCCGTAGTTGCTAGCTTCCTCCCTGCTGCTGCTCTTATGGAGAAGGACCATGTGTACATTCCTCCAGTCCCCCAAAACCATGCCTGTTTTCAGTGAGGTGTTGTATAATGCTGTCAGTGGGGCAGCTAGCACCTCCTGAATGACTTCAGTACCCTTCAGTGTATTTTGTCTTATCCCATAGCCTTGTCCACCTTCAGAGCTGCAAGTCTCTTCAGGACTCTTTCATTTGAAAATGGACTTGTGTCTGCCTCTCCAACCTCTTGTGCTGAAATTTCTCTACCATTGTGCCCGTTATGTGCTGGTTGTTGGAGGCTGCCACTAGTGGTTTGATAATCAAAACATAAAATAGCGGGGAAGGGGGGGTAACCTTGCCTTGTGGCATGGGCCAGGGGGAATGATGAAGAAATCATACTGTATCATTGATGAGGATATTGGCATTGCGATCATTGTACATCATACAGACCTTAGCCAGAAAGTGCCTGCCAAATTCCATGCATGCTAGGACTTCATAAAGGTACCCCCACTTCACCAAATCAAAGGCTTTTTCAAAGTTAATGACAATAGCGTCGGCTGGAGTGGGTGTCTGTGGGGTGACTTGCATCAGGCTTACCATGGTCCTCAGGTGGTCTGAGCTTAGTCTGCTGTGGACAAAGCCCACTTCTAAGGGATATATCAGATGGGGCAGAAGGGATTCTAGGATGGCAGCCATGGTCTGCACATAGATCTTGCTATCCACTGTAATTAGAGATATTGGGTAGTAGCTGACTTTAAGAGTGGGGTCCCTGCCATTTTTTAAGGGAACTGTGATGGTCACCATGGCCATCATGAGGGGAAAGTGCCAGTTGTGTCAAGTTCAGATAGTAACCTTTGCAGCACTGGACACAGAATTCAGCAGGCAGGTCGACACCCCCAGGAGCCTTGTGCAGATGTTATAATAATTTAGGTAATTTAGTCGGTCAGTAGATGTCCATTTGTTTCCAAGACATCTACTAACTGCCTAAATTACCTAAAGTATTGTGATACACAGCTCCTTAGTTGTAGGTTACTTTCGATATGTATTTAACATCCATTACATCCGAGAATTCTCTTAAATATTGAAGTTGACCAAGGTTTTCTATCGTCCCATATCATTGTTGTTTATTGTTTCAAAGATCTTGTAGAAGTTTGTCGAAAAGCAGATTTCTAGATTATCAGAGTTCAACAATCTTCTTAATGTAACTCAACCTGGTTTCTGGCCAAAATATAGTACCAATTTAGTTCTAGTGAGGGCTGGTAATGACCTTCAAGGGATGGCTGATAGTGGCCAAGTAGAAGGTGCAATTTTATTGACCTGTCAAGGTCTTTTACAATATACCACACTCTTGTAGGAAAGATTAAAGATTTTCTTAGTATGTAATTACTTTTTAGTATGTTTTATGTTATGTATGTATGTATGTTTTAATTATTTATGTAATTATGTTTTATACTATGTAATTAATTATGTTTTTACATTTTTATGTAATATGATTTTTTGTAATTTTTATTATGAATTATGTAAGTGGATAAATAGTTGCTAGTCTAAAGACAGCAGGTCTCAGTTAATGGGGTAAATTCTCATATCTCCTTTGTGAAAGTGAAGTGCCCCAGGCTCTCTCCTGGGGCCATTGCTCTTCTCTCATTTTATTAATCACTTATAGTTAACATGCAGGATGTGTCTGTTTATTTATATATGGGTGACACTATAATTTATGATTAGAGCAATGGCATCTCTTCACTGCAGTTGAAACCTCAAATGGCTTTTAATGAGATACAGATATTGTTCTGTGCCAATAAACTAAGTTTGAATGAAAATAAATCTCAGCTGATGCTGTTTAGCACAACTAGAAACATTCAAACTGAATCAACAGTCTTATCACAGTTGAAAACAGTACCTCTTTGCAAAATGGTCCATATTGCAAATGCTTAAGTTGTGGTTAGATGAGAACCTTAACTCAATTATACCTCATTGGCCATTCTGTAACAAGGTTAAGCAATGGAAAACTCAGACTTCAAAAAGTGCTCCAGGTGGTAATGAGTTAAATGGGACTATCATCTGTCTGCAGATATAAAAGGTTAATACAAGTACTGATTTCTCTATCACTACAAACTGTATTTTTCTCAAAAGTAAGATTGTAAATAACGCAAACTGTGATATTGCCATTACTCAATTATGTTGACATTGGTTTTTAACAAAAAGCCAAATCCACTTACTCAAATGAAATCTAGTGAACTAGAAACTTGCTTGATTCATTTTCCAAGCCTCTAGAAACACTCATCACTATATGCTGTTAATAAATCTTGGTTGGTTTCCTTTGGACTAAAGGCATTTGGTGTATGCATTGGTAATTATGTGATCATGGGGAATTGTGTTAAATTTAAAGTAGCCTATGTATCCTTGATCTCATTGCCGAACAAACTATCAAGAGTTATCTCAGAGCCACTGCTAACTAAATTTATCACCCCCAAGTCAACAGTCACCTGTGACGGGCATCTCCATCCTTATCAAATCTTAAGTACTGGTTTAGTAATAATTGTAAAGCATGTTGCCCTTCTTGTGTTGAACCTACTATCTACATCTTTAATTGGTCTATAATAACTGGTGATCCCTGTTATCAACCCATTTTGAGAACTGTAAAAGTCGTATCAACCCGCGGGTTGATCGAAAAATCGTATCAACCACTTTTACAGTCTGCCAAAACCTCCTGCACTTTTCGCATTCAAACTGAACAGTTTCAAACACAGCAAAAGCAACACGGAGACCCGCTGCCAAAACGCTCCTACTTCCGCACTAGTAGGCACTTGCGCTTCATGCGTTATGTGATGTCAGTCTTTGATGAGTAACGCATGTAAGGAAGTAGGAGCGTTTAGTCTCGCGTCTCCTCGTAGTGGTAATACTTATATTTAATTTGTTTTGGGGCCAGTTATTATAAAAAATAAAACATATGTAGGGGGTTGAAATGAAGTTTTTCCCCACACCCTCGTTGTGTGATAATACTTAAGCCTCTCGAGCTTCGCTCTCGAGGTTTACATATTATCACACAACTTGGGTGTGTGAAAAAACCCCATATCAACTCCCTACATATGCATTATTCTCTATGTCTTGTTTAACTGATATGAAAAGTTATAACACATTGCTGCTCCTATTAAATTTTAACATATTTGTATCATATTTTTACTCTTCTTGGTAAACCACTGTAAATGAGTTTTGGCTCACTTGGTTGTGTAACATCTTCTCTCCTGTTTTAAATACAAATCTTGAACTGCTCCTTGACAATGGTTTTAGCTGTTTTCCCTCAAGTTAGGTCAGACTAACCAGCCGGTAATTACCTTAGTCATTCCTTTCCCCACTCTTAAGTAAAGGTAAAATCCTCCAATCTGCTAGGACAATATCAATTTCTGGCAATCAATTAAACAAGTGTTGTGAGGGGTGCTGCCAGTACTGAGCCTTTCTCCTTGAGAACTTGGGATGCAGCCTGTCTGGCCCCAGTAACTTGTTCACTTTCAACCCCATAAGGTCCTTGAATATCCTATCCTCAGCATTATCCCCCAGCCTAAGCATTAGCTCCCTCCCAGCTTTTGGACCATATTCAGGGAGTGGCCTCCGCTACTGTGCTGTGAAAACTGAGCAGAAGTATTCATTCAAGATATTTGCCTTTAGTCTGCTCTGTACCACCCATCCCCCATCTCTTCAGTTTTTGATTCCCTCTTTAATTTTCTCTTTTCCCAAATGTGCCAGAAAAAGCCTTATCATTTTCCTTTACCCCTCCCTGTTCTGAGCTCTGTCTCCACCTTGGGTTTCACTACATTACTGGCCTCTTTCAGTCACTGAAGTAGAACTCCCCACTCTCAATTTGGCCTGTTCTGTATTTCCTGAAGGCCAAAGTCTGGACCCTGATTGCCTCTCCAACACCTTTCTGCAGAACCATATTGGCTTCCTATGCATCTTAACATTCTCAACCTGTCTCAGGTAGTCTTAGATACCTACTGGATCTTCCTCTTAATGGGAACCCATTTATTTTCTGCCCTTCTAGCTGATCTATCCCTCAGAGTCTGTTATTGAGAACCTCCTTCATCTTCCTAAAGTTTGCCTTTCCCTTCCAATTAGCATCTCAAAGATGGAAAACACAACCATGAAAGCACTGGTTTTGCTAGAGAGTGGTATCTGTGTGGAACTCACTGCCAGTTGAGGTGATAACTAGCAGAACTATGGATTCCTTCAAGCATAGACTAGACAGGTTTATTTTGGGTAAATTAAAATTAAGATACAACTGAACTAAATAAATTAGTAAATTATGAAATACTAGCAAAGGAAAATGATAAATATATAACTTTAAAGGCAAGCATTAAGGATGCAAGTCTAACTAGCTTGAATTTACCTATGAACCTATTTCTAATGTCCAGATGCAATGTTTGTTATTTGTTAGGAAACCATCTGAAAGATGTCTACAAGTGTTTGATTTCTAGTACAGTATTTTAGTGTTTTACATACACATTTGAGAAGCATGCATATACTAATGATTTCTTGGGGTTCAGTGGGGCAGAAGGCAACTTGTGTCATGTCCCCCACTGAGCACTATAAAGTGTGCATGCCCCCAAACAATCTCTGGACACTCCTTTTCTTTGTTGGCATCTTTGAAGCCACTCTGCTGCTCTACCAGTGTTCTGTATGCTTGCCTTTCTTTAGCTGTTCCCCAGCTTGTTGCAGCGTGATGCTGCTTCTCAGCTCTCCTTCCACTGCAACTCCATTCCCCTTGTCTCACCATTCCTATGCACTTGTACTGCTTGCTTTTGAATGGCAAAACAAGAGGAAAGGAGTACAGCTCACTCTTCTGTCACATCTTTTCTTTTGTCTCACCCTTCTTATGCTCCCATGCTGTCTGCTTTTCTCCTGCAGGCCTCCTGCTGCTGCCATTTCCATCCTTGGGGCTAGCACTGCTCCAGTTCAAGTGATTCCAATGATGGCTCCTATGCTTGCTCCACTTCCTAGTGTGCTGTCAACTCTGTTTTGGCTTTAGGCATCCTTCCTTGTGCTTTTTCAGCCAGTCTGTCAGCCCTGCTTTTGGCTGTGTTGTTGCCATAGAAGCCATTCTAATGATTCCTCCTGTCTTTTTTCCCCTGCCCTGCTGTGCCTGTTGTACTCTCTGTTGGCCATCCATTGTTTTCCATGCCTTCTCTTGGCCCTTGGCTGTTGGTTGATTCCTGTTCTGCACTTACTTTTGTGCCCTCTGCTCTGCAGTCAGTCTTCAGTATGTTGACATACCTCTGCCCTCCCTGGTGGCTTTCCTCCTGCCTGCCATGATGGTGGCTGCTTTTTGTCTTGTACTGGCTCTCTGCACTGCTCTCATGCCTTGACCTCCAGTTGCCTAGGACATGATTTCTTACTTTACCATCTTGCATTTTTATGCTCTTTGCTTAATCCTCGACTCTCTGCTTTCCCTTCAACACTGCCCATTAGCATACCCGACAGTTGTTCAGCTACCCTTCTTGGGACATAACATTCATACCATCATGTTTCAAACAGGGTTATGCCCTCTACTACCGTACTGCAATACTCATTCCTTTGGCAGGAGCCCAAACACATGGGATGGCCTGCATCCTTCAGAAGAGGGCACCAGGATGCTAAGGCACAAGTCTGTAGACTGCATCAAGGCATTTTAAACTTAAAGCTGTTTAACATCTATAGTGGGGAAGAGCTGAAAACTGTAAACCAGAGGGTTTTCTAAACAAGGAATACTCAAATGTCAGGCAGATCACCAGTGGGGTGCCAACGTGCCACAGGGATAAGTCTTTGGATGTTTCCTCTTCAATGTTTTTTTATTTGTGATATTTGAGTTGGGATCAAAAGGGAGAACAGCCTGTTCACATATTATAGAAAGATACTGATAAAAGGGAGCAAAGTACATAGGAGGAGCTAGAAAGGCTGGAGATGTGGACAAGAGTTTGACATTTAAAATTTAGCACCAGGAAATGCAAGGTAATGCACATAGGAGCAATAAATACAAGGATGGACTACAGAAAGGATGGGGGTTCTATAGGGAATGTGGCAGACAATAGGGATGCTGAGCAATAAGACTGAGCAATTTGAAGACAACAGGACAATGTAACAAGGCAGTGCAGAGGATGATTACAAGCCTTGGATTTATAGGAAAGGACCTTAGCAGCAGGAGGAGGAGCACAGTGATTCTAGCCACTGCACAGGTCCCTGGTTTGTCCTCACCTGGAGTGCTGTGTGCATTCCTGGAACCCGCACTTAATGAAAGATAGGGACAGGATAGAAGTGGTGCAAAGGAGGGTAACCAGAATGATCAAGGGCCTGCAGGATAAGACCTACATGGAGAGGTTATCAAACTTCAACATGTACAATGTTGAGATGGGGGGGGCATAATACAGATGTACAAATACCACCATAGAATTAACAGAGTAGACAGTGGAGAGTTGTTTATGCCAAGTGGGGAAGACCACCACCGGGGGAATGCCATGAAACTAATGGTGGAGGATATTTAAGGAAGACATCAGAAAACATTTCTTCACAGAGAGGGTAGTGGAGGGGTGAAACAGGAAGCCAAGGGAGGTAATCTGTGGAAAATCAGTGGGGGAGACTCAAGTATGGGTGGACTAGGCATACTGTATGGGGCTGGTGAAGTCAGCAGCAAAAAGGAAGGGAGGAATGGGGCAGTTATGAGCCACGAAGGCCCTCACAAAATCAGCAGTAGGTACAGCTGGCAGGCTCGATGGGCTACAGGATATTTTTCTACTAACAACATCTATGTTTCTATATTACTTGCAATGACCATGAAGAAAGGTGGTGTTCTTTCAGTTGGTGTCCACAAGCCTTGGAGGAAAGACTGGAACTAGGTGTTATGAGAATACTTAAAGTGTGGTGCAAGCAAGCCACATAGTAACATGCAATCAATGATGCCCAGTCATACTGCAGTTTGTTTCTCTGTAGGGAGGTTGATGCCATTCAGAGGAGTGAGCCCAGTCCCTCCTGGCTGTTTTGGAGGCTCTTTTTTAAGCACAGCGTGTTCCAGAAGTTGAAGATGGAAGCAGCCTTTCAGAAGTGTCTTTTTCTGCTATGCCTCAGGTGAGGATTTGTCATCATTAAGCAACACTCAGATATGACAAGTTTAACCCTTGCTCATTTGCAAAGTTTAACTGTGCATTCCTTATATGATCCTTTATTTTCTGCTGGGTTACCAGTGCATGGCAGATATGAAGCAATCAAACAGAGTTCAGTCTATTCCTCCCAAATGGTAATCCTTTCAAATATAATGTCTTACTCACTTATTCTTTCCTGTATTATTTTCAAATGGGGTTGCCATTTGCAGTGAAACTTAATTCATAACTCGTCTGAAATCTGATAACCAAGCAACCCCTTTGAAAATCATAACGTGAAAGAACAAGTGAGAAAAGAAATACATTTGAAAGGACTGCCACTTGAGGGGGTGCAACAAATTCGCTTTGCTGTGGAATTTGCCACCAAACTTCCTGTGGGAGAGAAGGAACTTTTGACTTTGTTTACAGTTTCATCATTTTATGCTGTTTGAGACAAAATTAAAAAAAAGTGTTCATGCTCTTAATAGTACTGTATTTTGGTTTTCAGGTAAAGGTAGCATCAAGGCGCAACAGTAATTACTGTAAACTGTAACTGTCTTTCATAAACCCAATGTGTGTCAGAGGAAGAGAAAGACCTGGGCTTTGCTATCACAAATAATCTAAAACCATCTATGCAATTGTAGGTCAGGTCCATCGCCTTGTTGGCTGGTCCTGAATGCTGACCGGCCCTCAGTTACTTGAGAGGGCCGTCCTGGGTTCTTAAAAGACAGGACCAAAACTCACTATACCTTTTTTAAGTGTGGTGCCTCCACCTGTGGACATGGGCAACCTAACAGTGGCTTTTCCCCTTTCCCTAGGAACAATACTTTTATCTCCCACCCCCCTTAGGCAATCCCTAGCAGAGTACAGTTCCCAAAAACAGTTGTAGAGACAGCAATTACCATAAACATAAACCAGTTTTATTTTTAAGGGAAAGAAAGAGGTAAAGGGGCTGGCAACTTGGCTGCAAGAGAAAAAGGTTAGGTTAGGCATTTACAGAACACTTTTTAACACCGGTGGCTATATCAGTAATACCATTACCAGTGCCCAATGTAACTTCTCCCAAGCTCCCCCGTCTGGTACCAGACCTGTTCCAGAATCTCTTCTTGGGGTATTATGGTGGCAGGCCTGCGATGCCACGGGTTGGGGCCCTAGGTGCAGAAATAACACAAGGCAAAGCAACTTGGAGCAGAAGTTACCATTTGTAATCCCCTCATGGAAAATTTATACTTAGCTGACACAGTGCCAGTGGGAAAGGTGTCCTTGCCTTTGGACCACACAGGAGCACTTGGCAAACAGCAGCTTGAGCAAGAGCTTCTCAGCTAACGATGAACTGCAGCTCCGTCATCCCAACAGGAACTGTTCAATGCAGACCTTGATTTCAGGCTGGGTCTCGGGCCAACAGGCCAGTAACAGACTCTTCGGGCCAACAGGTCAGCAACAGGATCTTGGGCCAACAGGCCAGCACCCTTGGATGTAATTTTCATGGCATGGTCCTCTGAGCTAAATATGAGCTCCAGACACTATCTCCTTGAATCTCAGTCTCCTTCTCTAGAGCAAAACCAAAGTTTCCTTCACACAGCAGTAATCAAGCAGAATCTTCACTGGAGCAGCAGCTCCCCAGTCAAATTTAGCACAACTTCACAAAGGCTCAGTGTAGCTTGTCCCTCTTCATGGCTGACAGACTGAGAAGCAAACACAAAGTCCTTAAAATTCTCAAACTTTTTTCAGAAGAAACCTTAGCCCTTAACGTCACAGTAACCACAATGCTGCCACCACTGTGGTTTCAGTCACTCACAGCTGTCTCACAGCTGGATGGAAATCGACTCACAGCTCTCTCACAGCTGAAGGCTTCAAATCCTCAGAGTACTGAGGACAGAAAACTGGTAACCTTCAAGCAGATTCATCTTTGGGTCGAAAAACATTTTTCTCTGCTGGGACTGGAGCCGCTCCTGCAGGAGGGAGTCCCAATGGACTATCTCCTGAACAGAAAGTGTCTCAGGTTTTAGGAGCTCTCTCCAGCTCCTGATTGATTCACACAGTTGACATTCTGAAAAATTAATATTCATTAATCTCCCTCGATGCCCCATTGGTCCCCTGAATTGACGCCTAGAAATGTCCCTGCTTTTATTCCCAAGAGTCTCTAGTATAGTCCCATAGTCCTTTGCTGGAATCCTGGCTCTCCTATTGGCTGGTTGAGGGGTTAGAGGTCACAACTATGGCTGCTGGTGTTCAGTCCCCACAAAGTCCTCACAGATAAATACATTTTCCAGCCAAAACAAACATTTGTAACATTCATTTTCCCCACAGGGTATTAGCCTTCCCCCTGCCCACCTACATACTGCAGGAGATTAAGCTGTCTGTGCACTTCCCCACCCGTCACTGCAGAAAACACTGCCCCCCCATGCAGTGAGTGGGCTCATTAATATTAATGACTAGGCATTAATATTTATAACCCCCTACTTTTTTTAGAGCTATCTGCGCTCTTTATTTAAATACAAAAAATAAAACCTTCTCGCCTGCCTCCTCTGCATTTACCAACACCATTCAACTGACTCAGAGGGTCGAGAATACTGGAGGGACTTAATTTTAGCCACTGCAATGGCAAGAAGAATGCACACACCGTGCATGCGCAGACCACCGACCCACCCGGAAAGCAGTAGTTCACGATCGGTGGCACCTTGGAGGTAGTGGAACCAGACAGTAAGTACAACAGTGTTGTGGGGCTTACACAATGCAAAAAGGGAGCTTCAGGGATGAACAGGATGCTAGGCTGAATAAATAAGGGTCTCACTAAAAGGAGGAAAGGGGTCATTCTGCCTCTCTACAGATCTATGGTGCATCTGCACTAGAATACTATGTGCAGTACTGGAGTCCCTAATGGTCTTCTCCTAGGCCAGAAGACAGACATTAAGCAACTGGAGCAGCACAGAGAAGAGCTATGAAGATTAGCCAGATAATTTTGTATAAGCAAAGACTGTAAAACCTAAACATTTACTCACTCGAGGAGACAAAAGAGTGAGGGGACATAACTGAGACCGTTAGATATCCCAAAGGTATTAACACAGTCAATCTTGGAAGTCTTTTAGATTCAGAGAAAATAAGAACACAAGAGGGCACAGTAGCAAATTGGTGGTTGGAAGATTCCGGGAAGAGGCCAGGAAACACTTCTTCACAAAAAGAGTGGTCACAGGGTGGAGCAAGCTATCAGAGGAGGTTGTCTAACAGAAAATGGTTGAAGGATATAAAAGAGGATGGGCTAGAGTCAATGGGCTAAGAGTGACAGGGGAGGGGGACGAGATCTGTGTAACACATATTGCGTGCATTCTGTAATGAGCAGACTCGATAGACTGTAAGGCCCTCTTGTGCTGGCGGTTTTGTATGTTTGTATGTTTTAAATGGAGCTACAAGTACAGAAAGTGAGGTGAAGCCATAAATGCATTAAAGTTTTGCCTATCTGAGAATCACAAGGTTTGGATATGTAAGTAGTAAGCCATGACAGGGTGTATATCATAGCATTTTAAGACAAACCCCATGGGTATAGTAAAGCATGGGGCCGAAGGCTGAGTGTCTTTTTGCCCCTGGGATGTGCATTAAAATCCTATGATGTACACCCTTGATGGGCATATTATACTTAAAATGACTCTAAGTAGTTTTTTTTGGGGATGAGGAATGAGATCTGCACCTGACCATGCATTTACAGAGATTTAATGTATGTTCAGGTGACATCTCTCAGCCAAAGGAATTTCTAGATTTTTCTTGGCAGTTTATAAAGAGAGTTGTTACATTTTTATGCAATGAAAGCAAACCATCCAGTAATTGTGTAACTATGGGGCTATATTTCTGCACTCTCACATCCCATTCCCCATGACACAGCTGGAAGTGAGCTGTTAGCTCAGTATTTTTCCTGGTGAAACTCTTGAAATAAATAAATAAGAAGTAAAACTAAATGTATTGAGGGCTGTGTGCTCACATGTTTAAAGGAGGGGGTCATCCATTTAAGTTTCTGTATCATATCTACTTGTTAGGCCACGGCCTAGTAACTCTTAAAAGTATTAATATGGTCTTCTCCTAGGCCAGAATAATATAGGTTGCAGAAATAAAATGCCATCATCCAGCCATATGTCCCTGTACTGAAAGCAAAGCCTGAGGTGGAGTGTACACCATCTCAGGGGCATAGAAACATAGAAGATAAGGGCAGAAAAAGATACAAAGCCCATTAAGTACGCCCTAGAATAGTCCTACTGCCAACCTCCCCCTACAGTCTCACTTTTCATTTGCATCCTCTAGATACTACTAATCCTCTTAAGGCTATCCCAGCTGGCAGACCTCAATGCTGATATGAAATGCACTTATGGAAGTGTTTCTACCTCAAAATGTATCTGTGTTTCAATGTTATGAAATGGAAGTGTTGTGATGGTGCCAGTCAGACTGCTAGCCTGGGAGACTAACCCTGCTAATTCAGGGGGTTATGGTTTAGTTTCGGTGTATTGTCTCATCTCGAGGTCACAATGTGTTCCCACTATGGCTAAGTCTGAACTGGGAGAACTTTAACTCTGCCCAGAGACTGTCTGTCCAAAACACCAAAGAACCAACTTTGATATTTCTTCTCTCCTAGCATCCTTTTACAGATTGGTATGCTCACTCCAAGTGTTCTAAACATCAGTTGCCTTGGGTTTCAGATTTGGTACCTGTCTGAGACAATGACTTCAGTATACTGAAGAGTCCTAAGAGGACAAAACACCTGATTGTGCTTTATCATTCTATGCCAATACTGGATCAGATGTACAGTAATATAATAATAAAATAATAAAAAATGATGACGATGAGGATGATGAATAAGAAGATGCAGATGAAGATGATGAAGATAAGAAAGATATCTGCTCTGGTGAAGCCTTAACATTCTGACTTTCACAATATCATGATATCTTGCATTGGGATTGAGGCTTTAGAGTATGGGTTCATTCTGGAGTTTGGAAAGATGCAAGGAACAGTGTCTGTGAGGCTGCAGTGAGAAGGAGCACAGATTGAGTGTCTCTCACTTTTCCAGTAGCAGGGGCCTTCCCTACATCAAGGGGTGGTGGTGGCAATCCTGATATGTATAAGTAGGGCATGGTATTCCTTAACCACCTAAATCCAGTGATCGCAACACCCATTGCAGGGAATAAAAATACCCCCGTCTCCATAGGATCTATCCCAAGTCTCCGGGCAAAACTAAAGTAATTCACATTGTGATTAATTAGTTTCTACACATCAGGTACTGGTAGAGCACACTGCAGTGGGAGGTGTGTCTTGCATAACTAGCAGCTACTAGAGAAAGGAGTGTGTGTGGCTGTAGGAAATTCCTCAGACATTTTGACAGTGAGCCTGTAGCTTAATGGTTAGAGTGCTGGAATGGCATACCGGAGATCTGAGGTTTGAATCCCAGTAGGCCACACTTTTCCTTTCTCATTTCCATCCTTGATTTAAAAATATGTATACCTTGCAGGGGTTAAACTGCACTGAGAAAAAGTGGTATTTCTAAGACAAAAAGAAATTTCCCAGTGTAGCCATGCTTTTCATTCATTTCCTGAAAAAAAAAAAACAGCAGGAAGAATGGGGGTGAGGGGAGTGCGGTTGTGTTCTGAAAGCACCCAATGATAAACTTCCACACATTTTTGGTAACTATTACCCAGTTACCATGTTATACATAACTTTTCTGTTTTTTAAAACATTTGGTATAGAAAATGCCTGTCTATACCAACATCTTATAGCCATTGCCACTTTTCAAAGTTTACAGGGACTGAAATTGTACAACAATAATTCATTTGTCAATATCTCATACATATGTATATACACACAAAATTAAAATACTATTCCTCTTCTACCATGATAATTGTAAAAACACATTCTTACACCTGCACAATTATTTCTCATTCTGTGCCTAGTACTCCTTCTTTATATATTTTCTGCATATTTGAGTCTTATAATATCACACTGATATTTCATACAGCTGGCTATATGTGTGCCTACTAGCAAACATTCACCCTTTTTTTGAACTATTTTTCTCTCTGCATTCAACATTACTGCTTTCCCTTTTCTCTATGAATTTTTTTTTAATTTCAGTATATTACTGTTTTTTACCCATAAAGCCTGAGACGTATCTTGATTCTTTACCTACTTCCCATATTGTACTCTTTCTGCACTTTTTAAATCTCCTTTTTACACCACTAGTATTTCTATTCATTTGTAGTACCAGGACTTCCTCCAGCCTCCTCCTAGCACCTTCTTCCAGTACACAGAGACACTTCTGCTACTACTTCCCTGTCGTTCAGGGTTCCCTTGATGATACATCAGGATGGGCCTCCTGCAGCTTTCCCCCCTGGTGGAATCTGCCTGTTGTGCCACAGCAGTTACCCCCGAGTATTTGGTCATCGTAGCAGAGGTCGATCCAGAGCATATCAGGTGGTCAACTTGGAGATGGCCTGTTGTGGCTGTGGGGGGCAGACAGTACATCATACAATATGCCCATTAGTGCCTTCCTCTTATACACAAGAGCAATCATGCAGAGATGCTTCTGGGTATGTTTTGTGTTCTTCTGCATACAGTGTGTCAGCATCCACTGCTCCTCCTGCCTTTTGCTACTGGATTCCCAGGTGTACTCCGCCCCACATCAACTGGATGTCAATAACACAATAGGACCCACCTTCCTCCCCCATGCCCCCTGCTGGAGAGAGCTGTCCTGGGACACCTCTGACCTGTTACCTTGTCCATGGACCATTTTATCAGGATGCCAAAATAGGATATTTCTGGAATTGTTTGGAACCCTTGAATCTTCACTTCTACCCCTACTCTTTGACCAGTCCTCTGGGTCCCTTCTTTCCACTTACTCCCTTTGTCCTTCTGTTTATTTTAACCTCTGCTACCTACACACTTGGACCCTCTTCTGTTTTGTCCCTTCCTTGTGGTCCCCACTGCTTCCTGATTGTCCTAGGAACCAACTTTCTTTCATGAGGCCAGGGTCCGACTGTGCTCCTGTCCTACCTTAAGTAGAATTCTCTGCAGAGCTGTGAACTACCTCTCGGACACCCATGGAGATGCCACACTCCAACTTCTTGGCACTCACACTCTGAGACACTTCGTGTGTAGGGATGCTTGGACCTACAACCCTAAAATATCAGTCCAGACACCCTGCAGATATATTTTGAAAGATTGATATTCAGTATCCCGAACTCTACAGGACCAAGTTCGAAGACTAGATTCCGGTATCCATAAAGGAACTTACAAGTAATGTGGAGGCTCCGTCCCGCACTCCCCATGTGGGGGTCTCTGACCCCACAGCCCCATAACTTAAGATCAAACTCCAAGGGGTGGATCTCAAAGTAAACAAAATGCAGGGGGGTGAGACTGTGCAGACAAAATTTCTGGTGCACGGGAACAGATCCCACGTCTATCAGACCATGCTGGCTGAGCTGCTAATGGCTTAGACCTCCACACCACAGGAATATCTCTGCCAGCTTCTGCATTTTTTAGTCCCAGGTGGTGCCTGGCTAGGGGTAGGGTAGTGGTTCATCACATCTGCTACCATACCCCTGTTGGCATCTGCTTTCTTCCTGTTGGGCATTTGGGTGTCGGGGGACTGAACTCAGTCCTGTCAGTTTCAGGATTCTGAGTTTCAGTCTCCATAATAGATACCCACCCTGCTCCTCCCACTGATTGGCTGCATATATCATGTAACCAAAAGTCCCTGCACAATATAGCACTGTCCCTCAGATTAAGTTCTCCTCACAGAGCAATCAACAACAACCTTTAAAGTGTTTTTTTTTTTTTATTCCTTAAATGTCCCACTTACTCACCCAGTTTAGAAAACCACTGCTGTGTCTGGCTTCCACCAACACGTGGCATCCTTAACAATTCTGAGCCCTCCTCTTCTCCGCTCTGTTGGCTTCCTCCTCCTACTCTACTCTGATGATCAATATATCATGTGACCAAGAACATCCTGCACAACATGGCACTACCCCAAAGATGTAGCCCTCCCTTTCACAGCAGTCAACAACAAGCTTGCATTTAAAGTTTTTGTATTTTTTTTTGTCTGTAAACACTGCGAAAATCCTACTTATCCACCAAGCTCAACCAAACCACCCAATTCAACTGCTGTGTTTATCTCCTGCCAACACTTGACATTCTTAAGGTCGTGCCTGAAAATAGTCACTTGCTGGCTAGTGCACCTACCAGTTAACAAAAACAAAATAAATAAAATAAAAAATTAACTTAGTACAGAGACTCTTCTTCTCCTCCTCTCCTCCTCCTCCTCTGATTGGCCACATAGATCACATGACCTTCCCCCACTATATGGCCCTGCCCTCAGGTGCAACCCTTCCTCATATGGCAGTCAGTAGAAACTTTGTATTTAAAGATTTTTTGTATATTTTAGTATTCTAGGTGAAGTAACACTAAGGTGGAATACTCTGTCACAAGTGCAGATTTTTATTAGATAACATATTTCACTTAAAGGTGACTTAGAAATAATCCAGTGTACCGCAACAAACAAGAACTATGCCAGGACTGATGGAATTACAGCAAGAAAGTAAGATGTGGTGCAACTCTTAAATACAACGGCTGCCAATGCCATTGCTGTGAGTCACCACTAGTGATTCCGTGGGCAACTCCTGTATTTGTTTAATCTGCACATCCACCATAGTTATTCAATTCCTCCTAAAAATATGTTTTTTTTTAACCTTGATTTTCTCTGCAATCACTCATGCCTTCTATCATACCTAACAAAAGCACAGACCTCACTTCTACGAAACAAGGATACCCTGGGAGACTTGAATCCCCTTCAGGACTCTTCCTCTCTCAATCAGCTGGTAGAGTTGCTTGCATTCATGTCTTGTAGATAACCTGGCCCATCTGAGCTATAAAACAACAGCCCCCTTTGCACTCACTGTTAGTTTTATTTGACTTTGGTTGGAGCTCTCAATATTTATGTAGACATGTTCCAGAGAGTTTAAGAAACCCAGGTGGCCTGTAATAAACTGTGACAGAATGCTTCTGTCTAAATACTGTATTTGCCCAGGATTAGTGGGATTTGGGTCATTGCTGGAATTTACAGATCAGTCCCTAGTTTCCAGTCAGAACTCAACTTACTACAATAGTTACAAATAATTCCTTGGCAAGGAAGATCTTGACTGGAACTCTTGCTCACATCAAGGAAACCCTAGGCTTATGTCTCAGTGCAGTCTGATCCTAAACTCCTGTCATAACGACTGGACTAACTTTGCCATTTTGTAGCTACTGTCTGTGGAACAGGATCTCTCTGCAGACTAATTAATTCCAATAGCTCTGCTTAAAGTCTAAACCATCCATTGCTTAACCTCATACAAGACAGCCGCCCAGGGTACAATGAGTTTTTAACTGAAAAATGACATGAAAAACAGAAAGCTCAAAAGAAGCCAAGAAAATGGCCTCTGTGACCTTTGGCACAGGCAGAGGTTGAGCAGGCTTTTCCCCCCCTCCCCTTCTCTCCTTTCACACCCTTTATGTGTGGTGATTGAGGGCTACTCCTCCTTCAAATACCGTGGGGTGTGGTTAGACTGTCATCTCAATTTCTCTGTGCAGGTGTACACCATCCACCTTAAACTTAAGGCTCTTTACAGGAATAAAGCATGTATTTCACTTTCTGTGTGCTGAGAAATCCTCTAGAAAATGATCCTTCTAATTTTTGACACCATCCACCAGACTCTCCACCCTATACTAAAGGATGTTTACAGGAATAATGCATGCATTCCATTTTCTGCATGCAGAGAAATCATCTCAAAAATGATCTGTCCAATTTTGGACTGATGACACTGTTTGCAATGCAGTTCCCAAGTCCATGCTGGTCAGACTGGACCCCCTCCTTCCACTTACTCTTTCTACTGCTTTGCCCTGGACTGTTCACCTCATACACTCCATTGCTGCTTCTGCTCCTCTCTCTGTCCTTCCCCTTCCTTGATGCCAAGAGTCTCTCTTATTCTGCTTCCTTTATCTTCAAATTCTGGCTTAGCTTTCTTTCCTGACCTTACTGCCCTCCTTTCATCTCACTCTGCCCCATGTACTCTATTTGTAATACTGACTTGCTCCCTCCCTACCCTGAAATGCAATCTTCTGCTGACTAAGCTTCAGTCTTATTCTGCTTCTTTTAACTGTGGTATTCTCTGTCCTCTATTGATTATGCCTCATCCCTCTTCACTCATATTCTTCCTTGTGACTTCCTACTCACTTCTATTATTGCCCTTGACTGCATAGTGACCCGACTTCCAGCCCCCTCAGTAGCACCTTTTTGACCACAGCATTACCCTGGGTTTTGCTCATTAGTTCTAGTGCTGAATCTGTTAATTAATGTGAATGTTCCTCTTGTTATGGCTACTGTAAGTTCACTCCATATTTATACTGCCTTTTGCACAGCCATTATAACTTGCCATGTATTTTATTTTATTGCACCTTATTGTCAAGTTTGTGCTGTTCTTCCTCCCTTCCCTCAGGACACATCTGGAAAAGAGCTTCTACATACTCTGTATGTCTTTCCTGGTAAAATGGTTGAACTAAATAAATTAAACTAGATAGACAGACAGACAGATAAATAGATGGATAGATAGCCCATCCTGTATTCCTAGCAAGAGATACTATATACACATACAGACAATGCTTGGCTGTCCTAGCTAGTGTTCCCATTTACCTTTCTTTATAAAAACATACAGCATGACAGGAGGTACACTGGGAAATAAAAGGGGAAGCATAGGTGCACGTCTCAAAGGAAGATACTCTTGTTGTCTATAATACATCTTCAACTGTTTTCAGGATGTTGGTGGAACACACTTGTTTCTCTGCATAAGTCACTTCACTTCAAACCTTTAACTCATTGTTTGTCAAAGTTCTCTGGAGTACACTGCTTATGAAAGAAACTGTATATGTTCACTGTAACATAGTTAAGGTCAGAAGGGACACTAGGTCTTCTGTGATTCCCTTGATAAGTGGAAATATGTCAGGCTAACCTGAAGAGGCCTGAACTGTCTTTATATCCAATGTTTCTGCTGAAAAACTGTCCCCACACTCAAAGGAAAAAAGTGCCTTCCAATGTTACCTCTCAATTTATCACCTATAAGTTTCAGGGTGTGTTCCTGGGCCCTGCTGAGCACTCAGGCAAAAAGTTTCATCTGTTCGACTTTGACAGTACACTTCTGTATGCGAATGGCTGAGATCGTGTCCCCCCTCAGTATCTTTTTCTTCAGGGTGAACATGTTAAGGGCCTCCCATCTCTCCTCATAGCTTTCATACTCCATATTTCCTGATTGTTTTGTTGGCCCTGATTGCACCTTGTCTACTGCTGCAATGTCTTTTTAGAGCTGCTCTGCATAGCAGACTATTTCTTATTGTGATCAAGGTCAGGAAATGTTTTGCAGTTGCCCACTGAAATGCATTGTGGGGCTGGGACATGATTTTTATGGCTGTCAATTGGTTAATAGTGTGCCTTGCTAGTGCTCCTTGAAGCTGTTTGTTAGGTTATGCAAACTTTATATTGGCTGCAGGGAAATACAGGAGAGATTGATGAGCAAGTGGTGAATCTTATGTGAACATGCAGCTGTCTTGGGTAATACACTGAAAAAGCCTAGCCCCCCCCCCCCCATGATAACAAGAATGACAGTGAATGATCTCAAAGAGAAAGTACTCATAAACTCTCAGTCTGCACAACTTTATGAATGCAAAGCTAGACTTTATTTTTTCTTAAAAAAATGAAATTACCTATGTAAAACTGAGAGTTGTCAAGCTTCTAAATTATTGCAGTGCAAAAGGACAAAGAACAGCATAGCTGTGGTGCTATTTGATGCTTGTAAAAACTGAGAAGTATCTCTCCCGGCCTCTGTGTATAATGAGAAAAACAACTAATGCAGGACCTATCATGGAATAAAAAGCAAATCTTACCTTATTCCCGAAACTGTTTGACTGTTTCACAGCCCAATTAAAAATGTGTCCCCTTCTGCAGCTACACTGTTGCCAGTGAATTTGGGCCTGTGTGCCACTCTGGCCCACAGTGCAATAGCATGGGAGACCGGACTGATGAGGGCCCGACAGCATGCTCTTCCTAGGGTGTAATCCTAAGTGCTCGTGAACCTGACTCTGCCACCTAACTATCCCTTTCTCGCTGTTTTTCCTTGTCTGAATACTCAGTCTCAGATCTGCACTCTCACTGACACACACACACACACATTTATGCGCAGACACACACACACACACATTTCAGACCGCCATGACTGCTCCAACCCAGCAGGTTGTGTGTGGAGTGCACATTCCTGTGTCACTGCCATTAGCTGATAATGCTCATCAGATGCAAAGTTTTTGGGAACAAAATGGTGGGTGTAGGCATCATACGAACATATGAAATTTGCCAGCAGATAAAGGCCTAGAGGTCTATCAAGTCTGCTCGAATGTGCAGCTAGCACCCCTTATTCTGCAGCTGCCCCTCCCTTCCACCCTTCCCCTTCATTAACCCTCCCCCTTGTCCTGTCCCATCCTCGTTTGAAACAGTCCACTGTTCTACTGCATACCACTTCAGCAGGTAACGCATTCCACCCAGCCACCACCCTCTCTGTAAAAAAGTGTCTCCTCATCTCCCTCCTGAACCTTCCTCACTCCAGTCTCATATCATGGCCCCTGGTGACCCTCCGCTCCCTTACTTTGAACAGCCCCTCTGTACCCATCTTGTTTATTCCTTTCATGTATTTAAAGGTTTCAATCATGTCACCCCTGTCTCTCCTCTCCTCATAAATTGACCATTCTCTAGTTTATTTATTTCACCAGGAAAAGGCTCCATTGAGCATGCTCATTTACAAGGAGGTCCTGGGAAGGACAGCATATAATAAAATAACTAGTTGCATATTCTACAGTAGTAAGGATAATACAAACATAGCACAAGAAGCTGATAGAAAAGGTCTATATTGCAATTCAGGTCATGTTGGTAAATTATAACAGAAAGAATGTTAAAGAATGCCTGTCTAGTATACACAAAGGGCTGGATATTCAGACTACGTGGGCAGTGGCACAACCATGGGTGCAGCGCAACTTCAGCTAATACCAGGAGCCAGGACCAGGAGATATTCAGCAGTGATGCACCATGGCTCAGCACCATTGAATATGGCATGGAGGCTACATACTGAGCCAGTGCAAGACACAGAGAGGAGCACAGGATGCGCTAGCACAAGTGCAGTTGTGCAAGGTGCATCACCTGCAATATTCAGCTGAGGGCATGCAAATGAGAAGCCATAATATCATAAGGCACAAATGGGGCCATTTAGTGTCATTATTGGCCCTATTGCATGTGATGCGCTGGGTCCCGGTGAATTGCACCTGGCACCCTGCTAAGCTGCTGCCATCAGGGGTCGGAACCCTGCTGGGCTATTGCAGCCCCCCCACTCCCATACACCTGATCGCAGGCATCTGAGTAACTAACTGTAACCCTGGTGGTCTAGCAGTCACTCCCTATGCCTAATCGTGGGCATCTGATTAAATAGAAGTATCCCTGGTGGTCTAGTGGTCCCCTGCAGCCCAATTGGAGGCATCTGATGTAATAAAGGTATCCCTGGTAGTCTAGCAGTCCCCCTGCAGCCCAATCGTGGGCAACTGTTGCATTCATAGATGTACCTGGTGGTCCAGTGGTATCCCCCTTCCCACACTCCCACAGAGGACCCCCAGCCACCGACACCCCCCCCTGTCGTGGTGGCAGCACCCCACCTGCATACTGTGACCGCCCACTGGAGTCACAGGTACAGTATGCTCTGTAAATCTATTGGTCCACAGGTTGGACCAATGGGCTGAACCAAATTGTACTACACAGGGCCAGATATGTGAGATGAATGCATTCATTCACATATCCTGATCCTGTATGGCTGGACTGGTTGCTGAAGCAGTGGTCCAATCTGTGGACCAATAGCTTTATAGAGCATACTGTACTTGTCATTCAGTGAAGCAATTAGAGAATATTGGCAGTGCTGCCCGCTGAAGGCGGAGAACTAACGAGTAACAGAGGATCTGATGAGGAGGAAGCCTACTGGACCGCAAACATCTATGATAAACAACTACCCTTAATCGAACGCAGAGGACTCTTTAGACTCAAGTCGCAACCTCATCAGATGCCCTATCCAGGCATGGGGACCTCTGAACCATCAGGGTTACTTTGTACTCAGATGCCAAGTTTGAGCTGCAGGGGGACTGCTAGACCATCAGAGATACTTTTCTGCTACAGATGCCCACAATTGAGCTTATGGGGGTGGGTGAGGGGGCCACTGGACCATCAGGGGGGTATGTGTGCTTGGCAATGATGTTCTGGGTGGGCGGGTGGACTCCCACAGCTGGTGGCTACTGTGTTGCACCTTGCAATACAGCAGCCCACCTGTTGGTGGCCGGGACTTGCTCCTGCTTTTCCAGGGCTCAACTTTGAGTCCCCCTGTGTGGCACAATGCAGGGTTGCTCCGGCATATGCGCCGCACATCCCAGGTTGAATATTGGGATGTGCCACATATGCATGGGCACGAACCCCTGCATCTGCGTCGCATGGGATTACGTTGCACCCCGGTGCATCGGAAACTGTGCTGCGCCTGGCAGCCTTTTGAATATCCTGCCAGGCCGCAATGCGGGGTTGCGCCAGTGCAACTCAGTTGTGCCAGGCACAACCACTTTGAATATCCAGGTCTGAGAAGGTAAAAAAAACTGCAGTACAGAAGTAACAAGAAAGAGTTCTTTTTTTATTTAGTATGCTTCATTAATTCTTAGTATACATACCAGTATAACAAAGCAGTATTGCAGTAATACATAATATTATACATAAAATTATATACCCATTGTAGTCCTCCAAACGTTTCCCATTCCATTCCATAGAAGATACTTGGAAAAAGGATAGCATCTAAGTTTAATCATAGTTAGCCAGTGCAAGTATTATTAGTAGTGAATGAGGTTGGACAGCACGTTTCTAAAGGTCCCCACTGCTTGGAGTAAAGAAAAGGTATTTTGAGTGGAAACCAATATATGTATAAGCTACATAAAATTTGAGACATTTAGCTGTACCATTCTAACAAGGTAGGAGTATTTTGGGCAAACCAATGTCTCAAGATGATTTTCTTCATGACTGTGACAGGGAGCTCCAGCCACTCTTGAGGAGAGGCCTTTTCTTAAATCTGTTAGAAAAGTTCTTCTGTTTCTTAGCCTAATCTATCCTTTACAATTTACAGTCCACAGGTTGGCCCAATGGCACCCCTCCCTTCTTGACTATGCTATAGTATCCTTTTTAATTTTCCTTTTCCCTCTCAGGTCCTCTTACAGGGAGGTTATTGTGGTGACCTCCAAGTGTATGTAAAACAGGTTGTGTTTATTGTTGTTGGATTTAGTATGTAATAGTACTAAGTCATAAAATACCTTGATGTATATACCTTATGTTTATGAAACCTGTAAATGTTGAAAATACCATGGCACTAGGTGTTTTTGATAATGGTAAAAAAGTACTAGGTGACTATTATAGAAATTAAGTTAGTTGTGGTATTCAAAATGCATTTACATTGCTGTAAACTGAACAAGTCTAAATGTCATGGTGATTTGCCTATATCATGATGCTTTGCATTATGGAAGTATGTATGATGTTGTATTTCTTTGAAACTTGATTTGTTGCCAATGCCCTTTGGGTAATCCTTCTTTCAGTGATTCTGCATTGAGATTCTTTGTCTATAGCTTTTCTTTTTTTTTTTCTTTTTGGGCCCCTACAACCTAAGCAAATGGGGCCCATAAAGGGTAGAGGTTGCATCTCAACTAGTAAGTTAAATCAGAGATCAGTATCAGTAGGTGCTGGATAAGTGCAGAGAAAGGGCATTAATCGTCTGTTGCTGCAAACTGATGTACTGAAGGAGGTATATGACATTGCAGAAGCTTATTTCCTGTATTTTGAATAAATGTCACTCAGAGATTGTGTGTTGAACCTGAAGTTCAGTGTCTGGTCCATCTGTTATACCACAACCCCTCCACAGTGACAATCGAAATCAAGCTAAAATTATATCACTTGATACCTATCAAATCTTGAATGTCCATTCCCAGTGTACAATTCTCAACAGTAAAGGCAGAAGAGTTACCTAAACCTTGATCTAAACTTTTAATTATATTATTGGCCTTTGGACAGTGCCATAGGATACGTAACAGTGACCCTACTTCAGCATTGCATCTGGTACAATTTTGTGAGTTCAAATTCCTCACTTGTATAATCATTCAGGAGTGTTATATATTGCATGTATTAGTTTAAATTTGGGTATATTTGTATCCGTCGAAAGGAATATATAAATGAGCATTTTGCCAAACATGCTTAAAGTGAGTTTCGGCACGAGGTTGGTTCAGAGCTTTAGACCAATAATTATATGTTGATTTATGTATAGTAAGTCTGTCTAACAGAATTGCTTTATAGATTTTAGATATAGCATGCTTTTCTAGGTTAATTTCTGTTAGGGTCTCTGAAAAATAAGGTAAAAAGTTAATGGCTTGGGGTTTCCTAATTTGGCATGTAACAGATATTGAATCTGAAGATTAAGTCAGGTAATCTTTCTTAAACTAAATTTTTTAGAAAGAGTTACATATGGGATCCATTTACTATCTTGAATCAATTGACTTAGTGATATAAGTCCCTTACTGGAACAAATATAATTAACCAATACCTTCCTCTGTATTTTAAAACTTGGATTGAGCCAAATTGGCAGTTTCCAAGGGTTGGCGAGATCTTGCCTCATAAACTTATTAAGTTGACTTAATATTATTAAGGAAATGCCAATAGGGGTATATTTTAAAGGATTAGGCAAGGCTTTATATTTAATATAAAATAGTGCTGGTTAATAAATTTTATTTATAGCACATAGTTCTGATTCTATAGTAAAGCATTGAGGGGTATAAGGTAATTCCCCAACCTGGTTTCTGATTGAACTCCATCGAATATATTTGGCAGTCTGTGTGGAAAAATAGCATATGAGGGGATCTGGCGCCCAGCCCACCATTAATTTTAGGAGCTGTCAGACATAAATAAGCTTATTTGTAGTTTATGACATTGTTAAATAAAATTTGAAAATACTTTCTGCAAGTTATTAAACCAGTTGAATGGTAGTTTAACAGTTAACATTATCATTGGGTACAATATTTCTGGGAGAATGGACATTTTTAATAAATTAACCCTACACATGGAGATAGTGCTAACTTTTGCCATCTATCCAAATCTGCTTTTATAAGACATATAGGTTCTAAAATTACTATTAATAGTTCTATGCATAGGGTGTTCATTTTAATTCCTAAATAAATGAGATCCTGGTTATCCATTTGAATCCCCAACCAGAAAACTCATTTTTCTTAACAAGATGGTTTAATGGTAAAAGTTGTATTTTCTCCACATTAAGTTGATAGTGAGAAATTGCACTGAGTTCTTTAATTTCTTCAAGGACTGACATTAAAAAGTATTGGGGTTGCTCTAGTGGGAAGGATATCATCTGCATATATAACATTTTGAATTGTTTACAGCCTAATAAAATGGCATAAATTGAAGGATTAACATTAATCGTCAAATTAAAGGTTCCAGGTATAAATTAAATAAAAGGGGATAGAGGGCAGCCTTGATAGGTTCCATTGTATGGTACCCCATGATATAGGTGAAGCAAATTGAGCGATTCAATTTGCCGCCCTAAGGAATAGCAGTATGAAAGAATAGTGGGGTAGTGAATAGCGACTGTGGAGGGACAGAATAGTGAGGGCGAATATCTGGGAAGTGTAGAGTTATGTGGGCTAAATGGAGGAGTTCAGCATGCTGCTGCTAAGCACTGCCTGGCATGGTGGATACAGTCACTGCCTGCAAAGCTCATGGACCCGGGTTTGGACTGCCTGTAGGTAAATGTTTCTTGAGCTTCATTAGGTGTTTCAAATTTTATTTTCTCTTTTCTGTGTCCTCTGGTTCCCCTGACTTTGTTGCCCCCAGCCATGGTATCCCCTTGCTTACTGTAGCCCCCCTCCCATGTATTTCCTGTCTCCCAGTCTCCGCCCCCAAAGTTGATTATTTAAATATGGGGGTGTGGGGTCTCACCCCCACAAAGGGTGGTGTAGGGGGGCATAGCTCCCTACATTAAATGTAAGTGTCCATCGTCTCCCATTGCTGTATTGCTGGTTACTGTGCTGTTCGCCTTTTGTTGTTTTGGGGGAAATGTACTTGCTGTAATGTAAATCACCATAATATTTTCCATTATATGTGCCAGTATCTGGCCCATCCATGCCTGAAAAAGGACTTCAGATCAGTCAGTGTACCAACCTGGGTAACAAATGGATAAATAAATACATTTTTTGCTCATATGACATAGAACTCCATTTCATAATGTGAAATGGGAGGAGAAAACCTTATTACATCTAACTCTTGCTGAAGGATGAGAATATATTAATTTTAACCATTGTACAAACTTGTCTGGAAAATTAACTTTTCAAGTGTCTTAAATAGAAATATCAAGATACATGGACAAATGATTTTTCTGTATCGGAGACAAACACTGCCAAAAATTTGGCCTCCCCAGACACAGAAATGATACGCTGAAGTTTTCACAGGTGATCAGATGAATATCTTTTAGACATAAACCCAACTTGTTCAACACCTATTAATGAAGACCAGACTTTTTTCAATCTGTTAGCTAATGCCCTGGTTAATATTTTAAAATCAATATTTAAAGAGAAATGATCCTATAATTAATAACCGTTGTGGGGTCTTTGCCTTGTTTTGCTAACACAGAAATAAAGGCTTCCTGTAAGAAAGGCCTCTAAAAGTCCCTGTTTAAATGCCTCCTCATATACAGTCAGGAGTTGGGCAATAATTCTTGAGCAGAGGTCTTATAAAATCTGACAGTTAGGCCATCAGCTCCAGGAGCCTGATCACCAGCCATTGCTGTAAGGCTTGTTGCAACTCGAGTAAGGTCAATGGTTGTGATGGAAATTCCTTATCTTCTTTTGATAATTTGGGTAGGGGACAATTATCCAAATAATCTTGTACTGAAACTGAGTTAGCAGATTGGTCACCTAAGCCATATAGTTTTTATAAAATTTATAGAATTCTTCTGCTATAGCATGTGAATCTGTAATAAGTTGTTGAGTATCAGTATTGTGAAGATGTGTTATTGTCCTTTATGCTTCTTGTTGTATCAGCCATGCCAGTAATTTGCCAGCCCTTTCTCCCATGAAAAATGAAAACATATTTAGATTTTAACATTATTAATTCAGCTTGCACTCTGTTAAGCTCATGATATCTTTCTCGGCTACAGTCAGTTGTGAAATTAGTTGGTCTGAATATATTAAAGCTAATTGTGCTTCCATAGACCTTATCTGTTGAAGACGTTCCTGTGACTGATGTTGTTTAACTTTTTAAGTTTAGAGGCAATTCTAATAATCTCTCATCTGATTGCACATCTATAAGCAAGCCAAACAGTGATGTGTTCCAACAGAACCCTCATTTCCAGTAAAGAATCATTGAGTGAACTGTTTTAAATGTGAAACTGTTTGTAAATTGTTTAAGAGGCTATTGTTCATTCTCCACAGTTTATCCACTTGAGTATTTATTTCCAATAGAATTTTTAGCAAAACTGGGGAGTGATCTGATATTACTGTTGCTAAAACTTCTGCTTTTATCAGCCTGGTTAATAGTTTATGACTTAAAATGAAAAAATCAATTTTCAAATGAGTTTTCTGGGGTTAGAATAGAAGGTATATTCCCTTCAAGATGGATGTAATGTTCTCCAGGGATCTACCAGTGCATGGGAATCAATTAATTCACATAATGCCTGCTGATGTGGGCTAGTCAAAGAGGAAAATGATTTTGTTCTGTCCAATACTGGATCTACTACCACATTCCAATCTCCTGCTATAACACATGGTATCTCAGGCCATTTATTTAAATGTAGTGAAAAATCTGTAACTAACTGTGAATCATCTTTATTAGGTCCATAAAAATAAACTAATAATATTTCTGTTTATTCTAATGTACCATGAACTATAATGTACCTGGAATTATGATCTATAATTACCTGATGAACTTTAAAATCAAGTTTTTTATCAATTAAAATGGCTACACCAGCCCTCTTTCTGTCAACTCCTGTTCCAAAAACTTTACCAACCCACATATGTCTAAAATATAACAGATTGTCTGTTAACAAGTGGGTCTCTTTTAAAAATACTATTGACTGATTCAATTTTCTAAGATGCGTCAATATTTTTGTTCTTTTAATGGGGGAATTAACACCTTTTACATTCCATGTTAAAAAAGAGTAAGCTATTTTACTAATTTGTTTTTTAAAAGACTATATGAAAAGAAAATATAGGGGTGCCTAATGCACTGATTTTTATTCTTTGCTCCAATAGGGCAAACTCCAGATCTAATATTGTAATGCAAATTCGTGATATATCAAAAACATTTAATTGGTCTGCCCTTTTATATAAAATTGGAACCATAAAATAAGCTTTTAAAACAACTATTTCCCTGACCTTGTAAATAATATAAGTGATTTGTTCACTACAAAATCTGGAAGCTAGAGTAATTAGCCATAAGCTGTGGAAGGGAAAGCACCCTAAAAACATAACCTTAAATATTATGATGATTTTAAAAGTAATTGCAATATGTAACCAAGTCCCTTCCCCCCTCTTCTACGCGATGGAGAAACCATCTTGAAATAGCCTGCAAGGAGAGTGTGGCAAAACCATCTTCAGTACACTTATCATGCTATTAATAAAGATTCAGATGTTAACATGAGAACTAGATCCAATGGAAGAAGGTAGAAATGTGTCCAATCAAAGCTAAATGCCAAATAGGAATAAGCCAGAAATTTAAAATTCAGCTGCACTATAATGCTGTAGATATGTTAATTACCTTACAAGTTCTAGAGAACTGCCTCAGCACTAAATAAAACTAGAAATAAATCAAAATTTCACTTAGGATTGTTTAGTCCTCAATCATAAAACATATTTGTAAAACTAAATTACTATAGTTTATGCGCATTAGCTCGTATGCAAGTCCTTAAAAGAATAAACATATTATGTAGATGGCAAATAGTATTTCTGGAATAAACAGCAATAGAAAAGTTTTGTGAAGGTTTGCAGTGCTCAGATATCCAAAAACTATAAAATCTCTTCTTTTGTTTATATAAGTACTTTATGCTCTTTCCGTTTATCTCTGAGAGTCCCAGGACTCTGGCAAACACTACAGTGCATGCATGTGGAGGTGCACATGCACTCTGGGTACCAGCTCAGCCTTCCTCCCCACCCATAACTATCGTGGGCCCACCTGTAGCCCAAACTACCATCTGTCCTCCACCATGTGGCAGACAAGAGCTGGAAACCTCATCCCTCCCAGGGAGAGCTGCCTTGCAGCAGCTCAGTCCTGCTCCTTGCCCTCCTGCCCCTGCTGACTCCTGACAACCCAGGCTTATTCCCAAACCTGGGTCACTGGCGTGGAGCAAGGTGTGGTGTCCTGCATCTCAACCTTCAGTGCCACAGGGCCAGCTTAAAGTCCTTCTTCAATCATTCACTGTTTATATAAAAGAGAATTGTGTACTTTTCTTAGGAAGTAACCAGTCACATTACTCCCAACATTTAGCATGTTAATTTTAAGATCATGTAAAATAACACAGTCTCAATTTCTGCATGCTTCATCTTCTTTTGTTTCTGCATAAGGGTGAAAATAAAAAGAAACAAACAGAGCCCAAAAGCATTCTATCAAAATTAGTACAACTCCATAAATCATTTAGCTGTTCTTGATACAGTCAGTATTCAACTATGTAACCTACAATGGCTGAAATGAAGTCGGAACTGACACCATGCTGAGTTTATTGACTCTTGTGACACTATGAAAGGAGAATCATAATAAGAAAATAGAGTTAGCGATCTGCTCAAAATAGTCCTCATAGGTGCAATCAATAAAACTCTTGAAAAACGTTGAGTTAAAATTCTTTAGATTAAAACTTGATTTGGCTGACTGCTCAGACTCTCAACAAATGATTTCATAGGTTTCATAGGTATGATCAAGCCTGAAGATAAATATCCTATAAGGCTTGCCTGTCTATAATTTAGAATTGAAATTTCTTATTACCAAAGTGGTGATCAAACCCAATCTTGAATTCGTTCATGGTAGAACGTTACACAATGTCTGATGGAAGATCATTCCAAACTCCAACTACCCTACAACTATACCAATGTTTATGTAAATTATGATTCCAGGGCTGAAGATAAAGCTGTTTTTTATGCTTTCTGGTACTAGTCCTACCTAGATTGTGCCTAAAACCTAATTCAGCTAGGAGAACACCATCCTTCATAAGTCTGTAAAGTAAACACAAATCTCCCCTTAATCTTCAATAGTATAGGGAGAAAAGATTTAGGCTGACCAATCTCTCATAATAGCTTTTGTTATTTAATCCCTTAATTAGTTTTGTCAATTTTCTTTGCACCCCCTCTAAGGAGTTAATGTCTTCCCTGTTTTGTGGTAACCAAACCTGAACGCAGTACTCCAAATGTGGTCTAACCAGAGCATTCAAAAGTGGAATAAGCACATTCACCTCTCTACTGGCAAGGTGTTTAAGTATACAATTTAAGTTTTGTGTTGCTTTTCTAAGTTGTATCCTGCAATGAGTTCTGAACTTTAAACCATTTGTAACAATAATCCCCAGATCTCTTTCTTCTTTCACATCCTCCAAAGGAGTATTATCCAGTAGATATGACTGTTCATTATTATTTTTACCAAGGTGCATAACCTTACACTTGGTAGTATTTAATACTAATTTATTTAGGTTTGTCCATTCAAGAATTAAGTCCAAGGCATTTCGTAAGGTAGCCTTATGTTCTGCATCATTTATCACTGACCCCAATCTACAATCATCTGCAAATTTATACATCCAGATATTTTGGTTATTAAATTTTAATGAAGTGATATATATATATATATAGGCATGAATACAATATTAGAGACTCATACCTACTGCACATTGATACCCTGTAACTTTTGCTGAATTGTTAAAAGGTTCACATAACACACCTAATTTGTAGTCTCACATTAGGAGAGACATTAAACATAACATGACCCAGTTTGGTTCCACTGTGCTCTTTCAGTTTTATCACAAACATCGATTTACCCCTTCAAATAGGGTTCCATTTTGTGACATTGCTTCCATTCCCAATTTAAGTATTTAAATGCAGCCCTTTATTGTGCCTTAGAAACCCAACTGTTGTTAATGTGTTATCTAATTACTTCATTTAAACCTCCCCCAAGAACTCCCTGTACAGAATAAAAGTTTTTGCCATTTATTTAATCATTTTATACAGTTGTAACGTCCATTACATGTAGTGTCCATCTAGTACCTCATCCTAAGCAGACTGTGCCTTTAATTTGCATGAACTGTGGTCCAGAAGCACTATTGTGTTTGATGACCTTCTTTTTGTTACTGACATGCTGCCAAAACCGTTCAGTTTGTTATAACTCATTTATTTAGAAAATTCTCTTTTTCCATGGCATGTTATTTTCGTGTCCTTTTGTTACCCACGTTACTATTGGTTCCTCCACCTGCCCAGAATGTTCAGAACCAGAAATGCATGCTGACACCTTCAGTCATTACCCCATGGCTCTTTAAAGCTGTGGATCTGGTGGGTCTGTATTCTTTGTACTGCCACCTACATTCTGGACAAGACATGTTGTCCTTCTGAAGTTTGGAGTTATGCACATTACGGGCACTACAGTGGGCTATTCTCTCTGCATCTCAGCTGCTCTTTTGTTCCCCAGTGTGTCAGATGTCTGCAGATTGTAAAGGTACACATTTGCTTTTTGGGAAACACAGAGACATGTAGTCGGACCTTGCCTAATGGTCCCAAGATGCTGAGCTTGGGGTATGAAGGGTGGGGTAGGGGCAGAGAGTTGATTATAAAGCATTTAAAGTTGAACTACTGCAGGTTTCCTAGATTAAATGGTTATACATATTTACCTATTCTATAGACCAAGACTCTACATGGGGATCATTCTGTGTGGCCTGGTCCTGTGGGGGGGCATTTTGTGTGATCCTGTTCTCTATCAGGGGCACCTTTAATGTTACTGCTGCTAAATAGTTTGTTCTGTACTGGGCAAAAAAACTGCAGTTTTGGGGAGTATATCAATTGGACCTGGTTAGTGCTGGGGCTCATTTTGTATTAGGCATCAGAACACCATATCTACAGTTTGGAGAGTTCTGTAATGAGAAATAGAATACATGTTGTATTGGGGAGTAAATGAATAGGACCTGGTCTCTGCAGGTGCTCAGATTGTGTAGACCTGATTTCTTTAGGGGCTTATATTGTGTTGGAGGCATCAGAACACCAGAACTACTTTTAAACTACCTGCTTATCTGCTAAACTTAAAAAGAAATCCGGTTAATATCGTATTTATTTTTGTAAAAACACTTCTGTAGAACAGAAAATGGTCAGCAGTCAAAGCGTACTCACAGTACTTATTTATTTTATGTACTAGTGCATTGAGACCATTTAGCAGCAGAAAAAGCAAATAACAGCAGCAGTAAATGAGCGTTGGGTAATCCACATTTCACATATCCACAGGGTCTATAAGATGGCAACTTTAAAAAAAAAAAATATTGCACCCACCGACTCAACACTGAGCACCCAAACGCCTAGCACAGAACCATTTACATTTCAGCAATATGTTTTGTGATCATTAGTGTGCCATGCTGCATTTTAGGCCAAGAGTCTAGCATGGCACATTAAACAATTCCTGAGATTCACTGCAACAGTAAAATGAGCCTAAAGGGCACAAACTCCAAAAATGGATGTAAAATGACTGTAATTGATGGTACCGGGTTGCAGTCACAAAACATCAACCCTGTTCATTGTTTTGTGCAGTTTTAGGCTCATTTAGCTGCTGATGCAGCGTATCTCAGTCAACTAGGCTTAATGTACATGGTATGCCTTAAATGGCTTCCATGACAGTACAAGTGAAAAAATACTGTTTTTTCCTTACTGGGATGATTGCTGTCAGTGACTGTTAAAGTGTTACCCTTTGTTCTGTTTTTTTTCATTCTGTTTTTTGGGCACTTTTGAGCTTACTTTGCTGTTGCAGTGAATCACAATAATTGTTTGGTGTGCCATGTGCTGCATGATAGGCTGAGGCCTAGCATGGCATGTCAAACAATTACTGACATTAACTACAATAGCTGAAGAAACCTAAAAGTACACCCTCTCCCAAAATGCACTGGTTGCCATATGCACCTGCAGGACCATGCTGTGGACACAGTGAGTGACGGTACCATGGGGGTCCATTTGACAACAGGAAGGGTCTGTGTCTTCAGTTGTGGCTGTGATCTGTGGGATGGCATTATTAGTAACAGGGATAATTGTGTATGTCTGCACCATACAAGGGGACCATGCAAAATTACCTTGCACTCTGTGATTACAGGACTTCACCAGATTTCAGGTCCATGACTTCCCATTTGTATTGTGCCAACCTCAGAAAATCTCCTGGACACAAACCTTGTTTGCCCATAACAGGGTTTTGGAATATGAAATCTGCAAATCTGGGCTTGTGCAGAAAAACTAAACTTTGCACATGGGCAAGCTTTTGAAGATCTGGTCCCTGAAGTCAGTTTTAATTTCATTTTCATTTCTTAAAACACATTTTAAGATTGAAACAACCCACTCAAGGGCATAGTTCTATTAGTGGAGTAACCCACTCCAGGTGTGCAGTTATTAGGGATTAATCAATACCCCAAGTGCATTGAGAAGCATGAGGCTGCTGGCTGAGAGTCCTCACAACACCCAGTGTGTTGCTTAATCTCAATAACTGCACACCCTTGAGTGGGCTATTACACTATAACAGAGGGTGCACTACAAGACAAGGAGATAGCAATATACATGTTTTTCTCCTTTTATAAAGACAAGCAAATTACGGTATTCTGCTGCCTAAAAATAGTCCCCAACAAAATGGCTGTCATGCACATACAGATGTCAGAAGAAAAGTGTTGCTATGCGTTCTCTGACATTTGTTGTGCATGATATGCCTTCTGAGACAGCACAGTAGCTTTGAAGTGCAAAATATGGAGTTGCCTCTTGTGGTAAAAGACATGATGTCTATACCTCCACTGGCTTAGCTGCTCTGTCTCTCTGTCTGTGGTTACATTAATGCATGGCAAGCAAGTAAACATTTTCCCCAGCAGTGCAGTCACACAGTCTACCAGACTGTATTCTGCCAATTAAGAAATGGCAACTAATGGGAGTCAGAGCTTGTAGGTCTTTCTGGAACTCTATTTCTCTGTCCACCAGCATAAAGCTCACTTTCAGATCATGACATCATTGGGGGGGGTCTCCCTCTCTTCACACTGTTCCATCTGACTTTATGCCACAACTATGGGATTTACCGATCAATCTGGCTGTGCAACAGAAAAATGACCATGGGGACCACACACTTCACTCTGGGAACAAGCTTGGGTAAGAAGCAAGACTACAAACTTTGAACACTACAGCTACTGTTGCTGCACTGCCTGGGACTACATGGCAGGCCTCAGCTCTCATTCACTAAGCAGGATAGTAATGGCTGCTCCACAGACTGCAGTTTTGCACTATAACAAGATCAGAACAGAAACACAGGCTGATCTCTCAGAGGATGGTTCACTACTAGCTGTCATATATTGTAGATGCTAATGGTCACCTGATGGTTGTTTACCACTCATCTGCCTTTATCTACCCCATGTTATAAGTCACTAATACACTTTTAATGTTTTGCCTTCAGCCTTGAATATCACAAGCAGCAAGGGCATGCATTAATCCCAAACATCCCCATTCATCTCATAAAGATATAGTTGGTTTCCCTCTCTCTTATTGTAGGCTTAGGACCAGCTGGTATATGTAATAGACAGATCAGGTGAGATTCAATCCATACTACACTGTAACATAAAACATTTGTGAATATCTTAAGTTAATATAATGTTGTGACTACAGTACAATCTTCAAAATGTTCAAAAATGTTATACCAAATATCCATAGTATGACAGTCATTTTTGGTTGAACATTAGCAATAACTTAGGTATGACTTAGTGAGACACTTGATTTGATACTGATACTACTGTTCTGGTGTCCATGTTACTCATGTGACTTCTTGTGTTGTGTCTGTGTTATTCGTGATGTCCTGTGTAGTCTGTTAATCACGTGACATCCTGTGGAAAAACCCTTGTAAATAAAGTATAATTCACTTTCTGAAAATTAAGTGATTTCTGTCTTTTCATATGAGGGTAATATAGTTGTGCAAAAAAACAATGGGCTAGAAAATCAAGGACATGAATGTGGTAGCCAAACTTAAACATGTCCAGATTTGGGCATACTGTGATCAGGAAACATATTGTGACATAATTACCAACAAGTTAAGTTTATGATAAAAAACTGAAAAGTTAGATTTTATGCTACCTAAATAGATACCATAGACATAGTAATATCAAAAAATATATGTTTGATAATATGACAAATTTGCTGTCAAGGACACAATGTTACTCACATTACATTGCCTTTGAGAGAACTTTTAATCCCATTTTTTAGCACCTCTGAACTACAAACTATCTTTAAGTTGGGGACTGAAATACTACCACATGCACCCAATGTAAATATGATATGGTTATGACAACTGGCCCAAATAAGTTTTGGAACCTGATTGCTACTTTTCTCTCTCGAGTAGCATATTGGTACCTACATATATATATATATATTGAAAAGACTAGGCCCCAATACACGAACCCTGGGGGACTCCACTGGTAATGGGAGCCCAGTCAGAAAATTCACCGTTGATAAACACACTCTCTGCCTTCTACCCTGGAGCCAATTCAGAACCCAATTACAAATATTACTATTGAGATTAATGCCCACTAGTACAGATAATAAATGCTTGTGGGGTAATTTGTCAAAGGCCTTTGTGAAATCTAGAAAGCTCATGTCCACAGAGTTACCCACATCCAATTCCCTATTCACATTTTTGTAAAATGCCAATAAGTTGGTCTGGCATGATCTACAGTAGCCTTTGTGAACCCATGTTGTAAGGGATCTAACATATCACTGTTACCAAGATGTTCTAATAGTAAATCTTTAATTAGGCTTTTCATAGTCTTACCCAATGACGAGGTCAAACTAATGGGTCTAAAGTTTTCTAGTAAAGTTCTAGGCCCTTTTTAATATGGGGACAATATTAGCTTTTTCCAGTCATTGGGGACCATCCCAGAATCAATAGAGGTCTGGAAAATGTAAGTTATTGGCCGAACCAGCTCATCTGCCAATTCTTTCAGAAATTATCCTGATAAGAAATGAAGCCGACCAGTCTGTAAATCTGTATCCCGAGCTAGCCATCCAGAATATAACTGGCTCTCAGCAAATTGAATAGTAAGACTGAAGAAACATACCAGTTTTCAGCATCCAAGAACTTTCTTGGTAATACACAGATGTAAATAGATGGGAAGATTGGCAGTATATACCAAAGGAAAAGAAATGTTTATCACACTGGCTAGTCATTGTTGAGCCTTACATAGGTTTGAAGACATTTAAGCACATCACTTCCCATATCAACAACAAAAACTGTAAAGATAAATATTTTATACATTGAATCCCCATTACTGATCCATATCTTAGCTTCCTGGGATCTGTATACCACTTTCTTAAACAGCTCGGGTAATATTTTGGGTAGCTGTTGCATGTCCAACTCTGCCGACTGAAAAGTATAGTTCCATTGGGGTAAAGAGAGGGTTAGTCTCAGAGGGAATTGCAATTTAAATTTAATCCCTCCTTGATGTAAATTTTTCTTAATATCTTTAAGAGCATTTTGTTTATCTCTGACTAGTTGATTTACATCATTAAAGATATAAAAACAATGTTGTTGCCAATACAGCACTGGTTGAGCATGGGCAGTTGTTTTTATTTTAATTTTATCTTGAAAATTGAGCAGCTTACATATAATTGCTTTTGGCTTTTCCTCTGGAGCAGGTTTGGATCTCAGTGCTCTATGGGCTCTTTCAATTAAATAGAACTGACCAGGTTCTGGAGGCCCCGCTACTTGGCAAAACAAGCCATGGATAAATTTTAATATATCTGGGTGCCCAACATTTTCAGGTATGCCTATCAGTATCAAATTATTTCTGCATGATCTGTCCTCCAGATTATCAATTTTTGTTCCATTTTTTATACTTTCCTCCTCAGTGTTGAGATTTCTTTATTTTCTTTTTGTACTATGTCTCCTATCGAGCTAATGCGTGTTTCTGCATCAGAGGCATGATGTGTCAGGGACTCCATCAAAGATCATATTGATTTAACATCAGTTACTAATTTGCTAAAATAGTCTTAATCGAATTGAATTCCACTAAATAAGTGGAGTGTTTGTTTTCTTTCGGAGATTCTTTTACAGCAGAGACAGCAGGTGATTTACCATCTACCTTGTATCATTTAGAAGGTTTCGACTGTTCAGGGCTCTGAAACAAGGCAGTTGATGTACCTTTTTTTATTTTGTTCAGACATTTTTGTTATGTGCTGATGATTTTTATAAGTCTCCTCAAGGTAGTGACTGTAGATCTAGCACTTCGTCTACTAAATTAGACCTTAAATTAAATAATTTGTTGAAGTGACTGTTAAAATGAGGAGGTTTTCCCTGGAGCTCTTTCAGCTTGCTACTACTTACCATGATGGTCAAACCGAAGTCCAAGAAAGATTTCTAATAATGCCTATCTAATACAAATGATACAATTTAAGAGTGGCATCCCAATAGGGAATAAAACAAATCTGGCCTCCCCAACTACCTGAGGGATCTGGTATGCAATGAAGCCTTCAAGGATTTGAAAAAAAAAAGTCAAGCAGTGAAAAGAACTGAGGCACCCTGTGCCTTACTTATTCTCACTCTGGCAACCTGGGTTCAGGAATTTTCCCATGCCACTGGGGGTCAGCCAGGGGGGAGTAGAACTGAACATCTGGAGGACAGGTCTCCTCTCCAGGGGTGGGGTGGCTTGCCTTCTCAGCCCTTGGCTATCACCAGGTGGAGGCCTGGGAGAAGTGCTGGCAGAATGAGAGATATGAAGGGAGGGGCAGCAGCACTGTAGACATGTGTGCCTTCACATGTCCACTTATGCACGTTGCAACAGGGCTAGGGGAGGTTGGTGTGGGCTACATGAAGCCCAGCCCACCTTTCTCCACCCCATTCCATTGGCTGGCCACCTGCCTAAGTCTGGATGTGCATCAGTGGGTGGGGGGAGGATGGCCCTCCTCTTCCCAGCCCCGCCACAGGAGGAAATCCATGGGGGATTCCTGGGTGGGTAGGTCTGTTATGGGGGAGTGCAGGGCAGAAGGAGGTGGGAACAGGGTTTAAAACCATGCCCGCACTGATGGAGAAAAGAAAAACATATGTGGCAAAAATAAGAAAAAAACAACTGTCCCCCACCCACCAGCAACCTGATGGATCTGGTGCACAAACTGTCTAATCATAAAATAAAAAAGAAATCTGACAGCCCTCCCTCCCACAGTACAGTCCTTCAGCAAATAAATAAACTATGCCCTTTTCCCACCAACTTTCTGATAAGTCTGTTAGATTCTGGTAGTGCACAGACCGTAGCATACACTAGAGTTTAGTTTTAAATGACTTTCATATTCACAGTATCCTAAAGTCTTTAATAAGGCACAGAGTTACAGACTGGCAGAGCAGGGATAGTGTAGAATAGAACAGAATTTTGGTGTCCATCCTGGCCTGTCAGGAAATTAAAAAAAATATGGTCCCTTCCCCTTTCTACTTGATGAGTCTGGAGCTCAGCCTGGCCCATCAGGGAATGAAAAAAATATATGGCTCCCTCCCCCAACTATCTAATTTGTCTGGTGCCAAACCTGGCCTGTCAGGGAATAAAACAAATCTGTTCCCCCTCTTCCCCCAGCTACCTAACAAGTCCAGTGACCAACTTGGCTCTTCATGGAATAAACAAATATCTCTCCCCTCTCTCAACAAGCTGATGGAACCAGTGTCCAGCCCATCAGGGAACAAAACATGTTAAGGAGGCAGTATAGTGCCGTGGTTTAAGGCTCTGAGCTACAAATCTGAGACCTGGGTTTGAATCCCACAACCCCCACTTGCATACTGTATGACCCTAGGCAAGTCACTTAACTTCTTTGTGCTCCAGGTAGCACCTGTAAACAAGCTTTCAAGCTTAGTGTGTCTCTCCTGGTAAAAAAACAAACAAAACACAATTTGTCCTCTCCCCAATCTACTTGACAGATCTGGTACCCAATCCAGCTGGTCAGGGATTAAAAAATATGCCCACTTCTGCTGCTGTGCTGCTGCTGCCACCAGTGACTTTGTGCCTCTCCATCACTTCTGGCCTGCAGCACACAAACATGGAAGACCAGATTGGGAAGGTTGACTGGGTTATGACCTGTCCCAATTTTCACAGGACAGTCCTGATTTGGGCAGCTGTGTCCTGTGAAAAAAAAGCATGAAAAATACTACTTGTCCTGACATTATAGTAGAAAAAAATATTTTCTGACTTTCCTCTAAATGTTGCAAAAAACTATAATACCTTTACTAAAATACCTTAAAATGATAAGAAACACTAGAGTCAATTCTTATTGTTTAGTGAAAACAAGCCTGTTGCATTGGTCAAGGTTACACATTGTCCTCTGAAAATCATGTTTCAGTGAAATTTCCCACTTTGGGCTTCTTAAAGGTGGTAACCCTAGGACTGACAGCATGCACAAGCAAGACTGTATGTGTGCTTTCCGTCTGCATACCTGAAGCTATAATCAAAGGTCTACATGATCCCTGCTGTCCTCAGCTCTCTCTCTCTCTCACTGTCTTTCCTTCTTTCATTACTCAATCACAGCTGTGCACTCTTCTTGACACATACACAGAGTTTAAAAATCAAAACATGCTCCAACCAGCATGCTGAGCAGTGCCATTGCTATTAGCAGACAGTACCCATCTGAAGCAAACTATTTGGGGAAAAAATAGCTGGTGTGGAATCTTCAATTTACCATCCTTCACTTCTAGGAATAAAGCATAGGAGTTAGATTCTGGTAGCACAGGAACTGTAGATTATATAAAAATGTGGTTTTATATATGACTTTTATATACACTGTATCCCAAAGTGTTTTACAAGACACATGAGTTCCATACAGGTAGTGCAGGGTTGTGCAGACAGAATAAAACTACAGCCCAACCCAGCCCAACAGGGAATAAATAAAGAAATCGGCCCCCCATCCCAACTGCCTGATGGATCTGATGACCAACCCGGCTCATGACGGAACAATAAAAATCTGTTGCCTTCTACAACTACCTGATGAGTCCAGTGCTCAACCAGTTATTACTTTTGTTTTGTTACCTTAGTTTCAAGGAATGGGAGAAGCTTAAAGCTGATAATGCTATATGTGAAATAACTATGTCAAAACCATTATAGAAAACAGAGGCTGCCAATTGGAAAAGCTCAGAAAAACTGGTATTAACGGTGCAGAAATGTATGTCATAGCTGTATAAACAGTATTGGCAGGATGGTACAGACAGTAACATACAGGCAAACATGAGAATAATGCTCAGGCATGTGTTTGTTATGAGGTCATCACACACGGAGGGTGTGAAAAAAACAAAAAACTCAGACACACCCATGGCCTGAGTGTCATTCTTTTAGCAGAGCCCCCCGGAGTCATGGAGGTCGTGAGGGCTCATAAGCTGCCCTCCCCCAGCTGCCCTGAAGGATCCCATCACCCAGGTAAGAACCAGCCCAGCCCTGCAGAGCTTTTGAATTTTAAAAGTACTCCTTTGGCACCTTACCGATGGTTTTCGGCTCCGTGGCGCTTTCCAGTTGTGTTATGGACCTCGGACTGCTCCTACAGCTTGGCCTTTATTTAAACCTGAAGCTGCTCTCTGATTGGGCGTGGACATGGAGATAGTATTTTTTCCTGCTAATTTGAGAAAAGTGCCATGTGCAATTCATTTCCCAGCTTGTCTCATAATGTACTCCCTTTAAAGTCAGTAGCTACAGTCTGTTTCATCTGCACTAGAATTAAGAATTTCTCCCCTGTAAAGATTGCTCAAGTGAGTTTGCAAGTTTGTTTTAATTCTGTTGCAGTAGCCTGCTTTGCCCCAGCACTGTGTGTCTGATACTCGCATCTCTGCTGCCTCAACCCTCCCCTCAGCTCATCACCATGCTACCCCATTCTTTTGTTCTGCACCCTCCCTCCTCCCAACCCCTTGCTTTATTTAATCCTGCTGTTTTTGTGTCCTTCACAGCAGACCCCCCGGAGTCACAGAGGTCACGAGGGCTCGTAAGCTGCCCTCTCCCAGCTGCCCTGAAGGATCCCATCACCCAGCTAAAGAGCCAGCCCAGCCCTGCAGAGCTTTCGATTTTAAAAGTACTCCTTTGGTGCCTTACCGATGGTTTTCAGCTCCATGGTGCTTTCCAGTTGTGTTATGGATCTCGGACTGCTGCTACAGCTTGACTCCTTTTATTTAAACCTGCAGCTGCTCTCCGGTCAGCGTGGACATTCTAGCCCTGCCGAACACTGCGCGTTCGGCCCATCTCTCCACCACCACCCTTGGTGGCACTTCCTTATATAGCCTACAGAACATCATGTGAGGCTGAAAATAACCTATCAGCCCTGTTTCCCATCTGCAGGTTATTTTCTCTCACCACTAGTGGCCACCCTCACAGCCCTAACTCATTTCTCCCTCTTGCTGCATTTTACAATTCATTCTCTGCTGTTTCCATTCACAAAATAGCCTTAGCTGACACTCAGCGTCCTGTACACAGGGCCTCTGTGCTGTCACTGGGGGGGGGGAGGGCAGCTCCACCTAGCTGCTGACTCACTTTCTTTTGGTATTACCCCCTACTTCCCAGTTGCTATTGTTTTGGTCTTCACGCAGGCTCTCATCCCCTGACTGCCTTTTCCTAGCTTTTGTACAGTTACCTGCAGCTAATATGGCAGTCACCCCAGTGCCCCCCAGACCTCCCAGGGGCACAGCCACTTTGCTTAGTCAGCAAGCCACCCTACCCTCTCTCAAGTCCCCCCCATGGCTCTCCACTAAAGGGCTTAAAATTGCTCACCTGAACATGCGTAGCCTCTTACACAACCTAGTCAAGCTTACTACCTGGGTCGCCCACCACAAGCTGGATATCTTGGGTCCGGGGTGCCAGGTTTTAAAAGTTTGTGGGTGTTCAGGGTCCTAATAAAGGCTGGGTCTGGGGGCCACCTGTAGCCCCATAAGCTATAGGGTTTTTCATGCTTTCTGGTGCATTTTGGTGGTTATTTTGATACACTTTGGAATGAGTATGCTACCATCACAATTACTCCAATGTAGAGGATGCAGGGTACCATTGGGGGCTATTTGATGCCTGAGCAGGTGCTAAGATCAATAGAGAGTGCCGCCTAGAGGATCTTTCATGCTCTCAGTTTTGCAAGCATGTCAGAGTACTGATGTTAGGTTGCAGATGCAGTGCCACCACTCAACAGTGTGCAAGTGTATCCTGAAGGGCTCTTAGATGCCTCCAGTTAAGGACCCATGGAAGAGTACCTGGGTGGTGGGCTCTTTGATACCCTCACATGCTTTAAGGATGCCCTTAGTGATGGTTACAGACAGTGCCACCACTCCACAGGGTGCAAGACTGCCTTGGAGGGCTCTTTGATGCCTCCATGTGCTCCAAGAAGACATGGAAGAGTGCACTTCGTGGGTTGTTTGAGGCCTCCAGGCTCAGCCATGTGCTGCAACTGCAATAAGACATGGAAGAGCACCCTGGAGGACTCTTTGATACCTCCAGGATGGTGCTGCAAGAAGACATGGAATTTTCTTGTCTTTTTTCAGCACCTGGTAGATGCAAACTAAGATCTCAAAGGGCATCTTTTTAGCAGCTGGAGGCATCAAACAGCCCTCCAGCCAGGCATTCTTGCACTCTGTGGGGTGGTGGCAATGTCTGCAACCTAAAATCACAAAGGACATCCTTAGAGCACCTGAGGGCATCAATGAGCCTTCCATGGCACTTTTCTATGTCTTCGTGCAGCACCTGGAGACAACAAAAAGCCCTCTATCTAAGGCACTCTTGCACCATGTCCAGTGGTGGTGGTGCTGTACCCTATAACCGCAAAGGACATCCTTAGAGCACCAGGGCATCACAGAGCCCTTTATGGCACTGTTCCCTGGCTTGGAACAAGGGCTCTTTGATGCCTTCATGTGCTGCAAGAAGACATAGGAAAGTGCCCTGGAGGCCCTTTCATGCTCCCAGGTGCTCTAAGGAGGTCCTTTGTGATTTTAGGTTGCAGACAGTGGCACCACTCCACAGGGTGCAAGGTTGCCCTGGAGGGCTCACTGACACCTCCAGGTGCTGCAAGAAGACATGGAAGAGTCTTGTCTTTTTTCAGCATCAAATGGAGGCAAACTAAAATCTCAAAGGGCATCCTTTGAGCACCTGGAGACATCAAAGAGCCCTCCAGTGCACTCTTGCACCCTGTGGAGTGGTGGCACTGTCTGCAACCTGAAATCACAATAAACACCCTTAGAAACTGGGGCATAAAAGGACCCTCAGGGCACTCTTCTATGTCTTCTTGCAGCACTTGGAGGCATAAAGAGCCCCAGTCAGACATTCTCCCATGTCTTCTTTTAGCACCTGGAGGCAACAAAAAGCACTCTAGAGCACTCTTGCACCCTGTGGAGTGGTGGTGCTATCCCCCAAATCACAAGAACATCCTTAGAGCACCTGGGGTATTGCAGAGCCCTCTATGGCACTCTTCCCTGGGTTGGAGGGCTGTTTGATAACTCTATGTGCTGCAAGAAGACAGAAGAGTGCCCTGAGGGCCCTTTCATGCCCCTGGTGTTCTAAGGATGTTCTTTGTGATTTCAGGTTGCAAACAATGCCACCACTCCACAGGGTGCAAGAGTGCCCTGGAGGGCTCTTTGATGTCTCCAGGTGCTAAAAGGACTGCCCTTTGAGATTTTAGTTTGCCTCCACCAGGTGCTGCAGAAAGACAAGCCCTCCAGGAAACTCTTCCTTCCATGTCTACTTGCAGCATCTGGAGGCATCAAAGAGCTCTTCTGGGCACTCGTAAATGCCTTCTTGCAGAACCTGGAGGCATCAAAGTGCCCTCAAGGGAAGAAGTGCCATGGAGGGCTCTTTGATGCTCCCAGGTACTCTAAGGATGCCTTTTGTGACTTTAGGGTACAGTGCCACCACTCCACAGGTTATAAGAATGCCCTGGAGGGCTCCTAAATGCATCCAGGTGCTGCAAGTAGACATAGAAGAGTGCCCTGGAGGGCTATTTCATGCCCCCTGGTGTTCTAAGGATGTCTTTTGTGATTTTAGGTTGCAGACAATATCACCACTCCACAATGTGCAAGAGTGCACTGGGGGGCTCTTTGATGCATGATCCAGGTGTTGCAAAAGGATGCTATTTAAGATTTTAGTTTATCTCCACCAGGTGCTGCAGAAAGACAAGGAACTTCCATGTCTTCTTGCAGCACATGGAAGCAACAAAGAGGACATTCCTGCACTCTGTGGAGTGGTGATGCTGTATCTTAAATCACAAAGGGCAAACTTAGAGCACCTGGGGGTATCAAAGAGCCCTCCATGGCACTCTTCCATTGGAAGTCTCTGATACCTCCAGGTGGTACAAGAAGACATGGAAGAGTGCCCTGAATGGCTCTTTGATGCCACCAGGTGCTCAAAGGATTCACTTAGCATGTTATTTATTTATTTTAAAGTTGATAACCGGGAAAGGTACCATGAGCAGAGCTCATTTAGAAACAACCAGGGAAGGGGAAGCATGTGTCAGTGTAATGGTATTACAATTTTTTAGGACTAGCCAGGTCAAAAGCAGGAGTAATTGTAAAACAGAGACAGTTGCTGATGATTTTCAATAGTAAACATAACTGTAAATGCCATGAATGATTACACATTATTTGACCATATAGAAGGCATTCTTATGAACTGTTGCTCTCCCAATAAACTCATCTGCTATTTTGTCCATGTCTAATGCATCAGTGTGTTCCTGATGAATGTGAAGCAGAGCAGCACTATTTAAGCATCTCTGTGACATTGTTGATCTAAGATATGTTTTCAGTCTCCTGAGTCCTGAGGAAGAACACTCAGCTGTACAAGTTGATACTGGTACTGTCAGTAAGATCTGAATAAATTTACAAACTCTGACAGTAAATCACGAATGGCTTGTTTTCTGTGATGACACAGTACACATCTTGCAATGAATCAACAGTTTTCCCACTAGCTTTTGCAATGTCAATGAACATGTCATGGTGTAGTTGCAGATGCCCTGCATCTAAGTCATTGCCATAAAAATTAGATATGGAATCTAATGGGTCTTGTCCTATCGCAAATCATTCTACATCTAACATAAGCTTCTGAGCTGGAATCTGAAATCTATCTTTGACTGAAAGAACAACCTGATCAATCACTTGGAAAAATATTCTCCTGAAGTGGTCTTTTGGGGATGCATCAACAACTGATTGAGAGCCACCATCTATACAACGAGGAACTTTGCGTTGACGCGGAAGAACTGGTTCGTCTAACTGCAGTTCCTCAGCTCTTCCATCCACTGTACTCCAGAAGTTGTCAAACTGCCCTCTGTATTGTTGCATAGTGTCGAGAAGAGTTTGAATCATACAATTAGCTTTTAGAAATTGAAGAGAGGTTGCTTGAAGGGCTGTGTTTATGCTATCACAGTGAGAGAAAATTTTTAAGAGAAGACTCAAGAAGAAAAATCCTTTAAAGGATCGTAGCTGTGCCAAGAACCCTCCAGCTTTTGCCCCACACTCCCGAGTATTCTCTGAGGACACACTGTCCAGAAATTCCAATAATGCTAAATAGTTTTCTAGAATCGAATGTAAACTATTTGCACTCACTGTCCACCTTGTTGGAGCAAATGGTCGAAAAGAGCCAGGCCTAGTGTCTTCCATACCGCTTTGTATGTTTTCAAAAAAAGTTAGCCATTTTGGAGAGTCTCTAATGAATGTTATGAGTTCTCATAACTGATTTAGTATGTCTCGACATTCTTGTATTTTGCTGATGCAGTCCTGTACTACAAGGTTCAAGGAATGTGCCAAACAATGTATGAAAAGGGTCCTAGGCTCAGCAGTACTTACCCTAGCCTGCACTCCAGAGTGAATACCAGCCATAGTAGCAGCGCCATCATAACACTGACCCTGGCATTTATTTATATCCAAGTCAAAACGTAACAAAATATCTTTAAGGATACTGAATAGTGTAGCAGCAACTACAGCTGGTGTTTCATGAAATCCTAAAAATGCTTCTTCAATTCCGAAATCCTCAGTGACAAATCGAAAACATATTGAGACTTGCTCATGAACAGTAATGTCCGTTGTCTCATCCATCATTACAGCAAAATACTGAGTTGCTTTGATTTTGGAAACAATTGTGTTTTGCACATCTTGTCCCATAATGTCCAGCATTTCATTCATTATGTCATGAGACAACCACCTGTAGCTATCCCTTAACAACCACTGCTGCAACTGTGGACAATCAGTGGCTCACACTTTTAGCACTTGCATGTAATTTGAACTCTCATCTGTATGGCCCCTGATAGCAAGCCCTGTCGAACAGTAATCTTAAAGTTGTCATCATTTTTAAAGTGCAATCCTTGCATCTACTGCTCGCTGCCTACTGGCATCAGACATAATGCTGTACACATTTGCTTAACATGTGTTTTCATTACAGCCTCACTGTGGCAGCCACTTTTTTCATGGGATTCAAATCTTTCTATTGCCTTATGCCATGCACTATAACCAGTAACTGTGAATGCTTCATCAGCTTTTGTGGAAAATGTGAGCAGTTTTTTCTCTCTTGCCTCTTTACACACTGAACAGAAGGCCTTTTATTGATTGGAATCGTACAGTAACCATTTGAATCGGTCAAGCCACCTTTCCTGAAAGGTTCTGCCTTTTTTCTTGGCGACTACTAATGATTCCTCTTGTGACTGTCTTGTTTTTCTTTACAGACAGAGTACTGCTGCTGCTGCATGGCTCCTCAACATCAACCACGTCCACATCCCTAGTAATGTGAACTTGTGCAGCTGTTGTTTCCTCAGCTTCAGTCTCACAACTTGCTAGTCACTTGTTGGTGCTGCTGTAGTGCTGCTTGCCTCACTCTGTTTAGCCCATTTTTAATAAACTTGTCCATTTTAACTTACAGTGTGTGTTTCTCTTGTGTTGATTCAGAATAGGTTACACTGTTAGTTGCTGGTCTGGACAGAATATGATTAAAACATTAAAGTCAGTGGAGGTCAGAATAACACTAGACAATCAGTTCACAGCACTTTGTTTTTGACACAAGGACCTCTCTTAAATCCTAATAGTCTGATTTATTTTGTTTTTTTTTATTGGTTTTTGGATGGTCAGACACTGGTAGGGACTGAACAGGAGGACTGTGACTGGCTGCTGGATAAGACTCAGCTGCTCACCCTCTCACACAGACTTCACAAGCACCCACAGACAGAGCACTGCCTATTGTCACTTGGACTATACGGCCCAGAAGACACCTCTGTGCTGTGCAATCAGCACTCTGACTTCACTATTTTACTTGTATTTTTTCTTTCAGACGGTCAGACACTGGTAGGGACTGGATAGGAGGACTGTGACTGGCTGCTGGATAGACTCAGCTGCTCACGCTCCACACAGACTTCACAAGCACCCACAGACAGAGCACTGCCTATTGTCACTTGGACTATCAGGCCCAGAAGACACCTCTGTGCTGTGCAATCAGAACTCTGACTTTACTATTTTACTTGTATTTTTCTTTCGGACGGTCAGACACTGGTAGGGACTGGATAGGAGGACTGTGACTGGCTGCTGGATAAGACTCAGCTGCTCACCCTCTCACACAGACTTCACAAGCACCCACAGACAGAGCACTGCCTATTGTCACTTGGACTATACGGCCCAGAAGACACCTCTGTGCTGTGCAATCAGAACTCTGACTTTACTATTTTACTTGTATTTTTTCTTTCGGACGGTCAGACACTGGTAGGGACTGGATAGGAGGACTGTGACTGGCTGCTGGATAGACTCAGCTGCTCACCCTCTCACAGACTTCACAAGCACCCACAGACAGAGCACTGCCTATTGTCACTTGGACTATACGGCCCAGAAGACACCTCTGTGCTGTGCAATCAGAACTCTGACTTTACTATTTTACTTGTATTTTTTTCTTTCGGACGGTCAGACACTGGTAGGGACTGGACAGGAGACCCTCTCTGAAACTTACACTCTGTCTGACTTGATTTTGTTCACTTTTGGATGGTCAGGCTCTGCCACTGGTGGTACGGGCACGACTAGACAGAAGTACTAGGCTGCAGCACATCAGTGTCACAGTCAGCAAACAATGACCAACCAACTGACTGTTCAGTTCACTCAAACCGAAGCAGCAACTCTCCCTTCCTCTCCAGACTGAGACTCCTCCCCACTGCGGCTGGCTAACTTTGCTGCAGACGAAAGATGACCCACACACCACACCGACATACACAGCCTGAGCCTGGCCCTAGCCCGAACCCACTGCAGAATTTTTTTTGTAAAAACGATGCTGTTTTTGTTTGCTTTTACTAGTCTGTCCTGAGTCCTCTCTCCCCTGACTGACTGGTGACTGCACTGCAGTGTTGCCACTTGCCAGAGACTACAGTGTGACTGTCACAAAAACTCAACCAAACTGAACACTGTCTAGTCTAGCACTGCAGTTTTAAAATTATTTTTAAGTTGTAATAAAATGTTGCCTAAGTTCTAACTCTGCCTGTCTGCAACAGGGCGGGTACAGTACCATCCCTTGGTCCCTTAGCTAGCTAGCTAAAGAATCAGTTGACCAGGTCCAACGCAATGAGGACCACAACCACGAAAAAAGCGACTTGCTCCTCGCTCAGCTCACACACAGCAATGGAGGATCCTCACTGTGTGCTAATGGTTGACCAACTCACTCCTTGCATGTGATATGCAGCTCTCAGTTGAAGCTGCTCTCTAGCTGCATCACATGACCCGTCTCTTGATGAGTCATGTCTCTATCTGTATCATTCGGCGATTGGAGAAGCCAGTTGCAGCGAGATCGAGTACAGTAGGCGCGGCACGCAGGTTCGTGGGTCAGATTGTAATTTCGAAATCGCCGGACGGTCGGATCGAGAGTCGGGTATAAATGGGGGCTACTGGGACTCAAGCCATAAGAAGAAGCTGCACATTTGGTCTCTCTCGGACTCGGTCTGTCGTCGGAGTCTCGGGAGAGCATCGGAATGGGAAAATTAGTTCTGTCTGTGTGTGGTGGCTTATGCGGTTTCACGGTTGGTTTATCTTGTTTCTTTCTCTAGACTGAACATACTGCAGTTGCAGACTCAGTCCCGTCCAGAAAACTAAATTGAGCGCATATTTCGCTTACAATACAACACTATGTTGTCAAATGTCAATGTCACTCATGTCAGCTTATCAATTGGGATCCTGCTTTTGTAATCCAGTGTTACTGGCAAGGTGGTTAACATGATTTTGGAAGGAAGTACTAGATTTCCAAATATTATGGAAAAGAAACTACAGTCTGGACCAGTAGTTTTTTTTCCATAATATGTTGTGGACTTCCATTTTCAGGCTCTCTCACTCTCATTTTTATTAACAAGGTAACTAAAACTAAGTGTGCTAGGAAGAAGCAAATACCCATTTTAAGGCAACACACAGTCAGAACAACATCTGTTTACATACAATCAGAGTCAGACAGAAATGAAAATGGCAATAATAGCATGTTTCCAGGTTTAGACATATTACAAATTTTGTAATATGTTCTAAACCGAAACATATTAATAATAAATGTACTTTCACTGACTTAAATTTTATAGCCAGAGTCCAGGGACAAATAAACTTATAGCACCCCTTGGTTTAAATTCAGGTGAAGTTTGTCTCACTGTCAAGCTAGTGTGCCAGCTCAGTATGGCGCGTCCGGGTCCATCGCATTGCCACTGGGAGGAGACAAAGAACAACATGCAGCTGCTGCTGCTGCAAGCGGATCACATTCAGAGCAGGCTTGAAAACTGATGTGACAGCTGCTGCCTGCTGAACTGTCATTCGACTCGTGAGTTGTGCACCAGTGCCAGGTTGCTGCTACGGGGTGGGGTGGGGGAGACCGATTGTGAAAGTTGTGGACCGGTCCAGGGTCATGGCTGGGCTGGCATGTGGAAGGGACGGACGACGGAGTATCAGGTAAGCAGGCAGAGAAGTGGGAAATGAAAAGGCAAGGTTAGGTATGGGAGGACAAGAATTTGAGGGTGCTCATTTAAACTTTGTGGGTGCTCAAGCAGCCGAGCACCCGTGCTGTCGGCACCCCTGCTTGCGTCTCTCACAAACTTGGCTTAAGCCTCACACTCCTGATGCTATGTGCACCCTCCCGGGGTACAACCTCATAAGACATGACAGAGTGGGGAATAAGAGAGGAGGCGGGGTGCTCCTCTATTATAAGGCGCACCTAAATGTGTCTCCTATGGATCACTCACCAACTACCCCACCACCTGTGAGTTCCTGCATGCCCTTCTCCTGCTAGGTCACACAAAGAAAATCCACCTGTTCTGTGCCTACAACCCACCTAAGGGTGGTCTGCTTGGACTCTCCTCCCTGCTAAACTGCATTGGTGATAAAACAGGCCCCAATGAACTCCTAGTTATAGGTGACTTCAACCTTAACTGGATAGGCTCCAATTGTAAACAATATGAGCCCTTGCTCTCGGGCCTTACCCTAAGCCAACTTATAACTGAACCCACAAGGCTCTCCTTACGGGGGAATAAAGGGTCCCCTATCTACTGGATCCTGTCCAACAGACCTGACAGAATCACATCCTCAGGTATTCTCCCAGAAGTTATCTCCGACCACTCACCTATCTATTGCATATGTGGCACCTCACAGCCTAAAATTCCCAGCAAGGTGATTGAGCTGAGGGATTACTCCAAATTTAACATTCACGACTTCCTTTCTGACCTCCTATTAATTGACTGGTCGGGGGTCACTGCCACCAATGACCCAGCACTAACCCTGGACTCATTCTTAGCAGAGTTTATCCCCCTGCAGAATAAACACACCCCTCACCAAGAGGAGGGTGAGGGCACCATCACCAATGGCTTCATGGGGCCTATTCTTCCTCATGAAGGTCAGGACAAATGCTGGGAGACCTACAAGGCCTCCCAAAACAACAAGGACCTGCTAGCACACAGACACCTTAGAAACTCCTGTAAAGAGCAATCCGCTCAGCTAAAAGTGAGTTCTGCCAATCCACCCTTCCAACAATCTGAGGAGCTTCGGGCAAAATATCAAGAATGCGGTTGGTGGGTCCACAAGAGTGCAGGTCACTGACCTACTTGTCGGTGGGGTCAGCTGCAATAACCCCCATACCATTGCAAATTCATTTAACTCCATGTTTTCTGAACTGCCTGCCCCCCCCAATCCTCAGTCCCTAAGTCCTCCAGCGCCTCCCCGCATGGTCTCTACCCCTGGCCCCCCTTCCACCTTCAACAAATCTCAGCAATCGAGACCCAGAAGCTGCTCGCTGGCTTCTCCCCTCACAGTAGGGAAGGGCATGATAGTTTCGAGCCCAAACTGCTCAGACTAGGGGCCCACCTTCTTGCCAGGCCCGTCACGCACATCTTCAATACCTCCCTCGAGACCGGGCTCATCCCTGAATTACGGAAAGTGGCAAAGGTCGTCCCTGTCCTAAAGCAGGGAAACCCCAAAGATCCCATTAACTACCATCCCATTGCCATTCTGTCTGCCACTAGCAAACTTCTGGAGAAAGCTGTCGCCTCTCAGCTGTCCCAATATATCCAGAACTACAACATCCTCTCTCCCGCACAACATGACTTCAGGAAAGGACACAGCATGTCCACTGCCCTTGCTGCAGTCACCTCGCAGATTAGGACTGCAGCTAACCAAGGCAAACTTACAAGAGCTATCCTTGTGGATCTCTCCAAAGCCTTTGATAGGGTCGATCACTCCCTCCTCTGCTTCACTCTCCTATCCCTTGGGTTCTCCCCCCCACCCATGCTTGGTTCCTAAACTACCTCTCCAGCAGGCAGCAGTATACTAGCTTCAATCGGACCCTCTCCAACCCCTCATCAGTCCTCTGCGGGGTCCCCCAGGGATCTGTACTTGGTCCCACATTATTCTCACTTTTCATTAACGAACTGCCATCCCTCACTGCCCACGGACACACCACCCTGTATGCGGATGACCTCGTCATCCTGGCCAGCTCCCAGAACATTTCCACAATAAACTCCCAATTAAATTCTGACTTTGAGCGCATCCAAACCTGGCTAGGTGACCATAGGCTTACCCTCAATCTCAAGAAAATCCAAGCCATGCTTTTTGGTTCCTCGAACAAAATACAATCCTGCCCTGCTCCCCTGAAAATCTACGGGGCCGACAGCTCTCCCCTACAGATGGTAGCCACCGCCAAGTACCTGGGTGTCATGCTGGACCCGCAGTTGAACCTTACCCTCTACATCCGGAATGTTTGTAAGGCTACCAATGGTAAGTTTGGCCTAACCTATCCGCTCAAAAACTGCCCTCATCCCTGCTGTCAGATGGCTTACAGGCCAGGGGGTCCTCTCCCCACACTCTGCTATGGGCTCGTCACCTTTGCCCCAGTACCTAAATCCAGCATCTCAAAATGGGACATGGCCTACAACAATATCTGTCAATTTGCACTCTTCACCCCTTCCCTCACCTACCGCTGCGATCTCTACAGGCGTCTGTAGTGGCTCCCCCCGGAGAAGCACCGTACCTTCGTACTCTGAAACCTCATCAACAACATTATCTGATCAGCCACCCCTTCTTCCCTCGCCCTTCCCCTCAAACCCGGCACCCCTTCCTATCTCCTAAGATCTAGGGTGTCGCTGGATCGCCTGGTTCCTAGAACCCATACCCTCGTGGGTGATCGGGCCTTCCACACCCATGCCCCAAAAATGTGGAACTCGCTCCCTGCACTAACATGGTCCTCCTCCTCCTATCCCAGCTTTAAGGCCTCCCTTTGGAACTTTTTAAAATCTTCTTCAGCGTGTCCCTGCACCACGTAGCCAACTAGCGTAGCCCCACTTCTCCTCTCAGGCTAGTAGTGTGGGGGCCTCAGAGCAAATTGCACTTATCCTCATGTACTTCGTCGAGTAACTAGTACTTGGCTACCCTGCCTTGTGCACCCTCCTCCCGCTGGCACTTATTCTTAGTCCTTTACTCTGATCAAACCTGCTATGTATACTCAAATCCACCCTATATGTACCTTTACTGTATTGATCATGTGCCATATAGTTCTCAAATGCTGTTTAGCTACCATTGTAATCCCTGTGATGCCTGCTATTTTCTGTATGCTTACCTTGACTTCTTTACTGTACTTGTACTCATTTGCCTTGTAACCCTCCCGGGTCACACCTGAAAATAGGCACTTGGCTGTCTATTGTGCTTACCCGGTTAACAAAAGCAAATAAATAAATAAATAACTGGCTCCATATTAGGTAAAATAATTTGTATCTCTTTCAGGTCAAATAATTCTTATTGTAATTTTTACGGTGTTTAAAATACATACAGTACGCAACTCAGTTATCGTTTAGTCAACAGGTTCGGAGGCAAAACAAAGTAAATATTGTGATGTTGCTTACTTCATCTCCTAAATTTAAAACAGTTCTTCCTTTCAGAGTCATGGTGGAAAAAAATCTCCACACATGTTAGAAATAGTTGCGCAGACGGGTAGCTGTAATGCTGAAGTTCTTGCTGCCAGATTTAAAGTAGTAAGTGTAACTTTAAATGTTAGAAGCAAACTGAACTCAAAACTAATAAAACTGAGATTTACTGTTCATTAGAAAATGGGCTTGAAAAATAAAGCATGCTGATTGGCTGAAAGGCCATGCCAGGCATGCATTTATTGTTCAATAATGTCTGGTAAAAAACAAGAGCCAATTCAGGGTGACCCATTTCAGGGCATCCGGCCACCAAAGTTTGAAGCTCACCAGATGCCATTTCTTCCTGCTTGCTAAGAGAGCCATAAAGTAGTGGCCAGCCAATCTCACCTTTTCTTCATATGGCAAGGACAGTAAGATAAAAAAAAGAAAGAAATCAGCACAGTTTAGAAAAACATACAGCTGGACTGCAAAAGTGTAAAGTACCTTCACTGAGACATACAGCAGTGGCTTCGGTACCACTACGGTGCATGACAGGAGCAGTACTTCCTTAATTTTCTATACCTCAGATGGACGTCCATCTGTGGTATGGAAAACAAAGAAATACCGCTCCTCTCCTGCACAGTAGTGGTACCGACTCTATTCTTATACCTCCTCTATCCACACACTAATCATCTACACAACATTACATTTTCTGGGACATTTCTGCATTTAGTGGGCACTTGAGAGTTCATCAGGCCACTGCCATGTTCCCATGTTCGATCGTGCCTAAAATGGACAACCTGCAGATTCTCACTCCACCGATGAACCGCTCCTCCCATTCCAGAGCGCCAATAAAAAACTTTTTCCTTTTAAACAATGAGAAGCAGTATGAGAAGACTCTTGGGGGTGGACTGAGAAGTAATAAATACATAACGAACAGAAGCACTTCAATCTAATAAAAAGGGGTCTAATAAGCAGCAGTACCTCTAGTGGCAGTAACCAGTAAACGGACTATTTTACAGAAGCTGCTGTGTGTCTTCATTTTATTAATATTTTTACCATTTTCTTTTTATATGAAATCATTATTATATTAAAAAAAAATGAATCCAGTTTTCTAAGATCAATAATACCCTCCAGGGTGGGTGGTATTGGGAAATACTCGACTTTCCAGGGGCTAGAAGGCCCTCCACCTGTGGTGTTGGGCCTCATTATGCCCCTGGGTGGTCTGGAATATCACAGTACTGCCCACCCTGTTGGATATTATTGCTTACATAGTTAATTCATTTTGTTGACTGGAGTGCTGAGTGAGAGCTGTAGTTGAGAGTTTTCTGCTGAGCACCTTATGTCTGACAGCACTGACTGCAGCTCTCGACTGTCAGATGCCTGCTGGGCTTCAATTCTCTGAAGAAATGCTGTAATAACTGGGTGTGATGTTACACCTAGTTATTACAGTGTTTACATCAACTGAATTCTGGTTGATAATGGGGCTACTAAGTTATTATAGATCAATAAACTGCAGGTTCAGCTCTTCTCAGGATCGCAAACCATTATGTCCAAGGAAATCTGAGGAAATGTTAGCTGCAGTAATTTTTTTTTTTTTTTTAACAAGCTACTACCGCAGACTGGCAAAGCTTGGACTAAGACTTACATGATCCAACCTTTTCCTAGAAAATCTAAGTGCCAATAGTGTTGTAACTTTTTTAAGCTTTTACTTTATCAGAGTTCGAGGGAACGTCCCATATACTAGAAATTCAAAGCTTTAAGGCCAAGCTTTTCCTTGAAGTTGTAAGGATTTGTCATCATAAACTGACATGGATAGTGTCCCAGTCATTATCACCCCCTCCAACTAGATCTCAGGGACCTAGCTAAGTCTTGGGGCCTGATTCTCAAAGCATCCCTGAATGGTCAAGGGGCTTGTGCCACCAGGAATGGCACAAGGTGTGACTTGCACCAAAGGATACACCAGGAGCAAATATCAAAAGCAGCCTCGTCCAAACACAGGCTGTGTGCACCAAAGGGGCTTGTACCATCCTTGTGGCAGAACATGGGCTGCAACATGGCACTAAGGGGCTGTCAGCAGATGCAGGCTGTCATGTCCCCTAATTCAGGATTCTCAAAACCCTCCCAGAGAGTAAATTTATAAGTACCCTTAGACCAGCCAAGGCTGGTCTAAGGGTACCTAGAAAAGTGTCCTCTGGGAGCCTAGAGACCTTGTACCATCCCCGCCCATGTGTGTGGTGAGACTCCCCTTGACAGAAACATATGTAATTTCCCTGTGTTCTAGCGGAACCCCTCCCTATCCCCAATCTCCCCTTAATAAAACATATGTCACTCCCTGCTAGTCTGGTGAGACCCCCACCCTGGCAGGCAGTTCCCCCACCACCCTCCCCAGTCCCATACCCAAGATGGTAACTGGCACAGTCCTCCTGCTCTCCCTTGTAGCCAGCCACCCACTGAGCTGTCAATGAGCTCATACTGTACAATCAGCTGTTACAATGCGCTCATTGACAGCTTAATCGATGGCTGGCTGTGTGGAGAGTAGAGGGCTGTGCCAGTCACTGGCCGGGATGGGACAGGGGAGATCGAGGTAGGGCACTGTTGCTGGTGTGGGGAGTTCCACTAGCCCACCAGAGAATGACATATGTTTTAATAAGGGAGGATTGGGGATAGGGAGGGGGTCCACTAAATGTTAATAATTTATAATGACTGGCATATTGAGTACCAACTCCAGGCTCTTGATTGTTTTGTATACTTGAGAGTGGGCCAGTAACTGGTAAGGTTAGGATACATGGGACAAGAACAACCTGAGCTTACTCAGACTGGAGTCTGAGTTACAGTATACTGCCCCTAGCAAGTCACTAAACTCTTTAATTATATTATACAGGTTGTTGATGAGTGGAAACCACTCTCCTATCCCTAACACATAGCAGGGCTGTGAATCAGATCTAGATATGCCAATTTCAGATAATGTGGGGAGGACAACTTTTACTCATATGAACACGTGTTTGAAATGTAATAAACTGCAACAAATACAGTTGAAATATATACTGTATATTTGTAAAATGGGTAAGAAAAATCTGAGAAAATTCAGTTTCCACACCACATAGCCATGCATTATTTCACAAGGACTGCACACCTATCCTTCTTTTAATCCTTCAGAACTTTCTGGGCATTTTACAATACAAATAATCAACTATTGGATGTGTGTCATGCTTCTGAGATATGCACGCCTCGAGTGGTTGAACACACCTCGACTACAGCCTCATGCCTCACAACGCACCCAAGACATGCTTATATCACAGCACAACTGCACACCCTGTAGTGGATTACCTGTTACATATAGAACCAATTACACACCTGTAAGAATGAATAAAACTTAGCATAGACAGGGACAGAATGTGCCTAAAATGTACAATAGAGGATGGGATCTTTCTGCACATGACCCTAACCTGCTGGAGATCCATAATATTATGAGAGTCTGAACACCGTATTGCCAAGGGCTCCTTTCTAGTTTCTCCTAGAAGCAGACACTCAGACTAGTGGAGGGGAAGTAGACAGCCACTGTGGAACCTAGTCCGGGTAAATGCTTGAAAAACTATTGCACAGAGATAGGTTCGTTAAGAGCCCCTGACTGTGTCCCAGTGGGCAAATAAGCTCCTACAATGTCTGAAACTAGAACACATCCAAAGCAATGCCAATGATGATAATGGGGCATAAGTAAAAGTTTGGCATCCCTTAGTCTCTGCTCTGGAAAGGGGAATGTTCCTGCTGTGATCAAAGGGTATAAGTAACTTTAGTGCATCTAGATTATTGTAAGTGCCTAGAACAGCTATTGTAATTCACCCTCTCTGCACTGGTATGACTGCAAGTGTGACAAACAGTATAGCACAGTATGGAGCAGTATAGCACAGTGGTTTAAGGCTCTGAGCTGCAAATCTGGTAACATCCAGCACACCAGACCTGGGTTTGAATCCCACAGCTTCCACTTGCATACTGTGTGACCCTGAACAAGTCACTTAACTTCCCTGTGCTCCCAGGTCGCTCCTGTAAAAAAGCTTTCAGCTTAGTGTTCTACTCCTGGTTAAACAACTAAACAAAAAAAAAACAATTTGTATTCCTGTTCTTGCTGGAAACTGCAACTTGGTTCAGTTGAGTCCTTGATCGGAGATACTTCAGTTCTGTATCATACAAATGCTATCAATCCTGCAATGTACATTTCTATCAACTGTCCACGTACCAGTGATTTGATTATAGAATTCTGTCTCTAATGCGTTGTATTTTACTTCAATAAAATATGTTTGCAAAAAAGAACAATAGCCTAAAGCAAACACCAAATAGCAGGAGCCCTTCCTGTAGTCTGGTCACATGACATTGAAGGTCTTTCTGTTGTGTCGAAGGTCTTAGAGAGATTGGTTGAAAAGCAAATCTCAAACTATCTTGAAGAACATCAAGTTTTAAATAAGAATCAATCTGGCTTCAGGCCTAATCATTGAACAACTACTGCTCTAGTAAAGGTTGTCAATGATCTTTGCGTGGCAGCTGATGGTGGCCTAGTAGCTGTAGCAATTTTTGTCAACCGCTCCATGGACCTCAACACTATAGATCACAGCCCGCTGCTGCTCAAAGGTTAACTGGTCTGGGTTTCTCTCTAATAATTTGATCAGCTGGTTTACTAGCTACTGTACTTAACTAACAGACACCAGCTGGTCTCTCTAAAAGGCGTGCCATCTAGATAAAGGGAATGAGAAGTGAAGTTCCCCAGGGCTCTCTCCTGGGTCCGCTCCTCTTATCGCTCTTCATAAACAATGTTCAGGTTTAGCAGACTGATACAGCCGTACACCTTGATGCAGATGATACTATCATTTATGGCTGCAGCCTTGACCCCTTGTTTCAGAAAAAAAATACAATCTGTATTTGATGATATTTTAAGTTCTTTTGCAAAACGTAAGCTAATAGTAAATGAACAGAAGACACAGGTTATGCAGTTTACTTCAGTACCCCAAAACAGTCAGAAATCACCTATCTCCATCTATACTAGTAATAACAAAAAACTACAAAATGTATCCATTTATAAGTACCTAGGATTCTGGCTGGATGAGAATTTTAAATGGAATTACCATCTAAAAAGTCCTTGGGGAAAAAAAGTTTGTTTTAGAACTGGATTCATGTTTAGGAATAAATCATTTTTTCCCAGGACGTAAGAAAGAAACAGTACAGACTCTGATTATGCCACTATTTGATTATGGTGATATTGTATATGCTGGTCTATCAAAAATGTATTCTGAAAGATTAGACAGGTTATATTACAAACTGACTCGTTTTTGTTGTTTCTGCACCAAAACATATGCATCATTGTGTTTTCGCTTAAATTGCTCAAGTTGGTTAACTTTGGAACATTTAAGATGGTTACTCATAATAACTTTCATGTGGAAATGTGTAAAACAAAAGGTTCCAGCATACATGTCTTACTTACTGTTGCTTCGCTTTATTAAACTAAGGTCTAAGGTCAAGAACAGCTTGAATTTATTTTTCACTAGGTAAATTCGACTGGACAATTGTCCTTTTTATATAAAGGCCAAAAACAGTGGAATGCCCTACCATGTACTCTGTGTACTAAAATTAATTATTTACCTTCTGTATATGTCACACAGCAATGGTTTAAATCTAGCTGTCTGGTGCAATGTAACTTTTGTGAGAACTTGTAGTTCAGTTAGGCAAACAATTGTTCTGAAGTGTTCAGTGCTGTATTTATACTATTTTAATTTTTTCAATCATAGAAACATAGAATTTGACGGCAGATAAGGACCGCTTGGCCCACTCAGTCTGCCCATTTCCCTACCTAATGGATTAGCTGCAGATCCTAGTTAACCAGCAGCCTACTTCTTCCTACCCCCACCCCCTAGAATGGCCTTATGACTGCCCCATGCATGCTTGAATTCCACCACTGATTTTGACTCCACAACCTCCTCCAGAAGGCCGTTCCATGCATCCACAACCCTCTCTGTGAAAAATACTTCCTTAAATTACCTCTGAGCCGCCCTCTATCTTCAAATTGTGCCCTTGTTCTTGCACACCTCTTTTTTGAAAGATGCTACCCTCTTGGACTTTGTTGATTCCCTTGAGGTACTTGAACGCTTTCTATCATGTCCCCTCTCCTCCTTTCCTCGAGGCTACATATAAGCTCCTTTCATCTCTCTTCATATGTCTTCCGTGCAGACCCTGCACCATTTTAGTTGCCCTCCTCTGGACAGCTTCCATCCTGTCTATGTCTTTTATGGACATTGGGTCTCCAGAACTGCACACAGTACTCCAGATGGGATCTCACCAGCTGTCTGTACAGAGGATAATAACTTCCTGTTTTCTACTGGTGATGCCTCCCTATGCATCCCAGTATCCCCAACCCTCCTTGCCCCTCTCACATTGCTTGCCCACCTTTAGGTCATCTGATATGACTACCCCCAGGTCCCTTTCCATTTTGTTGTTGCTAGTATCTCACCCCCATTGTGTACTCTTCCCTGGGTTTTGTTTCCCAGGTGCATTACCTTGCACTTCTTAGCATTGAATCTAAGCTGCCTTACATTTGACCATTCCTCTAACCTTGCCAAGTCCTTCTCATCCTTTCCACCCCACCCTGTGCCTCAACTCTGTTGCAGATCTTTGTGTCATCTACAAAGAGACATACTTTTCCTTCCAGTCCCTCTGCAATGTCGCTATAAAGACATTGAAGAGACCAGTCCTACTCTGAACCCCATGGTACCCCCAGTAACCCTCCGCTCTTCTGAGTGGGCTCCATTTACTATTACTCTGTGGCCTATTCTTCAGCCAATTCTTTACCCAGGCTGTCATCTTGGGACCCACTCCCAGGCTGGCTAACTTGTATATTAATCTTTTGTGTGATGTGTCAAATGCTCCTACAAAGTCTAGGTAGGCCATGTCCACAGCCCTCCTGATCTACTACTTTGGTCACCCAGTCAAAGAAATCTATCAGATCTGCCTGGCATGACCTTCCCGCTGTGAATCCATGCTGCCTAGGGTCCTGCCCCTCTGGCCTCTAGATACTCGACAATCTTTTCCTTCAGAAGTGATTCCATCATTTTCCTATTACTGAGGTTAAACTAACAGGTCTGTAGTTTCCTGCTTCTGCCTTTGCTCCACTTTTGTGAAGGGAATCACATCTGCCCTCCTCCAGTCCTCAGGTACCACCCCATCCTCCCAAGATTTGTTAAAAGGGTAGTCAGTGGTGTCACTAGTTCTACCCTTATTTCTTTAGAATTCTGGGATGAATCCCATCAGGCCCCATTGCTTTGTCCACCTTCAGTTTTAAGAGTTCTTTCAGAACCTTTCTTCTGTAAATGGGCTGGTATCAACTTCTGTATCCAGAGTGTTTCTACTGTTTGTTTAGGTACCTCCCTCTTCATTTGTAAATACTGAGCAAAATATTTGTTTAGTATCTCTGCCTTTTCACAGTCTCCCTCTGCCCACCCTCCTCCTTCCCCTTATTAAGCCTCCGCTATCCTCCTTGGTCTTCTCTTCGCCTCTGATGTACCTATAAAGGTTTTATCCCTCTTCTTAACTGCGTGACTATCTTTTCCTCGGTTTGGGCCTTTGCTGTTGACTGCCTTCCCAGCCTTCTTTGCTTTAACTGATACAGTTCTCTGTCCTGCTCCTTCTGCGATTCCTTGTACTTCCTGAATGCTTTCTTTTTCTCTTGAACCTCACTCGCTTCCTTTGAGAACCATAGTGGTTTCTTACATCATTTTGTTTTGTTTATTTGCTTCACACAAAGGCTCAATACCTCTGTGATGGCAGTTTTATTATTCCCCATTGTTCTTCCACCCTCCTTCCTGCCTATTTGCTAGTGCATTCCTTAGGCACTCACCCATTCTGGCAAAGTCAGCCCTCCTAAAGTCCAGTACTTTTGCCTTTGTATGGCTTGACTCTATTGTTGTGTTTTGTGAACCATACTGTTGATGGTCGCTAGTTCCCAGATGGCTACCCACTTCTAAATCTGTGATCCTCTCTACATCTCCATTTGAGAGAACCAGGTCTAAGATTGCTCCCTCTCGAGTGGGCTCCAATACTAGTTGTCTAAGGCATGCCCCCTGTAGGGCATCTAGAATAACCCACTCTTGAAGTGGCTGCTGCAACTGCACTCCAGTTAACATCTGGCATATTCAGATCACCCATCAGCAATATCTCCCCTTTTTCTGCCATTCTAAGTATACTTTCTATCATTTCCTTTTCCATTTCCTCGCCCTGAGAAGGGGGTCTGTATACAACCTCTGTACGAATTGTGGTGCCATTGCCTGTCTCCAAATTTACCCACAGTGCTTCTTCTCCTCCCTGTTTACCCTTTTGTTCTGTTGCTTTTATTCCTTCCCTTATGTAAAGAGCTACTCCTCCTCCTCTTTACCCTCCTGTCCCTCCTGTAGATAGTGTATCCTGGTATGATTACGTCCCAGTAATGGTTTGTGTGTACCATGTTTCTGTGACTGCCATGATATCCAGATGTTCCTCCTCCATCAAGGCCACTAATTCAGGAAGCTTGTTACCCAGACTACGGGCATTGGTACTCATTGCTCTCCATATTTTGATGGCTTTACCTTCTGTTGCAGCATCCCCACTGACCTTTCTACCTCGGTCTTTTCTCATTTAGTACCCTGTTTTGTGAGGGAGGCTGGGATTTTCCTGCTGCTTATCAGTGCCTCCCTTTGACTAGTTTAAAAGCTTGCCAATGAAGCATTTAAACCGATTGCTCAAAAGACTTGTTCCTTCCTGGACAGATGCAGACCATCCTGCCAGTATAGGCTGGTGTCCTCCAGGTGGAACCCCAGTCCCCAATGAAGCCAAACCCTGTGCTCCACACCATTTTTTCAGCCATTCATTAAACTGCTTGGTGCTAATTACCTCGCCTCCCCATGCCATTGACAGGCAGCACTTCTGAGGATACTCATGGTGTACTGGTCTTAGGCCCCACCCAACTCTACAAAGTCCTCCTGCACTGCTCTAATCTCATGATGAGCCAAGTCATTTGTCCCTAGGTGGACAATTACATCCAGCTCAGACTCCTTGCAGCTGTTCTCGTGATCCTGAGGATGCGCTCCTGTCCCTCAAGCCATGGCACCAGGCAGGCACCTTACTTCAGTTTTCCCAGCTCCCCTGGTTCTATCCCCCTAATAATTGAGTCCCCCACCAGGAGCTGCTTCCTTTCCCTGTGGTGTCCTCTGCCTCCTTCCAGTGGGCCTCCCTTGTGACAGTTGTCATCAGTCTTCTCTGTGGGTGCATCCATAGGGGAGCTATGCTCCCCCAGAATGGTGTATGGATTGTGGAGTGGAACAATTGACTAGGTGTGCCTCTGTTCCACCATCCTCACCCTCCCTGAGCCCACTGTGGTCCAACTGCTGTGCTTTCTTCGCAACCTCTGAGGTAGTGGTGGTGGCGCTGGTGCTCCCTGGATGGGGAGGTTCCCTTCCTACTGTCCAGTGTGGCCTCGGGGAAGGTTTCCTTACTACTGTCCAGTGTGGCCTGAAGACGGGCAACTTCCTCCCTCAGGGCAGAGAGTTGTCTGCAAATAGGGCAGCATCTCAGCCTCCAGAAAGACTCCCAGAAGACTGCTGCCCCACAGCCATTACATTGCACTACTCCCCACATGTTTATCTACTTTTTTTTGTTTGTTTTGTGTGTGTGTGTGCGCGTGTGATTGGTTTGTTATATAGAAATATATATATTATACAATGTGTATGCTTATATTGTCAGTGCAGTGTGCTAGAGAGGATATGACAGTGATATGCACCTTGCACTCTTGAGGAAATGATGTCAGAACCTCAGGTATAAAGGAACTATTTCCAGGGGTGGGTGGGTGAGGGTGGGAAGGGTTGGGCCTAAACTGTGCCCTCACAAAACAATCAGCTAAAAGCTCACCTCAAGCTTGAGCAAATTGATCATAATCAATTTATGATATATCCATGCTTAACTTTTGATCATTGTAATCAGGAGGCCACCGAAAATGAGCATTGCTCAACTGGCTAAGTGTCGTCTTATCCTGCTTTAAATAAAAATTTGAACTTGAACATGTGGTGACTAGTTTTCCCATTACAGCTTGTAATAATTAAGTTCCTACCTTGATATTCCGCACAAGGCGAGCACTCATGAACTCCCATGCGACACCAGAGCCTCTGCAGCAAACATCCCTGGTTCTGAGACGGAAATGGTGAACTGCACTGTAATTAAAATACATCAAGGTTTCTGTTAACAAGACTGTAAATCTTTCATAAGAATTAGATTGGAAGTAACTTAAAGAGCCTGCAACTCACTAAAGACAACTTAGACAAAAGTCTGTAGTTAAGCTTATCCATCATTTTATAAACTGCTATGTACCTTCTTCTCATATCCTTTTAACTTAGGAAACTGTCATGAAAACCTGATGGTCACTTGTTACCCATCCACTCCTGCTGTTAGTCTACAAGTCACATTATAATCCTCTGCATGTCACATCAAAACTGGTTGCTATAGAAATGATTGTGGTACTACCGTATCTGCAGAGGATTATGATTTCACTTGTAGAAAGGCAGCAAGATCAGATGAAGACCAAGGTAGGTAGGCACTCTTCTGACAACTCCATAAGCAGCTTGTTCGAAGCTTGAGCAAATCTCTGGGTAAAGTTCCTTACTTGGGTGCAGACTAGCCTGACGTGCACAGGGTGATATATTCGAATATTCACAGAGTAAAGTTTGTCTGTGCAATGGGTGTTTGAATATACTGTACCTTTTTGTAAGTGCAGTGCAATGACAGTGCAAACTGAGCCTGGCAGTATAGCCTAGAGGTGAGAGTAAAGAGCTGCAAATGAGCTTGGTACATCCAGAAGACCTGGATTTGATTCCCATAACCTCTACTTGCATACAATCTGACATTGTGCAAGTCACTTCACCTCACCAGTGCTCCTGGGTGGCCCCTGAAAACAGGCTTTTGTGCCTAGGAGGCCTTACCCAGTTACCAAAGTGGGAGAAAAAAAACAACTGCAGGAAACCCCTCTGCATTCCTGTGAAGGGATATAGCAGGAAAGACAGAATAGGTATGCCACACATGCTCAGGAGCATATAGTCTGTTTGCATGGCCATACAGTCTGTTTCCATGGCTCAAAAGTGTTTGCTTCTGATACCCACAGTACTATAATGCAATGCTACCATGAAAATGTCCCTTTTTCAATGCAGGACTCTAAAGTCCTGTTTACACAATCACATTTGCACTGGAGTAACCCGTGTGCTCGGGTTGCTCCAGTGCAAATGTGACAGTGTGGACAGGTACCCGATCAGGGAAAGCCACTCACTAAGATGCTCCCAGATTCTCTGGCAAGCTGGGAGCACCAAGAGGAGCAAATGGCTTACAGCGGCTTAAGTGGCAGTGCGAACTGTCTGAGCCACAGGAACCCATCTATCGGCCAGCAGATGGCTGTCTTCCCCGATGCAGGGTTCCTCTCCAGCACAGATTGCAGCGGTGCAGAGAGGGGCTCTGTAGACAGATGGGATGTGCGTGGCAAGTACATGGGACTGTGCTGTTGCGGTATTATAGTTGTATTGCTACTGCTGTGAAAACACAGCTTAAGATGATAATAAAATACTGAAAACTTCACGCTAACCATGTGCAGCACTGAAGCAAGCAATTGAAATCAGACACAAACTGTTATATTTTCATACAAACAGCACATTTAAAAGCTATAACTAGTGTAATTATGTTTTATAAATTGAATATACAAGGGTCTGACTCAGAGGGTTACCATCTGTCCTATTTTTGCAGGACAGTCCTGATTTGGGCAGCTGTGTCCTGCAAAAACATGAAAAATACTACATGTCCTGACTTTGTAGTAGTAAACATATTTTCTAATTTTCCACTGAATGTTGCAGAAAACTATCATACCTTAACTAAAATACCTTAAAATGATAAGAAACAGTAGAAGCAACTAAGAAATCACAATACTTAGCCTTAATTCTGATTATATTGAGAAAACAAGTCTGTTGCGTTGGTCACGGTTACATACTGTCCTGCGAAAAATCTTGTTTCAGTAAGAAATTTCTCACTTTGGGCTTCTTAAAAGGTGGTAACCCTACTGACTCAAAATATACAGTTTATCAGCACTTTTGTGGGGCAGGACTTTCATAACTCCCTCATGGCTCCATCACATGAAAGTTATGGTTGTGCTCCCAGAGATGTGAAGATAAATTGTATATTTTGTATCAGCCTATTGCATATCCCCTATAATGTCATGCGTCTACAACTTTCTTTTATCAATACATAAAATAAGATAGTTTTAAATTTGTTTTTAAATACTGCCGATAATTGTCAGAAGAGTCTAATGTTTGTTCTATAACAGAATGAACATACTCTATAGTTTAAGGAAATCTTAAAATAGCTGAAGTTTTGTACTGTTTCTTTACCTGTCCATTTTTAACTCTTTAAAGCAGTATCAAACCCTGAAGTGTCAGAGTAGCCTTCTGATCTTGGACTACTCTGGGCTTGAACACTGTACAACTGCTCTCTTTGGTGCACAGCAGTCTGAGAAGTATCTCGCTTATTGCCTCCTGGCTGAAGAGAGCTTTGTTCTGTTTTCTCATTAACTCTGGCCACCTGATGAATCTTCACAGATGCCTCTGGAGGTGCTGGATATGAACACTGACCATGGATGGCCCACCTAAAAGGGTCACAAAGGTCGTCACTATGATAAAAAGCACACAGACACACACTCTATTTGAGGAACTCTAACACAAAGAGAGGCATTCTTCTTTGGCATCCAAATGTGGAACACTCTCCTTAGCATGAGGGACACATTATTACATTATTGAGATATGAGTTCAGAACTGTGTAGAATATAGTTTCCATATCCACTGTGTTTAATTATGTAAATATCACATATTAGTACAATATAAAATGTTGCTTTAAATGGACACTGTCAACCCACTTAGGCCTCATATTGTCCCTAGTTTAAAATACACTTTATGAACTGGTTGCCAAAAATCCAGCAACTGGATTGGCTAAGAGGTCCTGTCCACCATGACTAATTTGCACCACGTAGTCACATCAAATAAAAAGAACTAGGCAACAGCCTGCTTACTTCAATTTATAGCAGTGTGCCCTGACTTTGCCCACAGAAACGTAACTACCCTTTGGTATTGTTGGCAATTCCAGACTGCCATGTCACCCTGAATTTCAAGAACAAGAATTTAAAAGTAGCATTCCAACATTTACACAATCTCTCCTGTTGACTGAGAAAAAGTCTGTTACACACCGCAACCCCTGACAACCACCACTCTAAATCTCACACTAGCATGCCACTTCTTTCACAGACTGCGACATCAGCAGTGCTCTGCCTGCTCACGGTGAATGCCAGTTCCTCCAGCTGACTCAAACTACACTAACTACTCCCCTTCACCCTGTTTGAATTCACAGAAAAAAATGCCAATTTCACAGGGGAAATCTCAGCTGTTCTCAGGCCACCATAAGAACTACACCAGTGAAGGTTACATACAACTTACCACAAATACTTCTAATGGCGTACACAGTCGAAAGTCTGAAAGGCATCAAACCATTATGCCACACACCAGCAGCTGCTCCTGCCACAGCAGTAAACAGCAGAGCAAGATACAAATAAAGAAAATGCCTTTCTCTCTGCTGAGCTCTCTTCCTCTCCGAATGGTGCTACTACAAATATTTTTTTAAAACATGCTCAAAGCAGGTACACTTTGCTTGATCTCTAATCCGATTACATACACACTATTCTACAACCACACCACCTGCTGTTCATAAGTAAAAGAATTATCTTCTTTATATGTATTCCTACCCATTAAAAATTGAATACTGAAACATTTTAAAAAACATTTTTTAACTTTTTCTTTGTTACCAATGCAAATATGATTCTAGTTCATAATAGCAATAATACACTCCAATGTCTGGTATATCATGGGATATTGTCACTTCTTGGGTGCATGAGACACTCAGCCTGTGGCCTTGTGCCTCACAATGCACCTGAGGCATGACAATATTCCATGATATACCACATCATTTTGTGTGTTATTGCTTAATCTTATGATTGGTCACATTCAGTAGAGACTGGTGACATAGCTGGCAGTTTGCTTCTGATTTCTTTTTTCCTTTTAAAAGTGACAAACAGCCTACCCACCATACTGATGTTACCACATAAAAACATGTTTGTTTATATCCTTGATCAACTGCCACTGCATCTTTCCTGGACTTGGGGAAAACCCCCAACATAGTCTAGCCATTCATGGAGCAGTGGGAAGAAACTATGGCATCATGATTGGCTGCGCTGTGTGGGGGTGTTCCAAATGTTCAGGAAATATGCCGTAAGAGTAGATCAAGGATTTGAAACAAATCAAGGCTGGGTATAATTACTCTATTAGCATAAATTTCTGTGCTACTAAGAAAGGAAGCAAATAATACTGCCAGCAAAATAAATGGATTTTGGAGAAGGAAAGCAGTCATAAAGTGAAGGTTTTCAACGAGAAATAATATGACATAAAAAGATTGACAATGTCCCTTTAATATCTTTGTGTACTGTACAATATGGGATTGCATTTTCTCTACAGGATACAGGGACTGAAGTGCTCAAAGGGGTGTTCCTGTGCAGGACGTTTGGGAGTCCATCTCAGATGTGGCAAACATCTTCCAACTGAAAAGATTTTCTAACAAATAAGCAGTTTTAGAATAAAGAGAAGTCGTGTACTGTACACACTAGTAAAATGCTGAAATGCAGCTGAAGTGCCTCTGGCATGTATTACGTAAGAGAGGCCTGTTAATAAATCTTGCCTTGCACTAGAAACTGCCGAAGTGTGTGGTCCTTTGTACTTTCTGTGGGGGCCTCTTTACAACAATTGCATAAGTAATCTTATTTTTTTTCCACTGGTTAAGGGCGCTATTCATCATCAGTATTGGTATACAGAACATATGGTAAGCCATTATGGACATAATTCAGAATCTCTAGCTGTATAGTAAAACACATACACTATACAGTGAAATACATACATCATATAGTGAAATATGCAGTATACATTATATAGTGAGATGCATACACAATGTAGTGAACCACATACACTGTCTATTGAAATATATACATCATATAGTGAAATACGATACTGTATACTGAAATGCATATATCATATAGTGAAATGCATACACAATGTAATGAACTACATACACTGTCTATTGAAATATATACATCATATAGTGAAATACATATACTGTATACTGAAATGCATATATCATATAGTGAAACACATACCTTATGTAGTGAAATGCTTACATTATATAGTGAAATACATACACTATCTACTGAAATCCACATACTGAGTACTGAAAATCCACATATATTATATACTGAAACAAATGTACTAAGTACTGAAACATATACACTACCTATTGAGATACATACACTACAGACTGAAAAATCCACATAAACTATCTACTGAAACAACTACTCCATACGTTGTAACACATACACTATACATTGAAAAAAAATCTGCATACACTGTATACTGAAACAAACACACTACATATTGAAATACATACACTACACATTGACAAATCCACATACACTGTCTACTGAAACAAATACATTCTATACTGAAACATCTACACTTTATATTGAAATGCATACACTCTCTATTGAAATAAATACACTATACATTTGCAAATCTGCATACACTATATACTGAAACAAATACACTATATATTAAAACACTTACCTATCTATTGAAAACTTTTGCATACTCTATACACTGAAATAAATATATTACATGTTGAAATACATACACAGTATATTTATAAAATCCACATACACTATATATAAGGAATATACAATGGTGAGCTGTCAGATTAATAATTTATCTACACGACTGCTGTTTGACCTTGGGTAGCCTTGTGAGTGATGTAAGCAATGAGTCACGATGACCGAGGTCAAACAGCACAAATGGAGGCAGTATAGCGCAGTGGTTTAAGGCTCTGAACTGCAAACTTGGAGACCTGGGTTTGAATTCCACAGCCCCCACTTGCATACCGTGTGACCCTGAGCAAGTCACTTAACTTCCTTGTGCTCCCAGGTTGTACCTGTAAGCAAGCTTTCAGTTTAGTGTGTCTCTCCTGGTAAAAATAAAAAAAAAGTGTATCTGATAGCTCACTGTTGTATATTTCATTTATGCAACCAGGGATGCTTTCTGTCAATGCAGGGACATTTGCTTTTAATTCTTTATCTTTTTTTATATGTTTGTCAAAAAAGTGAATAAAAAATTGCATTTTCTGCTCTTTTTTGCTAATTATAAAAAAATCTATAAGGTATCTATAAATGAAATACCACTCATTTTGTGGATAATTTTGTGCTGAACAACGTTCATGCTCAGAGTAACATAAGCTATTTTTTTTCATTTTAAAGTTATTTGCATTTGAATATAGTTAGTACTGGTACTGAGGCTGAACATTCAAAATGAGTTCTGGAGTGATTGTAACATATCTACTATGTGTATAAATCTGTGATGATGCATCTACTATGTGTATAAATGTAAAATTTCACATTTATCACATAGTAGCTCAGATGCAGCACATAGGATTTATGACCACACCTGTTGCATAAATACTGAAACAAATACAATATATGGTGAAACACATACACTATGTATTGAAATACATACACTATAGACTGAAAAATCCACATACACTATATGCCGAAACAAATAAACTATATACTGAAATGGACTACATTCTGAAATTACCCCTCCCCCTTGAATGGCCTGACCCTGCACTCATTTCCTGCCTTTAGGGAGCTGCTGGCCTGATGAAAGGCTGTCTAAAGCTGCAGAGCCATTGGTAAGCAAAACAGGGCTATCTCTCATTCTACTTCTTTATGTGGTTTTCCATCTTGTTTTGCTTGTACACTTTTAATCAAACTTCAGAACATTGTGATGTGACAAGAAACTTTTAGAATTAATTTAAAATGCTGTAGTTTATTTTTTTAAGTAAGTGCTGCCCTCATTTACTGTTAAAACACATTTGTATGGGAAGCTAACACTTAGGATATTCCTAACATATCACTGTCATACCATATAAACATAGGGAACTGCATGCATTTTTCCAAGTTAAAGTTTTGATCAGATTTATGTGTTTTAATTAATTACTATGTTAGTCCAGCAACTTATCTGAGCTGAATGCCGGAAGCACTTCAGGAACTGTGAAACTGCAAGACAAACGCTTTCCTAGTTTGTACTCTACTGAGTTACTTTTGATTTAGTTTTTTGTTTTATTTGAATACTTTGTTTAATAAAGGTTCTTGGTTAAGAAAAAATAATTATATTTCTTGCAGCAATTGCTCAGGGCCCAATTTTCATCAGGCACTCAGCTGGTATATGCATAATTTGCACATTTCTGTTCTGAATAACTTCACTGTGATGCCTCACTGGTGTTACTCACAGCTCCTAACCTCCTATTACATATCTAAGGAGCACTGCAAGGTGGACTGAGCTTTGCCAGGCACTTGGTCTCCACTAATAAGCCTGCCCTGGTCTAGCTACATAGTGCATAGTTACTCTGTTGATATGGTATGACTGTGTTATTGAGTTTGAGATTTCCAAACGGTGTCTTATTTCTTTTTCCATGGAGATGTTTATCTTCTAGATCACCCACTGACTCCCTTGTGCACTGACCTGTCCATCCCCATCACCCAAAATCACTAGGACTTACCTGTTTGAAAGCTCCCATGGCCTCCCGCCACCCCTGTGGTGGGACCAAGAGGAACGGGCCATTCATAAGGAGACATATTCAGACAGGAGCAGAGCCTGGTTGGTAGTGCAAAGCCTGTGACAGGTTGGTGGATTATTCTGCCATTGGAGGTTTTCTACCTTTGGGTTGATCCCCTGGGCAGCCAAGCAATTAATGATGCCAATCCAATTAAAGCAAGTACTGTTTTTTGCCTGCCTGAGCCCTGCCCATTATGCCACTCTGGTGCCCTGCCAGCCTTCCTCACCTAGGTGGCTGTTGAAGAGCGGGGAGGTCATACTCCCCCTCCTGAGAGGAGAGCAGTCCCTGAGATGCTCAATCATCTCTCCCACCAGCTAACCTCTATTTGACCCAGGTCCTCCCCCAAAGCAGGGCCACTGGCATGGGAGGTAGTACAGCTACCACCAACCTGCTAAGCCAGCCAACCAGAATGTATTTTTATCAGTAAATAAATACAGCACTCAGATGAAAGAAGAAATTGTATTTTAGCTACAGTTGTTATAAATATCTTAAGACACATCATAATGTTTTTAAATTGGATAAAAGTTTTCCCAAGAAAAATAACATAAACAATACATAAAGATACAGAATAAGATAATCCATTTTTGATTACTTTCTGCATCTTGAGAGGCATCAGCAAGGGATTTTTAGTCAATTAGGGCCCCATTTTCAGAAGGTTAGTGGAGTGTTGAACATCTAAGCACTGTGCAATGTTGGAACAGCATAGCTGAACAGGTGCCATACTGTATATTTAGCAGCCCCAATGCTAACCTGATAATGTGCAGGTGCATATGTACTACTACAGCCTTGCAAATGAGGGATCCTCTCCTGCATATCGAGCACAGTGCTATATAAAGGTTTTGGAAGTGCTTAACAACTGAGATTGCAATACTGTTTACTGCTTCCAAAAATCCTGCCTCATTTGAGCTCACAGTGGTGCATATTGTCACCCCACCCCAGTTACCATTCTGATGCTCCAAAGTAATATGCCAAAATGATCACTGGCATCTAAAGGTTCCACACCCCTGATCACAGTTTAAATGGCTCCAGTTATTATAGTAAAATTATCCTTAGTGTCTAGTGCCACCCCAAATTGCCATTCAGATGACACAATTATAATAATATGGGTGCAGAGTTTATTTATTTATTTACTTACTTACATATTTAAAAGTTTCACCTGGAAAGGCATACTAAGCTGGACCTCATTTTCAGATGCATCCTGGGGGAAGGGAAACTTGTAAAAGTGAGGCTTAGGGGCACAAGAGTTCAAAATACATAACATACATATGTTGGAAGACCATTGACAGAGCAGAGTACAGTGGCACATAATGGGTGTTTACTCACCTGGTAAAGGTGATTATGTTGGTTGGCATCCATGGCACTCCAGACATTACCTCATGGGAGATAAGAAGCAGTTTAAGTCTCTGGGTGGGATTCAGATGGATCGGAGGGACCAAGAGATGGGGCCACTGCAAGGACATGAGAGGCGAAGGCCGGCCTGAAATCCTGGAGTTGCTCTAGCCTGTAGTGCCTCGCAAAGGTGTGTAGGGAGCTCCAAGTAGCAGCCCTACAGATGTCCTCAGGAGATACCAGTGCTCGTTCCACCCAGGAGATGGAGACCGCCCTTGTGGGTTTGCTCTGATCCCCTGTGGTGGGGTCAGGCAGCTTTTCATATAAGCGCGAGCCGACCCGTTTGATCCAGCCTGCGATGGTGGTTTTGGACACCGCTAGCCCCTGTCATTGACCCTTCGAGATGATGAAGAGTCTCTCCGTCTTGTGGATGGGTTGAGACTTGGCCAGGTAGACCGAGAGAGCTGACCCGATGTCCAGAGGGTCCGTGGAACTGTTCCCATCCTGTGGAGTAGGGCGGGTCAGGGTAGGTAGGTCTATTGGTTGTTCCCTATGGAACTCCGTGGGGATCTTCGGTTGGAATGCCGGGACAGTCCGAAGTTGTACTCCTTCGGGGCTGAAGGTGGTGTAGGGCGGTGCGCAGGACAGCGCACCGAGCTCCCCAATTCTCCTGGCCGAGCAGATGGCCACGAAAAAAGTGGTCTTCAGACCTACCCAGAAGAGGTCTGCTTCGGCGGGGGTTCATATGGTGGTGCTCTTAGGGGTCCAGTACAGAGTAGGTCCCAGGGTGCGACTCTGGGTCTGGCCCTGAGTCGCGTGAGGTCCACAGCCCTTAGGAACGGATTGCGTCTGGTGGGCTCCTGGTGGGTGCCCCTGGCCAGACCTCTGGCCGCCCTGGCTGCCAGCTGCACCCTCAGAGAGGAGGGTGCCAGTCTCTATCCACCCCTGCTGCAGGAACAGCAGGATAGTGGGAGATCAGCTTGTTCCGTTACCGAGCCTCGGCGTTGGCACCACTGTGAGAAGATGGCCCATTGCCTCTCGTATGTGGAGGTGGTGGAGGAGGCGGCGAGACCCGAAGGAGGCGTGCCTATGACGACTCATGGTACCGGAGGCCGATGAGTCGGTCCCTCTCAGGAGCCAGGCCGTGAGTTTCAGAGTTCGAGGGGCGGTGCATCACGGACCCCGCGACAGCATATCTGGCGGGTCGGGATTCGGAAGCTGGCCAAGGCAATCTCTGTGATCGCTGCAACCACGATCTTGAGGCCAGTATGGGGCCACCAGGATGACAGTGATTTGGGATTAGTATTTCTTCACAGAGAGGGTTGTGGATACATGGATCAGCCTTCCTGAGGAGGTCGTGAGAGTCAAAAACAGTGGGAATTCAAGAATGCATGGGACAGACATAAGGCAATTCTAGTGGGGGTAGGAGGAGGAGGAAGTAGGCTATTTGTTAACTAGGATCTGCAGCTTATCCGTTAGGTAGGGAAATGGGCAGACTAGGTGGGCCAAGCAGTCCTTATCTGCCATCAAATTCTATGTTTTATGTTTCTATGTAATAGGTTTATGCTTCAAATTTTCTTTAACCCCAAGTTTGCCATGACAGCTAAGCCATTGGACATCCCACATGCACAATGGAAGTCTACTATCAGTAAGGGTTTTAAAGCCTGTCATACTTTAGAAGGTACACACATTGGAAAATCAATTTGTACAAAAAGATATTACCATAATCTCAGAATAAAAATATTCCTAGAAATTCCTGTAGCTGAGCTTTTCCTAGCTTCCACTCTCTTAATTTTTTAAGTGCAGAAACTGCGAAGCCTGGAATATCTGATTTAGATGTCATCTTTGGCATACCTCCCTTCCCATTTTTCCATAAAAGTGAAATAAAGTTTGAGTCCAAACATTCCAGGGTGAGATGCAGTGGTATCAGGGATTTGAAAGGAAGAAATCATAAAAAGAATGGTAGAATACTAAAGGGTTAATAATCCTAAACCCCTTGTGAGATAGGTAGCTAGGTGAAAGCTCTTTTATGGGGTTTAACCTGCTGCCCCAAATCATTTGAAAAACAGCTAAATAATCTTGTTTCCAAACAGATTGGAATGGGAAAAGCATAACAGATGTGTAAAAATACAGGAAGCAAAAGTTTTTTATTATCAAACTCTTTTCCTTTTAGAAAAAACCATGATTTCCATTGCTGGACTTTCCATTCACCCACCTCTAGCTGCCTTTCCCAGTTTCTATAAACCATATCTTGCCCCCAAAACAAATACCTAAAATCTGAGCTGTATCAGAAATTGATACCTCCCCAATGTTTAGGCTAGGCGTGGCGCCACCTATTGCAAAACCACACATTTTCAGTGTTTAGAATAGTACCATTTATTGCAGAAAATGAGCCAAATTTCTGTAATGCAGCCTGACCTGACGGGACATCCTTTATGAATAAACAAATATCATCTGCATAGGCTGATATCTTTTGTTCAGGAATATATGAAGAGGGAGTCAGTCCTCGTATGTGTTGATCAGAAACAATTTCCCTAATAATAGGATCCAGTATGAATGTATATAGCAAAGGGCTTATGGGGCACCCTTGCTGGACCCCTTGTTTTAGCTTAACCCCTGTACCCATTAAAATTATTCACAGAAGGGTAAAGTGTTGCGTCAGCATACAATATTTTATGTAATTAACAAAAGTGGGAAATACCATATTTGGATAATACTTGAAATAAAAACTATGTAAACTCTGTCAAAAGCCTTAGACTGATCCAATGCCAGCACATACCCTGATAGTTTGTTTTGGTTTCCATAGTCACACATATCTTGTAGTAAATGGACATTTTGTTGTATTGATCTCTGAGGTATTGAACAGGTTTGGGCAGGATGAATTACTATTTCAGCAACAGGCTGTAATCGTTTACAAAGGATTGAGGAAAGAATCTTGTAGTCCGTATTAAGCAGACTGATCGGTCTCCAATTACCTAAGGAAGTACAATCCCCTTTTTTGTATAAAAATGTAATTAAGGCAGAATTAAAGCTATGAGCTCCTCCTCCAAATCATAAAATATCATTATAAAAGAAAGGCAAAATGTTACTGAGGTCATCTTTGAATGCCTTATAGAACTCATTTGTTATGCCATCCTCTCCGGGTGATATTCCATTTTTTAAGGCATTTATTGTAGTAAGAACTTCAGATTTTGTAATTGGGACATCTAGTGTTTGTAAGATTGACTCAGGAATAGTAGGAATGGAAAAATGAAAAACATTATCCCATGCAGCAGTTGAATTATAAGGGGGTACTAAAAAGTGTCGTTAAATATTGATCAATTACTTCCAACATTTCTATATCCGTATTCTGAACCTGGCCAGTTGAATCTATCAAACCTGTCATTAGTTTTTTATCTAATTTTTGTTTACAGGTGGCATATGGATCTTTATAAAGTTGTTGCTATGTGCCAAACCACATCTCAGCAAACATAGAAGCTGTCCTATCATATTGAAATTGCCTCATTTTTTTTTAGTATCATTCAATTGTTTTTGAATAGTAGTGTCCGCTACCTGAGGGTGTGATAATAATTTGTAATACTGATTCCGAAACTGTAGCTATGTTAAATAATCAGAATTGCTTTTATGTGTGCCATATTCAATAAAAAAATTCTCTGATAGTAGATTTGGTATCAAACCACCAGGAGGCCCAGTCATCATACATGTCAGCTACTGACTGTCTGGCATGCAATAAATATCTCTATTGTGTTAGAACATTCTCTTCGTCCAGTAGCTGAGAATTCAATTTCCATCGTCTCTGACAGGACGGAAATCTAGGTGGAATATGGCTAAGTCCCAGCTGACAAATCAAAACCTTACGGTCAGAAAATTCACGAAGATTAAGTGAGAATACCCGTGTAACCAAATGCTTGGAGATTAAAAAAAAAAGATCAATTCTGGTGGAAAAGGAGGCTCTTTGATAGGTGTTACTTCCACTCCTGTGTAAAGATCTAAAACTGTCTACAAGTCCTGCAACTGTAACAGTGTTCTGCAATGCATGGGAGTCGCAGTAAATTTTTGTTGCATATTGTCCTTATCATAAGTCAAGGTGCAATTCATATAGCCTCCCCAAATTATATGCTTAGAGGTAAAAGATAGGGTTTAATCTGGTGAAAGAGATCTACCCTAGCAGTTTTAAGTTGTGGAGCATAAGTATTAATCAATTTGAGAGAATATCCTTTATAAATATAATCAAAAATTAAGGCCCTGCCAGGCATCAGATCAATAAGTTTTGTGACCTGTATGGCTGTATGGTTAAAGAGGATCCCCACCCCATCTGCAGTGTCTGGGCCGAATGACCAGAAAGAGGGACCCTCCACCAAGTTTTTTTTGCCTGAGCAACATCAGTCAAGTTTGAAAATCTGGTTTCCTGTAAAAAAAAAAAAATATCTGCTTGCAGTTCTTTACAGTACATCAGGCAAACCAATTTTCTTTTATAATTCTTAATGCTGCAGCAATTTAAGGATACCATTTTCAGACTTGCCATTTAAGAGTTAAGGTGGTGGCAAGTGTTTGTCCTGTTTTCTTTTTTTTCCTTTTTTTATTTTTGGAGTCTAGGATGTCCCTGTCCCCCTCCTCAGTCAGTTCCACATCTGATAAAACTTCTGACCTAAAAGAGGCTTCAGAACCAGAATCTCCCTCTAAGTCTGCAAGAGTTTGGAAAGCATTTTGGGTGGGGCAGGAAGATTTTCCCCTTTCAGTCTACTAGCAGAGCTAGTTACTCTTCTAGGGTGAGGAGTCTGAAAGTTAGAAATATGTGAAGGTACTACAGAAGTGTGGGATTGTAACTGGTGAGTAAGGCCTGGTGTAGACTGTGCATCCTGTTCTTGAGTATCCGTGGGTGTGTCTGACTGACCGTGAGCTGCAGGACTAGGCCTTGATGCTTCCTTCCACCCCTCAGGAGGCCGTGAAGTGGAATCTTGAGGAATTATGTTTAGCCCTAGCCTCCTGATCCCTGGATCTTGTTCCTCAACTGGTGTATCTTGTGGAGGGCTAAATCTCTCCTGGGCCTTGTTTATCAGGTGCTCTTTATTAATACCCCCCTGTCTATTCTGTCCTGCCCAGGGACACTGATGATAGGCATGGCCAGTCTCATCACACAAGTTACATTTAAACACATTTCGACAAACTTCACTACCATGGTCCATTTCCCCCACATAAGGCACATCTAACTTTGTCACAGGCACTACTTAAATGATGCCTGCTTCCACACTTATAGCAGGCTTTGGGCTGCCCAGGGTAGAAGCAGATGCTTCTGTCCTTCCCCATAAAAAAAACTATTGGGGATGTGAAGAACATCATTCTCAGTCATGTGCAGCTTAACCTTAAAACGCCAGACCCCTGTCCAGATGCCTTCCGTGTCAATGATAGGCTCAGTAGGCCCCAATGCAGTACATTTTTTTTCCAACCAATATAGTATATCCCCCACATTCACCCCCCTCATTTCAAAACATTACATTGACTGTTTTAAATGGTTTCATTATGGGAATCACCCAAAACGGGAGCCATAGGGGCAAGGATTTACAGGATTCATACTTGTGCCAAAACTTGTCTAAGCCTGAAAAATGCTTAAAGCTTATGTCGAAAGTGTTCTCTCCCCTTATATTGATCAATGCATAGACTTCCTATGCCAAAAAGTTAATTGATTCTTTTAAAAGTCTCCTCGCAACATAAGTCCTATCAGGGTGCTCCAACAGGCTGCCTCGATATCTCAATCGAACAGCGTTCCAACTCAGAACCCGTTCCAGTTTATTGTTTCAAAAGATCAGAAAACCTAGGACTTTGTCTGACATCATCCTTCTGTGGGGAGGGAGTGGAGATGATTGTGGGGGACCCCAGACAAGGAATGTCATTACAGTTCGGAGCTCCTAGTAAGCGGTACCCACATCATTAACAGTATGAGGTGGAGAGTGCTGACCTGATACAGATGCCTCCTGTTGTCCTTCTGAAGAGATCTGAGCGACCGAGACTGTCGGGAAAGAAAAGATATCAATCGGGTCCGGGATCCAGCGACCGTCAACTTGCTGCAGCCACCCTGCATGAGACAGAGCGGATTCTTTCGTCCAGGGGCGTTGAATGTTAGAGGTCTGAGTATGCGGGTGAGTTCCATCAGGTGTTCCAAGCAGTGAACTAACTTCCGCATTCCAGCAATCAGCTGAAGGTCTGACGCGCTCAGTGTTAGAGACTTGCAGTTCGCTAGGCAATCGCATCTGGAGAGTTTCTGATGCAGTGTCAGCCCAGTCCAGTGATTCTGCAGCAGAAAATGAAGCAATATTCATAGCCGGGATCTCACCATCACTCAATTCAGGTTGGTGAGATCCTGCTGCCCTCTCGGGCATGCAAATCACAAGTTGCTTCTCCTGCTCTTTCTGGGTTAAGCCATTCTCCAATAAATCCATTCCATTTCTTCAGTAATTTGCAGAGCTACAGTCTGCACAACCTTCTTCTCTGCTTGCCCGGTGCCGTCTGCCATCACTGCAAGCCACAGCATCCCCCCTACAGCAGAGTAGGGGAATTTCCACTATGCCCTGGCCAGATTTCCCTCATTCACTAAAAATACCACCAACAGCTTAATCTGGTTCAAGGTCAGTTGGCATTCATCTGTATCCCCGTCCCCTGGGTCGTGCCTGAAAAATAGGCAGGATTTGTCTAGTGCACTTACCTGGTCAACAAAAATAAAATAAATAAATATTGTATTTTCTGGGAGACTTGCTTTCCTGTATTCTGCTGATGAGCTAGCTAGCTTACTGTACTTTGTAAGTCAGGCTCTCAATAGAGACATATAGTCTAGTGTACTTTGTGCCATTTCCTCATTATTCTCCTCCTATTCTTCCTTAATCACATCCAGGGGGCCCCTTGGGTTTCTGCCGTACAGCAATTCAAATGGGGAAAACCCTGTAGATGCTTGTGGTACCTCCCTGTATGCGAACATGAGGAAGGGTAAATATTCATCCCATCTTTTCCCTTCCTCCTGCACGAATTTCTAAAGCATCTTTTTCATGGTTTGGTTGAACCGCTCAACCAAACCATCAGTCTGGAGGTGGTATGGGGATGTGCGCAGGGCTTCAACATTCGGAGTAGAGTACAGCCTTTTCAGTAGTCTAGAACAGAAGTTGGTACCACAATCAGTGAGTATTTCATTTGGTATTACAACTCGACTGAAAAGTTTTACTAGCTCTTCTGCTATTTTCTCAGCAGTGGTGGTACATAGAGGGATAGCCTCTGGATATTTTGTGAAGTAATCACAAATAACCAGGATGAACCTATTGCCCTTTGAGCTTTTTGTAAGGGCCCCACAATATCCATGGCTATCCTCTTAAATGGTGTACAATCCATGTAGGGGCACCTTTCCTTTTCTTTACCGTTGCCACCTTCTGGCATTCAGGACAACTCTGGCAATACTCAGCCATTTGGTCATGCATCCCCAGCCAATAGAATCTAAGCAGAAGACAGCTCAAAGTCCGGTCTCTGCCCATATGCCCTGCCAAGGGGATATTGTGAGCAAGGTGCATAAGCTGTTCCCTGTACATTTTAGGGACTACCACCTGTTCTATCATTTCCCCTTGTAGTGGGATATATACATTCTCTACATAACACTCCCTTTTTGATCATAAACCTGGGTCCTTGTACAGTACCCTTCCCCACCTGCTGGAAAAAAGCATGTAATGATGTATCATTCTTTTGTTGAACCCCAAACATATTACTTTTTACATTCTCACAAATGTCCTTCATAGTGTCCACATGACTTGTAGTACATTGGGCTTTATCATGCCTTCTCTCCCTCTTGGTCTTTCAATCTTTTTCTGGGGGCCCATAAAGTTCATCATCAAAAGGGAAAAGACGTGCCCACTGTTCCTCATGCTGTGCTTGTGCCCAGGTAGTTACAGCATTCATATCAAATACCTCAGTCATCAAGTGTTTAAAATCAGGGTGGTCATGTCCAACTACCACAGGTACTGGAAGGTATGGAACTACACCCACATCCATTTGTTGTTCAAGTCCTTTAATAGACATCTTGACTTGCATCATCAGGTAATAATGGGTGTCTCCATGTGCACATGTCACTCCAGTCTTATTACCAGAAGTCATATGACTTTCCACCACATCTGCTCTAACCAGGGTTTATTTACTGCCCGGGTCGAGTAGTCCATTTACAACTTTATGGCAGATGATTATAGGTACTAAATACTGTCCCCAGTTAGCCAGAGACAACTGTGTTGGGGTGGTCTTATATTTAGGACAGAAGCGGGCTATATGACCTTTGCCCTGGCACTCTCTACATATAATATCAAGGTTAAATTATCTTTTAGGTCTAAATGTCTATGTGCCCCCTATAACAGTCCCAGTAGAAGCAGAAGGAGTAGGTCTTACCGTAGGATTAGCAGTCCTAGTACCAGGTCCACAATACCCTCTGTGACGATTGGACAGGCAGCCAAATAATCCTCAGCGAGGAGGTGACTTTTCTGATGTTTCTGGCTGATGCTGTCTCATCCAAGTCTGAACATCAGATGGCAAGACCCTAATATACTGTTCCAGGATGATCATCTCTATGATCTGCTCTGGTCTCTTCTGACCAGGTTGCAACCACTTGTGGCACAGTTCCTTAAGTCTAGCATATGCTTCTTGTGGGTTATCAGAAGCATGGTACCTGAAGGCTCGGAATCACTGTCGATAGATCTCTGGACTTATGTCCTACCGGCATAGGATTTCTTGATGCACGGTATCATAGTTCTGGGCTTGTTGGCTGTCTATGTGGCTATAAGCCAGTTGAGCCTTTCCTATTAAGCATGGTGCCAGACGGATGACCCACTGCTCTCATGGCCACCCACAGGCTTGTGCCACTCATTCAAAGGTTGTTAGATACGACTTGATATTGTCTGTTTCTCCCAACTTTGTAATTTTAATGTCTTTAGGGAGGTCAGTGGATAAAGAAGGTTGTGCACCCATAGCCTGTATAGCCCTTAAGGTGAGTTCATGCTTCTTATCCATCTCAACTTGTTTTATACATAGCCATCATAATAGTTCTCTAATGTCATCAGGAGAACATCTTCAGGAGGCTCACTTCGCAGTGACATCTTCAGAGGGCCTCCAGTCACCCCTTCCTCCTTTGTTTCTGTCTTTGCCTTGTATGTCTTCCTATGAACATCCTCCAGTCCAGTCATCAAAGGTTCTCCCAGCTTGTGAGCCATAGTGCATGTCAAAACACCACTGGGTCCCTCGGCTTGTCCCCAGTGACAGGCTGTTGCATTCAGCATCCACCTGGGCAGAAAAACTACACACTCTTCAACCAATCCCACTTTTGACACCAGTGTCAAAGTCGTAACAAAGGATGGGCCCTTAAAGTCAGGATTCAAGGTTTAAAGCCAAGCAAGGCCAATATTTTATTTACAACCAGAAATAAAATAAAAGCGGACTGGAAAATGGCAACAATAAAACAAAAGCCTAAATAACAGTTCTCTAGTAAGCAGCTAGCTGTCCAGGCGAGGTCAGCACTCCACCAATCTCTTCACTTATCTGAAGTGGTTACACAAAGAACTTCATTTATACCAGTGGGGTCAGGTGGTTTCCTTAAACTCCACCCACTATTGTTTAAAACATTTAACTTTCAAATAAACCAACAGTTTTATGTGAAACATACAGTAAAACTGAAGAGAAGTACATGCTAATAATAAGGATTTTAAATATTGATATTTTAGCTGTTTTGCTAATATTTACAAAATCCTAGCAGCAGGCCCCTCCTTGGGCTTGCCATATATAGTTATGAAGGAAAAGGCCGGCTGGCTCTGAGAAAACAATGGGAAGCCGAGGGTGAGGACCTCCAGCTAGGTATGTAAGTACTCCCTGTTACTACTCTTTATGCAATTCATTATGCAAAAACAGATGTGCAATAAAAGTTTTAAATGAAACCTTTTCCTGGTAACATAATTCTAAAACATTGGTGCACTCAGAAAAACAATTCAACTTTATATCTTCCAGAACTGGATATGTCTACTCTACCCACTTAGAAAGGGTAGCTTTGTTTTACTTTTCTAAATATATGTCTCCTTAGTAACTTCAAACAAACATGCATTCTGTTACAGAGGTGTCACGTCACTGTTTCTATCTGGTCAATTTACAAAACAAACATAAGTGCTCCCTGTTTTTGAAACCTACAAAACCTACACTCTCACTGTACATTCTTAACACAAGTGCTTTCTTTTACCTTATTTGAATTCAGTTTTCTTACATTGTCTTTCTTGCATTCATGAACTGTAGTGTTTGACTGCTTCCTAGCTTGAAGTCTGCCACATACAAATATTCTGCTGCAAGACTGACTGCTGGTTGTGAGGGACAAGAGAAAGAAAACAATACAAAATAAGGAGCTAGCATGGGGGGGGGAAGGGTAACCCCAGGAAACAAAAATAATGCTAAGCTCTTCAAGGGAGACACTAACTGGTTTAGAGAGCTTTTCTAAACCTTCCGGTAAACTTACAGGGTACAGCTATCATCTCCCCAGCTCAGCAATGATGCTTTTATTCCCTAAAGACAGCACACTCCATGTGCTATATTCTAGCAGCTTTTTTCCCCTCAATTGTTTAACCAGGTGAGACACACTAAGCTGAAAGCTTGTTTACAGGTGTAACCTGGGAGCGCAGGGAAGTTAAGTGACTTGCTCAGAATCACACAGTATGCAAGTGGGGGCTGTGGGATTCAAACCCAGGTCTCCAGATTTGCAGCTCAGAGTCTTAAACCACTGCACTATACTGCCTCCCCACAAGCCTAACACAACCATGGTTGCTGGATTTTTAATTTTTATTTGAGCCTTTGCTTAAAAACACAACTAGAGGCTCATGAAAAAAGGGGGAGGAGTACCAATGGTCAGAAGACCGATGTATACTGGATCCAGTTAGTGATAGCAGAGAACCTTCCCAGTTGGCCTAACTGGAAAAGGGAAAAGACAGATTTACATAGACAAAGTGCACATGATGATAGAGTGCTGCTGCAGCGAGCTTTTATAGGAAGAAGAAGAAATGGACACCAGTTAATATACAGGGTCTTAACAGCCCTATGGCAGTGCAGTCTGAATATCTAGCCCTATTTGGCCTGTATCAGGAGCTAATGGTAGCAAAATTCAAATGAAATACAGCTACGGGGGCTCCTTGCCTAGTAATTCAAAACGGACTTAAAAGAAAACAGAGGATGCAAAAAAAAAAATAAACACTAAAGAAGTCAGGAGCAGGGGATAAGCAAGCAGGTTACATTGCCCCTAAAAGAATGGGGGGAGGGCAGATGGTGCTAATTCTATTTATGTTTTGTCTGAGGCAGCAGGAAAAGAAGTATGGTGGCCAAAGACAGGTGCAAAAGAGGAGGCCATAGAGATGATAGAGAAGATGCAAGCAGAGATGATGGGAAAGGTCTAGAAGATGTTTGAAGAGAGGGAGGAAGGACCAGGGCCAAGTAAGAAAGGGGACAAATGGAAAATGTTGAGCCGCAGGGAGGAGCCAGAAAGAAGATGCCAAATGGAGGAAGAGGCAAGGGTAAGCCGGATAATGTGGATTTAACAGTGGAGGGAGCCTGAGGAATATATGAAAGCAATTAATTAGGTCTAGGGAAGAATGGCTTGGTGGAGTTGGAAAAAGTATCGGGACATAAAAGAAAGGAAAGGGGCAGGAGAAGAAAAAAAGGGATGAAGGGAGAAGTCACAGGGGTTTGGGGCAGGGAAGGTATAAAGGGTGGTAACCCAGGGGTATGGATCTGAGACCATATCCCCCTCTCCTTAAAAGAAAAGATCTGGAAAGGTGAGTGTACAGAAATGTTTGCACTGCTCGATAAAGACACTGCAAAGAAATATGAAAAAAAAAAAAGAAAAGATAGGGAAAACAGAAATGGCTGCAGCGCTGGCTTTATTAGGAAAGTCAGAAGAGGGAAAGAGTCATAGGAGGCATAGGATAGATGCCTGGCAGATATTTTATCACAATCATGTTGGAGAAACCCCCAGAGCTAGCCACTCTGCTGCTGGCATACTCCCTGATAGTATGGGATGCGAGAGAAAGAAGGGAGGAATTAGTTGGTTGCAATATGAGAAGTTTAGGCACAGGATGGCGTCCCATGGTGATATATGTTGGGACTCTAGAAACACTGACATCTGGTTTGAAACCATGACGCTATCTTTGGGAGGGATGGGAAGGGGCCAAAATGGGAGAGGGGACCGCAGAAGTATTGTTGGGGATACAATAAGGCACAACGTATGTGGCCGAACTGCAGGTTTAAGCAAGCCTGTGTGAAGTGTGGAGGGGAGGCACACCCAGTGATGAGATATCAGGGAGGAGGGGACAGGTTTACAGGTCATACAGCTACTGGATAGCCCTTTTGGGGGATGGGGAGCAGAGAGGGAAATTGGGGGCAAGGAACATGGGAGGGTGTCAGTTTTGGACAAAGATTTGGGGCTGGAACAGGGGAGATGAAGACAAGAACAGAGAATAGGGGTTCTGAATGGCGGAGTCATCCATCAGTAAAGAAAGGCTGGGGCTGTGGCTTGAGGGGTTACCCAGACAAAGCAGCCACAAAACTAGTGAGGCACGGTTCATGAGGGGTTTCCCTTACACTGCCAGGGTGCCTAGGAAGACCATAAGGGCATGAAACTTAGGTTCAGTAAAGGGTAAAGAGGACATACTGGCCAAAAAGATCGAGAAAGAAAACAGGAGGGGAGGGTGGAAAGTCCATTCAAAACTCCACCTTTTCCCAAATTTCAGGCATCACCTTTGGGCTAGGTGCCTAAGAAAGCTGGGTGAATTCAGGGTAAATCATCACCTATCCTACCCAGAAAGGGAATCCATGGATGATTTTATCACTGAGTGGCAGAGCACTGTGACGTACGCAACACAGGATCATGCAGTCTAGATAATCATGGTGGTAAAGGGGGCCTGTCTAGCTAAGACCAACATAGAGTCGACTTTCTGGTTGCTACCAGTAAGGCCAGAAGATAGGGATCTGTTAGGATTTGAGTTTATAGGAGAGTTTTAGTTTGATAAATCGATGCCCATGGGATCCTCGGGGGCATGCGCCATTTTCAAGCAATTTAGTACGTGGATGCAATAGGTATTTGGGAAGCAGTACAGGCACAGAGCAGTGGTGCATTATTTGGAAGAGTTCCTTTTGGTGGGTCAAGGGAGAGCGGGAACAGAGAAAATGCTGGGGGATTTTCAGGATTTGTGCAGACAATTGGGGACACCACTGGAAGCAGAAAAGATGGAAAGCCCCAGTAGGAAGTTGGAGTTTTGAGGGATAGAGGTGGATGTGGAAACGAGATTATTTTGTTTGCCTGTGCAGAAAGTAAGTTAAAGGAGCTCTTAGCATTAGTTAGGAGGCAGCGAGGGTACCCTTGAAGGTGGTGCAAAAGCTGCCGGGACATTTAATTTTGTGAGTAGGGCAGTGGCCCGGGCTTGGCCTTTATGTGGAGATTGAAGAGGGCAACAAAGGTGGTGAGGATGCCACATCTTTAGATGGACATCAGCAAAGCAGTGAAAGAGGATATGATGGTATGGAAGAGTTCCTGGGTGAATGCAATGGAGTGACATTCTGGCAAGATGAATGGGTATTCAATACAGATTTGGAGCTGTACACAGATGCAGCTGGGGCATATGGGATGACGGCATACTGTCAAGGAAAATGGATGTCTGAAAATGGCCAAAGGAATGGGTAGACAGGGAACTGACTCAGAACATCACTCTCCTGGAGATTTTCCCTACATGGGTTGCAACAGTAGTATGGGTGAGCTGTTAAGGAATCAAAAGGTGACTTTTTGGTGTGACAGCAAAGCTGTGGTAGAGGTTCTAAACAGGCAGATGGCGGAATTGGACACTGTATTGAGTGTGTTGAAGCAATTGGTGCTACCAGGGCTTAGACTGAATATGTCCTTTAGAGTGAAGCATATTGAGGGGATTAAAAACACCATAGCAGACAGCCTTTCCTATCTCCAGTTGGACAGGTTTCACACACATCACCCCAAGGGCAGAGAGCACAAGGATGGAAGACCCACAACAAAAGTAGGAAATTGGCTGGAAGGAGCCAAGCTGCTTCTCAGGAGCTCTTGGTTGCGAGGACATTGTTTATTTATTTATTAGAATTTCGGATAAATACCTTTGAGCCAATAGCTCTTTGCAAAGGTTCCACATCAGTATACAAAGAATAGAAAGTACAGTTTGTGTGAGATTAACAGGCAAGCAGTTTGAATACAAAATTCAATAAAGGGTATACATGGTCTAAAGCTACAGGTGATATAAATAACAGTTAGAACAACATAATCGGGCATACATTTGAATGATTAGTCATAACAAATAATATTTATATGAATTAAGCTGCCAGAAGGGCATTGTCAAGGGAAAGGTAGAGTGGAAAAAACTGAGTCGCTGCCAATTGTGCCATGTAGCTTAGGAAAGTGGAAGAGAGAGTGGGTGTAGAGGGGTAACTAGGAGGGAGATAGAAGGAGAGGTGGGTGGGAGGCAAGGATCAGGGAACAAGTGAGACATTGGGTGGGGTGAGCAGGTTAGAAAAGGGAGAGAGAAAGGGAGTTGAAGGAGGGTAAGAGAGGAAGGTGGTGGACCTGGGCTAGTGAGAGAGGCAGGGGTAGATATGGGGAGGGGGGATGGTGGTGGCAGGCAGAGGTGATGATAGTAGAGAGGTGTGAACAGAAGTGACTACCTGGGAGGTTAGGAGAAACAGTCACACGTGACTTTGGACACAAGCGTTTGACGTAGCTTGTGTTTGAATGAGCAGAGGGTGCCTAAGTTGGTGAGTTCACTATCCAGGGAGTTAAACATCTTAGGGGCTCTACCTACAAAAGACTGCTGGCCTTGGGTGGTGCAACAGCAGGGAACAGCCAGAGAATAGTTGTCAGAGTTTCTTGTGTAACGGGGGTGGTTGGCTGTGCTTAAGAGAGACTGAACCCCAGGGGGCATGAGTCCCATCTATGACATTTTTGCTAGTAGGCAGGTTTGGAAAGTAATCCTTCCCTGAAGTTGTAGCCAGGTTGACGGTTCGTAGAGGTCGCAGGTATGCATGCAGTGGGCAGCACCAGTAAGCAGTCTGCAGGCCCTATTCAGCACTGTAAGAATTCACTGTAGTGCTGAAGCTGTGGCTGTTCCCTAGATAACAAGCCCATAATCAATGATGGAGACAATAGAGCTGTGTATTGCTAGTTTAAGGGCGTTAGGTGTCAGGCAGTGTCTATATTTATAGAGAAGGCCTATATGGATATTTACAGATTTTGCAACTGAATCGATACGGCTAGAGAAGGACAGAGTAGGGTCCAGGTTATACCAAGGTATTTGAAAGTCTCGTCTGGTCCAGGGTCACACCCGAGCTGTTTTGATTGCCAACTGTTGGTGTTTATGTTTGTTATGTGTGCCATGGAACAGCATAGTCTTTGTTTTCTTGTAATTTAGCACTAGTTTCTGTGAGATGAACCAGGCCTCAACTGCTTGAAACTTTTCTGCAGTTGTTTCTCCAAGAGGAGGGGTCAGAACTCTTAGAGAAAATCACTATCATCAGCATACAGAATAATGTTTTCATCACAGGCAGAAGGGAGATTGCTCAGAAGATGCTGAAAAGAAGGGGCCCTAATATTGATCCTTCGGGAACACCAGCCTGGACAGGTAGTTTGGAGGAGAGGGAGTCACCAATCTTAACTTGCTGTGACCGGTTGGAGAGATAACTGTTGAACCATTGTAAAGTGTCATGAGAAATCCCTAAGTTGCCAAGTTGTTCCACTAGTAATAGATGGTTGACTGTATCGAAGGCCTTTGAGAGGTCTATAAAGGTGGCACCAGCAAGTTGTCCTTGGTCTAGTGCTAGATGAATGTGGCCTGTAAAGTCAATGAGGTCAGAGGTGGTGCTATGTCCTTTGCGAAAGCTGTGTTGCTGTGGGAATTGCAAGTTGTATTTCTCCAAGTACTCCACCAATTGGTCTGCGACAGTTTTTTCAAGAGCTTTGGATAAAGGGGATAGGATGGAGATGGGCCTGTAGTTACAGTGTAATGTCCTATCCCCAGACTTGTGTATTGGGTTCTCCAGGGTGAACTTCCACTTGAGTGGGAACTGGGAGTGCATGAGGGACCGGTTAATAATCTTGGTAAGAGGTGCAGGACATCGTCAAGGGTGAGGCGATGAGCTTCAAGTCAAGAGTGTCCCCACTTGATCTGGGATTTTCTGAGCACCTTGAGGAGGTATTTTTGGCATCCCTTTCAGTAACTGCCTTGAAATAGTAATGTAGATGATTTGTATCCTGAGTCTGTTGACATTAGGAGGCCGTGGTTTGGTTGGTGTCAAAGAAGTTAGGGGAAGCACATGGCTGAGGTCAATGAATGCCAGATTGAAAGTATTATCAATTGTGGTGGGGTACAGGGTGTTGCTGCCATCAGCCTTTAGCATATTAGGAGTTGCTTTGGACTTTTTCCCTATCGCTGCAGAGAGACTTTGCCAGAATTTCCTTCCATTCGACCATGATTTTGATAGGGTGCTCCTGTAGTAGCTGGCTTTTTCAGTGCAGATAGCTCTGGTACAGGCATTCCTGGCAGCCCTGTATGCCTGAAAATCTGCTTGGTTGCCAGAGGCTGTAGCACAAGCCCATAGCAGGTCCTAAGCTTTTAGTTGGTCTTGGAGTTTGCCTGTGATCCAATGGTTGTCAAGGCTTTTAATTTTGCGTTTCTTAAAGGGGGCATGGATATCACACACTGCATTGAACTTTGAGATGAAGTATTAAAGTGCAGCATCAACATCCAGAGCAGAGTCAATCGGGGACCAGTCTTGTTGTCACAGGAGTGCCTTAAGTGATGGAAGGTGTCCCTTGATTAGCATCCGACTGTTGATAGTTTTCACGGGAGGGGGGGGTTTATTGAATTTATTTGACCATTTGCACTGGACTGGGGAATGGTCACTAATGGCATCAGGGAGAACTGTAGTGTGGCTAATATGGTCAGGGCGATTTGAGAGAACCCAGTCCAGTAATGTACTGGTCCCTGTTCTATAGTTGATCCTAGTGGGTGAGGTAACTAACTGTGTAAAATGTGCAGCAGCCAAGGCATCCTTGTAGTTGCTTACACTGGGCGAAAGTCAGTTGACATTAAAATCCCCTAGCAATATAACTTCTGAGTTAAGCTTTAGACTACTGATGCAGGTAAGGAATGGGTTCAGGTTTGCTGTTGTAAGTTTGGGTGGAATATATACAGAGGCTATTGTCAGAGCTTTGTTATGGGCCCCAAGAATGGCTTTATAGCAAGGACCTGAAGCTCATCTCCATAATGGGTAGAGGCCAGGGCATGCCCTGTCATAGAATCTTTAAGATAAAGGGCACAGCCTCCCCTTTTTGGATAGTCAATCGTGCTGAAAGATAGTATACCCAGGTATTGCCACAGCAGTGTCAGGGATAATTGGAGATAACCAAGTTTCAACTACAGATAGTACATCTGGGCTATGTTGTACTGTCCAGGCAGTGAGGGCATCTAATTTTTGGTAAGGCTGCAGATGTTGATGCTAGCTAGTGAGAGGGATCCTATGCTACGTTGCTCCCTGGGGGTAGCTAGGGGTGGTCCAGGGTTGAGGGTGAACGTTGCCCAATATTAGCAGGAGTAGCAGTATTAGTCTTTTTAGGAGTTCCCTGAGATATCGGCAGTGACCGCTATGTGCACTTTTTCCCTTATACTTATTCTTAGTTGTTGTCTGTAGTGACCTGACTCCCGATAGTATGGACATGGAGAAACAGCTTGATGGCAGGGTCGACCGTGGGCACAGTAGCATGTTCGTGTATCCTAGTATTTGAGAGAAGAGATGAGTATTGTTGCAACTGAGACTACTGGTAACCATTCCACTTCTGTGCAAGGACCTATCAACCAGGCAATCAGAGGTTGGTTGAAGTGGGCATTTAAATATATTGGTAGTGTGGGATGCCAGTAGGGTCAGAAGGAGCAGGTGCAGCAAGAACAGGTTAGGTTGCATTCTTGATGTAGTAATATTAAACCAAGCAGATAGTTATATTCAGGGATATGTAGTATAGTAAACTTGTCCAAGGTACCAGGAGTCAGGTGATAAAAAGTAATCAAATCCACAGGAAATGGTGAACTACTGGCTGGGGACCAGAAAACTGTTGTTACTGTAGGTCAAAGACCCAGAATGTGTAAAACACCTGAAGGTGATGAACTTTGACCTGGGGCATATGCAGGATGTTAAAATCCTTTGTTAGTATTGTCCCTTTATTCTCCAAAATGGTTGTGAATAGACCTCAAAGACAAGCAAACATCCTTTAAGAACAAGTCAGACGGAAATGTGGATTCAGTGCAGCACTCCACAACTCAGCGCTTGTATAATAGATATACTGACCTTACTTTTGCTTTTGATGGCTTCCAAAAAAGTTGATTTATGATGAGAATGCCATTGACAGCATATGATGGCTCCTGGAAGGTGTTTCAGACCTTCAAAGAGCAATATGGCATGGAGGTAAGTGGGGCTGCGATGCAGGATCAAGTAGTGAAGTTTATAGTACAGAAATGGGAGGAAGGGGTAGCACATGCAACTATGGGGGTTTATTTAGCAGCAATAGGTCTAGTCTGCAGCTTAAAAGGGTGGAGTAACCCAGGAAAAGGTCAATTGGTAAGGAGGAGGATGCAGGGTTGGAACAGACTGAAGGGGAAGACCAAGGACAAGAGGAGACCCATGTCAGAAAGGCTTTTAGGTACATTAGTCGGGGTGAAGGGGAAAGGTTTGCTACATGCACTATGAAGCATGCCTTTTTGCAGCAGTTTTTACAGTAATGTACCATGGGGCATTCTGGGTCAGTGAGGTAGTGGGGCAGGCCGGGTCATGGGGGCATGAGGGTTTATTGTGGGAAGGTGTACAATGGTTTGATGATAGAAAAGAGGTACAGCTAAGGAGGTCAAAGATGGATCAGGCTTGGAAAGGGGTTACGGTGACCCTGTGGAGCCAGACAGCTTGAATGGTTTGCCCAGTCCAAGCCATGCAAGAATTCAAAGAGGTTAGGCCATGGGAAATGGGGCCTTTGTGTATCCATTGGAGTTCTGCCCTGGTGGTCGGTTCCCAGTTGGTGGCAGTGTTGAAAAAAGAGATGGAGTTTCTGGAGGAAGATGCCACAGGGTATTCCTCACATTCATTTTGGATTGGGGTGGCTTCTGAAATGGCCACAAAGGGGAACTAGCAAGTAAGTGAACAAAGTGGGAGATGGAGATCAGAGTGCTATAGGACATACATCAGGGAACTGATGCACTAACACCTGTTTTTATTTGCAGAAGCAGGCATCAGTGGAGATGTGTGTATTGTCAGACACTCATTTGTTTACTGGGCAGAGCGGAGAGCAGCAACACAGTTTGGGGGGAGACAGCTACGCTAGAACTTGGGAGTGACAAGGATACACTGAAAGGGTTTGCGGGGGATGAGATGGGGGCAGTTGCTGCCATTGTTGGAAGAGATGAAGGTGAAACTGCCTTATCTGTATTTGTTGGTTATTCATTTGGGGGGTAACAGTTTTGGGGGTAGGCCATGGTTGACATTATGTGGGAAATAAAAGGGGATTTTGAAAATATTGCTGAGTGGTGGCCCCACGTGGTGATAGGGTGGCCTGTGATATTAACAAGAAGGGTGTGGTGGCATGCTGTGGACTGAAAAGCTGTATACAATTCCAGGAAGAGGCTGAACAGGAGGATACCAGCAATAATTAAGGCTCCCGGGGGGGGATAGTGATTTAGCATGAGGAGACTGGGCAACAGTGTGTGGGGCTATACTGGGCAAATGGGTGCATTTATTATGGCTGTGGGTGAAGCCCATGGCCATTTTGCTTGCTGTGGCTGAAAATGGCCGATCGTGGCACCTTCCGTTGGACTTTTTGAAGTATCCTTCCGAAAGTTCAACAGAGCTTTTAACACTCCGCCATGGTCGGCTGCTATGGAGTAACAGCCGCACTACTTCAGCTGTTACTTCTGCATTGCAGGACAAGAACTGTGCATGAGCACCTTGCGCACATGTGCAGGTCTGCCAGTGCTGCCATCTTGCAAATGGCATGTTGCTATTCACTACAACTATGCACTCGCGAGTGCCACGCATGCGCAGTTCCGTCATTGCTGCCTTCTTGCAGATGACACTCGGTGGCAGCACTAGCTCTTCAGAGCTTTGAAAGCTCACCACAGCCATATCGGCTCTGGCTAGAGCTTGTCTATTGTGGGATTGGATCTATTCAATTTGCGGGTGAAAGGAAAGCTAGAGGAGTAGAGGAAAGTAGCTATGGAGGGGAAGCCCATCTTCCAACTCTGGAAGCTGGAGATGGGCTAGTGGATGAAAAAGAATAGAATGGATAGAGGGGGAAAAGGGCAGATAAAGATAGAAAAGGGACCAGGGGTAGTGGCAGGGAGTGGAAGAAGTAATCCGGTCTGGGTGTGAATCCAGATGGGTGGGGTACCTCTAGGTGTGCATCCAGAGGGCAAAATGGGGCTCAGGTGTGCATCCAGGCCTGGTGGGATTTCGAAGGAAGGCGAATTAAGGAGATGGATCAAGGAGTAGCTTGGATGTGCATCTGAGACAGTGTAATATGAATGTAAAAATGGAAAAGGTTATTGAATAAAGCGTATATGTGTAATAATAAAGTTTGACTTGTGTAATATAAGTATGAGATTAACAAATTGTAAAATGGGAACATGTTGTTGTAAATAAAGATGAAGTTGACAGAGCACCCAAAATATATGGTGTGGTGTGATGTGGTGTACTTTGGGTAGGTAATTTAGTGGCGAGGTAGTTTGCCTGTTTTCAGAGGCAAGCCCTTTTGTCACTGATCACATGACCAAAGACAGGTAAGGAGTGGGGGAAGGGGTAAGGGGGGTTGGTAGGAGAGGTAAGGAAAAGCAGGGGAGTGACATCAGCAGTAGGGGATAAGGATGGGGGAATTGTGGGAAGGGAAGGGGTGGAGTGGGGAACAGATGATTGACAAGGTGGGGGAAGTGAGGTAAGATGGAAGAGAGAGTGGATTGACTAGCAGAAGGTGAGGCATAGGGTAGCAGAGACAATAAAAGAGGATGAGCAAAGGGATCTTCCTCTTTGCTATCCAACATTTGATTACCCTCCCTGAAAATAGGTACAGGAAGGTAATATGGAAAAAAGGCCACAGTGGGGCTGCTGAAGGTGGACAGAAATGTGGCAGTCATATGTGTGGTATAAGGTAAGCGGCAAAGAGGCCACAGTGGGGTTGCTGAAGGTGGGCAGCAGTACGTGGCATGGAAATAAATTTTAAGGGTCTGAGACAAAGGGATTATAGGGCAGTGACAAGTAAGGTAGAGGAGGAAAAGTAATAGAAAGGGGGAGGGTGGGAAAGAGGACAGAGAAGGATAGAAAAGGGAACAGGGGTAGGGGGCAGGGAAGGGAAAAAGTAACCCAGTCTGGGTATGCATCCAGCTGGGTGGGGTACCTCTGGGTGTGCATCCCGAGGGCAAAATGGGGCTCGGGTGTGCATCCGAGACAGAGTAATATGAATATAAAAATGGAAAAGATTATTGAATAAAGTGTATATGTGTACTAATAAAGTCTGACTTATTTACTATGAGTATGAGATTAACAAATTGTAATGTAACCCCTAGGTGGCACTATCCCAAGGGCTACTACCCCTGCCTGTGTGGCTAGTGACAGGTTGAGGGGCCTAGGTTCGATGACAGGTGCCTCCACCCAACGGTCAGGGTTGGTTGCAGCTGGCCTAACCAGATCACAGCCCTCTGGGACACTGTGATCCCCCTCAATTCCCACTAGTGGCACTTTCAACTCACAGAAGAAACCTCCCCAATTCCCCAGATATGCAGACTTATTACACATACAGTTAACACTTACCCCCCAGGACTGATTCTTGCAGCATGTCTCTGAGGACCCCCTGTAAAACAAGGTTAGGCAGTGCACACAACTACAATGCAATGCTTTTTCTATATGTACTGATACCACAAGCAAAGTATATTTCAATAACAACAGATCTGATTTATTGGAGGGGGTTATAACAAGGAAAGGGTAAATCAGGTTGATTGGCATTAGTCACATAAATTAAAACAGTATGGTGCATGCAGAGAAAGTCAACCAGTCACACCCTCTGGCTACCCAGGATGGGGAAGGGGCTAGCCAGGTCTATTGCCTGGGGTAGGCCAGTGATGCAGCTGGTTGGGACCCTGTGATGGAGAAAAAAGATCATGTAAACCACACACAACAAATTGTAATCCGGAGCCAGATGGCTCAGTTCGTGAAGATTTAGGCAAAACAACTTAAATAGGTGACACACTTTGATTTGATTACAGTTGCAGGGAGCTACCCTGATTATTACTCACTGTACCCAGGCTGAACACAGGAGGGATGGTGGGTTGAAGTTCTGGATGGCCAGAAGCAGGGCTCGCCCGATGTGGTCCTGATGTAGTGCTTGTTCAGGCAGGGGCAAAGGGCAGGTCTTCTGGCAGGTCCCTCATCGATGACCCGACTCTGTGCAGCAAGGTAGTGAAACAAAACCCTTGTGGCTGGGCCTATTTGTGAACAGCACGGATTCAGTCTGAGATTTCTGCTGGGCAGCAGCTTCCCGCACTAACACACAAGTCACAGTGGGGGAAACAGACCGCGATCCCCATACAGCATCTAGCACATTCATATGTAAAAAAAACTGGTACTGTACCAGGTCACAAAGTCTTGATAGGCCGATCGCTTCTCAACATAATCTTCTGTCTTCTACAGGTTAAGCCTGGTCCCAACAGCAGCAGCTTGCTTTTACCACACGACTTCGGATTCAGTCCGATTAAAAGTCCTCCACACCTTTTCCGGGCAGAAATCAGGCTAGCAGGCCTATAGCCAGGCCTTCCATGGGTCTCCTGCGTGAACTACGCCACAATGGCCACTCGAACACACACAGCGGTGTTGCTCCTTCAGCAACCAACTCAAATCTGGCTTGCCAGCAAACAGTTCAGGGCATTTCCCCTAGATCCACAGAGTTCGGTTGGTCGATTCAGTTGTCAATCACAGCAGGGCTTCCTCTATAGGTGCAAAAAGGTGCAAAGGATCCAAAACTACATTACCCAGAGTCAGGCACCATAAATTACACTCTGGCAGGCTCCATTTTAGAGTCCTCCCCGATTGGTCCAATTTGGCAGTTCGGGACCAAAATGGTGGAGCAGAATAGAAACAGTCCATGCTGCAAGAAAGGCAGGTTAGACAAACTGCATTTTTTCCATTACTCTGCATTTTCCCCACAAACAGTTATTGCTTTCAATTGGGCTCCTCTGCTTGTGGCCAGAAACGGTGACATTAGCCAGCAGCCCAGGCAGGACTCGGGCAGAGAAACACACAGTTCCCCCAGGCAAACTCATTATGTCTGCGAGCAGGCAGCTCTTAAAGAGACAGTACTTGGAGGCTCCAAAAGCACTCACTACAGTTTCAATCAAACGGCTTTAACGTCAAGCACCACCCAGACTTGGAGCACTTGGGCAAGCTCCTGGAAGACTTTTGGAAACCCCCATAAGGGAAGGTCATGCCAGACAAATCTGATAGATTTCTTTGACTGGGTGACCAAAGTAGTTGATCAGGGAGGGGCTGTGGACATGGCCTACCTAGACTTTAGCAAGGCATTTGACACAGTCCCACACAAAGATTAATATACAAGTTAGCCAGCCTGGGAGTGGGTCCCAAGATGACAGCCTGGGTAAAGAATTGGCTGGAGAATAGGACACAGAGAGTAATAGTAAATAGAGTCCACTCTGAAAAAGGGGTTAGCAGTAGGTACCACAGGGTTCAGTATTAGGACGGTCCTCTTCAATGTCTTTATAAGCGACATTGCAGAGGGACTGAAGAAAAGTATGTCTCTTTGCAGATGACACAAAGATCTGCAACAGAGTTGATGCACAAGGTGGGTGGAAAGGATGAAAGGGACTTGGCAAGGTTAGAGGAATGGTCAGATGTATGGCAGCTTAGATTCAATGCTAAGAAGTGCAAGGTAATGCACCTGGAAACAAAACCAGGGAAGAGTACACAATGGGGGTGAGATACTAACAACAACAAAAATGGAAAGGACCTGGGGGTAGTCATATCAGATGACCTAAAGGTGGCAAGCAATGTGAGAGGGCAGCAAGGAGGGCTGGGGGATACTGGGATGCATCACGGAGGCATCACCAGTAGAAAACAAGAAGTTATTATCCCTCTGTACAGACAGCTGGTGAGACCACATCTGGAGTACTGCGTGCAGTTCTGGAGACCCAATCTCCACAAAGACATAGACAGGATGGAAGCTGTCAGAGGAGGCAACTAAAATGGTGCAGGGTCTGCACCGGAAGACATATGAAGAGACTTAAGGAGCTTAATATGTATAGCCTCGAGGAAAGGAGGAGAGGGGACATGATAGAAACTTTCAAGTACCTCAAGGGAATCAACAAAGTCAAGAGGTAGCATCTTTCAAAAAGAGGTGTGCAAGAACAAGGGGCACAATTTGAAGATAGAAGAGGCGGCTCAGAGGTAATTTAAGGAAGTATTTTTTCACAGAGAGGGTTGTGGATGTATGGAACAGCCTTCCAGAGGAGGTTGTGGAGTCAAAAACAGTGGTGGAATTCAAGCATGCATGGGACAGTCATAAGGCAATTCTAGGGGTGGGGGTAGGAAGAAGTAGGCTGCTGGTTAACTAGGATCTGCAGCTTATCCATCAGGTAGGGAAATGGGCAGACTGGGTGGGCCAAGCGGTCCTTATCTGCCATCAAATTCTATGTTTCTATGTTTCTATTTGCAAGGGGGTTACAGTAAAATGAGAACACATGGTTGTAAATAAAGAAGAAGCCAACTGAGCACCCAAAATATATGGTGTGGTGTGGTTTACTTTGGGCAAGTGATTTAGTGATAAATGCTTCTCATTTTCTTATAACTATCATTTTTTTCCCTAAGGGAAACTTGGCTATAATTCGTCGTTATAACCCGTGGGTTATAATGATGAACACATGCAGGGTTTCCCTTGTTCTGTGTATGCTCCAGCCACAGCTCTTCCATTTCATAGTGCCGGCTGCCTTCTTTACCACAGGAGACTTCACTGCCACCTAGAATTGGCAGTAAGTGTTTTAAAAAAAATCACTGTGCTAAAAATGTTTTAAACTGGGCATAAAAAAAGAAAAAGCACATTTTATGTCAGTCGCCTCTGACCCTGCTGAACCCTGACTGGACCACGGTTGAACAATGATGTATTTGATTTCATATAATTGCTGTGGTGAAAAAAATTATACCCAGCAAATATATAAAATAAAACATGGGGCTATGTGTAAAACTCGAATTTTGCACACACCCTTGGTGTTGGATGCTTAAATAAACTCTTTAAGCTTCACTCTCGGGGTTTATGTAGCATCCAACACCTCGGGTGTGTGTAAAATTCTTATTAAGCACACAACCCCATGTATTATTCTATATGTTTTTGACAGGTGCTGCAGCAGCTTCCTTGAAGGAGTAATTATGAACTCTGGCAAGCATTTGAACAACAAATTATCTAAACAAAAAAATTATTTTCTATAAGATGTCCTCTATATGGAAACCTTTTTTTATGAACATACAGTACTCTGCAGAAAATCGTTTAGGTGCTATCCTTGAGACCCATCTTAAATACTCCTAAGGCTAAGCAAACGTGGATATTGCCAACTTCGGTTTAGCCTCCATTTAAACTCCTGTTTTTGGTTTGGTTTGACACTTTGGCTGAAGACACTTTGAGTCCTTGCTTTTGGGATTTAACCAGCTACAAGTAGGGGTAAGTGGCACCACTAAACCACACATTGCCCACCCTATTCAAGCAGGGATGGGACAGGAATATGGGGTTAGTTAGAAAAGAAGAGTAACAAAGGTGAGGCATGGCTGCTAGGGCCAGTGTAGAGCGTCTCATATGCCAACCACACAGAGAAACCCACACGGTGAAATCCCCCACAGCGACAATCTCGACAGGTGTCGAGATTGTCACTGTGAGGGACCCGAGGGTGAAATTTTGCCCTTTTGCCGACTTTCACCCCTCCTTCAAGACAACTCTGACTCAGAGTTAGTAATCAATAGAAGGGAGGGTGTGGGGATGCAGCCCTGATAGAGAACACACCAATGTCTGACAGGTGAAATTCTGCCTGTTGACATAGGGTATCTCACTATGCCAAACATCAACAACAGTGTTTTCGATTTGGCATGGGTAAACCAGAGCAGCTAGGTAGAGTGTGGAGACTGGATGGGCCGACAGGCCTTTTTCTTCTGTCATTGCCTCTGTATCTATCTAATTAATCCTTATCTCTTCCACCCTCCCTTGTTCACCCAGTCAGATGTTTAAAAAAATCTCTGTCAGCACCAGGGCTAGGTGAAATTTGCAAATTCTGATTTTGCAAAATTTTCACGAAATTCCATGAAGTTTCCTGCAATTTTGTGGAATTTTCTGAATTCTTTAATTAGCAATAACTATGTCAGTCTTATAGCTTGAGATCAGCAGTTTGGCATGCATACTATTTGGAAGTGACCCTAAATGAATTCCATTTCATGACATTTGGATGAGGGGTGGGGAAATTATAGGGGCTCAAAACGTGGCAATTTATTATTCATGTAAAATTTCTGAAAATATTTCTATGCTTACAACATGGCCACCTTTGGAGATAGATAACTGAAAATTTATATGCAGACTTTCTTGGAAGAGTCTTAGAAACTGCAAAACAGATGAGTAAATGGTTACATTACTTGTAAGTTACAGGAGTTCAACATTTCACAATTATTTGTTTAATTGTATGAACTTTTTCAAAATATTTGGGTGTTTAGAGCTCCACTGCTATTGCAAGTATACACTCATGATTTTGCATGCATACCAAAATAAATAAGTCTTGGAATCTAACTAAGCTGTATAAATGTGGTTTAGTAAGTTAAAATGTATTGTGGATAACTTAGAAATTACTAATTGGTAAACTTTGCTCAAAAATTCAGGCTCTACGATCTTGGTTCGACAACACATTTGTCGACCAGCATCTCATTGACAGAATTTATGTTGACTGCAAATTGTGGTCGACATAAATGCCTGTGACTCCCGGTCTTATTTTCTCATTGGAGGGCTTCGCCCTCTGAACCCACCATGTGGGGGGCTCTGTCCCCTGCACCCCCTGTATTTATGATTCTCAACTCCAGTCGGAGTTGATTCGGGGAGGGAGTGCAGGACTGTGAAACAGTGTGCCCCTGTGTTGGGCTCACCAACACAGTGACCTGTTGGCAACCTGTCAATTTTGTCGACGGGTTGGTAGGTTGCTGTGTTGGTGTCGGTGTACAGGAGGTATACCAAAAATTCATGGATACATAATAGGTAATGCCATTAGACTTCCCCTGTGGAATTTAACTATCACAAAGCACTTATCACCACTGAATAACTTTACTTGCACTAGCATCATGGCCCTGAAATACCCCATCAACACTCTTGTAACAGTAATGCCCAGCACTATGCTGTATTGTGGCTACAGAAATCCAGATACTTACGTCACAATGACCTAAGTCACAACTAGTTGTAAGGCTTGGCATCACTTGGTGCCATTGTTTTCGAATAGTAAAAATAGACATTGTTATCTGCAGGGCTATTAATGAGTCAGCAGGTGACATTGTACAGAAACAATGCTGCACGTACATGTGCTACCACAAGTCATTTAGTCAGTGAGCTCAAGTGGTTAGCTGGCATAATGCAAGAAGACAGGCTAGTGCGTAGTGATGTCTATGACTATTCTTCATGGTTTGTCACTCCAGATAATGACCTGACACTTGGCACCACTATACTTTTCCTATAGTGCCTCCTATGAATACTACCTTATGGCTTTTTTACTCAGCCTTTACCTTCCTCTATAATGGCAACTCAAGTGTACGAAAGGGAAAAAATATATGGGCATAGCTTCAAAAAAAGCATCACAGCATTCCACAATTTCTCAAAAGCTCATGAAATTCATCTTCAGTTACTGATGGTATTTTGGAGTCTTTGGCTGCTTATAACCTGCTCAAACTCTGAGCAACTGATTAGACAACTGACGCACAACATTCTTTTTGCCATATTGGTTTTTCTTCCAGCAAGCAGCTTTTCTCTCTGATATATGCTGTTCACAGGGATATATCCTGATCAGGCTGAACCCCACCATCATAAAGTTGGCTATTGGGTTTTTCTCCCACGCTTTTCCCCTTCCATCCCTCTGTCAGCCTCGCACAGCTCCAGCTTTGCCTGTGGCAAGATCAAGCTCTCTGATCCAGCCGCAAGGGTCAGTGTATTGGTGGAACACACTGCCAACCCTCCCTGAATGAGATGCTCTGCTGAGCAGCAGCAGCTGTTTTGGCCATGGCCTGCTTCCTGATGTCACTTTCTGGGCTCGCTTCCGATCCTGGGTCCTCAGCATGTCAGAGTGATGCTGTGCTGCTGATCCATGAGGGTGGCTTTAAAACCTAATATGTAGGATCACCGAACCTAAAAAATGGTGATATTCAGTTCTCAGGTTTTAAAGTTATGGGGACTTAACATTTTTCAGTTTACAGAATTGTGAAATGCAATTTAAAAATTTCTGGCAATTTGGGGGCTTATAACTTGGGCACCTTAAAAGATAGATATTTGCAACTTAGTACATGTCTGTTACGGAACTCAATGAAGACATAAAACCAAATTGGGTGCAATGTGGACAAATACTTTTAAAACTAAATGCAAATAACTGAAATAACAATTTTGGTGAAATTTTGCAAAATATTTTTTTGAAATTTCATGACATGTCATGGAAATTAAATCAGAATTTGCCTGAATTTCAGTGGCGGAAGATACATTTTTCCCAGTCCGAGTCAGCACCTGGCACAGTGCAAGGAGCCAGAAATGTGTTGTTTTTTTAAATATATATATGGGGAGGGAGGAGGAAGAGGAGGATAAGAAATGAGCAGGGTAGGTGGAGGGGCAGTCCTGGGACTAGCCTGGCCACTTGGGAAGGCCTAAAGTGTTTTTTTTTTTTTTTTCATTAAATGGCCAAAGGCCATGGTGATCCCAATGTATCCCAAAAGTTCATCAGGTCATATTCACTAATACAAATTCAGCATCAGCTCATCATTAGTTACTCCTCATAGCTCTGACATGAGTCCTTGTAGTACATGTATAACCAGAAGACAGGGGCCCCTTGAGCCCCAGTTGCTCCCAGAACTATTAAAAGATACCAATATTGCTGAGGGAGCCCTTCAGGAACATCTATGTGCTTTATCCAGACTCACTTCAAGATTATGTTAATGTGTATGGATATGGATGTGAAAAATGAACGGAAAGTACAGCTTGTCCCAAACTACTTTGCATGCTAAACTGTGTGGAATTGCATTTTCTTTTCACAGAAAGAGCTGTCAGACAGTCTCACTTCAAACATTTATTTTATTGCAAAGGCATTTCTAATATCCAACATTTCGTAACTTATTATAATTACTTTTTCAGGGTTAAAGACTTTATTTATAAATACATATGTTTATAAGTAACAACATCACATTTGAAAACTTACCATATTAAACATTTTCATTGCTATATAAATAAGGCTGACTTATTCTCTACCTCTGGGGAGGGTCATATAAAATAGATTACAAAGAAAAATAGTTCATCCACAATTGTTATGGTAGACACTCCAATACGTCATTGTTCCTACAGTTTTTATTTCTATGAGGAAAACAATATCATCAATTTGTGGAACCACCTTATTCAGACTAAAGTCTTTCTTATGTGTGGTTCATAGCTCAGGCTTGTGCTTCGTTCTGTACCTGAATGATGTAGGTTGTACTTGGATACAGAGGCCAGACCAGTAAGTAGGATGATGCGTATGAGGTATTGGTTGTAAGAAGTGCTTAGTGCTTAGATACTTCAGTATGTGCATGAGCAAGTCAGTGATTATAGTACGTATGAACTGGATAGTATATGCATGGTGCTTAGATGCTTGAACTGATGAGTAGTTTTTGTAACTTGATGTTTTGGCCTTTCTCTGTATTCCACCGTAGGAAGGCTGCTTAGCTGGGTAGGATAAGACCCCCCTGGTGGGCTAAGAATGCCGGAGAAGGAGGAGGTGTCAGGGGAGGATGGAGGCTGAGCATGTCTCGCTCTAAACAGAGTGGTGGTAGCCTGCTTGTTTTAAGTAGGATGTAGGGGAGGAGCTCTTCCCCCACATAACTACAGGCATGCACCTTTCAATTATGTGTGGTTCATAGCTCAGGCTTGTGCTTCATGCTGTAACTGAATGATGTAGGTTGTACTTGGATACAGAGGCCAGACCAGTAAGTAGGATGATGCGTATGAGGTATTGGTTGTAAGAAGTGCTTAGTGCTTAGATACTTCAGCATGGGCATGAGCAAGTCAGTGATTATAGTATGTATGAACTGGATAGTATATGCATGGTGCTTAGATGCTTGAACTGATGAGTAGTTTTTGTAACTTGATGTTTTGGCCTTTCTCTGTATCCCACTGTAGGAAGGCTGCTTAGTTGGGGAGGAAGAGACCCCCAAAAGAAATAATTATATCAAATGATTATCTCCTCCAACTCCGGAGAGTGTGGCCAGTAGCACACAGGAGAGGAAAAACCCCCTTTGGGGGAAACCTCTGAGGACCCATGGCTACTGACCTGCCTGTCCTTCTGGGCATACTAAAGGAGAGTAATCCTAACTAATGATCTTAAGTTGTTGGGCACTCTGAAGTCCAAAGATGAAGATCCATGATCCAGTAAAAGCAGGAAAGCTGGAATCAATGTAGTGATGATGGAGTGTCGATGGAATGGCAACACATCCTTCTAGTGCATTCCTAGTCTGAGAATTCCATTGTCCAGGATAGAATCTGATAGTAGATTGGAATCCATAGAGCTTACGTAATTCGAAGTGTCAAAAGTGCATAATACAAGCAGTCCAAGGCGATTTTCTGTAAGAACATGTAGCCAAATGACTATGACTTTAGATCCGGAATGTGAAAACTGGTAGTTGATATTCTGATTAGTAAGCATAGCAAATTAGGGCCTTGGTGAAGAAGCACAGGAGCTGGCTGCAGAGTGCAAATTGGAAAGGGACGTAGTAGAATTCTCCAGTGGTGTGGGTGAATCAGGTAAAAGTTAATAGCAATAGTTTCATGCGAATAGGTAGACATGAGACTTGATAGACCTCCAAGCTCCGAAGGGCAAAGCAGGTCGTAGAAATAGGAATGACAGTCTGTGATAAACCTCCAGGCCCTGTGAGGGTGAAGCAAGTAAGTAAGAGTAAATAAGTAAATAAGTGGACCTGCGTATAGGTCAGCAGAAGTAGTAGTATGTCGATCTGCAGGATGCAGATGTAGTAGTAAAGGAGTATTGAGTAGATTATGGAAGATATTCAGTGCAGAGCATTGAGAGACTGGGAATAAGCATGAACATCTAAGAATTTTGTTTGCTGAGCAGTATGGCTCAATAACGATATATATATATACGATTAGGAAGCCAGGATGGTACAATTGATTGAGAGCTGAAGCTGGTAAGCTGAATGAGCACGGCATGCTAAAATTGTAATAGATATTGAGTACTGAGACTTGCTAGGCTGAATGCAATATTGAGTGCAACAAAATCCCAGAGGTTGAAGTTGAGGGATGGCAGTAGGCATACAGCAATGATTTGCATAAGCAAGGAGTAACGATTACGTAAGTGAGTAGAAAGAAGCATTCAAAGGATTTAATGATGAATGTCCCAAACTGGTCCTGATATAAGTCCATAGTTGCACAAGGAGCTCCTTGACGACTAGCAGATAAGGGTACAAGCATAGAAAATATGAAGCTCCAGGCCCCGATGCTGGGTGAGGGCAGAATGCAATGGTATAGTCAAACCTCCAGACTCCGAGGTTGGGCGAAGCAGGTGTTGAGTAGTAATAGCACATCCAGGCCCCATATGGGGCGGAGTAGGGCAATGGTGTGTTGAAACTGACAGGGGGTGAGAGTAGACTTGCAAGGTTGAAAGCAGTCCAAGGTAGCAAGTCCAGATATAAACTGGGGATGCAGTGATGAGTTATGAAAGCAAGAACGAGTTTGTGGGTAGGCCCAGACCTGCGTGTAGGTCGGGACGTGTCAATATGGGACCAGCATGGAGAAGCACAGAAAAGGCAATAATCATAGTTAAAATCCAGGTTCTGAATTTGACGGCGGTGATGGTCTTGTGGGAAGGAAATCCTGATACTCAATAAATGGCAATGTATCGAGGGAGGAAGGTGAATGAGCTGGTGAGATGACCTGTCAGTAGACATGTAGCACCGCGATAAGTTAGGTTTGAGGCTTGAGTCTTGATATGGCTTTGGTTGGGAATCCAGACAGGGCTGGGAGGATAATAGTTCCACATGAATTGAAGCATCCTGTAGGAAGCATCCGTGGAGAAAGAACGTAACTAGGCTTCTATGAGGTGTATGATGAGCAGTCGGATCTCACGTAGGTCAGCCAGAGGAAAGTAAGGAGTGGCAGCTAGGCCCCACGAAGGTTAGCAGACTGAAGGACTCTCAAAGAAAGCAAGTGTAAAAGCATGCCAGGCAAGGCCCTCACGTGGTTAGCAAAACCGCCAGACCCCATGTAAGTCAGCAGAAGATAGTATCAAGCTAGACCCCACATAGGCTAGATGACTACTACAGCTACGGAGGGCAACCAGGCATAGCAAATAACCCAGAGGCAGAGGCCGAGGGAACAGCGAGGCAGGTAAAGATTGTAGAATATGGCCGTAAAACGGCGTATAGATCACTGGCATGATAACAATATTGGCTGATACGTAGATGGCAGAATTGTAGCAGAAGGCAATATCAGAGGCAATTTACAGCCACTTCTAGTCTAGTGGAAAACTTGAAGCAAGCCATTAGCAGTATGGCCGGTAGGTCAGAACTGGGAGGAGCAGGCGTGATACAAGCAGGATAGGATCCAGAGTAGTGATAGAGGATAGTATAAATCAGACCACTACGCAAAGCTTTGGAGGTTGCAAAGCAAAATTACATAGGAAATTAAGGTGTCAGTGTAAATGTCATAATAGTAGTATAACCTGCACATTCTAGCAGGGCTGAACGACTAGGCGCGCCAATAAAAGTGCAGATGGGGATCTGCAGGAGGTGGATCGTAAGCAACGGAATAGAAAGCCAGACTACAAAGGAGCCAACAGGCAATCAGATAGTCTACCTAGAGTAGACTAGCTAGCTGAGGACAGCAGTGTAGACATGGGAAAGCTCTGAACAGAGGGTCATATCTTTCGACCTCTCAGCTTAACACAGCGTATGGTTCTTAAAGTCCTAGTAACTGAGGCATACTATACTGTAGGGTAGAGGTAGTCCCGTAATCGCATGCAAGTCGCATTGAATTAGTAGCCACTGGCTAGGAAGTTAGGCTCTTAAAGTCTGAACAGCAATTATATCACCACAGTGGCAAAACATTACGTCCCATTGTCCTGTAAGTAAACAGAAAACGCTAATCGTGGCATATGCAAAGGAGCAGTTTAACATACAGCCATTAATTTATTGTTTGGTTACCTATTCCTCTGTTTTGTTATTAGAGCAGCAAGAATAGTAGTCTTATTATCAGCCCAAGCAGCAGTATTGCCTGTCGAGGCTCGCTTCCAGTAGGTCGAGGTTGTTTTTCTCACGCTGCAATGTTGTTAATGTGAGGCAGGTTGGTAGACAAGGTTCCAAAAGGAAAGGGGTGAAAAGGCAAAATGAATGAAGGTAGCTGAAATCCAATGGTGGACAGGTGGAGCAACAATTGATAATTGCTAGTGATCCTGTAGAGCAGTGGAGGTGAAGAATCCAGCATGGGGAGTGGTTGGGTGGAGAACTCTGAGCCAAAACTTGCAGCTGATGTGGGTCGGAATGCCAGAGCAATGTAGGAGCACTGCAGGTATGGAAGCGAATGCAGGCACAAACTGAGTAGCGTGGAGTGCCGGTTACTCAGAAAGGCAGAACGAGGAGAAAAGGGCAAGCAGCAGCAGTGGGGAAGGAGTGTAGTAGGCAACAAGGCAGGCCAGTAACACAGGGGAAGGAGAGGCTATGATGAAAGGGTGCAGGAGGGAGAAAAAGACCCCCCCAAAAGAAACAGAAGGAAAACTAACAAAACGACAGGGAGCAGAGGGAAGGAAACCAAAGCATGACAGGAGAGGAAAGGGAGAGGAGGGGGGAAGGCAGAGGAAGGGACAGACAGCAGCCGGCAGCAACGCCACATGTAGCGAGCACATCTCGCGCTAAACAGAGCAGTGGTAGCCTGTTCATTTTAAGTAGGATGTGGGGGAGGAGCTCATCCCCCACATAACTACAGGCATGCGCCTTTCAATTCAGAGATAACTGTGTAACCATCATATACAAACTGAGGCTATTTTATGATATAGTTGAATTTCATAGCAAATCCGAAGAATCTGTAAGTTGGTGGAAAATGAAAAATGTTGCCAAATGTTGTGGATCCCCCCAATATACACACCCCTGGCAATGTGAGACTTTTACAAAATTATCATTTTGGCAATGTCTGCAGAATTATGATTTTTAAAAATGATGCTTTCCTCAGTGAAAGTCTGTGGCAGCCAAATACCATACCTTAAGTTCCCATAACTCTACCAGAAAATGTTTGTTAGTAGAAAACTGAATGTTTTTCTTTCTAGAACAATCTTGGTCTTTACTAATGGCTGCAGATAATTTTTTTTTAATTTTGTTTGGCTCATTAACCCGCACCTCTCCCTGATCAGTCAGAGGCTTCCTCAGCCCTTGCCCCTACTTGCCATGCCTCAGCCCTGGGCTTATCCCCCCCCGGGCAGGGTCACTAAGTGGGCACCCCTCCTCAGGACGTTTGGTTATGAGCCCTGGCTTCCCCCCCAGATGGGACCATGGGAGCGGGACCCCCTGACAGACCTCAGTGATGGGAGTGGTGGTGGAGGTGAGCATGTTACTCTCAGGGCTGGATTTTTGTGGATGCTTGTGTTCCCTGGAGGCGGGATGTGCAATGATGTCAATGGGCTGGCAGTATAGCCTAGAGGTTAGAGTCATGGACTGTGAATGAGCTTGGTACATCCAGCAGACCAGAGTTTGGTTTGATTCTCACTTGTATACTGTGTGACTCTGAGCAAGTCACTTAACCGCCCAGTGCTCCCAGGTTGCCCCTGAAAACAGGCACTTGTGCCTAGTGGGCCTTACCCGGTTACCAAAGACTAAAATAAAAATAAAATAAAAAAAATAATGGGCATGCCCCGATGTCTGTCCCACCTCCCTTTAACATGTGGCTTTAGCTCTTTGTGGCTCCCCAGCCTCTGCCAGGGTCCTGCTGATGGACCAAATGCTCCCCCCCTGGAGAAGGAGAGTTGCCATATGGCACTCAATCCTTCTCTGCCCTGGCTGGCCCTCCAACTCCTGGGTTTGTTCCTGAACCCGGGTTGTCGGTGTCGTGAGCGGATGCCCTGCTGCTGCGCCGGTTGGCAGGCCCCATTTTTTTTATTTTGTTTGTCTCCTATAGCCAACCAACCAGGACTTCCTCTGGCTACCATCAGTGCCACTTACCCATCCTTGGAACTCCTTGCTGGATCTCTCCTGGGACCTCAGTGCACCTACATCTCACTGCTATGTTGCCCCCTCAGTTTGCCCCCCAAGTCAGGGTTCAGCCTTCAGCTCCTTGGCAGCTTCTCTTATGAGATCCAGTCACCAATGGCAGAGGTCCTCCTGAGGCCACTCCAGGATGTCCAGAGGTTGGAGCCTGAATGGACATGTGGCAGGTCCAGCATCAACTCCCATTTGGTGGCCATTTTTCCCTTTTTCTCCCCACCCACAGAGAGCGCCCCATTTATCATCATGTGCCAGAATGCCTGGTGCACTGAAATGTGTGTTTTACTCTCCCAGTGCACACTGCAGGCTCCTGTGACTGCAGTGCTACCTGTTACCACCCAGGTGGCAGTAGTGCAGTGGGACACATGTCCCTCCCTCCCTGGAGGACAGCATCTTCTAGGACCCTCAGTCCTCCTACCTCTGCAAGCTCTCTGATGATTCAGGCTTGTGTCATAAACTCGGGTCAACCACATCATGAGCAACAACCCAGGCACTGCGCCAATGGGCAGGCTGGCTGCAGCACGTTAATACTTTTTCTACTTTCTCCTCACTTTACTAGCTCTACACAGAGCCAAATGAGATTTTTTGTTTATTTTATATAATGTGCTGTTCCTGCTTTTGAAGGGACAAGCCTAGCGATCCAAAACTAGTACAGAAAGAAAACTTGGTGCACTCTGAGACAAAACGGATTCAATCAGTGCTTCAAGCATGGACTATGATAATGAATTAATTTGTTTTATAAATGGGTGGCAGAAATCCTGTATTCTGATTTGTTAAAACAGGTCATCTGACCATGGATTAATCCACTGTAAACCCACAGTTGCCTTGCCGCACTACAAAATCCTGAGTGACAGCAATGTAAAATTACCTTTTCAGATCACTCCACCAGAGAAATATGTAAAAAAACTGCAACTACAACATCCTCATTAGGACACATCTACCTAGTGGATAACTACAACTACAGCATCCTCACAAGGACAAACCCATTAGGTGGAAGACATGTTTTATTACAAATGCATGTTAACAGTGTTTTTTTTAAATATTTATTGAGGTAAATCTCTAAATTAAAGTTGCTCATTTTATAAGCGGATTAACCCACTCCAGAGCATGGGTTTACTGAACATCTCCACACCTGGGTAGTTGAAGTCACTCGGACTGCAGCTTCATGCTTCAAAAACACAGACGAGATGGAGTATCTTAGTGTTGCCCAGGGTTAGAGTGGCATGACATAAGTCGAATTGAGGGACAGAGGTGGGGGGGGCAGCTGGGGGCAGAGACCTTTAGATGGGATTTATAGTAAACAATACTGCCCCCCTTGGAGGAGGTGTGATCATTCCTAATTAAATTATATTCTGGCTATGCACAGAGATTGCTGGGAATAGAAGGCTTTAACTATGTTTCAGATAGGCCAAGGATATCAGGTTTATAAAGGTTTACCCAGGCGGTGAGCTCATTCAGATTACGAAGGAGGTTTCTTATATTTAAATGAACAATTGTAAGACCTTTTGCACCGTGCCACTGGGGGAGAGGAGGCAAGAGACTGAGGCATACTCAGGCCAGAGTTTGGTTCAATGTCTCCGGCAGCTAGTAAGAGAGATGGGGCCAAGAAAACCAGTGCTTAGGGTTTCCACTGTAAGCCACTGGGGGGGGCACAACAAAACTTATAACTGTACTTTGATATGAGGTACTATGATCTAGGGGTTAATATGTTAGCTAAGGCTATTCCAATTCTTAAGTGAGCAGGCTAAGGTACTGGCCATCGCAAAGTTAGTGTGTCCAAGGGAGTTACTAGCTACATGATAGGGGACTGGCATAGTGTCAATGAGGATGACACAACAGGTAAAGGCCCCCTAGGGAGGCTCGCAACCAGAACAGTGACATACTGAATTGTTATAAGGGGATCCAGGTTGTATTGATTTTCAAAGTTGTCAGTGAGGCAGAGTACAAATTCACAATTAAAATCCGATTAATAAAGTAACGTACACCAAGAGAGATAAGTTGTAAGGAAATAATCAACAGCCCTTCAGGCACTTAATTAGTGGGCTTTAGCAACTACAGGATGAGTAAAACATTGGCACAAGGCAGAACCACTAGCTATGGTTTTACTGTTCATTAATTTGTTTTTGTGGTTTTTATAATATTACTTCTGTATTTCTGTCTCTGTATTCTTGTATTTTTATCTTATTTTATTGGAATGCGCCTTGACACCTGAAAGGCGTAATATAAATAAAAATATTATTATTATTATTAAGAAGGGGTCAAATAAGAAGTTATACTATCAGCTGACTACAGAACTATGGCAAGATGAGCAATCATATATAGCTAGTAGACGCAAAGGATTACATCTAGTTACAGTATAACAAGGAGCAGCAGTTATAATAGACCAAGTGGTGGAAGGATCAGGTATGAGAGCTACCACAAAGCCACAGGTGTATGGCAGATCTTAGTGATTATACCAGGTAAATTACTTCAACGTATAAATGGCAGGAATGAACCTGTGGTCACAGCCAGTAGAGAGGAACACTTAACAGGCACTAGAGAGTTAAATTCCAGTTTTGTGCCATTGAAAGAGCAGTGTGACCAGCCCAGGCAGCCTCCATGGCTGACTCCCAGGCAGACTCCTGATGTCCTTAGTGTGAGAACCACAGCACAGAAGGCCCACTTGGATGTGGAGCCTTTTGTGGTGTTTGGTGGACTCACAATCTCTGCCTTTCAGCTGTTGACTGATTGGCGGATTTGAGCATCGTGGCAGCAGAAGAAGCTGGAATGGCACTGGTAAGGCTTGACGCTGAGAAAGTAAAAAAAAAAAAAAATTCCCTCAGGGTTTTATTTAACTCCAAAAATTGATTAGCGTTTAGCTCATAAAAGTGTTAAAACATTGTGAAAATGCATAGCACTTGCTTCATTGTATTGAACAAACATAACACTTCTACAAAACCTATATAAATACTTTCTGTACGGTTAGCATTGTCCCAAGAAAAAAAACTGCTAATCAATTATTTAAAACCCTGTTCCTGGTTGGGCAACGTTTGTCGGTGATGGAGAGGGAGGTAGAAAAATGAACTGATGCTGTCCCTCTTTCTCTCAGTCGACTTTAGTGACAACTCTGGCAGCAGCTCTGTTCTGTGAGGGACAGGTCTGGCTGTGGATGTTTAAAATCTTGGCGGGCTCACAAACTCTGCCACCCAGCCATTGTTCGTCCACCAGTTTGGCAGATATGAGCACTGTGGGAGTGGGAAAAGCTGCAACAGTGTCAATAGGGCTTGGCACCAAGAAAGTTTAAAAAAACACTCCTGCTTGGGCAACGTTTGTTGGTGGAGGGAAGAGAGGTAGAGAAATGAACTGATGCTCTCTCTCTTGCCCTCAGCATACTTCAGCCACAACTCTGGCTGTGGATCCATTCATTAGAGATACCATGTGGCCACCATAGTGACCATCAGAGGAAAAAACAATTTCTCACGTCTTCACAGGTGACAGCTGGGAGTGGATAATGGATATACCATGTGGCCACCATATTGGCCAACTGAGGAAAAATAATTTCTGTTATGTCTTCACAGGTGACAGCTGGTAGTGACAATGGATGTACCATGTGACCAAACCAGTGCTTACTTGACTAAAGTATAAATAAAGTCTAATTAATTTTCTCTTGCCTTTACAGGTCTCCTGTCCTCATTTCTCCTCCGGCAAGCAACACATCTCCTGCTCCGCCTCTTGTGTCTGGGGCTGCATCATGCCATTTCCTGGCATGGCCATCACCAAAGTGATGGTCCATTCCTAAAGTTTTTTCCTTTTAATGTTTTGTTTTCAGTTTGCTTTCAGAGGTGCAACATAACAAGGTTTGGACCAGAGTGTAGATAATTTAAATTTTGCTTCACAGGTTTCATCTCCTCCTCTTTCAGGAAGTGACAACAAGAGTTGCAGTGGATGGACTCAGTCCAGAAGGGTGACTTACACAGTGCAGCAGCAGCAGCAACACACGCATAGCAGCATAAATAATTTCTGGCTCTTGAGACGTTTTTGACAAGTGACAAGAACAGCAGCTGTGGTGGACTGAATCCAAGTGGTTGACTGACACAGTGCAGCAGCAGCAGCACCATATTAGCATTATTAATAATTCTAAATTCTGTAGAAAATTTTGACAAGTGACAAGAACAGTGGCTGTGGAGGCACCCACTCCAAGAGGGTGACTGACACAGTGCAGTAGAAGCACCATTTTAGCAGCATTAATAATTTATGGTTCTGAAGAAAAGTTTGGTAAGTGAAAATTATATATTGTGTTTGTGCATTTATGTGCACTCAAGTGATTAGCAAGACTCAGTCACAGAGGGAGACTGACACAGCACAGCAGCAGCACCATATAAGCAGCACTGATAATTTCTTGTTCTGGAGAAAATTTTGAGGAGTGACAAGAACAGTGGCTGTGGAGGGACTCCGTCTGAGAGGGTGACTAATACGGCACAGGAACAGCAACACATACATAGCAGCATAAATAATTTCTGGCTTTGGAGAAATTTTCAGCAAGTGACAAGAACACTGACAACTGGACTCAGTCCAAGAGGGAGACTGACAGAGTGCAGCAATAGCACCATATTAGCAGCATTAATAATTTATAGTTCTGAAGAACATTTTGACAATGATACGAACAGTGCCCATAGACAGACTCAGTCTAAGAAGGTGACTGATATTACACAGCAGCACCACCATATTAGTAGCATTAAAAATTCCTAGTTCTGGAGAAAATTTTGAGAGATGACAAGAACAGTGGCTGTGGAGGGACTCAGTCTGAGAGGAAGGCTGACTCAGTGCAACAGCAGCATATTAAGAGCATTAACACTTTCTGGTTCTGGAGAAAATTTTGGGAGGTGAGAATTTTATATACTGTGCTAGTGCATTTATGTGCACTAAGATGATTAACAAGACTGGTGGTAAGTGGACAAGAGATATGCAGAGACCACAGGTTGGGAAGCTGCATGAGCTTACCCCCCATAACAGTGACAAAAGACAAAGGGCAAGTACTATTGGAGATGCTAGTAAGGGAGGGCAGGATGGGGGAGAGGGGTGGAAGATGGTCACCCTTAATGCTAGGAGCCTTGGAAGGAAAATTGCAGACCTACAGGTGCTCATGGCAGAGGGAGAGGTGGACATTGCAGCCAATCACAGAAACATGGGCCACCCAATACAATGACTGGGACCTGCCTGTACCAGGGTACAGGTTATTTTGTAGGGATAGGGTGATTGGGAAAGGGGGGTGGCACTATGTGTGAGGGAAGGATTGAAGTGTGTAAGGGAGGAAGGGTAGGAGAGTAGCACAGAGTCATTTTGGATGCAATTCCAGGATTCCAAGAATAAGACTCTCAGAATGGGAGTGGTGTACAGGCCACACTCTCAGACAGAGAGTTAGACAGGGAACTAGCAGTACAGATCAGAAGGACCTGCGTGAGGGGTAGTGTGATGATTGTGGGAGACTTCAACATCCCAGGAGTGGACAGGAGTACCCCAACAACCAGCAATAGAAGGGAGCAGGTACTGCTGGATGCCTTCCAGGACAGCTTCCTGATGCAAATGGTCAGTGAACCAACTAGGTTAGGGAATACCCTTGACCTTGTGCTGGTAAATGGGGAGTTTGTGAGGGAACTTAGGGTGGAATAACCACTGTCAGGGAGTGACCACCACTCCGTATGGCTCACATTGGATATGGGCAAGGAAGGAGTGTTATCTGGCACAAGGGTGCTGGACTTCAGGAGGGCCAACTTTAGGAGGATGGGGGAAGTGGTAAAAGGGTACCTGGCCAAAATTCAACCTAGCATGGACACTAACCAGAGGTGGGAGCTCATAAAGCTGGGGATAGCGGAGGCAACCAGAACCTGCAGCAAGGCCCAGAGCAAGAAGGCTAGGGCTAAGAAACCGAGCTGGGTGAGCAAGGAGGTAATGGAAAAGGGAAGGAGGAAAAGAGCTGCCTTTAGGAGGTACAAGAAACAGGGAGAGGGGAGGACAGGGAGGAGTACCTGAAGGAATCTAAGGAGGTGACATGGGCAGTAAGGGGAGCCAAGGTGTGTACAGAGCTCAGGCTGGCACAAGGCATTAAGAAGGGTGAGAAGGACTTCTTTAGGTACATCGGGGAGAAAAGGAAATTGCAGTTGCATAAGAACTTACTGTAACAGTAGATCTTCGAGAGAGGTTACTGCAGTAGGTCTTCACATATAGGACTGTGTCTCCCGGTGTCAGGTCCGCACAGTAGACTTGTAGATAGCAATCATCAGCGGGGACCGCCCCCAACGTCGGGGCATGGTGACGTCAGCCTGACTATAAAAGGGGTGGTCCCGTGCCTGCTCTCCAGTTCTTTTCCAACAGAGATCTATAGATAGGTAAGGAGAAAACTGGTGAAATTCCTCACACCCTGCTTCCATTCTAGTCTCGAAGGGCTAGATAGGATGGAAAATAAAGCATCCAAAAAACTGGGGGAAGGAGGGTGGGAAACTAGACATACTGCAGGAACCTCCCTCGAAGATCTACTGTTACGGTAAGTTCTTACGTAACTGCAATATCTTACTTCAAGAGGGTTCCTGCAATAGGTCTTCACATATAGGACTGAATACCAAGCAGTCCTGAAGAAAAGCAAAAAACATAGGTGCATCTGGGAGGAGGAGAAGTCGCCATGAGGAATTACGACAGGAGGCCTTGCAAGACTGCAAGTCCGAAGCCAGTTCTGTGCTGAGAAGCAATGTCCAGACTGTAATGCTTAGTGAAGGTGTGAACAGATGACCAGGTGGCTGCAGCACAGATCTCTGCCATGGACATATTCCTGAAAAAGGCAGTGGAGGTCGCCACGCTACGGGTGGAGTGGCCTTTGACTGCCCCCGGAAGGGACTTCGCATATTTCGAGTACAAAAAATGGATGCAGTTAGCTAGCCATCGAGAGATGGTCTGCTTGGAAATAGCCTTGCCCTCACACTGAGGGGCAAAGGCTATGAACAGTTGGCTAGATTTCCTAACCTCTTTAGTCCTGTTCATGTAGGACCTCAGGATTCGGTGCACTTTGAGGGTGTGCAGAAGGTGTTCCCCCCTGTTGGAATACTGTGGATAGCACACTGGCAATTCCACACCCTGGTTCAAAGTGGTTTCTGAGACTACTTTGGGTGAAAAAGGAGGATTAGTCCAAAGGACTACCTGGTCCTTATGAAAAATCAAATATGGTTCTTTACAGACGAAGACCTGTAACTCAGAAACCCTTCTGGCTGAAGTGAATGCAACTAAAAATAAGGTCTTCCAGGAAAGGAAGCGTAAGTCACAGGAAGAAGCTGGTTCAAATGGGGGTAAGGTCAACTTTCTCAAGCATGAAGCTCAGATCCCAGGGAGGACAAGGATTCTGTATCGGAGGTTTCAAATGAAGGATGTCTTTTAAAAAGGTTTTGGTAACCTCCAGCTGAGCCAAGGTTTTGCCTTCCACTGGGAGGTGGTAGGCCGACACCGCAGAAAGGTGGACCTTAATGGAGGAAGAGCTAAGGCCTGCCTGAGACAGGTGTGCGGAGGTACTCTAGAACCTGGGATACTGAGCATGAAAATGAATCCCAGCTCCTTGCTTGGGCCCATATCATGAATCTCTTCTACTTCATAGCGTAAGTGGACCTAGTGGAGGGTTTTCTGGCCTCCACTAGAATATGCGCAACCTGCGAAGATACTCCATAACGAGAAATCGCTATGTCCACAGGTGCCATGCATGAAGGTGGAGAGACAGAAGGCTCGGATGCACCAGTGTGCCCTGCTCCTGAGTCAGAAGGTCGTGGGAAATTGGCAGAGGGACCGGAGGTTCCAGTGCCAATTGTTGCAGAAGAGGGAACCAAATTTGGCGTGGCCAAAGAGGGGCAATCAGAATCGCATAGGCCCCCTCTTGTTGAAGTTTCACCAGAACCTTCTGAATGAGAGGAAAGGGAGGAAAGGCATGCAGAAACCTCCCTGTCCATGAAAGAGACAGCGTGTCTTGCCAAAAAGCACCATGCCCGGGAACGAGCAAGCAGAAGACGGGTAGTTTTGCAATGTACAAGGAGGCGAACAGATCTGTCTCTGGCTGACCCCATCGAAGAAAGATCTTTGACTACCTCTGATTTTAACTCCCACTCATGGGCCCTGGCCACTGATCGGCTGAGACTGTCCGCCAGGACGTTGGTGACGCCTGGAACGTGGACTGCTGTCAAGTAAAGGCTGTGCTGAATCGCCCAGTACCACACCCTCATGGCTTCTCTGCAAAGAGGATATGACCGGGTTCCTCCCTGTTTGTTTAGGTACCAGACAGTGGACATGTTGTCCATCTGGACTAATGGAGATCCCGGAACCAGCAGCGACTGGAATGCCAGGAGCACATAAAGAACTGCCCTGGTCTCCAGAACATTGATTTGGAGCATCAACTCCTGGTCGGACCAAGACCCTTGTGTCTTGTGAGTCCCCAGATGGACTCCTCAGCCCAGATCTGAGGCATCCGTAGTGAGAATTTGGGTTGGAACTACAGGAAGGAAAGGAATTCCTGTCGACAAGTTCGAGAGATCTTGCCACCAGCGAAGATCTCTCTAAAGGCTGTTGGAGATCATGACTTTTTGGTTCATGTCGTCCGTCCTCTGGTCCCGTTCAACTTGTAGAGACAACTGGGTGACCCTCATGTGAAGCTTGGCTGTTGGAACTCTTGAAATGGCATCCACATCAGTCCCAAAAGACAAAGCACCAAGTGTGCTGGGATCCATTGGGCCTGTGTCACGAGAGTGGCCTGAGAAGCCAAGGTCTCGGTCTGATCCGATGGCAGGAAAGCCTTGCCCTGAACTGTGTCTAGTACAGCTCCAATGAACTGGAGCCTCTGGGATGGTACTAGCTGGGACTTGGGAAAATTGACCATTATGCCCAGTAAAGCAAACAAGCTCAGACTGAATGAGAGGGACTCTTTCAGGCTGTTAGGAGAGGGTGCTGCGAGGAGCTAGTCGTCCAGCTACGGGAAGACATAAATGCCCTGACGGTGTAAAAACACCGCCACCACCACTAGGCATTTGGTGAACACTCTGGGGGCCAAAGAAAGGCCAAAAGGGAGTGCTCTGAATTGGAAATGCTTCTCCATGAAGGTAAAATGGAGAAAACGGCGATGGGCTGGGAGGATAGGAATAGGCAGGTAAGCATCCTACATGTCCAGGAAGCACAGCCAAGAAGTGGGGTGGAGCAGAGGAAGGGGCCCCTGAAGGGTCAACATACAAAACTTCTTGTACTCGATGAAGATGTTTAGTGTGCTGAGGTCCAGGATCGGTCTCAGGTCACCCGTTTTCTTCAGAACCAGGAAGAAGTGGGAATAGAATCCCCTTCCTATTTGGTTTGATGGGATGGGTTCTATGGCCTTCTTTTGAAGTAGTGCCTGGATCTCCTGAGAGACTATGGGGACCTGATCCCAAGAATAGAAGGACCGTCCCGGCAGTTGAGGGGCTGGAATTTCACTGAATTCTATCGAGTGACCTCACTGGATAAGCTGAAGCACTGAAGTTTCTGCGGTGACGAACCTCCAACCGTTCAGGTGGAGGCTGAACCTCCCTTCGACCGGTTCCTCCTGAATTACTGGAGGGAGTGGAAGGAGGGGAAAGGAGTCAGGACACTGAGGGGAAGGGAGTTTTTTCCCCAGATACCTGTTTGGGAAACTTAGCCTGTGGAGTTTGAGCTCCAGATCCAGGTGCGCGTTTCTTTGCCTGGCGCTTGGCCTGGGATTTGTTCCACCTTCTTTGGCGGCGAAAAGGCTGCTTTTTCTGGCCCATCTTGTATAAGGAGCGGACATCCCGCAAGGAGTGTCCACTCTCCTGTAGCCCAGTAATAATATCTTTAGTGTCATCGCCAAAGAGGACGGAACCCCTGAAAGGGGCATCCAGAAGAGAGGACTGCACATCCTGCACCAGTCCCACTATACGAAGCCAGGAGAGACGCCGGAGGCAGATCCCCATGGCTGCCGCTCTAGCCACTGAGTCCACCGAGTCGTAAGTTGCCCGAAGGGTGTGGCAACACAAGGATTTCTCCATCCTAACCTTTTCCAACAGCTTCTTTCTCAGGGTTTTATCCTGAACTTCCTGGTGGTCCCTTTCCAAATCCAAAAGAGAGGCTTTTTGAAAGGTGACCATGTGCAAGATGTAATTAAGGGATCGTATCGCACAAGAGGAAGAAGAGTATATTTTACGCCCAAATTGGTCAAGTTGATGCGAGTCCTTGTCAGGAGGCGAAGAGCTCAGATGTTTGGGCTGGGCTGAACGGTCATGAGTGGCCGTGATGACCATGGAGTCAGCCTTAGGATGGGAGTTAAGGTGAGATATCCCTTCTGGGGATAATAGGTGCGGTCAGCTTTGCGTGAGACCGCTGGTATGGAGGACGGTTGTTGCCAGACCATGGTCACAAGGTCCTCATGGGGCCCCATCCACGGAGGAATGGGGATAGGGTCCGAGGTGGCCAGATCCAGGTGCTCCGAAAGGCATTTTCTTTGTGGATTGACCTCTTTGGATGGCCATCCGCCAGCCACCTGAATAGAATGCAACAAATCTCCAAAAGATGGGTCCTCCGGAGGTGACTTTGGAGAGGCTTTTGGAGGGACCTCTATGGGAGATCTAGGCTCTGACGCATCCGTGTCGGAGTCAGTGTCAGAGGGCTGGGAGCCACTAGGCACAGAAGGGTCTAGTTCCGTGGTGCCAACAGTGACAGAGGTCGACACTCTGGTCCGAGGAGGTGGTGGGGAGGTGACCCTGGGGGTGGGCAGTTCCCATACCGGCTGTCTTAGCTCTGACACAAGCTGCGCCTAGTCTCTTTCCACCAAAGAGGGATGCACTCGTGGTCCGGAACCTGAGGGGGGGGAGGCTGGTAACTCGGATGCCCCGGGTAATGAGGATAGTGCCAGGATGGATAGTATGAAGAGTACCTGGGATAACCCGGCGTGGGGTGTCCTGGAGCAGGATATCCTTGTGTCGGGAAGGATGACGTCGGAAAACCTGGCGTTGGGAGACCTGGTGATGGAGGCACCTGGCCCTGCATCAGGTATTGAGTGACCAATGAAGGGCCGCCCACAGGTGGGAGAGAGGGTGCAGGGACCAGGAACCCAGTTGAAGGACCCGCTGGGGGTGGTGCCATGGTGCCCCAAAGTGGCGTCGGATCTGGGACCGCGCCCGAAGAAGTTTAGGGTGGAGGCTCCATAACAGGATCCCCTGTCAGCAGCAGAATGAATTCTGGTGCCGGTGGAAGGCCTGGCGGGGGGGGGAACTTGAGGGGCCTCTGACGGCAGGTCCGAGTGCGATCTTGCTAAAGCAAAGAACAAAGGATTGGGTGGCGAGTCTCTGGGGTGGAGAACCCTGGGAGATGATGGGTCGACTTGTCCCTCACTCTGTCAGGCATCGGGGGCCAAACTGGAGCCCGATGGGAGAGTGGACAGATCCTGACGGGCGTCGGAGGAGCCAGCGTCTGAAACAGCAGATCCGGCTGGGCTAGAGATGGCTGGAAGGCCGCCCCTAGTCTGATCGGCGGAGGCCGTGTGCCCTTCTCTGAAGGCAAGGGGTGACTTATCTGCAGGACAAGGCAAAGAAATTACCACCTCTAAAGAGGCTACCCCCCAGCTGCCCGCTTACCACGGCAGGAGGGGGAGAGGGGGCCAGGCCGAAAGAGGTGGACGGGGAGCCCGAAAAAGTACTCACGGTTGCAGGCCTCTCATGTGGTGATGGACTCCGGTCCCGGCGCTTCTCTTTACTTTTCTTCTTTTTTGGGGCTGGTGACGATGACCTTTCCCTGAGTTTTTGGAGCTCCTTTTCCATAGACACCAAGCGTCAGGTCAGAAGGTGGGCCTCGAGGGACCGCTTGTGTCTGGTTCTGGTTGCCTGGTTGAAGGCCTGGCAGATGGAACACTCCTGGACGTCGTGCTTTGAACCTAGGCAAAGGAGACAGCGGGAATGGTCGTCCCCATGCGGGATTTGAGCGCCGCACTTAGAGCACTTTTTCTTCTGTCTAGAAGACATCAATTTGAGAAAAAATTCTTATGAGAAAATTAGTAAGAGTTGAAGGAAACTTTGACAAAATACAATGTGGACATTGGATTGCAGTTCTGGCATGAGCCGAACGTTACTGAGGCTACGGCGGGAAAGAACTGGAGCGCGGGTGCAGGACCACCCCTTTTATAGTCGGGCTGATGTCACCACGCCCCGATGTCGGGTGATGATTTCTATCTACAAGTTTGCCATGCGGACCTGACGCCAGGGGGTGCAGTTCTATATGTGAAGACCTACTGCAGGAACCCTCTCGAAGTAAGATCTGTAAGTACCACATAGTAAGGATTAGAAAGGAGGCGGGTTGGGTGGAAGCAGGGTGAGATAAGGCAGAAGCGCTAAATGATTACTTCTGCTCAGTATTTACTAAGGAGAAGAGGGGGATGATACCCAAGAGGGAGGAGGAACAGCAGAAACAGGGCTGAAGGAGGTGACAGATGGGGAAATCATGAAGGGTAGAGTTCTGGAGGGTTTGAGGGCACTGAGGGTGGACAAGGTACCAGGCCCAGATGGCATCCACCCCAGGGTACTGAAGGAGCTGACAGAGGTTCTTGCGGAACCTTTGGCAGACCTATTTAATGCCTCACTACACTCAGGGTGTGTACCTCAGTATTGGAGGCTGGCTCATGTGCTGCCCCTCCAGAAGAGTGGCCCCAAGGATGAACCAGGTAACTACAGACCAGTGAGCCTCACATCCATCATGGGTAAGCTGATGGAGACTATCCTGAAGGAGAGGCTGGTGGCCCTCCTGGAGGCCAAAGGACTACAGGACAGCAGACAGCATGGCTTCATACGTGGCAGATCCTGCCAAACCAACCTGGTGGAGTTCTATGACTGGGTAACTAGGCAATTGGACAGGGGCCATGCAGTGGATGTCCTGTATCTGTACTTCAGTAAGGCATTCGACTCGGTGCCATATGGGAGGCTGGGAAGTAAGTTAGAAGGCACAGGGGCAGGTGCAAAGCTGGTGAGATGGGTAAGGAACTGGCTTCAGGGAAGGCAACAGAGGGTGGTGGTGGGCGGGACTCTCTCATCCCCAAGGGTAGTGATGAGCGGTGTTCCACAGGGCTCGGTGTTGGGACCAGTGTTGTTTGGGATATCCTGGAGAAGCTGGAAACTTGGTCAGACACCTGGCAACTGGGGTTTAATTCCAAAAAGTGCAAGGTGCTGCATTTTGGGGTGAAGAACCCAAGGAGGAGTTACCAGCTGGGGGAGTGCAGCTAGCCAAGACAGAGGAGAAGGATCTGGGGTGCTCTTTAAAGGGTCAATGAACAACTCTGCACAAAGTAGTAAGGCAGTTGCAAAGGCCAACAAAATGCTGGGTTGCATTGCAAGGGGTATCTCCTCGAGGAGGCGGGAGGTGATTCTGCCACTGTATAGGTCATTAGTTAGACCACATCTGGAGTACTGCATGCAGTACTGGTGCCCGTATCTGAAGAGGGACATTAAGTTACTGGATGAGGTGCAGCACAGGGCGACAAAGATGATCAAAGGGCTGGGGGACTTGCCATATGAGAGACGGCTCAGGGAGCTGAACATGTACTCGCTAGAGGAGAGGAGGGATGGGGGGATATGATTGAAACCTTTAAGTACATGAAAGGAATAAACAAGACAGGTACAGAGAGGTTGCTGAAAGTAAGGGAAGGGAGGGACACCCGGGGTCATGATATGAAGCTGGAGGGAGGAAGGTTCAGGAGGGAGATGAGGAGACACTTTTTTACAGAGAGGGTGGTAGCTGGGTGGAATGCATTACTGGCAGAAGTGGTATCCAGTAAAACAGTGGACTGCTTCAAAAGGCTCTGGAACAGGGCAGGGGAGGGTCAGTGGAGGGAAGGGTGGGAGGGAGGGCAGCTGCAAATAAGGGTGCTAGCTGCACATTCAAGCAGACTTGATAGACCTCTAGGTCTTTATCTTCTGGAAAATTGTGTATGTTCGTAAGACTGACTGAGAAGGGACTCAGTCTAAGAGGGTGACTGACACAGTGGAGCAGAAGCACCATATAAGCAGCAGTAATAATTTCTGGTTATGGAGAACATTTCAAGAAGTGACAAGACCAGTGGCTGTGGAGGACTCTGTAAAAGAGGATGACTGACACAGCATGGCAATAGCACCATAATAGCAGCTTTAATACTTTCTTACTCTGGAGAAATTTTTGGGAAGTAAGGATTTTTAAATATTAGCTTGTGCATTTATATGCCCTAAAGTGATCAACAAAACTGACTGTGAAGGGATTCAGTTTGAGAGGGCGACTGACACAGTACAGCAACAGTGCCATATTAGCAGCATTAAAAATTTCTGGCTATGGAGAAAATTTGGGGGAGTGTTTTTATAAATTGTGCTTGTGCATTTATGTGCACTAAAGTGATTAACAAGACTGACTGCAAAGAAACTCATCCCGAGAGGCCAACTGACACAGCAGCAGCATATTAGCAACATTAATAATTTCTGGTTATGGAGAAAATTCTAGAAGTGGAAAAAATAAACAGTGGCTGTGGAGGGATTCAGTTCGAGAGGTGAGTGCAGCAGCAGCAGCAGCCCCACAATATTATCATCATTAAAAGTCTTTGGTTCTGGAGAAATTTCTGGGAAGAGAGAATTTTATATATTGTGCTAGTGCATTTATGTGTGCTAAAGTGATTAACAAGACTGAGTGTGAAGGGACTTAGCCTGAGAGGGTGACTGACACAGCAGCAGCAGCAGCACCATATTAGCAGCACTAATAATTTCTGGTTCTGGAGAAAATGTTCAAGACGTAATAAGAACAGTGGCTGTAGAGGGACTCAGACAGGGTGACTGGCACAGCACAGTACAGCATCAATTGTAGGACTAGAAAAACTATTTGGGAACTAGACAAGTTTTTTTCATTTTGTGCTTTTTACATGTACTGTATACAGTATGTAAACCACAGTGCTTTACAACAAAAACAGTAGTGGAGTGAGAAGAGAATAATATGACACATGAGCTGCAAAATTACAGAAAACAGAGATAGGAATTAGGAATTTTTAAATATTTTTATTTTAATTTTTCAAGAGAAGGAGAGCAGACAGCAATCAAGGTAAATGATCCAATAAAACAGCAAGAGACAAAGAGAGGAAAGGCGTTTTAATTTTTTTATTTTTAAACTTTATTTTCGTTTTGGTTTTACAGACACAGTGACAGCTGATAAGGAAACAGGAAGGCATATCTTTCTATAGCTACAGAGCTGGTGAAACAGAGGGAGCACCCGCACCACCGTGATGAAGCTCTACTATTGCCTTCAGTAAAATGTGTTGGTTTACCAGCAGCATATGAGCGATTGCTTCCATGGATACAACTCCACATTGGAGGTCCCCCATCTCCATGAGGAGCTGTGTCACTTCAGTTCATGTGGAAGATGGTGGTTGAAGACTGGAAAATGGGGGCTCAGGGTACTGCTGTCCCCTGGCCCCAAGACTGGCTGCTGGTCCCAGTGCTCTGTTCATCCCCACTCGAGCAACTGGGCATGTAGTGATCACTTACTGTGCCAGCCCTCCTGTAGTTCAGAAGGACCACTTGGACTGGCACCACCACGTCTTGTCAGCACCTTCTTGGGTTCCTCCCACTGATGTAGGCCCCTGACCTTCAGGTGAGTGTGCTGCCCACCATGCACCTCTTACTTCTCTGAACCATGGTGTCACACAGTTTGCACTTGACGATGTTGTGGTCTTTGGGGTCAGTCTCAAAAAACTCACAAACTGGGGAGGACATGTGCTGCTGCCTCTGGTTGGAACAAGAGGAGGAGGATGGTATTGGATGTGGCTCCTCCTAAGGGGATCAGCCTACCGTGGTGGTGGTATCGCAGTTGGGCACAGGGAGTTCAGGCTGGAGTGGCGAATCTAGAACAACTGGGGGGAACTGGAGGTGCCAATCCTTGCTGCTGCTTCTGCACTGTGAGGGGCTGCTGCATTACCACTCCTGCTGCTCCTTGTTCCCACAGCCAGTGCTGTCCTGCATAGATGGATGGATCCATATCCAGGACTCGCTCTTTCTTCCCTCTCCTCAGGTCTGTGACTCCCAGATGTTCCTGTCACAGTGCTCTACTCTCCACTCATATTTTTGGAGATTAATAAAAACTATTAATAAACTGAAGAGTCGGCTACAGGAAGTAAATTTAAAAGAGCAGAACTAACAGACAATGCCTAAAAGCAGAACTAGGAAAATATACATATACATATATATATATATATATATATATATATATATCATGATGTAGATATAAGTAAAGAAATATAGAGTAAATAATCCGAAACAGAAACTAAATAATTACTAACAAGTCAAAGAATAAAATAAGGATACATAAATGATCAAAAATAAGCTGTTAAACTTGTATAAAATATATATTTATCTTGCTTTCTGTTCCTCTAAGCCAGCAGTAATGTAACCTCCACTTCTCACTAATACATGCTGCAAAAACAAAACTGAAACAGACTGAGTCTATTGAGCTGTATCATGCTACTTACAGAAGCTCTTCCATGTGAACTTGAGACACTTGTTTATCAGTACCCTCAGTCTGAAAAAATTTTGCCCAAATGTACCTGAAAAGTAAAGTTGCAGGAGAAGTTAGGGGGCAAAGCTAGTATGAGTGAATTTCCTAGTAAATGGCATAAAAGTGATCCATAAAGACAAAAGCCACATATTCAGAGGAGATGCAGCACTATCCCTGGATCGCCATGCATCTTTGGACTTATGATGAGCGTTGGGGGCATGACCATATTTAAAGCTACTGATGCGCCACAAGACCTCCCATCTGCCACTGTTATTTATTGGGATGCATATGCAAATGAGGAATCTTTCATGCATATGCTATGATCACAATATTGACCCCCAAGCATAACTATGGTTGGATATGCTAGTGCATATTTACGCTTTTGAAACCCTACTTTAGCTATGCATGGGGTAGGATGGTGCCTCGCGCATAATCAAGGGCCGGGTACACAGTCCTCCTCTCCAGCCCCGGTCACCGTTTACATACAAATAAAACATCGATCCCCATTTCCATAGTGTACATAGTCTACCATGCCCCGATCACCCGTGAATAATAATTAAACATAAGTTCCCCTTTTCCATAGTGTAGTGTAGTGTTCTCTCTCCCATGCCCCGATCACCTGTAAATAATAATAAAACACATGATTACCTTTTCCACAGTGTAGCGGCCCCCCCATTCCCCATTCACCCATAAAATACTGTCAATTCTCTCCTGAAACCCCAACACTTTTACATATATGTCAGCCCCTCCCAGAGCCACGGCACTGTTACAAACATGACATGCCCCCAGCCCAACCATAGAACCTTAACAACCCCCACCTCTGGTAGTCAAAGGCCCCCATCCCATTAGGCATTGTCCCACCACCCTGCTCCCTCTCACACCCAACAGGAGCTGGCGACTGGCACAGCCCTCATCACCCTGCTATGGTCAGCTGCTGACTGATCGTTACCAATGCATGTACAGTAACTAGTACGCACTCATTGGTTGTCGAGTTATTTACCTCTGATAACCTGAGGGGAAATTAGTACCAAGGTGCATGAAGGAATTTCATTCAGGATGAGTTCCAGAATGGAGGAGGTGAGCATGAGCTATCCCTGGAGAATGTATGCAAGAGACATCGGTTATAAACGGTCCAACACTGGTGTGATGCATGCTGAGATACCTGGTCCCATTCGTGATGTATGTGAAAACCTCCATTGTAGGCTGTGTGAACACAGCCAGATGGTAACAGCTGCACCTAGAGGTTCCATGGAGCCGAGTCACATTGATCAGAGCTTAGTTTCTTGTGAACTGAAAATCATGGGTCTCTTTACCCAAGTTTTTCACTCCACAATTTGTGTGTCAGCTACTGTACACATCCACACTGACTTAGAACAATAGACAATGACAGCGAAAAAAGACTATTGGTCCATTCAGTATGCCTGTAACATTCCATCAAACCATAAGACTTTTTGTCCATACAGAGTTCTAGCCTACACTACCCCCCCATGCTCCCCACCCTACTGCAACCACCCTGAGCAACCACTAAGCCCATCACTCTGTCCCTGCCATGCATGAAACATTAATAGTTTTGGCACCCACCACATCAGCTGGCAGATAGCTCCATGGGTCAACCGCCTCTCTGTAAAATAAAACTTTCTTACATTTCTTCTGAACCTCCCCCAGACAGTTTCCACTCATACCCCTGTGTTCTTGATCTGGGATCCATGACCATTGGTCGACAATTTCGTTGTCGACTGATATTTCAGCGACTTCTTTATGTCTACCGCATTTGTGGTCAGCATAAAGGGAATCACTTCAGACTGTGTTTTTCAGAGGGCTTTGCCCCTGAACCTCCCATGCGGGGGGCTTTGCCTTGCACCCCTGCTACTAAATTAATCAACTCCGAGTTGGAGTGGCTTTGGGAGGGTGCAATACCCCAAAAGCAGTGCCAGGGTACTTGACACCTACAACAATCTGGCACTGTTGTAGCTGTAGTGTCGGTTGCAGTAAAATCCCTTGATTTGCTACTCCTGCTAAACAATTCCTCATAGTATATCTTGTTCATTCCCTTCAGGAACTTAAAGGTCTCTTTCATATCTCCCCCTCTCTCTTCTGGCCTCCAGCAACTACATGTTCAGTGCTTTAAGCTGATCCTTGTAAGATATGCTGTGCTGGACTTGAATTATTTTTGTTAACCTACACTGCATCATCTCTAGCCTGTCCTTATCTTTTCTCAGGAGGGGCTCCAGAACTCTGCATAAAACTCCAGTTGCGGTCTCACCAGTGCTCTGTAGCGTGGTCATAATACCTTATTTCTTTTGCTGTCAATACCCCTTCCTATACAACCCAGCATCCTGTTTGCCTTACTGTAGGCCTTATCACACTAGCTTGATTGTTTGAGAGTCACAGATGATGACTCCTTGGCTTCTTTCCTCAGAAGTAGTGTCCAACTTTACCCCTCCCATCCTGTACTCTTTTGTGGGATTCTTGTTCCCAATGTGTCTCATCTTACACTTTTTGGCATTGAATTTCAACTGCCAAATGTTAGACCACTTTTCTAGCCTTTGTAGGTCACTCTGCATCTCCCTAATCCCCTCTTTACTGTCTAACCTACCACAGAGAGTTCTGTCATCTGTGAAGAGTCACATCTTGCCCTGAATTTCTTCTTCTATATAGCTGATGAACATATTGAAATGGATCCCGAGCCGGCTCTGTGGTGCTGAGTGATGGGTGTTCAGTCAGCATGCTGGTGACCTGGGTTTGCGCCCTGAGCCCAGTCGACAGAAGCGAAGTCTAGCAGGGAGGGAGTTTAGAGCATCCTATGGATGCTTCCCTGCTGGGGGGAAGGCGATATCAGGTCACTGTTAGGTGACTTCTGGTGGTGGTGGGCGTTCTTGGTGGTGTGAAGCCTTGACACACCGCTGAACACCCCTGTGACGCTGCAGTGGCCAGACAACTATGTGGGAGGTGGGTGGGCTGGGGAAGAAAATGGAAAATGCCCGATCGGCCGACCGGATGACGGCGGCTAGTCCCCCCACTCGCCACAGAACCTGGATGTGTATGAGCCAATCCCCCATTGTGTGTACATGCCCGGTGTCAAAGGAACACCTCCAGGCAAAATCTCCCCTACTAGTACCTCCTCCCTGGGGCCCCGTGAAGGGATACATTGGGTCAACCAGGGCCACATCAATGGTAAGAATTGTGACGGGGATGGTAGGTGGGTTGGGGAAGTCCTAGGTGGCCTGAAAGAGTGGCTGGCTGAGGCGACGGGAGCATAAAGAAATAAAGCAAACAAACAAATAAAGAAAGAAATAGATTCACGACTAATCCCTGTGGAACCCCACTGGTGATCTAGGATTTGACTGTATTTACCACTACCCTCTGCTGTCTCCATTCCAATCAATTTCCCACCATCTAACTGTGTCCTTTGCTGCATCCAGATCCTCTAGCTTCTTCAGCAACCTTCTGTGAGGCACTGAGTTGAACGTTTGCTGAAATTTAAGTAGAGTAAACCCCACAGCTTGACCTTTATCCACTACCCTTGTTACCCAGTCAAAGGAAGGGGAAGAGGGAATTGTTTAACCAGGAAAGGCACACTAAGCCAAAGCTTATTTCCAGGTGCAATCTGGGAGCACAATGAAGTTAAATGACTTGCTCAGGGTCACACAGTATGCAATTGGGGGCTTTGGGATTCAAACCTAGATCTTAAGGTTGGCAGCTCAGAGCCCTACACCACAGCACTATACTGCCTCCTAAGAATAACTATTGTGTTGTTTCTGACAAGAAATCCTTGCCACAAACCCACACTGTTTACTATCCTGGAGTCTTTTTCTCTCCAGGTAGTTCAGTAAGTCCTCTCTGACTAGTGTCTCCATTAGTTTACCCACAACAAAGGCAAGACTGACAGGTCTGTAGTTACCCCCTTGCTCTTTATCCAGCCCCTTATGGAGCTGAACCATGTCCGCTACCCTGTAGTCTTTTGGAACTACCTCTGTCTGAATTGAGCTATTGAATAGCCCTACCAGGGGTTCAACTAGTTCCTATTCCAGTTCTTTGAGCACCCTCAGATGCCTCCCATCCAGCCCCAGGGCTTTATCTATTTTTAGGGCTGCTAGCCCTTTCTGAACCCTTTCAGTAGAAAATGTGGGCTGCCTCATCTCCAGGAACCCCTTTACAGCTACCGTAATGCCACTCTCTGGCAGAAGCCCAATGTCTTCCCTTGTGTATACAGAGCAGAAGTGGCCATTCGGAATGGCTGCTTCTTGATCATCCTCTTCTAGTACCCACCCACACTCTGTTAGCCTAATAATTCCTCATCTTTCTTTTTTCCCTAATGTATCTGAAGAACTGTTTTTCCCCACCCTTTACGCAGCTCTGTGTCTGCTTTTGCTTCTCTGACTGTCCTCTTGGCTTCCCTAGTTCTCATTTGGTACTCTCCCTATTCTTCTTTCCACTGTTTTTCCTAATACCTGGTGAAGACCTTCTCTTTGGCTCTCACTGTCTCTCTGACCCTTTCAAAGAACCATATGGTCTCTTGTACCTGTTTCATTTGGTTATCATTCTCATGCATGACTTTGTTGCTTTAAGAATGGCCCCCTTAATTACTCCCCATCTTTCCTGCACTCCCCCCACCTTCTCCACTCCAACAAACTTCTCCCAGTCTAGCTCCCTCACCCAGTTGAAGTCTGCTCTTCCAAAATCCAGAAATTCAGCATTTGATGAGGGCTTACTGGTCCCAAGGGCCAGCTCAAACTATATGGTGTTGGTCACTGGACCCTGCTGGCTTACCATCCCACACCCCTCCTACCAATTCTGAGTTTGTGAGCACTATATTAAGATAGCAGCTTACCTAGTGGGTTTCTTGAACAGTTATACTGCAGGACTGCCTGGTGGTGCATCTTGCAGGGCCTGATCTCTGTGCTCCTAGCCACTGAAATGTCTCAATCAGTATCTGGCAGGTTGAAATCCCCCACCTCCTCTCTCTTTTTGCCATGCCCTCTCTACTTTCCCCTTTTTCCCTGTCTCCCATCTGTAGTCTCTTACCTGGGTCTGCTATGAACTGAAGCTAGCAGTGATTCGGGTTCCCCTTTTTCTCCCTGATAGATTCATCCTCCACTGCCTCAAAGCCTCCCATGATGGAGCAAGCTACTGCTACTTCTACTCCTTTCAATCTGTCTTGCCCAAACATGGTATACGTAGGGGCCATCAGATCCCAGTCATTATTTTCTATTGGCCAAACATTTTGTTATCAGACAATTTATAAATTGTTCTTCAGTGGGAGTCGTATATTTGGCAACATGCTGTTGTGGGGCATTTTATGTGGATAAGACCACACGAACTTTTAGACTGAGGGTGTGAGCATATGAGTGACATTCGTTGTCAAAATGCTAAAATGCCCTTGTGCAACATTTACAGCAGTGTTCTGATTCATTCTCACATAGTTTCTCCTTTTGTGGCATAGAAAGTTATTAATGGACCATGGGAAGGAGATGTTAAAACCAAAATTTTGAGGAGGGAAGCCTTTTGGATCCATGCTCTGAATGCTTTATTTTATCCAGGGCTTAATGATTCATTTGACATAGGTCCTTTTCTGAGATAGATATATATGTATATTTTTAGTTAGTGATTATTGTGGTAAATGTGATTTAATGTCTTTTTGTCCCTTTTTCTTACAGGATGAACTTCCATTTATTTGGCATCTTTTCTATACTTTTTCTTATTTTATTATTAATGAAATTATGAGAAAGATATTTAGATAATATTATGATGCTTGTGTTTATGAAATTCCCAAGTTGGAAATTTTTGCACATATTTTACTGCACTAATTTTTATATATTTATTTATATGATGTTTATTATATTGGTGTACTGTCACTTTAATTGATGGATATTTATAGTGGTTTTTAGTATGATGTGTGTGTGTCCCTGAGGAGGCGCTGTTTTAGGCGCGAAACGGGTCGGACGTTTGTTTGTCAGAGCTGTTTTTGACCTTGCATGGCGTTACTGCATTGTGATTTTTAATGTTTTGAGCACAATACAGCTTATTCATGTGGAAGTGTTGGTGCCGTGTTTTTTCTTTCATGTTTGGGATTATTTTCTATTACCCACATTTCTGGAATGAATATGAGGTACAGCTCTGCATCTGCCACCATCGCCTGGAGCTCATTGATTTTATTTCCTAAGCTCCTGGCATGAAGCAGATCCCTTTCCATCTTTCTCCTGAACCCCTCTTGCTTTTCACCAGTCCTTCTCCCTTTTTCTCTCTCTACTCTCCTTTATTCCCAATTTTACTTGTTGCTTATAGGATTTGTGAGCCCTCCTCCTTGGTGTTCTTCCTTGACCTAATTTGAACGTCATCGTTTTTGTTTCCCTCTCCACTGTTACTAGCCCTCAGTTCAAGGGGACACTACCTAAAAATAATACATAGAAATGTTCTCGTTTATATAGTGTTTACAATACATAGAAATTTATCAGAATGATACATTTTTTCATTTCTTACATAGAAGCATCCTATCTGACAGATATACATATCTCAAGTGTTCTGATGTATTTAGTTTTAAATTTGAATGACATGGAATATCTAGCTTCACTATTTATTTATCTCTGAAGTTTCACCAGGAAAGACATACTTAGTGCTAACAGCTCAGATCTGGATGCATCCTGGGGAGAGGAGATGTGGAAAATCAAATCATGTACAGCAAATACAATATAACAAGGAGCATAATTGAAAATTGAAGACAAATCAGTAGAACACATACATGTACTAGAAAAAACCCTACCCGGGTCAGTTTGCCGTATAGAAAATGGCATCAGCTTTATAAAACATAGATTTTGACGAATGGGACATGGCCCATAGTCTGCCCATTTCCCTACCTATTGGATAAGCTGCAGATCCTAGTTAACCAGCAGCCTACTTCTTCCTACCCCACCCTAGAATTGCCTTATGACTGTCCCATGCATGCTTGAGTGGTTCCACCACTTGTTTTTGACTCCACAACCTCCTCGGAGGCCATTCCATGCATCCACAACCCTCTCTGTGAAAAAATACTTCCTTAAATTACCTCTGAGCCACCCCTTCTATCTTCACATTGTTCCCCTTGTTCTTGCACACCTCTTTTTGAAAGATGCTACCCTCTTGGACTTTGTTGATTCCCTTGAGATACTTGAAAGTTTCTATCATGTCCCCTCTCTCTCCTTTCCTCGAGGCTATACATATTCAGCTCCTTAAGTCTCTCTTCATATGCCTTCGGTGCAGGCCCTGCACCATTTTAGATGCCCTCCTCTGGACAGCCTCCATCCTGTCTATATCCTTGTGGAGATTGGGTCTCCAGAACTGCCATGAGTACTCCAGATGGGTCTCACCAACTGTCTGTACAGAGGGATAATAACTTCCTGTTTTCTGCTGGTGATGCCTCTCCCTATGCATCCCAGTATCCCAGCCCTCCTTACTGCCCTCTCACATTGCTTGCCCACCTTTAGGTCATCTGATATGACTACCCCCAGGTCCCTTTCCATTTTTGTTGTTGTTAGTATCTCACCCCCCATTGTGTACTCTTCCCCTGGGTTTTTGTTTCCCAGGTGCATTACCTTGCACTTCTTAGCATTGAATCTAAGCTGCCATACATTTGACCATTCCTCTAACCTTGCAGAGTCCCTTCTCATCCTTTCCACCCCACCTTGTGCATCAACTCTGTTGTAGATCTTTGTGTCATCTGCAAAGAGACATACTTTTCCTTCCAGTCCCTCTGCAATGTCACTTATAAAGACATTGAAGAGGACCGGTCCTAATACTGAACCCTGTGGTACCCCACTAGTAACCCCCCTTTCTTCAGAGTGGAATCCATTTACTATTACTCTCTGTGTCCTATTCTCCAGCCAATTCTTTACCCAGGCTGTCATCTTGGGACCCATGCCCAGGCTGGCTAACTTGTATATTAATCTTTTGTGTGGGACTGTGTCAAATGCCTTGCTGAAGTCTAGGTAGGCCATGTCCACAGCCCCTCCCTGATCTACTACTTTGGTCACCCAGTCAAAGAAATCTATCAGATTTGTCTGGCATGACCTTCCCGCTGTGAATCCATGCTGCCTTGTGTCCTGAGCCCCTCTGACCTCTAGATACTCAACAATTCTTTCCTTCAGAAGTGATTCCATCATTTTCCCTACCACTGAGGTTAAACTAACAGGTCTGCAGTTTTCTGCTTCTGCCTTGCTCCCACTTTTGTGAAGGGGAATCACATCTGCCCTTCTCCAGTCCAAGGGTACCACCCCATCCTCCCATGATTTGTTAAAGAGGGTAGTCAGTGGTGTCACTAGTTCTACCCTTAGTTCTTTTAGAATTCTGGGATGAATCCCATCAGGCCCCATTGCTTTGTCCACCTTCAGTTTTAAGAGTTCTTTCAGAACCCTTTCTTCTGTAAATGCAAAACCACACATCAGAGACAGCGCAGGCGGGAATAGTGACAGGGTACAAAACCACTAAAGGATCTATGTATGGTTGTGCACCTTGTCTCTTTTCCCTTGCAGAAGAGAAGTCCTCTGCTTAGAGGAGGGTCCACCATGCAGCTGCCATGGCTCGATGGACTGAGCCATGGACAGCAATGGAGGCAGTACATCTGTGGACTGGGTATCGAATCCTGGTCCCAGACACATGTCATTTTTCTTTTATTCGCACTTTGTGTGAATTAAGTGTCCCCCTCCCCCAGAGTTGATTATTTCAGTTGGTGGGGTTTGGGGGCACAGCCCCCATATCAGATGGTGCGGAGCGGAGCCCCCACGAAACACATATATATGCTGCTGGCAGTATATCATGCTGTGCTGACAATTCGGTATATTATGTCAGCATAATGTCTTGCGACAGCCAAAAAAAACTTAGATAATTTAGGTGATGGAACTATTCTTGCAGAACAATAAACAAGTAATGATGGAAACAAATTGCCAGAGCAAAACTTGGGGGTGAGAGGAAGAGAGTCATGGAAAGTTGCAGGAGGAAGAAAAATAGTCATTAAGAAGAGACTTTGAGGAGAAAACAGAAGAGATAGAGTGAATTGACAAGGGAAGGGAGGACCAGAGTTTAGGAAAGCAGTATGAGAAAGCAGACTGACCAACAGTAGATTTTCTAGAAGGAATAGTAAAGGAATGGGAAGTATTATTGTGTAGGGGGTAGTAGGAAGCTGAGGGAGAAGATAAGAGGGATGTAAGGTAGGAGGGAAGGGAACCAAACCAGAATTTAGATATATATAAAGGAGGCACAATGGGAAAAGCACCTGGCATCAAGAGAGGGGAGTGAAGAAGTAGAGTAGAGTGAGCAATGGTGAGTATGTGGGAAACAATCTAAAGCAAAATGACAAAAAGAGTGTGTGTGTGTGTGTGTGGGGGGGGGAGTCCAGACAGGCAAGGGAGGATTTCGGAGCTCCGCTATAGACTATGTCACCATGATCAAAAATAGGGAGAATCATCTTTAAAACGATTTCTCATTAGACAGAAAGTGGCATACTTGTTATCTACTAAAACTATATTTGTTATCTAGAGTCCAGCTCTAGATCTATCAGGTTCTTGGATGTCTGTAGTGTTAGCCAAAGAACACACACAAGCAGTAAGTAATAAAGGAAAGTTTATTATTACAATACTCACGCCAAACATGTGACAGAGAAAATCACAAGGGAGCTGATTTCTCACCAGTCCTTGAGGAAGGTATAATTCTCAGCGAGAGGCAGGCTTACGGAAGGTTATATAGTAGTGATAACAGCATAGTTACAATGATAACAACATAGTTACGGATACAAGGAACATAATGCATTGGATATTATATCCTAAACAAGGTGTATGCAAGGTGTCTCCCTTGGGCAGTTACTTAGGAAACAGAATTGCTAATGAGTAAGAAGTTAGACAAAAGAAATGCCTCTGTCAGCAGTAATCACAGACAAAGAGAATGCTGAATCATTAGAAATACATGTGGGGCAGGATTCACAAAAGAGATGCAACAGGTGCAAGTGAGATGCATCGGCACAAATAGGATGTGCCCACCAAACACGGGGCGATCCACAAAGGGATGCGCCATGGGATGTGCCAAGCACAACACCACTGTGAATCATGTGGAAAGTGTATGGCGCAAGTGGAGAAGCTCCAGCACATCTGGGATTTGCACAACCACCCAGGGCAGCAACACAGTGAATACAGAGCAACCCAGCAAGGCAAGTGGAAGCAACAGGGGACAATGCAGTGGGGCAAGCGAGAGAGGAACACATGACCAATGGGACACACCAGAGAGGGCAGGGGCACAACAGTGGCCTAAACAGGCACTGAAAGGAGACAGGACAAACAGAACAGCACCCAGAGGCCCAGGCCACAACCCACACAGGCCCATGGCAGGCATACAGAACAGGTACACTGAAGCTGGCATTGTGCCATGCAACAGCTGGCAAAAGCAAGGAGCAAGGTGGTGATCACTGGACAAGGCCAACACCACAGGTAGCCAAGACTGTGGCTGTGGGGGAGGACACACAGGGTGACACTGTTGCAAACAGTGAGCAGCACACTGTGCCACCACAGTGCCACATAGCCAGGACAGAGCCCCAACCACAAGACAACGCACACAGGGCCCCAGACCAATAGTGTAGCAGTGCAAGGCATGCAGGCCATGAGCAGCACACACAGACCGGAGGCAGGGACATGAGCAGCAGGACATGGGCCCACGCACACACCACAGGCAACAGTGAGGCCACACGGAGCCGGGGGGGGTGAAGGGGGGAGACAGACTAAACAGAGATGGTGTCACACAGGGTCATGGCAGCATGGGGACAGTGAACGGCCCCTGACAGGACACACTCCCAGGATCGTAGAGCACTGAATGACCACAGACACCATGTCAGAGACTCAAACCTTTTATAGAAAGAACAGTATGTACAATAAACAAGTTAACACAAGAAACAGCAGTAACTATGTACGAAAACAACAGAGGGATGTGGTGTGAGGGACTATGTACAGGAACAGGTGGGCAAAAGGGGCAGGGACAGCAACATAGGTGGGAGGTGGGGGACACAGCAGGCTATATACAACACAGTGTAGCATATGGCAGAGGGCTACACGCATGGCCGTGGACCTCTGCGCCCCAACCCCATGCAGCCATGTGCCATCACGAGCCACAGGATGGCTCCTATGGTGCACTGAAGGTGCACCTGCATCCCTCTGATGGGCCTTAGTGACACATGGATGGCCTCTCAGATCCGCCGGTCCAGGTTGCTCTGCTGAGCCATGGCATCTCCACTGCCGACTGCTGCTTGACGAGCCTGGGGACCTACAGCAAGGACACAGAGAACACATACTAAGTCCCATTGCAGACACGCAACCCCCACCAAGCAGTAGCCAGCCCCACCAGACAGACAATGCACACAAGGCTGCCACCTACCTGCACCCATACGGCCACCATGAGGAGCCCCAGCTGCAGCCCTCTGTCGCTGCGCCTCTGTGGCCCGCCGCCTGGCCTTCAGCCCTGCAAGACACAACAGACAGAGACCACCATGAGTAGATGCGTCGGTGCACAAACCACCCCCCAACAGCAGTGTGGGTATGCAGTGCTGGTGTACACATGCAGTGCAACACTGGTGAATGGCCTTGCAGGCAGCAGCTTGCGCACTGCAGCCATGCCAGAACCTTCGAAGTGTCTATGCATGGAGTTGCACAGCACATGGTGGTCCCACCATATGCACGACACAGTGTATCCATCCCACACACACACCAATGCAGAGAGGCCCAGACCATGTGGCATGCATGGCAGGGCACCACAGGGCAGGTGCAGCCACACACACGTGTGCGTGTTGTGGAGTGCCCATGTGAGTATGCTGATGTGATGTGACACAACCCCAACCCACATGCACCCGTGCCTCACATGTACGCGAGATACCTACCTGGCACTGGTAGAGCACCCCTGCGTGCATGCACCCGCAGCCTCTCCAGCCGTGCCTGGTCCCTCCTGCCCAGGTCACCATACTGGTGGTGACACTGTTTCCCAGTGTGGGGAAGCCCCATGTGGCTCACCAGGTGCTGGGCAATGTCAGCCCTGACAGTTGCCCTGGGCACCTGCATGTTCTCCCTGCCAAACAACTGGCCCTCCACATGAAGGGTAAGTGCCACCAGGTGGAGCAGCTTGACCTCTGACCAGTTCATGGCCCTCTGCCCTGTTCTGGCTGCCCTGGGCATCTCAGCTGAGCAACAGGTGTCCACCACTCTGCAGGCCCTGCGTGGAGAAAACTGCAAATGGCACCACATGCGCTACTGGGACACGTGCATGTCCCCGCGCACATCGACGTGCTGTGGATTGGACAGGCATGTGCCCACAGGTGCATGCACAATGCCATGGTGGGAATGCTGGTTCAAGGGCCATGACCGTGTGGTGCATGCGCAATATGTAGCTGTCCACCATGTTACGTGTGGCACACAGTACCGTGCATAGCACCTGTGATGCACAGTCGCACAGTGTCGCACAATGGTATGTAATGCGTGATCTACTGACAACAACTGACAACTATCACAATGTGCACTGCGCAGGGGGTCGTGCATGCGTGGACAGACTGTGACGCGCACTGTGCCCCATATGCATGTCTGCGTGCATGTGGTGGACCAAGCGCACAACTGCGGTGCTGTGCCAGGGGTACAACGCACAGTGCATGCACGCTGAATGTGCCAAAGCACTTGCGCCCCATTCAGGAAGATGCACCGAACGCACCGAACATGTGCGAGTAATGTACAATGTAGAGATGCGCCCGACTCAGCAGGTGCACTGTGCTGATTGAGATGAGCTGAGAGCAATTATGCAATTCACAGACAATGCTCCCAAATCAGCCTAATAACCTATTCAGTGGCATCTCAGCTGTTTAGCATCTCATTATCACTGCCCCAGTCCTCATTTGCATGCCCTGAGCCATAAATGTTCCCAACTCACACCACACTGAGAATAGGTGACTGAGAGAATTCACAGCCTTGAAAGTGAGTACCATTTCACTTCTACATGTATTACTTCTGCTGTAGTGCACTGGGGAGGTGCACTAGGCAAACGCTACCCAGACTCAGGCACGACCCAGGGGAAGGGGATACAGATGACTGCCACAGGACTGTATTATAGACCCATCCATTTGTGGACAAGGCCAGTGCTAGTGTAGCCAATCCACATGATGAACTGGTCAGTGGACAGCCTGTCACCATCCCACCATGTGCAGGGACACCTGTTGGGTGACATGGTGTGCTACACACTGTCCCACAGGCTGCCCCAGTGGGGGGGTGGGTTCGCTGGCAGTCGATGTGCCTGTACAAACACGGAGGCGTGCATAGTGTGAGTGATGGGCAGCCAGCTGCATGTGTAGCTGGACATGCATCACAGGTGGCAAGGCCTTGGCTGTGCAGCTGTCCATGGTGGGTTCACTGAACATGCCGGATGCAGCACCGACTGTCACGACACACTGTTCACCCCAACACAAGTGCAATGCCTGCAGGTCCTGTCTGCTAGGTGCTGGGGTGGCTAAATGCATCTACTGCTTGTTGGTAATGGGCACATGGGAATCTACATGAGCATGGCTAATGTCTGTCTGTACTCTCCCACAGAAACCACTATGTCAGGAGGCAACAGTACCGCCAGCCAAAGGCGATTGAACTTCACAAAGGATAAGGAGCAGGCCCTCATCAAGACATACCATCTAAGGCGTGATGTATTGTCGGGCAGGGGTGGCAGCCGTATGGCAAGGGAGGAGGGCTGGGAGGCAGTGGCATGTCATGTGAATGCCGTAGGAATGTACAACAGGACCCCCCTGAAGTGCAGGAAGCATCTAAATGATGGGAAATGGAGGGCAAAGGAGAAAGTGGCCCATATAGAGGCCTTCCTGTGGTGGACAGGAGGTGGCCCACAGGCTGATGTTCACCTGAACCCCAATGAGGAGCTCCTCATGGCAACCATTGCCAGATCCACCATGCAGGGTGTCCTGGGTGAGGGGTTCCAGACAGGTGGAAGTCCATCGCAGCACTGTAAGTAGCCATGCACATGACACGTGTCTGGCCATGTGTGTGCCCTGGCTGCCTTGCCTGTCTCATTGTGTTGTGCTGTGTGACTGTTCCCAGGGGATGTACCAAGTGTGGTGGTGGCACATGTGTGGCCCATGCTGTGCTACACTCTGCCTGATAGCCCATGCCTGTGGTGGCACCTGTGATGGGCCAGTGCCAGTCAGGCTGGTGGGACACACACATACACTGTTGGATGGGCCTGTCATACCATTGATATACATGGTACAATGTAGCCATGGCCTGTCACCACACAGTACTGGTCACAGCTGGCACATGGCTGCAGCGGCACTGTAGGCACTGTACAGCCATGTCCAGGGACTGTCATGCGCAACCATGGCACTACGCTGTGACACACTGTACATGTCTGTATGTTTGTCTGTATGTATGCCACTGTATATTCCAGTGCACTAACCATGTTCTCCCTTCTTTTCACAACTCCATCACGCCTCACAGGTGCAGCCATGGGAACAGCTGCACAGGATGCCCTAGTGTGCAATGATGCAGGCCTGTCACACAGGGATGTGGGCACTGCAATGGATGGTGCCATCCCTGGACCATTCACTGCACTGGCCCCACCTGCCCCAGCCCCAGTGGTGGCGGGTCTGTCAGACCCCTTGGCCAATGCCGCCACAGTGGCCGGCAATGACACCACATGGCTGGAGGGTTTGCTGAGATTCTCTGATGATGACCCTGCAGATGCAGCAGACATCACTTATGCCCTACTTGTGCTTGCATCTGGCATGCAGGGGGCATACAGCGATGTCCCTGCAGAGGATGATGCCACCCAGATAGAGGGGGACACTGCGACACGCAGCACACATGTACCAGTGCAGGTGGCCCCTGACACCACTGATGGCCCTGCTGTACATGGTGCAGATGCAGTGGCCACACAGCTGCCAAAGCGGTGGGTGCTGTGCCCCTGCATCTAGTCCAGGTGTGGTGGCAGGGCCATCAAGGGTGTCCAGTCCAGGTACTGTGGGACACATGCAGGCACTGTTGGAATGTGACAACACCAGCCATGGACATGTTGTGGCTGAGCATGCCCAAGCCCCACCCATGCCACAGCCTACTGTGTCACACCCGTCCCTGTGGATGCCCCGCAGCAGGCTGTATCACCCCCTGCTTGTTGGTGATGCCACCGTGACCTATCACCCACTGACGACATGGAGTGCTATGTCCACCTCCTGCGTGACACCATGGAGGGGCAGGCAGCCCTCCGTGCAGAGTTCAGGAGCCACCGGATGGTGATGGTCCTGGAGCATGAGTCCACAGCTGCATGGTGGACCCAGATGTTAACCGAGGCATGCCTTCTGCGGGTGGGCATGACCCAGCATTGGAGCAGATTTCAGCTGCTGTGGAGACAGCATGTGCATCTGTTGCTCGCCATGGCCATCAGGCATCCAGCTGGACACCCAGGAGCACCTCCCGCACACCCAGGCAGCAGCATCAGGTGGACCCATTGCTGCTGATACCATCACCTCACATTGCACTGACCTGCATCCCCAGCCCTGACATGGCTCCCGGGGCCACCACACCAATGAGCACCCATTCATGGTCTCATTGCAGTACCCCTACAGAGGTGTTGTATACACCCCCTGTGGCTGGTGGTGCTGCAGCTGCATCCACCAGTCATGGCAGAGGCTTCCCACGTGTCCATGGTGGCCATGGTGCCACTGCGTGATGTCCAGGTCCCCATTCCAGTGGCAGCTGTACATTCCACCACTGTGTCCCACATGCCTGGATGACAATGCCTGAGATGACATGTGTGGCAGGCACCTACCCTAATGCACTGCCATCATGGGCCCCCTGTGCAGTGCCACCTGCATGTCTGTGTGCACCACTATTGTGCTGTGTGGCATGGGTGTGATGAGTGTGGTCTAGTGTCTGCTGTGCCTGTGTTCCAGCTGCAGTGCACACTGATCCATGCCATCCCTGGCACTGTCATGGTGGCACGTGTGTGCTGCGAGGTGTGTGTGTGTGTCTCTTTGGGGCTTGTGATCCCTGGCATGTGTGCGGTCCACTACTGTCCCACCTCCACTGTGTGGTGTGTGTGTGTGTGTGTGTGTGTACCTATGTAGGGCTGTTTGTGTGCTGTGCTGTGTCTGCCATGCAATGCATGGCGCTGTGTCTACCTGTTGTCACCATTGCGCACCTCCCAGATACATATCTCTGATGCTCACCTATGATTCCCAAACTGCTGCTCCACCAGTGTGCTCCTGTACTGCTTCACCCATGCAGCCAGCCATGGGTCCCACTGTCCCATTGGTGGTCCAGTGTTGGAGCCCTGTGGCACTGCATCATCCTCCCCACCCTCCTTCTCCTCCCCAGAACTGTCACCCTCACTGGTCTTGACAGTTATTCCATGGTCAATGGCCATGTTGTGTAGCATACAACAGGCCAGGAATATGCCACAGGCCTTCTCAGGGCTATACAGTAGGGCCCCACCCGACTTACACAGGCACTGAAAGTGCATCTTCAACATGCCGAAGACGTGCTTGATAATGGTGCGCGTAGCAGTGTGTGCCTCATTATAATGCTCCTCTGCCTCTGTTCCAGGTCATCAGAAGGGGGTGAGGAGCTAGGGCCTCAGTTGGTATGCAGCATCACCTGTGGGGGGGAGAGTGGCTGTTAGTACAATGGTCACACGTGCAGCTTGCCCCTACTCCCTGCTCCATTCTGCATTGGTGTGTGTGCTGAGCATCCATCACTGCCTGTGCCTGTCCCTTCTCTGCAGTCTTACCCCCCACATCCACCTGCTGTTGCTGGGCCTGCACCTGTTGTTGGCCCCCGGCCACCAATATCATTGGGGTCACACGTGCCATGCCCACCATTGCCCTGCCCAGTGTGCATTATGGTGTTGCCTGCTGTCTGCTTGTGTTGTGCATGTCTCTGCCACACATGTCCCCATGGCACTGCACCCCACATTCCATGCATTGCACATGTGCCTCCCTGAACCAGCTGGTGTCTGCCTGTGTTCCCTTACACACCTCCACTATCCCACATCTGTTGCTCCCTATGCACATTGTGCATGGTGCTATCTGCACAACTCTCCCCCTCTCCTGTCCTGAGCCATGGTGCCCTGTTGTGTGGCTGGTTGCCATGTCCCATGCACCTACTAAATGGCCACTTGGTATGTCCCCTGCCTCGAATCTCTGGCAGAGGGTGGATTGTTGCCATATGAAGGCATCATGTGTGCTTCCAGGGTGTGTGGCACAGATATTGCTGATGCACCCTGTGGCATTGCACACCACCTGGCAGTTGACTGAGTGGTATCCCTTGTGGTTTATGTAGGCTATGGTGTCATCACCAGATGGTGCGCAGATTGCCACATGGGTGCAGTCATGGCCCCTATGATGCCTGGCATGCGTGCCACCCTGTAGAACCCCTGCATGGCTTCTGTCCACTCTGCCTGTGTGGTGGGGAAATGGATATATCCCGAAGCATGTGGTAGCAGTGCAGTGAGGAATTGTGTGAGAAGGTGGGAAATGGAGGTCTGTGATATGCCAGTGGTGTCCCCAGTAGGCCTCTGGAAGGTTTCCGTGGTGAGCAAGCATATTACTGTTGTCACCTTGGTCTCCACCGATATGGCATGACCACATGCAGTGGGTGCCTGCATTTACTCATGGCACAGCTCATAGAGCTGCCTCAGAATGGCCCTGTTCAGGCAGTATCAGGCTACTGTCTCTACATCTGTCAGCTGCTCGAAGGACAGCCTTGCACGATATTGCCATGGGGCTGGCCACCTATGGCGCCTTCTGCCTCTCCATCTCCTCATCCTCATTAGTACTCCCACCATTACGAATGGTGCTGCATCCATGCTGGTGGTGTGCTGTCTCTCCCTCTCCATCTGCCACTGTGCTGGTGCTACTGTTCTGTCACTGAACTTCTGGTGGCTTGCACTTAAGTCTGCTTCTTTTATACTTATATTTTCATGGCGCATTGGTGCTTGCGCTGGGTTTGCTCTCTTGCTGCGCCTTCATTTTGCACTATGAATTGCTTTGCACTGTGTATGCATGTGTACGCCCCCTCTAGATGTGCTGCATAACATTATTATGCATCTACAGTGCATCCGGTTCAGCATGGCACATCTGAGATGCATCAGCACATCCGCCCTATCTGTGAATCATTTCATGGTGCATTTCTGGGTTGTTCCGGTGCATCTCACTTGCACCCGGCGCATCTCTTTGTGAATCCTGCCCGTGGCATGCTACCTAAATATAAGACACAAACTCATATGATTATGAGTGAGCGTGTGTGTGTGTGTGTGTGTGTGTGTATATATATATATATATATATATATATATATATATATATATATATATAGAACAAATCACTGATGATCTGAAAAGATCCTCTTATCAGTGATATGGGTCAGAATATAGTGTGTAAAATACATAAAAGATAAACATAACCTAGGTAAATGCATTATAGTGAGGTACAATATATCATGCATGATAAGTGTAAAACAATCATATAAAAGATGTAAACATAATATATAGTAGCAATATTAGCAGCAAAGCACATTCCAGTACCTATGTTTGTATGAGGGGTACATACATCTACATATTAGTGCAAATAGCAGTATCACAGTATAAGTGACCAGAAATACATTGCATTGTGTATGTGGGATAATAGGGGTGCATAACCCATCGCATAACAATCCCCTCCTTGTTGCTTTTAGAAGAGGCAACACAACAAAGAGATGATGGTTAGGCACCATTTGTTTACAGGTCCATGGCACGAACCTGGTAAAGGAATTTTAACTGGTCACGATGGTGTTTCAGGGTTTTTCTCAATCAGCAAAGTGTAATGACAAGGCAAAGATTAGTAAACCTTGAATAACTAAGAAAATTTGAAATGCAAACATAGCAATGGGGTTTTCCAAAATCATAGCAATGTCATCACTGATCAGATCATCAAGTGCTTCCTGACCCTTGGTAACACTGCTGCTGATGTAAATTAGGTGTATATCTGTTCTATTGAGAATAGATTGGAGAGACAAACTCAAGTTGCCAGTGTGAACATTAAATATTGGTAAAAACTGAGATAAAGCATCAAGATAGTCAGGACTAGACTCGATGGAATCTGGTTCTGGGGTGGGAACTGGGGTAATCACAGTATGACCTATAACAACATGCTGTTTAGGGAAAAAACAGAAGTTAGGAAAATTCACTTCACACAACTTTTGTCCATACCAAAAGATTTTATAGTTGGTCACCACACAGTATTCTCCATCAGCAGAATATACCACCTTGGAAGATGGCCTTTTCCATTTGTGAAGTTGAACAGGGCATGAAATATCAGTGTCCACAATCCACAAGCCACGATTAGTTCCAGGGATAAATCCTAGGTTTCTTCTAGTGTTATGCAGCGTACCATTATTCATTTGAGATCCATTTAAATTGCTCATGGATAGATCAAAAGCAGAAGCCCAGTTCCAATTGCTCAGAGAGTAGCCACAGATTGACCTGACAAGTTTGAAGATGTCACATCTGCACAGGAAATGGTATCCTTTCCACGTACAGCAATCTATATTAGGTGCCAACCAAGCATCCAAGGCCTCATGTTAAACCAACAAAGGAGGTAGTTCCAGTCTCTCACGATAGATGACCCAATCAAGATGACCAATAGAATAGATTGTAGCCAAATGATCAAAGATGGAAGTTGCAGGATCAAACTGTGGCAACAAGACTGTGAATGTCACAAACATGGTGTCCTTGATTGTGCAGGAATATGTTTTGAAACATGGAGCAATACTCGTATGTGTGGTGACATACCCAAGGTTCCTTGCCATAGACAAGGGAATAGAAATAGTGTCACACAAGCATTTGTTAACACAAGCAGTTGAAGTACATTTGGGGCAATACTACGGTCTCATACATCTATCATGTATGAGATCAGGAATACGTCCTAGTTCCAAATCCTGGAAAAGATTACTAATGGAAGTAAGAACATAAGAGCCATAGGCAGTGCAAAGAACTTCCCTGGCTATGTGATGTTCTGCTGCTTCTTATTGTTAACAGAAATTAATTCATTAATCTTATTCTTTGTCAAATCAAATCCCTTCGCAATATCCTTCATATTGTAAATTGTAAATCGCTCTTCTTAAGCGAGACCATCTATAACATGCAGAAGGAAGTATAATATTATATTTCATACTATCATGAACCTTTGACATGTGTACTTGAATACTGGCTATATCAGCCCTATTCCAGACAGACATACCAGACCCAAATAAGCCTGAGGCTAAACCTGTTTCTGTAACAAAACACTTTGTGCGTTTGTATTGTTTACTATTTTAAGATGTATCACTAGGTTTAGGCTTTGAGAATCCTCTATGTGTGGTGCTGTCCGTCCCAGTATAGGGGCATTATTGCACACCTGGTAAGCTGCTAGAATATCTAATAGCATAATTTGGAAAAATCCGGAAATGTTGTTTGTGGAACATAAACTGAATTCCTCCAAATTCCAATGGGTACTCTGCCTCAACAAGCTTGCTTGGTTTAGGGGTCACTGGTATCTTATCTGCGTTACGATATACAAGTTGGGCTTGTAAGAAGCCCAAAACTTCTGAAAAGAAAAATAAGTGTAAAGCAGCCATCTCTCTAAGAAACCTAAAAGAAAAGAGAAAAGAAAAACAGTTCATTACTATTCCATCCAATGTGGCAAGGAAAAGTAAATTCAATCTCCTTTATACAGTTTCATCTGATTGGCATGTAGCCATTTATCAGTGAGTTTCTTGTTCTGGGGTAGTCTGACTTGGTAGACTGATGGACTGATCGTGTTTACAATAGGGTAGGGCCCCTGCCATTTGCTTTCAAATGCATGAGTAGGTTGTGCAAATCTGAGAACCATTACCTCATCCCAAATCTGCCAATCCACATCATGTACAGTTTTGTCAAATTGTATTTTGGCCTGTTGTTGGGCTTTTCCCATACGTTACGCAGCAAACAGGTGTACCATTTGGATATCCTGTTTGAGTTGCTAGATATATTTATCTACTGATACTCTGTCAACAGTGGGAGCACACAGGTCCAGAAGTAGGTGTTCTGTTATTCTCATGGACCGTCCAATCATGACTTCAAAATGGGGTCCTTGTGGAGAGTGTCCCCCTTATTGCCATAAGGAGTAAAGGCAATAATGAATCCCAGTCCTTGGGGTTGTCCTAAATGAATTTGGATAACATGAGCTTGATCTGCCTGTTAGCACTGGATAGGTGAAGATCATCTTTCACCTTTTTGTAGGGGCTGTTTGTTGGGAGTTCTTCCTCAGTCCCTTTGTCAAGGAATCTGAACACTTCCCTCAAATGAGGGTCCATCTTTTGTGCAGATGCTAGATCTAAGGTCACAAAGGGAGTTGTTTTTTATTCACTGCAGCAATGCATACTGCATCTGAGACAGAGGGAGTTTTCATTTCCCATATGTCCCCTCCTCAAGCACCTTTTTTCACCAGACAGTCGGTGTGGTTGTTAAAAGGGAAATAAGGTTCACTCTCACAGTGCACTCAGACATTATGAAAGCACAGTTTATATTTAAACTGTCCGGTTAACATGGTGATGTACACAAACAAGTCTCTGTATTTTACAGGAGTACCATCAGAGGACTGAAAGTTTGTTTTCTCCCATAAGGGTAGAAATTCAGTCAGAGAGAAACAGACCCAATCAGAGTCTGTAATGATGACAGTGTCTCCAGTGCCTTGCTTTACCACTTCCAGAGTACAGGCCACAGCAGCAAGTTCAGCATACTGTGCAGAAATGATGGTACATCTCCTAGCAATGCACACTCTTGTCATCACTAGGATGTACAATGAGAATTCCAAACCCTGCTATCTGATCCTCTTTAGTATGTGAGGCTGTGCCATAAGTAAAAACAGGACATGCAGTAGGGTCATTTAACACTCCCTGAAGTGCTTGCAGGAAGGGTCCTGGGTCAGGTAGGTCAGGGGGTTGGAGTGAACAATCATGGCCTCTCCTGTAAATAGTAGGCCATGGGCCAACAAGGATTGAGTCTTGGTAGGAAGGACAGTGATGTCACAATCCTGTAGAAGAAGAGACCAGTGTGTAAGTCTGGCATTTGAGACAGAGCTATCTTTCACTCTGTCTGACAACAGAAAGTTTGTGGGCATAATATGGGAATGCAGCACAATGGGAGCATATTCAATGATGTACATAAAAAGTAAAATAAAATGTGCAAAATCTTGCACCTTCTTGCCAGAAGTGCCTGTTATTGTCTGTACTGAGAATAACCCAGACTGTTTCTGTCTTTTTCCTTTACCTGCCATGTCTCTTGATGAAGAGTTTATCCTGAAGCACTGGGGTGATTGGTAGCATGGTCGCTATTTGTACAACACTGGATTTTGCAATAAATGCTTGAAATTTACCTTGTGTTTCTGCCTGCTTGGATTTAAATCGGGGAGTGCCATCTACTTGGTTGCTTGTTCCTGTCTTTTGCCTGCTACTGCAGCCACAATATGGGATGATCGAGGTGGCACTGGTGGAGGGGGCCCTGCAGCAGGTGCAGGTGGTGCTGGCACCATGGGGGGTGCCTGCACAGAGGAGAAAAGCAGTATGCAGACTGCACACAGTGCTCCAGCTATGGTTTGTTGTTCAGTAGCCTCTGGGGGGTAGAGGAGGTGGTACTGGAACAGCTGGCAGCACAGGTTCATAAACCAAACCTGTCTCCCCCCATGTGGCATGTGATGATGAAAATATCACAGCCACGGGGCTGTTAAAATCAGGGTTAGCAGTAGCTCTGACCTGTTGCAGTGCTAGACTGAGGGTTTTGCTACTTTGTGCCCCCCCCCGACTGCATAGTGGGTTGCCCCACTGGAAGGCTGATGGATGGCAGCAACCTTGTCAGCCTTCTGCTGGGCTGAATGAGCAGATTTAATGGGGTTGCTTGGTAGTGCTCTTGGGTCAGGTGAAATCCTAACAGTGGCTCCTTTAACTGCTACTGCTGCTGCAGCATCAGCCACTGACTTCATAACACTAGGCTATGTACCAGTCTCTCTCAGAATTACATCAACCTCCTTTTTTAAGGAGATCCTTCTGTTCCTCAGAAATACCAGTCTTACTGATAACATTATTAATCATCCCTAAAACCTCCAGTTTGTTTTGTCTGGTTAAGCCAGCAATCACAGGTCCCTGCGATTGAATATGCACAGCTCCGTGATGTGATGGTTGAAAATTTTGGAAACTGCACTGGGCGCCGCCATCTTGGTGTATGACAACATGGCCACTATCACATGGGAATGAGCAGCCATCTTGGGGATGGCATGGTGACACAACCTGATGATGTGCGTGTCCACCATTTTGAGACATTAACAAGCCACCATTTTGTGAATCAAAAGAAGAGTGGCCAGCCGTGGGCTAGCCCACTCCACAGCATGCTGTGAGTCCTTACAATCAGACTCCTCATCACCAGAAGAGGTAAGATCAATGGGCATATATTGAAAGTCCTTCATGGTGTTAATATGCCCAGCCAGGACCTCTCACTGATGATGCAATCTTGCCATCTTTGCTCTGCATTTCATGTGATTAACCTTACAATTGGTAACACACAAACTCCTCACAACATCTTTCTGCAAGACTCTATATGCAGCGCATACTTCAGCGTGGTCCCTAATCTTACTTTTGAGCTTACCACTTACCTAGTTCATCTCCCACCTCAGCTCCTTATTTTCCTTACATAAGGTATTATTAATCTCAGATAACAAGTCATTCATGTGTATAACCTGCTTTGATCAAGCATTGCTCTTTCTCAACCATCTCTCAAAGCATGTCATTCATGAACATTACTTTCATACAACAAGGAATCATTCTGCTGACGTGGTGTCTCAACTTGTGATTCCAGTCCAAATGCACATTCTGCAAGGTCAGAATTCAACACTCCCATCTCTCGCCTGAAGTCAGTGTAATCTGACTCCTGAGCAGACAACTGTCTTAATGACACTTCTAAGTTAACAAACAGCATTGCAACTAACAGGGCTATGGAAGAATTCTTTTTGGTACCATTTTTTAAATCAATATAATCAAAGATAGCCTGTACAGGATCAACTTTATTTGTAGATACTGTAGCAACATCCTCAAAACCACCATGGCTAGTGAGGCACTGTGAGGTTTCTAACCTCAACTCTGAGCATATTTTTGTAGACATATCAAACTTAAACAGAGAACCCTTTAACTGTTTGTGGTCCAGGAACTGTTTTTCGAACCACAGTAAATGAAAGCACACAGACAGCTCTTTGACGTATGTGGGGCCTATAAAGGATGTACCCACAAACTGAAAGCACTCTAGCTGTCTCCACGGAATCTATTATAGCTCGGTGTTCCCACAGGAGAGCGGTAGCTCACTGCACAGATTTTAAAAGTCTGGCAGAGAGGTCCCTAGTGCCTAAGCTCCATACACTGGGGAATGGCAGACCGTGAAGATTTACACAGTAGAAGCTAATAGCTGCTTGTCACTGGAAGATTGCTCACTCCAATGTTTAAATCCACAAGGGAAAGAAGTGTAACTTTGACCACTACTCAGATATTACTGCACACGGTCGCCATTTTGTTATCTAAAAAAATCTATATCTGTTATCGAGAGCCCAGCTGTAGATCTATCAGGTTCTTGGATGTCTGTAGTGTTAGCCAAAGAACACACACACAGGCAGTAAGTAATAAAGGAAAGTTTATTATTGCAATACTCATTCCAAACATGTGACAGAGAAAATCACAAAGGAGTCAGTTTATTACCAGTCCTTGAGGAAGATATAATTCTCAGCGAGGAGTAGGCTAACAGAAGGTTATATAGTAGTGATAACAACATAGTTACAGATATAAGGAACATAATGCATTGTATATCATATCCTAAACAAGGTGTATGCAAGGTATCTCCCTTGGGCAGTTACTTAGGAAACATCATTACTAATGAGTAAGAAGTTAGACAAAAGAAATGCCTCTGTCACCAGTAATCACAGACAAAAAGAATGCTGAATCATTAGAAATACATGTGGCATGCTACCTAAATATAAGTCACAAACTACATATGATTATATATATATATATATATATATATATTATTTATAAAATCACTGATGATCTGAAAAGGCCTTCCTATCAGTGATATGGATCAGCATATATATATATGTGTTAAATACACAAAAAACAAACATGACCTAGGTAAATGTATTATAGTGAGGTATAATGTATCATGCATGATAAGTGTAAAACAATCATATAAAAGATGTAAACATAATATATAGTAGCATATATTAGCAGCAAAGCACATTCCTAGTACCCATGCTTGTACGATGGGTATCTACATCTACATATTAGTGCAATTAGCAGTATCACAGTATAAGTGACCAGAAATACATTGCATTGTATATGTGGGATAATAGGGATGCATAACCCATCACACAACACTTTCTTTGTTCCTGTACAATGCACCAAGCTTGGGGTGGAGCTTTTGGTGTATTGCATCAATATGAACCAAGAAATCAAGATAATGGTCAAGTCAGACCCTGAGGTACTTAAAAGAGAGAACATCCTTAATAATAGCACCATCAAGGGTGTGTGAAGTAGGAGAGAGATGAGTCTGGAAAACCTCTGATGGGTTCCAAAAGGTATGGAGACTGTTTTTTTTTTGGTATTGCTGGACAGTTGGTTAGACTGGTACCAATACTGAATATTGTCAAAATCCAACTGAAGCTGTGAGGTAAACTCATGGGGAGAGCAGCCAGATGCAAAAATAACTATCATCCCTCATCAGCATATATATGAATGGATGCAGAGGAACAGACAGAGGATAGGTCATTCAAGAATATGGGAAAGAGAATAGGACCCAAGGCAAACCCTTGGGAGACACCTGGGTAGACAGGGAGTGGTGACAAAATGGAGCTACCTATCCAGACAGCTTGAGATCTTCCCTCAGGGTAAGAATGAATCCAGTTGATTGCATTCAGAAAGGCCCACTGCTTTAAGCTTATCCATAAGAACGGGATGGTGTATTGTATCAAAAGCATTAGCAAGAGCAACAAAAATGGCAGACGTGATCTGATCCTGATCCATAACTGTGAGGATGGCATCAATGAGCTGAAAGAGGGAAGGGGAAGTGAAAGTGGAGTATGATTTCTTAAAGCCAGATTGAAAGGGAGTGGAAGAAGGAGGAGGAGGAGTCAAAGAATTAAGAGAGTTGTGATAGCACACGGTGTTACTATAACTTAGCTAGAATAGGAAGGAAAGAAATAGGGCAATAGTTACCAGAAGAAGAGGGATCACTTCCTTTAGGGATAGAAATGACAGTAGCCTGCTTCCAGGCATCAGGACCAATAGCAGAGGAAAAAGAAAGGTTGAGAAGCCGGGTAATAGGCAGTGCAATGGCAAGGGTTGAGAGAAATAGAAGTTTGGGATCAAAGTCATCAGGGCTACCACATTTATGAGGATTAAGAGCAAGCAAGGACTTAAGGGAGGCAGAGATAGTGGTAGGGGAAAAGGAAAAAGAATAATTTAAAGGAGGAGAAGATATATTTTTGTATTAAAAATTGAATTTGTATTTTTATATTCTTTTATTTATAATATATCTTGGATATACAAGAATAGAATTAGCTGTTGGATGGAAATAGAGAATAAACCTTAAACATGTATACAAATATTGAGGGAGCATGGCAAAAATAAGGGGAAAGGGTGGTGAAGAGAGTAAATCTATGTCCTGATAATGTAAGGATCATGTCCTGTAATTGTAGTAAAATTATGTCAAAGCCTTTCAAAGGCGTGGTAAGAATTTTTCTATTATCACTACATAAAATCTATCCAATTCATTTTTTCATTTAAACTTTGCCTTTTAATGATGCAATTGAAGCAGTCAATCCACCAAGCTTCTTTATAGAGCAAAGGTCTAGCTCAGTTTCTACCTCTAACTTTTGATATTTGATAAAGAGCAAGAAATCTAAACACAGCTTTTTGATGGTGCACCCATTTGAAGTGTCATGCCAATGGTGACTTGCAGTCATTTTGTCTGATGGCACTCTTGTGTTTACTAATTCTCATTTTTAGTAGTTGTATATTTTTCTCAATCTATATTAGCCTGCAAGGTGGCTTAATACAACAGACCACATGATGAGAGTCACAGGTAAGAAAATGTTTAATAGTAAACTTTTCATCTAGACTGGACTTATGTATTTCTTTAGCTTTTACAGCATCTGAACAGTTGGCACAGAGTCTAAAACTAGTCCCCTGTATGAATGCTTGCCTGTCTATCTATTGGTCATATTTGTTTATTTGTTCTTTTTCAAAACACTTATGCTGTATCCCCATTTTAGATTCTTTATTAATGACTCACACTTCTTTTCGTATGGCTGTACATTGCCACTGGTTTGTTTATCCAGGAAGGCCCAATAAGATGGGCTCTCTTATTTTCATGTGTGTCTGTTACATGGCAGCAGAAAGGTTACAGCATATTGTCTTCACAGTAAAACATTACAGTGAGGAACAGAGAAATGGAAATACTTTCTTCAGTAGATCTGTCTGTTGGGAGTACACGGTAAGTACCATAATTGCTGCACAATTCTGACAATTAAAACAGTGACAATATGAAGGAATAGCTAACAAGAGATGGTCTGGACATCATGGCCATGACATATAGTATTCAAAATCCTCATTCAGGCCATGATATATATAGTACTGAAACAATCCTCATTCATAATAGTTAGGTAGAATATTGTAACTAATAAATGTGGCAATTACCACTCTGTTATCTGTCTGTCTGTCATCTTTCTATCTATCTATCTATCTATCTATCTATCTATCTATCTATCTATCTATCTATCTATCTATTTATCTTTGTTCCTTAGTTGGAAGAAGTGTCAGATGAGGAGTGGAAAATCTTATCCAATCAAGTTCTGTCCAATAGTCTGATTATCATCCCCATGGCAGAAGTTGGCAGAAGGATGGAGAGAGCCTGGCGGAGGTCTGGCCTTGATGCTGACAGGCTTAGGTTGATGGCACATTATGATGGCTATCAATCAGAAATCACCCATAAGAAGGCAGAATTCCTGTTCAGGGAGATTTCTGCTGCACAGAATCGACTGGCTCAGCTCTTCTGGACTGTTGACAGATTGTGTAATCCAATCTGTCTCCAGCCCAGAGGAGTTTTTTTCAGCTTAGATGTGAGGAGTTCACTCGATTCTTTGCAGATAAGGTTGCCAGCATCAGTTCTGGCATCAGTCCGGCCTCTCCTACGAGGGATTACAGTGGTCGACAGGAAGTGGCATGCACTCAGTCTGTCTAGTCAGATTTCCTCTGGCTAGAGTTCACTGAAATTGTGAAGATCATCCAAACATTGCGTCCAACCAGTTGTAGTTTGGATCCGGGCCCTACACCTCTCCTAGTTGGATGTGTAGATGTTATCTGCCCAATCCTTGCTGACATTGTCTGGAAATCCTTGGAGAGGGGTGTCTTTTCTGACACCCTCAAGGAGGTGGTCGTTCGACCACTCCAAAAACCCTCTTTGGACCCAGACTGTCTAGCTAACTACTGCTCTATCTCTAACCTGCCATTTGTTGGTAAGTTTATTGAAAAGGTGGTTGTTCTGCAGCTGGATGATCATCTTACAACTCACAATGTCTATGATACTCTCCAGTCTGGTTTTAGGAAGAAGCACAGCACGGAGACAGCTCTCGTCCTGGTATTGAGTGACCTCCTAATGGCTAGAGATCGAAAGGCATGTACCATTCTGGTCCTTCTTGATCTCTCTGTTGCATTTGACACTGTAGACCATGGTGTGCTGTTGGAGTGCCTGCGTTTTTTATGTGGGCTGTCTGGTACAGTCCTTAAATGGTTCCATTCATACCTCGTGGGTAGGTTTCAAAGAGTTGCTACTGGAATTTATCCCTCTGGTGCTCACTCCCTGCCTTTTGGGGTGCCGAAGGGCTGCATTCTGGCCCCCATGTTGTTTACAGTGTACATGCTACCATTGGGAGATATCATCAGGAGATACAGTCTGAGTTTTCACTGCTATGCAGATGATACTCAGCTGTATATATCCTTTCTGCCGAACAGAATGATGCACCTCCGTGCTAAATAATTGCATTGCTGAGATCAGATTTTGGATGAGTTGTAGCTGGCTGAGACTGAATCCAGATAAGACCAAAGTGTTGGTAGTGGACCCAGGTAGTCTGGGGGCGGGTGTGGGGGTTGGACAACCATCAGGTTTATTACTTGGTGTTATGTCACTCACTACCTCAGATCAGGTGCGTAACCTTGGCATTATTTTTGATGATGGTCTAACTCTAAAATCTCAGGTGTCAGCTGTCATCAAATCCTCTTTTTATCATCTGAGGAATATCGCCTGGGTGAAACACCTAGTTCCTCTGGATGATCTTCCAGCATTGGTCCATGCCTTTGTCACTACCCTTCTTGATTACTGCAATTCCCTCTACCTAGGGCTACCAGGGGTTGATATTCGCCGCTTGCAGCTGGTGCAGAATGCGGCAGCCAGGCTATTGACTGGGACTACTAGAACCAGTCATATTATACCTGTGCTCTGCGAATTGCACTGGCTGCCTGTTCAGTGGCGTATCACATTTAAGGTTGGCTTGCTAACCTTTAAAGCCCTACATGATCAGGGACCCGGTTACCTGTAAGATCTCCTGGTACCCTACTGCCTCCTCCGTCCTCTCCGATCCACCGACGAGGGATTGCTGGAGATTCCCAGAGTACATTTGAAGACATCTGGTTGTCATGCCTTCTCTTTTTCAGCTCCAACCCTGTGGAATTCTCTACCTCATCGGTTGAAAGAATGCCCAACCGTCTGTAGTTTTAAAACTGAGTTAAAAACATATTTATTTAACCTAGCTTTCCTAGTTATGGATGATCTGTTTAAATGTTTATTTAATTTTATTTATATTTGATGTATCTGGTTTTATGTACAGCGCCTTGGTTTTGAAAGGCGCTATAAAAATAAAGTTGATTTGATTTGATCTGATGGAAAATCTGATCTGGTCAGATTTTCAATATCTTATGCAATTCAGGCATCAGATATCTGATCTACTGTATTTATGTCACCACAACTATTATAGATTGCAGAACTGTTATGTAACACTCCTGACCACTTACTGTAGATCCTACAGATGCGTATGGGTACTCTTATTTCCATAACTGTTTTACATGCTGGGCCACTGTAACCGGAATTGCGCTGACCACTCAAACCGTAAACACTGGGAAGAACAAAAAATGGAATTAAAAGAAAAGTTATGCTATCTACAATGATTTTATGGGTCTGGTTGATGGGCCTCTTATGGATGTAAGAGTGCCACATCTTGTATCCTTAGGATGACAGTCTGGAGTCCTCTTGTCCTAAGAATGCACAGGGCAGCACTTTATTTCTCCATGAGAAACCCTCCGACCAGCCACATAAACTTATACAAAACACACTCTGAAAATAATTGAACAATTGGAGAGTGATGGTTTTCAGTTGTTTAGGATAATATTCAATTCACTCAAGTTGTAAGTACCCATTAATAAGTCTTGTGAAAACAGGGCTACAGCTAATATTTCCTATGGATTGTTACCATCTGGGTGAGATTATATTATGGACATTATTTCTATGAGAAAACATATCCTTTCAATGGCCTTCTGGGTCTCCCTGGTCTGTCTGTTTCTCACGGTTTCTGGGCATGGCATATTGTAAAAGAATGCTTTACTTAGATAGACCAATAGATGAGGCACAGTACTAGTGTAAATATTAGATGTTATAGCTTCTAGCTAGTCATCTGCAACCTTGGTTTCAGTCTGAAGTGAGGTCCTGTATGTTTGTTTCACCACAGGCTGATCGCTCTAGTAGGCAGTCATCACACCCAGTTACAGACCACTGAATGCTGAGATGTAAGTAGTCAGCAGCAGCAGGAGAGAGAGAGAGAGAGAGAGAGAGATTATAAGTGATTAGGATTGTCCAAAGGATTAGAAGGGAGCTTCAGGCAGAACACTGATTCATTCTGCTTAGTCGACTTTTTGCATTAACTTCTGTTTTTAAAGAGAAAAAAATAATACTGTACCTCAAAATTCTAGCTTTAATTTCTGTTTCAAGATATTAACCCAGTTAATATCCCAAATCTCATTTGGGTCTTACTGTTGTGTACTCATGAAAAAGCCAGAGCTAGAGGTAACAGTTGTACAGAAAAGGCAACTTAAAGGACAAGTAAACAGGGCTTCTTTTACAATTGAAAACTGCAAAACCAAAAACATAGCACTGTAGGTTACAGGCCTACCTACAAAATGATGTGCACTGTTTGTCTTAGAAATTATATTTAATCCCTGTTCATAGAAACATAGTAGTTGACGGCAGATAAGGACCGCAAGGCCCATTCAGTCTGCCCATTTCTTTTTCTACCTTATAAATGTGCCATCGGCCTTTACTCAGTTTCAACATATTGACACAAATGTAAACAAACCTCAACTTCCTACTGAAATGCTGCGTTCTTGTAGATGCTTAAATGGCTGCAACATTCTTCCGTGATGACATCAGTGGAGCAACAACATTCTGGAAAGCTAACACACACACTGCATAGGGGTTTACAAATATAGTGTTGAATTAACATTAGCAAAAGTATTTCTCATCAAAATCTTTACTCTTGATGTGACCACATGCACAATAAAAGATTTTGATGAAAACCACTAACTATTAGTTCTACAGTATATTTTGAAGTCCCTATGCAGAGTATATCAGCTCTCTTGAGAGCTGTCACCCACTGATGTCATCACATAAGGATGTCATGGTTATTTTAAGCAGCTACAGAAGAGTGGCTTTTGAATGAAAGACAGTATTTGTTTACATTTGTGGCAATATTTTAAAGCTGATGAAAACAGATTAAATCCCATTTCTAAGACAAAGAGAGCACATCATTCTGTAGGTAAGCTTCTAACTTACAGTGCTATATTTTTGGTTTTGCAATTTTCAATTTTATAAAAGCCGTTTTCTTGTCCTTTAAGCCATTCTTTGAAAATGTGCTTTTTATTTCATGGTCTCTGATTGGCTAGTACCCATGCTAGGGGGAACATTAACTTTCAATAGAGACCAGGAAATAAAAAGTGCCAGTCCAGCCTGCCTTAGTAGCAAACTGATATCATTCTGCCAGTTTCGATTTCAAACTTCAGCAGCTGTTATTTTTCCCACTCACTAAGAAAGAGGAGTGAGTGACTCAGTCTCCCCAACCCTTGCAAGTCAACTGCAGTGTAAGTAAAGAAAAGCTACCCATTGTAGCACAAACCATACATTTTTCCACTAAAATTAAAGAGCTACCACATTGTTAACTACATGTAGTCTCACCCTCTCCTTCAGCCATCGGGCTGCTTTACAGCCGCAAGCCTGCAGCACATCTCCAAAATCATGAAAAATACCGCTTGTCTCACTGTACATGTAGTGTTACAGTCTCATGCTGCCTCTTCACCTATTAAAGCAATTGAATCTCGTGCTCATCTCTGGCTGTCAACGTCCTTCTTGCATCACACAAGCAGTCAGATCCTTGTCTTCTGGTCGCATTCATCATAAAGAAAGAAAAAATCAATCTGACTTGACCTCCCTGATCGACCAGTGCCTCCACTCACCAAACAACAATGCTCCCTCATTGCTCCCTGACCATGGTTACTCTACATATTGGTGTTATAACTTTCTATTTAACAATATTTTTATTACATTTATCAACCCTGCAAAACAATGCCACATGTAGCCCATTTTCTAAGTTCAACAGTAACCTCCAGGGTGGGTGGTGTGGGCAATCCCAGACCTTCCAGGGGCCATAAGGCCCTCTGCCTGTAGTGTCGGGCCTCTTTATGCTCCTGGCCAGTTTGGTATTGCCTAATACTGTCCACCCTGTCAGGTATTATTGCTTGCTTAGCTGATTTCTTTCAAATCAAATTTGCTTTTGTCACAGAGAGCTCAGAGTGAAGCCAAATCTCCAAACAAAAACAGATACCTCCCTACAAAGCAACTTCTATCCAAGTAAAAAGGATGCACCTCTGATAAAAAAACAGATGAATATACCATGGTATCCCTAAACTCACTATCCTGAGTCTTGTGATACTGACCTCACTGGCCCGAAATCAACCACATGCCAAACAATACATAGTTGGGCATCTGACTGAAAATCTCAAAATACAATTTGGGGGGCTTCTCCCACTGAACCCCCCATGTGGGAGCTCTGCCCCCACACCCCCTGTAACTAAAATAACTATCTCTGAGGGGGAGCAAACCTCAGAGTTAAGAAAATATTAGTTACAAGGTAAAAACAGAACTGGATGCAGCACAGACCAGATCCTGGACCTCCCAGGGCACGCTGGCTGAGCTGCCAGTGGTTTAGCCCTCAACACCACAGGGCAGCTCGGCCAGCCTCTGGACTCATCCAGCATTTCTTGACCATCAGCAGGGGTACGGTAGCAAGCTGTCACATCCGCTATCTTAGCTCTGTAAATGTCCATTGGGTTTCCTACTGCTGGGATTCTCACTATCCGGATACTGAACCTGTTGGGCAATACTGCCTGGGCAGGTCAGTGTCGGGATAATGAGACTCAGCATAGCATAAGGGTACCAAACAGACTGAGGTGCAAAAAAAAAAACAAGTTGGAGGAAGTACATACATTTCAAAAGCTGCTTTTTTCTTTAGTTCAGGGTACTTTTTACCAATTTTAAAACTGCCAGTTATTGTTTCTCGGGTGTGCATCAGCGCTTCACCTACATCGATACTGAAATTCCTGAGAATAGCACCTGTGCTGATTATAAAAGTCATTAGGGTGTGCATATACTATATAAATTCTTTCAGACAACCACCTGCACTTTAAGATAAAGAATATTGGTTCAAGCACTCTTTCTAGAAGAGTGACTTCTCTTTAACCTCTGGATTAGCTAAAATAAACATACAGCTGCATGCACAGCATACAAACACAAAACTCCTCCCTGGTAGCCTAAGAAATTAAATATTCTTTTTCTTGTTTTACACCATAAGCCAATCAGGCAGCTTCTGGAGACATGTGAGACCCCACTGGTTACAGATTTAGAACTACTTTCTGGTATATCTACATAAGTTATTTGCTCCTTAAGAATTTTGCACAGCACTGATGATCCTATAGTTGTGCATTCTCACCTCTTTTCAGCTCACTGTTGTTTTTTCAGTTAGTGCATGCATTTTCTTTTACATTTAACTGTCAGAAGCACATGGACTCCCTACATTTGGGAGTTTTCTATACTTACCCTGTAAGTCAGTGCCAGGGGCTTAGTATGTAGCAAACTTGCCTCTTGGTCTGCAAGACTGGATTGTCACAGGCACTATTCCCACACCAAGAACTTCAGTTTATACCCAGTACTGGCAATATAGTGCAACACTAGGGGAGTGCTGCACTGCTGAGGTGCTGTCATTCAGATCAGACCTTAAGTTGTGGTACCTTCTGCCCACTTAAAAGTCAAAGATCTCACAGTACTTATTGTAAGAGTGGAGGATTTTCCCTGCTGTCCTGGCCAATATTCCCCATCAGTAAAACAGGTCCATGTAACCATCCCTCCAGAAAAACTGAAAATGAGCTGTGGTTAAAAATTATAAATAAAAAAGCAAGCATGCTGCTGGAGCAGATGCTCTTTACATTTCTAGAGATTCATTTCTGTACATCTTCAACCTCCATGTTAATGAACTAACAAATGCTGTTCAGAAACAAACTCCTATAGGGAACATGTCCCAGGTTTAACCTAAACCATTTTTATGTTGATTGCACGCATGCGCAAGAAACATGTTGAGGCAGGTTTCTCCACAAGCAGGTTGTGGAGGTGCGGCACTGTTGTGGCCAATGCCCCCACAGCCTGTAAAGGCTTGTCCCGCTTCTCCCAATGCCATGGCATGCTGCTGCTGACACTAGTTCAACCAGCGTGCCACCAACTTGTATAAAATTAGCCGCTGCAATCAGGGGCCACCTCATCATTGCAGCGTCAGCCATTCGCTGCAATGAGGGAGTGACCTGTCATTGCAGAGCGGGATCTTGAAACCCTGATATTGTTTGTGAACATGGTGGTGGCTTGCTGCCGTGTTCACAAACAATATTAACCTCCCCTGCCGAGGGTGTGTACAATCCCCTCGGCAGTATTGTCTCCTGACCATGTTTATTTGCTGATGGGGCCCCAATCCCGTCTGCTACAGTGCCCAATATTTATGTTGCCAGCAGAGGCCCCTCCCTGTCGGCATTATGTCCCCAACTTTTGTTGTGTGTGGGGTGCCCAATCCCTATCAGCTACAGCTGCCCCAAAAGAAAGACTCCGTTGGCATGCTGGGAGCCCAGCCCAGTGTGCCACATGCCCTACAAAATAAAAACGGTCCGTGATGTCTTTTTCTTTTTGTAACCTGAAAAAAAGCAGTCATTAGCGGTCTCCCTGCCCCCCACAACCCACCCCACCCACTGTGCACCCTGCCTCCCCACCACCCTCACCCCATACTTACCTCCAGAGTCCTGTGCGATGATCTTGGTGGACCGAGAACATGTCTCGCTCTTCAAAGCCTACATGAACTGAGGAAATGCCGGTAAGCTGTATAATAGAATAAATAGGGTTTTCAACTTTGATGCATATCTCAGGTATTTTTGGAATTTTGGCACCAAATTTTCAACATGGGGTTTGGGACCCTCTCATGAATTCTGTCACTGTCATGGCGTTAATCAGCCCGAAGGTGATTTCGGTCACTGCGGAATCACCTTTCGGGACTGATTAATGAAATGACAGTGCCAGTGCTCATGAGGTGGGCTCCCAAAATGCCTATATTACAAATGTGATGAAAATCAAAAATTACTATTTCTGCGAAATTCAGTCGGAGTTGCTATGCACGCTCATAACTTTGCTAATTTGCAATATTTTCACCTCAGATTTTCAACACTGGCATTTTTCAGACCTCCTTGTGAACAGTACAGCTGTCATTTTTCATCCCTGGCGAGAAATGTGTTTTTGCACTTCCGGTGCAGAATATACGGTTTGGTGAGAAATCACTGTTCCGCACAGATTAAGAAACTGACAGTGGCACTGTTCATGAGCAGAGGTCCTAAAATGCCTATGTTGAACATTTGGTGACAATACTCCATAAAATGATTGTGTTACGAGTGTGCATTGCACAGTTTGCACGCATGCTTGTAAGTTCACGAATTTATAATATTTGCACTCCAGATTTTCAACATTGCCATTCTTCTGCTCTGCCTTATGAACAGTATACAGTAGCTGTCATTTTTCACATCCTGGCTGAAATGTGTTTTTGCAGTTCCGGTGCAGAATAGCGTGGTCGCTGTGGGAAATCCATGTTCAGGACACATTATGAAAATGACAGTGACACTGTTCATTAGCAGAGGTCCTAAAATGCCTGTGTTGAAAATTTGGTGATGAAAGTCCATAAAATGAGTGTGTTACAAATGTGCATTGCGCAGTTTCCACGCACAGTTGTACCTTCGCAACTTTGCAATATTTTCACTCCAAATTTTCAGCACTGCCATTTTGCCACACCTCCTTATGAACAGTGCAGCTGTCATTTTTCACATCCTGGCTGAAATGTGTTTTCGCTCTTCCAGTGCACAATAGCACGGTTGCTGTGGGAAATCAGTGTTCAGGACATATTAAGAAAATCACACTAACACTGTTCATGAGCAGAGGTTCTAAAATGCCTATGTTGAAAATTTTGTGATGAAACTTCATAAAATGACTGTGTTACGAGTGTGTGTTGTGCAGGTGCCACGCACCGTTGTAAGTTTGCAAATTAGTAATATTTTCACACCAGATTTTCAACACTGGCATTTGTTCACACCTCCTTATGAACAGTACAGCTGCCATTTTTCACATCCTGGCCGAAATGTGTTTCCACGCTTCGTGCAGAATACCGCAGTCACTGTTGGAAATCAGTGTTTGGGACAGATTAGGATCAGGCGACTGGGGTGGGGGGTGGTCGAGCTCAACTGAGCTCTGTCGGGACTGCTGCGGATGTCTTTGTGGGCAGGCAAAGCGCGCAACGAGGAAGGAGCCCAGTACAAAAGGGCAGCCTGCAGCGCCGGAGACACAGAATGAGTGAGTGAGGGAGGGAGTGGTGAGCTCAACGGAGTCTGTTGGGACTGCTGCAGATTTGTTTGTAGGCAGGAAAGGGCAACAATGCATGCAGAGCCTGAGTACAAAAGGGCAGCCTGCAGTGGTGGGACAAACAGAACGTGCAAGTGAGAGGGGAGTGAGTGAGCTCAATGGAGGTGTATCATGACTGCTGCAGATTTCTTTGTGGGCAGAAAAAGGCAGCAATGCATGCAGGGGTCAGCACAAAAGGGCAACCTGCAGCGGCGGGAGAAACAGAACGAACAAGTGGGAGAGGGGGAGTGAGTGAGTGAGTTTAATGGAGCTCTATTGTGACTGCTGCAGATTTCTTTCTGGGCAGGCAGGAGCCCAGTACAAAAGGGCAGCTTGCACCACGGGCAGAAACGAAACGAGTGAGTGAGGCCAATGGAGCTCCGTCAAAACTGCTGCAGATTTCTTTGTGGACAGAAAAAAATGGCAACAGAGGCCGAAGCCCAGTACAAAAGGGCAGCCTGCAGCGCCACAAGAAACAGAATGAGCGAGTGAGACAGGGAGAGTGAGTGACCTCAACGGAGCTCTGTCGGGGCAGCTGCGGATTTCTTTGTGGGCAGAAAAAGGTGCCAACGCAGCCAGGAGGCCAGTACAAAGTGCAGCCTGCAGCGCCGGGAGAAACAGAATGAGCGAGTGACAGAGGGGAGTGAGCAAGCTCAACGAGTCTATCGTCACTGCTGCAGATTTCTTTGTTGGCAGGAAAAGGTGGAAATGCAGGCAGGAGCCAGTAAAAAGCCAGCTTGCAGCCCCCACAGAAACAGAATGAGCAAGTGACAGAGGGCGAGTGAGCGACCTCAGCGGAGCTGTGTCAGGACTGCTGCACATCTCTTTGTGGGCAGACAAAGCCACCAACGCAGGCAGGAACCCAGTACAAAAGGGCAGCCTGAAGCACCAGGAGACACAGAATGAGTGAGTGAGGGAGGGGGAGTGAGTGAGCTCAATGGAGCTCTGTTGGGACTGCTGCGGTTTCTTTGTGGGCAGAAAAAGTCAGCAATGCACGCAGTGGCCCAGTACAAAATGGCAGCCTTCAGCGGCAGGAGAAACGGAACGAACAAGTGAGAGAGGGGGAGTGAGTGAGCGAGCTCAATGGAGCTCTATCATGACTGCTGCAGATTTCTTTGTGTCCAGAAGAAGGCGGCAGTGCAGGCAGGAGCACAGTAGAAAAGGGCAGCCTGCAGCACCGACAGAAACTGCACGAGCGAGTGAGAGAGGAGGGGGACTGAATGAGCTCAACGGAGCTCTGTCGGGACTGCTGCAGATTTGTGTGGGAGCAGAAAAAGGTGCCAACAGAGGCAGGAGACCACTAAAAAATGGCAGCCTGCAGTGCCAGGAGAAACAGAATGAGCGAGTGAGACAGGCGGAGTGAGCGACCTCAACAGAGCTCTGTCGGGACAGCTGTGGATTTCTTTGTGGGCAGAAAAAGGTGCCAATGCAAGCAGAAGCCCAGTACAAAAGGGCAGCCTGCAGCACCGGGAGAAACACAACGAGTGAGTGAGAGAGGGGCAGTGAGCAAGCTCAACGGAGCTCTATCGTGACTGCTGTGGATTTCTTTGTGGGCAGAAAAAGGCGGCAATGCAGGCAGGAGCCCAGTACAAAAGGCCAGCCTGCAGCTCTGGCAGAAACAGAATGAGTAAGTGAGAGAGGGGGAGTGAGCTACCTCAACGAACCTGTGTCAGGACTACTGCAGATTTCTTTGTGGGCAGAAAAGGCCGCCAACAGAAGCAGGAGCCAGTACAAAAGGGCAGCCTGCAGCGCCAGCAGAAACAGAATGAGTGAGTGACAGGGGGAGGACCCACCTTAACGGAGCCAGGCCAGGACAGCTGCAGATTCTTTGTGGGCAGCAAAACCTCTCAATGCAGGCAGAAGCCCAGTACAAAAGAGCAGGCTGCAACACCAGGAGAAACAGAATGGGAGAGTGAGACAGGCAGAGAGAGTGACCTCAATGGAGCTGTGTTGGGACAGCTATAGACTTCTTTGTGGCCAGAAAAAGGTGCCAACGCAGGCAGAAGTCAGTGCAAAGGGGCAGCCAGCAGTGCTGGGACAAACACAGTAAGTGAGTGAGAGAGGTGGAGTGAGCGAGCTCAACAGACCTCTATCGTGACTGCTGCGGATTGCTTTGTGTGCAGAAAAAGGCGGCAATGCAGGCAGGAGCCCTGTACAAAAGGCCAGCCTGCAGCACCAGCAGAAATGGAACGAGTGAGAGACGGGGAGTGAGGCTGCTCAATGGACCTGTGTCAGGGCTGCTGCACATTTCTTTGTGGGCAGAAAAAGCCGCCAACAGAGTCAGGAGCCCAGTACAAAGGGCAGCTTGCAGTGCCAGCAGAAACAGAATGAGCGACTGAGAGAGGCGAGTGACCCACCTCAACACAGCTCTGTCAGGAGGACTACAGATTTCTTTGTGGGCGAAAAAATGTGCCAATGCAGCCAGGAGCCCCATACAAAGGTGCAGCCTGCAGCACTGGGAGAAACAGAACTAGTGAGTGACACAGGGCCACTGAGCGAGCTCAACAGACCAACATCATCAACATTTGGCATTGACAAATGCTTTGCCTACTATACTACAGTACTTGCTTCAAATTCTTTAGCATGGTCAGGTTTAACCAAAGATATTCAGGTATTCTTGTTTATACAAAATATGTGGGTCTCTTTTCAGGAAGATAAAAGAGATATCCCACTGACCACATGTGAGATATCAGTGATATCTTCAAGTTGGGTATGTCACAATGGATATCTCGTCATGCTGGGTATGTCACAAAAGGTTCAGAACTCATTTAGAATGTTGGGCCTCAGTAGCAGTACTGATCATATTCCAATGCAAATAAATTTAACGTGAAAAATGATAGCATGGTACTGTGAGCACAAAAGTTAATCAGCACAAAAATATCTAAAAAATGAGTGGTGCTTCATTTACAGCAGAAAATTCAATTTTTTTCACTTTTTGCAACAAACAAGTGCAAATAACTTTAAAACGGAAAAAAGAGAGAGCCACACTTATACAAATTGAATAGGACATGAGTGAGAGTGAGACAGTAGAAATATCTCCACTCGCTGTCATTGAACTTTAGATATCCCACACATAGCTTCGCCACTCATGGGATATCAAGAGCTCAATGGCAGCTTGTGGAGATACTGTATTTCTACTATCTCACTCTCACCTATATCATATCCCATATATATGAAAAGGAACCATAGTTTGTTCTCACAAAACATGACTATTAGAGGGGTGTGGTAGCGCCCCTATATTTAGGGTTGAGTAGGGTGTTCAATGTTAAACCTCTAACTTTGCAGCTTAATAGCTTTGGCACCATTTGATGAAATCAGCTGACATTTTGCATGTGTTGTCTAGAAGCCAAGATATAAATCTTTGGAAAGTTGTATGATGGCAGCTTGTGTGGTTTCTGAGATCCACATGTCATTTTTCTGTAGCTGTCTAATTTTTTTCCTGTACTTAACATGGGATTGTCTTGCTCTCACCTACAGCCTACATGGAATGTACTCCCCCCCCCCAAACTTTCAGGTACAGGTGTGATGTCCTAAGGTAGTGCCTTTGTTTTTGTGAAAAATTATTAAATGGTTCCAGAGTTATATGGGTTTAAAGTTTTCTGTTTTTTTTTGTTCGAGCATGCTCAATAGGGTTCTTGGGATAGTGTTCTGATATGACACAAAACGGTTCTGTGTTGCAGGACCATTTTTGTTGTTTCTCACTACTTGCTTCTCATAGCACAAAGCATTTTTCTGTGCCATGAGACCCGCCATCTTATTTATTTTCTACTTGAACTAATAAGCATGGACATTACATAAAAATGCCATCATTTAAAAAAACAAGCACCAGAACCTAGCTAAACAGCACCCATTTAGCTAGATTTTGATGTTTGTTTCTTCAATTAATGGCCAGAAATACCTTTTCTTGGCACCCCAAAATCCTGGTTGTTCAGTTTAGTGAGAAGAGCTGTCGATCTGCATTCTCTGTATGAGAACAGTGGGACTTTCTTGAGTTCTGCAGCCTCAGCTGGAACGCGTGCTGCAGGCTGCTGTGAAAGCAGTAAACCACCACTTTCCTGGTGTCTGGTGGCACCCCCACCCTCTGATTGCTGTCCCACATTCATGTTATGCTTCCCTGGTGTCTAGTGGTGGCCCCCTTCCGATCGCTGTCCCCTATTCATAGATACATAGACAGTCTCGGCAGATAAGAGTCTATGGCCCACCCAGTCTGCCCATTTGACCTTGTAAGTTCAGTTTATGTTTTCCTAGAAGTCTGTTGCCCCTTATCACTGACCTCCAGAATTCCTTTATGTCTATCCCATGCATTCTTAAATCCCATGATTGTTTCAGCCCCACCACTTCCTCTGGCAGGGTGTTCCACTTGTCCACCACCCGTTCTGTGAAGACATTCTTCATTTTATGCTTCCCTGGTGTCTAGTGGTGTCCCCCTCTGATCGCTGTCCCTCATTCATGTATATTTTGCAGGTGTCTAGTGGTGCCCTCCACGCTCCAGTCACCATACCCTCATTCATATTATGTTTCCTGGTGTTTAGTGGCACCCCACCCTCTGATCACTGTCCCCATTCATGTTATGCTTCCCTGGTGTCTAGTGGTGACCCCGATCGCTGTCCCCTCATTCATGTTATATTTTTTCGTGTTTAGTAGTGCCCTCCCACACTCCAGTCACTGCCCTTATTCATATTATGTTTCCTGGTGTTTAGTGGCACACCCCCCCTCTGATTACTGTCCCCATTCATGTTATGCTTCTCTGATGTCAGTGGGCCTCACACTCTTTGATTGTTGTCGCAGCATTACAAAACCCCAAGGATGATCCCACCACTGATTCGCCAAGACTCCAGAGACCCAAAACCCTAATATTTATTTTTCCTTTTGCTGCTTTGGGGAGGTGCAGAGGTGAAGGAGTTGGGTTGGAAAACCCTAATGCTACATTCTCTACTCTTGTGGCATTAAGTTACCCTAACTGGTGCATTAACACAGTTGTTTTGCAAAGAATTTCATTATATTCATAAGTTAACAGAACAATATACAGAGAACCGCATATTCTACCCTATGGCCTTTCTTGTATCACTAACTACAGAGGCTGATATTTCTTAGCTGAAATCAAGACAACCACAGGCAGTTTGACAGGATACAGGATGGGGAATCTATCAAGGTTCCAATGCTCATTAGGCTGAAGAAAACAGCTTGATAAACAACTTAATGGCCATTTATAACCTCTAAAATCTTTAAGGAGAAAACATCATCCACTGTAAATTAAAACATAGTTTATGATACCTTCAAATTGTTTTTAATGTTTTAGTCACTAAGGGGCTTTCTGATGCATTGTGTCCTTGTACTAATATAAACTGGCTCAGGTTGTGGAACAAGCTCAACTTTTATTTGTTCTTCAGATAATTTGGGAGGTATTTTGTGTCCTCAAACTGCACATATTCGTTTCCTGAAACTTTCAACATTTCCCAATCAATGTATACATTTTCTTCTGCATTGAGTCAGATTCACAGTCCAATTACAATTTCTCCTTTCTCTCCCTTATCCTCCCTCTTCCTACTTACTCTGCTCCTGTGACACCCATCACTTTGCTTCTCCTGCTCCGAAACCTCTGCTTGACAATCTGCCATCACCTTCCATTTCCTTCTCCACTGGAACAACCTCCTTCTAGTTCTCCATGTGGATATAGGAAGACATACTCTAGGTACTTCCATGATGTACACTTTTATTTTAGGGGGGCACCAACAAGGCTCTGCACCATAATATTGCTTAATGCAGTGCACCACAAGACCAGCTGATCCTATTTGTAATTTCATACCTGACAGACACAACAAGAAGGGTTGGCCACTGAGGTTGTCTTTGCATCCAGGAACAATACATTACAGACTCTGGGGTGGTATGTGGTGTCTTGAGGAAGCAATGTATATCAACTGTATTTACTAGTCCAGGATAGGGGCACCAGTACAATGGTGTACAAAACATGAGTTTATTGTGTCAGACAGGGCAACAAATATGGTCATGGTGTACACATTCTCATTGTCTGGTTACACGCTGGTTCTCCATTCCTCCCATCCCCACTATTCTTCAAAAGTATTCCTTTGTGACTTCTCCATCCATAGCTACTTGTACAGCTAACCCTCCACTCCTCTGCCCCTTTTGTCTTCTACTAGTAGATTTGATTTCCTCCCTTCCTTCCTTCCTTCCTTTCTTCCTCTCCCATTGCTGCTTTCTAACTATTTTATACTTTTTGTGACAGACTGTGTTCACAGTGTTTTTCCCCTTAGTGTGCCAACACCTCTGTCTACCCCTTGCTTTGTTGGGACTTCCCTTGTTCCCTATAGTCAACCTCTGATACCATACTTTGTAATATAATCCTACTGTCTTGCAACAATTTGCACTTTACTGTACCTTGATGTGTAGCTCACCTTAAGTTGGGGAGTCACCTCAAGGCTGGGCTTCTAGCCATGTTCACCTGTTGACACAGTAATTGATGGGAGACAGATGTATGAAAGGCCTGGGGCCCTGGGTTTGGAGATATTTTGATAAAGGAAATGCTCCTTGTGCCAACATGGACTAAGAGTAGGGAAGAAGCCATCCTCATTGATAGGGGTTGGTCCTCACTCTGTGGTGATTGGTAGTTCTGCCATGGTCTGCCAAAATGTGCATTTGGGGGGACATGGATCTCCAGAAGGGACATGGAACAACATGCTCTGAGGCAGTTCTCCTTTGCTATATAAACCAACTGGCCATCATGCCACAGTTTTTTGCTGGCCACAAAAGCATACATCTTTCCACAACAGCCATGCAGCTAATTGACAAGCCTTGCAAATGGTGCTTAACCCATGAGTCTGGAGGTGTGAAATCTCATTTAGGTACCTTACTATTTCTGAAGAGGGACAACAAGGATAACTGAGAAGCTGCAAGTGTAACCACGAGCACTACAGGATCCTCAACACATACTGCCTCCAGCCCTTCCTGGAGATCACATGGGGTGCCCTGTTACTGAGACACACTTTTCACAGAAACTACCCTTACCACCCATGGGGGCCCAGGGTTACAGATTTATGTTTCATATCCTTCTGTATTACACATTTATGATGTTGTCTATGTACTGTTTTATTTCCATTTGCATTGTTACTGTACTATTACTGTCCTGTTGTATCTGTTACTGATTTTATTACTGATATTTACAGTTTTGCATTGTTGAATTCCCCCCTATTTAATCTCCCCTTCCCTGGGTCACACCTGAAAATGAGCCTTGGGTCTGTGTGCTTTTCTGGTCACCAGTCTGAACACAATATGAATACATTCATAGGCAATCTCGGTCATTTGATTCACTTGTCTGTTCTGCCATTTCCCCATGCAGTTCAAGCAAGCATGTTATGGCCCAATATTCTTTTCACAATACCATGGACCAGTTTCTGTATACTTTCCCCTGTTCAGTAAACCCAAGCTGCCACATAGTTTCTGGAACAGTTCCTGAAGGGAACTGAAATTATTCTGAACCTGAGAATTTTTTGTTTGCTGTACCTGTCCGCGTTCATTTTTTGAAACATAGTCATGCTTAAGCACAGACCAATGAGTGTGAACCTCTCTTTTTTTAAGAACAAGTGTGCCCCAGTTGTAAAGTGTCATATTTTGAAGACTTGATATGAAACGTGCTGTACAGAGGTGCATTGTCAGCCCTTTGTGTATTTAAAACACATTTAAAATTTTTAATCGGTCTCTCAGTAGTGTTGTTGCTGTAGCTGTAGGGGATATGGGGGCATTGTGGGTGACCATATTTAGCTGTAGCATGCTTGAGACCCGAGAAGGCGAACTGTAGCCCATTATCAGAAGTTATTTCCTTGGGAGTTCATAAATAGAAAAAGAGTTTTAAAGAACCTTTCACTTTTTCTGTTACTGTGCTTGACATTGGTACAACTTCCATCTTTCTTGCATGTGCATCAATTAGTACTAAGAAAATCTGTAAGTAAGTAATATTATTTGCACACTGTGATTGCAGCTGGGGGGTGCAACTGGTTGAATAATATACATCAAGTAAAATTTATACAAATCCTGCCAATATCTTGGTTACAAAAATTGTCCTTTTCTTATGCATTCCTATACAGTACATTGAGAAGATGTTATAGTACTCTATGTTACATACTTTATATGCAGAATGCCTTTTGCATTTCTATAAATACACTCACCCTAATACTTATTACTAGCATGGTCTCCCATTGTACATCAACTTTTCAAGGCTGGTTCTGCATCTGTATGGTACTTCCACTGTGTGGCTACTCCTCTGAAGAAGGCGTTTGTGTATGTTCTGGTTCTACTTTGTCCTTTTCCACTTGTTCACTTAGATGGTAGCTTTTTGGGGTAGTGCAGTTCTGCCAGTTTATGTTCAGATTTGCACATAGCTCTAAACAGCTGTTTGAACATATCCTCTCTTCTGGCACCTAGTGTTGCTGGTTTATGTTTGTTTAAAGCCTCACCATATTGGGGTTGACAGTGAGGAGGTGGTTAAAGACCTACAGAAAGATCTATTAAGGCTGGAAAGATGGTTCAATATCTGGCAACTGAAGTTCAATGAAAAAAATATAAGGTGATGCATTTGGGTAAAGGGAACTCAATGACAGAGTACAGCGTCAATGTAGTCCAGCTCAGCCCCCCACACAGGAAGGGTATGCCGCACGTTCAGTGACTTCTTGACAGCAAGGTCCCCTACAGTGCTACGTTGCTGTAGGGAACCAGCTGGAACCTGGTACTGTCTGTCGGGGGTCCTGTACCCCCTCAAATCAGCTCCAACTTGGAGTGGAGAATCTAAGTTGGGAGGTATAGGGGGTGCAGCCCCTATGAAAACACTCTTTGTGTCCGAAACTGGCGCCGACTACAAAATGCGGTTGACTTGCGGTTTGCTCTCTGGTCGTTCGACAAAAGTTTTATCTAAGACCAGTCGTGGATCACAGGAAGAATGGGACATAGGTGTCATCATAAGCAGCTCCCTTAAACAGACATGCCAATGCTACAAAGCTTATAGCAAAGCCAACAAAATGCTGGGAGGCATGAGGGAATTTGACAGCAGGAGGAAGGAGGTAATACTGCTACTCTATAGGCCTCTGGTAAGGCCCCATCTGGAATACTGTGTACAGTTTTGGAGTCCACATCTGAAAAAGGATATAAACAGGTTGAAGGCTGTTCAGAGAAGAGTGATCAAAATGATCCAGGGCCTTCAAGGGCTCTCATATAAGGAGCGTCTGGAAACATTAATGTGTTCCCACTGGAGACAAGGAGGGAGAAGAGAGATAGGTTAAAACCTACAAGTTTCTGAGAGGAATAAATAAGGTGCCATCCTCAGACCTGTTCAAAACAGTCTCTGACTCTAACACTAAAGGGCACGAGTGGAAGTTGGTGGGGGGGGGGGAGCTTCAGGAGGCAAGGCTAGACAGGGAGCTTAGAAAAAAAAAAATTTTACAGAAAGAGTTGTGCAGCCATTGAATAAACTGCCAGCTAAGGTAGTGGAGGCAAAGTCCGTGACATCATTCAAGCTGGGGTGGGACAAGGCTAAAGCATGATCAAAAGCAACCGGAGCAGTAGGAGGCATTAGGCAGAAGAAGGGTTAGGTCCTGGGATCTGAGAAGGTCCAAGGAACACATGAGCAAACTAGATGGACCCGTGGTCTCCTTCTGATGTCTTTTTTTTTCTTTGTTTCTATGTTTCTATTCTAAAGCTGAAAATGGTTCTTTTACTGCAAGAGCATTATGTACAATCTATTCTGACAGTCAATTTCCATGAGTGGGGAGGTGCCTAGTCAGTGTATTACAATTATTCTGATACATTTTGCATTGGATGAGAAGTGATTCTATGTCCTGATCTAGTCATAGACACAAAATATAATTATGGATAAGTGCCTTCATTTTTACCATACCCCAGTGATTATCGTGCAGCTTGCCAGTAGCTGATTTTGGAAAACAGATGGCGTTATTGTTCTAAAACCCTAAAGTATGCAATCATTTTCCACAGTTAGTTCAAAATTTCCAATTCACTGGGTGAGCAGCCAACTTAGTTATATGAATAATGCTCGTATTTGCATAATGTGGATTTTGCAAGTTAGCTCGCTGGCGTAATGGTAGCAGTACCGCTTGTGGTGCTAATGACCAGGGTTTGGGAATGAGCCTGGAGCATCAGAGGCACCAGCTTGAGGAGGAGATTTAAGCATTCAGCAGACAGCTCACCTTCTCTGGGTGGGAGGATTTAGGACTCTGGTGATAGCCTCCAGTTGGTAGTCGAAGGCAATGAGCCCAGAGTCACAGTGAGTGCAGAGATTGGTTGCACATGGCAGGCATTGGTGCATCATGCAGAGGAGCATGCATGGCGTTCCATGATGTCATTGCATGTCTGCTCTCTCTAGGGGGCAGCAGATAAGCAGAGCATGCTACTGGTTGGACAGGTGGTGCTGCTCTTAGCTATCATGCCAACTACCAGACCCTGCCCACCTGGACCTCACAACCCCCACCTTCACTTCTGCCTGCTTGGTAACCAGATTTCACATAAGGGAGTCACCATGGAGCTGAAGGTGTTCTCAACTCGAGGGGCACACCAAGCAGGTGAGTGACAGGTTGACTGGGGGACTGAGGTTCCAGGTTAGAGAGGATCTTGATGGGTCAGGATCAGGTGCTGGAGTCAGCCAAAGGAGGTCTCAGCCATTGGAGGAGGAGAATAAAGAAAGTTGAGAAAAAAATGGATTTTGCAGTTCATACTGTCTGTCTCATGACTGGGACTACCACCCTCATGGGCACCACAGAGTTTAATCGTGTGACCTAAAGGGACACTCATCTCAGTGAATGTCCCACAATTAGAGGTACTACAGTGATATGGTCTCCTAAGACTAAAGGTACCTGTACTACAGGGATGTGGTCTCCTAAGACTAAAGGTACCTTAAGGAAGATGCCCAAAAAGTCAGAGGTGAAGATATGGCATAGCACAGATGGGGCATGCTGTTCCATTTAGGATAAAGAGAGACAGCGAGAGAGAAAGCAATCGGAGGCGAACAAAATAACAAATATGTGAGACTGGATCCAAGACACAGAGGAGCCAGTCACAATGCAATGCAGTAACTAGCAGTAAATGACATGTCACAAAATACTGCATGACGAAAGGGCCTAATTACCACTGAATTACATGGTTCCCTGCAGTATAAGTCAGTATTTTATAATATAACACAGCATTGCTGCACTTTTTCTTCTCTATCGCTGCTGTGTATGAAGTCACCATTCAGACCCCAACTCACGGTGGAATTATATATGACCTTTGTCACAGACAAGAGGGAAAAATCATTGTGAAGAAATACTGTTGGGAACCAAAGCCTTAGGTCACATTCTCACTGGGCTACCCAGTTTTATTAATTATTTAGGATATAAAAGCTTAGAGTACCACATGGAATTCAGTATGATTTAGCACTGATTAAAGCAATTGTGGGTGCGCTATTGAACACTTGTTGTCTAGCTTTTGGGCACAAGTTTTAAGATATTGTAGAGCTCAGTCACTATGACTGAAGAAGACCTGGCTCTCCACTCAGCAAAGTGCCCAGCTGCCCCAGTTCTAGTGGTGTCAAGGAGCAAATCCTGATTGGCAAGCATGGCTGGATGCTTGCCCTGTTAGAAAGTGAAAACTGCTGCTGTATGGTGAGGATGCCTGACTTTAAACCTACCACAAAGTCTAACCCATGGTGGATGCCACAGAATTTACCATATGACAAGGATGCCCAGCTTGGGAGAGTTTTACTTCTATGAATGAACAAGGGCTTGGCTCAAAGGAAGGAGAGAATGGGTTAAGACTGTGCTTGACCATGGACAAACTGACAAGGAATTCAGAACTGTTTAAGGGATCATAGTGGTGAGCTGATGATTGAGCCAAATGATGGGGAGTTGAGTACATTAATAGTTGAGGCTAAATGGTTCATGAGGAATTGGCCCTTGTTTGGGGATCTGTGTGTGTGTCCACCTCAGGCCTGTAGAATGCTTGCCTACATGTATGCAGGGTGCCACAGGGCTTAGTCATATGGCTGAAGAAGCCTCCTCCTGGAGAGAGTTCCCCCAAGTAAAAGGACTTGGTCTAACTAGAGAAATAGGGAGTAGGCCAAGGCTAGACCAATACTTAGGTTTGGAGAGTTTCTTGGGTTAAACTCTGTATTGTGGATCATGGATTCCTGTTGTGAAAGGTGTAGAGCTCTGTTGTAAAGTCCTTGGTGGCCTAAAGTGCTGCCTATATGGATGAATAGCTCTTATTATTGTTCCTGCCAGTGATATCTTACAGGATCCTGCAGAAACATAATACTATTCCATGGCAGTTACTTTAATTACTCATGCAGCAAACTGTGACATCTTTATCACCAAGTGAGTCATCCTGGTGGGTGCCACTGTATTTAATGGGCATGGGGCTCTTGTTTTTGGAGGCCTGCAAAGCCCCAGTTGGTTATATGGGTTTGTAGTCCTGTAGTCCTGCAAGTTTTGTTGGATGCAGAGCCTTTATAGAGGCAATTGTAGAAAAATAAAACCATGAGTCAAGTGAAGGGTGTGGTGAAGGTCCAAAACACCTCAGGAAGAGCTGGACAGCTACAGACATGGAAGCAGAAGGAAGTCAAGGTAGAGCCAAATACATAGGGACACCAGGCATGGGAGCATAGCGGATAGCAGGAAAAGGGAAGGAGTAGGAGATGGCAGAAAAAGAAGTTCAGCAGGAGGGCTGCCTGGTGGCCCAATGAAAGTTGATTGCACTTCCTTGCTGGTGATCTGTATTTGAGAATGGTCTTGGGGCATTTGGCATGGACAGCCAGACTGATAATGCTGACACTAGCAATTCTTCTTAGCTGTGGATGTTGTGGTGTTGCATCTGGTGCCAGGGTGACCCCTGTTGAGGGCTGGGAGTTTGCTGTCTACAGGGATGGCTGTTATATACAATGATAAATAGGAAGGCTGGTTGCACCACTGTCTTTGTAGAGGGTGGTAAGGGAAGAAAATGAGGAAGAACAACCCTGCTGCTGTTGGGGTGATGGCCATTATCTCTCTTGGGTCTGATGTCATGCACCTATACTGGAGATATTAAGGGGAAGTGGAGGACGGGTCTGAGGCTGTCATGTGGGTATGCCTCAGGCTTGAAGACTGAGTGGATGGTAGCAGAGGAGAAATAAATCTCTGTGGAAAAAAATAAAAAAAAATCCACTGGAGCAGGGGGATAAAATGACACCAGATGACAGTAGCATCTCATGAGATCAAGGCAGAAAGAAAAGGGTGGAGGCCCAGGAAAGCACATCAGAGCCAGCTAATGATTGGCCATGGAACAGTCATGGAAGGGACTGCAACGAAAGGAAGGATCAGCAAGAATGGTACAGTAGAAAAGGGTGTTGCAGGAACATTGTGGTGGTACCACACAGGAGCAGTACTTTGGAAAAGAGCAACTATTTCCAGTGGGCAAAAATTTGCTCAGCAGTAACCCCTGAGCAAAAGACAGTAATCCACAAGGAGGAGAACATAGCATGGTAGACAGAAACCCAAAAGGCAAAGGAGGATCCAGCAGGTGTTTTCAGAGCAGCAGAATGGAGACAATGGCAGACCAGCACTATGGCAGCTGCTGCAATGAAAACTGAGCATCCCATGGACACTGAGCATGCACTTTAAATAACACTTGGGAAAGTGGGCATAGTCCAGATTGCCCCAAGCCATTTCAATCACAGGTTTAGCTTGTTAAGTTATAAAAGGTCTTAAATCCCTGTCTGATACATATGCAGTCCACCTAACAGGTGTATAATGTTTACTAGTTTCGAACACATTATATTTCTCAGATTCACAAACTATGTCAACTGCAGTAACAAGAAATTCTTCCAAAATTTGCTCTCTGAAAAAATGGGTTACAGTTTTCACCTTTAATATCCAGTGGCAAATTCAGTCATGCAACCATAGGCAGATTCTCTCTTCACTGGTACAATAAATTATTTTCTGGTACTGAATATTGTTTTTTTTTCTGTTGCTACTGCATGTGCATATTTGTGAAACCAAACAGGCAAAGCACTCACCAGTCCCACTGCATAAAAATGTCATGGGGTCCAAATGTATATATTAAATTTCTCCACTTTTATTGCAGGAGAGTTCAATTCAGTTAGTGTGGAAAACCCCAGTGCTTCAACACTAAGTCTTCCTGAGGGAGTTAGTTTTACTGCAGTACATATTCTTTAAATACTGTTTCCTACATGGGATGTGCATATTTGGGCTGACTTGCTAGACTGTAAATAACCTTTCTACCGGCAGATTTGTATGTTCATATTATGTAAACCCTTTTTAAATGAAATGCTTTCCTTTGCTTAGATTGTAGAAGTGCCACAGCACAGCTGGTGGCCAAGCTCCATAACGGAGTTATTAAGGGCACTGTCAACCTGTTTTGCATAATATTATTTTTAGCTGAAAACAAGCATTTTATGATCACTTACCTTTCTAGAATTCATTGATGTTGCTTGTTATTTTGTTTGCCTCCTTTCTTAGTAGAACTTAAATACGTGCTTATAGTGTAATTATATCCGACATTGTTTTGTTTTGTATCCTTGATCCACTCTTAATGGCACAGTTCCTTAACATTTGGAGCACCACTACACAATGCAGCCACTCATGATGCCAGAGTCTCCAGTCCTCCCACTGCATCATGAGTGGCTGCATGTTGGGGATGTTCCCAAGTCCAGGAAAGATGCAGTGGAGTTGATCAGGGGAATAGAAAAAGGGGTAGAAGAAAACAAACATGTTTTTGTGTGGTAATAGCAGTATGGTGAGCAGTCTTTGTTTTACTTTTAAAAAGGAAAATGGGAGTCAGAACCAAACCACCAGCTACATCAGCAATCTCTAAAGAATGTGAGCAATCATTATGTTTTTTTTTCAACTAGAGACACATATAGGGCTAAGGGGGTTGCCAGCATCCCTTTAACTTGTAAAGGAGACATTGTTAGAAAACAAAGTCAGCAGCGTGAATGCTGGTTCATATTGAATAAGTCAGTATGCAAGACCCAAAGTTTACCCAGCTCCTGTTTTAATACTCAGGCGCAACTGAATTACTCTGAGTTGCTTGTCACTGATCTATGGTCAAACAGCTTTGGCTACCTTCTAGAAAAGTTCAAGAGAGCGAGGGGTTGGAGCAGCATTGCAGGGTATACCACTCAACACTTTGTGTATTAGGGGGTAGTACCAGAAAATAGAGGGTGGGCTATCCTGGTGGAACTGAGGGAATGAGAAGTCCAATGTCCTGTAATGCTTAGTCACTTGGAACTCAGTTTTTCCTGGGGCAGAGAAAATATAGGAAACTGAGGGAGAGGGATATATGATTGTTGTCTTTTTCTGCAACCAAGAGTGGACCATCCTCATTTTCTGTGTGGAAAGTTCTGATGAAAAAGCCTTTGTGGTGATTAAGACCAGTTTAGAATTTAGAGTAATATTTTTCTTCTGCCTGAAATTCCATCATTTAAACGTGTTTTTAACTGTATTTCCCAATATGTTGCTTTTATATATTGTACATATTGAGGATATTAAATATGTTATATTTAATTAATATTTAACTGTGCTGTGTTTTAAAAACTTACTGGTAATTTATTTTACTGGTAAGTCTGTGTTCCATCTCCAAGAACATGCACCAAGTTAAAGTGGGATGGTTTCTAATCCAGGAGCACACTCAGGAGTGTCAGAAATTAACATGGGTTCCTACATTCAAAGCCTTGCACTGTGTGAGCAAGAGCATAAAGTAGAATGATAAGAGAACCCCCAATGGTAAATTAACATGGGTTCCTACATTCAAGGCCTTGTACTGTGTGAGCAAGAGCATAAAGTAGAATGATAAGAGAAACCCCCAATGGTAAATTTCCAACAAGAAAGTGGCTGCAGTGGTGGAGTGTTTTAAGCCAGTTGTCAACCAGTAGCTCTATTTGCCTCTTTCATTTACTTTTCCAATGTTGCTCTATCAGACCTTTTTGATCCACTGATCCAAAGCTGTTGACTGTCCTCTAATTTTCCCTTTAAAACTGGATAACTGCTCCTTTATTATGGAACGCCTTCCTATCAGTGTTAGGCACAGTGATTCTCTGAAGGGTTTTTATCTGCCCTGAAGACATGGATATTTTCATAAGCTTTTGAATTCCCAGGACCGTAGGTGTGTACAAATATTATGATTTCTATGTAGTGACATACTTTTTGTGTATTATTTAAAAAACAAAACAAATTGTTTGTTTATGTATAGGTCTATGAACAGCCTAGGTTCAGCCATGTGGTGCCTTTATGAGGGTTGGCAGCAAAGCAGGAGACACCCCTGGTTGTTGCAATAGATGTCCAGTGACATCATTTATGTGATGATGTAATGATTCTGATGCTCCTCCTGATGCCAGCTTCAACCTTCAAATTTGGTAGGTACAGCTCACATGGCAATCTGCTCTGTAAGGAAAATGCAGACACCACGCTCGGGAGCATTCCCAGAATGGCAAGTTCTCTAAATTTATTGACTAGAAGGATGCTTAACATTCACTCTGTGCAACTAAGACATGTTTTTACAAACCAGAGTTTGGTTTGTTTCAGCTGATGGAAATGATGAGCAGGCTATAAGAGGTTTTCAGTAAGTACCCTACATGAGTACATAACACAGTTTAGAGGATTACATTTTCAAGCATTGAAGGGACATCTGTACAACACTGTGGGTTTGTCTTTTGGTTTGCAGTGCTCAGTGAAGTATAATCAAGTACAGACATAAGGTAATGAAATAATTTAGAACATTTTTTTTTTAATTATATAGTGTTACAAATGCATGTACTGTATATACTGACATGTTGGGGAGCACTTGCATATGCATTAAGGGTTTACAGCTGAAATGGCACATAAATTGCTTGTTGAAATATTATATAAATGTAAGTGAAATGGCTGTATTTTCCACTCTGAGGAATGGGGTGTTGCTTCCCCAAAATGTTGGTGGCACACAGTAACATGTCTGTACATAATAAATATCTTGAATGTATATGAATTTTGGGTGAGTTGTCTCCTTGTTCCTATGCTTTTTAGGTATAGCAATTGTCTCTCATAGGAGCAGGCTGCTCCCTGATAGAAATTTCTTTATCTGTCTTAGAGTACCAGTGACATCCCAGATCTCAAGCAGCACACTGTATCTACCAGTGGGATTGAAATGGACTTTGGAAAACTAGAGGCACAGATGACCAGGCCTCGGCCCAAGAACCTCAAAGAACTGCAATGATTCCTTTCTACATTACCAACATTTCTTCAAAGATTATACCTGTGTGGGGAGGCCTCTTTTTATCTTAACCTAAGGATATCTTCCCACCAACAAAGCTTGGAAGATCAGCTCCATGGAAAATTACCCCATGCCTGCTTTAAGGTCCATGAACCCTTCAGACTCTGATGGAATGTGCCTGCAAGGGAGCATTTTGAGAAATTATCAAATGACTTACAGATTCACCAGTGTTAGTGTATGCAGTCCCAGCAAAATCCTACATGCTAGTCTCAGTCGACAAGGAGATGTTCTCTACCAGGAGTCACCCAAAGGCTTACGACCAGTCATCTTCACCAGCAGAGGTTTGTCTCCAGATGGACACAGTTACCTCTCTACATATTGAGTTCCATGCATCTATAACCCTCTCAGTGAAGAAATACTCCTCACATCATTCCTAAACATCCCCTGCAGCTTCATATCATGCCCCCTACTTCTTGTCCACGTTTTTTTTCTGGAAAATGCTCCCTTCCTGTGGCCTATTCACCCTGTGAGGTACTTAAAGGTTTCTATCATGTCTCCCATCTCCCTCCTTTCTTCCAAGGTGTACATGTTCAGATCCCTCAATCTCTCCTCATAGGACATTTGGTTCAGTCCCTGCATCACTTTTATTGCCCCTTTCTTTGGGCGGCCTCTACCTTGTCTCTGTCCTTTCTAAGGTGCGATCTCCAGAACTGGATGCAGTACTCTAGGTGTGGTATCCCCCCATTCTATATTCTGCCTCTGGGTTCTTGCACCCAAGGTGCTTGATTTTGCACTTCATTGCATTGAAACCCAGCTGCCATACACCTGACCATTCCTAGAGCTTCTTTAGGTTTGCTCCATTCTCTCCATCCCCTCCTGAGTATCTACCATATTGCAGGTCTTGTTGTCATCTACAAAGAAGCATACCTTACCTTCCAGTGCTTCTGCAATGTCACCTGTAAGGACATTAAAGAGAATTGGACCCAGTACCGATCACTGAGGAACCTCGCTTGTTACTCTCCCTTCCCCCAAGTGAGTGCCACTTACCACACCCTCTGCCACCTATCTGTTGGCTAATTATGCACTCAGTGTACAACCTTGGTTCCCACCCCCAGACTGCACAGATTTTGTATGAGCCTCCTATGTGGCATGATGTTGAAGATGTTGCTAAAGTCTATGTAGACCATGCCCACTGCTCACCCCTGATCTATTTCTGTGGTCAGTCAAATAAATCTATCAGGCTTGTCTGACATGATCTCTCACATGAACCCATGCTGCCTTGGGTCCTGTAACTCACTGGAAGCAAAGTATTCTATAAGACTTTCCTTTAGAAGTGATTCCATTAGTTTCCCCACTACTGATGTCAGACTAATCAGCCTGTAGTTGTCAGCTTTTTCTCTGTTGCACTTATGGAGTGGGACTATGTCTGCTCTTTGCCAGTCTTTTGTGACCACTCCTGTATCTAGTAAGTTATTGAATAGGGCTACAGTGGTGAATCCAGTACCTCCCTGAGCTTCTTTAAAACCCTTGGGTGTACCTAATCTGGCCCCATCACCTTGTCTACTCTGATTCCCAAGTCCTTTCAGGATTCTTTCCTCCTTGAATGGACTAGTGTCTACTCCCTTCTCTCCTGTAATTCTGTACCCTATATGTGACCCATCCACTTCCCCTTCCACTGTGAAGACTGAGCAGAGGTATTTCTTCAAAATGTCTGTTTTTCCCAGATTAGACTCTGCATAGTCTCCTCTGCATCCTCAGCCTCACAATTACCTCCCATCTTTTGTTTTTGCTTATATATTGAAAATGGTCTTGTTTCCCTTTGTTACCCCTCTGGCTTTTCTTTCCTCCATTTGTGCCTTATCACCCCTCAACACCTTCCTTGCTTCGCTTTGCTTTTGCTGGTGCATCTCTTTATCCACTTTCCTCTACAACTCCTTGTATTTCCTGAATGCCGCCCTCCCCCTTTATCTTTGCCACCACCTCCCTTGAGAACCATAATGTTTTTTCCTCCTGCTTTTGTTCATCTCTTTTGTACAGAGGCTTATTGCCTTCACTATTCCATCCTTTAATCTGGACCACTGTCCCTCCACCCCACCAGGCTAATCCCCCCCGACAGCGTGTCACTGAGGCATTGTCCACTTTTTCTAAAATCTGCACTCTTGAAGTTCAGGACCCTCGTCCTTGTGTGGTTCACTTCTGCTGCCACTCTAATGTTAAACCGCACTGTCCAGTGATCACAGATCCTGGACTTACAGACATGACACATGCAATCCAGTGATGAGTGTGTGCTACAAAGATTGGGTCAAGGAATGGAGACCCCAGTTACTGATTAAAGAATGGCAATTGTTCCAGCTGAAGAACAATTTATTGTATTGGGAGAGCCAAAGCCCTCATAGGTTCCCCAGAAAACAATTGCTGTTGCTGAGCAGGTTTTTAAAGGATGATTCTAAAGGCTTTGTATGATGAAATGGACCATCTAGGAACTGAATGGGCACTGGAGCTTGCCTATGCATAGTGGCCCAGGATGGGAAGTGACACTGAGGACTATTGCAAATGATGCAGCCACTGTGTGCAGCAAAAGATTTTGTCTAAGACAGTCACCCATATGGTCAACATTGAAATGTGCCCCCATAGACCTCATCAATATCTTTCTATTCATTGTGGAATCCAGTTTCAAGAACATCACAAATATACTGGCAGTCCCAGGCTATTACTGAAGATATGTGCAAGCCTACCTAGCTGAAGATCAAAAGGCCATCACTGTTGTCTGCATTCTGATGGACAAATTTGTCATCCACTAAAGTTCTTCTAAATGGATTCACTCAGACCAGAGCCATGAAAGTTATCTGATCCAGGAAGTGTGGTTGCTGAGAGAGATTTGTAACTACTTACCAATCTGTATTACCCTCTTGCTGATCCATGGCTAGAATGCTTTGATTGGACTCTGCTCAACGTGTTGGGCACATAAACCTTAAGGACAAGGACAAGTGGAGCCAGCAGGTCATTGCTCTTGTACACATGTATAACTGCTTCAAAATTAATGGCACTGGAATTTCACCATATTATTTGATGCTCAGTAAAGAGACTGGGTTGCCTACCAACTTGAGTTTTAGGGTCTCTACAGATAGATTTCATGAAGAGCCATACTTGCAATATGTGCAATGACTCAAGGACCAATTGAACACTGCACTTAGCCTTGAAAGTGGTGAAGGAGAGGTATTTGGTCAACAAGGTCAGATTCAAAGAGAAGGTTAAAGTCCATTACCTCTGACAGGTGACTGGGTACTGGTCAGAAACTTGGCCTTACCTGGAAAACACAAGATAGCTACTGTGCAAATATGTTTTGTTTTAGTTTGAACTGTTAAATTTTTATAACTAATGGCTAAGGGCATACATTCCTTATCCAGGGGAGAGTTTAACCCCCCAAAAGTGTGAAGCTTACCTTTTTTCCCCTTGGCCTATGCATGGACTGCCTCTGGCCCTCAAGACTTGGACTTTGTTGTGAGGGATCAGAAGGAGAGCTGCAGGACCAGAGTTATTCTAGTGCTTCCTGGACCATTGCTTAGAGGGGCTGTGGTCACACATCAAAGGCCACCAGTACCTGCCAACAGAGGAACTACTGATCCAGCTGAGACTGACATCAGATACGTTAGTGTGACCACATGAATTGAACTGGAGAACTCAGTGAGAATTTTAAGAGCAGAAACCCTTCAATGGAGGAACGTCAGAGACAGGGCCCTGCAGGGTATGGCTACAACCAGCATGAAGACCTTTGACCCTGGTTGCCAGCCAATCACAGAAGACGGCTGTGAAGCAAAACTGTACAGGGGTCTTGGATGCTGGAGGACTGCTTAATTCAGGCCAGGTTTAGATTATTTTATCAAATAAAAGCATGTATAGCTGATGCTGAACACACAAAACAGACTTGCACAAAAATTTAACAGACACATTGTACAAATTTCCTAACATAGAATTCTTTACACCATTTTTTTCTAACATTTTTTCTAAATAAAGTTCTAATAGACAATGCAAATTGTGTTACAGAAAACAATGCAGAACTGTTTAATTTACAATAGGTGCCCTTTTGTGGGCCAATGTATATTTATGTTTTGGACCTCCAGGATTCCCTGGACTTGTTTTATAGCCTTCTGCACTAATGGGAATTAACTATACTCAAAAGAGAAGGCAGGGGGCTATGCTGAGTTTGGTCAGAAATTTAGAGAGCTTGGAGAATCATGACTGCTATCCATGGAGAGTTCAGTTTCAGTTTATTGTAGGAAAACTCCATTGAACAGGCTCATTCACAGTAGGTCATACGCATAACAGCAATTTACAGAAGGACTTGTACAACAAATAAGGATATACATAATCAATAGTAGAATGTAGTACATAAAAGCAGCTTAAGTTAACAACTACAGCAAATTAAATAAAATAATTGCTAAAGTATATACATAATTTGTACAGAGAAGCATAAAAAAATTCTGGTATGTGCAACAAACTTGGCATGATACATAGTAAGGGCATAGTGAACATAGGGAGCTAAATGCATGTGTAAAAACAGTGACTCAGGTATGGGTGGGGGGTGAGAAAAGGAAATAGGGAAAGTAAGTAAGAAGTAGGACAGTCATAAAAGAAAGCATGTTTAAACATAAAGGATTGATGAGGCTGGAGATAGAGAGAGAAGTGAGGGGATAGGTGGGATAGAGGGTGGAGGGGGACATATATAGGAGACAGGAAGGGACAAGGTAGAGGAGGTAGGGAGGGACTGGGGTCAGGCCGTGGAAGAAGAGCACTAGTTGGAAGAGTAGTAAAGGCAGTTACATATGGTTTTAAGCTTTCTGGCTGTTAGGGCTTTATAAAAATTAGTCATGACAACACTGGTTAGTTTGAGGATGGATTGAAGGTGATTCCAGGCCACAGGTAGGGCATAGGAGATGGCTCTTTTGCCAAAGTTTGTACGTATCTTAGGAATATCAAGAAGAATGAATTTGGACTTCCTTAGTTGTGGATATGTATCCTGGGAGTTTGTTTAACAGAATTTTTAGTGTCCATGCACCTAGGTGGGTTAGACGTCTTGTTGCTAAGGAGGTGCAGCCTACTGAAGTATACAAGTCACAGTGATGGGTTCGAGAAGGGGCCTTTGTGATGAAATGCAAGGCCTGGTGGTACAAGATGTCCAATTTATGCAAGTTGAAAGCAGCGGTGCACTCATAAATAATGTCGCTGTAATCAAGGTGAGGTAGAAATGTGACTTGTACAAGTTTAACTCTAGCGTCTGATGGAAATAGGGACTTGTTTCAGAAAAAGAATGCGAGTCTGGATTTTAGCTTGCTAGCAAGATTGTTGATGTGAGCATTAAAGGTAAGTTTGTTGTCAAGCCATATGCCAAGGTATTTAAATTTATCTACTTCCTCCAGAGGTTTGCCTAAGATGGTGACAATAGGACTGACTTGTTTAGAATATGCCAGAGGCGGGAGGAAATTGCTAGGGTTGAAGAACATAATTTTTGTCTTCTTTGCATTTAGCAGCAGCTTGGCATTGAAGAGATTTTGTTCCAGTTTGATGAAGTCATCTTGGAGTTCCTTACAGGCTTCGGACAGTGATGGTTTAGAGGTATAAAGGACTGTGCCATCAGCAAAGAAGTGTAGCTTGGAGTTGAACATTTTAGAATTAAGGGTATTTATGTATATAGAAAAGAGGATGGGGCCTAAGATGGATCCCTGCATGACATCCTGTGAGATAGATGGGGAGCTGAGTAGGCCATCAGCCTGATTTTGGACATGACCAGAGAGATAGCTGGTGTACTGACATTGCTGAGATTTGTAAGTTTTTGAGGCTATGCAGGACAGATTGTGATCCACAGTATCGAGCCTTACTAAGGTCAAGGAAGATGGCACCAGTGACTAGTTTGGAATCATGAGTAGTAATCCAGTCCTTAGTGACTTTGGCAAGTGCAGAAATGGTACTGTGGTTTTTTCCTGAATCCTGATTGATAAGGGTTTAGCAGGGAATATTTTTTGATGTACTCTTTCAGCTGGGAAAAGATAAAATGTTTGAGGACTTTGGAAAGGATAGGAAGGATTGAAATAGGCCTATAATTATTTATGTCGCAGGGATCTCCAGATTTGAATAGTGGAAGAACATGGGCAGATTTCCAACAAGATGGTACAGTTGCAGAGGCTATCAACAAATTAAAGATGTGGAGTATAGGGGCTGCAAGATAGTGATGCCCCAGTTTGAGGAAGAATGACTCAATTCCATCAGCAACATACAGTAACTCTTTCTTGTATCCAATTTTTTGAGATGGTCTTCCACATCCTTGAAGGAGACAGGGCTGAGATGGAAGTGGTGAGGTGAGGAGGGGGTTGGGGAAGTACTTAAGTCAAGCAGGGACTGCTTAACCCAGCATAGGGAGAAGAGTCAAGCAAGCCCTGCAGTGGAAAAGTGGGCATTCAACTCTTCTATAGTTCATGAGGGCTCATTGATTGAGGCTCCGTTAGTATGGATTGGGCAGGAATGGAGGACAGATTTCTGACCTCAGTAGCTTTAATGGCCTGCCATGTCATGGCAGTTTCCTTTGACTTGTTCTAGGGATGCAGTATAGAAGTTGAATTTAGCAGTGTGACAAGTTTAATGCATGCATTCCTTGTGGCATGAAAGATATTCCAGTCAGATGGGGACTTAGTGCACCTTGCACGGACCCAGAGCTTATCATGGTTGGAAAGTGCGCCTTAAGATCGGGCATGAACCAGAGGTTGGAAGACTTCTGAACTCTGGTTCAAATGAATGGGCATGTCTATTTTGAGCTGTGCTGTGACAGACTGTGCATGTATATGAAATGAATCGTGACTAAAGTCTATTTCTATGGAGGAGAAATAGGAGGCCTTTGTATGCTAGCCAGCATGGAAAATGATGCTGAAAAATACCAGTGCTAGCAAGGTTGAGGAGAAGCTGCAGCAAGGCTGCTGTGGGGTCTGTTAGCAGATACCACAGACAGGTGCCAGGCTGTGATTGCCGTAAAGTTTGTAGGCCTTGATGTGTGAGTTGGTATGGACATCCAGTGGTCAGAGAGTGTGAATGTCAGCTGAATTTCCAGATAGAGTCAGCCAACATGGGGTACAAGGGAGAGTTAAGGCACTGTGCCACGTGTATGGCTGTCACTGCACTATGACATGTGTACTGCCACTACTGCACTTTGTCACATGCACTCCCACCACTGTGGTGACACATGTACTGCTGCCACAGTGCCGTGCCATGTGCATTTATGACACAGGGTTAGAGAGAGGGACTGCACTGTGCCATGTGCTCTGCCAACACTGCACTTTTCCATGTGCACTGCTGTTGCTGTGCTGTGACTCATGTACTGCTGCCATTGTGCTGTGCCATGTGCACTTCCAACACAGAGTTCACCCCATGGGGGTGGCTTGTCTGTGGGCCACAAGGACAGCCAGCTCCAGGTAAAGGGAGAGGCTGGTCTGGTCGATGGGTGTAGTCCTGCTCCAGGGATGGTGCTTGTGCGTGGGGTGCTTTTCTGGCCATTGGAGTCAGCTATCCAGTTCAGAGGTGGTGGAATATGAGACTTGTGCTGGGGGGGCATGGGAGACTTAGAATCTAGAACTATGGCTGAGGGTGTCAAGCATGGTCCTTTGTGGGGTTGGCCACCTTTACATGTGATACAGAGGCTAAATTAGTCCATGAGGTTGTTACTAAAAGCCAGCAATTTCTGCCTGTTTTGAGTATACTGTCTGTTTACTAACCAACTGTTTGCTACATCACCATAATCTGTTATCTGATGTGGAAGTTGGTCATCAGTTGGTAGAAAATGACATTTTGCAATAAACTTCATTTGACTGTTGAGTCATACACTTTGCATTACTGTCATACAGTACTTAAGCAAGCAATAAGGCCAGATGGGGAGGGGTAGTGGCTGGACCATGGGTGAGAAGGTGATCAGGGGCAGACTCAAGATGGATGATTGGGGAAAAAGTCAGGTTACTGTGGTGTCTGTATATGGCTGACACTGCACTGTGCACATGTACTGCTATTGCCAATGTGCCACATGTACTGCTGCCATTGCACCATGACACCTGGTCTGTAGCGACATGATTGTGTAATATGTACTACTGTCACTGTTTCACATGAGCTGCTTCTCTGCACTGTATCACATGTACTGCAGTCATTGCATTGTGCCATCTGTACTGTAGTGCCATCACTGTGTAACATGTACTGCTGTCACCAGTGGTGAACATTTGGGTACATAGGTAAGGGGGCTTGAGACTGTGAAATACCCAACTCAATAGGCCGGGGGTCCGGGGGCTGCCTAGGCCCCCAGAAAAAATTCAGATTTTTGATGCTCTGAGATGCAATCTGAGCCCTTTTTCTAACAAAATATGATGAGTAGTAAGTTACCACTCATCCTTATGTTTGGCAAGACAAATGCACAAGTACAAAAAAAAGAGAGGTATTTTTAGGCCATGCCTGTACATCATAGGCAATGACTACCAATGCGCATGGATACAGCTTAAAATGAGTAACAGACTATGACGTACTTAGACCATGCCTGTGTGTAGTAGACTATCACATACAGGCCTGGTCTAAGTACTTAATAGTTTTTTTACTTATAATTATTGGGCACTGGGCGAGGTTTGTTAACTAGGTGTGTGCAGCACAAGACATTGTCAAATAGGGCTGCCATTCTAATGACTCATAATGAGCATTTTTACCACTGTCCCAATGGAACTGTATGTATTGATTTCCCAAGTCTAGAGCCTGACACTTGCGACAATGCCAATTTCTTGGTGTTAACAGACTACTTCTCCAGATACACAGAAGCTTAAGCAACCAAGGATGAAAAGACAGTCTCCAGAGTCCTTATAGAAAGCTTTATTATTCACTTCAGATTGATCCACCACCTTCCTCTCTTACCTTCCTTCAACTCCCTTCCCCATCTCCCTTTTCTAATCTGCTCACCCCACCCACTGTTGCACAAGTTCTCCGATCCTTGCCTCCTGCCCACCTCTCCTTCTACCTCCCTCCCAGTTACCCCTCTATGCCCACTCTCTCTCTTCACACTTTCCTACGCTACCTGACACAACTTGCAGCAACTCAGTTTTTTCACTCCACCTTTCCCTTTGACAATGCCTTTCTGGCAGCTTTAATTTATGTAAACATTGTTTGCTGTGACATATCATTCTTGGTTGTGTTGTTCTAACTGTTAATTATATTACCTGTAGCTTTTAGATCATGTATACCCTGTACTGAAATTTGTTTTCCAACTGCTTGCCTGCTAATCTCACACACATTGTACTTCTATTCTTTAAAAAGACCAAAATGTTCCCTGCATACAAACCTAAAAAAGTGGGACGCTGCACCAAGAGGATTCAAGTGCAAAGCTAACATTTATTTAAGATGAATATACCCGTTCCAAACAAACAGCTTGACATGTTTCGGACCAAGGTCCTTTTTCAAAAGCTGACCTCCCTCTTTTTTTAGGTTTGTATGTGCAGGAACTTTTTGGTCTTTTTATTCTTTTTTTTTAATTAAACATGCTTTATTTATTTATCTAAGATAAAACAACATAACAGGAAAAGCATACGCAAAGTCTGTAAGTAAAATATTCTGAAAGGAATCACTTACAGGGAACAAAATAAGTCAGAGAAATAATAATTATAAACTACCCTAACAAACCAAACTAGCTCCCACCCCTCCACTCCCATTCCGTGGTGCACTTAAACAAACCTAATATGGTTAATGCAAAAGAAAACCTGAGCGATTAACAGCCAGTTAAAAACAAGAAAAGGGTAATGAGAAGCTCGTAAAGAACCAAAACCACACTATCAAGACAAGTAGAAGGCGTACAATTTCCCCCATTTTTTATTGAACGATGACTGATGGTGACGTACATTCACAAGTAAATGTTCAGCACGAAGGGCAAAGGATATTTCATGCAGCCATTCTGTATAAGAAATAGGGGCTTGATCCATCCAATGTCTAAGCACCAATTTTTTGACTGCTAGTGAGATGAGAGCCATATGGTATCTTCTCTCTTTCACCAGGATTTTAGAATAATCTCCCAGAATACATATGGTGGAGGAGAAAGATCTTGCAGCCCTAACAGTGGGTCCAAGGTTGTTTCAGTTTGTTTCGACAAGGGAGGTACTTTCTCACATGCCCAAAATATATGCAATAGTGAGCCATCCTCTTTATTACATCTGGAGCATGTACTAGAGGGAAGGCGCGTCATTTGAGCTAGTTTAATGGGAGTATAATACATGTTATTTAGGATACAATACTGCGTTAATCTGTAACGGTCTTGAGTAAGATATATATATATAAATCCTTCCATAGGTGTTGCCAATTAATATCTTCATCATGCAAAAAACCTTGCCAGATCTTGGAGCCGGCTGCTGATGGAGGTTGTGGGCATGTAAGAAGCAGCTTATAGAGAATAGAGATACCATGTGGTTTGGCTGTTGGGATGGTAATTTGTTGCAGAAAAGTACCAATATAAGAGGGTTTAGGTTCCCGGCCAAACATTTTAACCAGGAGATGCTTGAGCTGGAGAATTTTGAAAGCTGAAGATGGTGATAATCGGAGTTTAACTAAAGTCTCTTGTAAAGACAGAATAGAGTCCTGTGAGTAGAAGTCGGAAACAGTAAGTTCAGAAGATATTGGTAGCCAGTTTCTAGTTATCGGAGTTCCTCTGATTTTAAGATTTAAGTTAGCACAAATTGGTTGGGAGAAATCAATGGCCGGAGATACCTTACAATATCTAAACAATTGAGATAGGACTTTCAATGAAGTACCAATTGGAAGAGACTGTAAGGCCCTTGGTATACTCTTCATTGAAGTATAAAAAAGTAAGATTGGGGATAGCTTGTAGGAAGAGAACATATCTGATTCAATTTGTAACCATATTGGAATGTAGTCTTGTTGTATAAGAAGTTGAGGTAAAGATAACCATTTCCCACATTGATCTAGGTGGCTGTCCCAGTAATAAAGTAGGAATTTAGGCAATCATAGCCCTCCTAGCTCTTTAGGTTGACACAATTTATGGTAGGATCTTCTAACTGCGTTATCCAGCCAGATGAATGAGTTAATGTCTGAGTGAATGTGTTGAAAGAAGCATACAGGTAGCCAAATATTTAACATATTTAACGGATAAAAGAGCCTAGGTAGGACATTCATCTTGACAATATTAATTCTGCCCCATAGTGAGAGTGGGAGATTTTTCCATCTTGTTAGGTCTTGTTGGATATTGTGCCACAAGTCCTCTAGGTTAAGCTTCTGTGATAGCGATAGATCAGAGGTAACATAGATGCCCAAATATTTAATAAACCGGGGAGTCCATTTCATACCGAATTTATTGAGGGCCGAGCTATATGTTAAATGGTTAAGGGGATACATTTTGGTTTTACTAAGATTGAGTTTATAATTAGAAAATTTCCCAAAAGTGTCAACAATATCCATTGCCTCTGTTAAGGAATAGGCCGGATCAGAAAGATGAAGAAGTATGTCATCTGCATAAACCGAAAGCTGTGGAGCCCTGTTACCTGCAGGTATACCAATTACCAAAGGAGATGATTTCAATTGTCTAATAAGGGGTTCAAGGTATAAGTTGAAAAGGAAAGGAGAAAGTGGACACCCTTGCTGTGTACCTGAAAACAGAGGAAAGTATCTGAGCATACTCGTTGCAGTGTATCTTGGCCAGAGGGAGGAATATAAGGCTTGAGTCCATTTAATAAAGTCACTGGGGAAGCCCATTACCTGTAACATTGCCACAGGAAGTCCCAGTCCACCCTATCAAAGGCCTTTTCGCGTCTAGGAAATTAGTACCATTGGAATGGGGAGGTTTTTGCTGACTGAATGAGATATGAGAGTTTACGAAGGTGATCTGCTGGGGTTCTACCGGATACAAATCCTATTTGTTCTGGACTAAGAAGGTGGGACCAAATTTGTTCAATTCTGTTAGCGACTATTTTGGCTAAGATTTTAATATCACAATTTAGCAGGGAAATTGGACGGTAGCTCGCAAGTAAATAAGGGGGTTTGTCTGGTTTAAGAAGGAGAATAATTGAGGCCTCTAATAAGGATGGATCTTGATCTTGTCCAGAAATCATATATTGATACAACCATAACAAACAAGGTGCAAGGTCTTTAGTGAAAACTTTGTAAAGAAAGTTTGGGTGAGCCATCTGGGCCTGGAGCCTTGTCCATTGCTAAATTATTGATAGCTGATATCACCTCTTGAAGAGAAATAGGAGTGGATAAAAAGGACTGTTGTGATGATGAGAGAGTTGGTAATGATGAGGCAGTCAGATATTCTAGTAACTCACTTTGTAACAGAGGAGAAGGGTGCCGACTGTAGAGGGAAGAGTAGAATTGTTTGAAAATAAATACAGTGTCTCTAGGATGGGTTTTAATGGACCTGTCAGGGGCGCTGATGGCAGAAATAATCTTTGACACCTCAAGTTTCCTTAGACGCAATGCTAGGAGGTGGTCTGCTTTCTCTCCATGTTCTATATATTTTGCCTGGGTTCTTAGTATGGCAAATTCCACTTTTTCTTGTAATAAGGAGGAATATTGGTCCCTTAAATGTAATAGTGTTTGCAGTAGGTTGGAGGAGGAAGAGGGAGAGAGAGATTGTTCGAGCGAATGAATTTGGGCCAAGAGAGATATGATATTAGCCTCTTTTTTCCACTTATGGGTAGAGGCGAGCCTGATAAACTCTCCTCTCGGAAGCATTTCAGGGAGCACCATTCATGGTCCACTCTCACGACCGAGCCGTGGTCGTTAGTAATGAATGATTGAATCAGGTCAGAAATTCTGGAAATAAATAATCCTCCTTTAAAAGTTGTGTGTTCAGCCACCATACGGAGTCTCTTTGGAGACTAGAGTCCAATAATAAAGTAGTCCAAGCAACTGCATGGTCTGAGATAACTATCGGTTCTATGGCTGAACCATTTAAGCCATGTATAAGTGAACGGCTGATTAAAATATAGTCCGGACGGGACCAGGAAGAGTGCACCATAGATTGAAAGGAGAAAGTGCGAGCTGTGGGGTTCAGCAGTCTCCATGGATCACACAAACCGGTAGAATTGAGGAATTCCTCTAGTGCTCTTTGGGCAATGGAGAGGGGCTTAAGGGAAGAGTTAGAGTGGTCTAAATCTTGGGTGGGTGGTAGGTTCCAGTCTCCACCAAGTATCAATGGGAGAGACAAGAATGGTTGTAGTTTACTCAATAGGTCTTGGAAAAATTCAGGTCCCTCCCACTGGCCCATATATACTCCAAAGTACTAATTCCATATGGTCTAATAGACCTTGAACCAGTATATCTCCCTTGTGGATCTGAGATGATCACCTTTGGTTGAAAAGGTACCGAATGATGGATCAGGATGGCAGTCCCTCAATAGCCGTTGAAATGCCAGATGCATAGTTGCCCAATCTCCTGCCTACATAAACCAGTAGCTTCCTTAGGGAGGAGGTGGGTCTCTTGGATGAAAGAAATATTGGCATGCAGTATAGATATATGTTTGAGGATCTGGAATCTTTTGTTAGGTTCAGACATCTCTAACATTCCAAGTTATACATTTTTTAATACCACTAGCCATTGTTTCTATGAGCTATCTTATATAACCAGTTTTCTATATGGCTAAAGTGCACCACGAACTTCCCTCTGAAAGTATGTTCTCCTAAAAAGGTAACTATTGCATTCCCTCAAAACCAGCAAAAAAGTAAAAGTATTTCAAACCGACAAACATTTAAAACATATAGAGCTCGGAATACAACCAATTTAAGTGATTGTGGAACACAGTAAATGTGAATAGACTCTACCTCCCTCCCCACTAAACAATACCCACCTATAACTATTTACAAACAATTCTCTACCGAATGATAATATCCACAGGGATGTATCAATATAAGTGATGGGTAGAGATCCCCCATGTACCCTAAAGAAACCACCTCCCATAAACACACTTAAACATATATAGTGGACATTGAATAATCTGTATATATAGCAATGTGATAAACATAAATTTGCAACAGGAAAATACAACCATAAAGCCCACAATATGAGAGAAAAAGTAATAAGGACTATAGGTATATACCAGAAGGTAGCTAAGGTACCTCCTCCCACATACCAGTACATGAGGCTGGCTGTCCCTAGACTGATACAATCCTTCCACCTCCCATCTCTCCCCAGAAATCCAAGAAGTGGATAGCAACAATATCATAAAAAATAAAACAAGATACAATTTTAAAAAGAGCCATCTATATAAAAATTATAACAACCGACCTGTTACCAGCATAATATCACAGGTGATGCCTTGCAGAAGCTCTGAATTGAGGTCAGGTTAGAAAAAGAGATAGAGAGATGTAGGGCATATCCAGAGAGGTAGTAGAGTAGTAAGCAGGAGACACTAGTATATAGGCAGGATTTGTCTAGTGCACTTACCCGGTCAACAAAAACTAAATAAATAAATAATAAATAAATAAATAGGAAGAGACAAGAGTGTCTGGAGGTTGAAAAGAGGAGCATAGAGTCATAGAGTAGGAAAAATAAGAGAACTGACTAAGAGCCTCCTAGTTATAGCACAGACATCATTAGCCAGTATGTCAGGAGATAAAAAATAAAAACAAAAAGAGAAAGGAAAAAAGAAAAGAGTTTTTTAAGATTGTCCCGAGTCGAACTGATGTTCCCATACGATCCGACAGGGAAGTAAGTGTTTCCTGGGGCAACAATAACATTAGAGGACTCGCTCGCAAAAAACAGTCCCTAGGGAAACAGCAGGTTGGAGAAATATGGTCCTTGGGATCAACAATATAGCAAGCGCAAGTTCCCTAAATCCACAGGCCGTGGGTCATGCCCTCTAGGATCTACTAATGCCAGTCTAAAGACAGAGGCCACTTCTCATCCTGCAGGTCCCATGCAGACAGGCCACATCCAAGGTAGGCTACTTAAATCGTTAGTAAAACCCAGGGCTTCCAGCAAAATAAACCAGATAATGGGGATTTAAACAGTGAAGGGAGCTTCTCTTCCAATTCTGCCTGAGCTTGAGCAATGGACTCAAGGAGAGCCATGATCCGCCTACCAGCACTTGTAAGCGAGCTGGGTAGGTCATAAAAATTTAATACTGGCCGCTATCAGCTTACTGACTGTGGGGTGGAAGGCGTCTCTCTTCTGATGGGTTTTAATGGCAGGTCCTGGGTGATATGCGCATCTTGTCTTCCATTGAATGGTATGTAGTTCTCTGGTTTTGGAGAATGTGCTGTTTTTCCAGATAGTTGAGCAGTCAGATAATCATCGAGCGGGGGGGGGGCAGACTCCTCTGGTTTTGGCATAAAGACCTACATGCCCTTTCGATTAAGTAAACAAGGTTATGTGGAGAGGGGCCTGCGATCTTGTTTAGAAGCTTTTGAGTAAACACAATAGCCGAGGAGCCCTCCGCCCCTTCCGGAAGCCCAAAAATTAGGATGTTGTTTCTTCTGCTAGCCCTCTAAATCCTCTGTTTTAAGTTGTAATTTCACTATTTGTTGTTTAAGCTTGATTATTTCGGGATCTGTCTTGTCTCGCCAGGCTTCCAGGGAGTGAGTGCATGCTTCCGCGTCTGCGGCTCGTATTTTAAGATCAGCCATCTCATTGCGCATATTTTTAAGGTCTGTAGCTATGCCTTGTAGCGTTTCTTTAAACTGCTGCAGTTCTTACAGGAATCGTTCCTCTGACAGTGGTACTGGAGCTGAAAGAGCGCTCAGTTGTTTAGCGGAAGACTGTTGATGGGATTTAGCTTTCTTGGCCTGCTTGTCAGGCGAGACTGGAAGTGTACGCCTGGGTAGGGACGTTTTCATTTCTGCTTCCATCGTGGTAAAATTAACCAGTGGAGATACTAGAAAAATGGCTGGATGGTCCTCCCAAGTATGCAGAAGTAGTATTAGATAGGCAGATACTCCAAAGCTGACCCAATAAAGGCTGACTGAGACGGATTTCCGAAGGGGGAAAGCAGGCGCTCAAGGATTAGCAGCTAGCAAGCCAGACCCATCACGTGATCTCTTTTATTCATTTGTTGTTTCCTAGCACTACATCCTTGTGCATACTCTATGGACAGAATACTTCTATTCTTTGTATACTGACATGGAACCTTTGTAAAAAAAAAAGAGAAAAGAGTCATTGGCTCAAAGGTATTTATCCAAAATTCTAATAAAAAGAGAATCTACTCAGGTCAAGATTTCAAGAGCAGAACTGTTCAGGAACTATTATTCCCTGTGTGGGATATATAAATACAGAACCACCCTTTATAACCCTCAAGGTGATCCTCAACCAGAAAGGTTTAATAAAACACTGTTGATGCAAGGCTCCTTAGACTCCAAATATAAGTCCAGTAACCATTTCAGGAACTGTTTATTAAATCTCAGATTACAGACACATTTGAGCCATTGGCTCGTTTACAAAGGTTCCACGTCAAGTACAACAAAAAAGTGATCAATAACAATGAAAGAATTACCAACAAGTAAAATGCAGTATTAAAATTATGCAGATACATTAGACAACAAATTCCGCGAACATATTAAATAACAGTTCTTGTCATCCACCAAAAAACAAATGAAAACACCACAAGTTCTTGTCCTTCACAAAACAAATTAAACAACAATGTAATAAAAATCAATAACCCCAGATTAGCAGCAGACTTTAGGGAAGAGGAAACGGTGTAGAGTGGTGAACCAGAGAGATGGGGGTAGAGAATAGTTGGGGGGGTAACAAAAATTGGGAGGAGTACATTAGACACAAAAGTATACTAGTACAGAGGGAAGTAATGGTGTACAAGTTCAAATAGAGACAATAAGTGAGCTCTCTGATACATGCACCTAATATTTATATTCAGTAGGAAAGCTAGACTACCCATAGATTTCTGTTTGGAGTTTCTGCTGATAGACCCTGGCAAGAGGCCTGCCTGCAATATGTTCAGTGGTTCAGGAATCATTTTAACACTGCCAGCCAGTTGGCCACAGAGGTGGCTGCCAAATGGAACAGAACCAACAGGGACTAAATTGACAGAAAGGTTAGGGTGCAAGATTTGTTACCAGAAGATGAAGCAATTGAAAAATTTGGAATTGCCCAGGTAGCACAAGATTGCTGATAGATGGGGAAACACTCCTTGCATTGTTGTGGACCACTTGCAGGACCTGCCTGTTTGTAGGGTATGGTCTAAGTCTAATCCTCATAGCTCTCCTGAAAATGATTTTGGGAGGACAGAGTGGAATGAAAACTCTTCTCCAAAATCATTTTCAGGAGAGATATGAGGAAGTATTCTTCACAGAAAGTGGTGGATTCCTGGTATAGTGCCCCAAAAGTTGGGTGACAACACAAAAGGTGGAGACCCTTCCCACACCAAAAATGTAACTTTGTTTTCTCATCCACCCCCCACCTGCTATGTTCCCCAACCCACCTGCTATGTTCCCCAACCCCAACCCAGCTTTTGTTTAATTTTGTGCCTTTGGCATGATGGGGGGGAGGTGGTGGCTGAAGTCAGAATTCTTTCCTTCCTTCCTTCCCAAAAGGCCCAATCCTCTGGCAGCTAGCTGGACTTCTCTTGCCTTACAAAAGAGCCTGAGCCGTGAGGAGTGGTGTTCTGGGAGTTCTTGGCTGGCAGGTGGAGGACATGGGAGCAGTGGCACAGTACAGATGTAACATCAAAAGCACATACCCAAGGTCAGGTGGCTCTGTGGCTCCCCGGTGTCACTCCCCACTAGCACAGGTTCGGTATGATGCAACAGCAGTCAGGTGGGACTGGTAGCAGTGACTCCCTGGTGTGAGTGGTGCGCGCCGGCTCCCAATACAGTCCTCCAGTTCCATGCCCCGGTGTTGCCACCAGCTAGTGTGGGTTCGGTGTGAGTGCAGCAGCAGTCAGGTGGGACTGTGAGGTGCCTCCCTGATGTGAGTGGCTTGGCATTGGCTCCAGTCCCCAACACAGTCCTCTAGACAGTTCTGTGGCTTCTTTGGTGTTGCTCCCCGCTAGTGCGGCTCCACTCCAGCATGGTGCAGCAGCAGTTGGGTGGGAGTAGTGGCTCCCCGATGTGAGTGGCTGGCTCTTCAACACAGTCCTCTGATTCCAGGCAGTGGTAGTGGCCCGTCCGTGGGGACAGTTTTTTGGGGATGGACCTTTGTGTGCGGTGGTGATTTGAGTCCAGGCAAAACAAGTGTCCCAGACTCAGTAGTTCCAATGCCAGCCACTGGAGCAGCAGTAGAAGAAGACTGGTGGAAGCATGGCTCCCTGGTCACCTTTTCTGACCACCCAGCAAACGGAGACACTGGAGGCAGTCCTAGTGAATGACCATGGAATCAAGATCGCGTTGGGAGTTGGAATTGCCGGGTTGTCCTGCTGCTGCAATACCTGACTGTATAGCGGAGATCAGGTGGTCAGAGAGGGGGCTTCAGCCCTTAGCCTCCCCCAATGTCCACTTCTGGCTGTCACTTTGCCTCATGAGCTGTATTCTCTGCACTGTACCACATGTACTGCAGTCATTGCATTGTGCCACCTGTACTGTAGTGTCATCACTGTGTAACATGTACTGCTGTCACTGTGCCTCATGAGCTGTATTCTCTGCACTGTGCCACATGTACTGCTGTCATTGCATTGTGCCACATGTACTGTAGTGTCATCATTGTATAACATGTACTGCTGTCACTGTGCCTCATGAGCTGTATTCTCTGCACTGTGCCACGTGTACTGCTGTCATTGCATTGTGCCACATGCTTTGCAGTAATTGGACTGTTCCAAGTTTAATGTCATCACTGTGCAGTATGCACTGCTATCACTGTCAGCTGCTTCGTGATTCCTGGTGGGGAGTGTTGGAGTACAGCAGGCAGCTCCACAAAGAAACAAAATCTGGTTAGATCCACCGTAGCTGCATAATGAAGTTAGTGAAGTTGTGTGGAATTGTTAAGGATGTATGGAGAAACAACACAATGATTTGTAAGTAGTAAGATTTGTTTTAGTTTCTGTTCTAAGGAAGGCATACACGTTATTAGGAAAATACATGGAGGTGTACATTTTAATGGAAGGAATAGGAAGCACTGTACATTTACAAAAGAACCCCAGAGCAAATGCCACTGATGTATGTGTTATCCCAGATGATATTGGCCGGACAGCCAAATTTTAAAGAAAACAAAATTGCACATACCCCAATAATGCAAAGCATTGTGGAAAACATATGCAAATCCCTATGATGGTACAGAAGGTGGCAGTACATGAAAAAGTAATGGCTGGCATATGTTCAGCTGTGGGATTATTTACACGGGTTTTTTTTGTTTGTTTTTTTTTAGAGAAACAGGGTTTTTGTCCATGAGGTGATGTAAGTTATATTTAAGCAATGTGTTGATGTCTGGAAGTCAGGTATAATGATGATGGACTGTTAGCAGAGAAAATGTGATAGTAACTTTCAGAGGGGGTCACTTTTGATCAGGGCAAGGTAGTTATGCTTGTGATAAGGGGAATATTAGGAAAGTATGAGGTCTATGCAGAAGTGGAGTACAAATATGCACAGTTTTATAAGTATGTGCTCAGAGTGCAGGCAAATGTGTTATAAAGGTTTATTTTAGAAATAGGTAAAAATAGATATACCTGCAATTGATAGAAAGATAGATAATTACATAGACATGCAGGCCCTGTCCTCACTACACTTGGAAAAGCTGTAATGGATTCAAACCGTTACAGTCTGTAAACATCACAGTGTGTCCACACTGCCAGTGAACAGTGTGGATAATGGTTTGAAAACATTACAGCCTGTCCACACTGAGTGCGATAGTGTGTGTGGTCTCAACCCTGTAGTAGCAGTGCACATCCCATGGTGCACTTGGTAATGACAGCTGCATTTTGAGATGCCCTCCTACATGTCCTATGGAGTGCTGTGTATATGGCACAGTCATATTATGTAAATAACCATATTTCACTGTTATGAGACACACTTATGTTGTGGAGGTGACAGAGAGAGGTTTGAGGGAGGGGGAGCTCTGTATGTTGAAATCGGGGGCTACGTCAGTGAGAGGGAGGAATGGGAGGTGGAGAGAGAGAGAGGAGACATGGCATCAGTTCTGCCAGTATTAGGGCACCTGGGCACAACAGACGTTCATGTACTGCTGCTGTATGGCTGAAGGCAGACCATCTACTACTGCCTTCAGAGTTCCCCACTGCTCCACTGTACACAGTGCCACACATCTATTGTCTACCTTAGCAGTGCTCCATGATGCACTCAGGAGCTCCACTTGTGTTCACTACTGACACTGCTCTGCAAGTAGTATTGCTGCCACATCACACATGGGCAGGCAGGTACTCCCAACACTTGGTACTGTGAGAAGAGTAATCAAGGGCAGTACCCAGATACCATCAGAGGTGGCCCTTGGGGAGGCAAGTGCAGACAGAGAGGTAGGTTAGGTGGGGACATGGGGGTACACCTGGAGGGGGTGCGCATACAGCTGTCAGGTTACTGTGGTATGGAGGCATCCCAGTATTGCAGCCTGCACCCGTGCTCCACACTGCCATCTGCATATGTATTGGTAGCCTCTGATCTTCCCGCATGCAGTGAAACAGTGCTGCAATATGTGCAGGTGTAGTGGGAGACAGGAGGCTACATGGTGGAGCATTTAGACACAATTGCCACTAAAAAACTGATAAAGGTGTAAAGCTGTAAATAAGAGTGAAATAACCACACTGGTATGCACACCACAAAGTGGTTCTTGGAAGGATACAGATAGGGGATGGCTCAATTAAAGGAGTAGTCCACCCAGAATTTGCAAAAACATATGTTATGCAGAGTGTTTTGATCGGTATGTAAAGTCCTAGTGTGTCCTTCCCTCTCTCCACTATTAGGAGTTTTTCCTAAATTAGGCTGCTATCTTTAGGGTAGTTTTATGATCCCTGGGGATCTCCATCACAAATAGATTTATTGCCTTTTGCTTCCTACAATGCACCCTGACTCATGTGACAGTGACGTAGCCAGGCCCATAGATTTAGCATATGCAGTGCTTTTTAAATCAGTTCACAACAGCAGAGCTTTGTAACTGTTCTTATCCAGTGAGCACAAATGGCAACAGTTACAATTTAGCAGATGCCTGAGAGCTACCTAACTGGGGTTTCTGTAAGAAAACAGCTACTAAATAGCTCTAATTCACTATTTGTGTTTTTTGGGTGTGTCAAGTCTAGCTAGCAGTAATATGTGTTTTCATTTTAAAATTTAATTTCATCAAGCTACACACAACAATAAAAAGCACAGAAATTGCCCCAGATTGTCACTGCTATAATTAGTAAAGACTACAGCAGTTTTCTTACAGAAAACTCACTCAGTTAGCTCTAAAGTATTTGCTAAACTGTAAATGTAGGTACCAGCATTCTTTTTTTTTTTTTAGCAGGAGAGACACACTAAAGCTTGTTTACAGGTGTGACCTGGGAGCACAAGAAAATTAAGTGATTTGCTCAGGGACATTCAGTATGCATGTGGAGGCTGTGGGATTCAAACCCAGAACACCAGGTTTGCAGCACAGAGCCTTAGACCACCGCACTATACTGCCTCCTGTATTCTAATAGATAGAACTGTCAGTTAGTGCTGATTTTGCTCTGTGACATGATTTTCATTTTTTTTTGGTTACAAATGTGAAGTATCTTTTTAATAAAGTATAAAAATATGTATGTGTTAGTTATTTATGTTGGTGAATATTTGTTTTATTATTTGAAAACATGGGATACACTAAATGTGTAGTGCAATGAACCATTGTAAAATGGGATCAAATGTGTAGCTGAAATAGTCATTGTGATCACGTTGTGTTCATGCTATACCACACACAGGATAAAAAGTGACTTTAAAATATTTTGCAGTTTCTAGGCTGCAGCTTCATACCATATGCTTCATTTGTAATAAAAAATGAAAATCATGTCATAGACCAAAATCCATACTAAATGCTAGCTCTACCTAATAGAAAGCTGGTACCTACATTTATAGTTTAGCAAATACTTGAAATCTAACGAGTGTTTTTTTCTGTAAGAAAACAGCTAGAGTCTTAACTAATTATAGTGCTAATGATCTGGCCAATTTCTGAGCTTTTCTGGTTGTGTATAGTTTGATGAAATTAAAAGTGTTAAAATTAAAACACTTCTGCAAGCTAGACCTGACACACACAGAAAACAACAATAGTGAATTGGAGCTTAATTTAGTAGGGGATTTCTTACAGAAACCCCAGTTAGCTAGCTCTCAGGTATCTGCTAAATAGGCTAATTTAGGAAAAACTCCTAACAGCAGACAGAGGGAGGGACACACTAGGACTTAACATACAAATCAAAACACTCTGCATATGTTTTTGCAAATTCTGAGTGGACTGTGGACTACTCCTTTAAAACTGCAAGCTCAGTAAAAAATATACACTGCAGCCTCTTGCTATACTGACATGCTTCGGCTGATGCAAAATACAGAGTAAGGTGGAGGGGGCAAGGTTGGAGGATATGTCTGAATAACACCATATAGCCACCAGGAGGGACTTTGCATCTCTTGGAATGCATTTGTGAAAATGTGTGACCAGGAGAGGAATGTAAGCTGAGCCAATTCTGTTTAAACAAGTGCTGTATAGGGATGCAGTTTCAGGCTTTTCCTTCTGAAGCTTAAGCTCTGATGCCCCAGGCAGCTCTAATAGTCAATTGTTCCAGCATGATAGCTCCACCTCATGTCCCTCCCACATGAACCAAAAAAAAAAAAAAGGTGGGGTGGATCTTTAGGAGCTTCTTGGGAGGAGGTGGGGGTGGATCTTACTCCCCCCAAAAAGTTAATGCTGCCTCCCACTATTCAAGTTCCAGTTCTTGTACCTCCCACTTAAGAAAGAAAATAGTGCACTGCAACCATTGACTGACATGAAAGTGTATTCATTTGAGGGTGGAAAACATTTCTTGGAGGAGGGTAAGGCGGAGGAGACTATGTACACCTTCAGTCAGTTTCATGGACAGAAAACATGACATCACTCCTTTTGTACATGCAAAACGTATGCAGGCTCCGCCTACTGAAGCAGTAAAAATGTGTTTTAAAACAGCCCTAGTTTGGGCTTCTGCCACTACATTGACCCCCACTTACCAGGGCAAATGAATAATACCTACTCAAAACCATCCTTCATCATCTCCCCCAGGTGACACCATAGTCATCTGTGGTAGAAGGACCTAATATACATCTATTTACAGAAACTTCTACTGGCACAGCTGTTTCTACATCGAGTGCATGCTCACTCCTATCAGCAAGAGGGCTGTGCTAGTGACCGTCTCTGGGAGTGGACTGCTGCCTGGTTCTGCCACATGTTGTGAAGGAGGTGCTACAGGGACCCCCCTGACCATGCTCCCACAGCAACCTGCTCCCTCCACTCTGGAACACCACTAGTAATACTTGTACACTTCAATACTCAGAAAATAAGGAATATTAGTTAATAATCCATCATGTTACATAAATTGAGTAATGTCTTGCTTGATTGAGAATGCTTGTGCATTTGCTAAATTCTTTACTGATTCTCCTGTCATAAACTGCTTTGTACCTATACATGAAAAACTTTATTTTTCTGCTGGTCTTCCAGTGCCAGATAGGGATTTTAGGGGATGAGTAATTTTACTATCCCACCATCCAACTACACTGAATGATCTGAAGTGGAGACATGCTGCTCAGTGTGAGGAGAACAGAAACTTCATGGACACAAATACACAGCAAAGATCTAAAGAACGGAAACCCTGCCACCAGCAAGCAGTGTTGAACATTAACTGCTACTCCCAGTTCACTCCTTGGCACATTTACAGAACTTGAATGAAAATCTTTATTTAGGAAAATAATACCATGAAGACTGAGCGCACCACCCAAAACCACGTGGATGTCAACGGGCTGCTTCTGGGTCTTGACATTCGCAATATGGTGGTGCACTTTATATGCTCTGTGATGAGGCATTGTCATTCTAGTCTTTCCTTCTAGTTCTGTGACTAAGGACACAGAACTAGGGGGAAAGACTAGAATGGCAATGCCCCATACAGCCACCTAGTGTTAGTACATAAAGCATGCTGCCATATTGTGGATGTTGAGACCTGGAAGTGGACCATTGACATCCACATGTTTCATGTAGTACTCCCCACAGCATTTTTACATTAAATAAAAAAAATACACTTTCTTCACACCAGTGGAGATTATGGATTACTTGTGATTCTTTGCCTGGTTCTGTGTGCATTTTCACAGTGTGAGTGCTTCTAGGCTTGACCTTGCTGTTCAGAGTAGTCAGCCACAAGTGTGTGTGTGGATGGGGGTTCCTGCTGTGTGGGAGTCACAGAACTAGTGTGTCCTGGTGTGTGCTGCAGGGGGAGTGGTGGTTCTGTGGAAAGGGGGTTCCTGCTGGAGGATGCACATCATCAGTCAGTTGAGGGGATCCATGGGAAGGGGAATGCCGGCTGTGAGGGTGCGTGGCTAGACCACTGTAGCCTAACCCTTAACATAAACTCCCTTTACATCCCACCAAACCTCTTTTGAGGAAAGGAGGGGTTCCAGATGTCGGGTGGAGGCACACAACCAGTATGTTTTACAGTGGCATCCAGCTGCTGGGGATGACTGGTCTGTGGGAAGGGGGTTCCAGCTCTGGGGCAAGACTGGTCCATTACCCCCACACTTGAGTTTCCCTCTCTTTACAACTCAGAAAACCCCCTCTCTCATGCTACCTGTGCTCCTTTAACAGCCCTCTCTGACACCCTCCACCACCTCTCCTCTGACCATTAAAACCCTTCATCCACAGCAAATGTGGCACCCCTGTCCCTTTGGTCAGTTGATACCCCCTCATATCCATTACACATACCCTCCCTGCATGGCCCCCACTGACACCACCTCCCAGACCCATGACACACCTACCCACCTACCTACCCCATAAGGGCTGTCCAGACACTTTCCCTCCACAGGCCTGCACAACCCCAGACACTAACTTCCTTGCCCTACCTTTGTTGCATGACACTAGCTAACCCTTCTTCCACAGCCCCAGATACTAGGCACACATCTTTAAATGGCCCCTGACACTGCCCGCTACTTCCTCCACATCCCCTCACTCTAGCCCCTCCATTCACAACCTGACACTAACTCCCCTCCCCACCTCTTTCCTCCAGCCCCCCTCACCCCACAGTCCCCCCAACATCCTCAGTCCCTCCACAGTCCCCTCCAACACCCTCGCTCTCTCCATAGTCTCCCACTAGCCCATGGTCTACCACCAGTGATACTGACCAAGAAGATTCGAGAGGTGAACCTGATCAGGGGCCTAGAAGGGTAATGCAATGGCAGGGAAGGTTCCAGCTACAGAGAGAGAGTGTATGGTTGGGGGAATGCTGGACTTGGGGTTGGTCCAGATGCAGGATGTGTTTGGGGGGTAGAGGGTGGTCAAAGTGTAGGGTGGTGGTTCAGCTTCAGGGAGGGTGGTAAGGAGGCTGGTTCAGCTGCAGGGATGGAAATCAGCTAAGATGAGGAGAGTGGTGTTGTGGGGGATAGAGATGCAGAGTGAAAATGAATTCACTAAAACCTATTGGCTGCTGTCATGACACTGTCATAGAAACAATGTTGTTGTTGTCCCTGTCCTATGCTCTTAACTCAGCTGTCCCTTCAGTGATGACATGTTTACTTAGTCATTGTTGCTATGGCAACATTGTTATTTATGGCTCAAGACTGGCATCTAGACCATTAACCTTCACCATGCATTTACACTAAACGGACCTTTTTATTTGTTTTCCTAGTCAGACAAACTTGCTAACTAGTGACTAGCCAATACTGAGGTCAGCATGATGTCAGGAGTTGACATACATTTTTGCCAACTGTGCAGCTGTTCTTGACATGGCCTCACAGCTCTGCAGCAGAACAGATGATTTTGAATGTCTGCAAGCTGAACTGGAACATAAACTGACTGTGGACTGATGATCAGATTGCAGAAGGACTATCCGAATATAAAACCAGGTATAATAAAAAAATGTAAACAGCTAGTTTGACATTTTTTATTCACCTTTCTAAAAAAGCAATAAGGTACTCCTAGGGGTTGCATTATCCATATGTTAATCACACCCTAGGAATATGTGGCACTCAGCTTCACCTTATGCCACATTACACCCAAAGAGTGTGATTTACATATGGTTAATGCAACCTCTGGTCATTCCTTATTGCTTTCATATTTCAGGTCTGTCACAGAAGATACTTGTTCAGTTGTGATCAAATTTGATATCCTTAGGCTCTATTCAGTTTCTGGAAAATTTAGCAGAACAAGCAGTACTTCACTGAAAATGAGATCCTTCATCTTCGTCTGACAACCTTGGGTAAGTAAATAGTTAAATAAAGTCATTACTCTAAGATACACCCGCATGTAATCATCCTTATGACCCCCAGTTTTGTATAAATAATTACCTTGAAAAATGGACAGATTGTACTTGTATGTTGCCTTAAAATCTACTCAGAAAAAACTTCATTTCCCATAACCCTTGGCCTCTTGGCAGGATATTATACTGCCAGGTGATGCACTTCCTAGTTCACTCCTAGTTTGAAAACACAGTGGGCAGTTGGAGCTGCTTTGTCAGACCTGTCCAGAGTAAATATTCTGTAGAGACTTTCAGGTATCTTTTCTACAGTTTTGTGAAAAGCTTAACTTAGAAAAGTGTTTATTAATCTAGAAATAGTTCTAGAGCATCTCTTAGCTTAAATACATTGTATTTTTTATGTAGCTAAGTATTCTAACTGCTGTGGTGGGTCAGATTTCATTCATACAGAGATTCATCACTTGCTGTATATGTTAATTAGTGCATTCTTTGTTTTTACTGCAGTTTTAAAGTTTTGTCTAACAGACACTGGACTTTCAAACTAAGAACTGTTTGTGACTGCAGTTATTTGAATGTATACCAACACATGGATACTATACCATATCTTTGTGTGTGGGGGAAGGGGCACCTGAGGCTTTCTCCTACAGGTTTTGAATTCAAGCGTAGTATTGTAATCCTTCTGGGTGTACAGTATACAGTATGTTGTAAGCTTGGGTTCTATGTTCTTAGATAATTTACTTTCTTAATCCCATGCCACTTAAGCAAAAAAAAAATATGGGACAGAAGGTCAACATCAGGGGCAGATCTTAACAAAATATTAATATTAGCTGAAGAAATTGTTGTGGCTTTGTGTGAATTGCATTTTGTGAAAGAGGACTGGACTATACCACTATGACATGGATTATATGTTTATATATACTGTTACTTTTGTAGTGCTCTTTTTAAAGTATTTATTTTTTTACTGTGTGACCTTCAGCCAATCACTTAACCTCTAGTCCACCCAGTTGTAGACGTTTGTATTTAGAAGTGGGATCACACTAGAAATGAGATCTATCTTAAGTAAGTAAACCACATTCTAAATTAAAAACACATAAAAAATTCATAATATTCAGTAGGAGGGAATGTGGATTTTTTCTTTTACTCTGTCTTTTGGCCCCACCCCAACGGCCTTACCCTGTGTACTCCTGGTGACCACACAGCCACAACACCTTGACCCAGGCTACCTTACAACTAGTTAGCCTAAGCTGCGACTGAAGCAGGGCAGATCTCCCAGGAGCACTTGCAGTTGTTGGGGTACAGGTGGCTGTGTGGGGCTCAAATGTAGCTGATGTTATCCTGATGGCTGGGACAATTTTTTCCTCTGTACCTCACCAAGGATGGTGGGTGCTAGGGTATCACTGCATATCTAGTTTTTCTGCTCTTTAAAACCTTTCACTTACACTAACCTATTTCTGTCCCTCTTTTGTTTTTATAGGTCTACACATCCCCCTACAACCTATCAGATAAGTATTATTTTCCTTTTTATCAGTCCTATCTGTCTTATCTCTTTCAAGAACTATGGATAATTTGTGACCACTCTCTTTATTCTTATTTTACAGGTGTTCCTTCTACAGCATGTTTTCTAGATCCCTGCTGTAAGTTCATCAAGAACCAGGTAAGTGCTACCTTTAATTACTGCCTTTTCTAAACTGTTGTAAACTGTAATGTGGAGATTAAGAGTTTTCCCTAGGCCCCACGTCTACTACTTTTTTCTGACCCTCAAACCATTCTGTCCATACAAAGGGATGCCTTGCCTATTAGATAAGCAGAGTTTGATTTGGCTGTATTGGGTTATTTAAGCAATAATGCATGACAGGGTGTGGGTTGTGCTGGGATAACCTCACACCTGGGTGGTTGGGTGCAAGGCCGCAGGCAGAGTGCATCCAATGTTCCAGAAGTGAGGTTATCCCAGCACAATCCACACCCTGGAGTGCATTATTGCTATTATACAATGGTTCATTGTTATACAAATTAAAAAATATATATATGTTTTTAGTGATTTTATGGCATCCAAATGCTCATCAATAAATGCTCATCATCCAAGGCATCCAAAAGCAATACAGTGAGGTTGTGCTGGGATAACCTCACTGTGCCAGAAAGACACACTGACCAATCAGAGACCAGAAATTTTCTTGCCATTGTATAATTGTGTGTAATTACATAGTAACACTGATTTGGTAGATCTTGCACTGATCTCACTTTGGTAGAGCCGCCATAAGCTTTGTACTGCCCTCTCTGTGGAACAAACTTCAGAAAGCAATGAAATTGAGTTCTCTTGTTAGCATGACCACCTTCAAGACTCTATACTCCCACCTTATTTAGGAACCTTGCAACTGTTTTCCATGACCATAGTCTTGTCTATGCTCATTACATCTCCTGGCCATAATGCATTGACAATGTCTTATCACCCTTCCTACTCACTTCCCAATGAATTCCATCTGTATACTTACACTCCAAGTAACATTCATTCTGAGCTTTAGCTTCTCTATCCTGCTCTGATATCCATCTGCTATTATCCTCCCTTCCCCTACATGGTGGACATCCCCTATATCTGATGGCGGACTGAGCTCGACTGCCCTCTTCTTAGCTTCACATAGGTCAACCTCCACTCCTTACCTATAACACCTAATCCCAGCTAGTTATCCACCTCCCTCTGTAGTCTCTCCCCCCCCTCCCTTGCACACCTGATACCATCCCGGTTACTGCCAGTGAGAACTCCTAAGGTATAGAAATCTGTTCATACGAACTGGTTATTACTCCTCCCCCCTCCAGTTCTTCCTTTTTCCTCTCCACGATGCTCCAGACTGCAGAGATACACTCAACATTACTGTAGCTATGTATGTGTACCTATTACTGGTATATAGTTCTCAATAGATATGTTCACCAGTGTTTTAGCTCATTTCTTGGCACCATGACCTGTGCATATGCATATTTTATGCGGTATGTATATATCTGTGTATATATATATATAAATATATATATATATATATATATATACACATACATATATATATTTATATGTATGGTTTATTTTTTCCCTTTTACCTTGACCTTGTTATAACCAGGTTCATCTTGCAAATGAGCCTTGCTCAATGATGCTCACCTGGATAAATAAAGATTTTGATTGATTGATTGATTTTTTGATTGAAGCTTGGAAAGAACTCTAGGTTCATCATGTCCCCCTAACCCACAGCTTGCTTAGTAGGGATGAATAAGTATGATGTTATAATGTGTACTGTAAAGATTTCTCTACCCACTGTACTACCCAGTAGGGGTGCATGACCATTCTGTCAGCTCCTATTGAGGGAACCAGTTTCCGGTTCTGGATGATGGCTGCACGCTGTGTTGCTGTGGAGTAATGACTCAAGCAGGGTTTGCTCAACACGAATAACTCACTTAGAACAGGTATGCCACCTTTGCCTCAATAGTGAAGTGAGCATATCTTTCCAGTCCATCTTGTGCCATCTTCTTGGATACTGTGCTTTTGCCGTCTGTATTTTTTGTTTCAGCTCATCTCCATGGAATGCTTGAGGTGGAGTAGCCCTGCGTACAGGCTGAAGCTCAACCGGCCCCGAGGGGGGGAAGAAACTGAGGGTGCAAGCATATAGACTGTATGGAAGAAATGAGGGAGGACTTTTAAAAGAAGCAAGAAACAGCGTACAAGGAGGCTAACTTTGTTTTTTTTCAGATGTGTTACAGTGGGAAGTGACACAGGTCGAAGATATGGATTGAGAGAAGTGTAACGTAGGAAATTTCCTATACTTTTGAACATACAGTTATTGGATTGCGTACTCCTTGAAGTGATACCATGTCTGAATTTTAATGAGTGCTATAGCAAAGTGACTAAGTGTGATATCTTGAGATACTTGATATTGTCACAAAGTGCTTTAACCATGACTGGCATTTTCTCCTTTTAATGTTTTTCAGTGTTTTTTTTAATGTTTTAAACTTTTTTAAACTCTTCGTTTTAAGTTTTATGTTTTATGCTCCATTTTCTGCATTTCAGATGAATTAGTAAAATCTCCTCAGGGGTTTTATTACAGAGCAGTGCCTGAGTTATTGAAAAACAAAGATATAGGAAGTTCTACAGTTTTACAGTTCCCTTGACCAGTGTTCATATACTAGTAAATTGTGAGGTACTTCTACTGCTAATTAGTGATTGAATTGCTAGCACTCTGTTTTCATGAGTGCCTCATTTCTCTGAATTTTTAAAATTACTTAATTGAGAGCTGCACTCTCCACCTTTCATATCAGTTGTTTTTTCTTGACATACTAACACACTCGCGTGCAGGTTGCAGGTATAGGAAAAGAACCTTCTGTTTGGACTCCGTACAAGCTTTATAGGTTTGTTATGGATACAAGGCTGATTAGTGATGTCCTATGAGTGGGTTTCACTCTGAATTTGTTAAACTATATGGCCATAAACTGTTTTATTTCTGACTGTTGGCCAAGAGCAGTCATTTGCGCTGAGTCCCATTTGCTATTCGGCTAAAGTTCTTCCCTTGCTGTTATTTACTAGTTTGATTATTAAGCACAGTCCAGAAAACCTGGGGCTGAGGAATGTTTGGGAGTCTGACTTCTAATAGTATTAGCAATTTGTATTATACTGATAAATAGATAATCCAGTTATATGTAGAATTAGAGGAAAATTCTATTGTATTGCTAGAAGGAGCTACATCATGTACGTGTAACCTTTAGAACTGAAAATAACTATTGCCTAATGAATCCAGTTAAATATTAGTTCACAGTGATTTTAAGGACTGTGGTTGTGAGCTATCTGTGATATTTAAAGTCTGGGCTCCTGTAGATTGGTTAATTGATCTGTCTAGCCTCATCTAAGATGGACTGATGAGTATTTGTCCTTAAGTGAATAGAGTTTTCTGTCTGGCTCACTCCATTCTCTACCTCTGTCTCTACCCGTGTCTCTACCTAGGGGTTCTTTCAGGGGTGATACCCCATTTTTTCTTCTTTGGTTCCTAGTAAAAACCATCATTCCTTTCTTTGAATATCCTGGTAGCTACAGTTCGACTATAGAATGCAGTACATGAAGGTAGAGACAATGTGAGAGTATCAGATGTTAAAAAGGGGAGTTTACAAATAAAAATTATGGACCATTTATCGATCTGCTGTGGGGAAACTTCAACCCCTAGATTAACTCTGTCTGCAGCATTGCATTCTACAGCCCCAGCTGCCTTAAGTGGGCCAATCGGAGGATTTGACAGTAATTCAGATGAACTTATGTCCGAGGAGTATTTAAATGGTAAAATAGAAGGAAGCAGGAGGGAAATAGGTTCCCATCATGAAGGGTTCCAGGAGGAAGACAAGATCCTAGACATATCCTCCTGTTCCCTTCAGCTTTTCCATTTACTGCAAGACAGTACTCATGAGAGATCATTGCCTTTGATCAAGTCACTATATGACTCTATGGAATTGGGGGGAAAAGGGAAGACTAGTGCAATACAGTCTATGTCACAAAAATGAATTGGAATTGATTATAGAGGACTTACATTACACCACAGCAGGATTAAAACAACTAGATAAGCAAGATCCTTATATGGGGTTAAATGTGGGACAAGATGGGAGAATTTTGTGCGAGGTATGTAAACAAAGAGACAGCGGAATTATTGAAGAACCCTGCATCAGCTTTTCTTATTACTATGGACCAGCTACTAACTAACAAAAATGCAATAGAGAGCATGAGCAATGGGGTCACTTTTATTAGAGACAAGATGGACCAGATTTGTCAACACAGGGATACCCTCCTCAGGGGGGAGGATACTTCACAAATTTCTGAAGGTACAAGAAAAGAGAAAATAAGACCAGATTTTAGTCCTCTATCTTTCCCAGAATCCCCAAGGACAACAGAAAGGAAAAAGAAAACTGATAAACCTACTAGAGATAAGAAAAACACAAAAAAGGAACAAACAGAAGTGTAAGAAGTGAGAGAAGTCTCAGAAAAGAGTAGATTGTAATAATAGTGTAAACAGATTGGGAAATAAAGATAAGCTAAATCAATGCAAAATACAGAACGAAAATAAATTTGAACAGCTAGTGGGTGTGGCAGAGTTAGATAGAGAAGGTAAAATAGGTAACGATTCAAATAAAGGTTTGTTGAACTTGGCCTCGCAGGTAGAGAGAATAGAACAGGAATTGGTGAAGTTCAATCAGCAAGCTGATGCAACTATAAAAGGTAATCATCAGCCCAATAGTCAGCAGGTCTTTCACCAACATTCGCAGCAAGAACAATCATGTCAGTCAGAGGGTGGGAGTAATAATAAGTTACATTATAATGTTGTCCCGTTTGAACAAGGTGAGAAAGATGAACTGGCTTTACATGAAGATCAAATTCAGGACTTGTTCCCATGCATCAGACTGTATGGTCCTGAGAACTGGTGGAATTGGGGGAATAATGATGATGGAAGGAGAAGCTTTAAGGTTTTAGAATACCTGAACGAAAGGATTGGGACCAATTTAATTGAAGATGATACAATATAAATAAAGAATACTCAAATAACCTCTGCAACCATTATAGATATTTTCTTGGTTTCACCCAGATTGGCAAATTATATCTGGATTAATTATGAGTCGACTCAGGAAAATGGTATTGTACTTTTATATCCAAACAGAGAGAAGTTTAATAAAAATTTCGAGCATCAGACTGAGGAGAACAAGCAGATTATTTTAAATATGTTTGGAATGGAGAATTTAAAATATGAAAATGAACATAAGCTAATGAAAGTGCTAAGTAACTTTTTACTAACTTTTAGCTATAGAAGTCGAAGAGTTATGGACAATCTTGGCCAGAAGAGCTAACTTAGATAGTCAGGTGGTTATTCAAGTTTCAAATCAGAAGCTAGCTGAGGCCATACTATCCAAAACATCTCAACTGGATGCGTTGGGTCTTTACCTAACAGATTCATGTTTTTGGGGAACTACTGGGATGACCATACACTAAGTGATATCAGTCAGGCAACAGGTAATGGTCTCTTGTCACCAATACCATTGGCAAATAGGTTTATGTACCTTGCCAGATATCAGGAGGAATGACTACCTAGCAATAATGAAATGGCTATAGATCCTCAGATCTGGCCAACCACCTGTTTTCTATTTCTATCTTGGAATATTGTAGGATGGCAAAATAAAATGATGGATGAGGAGTGTAGAAACTTTTTGTATAGTTTGATGTAATCTATGTCCAAGAAACATGGCATACGATGAATGATAATTTACAGTTTAATGGTTATGAGTGTTTTCAGTCCCTGGGAGTTAGAAATACAAATTTTGGAAGGAGCTCAGGTGATCTGATTACCTGGATTAAGGTGAGAAGTTTTACGATAACAACAAGCTGGAAAACTTACAGAAATTTTCTGGGGACTTATTTAAAGTGGACTGGGCAAGAGATAATGATTATTAACACCTATATCACTCCAGAGAATTCATTATACTATTCAGAATTACTTTGGAAAGATTTCAATGAACTTATAGTGGAAGTTTACCATGATTTTTCAAGGGCAGAGCTCATGGTAGTGGGTGATTTTAATGCTAGAATAGGTGCCTTTGATGGCACCTTAGATAATTCTCTGTTCTCTTACGTTTACCAGGAGGCATAATTGGACAAAGGCATGCAAGGATCAAAAAGTGAATAATTCAGGTAGAAAGATGATAAAGATATTAAAAGAACACATTTATCCTCTAAATGGCAGATTCCTGGGAGATAAGGAGGGTAAATACACCTTTGTTTCTACAAGATGTGCATCTACTATGGACTATATTTGTTGGACAGGATCTGTGGATCTTTGAAAGATCTGACAATTTATATGAGAGCAGAAAGTGACCATTTTCCTATAGTATGGAAAACAGTAGTCCCAAAATACTGGCCTGACCTCATCTGATGACTCTTTTAGGTTTACAGAAATAAGAGCAGCCAAAAAGTTGGTATAGAAGAAATGTTTTTAAGGCAACATTTCTTCCCTGATTAAAAATCATATCTGAATAAACCAGTACAAATACTTCATGCCCAGGATTGGACAGCTTTATCAGACAAATGTGCCTATTATTCAAAGAAATAAAAATAAAATGGAAATATCAGTAACTGAGAAATCTAGTGCGGGAAGAAAAACTTGGTTTGACAAAGAATGTAGGACTGGAAAGTAAATATTAGGAATTACAGAGATTTTACTGTAAACATAAATCTAGAGAAAATTGAGGAGTTAAACCAAGAAAAGCGAAGTTATAAGACTCTGTTGGGTGAGAAGAAGAAAATATATTTTTAGTTGCAATGGGAGCAAATGCTAAAGGCAGTAGAGAATAAAGATGCCAAAACTTTCTGGACATTGGTGGCAAAAGGAATAAATAATTATAAAGCCAATATTGATGCACACATTTCAGAGAATAGATGGATTACATATTATGGGAATATATTTTATGATCAAGGGTAAACATTACTTACTTGCTCATTGCAGTTGTCCCTAACTCATCCGGTATCCATAAATTTTACGTTCGATGAGGTGCTTATGGCTATTTATTCACTGAAAAAAAATAAAACTGCTGCGACAGATGGGATCCCTGCGGAAGTGTATTTACCAGACCCCATTTGATGGGGCAGTTATTTAATGGTATTTTACAATAAGTGTTTGGAGGTGAATAAATACCCAGAAACGGAGAATGGTGCAAACCTAGCTCCTATTCATAAAGAAGGCAGTCTTTCAGATCCAGCAATGTATAAGCCAATTAGTCTCTTAGATGTAAACCTGAAGATTTTTACTAGGATAATACTCCAGAGACTTAGAAAAGAAACGGAGTGGACAAGAGGGATTTCTATATATCAAGCGGGCTTTAGGCCTAATTATTATACTATTGATGACTTATATGTATAATCATCTAATAGAAAAATATGTTAAACTAAGAGGCCAAAATTTGTATGCAGTATTTACTGATTATGCAGGTGCTTTTGACAGTGTATCAAGGAATATTCTGTGGGAATCACTGATTAACCGAGATATTGACCAAGAATTAGTAAGAATCATGGCGCAATTATATTCTAATACCTGGGCCAAGATTAGATTAGGGTGTGAGGGGCAACTGTCTAGCCCTTTTGTTAGTAATAAAGGTGTAAGACAGGGTTGCCTGCTTGTGCCTTTACTTTTTGTACTGTATATTGAAAAATGTTAAATGATGTCATTTATACAGATCAGGACTCCCTCAAAAATTAGGAATATCCCGTGTCTGTTGTTGGCCTATGCGAATGATATTGTTATGTTTTCACTAACAAAAAAAGGATTACAGTCTAAATTGACTTTCTTATATAAAACTTCGTAATGTTTGAAACTAAAGATAAATATGAATAAATCGAAAGTTATGGTATTTGGCCAGAAGGACCCTAAAGGCAAATGGTTTATTGGTAAGGATGAAGTTACGATAGTACCGTCCTATATGTACTTGGGAGTAATGGTACAGGCAAATCAAGCCTGGTTCAGACAAGCAGACTTGCTCCAAGTTAAATTAAAAAATACTGTACAAGGCTTGAGCAAGTTTTATCGTAACTATGGAGGCATGAGTACCAGACCCCTGATTCATACTATTAAGATGAAGTATCAAACTCAGCTTCTTTATGGTACTGAAATTTGGGGGATTAAGGATCTGAATAGACTGATGGTACCACTTTTTAAAATCCTCTGTTATTTGTTTAAACTGGGGAATTCCTGCCCTGCGGCCTGAGGTCAGAATTCGGCATTTCAGATATAAATGCTTTAATGGAGCAAAAAAGGTTAAACTATTGGATTAAACTAACAAGAAGTGAGAAGACCAGATGGAAATACCACTGTTTAAAAGAAAAGGAAACGTGGCATAATCTGGGATTCTGTTATGGATATCGGTACAATGGTATACAAAAAGTATTGGAAAAACATAAATTATGTTATCTCAGATGGGCTGTGGAGCAAGGAATTACGATTAGTTTTAAATACAGAAAGTATATTGCCAAACGAATAAACAGCTACTGGGATGAGATTGATATGGAAACCGTCTCAGTCTCTCACTATTCACGTTGGTTTACAAGTAATAATTTTTACCATGGTTATAAACGCTACCTAGATTTAATTGCAGAGCCAAAATTGAGAGTGACTTTTATGAGATATAAATTTGAGCAGTTTAACAGTAATGTTCTGGACCTGAGATATAGAAATCAGGAATCCTATCAGAAGAATCGACTGTGGGCTTGGTCAGAGGAAGATTTACTTCACGTTCTGTGGTACTGCAAATGGTATGAGCAACAAAGGACTTATTGGCTGAGTCCTTTTTGTCTGAACTTTATAACAAAGATAAGGTTTTACTAACAAATATTTTGATGCATACAGAAGATGTATGGTCCCTGTTAAGGCTTCAAAGTACTTCTCCTCCATTGGTCAACAAAAACGAATTAAGATTATTTAAAGATGAGTAATTAACTGAAACTCTGATGAGAGTTATCTGTGGTATAAAAAATATATTTTTTTATGATTTTAAGAAAGATATTTAAACTATGATAATAAGTGATGAATGTTAGATCTTATGTTTTACTATTTATATTGTTGTATGTGTATTTCACTAGAAATTAATTGTAAAGGCTGTTTAGCCAAACAGTAAACTTGTTTACTTACTAACTTGTTTACTTACTAGCTCCTATTCAGATTTTTGGAATTTCCGATTCGAACTCCGATTCTGTTTTGCCCCCGATTAAAGCATAGGAATGGAATCTGAGGTGGAATCTGAAGTTTCAATTCTGCATCCAACTCCATTTAACCACAAAGTAAATCCCCCCCCACCTAATAACTCTAAGAAAAACCCTCCTCCCATCCTTGCCGCACTTCCCTTATCAGCTGGCTGGGGTTCCTGGGGGCTGAGGTGGCATAGAGGTTGTTCATCTGGCAGTCCACTCTATCCACTCCAGTCCCATTTATCGATGTCCATATCCATCAGGGCTACTGCCAACTAGCAGCCAGTCCATAAAAAAATGACCCCCGAGTTCCCAGCCTCCAAGGTGTACACTGTCCAAAAGCCCTTCCACTAATAGCCCCAGGACTCCCCAGCTGGCACTCAGCAGCACCAGCTGTATAAGGTATGAGGAAGGGCAGTTTTTTACAGAACTACATTCAGATGCAAAATCAGATTCTGATTCTGCATCCGAAAATGGTTTGTGGAATCCTTTGTTTTGGGGAGGGTATAAAACCCAAATCCTAAAAATGGATTGGAACCCACTAATTCTGTAGTTGTCATTTGAAATCTGAGCAATCCTGCTTCCTACTTTACCCTGTGTTTCCCTCAGAAATTTGAAATTTCTCCAGGCTTAAAGTACCTTGAAGGCCTATATTGTCTTCATACCTACTGTTTCTTTCTTTTTTTTTTTGCACAGTTAATTTTTATTGAAGTATAGAAAGAAACAAAACAAAATTCATCACAAGGTAAACATTATGCTCTATCAGAGAATACAGACATAGATACAGTCTTACAATACAGCATGGTGGTAATACATAATGTCCCTGTGCTTATCCGAGACATCGTACAAATAAAGGTGGTCGTGCCTTTGCCTGTCATGCGCCCTATCACTGGAACTCACTTCCTCTAACCTTACGCCAATCTGCATCCCACATCTCCTTTAAGAAAGAACTTTGACACTATCTCTTCTCCTCCTACATATACTCCTGCTTCAAACCACCCTAGCCCTTGCTCTCTAACTCCACCCTCCTCTCAGTTGTCACCTAGGAGCCTAGGATCCACTCCAACATTGGAACACCTCCTCTCAATTTCACTTCCTTATTTCTTACATTTCATCTTCCACTTTCCTTCTCTCCTTCCAGGTTTTCCTAACTGCTTTCTCCATCCTCTCCTAGCTTATCCTTTAACTGTCTTTGCTTGATGACTATCGCTCTCCACATCACCTTATCCCTTATTTGCTTGAGGAGTGTCTGTCACTTCATTTGACCTGATTGTATTGTCTTATGTAAATATTAATGCTGTATTTTGGTCTTACTACCTCAATTCCCTAATCTGACCTGATTGTATTTGTCTTATGTTAACTTAAATGCTTATTTTGGTCTTACTACCTCAATTCTTTGTCACATTGCTGCTGTTATGTAACTTGTACTATGTATCATGATGTTCTTTGAAGTTTGTCTCTGTACTCTCCCGGGTCATGCCTGAAAATAGTCTTTCTGGCTAGTGCACCTACTTGGTTAACAAAAAACGAAATAAATAAAAATAGGAGTTCAGATACATCAGGACATATTCATGAGTACTTTCTATACTTTTAGCCTGTTCCTTAGGTTCTTCACCCTCTGGGAGAAGTAGCAGGTTTTATTTCTAGCAGCGCCTATCCCCAGAGGCCTAGAGCGCTTTGCAAAAGTGTAGAAATTACAGTGTATCAATAAATAAACATATAATGATCATAAATCAACAGTTAAAACACATATGACTAATAAAAACTGTGCTGGAAGGGGCCTAAATGAGAAGACAGATTGATCCCCAAAGATTTTATTGAATAAAAAAGGTCCTCAGACACCTCTTTAAAGGTTGCCACCATGGGGGCTTGTTTGAGGACCTTCTGGAGTGAATTTCATAAGACCTGGCCTGCCACATCAAAGGCCCAGTCTCCCAAGGTTTTCAGCTTGGCCCTTGGTACAGCTAAGAGGCTCACCTTGGTGTAATGAAGAGAGGGTGACAGCGCATAAGGGTACAGGACATCTAATGGGTAACCAGGACCCAACTTCGTATGGAGCTGTATAAGTTAGCAAATCAAATTTAAAGGAATCCTCAACTCCCTTGCAGTAATCCTGCAGGACCTTCGGGCCTGATTAGGAAAACACAGTGAAGGAATTTTTTTGAATGTACTTACTATTTTGTAATTTACTTTTTATCTGGTTGATCCTGTGACCCTCTGTCTGACACGTTTATCTACTACATGTCCTAGTGTCTCCTCAGCAGGCCCTGTGATGACACAATTGATGGACTGAGCTGTGGGGGGGGGGACCTCTATGTGCCAGCAAGTCACTTAGATTGTATTACTGTGAAGGAGTGCATGTTAGTGCTTATTCTACCAGTACCAATTGCGCCAAGTGATAGGGTGTGTCCTTCCATTCTTCTGGAGGACACCAGCAGGGGCCACATATTCAAAAAATTAATGTGGGTGATAAGGGTGTTAGCCTGTGCTAACTGGGTTTTGCACCTAGCATGTGGGTGGAATCTATATTCAGAGACTCTTGTGGCACAGGCTAAACCCTTTCATGCCTGAGCTCTAACATAGTGCTGCGCCCATACAATTGATGGGCTCCCCCCTGCATGTGGGCACAGTGGCAGTTTCAGAGGTTTGTGTCTGTGGTAAACTGCACCTAAAAGGGTGCTATTTAACATCTTTACAAAACTAGTTTTAACTGGGCACAAACGCCTGGTGGTGAGATGGCTGTACTGCAGCCACCTGATCCCCCAACCTCCGAACCCCCTGCCTGGTGAAACAGAGGATGCCCTGGTGTCTAGAGGCACCAACACCCTCAAGCCCCATCACAGGTCATGTATACAATGCCCTGGTGTCCACTGTCCCTCCCTCCTGACTGCCCATCCTGGGAATGCAGTGTAGGTTCTGGTTTCTAGTGGCCACCTTGAACACTCATCTGGTGAGCATCACCTTAGCTCTGGTGTCCAGTAGTGGCCCCCCACCCCCATCACCTGTCTGGTGAGCATCACCATAAGCCTGGGTCTAATGGCACCCACAGCCCTCCATTCCCCATCCTGGTACTGTGACTGTCTACTGTAGTGTCTAGTTGCACCCCTCACCCTCTGATCCCTGTCCTACTACTGTTCACATCCTCCCTGATGTCTAGTGGCACCCCCACCCTCTGATCCCCATCCTGATACTGTGACTTCCTGCCCTGGTGTCTGGTGGCACCCCACACTCTGATCCCTCAATCCCATAGACAAAACCCATCATTGCCGGTTAGTGGCACCCCCCCACCCCTGAGCAGTCATCCCATTTCTGAGAAGATAGTCACTATTGACATGTGGCCCCCCCTCACATGATTCAGGAGCTCCCTCCAACTCATATGGCAGTCGGCAGAGAAGGTGAGAGGATGGCTGTGTAGGTTGCTGTAGAGGAATTCACTGCATGTTCCCATCCTGCCCAGTAAAGGAGGGCTTCAAAGGGTGCTGTGCTGGGTGTGGGTGGGGCGGTGGGGGGTTGTGGGACCACTACTGCTCACTGGTGCATCTATCATCTGTTATTCGGGGAGGGGGTGAGGGTGCAGGTACCAGTGCACACCAAGGATTCTGTAGGTGATGTGGGATGGGAGCTCAGGGTGGGGCGGGGCATGCCACTGGAAGAAAAAATTACTCACCTTAGTAATGTTGTTTCTTCTAATGGAGTCTTACTATATTATAACATATGCAGTTGAGACCCAGCCTTGAACTGCTCCGGAGTGAAGAGCTAACTTTCCACCAGGCATGGAATCTTGACCTGTTTCGGTTGAAAACCCTGTCTGTTGTTCTTCAAACTAAAACTGTCAGATCTTTATGAGCAAAACTCACTAAGGTTCTGTGTGGAAGCTGTAAACCTACACTAGCCAACTGGCTACTAAAATATTAACCCATTTTTTGGTCCCAAAACAAAGACTCAAGTAAGGGGATCCCAAAAATGAAAAAACACAACAGCAAACACCCCAGAAGGAGGGGTGAAGAAAACAAGGTGGGCAACTACTAAGTGCCAACAGTGCCCTATCCACCCACATCCCAAAACAGAGGTTCTGAGAGGGGCAGGCAGTGGGGGAGGTCATAATATAGCAAGACTCCATTAGAAGAAACAACATTACTAAGGTAAGTAATTTTTTCTTCAAACAACATGAAGTCTTGCTATATTATGACATATGCAGACTACACAGCAGTACCTCCATGGAGGAGGGACAGAACCTACTTAGGAAATAGGCTCTGAAGCACAGCTGTGCCAAACCGAGCATCGCTCCTAGCCTGGATGTCCAGGGAGTAATGCTTGGTGAAAGTGTGAACTGTTTTCCAGGTAGCTGCTTGACATATCTCTGTGATAGGGATGTCCCTGGCTGCAGCCAGGGATGCAGCTGTACCTCTGGTAGAGTGAGCCCTCAGGCCTGAAGGGGGAGCCTTACCCAGTTTTTGATAACAGAATTGGATACAAGAGATAATCCACCTGGCAATGGATCTTTTAGTGGCAGGTTTCCCTTTACCAACCTCACCATAAGTGAGGAACAGTTGGAGGGAGTCAAACCTATGACCCTTGGTACGCTCTATGTAGTAGCTAAGGGCTCTTTGACATCTAAACTGTGCAATCTCCTCTCACCAGAGGAGGAATGGTCAGTGAAGTACACAGGGAGAGACATGGATTGATTAAGGTGAAAGTCCGAGACCACTTTAGGCAAGAACTTTCTGTTAGTCCTGAGGACCACTTTATCCCTATGAAAGGAGATAAAATCAGGCTCCACTGACAATGCTTGTAGTTCCTATGTGCCTGGCAGAAGTGATGGCTACCAAAAACACAGTTTTCCAAGTCAAGTACTTAAGCTCTGCTGAAGACAAGGGTTCAAAAGGGGGTTGCATAAACTGGGCAATGCAAACATTAAGATCCCAGGCAGGGGCAGGGGCCCTGAATGGTGGGTTAGTATGAAACAACCTCTTGAAAACTTGAGAATACGGATGAGCTGAAAGGAAGAGGGTTTACCTGCTGATAAGAAAGCGAACCACGGCTGCCAGGTGCACTTTAGGGTAGCTGGTCTCAGCCAAAGAATTCAAATGTACCATATAATCCAGAACTGTGGGCAAACCGGCAGACTCTGGGGAAATATTCTTGCCAGAGCACCATATGGAAAATCTCTTCCATTTGGAATTATAAGTAGCCCTGGTGGAAGGCTTCCTAGAAGCTTTCAAGATATCGAGCACACCTTGAGAAAGGTGTAGGTCAGCAAACTCTAACTCTTCAAGAGCCAGGCCTTGAGGTTGAGAGATTTGAAATTCGGGTACCAAACTCTCCCCTGGGCACAGGTTAACAGATTGTGATTCCTGGGAAGACAAAGGGGAAGGTGGACTGCTAAGGACAAAAGGAGTGGATACCAGGGCTGTCTGGCCCAACCTGGAGCAATCAGAATCATCTTGCAAGGTTGAGATCTGATTTTGACTAGCACCTTGAACAGGAGAGGGAAGGGGGGAAAGGCATAGAAAACTTCCTTCCCAGTTGAGAAGAAAGGCATCCAGAGGGACTGTGCCCAACACTGGGGGCCTGCAGCAAACAAGAGGAAGTTGGTGATTGTCTGGGGCTGCAAAAAGATCTATCTGAGGAGTGCCCCACCTGGCAAATACTACCTCCAGAATTAAAGGATCCAGTGACCACTCGTGATGGCCCTGGGAAATCCTGCTGAGAGCATCTGCCAGGACATTGTCCTTGCCTGGGAGGTGAATGAGGGAGGTATTCAGGGAATAAGCCAAAGACCACAACTTCATTGCCTCGGTGCACAAGGCCGTAGACCGAGTGCCCCCTTGCTTGTTGATGTACCACATTGTAGTGGTGTTGTCTGTTCTGACCTGTACCACTTTGTTCTGAACAGATGCAGAAAAAGCTTGAAGTGCTAGAAAAACTGCTCTGAGTTCCAACAGATTGATGTGGAGCAGAGATTCCTGAGGACCACAATCCCTAGTGTGAGGTTGCCCATGTGAGCTCCCCACCCCAAGAGGGATGCATCTGTAGTAAGGGTCAAGGAGTGAGACTGAGGGATGAAAGGAACCCCCTGTCTCAGATTGCTCTGATTCTGCCACCACTGTAGGGCCTGGATCAGGGTTCGAGTTACTGGGATCAATTTGGTTAGAGGATCTCTCCTTTGAGACCAGAAGGCTCTCAAATGGAACTGAATGTTCCTCATCTGAAATCTTGCTCCCTGCACTACTGCTGTGGAGGCAGCCATGTGCCCTAGGAGCTGCAGAAAATGCCTTGCTGGTCGAGAGACCTGCAGAGTGAAGGAGGAGGCCAGAGACACCAGGGTCTTTGCTCTTTCTAGAGGAAGGAAGGCTCTGGCCTGCTTTGTGTCCAGTTCTGCGCCTATGAAGGTGAGAAGCTGAACAGGCTCTATAACTGACTTTGGGAGATTGAGAAGGAAACCTAGAGATGTAAGCAGCTGCTGGGTAATCTGAAGGTGTAATTTGACTTGGGCTGGAGACTGGCACACTATGAGCCAGTCGTCCAGATAAGGAAAGATGGCAATATTTTGCCTTCTTAAATGAGCAACTGCTACTGCCAGGCATTTTGTGAATACCCTTGGGGCAGAGGTGAGGCCGAAGGGCATTGCTCTGAACTGGTAATGACCTGAGGGCAGTTCGAATCTGAGGTACTTTCGGGAGCTACAGTGAGAACATGGAAGTAGGCATCCTTGAGGTCAGGGATGCTAGCCAGTCCCCTGGCCTTAGAGAGGGACAAATAATTCCCAGAGTCACCATTTTGAATTTTGGCTTTAAAAGGTGCTTGTTTTAGTATCTGAGATCCAGGATGGGCCGCCATTCTCCTGTCTTTTGGGGTAAGGAAGTACCTTGAGTACAGTCCTTTGCCCTGGTGTGGGGAGGAACCCTTTCCACAGCTCTGAGAGAGAGAAGGTTGAAACTTCTGTTTCTAGGGCAGGAAACCTCTGATGGATTGCAGGTGGAAAGGATCTGGTTCTCATCTTTGGAAATTTTTGAAGCTGAGAACCAGCCCTACTACTACTTCCAGGACCCACTTGTCTGATGTTAAAGACTTCCAGTTCTGGACAAAGTAAGCCAGCCTGCCCCTACAGGTAATGGAGAAATTGGCCCTGGGCATCCCATCAGGTGCCTGTTTGGCAGGGCCTTAGGCTGAGGGATGGGAGCAGGCCTGCTCATGCCCCGTCTGCCTTTCCCTCTGAAGAACCCCCTCTGGGCATAGGCTGAAGAGGAGGCCTGGGCTTGGTAAAAAGGCCTGTGAAAAGGCCTGCCCCTGCCCCTTGAAAGCTGCCTCTGAGGAGTGGCCTGCCTTTCCTTGGCCTGTGCACTCCTATAAGTGGTCCTATACTCATCCATTTTCTTCATGTAATTCTCTGTCTGCTCCCCAAACAGAGAGTTACTCACAACAGGAAAATCCATGGCCTTAGCCTGGGTATCCTGTGACAGGCTAGTACACCTGAGCCAAGCCATTCTGCGAAAAGCCACAGATGTAGCCATGACTCTTGAAGATACATCATTAGAGTCCACTGCAGCATGGAATTGCACCTTGGATGCCTCAATACCATCAGCAGCCACCTGCTCCAGCTCTTTGGCAAGCTGGCCAGGGACCTGTTTCGCTAGGTCCATAACAATATCCCATCTGTATTTCTGGTATCTTGCAGCATAGGCCATATAATTTGCCTGTCTGAGTCCCAAGGATGCTGCCATGTACTGTTTCTTTGCCATGGCATCAATCCTCCTGGAGTCCTTGTCAGGGGGGTGTGAAGCCAAGGGAATATTTGCCTTATCACAGGCTGCAGCCTGCACTACCCCAACATGGCTGCATTGTTGTGAGAGGAACTCTGTATCAGAGCCTGACAATGTGTCCTCTTGTCCATTTTTATCCACAGGAGGTATAGTGTGAGGAGCTTTTAAAATTGTTATTGTCTGTTTCCTAAAAGATTTATGTAAGGAATAGACAATCTCCTGGACTCTAGGATATCCATCATTTCTACATAGTCAGGCTCCTCCTATTCATCCACAGCTTCTTCTAAAGGGAGCTGGAGGGTTTCAGCCACTTTTTTTATAAAACATAAAATGAGAAGGGGACTCAGAAAGCCTAGGGGGAGACACTCCTAAAGGTCTGTCTGGGGAGATGTCCGGTTCAATGGGCACATCCAGACTTTCAAAATCACATTCACTCTCTTCATAATCTTCCTTCCCCTCCTCCGGTTCATAAAATTCCTCTATATCATATTCTTGAACGGTGGCACCGACCGAACCGACCGCTTACCTGATGGTGCGGTTCGGTGGAACGAAAGCGACTGGACAATTTTGATCGCTTTGGCTATCTCTGCAGCGGTTGGAGAAGAAATTTTGGCTCCACACCTGCTGATTTTCTAGTCCTTTTGCTGGGACTGACCCTCCGAGTCAGCTCTCCTTTTGCCAGAGGAAGTCTCGCCCTGGTCAGAGGGCAATCCCTCCGGTTGAGTTGGCACTGAACCGGGCTGTATCTGGGTCAGCGGACTTTTTGGCCTCTCGTTCCCTGAGCTTACCAACTCTCTTATCCAGGGTAGCTGCAGGAAATTCTTGAAATCTCAGTCTGCATTGAGGTGGTCAAACCCCAGACAATAAACACATGTGGTGTGTGGGTCAGCCTTGGCAAAGGCTTCCCCACAGACACTACAATGTTGAAACCCAGTGGGCCCGGTTTTTCTTTTGGGTTTCTCAGACATAGTGCCAGCCTAACCAAAAACTTGCCCGTTTATGGCAATCCACCAAGCAAGACTCTCTTATCGGTTCCCAACCGTGTCACGGGTCATGGAAAAAACTGTAATGAAATCTGTTTTTTTTAGAACCGATAAGAACCGGGAACCGCACTCTAAATGCAATTTAAATAAGTTTTAACCACAATCTGATCGTTTCAAACCGAACCGATAATACCATTTGCAAGTTCCACACAGAAATAATGTAAAACCTATCTATTACTTACGATACCACAGACAGAGCTTGAACCGACCGGTTGCGCTTTAAATACAGAGAAAATACGGTTTAAAAACCGAGAAAATACACTTTTAACTGACAAAATGAACCGAGCAGCAGGAGGAATCTCCGGAGCGACTGTTCAGTGAGGCGGAGTAAAGAATCTGACAGTTTGAGTTTGAAGAACAACAGACAGAGTTTTCAACCGAGCTCACGCTCAAGATTCCATGCCTGGCATGGAAAGTTAACTCTTTCACCTCCGGAGCAGTTCGAAGGCTGGGTCTAACTGCATATGTCATAATATAGCAAGACTTCATGTTGTTTGAAACCAGGGTTCTTGGGTTACTCACCCAGATGGTGAGTGGGGGTGGGAGGTGCCATAGGACACCAAGAACCATACAGCAATTTACAGGACAGGTGTTCAGGGGAGGGTGCTGTAATCACCGGGTACATCCTACCATTGGGGATGGGTGTGCAGGAGGCACATCAACAGTAACTGCAGTATCTTCTCAACAATGGGACAGTTGTTCAGGGGCAGGGTGTGCCATCAGCCACCACTGATGGGTGTTGTCTATGGGTCATGGGCTGGGTGGGTGGGAGGGTGTCACCAGACACCTGGAGATCCATCACACTACCATAGGTGGGGGATTGGACAGCGGGGGGTGCCATTAGACACAACAGTGAGGGGTACACATTGGCAGGACAGGTGTTTGGTGGTGCTGCTAGCCACCAGGGATGATGATAGAATGGACACATACAGGCCACCGCATCAAATGCAAATGGGACTATAATGGGCATGCTAATGGCCCCTTAGCACTGTGCATGCCCAATGGACTCATTTGCATTTTGCAACTGAATATCGTGCCATGGTTCTCGGTGCCATCCAGTCTGGGGCAGAATCCCCTATGAGCTGACTGCAGCCCAGGTCCATGTCAGGGCAGTGCAATCTGACTTAGCACTGCACCAGCATGGCTCAATATGCAGTCAGATAGCAGTGGTGTGCTATCTGATTGAATATAGCAATCTCTGGGTGGGTTGCAAGCCCAGCACAAACCTTTTCGTCTGCCGTTGCTCTTTTTTCAATATCTGGCCCCAGACATTTCTGTTTTTGCAGTGTTTTTGATACCTTTGAGTATGTGCAAAAAATTGAGATCATGTTACTACAATGAAGGTGGGGTAGTTCTCACTGGGCATAAGATCTACTATTACTGCTCATGTCACCGCCCCCTCCATGCCTAGTCCTTTCCTTCTCTGGAGCTTAACGCCTAGGCAGTCCAGACAGTGCTGACTACACATTGACTCGGGAGTCAGTGACATGAGTATTTCAAAGCCTGATGTGCTGACTCCTGATTAATATACAAAAAAAACAAACAAAAAAAACTGTCAAGCTGATCTGGTTCGACATTAGAAGAAGCGTACAAAAATGCATTTAAAACACACATAGAATCTAAAAAATGATGCACAGAGGCCACTGTTTCCTATATATTATTTATTTAATAGTTAATAACATCATTAAGCCATTTCCTATCTTCTTTATGTCAGAATCTTTTGTTGTGATGTTCCATTCTGTTGCCATGGGAATGACGGTGATGTCACAAGAGGGAATATTATGTCATTAGGTGGTAAATAAGCAGTAGCAGCTGATAATCTCTAAAGGAACAAGTATCCTGTTTTCAGAAAGGTAACAGTAATAAATAATGGGGAGGAGAAGTACAGAACTAATGCAAAATATACCAGTAAGTTGAATTGTGTCAAAATTTTATGTTTCTCACAGTTAACATGGATCCATTGGATGAACTGTAAAGACGCGATGCATGTCACAGTAAAAGCTTGGAGTACATGCATATGTCATTCAGGTTTTTTGTACTTATTGCAATGAATTTCAGTGTTGACACTGCTCTTACTGATCAAGCTCCTCTACTTCGAGCGATTGTGTCTGTTATGACTGTCATGTTGCTAACCCAAACAAACGCTGGTCACAGCCAACATGGCTGCTGTGTATTATCATGAAACAAAGTTTTAGTTTTTTTTCTTTTGTTACAGAAATCCTTCAAAAAATGCAATGCTTTAATTGATATCGTCTACTCTGGCTGGTTTTGTTGTTGAAATATAGTGTGTTACATATTTGGGGTGCAACTGCAGAGCTATTTTGTCCGTTATGCATAGGTTTAGGTCTAACACCACCTGGTTATTGATGTTTTGCAGGGCTTGCCCTCTGATGGTAAATCATGCATTCATCAATATGTGACTACTGTTATATTGTATATGGAGATATCCACAGCTTTACAGCAGCAGCAACCCAAACCTACTCCCTCAGACACATATGCAAATCTGCCTCCTTCAATTCCCCATATACAATATTACAATAGTCATACATTGATGCACAATTTGCCATCAGAGGTTAAGCCCTGCAAAACATTGATAACCAGGTGGTGCTGCACCTAAACCTATACATACTAGAACAATAGCTCTGGGGTCAGACTCCTAAAATGTATCACATCACACTGTCCAGAGATGGTCCTGATACTCCTACCAGTTCATCTGTTCTCAGTTACTTCTTCTGAGACACCCCATCACCTGCCTGTAACAGCTGTATAAGTAGGGGTGTCACAAAAGTCTGTACCCAGGTTTCCAAGGGTTACCCTGCTTTGTGCATGCATTGGCAATTTGACCTCCTTACCCTTCCCCACATGGTCCTTATACTAATAATCCTAGGGGCGGGGGCTCTTTGAAGCTGTAAGTGCTCTGGCTGCAGTTGATAAACCAAACACAACACTACAGTACTTCAGGCATGAATCATTTTGTACATCAAGATTCTAGATTGGCTGCCTGCTCCTGACCTCCCTTGTGCCGTTTCATTGATGGGAGACTAAATGGATCAGGTCACCCACCTAATTTATAGTGAACAGTCCATTGTGGACCCTGTGAAGCTGCCCTCAGAGGACGCACTGGCATTGAGAAAGATGAGCTCTGGGTCTGGGTCACCAATTTCTTCTCAGATGAGGAGCAGAAGATGATCAAAGACAGGGTGACAACCCAGCCGAGTGTGAAATTCGACCAGAAGGTAGATGCATAGGAAGAATCCGCAACTGCATCACCAACACAGGCTGCTAGAATACCTCAAAAACAGCAAAAGATAAACTTTATAGACACTTCAAGTTCTTTAATGGCATGCTAGACACACACCAGGGCACATGATCAAAAAGTTCTAAGTTTATATGTTTTGTATTTTCCCATACCCTATCGAAGTGGTCTCTGTTCAAAACTGCCAGGTGAAGTGAGGAACTACCCCAAGGAATCTGCTAAGTCAATTGAGCAGACAGATCAGTGGAAAGTGGACTGCTGATAAAATTACTCCTGGAAAGGCTAAGCTGGGTGCCCTGCTGAGGATAATTGTGAGGGTTGATCAGAGGGCTGAGCTTAGGCACTGAAACCTCTCCTGATGTCAGTTCTACCTGTTACCAAGTCCAGTCCCAGTTCTAGACTAGTGTGAAGCTATGAGGCTTAGACTTCTGTGCTTCTATGTAGGGGCTAATGTGTAGCCAAACACAGAAGTAATCCAGTCTAGAATGGGAATTTCTTCTATGTTTGGCTGCATATAAACATGGGCAAATGCAATCAGCTGTTTTGCATGGGTGGCACTCTCACTGGAGCGCAAAAAAGTGTTCTCTCTTTAGGACAGCTTGCATCACTCATAATAGGCTGAGTGATAACATCTGCAGTTTTTTTTTTAAATAAAAAAATGGCACACTGATTCATGGTTTCACAGCCTACCAAAAAGTGGCATCCGCATGTTAGATTTTTCAGCCGGTTGCACATATCACTGTCAGGTAAATACGAGTGAAATCAACCAAGAAGATTAGTTGAGATTTCCAGGATAGGAATTCCCCCCTCCCCCTTCTCCTTGTATAGCCATGTGGGCTGTATATTTAAAAGTACTCTGTTTTATGAACACAAACATACACAATAAAAAAATAAAATAGGGACTGCTGCTTTTTTTTTACAAAACTTGCTCACCCTGGCATGCCTCTGAAAGAGTCAGTCAATTGTCACTGTGGAGATTTTTTTTAAATCACCCTGTCACACACTGATTCTACTGATGTTTTTTTTTGATTTTGTCAGTGTGTGCGTGTTGTAAAGCAGAGTACTTTTACATAAATAGTGTTATGTCCCACCGAAACAGCAAAGAAGGCTTTTGCACTGTGATGCAGTGGCGGTGCTCTTTGGAGGCTGGCTAAAACTCAAAATAGTCACAAAAATCCAAGTGTGGAGAGCATTCAGGGCGGACTGTGACCATACAGTTCAACTGGGTAATGCAATGTACAAATGCAAGTCCACAACCAAGGCTGTTTTAAAAAAACAAAAAACAGGCTCTGTGTGTGAGACTTTGTCACATGATTACTGTGAGACTGACTCCTAGGCAAGAATGCTAGCAACTGGACCTCACTGACATATAATAAATAATATTGAAAAGATTCTTAAAATACAACACACTTGAAGGTAGTTTAATCTTTGATTACTTTGCATGCTCATTAATAAGACCATCCCTGTGCAGAGTTCAGCATGTTTGTAGAACTCCTGTGGTATTTAAAAGGTTCACACATAAACTGTCATGTGTGTTGTGTACAATACAAGAAACTACCTATACAGCCAAATCAAAACAGCCCTAGCACAGAATATGGGGGTGGAGGGTGGGGCTACCTATACAGCCAGATGAAGAAAAGCCCCTAGCACAGAAGGGGAGGAATGAAGAACCTACCTATACAGCCACATCAAAAATGCCCCAGCACAGGACACGGGGGGGGGGGACCTACCTATATAGGCAGATCAAAACAGCCCTAGCACAGAACGTGGAGGAGGGGGGATGAAAATATACCCATACAGCCACATCAAAACAGCCTTAGCAGAGAACAAGGGGAGGGGGGAAGATGTGTCTGCTTCCATGACAACACCCAGTTACTCCATATCCACTAACTGTAAAGCAAAAAATAAACATTCCTTTATAAGCACTCAAAAACTGTTGATTCAGTTTCAGATCATTTTCCCCCATTATTTTTTCTGCTATTATGTGATGTAAGTGGTCAGTATAAAAATAATGCGGTACTGCGTTCACCCCCGGCACAATGCTTTGCTGCTGCCCCTGATGTCCTGGGTTTAGCAGCATTGTAGAATTCTTTCATACTTATTAAATTACTTTTGAGCTGCTCTGTATGTAGTCAAATAAAAAATGTTTTGGAGGTTTGAAGAATTACAAGTGCCTTGTTCTTGATGTGGGTTTAAAAGGCTATGTTAAAAATATGGGGTCTGAATCTGGAAAAATACCGGTAGTAAATTTATAAGAAAACATTGAAGAATTTCAACATTGCTTCATAACTTTCTTGGTTTTGAGATTTTAATCCCAAATTTTCAACATAGTCTTCTTATTGCCACACCTCATGAACCCGTGGTGAAAATGTTCAAATCTCAGCCAAAGCATCATTTAGCACCACAAGTGTGAAAAGGCATTTTGTCCAGGACTTGCGAAATTTCACAGGCATCAAAGTCTGGCAAGGGCAGGATGCCTGAATTATTAAGACTTCTTGTGAAAAGTTGCTCTGACAAGCCAGTTGCTCCTTTGCAAAGGAAGAGGTGGTGCTGCTGAGTGGCAAAGCTGGTAGCAGGACTGCAAGGGGTTAACTTGTAGACAGTCCACTAACTTCAATGGAACAGGCTGATTAGGGCAGCTTGGGTGGGCTGTCAAAGGAGTCTGTGTTTTATTTTATTTTATTTTATTTTTTGCAGCAGAGCTGGGACCAGGACTGCAAGGTGTTAACTTGCAGACAGTCAGCTAACTCCTGTTGGCATTGATGCTGATTCCCCCTCCTTTCTTTCTCCAGGTACTGTAGTTGAGGCTTGTTCCATACCTCCCACATCTGAGCCTGTAGCTCCATTTAATCATGTGTCCTATGTGTTGAGGGACAGCGTCTCACATTTTCTCACATTTTGGATATCCAATGTGCCCCACATTTCAATGAGTGACACACGATTGTGAGGCATGGCTTGTCATGAAGCTAAGTTCATAGAATCCACAGGAAGCCTTGGGAGGTCCACTGCTTTGCTGAAAGTTGCACAGTTAACTAGGGGTAGTGGTGGGATTTGAACCTAACCCCCCCCCACAGTCATTGACTCCAGGTTCATCATTTTTGCATTAGAAATTGCACAGTGTCCCAGCACCACCAATGACCCTCTTTTAATTAAATGCATAGGACTTATTTTTGGATGTTTTTTGGTGTAGGGGGGGGTGTTACCCCAAATAGCCCAGCTCAGCATACCTCTGAAATGTCACACATTATGAGGTATGTCACTTATTTTACCTCTCAGAAACCCTCTGTCCCACATGGAGAAGGCAGTATTCCACATTGCTCAATGATATTTTAAAGCATTAATTCATAACAATCTATGATGAGCTGTAATCAGCAAACATTATAATAATTACTGCACTTGTTTCCATTGGATTTTGAGCTTGCAATCTCATGTTTGATCATATGTCACTGAGAGTGTGCAGCTTAGATGCAGCATCTCCTTTCAGTGGGTTCCTGCGTTTGCCTGAATAAAAAAAACTCAGTTTATAAGATGCAGAATAAGTTGGAGGGGCAGATAGGAAATCTCACTTTAAAGAAATCAGGCAACACCTTCTCTGGCTAGTCACACATTATTATAGTTTCAATTTCTAAGATGCTCTGAGAAGCCAGCAGCTGAGCTGAGACCAGAACTACAAAGGGTTAACTGCAGACAAGGTTAATCCAGAAACAACTCAAGTTACTGCTGCCAGAAATACAATCAGCTCTGTAGTGGGCATGTTCTGTTTCATGCTACCCTTTTTTCAAGAGCAGATTTCTTTATAAAACAGCCCTCATTTTTAGACAAAACTTATACTGTGAAAATCAGTAGAGTTAGCACTATGCATAAAGCTATTTATCTTATATGCCCCCAAATGACTCGGAGCAATTACTGCTCAAGCTGTGTTTCAACAGGAGCCAGAGCAATTACTTCCTGAAGTCCTTGGTTAAGGGGCTCTAAAATGGCTTAAAATAAAGTAACAGTCGAAGTATGTAACTGAAACTTACAGTCCACCAATGAAATAGTGCATACAGTTCAGGCAGGATTTGGGGAAGGACAGACACAAACAGACCACTGTAGTAAATGGAGAGAACAATGGAGTAGTGTGAGTCATTTCCAAAACCAACCAGCTTAGTGGAACACCCCAGCCTTACAATCCTGTCAAGTGCTTATTCCTACTTTTTTGTACTTTGTAGTTATAGATCAGAATTAGGCCTAGGTCCATCAAGTCCATCCCCCCACGTGCATAAGGCAATAATTAATAACCCAAATAATTATGCAATGCTGTTTTAAATGTCATATGTTCGTTAATATTAACAATATGTTCTGGGAGTTTGTTCCAAACAGCTATTGTCCTTATTGTAAAAAATGATCACGCTGTTTGGTATTGACCTTAGGTAATACAAACTGGTAATTATGAGATTGTAAATTAAAATTTCTATTATTATGGGTGATTCCACAATCAATCATTATCGATTGATCATTAAGAATGTTGTGAAAAAGAAGACAATCCCCCTTTCATTCTTGTAACGTCAAGTGGCATGAGTACTAATAGCAATACATCAGCTTGGTGACATCACCACGCAGCCGTAAAAAGGCACTAGCTTCACTCATTTATTAAAGCCCAGTTCCTTACAAGCCCTAAGGTTGTGGATCCACATGTATTCACCAATGAGCAGGAGGTTTTAAAGATTTTCTCTCTTCTGACACAGTCTTGCCATTTAAATACCAGTAAAGGTGAAGGTGTGTCACATACCCTGTAAAACAGAGCTGTAGGTCAAGCAGGGTTTGTAATGAGAATATAGGTAGGAAAATTGGGCAGACTGGGTGGGCCAAGTGGCCCTTATCTGCCATTAGATTATATGTTTCTATATTTTCCACATGCCTGGCCAGCACATTTTTCATTACACCCCTATTAATCTCACTGAGGTGTTCCCCCATCATTACTTTAAACTTCTGTCCCATCTTGCAGACATATTATGCCTGACAACTGTATTGTGCCAGGTAGATGATACTAGTGATTAAGTAATGTCACAAACCCACTCAGTAGGTCAGCCTCTACTCCCAAAGTGCCAACCTATGGCGCAGTCTTGTAGAACAGTTAACAGAAACAGGGTAACCCTCCTGTCTGTTTTGTGGGTTCAAATCAACCTTTGGTCTCAGTTCTGGAGGGATTCAAACTGTGAACCTCTTGTTAGTGTACCCAATGCACAGGCTCAGATAATTCTGTCTTTGGGGGGCCAGATATCATTGCCTACGGGCACCTAACCTGGTGTACAAAATGAACCCTTAAAAACTCTAATAAAGACCTCAGATTAATCTTACCTTTTTCCAGTTTGGTATCACCATTCAAGTTTATGCACAGTGTCTGCTTTAACCATATATATTTCACTTGTTAAAGAAAAACATTCAAAGACAGACGAAGTAGGCTCTAAAACTAGAGTTTTACTAAAATAGATAAAAGTATGTAAAACATAAAATTACAGAACTATATATCACAAGAACCATACAATCTTTTTAAAAGAACAAGGTTTTAACAGTGCAATTCTTACTACAGTACTTAGATTTGTCTGCCTCTAAATACCTGCTTAAAGTGCTCAAAGATGTTTCTTTGTCAGAGTATAGATAAAAGTGTCTCTGAAGAAAAAATTAAGACTTTTTAAAAAAACTGCCTTTGATGACCCCTTTGTACGAAGTCACCTAGCTCCTCCTCTGGTTATTAAAAATCATACACCCAGGAAGTTTTATAATTTTAGAAGGAAAGTTAATTAAGGTTACATCAGCAGAAACTCCTTTCCTTATGTGACTTCCCCAATCAAGTCTGTAAATTTCCTTTCATCTATGAGCAGTATCCCCTCTCACACAGACATCGAAGCATTTATGATCTTGCACCAGTGTGCTAAACCTGTTTTCCTCCTTGAAATGTCATAAAAGAGATACTGATTTCCCTCTTAGCAGTTAAAGCTATATTTAACTTATAAAAAACAGAAGATTCTTGATTAAGGCCTGTTCTAGTCTGTAATTAGCTTCTGGCCTTCCAGGTAATACCTTGTATCTAAAACCTGGGTGTGTGTGTCATTTTACATGCTGTCTCAGCATCTCTCATGAGAGACAGTCCATAACACATTTTTATATTACAAAAGAAATCATTGTGTACTCAGAACTGGCTGTTCATGTGTCACAATCCTCCCCACCTAGACTGAATTTGGGGGGGTCTATCCCCAGCATGGGATGAGCTTCCAAAATCAGTTCACTCCTCATAAACACGAGACAGACCATCTGAGTTCTGGTTTCTGGCTCCAGCTCTATGTATGATTGTCATATCATACCCTTGCAAAGCAAGATTCCATCTTAGCAATCTACCATTGTTCTTTCCCATCTGCGTCAGCCAAACCAGGGGATTGTGGTCAGTCTGCACCACAAAATGCTGCCCATACAAGTATGGCTCTAATTTCTTTGGGGCCCACACTATGGCAAGACACTCCTTTTCCACAGTGGAGTATGCCTGCTCCCTGGGAGGTAACTTTTTACTCAGGTATGCTATTGGGTGATCCCTCCCTTGGCTGGATGTCTGACTCAGTACTGCCCCAATACCCACGTCTGAGGCGTCAGTCTGAACTATAATGGTTTTGCTATGGTCAGGACTTGTCATAACAGGAGCACTGTACAGTGCCTCCTTTAGTTTGGAAAAGGCTTCCTCACAGGCTGGGCCCCAGGTAATTTTCTTGGACATCCTTTTCTTTGTCAGGTCAGATAGGGGAGCAGCCAGGGCACTGTAATTGGGTACAAATGTTCTGTAGTACCCTGCTGTCCCTAGAAAACTCCTGATCTGATTCTGTGTTTCTGGTCTGGGTCACGCCTGGAGTACCTCTATTTTTATTTGGTTAGGATGGAGCTGTCCCCGGCCTACCACATGTCCGAGGTATGCCACTTCCCCCTTTGCCACCTGGCACTTCTCGGCTTTGACAGTGAGCCCGGCCCTCTGTATCCTACCCAGCACTTCCCTAAGGTGGGATAGGTGTTCCTCCCAGCTGGTACTAAAGATGTCAATGTCATCCAGGTACGTCACGGCATACTCCTCAACACCATTTAACACCTGATTCACAAACCTTTGGAAAGTGGCCGGGACGTTCTTCATTCCGGAAGGCATTACTTAAAATTCAAATAAGCCTATCGGAGTGATGAAGGCCGACCTCTCCCTAGCTCTGTCTGTCAACTCTACCTGCCAATACCCCTTGGTCAGGTCAATAGTCATAAGGTAGTTCACCCTCCCAACTGGTCCAGGAGTTCATCCGTCCAGGGCATCGGGTGGGCGTCTGACTTTGTGACTGAATTCAGTCCATGATAGTCCACACAGAAATGAGTAGAGACATCTGGCTTGGGCACAAGGACTATGGGTGAGGCCCAGGGGCTGTGGGATCTCTGGATTACCCCTAAATCCAGCATCTCCTCCACTTCCCTCCTAATGTCCTTTTGGACAGCCTCTGACACCCGATATGCTGTCCACCGTATGGGCGTCTGTGTCTCTGTCTCCAGATCGTGAGTCGCTAAGGGGGTTAGTCCAGGCTTGGTGCTAAACAATGTTGCAAAGTCTGCTAAAACCTCCCTTACTTTCTGGATCTGGTCCAGGGTCAGCTGGGGAGACAATTGTACTGCCTCCACAGAGGACTCCCGCTTACCATCTTCCAGCAAGTCCAGAAGGGGGTCTCCTTCATCCATCCCCTCCCCATGACTACACACTGCAAACACCATGTCAGCCCTATTTGCATATGGCTTCATCATGTTGACATGGTACATCCTTTCTGTCTGTCTTCTGTCAGGTAACTGTATAATGTAGTTCATGATATTTACCTTCCTAACCACTTTGTACGGTCCTGCCCACTCAACCTGCAGCTTGTCTTTCCAGACCGGAATAAGGACCAAGAGTTTCTGACCCACCATGCATGAGCGAGCTCTGGCTTTGCGGTCATACCACACTTTTTGTATCTGTTGGGCAGCTGCCAGGTTGCTCTGGGCTGTCCCCATAAGCTGCTTCAGCCTTTCCCTAAACCTAAGGACATAATCCACCATAGGAGTTCCCTGGGTGGCGTGCTTGCCTTCCCAGTCCTCCCGGATCAAGTCTAGGGCCCATGTACCCAGTGTCCATATAAAAGTTCAAGGGAAAATCCTGTCAACTCTTGGGCACCTCCTGTGCAAACAACAGGTGGGAAAGTATTTCTCCCAGTCCCTCCATGCTGTTCAGCAAATGCATGGAGCATTGACTTCAGGGTACCATTGAATCTTTCCACAAGCCCATTGGCTTGGGGTGATACTGATGTTGTGCATCTCTGCACCACCCCACTTCTCCCATAAATATTTCATCAGGTCCGACATGAAGGAACCCCCCGATCAGTGATAACCTCCTGTGGTAACCCAACACGAGCAGAAATCTCAAGTAAGGCATCTGCCACTTTGTATGTCAGTGAGGATAAGCGACTGCTTCAGGGGTGCGGGTGGCATAATCCACCACAGTCAGGATGAATCTCTTCCTGAGGAGCTGGGGTATTTAAAGGCCCCACAATATCCATTCCCACCCTCTGGAATGGCTCCTCCACCTATGGGCAATGGACTCAGGGTGGCTTGGATTTTCTTGCCCGCCTTCCTATTTCTTGGCACCGGTGACAAGACCTGCAAAACTCCTTCACCTGTTGGGTGAAGTTAGCCAATAGAAATTTGGGCCAACCATCGTAGTGCGTGCAATTCCCAGATGACCAGACAAAGGAATATCATGTGCAATCTTGTGCAACTGCTCATGATACCCTGGGAATGACAAGCTGCCTGTCTAGCATTCCTCCCTCTGTCTGTTCTCCCAGAGTATACACAAGTCCATTTTCTCAATAAACTTTATGTCTGTCATCACCTCCCTGTGTGCTGTCCAAGTCTGCCCAAGCCATCAGCTTCTCTAAACTAGGATCACTTCTCTGAGCAGCTGTGAACCCCTCACACATTCCCAAGGCATGAGACAGGTCCCCTTCATTTGCTAAACTAGGATCCCTAGCACTAGCGTCAGGGCACTCAGGATCACTGTCAATCCCAACCCTCTGACAATGAGTCACCACTCCCTCTTCAGAGCAATCCTCTGTAGTTTTGTGGTTACTTGCTACTGGGGAAATTTTTACACCTTTTTATTAGTGTCCCCATCTGGAGACACAGGCTGGGGAACCAGCCTCTCAGTGGTTTCCACAATGGTTTCTATGGGGTTCAGGGAACTACAGTTTTCCCTTGCCACTTGGCTATGGGTAACCGCACACACCATCCCCTGTTTGAGGTTATGACCCAGGATCACATCCACAGCTGAGGTTTTGGCTACAGCCACCTGTTGCACAGCTCCCCCTGTTCCACCCCAGTCTAGGAGAACACTAGCGAGGGGCAATGTTTTCGTCTCACCAGTAAAGTCCTGTACAGTGATGTATTTATTGGGTATAAGCTGACCAGGCTCTACTAGATCCCCTTTACCAAGGTCAAGGATGCCCCTGTGTCCCTTAACCATTGCATCTGTACATCATTCACCATGACTGGGTGTATTTGTTCCCTCATGTTCACAGACATGCTTCCAGGGACACACAAACAACCCACTTCTTTTCTTGTACCATTCTGCATATTATTGCTCATTCTTTTGGGACACTGTCTGGTAATATGCCCAGTTTCTTTACATAACCAACATTCACTTCTCTTTTCAGAGAAATCTTTTCTCTGAAACCTGGGGCTAACTGGTTTCAGTTGAGGCAGTGAGGGTTTTAACTGCCTGAAGGTGTGCTTTTCCCTTTCTGCACTGCCACACATGCCCCATTCACTCTCAGAGCAGGTCTGCTCTTGGCATAGCGGTCTGAGAGTTCAGCAGCCTCTTGCACTGTTTTGGGATCTCGGTCCTCCAGCCAGGTTTTTAGCTCTGCTGGACATGCCCAATAAAACTGTTCTAACAAAATCACATTTTCAATTTTATCAACAGAGTTTGCCTCAATTCCTTCCAACCAACATTTTAAAAACTGATGTTGTTTCATGGCTAGCTCCTCATAGCTCATGTCAGGGCTTCTCCTGAGCTTACAGAATTTAGCTCTATATGATTCAGCAGTTAATTGAAATTATTTTAACAGTGCAGCTTTAAGTTTGCTGTAATCATCACTGTCCTCATTGTCCTTTTGACCCAATGCATCCTGAGCTTTCACGGTAAGTAGTGGGGATAGCTGGAAGCTCCACGACTCTCTAGGAATTTTAGCCTGAATACAAACTTTTCAAAATAATTTAAAAAGGCATCCATATCCTCCCCCTCTTTAAATTCTGCTATTAATTTGGAATTCAATTTGTAACCCAGTCCTGCAGTCCCAGTTAAACCCAAGCCACTTACCTGCTCTGGTGCCACTGGTTGGAGTCATAGCTTCTCCAGTTCGTGTTGCCTCTGGTGCTTCTGCTCCTCACGGTCTGCATCTCGGTGTTCTTGCTCTCTCTTCTCCTCTGCAGCTCTCTGGCACTCATGCTCCTCATGCTCAGTGTCTCTTTGTTCTCACTTTGCCTCTTGGCATTCTCGCTCTGCCTCATGGCGTTCTCACTCTGCCTCATGGTCCATCTCTCACTTCTCTCACTCCCTCTCCCTCTGGAACTCCAGCTCCATCCTGCACATTCAATTTGCAGCCTGAGTACTTCTGGATCCAGGATACTGGTGACCTTCCCCTGCTGCTGTGGCCCTTCACTGACAGTGGCCCTGTTGCCCTCCTCATCGAATCAGGACACTGCACTGGCCACTAGCCCTGCCACACTTGAGGTTTGGTCCTTTTCAGTCACAGTCTATGACTCGGTTCTCTGGGTATCTGCTACCATCAGGGCATCCACTAGGTTCTGTTTGCTGGCTTTAACCTCGAACAGGACTCCTCTCTCCCCGCACAACTGCCTTAAGTAGTCTACAGTGTGCCTGCTGTAGTTGGAAGCCATCTTCCCCAACTACTGCTACTCTGACTTGCACTTTAGGAAAAAAATAAAATGGGTAGGAACGTGACTGTCGCCAAGTGATATAGTTCTGTTTCCTTTTAAAATAAAACTCTGCCTTTTTCTTTCTTTGCAAGTGAGCTGACGGTCTCAAGCTGACACACTGAACAATAAAAGCTTGTAATACCAAAATTTACCGCACCGCTGCCAACCAATCTGTCACAAACCAACTCAGCAGGTCAGCCCTCTACTCCCAAAGTGCCAACCTCTGAGCGCAGTCTTGAGAACAGTTAACAGAAACAGGGTAACCCTCCTGTTTGTTTTGTGGGTTCGAATCAACCTGTGGTCTCACTTCTGGAGGATTCAAACTGTGAACCTCTTGCTAGCTTACTCAATGCACGGGCTCAGATAATTCTGTCTTTGGGGGCCAGATATCTTTGCCTATGGGCACCTAACCAGATGTACAAAATGAACCCTTAAAAACTCTAATAAAGACCTCAGATTAATCTTACCTTTTTCCAGTTTGGTATCACCATTCAAGCTTATGCACAGTGTCTGCTTTAACCATATATATTTCACTTGTTAAAGAAAAACATTCAAAGACAGACCAAGTAGGCTGTAAAACTAGAGTTTTACTAAAATAGATAAAAGTATGTAAAACATAAAATTACAGAACCATATATCACAAGAACCATACAATCTTTTAAAAGAACAAGGTTTTAACAGTGTAATTCCTACTACAGTACTTAGATTTGTATCTCTCTCTAAATACCTGCTTAAAGTGCTCAAAGATGTTTCTTTGTCAGAGTGTAGATAAAAGTGTCTCTGAAGGAAAAATTAAGACTGTTTAAAAAAACTGTCTTTGACAACCCCTTTGTGTGAGGTCACCTAGCTCCTCCTCTGTTTATTAAAAATCGTACATCCAGGAAGTTTTATCATTTTAGAAAGTTAATTAAGGTTACATCAGCAGAAACTCCTTTCCCCATGTGACCTCCCCAATCAAGTCTGTAAATTTCCTTTCATCTATGAGCAGTATCCCCTCTCACACAGACATCAAAGCATTTATGATCTCGCACCAGTGTGCTAAACCTGTTTTCCTCCTTGAAACATCATAAAAGGGATACTGATTTCCATCTTAGCGGTTAAAGCTATATTTAACTTATAAAAAACAGAAGATTCTTGATTAAGGCCTGTTCTAGTCTGTAATTAGCTTTTGGCCTTCCAGGTAACACCTTGTATCTAAAACCTGGGTGTGTGTGTGTCATTTTACATGCTGTCTCAGCATCTCTCATGACAGACAGTCCATAACACATTTTATATTACAAAAAATCATAGTGTACTCAGAACTGGCTGTTCACGTGTACAAGTAATAAAATGCCTAATAGTATACACTTTATAGACACTGGGGACCCTGAATGTGTGTGAATTGCAAATTGAGGGCAATGGACACAGTTTTGCACCTACAGGTACCTATGGGTGATGTGGGAAGCCATGCATCTCCCCTAGCTATATGCTGCACACTGTTCACTAATCTGTTTCCTAAATGTTTGCCTTATTTATAGACAAATCTCAGCTGGGGGTGTCACTGGTGTGTTAGCACAATGGTGAATCAGTTTGCAAAACAAACCAATTATGTTTGATTATTTCTAACATATTGTGTTACTGTCAAGAATATGTCATAATGAAATTCAACTTTTCATTACATTGTAACTGCATCTCTGACTAAGTCTAAGCAGACTGTCCCTGTCTCTTACATCTGTCTTCTGTCTGGCTTCATTTAACAAAGATCCTGGATAGACTCTCTGTAGGAAGCAGTTCTTCATCCCCACAACCTGCTGTTGGTAATTGTCCTCTTCAGGTTGAGAGTTTTCTGTACCCTGATTAGTCAGGACCCATGTCCTTATAGGACAACAACCCTGAGGAGGCACATTTTTCAGCAAACTGTGTAACGCAGCCCACAAATTCATGCCTGCCACTTAACTTGGGAATTTCAAATTTCTGTCTGCCATGTTAGTCAAGTACATCAATTTTACAGCCATTCCTTGCCTTCACACCCAAAATACAATTTTAAATGTCAGAATAACTCCCTCCCACCTCCCTCACTGCAATGAGACAGTGTATTTCACTGCATAATTTAAACCATTATCTGACCTTCTAATTCTTTCTTTTTCAATTTGTTTATTTTAGGCCTCTCATTCATGGCTGCTGAGTCAGTCTGCTTCAACGCTGATTGTCAGTCATGCTGTAGTCACTCCAGATCATGCTCCACCTCTTCCCCTTGCTCTGGCCTTGCTGCTCACTGACTCCCTATCCACTGGTCCCTGAAACCAGCACAACAGCACACACGCTGGCTAGGACTGAAAAAAACAACTTAATAAACTGTTAGGCTGCAGCAAGAAGCATCACCGATCACCGAGTAAACCAGAGCTTTGAAGTAAATGTTAAAATAAATGGCAAGAGTGATATGTTATTACAAGTAAGAACCCATACCTAGCCTGAGCTGCAGGAAGTAAACTCCTGCATGACAGCAGTGCAAAGAGCTTGGGGCGGGGGTTGGGGAGTTGGTGGTGGTACCAGCATTGCAACTGAGAACTCATAATCTGAGCAGGGGGTGAGTGGAGGGTGAGGTTGCCTCTGCTGCCAAATACACTACAAGTGCCATCTACCAGCAACCAAAAATATCTGCACTATGAAATATACACTTTTACAGTGCATAGGCAAACTATTTTTTTACTAAGAAAAACAAAGCAATTTTTAAAAAATATTTTAATTTTTTTTAGTAATTCTTTTTTATCATTTATGATTTTTACTTGTGTGACCCATTTTGTAAGAACAATAAGACACTTAGGGGTGTGGATTGTTGACTTATATGAGCACTCCTCATATGCAGAAGGCACTCAGTGCAAATGCCTTGTGTCTCACTATGCATTTGGTGTATGCTCCTATTAGGTAACAACACACACCCCGTTGTGCCTTATTGCTTGCATGAGGGCAGAGCACTAATTGTTTGGTATTGAAGCACTGTGTACAGTACTGGATCATTACCAAAATAAGAGTCCCTATGTCATTCCCCTGTTTGCACTCTAGCAGTGAAAAATGTTAAACAGAGGATGGATATGCTACTCATAAAACTCTTGTAACAGTGAAATGGAGGGTGAAATATTAAGGTCTGTTACAAAGAAACATGACAAAAAAGACCATCTGTAAAACAAAGCTTGCATTAAACATCTGCTGTGGGGTGATTTGGCTGAGCAAAATGAAAAAATGATGTACAGTATATATCTTTTTAATTGTCTAAATGCCTTTATTCCATGCTCCATCTATCACTAATCAGCAGTTTCTAAGAGCTGGAAATTATTTTGCAGCCCATTACCCCAATTTTAATGTGATTATCAGTACAATTTGGGAGATTTAAGGATTATTTTTCTCGTGAAATTAAGGAACTTGACAAATTTAAATCTAGTATTAAATTAAGTGCTAAGAAATATTCCATTTTAGGGATTACAATTAAGAGATGAGACCCTTAGTTTGTGCATTAACATAAGTGAATTTTAAGGTTTAAACCATTGATTACCCTTAAAAGATGCACTGGTCAATTACTTATACACAAGGCTGGATATTCAAAAGGGTTGCATCATGCGTTAATAGGGGTTGTGCCTGCGTTAAGTCCGAAATTGCGCCATTCTCATGGGATATTCAGCAGGGAGGCAGTTGTGCCCCCAAGTCATGCTGAGCAACAGCACAATGCTAATGAAGGCATGCTCAACCTGAGGGAGGAACCATGCATAAACTGCACAGCCGATATTAAGCTGGGCTGTGCAGGATTTTTGCAGGCGCAACCACCTACCTGCGCCTGCACAACTTTGAGACAAAAAAGGATCAAGTTGAGGCCACCCACAGGTGAGCTGCCACATTGCAGGGCACAACACAGCAGCTGCCACCTGTGGGTGGCCTCCACTTGTTCCTGTGCCCCCTTGTAGCCTGATGTGGTGGGCATAATAGTAAGCCCCCATAGCCCGATCGTGGGCAGAACACACCTCCCCACTAGCCCGATCGCAGGCATCCTGTATAGGAAACCCCCGACTGGCTCCGATCATGGGCATACAGTATAAGAACCCCCTGACTGGCCCGATCACGGTCATAACAGAAATGACCCCCCACTAGCCCGATCATGGGCAGAATGGAGTTCAACCCCCAAGACCAATATCCCTGGTGGTCCAGTGGACCGCGAAGCCCGATCATGGGCATTAGAGTCAAACCCCCCAAGGTCCAATTTCCCTGGTGATCTAGTGCCCCCCATCCCACCCACCCAGAGCTCCACCACCCGGCTCCCCCGTCAGCCGGAGGGTGGCAGCACCTGACCCGCCTGCCGCCCCGCCGCCCACTGACTGACTGCTCAGTAGGGATGCATACCCATTGGTTCAGAGCAAGAGCCGATGGGCGTGCAGCCCATACTGTACAAGGCAGTCCAGATAGTGACGGTGAACAAAAATATCAACATGGAAAGGGAGGATTTCGTTGCTGCACCAGATACCAAGTCCCCATAGTTAAAAACGTGAAAAAGCAAAATAAAATATAGTACAGTCTTCATTTAACTTTCTTTCAAAGGCAGTGCAACACCATTGAGAAAGTTATATTTGCAACTGGCTGCTTAGACTTTTCTGAATTAGACTTTAAACCAGCTACTGCATTGATCATACTGTACGTTACCTATGGAACCATATATAGTACTTTGTCAGTATACTATGTATTGCAATCTCATTTGCAGCTCATTGATATTGCTACAGATGACACCTTTGTAGATGAAATGCAAGTAGTAACAATATATTTACAGGAAAGTTGAATGAAAATCAGTTTGAGTATTATGATAACTGGACATAAACTGATCAGTACAATGTTGTGGTGTTGTCTTTGATACTTTGCTCTTCTCTACTGCTCTTTTAGAGTGCTGATTTAATTTCTAATCAGTACATTATTAATGGAATGGAATTGGGGTGTCATGGTATGATTGACTTAATTTAGCAGTAACAATGACTGAAGATAATTATCAGAAAACATTTCTTCCAGACAGTTAATACGCAGTATAAAGGTCATGCAGTACTTCTATCATTTTTGTTTTGGTTGTGCTTGGTGTTGGCACCTATTTGGGCCACCAAGAATGGCATATGTAAGCATTAAGAATAGCTGTCTTTCATTTTCTGCAAAATGTATGCTAATTCTATATCACAGCCTCACAGCCCTTCTCCACAGATGAAATGACACTGTAGCTGGCATATACTGGTTATTCTGGTAAATGTTTAACTGGGTGACTAGTATTTGTGTGTCCGGATATAATCTTTTTTATTTATTAAGGATTGATTTACTTTTGGTTAGCCTTATTTAGGTGTTGTGCCTACTTTCTAATCGGGCTCTGAAGAAACATTACAACAGGGCAGCTGAGAGGTTACAGTTTTCAGTTTATTTATCGTATGATGAGCATAACACAAACAATTATGCTTTTTTTTCCTACAAATTACAGGAAACTGCATAAAACTGTATAATAATGCCAATAAATTGAGCAGTATTTGCATTAGAATTAGAGAGGCATGAGGCAGAATTTTCAAAGGGCTGTTTCTGACTAGTGGTTCATTGTTGCTGCAAGAAGTACAACAGCACCCAATAGTTAAGACCACCTCCAATGTAATATACAGTAAATATCACATACAGTTGCACAGTGCTGCAATACTGGCATCTCTTGCATGTGTCACCTTTGTATGCAAGCTGCTGCAATCTGAGAAAATGTCATAACAACTTGGAATCCTTTGAAAATAAGGCTTCCAGGTTTTGTACATTTCAGAGGATGCTGACATAGCAGAAAATGGACCCCTGTGCCAGAGTCTTGTCTTCTGAAAATCCAGTCCACAGTACATAAGGAGAATGTGGGTCATAGGGGAGAAGTGTTGTAAGACAAGAAGGAGAGGGGGAAGAAGCAGGACAGCAGGTTGATATGGTCAAAAAGAGTTTGAGTAGGGTGGGATAAGGTGGTTGAATGTTGCCTTTTGAAAGTGTACCAGTTTTCTCACTTCTCTGATGTGATACACTAATGCTTTCCAGCTAGCTGTAATAACCACAGAGAAAGTCCTCGTACAAAACTGACCTGCTAATTGGAAGAGTCTGAGAGAAAGCATTCCCTTCAATTGGCTTGCATGCCTTTGGACTTAGTTCTTTGTGGTCCTGACCATGAAAAACATAACTGTGCGTAGGTACTGTACTTTCATGTTCACCATACCGCAGTGGTTCTCTTGAATATGCCCACTAGGTAACTTTACAAAATTAATGGAATAACATCTCTAAGTCCCCAAAGAATGCAAAAGTGTTCCACTGTCAAGTCTCATTTTCTAATTACAAGACTTTAAGCCCATATTATACACTGCAGAAGCAGGGTACATTGTGACTATCAAAAAGAGCAGGAGCAGCATACTCAGATACTGATCAGCGGGTACAAAACAGCAACACCAAGGAAGTGATGCAACAACACAAAAGCTTGCACTTGAAGTCACTCAGACCAAAGCTGGCACAACATAAGAGGCAAATGCAGGCCTGAGAAGGGCAGTGACTTCAGAAGCCCTGGCACTTTGCATCCAAGGCATGATGCTTCATCTGGGGGAAGAAGTGTTATGCCTTTCACATGAAGCACTGGGATTTCTACCACTGAACTTAATATGTATGCTACTGTATTCTAGATAAATCATGATTTTGTAGTCACTGCCCTTCTCAGGCCTACTTTTGCATATTATGATATGCCAGCATTGGTCCGGAGTGACCCTGAGTGCAAGATTTTGTGTTGCTGCACAGTGTAACTGTATAGTTTCCTATTTCTTTCAGTAATAATTCTCTTTGGGTTTTGTGACATATTTGTGCTGCAGCAATAGTTAACTCATCTTGAAATAGCTCTGCAAAGGTATAGTCTCCTTCAAGAGTTCTCTTAGATCTCATCTTGCCTCCCCTCAGCCCTGCACTTGTGCCTAAGTCATTTCGCCCATCACATCTGGCCTACTCCCTCATCACCTGCCCCCTTGCTTAAATCCCTTCCTCCCCCTCTCTGTTTCCTCCCCCTCTGTTTCTCCCCATGCTCTGCCTGATGTGCCACACCTGCTCTGCTGTGATGTTGACTCTGAGCTACCTTGTACTTGCTCTGATCCAGTCAACTTTCTCTGATACAGTCAATTTTAAAACACTGCCCCGCCCCTGTATCTTCAGTATTTTCTGTAAAATAAACTGTATTCACTGTTAAATTTTGCTCTTGCACCTTGTATATGTTTGTAAATTACCAGTTCTGTGCCTGTTTATACTGTTTTTATTTGTAAATACTGTACATGCATATTGTGTATAGTCTGCATTCTACAAACTATTGTAAAGTGTCTTTGCACTCTTATATGTTGCTGTTATTCAATGTATCGCTGTACCTCCCCTTTTACCATCACCCGGGTCACCCCTGAAAAAGGGACCTTCTGTCTCAGTAGTCTCACCCAGTTACCAATATTCAAATAAATAATAAAGAAAGAAAGAAAGGAAAGACATTTGGTTGTCTGTAGCACCTTTTTTTCACATTTTATCCCAAAGTGCTTTACAAGCTATGATCAGTTGCCTTGTGATTTGGTAAGCACTGGGAGGTTTAAGTGAAATAAGAGAGTGAGAAATAAGTACAGAAGGTCGCACAGTAAGTGGCGTTGGTTGGGCTTTGGCCCTGAAGTTTGGGTTACACCTTCCACACACAATATCCATGATTAGTCTAAACAATGTAGCTATACTTCCATACTAAGTTGTATATTTCTGTTGGACACTATTCAACAGTATGATGAAATAAGATACAGGGACCATCTCTTTAACTTACAGTAATTTCTATCAGTGAAGCTATTCCTCTCTTTGGTTCTGTGATCTTTAAGTAGCGGGTTGTCTGTAATCAGAGTGATTTTCTTTTACCATGTACAGTAGGTATTATGAAATGTTATAACCCAAAAGCCACTAAATAGAAGAACAGAGTACGACTTTTGAAAAATAATATTTTTCTTTAAACAATGTTTGTTAGCCCAATAAAAGGTATCACCAACAGCATTTTCCCCCACAAAGTACCAAATACTATACCTAGAGGCACTTTTCAGTTTGTGTATGTAATTCTGTCTGAGTCAAGGTTTGAGAAACATATTTACTATACAGATTTGTCAATACTGGCTAACTATTTAAAAGAAATTATGGCACACACTAACAAGGATAATTGTTTGTAATGATATATAAAACGAATGTAGGCAACTACTTTTTTGTGTCTTCAAAAGTTGCCTGAAATGTTTTAACCACCCCCACTTCTGTTTTATTTCTATAACATTTAGGCTATCTGTTTATTCAGTGTAGTTACTTTTGTTACACACTACCCTACCCATAATAATTACTAATAATCTCAGTTCATTTAAATTTGTTGGAGTAGAAACCTGAGCTATAGCTTGAGTATTTTCACCATGTATTAAATGCATTCAACATCAGCCCAGTGTCCTGACTAAATAACACCATTTTTGGTTTTAAAAAGTGCATATTTTTCTTTACTCGGAGTCTAGTATTTGCAATTTTCTGATAGCTATATGATGATTCCTTAATCACAACACAATACATTTTTTTAATTCTGTGGTAATCAGGTAAGGCCCATTAGGCACAAGTGCCTGTTTCCAAGGGTGACCTGGCAGCACTGGCATGGTTAGCGACTTGCTCAGAATCACTCAGTATGTAAGTGAGGGTTGTGGAACTCAAACCCAGGTCTGCTGGATGTACCAATTTCATTAATAGCTTGTTACTCTAACCTCTAGGCTACACTGCCTGTCCATGCTTTATATAACATGTTTCCAAAAAATATCTAAAACCATTTCACAGATGCACTGTAAAGTTACAAAGTAATAAAATAAAGTAGAAAAAAATTTATTAATTGACTGATTGATGTTATTGATAAACCTGGGAAAAGGGACTAGGTCAGTCTTCCAAATTTTCAGCAATGGCTGGTATGGCACAAAGAATGAAAAAGCAGTATTACAAGAGTAAGACGATTGTGCAAAGACAAATTAATATAGCAATTGCCACCATTCAAAACAATGGCTTAATAACTGATCCATAACTTCCAAATGAACACTTTTTTAAGTTATAAACCTGGTGGTAGAACATAGTTTTGCAGCCAAGGCATTTGAATCCCATTCTTTCTTAGAGCCAATTGGAGTCAAAAAGTTCTATGCTCAACCTTTTTCAAAATGCTTGACACTAACTGAAAGAGTTTAGGACCTAAAAGGGCAAAACATCTTTATTCATAACCTGTTTTATAGAGATTCACAACAAATCTTGGCAAAGAAGAAGAACATAAGTTGTAAAAAAGATTTTCCCTGTAAAAGAGATGCAAGATCAAATGGAATCATTAAAAAATATGCTACACAAGAACATTTACTACTGTATTTGGACATAATCCAATCAACAGAGGATAACATCCACACTACTGTACAATAGCGAGTTTTATACAGTGTAAATATGGCACCTAAAAATATAATTAAAAGTAGTTGACGATACATGTAAAAGTCCTGAAGCTTGGGTATTAGCCTATAATAAGGCCATTTCTATGGCCCTGGACCTGATTGCTCCTGTCCGTGTTCGTCCTCTCCCCCTTCAACCTCAGGCCCCTTGGTTTGATGGGTCCTTGAGGGAGTTGCAGCAACTAGGACGTAGGTTTGAGCAACGCTGGCGGAAATCTGGCCTGGAGGTCGACCACCTTAGATTGGTAGAGCACTATCAGACCTACCAATCAGCGATCTCCCATAAAAAGGCAGAATTCCTGTCCAGGGAGATTGCTGCTGCTCAGAATCAACCAGCCCAGCTCTTCTGGACTGTGGACAGGTTGCGCAACCCAACCTGTCTACAGTTTCGAAGACCTTTTTTGCAAGACGAGTGCAATGAGCTTGCTCGATTCTTTGAGAATAAGGTGGCTAACATCAGGTCAGAGATCCTCGCTACTCGCTCTATGGGGGATGACATTGATTTGTGCTTGGTCGCCTCACCTTGTGTTTCCTTGAGTTCCTTTGACCTGCTGGAGTTCATGAATGTCATGCGAATTGTCCAGAGTATGCACCCTATATGCTGTAGTTTGGATCCGGGTCCAACCTCCCTGATTATGGGATGTTGTGACATCATTGGCCTGATCCTGGTTCTGATAGTCCTGTGCTTCCTTGATTCGGGTGAGTTTCCAAGATCCCTGAAGGAGGCAGTGGTAACACTTCTCCTGAAGAAAGCTTCTTTGGACCCTGACTCTCTGGTTAACTACAGACCAATCTCTAACCTCCCTTTTATAGGGAAGGTTATTGAGAAAGTAGTGGCAGTATAACTGGAGAACCACTTGACCATCCATAACATCTATAAACCTCTCCAGTCTGGTTTTCGAAAGAGGCATAGTACAAGACTGCGCTGGTTCGGGTGCTCAATGATCTCCTGATGGCGAGAGATTGGAGAAGCCGTACTATTCTGGTGCTCCTTGATCTCTCCTCAGATTTTGACACCGTGGACCATGGGGTATTGCTTGGGTGTCTGAGGTCCATCTGTGACCTGACACATACAGTTCTCAGGTGGTTTACATCATTTCTCACTGGCAGAACCCAGAGTGGTGTCTGTTTTTTCTCGGACCCATTCTCTCTGCCTTGTGGGGTACCTCAGGGCTTAGTGCTTTCCCCCATGTTGTTTGCAGTGTATATGCTGCCCCTTGGAGACATTGTAAGATGGTATGGGCTGAGGTTTCAGTGCTATGCTGATGATACCCAGCTCTACCTGTCTTTTGCACCCGAAGAGGATAGTGCTGTCTCGGTATTTAACAACTGCCTTGTGGAAATCCAGGACTGGATGAATTTGAGCTGGCTAAAGTTGAATATGGGAAAAACGGAGGTGATGGTGGTGGAGTCGGGTCACCGGATAAAGGGGCTGAGGACTGGTCAGCCCTCTGGAATTTATCTAGGGGGCACCCAGATCTTTACCTCTGAGTGGGTGTGGGACCTGGGGGTGGTGCTTGATGATGGGATGACCTTATGGTCTCAGGTGTCAACAGTCATCAAGTCTTCCTTTTACCATCTTAGGAACATCACCAGGATCAAGCACCTTGTTCCATCTGGAGACCTGCCTACACATGTTCATGCCTTTGTGACCTCGCGTCTTAACATAGAAACATAGAATTTGATGGCAGATAAGGACTGCTTGGCCCACCTAGTCTGCCCATTTTATTACCTAATGGATAAGCTGCAGATCCTAGTTAACCGACAGCCTACTTCCTCCTACTCCCCACTAGAATTGCCTTATGTCTGTCCCATGCATTCTTGAATTCCCCCACTGTTTTTGACTCTATGACCTCCTCAGGAAGGTTGTTCCATGCATCTACAACCCTCTCTGTGAAGAAATACTTCCTCACATTACCTCTGAGCCATCCCCCCTCTATCTTCAAATTGTGCCACCTTGTTCTTGCACATCTCTTTTTCTGAAAGATGCTACCCTCTTGGACTTTGTTGATTCCCTTGAGGTATTTGAAAGTTTCTGTCATGTCCACCCTCTCCCTCCTTTCCTCAAGGCTATACATCTTAAGCTCCTTTAGTCTTTCTTCATATGTCTTCTGGTGCAGACCCTGCACCATTTTGGTTGCCATCCTCTGGATAGCCTCCACCCTGACTATGTCTTTGCGGATATGGGATCTCCAGAAATGTACATAGTTCTCCAGATGTGGTCTCACCAACTGTTTGTACAGAGGGCCAACAACTTCTTGTTTTCTACTGATGATGCCTCTCCCTATGCATCCCAGTATCCCTCCCAGCCCTCCTTACTGCCTTCTCACATTGCTGGCCCACCTTTAGGTCACTGATATGACTACCCCCAGGTCCCTTTCCATTTTTGTTGTTGTTAGTATCTCACCCCCCATTGTGTACCCCTCCCCTTGGTTTTTGTTTCCCAGGTGCATTACTTTGCACTTCTTTGCATTGAATCTAAGCTGCCATACATTTGACCATTCCTCCAACCTTGCCAAGTCCCTTTTATCCTTTCCACCCCACCTTGCATATCAACCCTGTTGCAGGTCTTTGTGTCATCTGCAAAGAGACATACTTTCCCTTCCAGTCCCTCTGCAATGTCACTTATAAAGACATTAAAAAGGACTGGCCTTGATTACTGCAACTCCCTATACTTAGGGCTTCCTGGGGTTGATATCTGCTGCTTGCAGCTAGTGCAAAATACGGCAGTGAGTTTGTTGATGGGAGCTTCTTGAATATCTCATATTACCCCTGTTCTGTGCATTCTGCACTGGCTGCTGATTCAGTGGTGAATCACATTTAACGTTGGTTTACTGACCTACAAAGCTCTTCATGGACTAGGCCCTCACTACTTGAAAGAACTTCTGGTTCCCTATTGCCCTGAGCGACAGCTCTGTTCAGCCAGCGAGGGGTTGCTAGAGATCCTCAGGATGTCTCTAAAGTCTTCTGAGGTGCGCTTTAATGTACATTGCCCCTACCCTCTGGAATTCTCTACCCCATTGGCCGTGGGAGTGCATGACAGTGGGAGGCTTTAAGTAAGCGTTGAAAACTTACTTATGGTGCCAGAACTTTGATGGCATTTAGTAAATGAACCTTGTTGAACTCTGTTTGTTTTATACTGTATTTATTGTTTTACTACCCTCTTTTAATTCTTTTGTAAAGTGCCTTGATATTTGAAAGGCGCTTTTGTGAAATAAAGCTATTATTAAAAGATTGTTACTTGTATAAAAAATGTGAGCACATTCCAAAACAGGAAGATGAATTTGTTAAGCAATTCATGTTTTTTGTCAAAGTGGACAAACAACACTTATTTCTACTTAGAAAATTAAGTTTTTAGTTCATTTTCTTTGAAAGATAGGAAATCTGGCAATCAGAATTGAGATTAGTATCTAACAGGAACCCAAGTAACAACAGGAATCAACGCATTCTATTAAAAGTGAGTGCAAGTCAAAAATTTGAAATTGAGTGCAGTTTGTTTGAAATAAGTCAATGCTGTAATCAATAAAATTAATTTGGAAGAGTAGTGATCACATCATCAGGGGAGGGATCAGACTACCAAACACAGTATCTTCAGTGTATGTCAAATGTTTGGAGACATCGCCGATTAAAGGAAAATCATTAACAAAAATTGAAACAGTAAATGGCCTAAAATCAATACTTGAGGTATGCCAGCATGAACCTTTAGCACAGCTGAAAAAACATTGGTATTCACTGTACTCTACCTGTAAACTAGACTTGAGACCAACAAAATGTATAGTCTGCTGCACCTATATTTCTATGTTTTAAAGCATCAATTGAAGATCAAAGAAATTAAAAGCACTGGCCAGGTTCACAAATATTAATCCAATAATAGCTCCCTGATGAAGGGAAGTATAGATGTCATTCATGAACTTGACCAAGATGATGCAGTAATAAAACCCTTTTGAAAGCTGTACTGTTGCCCAGACATGAGACACTATGTAGAAATATATTGTATCCTTCCGGTGCTTCCTTGATGTTATTATGTTGACTCCCTGGCTGTTACTGCAAAAGGAGCTCTGTTCTAGTTAGTTCACCTGGTCAATGAAATAATAAAATATTTACTTTAACTGATTAAATGTTTTTTCCAACAGTTTTGTCACAATTGGGAAGCTATATATTGACCTGTTGTTAGCTGTTAAGGATACCAACCCAGCCTTATGAATAAGAGAATTTATTGCAATTTTCCAAGTTTTAGGTATTTTGTTAAATGTTAGGGAGAAATTAAACAAATGAGTAATAGGTTTAACAATAACAGTAATAGGTTTAACAATAACCTCCCCCAACTAACCTCAAGGTATTTGGCTCAAAAGCATCAAAGCCTTCTCCATTAGAAGGGTTTAGACTTTGTAAAGAGGTAAGAATATCTGATCATAAAATCTTGAAAAATTAAAGAGAGGTCTAGAGTCTCTTGACTATGTGACCGTGCTATTAGAAGATTGAGTGTTTGGCAGAGAACAACTGAGAAAATCATCATATAAATCCTCCATGTTTGCATTATAAGGAGACCTACTGGTAAATAAGTAATTAAAAGAATCAGCAACTGTAGTGCCTTATCACCAGTTATTTCTTGACCATCAGTTTGCTGGGAAGAAATATTGATATTCCTAAAATACTAATGTTCCAACACTTTGGATGATTTATCAGATTATTCAACTGATTTGTTTGAAAATAACTGTATAACCATTGTGACGGCTACAAATAATAGTATACGTTTATGTACATGATGAATGCCATTTTATCATGTATGTTTTGAATCTATTACAATGTGTTATTGTAATATTTTATGTTTGGCCATAAATTTAAAACAGGGGTCTTTCCTCCATTTGCCTACCAATACAAAATGATTGATTGGCAGTTCAAAAGGATAGGGATAACCAAGGAGAAACAATATCCATAATATTCCTGTTTCAAAAACAGTATGTCTGTCTATGTGTGAAAGGATCATTGGGATGCTACAGAGCCCCCTTTTCTAAACTCCTTTAAAGTCTGTTGCAACAGCATACATTCTTCTTTCTTTCTTTTTTCTAAGTCCCTGGTTTCCCCATCAAATAGGAAGGCCACCTATCTGATGTCCTATGTGTCCCTGAACTGCTTGTGGTCTCAAATCTAAATTCCAGATCCTTGAACATATTGCTCCTCGATCGTGTGCACACTTGCCTGCGCTATCGTGGCTCGGTAAAACTTTTCCTTTTCCCCAAAAAGCGCTGTGAGGTTTAAATACATGTCTTTAGGCTGTTTGAGCCTTTTTTGTTAAACGAAATGAACCTTTCACAGCCTTGTAAACAGCTGTAACTGTGCTCGAGTTAGAAGTAGTTTTTAGATAGCAGCCATTAGAGGTTATGTAAAACATAAACAAAAACCCCTGCAAAAGTCCTGATAAGCCTGCACAACACAGATATAGACTAATTTAGGAATAAGGGTTTAAAATGCCCCTGGAAAGAGTCTAAGTTAAAAGGAAACAACAGTTCCTTTGAGAAGCCTCATTTTGTTACTGTTTGTTGTTGTAAGATGTTTTAAACCATGTATATTAAGCCTAGGTTGTTAGAATTCAGTGAGAGAACCTTTATTAAGTAAATAGAAATATATTTACCCTTACATTTGAACACTGAACCTAGATTGGTGTTTGTTCTGAATGCCCTCTGATTCTCTTTAGCTTCTGCTTCATTCTCTACAGAGCCTGCCGGCCATTTTTACATCATCTTTATAGGCAGAGAGCTAAAGGGAGGAGTCGGTAGGACACTGGGACAACCCATTCTTTGTTATTTTTGTTTATATGATGTTAAATGACAACTGAACTAACCAGAAACATTATATTCTTGTACTGAATATGCCTGATATTATATAACTGGTTGTATATGCCTGAATTAAAAAGTTTTGTTATTAAAAATACAAAAGGGGAGGAGACTTCCCATCATGTGACTAGCTAGCACTATATAAGAAGGACATCTTCTGTCAAAAGATCAGATCATCGTAGGGATCAGCAAGGAGCTGACCCATACCTGACACTAGTATCTCCTAGTGGTGACAACTTGGTATTGCAGAATTATATTTTTATTTTGGATTTTTCTCCTCTTTTATTTTCTTTGTTGACAAGTTCGCTTAATTTACTTATTTGAATGCTGAATAAAAGCTATTTTTTTGGTTCTTCATCCTGGTGTCCTTGTGTGTGAATCCCACTAACCTCCAACACTGGTGTCAGAAGTGGAATTCCTTCAAGGAATTTACTTGAAGGTGGAATACCGGACCTGGTATTGTGGCACACCATGACTGAACCAGCAGCAGTTTCCAGTCAACCCAGTCCAGGTGGGGTCCAGACCTACAGGATGGCTGAAATCACGCAAATGGTGTTATTGCCTGGGTTGCCAGATGTAAGGCAGAAAGTGACAAAGAGAGAGAGGAAGAAGAAAAAGGAGGAGGAGCTACTGCCCTGGAAGGATAGGAGGCAGAGGAGAGACCACCTGAAGAGGTACATTACCTACTAAAGTGGTTATGTATACACCAAATGGATCTAGATAGACAATGGGAAGCAGATTGCTTGCAGAATGAGGCCTGGTGGGCAGACACTTTAAGGGCCATCAAGACATTAGGTACGTCAAGACCCCCTGGACCTACAGATCCAGAGGGGCTGAAGAATATTAAATTGTCCAGACTAACTGAGTCCAATGACATCGAAGCATATATAACAACCTTTGAATGTGTGGCAGAAGCTTGCCGCTGACCTAAGGAACAGTGGTTAGTGTGGCTAGCCCCTTATTTATCAGGGAAGGCACAACTAGCCTATAGCCATCTGGACAGTGCCCATTTGAATGACTATGTTCGTCAAACAATATTGAAAAGATATGACATCAGTGTGGAAATCTACAGACAGATATTTAAAACTTTTAAATATCACACTGCAACATCCCCCCAGGAGGCCTATACCCGCCTTAAAGACTTGAAGCAAAACAAAATGGTTATATTAAATGCACGCTGAAAATAGAAAATAGAGTTAAAAATCTACGTTTCGACCATAGGTCTTCTTCAGGAAATATCTAAAAGAGAAAAAAAACAAGTTAGTGCATTTAATATAACCATTTTGTGTTGCTTTTAGACCACATGCTGACGCAGCGTCTTGTTTTTGTGTTTTAAAGACTTAAGCCACAAATGGTTACAGCGTACCTCCAGAATGATGGAACAAGTAATGGAAGACATTACACTGGAATAATTTATTAAAATTCTCCCACAGGACGTTCAGATGTGGGTGAGGGAACATCAGCCAGAGACAGCTCAAAAAGCTATCACCTTAGCAGAAGACTACATTACAGCAAGACCTTCTAGAACAAAAGGATACTCCAAAACCCTTGGACTCTCACCCACGGTAAGACCCATTTCTACTATTACTCATTCTGGGACTATACCTAGTGCTGGGGGAAGTACTGAAGGGACAATTTCTGGACCCATTAGGGTGGGGAGAGGACATAATCCTAATAGCATATGTCATGAGTGCCAAGGTAAAGTACATATTGTTAGGTATTGCCCATGGAAAAAGAAGGAGAATACCCATTTTGCCCTTGTTAACTGGGGTCAATACCTGACTAAAGCACAAATAAATGGGAAAGAGGTCCCTGCACTCTTAGATTCTGGGAGCAAACAGACTTTGATACAAGCTGCTTCATTACCTAAAGAAAGAAGTAAGGGCATGACCACAGTTACTTGTATTCATGGGGATATTCATGATTATCCACTACAGGGTGTCAATTTAAATACTGAAGGTCAGGTACAAGAAATGGATGTTGGATTGGTCCTAAACCTACCTATACCTGTAGTGATTGGACGTGATCATCCTCATTTTGAGACTCTGATGGTTACTGACTCTAATGTGACTGCTATCACCACCAGGGCCCAGATAAAGCAGACATCAATCCTGCCTCAAGTGTTTCCTTTTGAGGATGACGTTTTTGATTGCCCTGGTAAAGACAGAAAGTCTAAACTAGAAAAAAGAAGGGCAAAGTTACAGTGGAACTGTAAAAAGGACATTTCAAACATTATGGACCATCCCAATAATGATGAAATATTTAAAAATGCACAAACATATGATGTTACATTGGCTCCTTGTTTTTTACAGGTCGTAAAGGCAGATGAAAAAGGGTAATACCCTAGATATTTGATTTTTGATCAATTGCTGTACTGAGAATGTAAAAACTCTAAAACAGAAATGGTATTAGAACAGTTAGTAGTACCTCTGAAATATCGACAGCAATTAATTACCCTTTCTCATGACATTCCTATGGCAGGCCACTTAAGAAGGGATAAGACCCTGAGTCATTTGTTGTATCACTATTTTTGGCCAGGAATTCATGAACAAGTGGCTACCTACTGTCAAAGTTGTCCAGCATGCCAGAAAGTTTTCACTGTCACAAAATCAGACAAGGTACCCTTACAGCCCCTTCCCTTGATAGATGCCCCTTTTTCATGCATAGCAATGGATGTTGTAGGACCATTACCAAAGAGTAGCAAGGGTAACCGTTTCATTCTCATGGTATGTGATTACGATACAAAATACCCTGAGGCAGTGCCCTTGCAAACAATCACAGCCCCTAGAATAGCAGAGGAACTCCTAAAGATATTTAGTCGAGTCGGAGTACATAAAGAAATACTCACCGATAGAGGTAGCAATTTTTGATCCTGTTTACTAGCACATCTCTACCAATCACTGGATATTGGGGCAATATATACGTCTCCTTACCACCCACAAACTGATGGGCTTGTGGAATGGATCAATAAAACATTGAAGAAAATGCTCATGAAATATGTGCAAGATGAAGGAAAATCTTGGGATCTTAATTTGCCATATGTGATGTTTGCATATAGGGAGGTACCGCAGGTGTCCACTGGTTTCTCCCCATTTGAATTACTATATGGAAAGAATCCAAGGGGACCCTTGGATATTATGAAAGAGAAATGGAAAGGCAAGAAGGGACTAGAGGGTACCCCAACATTAGAATATATTACCCATTTGAGACAAAAACTGACTAAATATATCACTTTGGCACACCAGCATAACAAAGTAAAACAAACAGACCAAAAAACTTATTATGACCAAGAAGTGGGACATAAGACTTTAAAAATGGGGAAAAAGTGTTACTGTTGTTACCCTCTTCAGAAAGTAAACTTACTATGAAATGGCAAGGACCATATGTTATCCATCGACAAACAGGTCCGGTAACATATGAAATCAAAATGCCAGACAGGTGAAAGAAAGTTCAAATATACCATGCCAACCTCCTTAAAAAATGGTATGACAGAAATTCTACCCCTGTATGTTATGTCTGTCCAGAACAATCACACTGTGAGTTAGAACAGGCATATACAAGACTGGAATATGTGGGAGGGTCTGAAGACTTAGTGGTAAACCCCAATCTTATAGAATCACAAAAGAAGGATCTAGAAGCAGTAATACAAACCTTCAGGGAAACTTTTTCCTGCCAACCGGGAAAAGCAGTGGGGGTAGAACATGATATACATGTAGCACAGGAGACAGCCATAAGACAAAAACCTTACTGTCTGCCTGAAAGGTTAAGGGGAGAAGTTATTCAGGAGGTTAAGAAAATGCACACTATGGAGGTAATAGAGCCATCAATGAGTGAATGGGGTTCACCCATGGTGATAGTTAATAAAAAGGAGGGTGGCATCAGAATCTGTCTAGACTTCCAGCATCTAAATGCCATATCCAAATTTGACACCTAGCCTATTCCCAGAGTTGACAACATAATAGATCGACTTGGCAAAGCAAAATATATCAGTACCTTTGACTTAACTAAAGGGTACTGGCAGATCCCGCTTAAGACCCAGGCCAAGGAAAAAACTGCTTTAGCACCCCGATAGGACAGTTCCAATTTACTAACACGCCCTTTGGGTTGCATGGGGCACCAGCCACCTTTCAGTGCATGATGGACAATATTTTACACTCACATATGGATTATAGCGCCACCTACCTGGATGATGTTGTCATGTTCAGTCCCCAGCTGGGAAGAACATGTATAACAGTTGTCAAAGGTACTAAGAGCCATCACACAAGCTGGATTGACTATAAATCCTAGAAAATGTGTATTAGGTATGAAAGAAGTAAAATACCTTGGTTTCAGGATTGGTTATGGACAAATAAAATCAGATATAGGGAAAATAGATGCAGTCGCCAATAGCTTCTGCCCACTCATGAAACATCACGTGCGATCCTTTTTAGGGCTTGCAGGTTACTATAGATGATTTGTACCTGATTTTGCAACTATAGCCAGCCCTCTCACAGATTTAACAAAAAAAGGTCATCCTAACGTTGTAAAGTGGACACCAGAGTGTGAGAGGCATTTAGTAATATAAAAGGTTATTTGTGTGCTACACCTATACTCAAAAATCCAGATTTTGATCTTCCCTTTATTGTCCAAACCGCTGCATCCAGCACTGGTCTTGGGGCTGTCCTAACACAGATAGTAAAGGGAGAAGAACATTCCATAATTCATATAAGTAGAAAGTTACATGCTAGGGAAGCCAAATACTCCACTATTGAGAAGGATTGTTCACTTGGGAGCTTAAGCAACAGGTTGGTAGAAAAGAGGCCAGGAGTTATATTTTGTTTTAAACTGAAATATTTGAATAGTTGTAAGTGAAATTAGTTCTATGTGTTAAAAATTATTACCTTGAATTTGAACTGATACTTGGGCTGTGATATTGTAGGTTTGGGGATAGATGTTTGGCAGGGAAAATTAGAAGGTAATTTAAATGTGTTGTTTGCCTGGTGTTTGGAGGAGGGGACATTAGCTGCAATTAACTTGACTTCTTAAATACTGAAAAGCCACTGGGGGTTGGGATTGAAGGGCTGAGTATTTCTGTTTGGGACTGAAATTTGAAGCAACAGGAGTTGGTGGGCCTGTGACATCATACGGTACCTGGTGTCTGCTTACACACACTGTTAGTGGGACTGAACACATACTGGACTGTATGTGTTTGTGAGACTTGGGAACTTTGTTGGTGGGATTGAAATTGGGTTTGTAAATAACTACAGTCAGTATAGAGAGAAACTGTACTCAGGGAAAGGACTGAGAAAGGGGGTGTGCTATTATAAACAGAGGGATAATCAGGGTGGCCATATTCCACCATGGCAGGCATCTTCGGAAGGGTTGTGAGGCTGCACAGGCTGTGGGATGGCATAATTCTAAATTGGGCCTGAGAGAGGGAGGCTGCCCACTCTGTGACAGACAGCTATCTTGTATCAGGAGTGAGGTATATTGGTTAAGGAGTAAGCTGTGGAGCTGGGGGGTGTCCAAGGATAAGGGGTGTGGATATGGGCAGAAGGGTGGGGCTGAGGAGGCTGGGGCAGCAGCCTGAAATTACAGGACATTATGCTACAGCAAGCAGAAGGGGATATTAGGACAGAGGACCCTTAGATAGGAAGTTGATGCTAAGGGGAAGCGTACAGGTGAAAATTTGAATTCAAGGAGACTGGAGGGGAAGAGTCAGGAGGGGCTGTTGTGCGGAAGCCTAAAACAGCAGACTGTGGGAAGGAGCTCCTAGGTGAACAGTGCAAGAGAGGAAGAAGAGGTCAGTTTAGAGATGCAGCAGGGGAACTCGGGTTACTTGATGGAGGCTGACATAGAGTGTCACAATAAATTTGAGATACTAAGCATCCTAGAGGGGAGGAAGGGTTGGTGGAAATGAGGAACTTATACAGAGGCCGGGGAGGAGTCAGATACCCATAGGGCATCACAGAACAGCTATGGAAAGGATAGACATAGTCCCAGAGGAGAAGGAAACATATATGTTAAGCAAATGGGGAGATGCAACATATTCCAGACATGAGGGAGGAGAGCATGATTGAGAGAAACTGGGAGACAAGGAGGTGGGAGAGGAGCCCCCCTTCAGCAGGAAGGTCAGTACCAAGGATGGGGCCCTAGCTAAAGGGGACCCACAGAGAGCCTCTGGAGACAGGGGTACTATTACAAGGGGGGGGGGTGAAAAGGGAAGGGAAACCATCAGGCCAGGATAAATGGTTCAGATAAGAGAGGGTTAAAGGGACACCTATTCAGGAGGAGTTTGAGTTAAGTGGGCAAAATAGCAAGGAGGCAGAAAGGGAGGGTGACAAGGGGTCTCTAATAAGGCATGAAGACTCCCATGAAATTGCGATCATGAATAAAGTGAGGAGGGGCTGAGAGGGCATAGTGGAGGTAACCATAAGGATGATGGCGTGTTAAGGTTCTGTTACTGGGAGACTCGATAATTAAGGGTATCCATTGAGAGGACAGGGGATGGATGCCATAGCCAGGTGAAGGTAGTGAGTATCTCTGGGCTGACAGTGCACAGAGCAAAGTTCATGGTGTATGAAATGATTAGGGATTGTGGAGAAACCGGATTCCTGGTGCATTTGGGAACTAATGATCTAGAGGAAATAGCATTAGAAATCAAGCAAGGTTCCAAGAACTTGCCAGAGTCTGTCGGATAATGGATGCAACATTTCCTTTTCGGAGATATTGCCAGTACCAAAGGCCTCAGTGGAGAAAAAAATCACAGAGAGTTAATAAATGGCTCAGAAGTGGGTAAGAGAATGGGTTGGGGGTGTTAGGAACTGGAATGGAGTTTGGGAGGATAAGGACCATATGCCAAGGACAGGTTTCATCTTGCCCCATTAGGGAAGGAAGTCCTTAAACAGGGGATGGCTGACTACATACAAGAAAGGTGGGGTTTAAACTTGTAAGGGGGAAGGATAAGGGAGGGCTGACCAGAAGCCCTCCCTCCAGATGAGGGGAGTAGCCTTCAAGCCCAAGGGGGAGGGGAAACAGACTGGAGGTGGAGGTTTCAGGGGAGGATGGAAGTATAAGGAATCTGGGTGGGTTCGACAAAAGGATCAGGATAAGGGGTGGGGTTAGTGTTAGTAAATGCCAGGAGCTTGGGAAACAAGTTGCCAGAGTTCCAGGCCATGCTGTTCGGGGTGGATGTGGCGGCAGTCACGGGAAACGTACAACAAAACCATGACTGGGACCTAAATGTACGGGGTACACTTATGCTTAGGAAGGATAGAAAGGAGGCAGAGGGGTGGAGTGGCTATGTTCATTAGAGATGACATAGAAATTGCTATGGTAGAAGAGGCAGAGGAAACGGGAGGCCTTATGGGTCACTCACGATCCCCAGCAGGAGATAAGGTCAAGCTGGGAGTAGCATATAGGCCCCCGCATGAGTGATGTTCTAGAGGATGGTTTGCTTGGACAACATCATTGCCCAGTGTGGTCCAAAAGGGAAGGAGTGGTGTTGATGGGGACCTTAATATACCAGGTACAAACTGGGGAACCATGTCCTCTAAGGTGGCCAAGGAGCAGAGGCTGCTGGATGGCTTCCAGGATGTGTTCTTAACACAGCATGTGATGGAGCCCACAAGGGAGGGGCATGTCCTGGATGTGGTTCTGGCAGATGGGGATCTGGTAAGGGACATGGTTGTACAGGACCCCTGACTGGGAGTGACCACAATACTGTCTGGTTTCAAATAAGCATTGGAGAGTGGGGTGAGATCTAGGACACTGGCAGTGGACTCTCAGGGGGCAGACTTTATGGGCATGGGAAATATTCTCAAGGACCACTTGAAGGGATTACCTCAACGACAAGTGTGGAAAGGAGATGGAGGTCATAAAACGGGACTTCATGAGGCAGTCAGGATCTGCCTAAGTTGAAACGTAAGGGAGCAAGGTCACATAAACCATGCTGGTGGTCCAGTGAGGTCCAGGTAGCAGCTGAGAAAAGAAGGCGGTTACAAAAATATAAAACAACAAGAGGGATAGGGATAAGGAAATGTACCAGCTTGCATCTAGAAAAGTCACCCATGGTGAGGGAGCAAAGTCCAGTAAAGAGCAACGGCTGGCACAGGGATACATGGAGGGGAAAAGGGTTCTTCCGGCACATTGGGAGCTGGAGAAAACTAAGGGCCATCTCAGCAGATTGAGATCAGAAGAAGGGTGGGTGGAAGAGGCGAGGACCAGGCAGAGGTATTTAACGAGTACTTTGCCTCTGTGTTCACTAGGAGGGGATGGATATCTACAAAGCAAGGCACAAAGGGGATAGAAGGGTGCAGGAGTGGGATCAGGGGAGCAACAGAAATGGAGCAAAAGGAGGGAAAGGTACCCTAGGGGTGTCATCTGGATAAGGATAAAAAGACCAGTAAGGTGGAGGGGACAGATGATGCCATCCCCACCAAAAGGGTGTGGTTTGCCCTCAAGACCCTAAAGAAAGACAAATCTCCTGGGCCGGATGGCATTCATCCGAGAGTACTATGGGAATTGGCGGACATACTGGCTGCAACTGGCGGAGCTTTTCAACAGGTCACTTGAGACAGGAGGGTACCTAGGATTGGCGAGAGGCACATGTGGTACCACAATCCATAAAGGGGGGGGTCAAGGAAGTACCAGGAAACTATAGACCCATCAGTTTAACCTCAGTGGTGGGAAATTAATGGAGAGTATACTAAAGGAACGATTGGGGTTTACTTGGGGGAGGTGGGAGGTCTGGATAGTCGGGCAGCATGGGTTTGTGCCAGGTAGATCATGTCAAACCAACCTTGTGGAGTTCTATGAATGGGTAACATCAGAACTGGACAGGGGTAAGCCTGTGGATGTATTATTCTTGGACTTCAGCAAGGCTTGACTCTGTCCCCCACAATGGTCTGGTGGAGAAACTGATGGGGTTAGGAGTAGGCCCTTTGATGGTCAGATGGATTGAAAACTGGATAGCTGGACGCACTCCAGAGAGTAGTGGTCTGTGGGGAGTTCTCGAACCCTACAGAGGTTGGTAGTGGGGTACCACAGGGCTCGGTCCTGGGTCCAATCCTGTTTAATGCATACATATCAGACATCAGGGATGGTATAGGGTGTGAAATGAGTCTCTTCGGATGACCCAAGATGGGAGCAGTAGTTGAGGGAGAAGAGGGGAGGTTGTCCCTGCAAGGGGACCTGGACACCCTGGAAAGCTGGGCTCACACATGGAAATTAAATTTCAATATCACCAAGTGCAAGGTGTTGCATCTTGGTCGGGAAACCCTAAACACAGGTACACCCTGGGAGGGAGGTGCTGGAAGCCTCAACAGGGAAAAAGACCTAGGGGTCATGGTGGATAGATGTATGAATAACTCTGAGCAGTGCAGGAGAGCAGCTAGCAAGGCAAACAGGATGTTGGGATGCATCGCAAGGGGATCACCTCAAGGAGCAAGGAAGTGATTCTGCCTGTACAATGGACTGGTTAGACCACACCTTGAGTACTGTGTACAGTACTGGAGACCACACTTGAAGAGGGACATACAGCTCCTGGAGAGGGTACAGGAGGGCAACAAAGATGATACGAGGGCTAGGGGATTTGACTTACGAGAACAGACTTGAGGAGCTCTGCCTGTTTTCATTGGAGGAGAGAAGAGACAGGGGGACATGATTGAGGTCTCAAGTACCTCAAGGAATAAATAGGGTAAACATGGAGGGATCTTTAGACTAAAGCAGGGAGGCATCACCAGAGGGCATGGTTTGAAGTTGGAAGGTGGAAGGGTGAGGGGAAAAGGAGGAGGTTTTTCACTGAGAGGGTGGTGGACCCTTGGAATGCTCTGCCTGGTGAGCTGGTTCAGAGATCCACAGTGGAGGGTTTTAAGAGAGGGTGGGACAGACACAGAAAGTGGATGTATCAGATGATGGCCTGTCCTGGGGTGGGGATGGATGATAGGGTTTCTGGAGCACAAGGGATGGAGGGTCTCTGCACCCAACTAAGGATCTAGGTTCGAGCAGACTTGATAGACCATAAGGCCTAATCTGCTGGCAAATAGTATGTTAGTATGTTAGTATGAGTGTTTGGCACTGAAATGGGCTTTTGAGACCCTAAAGTTTTATCTATGGGGGAAGAATTTGAAGTTTGGACAGACCACAACCCATTGTGCTGGTTGCAGGTAATGAAAGAAAAAAAAAACATGAATCATGTGATGGTACCTGGCCCTGCAGCCATATCACTTTACTATTAAACATAGATCAGGAGCTGCCAATAAAAATGCAGACTACATGTCTCATTATGGAGCAGACATGATTAACTCTGTTGAAACAGAAGATATTGGACCGCGGGTAAAGAGTGTATTAATAAAATGACTTATAACTGATGTTGAGTTATGTAATTAAAGTAAAAAAGGAGACACGAAGGTGGAGTTTCAGAGAGAAAGGAGGGCTGAAGCTCCATCTCTCAAAATGAGAGATCTGAAATTGCCAGGATATAATTGATTAGTTTTCTGAGTCTAAAAATACATTTGTTTAAAAACCTTTTAGGTTTTTACTTAGATGGGGGGAGTATGCGAAAGGATCATTGGGATGCTACAGAGACCACGCCCCCTTTTTCCTAAACTCCTTTAAAGTCTGTTGCAACAGAATACATTCTTCTTTTTATCTTTTTTCTAAGTCACTGGTTTCCCCATCAGACAGGAAGGCCACCTATCTATCCCTGAACTGCTTGTGGTCTCAAATCTAAATTCCAGATCCATGAACGTATAGCTCCTCGATCATGCGCACACTCGCCTGCACGATCGGGCGCACTAGAGCTGCGTGAACATGCGAATACACACACTAGCTCTATCATGGCTCGGTAAAACTTTTTCTTTTCTCCAAAAAGTGCTGTGAGGTTTAACTACATGTCTTTAAGCTGTTTGTGCCTTGTTTTGTTAAATGAAATGAACCTTGCACAGCCTTGTAAACAGCTGTAACTGCTCAAGTTAGAAGTGGTTTTTAGATAGCAGCCATTAGAGGTTATGTAAAACATAAACAAAAACCCCTACAAAAGTCCTGATAAGCCTGCACAATGCAGAGATAGACTAATTTAGGAATAAGGGTTTAAAATGCCCCTGGAAAGAGTCTAAGTTAAAAGGAAACAACAGTTCCTTTGAGAAGCCTCATTTTGTTACTGTTTATTGTTGTAAGATGTTTTAAACCACGTATATTAAGCCTAGGTTGTTAGAATTCAGTGAGAGAACCTTTATTAAGTAAATAGAAATATATTTACCTTAATGTTTTAAAACTGAACCTAGACTGGTGTTTGTTCTGAATGCCCTCTGATTCTGTTTAGCTTCTGCTTCATTCTCTATAGAGCCGGCCGGCCATTTTTACACCATCTTTATAGGCAGAGAGCTAAAGGGAGGAGTCAGTAGGACACTGGGACAACCCATTCTTTGTTATTTCTGTTTATATGATGTTAAATGACAACTGAACTAACCAGAAACATTATATTCTTGTATTGAATATGCCTGATATTATATAACTGGTTGTATGTGCCTGAATTAAAAAGTTTTGTTAATAAAAATACAAAAGGGAGGAGACTTCCCATCATGTGACTAGCTAGCACTATATAAGAAGGACATCTTCTGTCAAAAGATCAGATCATCGTAGGGATCAGCAAGGAGCTGACCCATACCTGACACTAGTATCTCCTAGTGGTGAAAACTTGGTATTGCAGAATTATATTTTTTGGATTTTTCTCCTCCTTTATTTTCTTTGTCGACAAGTTCACTTAATTTACTTATTTGAATGCTGAATAAAAGCAATTTTTTTTTGCTTCTTCATCCTGGTGTCCTTGTGTGTGAATCCCACTAATCTCCTACACTACGATGTACAGAAAATTCTTATTAAATGATTTGGCAGCATCATCTATATAAGGGTTGCTAAGATTTCAAGTTATGGAAGCAGATTTATCAGATTCTGATCTGATTTGGAAATAGGATTTTCATAACTGCAGTTTCAAAAACCTAATTCCCTAATTTAAAGTTGAAACATGTTTTACATAGGAAATTAGGATTTAGGAAATAGGATTCCAAATCTGATTGTGATGTCTTTTTCAGAATTGGAAATTCCTAAATTACAATGAAATTGCATCAGAGCAGAATTCACCAGTTCTAGGGATCTCCTATCTGTATCAGTTTTTTTTTTTTATTTTTATTTTTGTTTATTTTTTTTTTTTAGTCTTTGGTAACCGGATAAGGCCCACTAGGCACAAGTGCCTGTTTTCAGGGGTGACCTGGGAGCACTGGGTGGTTAAGTGACTTGTTCAGAGTCACACAGTATGCAAGTGGAGGTTGTGAGAATCAAACTCAGGTCTGGTCTGCTGGATGTATCAAGCTCGTTCACACCTTGTTCCTCTAACCTCTAGTCTAGGCTATACTGCCAACATTTCAATCCAAATTTCTAAGATCATTCATAAACTGATGCATTTCTACATTTTATCATTGTTGGAGAATACAATCACTAGAGGACTTTTAGGAAATTATATTTTGTATCTAACAAAACTTTAACATTCATCACTAATATGATTGGAAGCAATGCCATAATCTACCAGATGATTAGGTCAGGTTGTCAACAGTTAACCAATTATATAATTGTTAGATGATTTGAAATTCAATCTGGTAGGTGAATTTAAAACTTGAGTGAGTTTCAAGAAACCAACCAGTTAAGACTGAAGTTCCAAAGGACTGCATGGTTTTTGCCTTTATTGCATAAATGTATTAAGGCTTCAAGGACATATTAAAATAGAAAACGGTGAACTGGAGGCAAACAGACAGAAATGTGGCAATGGAAATACAGTATAAAACTAAGCAAGAAAAATGAAATGAAGTCTCAAAGGGAAGAATGAATATGTTTTAATCTTAAATTTGTATACTGGAGAATTTGCAGTATTCAGATATTGTGACAAAATTATTTAGGGCCAGAAGTGAGACTTAGTTCTTCAAGTTCCCCCCTTCCCCACTCATAAGCGGAAACAAACAAGGATGCTATTCAAGCATGTACTAATTTATAAGGACTCCCCACCCACCTTTCTACCCAGGGTACCCCTTAATTTCCTTGGTAAGCAGAACTTTGACTAGATTGACCTTGGGAATTTCAAGCATTTGGATACAGATAGGAAGTCTAGACAGCAGATGAAAATGATCTGCCACTGATTGTTGAAAAACATTATAGTTGGAACCTTGAGAAGATCAGCATCAGAGGAGAGAAGAAATCTTGTTAGAGATTATATATGAAAGGTTCAGAAAGTTAATTAGGTGTACTTTCACAGACTCTTAGAAAATATAAAATGCCATTGTGAAGTGTATTACAAAGTGAATATGTACTAAAGTAAATCTTTAAGAATGGGATTTATGAGTTCAGACTTTCTAGAGCATGTGAGGAGGTGGGCAGTAGCATTCTGGACATGCTGAAGTTTGGTAACACATTTTAAGGAAACAGAAAAGTGGAGAATTACAGTAGTTTAGGTGAGAGGAGATGAAAGCATGAACAAGTGCTTGTACAGAAGACATAACCAGAAAATGATGGAGCCTACAAATGGAATGTAGATGCATACAAAATATTGTTCACATATTGTTTATGAGGGAAGAGAAGGTTAATTCAGTATTAACAATGATTCCAAAATTTCGAGCAGAATCTATGAAGTTATAGTTACTGTCAAATATAGACATGATTTAAATCTAGAAGTCAAGCACAATTTGAGAGAGTTTATCTTCCCAAGAAGTAGTTCTTCTTTTTTTAGAAACATTAAGTTGCTGAACGTTTGTATGCAACCATGATTTGATGTATGTCAGACAAGAAGAAAGGGTGGAGAAGGAGCAATCATTAAGGGAATAAAAATGTAAAGTTGTATGTCATTCTCAGCATAAAAGTGATTGGCAAAATGTAATTGAGTGATAAAATAGACAGAGGGGAGAACATAACAAGAGAAGAGAACAGGACCAAGAATAAAACCTTAGGGTACCCCATAGAGGAGTAGATGTGACATAGAGGACTATCTTCCTCCAAATACTTAAATTATAAATCAGACACAGAAAGAGTACAAGTCCATCATGTTTTCTCTGTTGTTCCTACCTAGATTTCATCAATCATCTTGGAGTTCTAGTTAATAAATCTTCAAGTTCTAGTTTTAAACATGGGTTAGATAATTATTTAGTAGTAAATAAGGGGCTTCATTAATTTCCCCATTATGAGTGGGAGGCAATCTAGATGGGTCATATGGCCTTCCTTTGCCCGATGTTACCAAGTAAACCAAACTCCCTGCCCTCCCTTTTGCTTGTAAGTCCCCCCTTGTACATGTCCCATCAGGTTTTGAAGTCTAAGATAGTTCTAGCATTGATTACATTACTAGGTAGAGTGCTCCTCTTATCTGCCGCCCTCTCTGCAATAAGGTATTTCATATGGCCTTCATGAAGTTGTCCCTGTTGAATTTGTGGCCCCTGGTGGTTGTGCTACTCCTTAATACAATCTAAACAAAGAGAGAAGGGATCCAGAGACACCTACATATTTTTCAAGGCAGGTAAGAAGAATGAAGTGATCAACTAGATACATAGATACATAGACAGTGTCGGCAGATAAGGGCCTATGGCCCACCTAGTCTGCCCATTTGAGCTTGTAAGTTCAGTTTGTTTTCCTAGAAGTCTGTTTCCCCTTACCCCTGCCCTCTAGAATTCCTTTATGTCTATCCCATGCATTCTTAAATCCCGTGATTGTTTCAGCCCCTCCCACTTCCTCTGGCAGGGTGTTCCACTTGTCCACCACCCGTTCTGTGAAGAAATTTTTCTCATGTTTCCTCTGAGTCGTCCTCCCTCCAACTTCATCCCATGCCCTCTAGTCCTGAAACATCTTTTTCGCTTAAAAATAGTGTTTTCCTGCACCCTGTTCCTCCCTGTAAGATACTTGTATGTCTCTATCATATCCCCTCTCTCCCTCCTCTCCTCCAGGGAGTACATGTTCAGTTCCTTCAACCTGTCTTCATAGGACTTGTGATGCAACCCATGCACCATCTTTGTTGCCCTCCTGTGAACCTTCTCTACCCTGTCTATGTCCTTACGTAGGTATGGTCTCCAGAACTGTACACTGTACTCCAGGTGGGGCCTCACTAGTGTCTTGTATAGCAGAATTATGACCTCCCTTTTCCTGCTGGTGATGCCCCTGCTTATACATCCCAGCATCCTATTTGCTTTACCTGATGCCTTGTCACACTGTTTCCCTACCTTGAGGTCATCAGAGATGACAACCCCAAGATCCCTTTCCTGCTTGGTGCATGCTATATCCTCACCCCCAACTGATATATTGTGCCAGGGTTTTGTGCCCCTATATGCATTATCTTGCACTTTTGCATTGAATTTCAACTGCCAAACCCTTGACCATTCTTCAAGTTTCTGCAGGTCCCTTCTCATTCTGTCTACACCCTCTGGTGTGTCTACTCTGTATCAGAGCTTTGTGTCATCAGCGAACAGTGAAATTCTGCCTTCTAGATCCTGTGCAATGTCACTGATGAAGATGTTGAATAGGACCGGTCCCAGCACTGATCCCTGTGGTACCCCACTGGTTACTCTTCCCTCTGTAGAGTGACAGCCATTTACCACCACCCTCTGTGTCCTGCCACCCAGCCAGTTACCTACCCACCACACTACTGTCCTGCCCACACCCATATTCCCCAGTTTGTGTAATAGTCTTCTATGTGGCACAGTGTCAAAGGCCTTGCTGAAGTCCAGATAGGCCATGTCCACTGCCCTCCCCTGATCCACCTCCCTAGTCACCCAGTCAAAAAATTCAATGAGGTTGGTCTGACACGACCTCCCCTGGGTGAAACCATGCTGCCTTGGGTCCTGTAGTCCATTGACAGCCAGATGTTCCACCAATCTCTCCTTCAGTAGTGCTTCCATGATCTTTCCCACTACTGAGGTGAGGCTGACTGGTCTGTAGTTCCCTGCTTCTCTTGTTCCCACTTTTGTATAAGGGACTTCATCTGCTGTCCTCCAGTCTTTGGGTACCTCCCTGTTTCCAGTGATTGGCTGAACAGGATAGCCAGAGGTTCAGCCACCACCTCTCTTAGTTCTTTAAGGACCCTGGGGTGCACCCATCTGGCCCCATTGCTTTATCAGCTCTTGTGCTTCCAGTTCCTTCAGGACCCTTTCGTGTAAAGGGACTTGTGTCCATTTCTGCACCATTCTCACCCCTTGTACTCCCTTCAGACCCATTACCCCCTCTTCCTTAGTAAAGACTGAGCAGAAATACCTGTTCAATATGTCAGCTTTATTGTTGTCATCCTCCCTTGGCTGCTCCCATCCTCCCCTTCAGTCTCACTATCCCTCCCTTTGTCTTTCTTTTTTCACTTATGTACCTGTAAAGGTTTTGTCCCTTTACCCACTGATTTTTGCAATGTGTTCTTCTGTCTGAGCTTTGGCTTCCCTTACTGACTTCCCTGCCTCCCTTTGTTTCTCCTGGTACTCTCCCCTTCTGCTTGTGTCTTTTTGTATTGCCTGGATGCAATCTTTTGGCTTTCACTTTCTTTGCTACCTCTTTGGAAACCATAATGGTATCCTCTTCCTTTTCCTCTTGCTAACCTGCTTAATGCATAATTCTGTTGTTCTTATAATCCCCATTTTAAATACTGCCCACTGTTCCTCAACCCCTGATTCCTGTCCCATTCCCTTTAATGCCTCTTTCAAGTATCTCCCCATTTTCCCAAAGTCTGCCCCCCTAAAATCCAGGATCGTGTTTTGTGTGGTTTGGTTCTGCTCTTTCTGTGATTTCAAACCACAATGACTGGTGGTCACTGTTACCCAGGTGCTCCCCCACTGTTACCCCCATCACACTGTCCCTGTTTGTAGCACAAGGTCCAGTATTGCCTTCTGCCGAGTTGGTTCCATGACCAGTTGCTTGAGGAAGGCACCCTGAAGGAGTCCAGATAAATCTGCTTCTAGTTGATGCTGCTACTGGATGCTCCAGTCCACGTCTGTATATTGAAGTCTCCAACCAGTACTACCTCACTTTGTCTGCCATCCTTTGGATGGCTAGCATCAGCTCCCTATCTGTTTCTTCCTCCTGGGCTGGTGGTCTATAGACCACACCTGTGCGGATGGCTGGCCCCATTTTCCTTTCCAGCTTAACCCACAGTATCTCTCCCCCATTTTGTTCCTCCTGGATCTGTGTGGCTCTTATGTCATTTTTCACATACAGTGCCACTCCTCCTCCTTCCTGCCTGCTCTGTCTCTTCTGAATATGTTGTAGCCAGGTATGGCCATCTCCCAGTCATGGTTATCATTACACCAGGTTTCAGTGATGGCCACAATGTCCAGGTCTGACTGTACCATGACAGCCTCCAGATCTTCCATCTTTTTGCTAAGGCTCCTGGCATTTGCACATGGCTTTCCATGATTTGACCTCCCTAGACTGCTTCACTGTTCTACTCCAGCCCCTTCCTTGGTTGTCATTTATCCTGGTTCTCCTTGCTGTTTGCCCTTCTGCTGAATTTTGCCCTTTTCTGCTTATCCACCTTTTGGACACTAATCTCCATCTTTTGCACACTGCTTTGCAGAGATAGCCACTCCTCTGGTTCACTGGTTCCACTACTAGCTGTGGGGGTGAGCAAGTAGGTACCATCCTTGCTGGCCTGCCACCCCTTTGCTAGTTTAAATGCTTGTCAATGTAGCATTTAAACTTATCATTGAGTGCTTGGATTCCTCTCCAGGATGGATGCAGGCCATCAGGCTTGAACAAACCTCCATCCCTCCAGGTGGTCCCCAGTCACCAATGAATCCAAACCCTTCCTCACAGCACCAGTTCTTCAACCATGAGTTAAAGTTCCTGGTGCATGCACTCTATGCTCTCCCTTGCCTCTCACAGGTAGTACTTCTGAGAGGTGACAGAAGTAGCTACTTGCTTGAGACCCTTCCCCAGTTTCCTAAACTCTTCCCTGAACTTCCTTTGGCTCCCCATTTGCCAAGTCATTAGTACCTAGGTGGATAATGACATCCAGCTCACTCTCCCATCTTGCCTTCCCAGTGATCCCCAGTATCTTCCTTCCATCCCTCCATGCCGTGGCACCTGGTAGGCACCTCACCTCCCTGTCCTCCCCTCCTGTGTTCCTAGCTGGATCCCTCTTACAGTGGAGTCCCCCACCAGGATTACGCTCCTCCCTCTGGGGTCCACTGCTTTCCCCACTGAGGTCACCTCCTTACCTAACCTCCACATCCTTTCCTTCCACTTCCCTGGGTACCACTATTTGGTTGTCCTCATTTGCCAGTGTGGCATATGAGTTCTTGAGAGGAATAGGATCTGGGATGTGCCTCTGCCTGACTGCTCTAACCCTCCCTGAGCCCACTGTCATCCAAGTGCTCCTTGTTCTCGGCATCCTTTGAGGCAGCTGCATTGGACTGGGTGGTCCCTGGATAGGGGTGATGGTACTCCTGACCCAGTTTACTTCCGCTCTGAGTCTGGCTACCTCATCCCGCAGTCCAGAGAGATGCATGCAGATAGGGCATATATCTAACAACTATATCAAAAGCGGTGCTGAGACTGAGCATGACCACTGTAGAGAATGAACAGTTATCAAGGAGGATGCCATTTACAACCCAGAGAAGTGCTGCCTTAGTACATGGCTGAAGTATACTGTGTGAAACTGGGTGTGAAGCAAGACAGTTAAATGCTTCATGCATAGTAAATAAATAATTCTGACCTGGTATGTCACCTGCTGTTATTATTATGATTATTATTTCCATTCTGCTTCTTCTGCTTTCTCCCTAAAGTCCCTTCTTCATGGCTTTTTTTTCTCCAACCTGCAGCTGTCCATGACCTTTTACCTCTTGTCTTCCTTCCCCCACTAATTTTGCCATAATCATTTTGTCCCCCTCATCCCCAACTTATACCTGTATGAGTAGTTTCACCCACCTCTTATAACTCGACTTATTTACTACATGTATCTGTTGTACTGATTTGCCTTCAATACTTATTTTTATGCTCCTTTGATTTAGAATACTACTGTGCATGACTTCTATTTTTGCAATGCAATTCTTACTGTTTATTTTTTTCACCTTGAGTGATCTCTACTTCCCTCACCCCAAAGATACATCTGGAAATGAGTTACTAGCAGCTCAGTATGTTCTTTCATGGTGAAACTTTGAAATAAATAACTAAATAAATTGGTAAGTGTCACAAACCCATTCAGCAGGTCAGGCCCTCTACTCCCAAAGTGCCAACCTCCGAGTGCAGTTTTGTGCACAGTTAACAGAACAAGGTAACCCTCTTGTCTGTTTTTGTGGGTTTGAATCAACCTTTGGTCTCAAGTCTTGAAGGGATTCAAATTGTGAATCTCTTTTTAGCGTACCCAATGCACAGGCTCAGATATATCTGTCTTCGTGGGCCAGATATCTTTGCCTATGGGCACCCAACCAGGTGTACAAAATGAACCCTTAAACTTTAATAAAGACCTCAGATTATTCTTACCTCTTGCAGTTTGGTATCACCAGTCAAGCTTATGCCCAGTGTCTGCTGTAACCATATATACTCTACTTGTAAAGGAAAGAAATCAAAGACAGACCAAGTAAGCTCTAAAAAGAGTTTTACTAAAATAGATAATAATATGTAAAACATGCAATAAAGAACTATTATATCACAAGACATACAGATCTTTTAAAAGAACAAGGTTTTAAACAGTGCAATTCCTACTACAGTAATTAGATTTGTCTCTCTTTCTAAATACCTGTTTAAAGTGCTCACAGATGTTTCTTTGTCAGAGTCTAGATAAAAGTGTCTCTGAAGTAAAACAGAATATTGTCTAAAAGCTGGCTTTCCCCACTTTTTTTCATGAGGTCACCTAGCTCCTCCCTGTCAGAATATATATAAAAAATATATCTATATAAAAACAGGATGTCTTTTTCCAAGTATTAAATTCTGCAACCTCAGCATAACTCATGTTCTTCAAATGACATTTCTTTGAACTTAAACAGTATCCTCTCTCACACAGACATCAAAGCCTTTTTATGATTTTCGCACCAGTTTGCTAAACCTGGTTTCCTCCCTGCTGCGATAAAAGTTTGTGATTTTTCTCTTAGCAACTACAGCTATAATTACTTATAAAACAGTAGATTCCTGATTAAGACCTTCCAGGTAACACCTTGTATCTAAAACCTGTGTATTTGTGTGTGTGTATGATCTCACATGTTGTTTCAGCATTTCTCATGGAAACAGACCATACTGTGGTGGTCTAGAGGTGCTCTGTGGTACTCTGCTCTAAAGATGGTGGAAAGAGATGAGCAAGACACCAAGGTCTGCATTATTGTGGATAAGATAACTATTACCCAGACAAGGAGAGGCAGAGTCATCCTAGCATTTCAGTGCCACTGAGGGCATTTATTTAGTACCAGTGGGTAGGGAGACACAGTCACAAGAGGAGGAGAAGTCACCCAAAACAATAGGGTGGTAAAGAGGACAGAACAGTTTTTTCTATGACTGCCAAAATTACTTCAAACAGGAATAGCATATATATTTAGGCCTATTGCCACTGTTCTATAATTATTCAACAGTTCTTATTCCTATTACTAAGCTTAGGGTGAAATCAGATGATATGTACTACCCACAACAATATTTGGTTCAGCTATAACCACACAATTCTACCAAGTCTAAACATCACAGGAGTCCAGAGGTCAGACATCTTCATGTACACCATCATTCTACGATGAGTAGCTACAAAGGGGAGCAAACAGAATGGTTGATACTAAACACAATTCCCAGCAGGGACCTTGTAAAGGCCACTGGGTGGTGAGAGGTTTGGTAAACAGACCATATGATTCTTCGGCAAAAGCCCACTCTCTCCAACGCTGCCAGAAAGAAAGAACCAGAGCAACTGGTTCCTGAAATAACCCACTTACAGGCTGTCAGATTCCAAACTGAAGACAAAGGATTCCTTGGCCAAAACCCACTTCCAGGGCTGCCAAGGGTGAGGAGAAAACAGAATCTGCATGGCAATGAATCCACTCGAGGACCACCACGACCTGAATGATGCTGCAACACTCCAAGGGCCAGCTAAACTCTGAAGGATCTCTGATAGGACCAGGAACCAGAAGAATCTGTAGAGAGGAGGTTGATTCTGCAATCTTGTCACCAGAACCTAGAACAAAATAAAGAAACTGTGGATGGTCCCGAACTGGGCTTCAACAGACTCAACTTTGCGACGACCAGGGGCGCAGACCAGGTTCTCCAGGATGTGCACACTTTTTGTGGAGGGTGACCAACTTTGGGACATAAGGATCAGGAACCATATGAAATGACACTGGCACAGCTGTCGTGATGCGCTTTGGTGGACATAACTTCGAGCTGTGGAAAACAAGAAACGGCGGGTACGACTGGTGATGGACTCGACTTCGGCGGATGACACAGATGGAGGAGATGATTTGATGGACGATCCCACTTGGATGAAGAAGGATGAGAAGACGTCCTTTTCTGGGTTGAGACTGATTCAGAGTACGTAGTATTACAGACCACACTATGGGACTGCGGTGTGGTAGAAGATTGAGACTGTCCCCATACGCTGGTAACAATGTAGCTGAAAGATGCACCTTTCTGCAATGCCAAGAGAACTGCGGAATGATCAGATAATTTGCCAGGGGAAGTGCAAATTATAAATCTAGGGGTGGTTATTACAGGTGGGGCAACAGTTCAGATGCTTAGGACAATAGTTCAGATGCATGGGGCAATAGTTAAAATGCTTAGGGCAATAGTTCAGATACTTAGAGCAATAGTCCAGATGCTTAGGACAATAGTTCAGATGCTTAGGTCAACAGTTGAGATGTGTAGGGCAATAGTTCAAATGCTTAGGGCAACAGTTCAGATGCATAGGGCAATAGTTCAGATGTTTAGGGCAATAGTTTAAACAATCAGGGGCAAATAATCACAATCCAGATACAATACAGTCTTGTTGCTTCTTAGCAAGTTCAGAGTCTTTCAGATACTTTGGCAACAAACATTCGCATGATCAGTACAGTTGTTACAGTTACTTTGCAGTATTTGTGAGCTGAGCACACTTGGATGGACCCTTTTCCTGACTGTAGGGCCTTCCTGGATAGGATCTGGCTACCCTGAATGTTTTGCTAAGGATGCCTTAACCACTATACTGAGGATGCCACTTGCCCTATGCTAGTTGCCTGGAACACTAAAGGCCTAAATGTCTTATTTGCTATGGGGCCTTCCTGCCCTACTTACTGCCACTAGGCTGTCTTGCCCTAATCCAGTAGGCTGGGGCTGTCCTTACTACCACTAGGCTGGCTTGCCCTAATCTAGTAGACTGGGGCTGCCCTCACTACCACTAGGCTGGTTTGCCCTAATCTGCTAGGCCAGGGCTGCCCTCACTACCACTAGGCTGGCTTGCCCTAATCCACTAGGCCAGGGCTGCCTTTACTACCACTAGGCTGGCTTGCCCTAATCCACTAGGCTGGGGCTCCCCTACTACCACTAGGCTGGCTTTGCCCTAATCTGCTAGGTTGGGGCTGCCCTTACTACCACTAGGCTGGCTTGCCCTAATCTGCTAGGCCAGGGCTCCCTTACTACCACTAGGCTGGCTTGTCCTAATCCACTAGGCCGGGGCTGCCCTTACTACCACTAGGCTGGCTTTGCCCTAATCCACTAGGCCGGGGCTGCCCGTAGACTCTGCTTTACCTTGGGCCTTATGCCCTACATTTACCCCAGGCCTAATGCCTTACACTTACTTGGGGCTTAATGCCCTGCTTAGCTGTGGGCCTAACCGCCTTTTAAACTGGGCCTGGTGCTCTTGATTCAGTGGGCCTGGTGCCCTTGATTCAGTGGGCCTGGTGCCCCTTGAAATGGGCCTGGTGCCCTCTTGACTGTGCTGAAATAGAGTTATCTATTCAGTGAAGACCCTCCTCATGACCAGGTGGATTTTGGATCCATGGATATAACTTCTCTGTATACCAATATCCCACATGAGGAGGGTCTTCATGCATTGATTATTTTTTTCACAAGATGAATAGGTTTTCTGGTAAAATAATTTTTATTAGAATGTGCAGAATATGTACTTACAAAGAATGTTTTCTTGTTTCAGGACCGATTTTTTTCTGCAAGTTAGAAGGTACAGCAATGGTGCGACTTTTGCACCCAATTATGCTAACCTGTATCTGGGTTTATGGGAAAAGAATCATGTTTATGATAGAGACGTTAATCCATTCTATGACAATATTGACATCTGTGTCATATATTGATGACATCTTTATGGTGTGGCGTGGCATTTAGATGCTCTATTTTCTTTTGTTAAGTACTTAGAAAATAGCAATGTGAATTTGAGATTTACTTTACAACAGGATCTGACGTGTATATTTTCTGGATGTAAGTATTACTAAAGAAAAAGATGGTGCCCTCAGTACAACTCTGTTTCGTAAAGAAACAGATAGGAACTCACTATTACATGCATCTAGTTGCCATCCACGCCATTTGGTGTCTAGTATACCGAAGGCCCAGATGTTAAGAGTAAGGTGTAACTGTAGTAAAGATGTGGATTTCATAACCCAGGGTTCAGATTTGTGCAACAGATTTGTAGAAAGAGGATATGCTTATGGTATGGTTCAGGAGGCCTTTCAAGAAGCTGTGTGTATGGATAGGAAGGACCTTATTAGAAAAAAAATTCGAACACCTAAGGAGCAGAGGGTTAACTTTGTCTCTACCTATACCAGACATTCTAAAGCTATTGAGCAGATTATACGGAACAATTGGAATGTCTTGTTGGGTGATCCACGGCTATCTGAAGTGAATCGATATAATTCTAGGATGGTTTATAAGAGAGGGCAAAATATACGAGACAGGTTGGTACATAGTTATATTACATCTTCTGATATGGGTACTGGCAGGGTTTCCTCTTCTGTTCCTTGTGGGATGTTTAATTGTGGTAACTGTAAATTTTGTAAGTCCACACTTAGACGTAAGCCCTTCACAAGTTGTAATTGTGCCAAAACCTATGATATAAGAGACTTTATCACATGCGGTACTGTGAATGTAATCTATTTGGCAACTTGCCAATGTGGGGCATTTTATGTGGGTAAAACCACACGTCCATTAAAGGTACGGATGGGTGAACATCTTAGATCGATTGCACATAGAGACACTAGAAGTGCTCTTGCAATACATTGTGATCAAAATACTGGTGACACTTCGGCACGTGTATTTAAATTTTGTGGCATTGAAGTGGTAAAGTTAGGGCCTCGGGGAGGAGATTTGGATTCTAAGTTGAAATATAGAGAGTCCTTTTGGATTTTCACATTAGGGGCCCTTGTAGCCCCAGGATTAAATGATAAGATAGAGTTGATGCATTGTTTATAGTTGCAATTATCCTACACTAATGTATATTTTCTTTTTTTCACAGAGAAATGATGCTGTTTGGCTTAATATCTGGACATGGAACATTCGGTGTGTCCCGATGGCTGGGAGCTGATTTCCTGTCTAGTATAGTATAACATTATTTTAATATAAATTAGCATCAAAAGAAAAGAAAAGTATTGTAGTTTGTTGTAGATTATAATTGTATCAGATTTGATTTCTTTCTAGTAGGTCTGCTGCAATTTTAAGTTTTTATTAGCTTTTACACTACTTAGGTTAGGTAAAGGGAACATTTAGTAGATATAATGGATCTAATATAATAATCACAATTATCTATATGAGATGACAATGGATGTAATATGTTCCTTTTAGGTTAGTGTGCCTTTAAGGGTGAACCTATAAAAAGGTGTTTGGCTTCAATTGTTACTACCCCCTGATGACGTGCAGTGCATGAAACCGGTTGGGACTTTTTTTCTATGTTCCTTGTTGTTAGGCTTGGCGTTTTTTGTCAATAAAATTATGCCTGTTTAAAACGCCATTTACAATCAGTAACTCTAAGTAGTTCCAGTCAACAATGGAATATCCAGTCAAGTTGTGCTTTTTAACATATAGTGGTTTAAGTGATATAACTAGTTAAGACTAAGTGCATTGTGATAATAGTAAAAAGAAGTCTTTAGTTACAACAGAACTTGTCACTGAGCACCACTGTATTGCAACTGTTACTCATCTGCCAACCCACTATCCCATCAAGATAGCTCATATCATGCCTCTCTTATTCTACTAACTGCTGTCACCATCCCAGATCCCCATGGCCCATATGGCAAAGCCTACCAGCCAGGATACTAAATCCAAAATGGGGACAGTGATCGGACCTGTGGGGAAGGAGCCTGAGAAATGACTAATTTAGATGTGTGGGGAGTGTCCAGGACCCACTACAGTTTTTCCACCATTTTCTCAGACTTAGGTGTTGTCGCATATAGTCATCCACCATGTGGCCCCTTATGTTGCTATAGGACATCTAGAAGCCACCATCTCCCCTAATGTTCCACCTTGCACTGCCTTCCATATTCCCATGGGCCATCAGGAAAAGTCAGGTTTGGGAGCAATATCAAGAGTCCTCCTTCCCCACAGCTCAGTACCAAGGGGCTCTCTGTATAGCATTTTGTTTTAAATTTGCTTCAGCTGGCCACCAGGGCATGGGGCTGGGATCATCCACTGCTGTGCATCGTTCTCCTAAATCTTCAAGAAAGCATCATAGTTCATACACATCTCCTGTCCCATTTTGTTTCAGATTGGCATCTGATATCAAGCACAGGGTTGGGGCATGTACAGTAGAATTGTCAGAACCCACTGCAGTTCTTGGTTCTAGTTCTGGTTTAGAATGTTGAGAACAATTCAATGGTTCTGATCTTCTTTAGAGCTCGAAGTCTTTTGCTTACAGTACTAGAGAGAAAGAACAGATACAGATACTGAGAGGAGAAAACCATAAATAAATAAACAGCCTTCCCTCTCAGCACAGCAGTAACAGCAATAATCCTGTTTCAATGTACATGCAGAAAAGAGAAAGACATTATGCCTATCAAAATGCAAATATCAAGTGTCACAATTCCATGTGTTTGGCACACCTGCATGTGAGCAGCACATTATGATACTGACTCTCTCTAAAACATTCTAGGATGTAATTCCCAATAATTAGTTTTCCAGGCTAGCATCTCATATTTCTAAAATGTCAGAACAAAAAAAAAGCATTTAATTAGAACTCAAACCTCTGGATTCTAAAAGGTTTCTAATCTTTTTAGAACTAGTTCTGACAACCTTAATGTACAATGCAAGCAGAACTGCCCCCTTCCTAACTGGTGCTATGCATGAGGTATGGTATGGATTTAGGACAACATATGGAAATGGATCTGATCTGATCAGACTGGCTTAATCAGTCATTACAATGTAAGTTAAAAATATACATATTAAATACATAAAACATAACAATACAATACATATAGTGAAGGCCAAATAAAATTACTACAACAAAATATATAAGTTGCACTCAAACTTTCGATCGGACATTTATAACATACAGAATAATGGCTGGGTAGGGGATTATAATGAGAATTTTACACACACCCGAGGTGTGAGATGCCACATCAACCCAGAGGGCAAAGTTTGAGGGCTTCATTAAGACATTCCACACCGAGCGTGTGTGTAAAATTTGAGTTTTATATACTTACCCAGCGTTTACTTTATATAATTGCTGGGGAGCATTGTATCACCACAGCAATTATATAAAATAAACTGACAGAGCTGAGTACCCGCCAGATTTCAGCTTGGTCTGCGGTCTGAAGTGGGTTGCAAAAAATAACTTTTCCCTTTACATTTCCTTTCTTTTTTTAAGTTGAAATGTAACAGGAGAAAGAGACTGTTTTTTTTTTGTTTTTTTTTAAGTAACTTACTACCAACCTGACGGCTGCTGAAATCACAAGTGAGAAGGAACGGCTCCAGGAAATGGCACCGAGGAAGGGAAGACTGGAGGCTGGCATGTGTGTGGAGAATGGGAAACTCGGCACATGTTTGCCGTTATAACCAGCTGGTTATAACAGCAAATTATAACCAGATTTCCCTATGGGAAAAAATGTGACCCAGTAATTATATTTCCTTTTAGTATAACACATCATAATTAGTAGCTGGAGACAATACAGAAAGTCTGGCCTCCTATCAGATTACGGTAATTATAGAGCCCAGAAAAACCACTGTAAATGTCTAATTGGGCTGGCAAAAAGTTCTAATTGCAAAGGCCTGCTTTTGGATGCAGCTGGTGACTCCAAGAAATTTTGGTCCCATATAAAAACTTTCCTGGGTGCTACTCAGTCCCACACCATGAACAGTATGGTACTTTATGTCGCCCACTGTAACGACCCAAATACCATTGCCACCTCCTTTAACAGACTTTTCTCTGACCTCTCTAAATATACTGCATCCTTTCTAGTTGGCACGGCTGGCCAATATCTCCTGAAGCCTCCATACGCTTGGTCTAGTCATCCCCCTTGTTATTTCAAAGCTGTTACCAGATTGGAAGTCCTTAAGCTACTTGAGAATATATCAAACAGTACCAGTGTAGACTCCGATGGCCTAGAACCAAGTCTCCTAAAGTTGGCTACCCCCATCATCTCTTCCCCCAGCCAAAATATTCACACTATCTCCATGCCAAGGCCATGTTTCTGACATATGAAGATTGCTAGGGTTACATCTCTCTTTAAAAAAGGGGGACAAAAAATAAATTGCTAACTACTGGCTCATTGCAATATTATCAGTCTTGAGTAAGATACTCGAGAAATTAGTATCTTTGCAAGTGACTGATTTCCTCACCAAACATAATCTACTGTCACCTAACCAAAACAGTTTCCAGAAGGGCTACAGTGCCTTCACTGCCCTTGTTCGACTTACAAATGACATACTATGCACCATGGATCACAGCCTTCTTACGGGTGCCATCTTTATAGATTTGTCTACAGCTTTTAATCTCATTGATCACCCTCTCCTCCTGGAAAATCTCCTATCCCTTGGTTTTGCAACACAATCTGTGGCATGGTTCGAAAACTATCTATCTAATAGAATACAAATGGTTAAATTCAATAATGTTCTATCTGAACAAACCTATATTGACACTGGTGTCCCTCAAGGCTCTATCTTGGGCACTCTCTTCTTTACTATCTTTGTTAATCGCATATCCCTCAGCACCCTTCCCTGCACCTCTGTCCTCTACATGGACGATCTGGTCCTGTACTCTAGTGCCAGTAGTGTGACTGATACTAGCCATAACCTCTCTACTGCCTTTCAGGAAATCCAGTCATGGCTAACCGGTAATAAGTTAGTTCTCAATGTCGTCAATACACAGGCTATGCTATTTGACACATCTGCCAAACTGAAAGACTATCGTGACCTTTTTACCATAACCTGTGCCAATGGTTCTTCTCTCACAGCCGCCACCTCTTTCAACTATCTGGGTGTTCTCCTTGATGCCACACTCAGCTTTGACCTGCCTATCCAGACCATTTGTAAATCGGTAAATAATAAACTGGGAATGGCCTACAAAACCTGTTATGCTCTCATACCCTTAGCAAGATTAGTGATTGCCTGCGACATTCTTCTTCCATCCCTATCCTATGGATCATCCTCTACATGAATGCTTCCAATGCCACTCTCCATAAGTGGGATGTTACTTAATATAACATCTGCTGCTACACCTCCGCATTTCCTTGACTCAAACACCACTGTCAGCTTTATGCTAACCTCAAGTTGGCCCTCTCCCCACTCCTGTCGGCTACTGGCCCTAGGATCCCTAGTGGATGGTATCATTAGATCAAATACTCCTCCATCACTTGCCTCCCTGCTCACCCCCCAGTCCTCCCCGTATGGCCTACGTGCCTCGAACTTATCTCTGCTACAAGTCCCTAGAAGCAAATCTGTTAAAGGTACCAGTGTCTTTTCCCGTGCCGCTCCCAAATACTGGAACTCCTTACTGTATACATAGAAACATAGAATTTGATGGCAGATAAGGACTGCTTGGCTCACCTAGTCTGCCCATTTCCCTACCAGATGGATAAGCTGCAGATTCTAGTTAGCCAACAGCTAACTTCCTCTTACCCCCCCACTAGAACTGTTTTATGTCTGTCCCATGCATTCTTGAATTCTCCCTCTGTTCTTGACTCCACAACTTCCTCAGGAAGGCTGTTCCATGCATCGACAACCCTGTCCCTTAAAAAACATTACCTCTGAGCCGTCCCTCCCTCTATCTTCAAATTGTGCCCCCTTGTTCTTGCACATCTCTTTTTATGAAAGATGCTACCTTCTTGGACTTTGCTAATTCCCTTGAGGTATTTGAAAGTTTCTATCATGTCCCCCATCTCCCTCCTTTCCTCAAGGGTATGCATAGTAAACTGCTTTAGTCTCTCTTCATATGACTTCTGGTGCAGACGCTGCACCATTTTGATTGCTCTCATCTGAACAGCCTCCACTTTGTCTATGTCTTTACGGAGATGGGGTCTCCAGAACTGCTCGCCGTACTTCAGATGGGGTCTCACCAACTGTCCATACAGAGGGATAACAACTTCCTGTTTTCTACTGTTGATGCCTCTCCCTACACAGCCCAGTATCCCCTCAGCCCTCCTTACTGCCTTCTCACATTGCTTGCCCACCTTTAGGTCATCTGATATAATTACTCCCAGGTCACTTTCAATTTTGTTGTTGTTAGTATCTCACCCCCGCCCCATTATGTATTTTTCCCTGGGTTTTATTTCTCATGTGTATTACCTTGCACTTCTTTGCATTGAATCTGAGCTGCCATACATTTGACCATTCTTCCAACCTTGCCAAGTCCCTTTTCATCCTTTCCACCCCACCTTGTGTATCAACCCTGTTGCAGATCTTTGTGTCATCTGCAAAGAAACATACTTTTCCTTCCAGGTGCTCTCCCATGTCACTTATAAAGACATTAAAGAGGACCGGTCCCAGCACTGAACCCTGCGGTATCACGCTAGTTACCCTCCTTTCTTCACAGTGGAGTCTGTTTACTATTAACCTCTGCGTACTGTTGCCAAGCCAATGTTTTATCCAGGCTACCACTTTGGGACCGACTTCAAGGCTGGCTAACTTGTATATCAATCTTTTGTGTGGGACTGTGTCAAATGCCTTGCTAAAATCTAGCCAGGCCAAATCCACAGCCCCTCCCTGATCTACTACTTTGGTCACCCAGTCAAAGAAATCTATTAGATTTATCTGACATGACCTTCCCACTGTGAATCCATGCTGCCTTGGGTCCTTTGCCCCTCTGGCCTCTAGGTACTCAACAATTCTTTCCTTCAGAAGTGATTCCATCATTTTCCCTACCACTGAGGTCAAACTAATTGGTCTGTAGTTTCCTGTCTCTACCCTGCTCCCACCTTTGTGTAGTGGAATCACATCTGCCCTCCTCCAGTCCTTAGGTACTACCCCATCTTCCCATGATTTGTTAAGAACAGTAGTCAGTGGTGTCACTAGTTCTACCCTTAGTTCTTTTAGAATTCTGGGGTGAATCCCATCAGGCCCCATTGCTTTGTCCACCCTCAGTTTCAAGAGTTCTTTCAAAACCCTTTCTTAAATGAATGGACTGGTATTGACACCCCTATCCAGAGTGTTTCTCTTGTTTGTTTTAGGCACCTTCTCCTCCTCTTCTGTTGTGAATACTGAGCAGAAGTATTCATTCAGTATCCCTGCTTTTTCACTATCACCCTCTGCCCATATTCCCTCCCTTTTATTAAGTCTCCGTATCCCTCCCTTGGTCTTTCTTCACTCCCTAATCTACCTATAAAAGGTTTTATCCTCCTTCTTAACAGAATTGGCTACCTTTTCCTTGGTTTGGGCCTTTGCTATTCTGACTGCCTTCCCTGCCTCCTTCTGCTTTAACTGATACAGTTCTCTGTCCTGCTTCTTCTGTGTTTCTGATATTTCCTGAATACTATCCTTTTCCTTAACCTTCCCTGCCACCTCTTTTGAGAACCATAGTGTTTTTCCTTTGTTTTGTTTTATTGATTCACTTCACACAAAGGCTTGTTGCCTTTGTGATGGCTGTTTTGATTATTCCCATTGTTCCTCCACCCCTCCTTCTTGCCCATTTGCTAGTGCTTTTCTGAGGCACTCTCTCATTTTCCCAAAGTCAGCCCTCCTAAAGTCCAGTACTCTTGCTTTTGTATGGCTTGACTCTATGACTGTGTTTATTGTGAACCACACTGTTTGGTGGTCCCTTGTTCCCAGATGGCTACCCACTTCTAAATTAGAGATCTTTTCTCCGTCCCCATTTGAGAGTACCAGGTCTAAGACTGCTCCCTCCTGAGTGGGTTCCAACACTAGCTGTCTGAGACATGCCCCTTCTAGGGCATCAAGAATGACCCTGCTCCTGGATGTGCCTGCAGCAAAGGTGCTCCAGTTAACATCTGGCATATTCAGATCCCCATCAACAATACCTCCCCTTTTTATGCCATTTTAAGGACGCCTTCTATCATTTCCTTGTCCGTTCCCTACCCCTGAGATGGGGTCTGTACACAACTCCCATGCAGACTGTGGTGCCATTTCCTGTCTCCAGGGTGCCCCATAGTGATTCATCTATTTCATATTTACTCTTTAGTTCTGTTGCTTTAATCCCTTCCCTTACATAGAGAGCTATTCAACCTCCTCTTTTACCCTCCCTGTCCCTCCTGTGGATTGTGTATCCTGGTACGTTGACATCCCAGTCATGGTTCTCTGTATACCATGTTTTAGTGACTGCCACAATATCCAGGCATCCCTCTTCCATCAAGGTCACTAGTTAAGGGAGCTTGTTACACAGACTGTGGGCATTGGTACTCATCACCTCCATTTTTTAATGGCCTTACCCTTTTAGCCCTATCCATGTCCTTACTGCCTTTGCCTTTTTTTGCATTTACCCCATCCTGCTCCTGAATGACTTCTCTACCTTGGTGTTTACTTCACTAATTACTGTGTTTTGTGGGGGGGGAGGCTGGGATTTCTCTGCTCCTTTTCAGTGCCTCCCCCATTGGCTAGTTTAAATGCTTACCAATGAAGCATTTAAACCTATCACCTAGGATACAGGCCCCCCCCAGACAGATGCAGACCATCGTGCCAGTATAGGCCTCCATCCCTCCAGGTGGTTCCCCAGTCCCCAGTGAAGCCAAAACCCTGAGCTCCATACCAGTTTTTCAACCATTCATTGAATTCCATGGTCTGGAGTACCCTACCATCATCCTTGCCATAGACAGGCAGCACCTCTGAGAAGGTTACCGTACGTGCTACTTGTCTAAGGCCCCTCCCCAACTCTACAAACTCCTCTTGCACTGCTCTGATCCCATTCCCAGCTGGGTCATTTGTTCCTAGGTGGACAATGACATCCAGCTCCCTCTCTCATGCAGCTGCTCCCACGATCCTGAGGATTCACTTCCTGTCCCTCCGAGCTGTGGTGCCAGGCAGGCACCTTACCTCCTCTCCCCTTCCTCCCCCACTTCTACCCCACTAATGATTGAGTCCCCCACCAGAAGTTGTTTCCTTACCCTGTGGGGTCTCGTACCACCCTCCTGAGGGTCTCCTTTGTGGATCTTTGTTGAGATCTATGAGGTGCCCAGCCACCACATCTTCCTAAAGAGACATCCCACCCTAGTTGCTGACCTTGCCATTTGCACCTGTTTTAACCCACCTTAGATTCCCTGCCCTCAGAGCCCTGCAAACCCGCTTGTTTTTTTCTGCCCCCTTACTTCACTACCTATCATCCCCTTTACACTTGCAGTTTCCTCTCTTATATCTCTCCTTACCATACCCTAACCTATCCCTCCAACTATTAGGAGCCCTAATCAATCCCTCCAACTATTTAGGTGGCCCAGCACAGTCTCCTATTAAAACTCTTTTGTGTAACCACTTCCCTGCCCTGTCCCCAGCCCCACCTCACCTTTTTGTACTTTTATCCCCTCCCTCCTTGCTGCCAGCTCTTATCCCAATGTCCTGACCTTACCTCTGAACCTAGCACTCTCTCGAACCTCAGCTGTTGCAGCTCCCCAACCCCCTGCTTCTCATCCCTCTCACACTTATCCGTTATTTATCCTATAATCTCTAGATCTGTCTGTTGTGTCTATTTAATTTCATTTTTCTCTTAACTTGACCACATTTTCTGGAGAATTCTCCAAATGTGTCTTTCATTCCTTCCTGCTTTACTTTAATCTATTGATTATCCAGATGCTTTGACTTGAATTGTATGTTATCAATGCTTTGACCTGATGTGTATGTAGTTAATTGCTGCACATCCAGTGTATAATACCTTGCTTTTGTAGCCTGATGTCACCTGCTGTCTGTTATACCTGCAATATTTTCCTTGTAATCTCCCTGGTCATGCCTGAAAATAGTCATCTCTATGGCTAGTGCACCTACCTGGTAAACAAAAACTAAATAAATAGAAATAAATAAAAGTGCACACAGACTTTGTCATACTTTCTTCACACAATAATTGGATTAACTTTTAGTATCCTTTCCTACCATGCGTCTTATAAGCATTCATACAGTAAACCTGGATATATAATTTATCAACACTGGATTACATATTAAACAATATAAATTCAATAATTCCGATATGTCAGATTTACCAGAATAAGTTCAGGGAGATTAAGCAAAAATGAGAATGTCATTATTCAGAGGGCCAGTCCAGACCCTCTCACATCCACCAGGCATCAAAAACTTTTCTAAAATTCTACTGTGGGAACATGATCACAGTTCTGGTGAGTGCTATATAATGACTCCATAATGTATAAAATCCAGCTATAGTATAGCTAGAATTCTGAATATCTCCTAAACACTACCAAGTAGTAACTAATATGGGAATAGACCCCTGTACTGGCTATCACTTAAAATGGTATGCTTTCCTTTTAGGTCACAGTGACCAACTGGGTCTATAGCAGTCCCAGACCACCACAAATTTTTGAAGGGGAATTTACATTAGCACTCATTTGCCATCCGAGTACCAGTGAACATACAGACCTGTCCACATTTTACACTCCCAACACCATAGACTTGTAATTTCCCTCAAGCAGTATTATACTAAGTATTCATTGTCCAGTACCCTACAGGTTGGCCACAGGGCATCCTCAAACTTTAATAGACTTAATCAGAGAAGCTATCACCACTTGCTAGTCATTCTTCGGTGTCATCTATTAAATCAAACCCTTAAGAGCATGAGAACCCCACCTATTATTCCTTCAACCAACTTGGATACTTTTCCAGGGAATCCAGAACCTGTTAGAACTACCAAGACTCAAAGAAGAGAGCCCTCTAGGATACCCACTGATTTACAGAAACAGTACTTTTCCAAATGCCTTCAAGACTAAACATAGCCACAGTGCTGTTCTGTGACTTACTGCCTGGGCTCCGCTAAGTAAAACTACTCACTAAAGCTCAGTGGCCGCACTAGCTAAGCATGACCTCATCTTCATTAAGCAGTACTTCACTAATTCAGGCCAACATACTAATCCACCCTAGTTAAAAACCTGACTGTTTTGTTTTTTTTCCTTTAAGCTGTTGTCAGTCCTTGACCACCAAAAATGATGCAGGGAACCAAAAGTAATTCTCACCTACTAACCAAACATAGGTTGTCTGCTGGTTCTGTCCCAGTACTCACATTAGAGTTCATTAGGCTCTGCATCTTATCAAAGGATTTTCATACTAGGACATCGATTACCAGTATTACAGTGTTTGCCCCTTGGGTCCAACCCTTATTTATTAAGCAATAAGGTATGACCAGGGGTTATGTTAATGGTCTATTAATCACCCTCTAGGGGTGTAATGTTGCACTAGGCATAGCCGAGTGCCACATACCCCAAGAGGGAGATTAACTGACCATTAACATATCCCCTGGGAGTGCCTCATTGCTATTATAATAAAAATGTTTTGTTTTTTTTAAATAATGTTAAACCTTGTTCAGCATATGATTAAATTCTACATGTATGTTAATAAAAGATTAATATAAGGCTGTTAGAATGTTTACAGCCAATCAGAAAGCTCCATTTCACAGACCTTTTTTATAATGACAATTATCCATCCAGATCTTGACTGCATACTAGCTATACCTCCAACTCAGGCATTTTTATTAAATACTGTAAATAAATCAGGCCCATATCATTATCTTCACTGAGGTCCTATGCTAAAAACTCCAAACCTCACAATTGGATCCCATTCTCATTAGTCATGTGGTATTTAAGGACTGAATACTTCTCCCTAAATTATGCAGCTGTGTGATTGGTGTTAATGATGGCCCGAAAATAAAACTAACACTTAACACTAACACTGATACATAACACTAAAACAACATTAATCATAGGAAAATTAAAAAAGAGAATACCGAGCACTTCCAATACCAATTTTCATTGCTATCATCATAAATGTAATGTTTATGTGAGGAATGTTCATAAAATTAGAACCCGAATAGAGTTCAATAATAAGCAGGGTGGATTCAGGATGTTAGTGGCTTTCACTGAGGCTTGATACAGTTGCAACATGCCCCCTTTTAAATTATCTGGTCTAGTCATTTTGGGCAAGTATCCCGATATAGCCACATCGAGTGTGCCACTCACTTTTTCATGCGTTGTCTTGCTGGTATGTCACATATTGTTAATTTGTTTCTTTGAAAAAAAAAATAACTAAAACAGTACCTCTGGGTAAAGTCTCTAGAGGTGAGTCATCTAAATGTAAAAACAATTATACAATGGCAAGCTAAAAATCTAAAAAGCTGATTGGCTGATGAGCCCTAGACACAGTGATGATATTTCACAATAACATTACTGTATCTAGGGCAGGCAGTGAAACAACCATGTAGCCAACAAAAATCACTCTATACTCAAGTCACTCTGAAGTTGTGAAGCCAGCTTTACTCACAGATGTAACAGTCAGCTCAGTCTTTCAGTTACACTTCCTGACAGTTTTCCCATTAGTTTTCTGCCTGGAATTCAGTGTCCATGATTCATTTTTTCCAATTTCTTTATTATTTACATGAAAAAGTAAATTGAAGCCAACATGCTGATTGGCTCCATGGTGCACATCAGTGCCACAATCATGGCAAGTGCATGCGCAGATGAAAACAGCGCTCACTCAAGCAATGAGAAACGGAAGCAATACTCAGTCAAAATTAGTCTAAAGTGGCAGAAAATGGTGTGGCTATCCATTTACCAGGATTCTTCTCATAGCCCTCGCCTTCTACTCCACCCTGATGTAAACAGTTAAAAGAAATAACCCTACAGATAGCCTCTTTTTTGCCCAGTCCGCACTCCAGTGTCACCTGATTTGACTGCATTGTTGCACTCCAGTCATCACTGCACTGAAGGAAAAAAAACAAAGGAATGAGCAAACTCAATATCAAACATAGGCAGCATCTGTAAACTGTGTCTGTGTAACAGGAGGAGAAATGGCAACAGAACAAGGGGGTGCAGGGGGTCAGAAATGAGCCACAAGGAGACACCTACAAGAGAATTTAGGCAACCATGTAGTGACAGTGCCACCTGCAAGACAAACTAGAAACTGTGGAATTTTTTTCAATAGGTATACCTGCCCAACCAAAAAGTAAATAAAAACAAGTTTTTTTTCAACATATTTCCCATTTCTTCTTCTTCTAAAAAATGAAATAAGCCATTGTATAATAGCAATAAGGCACTCCAGGGTGTGTGTTATTGTGTAATAATGTCATTCCTGGGGTGGTGGAAGCACTTGGCTTCACCTCATGCTTCAACCAACCCCAAGAGTGACGTTATTACACAATAACACACACCTTGTTGTGCCTTATTGCTTAAATAAAACATCCTCACTGAGAGAAAATCCAAATACAAACTCCTGTTTGCTCATATAAATTGTGTCTGGTGCATTGTCTAGCGCTACCTGTCCCATCATTTCTCTGACAATCATTTCTTTCTTTGTGGCTAATCATCTCTTGTACTCTCCATTTCACTGTCCTTCATATTCAGCATTTTGGTCTGTGGGGTCAAAAGGAAAGAAAAGTCACTCAGTTGAGCATAGTATTTCTTTTCTTGAAAAGACAAACTCTAATAAGTCCCATCCCTTTTGCAATGTTGGCATACCTTTAATTGATAGAAAAAACATCTTGAAGCTCATATAGTGCTACCATCTAACCTTCCTGGAACAAGAATGCACCCTCCGATCCTTCAGGATTGTGGTATGAGACCCAATCCAGCTGAGTCTTCAGAAATGTCAGGGTGCCATCAAACAGTCTCTTGGTGTTCCTGCTGGGGAGCCAATAAGTATCCCAAAGTGATTTTTTTTAAAGTGACTCACACAAAACTACACCCTCTGCAGAGCGCCAACCAGAAGCCCATAAAGGGGCATAATTCCACCAAAGCTAGCATAAGCTAGCATGAGGAATGTTATCAAGCTCTTCAGGTATTCCATGTATACTAAATGCTCCGACTAAGTGAGGCGGAGTTATTAGCCAAAAACAACAACTCTCTTAATTTGGAACCAGCAATTTGTCTAAAATTTAGTATTTCAATAATTCTCAAAAAAAAAAAACTTTAAAATAGCATTCTATTGTGTAAGTTACAGAATAGTGGACTAGAAATGGATTATAGTGTGTGCTGGGAGGAGGCAAGGTAAGGCAATTTTATTTATATGGTGACTAATCCCAGGGTCTCTGGGTACCTCACAGTCAGAACAACAAAACCATGAATATATACAACTGATTTAAACTTTATAAAATACTATAAGGATGATTAAGAGACAGCACTAGACCCAAAACTAAAAGTAAACATGTGAGTTTTATGATAAGATTTTGAGAAAGGGCTCCTCTTACATCGGGGGAAAGGCATTCCATACAATTGGAGCAGCTACACCGAGGTCCCTTCTCCTAAAGACTTAGGCCTAGATCAGCATATTGTGAGGAGACTCACTTCCATTGACCAAAGTGGGTGACCAAGAGCATATGGAATCGGGGATTTTTAGGTAGTCTGGGCCCAGACCATGCAAGGTCTTATAGGTTAACAAGCATACCATGAAACTGATGCAGCACATGGAGAACCAAGATGATATGCTCGAACTGATGGGATCCAGCAACCAGCTGGGTGATACACATCAAGATGGGATTTGGAGAGGTTCTGGTACTGTGGTCAGAGGGACAGGGTGGGGGAACTGTGTAACAAAATTAATAATTTTAACCCCCCCCCAAACAAGGATTTGTTTTAAATTGTGTTGAGGTGAAAGGGCTGGCCTGTACAACACTTTCTTTTAGGGAGAGCTTTTCATTGCTTGGATGCAAGGGAGAGTCATTTTTAAATGGTATCAACAAGGCTGTGTGTAACCACTACTACAGTAGTTGCAAACAACAGTTTACCAGGGCATGCTGCATTGTTACCATTTTACCTGTACAGATGCTCCACGTCTTAATGAAGTAGGCTGGAATCTGCAGTAGGTCATGCATCCTTTTACGTAATCTGCTACATTGCTGATCATAATGTATATGGCTAGAAGACCACCTTATTTAGCATCTCATATGCTCTCTGGTTTCCCCTATGTGCTCCAAATACAAATACCTACATTTCGGGTCAGCTGAATGTATAATGTATATTTGCAAAATATGAATAACTGTATCTTTACATTCCTAGACAGAGTTGGAAGTTGCACTACAGCATCAGTGAACCCTCTACTGGGGCTCTGCGAGTAATGAACAACAATTCCAAAATGCCCTCAAAATGGGATGTCCAGTACTCAGCCCTGAATATTGAGAATTTTTTCTCATTATTCAGTGTATTTGGGATTGAAGTCTAAAAATGTAAAGACTGTTAAAAAAATGTTAAAACAAACTCTAGTCTGACCAAGGGGGTCAGGGTTTGTCTCATGACCAGCTCCATCAGGTTTAAACCTTACTATGCTCAGGGAATGGACGGGGTGCGCCTGAGGTCAGGACCGCCAGCCCTGCCAAACTCAAATGCAGGCTTTAACAAAGTTCAAGTGATAGTCCAGTTCCACAATAAGAGTCACGCACAACACACTTCTGTACTAACTGCTTTTTTATTTCAAAAAGTAGCAGTTGACAATAACGGTGCAAATTCACTGAAGATAAAACAGCAGAGATGTGCTAGCCCCTGTGCTTTAGCTCCTATCCTTCCTTAGGGGGCATCAAGGAAGAACCTTACATAACTACAGTATGTTACTATGATGTATTTTTGCAAGTGCTTTGATGTTATATTGTACTATTTATTAATCTCTTTGTATGAAATGTACCGTAACTCTATGGCAGCAGTGTATTCCTCTCAACTAAATAAATGACTTTAAATCTGTCTCTGCGGGACAGGAACACACGTATGGCAAGCCGTTAGGGACATAATTTAGAATCTCTGGCTGTATAGTAAAACACATACACTACATAGTGAAATACATACAACGTATAGTGAAATATATACATCATATAGTGAAATGCATACACAATGTAGTGAACCACATACACTGTCTACTGAAATATATACATCATGTAGTGAAATACATATACTGTATACTGAAATGCATATATCATATAGTAAAACACATACATTATATAGTGAATTGCTTACATTATATAGTGAAATACATACACTATCTACTGAAATATGCATACTGAGTACTGAAACTCCACATACACTGTATACTGAAACAAATGTACCATGTACTGAAACATATACACTACCTATTTAGATACATACACTACAGACTGAAAGATCCACATAAACTAGGTACTGAAACAAATACCCTACACATTGTAACACATACACTATATAATGAAAAAATATACATACACTATATATTAAAACACTTACCCTATCTATTGAAAAATATTGCATACTTTACATGCTAGAAGAAATATATTACATATTGAAATACATACACAGTATATCTAAAAAAATCCACATACACTATATACTGAAACAAATGCACTACATGGTGAAACACATACATTATGTATTGAAATACATGCACTATAGACTGACAAATCCACATACACTATATACAGAAACAAATAAACTATATACTGAAATGGACTACATTCTGAAATGACCCTTCCCCATTGAATGGCCTGCCCCTGCACTCATTTCCTGTCACATTCAGTGAGCTGCTGGCCTGATGAGAGGATGTCTAAAGCTACAGAGCAGAAGGTAAACAAAACAGGGCTATCTCTTATTCTATTTCTTTATGTGGTTTTACATCTTGTTTTGCTTGCACACCTTTAATCAAATTTCAGAACATTGTGATGTGACAAGAAACTTTTAGAACTAATTTAAAATGCTGTAGTTTATTCTTTTAAATAAGTACTGCCCTCATTTACTGTTAAAAAGCATTTATATGGGAAGCTAATACTTAGGATATTCCTAACATAAACATAGGGGGCTGCATGCATTATTCCATGTTAAATTTTTGTTCAGATTTAAGTGTAATTAATTATTGTGTTAGTCCAGCAACTTATCTGAGCTGAATGCTTGGAAAGCACTGCAGGAACTGTGGTAGTGTAAGCCAAAAGCTTTGCTGGTTTGTACTCCATGGACTATGTTTTGATTTAGTTTTTATGTTTGCTTGCACGCATGTGCAAGAAACATAGTGCCATCATCCGAGTTTTCGGAGGTGTGTCACCCCCTCCTCCAATTCAGTCAGTGTGTTGGCAGGCGCGGCCCCTGTCTGCCAATGCATGCTGGAGCTGTCTATGACAAGCTCCAAAATGCAGTGGCATACAGTTGAAAGGGGGAGCTACTCTTCAGTGAGCAGCGATAAGATATCGCCTGCTCATGCGCAGCTCCCCCTACACACACACACACACACACATAACGCATGTATACTGCGTGCTACCCCACACACACTCTATAGCCAGCAGGGGTGCCCAATCCCCCATCGATTGTACTCGCATCCCCCCCAAAGCCTTCAAATGCTACACTGGGTGCCCACCCAGCGTGGCAACTCAAAGGTATAGCCAGCCCAGTGGTGCCCAATCCCCGTTGGCTTCACTGTCTTCCCCTCCCAGTACAGGGTGCCATGCTGGAGCCACTCCAGCATGGCAACAAATGTTATGGCCGGCGGGGTGCCCAATCCCTGTCAGCTCCATGCCCTCTGCCCCCCAGCCATCCTTCTGCCACGCTGGGGAGCCCACCCCAGCGTGGCAAATGTCCAGTAAGTCTTTTTTTTTTTTACATGCCTGTAAAGAAAAAGTCCCATCAGTCTTCTTGCTCCTCCCCACAACCCGCACTCCACCACTGTGCACCCTGCCCCCACACCCCTCACCCTATACTTACCCTCCGAGCTCGGCGTGACAATCTTCGGGTGGACCGGAACACGTCTGCACTCTTCAAAGCCGACCACAAACTGAGGAAATGCCAGTAAGCTGTATAATAGGATAGATAGGGTTTTTTCAGCTTTGTTGCATATCTCAGCCATTTTTTGGAATTTTTGCACCAAATTTTCAACATGGGGTTTTTGGGACCCCTTCTCATGAATGCTGTCACTGTCATGGCGTTATTTGGGCCCGAAGGGTGATTTCGCAGTCACTGCGCGAAATCACCTCTCGGTACTGATTAATGAAATGACACTGCCAGTGTTCATAAGGTGGGCTCTCAAGAAGCCTATTTTGAAAATTTGGTGGAATAAATCCAAAAAACGATTGTTTTACGAGCGTGCATTGCGCAGTTCCTACGCATGCGCGTAAGTTCACGAATTTTCAATATTTTCACTCCAGATTTTCAACATTGCCATTTTACCACACCTTCTTATGAGTAGTATAGCTGTCATTTTTCACATCTCACCCAAAACGTGTTTCCGCCCATGTAGCGCACAATGGCACAGTCGGTGTGCGAAACCAATGTACAGGACAAATTAAGAAAATTACAGTGACACTGTTCATGAGCAGAGGTCTTAAAATGGCTACGTTGAAAATTTGGTAAAAAAATTCCCCAAAAATGACTGTTTTATGACTTGCGTTGTACAGTTCCTACGCACGCTCGTAAGTTTGCAAATTTTTAATATTTTCACTCCAGATTTTCAACATTGCCATTTTACAACACCTCCTTATGAGCAGTATAGCTGTCATTTTCACATCTTGCCCAAAATGTGTTTCCGTTCATGTGGCGCACAATGGCGCGGTCGATGTAATGAAATCAATGTATGGGACACATTAAGAAAATCACAGTGACACTGCTCATAAGCAGAGGTCTTAAAATGGCTATGTTGAATATTTGGTGAAAAAATTCCTAAAAAGGACTGTTTCACGAGCATGTGTTGCGCAGTTCCTATGCGCGCTCATAAGTTTGCGAATTTAATATTTTCACTCCAGATTTTCAACATTGCCATTTTATTACACTTCCTTATGAACAGTAAAGCTGCCATTTTTCATATGTCACCCAAAATGTGTTTTCGCACATGTAGCGCACAATGGTGCTGTTGGTGTGCGAAAACAATGTTTGGGACAGATTAAGAAAATCACAGTTACACTGTTCATGAGCAGAGGTCTTAAAATGACTATGTTGAAAATTTGGTGACAAAGTCCATAAAATGACTGTGTTATGAGTGAGCATTGCGCGGTTTCGCCGCACCCTCTTAAGTTCATGACTTTGTAATATTTTAAGTCCAGATTTTCACCAGTGGCATTTTTCCACACTTCCTTATTTACAGTACAGCTGTCATTTTTCACAACATGGCCGAAGTGTGTTTTCACACTTTCAGCGCAGAGGTGCGTGGTCGCTGTGGGAAATCACTGTTCGGGACAGATAAAGAAAATCACAGTGACACTGTTCATGATCGGAGGCCCCAAAATGCCTGAGTAGACAATCTGCTGTAAAAAAATCACCAACCTAATTACATTACGGGTGTGCGTTGCACAGTTTCTATGTACACTCGTGACTTCACCATTTTATTAAATATTTTTACTGCAGATTTGCAACATTGCCATTTTTTACACCTCCCCATGAACAGTACAGCTGTCATTTTTTACATCCTGTTTGGAATGTTTTTGCACCTGTGGTGCTAAATGCCATAGTCACTGTGCATAAGCAGCTTTCGGCTAACAAACTGATGTTCCCCCTGTTCATCAGGTGGGGTCACAAAAAAACCATGTTGAACATTTGGGTAAAAATACCAATGAATACCTGAGGTATTAAGGTTTCCAACCATAACGCCCAACCCTGTAGAGAATGACAGGCATCAGGGATGTGACTTGGGATTCTTGCCTGTAATGCTCATACCATTCCACACCCTGCAGCCAGTGAGAGGTATCGAGGTATGCCTTGGACTCTTCGGCCCCAAAGTTCACCCCATTCTCCTATATTGCACCCATCTCACCGTATTTCCTAATGGAATGGGGTGTGCATAAGGGCCAAAGACCCCAAGGAACACTATGACATTTGTCAGTGTCTGCAGGGTGGGGTGTGGTGAAATGGCATGGCCGTTATGCCTGACGACCCAATGACACACCCCAATGCCTGTCACTCTCTGCAGGGTGGTGGTGGGGTTGGCTTCAGTTCAATACTTTACTGCCATTCCTATGACGCAGCTCTGTAACTTCTACACTACCACTGCCAATGCCAGCAAGCAAACATTCGGCATTGACAAATGCTTGTTTTTTTTTTATTTTAATGTTTTGTTTAATAAAAGTTTCTTAATTAAGAAACAGAAATATATATCTTTGCTGCAATCCCTCAGTGCACAATTCTCATCAGGAGCTCAGCTGGCATATGAATATAATTTGGATGTTTCTATACTAAATAACTTTATTGTGATGCATCACTGGAAGCATTCACAGTCTGTTTTGGAGTTTGAGCTTCTCAGGCTGTGTTTTATTTATTTTTTTTTTTCCTTAGAGATTTTTATCTCCTTAGTCACCTTGCAACCCCTTTGCCCACTGATGTCTCCAGCTCAATCACCTACCATCCCCAGGACTTACTTGCTCTGAGATTCCCCCCCCACACACACACACACACATCCACCATGTTGGGGCCAGAGAGGGAGGGCCACTGACAAGGAGACACATATTCAGACAGGAGCAGAGCCTGGTTAGTAGTGTAGAATCTGAGGCAGGTTGTTGGATCATTCTGCCATTGGGGGGGTTCTACCTTTGGTTTCATCCCCTGGGCAGACAAGCATGCAATGATGCAATTGCATATAAAGGCACATGCTTGCTTTGTGCCTGCCTGAGCTCTCCCCCTTATGCAACTCCATTGCCCTGCCAGCCCTCCTCAGCTAGGTGAATGTTGAAGAGTGGGGTGATCAGACTCCCCCCTCGCTAAGAGGAGAGCATTCCCTGAGATTTTCAATCATATCTCCCTCCCCCAGCTAACCTCTGTGCAACCCAGGTCCACCCCCAAACTGGGCCACTGGCATGGGAGGCAGTGCAATTACCACCAAGCTGCTAGGCCAGCCCACCAGATTGTGTTTCTATATGTAAATAAAGATAGCATTCAGATGAAAGAAGAAAAAAAACTGTATTTTAACTAGTTTGTTATAAATGTTTTAAGTCACATCACAATGTTTTGAAATCGGATAAAGGTTTTGCAAGCAAAATAAGATAAAACAATATATAGAGATAGATAAGATAACCCTTTTATGTTTACTTTCTGCATCTTAAGAGGCATCGGCCAGGATTTTTAGTCAATTGGGGCCCCATTTTCAGAAGGTTAGTGCAGTGCTAAACATTACGCTATGTGGGAATAGCATGGTTGGATGGGTGTCATATTCGGCATCTCCTGATGCTAACTTGATCATGTGCATGCGCATATGTACTACTATGTCCATGCAAATGAGTAATCCTCTCCTGCATACAGAGCCCAGTGTTATATAAAATGTTTCCTTCTTAGTGATCATCTGTACCTCCCCCTACATTTTATACTCAGGTTCTAGGTTTCTATGTCCTAGATGCTTGATTTTGTACTTTTTGGCTTTGAACCCAAGCTGCAATGTCCTGTACCACTCTTCGAGTTTTCTAAGGTCCCTACTCATTCTCTCCACCTGCATCTATCAACACTATTACAGATTGTGGTGTCGTCTTCAAGAAGGCACATCTTTCCTTCCAGTTCTTCTGTAATGACACTTATAAATACATTAATGAGGACTTGTCCCACTACTGAGCCCTCCAGCACCCTACTGGTCACTCTTTCTTAATTGGAGTGAATGCCATTTACCACCAGCTTCTGTGGCTGTGTGCTGTCTCAGGTGCAGCACTTAGGAGTGCACAACACTAATGACTGGTTCTGAAAATGGGGGCCCATGAACCACTGTAACAGGATTACTGTGCTGTGATAAGCATGGCTGGTACTATTTTAAAAAGCATTCTTCTGTGCAGTGCTACCCTGCTAGCATGGCACTGTTTTTTTTTTTGCACAGGATTACTAACTGCAACCAGATGCCACACAATTGGGGGTTACTCTAATGCATATAAGGTGTACAGGTATATTAAACGATTTCTGGAAGTGCTAACGCACTGCCTGGTTAGTGCGAGTTAATGATTCTGGGAGTTGTGTTTAAACTGCACACACACAGCCTGCCAGCAGTCTCCCCCACATGCACACACACATACACACACACACACACACACTGTCAGTCCTGGATACAATAAAAAAAAAATCCTTGATAGTCTGGTGGTTCCCACTCACCTAATCCAGGTAGAGGTAGAACATTTATCTGTCATTACTGCAGCTGCTGTTATACTACACATATTTCTCAGCTTGTCTGGTGCTGGGGAAAACAAGCTTCAGCATTAGTGACCGGCTAGAAAATAACTAAAAATGCTAAATGTTGTATTGGGCCATCAGAGGGAAGATGTTGCTAAACAGTAGAGCTTCAGTGAAGACTCTTGGGTAAAAATACCAGGGACAATCTGGGCACCTTTTTCAGCAACCAGTGAGGTGTTGAGGGAAACTCGTACATGTTAGTTTTGGCTGAGAACAATGGCTCCTGCCAGTGGGGAGCTGCCAGAAAGCTCCAGAGGGGAAAGAACTTTGGTTTCTGAATTCAGTTCAGTGGTAGCCCCTCCACAGGAAGGGGGTCTCCAGCCCCTAGGGAGAAGGTGGGGCTGTAGGGCTGTGAGGGGGGGGCTGCCTGGGGGCTGCCAGCCATCTGCTCCCCAGAGCTGGTTATACCTTTCCCCATCTAGAGAGAAAAGAGAGGATTTTCCGTGCAGCTATGCAGAGAGGAAGAACTGCAGTATTTCGTTGCTGCACAGAGAAATTGCACCACAACAGTGAACATGTTCAGAGTAAAGTTTAATGGATTGAAAAAAAGGATTAAGGTAATGGATGGATTTGTGTCAAGAGGATGGGGAGAAAGCCTCTTCAGTTTCATCTGCGCCACATCGGTGAGACACAGATAATCAAGGATTTTTGATGAGAAAAGAAAGAAAAAGTGTAAAAGGGTCTGCCTGACCTTGGCAAAGACAAGGCATCTTCAGGAAAAGGGAAAGACAAGATTAAAGGACTGATTTTTGGCAGACAAAACTGGATTGTAGAAAATGGATATGAAAAGTGGATTGCAACCCAGGTTTCAAGAAGCTGAAGAGAGAGCCTCTTCTATCTGGAGTCGACTAGAACCTGCATGGTGAGAAAAGGGACTTTCTTGATGTATTTCTGAAAAAGAGTTGCTGAACTTATGTGTGAGCCAGAGCACAAAAGTGGCCACTGTGTTGGAGTTGAAAGACTGTGAGGGCAGGGAGATGAGCGGGTGCTGTCTGGGTGGGTGCCTACTGCCTGCTTCTGAGATGCAGCAAGATGGGAGACTGTTGTGGTAAACCCCTGGATTTTCAAACTCTGCACAGATCCCCCAGAGCCTGATATTCAGGAAGGTAGCTGACAATGCTTGACTGCACACCATAGCAGGCAATTGAGGAAAGAATGGAAATGATCTGAAGAATCCATCCTAAACCCAGTGCTCATACCTCTCAACCTCCTGCCTCATGAATCAGGGACAAGGCTTAAAAAAATCAGGGACAAAGGACCAAAATCAGGGTCACTTCTTCGAAATTTGAGTTATCCACTCAGGAAGCTGGTAGAATAAAGGGCTTAATGTAAAATGCATTTTCTAAGGAAGAACAAGTCTGTAACTTTAATGTTTGACATTATTTTGTGATTATACCCCCACAGTTTGGTCACGGAAACACAATTTTTAGGAGGGACAGAGTAAAATTTTGAGGCGAGATCAGGGACATCCCTAAATCAGGGACAGTTGAGATGTATGCCAGTGCTAGGTGTGGAACTTGCTGACTCCCATCAAGTGGGACTGCTGGCAGCAAGGGATTGTGGGTTTGTGCCTGAGTGCTGGGGTGCTCTGACCTGTGGGGGAGCAGGGCCATGAGGACACTCCATGTCTGGGTCCCTTGTGGCTGGTGAGCCTTGTGTGATGCCCTTCAGTGGGCCTCTGTGGGCCGGGGGGGGGAGATGGGCCTCAAGATCTTTGGTTGTGCTTAAGATCCAAGCTGCAGCTTCTAGGCCTTGAAGTGTTAAGCATCAGGCCCGGTTGTGCTTCTGCTGATCCATCTTCAGTCATGTGTGCCAACCGAAGACTAATACAGAAAAGCCGTGAGTGAGGGCAGGAATTGCCCTGCACCTGGGGAATATATGCAGTATATATAATTATCTGTGTTCAAGTTTCCTTGCGCTGAAAGCCAATTCAAGGTTTAAAGCAATCAAGGGGAACATGTGGGGGTTGCTTGATTCAAGTGGATGTGCCAGCGCCGGCCGTCCAGCTGCACCTCAGGCCTGCAGCATGGCATTTAGGTACCCAGGAACAAAATTTGGGCATCATTCTGAACTGGTACCAGTGGGTTTGGGTTTGGTAATACCTGTAGCAGTTAGTCAGGTAGTTTGGTGGCTGCATTATCAAAAGGTGATTTGGGTTTAACTCAAAAGAGGGAATGCTGTTTGGGAAAATGTTAAATCTTTAAAATGCAAATTTAAAATGTTCTTATCCTCTGTTCCATTCTACCCCATCCTATCCCTCCCTGAGTGAATAAATTTTGTTGTTACTCTTTTAAAAAAAGGTCTGACTCAAAGCCTGATTTTAGTAAGCGTGTTTTTTTTTTTTTTTGCTTCTATTTTTATCCCCACGGGCCACTAATCTGCTTACCTGCCATGTACTGGCATCCCCCACAGGTCTGTCTGGGCCTGCGTCCTTGGACTACCCAGCCACCTAGTGGGCCGCATTAGCTACCCCATAGCTTGCCCCCATTGAGGCGGGGAGTGGGGAGCACTCCCTCCGGAGCTCAACCCACCCATTCCGGATCCAGTATTGCCGTGCACCCAGGTACCGGGAGAGTCCGCGCAGAGACAGCCATCATGCCGCCGCAACCAGTGCCCTCCTTTTCCACTTTTTCCCCGCGAAGCCGGCAGGTGTGCACTGACGCCAATGGCCATGAGCGTGCGCGCGTCCGCCAAGGTACTGGCCAGGCATCTGCCTCTGGCTGAGCTTGTGCTCCCAGCAGCAGAAGTACCTCTGGTCTCCACCGGGGGTCACTCCTGTGCCGGGATGCCCCTGGATCCCCCCCCCAGGGAGAGGAGAGCTGTCCTGCGGATGCTCGATCCTACTCCCTCCCGCCGACCCCCAGCACCCAGGCTCGTTCCCGAACTCGGGTCGCTGGCATGACGCAAGGTGTGGCGCCCAGCGCCTCAACCCTCAGTGCCACCGGGCCAGCCAGTAAGCATGTTATTACTAGAAATTTATGATGGACGATGTGGAATGGGGGGATGTTCAGTTCTGATAAGTCCATGTATGGAGCAACTGTTGGAGAGGTGGGTTGGTACGACAATACAGGGGGTTGTACTGGTAAAGATTAGACCCACTTAAATGTACTCTGGGTGGAATCTTGGGAAAGGACCCCCAGTAATATCAAGTATGGCAACCCAGGCCCCTTAACCGCGATCAGACCTGCATGGCAGGGATAATGTCCCTCTATTGGATGGTGCCAGAGAGGGACCACAGGTCAAAAACACAGATTTTGGTTGTTGTGGTCATCTTACTCCATGTTTCAACACAAATCACTTCCACACTGATGTCAGCATGGGTTATGGCAACAGTGTTGTCTAAAACTTTGCTCTTGCCTACCTCTGAGCAGGGTCTAAGCAGAGTTTTAGATTGTGGATTGTAGCATGGTTTTTACCATGCTACAATCTGGAAATTTATTTATTGAAATGTTTCACCAGGAATGCACAATGAACAACAACTTGCTTATCTCACGGTGCATCCTGCGGGAAAGGGAAATGGGAGTGTACAGCGAAATTCATCAACATGAAGCAGTAGAATGTACATTATTGCATTGCAGCATACATCAACTAAACATTAGCAACTACAGACATGAGGCCACAGAGCATACTGGCATGACATCAAGCAAGACATCCTAGAGAATGAACATACATAGAACTAAACATAGAAATAAACCTTTTAAACCATTTAACAGAGTTACAGTGGTTTTAAAAAGCCCTAAGGCAGAATATTCAAGCTTGTTTGCAAGTGTTAGACAAGTTATCAATTTGCTAATCCCAATTTGCACCTCTAAAGCAAGATAGTACAGCAAAGGGCCATAAGATTGCTTGGTTACCAAATAACTAGCCCATTTGTAAATGGCCCTAATCCATCCTTGTGTACCTAAGTAAAGCAGCTGACAGCACCTTGCTGATAGGCACATCGGCATGCTGGGAGGTTTGCGGAGGTGTAGTTATCCATTAGTGCAGCACTAGTTACTGGTTCCCCAAACCAGGTGTTATGGGCTATGCATTCCTACACTCCCAACACCTGGCCATGTCAAGCTACCATTAGCCCTGGTCCCCCCATTGGTACATGGCGTAACTGTTCAGATGTCCAGTGCCCCACCCCCCAAATTGCATACCTATGTAGTAAGACATCTGTTCCATGTGTCCATCAGATCCCCCAAACCCCTGATCAACTGGGCCCCAATCAGACACTTGATAAGATCAGTAATTCCTTTGTACCATTTGCCTAATATCCAGACCAGGGTTCCCAGCTTGCCTCAATTAGTAGTCTGGCAAGAGCTGTAATTCTTCTATATGACATCCTTGGTGTTGAATGATTCCCCAACCCCATAAGTATGATATCTACCCCCGACCAGCCCACCCAGTACCATTACAACTGCCCCCACTTGTCCCTAACCTATGGTGTACTGCGACCAGCACATACTCTCCACTCACACCCATAGCAGCCACCAACTGAATGACAGTTCACAACCAGATGCCTACTGTAGTAAAAGCTGTTTCTACAGTAGGTTTGCGGTCATCAGCATAGAAACCTAGAAACACTGAATTTTCCATCAGAAAAGGACCACTTGGCCAGCCTAGTTGGGCTAGATGTTTCCTGCCTCATCTTCCTCCTCACATGCTGTCTGGTCTCCATCGACCCCCACCCGCTTCTCATATATACTACTGTGTCTATGCCACACATGCTTGAAGCCCCCTACTGTTTTAGCCTACACCACTTCAGCTGGCAATCTGTTACAGGCATCTACCAATATTTTCTCACATCTCTCTTGACCCTCAACCCGACTTCATTGCATTCCCCTTGGTCCTGGTGCTCTTTCACATTTGAAAGAGTCTACTCTGGACCCTGTTCACTCCTGTGAGATACTTGTAAGCCTGTATCATGTCACTTTTCTCTTTCCTCTCTTCTAGGGTGTACATGTTGAGATCCCTCTGTCTCTCTTCTTAGGACTTCTTATATGAACCCTGCACCATTTTAGTCATCCTCCTGTGGACTTCCTCCACCCTGTCTATGTTCTTTCTGAATTTTGTTCTCCAAAACTGCATCATACTCCAGGTGGGGTCTGGCAGCACTACCTCCATCCTCCTGATGGAGATACCCTCCCTACACACACAGCATCCCACTAGCCCTACCCACTGATTTGTCACAGTGCCACCTTGAGGTCCTCAGACATAATAACCCCATGATCCCTTTCCTGTTTATTGACTGTCAATACCCCCCCATCCTATGCTCAGCTCTTGGGTTACTATGCCCTAGGCACATGATTTTACACTTTTTTGGCATTGAACCCAACTGCTATGCTTTTTACCATTCCTCAGAATTCACAAGATCCCTGATCATTTTCTCCACCTCGCCTGAGTGTCCACCCTATTGCAAATTTTTACATAATCTGCAAAAAGGCATACCTTCCCTCTAGTTCTTCTGCAGTGTCCCCTATGTTCAAAAGTATTGGTCCCAGTACTGAGCCCTGTGGTACCCCACTGGTCACTCTCCCATCATTGGAGTGAATGCCATTAACCACTACCCTTTGTCTCTTATCCATTAACTAGCTGCTGTACTAATTGGAAGGCTACAGCTTGTGGTTCCAGGGGTCAGTGCAACAGGACACCCCCCCATTCAGTCCATTTAAGGTCTGCTCTCCTCACTCCACACAAAAGCATTTTTTCCTTGCCCCTCCATCCACCCCTCCTCCTGCAGCGGCACACCTCTCTTTCCTGTGGGCTTCTTCCTAAGGTACCTTTAGCCAAGGAAATCACTCCCGCAGCACCTCAAGGGGTGGAACCCTCCTATAGGGTTCCTTCCTTTCGTACCTGTACAGGTTGATATATCCCATGGATAGAGAGGCGAACAGCCAAAGATCATCTATGTTACACAAGCAAGAAACTAGTTGCACAGGCACATTGAACCTTATTAACCATTTTGGATCCCACCCCTAGGCCATTCAGTTTCTTTATCAGCCTCCTGTGTGGCACATTGTTGAAGGCCTAGCTAAACTCCAGATCAATCATGTCCACTGCTCTCCCCTTATCTACTTCCCTTGTCATCCAATCAAAGAAATCTACCAGATTCATTTGGCATGACCTTCCCCCTGTGAATCTGTCCTGCCTGTGGTCTTGCAGCCCACTGGATTCAAAATACTCTAACAGTCTTTCTTTTAGTATGGATTCCATTAATTTCCCCATGACTCAAGTCAGACAGACCAGGCTATATTTGCTAGCCTATTCCATGCTGATGCTCTTACAAAATGGGGCTATGTCTGCTCGCCTCTAGTCCTCTGGAACCACTCCTGTTTCCAGTGAGTTGTTGAATAAGGCCATGAGTAGTGCAGAAAGCACCTCCCTGCCTAGTTCCTTTAATACCCTTGGGTGTATCCATCCGGTCATATGGCCTTGTCCACCCTAAAATTTGAAATCTCTTCAATAGTACTCTTTCCTTTGAAAATGGACTTGTGTCCACTTCTCTCTCCAGTGTTCATGTTGCTCCTTGGTGAACTGTCCCTGTCTCTCTCTCTCTCTCCACTGTGAAAACAGTAGAAGTCCCCTTTCAGGATATTTGCTTTTTTCTGATCCCCCTCTGTGCAGCCTCCATTTATCATCCCCCTTATCCTCTGAAGCCCTCCCCTTGCCTTCCTCTTCTTGCTTATGCACCTGAAGAAAGTCTGGTCTTCTTTTGATACCCTTTGGCTATCCTTTTTCTGTCTGAGCCTTTGATCCCCTCATTACCTTACCTGCTTCCCTCTGTTTTTCCTAATACACCTCTCTATCCTCATTCTTCTGTGTTTCTTCATACAGCCCAATGCCACCCTTTTACAAGCATCCTAAGAAGGCTATTCTCATGTATCTCCCTGCGTCGGTGACGTCTGCCTTCTTGAAATCCCAAACATTTGCCCTCGTGTGACAGGACTGGATCCGGGTGCCCATGCTAAACCACACTATGTGGTGGTCACTTGATCTGAGTTGCCCCTCCGCACAGACGTCTGCATTCTTTCCCCATTGGTCAGTATCAGGTCAAGAATGTCCTTTTCTCTGGATCAAGCACAAGCTGCCTGAGACCTGCTCCCTGTAGGGAATCCAGGATGCTTCTGCTTCTGGCTGAAGCAGCTGTCTGGGTGGCCCAGTCCACATCTGGCATACAGAAATCTGCCAGCAGCAGGACTTCACCTGTCGTTGCCATCTTGTGTATTCCATCCACAAGCTCCTTGTCAACTTCTTCCCCTGTGCCAAAGGCCTGTAGATCACCCCTGTGCATTTTGCTGAGCCTTTGCCAGGTTCAAGGATGACCCACAGTGCCTCAGCCTCCCCAAGTCTACCCTGTACCTCTGTCACCTTTATTCCCTCTCTGATGCACAGGGCCATGCTCCCTCATTTTTAACCCCCCCATTCCTCCTGAACAAAGCATGACCCAGTGCATCAATGTCCCACAAATAACAGTGTGCCATGTCTCAGTTATTGCTACTATGTCCAGGTATGCCTCTACTATCAATGCCTACAGGTCTGGGATTTTATTTCCCAGGCTGCGGGCATTTGTTACCATGCCTTCCATGTTTTGTATCCTATCCCCCTCCTTCCCATGCTGCTGCTGTCCTGCTTCTTTCCCCATCCCTTCCTCTGCTTTGTCCCTACTCCCCAGCCGTCTTTCTTGTGTGGCCTGGAATTCACTGCTTCTCACTCTTCTTCTGCTCTCAATGTCCCAGACTTCAATTCATTTTACTGCATGTGCTCCGGAGGGGCAGTGATACTAAGCCACCTGTCCTTCCTGACTCCCCCCCCCCCTTGGCCAGTTTAAATGTCTGTCACTGAAGCATTCAAACTTCTTACTTGGGTCCCCTTCCCTGATAGATGCAGATCATTATCTTTATACAGGCTCACATCCGTTCAGGCGGGGCCCCAGTCCCCATAAAGCCAAAACCCTCCATTCCACACCATTCCTTCAACAGGAGTTAAATTTCTGGATGTGGAGTGCCCTAGCTTCTCCCCTGCCATGGACAGGTAACACCTCTGAGAAGGAGACAGAGTGTTCTACTTGCTTCAGACTCCCCCAACTTCCTGAAATCCTTTTGGATTCTAGCTACTTCCACTTTGTCTCCTGCTAGGTCATTCATCCCCAGGTGGATGATAACATCCAGTTCCTTCCTCCTTGCCAATATCCTTGCGATCCTATTGATCTGCTTCTCATCTTGCCATGCAGTGCTTTCTGAAATGCACTTTACCTCCCTGTCTTTTCTGCTAGGTTCCCCTAACTTCACTCCTCAACAACTGAGTCCCCCACCAGGAGAAGCTTCCTCCTCCCCTGGGGTTCTCTTCCCCCTTCCCTGATGCTGCATCATGGAGGATCCTCCCATCCTCCTTAGTCTCGGCTGTGGGTGCCATTGTGGGGCTATCCCACTCCTACAAAACAGCTTAGGAGTTGCTTAATCAGACTGGTTGGGGATGTGCTTCAGACACCTTCATGGCCACTTCCCTATAGTACCATAATGGTCCTTTTTTCCCTCCTGCTTTTGCTCACTTCCTTCACACAGATGCTGGTTGCCTTCTCTATGCTTTACTTAATTTTATCCACTGTTCCTCTACCCCCTCTGACAATTCTCCCCTGCTAGGCTGCTTCTGAAGCAGTCTCCCATTTCTTTAAAATCCAACCTACTAAAGTCCAGGACCTTCATCTTTTTGTGGCTTGCCTCTGCACCATCTTAATGTTGAACCACACTGTACAGTGATCACTGGTTCCCATTGGATAGCCCACTGTGACATAACTAGGCACTATCACAGCCTCCAGTAGGACATGAATTCAGAGGAGCAAAGGGAGACAGCCAGGGTGGATCAGGGGAGGGCAGTTAACATGGCCTATCTGAACTTCAGCAAGGCCTTTGACACTATGTCACATAAAAGACTATTACACAAACTAGGGAACATGGGTGTGGGCTGAACAGTAGTGTGGTGGGTAGGTAACTGGCTGGGTGGCAGGACACAGAGGGTGGTGGTAAATGGCTGTCACTCCACAGAGGGAAGAGTGACCAGTGGGGTACCACAGGGATCAGTGTTGGGACCGGTCCTATTCAACATCTTCTTCAGTGACATTGCGCAGGACCTAGAAGGCAGAATTTCACTGTTTGCTGATGACACAAAGCTCTGTAACAGAGTAAACACACGAGAGGGTGTAGACAGAATGAGAAGGGACCTGCAGAAACTTGAAGAATGGTCAGGGGTTTGGCAGTTGAAATTCAATTCAAAGAAGAGCAAGATAATGCATATGGGGCACAAAAACCTTAGCAAAATATATCAGTTGGGGGGTGAGGATATAGCATGCACCAAGCAGGAAAGGGATCTTGGGGTTGTCATCTCTGATGACCTCAAGGTAGGGAAACAGTGTGACAAGGCAGCAGGTAAAGCAAATAGGATGCTGGGATGCATAGGCAGGGGCATCACCAGCAGGAAAAGGGAGGTCATGATTCCACTATACAAGACAATAGTGAGGCCCCACTTGGAGTACAGTGTACAGTTCTGGAGACCTTACCTACGTAAGGACATAGGCAGGGTAGAGAAGGTTCAGAGGAGGGCAACAAAGATGGTACATGGATTGCATCACAAGTCCTATGAGGACAGATTGAAGGAATTGAATATATACTCCCTGGAGGAGAAGAGGGAGAGAAGGGACATGATAGAGACATACAAGTATCTTACAGGGCAGAACAGGGTTCAAGAATACACTATTTTTAAGTGAAAAACATGTTCCAGGACTAGAGGGCATGGGATGAAGTTGGAGGGAGGATGATTCAGAGGAAATGTGAGGAAGAATTTCTTCACAGAACGGGTGGTGGACAAGTGGAACACCCTGCCAGAGGAAGTGGTGGGGGCTGAAACAATCATGGGATTTAAGAATGCATGGGATAGACATAAAGGAATTCTGGAGGTCAGGGGTAAGGGGCAACAGAGTTCTAGGAAAACATAAACTGAAATTACAAACTCAAATGGGCAGACTAGGTGGGCCATAGGCCCTTATCTGCTGACACTGTCTATGTATCTATGTTTCTATGTAGCATGTCCCAAATAGGATAGCACCTTTACCCATGAGTCATTTTCAGCTCTCAGCATGCTAAGTCCATAGGGCAGGAAAGGTGCTAATGGGACATTTGCTGGCGCATATGGGCTAACTAATATCTCCACACAATGCCTCTGTGCATGACTGCATGGAGGAATTGTACAGAGCATTCCCAGCCCCCACCTCCTGATCACCACTCAGATGCCCCTGATATTATAATAAAATGATCCCTGGCATCTCGTAGTTCCCCCAGTCACATTCAAATGACCCCAATTAGTAAAATGATCCCTGGCATCTAGTATCCCCCCCCTGTCACCATTCAGATGCTCCTGATTAGTATATTAAGAGGATCCTTGTCATCTAGTTCACCCTGATTGCAAGTCTGAGCCCCCTCCCAATTCCACCCATTAAGGTCCTTCTACCCCTCTCCCCATGGTGGCCCATAAATTACATCAGCTGCCAGTCCCTCCCACTGCGACAGTGACATGCCTAGCCCCTCTGCTCACCACCTTGGCTGGCCACTTTCTGAGTGACAGGGAGTGAGCACACACCTACTATAGAAACAGATGTTCTACAGTAGGTGCACACTCACTCCCTTTCAATCAGACAGTGACCAGCCAAGGTAATGAACTGAGAGGCTGTACCAATCACAGTCACAGGGAGGTGGCTGCAATCTTGGGTAAATGGGGGGGTCAATGGGGAGAGGGTGGAGGGACCTGGTTGGATGGCTTTGGGAGGGGGGCTCAGATTTGTGACTGAGGGGTGGAGCTACTAGATGTCAGGGATCATGGAAAAATTAGAAACACAGAAACATAGACGATGATGGCAGAAACAAAAAACAATGGTACATCCAGTCTGCTCCTAGTTCCCCTATTCAACCTTGGGACCTACTGTCCATACAGGGTACCAGCCTTCATTATCCACTCCCATGTCCCCCTCCCTACTACTATGAGCCTGAGTAACAATAATACCCTTCATTTTGTCAAAGTCATGCTCAAAACCATTTATGGTTTTGGTTCCTGCCATCTCGGTTGGCAGACTATTCCACATTTCCACCACCATTTCTGGAAAATAAAAACTTTCCAATATTCCTCTTGAACCTCCCTGCCATCAGCTTCTACTTGTGCCCCATGTCCTTGAACTGTTACTCATGCTAAGTAGTTCTTCTCCGTTCACCTTGTTTATTCCTTACAGGAAATTGAAGGTATCTATCATATCACTCCTCTCTTGTCTGGTCTCCAGTGAAGACATGTTCAGTGCCTTAAGCAGATCCTTATAAGATCTGTCCTGTCAGCTCTGAATCATCCTGATCACCCTTTGTTACACAGTCTTCAGCCTGTCCTTATCTTTCCTGAGGTGAGGTCTTCAGAACTGGGCACAGTACACCAGGCGCAGCCTCACCAACGATCTATAAAGTGGCAGTAATGCCTCTTTTCTTTTACTATCAGAACCCTTTCTGGTACATCCTAGCTCCTATTTGCCTTGCTAGATGCCTCATTGTACTACCTTGATTGTTTAAGGGAGTCACTAATGATGACTTCTAGGTCTCTTTCCTCAGCTGTAGTGCTCAACTCTACCCCTCCTATCCAGTACTCTCTCCTGGGGTTCTTGTTCCCTACTGTAAGTGAATCACCTTGCACTTTTTGGCATTGAATTTCAATGGCCAAATCTTAAGTCACCTCTCTACTCTGTGCATGTCACTTTGTAGTTTCCTACTTCCCCCATCACTATCTACCCTCCCTTTAGCTTGGTGTCATCTTCAAAGAGACACAGCCCCAGCATCATTCTCAAATGTTGTTGAACGTATTGAAGAGGATAAGACAGGATGGATCCCTGTTGCATTCCACTCATGACCTCCCTCTCTTCTGATTTGACACCATAATCACAACCTTCTGCTGCCTGTCTTTTAAATAAAGCCCCCTCACCCTCACCAAAACACTGCTTATATTTTCCTTCAAATCCCTGGACCTCACTCCCTTGCACCGTGACCTAAATCGCTCTGATTGTTCCCCTATCTCATTGGCCTCCTCTGTTGACTCCACGCTAACATATTTCAAAATGAAATTACTCAAAATAAGTGGCAGCCATGCCCCCCCCCATGTAGGACACAAGAAAAGGTACCCCACCTCCCCTATATCACAGCCAAACTCATAGCTTGCTTGCAAGTGTATGATTTGACCTGGTCTGAAAATAAATGTAACCTATCCCCCATGGCCTCCAGAAGTATCACCACCTCCTCAACACCTGTACCAGGGCAATAAGGCCTGCCAAAGGTGAGTATTTTACATCCACCTTCAGTGCCAACATTGGTCACCTGTCTAAATATTGGAAGGTTGCCACAATCTCTTCTCCCTTCCCACTCAGTCCCCTTTGCCTGTCTTCAAAGTGTGTGACACTCCTATCTCTAATCCCTCTTTCATCAACACAGAGGTTTAATTCCTTTTTATATATCCTGCACCTCCTCTCTCCTCTCTCCTCTCCTCCCTCTCCCCTTCCTCACCTCCCTCTCACCCCTGTCAGCCTGCTTGACAGTCATCTCATTCCTTCCCCCTATTTTTCTTCTCTCCAGTAACTCCATCTTCCATCACTGACACCTTTCCCACCCTTAACCCTTCCAAGGGTAGGAGCCCAGGTGGCCTGGATAGCAAGCTCCTCCATCTCTCTGCCTCTTCAATCTCCTTCCCATTGGCTGATCTCCCTAACCTCTCTTTCTGCTGTTCCTCCTCCCTGCTGACTGGAAGACTGCCACTGCTACTCTTCCTCCAAAAGGTGTTGACCCATCTGCTACTAACAGCTACCAACCCATTTCTCGCCTCCCTCCAAAATACAGGAACCAATTGTCTTGTCACAACTCTCTCTCCCTTTCTGGACTCCTCTTCCTTCTTCACTCACTACAAGTCTGGTTTCTGCAAGAACCACTCCACCACCATCTCCCTCCTCAGGCTCACCAAATCCATCCACAATGGTATGGATCACAGCCTATTCACCTCTGCTATCTTCATCGATCTAGCCAAAGCATTCAATACCATCTCCCACCCCAGTTATAAGCCAAACTCCAGGCTGCAGACCTCTCCGACTCAGCCATTGGCTGTTCCTCTCCTACCACATGGGTAGGTCCCAGGCAGTCAAAAATTGGTGACCCCCCGCCTGTATCCACTGAGGTCCCACAAAGATCTGTGTTTGGCCCTCTACTTTTCTTCATTTTCCTTAATGAGCTCCCCTCCTTATGCTTGTCAGCATCTATTCACATGTGCATGGATGACATGGTCCTCTTCACAGCAGGCCCACAGACTCCAACTGGACTTCGATCAAGTTCAGCCCTGTCTGCACACAGATCAACTATTCCTCAGTGCCAAGAAGACTCTCTCTATGTCCTTTGGCACAAGGCACAGACTCTCTAGGCTCCCTCCCCTTCCTACTTCCCATACCCTGGATGGCTCCCCTGTGGAGGATGCTACCACCTTTAGGTATCTTGGTATCTGGCTAGACCAGCACCTAAACATTTCTGAATAAGTGGATGCTATAGTCTAAAAACTGCACCCCAATTTGGTGCATTTTACAGGAACTGCGACTCTATCCCACCTCCAGCACACCATGCTATTATCCAGAGAATGATCCTTCCAATCTTTGACTATGGTGATGTGGTCTACAGCTCAGCCCCAGTCACTACACTTGCCAGACTGGACACAATCTTCAACTATTTCTGCCATTACACTCTCAACTGTCCTCCTAGGACTCATCACTGTTCTATGTATAAATATCTCTCCTTTTCTTCTCTTGTCAACAGACACCATGCCCACTGTGCCAGCTTTGCTGGAAAATTTTGGTTTATTCCCTACCCTCCTACCTCTCCACCCCCCCCACAGTCATACCCTCAGAAGCTCAAATGTTTGAATCCTAGCAGTCCCTTCAGTCTCCACTACCATCAGCAAAGCCGCATTAAGCCACCTCTTCCCTAAAATTTGGAACCCCCTCGCCCAAGCCATTCACCAATTTCCCTCCCCTGGATCCTTTCAAACCACTTCAGAGATCTCACCTTTCTCTCCTGCACTTGCTCCTAATTTTTCCTCCTGCTCTCCTATGACTTGTTTCCAATTTAGGTACAGCTATAATTTAGGCACTTATGCTCCCACTCTAGGCATTATGTACAAATGTTTACAAGTAGTGATGATTTAAACTGCTTTGTATTTGATTGCAAGCTTATGTTTGTGACTCCTGACTGAGCTGTATATGCATTGTCAATTGTTCGCTTGTCACTCAAGTTCTCACGTCTTGCATGTATTATTCCCAATGTAACTTGTGATTGTGATTGGTTGGCATCTCATGGCACTCCAGACATTACCTCATGGGGTTACAGCCCACCTGATAGGCTAATGATGCACATGACCCAGATCAGATTTCCAGTATATCCAGGTCCCAGGAATCCCTGCTCTCCAGTTCTAATTTGTGCATCTGAATAGGCAAGAAGCATACAGAGAACCCCTGTCTGCTCTCATCCTCTAAGGTAGGAAATGCATTTTATTTAGCCTTCTTGGGCTGTTGTTCAAGAACTATGGATAGCATTTTGTGTTACTGTTATGAAGGAGCCTCTGGCTCCCAGAAATTCTGCATGAATACAGTCCATTCGTGTTAGGGGATTTCTCTTTGATGTGGCTAGTTATGTGCTTCACTCGTTTCCAGGAGGCCTCTCCAGGCATTTTGAGCCCTCCTACAGCACGAAAGCGTTGTTCCCTGGTGGGCCCTTCAGACCAAAAACCAGCGTGCTGCCTTCCTCTGCAGCCATGTGGCACCGCGCGTTCCCCCTAGCAGGCCCACACCGCCAGGAACGCTCCGCGAGTCGCCTCTGCTCCCCGCGACTCCGCGGTCTTATCTCGGCCTCCGCTCTGAGGCCTTCTCCTCATTACCTGCCACGAGTCGCCTTTCTCCCCATGACTCAGCAGCACACCAGCATCCCCCGTGAGTCGCCTCTGCCCCCGCAACTCCGCGGTCCCCCATCCCCAGGCCATACTAAAACGCCGCCTGGTTCCACGGCCTGTTGGTCAACCCGCGAGTCGCCTCTGCCCCCCCGTGACTCCGCAGATTGCCTACACCTCCTCCCTTGCTGCAAGGCCTGTTGCTAGGCCCGCGAGTCGCCTCTACCCCGCGACTCAGCGAGTGGAGTCCTGGACCCTGCGGCCCCCTTCACCCTCAGGCCGCGGCCCCCCTTTTTAGCCTCGTGAGTCACCTCCGCTCCCCGTGACTCCGTGAACTCTAGGCCACTCCCCGGGATGCCCAAAAATTTCAGGCCTAGGCCTAATCCTCAGCCGTGAGTCGCCTCTGCTCCCCGCGACTCCGCAGCCTATTCCCTATGCCCCGAGCGCGCACTCCACCTAGAACTCCTCACCCCCCCAAAGCCCTACCTGGGTGGGGGTGAGGACAGCGCGACGCTCCTGGGCCATCTACCAGAAGGAAGATCTTCCCTGACACCGGCCTACCGATCCACTCGGGGGAGCTCAGGGGACGTCCATCCGCCTCTATCCCAGGACCCTAGCAGGGACGGGAACAGGAGCTGTTTATATGGTCTGATGGGGGCAGTGTATGTTTCTTACTGCAGGATCCAGGTTCTAACCTGGTCAGCAGCTTTAGGGACGCAACTCAGCGGGCCCACACCCGTGCAGGCCTCTGCCTGGACCGCCTCTATCCCCCTCACCCCCTCCACGAGCAGGCAGGCGGTCTGGCCAGTGGTTTAGGGCCCTGCAGTGCACTCTCTGGCCCTAAGCTCCTCCCTGTGTGGATTTCCACTGTCTCCTGTGACGCCAGCAATGGGGGGGCCCGTCCATGGACAGCAGCCTTTTTTCACAGGGGTCTCAAGCCACTCCTTGGCCTCCTTCGTCTGCAAAAAAAAAAAAAACGGTGAGACTTAACAGTTCACTCGGGTCCCTCCCATAGCGACCCCAGTTGGACACCGCAGAGCTACTGCCCGGGTACCTCACACAGCGACCCAGGCAGATCCCCATTCCCCAGCTCGGGGGGGTCGTGGCCCCCTCCCACAGCCGGCCCGCTCTCCCGAGCAGGATCGCTAACCTGGGGATAAGGGGGAAAAGTGTCGACTAGAAGTCTCCACCCATGCAGCTCGGGATAAGGGCCCTCACACAGCACCTTTACCACAGAAGCCTTCTAACTGGGTCTAAGGGGGGAACAACGCCAGAGTCCTTTCCTCCCCTCAGATCTCTCTCTCTTATCTTGCAGATGGTTAAGGCAAAGAAGTGCACCGCGTGCAGCGCGACCCTCCTCCCTCAAACTCCAGGGCCCCTATGTGCAGCCTGCCTCATGGACGATGAGCTGTCCTTAACAGAGAGAACTCCACCGCTGGCTCCTTCGCTACCCGGCACCAGCAACTCGACATGGGTGGACCCGGGCTCCCTACTGATTCAAAACCAGCAAGCTGCAGTGGCTATGATGGAGAGCCAGCAAAACTTCATGCTGAAGATTATGGAGAAGCTGGAGTCACTCACAGAACAGAGCTAGACCGTCCAACGCTGGAGCCTCCCCATCAGACAGACCTCCAGAGGAGCCACCGGCACCAGAGGACCCACTCCCCAGCATTCCCCAGGATGGCAACACTGAAGAGAGGGAGAAAGAGGACGAGTTCGACGAGGAGGAGGAGGAGGAGGAGGAACACGGCATGGATTCGGACATAGAGGACCTCGAGCCAACCCCGTCCCTGACCTCTAAACTGTGCGCATTCGAGACTATTCCCGGTCTCATGAAGGTCATCAAGGCCACCATGGGCCTCGCCATGGGGGAACAAGGAGGGGAGAAGATGGAATCCAAGCTAGACCCTATGATCCAGCTAAGGACCATCACCCCAGAGACCTTCCCAGTCTGCCCGGCCATTGAGGAACTGATTCACACCGAATGGCAATCCACGGATCTGGGCAGAATGCCGAACAGAAGGAACTTACTCAAAATGTATCCGATTCAGGCGACAAGTCCGGCGCCTGATGTAAGGCCCATCGCCGACCCCCCCAACTGGCCTTGAGTGAAAGGCGATGCTGCGATGCGGCACCATAGCACTCAAGCACCCCACCGACAAGAAGATTGAGGACATGCTTAAAAACTTTCAAATCGAAGGTACCATGGCCAAGGCAATGACAGCGGCGATCTATACCCCGAGGGCCCAGATCCGCTGGTTGGAGGAACTGCAGGAGCAGGGAAGTCCAGTCGAGGAGGCTGAACTATTAGACTGTCACCGATGCAGCCAAGTACCACGCGGACATGCCAGTGGACTCCTTGCGCCCAGGCCAGGGCGTCCGCTATCATAAATCGGGCCCACAGAGCACTATGGCTCAAACTCTGGGACGCCGACTCAGAATCTAAGACTTTGCTTCAAAATTTACCCCTTAAGGGGGTCATGTATTTGGGAAGGCCTACAGACTTATCTGAAACAGAGGAAGAGGGTAGGACCTCTTAAGGAATAGATCAAGACCTCACATCTACCAGCTGCTAGGCGAAGGTTTCGCCGGGGCCAGAACCAAAACGCAGGGAACCCTACCACAGAACCATTCCTTTCGGAGTCGGGTCCCCACATCCTTCTCACGTACTCCTGCCTTCAACAGCTACAAGTCCCCCTCCTTCTTCAGACCTAGAGGTCAAAGGTCAGGAGGCCGCGGAAGAGGATTCAGGGGAAAACAGTGACTCCGTTTCCCCGAGAACCCCTCGGTACCCCCCGATCGGCCAGCGGTTGGCTCTGTTCACCCACCGCTGGGAGATCACCACGTCAGACAGGTGGGTCCGGGACGTGGTCTCCAGGGGATACACCATAGAGCTGACTCACCAGTCCATACCCCAACGGTTCGTCTCGTCTCCCATCTCCAGAAGGAGGGCCTCACCACACCAGGTACAGAGTATCCTGGCAGATCTGATCCAGAACAGGGCCATTCAACCAGTCCCATTTCAGGAGCAAGGGGAAGGCATGTACTCCATCTTCTTCCTAGTGCCCAAAAAGTCGGGGGAGCTCAGGCCCATCCTGGACCTAAAACGTCTGAACAAATACGTGCTTCCGCGTCGGTTCAAGATGGAGACGGTCCGGTCCATCCTACGGGGGATCAGAGTAGGCAACTTCCTAACCTCAATCGATCTAAAGGATGCCTACCTACATATCCCCATCATCAAGAGCCACAGAAGGTTTCTACGCGTCCACGTACTGGGTCAGCACTTCCAGTACCGGGCACTCCCATTCGGTCTGTCCTCAGCCCCCAGGGTCTTCACCAAGGTCTCCACCTTGGTGGCCAGGCTCAGGGAACAAGGGCTGGACATAGTTCCGTACCTAGACGACTGGCTCATACGCGCACAGTCCAGAGATCAGGCTCACGCTCATACAGAGCTTGCCGTATGGGCACTCAGGGACCACGGTTGGGTGGTGAACGAGGAGAAGAGCCAGCTCTGTCCAACCCAACAGATCGCACATCTGGGGGCCATCATCAACTCAGCAGATGGCTGGGCAAAGCCGGCCCCAGTGCGGATCCGCAGTCTCCGAAAACTGGCCGGGCAGTTAAGGTCGCACCCTTGCACCACAGTGGCAGAGGTCGCGAAACTCCTGGGCTGCATGGCCTCCTGCATCAACCTCGTCCCATGGGCCAGGTGGCACATGCGTCCACTCCAACATCTCATCCTGGCAAACGGAGCGCCAAACGAGTTCAACTTGCACCGCCCGGTACATCTGCCCGGGGAAGTGAGATCTTCCCTGAGGTGGTGGGTCACTCCGGGGAATCTGACCAGAGGAGTTCCACTGGAAGCACCTCCCCCGATTCCAATCAAGACAGACGTGAGTCTCTCCAGTTGGGGAGCCTGCCTGGGGGATGAGTCAGTGTAGGGCACCTGGTCCCCAACGGAGGCCCTACTTTCAATAAACCTACTGGAGATGAGAGCGGTGTTCCACGCGCTAAGGGCCTTCCACCACATCATACAAAGGCAGTCAGTTCTGATCAAATCAGACAACCGCGTGACGGTGGCATACATAGCAAAACAGGGGGGTACCAGAAGCAAGACCATGTCACGGGAAACTGCCAGAGTAATGAGCTGGGCTCAAACTCACCTATCCCACCTAGGGGCGGTCCACTTAGCCGGGAAACTGAACATAAGGGCAGATTGGCTCAGCCACCAACAGATTCATCCCAGAGAATGGCGTCTGCACCCAGACCTGTTTCGTCTAATCCAGACAGCGTGGGGCCCCTTGTCCATAGACCTAATGGCATCAAGGGACAACGCCCAGGTGGACAGGTACTTGTCCAGGTTCAGGGACGTGCACTCCCAGGGCACAGACGCCCTGTCTCAGGAGTGGCCTCGGCACGGCGCATACATGTTTCCCCCACTGCCCCTCATTCCTCAAGTCGTGGAAAAAATACGGAAATCCCAAATCACTGTCATCCTGGTGGCCCCATACTGGCCCCGAAGATCGTGGTTTGCAGCGATCACAGAGATTGCCTTGGCCAGCTTCCGAATCCCGACCCGGCCAGATATGCTGTCGCAGGGTCCCGTGATGCACCCGTCCCCTCGAACTCTGAAACTCACGGCCTGGCTCCTGAGAGGGACCGACTATCGGCCTCCGGGTACCATGAGTCGGTCATAGGCACGCTCCTTCGGGTCTCGTCGCTCCTCCACCACCTCCACATACGAGAGGCAATGGGCCATCTTCTCACAGTGGTGCCAACGTCGAGGCTCGGTACCGGAACAAGCTGATCTCCCCACTATCCTGCTGTTCCTGCAGCAGGGGGTGGATAAGAGACTGGCACCCTCCTCTCTGAGGGTGCAGCTGGCAGCCAGGGGGCGGCCAGAGGTCTGGTCGAGGGGCACCCACCAGGAGCCCACCCAGACGCAATCCGGTTCCTAAGGGCTGTGGACCTCACGCGACCCAGGGCCAGACCCAGAGTCGTACCCTGGGACCTACCTCTGGTACTGGACTCCCTAAGAGCACCACCATATGAACCCCTCGCCGAAGCAGACCTCTTCTGGGTAGGTCTGAAGACCACTTTTTTCGTGGCCATCTGCTCGGCCAGGAGAATTGGGGAGCTCGGTGCGCTGTCCTGCGCACCGCCCTACACCACCTTCAGCCCCGAAGGAGTACAACTTCGGACTGTCCCGGCATTCCAACCGAAGATCCCCACGAAGTTCCATAGGGAACAACCAATAGACCTACCTACCCTGACCCGCCCTACTCCACAGGATGGGAACAGTTCCACGGACCCTCTGGACATCGGGTCAGCTCTCTCGGTCTACCTGGCCAAGTCTCAACCCATCCACAAGACGGAGAGACTCTTCATCATCTCGAAGGGTCAATGACAGGGGCTAGCGGTGTCCAAAACCACCATCGCAGGCTGGATCAAACGGGTCGTGCTCCGCGCCTATATGGAAAAGCGTCTGACCCCACCACAGGGGATCAGAGCAAACTCCACAAGGGCGGTCTCCATCTCCTGGGTGGAACGAGCACTGGTATCTCCTGAGGACATCTGTAGGGCTGCTACTTGGAGCTCCCTACACACCTTTGCGAGGCACTACAGGCTAGAGCAACTCCAGGATTTCAGGCCGGCCTTCGCCTCTCATGTCCTTGCAGTGGCCCCATCTCTTGGTCCCTCCGATCCATCTGAATCCCACCCAGAGACTTAAACTGCTTCTTATCTCCCATGAGGTAATGTCTGGAGTGCCATGGATGCCAACCAACATAATCACCTTTACCAGGTGAGTAAACACCCATTATGTGCCACTGTACTCTGCTCTGTCAATGGTCTTCCAACATGTATGTTATGTATTTTGAACTCTTGTGCTCCCTAAGCCCCACTTTTACAAGTTTCCCTTCCCCCAGGATGCATCTGAAAATGAGGTCCAGCTTAGTATGCCTTTCCAGGTGAAACTTTTAAATATGTAAGTAAGTAAATAAATAAATAAACTCTGCACCCATATTATTATAATTGTGTCATCTGAATGGCAATTTGGGGTGGCACTAGACACTAAGGATAATTTTACTATAATAACTGGAGCCATTTAAACTGTGATCAGGGGTGTGGAACCTTTAGATGCCAGTGATCATTTTGGCATATTACTTTGGAGCATCAGAATGGTAACTGGGGTGGGGTGACAATATGCACCACTGTGAGCTCAAATGAGGGCAGGATTTTTGGAAGCAGTAAACAGTATTGCAATCTCAGTTGTTAAGCACTTCCAAAACCTTTTATATAGCACTGTGCTCGATATGCAGGAGAGGATCCCTCATTTGCAAGGCTGTAGTAGTACATATGCACCTGCACATTATCAGGTTAGCATTGGGGGCTGCTAAATATACAGTATGGCACCTGTTCAGCTATGCTGTTCCAACATTGCACAGTGCTTAGATGTTCAACACTCCACTAACCTTCTGAAAATGGGGCCCTAATTGACTAAAAATCCCTTGCTGATGCCTCTCAAGATGCAGAAAGTAATCAAAAATGGATTATCTTATTCTGTATCTTTATGTATTGTTTATGTTATTTTTCTTGGAAAACTTTTATCCAATTTAAAAACATTATGATGTGTCTTAAGATATTTATAACAACTGTAGCTAAAATACAATTTCTTCTTTCATCTGAGTGCTGTATTTATTTACTGATAAAAATACATTCTGGTTGGCTGGCTTAGCAGGTTGGTGGTAGCTGTACTACCTCCCATGCCAGTGGCCCTGCTTTGGGGGAGGACCTGGGTCAAATAGAGGTTAGCTGGTGGGAGAGATGATTGAGCATCTCAGGGACTGCTCTCCTCTCAGGAGGGGGAGTATGACCTCCCCGCTCTTCAACAGCCACCTAGGTGAGGAAGGCTGGCAGGGCACCAGAGTGGCATAATGGGCAGGGCTCAGGCAGGCAAAAAACAGTACTTGCTTTAATTGGATTGGCATCATTAATTGCTTGGCTGCCCAGGGGATCAACCAAAGGTAGAAAACCTCCAATGGCAGAATAATCCACCAACCTGTCACAGGCTTTGCACTACCAACCAGGCTCTGCTCCTGTCTGAATATGTGTCTCCTTATGAATGGCCCGTTCCCTCTTGGTCCCACCACAGGGGTGGCGGGGAGGCCATGGGAGCTTTCAGAGCAGGTAAGTCCTAGTGATTTTGGGTGATGGGGATGGACAGGTCAGTGCACAAGGGAGTCAGTGGGTGATCTAGAAGATAAACATCTCCATGGAAAAAGAAATAAGACACCGTTTGGAAATCTCAAACTCAATAACACAGTCATACCATATCAACAGAGTAACTATGCACTATGTAGCTAGACCAGGGCAGGCTTATTAGTGGAGACCAAGTGCCTGGCAAAGCTCAGTCCACCTTGCAGTGCTCCTTAGATATGTAATAGGGAGGTTAGGAGCTGTGAGTAACACCAGTGAGGCATCACAGTGAAGTTATTCAGAACAGAAATGTGCAAATTATGCATATACCAGCTGAGTGCCTGATGAAAATTGGGCCCTGAGCAATTGCTGCAAGAAATATAATTATTTTTTCTTAACCAAGAACCTTTATTAAACAAAGTATTCAAATAAAAACAAAAACTAAATCAAAAGTAACTCAGTAGAGTACAAACTAGGAAAGCGTTTGTCTTGCAGTTTCACAGTTCCTGAAGTGCTTCCCGGGCATTCAGCTCAGATAAGTTGCTGGACTAACATAGTAATTAATTAAAAACACATAAATCTGATCAAAACTTTAACTTGGAAAAATGCATGCAGTTCCCTATGTTTATATGGTATGACAGTGATATGTTAGGAATATCCTAAGTGTTAGCTTCCCATACAAATGTGTTTTAACAGTAAATGAGGGCAGCACTTACTTAAAAAAATAAACTACAGCATTTTAAATTAATTCTAAAAGTTTCTTGTCACATCACAATGTTCTGAAGTTTGATTAAAAGTGTACAAGCAAAACAAGATGGAAAACCACATAAAGAAGTAGAATGAGAGATAGCCCTGTTTTGCTTACCAATGGCTCTGCAGCTTTAGACAGCCTTTCATCAGGCCAGCAGCTCCTAAAGGCAGGAAATGAGTGCAGGGTCAGGCCATTCAAGGGAGGGGTAATTTCAGAATGTAGTCCATTTCAGTATATAGTTTATTTGTTTGGCATATAGTGTATGTGGATTTTTCAGTCTATAGTGTATGTATTTCAATACATAGTGTATATGTTCACCATATATTGTATTTGTTTCAGTATTTATGCAACAGGTGTGGTCATAAATCCTATGTGCTGCATCTGAGCTACTATGTGATAAATGTGAAATTTTACATTTATACACATAGTAGATGCATCATCACAGATTTATACACATAGTAGATATGTTACAATCACTCCAGAACTCATTTTGAATGTTCAGCCTCAGTACCAGTACTAACTATATTCAAATGCAAATAACTTTAAAATGAAAAAAAAAAATAGCTTAGTGCTACGAGCATGAACGTTGTTCAGCACAAAATTATCCACAAAATGAGTGGTATTTCATTTATAGATACCTTATAGATTTTTTTATAATTAGCAAAAAAGAGCAGAAAATGCAATTTTTTATTCACTTTTTTGACAAACATATAAAAAAAGATAAAGAATTAAAAGCAAATGTCCCTGCATTGACAGAAAGCATCCCTGGTTGCATAAATGAAATATACAACAGTGAGCTATCAGATACACTTTTTTTTTATTTTTACCAGGAGAGACACACTAAACTGAAAGCTTGCTTACAGGTACAACCTGGGAGCACAAGGAAGTTAAGTGACTTGCTCAGGGTCACACGGTATGCAAGTGGGGGCTGTGGAATTCAAACCCAGGTCTCCAAGTTTGCAGTTCAGAGCCTTAAACCACTGCGCTATACTGCCTCCATTTGTGCTGTTTGACCTCGGTCATCGCACTCATTGCTTACATCACTCACAAGGCTACCCAAGGTCAAACAGCAGTCGTGTAGATAAATTATTAATCTGACAGCTCACCATTGTATATTCCTTATATATAGTGTATGTGGATTTTATAAATATACTGTGTATGTATTTCAACATGTAATATATTTATTTCAGTGTATAGAGTATGCAAAAGTTTTCAATAGATAGGGTAAGTGTTTTAATATATAGTGTATTTGTTTCAGTATATAGTGTATGCAGATTTGCAAATGTATAGTGTATTTATTTCAATAGAGAGTGTATGCATTTCAATATAAAGTGTAGATGTTTCAGTATAGAATGTATTTGTTTCAGTAGACAGTGTATGTGGATTTGTCAATGTGTAGTGTATGTATTTCAATATGTAGTGTGTTTGTTTCAGTATACAGTGTATGCAGATTTTTTTTCAATGTATAGTGTATGTGTTACAACGTATGGAGTAGTTGTTTCAGTAGATAGTTTATGTGGATTTTCAGTCTGTAGTGTATGTATCTCAATAGGTAGTGTATATGTTTCAGTACTTAGTACATTTGTTTCAGTATATAATATATGTGATTTTCAGTACTCAGTATGTGGATTTCAGTAGATAGTGTATGTATTTCACTATATAATGTAAGCATTTCACTACATAAGGTATGTGTTCACTATATGATATATGCATTTCAGTATACAGTATATGTATTTCACTATATGATGTATATATTTCAATAGACAGTGTATGTAGTTCATTACATTGTGTATGCATTTCACTATATGATATATGCATTTCAGTATACAGTATACGTATTTCACTATATGATGTATATATTTCAATAGACAGTGTATGTGGTTCACTACATTGTGTATGCATCTCACTATATAATGTATACTGCATATTTCACTATATGATGTATGTATTTCACTGTATAGTGTATGTGTTTTACTATACAGCTAGAGATTCTGAATTATGTCCATAATGGCTTACCATATGTTCTGTATACCAATACTGATGATGAATAGCGCCCTTAACCAGTGGAAAAAAAATAAGATTACTTATGCAATTGTTGTAAAGAGGCCCCCACAGAAAGTACAAAGGACCACACACTTCGGCAGTTTCTAGTGCAAGGCAAGATTTATTAACAGGCCTCTCTTACGTAATACATGCCAGAGCACTTCAGCTGCATTTCAGCATTTACTAGTGTGTACAGTACACGACTTCTCTTTATTCTAAAACTGCTTATTTGTTAGAAAATCTTTTCAGTTGGAAGATGTTTGCCACATCTGAGATGGACTCCCAAACGTCCTGCACAGGAACACCCTTTGAGCACTTCAGTCCCTGTATCCTGTAGAGAAATGCAATCCCATATTGTACAGTACACAAAGATATTAAAGGGACATTGTCAATCTTTTATGTCATATTATTTCTCGTTGAAAACCTTCACTTTATGACTGCTTTCCTTCTCAAAATCCATTTATTTTGCTGGCAGTATTATTTGCTTCCTTTCTTAGTAGCACAGAAATTTATGCTAATAGAGTAATTATACCCAGCCTTGATTTGTTTCAAATCCTTGATCTACTCTTCTGACATATTTCCTGAACATTTGGAACACCCCACACAAGCGCACCAATCATGATGCCATAGTTTCTTCCCACTGCTCCATGAATGGCTAGACTATGTTGGGGGTTTTCCCCAAGTCCAGGAAAGATGCAGTGGCAGTTGATCAAGGATATAAACAAACATGTTTTTGTGTGGTAACATCAGTATGGTGGGTAGGCTGTTTGTCACTTTTAAAAGGAAAAAAGAAATCAGAAGCAAACTGCCAGCTATGTCACCAGTCTCTACTGAATGTGACCAATCATAAGATTAAGCAATAACACACAAAATGATGTGGTATATCATGGAATATTGTCATGCCTCAGGTGCATTGTGAGGCACAAGGCCACAGGCTGAGTGTCTCATGCACCCAAGAAGTGACAATATCCCATGATATACCAGACATTGGAGTGTATTATTGCTATTATGAACTAGAATCATATTTGCATTGGTAACAAAGAAAAAGTTAAAAAATGTTTTTTAAAATGTTTCAGTATTCAATTTTTAATGGGTAGGAATACATATAAAGAAGATAATTCTTTTACTTATGAACAGCAGGTGGTGTGGTTGTAGAATAGTGTGTATGTAATCGGATTAGAGATCAAGCAAAGTGTACCTGCTTTGAGCATGTTTTAAAAAAATATTTGTAGTAGCACCATTCGGAGAGGAAGAGAGCTCAGCAGAGAAAGGCATTTTCTTTATTTGTATCTTGCTCTGCTGTTTACTGCTGTGGCAGGAGCAGCTGCTGGTGTGTGGCATAATGGTTTGATGCCTTTCAGACTTTCGACTGTGTACGCCATTAGAAGTATTTGTGGTAAGTTGTATGTAACCTTCACTGGTGTAGTTCTTATGGTGGCCTGAGAACAGCTGAGATTTCCCCTGTGAAATTGGCATTTTTTTCTGTGAATTCAAACAGGGTGAAGGGGAGTAGTTAGTGTAGTTTGAGTCAGCTGGAGGAACTGGCATTCACCGTGAGCAGGCAGAGCACTGCTGATGTCGCAGTCTGTGAAAGAAGTGGCATGCTAGTGTGAGATTTAGAGTGGTGGTTGTCAGGGTTGCGTGTGTAACAGACTTTTCTCAGTCAACAGGAGAGATTGTGTAAATGTTGGAATGCTACTTTTAAATTCTTGTTCTTGAAATTCAGGGTGACATGGCAGTCTGGAATTGCCAACAATACCAAAGGGTAGTTACGTTTCTGTGGGCAAAGTCAGGGCACACTGCTATAAATTGAAGTAAGCAGGCTGTTGCCAGTTCTTTTATTTGATGTGACTACTGTGTGCAAATTAGTCATGGTGGACAGGACCTCTTAGCCAATCCAGTTGCTGGATTTTTGGCAACCAGTTCATAAAGTGTATTTTAAACTAGGGACAATATGAGGCCTAAGTGGGTTGACAGTGTCCATTTAAAGCAACATTTTATATTGTACTAATATGTGATATTTACATAATTAAACACAGTGGATATGGAAACTATATTCTACACACAGTTCTGAACTCATATCTCAATAATGTAATAATGTGTCCCTCATGCTAAGGGAGAGTGTTCCACATTTGGATGCCAAAAGAAGAATGCCTCTCTTTGTGTTAGAGTTCCTCAAATAGAGGTGTGTGTGTGTCTGTGTGCTTTTTATCATAGTGACGTACCTTTGTGACCCTTTTAGGTGGGCCATCCATGGTCAGTGTTCATATCCAGCACCCTCCAGAGGCATCTGTGAAGATTCATCAGGTGGCCAGAGTTAATGAGAAAACAGAACAAAGCTCTCTTCAGCCAGGAGGCAATAAGCGAGATACTTCTCAGACTGCTGTGCACCAAAGAGAGCAGAGTTGTACAGTGTTCAAGCCCAGAGTAGTCCAAGATCAGAAGGCTACTCTGACACTTCAGGGTTTGGATACTGCTTTAAAGAGTTAAAAAATGGACAGGTAAAGAAACAGTACAAAACTTCAGCTATTTTTAAGATTTCCTTAAACTATAGAGTATGTTCATTCTGTTATAGAACAAACATTAGACTCTTCTGACAATTATCGGCAGTATTTAAAAACAAATTTAAAACTATCTTATTTTATGTATTGATAAAAGAAAGTTGTAGACGCATGACATTATAGGGGATATGCAATAGGCTGATACAAAATATACAATTTATCTTCACATCTCTGGGAGCACAACCATAACTTTCATGTGATGGAGCCATGAGGGAGTTATGAAAGTCCTGCCCCCACAAAAGTGCTGATAAACTGTATATTTTGAGTCAGTAGGGTTACCACCTTTTAAGAAGCCCAAAGTGAGAAATTTCTTACTGAAACAAGATTTTTCGCAGGACAGTATGTAACCGTGACCAACGCAACAGACTTGTTTTCTCAATATAATCAGAATTAAGGCTAAGTATTGTGATTTCTTAGTTGCTTCTACTGTTTCTTATCATTTTAAGGTATTTTAGTTAAGGTATGATAGTTTTCTGCAACATTCAGTGGAAAATTAGAAAATATTTTACTACTACAAAGTCAGGACATGTAGTATTTTTCATGTTTTTTTTGCAGGACACAGCTGCCCAAATCAGGACTGTCCTGCAAAAATAGGGACAGATGGTAACCCTCTGAGTCAGACCCTTGTATATTCAATTTATAAAACATAATTACACTAGTTATAGCTTTTAAATGTGCTGTTTGTATGAAAATATAACAGTTTGTGTCTGATTTCAATTGCTTGCTTCAGTGCTGCACATGGTTAGCGTGAAGTTTTCAGTATTTTATTATCATCTTAAGCTGTGTTTTCACAGCAGTAGCAATACAACTATAATACCGCAACAGCACAGTCCCATGTACTTGCCAGCACATCCCATCTGTCTACACAGCCCTCTCTGCACCGCTGCAATCTGTGCTGAGAGGAACCCTGCATCGGGAAGACAGCCATCTGCTGGCCGATAGATGGTTCTGTGGCTCAGACAGTTCGCACTGCCACTTAAGCCGCTGTAAGCCATTTGCTCCTCTTGGTGCTCCCAGCTTGCCAGAGAATCTGGGAGCATCTTAGTGAGTGGCTTTCCCTGATCGGGTACCTGTCCACACTGTCACATTTGCACTGGAGCAACCCGAGCACACGGGTTACTCCAGTGCAAATGTGATTGTGTAAACAGGACTTTAGAGTCCTGCATTGAAAAAAGGGGACATTTTCATGGTAGCATTGCATTATAGTACTGTGGGTATCAGAAGCAAACACTTTTGAGCCATGGAAACAGACTGTATGGCCATGCAAACAGACTATATGCTCCTGAGCATGTGTGGCATACCTATTCTGTCTTTCCTGCTATATCCCCTTCACAGGAATGCAGAGGGGGTTTCCCTGCAGTTGTTTTTTTTCTCCCACTTTGGTAACTGGGTAAGGCCTCCTAGGCACAAAAGCCTGTTTTCAGGGGCCACCCAGGAGCACTGGTGAGGTGAAGTGACTTGCACAATGTCAGATTGTATGCAAGTAGAGGTTATGGGAATCAAATCCAGGTCTTCTGGATGTACCAAGCTCATTTGCAGCTCTTTACTCTCACCTCTAGGCTATACTGCCAGGCTCAGTTTGCACTGTCATTGCACTGCACTTACAAAAAGGTACAGTATATTCAAACACCCATTGCACAGACAAACTTTACTCTGTGAATATTCGAATATATCACCCTGTGCACGTCAGGCTAGTCTGCACCCAAGTAAGGAACTTTACCCAGAGATTTGCTCAAGCTTCGAACAAGCTGCTTATGGAGTTGTCAGAAGAGTGCCTACCTACCTTGGTCTTCATCTGATCTTGCCTTTCTACAGTGAAATCATAATCCTCTGCAGATACGGTAGTACCACAATCATTTCTATAGCAACCAGTTTTGATGTGACATGCAGAGGATTATAATGTGACTTGTAGACTAACAGCAGGAGTGGATGGGTAACAAGTGACCATCAGGTTTTCATGACAGTTTCCTAAGTTAAAAGGATATGAGAAGAAGGTACATGCAGTTTATAAAATGATGGATAAGCTTAACTACAGACTTTTGTCTAAGTTGTCTTTGGTGAGTTGCAGGCTCTTTAAGTTACTTCCAATCTAATTCTTATGAAAGGATTTTACAGTCTTGTTAACAGAAACCTTGATGTATTTTAATTACAGTGCAGTTCACCATTTCCCGGTCTCAGAACCAGGGATGTTTGCTGCAGAGGCTCTGGTGTCGCATGGGGAGTTCATGAGTGCTCGCCTTGTGCGGAATATCAAGGTAGGAACTTAATTATTACAAGCTGTAATGGGAAAACTAGTCACCACATGTTCAAGTTCAAATTTTTATTTAAAGCAGGATAAGACGACACTTAGCCAGTTGAGCAATGCTCATTTTCGGTGGCCTCCTGATTACAATGATCAAAAAGTTAAGCATGGATATATCATAAATTGATTATGATCAATTTGCTCAAGCTTGAGGTGAGAGCTTTTAGCTGATTGTTTTGTGAGGGCACAGTTTAGGCCCAACCCTTCCCACCCTCACCCCACCCACCCCTGGAAATAGTTCCTTTATACCTGAGGTTCTGACATCATTTCCTCAAGAGTGCAAGGTGCATATCACTGTCATATCCTCTCTAGCACACTGCACTGACAATATAAGCATACACATTGTATAATATATATATTTCTATATAACAAACCAATCACACATGCACACACACACACAAAACAAACAAAAAAAAGTAGATAAACATGTGGGGAGTAGTGCAATGTAATGGCTGTGGGGCAGCAGTCTTCTGGGAGTCTTTCTGGAGGCTGAGATGCTGCCCTATTTGCAGACAACTCTCTGCCCTGAGGGAGGAAGTTGCCCGTCTTCAGGCCACACTGGACAGTAGTAAGGAAACCTTCCCCTGGGCCACACTGGATAGTAGGAAGAGAACCTCCCCCATCCAGGGATCACCAGCGCCACCACCACTACCTCAGAGGTTGCGAAGAAAGCACAGCAGTTGGACCACAGTGGGCTCAGGGAGGGTGAGGATGGTGGAACAGAGGCACACCTAGTCAATTGTTCCACTCCACAATCCATACACCATTCTGGGGGAGCATAGCTCCCCTATGGATGCACCCACAGAGAAGACTGATGACAACTGTCACAAGGGAGGCCCACTGGAAGGAGGCAGAGGACACCACAGGGAAAGGAAGCAGCTCCTGGTGGGGGACTCAATTATTAGGGGGATAGAACTGGGGGGAGCTGGGAAAACTGAAGTAAGGTGCCTGCCTGGTGCCATGGCTTGAGGGACAGGAAGCGCATCCTCAGGATCACGAGAACAGCTGCAAGGGAGTCTGAGCTGGATGTAATTGTCCACCTAGGGACAAATGACTTGGCTCATGAGATTAGAGCAGTGCAGGAGGACTTTGTAGAGTTGGGGTGGGGCCTAAGACAAGTAGCACACACAGTATCCTCAGAGGTGCTGCCTGTCAATGGCATGGGGGAGGCGAGGGTAATTAGCACCAAGCAGTTTAATGAATGGCTGAAAAAATGGTGTGGAGCACAGGGTTTGGCTTCATTGGGGACTGGGGTTCCACCTGGAGGACACCAGCCTATACTGCAGGATGGTCTGCATCTGTCCAGGAAGGAACAAGTCTTTTGAGCAATCGGTTTAAATGCTTCATTGGCAAGCTTTTAAACTAGTCAAAGGGAGGCACTGATAAGCAGCAGGAAAATCCCAGCCTCTCCTACAAAACAGGGTACTAAATGAGAAAAGACCGAGGTAGAAAGGTCAGTGGGGGATGCTGCAACAGAAGGTAAAGCCATCAAAATATGGAGAGCAATGAGTACCAATGCCCGTAGTCTGGGTAACAAGCTTCCTGAATTAGTGGCCTTGATGGAGGAGGAACATCTGGATATCATGGCAGTCACAGAAACATGGTACACACAAAACCATTACTGGGACGTAATCATACCAGGATACACTATCTACAGGAGGGACAGGGAGGGTAAAAGAGGAGGAGGAGTAGCTCTTTACATAAGGGAAGGAATAAAAGCAACAGAACAAAAGGGTAAACAGGGAGGAGAAGAAGCACTGTGGTGAGATTTGGAGACAGGCAATGGCACCACAATTCGTTACAGAGGTTGTATACAGACCCCTTCTCAGGCGAGGAAATGGAAAAGGAAATGATAGAAAGTATACTTAGAATGGCAGAAAAAGGAGATATTGCTGATGGGTGATCTGAATATGCCAGATGTTAACTGGAGTGCAGTTGCAGCAGCCACTTCAAGAGTGGGTTATTCTAGATGCCCTACAGGGGGCATGCCTTAGACAACTAGTATTGGAGCCCACTCGAGAGGGAGCAATCTTAGACCTGGTTCTCTCAAATGGAGATGTAGAGAGGATCACAGATTTAGAAGTGGGTAGCCATCTGGGAACTAGCGACCATCGAACAGTATGGTTCACAATAAACACAACAATAGAGTCAAGCCATACAAAGGCAAAAGTACTGGACTTTAGGAGGGCTGACTTTGCCAGAATGGGTGAGTGCCTAAGGAATGCACTAGCAAATAGGCAGGAAGGAGGGTGGAAGAACAATGGGGAATAATAAAAACTGCCATCACAGAGGTACTTGAGCCTTTGTGTGAAGCAAATAAACAAAACAAAATGATGTAAGAAACCACTATGGTTCTCAAAGGAAGCGAGTGAAGGTTCAAGAAAAAAGAAAGCATTCAGGAAGTACAAGGAATGCAGAAGGAGCAGGACAGAGAACTGTATCAGTTAAAGCAAAGAAGGCTGGGAAGGCAGTCAAAACAGCAAAGGCCCAAACCGAGGAAAAGATAGCAACGCAGTTAAGAAGGGATAAAACCTTTATAGGTACATCAGAGGCGAAGGAAGACCAAGGAGGAGTAGCGAGCTTAATAAAGGGGAAGGAGGAGGTGGGCAGAGGGAGACTGTGAAAAGGCAGAGATACTAAACAAATATTTTGCTCAGTATTTACAAATGAAGAGGGGAGGTACCTAAACAAACAGTAGAAACACTCTGGATACAGAAGTTGATACCAGCCCATTTACAGAAGAAAGGTTCTGAAAGAACTCTTAAAACTGAAGGTGGACAAAGCAATGGGGCCTGATGGATTCATCCCAGAATTCTAAAGAAATAAGGGTAGAACTAGTGACACCCACTGACTACCCTTTTAACAAATCTTGGGAGGATGGGGTGGTACCTGAGGACTGGAGGAGGGCAGATGTGATTCCCTTCACAAAAGTGGAGCAAAGGCAGAAGCAGGAAACTACAGACCTGTTAGTTTAACCTCAGTAATAGGAAAATGATGGAATCACTTCTGAAGGAAAGAATTGTCGAGTATCTAGAGGCCAGAGGGCACAGGACCCTAGGCAGCATGGATTCACAGCGGAAGGTCATGCCAGACGAATCTGATAGATTTCTTTGACTGGGTGACCAAAGTAGTAGATCAGGGAGGGCTGTGGACATGGCCTACCAGACTTTAGCAAGGCATTTGACACAGTCCCACACAAAAGATTAATATACAAGTTAGCCAGCCCGGGAGTGGGTCCCAAGATGACAGCCTGGGTAAAGAATTGGCTGAAGAATAGGCCCAGAGAGTAATAGTAAATGGAGCCCACTCAGAAGAGCGGAGGGTTACTGGGGGTACCATGGGGTTCAGTATTAGGACTGGTCCTCTTCAATGTCTTTATAGCGACATTGCAGAGGGACTGGAAGGAAAAGTATGTCTCTTTGTAGATGACACAAAGATCTGCAACAGAGTTGAGGCACAGGGTGGGGTGGAAAGGATGAGAAGGACTTGGCAAGGTTAGAGGAATGGTCAAATGTGGCAGCTTAGATTCAATGCTAAGAAGTGCAGGTAATGCACCTGGGAAACAAAACCCAGGGAAGAGTACACAATGGGGGTGAGATACTAGCAACAACAAAAATGGAAAGGGACCTGGGGTAGTCATATCAGATGACCTAAAGGTGGGCAAGCAATGTGAGAGGGCAGCAAGGAGGGCTGGGGATACTGGGATGTGCATAGGGAGAGCATCACCAGTAGAAAACAGGAAGTTATTATCCTCTGTACAGACAGCTGGTGAGATCCCATCTGGAGTACTGTGTGCAGTTCTGGAGACCCAATGTCCTAAAGACATAGACAGGATGGAAGCTGTCCAGAGGAGGGCAACTAAAATGGTGCAGGGTCTGCACCGGAAGACATATGAAGAGAGATGAAAGGAGCTTAATATGTATAGCCTCGAGGAAAGGAGGGAGAGGGGGGACATGATAGAAACGTTCAAGTACCTCAAGGGAATCAACAAAGTCCAAGAGGGTAGCATCTTCCAAAAAAAGAGGTGTGCAAGAACAAGAGGGCACAATTTGAAGATAGAGGGGGCGCCTCAGAGGTAATTTAAGGAAGTATTTTTTCACAGAGAGGGTTGTGGATGCATGGAGCAGCCTTCTGGAGGGGTTGTGGAGTCAAAATCAGTGGTGGAATTCAAGCATGCATGGGGCAGTCATAAGGCCATTCTGGGGGTGGGGTAGGAAGAAGTAGGCTGCTGGTTAACTAGGATCTGCAGCTAATCCATTAGGTAGGGAAATGGGCAGACTGAGTGGGCCAAGCGTCCTTATCTGCGTCAAATTCTATGTTTCTATGATTGAAAAATTAAAATAGTATAAATACAGCACTGAACACTTCAGAACAATTGTTTGCCTAACTGAACTACAAGTTCTCACAAAAGTTACATTGCACCAGACAGCTAGATTTAAACCATTGCTGTGGACATATACAGAAGGTAAATAATTAATTTTAGTACACAGAGTACATGGTAGGGCATTCCACTGTTTTTGGCCTTTATATAAAAAGGACAATTGTCCAGTCTGAGAATTTACCCTGGGAATAGTAAATTCAAAGCTGTTGCTTGACCTTAGACCTAGTTTAATAAAGCGAAGCAACAGTAAGTAAGACATGTATGCTGGAACCTTTTGTTTTACACATTTCCACATGAAAGTTATTATGAGTAACCATCTTAAATGTTCCAAAGTTAACCAACTTGAGCAATTTAAGCGAAACACAATGATGCATATGTTTTGGTGCAGAAACAACAAAACGAGTCAGTTTGTAATATAACCTGTCTAATCTTTCAGAATACATTTTTGATAGACCAGCATATACAATATCACCATAATCAAATAGTGGCATAATCAGAGTCTGTACTGTTCTCTTCCTTACGTCCTGGGAAAAAAATGATTTATTCCTAAACATGAATCCAGTTCTAAAACAAACTTTTTTTCCCCAAGGACTTTTTAGATGGTAATTCCATTTAAAATTCTCATCCAGCCAGAATCCTAGGTACTTATAAATGGATACATTTTGTAGTTTTTTGTTATTACTAGTATAGATGGAGATAGGTGATTTCTGACTGTTTTGGGGTACTGAAGTAAACTGCATAACCTGTGTCTTCTGTTCATTTACTATTAGCTTACGCTTTGCAAAAGAACTTAAAATATCATCAAATACAGATTGTATTTTTTTTCTGAAACAAGGGGTCAAGGCTGCAGCCATAAATGATAGTATCATCTGCATCAAGGTGTACGGCTGTATCAGTCTGCTAAACCTGAACATTGTTTATGAAGAGCGATAAGAGGAGCGGACCCAGGAGAGAGCCCTGGGGAACTTCACTTCTCATTCCCTTTATCTAGATGGCACGCCTTTTAGAGAGACCAGCTGGTGTCTGTTAGTTAAGTACAGTAGCTAGTAAACCAGCTGATCAAATTATTAGAGAAACCCAGACCAGTTAACCTTTGAGCAGCAGCGGGCTGTGATCTATAGTGTTGAGGTCCATGGAGCGGTTGACAAAAATTGCTACAGCTACCTAGGCCACCATCAGCTGTTGACGCAAAGATCATTGACAACCTTTACTAGAGCAGTAGTTGTTCAATGATTAGGCCTGAAGCCAGATTGATTCTTATTTAAAACTTGATGTTCTTCAAGATAGTTTGAGATTTGCTTTTCAACCAATCTCTAAGACCTTCGACACAACAGAAAGACCTTCAATGTCATGTGACCAGACTACAGGAAGGGCTCCTGCTATTTAGTGTTTGCTTTAGGCTATTGTTCTTTTTGCAAACATATTTTATTGAAGTAAAATACACGATTAGAGACAGAATTCTATAATCAAATCACTGGTACGTGGACAGTTGATAGAAATGTACGTTGCAGGATTGATAGCATTTGTATGATACAGAACTGAAGTATCTCCGATCAAGGACTCAACTGAACCAAGTTGCAGTTTCCAGCAAGAACAGGAATACAAATTGTTTTTTTTTGGTTTAGTTGTTTAACCAGGAGTAGAACACTAAGCTGAAAGCTTTTTTACAGGAGCGACCTGGGAGCACAGGGAAGTTAAGTGACTTGTTCAGGGTCACACAGTATGCAAGTGGAAGCTGTGGGATTCAAACCCAGGTCTGGTGTGCTGGATGTTACCAGATTTGCAGCTCAGAGCCTTAAACCACTGTGCTATACTGCCTCCATACTGTGCTATACTGTTTGTCACACTTGCAGTCATACCAGTGCAGAGAGGGTGAATTACAATAGCTGTTCTAGGCACTTACAATAATCTAGATGCACTAAAGTTACTTATACCCTTTGATCACAGCAGGAACATTCCCCTTTCCAGAGCAGAGACTAAGGGATGCCAAACTTTTACTTATGCCCCATTATCATCATTGGCATTGCTTTGGATGTGTTCTAGTTTCAGACATTGTAGGAGCTTATTTGCCCACTGGGACACAGTCAGGGGCTCTTAACGAACCTATCTCTGTGCAATAGTTTTTCAAGCATTTACCCGGACTAGGTTCCACAGTGGCTGTCTACTTCCCCTCCACTAGTCTGAGTGTCTGCTTCTAGGAGAAACTAGAAAGGAGCCCTTGGCAATACGGTGTTCAGACTCTCATAATATTATGGATCTCCAGCAGGTTAGGGTCAATGCAGAAAGATCCATCCTCTATTGTACATTTAGGCACATTCTGTCCCTGTCTATGCTAAGTTTTATTCATTCTTACAGGTGTGTAATTGGTTCTATATGTAACAGGTAATCCACTACAGGGTGTGCAGTTGTGCTGTGATATAAGCATGTCTTGGGTGCGTTGTGAGGCATGAGGCTGTAGTCCGAGTGTGTTCAACCACTCGAGGCGTGCATATCTCAGAGCATGACCACACATCCAATAGTTGATTATTTGTATTGTAAAATGCCCAGAAAGTTCTGAAGGATTAAAAGAAGGATAGGTGTGCAGTCCTTGTGAAATAATGCATGGCTATGTGGTGTGGAAACTGAATTTTCTCAGATTTTTCTTACCCATTTTACAAATATACAGTATATATTTCAACTGTATTTGTTGCAGTTTATTACATTTCAAACACGTGTTCATATGAGTAAAAGTTGTCCTCCCCACATTATCTGAAATTGGCATATCTAGATCTGATTCACAGCCCTGCTATGTGTTAGGGATAGGAGAGTGGTTTCCACTCATCAACAACCTGTATAATATAATTAAAGGTTTAGTGACTTGCTAGGGGCAGTATACTGTAACTCAGACTCCAGTGCGGTAAGCTCAGGTTGTTCTTGTCCCATGTATCCTAACCTTACCAGTTACTGGCCCACTCTCAAGTATACAAAACAATCAAGAGCCTGGAGTTGGTACTCAATATGCCAGTCATTATAAATTATTAACATTTAGTGGACCCCCCTCCCTATCCCCAATCCTCCCCTTATTAAAACATATGTCATTCTCTGGTGGGCTAGTGGAACTCCCCACACCAGCAAGCAGTGCCCCACCACCTCGATCTCCCCTGTCCCATCCCCGAGCCAGTGACTGGCACAGCCCTCTACTCTCCACTACAGCCAGCCATCGATTAAGCTGTCAATGAGTGCGTACTGTAACAGCTGATTGTACAGTATGAGCTCATTGACAGCTCAGTGGGTGGCTGGCTATGGCGGAGAGCAGAGGACTGTGCCAGTTACCATCTTGGGTATGGGACTGGGGGAGCAGGGTGGTGGGGAACTGCCTGCCAGGGTGGGGGTTCACTAGACTAGCAGGGAGTGACATATGTTTTATTAAGGGGAGATTGGGGATAGGGAGGGGTTCCGCTAGAACACAGGGAAATTACATATGTTTCTGTCAAGGGGAGTCTCACCACACACATGGGCGGGGATGGTTCAAGGTCTCTAGGCTCCCAGAGGACACTTTTCTAGGTACCCTTAGACCAGCCTTGGCTGGTCTAAGGGTACTTATAAATTTACTCTCTGGGAGGGTTTTGAGAATCCTGAATTAGGGGACATGACAGCCTGCATCTGCTGACAGCCCCTTAGTGCCATGTTGCAGCCCATGTTCTGCCACAAGGATGGTACAAGCCCCCTTTGGTGCACACAGCCTGTGTTTGACGCAGGCTGCTTTTGATATTTGCTCCTGGTGTATCCTTTGGTGCAAGTCACACCTTGTGCCATTCCTGGTGGCACAAGCCCCTTGCACCATTCAGGGATGCTTTGAGAATCAGGCCCCAAGACTTAGCTACGGTCCCTGAGATCTAGTTGGAGGGGGGTGATAATGACTGGGACACTATCCATGTCAGTTTATGATGACAAATCCTTACAACTTCAAGGAAAAGCTTGGCTTGTAAAAGCTTTGAATTTCTAGTATATGTGACGTTTCCCTCGAACTCTGATAGAAGTAAAAGCTTAAAAAAGTTACAACACTATTGGCACTTAGATTTTCTAGGAAAAGGTTGGATCATGTAAGTCTTAGTCCAAGCTTTGCCAGTCTGCGGTAGTAGCTTGTTAAAAAAAAAAAATTACTGCAGCTAACATTTCCTCAGATTTCCTTGGACATAATGGTTTGCGATCCTGAGAAGAGCTGAACCTGCAGTTTATTGATCTATAATAACTTAGTAGCCCCATTATCAACCAGAATTCAGTTGATGTCAAACACTGTAATAACTGAGTGTAACATCACACCCAGTTATTACAGCATTTCTTCAGAGAATTGAAGCCCAGCAGGCATCTGACAGTGCGAGCTGCAGTCAGTGCTGTCAGACATAAGGTGCTCAGCAGAAAACTCTCAACTACAGCTCTCACTCAGCACTCCAGTCAACAAAATGAATTAACTATGTAAGCAATAATATCCAACAGGGTGGGCAGTACTGTGATATTCCAGACCACCCAGGGGCATAATGAGGCCCAACACCACAGGTGGAGGGCCTTCTAGCCCCTTGAAAGTCGAGTATTTCCCAATACCACCCACCCTGGAGGGTATTATTGATCTTAGAAAACTGGATTCATTTTTTTTTTAATATAATAATGATTTCATATAAAAAGAAAATGGTAAAAATATTAATAAAAATGAAGACACACAGCAGCTTCTGTAAAATAGTCCGTTTACTGGTTACTGCCACTAGAGGGTACTGCTGCTTATTAGACCCCTTTTTTATTAGATTGAAGTGCTTCTGTTCGTTATGTATTTATTACTTCTCAGTCACACCCCCCCCCAAGAGTCTTCTCATACTGCTTCTCATTGTTTAAAAGGGGAAAAAAGTTTTTTTATTGGCGCTCTGTGAATGGGGAGGGAGCGGTTCATCGGTGGAGTGAGAATTGCAGGTTGTCCATTTTAGGCACGATCGAACATGGGAACATGGCAGTGGCCTGATGAACTCTCCAAGTGCCCACTAAAAAAGGAGGTACTTTGATTTCATGCAGAAATGTCCCAGAAAATGTAATGTTGTGTAGATGATTAGTGTGTGGATAGAGGAGGTATAAGAATAGAGTCGGTACCACTACTGTGCAGGAGAGGAGCGGTACTTTCTTTGTTTTCCATACCACAGATGGACGTCCATCTGAGGTATAGAAAATTAAGGAAGTACTGCTCCTGTCATGCACCGTAGTGGCAAGCCACTGCTGTATGTCTCAGTGAAGGTACTTTACACTTTTGCAGTCCAGCTGTATGTTTTTCTAAACTGTGCTGATTTCTTTCTTTTTTTTATCTTACTGTCCTTGCCATATGAAGAAAAGGTGAGATTGGCTGGCCACTACTTTATGGCTCTCTTAGCAAGCAGGAAGAAATGGCATCTGGTGAGCTTCAAACTTTGGAGTGGCCCAAGGATGCCCTGAGAAATGGGTCACCCTGAATTGGCTCTTGTTTTTTACCAGACATTATTGAACAATAAATGCATGCCTGGCATGGCCTTTCAGCCAATCAGCATGCTTTATTTTTCAAGCCCATTTTCTAATGAACAGTAAATCTCAGTTTTATTAGTTTTGAGTTCAGTTTGCTTCTAACATTTAAAGTTACACTTACTACTTTAAATCTGGCAGCAAGAACTTCAGCATTACAGCTACCCGTCTGCGCAACTATTTCTAACATGTGTGGAGATTTTTTCCACCATGACTCTGAAAGGAAGAACTGTTTTAAATTTAGGAGATGAAGTAAGCAACATCACAATATTTACTTTGTTTTGCCTCCGAACCGTTGTTGACTAAACGATAACTGAGTTCGTATATGTATGTATTTTAAACACCGTAAAAATTACAATAAGAATTATTTGACCTGAAAGAGATACAAATTATTTTACCTAATATGGAGCCAGTTATTTATTTATTTATTTGCTTTTGTTAACCGGGTAAGCACAATAGACAGCCAAGTGCCTATTTTCAGGTGTGACCCGGGAGGGTTACAAGGCAAATGAGTACAAGTACAGTAAAGAAGTCAAGGTAAGCATACAGAAAATAGCAGGCATCACAGGGATTACAATGGTAGCTAAACAGCATTTGAGAACTATATGGCACATGATCAATACAGTAAAGGTACATATAGGGTGGATTTGAGTATACATAGCAGGTTTGATCAGAGTAAAAGGACTAAGAATAAGTGCCAGCGGGAGGAGGGTGCACAAGGCAGGGTAGCCAAGTACTAGTTACTCGACGAAGTACATGAGGATAAGTGCAATTTGCTCTGAGGCCCCACACTACTAGCCTGAGAGGAGAAGTGGGGCTACTTAGTTGGCTACGTGGTGCAGGGACACGCTGAAGAAGATTTTAAAAGTTCCAAAGGGAGGCCTTAAAGCTGGGATAGGAGGAGGAGGACCATGTTGAGTGCAGGGAGCGAGTTCCACATTTTTGGGCATGGGTGTGGAAGGCCCGATCACCCACGGTATGGGTTCTAGGAACCAGGCGATCCAGCGACACCCTAGATCTTAGGAGATAGGAAGGGGTGCGGGTTTGAGGGAAGGGCGAGGGAAGAAGGGGGTGGCTGATCAGATAATGTTGATGATGAGGTTTCAATCTCTGATGCAGTGCTTCTCCGGGGAGCCACTACAAGGCGCCTGTGAGAGATCGCAGCGGTAGGTGAGGGAGGGTGAAGAGTGCAAATTGACAGATATTGTTGTAGGCCATGTCCCATTTTGAGATGCTGGATTTAGGTACTGGGGCAAAGGTAGCGAGCCCATAGCAGAGTGTGGGGAGAGGACCCCCTGGCCTGTAAGCCATCTGACAGCAGGGATGAGGGCAGTTTTTGAGCGTGATAGGTTAGGCCAAACTTACCATTGGTAGCCTTACAAACATTCCGGATGTAGAGGGTAAGGTTCAACTGCGGTCCAGCATGACACCCAGGTACTCTGGCGGTGGCTACCATCTGTGGGGAGAGCTGTCAGACCTGGAGATTTTCAGGGAGCAGGCAGGATTGTATTTGTTGAGGAACCAAAAAGCATGGCTTGGATTTTCTTGAGATTGAGGTAAGCCTATGGTCACCTAGCCAGGTTTGGATCGCTCAAAGTCAGAATTTAATTGGAGTTTATTGTGGAAATGTTCTGGGAGCTGGCCAGGATGGCAGGTCATCCATACAGAGTGGTGTGTCCGTGGGCAGTGAGGATGGCAGTTCGTTAATGAAAAGTGAGAATAATGTGGGACCAAGTACAGATCCCTGGGGACCCCGCAGAGGACTGATGAGGGGTTGGAGAGGTTCCGATTGAAGCTAGTATACTGCTGCCTGCTGGAGAGGTAGTTTAGGAACCAAGCATGGGTGGGGGAGAACCCAAGGGATAGGAGAGTGAAGCAGAGGAGGGAGTGATCGACCCTATCAAAGGCTTTGAGAGATCCACAAGGATAGCTCTTGTAAGTTTGCCTTGGTTAGCTGCAGTCCTAATCTGCGAGGTGACTGCAGCAAGGGCAGTGGACATGCTGTGTCCTTTCCTGAAGTCATGTTGTGCGGAGAGAGGATGTTGTAGTTCTGGATATATTGGGACAGCTGAGGACGCAGCTTTCTCCAGAAGTTTGCTAGTGGCAGACAGAATGGCAATGGGATGGTAGTTAATGGGATCTTTGGGGTTTCCCTGCTTTAGGACAGGGACGACCTTTGCCACTTTCCGTAATTCAGGGATGAGCCCGGTCTCGAGGGAGGTATTGAAGATGTGCGTGACGGGCCTGGCAAGAAGGTGGGCCCCTAGTCTGAGCAGTTTGGGCTCGAAACTATCATGCCCTTCCCTACTGTGAGGGGAGAAGCCAGCGAGCAGCTTCTGGGTCTCGATTGCTGAGATTTGTTGAAGGTGGAAGGGGGGCCAGGGGTAGAGACCATGCGGGGAGGCGCTGGAGGACTTAGGGACTGAGGATTGGGGGGGGCAGGCAGTTCAGAAAACATGGAGTTAAATGAATTTGCAATGGTATGGGGGTTATTGCAGCTGACCCCACCGACAAGTAGGTCAGTGACCTGCACTCTTGTGGACCCACCAACCGCATTCTTGATATTTTGCCCGAAGCTCCTCAGATTGTTGGAAGGGTGGATTGGCAGAACTCACTTTTAGCTGAGCGGATTGCTCTTTTACAGGAGTTTCTAAGGTGTCTGTGTGCTAGCAGGTCCTTGTTGTTTTGGGAGGCCTTGTAGGTCTCCCAGCATTTGTCCCTGACCTTCATGAGGAAGAATAGGCCCCCATGAAGCCATTTGGTGATGGTGCCCCTCACCCTCCTCTTGGTGAGGGGTGTGTGTTTATTCTGCAGGGGGGATAAACTCTGCTAAGAATGAGTCCAGGGTTAGTGCTGGGTCATTGGTGGCAGTGACCCCGACCAGTCAATTAATAGGAGGTCAGAAAGGAAGTCGTGAATGTTAAATTTGAGTAATCCTCAGCTCAATCACCTTGCTGGGAATTTTAGGCTGTGAGGTGCCACATATGCAATAGATAGGTGAGTGGTCGGGAGATAACTCTGGGAGAATACCTGAGGATGTGATTCTGTCAGGTCTGTTGGACAGGATCCAGTAGATAGGGGACCCTTTATTCCCCCGTAAGGAGAGCCTTGTGGGTTCAGTTATAAGTTGGCTTAGGGTAAGGCCCGAGAGCAAGGGCTCATATTGTTTACAATTGGAGCCTATCCAGTTAAGGTTGAAGTCACCTATAACTAGGAGTTCATTGGGGCCTGTTTTATCACCAATGCAGTTTAGCAGGGAGGAGAGTCCAAGCAGACCACCCTTAGGTGGGTTGTAGGCACAGAACAGGTGGATTTTCTTTGTGTGACCTAGCAGGAGAAGGGCATGCAGGAACTCACAGGTGGTGGGGTAGTTGGTGAGTGATCCATAGGAGACACATTTAGGTGCGCCTTATAATAGAGGAGCACCCCGCCTCCTCTCTTATTCCCCACTCTGTCATGTCTTATGAGGTTGTACCCCGGGAGGGTGCACATAGCATCAGGAGTGTGAGGCTTAAGCCAAGTTTGTGAGAGACGCAAGCAGGGGTGCCGACAGCACGGGTGCTCGGCTGCTTGAGCACCCACAAAGTTTAAATGAGCACCCTCAAATTCTTGTCCTCCTATACCTAACCTTGCCTTTTCATTTCCCCACTTCTCTGCCTGCTTACCTGATACTCCGTCGTCCGTCCCTTCCACATGCCAGCCCAGCCATGACCCTGGACCGGTCCACAACTTTCACAAATCTCCCCCCACCCCACCCCGTAGCAGCAACCTGGCACTGGTGCACAACTCACGAGTCGAATGACAGTTCAGCAGGCAGCAGCTGTCACATCAGTTTTCAAGCCTGCTCTGAATGTGATCCGCTTGCAGCAGCAGCAGCTGCATGTTGTTCTTTGTCTCCTCCCAGTGGCAATGCGATGGACGCCGGACGCGCTCACAGGCTGGCACACTAGCTTGACAGTGAGACAAACTTCACCTGAATTTAAACCGAAGGGGTGCTATAAGTTTATTTGTCCCTGGACTCTGGCTATAAAATTTAAGTCAGTGAAAGTACACATTTGTATTAATAGCATGTTTCCAGGTTTAGACATATTACAAAATTTGTAATATGTCTAAACCTGGAAACATGCTATTATTGCCATTTTCATTTCTGTCTGACTCTGATTGTATGTAAACAGATGTTGTTCTGACTGTGTGTTGCCTTAAAATGGGTATTTGCTTCTTCCTAGCACACTTAGTTTTAGTTACCTTGTTAATAAAAATGAGAGTGAGAGAGCCTGAAAATGGAAGTCCACAACATATTATGGAAAAAAAACTACTGGTCCAGACTGTAGTTTCTTTTCCATAATATTTGGAAATCTAGTACTTCCTTCCAAAATCATGTTAACCACCTTGCCAGTAACACTGGATTACAAAAGCAGGATCCCAATTGATAAGCTGACATGAGTGACATTGACATTTGACAACATAGTGTTGTATTGTAAGCGAAATATGCGCTCAATTTAGTTTTCTGGACGGGACTGAGTCTGCAACTGCAGTATGTTCAGTCTAGAGAAAGAAACAAGATAAACCAACCGTGAAACCGCATAAGCCACCACACACAGACAGAACTAATTTTCCCATTCCGATGCTCTCCCGAGACTCCGACGACAGACCGAGTCCGAGAGAGACCAAATGTGCAGCTTCTTCTTATGGCTTGAGTCCCAGTAGCCCCCATTTATACCCGACTCTCGATCCGACCGTCCGACGATTTCCGAAATTACAATCTGACCCAACCCGAACCTGCGTGCCGTGCGCCTACTGTACTCTGATGCTCGCTGCAACTGGCTTCTCCAATCGCCGGAATGATACAGATAGAGACACATGACTCATCAAGGAGACGGTCATGTGATGCAGCTAGAGAGCAGCTTCAACTGAGAGCTGCATATCACATGCAAGGAGTGAGTTGGTCAACCATTAGCACACAGTGAGGATCCTCCATTGCTGTGTGAGCTGAGCGAGGAGCAAGTCGTTTTTTCGTGTTGTGGTCGTCGTTGCGTTGGACCTGGTCAACTGATTCTTTAGCTAGCTAGCTAAGGGACCAAGGGATGGGTACTGTACCCGCCCTGTTGCAGACAGGCAGAAGTTAGAACTTAGGCAACATTTTATTACAACTTAAAAAAATAATTTTAAAACTGCAGTGCTAGACTAGACAGTGTTCAGTTTGGTTGAGTTTTTGTGACAGTCACACTGTAGTCTCTGGCAAGTGGCAACACTGCAGTGCAGTCACCAGTCAGTCAGGAGAGAGGACTCAGGACAGACTAGTAAAGCAAACAAAACAGCATCGTTTTACAAAAAATTCTGCAGTGGGTTCGGGCTAGGGCCAGGCTCAGGCTGTGTATGTCGGTGTGGTGTGTGGGTCATCTTTCGTCTGCAGCAAAGTTAGCCAGCCGCAGTGGGGAGGAGTCTCAGTCTGGAGAGGAAGGGAGAGTTGCTGCTTCGGTTTGAGTGAACTGAACAGTCAGTTGGTTGGTCATTGTTTGCTGACTGTGACACTGATGTGCTGCAGCCTAGTACTTCTGTCTAGTCGTGCCCGTACCACCAGTGGCAGAGCCTGACCATCCAAAAGTGAACAAAATCAAGTCAGACAGAGTGTAAGTTTCAGAGAGGGTCTCCTGTCCAGTCCCTACCAGTGTCTGACCGTCCGAAAGAAAAAATACAAGTAAAATAGTAAAGTCAGAGTTCTGATTGCACAGCACAGAGGTGTCTTCTGGGCCGTATAGTCCAAGTGACAATAGGCAGTGCTCTGTCTGTGGGTGCTTGTGAAGTCTGTGTGAGAGGGTGAGCAGCTGAGTCTTATCCAGCAGCCAGTCACAGTCCTCCTATCCAGTCCCTACCAGTGTCTGACCGTCCGAAAGAAAAAATACAAGTAAAATAGTAAAGTCAGAGTTCTGATTGCACAGCACAGAGGTGTCTTCTGGGCCGTATAGTCCAAGTGACAATAGGCAGTGCTCTGTCTGTGGGTGCTTGTGAAGTCTGTGTGAGAGGGTGAGCAGCTGAGTCTTATCCAGCAGCCAGTCACAGTCCTCCTATCCAGTCCCTACCAGTGTCGACCGTCCGAAAGAAAAAATACAAGTAAAATAGTAAGTCAGAGTTCTGATTGCACAGCACAGAGGTGTCTTCTGGGCCGTATAGTCCAAGTGACAATAGGCAGTGCTCTGTCTGTGGGTGCTTGTGAAGTCTGTGTGAGAGCGTGAGCAGCTGAGTCTTATCCAGCAGCCAGTCACAGTCCTCCTATCCAGTCCCTACCAGTGTCTGACCGTCTGAAAGAAAAAATACAAGTAAAATAGTGAAGTCAGAGTGCTGATTGCACAGCACAGAGGTGTCTTCTGGGCCGTATAGTCCAAGTGACAATAGGCAGTGCTCTGTCTGTGGGTGCTTGTGAAGTCTGTGTGAGAGGGTGAGCAGCTGAGTCTTATCCAGCAGCCAGTCACAGTCCTCCTGTTCAGTCCCTACCAGTGTCTGAATCCAAAACCAATAAAAAAACAAAATAAATCAGACTATTAGGATTTAAGAGAGGTCCTTGTGTCAAAAACAAAGTGCTGTGAACTGATTGTCTAGTGTTATTCTGACCTCCACTGACTTTAATGTTTTAATCATATTCTGTCCAGACCAGCAACTAACAGTGTAACCTATTCTGAATCAACACAAGAGAAACACACACTGTAAGTTAAAATGGACAAGTTTATTAAAAAATGGGCTAAACAGAGTGAGGCAAGCAGCACTACAGCAGCACCAACAAGTGACGTAGCAAGTTGTGAGACTGAAGCTGAGGAAACAACAGCTGCACAAGTTCACATTACTAGGGATGTGGACGTGGTTGATGTTGAGGAGCCATGCAGCAGCAGCAGTACTCTGTCTGTAAAAGAAAAAACAAGACAGTCACAAGAGGAATCATTAGTAGTCGCCAAGAAAAAAGGCAGAACCTTTCAGGAAAGGTGGCTTGACCGATTCAAATGGTTACTGTACGATTCCAATCAATAAAAGGCCTTCTGTTCAGTGTGTAAAGAGGCAAGAGAGAAAAAACTGCTCACATTTTCCACAAAAGCTGATGAAGCATTCACAGTTACTGGTTATAGTGCATGGCATAAGATAGAAAGATTTGAATCCTCATGAAAAAGTGGCTGCCACAGTGAGGCTGTAATGAAAACACATGTTAAGCAAATGTGTACAGCATTATGTCTGATGCCAGTAGGCAGCGAGCAGTAGATGCAAGGATTGCACTTTTAAAAATGATGACAACTTTAAGATTACTGGCCTGACAGGGGCTTGCTATCAGGGGCCATACAGATGAGAGTTCAAATTACATGCAAGTGCTAAAAGTGTGAGCCACTGATTGTCCACAGTTGCAGCAGTGGTTGTTAAGGGATAGCTACAGGTGGTTGTCTCATGACATAATGAATGAAATGCTGGACATTATGGGACAAGATGTGCAAAACACAATTGTTTCCAAAATCAAAGCAGCTCAGTATTTTGCTGTAATGATGGATGAGACAATGGACATTACTGTTCATGAGCAAGTCTCAATATGTTTTCGATTTGTCACTGAGGATTTCGGAATTGAAGAAGCATTTTTAGGATTTCATGAAACACCAGCTGTAGATGCTGCTACACTATTCAGTATCCTTAAAGATGTTTTGTTACGTTTTGACTTGGATATAAATAAATGCCGGGGTCAGTGTTATGATGGCGCTGCTACTATGGCTGGTATTCACTCTGGAGTGCAGGCTAGGGTAAGTACTGCTGAGCCTAGGACCCTTTTCATACATTGTTTGGCACATTCCTTGAACCTTGTAGTACAGGACTGCATCAGCAAAATACAAGAATGTAGACATACTAAATCAGTTATGAGAACTCATAACATTCATTAGAGACTCTCCAAAATGGCTAACTTTTTTTGAAAACATACAAAGCGGTATGGAAGACACTAGGCCTGGCTCTTTACGACCATTTGCTCCAACAAGGTGGACAGTGAGTGCAAATAGTTTACATTCGATTCTAGAAAACTATTTAGCATTATTGGAATTTCTGGACAGTGTGTCCTCAGAGAATACTCGGGAGTGTGGGGCAAAGCTGGAGGGTTCTTGGCACAGCTACGATCCTTTAAAGGATTTTCTTCTTGAGTCTCTCTTAAAAATTTTCTCTCACTGTGATAGCATAAACACAGCCCTTCAAGCAACCTCTCTTCAATTTCTAAAAGCTAATTGTATGATTCAAACTCTTCTCGACACTATGCAACAATACAGAGGGCAGTTTGACAACTTCTGGAGTACAGTGGATGGAAGAGCTGAGGAACTGCAGTTAGACAGAACCAGTTCTTCAGCCAACGAAAGTTCCTCGTTGTATAGATGGTGGCTCTCAATCAGTTGTTGATGCATCCCCAAAAGACCACTTCAGGAGAATATTTTTCCAAGTGATTGATCAGGTTGTTCTTTCAGTCAAAGATAGATTTCAGATTCCAGCTCAGAAGCTTATGTTAGATGTAGAATGATTTGCGATAGGACAAGACCCATTAGATTCCATATCTAATTTTTATGGCAATGACTTAGATGCAGGGCATCTGCAACTACACCATGACATGTTCATTGACATTGCAAAAGCTAGTGGGAAAACTGTTGATTCATTGCAAGATGTGTACTGTGTCATCACAGAAAAACAAGCCATTCGTGATTTACTGTCAGAGTTTGTAAAATTTATTCAGATCTTACTGACAGTACCAGTATCAACTTGTACAGCTGAGTGTTCTTCCTCAGGACTCAGGAGACTGAAAACATATCTTAGATCAACAATGTCACAGAGATGCTTAAATAGTGCTGCTCTGCTTCACATTCATCAGGAACACACTGATGCATTAGACATGGACAAAATAGCAGATGAGTTTATTGGGAGAGCAACAGTTCATAAGAATGCCTTCTATATGGTCAAATAATGTGTAATCATTCATGGCATTTACAGTTATGTTTACTATTGAAAATCATCAGCAACTGTCTCTGTTTTACAATTACTCCTGCTTTTGACCTGGCTAGTCCTAAAAAATTGTAATACCATTACACTGACACATGCTTCCCCCTTCCCCTGGTTGTTTCTGAAATGAGCTCTGCTCATGGTACCTTTCCCGGTTATCAACTTTAAAATAAATAAATAACATGCTAAGTGAATCCTTTGAGCACCTGGTGGCATCAAAGAGCCATTCAGGGCACTCTTCCATGTCTTCTTGTACCACCTGGAGGTATCAGAGACTTCCAATGGAAGAGTGCCATGGAGGGCTCTTTGATACCCCCAGGTGCTCTAAGTTTGCCCTTTGTGATTTAAGATACAGCATCACCACTCCACAGAGTGCAGGAATGTCCCTCTTTGTTGCTTTCCATGTGCTGCAAGAAGACATGGAAGTTCCTTGTCTTTCTGCAGCACCTGGTGGAGATAAACTAAAATCTTAAATAGCATCCTTTGCAACACCTGGATCATGCATCAAAGAGCCCCCAGTGCACTCTTGCACATTGTGGAGTGGTGATATTGTCTGCAACCTAAAATCACAAAAGACATCTTAGAACACCAGGGGCATGAAATAGCCTCCAGGGCACTCTTCTATGTCTACTTGCAGCACCTGGATGCATTTAGGAGCCCTCCAGGGCATTCTTATAACCTGTGGAGTGGTGGCACTGTACCCTAAAGTCACAAAAGGCATCCTTAGAGTACCTGGGAGCATCAAAGAGCCCTCCATGGCACTCTTCCCTTGGAGGGCACTTTGATGCCTCCAGGTTCTGCAAGAAGGCATTTACGAGTGCCCAGAAGAGCTCTTTGATGCCTCCAGATGCTGCAAGTAGACATGGAAGGAAGAGTTTCCTGGAGGGCTTGTCTTTCTGCAGCACCTGGTGGAGGCAAACTAAAATCTCAAAGGGCAGTCCTTTTAGCACCTGGAGACATCAAAGAGCCCTCCAGGGCACTCTTGCACCCTGTGGAGTGGTGGCATTGTTTGCAACCTGAAATCACAAAGAACATCCTTAGAACACCAGGGGGCATGAAAGGGCCCTCTAGGGCACTCTTCTGTGTCTTCTTGCAGCACATAGAGTTATCAAACAGCCCTCCAACCCAGGGAAGAGTGCCATAGAGGGCTCTGCAATACCCCCAGGTGCTCTAAGGATGTTCTTTGTGATTTGGGGGCATAGCACCACCACTCCACAGGGTGCAAGAGTGCTCTAGAGTGCTTTTTGTTGCCTCCAGGTGCTAAAAGAAGACATGGGAGAATGTCTGACTGGGGCTCTTTTATGCCTCCAAGTGCTGCAAGAAGACATAGAAGAGTGCCCTGGAGGGTCCTTTATGCCCCAGTTCTCTAAGGGTGTTTATTGTGATTTCAGGTTGCAGACAGTGCCACCACTCCACAGGGTGCAAGAGTGCACTGAGGCTCTTTGATGTCTCCAGGTGCTCAAAGGATGCCCTTTGAGATTTTAGTTTGCCTCCATTTGATGCTGAAAAAAGACAAGACTCTTCCATGTCTTCTTGCAGCACCTGGAGGTGTCAGTGAGCCCTCCAGGGCAACCTTGCACCCTGTGGAGTGGTGCCACTGTCTGCAACCTAAAATCACAAAGGACCTCCTTAGAGCACCTGGGAGCATGAAAGGGCCTCCAGGGCACTTTCCTATGTCTTCTTGCAGCACATGAAGGCATCAAAGAGCCCTTGTTCCAAGCCAGGGAACAGTGCCATAAAGGGCTCTGTGATGCCCTGGTGCTCTAAGGATGTCCTTTGCGGTTATAGGGTACAGCACCACCACCACTGGACATGGTGCAAGAGTGCCTTAGATAGAGGGCTTTTTGTTGTCTCCAGGTGCTGCACGAAGACATAGAAAAGTGCCATGGAAGGCTCATTGATGCCCTCAGGTGCTCTAAGGATGTCCTTTGTGATTTTAGGTTGCAGACATTGCCACCACCCCACAGAGTGCAAGAATGCCTGGCTGGAGGGCTGTTTGATGCCTCCAGCTGCTAAAAAGATGCCCTTTGAGATCTTAGTTTGCATCTACCAGGTGCTGAAAAAAGACAAGAAAATTCCATGTCTTCTTGCAGCACCATCCTGGAGGTATCAAAGAGTCCTCCAGGGTGCTCTTCCATGTCTTATTGCAGTTGCAGCACATGGCTGAGCCTGGAGGCCTCAAACAACCCACAAGTGCACTCTTCCATGTCTTCTTGGAGCACATGGAGGCATCAAAGACCCTCCAAGGCAGTCTTGCACCCTGTGGAGTGGTGGCACTGTCTGTAACCATCACTAAGGGCATCCTTAAAGCATGTGAGGGTATCAAAGAGCCCACCACCCAGGTACTCTTCCATGGGTCCTTAACTGGAGGCATCTAAGAGCCCTTCAGGATACACTTGCACACTGTTGAGTGGTGGCACTGCATCTGCAACCTAACATCAGTACTCTGACATGCTTGCAAAACTGAGAGCATGAAAGATCCCTCTAGGCGGGCACTCTCTTATTGATCTTAGCACCTGCTCAGGCATCAAATAGCCCCCAATGGTACCCTGGCATCCTCTACATTGGAGTAATTGTGATGGTAGCATACTCATTCCAAAGTGTATCAAAATAACCACCAAAATGCACCAGAAAGCATGAAAAACCCTATAGCTTATGGGGGCCTAGGTGGCCCCCAGACCCCCGGCCTTTTATTAGGACTCTGAACACCCACAAACTTTTTAAAAACCTGGCACCCCTGGACCCAAGATATCCAGCTTGTGGTGGGCGACCCAGGTAGTAAGCTTGACTAGGTTGTGTAAGAGGCTACGCATGTTCAGGTGAGCAATTTTAAGCCCTTTAGTGGAGAGCCATGGGGGGACTTGAGAGAGGGTAGGGTGGCTTGCTGACTAAGCAGTGGCTGTGCCCCTGGGGTCTGGGGGCACTGGGGTGACTGCCATTAGCTGCAGGTAACTGTACAAAAGCTAGGAAAAGGCAGCTCGGGGATGAGAGCCTGCGAAGACCAAACAATAGCAACTGGGAAGTAGGGGTAATACCAAAAGAAAGTGAGTCAGCAGCTAGGTGGAGCTGCCCTCCCCAGTGACAGCACAGAGGCCCTGTGACAGGACGCTGAGTGTCAGCTAAGCTATTTTGTGAATGGAAACAGCAGAGAATGAATTGTAAAATGCAGCAAGAGGGAGTAAAATGAGTTAGGCTGTGAGGGTGGCCACTAGTGGTGAGAGAAAATAACCTGCAGATGGGAAACAGGGCTGATAGGTTATTTTCAGCCTCACATGATGTTCTGTAGGCTATATAAGGAAGTGCCGACCAAGGGTGGTGGTGGGGGCAGATGGGAGCCGAACGCGCAGTGTTCGGCAGGGCTAGAATGTCCACGCTGACCGGAGAGCAGCTGCAGGTTTAAATAAAAGGAGTCAAGCTGTAGCAGCAGTCCGAGATCCATAACACAACTGGAAAGCACCATGGAGCTGAAAACCATCGGTAAGGCACCAAAGGAGTACTTTTAAAATTCGGAAAGCTCTGCAGGGCTGGGCTGGCTCTTTAGCTGGGTGATGGGATCCTTCAGGGCAGCTGGGAGAGGGCAGCTTACGAGCCCTCGTGACCTCTGTGACTCCGGGGGGTCTGCTGTGAAGGACACAAAAACAGCAGGATTAAATAAAGCAAGGGGTTGGGGGGAGGAGGGAGGGTGCAGAACAAAAGAATGGGGTAGCATGGTGATGAGCTGAAGGGGGAGGGTTGAGGCAGCAGAGATGCGCAGTATCAGACACACAGTGCTGGGGCAAAGCAGGCTACTGCAACAGAATTAAAACAAACTTGCAAACTCACTTGAGCAATCTTTACAGGGGGAGAAATTCTTAATTCTAGTGCAGATGAAACAGACTGTAGCTACTGACTTTAAAGGGGAGTACATTAAGGAGACAAGCTGGGAAATGAATTGCACATGGCACTTTTCTCAAATTAGCAGGGAAAAAAAATACTATCTCCATGTCCACGCCAATCAGAGAGCAGCTTCAGGTTTAAATAAAAGGCGTCAAGCTGTAGGAGCAGTCCGAGGTCCATAACACAACTGGAAAGCGCCACGGAGCCGAAAACCATCGGTAAGGTGCCAAAGGAGTACTTTTAAAATTCAAAAAGCTCTGCAGGGCTGGGCTGGTTCTTTACCTGGGTGATGGGATCCTTCAGGGCAGCTGGGGGAGGGCAGCTTATGAGCCCTCACGACCTCCATGACTCCGGGGGGCTCTGCTAAAAGAATGACACTCAGGCCATGGGTGTGTCTGAGTTTTTGGTTTTTTTCACACCCTCCGTGTGTGATGACCTCATAACAAACACATGCCTGAGCATTATTCTCTATGTTTGCCTGTATGTTACTGTCTGTACCATCCTGCCAATACTGTTTATACAGCTATGACATACATTTCTGCACCGTTAATACCAGTTTTTCTGAGCTTTTCCAATTGGCAGCCTCTGTTTTTCTATAATGGTTTTGACATAGTTATTTCACATATAGCATTATCAGCTTTAAGCTTCTCCCCATTCCTTGAAACTAAGGTAACAAAACAAAAGTAATAACTGGTTGAGCACTGGACTCATCAGGTAGTTGTAGAAGGCAACAGATTTTTTATTGTTCCGTCATGAGCCGGGTTGGTCACCAGATCCATCAGGCAGTTGGGATGGGGGGCCAGATTTTTATTTATTCCCTGTTGGGCTGGGTTGGGCTGTAGAAGTTTTATTCTGTTCTACAATCCCTGCACTACCTGTATGGAACTCATGTGTCTTGTAAAACACTTTGGGATACAGTGTATATAAAAGTCGATATATAAAACCACATTTTTTATATAATCTACAGTTCCTGTGCTACCAGAATCTAACTCCTATGCTTTATTCCCTAGAAGTGAAGGATGGTAAATTGAAGATTCCCACACCAGCTATTTTTTTCCCCAAATAGTTTGCTTCAGATGGGTACTGTCTGCTAATAGCAATGGCACTGCTCAGCATGCTGGTTGGAGCATGTTTTGATTTTTAAACTCTGTGTATGTGTCAAGAAGAGTGCACAGCTGTGATTGAGTAATGAAAGAAGGAAAGACAGTGAGAGAGAGAGAGAGAGAGCTGAGGACAGCAGGGATCATGTAGACCTTTGATTATAGCTTCAGGTATGCAGACGGAAAGCACATACAGTCTTGGTTGTGCATGCTGTCAGTCCTAGGGTTACCACCTTTTAAGAAGCCCAAAGTGGGAAATTTCTTACTGAAACATGATTTTTCGTAGGACAATGTGTAACCTTGACCAATGCAACAGGCTTGTTTTCACTAAACAATAAGAATTGACTCTAGTGTTTCTTATCATTTTAAGGTATTTTAGTAAAGGTATTATAGTTTTTTGCAACATTTAGAGGAAAGTCAGAAAATATTTTTTCTACTATAATGTCAGGACAAGTAGTATTTTTCATGCTTTTTTTTCACAGGACACAGCTGCCCAAATCAGGACTGTCCTGTGAAAATTGGGACAGGTCATAACCCAGTCAACCTTCCCAATCTGGTCTTCCATGTTTGTGTGCTGCAGGCCAGAAGTGATGGAGAGGCACAAAGTCACTGGTGGCAGCAGCAGCACAGCAGCAGAAGTGGGCATATTTTTTTAATCCCTGACCAGCTGGATTGGGTACCAGATCTGTCAAGTAGATTGGGGGAGAGGGACAAATTGTGTTTTGTTTGTTTTTTTTTACCAGGAGAGACACACTAAGCTGAAAGCTTGTTTACAGGTGCGACCTGGAGCACAAAGAAGTTAAGTGACTTGCTCAGGGTCATACAGTATGCAAGTGGGGGGTTGTGGGATTCAAACCCAGGTCTCCAGATTTGTAGCTCAGAGCCTTAAACCACGGCACTATACTGCCTCCTTAACATGTTTTGTTCCCTGATGGGCTGGACACTGGTTCCATCAGCTTGTTGAGAGAGGGGAGAGATATTTGTTTATTCCATGAAGAGCCAAGTTGGTCACTGGACTTGTTAGGTAGCTGGGGGAAGAGGGGGAACAGATTTGTTTTATTCCCTGACAGGCCAGGTTTGGCACCAGACAAATTAGATAGTTGGGGGAGGGAGCCATATATTTTTTTCATTCCCTGATGGGCCAGGCTGAGCTCCAGACTCATCAAGTAGAAAGGGGAAGGGACCATATTTTTTTTAATTTCCCTGACAGGCCAGGATGGACACCAAAAATTCTGTTCTATTCTACACTATCCCTGCTCTGCCAGTCTGTAACTCCTGTGCCTTATTAAAGACTTTAGGATACTGTGAATATGAAAGTCATTACTTAAAACTAAACTCTAGTGTATGCTACGGTCTGTGCACTACCAGAATCTAACAGACTTATCAGAAAGTTGGTGGGAAAAGGGCATAGTTTATTTATTTGCTGAAGGACTGTACTGTGGGAGGGAGGGCTGTCAGATTTCTTTTTATTTTATGATTAGACAGTTTGTGCACCAGATCCATCAGGTTGCTGGTGGGTGGGGGACAGTTGTTTTTTCTTATTTTGACATATGTTTTCTTTTCTCCATCAGTGCGGGCATGGTTTTAAACCCTGTTCCCACCTCCTTCTGCCCTGCACTCCCCCATAACAGACCTACCCACCCAGGAATCCCCCATGGATTTCCTCCTGTGGCGGGGCTGGGAAGAGGAGGGCCATCCTCCCCCCACCCACTGATGCACATCCAGACTTAGGCAGGTGGCCAGCCAATGGAATGGGGTGGAGAAAGGTGGGCTGGGCTTCATGTAGCCCACACCAACCTCCTCCCTAGCCCTGTTGCAACGTGTGCATAAGTGGACATGTGAAGGCACACATGTCTACAGCTGCTCCCTCCCTTCATATCTCTCATTCTGCCAGCACTTCTCCCAGGCCTCCACCTGGTGATAGCCAAGGGCTGAGAAGGCAAGCCACCCCACCCCTGGAGAGGAGACCTGTCCTCCAGATGTTCAGTTCTACTCCCCCCTGGCTGACCCCCAGTGGCATGGGAAAATTCCTGAACCCAGGTTGCCAGAGTGAGAAAAAGTAAGGCACAGGGTGCCTCAGTTCTTTTCACTGCTTGACTTTTTTTTTTCAAATCCTTGGAAGGCTTCATTGCATACCAGATCCCTCAGGTAGTTGGGGGAGGTGGCCAGATTTGTTTTATTCCCTATTGGGATGCCACTCTTAAATTGTATCATTTGTATTAGATAGGCATTATTAAGAAATCTTTCTTGGACTTCCGGTTTGACCATCATGGTGCGAGTAGCAAGCTGAAAGAGCTCCAGGGAAAACCTCCTCATTTTAACAGTCACTTCAACAAATTATTTAATTTAAGGTCTAATTTAGTAGACGAGTGCTAGATCTACAGTCACTACCTTGAGGAGACTTATAAAAATCATCAGCACATAACAAAAATGTCTGAACAAAATAAAAAAAAAAGGTACATCAACTGCCTTGTTTCAGAGCCCTGAACAGTCGAAACCTTCTAAATGATACAAGGTAGATGGTAAATCACCTGCTGTCTCTGCTGTAAAAGAATCTCTGAAAGAAAACAAACACTCCACTTATTTAGTGGAATTCAATTCGATTAAGACTATTTTAGCAAATTAGTAACTGATGTTAAATCAATATGATCTTTGATGGAGTCCCTGACACATCATGCCTCTGATGCAGAAACACGCATTAGCTCGATAGGAGACATAGTACAAAAAGAAAATAAAGAAATCTCAACACTGAGGAGGAAAGTATAAAAAATGGAACAAAAATTGATAATCTGGAGGACAGATCATGCAGAAATAATTTGATACTGATAGGCATACCTGAAAATGTTGGGCACCCAGATATATTAAAATTTATCCATGGCTTGTTTTGCCAAGTAGCTGGGCCTCCAGAACCTGGTCAGTTCTATTTAATTGAAAGAGCCCATAGAGCACTGAGATCCAAACCTGCTCCAGAGGAAAAGCCAAAAGCAATTATATGTAAGCTGCTCAATTTTCAAGATAAAATTAAAATAAAAACAACTGCCCATGCTCAACCAGTGCTGTATTGGCAACAACATTGTTTTTATATCTTTAATGATGTAAATCAACTAGTCAGAGATAAACAAAATGCTCTTAAAGATATTAAGAAAAATTTACATCAAGGAGGGATTAAATTTAAATTGCAATTCCCTCTGAGACTAACCCTCTCTTTACCCCAATGGAACTATACTTTTCAGTCGGCAGAGTTGGACATGCAACAGCTACCCAAAATATTACCCGAGCTGTTTAAGAAAGTGGTATACAGATCCCAGGAAGCTAAGATATGGATCAGTAATGGGGATTCAATGTATAAAATATTTATCTTTTACAGTTTTTGTTGTTGATATGGGGAAGTGATGTGCTTAAATGTCTTCAAACCTATGTAAGGCTCAACAATGACTAGCCAGTGTGATAAACATTTCTTTTTCCCTTTGGTATATACTGCCAATCTTCCCCATCTATTTACATCTGTGTATTACCAAGAAAGTTCTTGGATGCTGAAAAACTGGTATGTTTCTTCAGTCTTACTATTCAATTTGCTGAGAGCCAGTTATATTCTGGATGGCTAGCTCGGGATACAGATTTACAGACTGGTCGGCTTCATTTCTTATCAGGATAATTTCTGAAAGAATTGGCAGATGAGCTGGTTCGGCCAATAACTTACATTTTCCAGACCTCTATTGATTCTGGGATGGTCCCCAATGACTGGAAAAAAGCTAATATTGTCCCCATATTAAAAAAAGGGCCTAGAACTTTACCAGAAAACTTTAGACCCATTAGTTTGACCTCGTCATTGGGTAAGACTATGAAAAGCCTAATTAAAGATTTACTATTAGAACATCTTGGTAACAGTGATATGTTAGATCCCTTACAACATGGGTTCACAAAGGCTACTGTAGATCATGCCAGACCAACTTATTGGCATTTTACAAAAATGTGAATAGGGAATTGGATGTGGTAACTCTGTGGACATGAGCTTTCTAGATTTCACAAGGCCTTTGACAAATTACCCACAAGCATTTATTATCTGTACTAGTGGGCATTAATCTCAATAGTAATATTTGTAATTGGGTTCTGAATTGGCTCCAGGGTAGAAGGCAGAGAGTGTGTTTATCAACGGTGAATTTTCTGACTGGGCTCCCATTACCAGTGGAGTCCCCCAGGGTTCGGTATTGGGGCCTAGTCTTTTCACTATATATATATATATGTAGGTACCAATATGCTACTCGAGAGACAAAGTGCGACAATCAGGTTCCAAAACTTATTTGGGCCAGTTGTCATAACCATATCATATTTACATTGGGTGCATGTGGTAGTATTTCAGTCCCCAACTTAAAGATAGTTTGTAGTTCAGAGGTGCTAAAAAATGGGATTAAAAGTTCTCTCAAAGGCAATGTAATGTGAGTAACATTGTGTCCTTGACAGCAAATTTGTCATATTATCAAACATATATTTTTGATATTACTATGTCTATGGTATCTATTTAGGTAGCATAAAATCTAACTTTCAGTTTTTTATCATAAACTTAACTTGTTGGTAATTATGTCACAATATGTTTCCTGATCACAGTATGCCCAAATCTGGACATGTTTAAGTTTGGCTACCACATTCATGTCCTTGATTTTCTAGCCCATTGTTTTTTTGCACAACTATATTACCCTCATATGAAAAGACAGAAATCACTTAATTTTCAGAAAGTGAATTATACTTTATTTACAAGGGTTTTTTCCACAGGATGTCACGTGATTAACAGACTACACAGGACATCACGCGAATAACACAGACACAACACAAGAAGTCACATGAGTAACATGGACACCAGAACAGTAGTATCAGTATCAAATCAAGTGTCTCACTAAGTCATACCTAAGTTATTGCTAATGTTCAACCAAAAAAATGACTGTCATACTATGGATATTTGGTATAACATTTTTTGAACATTTTGAAGATTGTACTGTAGTCACAACATTATATTAACTTAAGATATTCACAAATGTTTTATGTTACAGTGTAGTATGGATTGAATCTCACCTGATCTGTCTATTACATATACCAGCTGGTCCTAAGCCTACAATAAGAGAGAGGGAAACCAACTATATCTTTATGAGATGAATGGGGATGTTTGGGATTAATGCATGCCCTTGCTGCTTGTGATATTCAAGGCTGAAGGCAAAACATTAAAAGTGTATTAGTGACTTATAACATGGGGTAGATAAAGGCAGATGAGTGGTAAACAACCATCAGGTGACCATTGCGTACTCCACAATATATGACAGCTAGTAGTGAACCATCCCTCTGAGAGATCAGCCTGTGTTTCTGTTCTGATCTTGTTATAGTGCAAAACTGCAGTCTGTGGAGCAGCCATTACTATCCCTGCTTAGTGAATGAGAGCTGAGGCCTGCCATGTAGTCCCAGGCAGTGCAGCAACAGTAGCTGTAGTGTTCAAAGTTTGTAGTCTTGCTTCTTACCCAAGCTTGTTCCCAGAGTGAAGTGTGTGGTCCCCATGGTCATTTTTCTGTTGCACAGCCAGATTGATCGGTAAATCCCATAGTTGTGGCATAAAGTCAGATGGAACAGTGTGAAGAGAGGGAGACCCCCCCCAATGATGTCATGATCTGAAAGTGAGCTTTATGCTGGTGGACAGAGAAATAAGAGTTCCAGAAAGACCTACAAGCTCTGACTCCATTAGTTGCCATTTCTTAATTGGCAGAATACAGTCTGGTAGACTGTGTGACTGCACTGCTGGGGAAAATGTTTACTTGCTTGCCATGCATTAATGTAACCACAGACAGAGACAGAGCAGCTAAGCCAGTGGAGGTATAGACATCATGTCTTTTACCACAAGAGGCAACTCCATATTTTGCACTTCAAAGCTACTGTGCTGTCTCAGAAGGCATATCATGCACAACAAATGTCAGAGAACGCATAGCAACACTTTTCTTCTGACATCTGTATGTGCATGACAGCCATTTTGTTGGGGACTATTTTTTAGGCAGCAGAATACCGTAATTTGCTTGTCTTTTATAAAAGGAGAAAAAACATGTATATTGCTATCTCCTTGTCTTGTAGTGCACCCTCTGTTATAAGTGTAATAGCCCACTCAAGGGTGTGCAGTTATTGGGGATTAAGCAACACACTGGGTGTTGTGAGGACTCTCAGCCAGCAGCCTCATGCTTCTCAATGCACTTGGGGTATTGATTAATCCCTAATAACTGCACACTCTGGAGTGGGTTACTTCCTACTAATAGAACTATGCCCTTGAGTGGGTTGCTTCAATCTTAAAATGTGTTTTAAGAAATGAAAATGAAATTAAAAACTGACTTCAGGGACCAGATCTTCAAAAGCTTGCCCATGTGCAAAGCCTAGTTTTTCTGCACAAGCCCAGATTTGTGCAGATTTCCATATTCCAAAACCCTGTTATGGGCAAACAAGGTTTGTGTCCAGGAGATTTTCTGAGGTTGGCACAATACAAATGGGAAGTCATGGACCTGAAATCTGGTGAAGTCCTATAATCACAGAGTGCAAGGTAATTTTGCATGGTCCCCTTGTATGGTGCAGACATACACAATTATCCCTGTTACTAATAATGCCATCCCACAGATCACAGCCACAACTGAAGACACAGACCCTTCCTGTTGTCAAATGGACCCCCCCCCCCATGGTACCGTCACTCACTGTGTCCACAGCATGGTCCTGCAGGTGCATATGGCAACCAGTGCATTTTGGGAGAGGGTGTACTTTTAGGTTTCTTCAGCTATTGTAGTTAATGTCAGTAATTGTTTGACATGCCATGCTAGGCCCTCAGCCTATCATGCAGCACATGGCACACCAAACAATTATTGTGATTCACTGCAACAGCAAAGTAAGCCTAAAAGTGCCCAAAAAAAACAGAATGAAAAAAAAAATACAGAACAAAGGGTAACACTTTAACAGTCACTGACAGCAATCATCCCAGTAAGGAAAAAACAGTATTTTTTTCACTTGTACTGTCATGGAAGCCATTTAAGGCATACCATGTAGCATATAGCCTAGTTGACTGATAGCTGCATCAGCAGCTCAAATGAGCCTAAAACTGCACAAAACAATGAACAGGGTTGATGTTTTGTGACTGCAACCCGTTACCATCAATTACAGTCATTTTACATCCATTTTTGGAGTTTGTGCCCTTTTAGGCTCATTTTACTGTTGCAGTGAATCTCAGGAATTGTTTAATGTGCCATGCTAGACTCTTGGCCTAAAATGCAGCACATGGCACACCTAATGATCACAAAACATATTGCTGAAATGTAAATGGTTCTGTGCTGGCGTTTGGGTGCTCAGTGTTGAGTCGGTGGGTGCAATATGTTTTTTTTTTTAAAGTTGCCATCTTATAGACTCCTGTGGATATGAGAAATGTGTGGATTACCCAACGCTTCATTTACTGCTGCTGTTATTTGCTTTTCTGCTGCTAAATGGTCTCAATGCACTAGTACATAAAATAAATAAGTACTGTGAGTACGTTTGGACTGCTGACCATTTTTCTGTTCTACAGAAGTGTTTTTACAAAAATAAATACGATATTAACCGGGATTTCTTTTTAAGTTTAGCAGATAAGCAGGTAGTTTAAAAGTAGTTCTGGTGTTCTGATGCCTCCAACACAATATAAGCCCCTAAAGAAATCAGGTCTACACAATCTGAGCACCTGCAGAGACCAGGTCCTATTCATTTACTCCCCAATACAACATGTATTCTATTTCTCATTACAGAACTCTCCAAACTGTAGATATGGTGTTCTGATGCCTAATACAAAATGAGCCCCAGCACTAACCAGGTCCAATTGATATACTCCCCAAAACTGCAGTTTTTTTGCCCAGTACAGAACAAACTATTTAGCAGCAGTAACATTAAAGGTGCCCCTGATAGAGAACAGGATCACACAAAATGCCCCCCCCCCCACAGGGACCAGGCCACACAGAATGATCCCCATGTAGAGTCTTGGTCTATAGAATAGGTAAATATGTATAACCATTTAATCTAGGAAACCTGCAGTAGTTCAACTTTAAAATGCTTTATAATCAACTCTCTCTGCCCCTACCCCACCCTTCATACCCCAAGCTCAGCATCTTGGGACCATTAGGCAAGGTCCGACTACATGTCTCTGTGTTTCCCAAAAAGCAAATGTGTACCTTTACAATCTGCAGACATCTGACACACTGGGGAACAAAAGAGCAGCTGAGATGCAGAGAGAATAGCCCACTGTAGTGCCCGTAATGTGCATAACTCCAAACTTCAGAAGGACAACATGTTCTTCCAGAATGTAGGTGGCAGTACAAGAATACAGACCCACCAGATCCACAGCTTAAAGAGCCATGGGGTAATGACTGAAGGTGTCAGCATGCATTTCTGGTTCTGAACATTCTGGGCAGGTGGAGGAACCAATAATGTAGGTAACAAAAGGACACGAAAATAACATGCCATGGAAAAAGAATTTTCTAAATAAATGAGTTATAACAAACTGAAAGGTTTTGGCAGCATGTCAGTAACAAAAGAAGGTCATCAAACACAATAGTGCTTCTGGACCACAGTTCATGCAAATTAAAGGCACAGTCTGCTTAGGATGAGGTACTAGATGGACACTACATGTAATGGGACGTTACAACTGTATAAAATGATTAAATAAATGGCAAAAACTTTTATTCTGTACAGGGAGTTCTTGGGGGAGGTTTAAATGAAGTAATTAGATAACACATTAACAACAGTTGGGTTTCTAAGGCACAATAAAGGGCTGCATTTAAATACTTAAATTGGGAATGGAAGCAATGTCACAAAATGGAACCCTATTTGAAGGGGTAAATCGATGTTTGTGATAAAACTGAAAGAGCACAGTGGAACCAAACTGGGTCATGTTATGTTTAATGTCTCTCCTAATGTGAGACTACAAATTAGGTGTGTTATGTGAACCTTTTAACAATTCAGCAAAAAGTTACAGGGTATCAATGTGCAGTAGGTATGAGTCTCTCGAATATTGTATTCATGCCTATATATATATATATATCACTTCATTAAAATTTAATAACCAAAATATCTGGATGTATAAATTTGCAGATGATTGTAGATTGGGGTCAGTGATAAATGATGCAGAACATAAGGCTACCTTACGAAATGCCTTGGACTTAATTCTTGAATGGACAAACCTAAATAAATTAGTATTAAATACTACCAAGTGTAAGGTTATGCACCTTGGTAAAAATAATAATGAACAGTCATATCTACTGGATAATACTCCTTTGGAGGATGTGAAAGAAGAAAGAGAGATCTGGGGATTATTGTTACAAATGGTTTAAAGTTCAGAACTCATTGCAGGATACAACTTAGAAAAGCAACACAAAACTTAAATTGTATACTAAACACCTTGCCAGTAGAGAGGTGAATGTGCTTATTCCACTTTTGAATGCTCTGGTTAGACCACATTTGGAGTACTGATGTTCAGGTTTGGTTACCACAAAACAGGGAAGACATTAACTCCTTAGAGGGGTGCAAAGAAAATTGACAAAACTAATTAAGGGATTAAATAACAAAAGCTATTATGAGAGATTGGTCAGCCTAAATCTTTTCTCCCTATACTATTGAAGATTAAGGAGATTTGTGTTTTCTTACAGACTTATGAAGGATGGTGTTCTCCTAGCTGAATTAGGTTTTAGGCACAATCTAGGTAGGACTAGTACCAGAAGCATAAAAAACAGCTTTATCTTCAGACCTGGAATCATAATTTACATAAACATTGGTATAGTTGTAGGGTAGTTGGAGTTTGGAATGATCTTCCATCAGACATTGTGTAACGTTCTACCATGAGCAATTCAAGATTAGGTTTGATCACCACTTTGGTAATAAGAAATTTCAATTCTAAATTATAGACAGGCAAGCCTTATAGGATATTTATCTTCAGGCTTGATCATACCTATGAAACCTATGAAATCATTTGTTGAGAGTCTGAGCAGTCAGCCAAATCAAGTTTTAATCTAAAGAATTTTAACTCAACTTTTTCAAGAGTTTTATTGATTGCCTATGAGGACTATTTTGAGCAGATCGCTAACTCTATTTTCTTATTATGATTCTCCTTTCATAGTGTCACAAGAGTCAATAAACTCAGCATGGTGTCAGTTCCGACTTCATTTCAGCCATTGTAGGTTACATAGTTGAATACTGACTGTATCAAGAACAGCTAAATGATTTATGGAGTTGTACTAATTTTGATAGAATGCTTTTGGGCTCTGTTTGTTTCTTTTTTTATTTTCACTCCTTATGCAGAAACAAAAGAAGATGAAGCATGCAGAAATTGGAGACTGTGTTATTTTACATGATCTTTAAAATTAACATGCTAAATGTTGGGAGTAATGTGACTGGTTACTTCCTAAGAAAAGTACACAATTCTCTTTTTATATAAACAGTGAATGATTGAAGAAGGGACTTTAAGCTGGCCCTGTGGCACTGAAGGTTGAGATGCAGGACACCACACCTTGCTCCACGCCAGTGACCCAGGTTTGGGAATAAGCCTGGGTTGTCAGGAGTCAGCAGGGGCAGGAGGGCAAGGAGCAGGACTGAGCTGCTGCAAGGCAGCTCTCCTCTCCCTGGGAGGGATGAGAGGTTTCCCCAGCTCTTGTCTGCCACATGGTGGAGGACAGATGGTAGTTTGGGCTACAGGTGGGCCCAGCGATAGTTATGGGTGGGGAGGAAGCGGCTGAGCTGGTACCCAGAGTGCATGTGCACCTCCACATGCATGCACTGCAGTGTTTGCCAGAGTCCTGGGACTCTCAGAGATAAACGGGAAAGAGCATAAAGTACTTATATAAACAAAAGAAGAGATTTTATAGTTTTTGGATATCTGAGCACTGCAAACCTTCACAAAACTTTTTCTATTGCTGTTTATTCCAGAAATACTATTTGCCATCTACATAATATGTTTATTCTTTTAAAGGACTTGCATACGAGCTAATGCGCATAAACTATAGTAATTTAGTTTTACAAATATGTTTTATGATTGAGGACTAAACAATCCTAAGTGAAATTTTGATTTATTTCTAGTTTTATTTTAGTGCTGAGGCAGTTCTCTAGAACTTGTAAGGTAATTAACATATCTACAGCATTATAGTGCAGCTGAATTTTAAATTTCTGGCTTATTCCTATTTGGCATTTAGCTTTGATTGGACACATTTCTACCTTCTTCCATTGGATCTAGTTCTCATGTTAACATCTGAATCTTTATTAATAGCATGATAAGTGTACTGAAGATGGTTTTGCCACCTCTCCTTGCAGGCTATTTCAAGATGGTTTCTCCATCGCGTAGAAGAGGGGAAGGGACTTGGTTACATATTGCAATTACTTTTAAAATCATCATAATATTTAAGGTTATGTTTTTAGGTGCTTTCCTTCCACAGCTTATGGCTAATTACTCTAGCTTCCAGATTTTGTAGTGAACAAATCACTTATATTATTTACAAGGTCAGGAAATAGTTGTTTTAAAAGCTTATTTTATGGTTCCAATTTTATATAAAGGGCAGACCAATTAAATGTTTTGATATATCACAATTTGCATTACAATATTAGATCTGGAGTTTGCCCTATTGGAGCAAAGAATAAAATCAGTGCATTAGGCACCCTATATTTTCTTTTCATATAGTCTTTTAAAAACAAATTAGTAAAATAGCTACTCTTTTTAACATGGAATGTAAAAGGTGTTAATTCCCCATTAAAAGAACAAAAATATTGACGCATCTTAGAAAATTGAATCAGTCAATAGTATTTTTAAAAGAGACCCACTTGTTAACAGACAATCTGTTATATTTTAGACATATGTGGGTTGGTAAAGTTTTTGGAACAGGAGTTGACAGAAAGAGGGCTGGTGTAGCCATTTTAATTGATAAAAAACTTGATTTTAAAGTTCATCAGGTAATTATAGATCATAATTCCAGGTACATTATAGTTCATGGTACATTAGAATAAACAGAAATATTATTAGTTTATTTTATGGACCTAATAAAGATGATTCACAGTTAGTTACAGATTTTTCACTACATTTAAATAAATGGCCTGAGATACCATGTGTTATAGCAGGAGATTGGAATGTGTAGTAGATCCAGTATTGGACAGAACAAAATCATTTTCTCTTTGACTAGCCCACATCAGCAGGCATTATGTGAATTAATTGATTCCCATGCACTGGTAGATCCCTGGAGAACATTACATCCATCTTGAAGGGAATATACCTTCTATTCTAACCCCAGAAAACTCATTTGAAAATTGATTTTTCATTTTAAGTCATAAACTATTAACCAGGCTGATAAAAGCAGAAGTTTTAGCAACAGTAATATCAGATCACTCCCCAGTTTTGCTAAAAATTCTATTGGAAATAAATACTCAAGTGGATAAACTGTGGAGAATGAACAATAGCCTCTTAAACAATTTACAAACAGTTTCACATTTAAAACAGTTCACTCAATGATTCTTTACTGGAAATGAGGGTTCTGTTGGTGAACACATCACTGTTTGGCTTGCTTATAGATGTGCAATCAGATGAGAGATTATTAGAATTGCCTCTAAACTTAAAAAAGTTAAACAACATCAGTCACAGGAACGTCTTCAACAGATAAGGTCTATGGAAGCACAATTAGCTTTAATATATTCAGACCAACTAATTTCACAACTGACTGTAGCCCGAGAAAGATATCATGAGCTTAACAGAGTGCAAGCTGAATTAATAATGTTAAAATCTAAATATGTTTTCATTTTTCATGGGAGAAAGGGCTGGCAAATTACTGGCATGGCGTATTAAGCAACAAGAAGCATAAAGGACAATAACACATCTTCACAATACTGATACTCAACAACTTATTACAGATTCACATGCTATAGCAGAAGAATTCTATAAATTTTATAAAAAACTATATGGCTTAGGTGACCAATCTGCTAACTCAGTTTCAGTACAAGATTATTTGGATAATTGTCCCCTACCCAAATTATCAAAAGAAGATAAGGAATTTCCATCACAACCATTGACCTTACTCGAGTTGCAACAAGCCTTACAGCAAATGGCTGGTGATCAGGCTCCTGGAGCTGATGGCCTAACTGTCAGATTTTATAAGACCTCTGCTCAAGAATTATTGCCACAACTCCTGACTGTATATGAGGAGGCATTTAAACAGGGACTTTTAGAGGCCTTCTTACAGGAAGCCTTTATTTCTGTGTTAGCAAAACAAGGCAAAGACCCCACAACGGTTATTAATTATAGGATCATTTCTCTTTTAAATATTGATTTTAAAATATTAACCAGGGCATTAGCTAACAGATTGAAAAAAGTCTGGTCTTCATTAATAGGTGTTGAACAAGTTGGGTTTATGTCTAAAAGATATTCATCTGATCACCTGTGAAAACTTCAGCGTATCATTTCTGTGTCTGGGGAGGCCAAATTCTTGGCAGTGTTTGTCTCCCCGATACAGAAAAATCATTTGTCCATGTATCTTGGATATTTCTATTTAAGACACTTGAAAAAGTTAATTTTCCAGACAAGTTTGTACAATGGTTAAAATTAATATATTCTCATCCTTCAGCAAGAGTTAGATGTAATAAGGTTTTCTCCTCCCATTTCACATTATGAAATGGAGTTCTATGTCATATGAGCAAAAAATGTATTTATTTATCCATTTGTTACCCAGGTTGGTACACTGACTGATCTGAAGTCCTTTTTCAGGCATGGATGGGCCAGATACTGGCACATATAATGGAAAATATTATGGTGATTTACATTACAGCAAGTATTTCCCAAAACAACAAAAGGCGAACAGCACAGTAACCAGCAATACAGCAATGGAGCGTGGACACTTACATTTTAATGGCAGGGGCTATGCCCCCTCCACCACCCCTTGTGGGGTGAGACCCCACACCCCATATTTAAATAATCAACTTTGGGGGGAGACTGGGAGACAGGAAATACATGGGAGGGGGCTACAGTAAGCAAGGGGATACCATGGCTGGGGGCAACAAAGTCAGGGGAACCAGAGGACACAGAAAAGAGAAAATAAAATTTGAAACACCTAATGAAGCTCAAGAAACATTTACCTACAGGCAGTCCAAACCCGGGTCCATGAGCTTTGCAGGCAGTGACTGTATCCACCATGCCAGGCAGAGTGCTTAGCAGCAGCATGCTGAACTCCTCCATTTAGCCCAACATAACTCTACACTTCCCAGATATTCGCCCTCACTATTCTGTCCCTCCACAGTCGCTATTCACTACCCCCACTATTCTTTCATACTCGCTATTCCTTAGGGCGTGCAAATTGAATCGTTCAATTTGCTTCACCCATATCATGGGGTACCATACAATGGAACCTATCAAGGCTGCCCTCTATCCCCCTTTTTATTTAATTTATACCTGGAACCTTTAATTTGACGTATTAATGTTAATCCTTCAATTTATGCCATTTTATTAGGCTGTAAACAATTCAAAATGTTATATATGCAGATGATATCCTTCCCCACTAGAGCAACCCCAATACTTTTTTTAATGTCAGTCCTTGAAGAAATTAAAGAACTCAGTGCAATTTCTCACTATCAACTTAATGTGGAGAAAATACAACTTTTACCATTAAACCATCTTGTTAAGAAAAATGAGTTTTCTGGTTGGGGATTCAAATGGATAACCAAGGATCTCATTTATTTAGGAATTAAAATGAACACCTCTATGCATAGAACTATTAATAGTAATTTTTAGAACCTATATGTCTTATAAAAGCAGATTTGGATAGATGGCAAAAGTTAGCACTATCTCCATGTGGTAGGGTTAATTTATTAAAAATGTCCATTCTCCCAGAAATATTGTACCCAATGATAATGTTAACTGTTAAACTACCATTCAACTGGTTTAATAACTTGCAGAAAGTATTTTCAAATTTTATTTAACAATGTCATAAACTACAAATAAGCTATTTATGTCTGACAGCTCCTAAAATTAATGGTGGGCTGGGAGGCGCCAGATCCCCTCATATGCTATTTTTCCACACAGACTGCCAAATATATTCGATGGAGTTCAATCAGAAACCAGGTTGGGGAATTACCTTATACCCCCTCAATGCTTTACTATAGAATCAGAACTATGTGCTATAAATAAAATTTATTAACCAGCACTATTTTATATTAAATATAAAGCCTTGCCTAATCCTTTAAAATATACCCCTATTGGCATTTCCTTAATAATATTAAGTCAACTTAATAAGTTTATGAGGCAAGATCTCGCCAACCCTTGGAAACTGCCAATTTGGCTCAATCCAAGTTTTAAAATACAGAGGAAGGTATTGGTTAATTATATTTGTTCCAGTAAGGGACTTATATCACTAAGTCAATTGATTCAAGATAGTAAATGGATCCCATATGTAACTCTTTCTAAAAAATTTAGTTTAAGAAAGATTACCTGACTTAATCTTCAGATTCAATATCTGTTACATGCCAAATTAGAAACCCCAAGCCATTAACTTTTACCTTATTTTTCAGAGACCCTAACAGAAATTAACCTAGAAAAGCATGCTATTCTAAAATCTATAAAGCAATTCTGTTGAACAGACTTACTATACATAAATCAACATATAATTATTGGTCTAAGCTCCTGAACCAACCTCGTGCGAAACTCACTTTAAGCATGTTTGGCAAATGCTCATTTATATATTCCTTTCGACGGATACAAATATACCCAAATTTAAACTAATACATGCAATATATAACACTCCTGAATGATTATACAAGTGAGGAATTCTGAACTCACAAAATTGTACCAGATGCAATGCTGAAGTAGGGTCACTGTTACGTATCCTATGGCACTGTCCAAAGGCCAATAATATAATTAAAAGTTTAGATCAAGGTTTAGGTAACTCTTCTGCCTTTACTGTTGAGAATTGTACACTGGGAATGGACATTCAAGATTTGATAGGTATCAAGTGATATAATTTTAGCTTGATTTCGATTGTCACTGTGGAGGGGTTGTGGTATAACAGATGGACCAGACACTGAACTTCAGGTTCAACACACAATCTCTGAGTGACATTTATTCAAAATACAGGAAATAAGCTTCTGCAATGTCATATACCTCCTTCAGTACATCAGTTTGCAGCAACAGACGATTAATGCCCTTTCTCTGCACTTATCCAGCACCTACTGATACTGATCTCTGATTTAACTTACTAGTTGAGATGCAACCTCTACCCTTTATGGGCCCCATTTGCTTAGGTTGTAGGGGCCCAAAAAGAAAAAAAAAAAGAAAAGCTATAGACAAAGAATCTCAATGCAGAATCACTGAAAGAAGGATTACCCCAAAGGGCATTGGCAACAAATCAAGTTTCAAAGAAATACAACATCATACATACTTCCATAATGCAAAGCATCATGGGATATAGGCAAATCACCATGACATTTAGACTTGTTCAGTTTACAGCAATGTAAATGCATTTTGAATACCACAACTAACTTAATTTCTATAATAGTCACCTAGTACTTTTTACCATTATCAAAAACACCTAGTGCCATGGTATTTTCAACATTTACAGGTTTCATAAACATAAGGTATATACATCAAGGTATTTTATGACTTAGTACTATTACATACTAAATCCAACAACAATAAACACAACCTGTTTTACATACACTTGGAGGTCACCACAATAACCTCCCTGTAAGAGGACCTGAGAGGGAAAAGGAAAATTAAAAAGGATACTATAGCATAGTCAAGAAAGGGGAGGGGGTGCCCATTGGTGGCCAACCCTGTGGACTGTAAATTGTAAAGGATAGATTAGGCTAAGAAACAGAAGAACTTTTCTAACAGATTTAAGAAAAGGCCTCTCCTCAAGAGTGGCTGGAGCTCCCTGTCACAGTCATGAAGAAAATCATCTTGAGACATTGGTTTGCCCAAAATACTCCTACCTTGTTAGAATGGTACAGCTAAATGTCTCAAATTTTATGTAGCTTATACATATATTGGCTTCCACTCAAAATACCTTTTCTCTTTACTCCAAGCAGTGGGGACCTTTAGAAACGTGGCTGTCCAACCTCATTCACTACTAATAATACTTGCACTGGCTAACTATGATTAAACTTAGATGCTATCCTTTTTCCAAGTATCTTCTATGGAATGGAATGGGAAACGTTTGGAGGACTACAATGGGTATATAATTTTATGTATAATATTATGTATTACTGCAATACTGCTTTGTTATACTGGTATGTATACTAAGAATTAATGAAGCATACTAAATAAAAAAAGAACTCTTTCTTGTTACTTCTGTACTGCAGTTTTTACCTTCTCAGACCTGGATATTCAAAGTGGTTGTGCCTGGCACAACTGAGTTACACTAAGCGCAACCCGCTATGACCCTGGCAGGATATTCAAAGGCTGCCAGGCGCAGCGCAGTTTCGATGCACGGGGTGCAGCGTAATCCCATACGGCACGAGATGCAGGGTTCGTGCTCATGGCATGTGGCACATCCCAATATTCAACCTGGGATGTGCGCGACATGCCGGAGCAACCCTGCATTGTGCTGACACACAGGGGACTCAAAGTTGAGCCCTGAAAAGCAGGAGCAAGTCCCGCCACCAACAGGTGGGCTGCTGTATTGCAAGGTGCAACACAGTAGCCACCAGCTGTGGGAGTCCACCCGCCCACCCAGAACATCATTGCCAAGCACACATACCCCCCTGATGGTCCAGTGGCCCCCTCACCCACCCCCATAAGCTCAATTGTGGGCATCTGTAGCAGAAAAGTATCTCTGATGGTCTAGCAGTCCCCCTGCAGCCCAAACTTGGGCATCTGAGTAAATAAAAGTAACCCTGATGGTCTAGAGGTCCCCCATGCCCGATTATGGGCATCTGATGAAATAAAAGTATCCCTGGTGGTCTAGCAGTCCCTCTGCAGCCTGATCATGGGCAGTTGTTGCATTCATAGATGTACCTGGTGGTCCAGTGGTACCTCCCTCCCACCCTCCCACAGAGGATCCCCAGCCACCGGCTACCCCCTGTCTTCAGCGGCAGCAGCACCCGCCCACATACCACCCAACTGCCCACTGGAATGAGCAAGTACAGTATGCTCTATAAGCCTATTGGTCCACAGATTGGACCACTGGCTTGCAAACCAAACTGTACTACACAGGACCAGATATGTGAATGAATGCATTCATTCACATATCTGGCCCTGTGTAGTACAATTTGGTCTCTAGCCCATTGGTCCAACCTGTGGACCAATAGATTTACAGAGCATACTGTACCTGTCATTCAGTGGGCGGCCAGGCAGTATGCAGGTGGGGTGCTGCCACCCGCCGAAGACAGGGGGGGTGTCGGGTGGCTGGGGGTCCTCTGTGGGAGTGTGGGAAGGGGGATACCACTGGACCACCAGGTACATCTATGAATGCAACAGTTGCCCACGATTGGGCTGCAGGGGGACTGCTAGACTACCAGGGATACCTTTATTACATCAGATGCCTCCAATTGGGCTGCAGGGGACCACTAGACCACCAGGGATACTCTATTTAATCAGATGCCCACTGATTAGGGCATAGGGAGTGACTGCTAGACCACCAGGGTTACAGTTAGTTACTCAGATGCCTGCGATCAGGTGTATGGGGTGGGGGGGCTGCAATAGCCCAGCAGGGTTCCGACCCCTGATGGCAGCAGCTTAGCAGGGTGCCAGGTGCAATTCACCGGGACCCAGCGCATCACATGCAAATGGGGCCATAATGACACGCAAATGGCCCCATTTGTGCCTTGCGTATATTATGGCCTCATTTGCATGCCCCCAGCTGAATATTGCAGGTGATGCACCTTGCACAACTGCACTTGTGCTAGCGCATCCCTGTGCTCCCTCTCTGTGTCTTGCACTGGCTCAGTATGTGCGCCCTCCATGCCATATTCAATGGTGCTGAGCCATGGTGCATCACCGTTGAATATCTCCTGGTCCTGGCCCTGGCACAGCCCAGTTGCGCTGCACCCATGGTTGTGCCACTGCCCAGCGCAGTCTGAATATCCAGCCCTTTGTGTATACTAGACAGGCATTCTTTAACATTCTTTCTGTTATAATTTACCAACATGACCTGAATTGCAATATAGACCTTTTCTATCAGCTTCTTGTGCTATGTTTGTATTATCCTTACTACTGTAGAATATGCAACTAGTTATTTTATTATATGCTGTCCTTCCCAGGACCTCCTTGTAAATGAGCATGCTCAATGGAGCCTTTTCTGGTGAAATAAATAAACTAGAGAATGGTCAATTTATGAGGAGAGGAGAGACAGGGGTGACATGATTGAAACCTTTAAATACATGAAAGGAATAAACAAGATGGGTACAGAGGGGCTGTTCAAAGTAAGGAGGCGGAGGGTCACCAGGGGCCATGATATGAGACTGGAGTGAGGAAGGTTCAGGAGGGAGATGAGGAGACACTTTTTACAGAGAGGGTGGTGGCTGGGTGGAATCGTTACCTGCTGAAGTGGTATGCAGTAGAACAGTGGACTGTTTCAAGCGAGGATGGGACAGGACAAGGGGAGGGTTAATGAAGGGGAAGGGTGGAAGGGAGGGCAGCTGCAGAATAGGTGCTAGCTGCACATTCAGGCAGACTTGATAGACCTCTAGGCCTTTATCTGCTGGCAAATTTCATATGTTCGTATGATGCCTACACCCACCATTTTGTTCCCAAAAACTTTGCATCTGATGAGCATTATCAGCTAATGGCAGTGACACAGGAATGTGCACTCCACACAACCCGCTGGGTTGGAGCGGTCATGGCGGTCTGAAATGTGTGTGTGTGTGTGTCGCATAAATGTGTGTGTGTGTGTTCAGTGAGAGTGCAGATCTGAGACTGAGTATTCAGACAAGGAAAAACAGCGAGAAAGGGATAGTTAGGTGGCAGAGTCAGGTTCACGAGCACTTAGGATTACACCCTAGGAAGAGCATGCTGTCGGGCCCTCATCAGTCCGGTCTCCCATGCTATTGCACTGTGGGCCAGAGTGGCACACAGGCCCAAATTCACTGGCAACAGTGTAGCTGCAGAAGGGGACACATTTTTAATTGGGCTGTGAAACAGTCAAACAGTTTCGGGAATAAGGTAAGATTTGCTTTTATTCCATGATAGGTCCTGCATTAGTTGTTTTTCTCATTATACACAGAGGCCGAGAGATACTTCTCAGTTTTTACAAGCATCAAATAGCACCACAGCTATGCTGTTCTTTGTCCTTTGCACTGCAATAATTTAGAAGCTTGACAACTCTCAGTTTTACATAGGTAATTTCATTTTTAAGAAAAATAAAGTCTAGCTTTGCATTCATAAAGTTGTGCAGACTGAGAGTTTATGAGTACTTTCTCTTTGAGATCATTCACTGTCATTCTTGTTATCATGGGGGCTAGGCTTTTCAGTGTATTACCCAAGACAGCTGCATGTTCACATAAGATTCACCACTTGCTCATCAATCTCCTGTATTCCCTGCAGCCAATATAGTTTGCATAACCTAACAAACAGCTTCAAGGAGCACTAGCAAGGCACACTATTAACCAATTGACAGCCATAAAAATCATGTCCCAGCCCCACAATGCATTTCAGTGGGCAACTGCAAAACATTTCCTGACCTTGATCACAATAAGAAATAGTCTGCTATGCAGAGCAGCTCTAAAAAGACATTGCAGCAGTAGACAAGGTGCAATCAGGGCCAACAAAACAATCAGGAAATATGGAGTATGAAAGCTATGAGGAGAGATGGGAGGCCCTTAACATGTTCACCCTGAAGAAAAAGATACTGAGGGGGGACACGATCTCAGCCATTCGCATACAGAAGTGTACTGTCAAAGTCGAACAGATGAAACTTCTTTGCCTGGAGTGCTCCAGCAGGGCCCAGGAACACACCCTGAAACTTATAGGTGATAAATTGAGAGGTAACATTGGAAGGCACTTTTTCTCCTTGAGTGTGGGGACAGTTTTTCAGCAGAAACATTGGATATAAAGACAGTTCAGGCCTTCAGGTTAGCCTGGACATATTTCCACTTATCAAGGGAATCACAGAAGACCTAGTGTCCCTTCTGACCTTAACTATGTTACAGTGAACATATACAGTTTCTTTCATAAGCAGTGTACTCCAGAGAACTTTGACAAACAATGAGTTAAAGGTTTGAAGTGAAGTGACTTATGCAGAGAAACAAGTGTGTTCCACCAACATCCTGAAAACAGTTGAAGATGTATTATAGACAACAAGAGTATCTTCCTTTGAGACTGCACCTATAGCTTCCCTTTATTTCCCAGTGTACCTCCGTCATGCTGTATGTTTTATAAAGAAAGGTAAATGGGAACACTATTAGGACAGCCAAGCATATGTCTGTATGTATATAGTATCTCTTGCTAGGAATACAGGATGGGCTATCTATCCATCTATTTATCTGTCTGTCTGTCTATCTAGTTTAATTTATTTAGTTCAACCATTTTACCAGGAAAGACATACAGAGTATGTAGAAGCTCTTTTCCAGATGTGTCCTGAGGGAAGGGGGAGGGAAGAACAGCACAAACTTGACAATAAGGTGCAATAAAATAAAATACATGGCAAGTTATAATTGCTGTGCAAAAAGGCAGTATAAATATGGAGTGAACTTACAGTAGCCATAACAAGAGGAACATTCACATTAATTAACAGATTCAGCACTAGAACTAATGAGCAAAAACCCAGGGTAATGCTGTGGTCAAAAAAGGGTGCTACTGAGGGGGGCTGGAAGTCGGGGTCACTATGCAGTCAAGGGCAATAATAGAAGTGAGTAGGGAAGTCACAAGGAAGAATATGAGTGAAGAGGGATGAGGCATAATCAATAGAGGACAGAGAATACCACAGTTAAAAGAAGCAGAATAAGACTGAAGCTTAGTCAGCAGAAGATTGCATTTCAGGGTAGGGGAGGGAGCAAGTCAGTATTACAAATAGAGTACATGGGGCAGAGTGAGATGAAAGGAGGGCAGTAAGGTCAGGGAAAGAAAGCTAAGCCAGAATTTGAAGATAAAGGAAGCAGAATAAGAGAGACTCTTGGCATCAAGGAAGGGGAAGGACAGAGAGAGGAGCAGAAGCAGCAATGGAGTGTATGAGGTGAACAGTCCAGGGCAAAGCAGTAGAAAGAGTAAGTGGAAGGAGGGGGTCCAGTCTGACCAGCATGGACTTGGGAACTGCATTGCAAACAGTGTCATCAGTCCAAAATTGGACAGATCATTTTGAGATGATTTCTCTGCATGCAGAAAATGGAATGCATGCATTATTCCTGTAAACATCCTTTAGTATAGGGTGGAGAGTCTGGTGGATGGTGTCAAAAATTAGAAGGATCATTTTCTAGAGGATTCTCAGCACACAGAAAGTGAAATACATGCTTTATTCCTGTAAAGAGCCTTAAGTTTAAGGTGGATGGTGTACACCTGCACAGAGAAATTGAGATGACAGTCTAACCACACCCCACGGTATTTGAAGGAGGAGTAGCCCTCAATCACCACACATAAAGGGTGTGAAAGGAGAGAAGGGAAGGGGGGGAAAAGCCTGCTCAACCTCTGCCTGTGCCAAAGGTCACAGAGGCCATTTTCTTGGCTTCTTTTGAGCTTTCTGTTTTTCATGTCATTTTTCAGTTAAAAACTCATTGTACCCTGGGCTGTCTTGTATGAGGTTAAGCAATGGATGGTTTAGACTTTAAGCAGAGCTATTGGAATTAATTAGTCTGCAGAGAGATCCTGTTCCACAGACAGTAGCTACAAAATGGCAAAGTTAGTCCAGTCGTTATGACAGGAGTTTAGGATCAGACTGCACTGAGACATAAGCCTAGGGTTTCCTTGATGTGAGCAAGAGTTCCAGTCAAGATCTTCCTTGCCAAGGAATTATTTGTAACTATTGTAGTAAGTTGAGTTCTGACTGGAAACTAGGGACTGATCTGTAAATTCCAGCAATGACCCAAATCCCACTAATCCTGGGCAAATACAGTATTTAGACAGAAGCATTCTGTCACAGTTTATTACAGGCCACCTGGGTTTCTTAAACTCTCTGGAACATGTCTACATAAATATTGAGAGCTCCAACCAAAGTCAAATAAAACTAACAGTGAGTGCAAAGGGGGCTGTTGTTTTATAGCTCAGATGGGCCAGGTTATCTACAAGACATGAATGCAAGCAACTCTACCAGCTGATTGAGAGAGGAAGAGTCCTGAAGGGATTCAAGTCTCCCAGGGTATCCTTGTTTCGTAGAAGTGAGGTCTGTGCTTTGTTAGGTATGATAGAAGGCATGAGTGATTGCAGAGAAAATCAAGGTTAAAAAAACATATTTTTAGGAGGAATTGAATAACTATGGTGGATGTGCAGATTAAACAAATACAGGAGTTGCCACGGAATCACTAGTGGTGACTCACAGCAATGGCATTGGCAGCCGTTGTATTTAAGAGTTGCACCACATCTTACTTTCTTGCTGTAATTCCATCAGTCCTGGCATAGTTCTTGTTTGTTGCGGTACACTGGATTATTTCTAAGTCACCTTTAAGTGAAATATGTTATCTAATAAAAATCTGCACTTGTGACAGAGTATTCCACCTTAGTGTTACTTCACCTAGAATACTAAAATATACAAAAAATCTTTAAATACAAAGTTTCTACTGACTGCCATATGAGGAAGGGTTGCACCTGAGGGGCAGGGCCATATAGTGCGGGGGAAGGTCATGTGATCTATGTGGCCAATCAGAGGAGGAGGAGGAGGAGGAGAAGAAGAGTCTCTGTACTAAGTTAATTTTTTAATTTTTATTTATTTTGTTTTTGTTAACCGGGTAGGTGCACTAGCCAGCAAGTGACTATTTTCAGGCACGACCCGTTAAGAATGTCAAGTGTTGGCAGGAGATAAACACAGCAGTTGAATTGGGTGGTTTGCTGAGCTTGGTGGATAAGTAGGATTTTCGCAGTGTTTACAGACAAAAAAAATACAAAAAAAACTTTAAATGCAAGCTTGTTGTTGACTGCTGTGAAAGGGAGGGCTACATCTTTGGGGTAGTGCCATGTTGTGCAGGATGTTCTGGTCACATGATATATTGGTCATCAGAGTAGAGTAGGAGGAGGAAGCCAACAGAGCGGAGGAAGAGGAGGGTCTCAGAATTAAGTTAAGGATGCCACGTGTTGGTGGAAGCCAGACACAGCAGTGGTTTTCTAAACTGGGTGAGTAAGTGGGACATTTGCTGAAATAAAAAAAAAAAACACTTTAAAGGTTGTTGTTGATTGCTCTGTGAGGGAGAACTTAATCTGAGGGACAGTGCTATATTGTGCAGGGACTTTTTGGTTACATGATATATGCAGCCAATCAGTGGGGAGGAGCAGGGTGGGTATCTATTATGGAGACTGAAACTCAGAATCCTGAAACTGACAGGACTGAGTTCAGTCCCCCGACACCCAAATGCCCAACAGGAAGAAAGCAGATGCCAACAGGGGTATGGTAGCAGATGTGATGAACCACTACCCTACCCCTAGCCAGGCACCACCTGGGACTAAAAAATGCAGAAGCTGGCAGAGATATTCCTGTGGTGTGGAGGTCTAAGCCATTAGCAGCTCAGCCAGCATGGTCTGATAGACGTGGGATCTGTTCCCGTGCACCAGAAATTTTGTCTGCACAGTCTCACCCCCACCGTACCTTTTTTGTTTACTTTGAGATCCACTCCCCCTTGGAGTTTGATCTTTAAGTTATGGGGCTGTGGGGGTCAGAGACCCCCACATGGGGGAGTGCGGGGACGGAGCCCCCCACATTACTTGTAAGTTCCTTGCGGGATACCGAAATTCAGTCTTCCGAACTTGGTCCTGTAGAGTTCGGGATACTGAATATCAGTCTTTCAAAATATATCTGCAGGGTGTCTGGACTGATATTTTAGGGTTGTAGGTCCAAGCATCCCTACACACGAGTGTCTCAGAGTGTGAGTGCCAAGAAGTTGGAGTGTGGCATCTCCATGGGTGTCCGCAGGTAGTTCACAGCTCTGCAGAGAATTCTACTTAAGGTAGGACAGGAGCACAGTTCGGACACTGGCCTCATGAAAAGAAAGTTGGTTCCTAGGACAATCAGGGAAGCAGTGGGGACCACAAGGAAGGGACAAAACAGAAGAGGGTCAAGTGTGTAGGTAGCAGAGGTTAAAATAAACAGAAGGACAAAGGGGGAGTAAGTGGAAAGAAGGGACCCAGAGGACTGGTCAAAGAGTAGGGGTAGTAGAAGTGAAGATTCAAGGGGTTCCAAACAATTCCAGAAATATCCTATTTTGGCATCCTGATAAAATGGTCCATGGACAAGGTAACAGGTCAGAGGTGTCCCAAGGACAGCTCTCCTCCAGCAGGGGGCATGGGGGGAGGAAGGTGGGTCCTATTGTGTTATTGACATCCAGTTGATGTGGGGCGTGAGTACACCTGGGAATCCAGTAGCAAAAGGCAGGAGGAGCAGTGGATGCTGACACACTGTATGCAGAAGAACACAAAACATACCCAGAAGCATCTCTGCATGATTGCTCTTGTGTATAAGAGGGGAAGAGGGCACTATTGGGCATATTGTATGATGTACTGTCTGCCCCCCACAGCCACAACAGGCCATCTCCAAGTTGACCACCTGATATGCTCTGGATCGACCTCTGCTACGATGACCAAATACTCGGGGGTAACTGCTGTGGCACAACAGGCAGATTCCACCAGGGGAAAGCTGCAGGAGGCCCATCCTGATGTATCATCAAGGAACCCTGAACGACAGGAAGTAGTAGCAGAAGTGTCTCTGTGTACTGGAAGAAGGTGCTAGGAGGAGGCTGGAGGAAGTCCTGGTACTACAAATGAATAGAAATACTAGTGGTGTAAAAGGAGATTTAAAAGTGCAGAAAGAGTACAATATGGGAAGTAGGTAAAGAATCAAGATACGTCTCAGGCTTTATGGGTAAAAAACAGTAATATACTGAAATTAAAAAAAAATTCATAGAGAAAAGGGAAAGCAGTAATGTTGAATGCAGAGAGAAAAATAGTTCAAAAAAAGGGTGAATGTTTGCTAGTAGGCACACATATAGCCAGCTGTATGAAATATCAGTGTGATATTATAAGACTCCAAATATGCAGAAAATATATAAAAGAAGGAGTACTAGGCACAGAATGAGAAATAATTGTGCAGGTGTAAGAATGTGTTTTTTACAATTATCATGGTAGAAGAGGAATAGTATTTTAATTTGTGTGTGTATATACATATGTATGAGATATTGACAAATGAATTATTGTTTGTATCAATTTCAGTCCCTGTAAACCTTGAAAAAGTGGCAATGGCCATAAGATGTTGGTATAGACAGGGCATTTTCTATACCAAATGTTTTAAAAAACAGAAAAGTTATGTATAACATGGTAACTGGGTAATAGTTACCAAAAATGTGTGGAAGTTTATCATTGGGTGCTTTCAGAACACAAGCCACTCCCTCACCCCATTCTTCCTGCTGTTTTTTTTCAGGAAATGAATGAAAAGCATGGCTACACTGGGAAATTTCTTTTTGTCTTAGAAATACCACTTTTTCTCAGTGCAGTTTAACCCCTGCAAGGTATACATATTTTTAAATCAAGGATGGAAATGAGAAAGGAAAAGTGTGGCCTACTGGGATTCAAACCTCAGATCTCCGGTATGCCATTCCAGCACTCTAACCATTAAGCTACAGGCTCACTGGTCAAAATGTCTGAGGAATTTCCTTACAGCCACACACACTCCTTTCTCTAGTGTTGCGCAGTTATGCAAGACACACCTCCCACTGCAGTGTGCTCTACCAGTACCTGATGGGGTGTAGAAATCCAATTAACTTGCTATCAGACCCAAAGTACTTAGTTTTTTGCTCCTGGAGACTTGGGACAGGATTCTCTCTTCTCCATATGGAGACGTGGCATGGTATTTGTTATTCTCCTGCATAATGGCACCCTGCGATCACCTCTAGATTTAGGTGGTTAAGGAATACTTGGCATTCCCACCAGGACATATTCAGGATTGGCCACCACCACAACCCTTTGACTAGGCAGGGAAGGCCTCTGCTACTCGGAAAAGTGAGAGACACTCAATCTGTGCTCCTTCTCACTGCAGCTCTCACAGACACTGTTCCTTGCATCTTTCCAAACTCCAGAATGAACCCATACTCTAAAGCCTCAATCCCAATGCAAGATATCATGATATTGTGAAAGTCAGAATGTTAAGGCTTCACCAGAGCAGATATCTTTCTTATCTTCATCATCTTCATCTGCATCTTCTTATTCATCATCCTCATCGTCATCATTTTTTATTATTTTATTATTATATTACTGTACATCTGATCCAGTATTGGCATAGAATGATAAAGCACAATCAGGTGTTTTGTCCTCTTAGGACTCTTCAGTATACTGAAGTCATTGTCTCAGACAGGTACCAAATCTGAAACCCAAGGCAACTGATGTTTAGAACACTTGGAGTGAGCATACCAATCTGTAAAGGATGCTAGGAGAAGAAATATCAAAGTTGGTTCTTTGGTGTTTTGGACAGACAGTCTCTGGGCGAGTTAAAGTTCTCCCAGTTCAGACTTAGCCATAGTGGGAACACATTGTGACCTCGAGATGAGACAATACACGAAACTAAACCATAACCCCTGAATTAGCAGGGTTAGTCTCCCAGGCTAGCAGTCTGACTGGCACCATCACAACACTTCCATTTCATAACATTGAAACACAGATACATTTTGAGGTAGAAACACTTCCATAAGTGCATTTCATATCAGCATTGAGGTCTGCCAGCTGGGATAGCCTTAAGAGGATTAGTAGTATCTAGAGGATGCAAATGAAAAGTGAGACTGTAGGGAGGTTGGCAGTAGGACTATTCTAGGGGCGTGCCAATGGGCTTTGTATCTTTTCTGCCTTATCTTCTATGTTTCTATGCCCTGAGATGGTGTACCTCCACCTCAGGCTTTGCTTTCAGTACAGGGACATATGGCTGGATGATGGCATTTTATTTCTGCAACCTATATTATTCTGGCCTAGGAGAAGACCATATTAATACTTTTAAGAGTTACTAGGCCGTGGCCTAACAAGTAGATATGATACAGAAACTTAAATGGATGACCCCTCCTTTAAACATGTGAGCACACAGCCCTCAATACATTTAGTTTTACTTCTTATTTATTTATTTCAAGAGTTTCACCAGGAAAAAATACTGAGCTAACAGCTCACTTCCAGCTGTGTCATGGGGGAATGGGATGTGGAGAGTGCAGAAATATAGCCCCCATAGTTACACAATTACTGGATGGTTTGCTTTCATTGCATAAAAAATGTAACAACTCTCTTTATAAACTGCCAAGAAAAAATCTAGAAATTCCTTTGGCTGAGAGATGTCACCTGAACATACATTAAATCTCTGTAAATGCATGGTCAGGTGCCGCATCTCATTCCTCATCCCCAAAAAAAACTACTTAGAGTCATTTTAAGTATAATATGCCCATCAAGGGTGTACATCATAGGATTTTAATGCACATCCCAGGGGCAAAAAGACACTCAGCCTTAGCCCCATGCTTTACTATACCCATGGGGTTTGTCTTAAATGCTATGATATACACCCTGTCATGGCTTACTACTTACATATCCAAACCTTGTGATTCTCAGATAGGCAAAACTTTAATGCATTTATGGCTTCACCTCACTTTCTGTACTTGTAGCTCCATTTAAAACATACAAACATACAAAACCGCCAGCACAAGAGGGCCTTACAGTCTATCGAGTCTGCTCATTACAGAATGCACGCAATATGTGTTACACAGATCTCGTCCCCCTCCCCTGTCACTCTTAGCCCATTGACTCTAGCCCATCCTCTTTTATATCCTTCAACCATTTTCTGTTAGACAACCTCCTCTGATAGCTTGCTCCACCCTGTGACCACTCTTTTTGTGAAGAAGTGTTTCCTGGCCTCTTCCCGGAATCTTCCAACCACCAATTTGCTACTGTGCCCTCTTGTGTTCTTATTTTCTCTGAATCTAAAAGACTTCCAAGATTGACTGTGTTAATACCTTTGGGATATCTAACGGTCTCAGTTATGTCCCCTCACTCTTTTGTCTCCTCAGTGAGTAAATGTTTAGGTTTTACAGTCTTTGCTTATACAAAATTATCTGGCTAATCTTCATAGCTCTTCTCTGTGCTGCTCCAGTTGCTTAATGTCTGTCTTCTGGCCTAGGAAGACCATTAGGGACTCAGTACTGCACATAGTATTCTAGTGCAGATGCACCATAGATCTGTAGAGAGGCAGAATGACCCCTTTCCTCCTTTTAGTGAGACCCTTATTTATTCAGCCTAGCATCCTGTTCATCCCTGAAGCTCCCTTTTTGCATTGTGTAAGCCCCACAACACTGTTGTACTTACTGTCTGGTTCCACTACCTCCAAGGTGCCACCGATCGTGAACTACTGCTTTCCGGGTGGGTCGGTGGTCTGCGCATGCACGGTGTGTGCATTCTTCTTGCCATTGCAGTGGCTAAAATTAAGTCCCTCCAGTATTCTCGACCCTCTGAGTCAGTTGAATGGTGTTGGTAAATGCAGAGGAGGCAGGCGAGAAGGTTTTATTTTTTGTATTTAAATAAAGAGCGCAGATAGCGCTAAAAAAGTAGGGGGTTATAAATATTAATGCCTAGTCATTAAATAGCCAGACCCACTCACTGCATGGGGGCAAAGTTTTCTGGTGACGGTGGGGAAGGTGCACAGACAGCTTAATCTCCTGCAGTATGTAGGTGGGCAGGGGAAGGCTAATACCCTGTGGGGAAAATGAATGTTACAAATGTTTGTTTTGGCTGGAAAATGTATTTATCTGTGAGGACTTTGTGGGGACTGAACACCAGCAGCCATAGTTGTGACCTCTAACCCCTCAACCAGCCAATAGGAGAGCCAGGATTCCAGCAAAGGACTATGGGACTATACTAGAGACTCTTGGGAATAAAAGCAGGGACATTTCTAGGCGTCAATTCAGGGGACCAATGGGGCATCGAGGGAGATTAATGAATATTAATTTTTCAGAATGTCAACTGTGTGAATCAATCAGGAGCTGGAGAGAGCTCCTAAAACCTGAGACACTTTCTGTTCAGGAGATAGTCCATTGGGACTCCCTCCTGCAGGAGCGGCTCCAGTCCCAGCAGAGAAAAATGTTTTTTCGACCTAAAGATGAATCTGCTTGAAGGTTACCAGTTTTCTGTCCCTCAGTACTCTGAGGATTTGAAGCCTTCAGCTGTGAGAGAGCTGTGAGCCGACTTCCATCCAGCTGTGAGACAGCTGTGAGTGACTGAAACCACAGTGGTGGCAGCATTGTGGTTACTGTGACGTTAAGGGCTAAGGTTTCTTCTGAAAAAAAAGTTTGAGAATTTTAAGGACTTTGTGTTTGCTTCTCAGTCTGTCAGCCATGAAGAGGGACAAGCTACACTGAGCCTTTGTGAAGTTGTGCTAAATTTGACTGGGGAGCTGCTGCTCCAGTGAAGATTCTGCTTGATTACTGCTGTGTGAAGGAAACTTTGGTTTTGCTCTAGAGAAGGAGACTGAGATTCAAGGAGATAGTGTCTGGAGCTCATATTTAGCTCAGAGGACCATGCCATGAAAATTACATCCAAGGGTGCTGGCCTGTTGGCCCAAGATCCTGTTGCTGACCTGTTGGCCCGAAGAGTCTGTTACTGGCCTGTTGGCCGAGCCCAACCTGAAATCAAGGTCTGCATTGAACAGTTCCTGTTGGGATGGCAGAGCTGCAGTTCATCGTTAGCTGAGAAGCTCTTGCTCAAGCTGCTGTTTGCCAAGTGCTCCTGTGTGGTCCAAAGGCAAGGACACCTTTCCCACTGGCACTGTGTCAGCTAAGTATAAATTTTCCATGAGGGATTACAAATGGTAACTTCTGCTCCAAGTTGCTTTGCCTTGTGTTATTTCTGCACCCTAGGGCCCCAACCCGTGGCATTGAGCCTGCCACCATAATACCCCAAGAAGAGATTCTGGAACAGGTCTGGTACCAGACGGGGAGCTTGGGAGAAGTTACATTGGGCACTGGTAATGGTATTACTGATATAGCCACCGTGTTAAAAGTGTTCTGTAAATGCCTAACCTAACCTTTTTCTCTTGCAGCCAAGTTGCCAGCCCTTTACTCTTTCTTTCCCTAAAAATAAAACTGGTTTATGTTTATGGTAATTGCTGTCTCTACAACTGTTTTTGGGAACTGTACTCTGCTAGGGATTGCCTAAGGGGGTGGGAGATAAAGTATTGTTCCTAGGGAAAGGGAAAAGCCACTGTTAGGTTGCCCATGTCCACAGGTGGAGGCACCACACTTAAAAAGGTATAGTGAGTTTTGGTCCTGTCTTTTAAGAACCCAGGACGGCCCTCTCAAGTAACTGAGGGCCGGTCAGCATTCAGGACCAGCCAACAAGGCGATGGACCTGACCTACAATTGCATAGATGGTTTTAGATTATTTGTGATAGCAAAGCCCAGGTCTTTCTCTTCCTCTGACACACATTGGGTTTATGAAAGACAGTTACAGTTTACAGTAATTACTGTTGCGCCTTGATGCTACCCTTTACCTGAAAACCAAAATACAGTACTATTAAGAGCATGAACACTTTTTTTTTTAATTTTGTCTCAAAACAGCATAAAATGATGAAACTGTAAACAAAGTCCAAAAAGTTCCTTCTCTCCCACAGGAAGTTTGGTGGCAAATTCCACAGCAAACGGAATTTGTTGCACCCCCTCAAGTGGCAGTCCTTTCAAATGTATTTCCTTTCTCACTTGTTCTTTCACGTTATGATTTTCAAAGGGGGTTGCTTGGTTATCAGATTTCAGACGAGTTATGAATTAAGCTCTACCGCCAAATGGCAACCCCATTTGAAAATAATACAGGGAAAGAATAAGTGAGTAAGACATTATATTTGAAAGGATTACCATTTGGGAGGAATAGACTGGACTCTGTTTGATTGCTCATATCTGCCATGCACTGGTAACCCCAGCAGAAAATAAAGGATCATATAAGGAATGCACAGTTAAACTTTGCAAATGAGCAAGGGTTAAACTTGTCATATCTGAGTGTTGCTTAATGATGACAAATCCTCACCTGAGGCATAGCAGAAAAAGACACTTCTGAAAGGCTGCTTCCATCTTCAACTTCTGGAACACGCTGTGCTTAAAAAAGAGCCTCCAAAAAACAGCCAGGGAGGGGACTGGGCTCACTCCCTGAATGGCATCAACCTCCCTACAGAGAAACAAACTGCAGTATGACTGGGCATCATTGATTGCATGTTACTATGTGGCTTGCTTGCACCACACTTTAAGTATTCTCATAACACCTAGTTCCAGTCTTTCCCCTCCAAGGCTTGTGGACACCAACTGAAAGAACACCACCTTTCTTCATGGTCATTGCAAGTAATATAGAAACATAGATGTTGTTAGTAGAAAAATATCCTGTAGCCCATCGAGCCTGCCAGCTGTACCTACTGCTGATTTTGTGAGGGCCTTCGTGGCTCATAACTGCCCCATTCCTCCCTTCCTTTTTGCTGCTGACTTCACCAGCCCCATACAGTATGCCTAGTCCACCCATACTTGAGTCTCCCCCACTGATTTTCCACAGATTACCTCCCTTGGCTTCCTGTTTCACCCCTCCACTACCTCTCTGTGAAGAAATGTTTTCTGATGTCTTCCTTAAATATCCTCCACCATTAGTTTCATGGCATTCCCCAGTGGTGGTCTTCCCACTTGCATAAACAACTCTCCACTGTCTACTCTGTTAATTCTATGGTGGTATTTGTACATCTGTATTATGCCCCCCCCATCTCAACATTGTACATGTTGAAGTTTGATAACCTCTCCATGTAGGTCTTATCCTGCAGGCCCTTGATCATTCTGGTTACCCTCCTTTGCACCACTTCTATCCTGTCCCTATCTTTCATTAAGTGCGGGTTCCAGGAATGCACACAGCACTCCAGGTGAGGACAAACCAGGGACCTGTGCAGTGGCTAGAATCACTGTGCTCCTCCTCCTGCTGCTAAGGTCCTTTCCTATAAATCCAAGGCTTGTAATCATCCTCTGCACTGCCTTGTTACATTGTCCTGTTGTCTTCAAATTGCTCAGTCTTATTGCTCAGCATCCCTATTGTCTGCCACATTCCCTATAGAACCCCCATCCTTTCTGTAGTCCATCCTTGTATTTATTGCTCCTATGTGCATTACCTTGCATTTCCTGGTGCTAAATTTTAAATGTCAAACTCTTGTCCACATCTCCAGCCTTTCTAGCTCCTCCTATGTACTTTGCTCCCTTTTATCAGTATCTTTCTATAATATGTGAACAGGCTGTTCTCCCTTTTGATCCCAACTCAAATATCACAAATAAAAAAACATTGAAGAGGAAACATCCAAAGACTTATCCCTGTGGCACGTTGGCACCCCACTGGTGATCTGCCTGACATTTGAGTATTCCTTGTTTAGAAAAACCCTCTGGTTTACAGTTTTCTAGCGTCTTCCCCACTATAGATGTTAAACAGCTTTAAGTTTAAAAATGCCTTGATGCAGTCTACAGACTTGTGCCTTAGCATCCTGGTGCCCTCTTCTGAAGGATGCAGGCCATCCCATGTGTTTGGGCTCCTGCCAAAAGGAATGAGTATTGCAGTACGGTAGTAGAGGGCATAACCCTGTTTGAAACATGATGGTATGAATGTTATGTCCCAAGAAGGGTAGCTGAACAACTGTCGGGTATGCTAATGGGCAGTGTTGAAGGGAAAGCAGAGAGTCGAGGATTAAGCAAAGAGCATAAAAATGCAAGATGGTAAAGTAAGAAATCATGTCCTAGGCAACTGGAGGTCAAGGCATGAGAGCAGTGCAGAGAGCCAGCATAAGACAAAAGCAGCCACCATCATGGCAGGCAGGAGAAAGCCACCAGGGAGGGCAGAGGTATGTCAACATACTGAAGACTGACTGCAGAGCAGAGGGCACAAAAGTAAGTGCAGAACAGGAATCAACCAACAGCCAAGGGCCAAGAGAAGGCATGGAAAACAATGGATGGCCAACAGAGAGTACAACAGGCACAGCAGGGCAGGGGAAAAAAGACAGGAGGAATCATTGAATGGCTTCCATATGGCAACAACACAGCCAAAAGCAGGGCTGACAGACTGGCTGAAAAAGCACAAGGAAGGATGCTGTAAAAGCCAAAACAGAGTTGACAGCACACTAGGAAGTGGAGCAAGCATAGGAGCCATCATTGGAATCACTTGAACTGGAGCAGTGCTAGCCCCAAGGATGGAAATGGCAGCAGCAGGAGGCCTGCAGGAGAAAAGCAGACAGCATGGGAGCATAAGAAGGGTGAGACAAAAGAAAAGATGTGACAGAAGAGTGAGAGCCGTTACTCCTTTCCTCTTGTTTTGCCATTCAAAAGCAAGCAGTACAAGTGCATAGGAATGGTGAGACAAGGGGAATGGAGTTGCAGTGGAAGGAGAGCTGAGAAGCAGCATCACGCTGCAACAAGCTGGGGAACAGCTAAAGAAAGGCAAGCATACAGAACACTGGTAGAGCAGCAGAGTGGCTTCAAAGATGCCAACAAAGAAAGGAGTGTCCAGAGATTGTTTGGGGCATGCACACTTTATAGTGCTCAGTGGGGACATGACACAAGTTGCCTTCTGCCCCACTGAACCCCAAGAAATCATTAGTATATGCATGCTTCTCAAATGTGTATGTAAAACACTAAAATACTGTACTAGAAATCAAACACTTGTAGACATCTTTCAGATGGTTTCCTAACAAATAACAAACATTGCATCTGGACATTAGAAATAGGTTCATAGGTAAATTCAAGCTAGTTAGACTTGCATCCTTAATGCTTGCCTTTAAAGTTATATATTTATCATTTTCCTTTGCTAGTATTTCATAATTTACTAATTTATTTAGTTCAGTTGTATCTTAATTTTAATTTACCCAAAATAAACCTGTCTAGTCTATGCTTGAAGGAATCCATAGTTCTGCTAGTTATCACCTCAACTGGCAGTGAGTTCCACACAGATACCACTCTCTAGCAAAACCAGTGCTTTCATGGTTGTGTTTTCCATCTTTGAGATGCTAATTGGAAGGAAAGGCAAACTTTAGGAAGATGAAGGAGGTTCTCAATAACAGACTCTGAGGGATAGATCAGCTAGAAGGGCAGAAAATAAATGGGTTCCCATTAAGAGGAAGATCCAGTAGGTATCTAAGACTACCTGAGACAGGTTGAGAATGTTAAGATGCATAGGAAGCCAATATGGTTCTGCAGAAAGGTGTTGGAGAGGCAATCAGGGTCCAGACTTTGGCCTTCAGGAAATACAGAACAGGCCAAATTGGGGGTGGGGAGTTCTACTTCAGTAGACTGAAAGAGGCCAGTAATGTAGTGAGGAAACCCAAGGTGGAGACAGAGCTCAGAACAGGGGAGGGGGTAAAGGAAAATGATAAGGCTTTTTTCGGGCACATTTGGGAAAAGAGAAAATTAAAGAGGGAATCAAAAAACTGAAGAGATGGGGGATGGGTGGTACAGAGCAGACTAAAGGCAAATATCTTGAATGAATACTTCTGCTCAGTTTTCACAGCACAGTAGCGGAGGCCACTCCCTGAATATGGTCCAAAAGCTGGGAGGAGCTAATGCTTAGGCTGGGGATAATGCTGAGGATAGGATATTCAAGGACCTTATGGGTTGAAAGTGAACAAGTTACTGGGGCCAGACAGGCTGCATCCCAAGTTCTCAAGGAGAAAGGCTCAGTACTGGCAGCACCCCTCACAACACTTGTTTAATTGATTGCCAGAAATTGATATTGTCCTAGCAGATTGGAGGATTTTACCTTTACTTAAGAGTGGGGAAAGGAATGACTAAGGTAATTACCGGCTGGTTAGTCTGACCTAACTTGAGGGAAAACAGCTAAAACCATTGTCAAGGAGCAGTTCAAGATTTGTATTTAAAACAGGAGAGAAGATGTTACACAACCAAGTGAGCCAAAACTCATTTACAGTGGTTTACCAAGAAGAGTAAAAATATGATACAAATATGTTAAAATTTAATAGGAGCAGCAATGTGTTATAACTTTTTCATATCAGTTAAACAAGACATAGAGAATAATGCATATGTAGGGAGTTGATATGGAGTTTTCACACACCCAAGTTGTGTGATAATATATAAACCTCGAGGAAGCGAAGCTCGAGAGGCTTAAGATTATCACACAACGAGGAGTGTGGAAACTCATTTCCCCACATATGTTTTATTTTATAATAACTGGCCCCAAAACAAATTAAATATAAGTATTACCACTACGAGGGGCGAGCGAAAGCGCTCCTACTTCCTTACTAATGAGCACGCCCCCACGCTGTTCAAGACTGACATCACATAACGCAAGAAGGCAAGTGCCTACTAGTGCGAAGTAGGAGCGTTTTGGCAGCGGGTCTCCGTGTTGCTTTTGCTGTGTTTGAAACTGTTCAGTTTGAATGCGAAAGTGCTGCAGGTTTTTTTGCCAGACTGTAAAAGTGGTTGATATCGATTTTTTCGTATCAACCTGCGGGTTGATACGACTTTTTACAGTTCTCAAAAATGGGTTGATAACAGGGATCACCAGTTATTATAGACCAATTAAAGATGTAGATAGTAGGTTCAACACAAGAAGGGCAACATGCTTTACAATTATTACTAAACCAGTACTTAAGATTTGATAAGGATGGGAGATGCCCTGTCACAGGTGACTGTTGACTTGGGGGGTGATAAATTCTAATCTAGCAGTGGATCTGAGATAACTCTTGATAGTTTGTTCGGCAATGAGATCAAGGATACATAGGGCTACTTTAAATTTAACACAATTCCCCATGATCACATAATTACCAATGCATACACCAAATGCCTTTAGTCCAAAGGAAACCAACCAAGATTTATTAACAGCATATAGTGATGAGTGTTTCTAGAGGCTTGGAAAATGAATCAAGCAAGTTTCTAGTTCACTAGATTTCATTTGAGCAAGTGGGATTTGGCTTTTTGTTAAAAAACCAATGTCAACATAATTGAGTAATGGCAATATCACAGTTTGCGTTATTTACAATCTTACTTCTTGAGAAAAATACAGTTTGTGTTGATAGAGAAATCCAGTACTTGTATTAACCTTTTTATATCTGCAGACAGATGATAGTCCCATTTAACTCATTACCACCTGGAGCACTTTTTGAAGTCTGAGTTTTCCATTGCTTAACCTTGTTACAGAATGGCCAATGAGGTATAATTGAGTTAAGGTTCTCATCTAACCACAAACTTAAGCATTTGCAATATGGACCATTTTGCAAAGAGGTACTGTTTTCAACTGTGATAAGACTGTTGATTCAGTTTGAATGTTTCAGTTGTGCTAAACAGCATCAGCTGAGATTTATTTTCATTCAAACTTAGTTTATTGGCACAGAACAATATCTGTATCTCATTAAAAGCCATTTGAGGTTTCAACTGCAGTGAAGAGATGCCATTGCTCTAATCATAAATTATAGTGTCACCCATATATAAATAAACAGACACATCCTGCATGTTAACTATAAGTGATTAATAAAATGAGAGAAGAGCAATGGCCCCAGGAGAGAGCCTGGGGCACTTCACTTTTCACAAAGGAGATATGAGAATTTACCCCATTAACTGAGACCTGCTGTCTTTTAGACTAGCAACTATTTATCCACTTACATAATTCATAATAAAAAATTACAAAAAAATCATATTACATAAAAATGTAAAAACATAATTAATTACATAGTAAAAACATAATTACATAAATAATTAAAAACATACATACATACATAACATAAAAACATACTAAAAAGTAATTACATACTAAGAAAATCTTTAATCTTTCCTACAAGAGTGTGGTATATTGTGTAAAAGACCTTGGACAGGTCAATAAAAATTGCACCTTCTACTTGGCCACTATCAGCCATCCCTTGAAGGTCATTACCAGCCCTCACTAGAACTAAATTGGTACTATATTTTGGCCAGAAACCAGGTTGAGTTACATTAAGAAGATTGTTGAACTCTGATAATCTAGAAATCTGCTTTTCGACAAACTTCTACAAGATCTTTGAAACAATAAACAACAATGATATGGGACGATAGAAAACCTTGGTCAACTTCAATATTTAAGAGAATTCTCCGGATGTAATGGATGTATTACAAATACATATCAGAAAGTAACCTATAATTGGAGCTGTGTATCACAATACTTTAGGTAATTTAGGCAGTTAGTAGATGTCTTGGAAACAAATGGACATCTACTGACTGACTAAATTACCTAAATTATTATAACATCTGCACAAGGCTCCTGGGGGTGTCGACCTGCCTGCTGAATTCTGTGTCCAGTGCTGCAAAGGTTACTATCTGAACTTGACACAACTGGCACTTTCCCCTCATGATGGCCATGGTGACCATCACAGTTCCCTTAAAAAATGGCAGGGACCCCACTCTTAAAGTCAGCTACTACCCAATATCTCTAATTACAGTGGATAGCAAGATCTATGTGCAGACCATGGCTGCCATCCTAGAATCCCTTCTGCCCCATCTGATATATCCCTTAGAAGTGGGCTTTGTCCACAGCAGACTAAGCTCAGACCACCTGAGGACCATGGTAAGCCTGATGCAAGTCACCCACAGACACCCACTCCAGCACGGCTATTGTCATTAACTTTGAAAAAGCCTTTGATTTGGTGAAGTGGGGTACCTTTATGAAGTCCTAGCATGCATGGAATTTGGCAGGCACTTTCTGGCTAAGGTCTGTATGATGTACAATGATCGCAATGCCAATATCCTCATCAATGATACAGTATGATTTCTTCATCATTCCCCCTGGCCCATGCCACAAGGCAAGGTTACCCCCCCTTCCCCGCTATTTTATGTTTTGATTATCAAACCACTAGTGGCAGCCTCCAACAACCAGCACATAACGGGCACAATGGTAGAGAAATTTCAGCACAAGAGGTTGGAGAGGCAGACACAAGTCCATTTTCAAATGAAAGAGTCCTGAAGAGACTTGCAGCTCTGAAGGTGGACAAGGCTATGGGATAAGACAAAATACACTGAAGGGTACTGAAGTCATTCAGGGAGGTGCTAGCTGCCCCACTGACAGCATTATACAACACCTCACTGAAAACAGGCATGGTTTTGGGGGACTGGAGGAATGTACACATGGTCCTTCTCCATAAGAGCAGCAGCAGGGAGGAAGCTAGCAACTACGGGGCAGTCAGTCTCGCGTCACTGGTGGGGACATTAATGGAAGCCTTGTTAAAGGAAAGGTTGGTAGAGTATCTTGAACCCAATGGGCTTCAAGGCCAGAGGTAGAATGGATTCACAACTTGGGGGGGCAGGTCTTGCCAGATGAATTTGATTGATTTATTTGACTGAGTGACCAGAGACATAGATCTGGGAGGGCAGTATACATGGTCTAGACTTCAGCAAGGCTTTCAACTCTGTGCTGCACAGGAGACTGATAAACAAATTAAGCAGCCTAGGAGTGAGATCCAAAATGGTAAACTGGGTTAGGAACTGGTTATTGGATAAGCGACAGAGGGTGATGGTTAACTGTGTGATGCTTGGCCAGCTGGTTATGATTGTTCTATGATATTTGTAATATAGAATGTTGTATGTGAGTGTCTCACATGAGACATCCTGTGCTATGGGTGCCCCTCCCCCCCAGGTCAGTGAAGTGACAAGTGACCTGAAACCAGGAGGTAAGTAAAAGACTAGAGAGACTTAATTAAGGGTCTCCTGTCTTCCTGTCTTAATTAGAACTGACCCAGCTGCCAGGATATAGGGCTCGTAAACTTTTATGACGTCTTACAGGAAAAACATGTTATACCACCATGGTGTGAAAAGTTGTAAAATCTTTGACCTGCCTTGGGAACAGGAAACCACACAAGATCAAAGGAAAGGCTTGATTAAAGACTGTCACAACTTGGGAAATTAGTTTTTGCTGAAGTCACAGTATTTAAAATATCTCCTGACAGGAAGATCACTGTTTGTATATTTTTTATATTCTAAAAGAGGAGCTAGATGGCATCATAGAAGGTGTGTATGAGAGAGACACAGATTAACTAGGACTTGTGTCAGATCTTTGTGACATATCTTTTTGGACTCTTAAGAAACCAGATCTCTGATCTAACTTAAGCACTGTAAAGAGGTAATACATTAGATAGAAAAAGTCTAATTGTATTGTGGTAGGAGTTTATGTTTTGTACTTTTTCCATGTTTTTCTTTATGTGATTGTATGCTCTTTGATATATTGTCCTGTGTTTAAATTTAACATATTTTTATCCATTTTTAAGTAAACTTTTTATTTGAAAGATACTGCCTGGGTCTTTCAAGTTCTTTCTTTTGCATGTAACGTATAGAGGGTTAAGACTGACAAAACTGTTCAAGAGCTTGATGGTGTTACTAAACTGGGAAAAGGTAAGAATATACCTAAGGTCTTTTATAGAGTTTTACGGGTTCATTTTGGAAGCCTAGCTTGGTGCCCCTGGCATAAGATTGTACCACAATTCCCGAAGAGGGTACAAATCTGCACCTGTACATTTTGGTATGCTAGCTTAAAGTTCACAGTTTAAATCACCCCAGAACTTGAGACTAAAGGTGATTCGAACCCACAAGCAGACAGGAGGGTTACCCTGTCTGTTACCTGTTCACATTACTGCACTCAGAGGTTGGCACTGTAGGAGCAGAGGGCCTGACCTGCTGAGTGTGTTTGTGACAGATTTGGTTGGCAGCAGTGTGGATAAATTTGGTAACACAAGCTTTAATTGCTCAGTGTGTCAGCTTAATACTGTACAGCTCATTTGCAAAACAAGGCAGTGATTTATTTTTAAAAAGAAAACAGAACTATATCATTTTGCTTACAGTGAAGTTCCTATCTGTTTTATATTTTTTTCTAAAGCGCAAGTTAGAGTAGCCATAGTTAGAGAAGAAGATGGCTTCCAACTACAGTGGGTACACTGTAGACTACTTGAGGCAGTTGTGCCAGGAGAGAGGAGTCCTGCACGAGGTGAGAGCCACCAAGCAGAACCTTGTGGGTGCCCTGATGGTAGCAGATGCCCAGAGCATCGAGTCACTGACTGTAACTGTAAGGGACCAAACCTTCAGCATTGAGGGGCCAGCAACCAGTGCAGTGTCCAGATCTGGTGAGGATGACAGCAGGGCCAGTGCCAGCAAAGGGCCACAGCAGCAGCAGGGGAAGGTCACCAGCATTCTGGAAAAAGAAGCAATCAAGCTGCAGACTGAGTTGTGCAGAATGGAGCTGGAGTTTCAGAAGGAGGCTGAACAAGAACGGCAAGAGGCTGAACGAGAATGGGGGGAGGCAGAGTGAGAACAGTGGGAGGTGGACCATGAAGACCGTGAGCACCAGAGGTGACATGAACTGGAGAATTTACGACTCCATCCACCAGCACCAGAGCAGGTAAGTGGCTTGGGTTTAACTGGAACTACAGGAATGGGTTACAAATTGAATTCCAAATTGATAACTGAATTTAAAGAGGGGGAGGATATGGATGCCCTTTTAAATTCCTTTGAAAAAGTTTGTATTCAGGCTAAAATTTCTAGAGGGTCCTGGAGCTTCCAGTTATCTCCACTACTTACAGGGAAAGCTCGGGATGCATTGGGTCAAATGGACAATGAGGACAGTAATGATTACAGCAAACTTAAAGCTGCACTTTTAAAAAAGTTTGATGTAACTGCAGAAACATACAGAGCTAAGTTCCTTAAGCTCAGAAGAAGCCCTGATATGAGCTACGAGGAGCTAGCCATGAAACAATATCAGTTTTTTAAAATGTTGATGGGAAGGAATTGAAGCAAACTCTGTAGATAAATTGAAAATGCTATTTTGTTAGAAAAGTTTTTTTGGGCATGCCCAGCAGAGCTGAAACCTGGCTGGAGGACCGATATCCCAAATCAGTGCAAGAGGCTGCTGAACTCTCAGACCGCTATGCCAAGAGCAGACCTGCTCTGAGAGTGAGTGGTGCAGGTGTGGCAGTGCAGAAAGGGAAAAGCACACTTTCAGGGCAGCTAAAACCCTCACTGTCTCCACCGAAACCAGTTAGCTCCAGGTTTCAAAGAAAAGTGTTCTCTGAGAAAATAAATGAATGTTGGGTTTGTAAAGAAGCTGGGCATATTGCCAGACAGTGTACCAAAAGGGTGAGCAATACACAGAATGGGGCTAGGAAAGAAGTGGGTTGTTTGTGTGTCCTTGGAAGCATGCCTGTGAACATGAAGGAGCACATGCACCCAGTCATGGTGAATGGTGTAGAGACACAAGGGTTAAGGGACACAGGGGCATCCCTGACATTGGTAAAAGGGGATCTGGTAGAGCCTGGTCAGCTTATACCCAATGAATTTGTAACTGTACAAGACTTTACTGGTGAGGAGAAAACATTGCTCCTCGCTAGTGTTCTCCTAGACTGGGGTGAAACAGGAGGAACTGTGCAATAGGTGGCTGTAGCCAAAACTTTAGCAGTTGATGTCATCCTTGACAACAATTTCAAACAGGGGATGGTGTGTGCAGTTACCCGTAGCCAAGTGTCAAGGGAAAATTGTAGTTCCCTGGACCCCACAGAAACCAATGTGGAAATCACTGGGAGGCCAGTTCTCCAGCTTGTGTCTCCTGATATGGAGGCTAATGAAAAGGGAGTAGAAATTTCCCCAGTAGCAGGTAACCACACAGCTACGGAGGGTTATTTCAGAGAGGGAGGGGTGACCCATTGTCAGAGGGTTGGGATGACAATGATCCTGAGTGCCCTGATGCTAGTGCTAGGGACCCTAGTTTAGAGACTGAAAGGGACCTGTCCCATGCCTTGGGAATGTGTAAGGAGTTTGCAGCTGCTTAGAAAAGTGAACCTAGTCTAGAGAAGCTGAGGGCTTGGGCAGACTCTGATGGAGCACACAGAGGTGACAGTAAACATAATGTTTATTGGGTGAATGGACTGATGTATACAAAGGCTGTGAAGACAGAGAGAGGGGTGATAGGCAGGCAGCTTGTCATTCCCCAGGAGTATCATGAGCAGTTGCTCAAGATTGCACCATATTCCCTTGTCTGGTCATCTGGGAATTGCACGCACTATGGAGCGGTTGGCCCAGAATTTCTATTGGCCCAACTTCACCCAGCAGGTGAAGGAGTATTGCAGGTCTTGTCACCGGTGCCAAGAAATAGGGAAGGCAGGTAAGAAAACCCAAGCCACCCTAATTCCATTGCCCATAGTGGAGGAGCCATTCTAGAGGGTGGGAATGGATGTTGTGGGGCCTTTAATTACCCCCAGCTCCTCCGGGACGAAGTTCATCCTGACTGTGGTGGATTATGCCACCCGGTATCCAGAGGCAGTCTCCTTATTCTCACTGAGGAGAGACAAAGTGGCAGATGCCTTACTTGGGATTTTCTCCCTTGCTGGGTCTCCTCAGGAGGTTATCACTGATTGAGGGGGTTCCTTCATGTTGGACTTGATGAAATGTTTGTGGGAGAAGTGTGGGGTGGTGCAGAGGTGCACGACACCTTATCATCCACAAGCCAATGGACTTGTGGAAAGATTTAATGGTACCCTGAAGTCAATGCTCCAAGCGTTTGCTGAACAGCATGGGAAGGACTGGGAGAAATACCTTCCCGACCTGTTGTTTGCATACATGGAGGTGCCCCAAAAGTCAACAGGATTTTCCCCCCTTCAAGCTCTTATATGGACACCAGGTATGTGGGCCCCTAGACTTGATCCAGGAGGACTGGTAAGGCAAGCACGCCACCCAAGGCACTCCCATAGTGGATTACGTCCTTAGGTTTAGGGAAAGGCTGAAGGAGCTTATGGGGACAGCCCAGAGCAATGTGGCAGCTGCCCAACAGAAACAAAAAGTGTTTTATGACCACAGAGCCAGACCTTACATGGTGGGTCAGGAAGTCATGGTCCTTATTCCAGTCTGGAAAGACAAGCTGCAGAATGAGTGGGCAGGACTGTACAAAGTGGTTAGAAAGGTAAATGATGTGAACTATACCATAGGGTTACCTGACAGAAGACAGATAGAAAGGATGTACCATGTCAACATGATGAAGCCATATGCTAGTAGGGCTGACATGGTGTTCGCAGTATGTAGTCCTGGGGAGGGGACAGACGAAGGAGACCCCTTCTGGACTTGCTGGAAGAAAGCAAGTGGGAGTCCTCTGTGGAGGCAGTTAAATTGTCTCCCCAGCTGGCCCCGGACAAAATCCAGGAAGTAAGAGAGGTTCTAGCAAACTTTTCCCCACTGTTTAGCTTCAAGCCTAGACTAACCCCCTTAGCAATGCATGATGTGGAGACAGGGACACAGACGCCCATACGGTGGACAGCATATAGGGTGTCAGAGGCTGTCCAAAAGGATATTAGGAGGGAGGTGGAGGAAATGCTGGATTTAGGGTAATCCAGAGATCCCACAGCCCCTGGGCCTCACCCGTAGTCTTTGTGCCCAAGCCAGATGGCTCTACTTGTTTCTGCGTGGACTATTATGGACTGAATTCAGTCACGAAGTCAGATGCCCACCCAATGCCCCAGGCAGATGAACTCCTGGACAAGTTGGGAAGGGTGACCTACTTTATAACTATCAACCTGACAAAGGGGTATTGGCAGGTAGAATTAATGTACAGAGCTAGAGAGGGGTGGGCCTTTATCACTACGATAGGCTTATTTGAATTTAAAGTAATGCCTTTCGGAATGAAGAACGCCCCGGACACTTTCCAAAGGTTGGTGAACCAGGTGTTAAATGGTGCTGAAGAGTATGCCGTAGCATACCTGGATGACATTGCCATCTTTAGTGCCAGCTGGGAGGAACACCTGTCCCACCTTAGGAAAGTGCTGGGCAGGATACGGAGGGCCAGGCTCACTGTCAAAACTGAGAAGTGCCAGGTGGCCATGGCTGAAGTGGCATACCTCGGGCATGTTGTAGGCTGGGGACAGCTCCGTCCTAACCAAGTAAAAATAGAGGTGATCAAGGCATGGCCCAGACCAGAAATGCAGAAGCAGGTCAGGAGTTTTCTAGGGACAGTGGGGTACTATAGGAAATTTTTACCCAATTACAGTGCCCTGGCTGCTCCACTATCTGACATGGTAAAGAAAAAGATGCCTAAAAAAATTACCTGGGAACCAGCCTGTGAAAAAGCCTTTACCAGACTGAAGGAGGCACTGTGCAGTGCTCCTGTATTGACAAGTTCTGACTATAGCAAACCCTTTATAGTTTGGACCGATGCCTCAGACATGGGTATTGGGGCAGTACTGTCAGACATCCAACCAAGGGAAAGATCACCCTGTAGTGTACCTGAGTAAAAAATTACTTCCCAGGGAGCAGGCATACTCTACTGGGGAAAAAAGAGTGTCTTGCCATAGTGTGGGCCCTAAAGAAGTTAGAGCAATACTTTCACGGGCAGCATTTTGAGGTACAAACGGACCACAACCCCCTGGTTTGGCTGACACAAATGGGAAAAACTAATGGTAGACTATTAAGATGGAATCTTGCCTTGCAAAGGTATGACATGATGATCTTACATAGGGCTGGAGCAACCAATCAGAACGCAGATGGCTTATCACGTCTGTATGAGGAGTGAACTGACTTGAGAAGCTCATCCCATGCAGGGGACAGAGCCCCCAAATTCAGTTTAGGTGAGGAGGATTGTGACGCTTGGCCAGCTGGTTATGATTGTTCTATGATATTTGTAATATATAATGTGGTATGTGGGTGTCTCACATGAGACATCCTGTGCTATGAGTGCCCCCAGGTCAGTGAAGTGACAAGTGACCTGAAACCAGGAGGTAATTAAAAGACTAGAGAGACTTAACTAAGGGTCTCCTGTTTTCCTGGCTTAATTAAAACTGACCCAGCTGCCAGGACATAGGGCTTGTAAACTTTTATGATGTCTTAGAGGAAAAACATGTTATACCAAAATGGTGTGAAAAGTTGTAAAATGTTTGACCTGCCTTGGGAACAGGAAGCCACACAAGATCAAAGGAAAGGCTTGATTAAAGACTGTCATAATTTGGAAAATTAGTTTTTGCTGAGGTCACAGTATTTAAAATATCTCCTGACAAAAAGATCCTTGTTTGTATATTTTTTATATTCTAAAAGAGGAGCTAGATGACATCATAGAAGGGGTGTGTGAGAGAGACACAGTTTAACTGGAACTTGTGTCTGATCTTTGTGACATATCTTTTTGGACTCTTAAGAAACAAGATCTAACTTAAGCACTGTAAAGAGGTAATACATTAGATAGAAAAAGTCTAATTGTATTGTGGTAGTTTATGTTTTGTACTTTTTCCTTGTTTTTCTTTATGTGATTGTATGCTCTTTGATATATTGTTCTGTGTTTAAATTTAACATATTTTTATCCATTTTTAAGAAAACCTTTTATTTCAAAGATACTGCCTGGGTCTTCCAAGTTCTTTCTTTTGCATGTGACGTATAGAGGGTTAAGACTGACAAAACTGTTCAAGAGCTTGATGGTGTTACTAAACTGGGAAAAGATAAGAATATACCTAAGGTCTTTTATAGCATTTTAAGGGTTCATTTTTGGAAGCCTGGCTTGGTGCCCCCTGGCATAAGATTATTCCGCAATCCCAGAAGAGGGTATGAATCTGCACCTGTACATTTGGGTACGCAAGCATAAGGTTCACAGTTTGAATCCCCCCAGAACTTGAGACTAAAGGTTATTCAGACCCACAAGCAGACAGGAGGGTTACCCAGTCTGTTACCTGTTCACATTACTGTGCTCAGAGGTTGGCACTGTTGGAGCAGAGGGCCTGACCTGCTGTATGCATTTGTGACAAACTGCACTCACTCTAATGAGAGAACGGTGACCAGTGGAGTGCTGCAGGGCTCAGTAATGAGACCAGTCCTTCCATGTCTTCATAACTGACATTGCAGAAGAACTGGAAGGAAACATATGCCTTTTTGTAGATGACACCAAACTCTGTAATAGTGTGGACACTCAAAAGGGTGTGGAGAGAATGCATAGGGACCTTGGGAAACTCAAAGAGTGGTCAAGAGCATGGAAGTTGGAGTTCAATGCCAAAAAGTGCAAAATCATGCACCTAGTGCATAGGAACCCAGGAGCTGGGGGGAGGTACTGACAGGCAACAGGTAGGAAATGGATCTTGGGGTTATCATGCCTTCATTCTCAAGGCTGATGATCCTAAAGTGCTAGGGCAGTGTGACAAAGCAGTGGGTAGTGCCAGTGGGATGCTGGGATGCATAGGGAGAGATCTCCAGCAGAAGGAGGGGGGTGGCATCACCACTGTATCGCTCACTTGTGAGACCCCACATGGAGTATCATGTCCAGTTCTGGCGGCTGCACCTCAGAAAGGACACAGACAGTGTGGAGGCAGTTCAGAGGAGGGTAACTAAAATGGTGCAAGAGTTACACCAAAAGCTGTATGAGAAAAAACTGAGGGAATCTCAAAACATTCAACCTGGAGGAGAGTGAGGGGGGAATGATAGTGACCTACAAGTACCTCATGGGGGTAAATGGGGTACAAGAGAGGAGTCTCTTCCAAATGAGAAAGTGCACTAGGACCAGAGAGCACTGATGAAGCTGGGGATAAGAAGTATGTGAAGAAGTACTGCTTCACTGACATAGTGGTGGACGCTGGGAACAGACTTGCAGTGGAAGTGGTGGAGTCAAAAACAGTAGGGGGCTTCAAGCGTGCATGGGATAGATATAAGGGAAAATTAGTAAATAGGCAGGGAGGTGGGTGGGTCACCAGAGGCCAGTTAGGGTCTGCAGAGACAGACATGGTAGGGACTATCTGGGCTGACTGTGTGGCCCAAGTGGTCATTTTCTGCTGACACATTCTTTGTTTCTATGTTTCTAAGGTTCTTTCTATGCAAATGACCTTCTGATCCTGCTAGACCAAGCCTCTGCCTCTATCCATCCCCTGATGGACTTTCTAAACTATTTTTTAGAGGTATCAGGTCTCTGCAGCAACCAGGCCAAGGTGGAACTGCTTCACCTCAACCGTTTGTGCAACACCCTTGCTTTTACTGCATTTAGACCCCGATGGGCACCCAAATGCCATCACCTATCTCGTCATCAAGATTATTAGCTCATCAAACTGTGTAAATGAAACTTTGCCCCACTGCTGGTGGAACTGAGGGAGGAATACAAGAGGTGGAAACCTCTGCAGTTCCCCATGGCAAGCAAAGTTGAAGCAATTAAGCTGGCAGTGGGCCCAATCTCTTCCACCTTCTCTCATATACCAACCTGCATCTCCAGTGGCTAGTTTGACCATATGGACAAGCTGGTGGGCAGCTTCTCGTAGGAGGGCAACCAACCACATTATCGCCATAAGAAACTTATAGGGGCTTCCACGGTTCAAATGTTACTACTGGGAATTTTGGGTGGCCCAAACAACCCACTGATTCTTCAGCGCAAGTCAGACTCACCCTTGTGGTTGAAAATAGAAGCTAACTTGCTGGGAAGGTCCTCCCTGACTATTTGTCTCTATATCTTGATTTACAAGCTGATAAATACACATTTGACCATACGCACCTTTATACAAACTTGGATGTAGTTGGAGAGATGGTTAAACAGAATGAGTTCACTCAGAGCTCACCCCCATCTGGGACAAACAGAAATGCAAATCAGAGACAAAACTCTATCTTGGTCCCACTGGAAACTTAAGAGGATCATCACAGTGTCAGATCTCCTCTTTCACTACCAAGGGGCAATGGACTCTTCCAGGGCTTGCAGGTCTGTTAAGGCATATTTAAGACAGAATTCTGGTACTTCCTGCACCTTAGACATGCTGTAGCCCCCATACTCAAGAAGCTCAATGATACCCTAACCCTTCTGGTCCAACACCTCTTGCTTCATTAGATAACCTGTCAAAGAGGTAGGGCAGGTGTCAGCTACTCTAGGTCCCTGATCAAACTTCTCATTCCAACCACACCTGGGCCACAGCTATAGGGCGCCCAATCCTAGACAAAGAATGGAAATCATGTTGGAAGTCTGCACATGCTACGCTTCCAGACTTCCACAGCAAACTCATGCAGAACAAGATATTAAATCTCTAGTACTGTACACTGGTAGCATTCTGTGCAGCCCATCTCCTTCCAAAGAGCAACTGTTGGAGGTGTGGTGAGTCAGGTGGGGAACTATTTCATGTACTCTGGCAGTGTTTAACATTCAGATATTACTGATATCAGATTTATAGTGTATAGTGAGGCTTTGTTCTGCATAGAAATCCATGCCGGCTGAAAACCTTGTAACACAGTTCAAAGGTCATGGAACACACCTGTACTCTGCTGTGGTACAATAAGGTTCCAGCTGTTTTCTTAATTGCACAAGCCACATGTAAAACTTAACAGAAAACCGTCACATGCACATCACTAAGCTCAAAGAGAACGTAAACTGTCACAATGGCAGCAGAGATATTCTAGAAAGCATTGGGCGAGCCCTAAATGTTTATGGAAGAACACTATAAACAAACCCTAAAAAGCCTGGTAAATGGGCCAGCCCAGTGGTGCTGAGGCTGAGGCGCTGGATGCCATACCTCGTGCTATGCTGGCAACCCCGGTTCGGGAACAAGCCTGGGTCATCAGGGGTCAGCCAGGGGAGTGGAGGGGAGGAGTTGGATTCAGCAGTCTCAAGGCAGCTCTCCTCTCCCGGGGAGGGATCTCACCACTCCCACCATATGGCTGCCCCAGGTGGAGGCCTGAGGGTAGCGCAGGTCAGGAGTGACACATAAAAGGTTGGGTGCTGCAGGACCACAGCGTGTGTGCCTCCACATGTGCTTGTGTGGCCACAGCAGGGATGGGGAGAGATACTGAGCTGGCATGTTCCATGACGATCCCAGCGGACAGCCAGGACCAGGTGTGAAACACACCCCACCCACCCCCGAGGAAGAGGGGATGGAGCTGCCTGACAGCTCCCCAGAAAAACTGGGAAAAAAATCTAAAAAAAAAAACAAAAACTGGTAAATAACTTAAAAGTCATCACTTCATATTTCAATGACTTTAATTTAAATTGGACCAAAGCTCAACAGTAAAACAACACAGTAAATGGCATTTTTTTATGATTCTTTGGGACACTATACACTATAAAAAATGCTGGATGGGCAACTGTACACAACCAGCCTGAGCTGCCACCTCAGGGCTCTGTCTCCTTAGGACCTCTCAAACTTCATTCTCAAGGTTTCAAGGAATCAGAACCCCCTCTGTGAGACCACAGGCTTGTTGTGCACAGTTGCCCATCCAGTATTCTCTATGTAGCCTGATTAGCACTGTGCCAAACCAACCTATCCCCAGCTCTCCCACTGTTCTCCTACTGGGGTCTAAGAAGGATTCCCCTTATCTTACCCAGGCAGAACTAATGTGTGCACTGATGGCCAGTGTTGAGGCAAAGTGCCTCCTGCTGTTTTGATTGTGCACTCCTGAAATTCCCACACTTCAGGAGTTCACCGCTAGTTTGTCCCAACTTGCCCAATTTGAACGCTTTTCCCACCTGGCCACCAGCTCAATGCAACAGTATCAGAATACCTGGGCACCATTCCTTACTACCTAGAGATCACTGCTAGTAGCTTCCCTACTCCTCCCCCCCCCACTGCCAGAGACAGTGATAGGTTGATTTTATTCTAGCTACAGCTCTAGAAGTCTTCAGTGCCAGGCAACCCAGAGTTTGACTTATCTGTCCAACACTAAACATGCACTGTTTTATCTTGGCCCTGTCCCCAAGATATCCTGGAACCACCATTATGGTTATGTATGTAGTTATGTTCTCATCTTGGTTAGGAGAGCGTTCCCTCCCCTCAGACATACATAACCTCTTGGCAATGTTTACTTCAGCCTCATCCACACTGTGCTATGTGTGGGGCAACCCTGGGCCTGCAGTATTATTATAAATTGTATTATGGTATGATGTGCTATCCTGAATTTACTGATACATTTATGCAATGCTGATGTGATATTCATTATCCAGGTATTGTATGCTCAGATGTATTATTTCTGAAAATCTTCAATAAAAAGATAACAAAGGGACAGGCAGTGAACATCCTATATTTGGATTTCAGCACAGCCTTTGATTTAATGTCACATAGACAACTAGTAAAGACATTTGGTGACTTAGGGGTGGGGAAGGCTTAACCAGTTGGACTGAAAACTGGTTGAGTGGAAAGATCCAAAATTTAGTACTAAAAGGCAAAAACTCCTGGGTCAAGTGAGTGTCAAGCAGTGTCTCACAGGGGTTGGTCACGGGGCAAGTACTCTTCAATTTGCTTATCTGTGACATTGGCATAGTTATCAGAACAAAATGTGTCTCTTTGCAGATGACACTAAAATACTGCATGTGACATCAACGAAAGGGCTCAAGGCATTTAGAGGGACATGTAGAGGGATCTGGAGAAAATAGAAAAGTGGTCAAAAATCAACCAGCTTAAATTCAATGTCAGAAATTGCAAGGTCATGCTTATGGGAAAGAAGAAATGGAACACGAATTACTGGATGGGGGTCAGGTGGACCAGATCACAGAGGAAATGGACCTTGGGGTTGTCATAACTGACAGCCCATAACCACTGGCTCATACAATAAGACATATGGAAAGGTCAAGGAGGATTCTGGGTGCATAGTTAGGGCCTTCTCCAGGAGGAAAAAAGAGGTGATCTTGCCCCTTTACAGATCATTGGTGAGGCTGCATCTTTAGTACGGCATGCAGTTCTGATTCCTTACCAGAAAAATTAATAAAGAGTACATGGAGTCAATCCAGAGGATAGTAACCAAAAATTATACATGGGCAACAGGGGGACATACATGAGGAATGACTAACTAGCCTCAGCATATATTTTCTGGAGGCCAGAAAGGAGAGGGAACATAATACATATAAGTGGTTACCATACAGACAGTTGCAGAATTCAAGAGAGGGTGGGATAGACATAAAACATAGAAATATAGATATTGTCAGCATAAAGCCCTTTAGGCCATTCAGTCTGCCCTTTGCCCTGCCTACCCCATCAGCACTGACTGTAGCTGGTCATACGTGTCACTCCCTCGGTGACGCATCAGTTCATCCCAGTCTATGTGCTTTGTGACAATTTACACTGGGCTATTAGCTCTTGCTTCATTTACCTCCCTGTACAATTCATTCCTGAATTGCACTGCCTGGAGTTAATTTTATCAAATTTATGCGAGGGTCAAATTGTCCAGGAATGATTTGTACAGGGGGCTGAGTGATGCCTGAGCTAATAGTATGGCATGAGTCTTGGGTCAAGTCGACGTGTAGCCCACTTCTTCCCATGTTACTCTCCCTTATATGCCCCGTGCCTATCACATGCATTCTTGAAGCTCCCTATAGCCTTTTCCCCCACTACCTCCTCTGGCAGGCTGCTCCAGTCATCCACCATCCTGTCCATGTAGAAGTATTTTCTCACATCTCTCTTAAACCTCCCCCCCTCTTAGCTGCATGCCCCTTTGTTCTAGTGCCTTCCTTTCTCTGAAATATATGGTCCACATGCACCTTGTTCACTCCTGTGAGATACTTGTTGGTTTCAGTCATGTCCCCTGTCACTCCTTTCTTCCATGGAGTACATGTTGAGCTCCTACAGTCTTTCCTCATGTGGCTGCTTGTGCAACCCCCTCACATTTTGGTTGCACTCCTCTGTACTGCCTCCACACTTTCAATGTCTTTGTGGAGGTGCAGCCTCCAGAATTGGACACAGTACTCCAGGTGGGGCCTCACCAGTGAGCGATACAATGGCAGCACCACCTTACTCATCCTGATAGAAATGGTGGATGATCCCACTACACAAAAGTGGGAATAGGGAGGTGGCAGGAAACTACAGACCTGTAAGCCTGACCTTTGTGGTGGATAAGGTTATGGAAACACTACTTAAAGAAAGGATTGGGAATACCTTAATGCCAGTGGATTGCAGGATCCAGAGCAACATGGGTTCACAGGGGGAAGATCTTGCCAAACAAACCTGATAGAGTTATTTAACTAGGTTACCAGGGAGATGGATGAGGGAGGAGTGGTGAATGTGGTCACCTGTATTTTAGTAAGGCCTTTGACACCGTTCCACACAGAAGACTGGTAAACAAGCTGGGCAGCCTGGGAGTTGGTCCAAGGATAGTAAAATGGGTACAAATTTGGCTAAGTAACAGAACTCAGAGGGTGGTGTTGAATGGAGTTCACTCAGAAGTAGTAAGGTGGACAGCGGGATGCTCCAGGGATCGGTACTGTGATCAGTCTTCTTAAATGTCTTTATTAGCGACATTGCACAGGGGATGGAAGGAAAGGTATGCCTGTTCACAGATGACATAAAAATCTGTAACAGAGTGGATACACCCAGGAGGTGGAAAAAATGAGGGAAGATCTGAAAAAGCTGGAAGACTGGTCAAGGTTTGGGCAACTGGGTTTCAATGCCAAAACATGCAGAATTATGCACATGGGGCACAAAAACCCAAGGATAGTATACCATTTGTGGGGGTGTTTAACAACCACAGAACAGGAAAGGGATCCGGAGGTCATCATATCTGATGACCTGAATGTAGCACAGTAGTGTAATAAGGCCGTGGGAAATTCTAGTTGAATGCTAGGGTGCATAGGGAGGGTTATCACCAGCAGAAAGAGGGAGGTAGTGTTACCCCTGTATAGATCAATCATGAGAACCACCTGGAGTACTATGTCAATTCAATTACATGTTTATTGTGTAGCAACAAAGCTATTACAATTGAATTAGACAACTCAAAAATAAAATAAAAATAAAATATGACTTACAAAACATAGAAAGAGTAAATTCATAAAAACAGCAAGTACAGACTTAATAGCTATTATTGCACTTCAAAAGAATGTTCCACCTAGAATTTCAAGTTAATTAATAAAAAAGAGAATGTTATACTTAGTGACAGACCATCATTCTTTGCTTTACTCTGCTAATAGCATGGAAATACCTAGCAGTTTCTCTGTTGTAATATAATCTTCTGTATGTACACAGTAATAATGATTGATAGAGTTTCTTTATCCATTTGATACATAGTATCTAATAGTTGTCCCAGCCAGTACATTCTTTCTTTTATATAATATGTACAATCCCAGAGTACATGTATTAAGTCCTCTTGGCCACCTGCCGAGCAATCACATTAATCCGACAAGTTTCTATATTTATTATATCTGCATTGTAAGACATTGCTCGGAAATTGTTCAAATTTATATTTTAGGAATGCAGATCTTAAATTTGTGTCAGTCAGGATATCCAGATAATATTTATGTCCGAAAGCAAAATTGTACTTGCTAAACCATTTAGAATGGTGTGCATCATTTATTATCTTTAGATCCTGGCTATTCCAGTAATTCCCCACTTTCCTCTTAATATACTTTTTTACTGTAGACTAAGAGTAATTCCTCTGTTCACAGTGTATTTCAGAGTAATAATTTTATATTTTTGCAGCATTTCTATAAGCCTGGAGTATCAAAAAGTGCCCTTATATCCTAAATTGTACCAGCGTTCTTTTTCTCTTAAACATTGTCTAATTAGAAAATTTTCTGGGGATCTAGTAATCTTTATCCAATAATTCAATTTCCTAATATCAAGATGAGCGCTAATATTTGTTAATCTCAGTTCAGCCCTAATATAGGCTGAAGGGCAAGAATGTCCCAGTTTTATTATATATCTTAGGGGTTTATACAAAGGGGACATCAAGATCTTCAGTTTACTTTCATTCAAATCCCAGACTTCTGCTGCATATAAGAGCTGAAAATTCAATTTTGCTTCTATGATTTGTAAGAACAGTTTAACCGAACACCCTCCATATTTATGATTAAATCTAGTTCAGTTACAATCTTTTTATGTTTCTCTAGCAGAACTTTATGCTGAGAGTTCCACTTGCAGTTTGCATCAAATTCAAGCCCTACGTACGTATAACAGTGTGTAGCCTCCAGTTTGTGGTCTCCTACTTTCCATATGCCTGTTTGTTTTCTATCCCCAAAAATAAGAATTTGTGTTTTGTTTTTTGTTAATATTAAGTTTCAAATTGAGTGAAAGACTATAAATATAATTTAACTTTGCTTGCAAACCTTTTTTAGTAAGTGAAAAAAAGCAACATGTCATCGGCATATGCAAGTAAAAGACAAAGTACTGCATTCATTTTAGGTGAGTCCAAAATCAAATTTTCCATATGTTTTAGCATGTTATCTAAAGAGTAAACAAGAGGGGTGCCAGAACGCAACCCTGGGTCACACCCTTATTTATCTTAAATGAGGCAGATAGATTACCTTCAGCCCCCAATCTTATTCTCGCCCAATTGTTACTGTACAAGCTGGCAATTAAATGTACTAGGTCTTTATCGATACCTCGAGCCACAAGTAGAGTCCAAAGTATATTCCTTGAGATAGAATCGAAAGCAGAGGAATAATCGATAAAGACCGAGTATGTCTTTTGACTGTGTAACCTCACATATTTTTCCAACAGATGTTGCAAAATAAAGATGTTATCGATAGAAGAGTAATTGCTTCTAAAACCAGCTTGATATTTAGATATTCCACCTGTTTTTTCTACTTGAACTTTCAATCTTTCCAGAATTATTTTTGAAAACAGTTTCAAACTTACATCTAGAAGGCTAATAGGTTGATAAAGGTCCAGATACATTAGACTTCCTTTTTTATGAATGGGAATAATATTAGCCACTTTCCATGATGTAGGAAAGGTCTTATAAATAATACACTTGTTAAAGTAAACTGTTAAAATTCTTGTCCAGAACATGGGGAGAGCGAGATAAACTTCAGCAGAAATACCGTTAGGACCAGGTGCCTTCTTTTTTCTCTAAGGTAGAAATAGTTCCCAAGACTTCTATTGAAGTGATAGTCTCTATCATATGGGTATCATCTTTTCGAGGTCCCTGTTCAATATCTGCATTCTCATCAAAAAATATACTCATAAAAAAATCTACCCACTGTGATTCAGAAATATAGGTATCTGTAACTACCTTATGGGAATTAGTGCCTTTAGAGACTAAAAGCCAAAATCCTTTCATATCATTTGCTGACACAACACGTAACATCTTTTCCCACTGTTTTTTATAAAAGGCATTTTTTTTAATTGCCACTTTATAAGATCTTTGTTCTTTATTTAGGTTTATAAAAATTTCTTTTGAAGGTGTCTTTCTATAAAGTTTATATAATTTCCTAATTTTAGTTTCAAACATTTTACATTCACTATCAAACCACCTAACTTGATTATGTCTAATATTATTACTTATTGGGCATGCCAACTTTTGTTTAATTTGTGCAAATAAATCATTTATGTGTTCTGAAATTTGTGAAGGATGCATTATGTAGATGTCATTAACATTTGTATTCAATGGCCGGGATATTCAAACTGCGCCAGGCTGTGGCGCAAGCCTGGGAGCAGCTCAACTTTGTTGCGCAGGGGTGTGGCCTGGGTGATATTAAACGGAGCTGCGCTATGGTGCAGCAGCTTTGAATATCACACCCTGGCTACCCCCACTGTGCATGGCACATTGGCACTGTGCCAGTGCAAGTGGCCAGAGTGGAGCATGGAGATGCGCTGGCACAAATGCCATTGCGCCATGCACAGCATATGCGATATTCAAAAGGGGACATGCAAATGGGACCATAATATATGCAAGTCACACAGGAGGCCATTTGCACCTCATTACAGCCCCATTTGCATGCCATTAGCATGCAGGTGCACTGATCCCCAATGACTTGCGCCTGGCGCCCTGCCAGGCAGCAGCCATCGGGGACCGACGCTCCCTGCAGCCCGATCGCGGGCATTCCTGTAATATAAAAAAAAATGTCCAATATCCCTGGTGGTCCAGTGGACCACACTGAGCCCGATCATGGGCATCATTAATGGAAACTCCCCCCAAATCCAATGCCCCTGGTGGTCTAGTGGACCCCACCCGCCCACTGAGCCCCACCGGCCTGCTCCCTCCATCAGCTGGCGGGTGGCAGCACCTACCCGCCTGCTGACTGACAGCTCGGTAGGGCTGCACACCATTGGTTCACAGCATGAGCCAATGGGCATGCAACCATACCGTCACTACTCCAGTCCAGATATGAATTAATTCATTCACATATCTGGACTGGCAGTACCGGTATCGGCTGCATGCCATTGGCTCATGCTGTGAACCATCGAGGTGCAGCCCTACCTACTGTCAGTCGGTGGGCAGCGCCGCCAGCAGGCGGTGGGGTGCTGCCGCCACTGGCCTGATGGAGGGAGCAGTGCAGGGGCCCAGTGGCGGTGGGGTGGGGGTCCACTAGACTACCAGGGATATTGGACTTGGGGTTCTATTAATGATGCCTGCAATCAGGCTCAGTGTGGTCCATTGGAACACCAGGGATATTGGACTTGGGGGGTTCCATTAATGATGCCCTCGATCTGGCTCAGTGCGGTCCACTGGACCACCAGGGATATTGGACTTGGGGGCTATAGTGATGCCCGTGATGGGGCATGGGGGTGCTGCCAGGTGTGGCAGGAACTCGGGTGGCCACCCACAGGTGGCAGCTGCTGTGTTGCGCCCTGCAGTGCGGCAGCTCACCTGTGGGTGGCCATCACTTGTTCCTTTTTTTTTGGGGGGGTGTAACTTTGTGTAGGCACAGGTAGGGGTTGCACATGCATGACTCTGCACATCCTAGGCTGAATATCGGGCTGTGCAGGTTATGCATGGGCACGCCCCCCATCTGTGCCTGCATACATTACTGATGCGCTCCAGCACATCGGGATTTGTGAGGCGCACTTTTCCCTTTTGAATATCGCACTGGGACACATCAGTGGGTTGTGCATGGCACAACACTGATGCGCCATGTGCAACCCTTTTGAATATCTGGGCCAATGGAGACATATCAATTAGGGGGAAAATAACCTCTTCAGCATTATTATATCACCTAATTTTATTTGCTCTAATTTCAGAAAATTGGAGAGGGTCAATATTAGGCAAATCTACTTCTTGTAAGGCAGCATGTTCCAGAATCAGAGGAAAATGATCACTCTGAGATCTAATTTCTACCTTTAGGCTACACCAAAGGTCTGTGGTGCCTGACCATAGTGCCAGATCAATCGTTGAGGCACTTCTTGTTGAGATACAAGTGAATTCTCCCTCCTCATCACCTTTTACTCTACCATTCAAAGGGTAGAGGTCAAAATGTTCCATAATATCATTAAGCTGTTTCCCATGGATATTAATTTTGTTATCTTTAGTTGATCTCAATTTCCAATTATCTTCCTTAATCTATACTGTAGGATCAAACACAAGTGTAGATTTATCCATTATACCATCAAATTTACCTGTGCCAGCATTAAAATCACCTGTGATGATTATCTCAGTTTGTGGAAAAACACTGGAGGCGTATAACCACGTACCCATAAATAGCTGTTATTTTTTGTTCTCAGGTGCAGCACAATAAAATTATCATTAACTTGCTATGAGTGAACATTTATAAAACTCCCAATTTTAAACATTACAATCAACCCATCAAAGTATCTACTGGCCCCAGACAATTTCTTCCCTGGTGACTGAAAGCAATCATAACCATTTAAACTAATTAAATCCAACTCCTTATGCCGTGTTTCTTGAAGGCTTAATAAATCAAAGCCCATGAAATAATTTCTCAAACCCGGGTCACCAATTTTGACATTCCAGCCTGTAACATTTATTTATTTATTTGCCTTTGGTAACTGGGTAAGCACACTAGACAATACTGCCTATTTTTAGGCATGACCCGGGAGAGTACAAATCAAAATACAAGGAGTAGTAAAACATTGCAGTCACACGTACAAATTACAGAGGTGCGGGTTACATAGCACATAGGAGGATTATACAGTCATACAATATAAGGTACCAAACAGGCCATAAAATAGCAGGAGTAAGTAAATGTGCAGGAGAGCATTTTAGGCTAGGTCAAGCTAGGAGGCAAGTAACAAACCTACAGTAAGAGCTTAAAGATGGTGAAAAAGGGCAGGAAGAGAGGCACAGTTAAAGAAGTTATAAGTGCAAAGAAGAGTTAGTGACCACAAACTATATGGTTAGGGGCATTTGCAAGTGTCTTGGGTAGTGAGGTGAATGTAAAGGGCCTTCCTGAAAACAAGGTGGGATTTGGCACATCTGATGCCAAGAGGTAGAGAGTTCCAGAATTTGGGGACGAAAGTGGAGAATGCAAGTTCACCCATCCTAGTGAAACATTTGGGAACAGAGAATAGAACTCAAGTTGAGGACTTGAGAGAGTGGGGCAGTCAGCAGGGTTGAGCATAGCAGCTAGGGGAGAGGGAAAAGAAGAACGAATTATGTTGTCAGTTAGGCAACCAATAGAATAGGATCGATGGGAAGAAGGGAACAACCAGCGAAGATCAGAGTACAATGTGCAGTGATGCTTATGGCAGTGAGCAGACAGAGTGAATCTACAAATATTGTTGTAGGCCACATCCCATGTTTGAAGGATATTAGCCTGTGCCATTGCGAAGACTGGTAGAGCGTAGGAAATGCCGGGGAGCAGTAGACCTTGGGCAACAGAGATCCTGGCAGCAGGGGTCAAGAAATGCCAGATCCGGTAAGCCAGTCCAGTTTTAGAGTTCACGGACTTGCAGGATGCATTGACATGCAGAGAGAAACTAAGAAATGGATCCAGTGTGACCCCCAGATATTTGAGAGAGTGGGTGACATCTGCCGGGAAGCCATCAAGGCATGATACCTGGAGGGACAGGGGGAGGCATCAAGTTTCTGACAGGATCCAAAGAGCATAACCTGGGTCTTGGCCACGTTCAGCAGCAAGCGGTGGGAGGTAAGCCACTTTTGGATTTGATGCAGGTCAAAAGAGAGGCGGGAGTTTATTTCTTTGATTGAGCTGGAGGAGACATAAAGTACCAAATCATCGGCGTAAGATAAGGAATGACAGTGGGTTGGCATGGTAGGAAGATTATTTATGAACAAAGAAAATAGCAGGGGCCCAAAAATGGAACCTTGTGGGATGCCAGAACATAGTGGAGCAGGGGCAGAGAGAACTTTCTGGTAAGTAACAGACTGGGAGAGGTTGAGCAGATAGCTAGAAAACCAGGCAATGGTAGACTGGGAAGCACCAAGTGAACCTAGTTTGATGTAAGAACAGGGGGTGGTTGACTGAGTCAAAGGCCCTAGACATGTCAATAAAAATGGCCCCAGTAAGATGGCCTCTGTCCATGTTTGTTCGGATGTCCCTAGTGAATTGTAATAGGGCTGTCGTAGTGCTATGGCCCTTCCTAAAGCCGTGCTGAGCAGGGGATTGCTGGTTAGAGCTGGCTATATAGTCGGCCACCTGATGATGGATGAGCTTCTCCAGAAGTTTACTGACGGTCAGTAGGAGAGCGATGGGGCAGTAATTCATTGGGTTTTAGGATCCCCCTTCTTGAGGATGGGGATAACCCTGGCCTTTTTCCACAAGAGAGGCATGGACCCAGAGCTGAAGGAGAGGTTGAACAAGTGTGTAATAGGGGTGGCAAGAAGGGATGAACCTAACTTGAGGATTCTAGGTTCCAGCCCATCAGGGCCTGTGCTCCCACGAGGGGACATCTTGTTGAGGACAAGTAACATGTCCATCCTAGTGACCTGGCAGAGGACCAAGGGGGGATGGGTCAAGTGGGGGCCAGGGTTGGCAGGATCGACATGGGTGGGTAAGTCACTGGTGGGTTGTGGGGGGAGGTGAAGAGAGAGTTGAAATTGTTAGCAATTGTGTAGGGGTTGTTGCAGGAGACGCTGTCTATTAGCATGTCTCTCGGGTTTGTGAGGAACTACGGCCCATTATATGGTTTATTTGTGCCCAGTACCTTTTGGGGTCGCTAGAGGAGGACTGGAGGAGTGCTCTATAATAGTTACTTTTAGCAACATGGATCTCTTTCTTACATGAGTTTCGCAGGGTTTGATAAGCGACAAAATCAGAATGCAGTGAGGATGCTTTCCATCTGGTCCAGAGCTTATCCCACAACTTAAGCTGGTGAAGAAGTGGTCAAGTTAGCCATTTGGTGGGCTTTCCCCATACCCTGTGCCAAATGGATGGAATGTGCTTGGTCTACAGAGAGTGGAGAGTGTTGGTGAAGTAATCGACAGCAAAGTCAATGTTGTCCGTGGTATATATATGGGGGCCCAGTCAACATACCAAAGATCAGTAAGAAAAGCTGTGGTGTTGAGGGCAGAGAAGTCAGACATGTTGATGATTTTGGGTGGGTACGAGGGGGGCAGGTGTCCTAGATACAGGTAACAGGTGAATGGTCACTAATAGAGTCTGGTAGCATGGTGACAGAGGATATCCTATCTGGTCTATTTGTGAGAATCCAGTCAAGGAGTGTGTGATTATTTCCATCACTGGAGTGTCTTGTAGGCTCTGTGACTAGCTGGGAAAGGTTAGCCTTGCTAATATTGGAGTCAAGGAAAGGTGAGGTAGGTCTGAGCCAGTCCTGATTGAAGTCACCAAGGCATATCACTTCATTGTTTTTGGTGACTGGGGGTAGAAATGACAGGAATTCCTAGAGCACTAGTTTGCAGGAAACAGGGGGCAAGTAGGCACAGACAATGTGAAGTTTCTTGGATTCTCCCAACAGAAGTAGTGCATGAAGTACCTCATAGGACATAAATGAAGGGCAAGGCATTAAGGTTAGGTTTAGGTGGGTTTTGGTGAATAGTGCTAGGTCACCACCCCTTCTGGATGAGGGCCGATCAACCCTGAGTATGTTATAACCGGAGAGGGTACACAGAGTGTCAGGATGAGAAGGCTTGAACCAGGATTCGGTAATAGCAAGGAGATCAGGCCCATGGGTGGCAGTCCATGCTACTAGCTCCACGTGATTTGCCAACAGGCTTTTTATATTTAGGTGGCAAATCTTTAGATCACTAGAGTGTGGTCTGGCTGGGGAATCGTCCAGACTGTGAGAGGACACAGTTGTCATAGGACCAGAGTTAGGCTCCACGTCACCTGATAGCGCTAAGGAGAGGAACACAGCCCAGGTAGCAGTGATTGAGAAGTTAAAAAAGGTCTTAGCATAAGTGTGGCATTTGGGGCATATTAGGATTCTAATGAGGTGGAAAATCAGTTTAGGGCTATGAAGCAGAACAGGGCCCACGGGCCAACGAGGAAGAGGTGGCAGATTGGAAAAAGTAAAATCCCCTGGATTGGTAACAGGGGCTGTGGGAGCAACAGGAAGAGAGGTAAAATATTCCAGAGCAATAATGGAGCAGAAGGGTAGCTGTAGTATTATTAAGAAAAGGGGAGGTTGCATGATGTCGAATGGGGAATAAGCTTCCAAAGAGTAAGGACAGGGCAGCGGTCTCAGTAGCACAAAGTAGACAACAGTAGTCATTTGGAGCAGAGCTACAGAGAATGTATCCTATTTCTTTAATTATGTAGGCCAGTCAAAGACAACTGAGGGTGGAGCAAAGGAGTATTTAATAATAGGAAGTGGGGGAGGTGGGGCGGGTGAAAAAATCCAAGCCCAAGAAAGAGCGAGGAAGGACCGCAGTCCTTATAACATTAATTATACAGAGTCAGTTCAGGTTCAGCACTAGAAAAAGGCGCCAAGTTCAAAACGCTCTGCTCTGTGCACAGGGAGATCATCCTAGTCCATACCTGCAACTTTGATTTTGGTGGTAGTGGCAGTCAGAGATGGGGCTGGGAAAGGTACAGAAACACTAGCCCTCGGACCCTGAAAGAGAGAGAGAGAGGAGAGAGAGTCAATTTAATATAGTAGCCTAGGTGTCAGCGTGGCTCAGTTGGTAGCACATCCGCCTGTGGACCAGAAGGTCGTGGGTTCTCGTCCCACACCGGGATTGGACTTGCACCTAAAAATCGCTGGCATTCGAGTGCGCTATTGGGGGGGTGCTGTACTGCTGGGGAGTGCCGTCCTTTCTGAAGAGACGTTAAACCGAGGTCCCTTCTGCCCATCCTGGTGTTGTCCTGGTGGGTGTCCAGGTGGAAGTAAAAGAACCCAGGGCACTCTTCACAAAGAGTAGGGAACATTCCCAGTGTCCTGGCCAACATTCCCCTTCCCATAAACCAGTTCATGCAATTATCCAGGCTGTGTGTGGGTGATGATGTGCGGTATGGCCGCCACCACACATTCAGTCACTTCACTACCAGTCTAGCATTGATTGTAAAGCGCTTTGGGATGTATGATAAGCGCTATATAAATGTTGCTTCTTCCTCTTCTTCTTCTAAGTGGCTAGGCAAGTGGAGGAGTTACATGAGCGAGCCGAATACAGGCTGGGGGATGGAGCAGAGGTGAACAGCAGATAAGAGACAGGGGCTAGAAAGAGCAGAAAAGGAATAAATAAGGCAATAAACAACTAACTCTCACAGCAGGCAGAATCAAAAGTGCTACAGAGCTAATAGTCAATGCGGCAGCTTCCTAACAATCTGGTATCAGAAAGGGCAGTTGGACAAAATGAAACAGTACAGAATAAAAAAAAAAAAAAACGTAAAAAAAACAAAAAAAGGAAATACTGAGGTGATATACAGTCAAAAAATCCAAGCCCAAGAAGGAGTGAGGAAGGACCGCAGTCTTTATAGCATTAATTATACAGAGTAAGTTCAGATTCAGCACTAGAAAAGTCGTCAAGTTCAAGACGCTCTGCTCTGTGCGCTGGGAGATCATCCTAGTCCATACCTGCAACTTTGATTTCAGTGGCAGTTGGACAAGGGGCTGGGGAGGGCACAGAAACATTAGCCCTCAGACCCTGCAACTTTGATTTTGGCAGCAGCAGCAGTAAGTACTATTTAACATCCCATGTCAATCACTCTTATATCCTAAAAGGGGCGAGAATATGTTATTCAGGGGAAGATCAGTATTGGCTGAAACTCTAGGGTTTTTTCCATTGCTTGGTGCAATTGTCAGTTCTTCTCCATCACATATATTAATCCCTAATGCATCTAGCCCAATACAGTACTTTTTTCAAGAATTAAGTCAGCCAGTTACTTAGTAGGGACATGAATGTCTATCTGTGTACCTCCATTATATCTACAGGCAATGATCTCTTCTCCAAAAGCAAAAGGAACTCTCATAAAGTTAACCAATAAATCTTTGATTGTGTTTGTTAACTTAGATCTTGTTTCATTTTTCATGATTTCCATTCCAAATAAACAAATACATGACTGTGGCTGGTTCTTATCTTTCCCTTTCTGATTTGTATTATATCTAGAGTTAAAGTGTTCCCTATTTGGATAAGTCAGAATGTTACCATCTATTTCCAGCAGCTCACTGTTACTCCAAATATAGTTTGCCACACGTGGTGAGGATACTACCATATCATACATAGTAGCCTCCACTAATGGGGTATGAATGACTTCAATCATCTTCTAGCTCAATTTCTAGTCTTACTTTTTCATTAAGATAGTTTACTATCTGAAATTCAGTTTAGATAAGTCAAAATTACCCCAATTAGATGGACCCAATAATCTAATCAAGTGTTTATTTAAATGACCAATTATCTGTGCCTTGGGGGACGGGATGTGTTTCTTAAAGAGTTTCATGTTTTGGTCTTAGTGGGCTTTCTCTCTGCCCTGTGGGGTTTACTGTTCCCTCCTCCCCTTGTAGCTAGAGGGACATCTCATCCCTTTCATCTTCTAGTAACTTTTCATTAGATGGCAATCTCCCCAGTTGTTGATTTAGAAGAGCTAGTTCTTTTTCCAGCTGCCTCAAGTGTATGGCCATGTTACCCTGAGTACATAGTTTACTCTCTAATTCTAATCTACTTTCAATTTTCTATACTAAGACTTCCTTATATAACTTTCCAGGTAGTTCCTCTAATTCCTTCTTATTATCCTGAGAGCTCAATGTATCTTTAATTTCCTGCTAGTCTTTTTTGTATTGGACAGCTGAGACTGAGACTGACACTGGTACTGGGACTGAGATTTGGAGTGTTCTGATTTCTCCTGTGGACTTATGATTATCCCGTTTGTGTCTTTTCCTCTTCCTTTTTTGTTTCCCCCTTTTCCCTTGTATTCTGTCTTTAGCCTCTTTCTTGGCAATAACAGGACTACCAGGGACTTCTATACAGCTAAAGTCAGCTCTTTAAGTCCTGGCTATTAATTATTAAAGGTAATTCCATCCGGGTTTCTGTATGGTCCTTATAAAGGTCTACATAAGGGAGTCTGACCATAATATCATCAATTTTAGCTCTGTTACAGGCAATATCCACTCTCAAGTTTTCCAAAAGTTCTCTGTTAATAATTAGGTGGTCCAGTAACATAATATTTGCATAATAAGGGTCCCTAAGAAGGGCCATTGTCTCCTCACTTAAGTTATCAGATATATAAGTGGGGCACCTATCACCTTCCTGTGGGCAATCTCCCTTAACACTACACCTCTGTATGCTGTTATGGCAAGTACTCAAACCTAACTGTATCCCATTGAAGCACCTTTCACATGATTTCAGTTCTTCTATGGCAACCTGTAAGTCTTGTAGTATACTTGCAATTGTGTTATTAATAGGAGAATTATTCATTGGGCTACAATCGTTTCCCTTAGAATCATTTTCTACTTGCCATAATTCTGGGGTTTTCTCAAGGCCTAGTGTAAGATCATTACAGGAACTACAGGTTTCCAGTATGCTATTTCCCACCACACTTCTCCCATCATCAGCAACATTAATAATTCCTGTAATGTCTGACTCCGTCAAAGTAATAGAAATCGATTCAGCCACTAGTGGCGTAGAGGTCTTACTTGAACCATTAGCCATAATAGGCATATGATCGGTTATCTTGGTTTGTCTTTTACCAATTGTTCCATTTTTTCTATGTAGCGGCACCTGTTCTAATGGGGAAAGGTCAGGGTTTAAGGCCTTCTATAACCTTGTGTTGACCATTTTATTATTAACACTAAATTTGAGCCAACCCTGTCAAGTTTCCTTTTTTTAATGAAGTTGAATAAATTGAATGAATTAACTAAAAAGGGTGGAACCTATGATACAGGGCAGATCAAATACGGTCAGAACAAGGATAAATAAGTTAAACCCAGAACCTAAATAGAACAAGTTAGGTCAAGTTACTAAACAGTATACTGTACTCAGTACATATACACTTAAAATAAGTCTTTATCATATAACCAGCAGGTCCTCATAAGGTACTTATAGTCCCCTTAAATAGGTGGCTGAAAAGGTCAATATTCAGCATTTTTAGGTTAGACTTTGAAGAGACACTCTGCAGCACCTACAGACTGTTCACTCTAACCACTGAGTTCAAAGGTATGCTGTAATGTAATGATGTTTAGAGTTCCAGGTTATCAGCTATCAGCCCAGACTATTAATCCACCAGCATCTTCAATTGTTTTTCAAAACATTCTTGAAAATCTTCTGTGGACAGGTAGTGCGGTCATAAAAGTTAAGACTCAAGCAAATCAAATCAATTCAGGTCAAATCTGGTTCCCCACTCAGAAATCAGTCAAAATCCAGGCCAAAAATCAATGGGCTGTGCTCATCACCCCAGGACTATTCTATGATATTTTAAAACTGGCAGGGAGGCTCCAGCTCTCTGACGGTGATACCAGTATTCTTGGTCAGGAAATCTGCAAGACCAAGAAACAGGTTCAGTACCACATTATCAAGGTGCATAAATGAAATAGATTGTGTGCCAAAGTAAATTACTTGAGCTAGAATAAAATGCTTAAATTGAAGGTACCAAGAGCCAGAATAAACCAAAAACTTCAGTTACAATAAAACTTGATCTACGCTAATAAAAAAAAGAAAAAAACTTCATTCAACTGCCCCTTTGCCTGAGACACTATCAGTTTGCTTGAACAGATAAAATACAACTCAAAACTTACAAATCCTCCATGCTCACTTAGGCACAAAGCCTTAGATGTTGTCCTGGTGACGTTATTACTGTTTTACTGCTCTTCTGCTGATGATTGGCAATCCACGCTGTCTCATCCAAAGCTTTCCCAGGTTATCTACCAGCAGCAGGCCAACAGCTCAGCGGGGCAAACAATGTTAAACCAACCAAGCCCCGACACAAGATGGCAGGGTCAAGCAAGCCCAAACAAACTGACTTTAAAGTGCTTAAATGCTAAAAGAAAAAGCTCCTTATACAAAATTTAGGGTAAAAGAGGCACCAATGTCCGAACCTAGCTCCATAACATGCTGTGCAGCTCCGAAGAAAAATGTTGATCGGAGAACAGGATGCCATGCATGCGCTATAAGCAGATAATCACGGATGATCACCTGAAAAGGTGAGCCAATCCAGAGCCAGAACTAGAGCTAGATACACTTCTTAAAAAGAAAAGAAAATCTAAAAAGACCCCCGCTAAAAAAACTAGCATGAACTAACTAACCAAAAGACCTGCAGCTCACAGTGCTAAAAATGCACAAAGCAAAACAATAACAGTTACAAATGACAAGTAGCGAGTGATTTTCTCTTTTTTCCTAATATAAAAAAAGAAGGAAAGAACTCTCCTTTTTATTACACAGCAATCCAGGAAATCAGGTATCAGTATTCCCACAGAAAGAGCTCTCGTGGGTTCTGCCAGCACAATAAGAATCGCTATACTCTGTTTTTTTGTTTTTTTTTTACTCTCCAGCCACACTCAGTCCTCAGCTCAAGTACAAGACTCCTCCAGACCCAATCACACAAATGGTGATGGCAATGATGATGACAAAGGTTAAGTATCTCAGTGTCAGTAAGTGACAGTAAATGAGGGGGAAGAGCAAACAACGAAGAAAGCGACCTAGGTATCCTTCGTCTCTCCAACCCTCCACAGGGCGGTTTGGCCTTAGTCGCCCCTGGTGACTCCTCCACCGCTGGGACTCTGCTCAGTAGCCTGCAAGGAAACAAACAGGACAGAAATAGACACCAGGAACCAAGGGCAAAACAAGAAAGTCCAGAAAGAGCAGTGAGTTTTAAAAAAAAACCAAATGTGGCAACAGTGGAATACCTGTACTAAAAAAAATATAAAGCTTCTCACTGCTCCTACTCCTGCTGTTTCTCCTCAACAGCATAGCGTGCGGCCATCTTCAAGTACTGTGTCCAGTTCTGAAGTCCCCATCTCAGGAAAGACATAGATCAGGTGGAGGCAGCACAGAGAAGGGCAAACAAAATGGTTCATGGCCTGCATCAGAATCCCCATGAGGACAGACTCAGGGAGTAAAATATGTACTCTCTAGAGGAAAGAAGGGAAAGGGAAGACATGATATAAAGTTTTAAATACCTCAAAGGTATCAATAAGGTACTGGAGGGTGGCATTTTGCACAGAAAAAGATGCTCAAGGACAAGGGGGCATGTTATGAAACTGAAAGGGGGAGACTTACAGGGGATGTGAGGAAATACTTCTTTACGGAAAGGGTGGTGGACATCTGGAACAGATTTCTAGCAGAAGTGGTGGGTACCGAAATGGTAGTAGGTTTCAAATATGCATGGGATAGACACAAGGGGACCTTACTAACAGGGCTGGGTGGGGAAGGCCAGAGATCAATTATGGTCTACATTAGTACAGTAGGTAGGAACCTTAGGGAAGACTAGGTGGGCCAGGAGGTCCTTTTCTGCCGACAGCTTCTATATTTCTATATTTCTTAAATCCCTCTCCCAGTGCACCCCAGCATCCTGCTAGCCTTTCCCACTGCTTTGTCACACTGCCCAGCTACCTGGAGGTCATCAGATATGCTAACTCCTAGGTCTTTTTCTTGCTTGGTGACTGTAAGCCCCACTACCACAGCTTATACACAGCCCCTGGGTTCTACAGCCCTAAGTGCATAATCTTGCACTTTTTGGCATTGAAACCCAGCTACCACCCCCGAGACCATTCCTCTAGTTTTCTCAGATACCTTTGCATTCTCTCCACCCCTTCCTGAGTTCAATACTGTCGCAAATTTTTGTATCAACTGCAAAGAGACACACCTTACTAACATACATACTAACATACTATTTGCCAGCAGATTAGGCCTTACGGTCTATCGAGTCTGCTCGAACCTAGATCCTTAGTTGGGTGCCGAGACCCTCCCATCCCTTGTTCTCTAGAAACCCCTATCATCCATCCCCACCCCCCCCGGGACAGGCCATCATCTGATACATCCACTTTCTGTGTCTGTCCCACCCTCTCTTGAAGCCCTCCACTGTGGATCTCTGAACCAGCTCACCAGGCAGTGCATTCCAAGGGTCCACCACCCTCTCGGTGAAAACCTCCTCCTCTTTTCCCCTCACCCTTCCACCTTCCAACTTCAAACCATGCCCTCTGGTGATACCTCCTGCTTTAGTCTAAAGATCCCTTCATGTTTACTCCTATTTATTCCCTTGAGGTACTTGAAGACCTCAATCATGTCCCCCTGTCTCTCCTCTCCTCCAATGAAAACAGGCAGAGCTCCTCAAGTCTGTCCTCATAAGTCAAACTCTAGCCCTCGTATCATCTTTGTTGCCTCCTCTGTACTCTCTCCAGGAGCTGTATGTCCCTCTTCAAATGTGGTCTCCAGTACTGTACACAGTACTCAAGGTGTGGTCTAACCAGTCCATTGTACAGTGGCAGAATCACTTCCTTGCTCCTAGAGGTGATCCCCTTACGATGCATCCCAACATCCTGTTTGCCTTGCTAGCTGCTCTCCTGCACTGCTCAGAGTTATTCATACATGTATCCACCATGACCCCTAGGTCTTTTCTCCTATTGAGGCCTCCAGCGCCTCCCTCCCAGGGTGTACCTGTGTTTAGGAGTTTCCCCAACCAAGATGCAACACCTTGCACTTGGTGATATTGAAATTTAATTTCCATGTGTGAGCCCAGCTCCAGGGTGTCCAGGTCCCTTGCAGGGCCACCCTCCCTCTTCTCCCTCAACTACTGCTCCCATCTTGGAGTCATCCTGAAGAGACTCATTTCACACCCTATACCCTCCCTGATGTCCGATATGTATGCATTAAACAGGATCAGACCCAGGACCAAGCCCTGTGGTACCCCACTACCAACCTCTCTAGGGTTCGAGAGCTCCCCACAGACCACTACTCTCTGAGTGCGTCCAGCTAGCCAGTTTTCAATCCATCTGACCATCAAAGGGCCTACTCCTAACCCCATCAGTTTCTCCACCAGACCATTGTGGGGGACAGAGTCAAACGCCTTGCTGAGGTCCAAGAATAATACATCCACAGGCTTACCTCTGTCCAGTTCTGATGTTACCCATTCATAGAACTCCACAAGGTTGGTTTGACATGATCTACCTGGCACAAACCCATGTTGCCGACTATCCAGACCTCCCACCTCCTCCAAGTACACCCCAATCATTCCTTTAGTATACTCTCCATTAATTTTCCCACCACTGAGGTCAAACTGATGGGTCTATAGTTACCTGGTACTTCCCTCGACCCCCCTTTATGGATTGGTACCACATGTGCCTCTCGCCAATCACTAGGTACCCTCCCTGTCTCAAGTGACCTCCTGAAAAGCTCCGCCAGGGGTGCAGCCAGTATGTCCGCCAATTCCCATAGTACTCTCGGATGAATGCCATCCGGCCCTGGAGATTTGTTTTTCTTTAGGGCCTTGAGGGCTAACCACACCCTTTTGGTGGAGATAGCATCATCTCCTCCCCTTACTAGTCTTTTTATCCTTATCCAGATGTGACACCCCTGGGGTACCTTTCCTTCCCTCTTGCTCCATTTCTGTTGCTCCCCTGATCCCACTCCCTGCCGCTTCTATCCCCTTCATGCCTTGCTTTGTAGATATCCCATCCCCCTCCCTAGTGAACACAGAGGCAAAGTACTCGTTAAATACCTCTGCCTGGTCCCTCGCCTCTTCCACCACCCTCCTTCTGATCTCAATCTGCTGAGATGGCCTTTAGTTTTCTCCGCCTCCCCAATGTACCGGAAGAACTCCCTTTTCCCTCCACGTATCCCCCTGTGCCAGCCGCTGCTCTCTTTACTGGACTTTGCTCCCTCACCATACGGGGTGACTTTTCTAGATGCAAGCTGGTACATTTCCTTATCCCTATCCTCTTGTTGTTTTATATTTTTGTAGGCCGCCTTCTTTCTCTCTGACTGCTACCTGTACCTCACTGACCACCAGCATGGTTTACGTGACCTTGCTCCTTACATTTCAACTTAGCGCAGATCCTGACTGCCTCATGAAGTCCCCGTTTTATGACCTCCCATCTCCTTTCCACACTTGTCGTTGAGGTAATCCCCTTCAAGTGATCCTTGAGAATATTTCCCATGCCCATAAAGTCTGCCCCCCTGAAGTCCACTGCCAGTGTCCTAGATCTCACCCCCACTCCCCCCATGCTTATTTGAAACCAGACAGTATTGTGGTCACTCCCAGTCAGGGGGTCCTGTACAACTATGTCCCTTACTAGATCCCCAGCTGCCAGAACCACATCCAGGACATGCCCCTCCTTGTGGGCTCCATCACATGTGTTAAGAACACATCCTGGAAGCCATCCAGCAGCCTGTGCTCCTTGGCCACCCTAGAGGACATGGTTCCCAGTTTGTACCTGGCATATTAAGGTTCCCATCAACACCACTCCTTCCCTTTTGGACCACACTGGGCAATGATGTTGTCCAGCAAACCATCCTCTAGAACCTCACTCATCCTGGGGCCTATATGCTACTCCCATCTTGACCTTATCTCCTGCTGGGATCGTGGTGACCCATAAGGCCTCCACGTTCCTCTGCCTCTTCTACCATAGCAATTTCTATATCATCTCTAATGAACATAGCTACCCACCCTCTGACCTCCTTTCTATCCTTCCTAAGCATAGTGTACCCCTGTACATTTAGGTCCCAGTCATGGTTTTTGTTGGCCCACGCCTGTGACTGCCGCCACATCCACCCTCCCTCGAACAGCATGGCTCTGGAACTCCGCAACTTGTTTCCCAAGCTCCTGGCATTTACTAACACCAACCCCACCCCTTATCCCTGATCCTCTTTGTCGAACCCCACCCAGATTCCTTATACTCCATCCTCCCCCTGCTCCTCCTGAAACCTCCACCTCCAGTCTGTTTCCCCCCCTTGGGCTTGACGGCTACTCCCCTCATCTGGAGGAGAGGCTTCTGGTCAGCCCCTCCTCATCCCTTCCCCTTACAAGTTTAAACCCCAACTTTCTTGTATGTAGTCAGCCATCCCCTGTTTAAGGACTTCCTCCTAATGGGGCAAGATGAAACCTGTCCTTGGCATATAGTCCCTTATCCTCCCAAACTCCATTCCAGTTCCCTAACACCCCAACCCATTCTCTTCACCCCACTTCCTGAGCCAGTCATTAACCTCTGTGTTTTTTTTTGTCCACTGAGGCCTTTGGTACTGGCAGTATCTCCGAAAGGAAATGTTGCATCCATTATCCCGACAGACTCTGGCAAGTTCTGGAACCTTGCTTGGATTTCAAAATGCTATTCCTCTAGATCATTAGTTCCCAAATGCACCAGGAATCCGTTTCCTCCACAATCCCTAACCATTTCACACACCATGAACTTTGCTCTGTGCACTGTCAGCCCAGAGATACTCACTACCTTCACCTGGCTATGGCATCCTCCCCTGTCCCTCCCAATGGATACCCCTAATCATCGAGTCTCCCAGTAACAGAACCTTAACACGCCATCATCCTTATGGTTACCTCCACTATGCCCTCAGCCCCCCTCCCCTTTATTCATGATCTCAATTTCATGGGAGTCTTCCTGCCTTATTAGAGACCCCTTGTCACCCTCCCTTTCTGCCACCCTTGCTATTTTGCCCACTTAACTCAAACCCCCTCTGAATAGGTGTCCCATTTAACCCTCTTATCTGAACCATTTATCCTGGCCCTGATGGTTTCCCCTTCCCCCACACCACCATCCTCTCCCCTTGTAATAGTACTCCTGCTTCCAGAGGCTCTCTGTGGGTCCCTTAGCTAGGGCCCCATCCTTGGTACTGACCCCCCAGCTGAAGGGGGCCTCTCCCACCTCCTTGTCTCCCAGTTTCTCTCCAATCATGCTCTCCTCCCTCATGTCTGGAATATGTTGCATCTCCCCCATTTGCTTAACATATGTGTTTCCTTCTCCTCTGGGACTATGTCCATCCTTTCCATAGCTGGTCTGTGATGCCCTATGGGTATCCGACTCCCTCCCCCCGGCATCTGTATAAGTTTCCTCATTTCCACCAACCCTTCCTCCTCTAGGTTGCTTAGTAGCTCAAATTTATTGTGACACTCTATGTCAGCCTCCATCAAGTAACCCGAGTTTCCCTGACTGCATCTCTAAACTGACCTCTTCTTCCTCTTGCACTGTTCACCTTAGAGCTTCCTTCCCACAGTCTGTTGTTTTAGGCTTCCACACAAAAGCCTCCTGACTCTTCCCCTCCAGTCTCTTTGTATTCAGAATGTTCACCCCGTACGCTTTCCCTTTAGCATCAACTTCCCTATCTAAGGGTCCTCTGTCCCTAATATCCCCCTCCTGCTTGCTGTAACATAACGTCCTGTAATTTCAGATTGTTGCTCCAGCTTCCCCTCAGTCCCACCCTTCTGCTGCCCACATCCACACCCCTTATCCTTGGACACCCCCCCCAGCTCCCACAGCTTACTCCTTAACCAATATACCTCTTACCTATACAAGATAGTTGCCCACAGAGTGGGCAGCCTCCCTCTCTCCAGGCCCAATTTAGAATTATTGCTATCCCACAGCCTGTGCAGCCTACAACCCTTCAGAAGATGCCTGCCATGGTGAATATGGCCACCCTGATTATCCCTCTGTTTATAATAGCACACCCCTTTCTCAGTCCCTTCCTCTGAGTACAGTTTCTCTCTATGCTGACTGTGGTTATTTACAAACCCAATTTCAACCCCACCAATAACGTTCCCAAGTCTCACAAACACATACAGTCCAGTGTGTGTTCTGTCACACTAACAGTGTATGTAAGCAGACATCAGGTATCATACGATGTCACAGGCCCACCAGCTCCTGTTGCTTCGAATTTCAGTCCCAAACAGAAATACTCAGCCTTTCAATCCCAACCCCCAGTGGATTTTCAGTATTTAAGAAGGCATACAAAACAGGGTAGGCGGGAGGGCTCTTACCAAACACCAGGCAAACAACACATTTAAATTTCTCTCTAAGTATCCCTGCCAAACAACTATCCCCAAGCCACCAAAGTTACAATGTAAAAGTTCTAATTCAAGGTAATAGTTTTTAACACATAAAACTAATTTCACTTACAAACTTTTCAAATATTTCAGTTAAAACAGAATATACTCCAGCCCCCTTTCATACCTACCTGCAGCTTAAGCTCCCAAGTGAACAATGAAAGCCAAGTTAATTCCTGTTTAGAGACAAGGTAATTGCAGCTAATGTCCCTTCCCCCCAAACACCAGGCAAACAACACATTTAACAACACATTTAAATTTCCCTCTAAGTATCCCTGCCAAACAACTATCCCCAAGCCACCAAAGTTACAATGTAAAAGTTCTAATTCAAAGTAATAATTTTTAACACATAAAACTAATTTCACTTACAAACTTTTCAAATATTTCAGTTAAAACAGAATATAACTCCAGCCCCCTTTCCTACCTACCTGCAGCTTAAGCTCCCAAGTGAACAATGAAAGCCAAGTTAATTCCTGTTTAGAGACAAGGTAATTGCAGCTAATGTCCCTTCCCCCCAAACACCAGGCAAACAACACATTTAACAACACATTTAAATTTCCCTCTAAGTATCCCTGCCAAACAACTATCCCCAAGCCACCAAAGTTACAATGTAAAAGTTCTAATTCAAGGTAATAATTTTTAACACATAAAACTAATTTCACTTACAAACTTTTCAAATATTTCAGTTAAAACAGAATATAACTCCATCCCCCTTTCCTACCTACCTGCTGCTTAAGCTCCCAAGCTCCTCCCCAATGTCACTTTTTAAGACATTGAAGAGGACCGGTCCCAGCACTAAACCCTGTAGCATGCCACTAGTCACTGTCCTATTGCCTGAATGGCTACCATTTACTACCACCCTTTGTCCTCTATCCTTTAACCAGTTTGATACCCCCAGTGTCACTTTCTCCCCCACCCCATACTGCTTAGTTTCTTAACTAGCCTCCAGTGTGGTACAGTGTTGAAAGCCTTACTTAAGCCCAGATAGGCCATGTTCACTGCTCTCCCTTGATCCACCTCCCTCACAACCCAGTCAGAGAGATCTATGAGATTAGTTTGATAAGACCTCCCTCCTGTGAATCTGTGCTGCTGGTGGTCCTGGTCCTGGTGGATCTTTTGCCTTAAGGTACTCCACAAGCCTCTCTTTCAGTACTGTCCCAATTAACTTCCCCACCACTGATGTGAGATCGACTGTCCTATAGTTACTAGCATACTCCCTACTGCCACTTTTGTGCAGAGGGACCACAACAGCCCTCCTCCAGTCCTTTAGAACTTCCCCTATCTCCAGTGAGGTGCTAAAAAGCACTGCCAGAGGGTTAGATAGCACTGTGCTCAGTTCCTTCAGGACCCTTGGATAAATCCCATTTGGCCCAATTGCCTTATTCTCCTGTAAGGCTTGCAATCATTTCCAGACCCTTTCCACTAAGAATGGACTTGTGTCCACCCCCTCTCCCTATTGCTTACAGCAGCATGCTGGTATGCCCCGCCCCCACCGTGAAGACAGAGCAGAAGTAATCGTTCAGTATTTCTGCTTTCTCTTGATCTTCCTGTGTGCAATCCCCCCTGCTCTCCTGATTCTCACTATCCCTCCCCTTGTCTTCCTCTTTTTCCTCATAATACCTGAAAAAAGGTCTTGTCCCCTTTTTTGATTTTCTTAGCGATTCTCTTCTCTGTTAATAATTTAGCTTCCCTCACCCTCCTTCCTGTCTACCTTTGCTTTGTCAGATATACCTGTCTGTCTTTATCCTTCTGGGTCTCCTTGTACTTTCTAAATGCTATGTTCTTCTTATTCACTGCCATTGTCACCTCCTTAGAGAACCATAGCAGCCTCTTCCTCATCTTTCCCTTGATCACTTCCTTTAAACAGCATGCTGTTGACTGGACTATACTCTCCTTAATTTTTCTTCATTGAGTCTCTACTCCCCCTCTGCCTTCCACTACTTCACGGCATTCTCTGAGGCAGTTTCCTATCTCTGTAAAATCTGCCCTCCTGAGGTCCAGGACCCTCATCTTTGTGTGTGTGTGTGTGTGTGTGTGTGTTTTGTTTCCTGTTCTATCCATATGCAAAACCACACTGTACAGTGATCACTTGTACCCAGCGGATTACCCACTGTGACGTCAGCAATGCTGTCTTTTTCTGTAAGTACCAGGTCCAGCATTGCCCCATCACTAGTAGGTTCACAAACCAGCTGCTTAAGAAATGCCCATTGTATGAAGTCAAGGATGGCCCTGTCACTTGATGCAGCTGCAGCGAGAATGCCTCAGTCTGAATCCAGCAAATGAAAGTCCCCCATTATCAGAACTTCACCCTTACTGGCCATTATGCTAATAGCTGTCCCCAGGGCTCTGTCTAAATGCCCCCCACTGTGTTGGAGGCCTGAACACCCCCCATGCAATTAACAGCCCCAGAACCCATCTGTAGGCTGACTCATAATACCTACAGCCCTTCTTTGTACCCTCATTGCCCCTGTATCTCAGCAGTTCTTATACCCTCCTTCATATATAAAACAACCCATCCACCTTTCCTTCCTGACCTATCCTTCTATCCATGGGGCAACCTGGGATGGCCACTTTCCAGCTGTGGTTGTCCGTACTCTATGATTCCCTTATGGCCATCAGATCCAGGTCAGCTGCTGCAATGATTGCCTCAAGGTCAGGAATTTTGTTTCCCAGACTCCTTGCACTGGCAAACATGGCTGTTTATTCTCCGTGTCCCTCTCTTCCTCTAATCTGCCTCCCCTTCCTGCTTCCCCTCCTTGTCCCCTATGTAACCCCTGTCCTGCCCTCCCCTGTTACATTGTCTTCCTGCCTTGCCTCCTTCTCCTCTCTTCCAGCTGAAGTTCCTCCTCCAGACTTGCCTGCCCTGTCCTTCTCTTTGCTTCCTTCAGTCTGCAGTGAATTTTTTTTCCTTGGGGTAACCTTCCCTCTTCCACTAGTCTCGGGGGGGGTAGCCTCTGCCTCGCTCAGTCTTTCTGCCTCACATCTTGGCTGGTTTAAATGCTCATCAAAGTAGCATTTGAACCTTCCACTCAGGACTGCTTTTACCCTCCTGGATGGATAGAGCCCATCTCCCTTTTGCAGGCCTCCATCTCCTCAGGTATGACCCCAGTCCCCAATGTAGCCAAAGCGCTCCTCCCTGCGCCATGCCTTCAACCACTCATTGAAGGACCTGGTGTAGAGTTACCTAGCCTGCCATTGACTATGCACAGTTAACACCTCAGTGAAGGCCACTGTGCAAGCTACCTGATTCAGGCCCTTCCCCAGCTTCTTAAACCTATCCTGCACTGTGCCCACAGCTTCCCTTGCCAGATAATTCATCCCCAGGAGGACAACAATACTCAGCTCCCTTGCTACCCCCTCTTCCTTGGCGATCTCCATGATCTACCCTCCAGTCCTCCCACTGAAGTGCTCAGAATGCACTGTACTACCCTGTCCCTCCCTTCCCCTGCCCCCAACTCAATCCCCCTGACTATGGAGTCTCCCACCAGCAACTGCCTCCTCCTTGGCCAGGAGACTTTCAAACTCTCCTTGAGGCCTGCTCCCCCGAGGATCCCCACCTCATCTCTTACTCCTGAATCTGGGTCCTCCTCTTGGCTTCCCTGTCCTGCCAGAATGGTGAAGGAAGTGCAGCAGTAAAGTCTCAGGGGTGCTCTCCCTCCTTCCTCTCCCCACCCTCCTGGAGCCCACCAAAGTCTAGCCTTTCTGCATCCTTGCTGGCATCCTTTGTGGGGAGCAATAGCAAACTAGGTGGCCCCTGGGTGAGGTAGATGGTGCTCCTTACTCATGCCAGTTCAGCCTGGAGTGCAGCAACCTCTGCTCTCAGCCCAGAGGGGTGCCTGCATATGGGGCAACACCTCAGTCTCCAGAGTGTGTCTGAATATTGTTGCCCTGCACCCATTATACTGCACCACTCCCGTGCCTGATGATTTGTTTATCCTCCTGATGTTTTGCTTCACTGCCTTTCCCTTGCCTGTAGGCTTCCCTATCACTAACCCATCTCTTGGTTTACCTTTACCTTTCCCCTTTCAAATTTTGTGTTTGACCCCTTAGCCTAGATAGGGTTTTCCTTCAATTCCCTTTTTTTGGTTCCTTGGAATTTAAGATAGTTGGCTTTGTATACTTACTTTGTCCCCTTCCCCTAGATGGGGTGTTGCCTCCATTCCCACCCAGCCATGTGTTTCAGTTGCCCTTAGCTTAACCTTTTTAGGTCATACAATCCCTACCCTACACCATTGTTTACCCCTGTCCCACTGACAGTACACCCTTTTAAACAGGCAGCAACCAGTACACAGGTAGTCTACCTTACCTTACTGCACCAGCAGAGTTCCCTGTGTTCCAGCTGTGGCCTACCAATGCCTACAATGCCAATTTACTCCTGTTCCAGTCCTTCACTGTTCCACTCATTTGCTGGACACAAACATGGTGGACACATTAGGAAGGAGTCCTCTTATAGTGCTCCTGTAAGGAGGCTAGAAAAGTCTAAATGCTGACACCTGCTTCCCTTCTGCCTAAGCCACACACCCCAGTTCACAGCTGTCCTCCTGACCCAGCAAACTGCAAATATGATTATCAGTTCCCTTTCCTCAGCTCAGACTAGAACACTGATTGCTGTGTTTTGGTTTTTACCCTAACAGATGGTCCCAATTTGCTGTATCTTGCAGACCCTACCCTTCTAATAAAGTATCTGTCTACTTACCCCCTAGTCAGAAATGTTCTAGCAGAAAGTTCTAGCTGCCTTGGTCAGCTGCTTCCTAGCTCTAATATCAAGATTGCTCTGATAGCAAGAGATTGCTTTGTGAAAACATTTATGGGGGTGAGGGGAGAGGTTTAGTCAGAGAATGAGGCTGAACTGCCAAAAAGGATCTCTGCTTAGACCTGGTCAGTGTTACAGTGGCAAGGCCAAGGTAGGGACAGGACAGACCTGATGGGCCACAGATCATATTCTGCTTGTAAAATTCTCTGATTCCATTGTTATGTTTAAAGGAGAACTACACTGAACCTGAAAGTTATTTTCCCAGTAGAAGTTGTTCTTAAGAACTGGTTCCAGTTCTGGTGCTCTTTAATCTATACAGGCTTTTCAGTAACCACAGTGAACATTTCTGATTTACTCTCTGAAGGTGTCATTTTAGAACTGCATGATGTAGTGTATGTCCCTTCCAGCTACAGAGTGCAGAGCATGGACATAATCTACATTAAACAGTTCTAATATTTCATAACCAGCTGTTTGTAAATCAGAGATACTCACTGAGAGGATGGTTAAACAGTCTGTATAGATGTAACACTAACAGAATTTGAACCCGTATTTAACAAGCATTTGTCAATGCCAGATGTTGTCTTGCTGGCATTGGCATTGATAGTACAGGAGTTAGACATGCATAATAGGAATGGCAGTGAAGTATGGAACTCACACCAACTCCACCCCACCCTGTAGAGACTGACAGGCATTGAGGTGTGCCTTTGGGTCATCGGCCATAACACTCGTGCCATTTCACCTCAACCTACCCTGCAGAATCAAGTGTTGTGTTGTGCCTTGGCATCATCAGGCCTTACGCTCACCCCATTCCATAAGAAAATATGTTGAGATGGGTGAAGAATAAGAGAATGGGGTGAACTTTGGGGTCGAAGAGTCCAAGGCACACCTTGATGCCGGTTACTGGCTGCAGGGTGGGGATGGGGATGGAATGGCGTGAGCATTACAGCCAACAATCCAAAGTCACACTCCTGATGCCTGTCAGTCTCTACAGGGTGGGACATTACGGTTACCCTAATGCCCTGGGCATTTGTTGGTATTTGCACTCCAAATTTTTAACATGGCTTTTTGTGACCCCACCTCATGAAAGCATTTTGGATCTCTTCATGAACAGAGGCACTGTGATTTTGTTAATCTGTCCTGAACATTGATTTCCCACAGTGACCGCACTATTCTGCGCCAGATGTGTGAAAACACATTTCGGGCAGGATGTGAAAAATGACAGTTGTACCATTCATAAGGAGGTGTGAAGAAATGGCAATGCTGAAAATCTGGACTGAAAATATTAAAAATTCTCGAAGTTACGAGCGAGCGTGGAAACTGCATAACGCACGCTCATAACACAGTCATTTTGTGGAATTTTTTCACCAAATTTTCAACATAGGCATTTTGGGACCTCTGCTCATGAACCATGGCACTGTGATTTTGTTAATCTGTCCCAAACATTGATTTCCCACAGCAATCGCGCCAGACGTGTGAAAACACATTTTGGGCAGAATGGGAGAAATGACAGCTATACCATTCATAAGGAGGTGTGCAAAACTGACAATGTTGAAAATCTGGAGTGAAAATATTAAAAATTCTTGAACGTACGAGCGTGCATGGAAACTGCGCAATGCATGCTCATAACACAGTTGTTTTTTGGAATTTTTTCACCAAATTTGCAACATAAGCTTTTTGGCAGCCCACCTCATGAAGAGTGACACTGTCGTTTCATTAATCAGTCCAGAAAGGTGATTTCATGCACTGACCATGAAATCAACTTTCGGGACTGAATAATGAAATAACAGTGACTGAGTTCATGAGGTGGGGTCCCATGTTGAAAATTTGGAGCCAAAAGTTGCAAAAATGGCCGAGATATCCACCTAAGTTGAAACCCCCCCCCCCCATTGATGCAATTATACAGCTTACCATGATTTTCTTCAATTCGAGGTCGGCTTTGAAGAGTGCAGATGTGTTCCCACTCCACCGAAGATCGTCGCGCCGGGCTCTGGAGGTAAGTATGGTGTGAGGGGGATGTGGGGAGGTAGGGTGGTCAGATGGTGGGTGAGAGTTGGGGAAGGGGGCCGTCGTGACCACAAGGGACCATTTTCTGTTTTACAGGGTAAAAAAAAAATAACGTCATGGGAAGGTTTGTTTCTTTTAGGGTGTGACAAGGAGATTTTGGCAGGCTGAGATGGGCTCCCAGTGTGCCACCTGTGTATTTTGGGGACAGGGTACTGAAGCCAATGAGGATTGGGCCACCCATTGGCAAAGAAAGCGTGTCTGTGTTTGGGGGGAGCATGATGCCAAGGGGGATTGGGCACCCCCATCGGTAAACAAACTGGGGATGTGGCATGCCGACAGAGGGATTGGGCACCCCTGATGTTTGCTGTTGTGGGACTGTGACAGGCAGATGGCAGCATCCACCACCATGTTTATTGAAATGTTTCAGCAGGCAAGGCATGCCCTGCAATGACGGGGTGCTCCCTCATTGCAGTGGTGAAATTCTTTCAAGTTGGTGGCACATTTATGAACTGCTGTCATAGACAGCGTGCTCATTCTTTGGTGCCACAGAGACCAGCCCAAAAAAGCAATGGCACCATTGGCCACAACATGGCCACACCTCCATAACCTACTACTCCAGCAAGATGTCACAAAATGTTGCTTGTGCTGCACACGCAAGACAACATAAAAATGAACTTAAACTCAGTACTTGCAGATTCAATGAAGTTCTCCTTTAAGGGTTCCAATTAGCAGTGAGGTCCTTATTTGTTTGGAAAGTAGGCTCATTTTTTGCCTAATAAACATTACATTGCCCTTTCTTTTCTCTAGGCTGCATCCCTCCCAGCGTTCAGTCCCATTCACCTCCAGCCAGCCCACAGTGCAGCAGCAGCACGTACAAGAAAGCTGCATACCTCCCAGCATTCAGTCCCACTCACCTCCAGCTGGCTCATAAAGCAGCAGCACATCCAAGAAGGCTGCATCTCTCTCAGCATTCAGTCCCACTCACCTTCAGCTCTCCCACAGAGCAGCAGCACATCTAAGAAGGATGCAGCTCTCCCAGTGTTCAGTCCCACTCACCTCCAGCCAGTCCATGAAGCAGCAGCAGCAGCAGAGTATCCAAGAAGGCTGCATTCCTCCCAGCATTCAGTCCCACTCACCTCCAGCCAGCCCATAGAGCAGCAGCAGTGTGTCCAAGAAGGCTGCATCTCTCCCAGAGTTCAGTCCCACTCACCTCCAGCCGTCCCACGGAACAGCAGCAGCAGTGCATCCAAGAGGGTATACCTCCAGAGGAGAGCACAGTTTCCTTGAGTAATTTTCATCGGCATACTTGTACAGATTGTTGTTGGGGACAGGCTCTGTTAGGTGTACTGCTGTATTTGGGAGCTGTTTGTTAATTTACTGTAAGACGCAAAGTGACTTACGGTTTGGTGATTGTCTGCCAGCATTGCGGGTTGGGGTACATGCTTATGTGGGTTCCTGTTGTGGATAGAGCAAGTGCCTTAATCCTGAGCAGTGGACTGTTTAACTAAGTAGCCAAAAGGCATCTAAATCATTTGCTATACTGCTCTGACTCCACTGTCACTCCGAATTCCATCTAGGCAAGCTTGCACATGCGCAGTTAGCCATCATGCTCCATTCAAGTCTCCCGCCTCTGGGCTAAGTCCTTTGACTCTCATTCTCTGTATGCTAAATTGCCCTTTCCTTTCTCTAGGTTGCATCCCTCCCAGCGTTCAGTCCCATTCACCTCCAGCCATCCTACAGAGCAGCAGCCGCAGTGTGTCCAAGAAGGTATACCTCCAAAGGTGAGCACAGTTTCCTTAACTGTGTTGGCCTGTTGACACTTCACGTCAACTGCCCTGTACACCCCTACACCCACCCTGCCCCTTCTTTTATAGGAGTACAGAGATCACGTGACTGCAGCAGAATTATACGAAGTCCCTAATTCCCCATCTGGAGGTTATATTCTTCCACCACCAGGAGTCACTAGTGAGGAACCCTGAACACTTCTCCTTCCATTTATTCTACTCTCGCCAAGTCCTGATTTAACACTCACCCCCTAGTGAAACCCTCCAGCATTTGCCTACATATACAATACACCTGCACTACATTTTAGCTGGATTTGAACCCCTGACCCTTCACACTAAAGGTGGTGTCTCTAACCACTGCACTAAACCAGCAGCCCTACTAATCTCTGTCACATACCTCACCCTTATCCCTCACACAGACAAAGTGCAGTTACAGTTAGTACTTGTACCCCCCCTCCCCACTTAAATCATGGATCTACTCTGTTTCTGGCTTATCCACTCTATTGACTTGGCAATGCTACCCATCTTGCATAGTGATGCCAACCATACTAGTAATTCTGCAATCGTCATACTAACAAGTCATACTCAGTGCTCCTAAACCACATCAACTCCAGCACTCCGGTTTTATAGCAGCATTGTGCCAGTATAGATGGCATGCACCATATGACTATACCCATAATCCCCTCACCCCTGTAACAATAAGTGTGTTCATAATCACTATCGACAGCACTAAAGCAAGCACTAAAGCCAGGAACTACTTGCAGGTCCTAAAACTACTAAAGTGGCAAACAGTAAGACTGACATGGTTGCTTCTGTTATTGTCAGGGAACATTCATCCCAACCCTGGCACAACCCCTCAAACTTCTGTGCCCCGCCAGAAGCACAGTGAGCTAAAAATAGCCTTCATAAACATCTGTAGTCTCATGTCAAAACTTGACCAGCTACAAGTCTGGGTATCACAACAAAAACCTGATGTGCTCTCAGTGGTGAAACATGGTTCACCTCGAGGGTCACAGATATGGCAATCCAGCTCAAGGGATACACCTCCTGTAGACTGGATAGGACAGGAAAGCGAGGTGGTGGATGTGTCGTGTATGTCAAAGACAACATACAGGCTCAAGTCCTCCCCTGGCTTGAAACCAGTAGCAATGTACGGGTACTGGCAATAAAATTACTACTAAGTGCTCGTAAAAAGGGTTTAACACTTATCTCAGTCTATATACAGTACCTCCAAAAGAGAAGACAGGTGGGTTCAAAGCTGTCCTAGACTACATCACCAACCTAGACCACAGCTCAGAAGTCCTAGTGGCTGGGGATTTCAGTATAAACTGGTTATCCAATGAGGCGGCACCCTTCAGAGATACTGTCTGTTCATTAGATATGGCCCAAATAGTGGAATCACCTACCCATATGAACTACTGCACTGGGACTAGTACACTGTTAGACTGGTTAATCACCAACCGGCCGAAGAGAATAACCCACACTGCTGTTCTACCTGACTCCATCAGCGACCACTCCCCGATACTCTGCTGTTAGTCAAACAAGTCCCCCAAGACACCAGCCAAAACACTCTCCTCAAGAGTACTAAAAAAGGCAGCTAGGCTCTCTAAAGGTGCACCTTGGACAGCTGGACTGGTCAGACATCTACAAAGCAACTGACTTTGATGTTGCACTTGAGCACTTCATTAAGGTCTTTAATGTGGCATGCAATATATACACCCCCTACTCCAAATGTAAAGTCTGTGGCAGAAGGAAGACATGGATCACACATCCCCCCTTGAGCTTATGAGCCTTAGAGACAATCTGTGGCACAAAGCCTGAAGCTCTGACTCCCCTAATGACATCCAAAACTACAAAACTGCCCAAAATAAATGTACCTGGGTAATTTGCTCTGCGAAATTCCAGCATTTCAAAAATGGGCTGACCAACACCTGGGGTGACAGCCACAAGTTATTGGATAATATTAAAACCCTTACTGGGAAACCCAACAAATCCCTCCACTATGTTAAATCTTAATGTGACAACAACCTAAGACCCTAAACTTATAGCAAACACCTTTAATATGGCATTCACTGACGTAAGTGGAGTGCTTCCCCCTGATTTCTGGAACCTATGACAGGCACACAGCAAAAAAGCAGGGAAAGTTCCAATAATCTGGGAGTGCATGCACCAGGAACTTTAACTCATGGTTGAAGAGCTGGTGCTGTGAGGAAGGGTTTGGATTCATTGGTGACTGGGGACCCACCTGGAGGGATGGAGGTTTGTTCAAGCCTGACAGCCTGCATCCATCCTGGAGGGGAATCCAAGCACTCAATGATAAGTTTAAATGCTACATTGACAAACATTTAAACTAGCAAAGGGGGGTGGCAGGCCAGCAAGGAGGGTACCTACTTGCTCACCCCCCACAGCTAGCAGTGGAATCAGTGAACTAGAGGAGTGGCTATCTCTGCAAAGCAGTGTGCAAAACATGGAGATTAGTGCTCAAGAGGTGGATAGGAAGAAAAGGGGCAAAATTCAGCAGAAGGGCAGACAGGAAGGAGAACCAGGGATAAAGGACAACCAAGGAAGGGGCTGGAGTAGAACAGTGAAACAGTCTAGGGAGGTCAAATCATGGAAAGCCATGTGTGCAAATGCCAGGAGCCTTAGCAACAAGATGGAAGATCTGGAGGCTGTCATGGTGCAGTCAGACCTGGACATTGTGGCCATCACTGAAACCTGGTGTAATGATAACCATGACTGGGAGATGGCCATACCTGGCTACAACATATCTGGAAGAGACAGAGCAGGCAGGAAGGGAGGAGGAGTGGCACTGTATGTGAAAAATGACATAAGGGCCACAGAGATCCAGGAGGAACAAAATGGGGGAGAGATACTGTGGGTTAAGCTGGAAAGGAAAATGGGAACAGCCATCCACACAGGTGTGGTCTATAGACCACCAGCCCAGGAGGAAGAAACAGATAGGGAGCTGATGCTAGCCATCCAAAGGATGGCAGACAAGGGTGAGGTAGTACTGGTTGGAGACTTCAGTATTCCAGACGTGGACTGGAGCATCCCAGCAGCAGCAGCAGCAGCATCAACTAGGAGCAGATTTATCCTGGACTCCCTTCAGGGTGCCTTGCTCAAGCAACTGGTCATGGAACCAACTCGGCAGAAGGCAATACTGGACCTTGTGCTCACAAACAGGGACAGTGTGATGGGGGTAACAGTGGGGGAGCACCTGGGTAACAGTGACCACCAGTCATTGTGGTTTGAAATCACAGAAAGAGCAGAACCAAACCACACAAAAACACGTATCCTGGATTTTAGGGGGCCAGACTTTGGGAAAATGGGGAGATACTTGAAAGAGGCATTAAGGGGAATGGGACAGGAATCAGGGGTTGAGGAACAGTGGGCAGTATTTAAAATGGGGATTACAAGAACAACAGAATTATGCATTAAGCAGGTTAACAAAAGGAAAAGGAAGAGACCATTATGGTTTTCCAAAGAGGTAGCAAAGAAAGTGAAAGCCAAACAGATTGCATTCAGGCAATACAAAAAGACACAGGCAGAAGGGGATAGGGAGAAGTACCAGGAGAAGCAAAGGGAGGCAGGGAGGTCAGTAAGGGAAGCCAAAGCTCAGACAGAAGGACACATTGCAAAATCAGTGGGTAGAGGGGACAAAACCTTTTACAGGAACATAAGTGAAAAAAGAAAGACAAAGGGAGGGATAGTGAGACTGAAGGGGGGATGAGGGCCACGTGGAGGATGACAACAGTAAAGCTGACATATTGAATAGGTATTTCTGCTCAGTCTTTACTGAGGAAGAGGAGGGTAATGGGTCTGAAGGGAGTACAAGGGATGAGAATGGTGCAGAAATGGACACAAGTCCCTTTACACAAGAAAGAGTCCCGAAGGAACTGGAAGTAATAAGAGTTGATAAAGCAATGGGGCCAGATGGGGTGCACCCCAGGGTCCTTAAAGAACTAAGAGAGGTGATGGCTGAACCTCTGGCTATCCTGTTTAGCCGATCACTGGAAACAGGGGAGGTACCCAAAGACTGGAGGACTGCAGATGTAGTCCCCTTATACAAAAGCGGAACAAAGAGGAAGCAGGGAACTACAGACCAGTCAGCCTCACCCCGGTAGTGGGGAAGATCATGGAAGCACTACTGAAGGAGAGATTGGTGGAACATCTGGTTGTCAATGGACTACAGGACCCAAGGCAGCATGGTTTCACCAGGGGGAGGTCATGTCAGACCAACCTCGTTGAATTTTTTGACTGGGTGACTAGGGAGGTGGATCAGGGGAGGGCAGTGGACATGGCCTATCTGGACTTCAGCAAGGCCTTTGACACTGCGCCACATAGAAGACTATTACACAAACTGGGGAATATGGGTGTGGGCAGGACAGTAGTGTGGTGGGTAGGTAACTGGCTGGGTGGCAGGACACAGAGGGTGGTGGTAAATGGCTGTCACTCCACAGAGGGAAGAGTGACCAGTGGGGTACCACAGGGATCAGTGCTGGGACCGGTCCTATTCAACATCTTCATCAGTGACATTGCACAGGACCTAGAAGGCAGAATTTCACTGTTCGCTGATGGCATAAAGCTCTGTAACAGAGTAGACACACCAGAGGGTGTAGACAGAATGAGAAGGGACCTGCAGAAACTTGAAGAATGGTCAGGGGTTTGGCAGTTGAAATTCAATGCAAAGAAGTGCAAGATAATGCATATGGGGCACAAAAACCCTGGCACAATATATCAGTTGGGGGGTGAGGATATAGCATGCACCAAGCAGGAAAGGGATCTTGGGGTTATCATCTATGATGACCTCAAGGCAGGGAAACAGTGTGGCAAGGCAGCAGGTAAAGCAAATAGGATGCTGGGTAGTATAGGCAGGGGCATCACCAGCAGGAAAAGGGAGGTCATAATTCCGCTATACAAGACACTAGTGAGGCCCCACCTGGAGTACAGTGTACAGTTCTGGAGACCATACCTACGTAAGGACATAGGGTAGAGAAGGTTCAGAGGAGGGCAACAAAGATGGTGCATGGATTGCATCACAAGTCCTATCAAGACAGGTTGAAGGAACTGAACATGTACTCCCTGGAGGAGAGGAGGGAGAGAGGGATATGATAGAGACATACAAGTATCTCACAGGGAGGAACAGGGTGCAGGAATACACTATTTTTAAGCGAAAAAGATGTTCCAGGACTAGAGGGCATGGGATGAAGTTGGAGGGAGGACGATTCAGAGGAAACATGAGGAAGAATTTCTTCACAGAATGGGTGGTGGACAAGTGGAACACCCTGCCAGAGGAAGTGGTGGGGGCTGAGACAATCATGGGATTTAAGAATGCATGGGATAGACATAAAGGAATTCTGGAGGTCAGGGGTAAGGGGCAACAGACTTCTAGGAAAACATAAACTGAATTTACAAGCTCAAATGGGCAGACTGGGTGGGCCATAGGCCCTTATCTGCCGACACTGTCTATGTATCTATGTAATGGCACTACCCCACCATTCTACCACAAAATTATCTCCCAAGTAGAGGCAAAAAATTACCTTCTTCAAGTCATTGGTAAAACCAGAACTAGTGAAGATTCTCTTGACCTTAAGTTCATTGTCCAGACTGTAGACCGCGTTTTATCACCCCTTACCAGAATATTAAATCTCTCACTTCTCACGTGTAAGTTCCCTCAACTATGAAAAGTGGCAGTGGTTACTCCAGTTTTTAAAAGTGGGGACAGGTCAAGCCATTCCAATTACCACCGATCTACATACTTCGCCCTCTCTCAAAAACACTGGAATGTATTGTCTATGACCAGCTTGTTGAATACATTGAAAAATACAAAGTGCAATGCCCTGAACAGCACAAGTTCAGGAAGCAGCACAGTAATACAACTACACTGGTGGAATTCACTTTTTTTATTCATGAGGCACTGCATCGAGGGTTTATGGTGGGCTCCACCTACATTGACCTCACCAAGGCCTTCAATACGGTAAGTTATGAACTGCTCCTGAACCAGCTCACCAACATCGGACTGTCAACTGAATCCGTGGGTTGGTTCTGAAGCTACCTCTACGGAAGAACGCAGCAAGTAAAAACTGTTGACGTTCTATCCAACAGCTGGAATGTAAACAAGGGGGCCCCCAAAGGTCAATCTTTGGCCCCCTGCTCTTCAGCCTGTTCTTAAATTACCTACCTCGATTGTGTAATGATAAAGTCTTATTATACGCCAACAATGCAGTGCTCTACACTAGCCACTCAGACCCAAACGTTCTGGAAAAAAGAATGCAGGCTAATTTCTCTGAGGCTAAGTCATGGTTTCTTAACTCAAAGCTCTTGCTTAATTACAAAAAAATCAAAACAATGTTATTTGCCTCTGCTCATAACCAGCACAGATCCCATCATTTAAGGATTGTAAATAACTTGGACGCCTCGCTTGAAATGGTCCATAGTTTCAGATATCTTGGGGTCACTTTGGACTGCTTCCTCTCATTTCTGCAACATATTGACCTAATGGTCAAGTCAGCTAATGCCAGACTAGGCCAATTATACAGGCACAAACATTGCCTAACCAATGAGGTCCTAAAATTGGCAGTGAACAGATCAGTTCTGTCTGTGATTGATTACGGGCTTGTAGCCTATAGCACTGCAATGGGCTCAGCCCTAAAAAGAATAAAGATGACCCTAAACAAAGCTTGTCAGCTTGTTCTCAATGTGCCATGCCTTACACACACTTGTGATCTCTGTTCACAATCTGGATGGCTTAACCTGCAATGCAGAATGCATTGTCAGCTCTGCCTACTCGCAAAAATGACAACCCTGGGTCAAACTCCCTTGGGGTGCAGTGCCTCATTAGTCCCACAAACAGTACCAGAAGCATAAGAGGGACAAATAGCCAACAGTTAAGAGTCCCCTTCCGGTGCACCTCGCAGGGTCAGCAGTCCTTTCAGTACCGGGCTCCTTATTGGTTGAACAAGCTAAATTTGACCCTGTTGGACGAGTCTAAACTAGGCCCCTTCCAAAATAAAACATCGGAGCCATCTTGCAGCACTCCGTGAATGTGACTGTAACTATTAAATGTGCCTGACAATCCTGGTGTATCCTAATTAACTCCAGCACTTACTATCCTCACTTCTATTGCCCTAAATTCCCCTCCGTCCCTACCACACACCCCAACTCCACCTACTTCTCTGCCTATTTCTCCCCTACATTGCCCACTCCACTCCCTCACCTCCCTCTCACTTGTACCACAGTAAACCCAAGGTATACATCCATCCATTCTATGACAAGGCTGAAGGCTGCTACTGGCATCTTGTTGCATTTATCCCACCCCTATGCTTCCCACTCTGATCTAGCTCTTCTCCCTTCTTAGCTGATACCTCATTGTTCCATTCCTTCTCTACTCCATGCCTCTTACTTCCCACGAGTACTTACATTACTTAATGTTTACACTGCCTACGAGATTATTGATATACATTGAACCTTTATGATTAATGTTTAAGAAAATTGCTGTACATTGTACATTTATGTTAATGTGTTTGTTTCATAAGCTTTATGCTTACCCTGAATGATTATTTTCTTGTCCCTGTCTTTGTTTGACTACCGACATGGAACCTCTGTAAACGAGCTTTCAGCTCAAAGGTTATTAATCCAAAAACTCAATAAATAAATAAATAAACATCGTAGAATAACAAATCCATTCTGTGGGCAGTGCCATCTATATAAGAAAAGCTGCAGTGAAAGAGACCTGTATCATAGAGAAGGTAGTAGAAATGCTATAGATATGGAAGATGGTAACTACAGTAGTTAGTGGTGCAGTATTAGACACTGATAAGCAATTGGAACACAGACTGTAATGAGAAAGAAATATTATGATCTAACTGAAAATTGAACCCAACCCCTGGAATATATTCTCAGTACTCTTTCACTGAGTCAGCAAGCTCCCATGGCAACAGTCTGAAGGTCCAATAGTCTCATATTGACGGGGGCAGCAGAAGTGATAGAAAAGTTAAGAGGAAAGCTTAACTTTCCAACAAAAGGGAATTTCCCTTTATCTTAATGGTCCCAATCTCCTTTGTCACCTGTATAATTTATATTTTTTTTAGTTTTTCACTGAATGCATTTGTTGCCTCCTTCTACTGTACCTGTGTTTCTCACTGCATTACACCTCACACACTTGCTTGTACCTATTTTTGTGTTCAGTAGCATTGGTTGAACAGTTTTTTGGCAACTCCTTTTTTTTGCATTACTCCCATGTCTCCTTCCCAGAGAATGCATCTGGAGATGACATATGTACAGCTCATAATGTTTTTCTGATAAAAATCTTTAAACATAAAGCTGGACTGCCAGAACAGTGGCAATGCTAATGGTTGCAGCACAGATGATGACCAAGTTCAGGAATGAACTTAGGACATCAAAGATTGGCCAGAGGGAAGGAGAATTGAGTGTCCAAAAGACTGCTCTCCTCCCCCGGAAGGAGGAGTTGCATCCAGTAAGTCAAGGATGACTCCCTGCCACCCCACTGCAGGGGCAAGCCATGAGGGTATCAGGTAAGTATGTTTGGAACAAGCTGAGTGATGGAGATGGGGGGTGGTGAGAAGGGGATCAGCCAGGAAGGGGAGAAAAAGAAAAAAAAATCTTTACTACATCAATAAAATAAATGGAAACAAACAGCATTTCAAAGGGGACATGTGGTGCACTCCAACGAAAGGTTGACTTGAGCTGAGTTTATTTGAAACATATATTGCAAACCACCCTTAACGTGGATTGAAGTTAATTACAAAAGCAAGTACAAAAAAAGCACAATACATTTTAATTTACATAAAATTTCACACATAAATTTAGACCCAGAAGCAAATACTGTAGAACTAATTTATTTCACTTTCATCATATTTTCACTATATTCGCTGAACAATGCATAAACACGAAAATAAGATGAAAGTGAAATAATTCAGACACATAAATAACATTACGTTGGGTTTACTGTGCCATCATTTGTACAAGGCATATATACCGAAGAAGCAAAACTACTGCTTATCTTTATAAGACAGGTGTACTGAACTGAAGTAGTGAAACAATGGTTAGAGTTAACAAAAAGATTAAAAACATGGCAGAAATACTGTAACTTTGCAAATTCATTAAAAAATTGCGCTCACTCTGCTAGCTATAATTGCACTTGTTTACTCGCTATTACATGTGCACTCTATCTACTCTGGTTCAGCGATACAATCAGCAGTGTCAAGACAGAATAGAAAATATTTAACACATGACAAAAATTACTGTACTTGGCAAATTTGGTAAAAACATTCTGATCGCTCTACTCTGCTCACTATACTCTGATTCGCTTACCTAAAAGTGCATAGCAGTTGCTATGTGCTTCTGCAGAGCAAATCAGCAAACTGATCACTGAATTAAAGCTTAATTTCTGCTGCTGTCATCACCCTCTCCAAATTCAACCACACTATTAGAGAAGATAATTACTGAATAAACCCCAGGTTTGTGCTGCTGACATCACCTTCCACACACTAGATTCAAACTCAATGCCCCATCCTTTGTAAAACTAAAACTTGTGTCTGCCCCATTAAGAACTCCAGCATGTTTTGGTGTGTGCGCTGCTCCCCCTTCCCCATGTTCTGCCATCAGTCAACCACTCTGAAATGACAAATAATAAACTGATTATAATGGCAAGCACAGTATGTTTTTTTTGTTACATAAGTGTAGTGTAGTTATGGGCCATGTCAGGAAACGTGAATAAGCAGGACTAGTCTAGTGGCTGAAGCATGAATATTAATAAACTCTAATACCTGGCAAGTGTCCAGAGCTTGAAAATTTCAGCAAGCGAAATATTTTAGTTCTACAGTAGTTTAATACCTTTTATTGGACCAACATAGATGGTACAAAAAGAAAACAATGTCTAAGCTTTCGGATCAACCAAGTCCTTCTTCGGAAACTTAAGACAGTTGTTCGGAGAGTGGCATTCAATTAACACCCAGATCATTCATAAAAAAATACATAAAAAAAAACAGAAAAAATTCTCAATGGTTTAAAGTACCCATTTAAAAAAAAATCACAGATTTAAATGGAATGAACAACATTCTATTAACTTGCTACTACTGAAAATCTTTTCAAGATCAAATAACATCCACTGCAGATAAGCTGAACACTCAAGTAGACCAAACCTCTGACTGAAATTATTAATGAATAAGTGTGTTATAAGAATACATTCAAAATTAAAAGCAAGTCCTTTAGATTTAATGCCACAAATGTCAAAGTTAAAACATGATAGTATTATATGATAAAACACTACACAACAGAAATTTATGTATGGAAGTAAGAGGTAATATATATATATATATATATATATATATATATATATATATATATATATATATAAAACAACTGTTTAAAACATTCATGTAGAATTATACAATGGCAACCAAGAATGATAGCCTCTAATTGGTTGAACTGGGACTGGACCCGTGAAGTTATCCCAGTACAACATCACGGATCTAGTCCCAGTTACACAGAAGACCGCATTAAGTAAAAATCACTGCACGCAGCACGCTTCACTACTTCCCACTCTGCAGCCCACTTCACTCACTCTGCAGCTGCCAGCCACCTTCAATGTCCTGAAACCCCCAGCACAAACAAAAAACAACAATAACCCTCTTACACCCCCCACCCAAGTGTCTTTTTCCTATCCAAAAAAAGAAGCATGCCGTTAAAACTGTGATTACCATCAGGTTCACACTGAGCGAGATCAGAGAGCAAGTGAGTCTTTATACAGACCATGTAGCTGTCAGCCTCACTCACTCACTTCTGTTTTTTTTTTCTGTTTGTTGTTTTTTTTTAGATGGACCATAAAAACACCTTAGAAATATCCTCCCTACCTCCTTTCCTCCTGTTTCAGACATCCACACAGCACCGCGGTACATGACAAGTCGGGGGGGGGGGCAACAGTCCCAGTACTCCAGCAGAACTGTGATAAAAACACAGTCACAGAAAAACAGAGGAAAACAATGAAAAAACAGTGACCAAAGACAACATAAACACTGAGGCAATAGGTCATATTAACAAAGAGTGGCACCACTGACAAAGGTTGAAAGGTTGCTATGGGGACTGCACAGCTACTTAAAAAACACATTAGCTCCACCTGCTGACTAAATCTGCATTAATTTTGCTTGAAGTAACCCTGCCCATTCAAAAAATGACAGGAAAATCTACTTTAAAAGTAGTTTTTCATCATTTATTTGTTTGTTTTACAAACACACCATTGTATAATAGCAATAATGCACTCCAGGGTGTGTGTTGTGCTGGGACAACATCACTTCTGGGTTCATTGGATGCATTCAGCCTGCGGCCTCAAGCCCAACCACCCCAAGCATGACATTATCCCAGCACAACACACACCCTGTCATGCATTATTGCTTAATTAAACCTGTCTGAAGATATTTTCTAAACTATGCTCTCAACCAGTTAACACATCCCATAAAAATTAAAACCTACAGTCTGTAACAATATTTTTTTACAAGATAATATCAATTGTCAGTATTATTAGCAAATAAAAAAAATAAATCTCTCAGGGACCACCTAGAAAATGAGTCCATGCATTTTCAAATGTTGAAAGTTCAATAATGAGTCACTATATAATCAATTAACTATATGAACAGAAACAGTCTTAAGAATCTGAATAAAACCCCCAATGGAATTAAACTCTCCACCGCCCCAAGAGTCCTAACTAACTGTAGCATAATTATGACATGTACCTGAATGTAAGCCTACCTAAATATGTTAGCAAAACCCCAACCCCTCCCCCACACACATTGCCCTTCCCCACAAAAAAAAACACCATCCTACAACCACTCTAAAAACACACACAAAATTACCCCCCCCACATACACACACTAAAATCTCCCTCATACATACATACACACACTCACCCATGACAACCCAACCTTCCCCAACCCCCCCCACACCCACACAGGTATATTTGGTGAGAAACCAATATGTTGATAAGTTTAATTCTATTGGGGTTTTATTCAGATTCTTAAGACAGTTTCTGTTCATACAGTTAATTGTTATATGCTGACTCATTGTTAAACTTTAAACATTTAGGTGGTCCCTGAGTGATTTATTTTATTTATTTGGCAATAATACTGACAATTGATATTATCTTGTGAAAAATATTGTTACAGCACTGTAGGTTTTATTTTTTTATGGAGTGTGTTAACTGGTTGAGAGTATAGTTTAGAAAATATCGTCAGACAGGTTTAATTCTGTATGAATGTTTTAAACAGTTCATACAAGGTGTGTGCGTGTGTGTATATGTGTATATATATATACATATATATATATACTGTATATATATGTGTGTGTGTGTGTATATGTATATATATATATATATATATATGTGTGTATATATTATATATATCTATATATATATATATATATAGATATATATTTATATATATATATATAGTATTCCTCTTATTTCCATACATAAATTTCAAGTTTTAACATGGACATTTGTGGTATTAAATCTAAAGGACTTACAGCATGTCCACCCACACTGCACCCTAAAAAAGTTTGGAAATTCCTTTTATTTTCTTGGTGCTAATTTCATCAAAGTTTTTAGAAATTGAATGGTTTAGTTTCTTTTCTGTTTTTTTTTTTAATTATTATTTTTAACATCAACACAATTTCCATGCATGGTCATTTCCATCCAGGATATCATTTAAAAACATTCCTTAAACTACCTTATTCCTAATGTAGACAAAATAAGGAAGACACATATACTGAGGAACCTAATTCAGTGAACAAGCTTCCAAAACCAGCTACCTGTAATAAGGACATACTATTGAATTTACATTAAGCTTATTATGAAAAGGGGACCATGTTGTATTAAATGTTGCCATCTGACAGGAGCCTTACCTGAATATAATGACTGGATTGCCTGAGCAATTTCCTCACAGGTTATTTCTTGCTCTAAATATGAGCAAAGCTCTGAAGAGATAGTGGGCATTTTTTTGTCCTCAGAAAATTTTTCCTGATATTCCAAATGCAGTGAATGGTCCATTGTATACAGTGTTTGAAAAAATGTACAAAACGCTTGACTAATCTCCTGAGGAGAAATATGAGTTTTCCCCTCAAGATCTAGAATCTCTGTAATCAAATTCTTTTGCTGTGCCAGTTTATTTTCCAAGCCATTCATTTATCAATCCACTCCCCCTTAAAATACTAGTTGCTGCGGGTATAATATAGCTGTCTTTCCACCTGTTGTGCTGCTATGCCATTATATTCCTCCCTAAGTGATGCTAAGACCGGAATTAATTGTGGATCATTAGTGGACATATGGTCTCTTTCCATTGCAGTGATAGCCTTTTCAAGATTTAACATTTTTTGTTGCTTAATTTTCCTGCATTTAATTGTGTATGAAGTGATAGCCCCCCCAAAGATAAGCTTCGAAAGCTTCCCAAATATAAGTTATTGTAGAGTCCTTGGTAGTATTCTTCTCAAAAAAATTATCTATTTCAATGCCAATAAATTCACCAAAGGTAGGGTCTTTATACAATAGTGGATCTAACTTAAAAGTTGGACTTTTAAAATAGTTTGGAATCTGTAGTGTCAACATTAAGTGAACATGATCAGAAATTATTATATTATTGTATTTAATTTTGCTAATTTGATATTCGATCAACTGAGATATCAAGGCATAATCAATACGAGAGTATGCCCGATGAGGGGCCGAAAAGAAGGAATACTGCTTTGTATCAGGATTTTGTGCTCTCCATATATCCATTAACTTATAATCATCAATAAAATTAATTATCTGTAGTTTATTATCTTAGCATCTCTTGCAACAGAACCATCAACACAAGTCCTTTCAGTCACAATAAGTAATGTCTTGTTTGTTCTCAATTTTTTTTGTTTGTTTGTTTTACAACACCATGTACAGCGATGTAGACTGGTAGGCTCCATTAACATTGAAGACTTTCCTAAAATATTATCATGATCCTCCTTGTCTTGACTAGTTAAAACATAAGTAGTAGTAAAATTATTCATTTTTATACAGGATAAGATCTCATATTCACATTGTTAGGTCCTAAGACCTATTTACAAGATGGTCCTGAATTATAAAGATTCCAATGTTAATAGTTACCACAAATAAAGAATTCTTAATAAACAACACAAACATTTAATATTCATCCATCAAACATCACACATATAGCACCCAAAGACTTCAATCCTAACATTCTCAGTCCCCTGGGTCATGACCACAGTGTTTAAATTGAGATGTTTAGCTCTTCGTCCATTGCACATGCACCTTGTTCTTAGTTCATGTTTTAATAATTTAGCAAAAAATGTTGGTTTACTATTTATATTTTTCAGATTATTATCTAATGAATTCCAAATAGATGTATAATTAGCCATAACGGTCTAAGTGATTTCTGCTGTAGGAGTTTCCCAAAGAAAAAGCTTATAAGTAACACAGTTTACTGCAAGAAAAGAGGCAGTAGAGATGTGTTTGTTTTATAAAATGTACTTCTGAATGAATTCAGAAAGATCTACCACAACATCACACACCCTGTTATGTCTTTTTTTAATGTAATATACTTTATTAAAATGTTTCAACAAGATAGAATAACCATCAATAGGAAAATGACAGTAAACAAAAATCACAGAATACATAAGCTAAGCCCCCCACCCTCTCCCAACCAAAGCCCCACCTTCGACAATAATAATATAATATAATCAAAATACATGCAACATAATAGGTATAATAAGCTTGTCCCATGTTGTAACAAGCATATGAAAACCAGACAACATAATAGGAATGAGGAGATGTAACCCTGCTGTCTCAACCCTCCCACCTCCTGCCCTGTTATGTCTTATTGCTTGCATAATGCATTTCCACCATCTTGAAAGAAAGAAGTAATTTCAGTATATCAATACAGTAGAAACATGATTATACTATACTGATATAGTAATACATTTACACAACATCAACAAAATTATTTTAAATGTTAACATTTTAATCATTTTGGGAATTTTGTTTTTATAGGAGAACAAATAACAATAGTATAACTTTTTATTTTAAAATGTGTTTTCCAGTACTCTAATTGCACTACATAAAATTCTTATTTAACTTTTGGCTAGCCTAAAAGTTTCCTGTGAGTCACCGGTGAAAGCATTGTAAGATAACATAAAAGAGGGTACCCCGTTAGAATAGCGCTACATGAATAGCACCAGTCTAGAGAGCGCTAGTTCGTGTAGTGCTAGCACAGATAGCGAGAGCGGATCTACAGTGCTTTCAGCAAGCACTCCCCAGGTTGCTGGCAATGGTACTCACCACAAACAAGAGCACCAGGATCCAAGAGACTGGCCAAGCTGCTCCCGTGTCATGGAGGGTATGGGCATAGAGCAGCTTGGCCAGCAGCAGTGGAGACCAGGGTTCTAATCCTGGTCTCTAGCATTTTTGTGCACTCAGGACCTTGTTTCTTTGACACAGGGCCATGGAAACAGTATTCCATGGCCCCACATATTTTAACTTTCCCCATGATCCACTCCACTTCCCCCCAGAGTGAGAATCCTTCAGTCTGGAGCGTGTGGGGGCCAGAGCCTCTTGCAAAAATAAAACTGACATCAGTATTGCTGCACTGTTGTTGCCAACGGCATTGTGGTTGGTGCTATTCTGACCCAGTGCCATAAGAGTCCCATTTTCAGAAAATAGTGACCACTGTGTCCATGCTTTCATGAGTGCAGCAGCTCCAGTTACCTTAACTCAGCTGACATGAAAAATAAAAATAGATCTCTTTAATGTCTATTATATCACTAAACTGGGGGTATGGGGAGAGTTTGTTTGGAAGGTGCTACGCTACTACATTTTTTAAATCACTGATTATATTAAGAAATGTATGGTAAAAGATATTCTGGTAAATGCTGAAGAGGCTGTGGTGTGCAGTACATTGATTTCACACACACACTTACATGCAAACATAGAAACATAGAATTTGTTCACAGAAAAGTACTGCTTGGCCCACCTAATCTGCCCAACCACTACCTAGTCTGTCTCCACAGACCCTAACTGGTCTCTAGTGACCTCCTCCTCCTTGTCTATTTAATAATATTCCTCTGTGCCTATCCCATGCATGCTTGAAGACCCCTACTATTTTTGCCTCCACCACTTCCGCTGACTGCCTGTTCCAGGCATCTATAACTCTTTCAGTGAAGCAGTACTTCCTCTTCCTCACATTCCTTTTGAACTCCCGTCTCCAGCTTTATCACATGGGCTCTGGTCCTGGTGCTGTTTCTCATTGGAAAGAGATGCCTCTTCTGCATTCTTATCATCCCTGTAAGGTACTTGTAGGTCTCTATCATGTCTCAGTCTCCTCTCTTCCAGGGTGTATATGTTGAGATCCCACAGCCACTCCTGGTAAGCCTTTTGATGCAACCCCTGAACTGTTTTAGTTTCCCTCCTCTGGACTGTTTTCACTTTGCATGGAAAATGTCCATGTCCTGTCTTTGTCCTTTCTGAGCTGTGGCCTCCCGAACTGATTACCATACTCCGGATGTTTTTTTTCACCAGTGAGTGACATAGTAGCAACACCACCTCACTTCTCCCTATGCATCCCAGCATTCCATTGGCCCTACCCACTGCTTTGCCACAATGCTCTGCCACTTTGATGACAGTCAGTACCTCCCAACCCCATCCTATACTCAGTTCCTGGGTTCCTATATGCTAGGTGCATGGTTTTTGCAATGTCTGATATTGAACCTCAATTGCCATTTTGTACAGGTGTGGTTGTGCCTGTACATTAGGGTTAAGTAAGCACTTTAATGTTACACCCTGATTTTGCACCATAAAAGCTCTGCTCCCTTCAACATATTCATTTGACATTTAGCAGTCACAGGGTGGTGTCAGGATCTCTGGAGCCTGAAAATGTTGTGGCGATTGGTTCATGGGAGGCAACATTACAAAGGTACAAAAATGTAAAAATTACATAAATTAAGACTTTTTTTAACTCACCTATAACTAAAAAATTTCAAACCTGAAACTTGCAAGTTTGACAGAGTTTGCCACAAGGTGTGTGCTGTTGTGGCATTTACACCTCAAACATTAGTAGTTTTTTAAACATTTAAGAAAAACAGTTCCATTTCTAAGCATGCACAGTTAGAAAAATATGTGTTCTAAGGATAACTGAATTTTTACGATTATATTTTTTAATGTGGTCATTTTACATGAATGCATTCATGTAGGATCTCCAGATGCTGCCAACAGTGTCTGAATGTATTTTAATAGGACTCTATGATGCTGGCTCAACAAGAAACACGTCGACTAGCATCAGAGCGCCAGGCTCCATGTTGACTGTGGTTTGCAGTCGGCATGGAGCCACACACATCGGTGTGTGTTTTATCATTGGGGGGCTACACCCTCAGAGACCCCCATGTGGGGGGCTCTGCCCCAACACCCCCCACACTGATAGATTCTAACTCCACTTCAGAGTTAGTTCGGGGAGGGGGTGCAGGTCGGGGGAAGGGGTTGTCCGGTCCCAGAGGCACTTGTACTGTGGCATGGTGCTGTTGTCGATATCGATGCATGTTGCTGTAGAAATGTCACTGTTCGGGGTCATACCTTTTAATAGTGTTCATTCAGCAGGTGCGGGGCTTCACATCAGTGTGTAACCTCGCCCCTGCTGAACTAAGCTGTATATGCCTTGTTTTGTTTAATGACCATTCAACAGTCATCAATCACATCAGCAGCCTACTTTCTTAAAACTAAACACTGGGGTGCTCAATCCCCAGTGTCAGCTAAACTGTTATGTGTTCCGACACTGGGCTGCCCACCCCTGGTGCATGTTCAGTCTCCCCTTTCTGGTTAGGATTCTTCCCCACCTGCCATACGAACATCCCAACACAGGGGTGCCCAATCCCCAGTGTTGGCTCAGACCAACCCCAACCCCTGACCTGACAGTCTGTGACCCTGAGGTGCCCACCTCTGGTGCTGCCAAACATCATGCCAACACTGGGGTACCCAATCCCCAGTGTCAGAACCTGTAAATGCAAAAATGGTCCCTCAATGTCTTTTTTCTTTGTAACCTGTAATAAATAAAACCATCCATTGATGTCTATTGAACCCCATCCCCTCCATGACATCTCTCCCTCAGCCAAACCAGGTCCAGAGCCAAACATCCAGTTTCCAAGCCAAAAGACATGCTCTTCCTGGAACCGTGACTGCAAAATGAGGAAATAAGTTAAGTGTGGTTAATGTATTGCTGTGCATTTTGAACTTTTGCTCATAGAGTGGCCATTTTTATATTACCCCCCCCCCCCAAGTTTTCAACATGGCCTTTTTGGGATCCCACCTCATGAACAACGTAGGGGAAGTTTTTCAAAGCTGGCCCAAAAGATGATTTCACAGTTGGTCCATGAATTCCCCTTTCAGGCGAGATTTGAACATTTTCATCTTCTGGGTTCATGAGGTGTGGTTATAAGAAGACTGTGTTTAAAACTATGGTGTCAAAATATTAAAAAAACAATAACAAGATGAAAGTACAATTAGAATGAGTCAGGCATCTTGGTATACTGAATAAATAACCTTAAACAACAGGTTACATTAAAAAGTCATTTATTACAGTAAAATAAAAAACATTGGCGTCATGCTTAGGGTATTATGTTGCTATGTTGCCATAACATTTTACTAATTTTATTGTAATAAATGAGTTTTTAATGTAACCTATCATTTAAGGTTATTTATTCCCTATACTGAGATGCCCAACTCATTCTAATTGTAGTTCCCTTGTACGTTTGTGGGTCCAGTAAGTTTTTAAATGGCCACCTTCTCCTTCTTCTGTTTTGAGAGTTATGAAAGTACATTGCAATTTTTCAAAAGTAACGCATAACTTTGGTAATTTTCAATATTTAGACCCCGAATTACAACATAGCCTTTTTTTTTCACTCCACTTCATGAATGTGACTGACCTGCATGAATCAGGATGCTATTCTCCTATCAGAAAATGAAGGGAAATTTATTGCAAAAAAAAAACCTACAATAATGCAGACAGGAGGGTTCAAGAACACAAACTGCAAATATAGGGAAATGACAAAATATTAGTGTTTTGGGTCTTCGAAGTTTTAGCAAATCAGTAGTAGGGTATTCTATGGGGTTGTCAACCCTAATGCCCATCCCTTAACCTGAGCAAACAAAGTCAGACAGATTTTGTTGCTAGCACGTGGCAAGCCATACTTATCTGCCTCTGAAGATTGTTTCACTACGAGGCACTGGCTAGGAGCTGTACCTTGTGCTTTGGACAGGTGGCTACAGGGTGGGGGAGGGGTGGGGCATTAGGATTGACAACCCCAAGGAAGATCCTGTCACTAACTTGACAGGACTTAAGAAACCCAAATTTCTAATTCTTCAACCCTAATGTCTGCATTAACATAGGGTTTTTTTTGCAATAAAAAAAATATATATATATATATATATGTAACCCCTCACCCCTGCCTTTTTGCCAAAATGACAGGTGGCATGCTGCTGAAGCTGACAGCAGTACCTGGTGGGGACTGGGTTCGGGGAGGATGAGGTTACTTGGCACAGGGGGACCTAGGTTTGGCTACTCTGGACAGGGGCACCCAGTAAATCCGAACACAGGAAGCAATAACTGTAATGTCCAGAACCAGGAATGGGATTCTTCGGTGTGGCTTTTATTCACATCCAAGCTGAACAAACAAAGCATAGACGGACCCCCATGGGGCTACATTTCCTGTTAATGCAGATTAGAGACAACAGAACACTTTATCACTATTTCCAGCCCTCAGGCTCTAAACCCACCAGGCACACAGCCCGGACTTGCACGCAGCTTTGGGTACACAGCCCAACTTGTACACTACTGGGGTTTTCCCCACTGGCCCGGCTCCCCTGCCAGCCACTTGATCCATGGTCCATTTGAGGAATGAACCAATTATCCTGTTGTGGCTCCCCAAACCACACTAGAGTCTTCAACTCCTAGAGAGAATTTTCCTTACAGTCCCACATCTGGGTACTTCCCTCATCACTGGCCAAGTGCCTGAGGTAAAGTAGAAATCCACAGAAGAACTCCGTAGAGGTGGACCTGGTCACTAAAGATGGGGGGCCCCCCTTCCAGCTCCCAAAGTCCATACCTGGCCATTTCTCTGGAAACTGAACAATTCCTTTACTGAACTTTCAAATGTAGATTCTGGGTAGACGTCTATCACATCTCCTCTACATATCATTTGCATCCCAACAAGCTCTGGACTTGAACCTACTTTTACTTTGCTTAGCCCATTACTCTAGGCTTCCCAATATTTAGTAGTTCAATCCCCACATTGTCACACAAGTCCCAGGGTGAAAAACATAGGCCCTTTTAGCAAGAGCAGACACTCACCCTCATTTGCAGGTGCCCCACAGGCGACTCACAAATCTTCTTGTTCTCCCAAATAAACTCTGGAACAAACAGGCAGCTTTTCCTTCACAAGCAGAACTAGGGTGTTGTCCCAGGAATCTGCAGGGAACCCTTTCCTGCCCCCCCCGAAGGGAGGGGGCACTGAGACCCGAAAACAGTGGTCTCCACCACTTCAATTATCTTCTGTGTTTCTCTTTAAGGTAGAGAGACACACACCCTTTTTACTTAAAAGTAGCCCTCTGTCAGGGCTGAGGCTCCTAGAGCCTTCACTGAGCTGCTTTCTCAGCAAGCTCCCAATTTCACACTCCACTGACTCATACTCAACTGAAGACTGACTTCAAAACTTCCCAACATTCTAACTAACTCTCTTGCTGCAGATTCCAATGTGGCTCATGCAGCTGCGATAGTTCTATTGGTGATGTCATCCCTCAGTCTCAGCTAAGACAGAGAACAGAGTGAGACAGTGTGAAACCCATTTAACTGGAGTTTCACAAGCTGCCTTCCCTGCCTACCACTAGGTCTTACTGTGATTCTAGTAACCCGGGTAACAAGGGGTTACATATATATATATATATATATATATATATATATATATATATATATATATATATATATATGTGTATGATATATATAGTACATATAAATATATATATATATATATATATATATATATATATATATATATATATATACACATCAGGGTTTTAAATAATTGATTAGCAGTTTTTTTAAGACAATACTAACTGAACAGAAAGCATCTATATAGGATTTCTAGAAGTGTTATGTTTTTAAACACAGTGAGGCAAGTGCTATGCATTTTCGCAATGTTTTAGAACTTTTATGAGCAAAACACTAATCAATTTTTAGAGTTAAATAAAACCTGATATATATATATATATATATATATATATATATATATTATTGCAAAAATCATTGTTAATGCATCAGTTAGGGTTAAAGCAACAAAAGTAGGAAAATGAGGCATTAGGGTTCCCAACCCTATCACCTCCCTGAACACCCAACCCTATTACCCTCACCCAACCCCCACCTTCAGAACAACAGGTGTCGGGAAGTGCCTGAGGTCATCTGCCCTAACGCTCACCCCATTCCATGTGTAAGAAAGCTAGCATGGTACAGCATAGGAGAATGGGGTGAGCATTAGTGTCATCGACCTCAAGGCACACCCGACACCTGTTGGTCTGTGGAGGGTGGAGGTAGGGTGAGGTGGTAGGGTAAGGTGTGGGGGGGAGGTGTTAGGGTTGGGAACCCTAATACCTCAATTCCCTACTTTCGTTGCTTTAGCCCTAACTAATGCATTAATGAAGATTTTTGCAATGAATTTCCTTACTTTTTGAGGAAATGTAATCTTACCCTTATATGGTTGAGGGAGCACAGGGCTGCACTCCTCTCAGCCTATAGTGTGCTGTGGATGCACAGGGATCTCCAGACACTGTGCTCCCGTGTATGCATGTTATAATTGTCCCTGATTTTCATTTGGGTGCTCATGGCCCAGAGGGCCCTGTACGCCTATCTAACCATAAGTGTAGAGACATTGTAATTAACCTTCATCTCCCTGTGTTTGGGCCCTGGGCTTCCATCACTACATAATGGTGTCCATATGAGTGAGTGCAGGGACCCCCATCTATTCATAAGTGTAGAGACATTGGAAGTAACCCTCATCTCCCTGCGCTTCCAGTACTGCATAATGGAGGGCCCTGTGCTCTCATTACTGCATAATGGTATCCATATATGGGAGTGCAGGGCCCTTTGGGCCCTTCACTCACATTTATCCAAAACTGTACAGACATAGCGCAGGGCTACAGATATTTCAAGTAACCCTTGTGGTACAAATGGTACAATATCACAGTAACCATTGGGACACTGAGAAAAATTCCACTATAGTTATAATCAAAGCCTAGCAACTTGCATCGTTACTTACTAAGCTGCATTTAGCAAACAAATCTGTATCTCAAAGTGTTTTGAGATACAGCTACTGAAAGGTGCTGTGTCTGCCACAATGTTATCCTATGGGAAATTTCTAAACTTTGGAATGTTATAAGTAGGGAAGTGATGTAAATTTTATCACCAAACCAGCAAAAGTCACATTTGTGGGGCAACCCTTTTGGCTTCTAAGGATCCCGTTCAATGAGCTGTCAAAATCCCTTTTGTGAGGCCTAAATCCCTTTTTGTACCATGCAGCTATCCAAAAGACGGGACTGAGCATGCTCAGAACCCGGAATTTCAAAATGTAATAACTTTGGAACATATTAATATTTTGTCACCAAACCATTGCTGACTTGTTCATTGGGGCAAGCTCTTTCTACTGTGAAATTTTTTCAGACCAAAATTCCAAGAGGTGTAGCTGCAACGTGACGAGGAAAAAAGCAGTCAAAAAAGGTGAATTTTAGCATTTTTTTCACTATGTGCAGAACAAAATTCAAGCATCTGATCAAAACAAAACTTGATATGTCAAGAGATCTATCCTACAGGGCAGAGCATACCAAATGTTGTGCAAATCCATTGAATGGTTGCAAAGTTATTAAAGTGCAAAATTTGAAGTTTAACATTAAACTGCCTACTCAATCTTAACTATAGTGGTGTTACTGCATTACTGCATCTCTGTTCATATATATATATATATATATATATATATATATATATACACACACACATATATATACACATATATATATAGATATATAAACATATATATAGATATAGATAGATATAGATAGATATAGATATAGATATAATATAGATATAGATATAGATATATTCTTTGCAAGAACTGCACTAATACACTGGTTGGGCTTCAGATTAGCGACAAAAGTAGGGAAAATGTGATGTTAGGGTTTCCAACACCGACTTCCCACCCCAAGCAGCAAAAACATTGTGGTGCATCACTGCTGGGGTCTTCCATGGGTTCTCAACCTTAATGCTCACCCCATTCCCTGAGCCAACAGGGCCAGATGTGCTGTTTATTCTTCAGGCAGGGAAGACTGTATTTTTTCAAAGTCTGTGTTTTTATGTTTTATATGAGAATGGGGTGAGCATTAAGGTCAAGAACCCCAAGAAAGACCCCAGCAGTGATTGCCGTAATGTTTTTGGTTTGCTGCTTGGGGATTGGGGTTGGGTGGGGAGTCAGTGTTGGAAACCCTAACATCACATTTCCTCCTTTTATCACTTTAATCTGAACATTAACTGGTGCATTAATGCAGTTTATTTGCAAAGAATTTCCTTTCTTTTTGAGATAGCAGAATCGTATGATCATCTATGTGGCTGTGGAAGTGCAGGGCCCAGAGGACCACATCACAAATTACTGGATGACAGGTAAAATTACAGGTCATGAATGGTAAATATGTGAGGAATGCTGAACATGATCAAGATCCATAAAGTTAGGTTTGTGTAGGTATTGTTTTCAAATTAAATACCAGAATCAAGCTAAACAAATGCCATTTAGCAAAACATAAGTTTTGGGATTTGATTTTACCTCAATATTTGCTTCTTATGCCATTTTGAATGCAGTTTGTAAATAGTGTTTCTTGAGTGATAATTAAAAATACATGTCACAAATTAGTGCATGACAGGAAAAAATTAGCTATCACAAATGGTAAATATCCAAGGAATGGCCGAAAGCAATCCAATGCATAAAGATAGGTTTGGGGAGGTATTTTTTTTAAAATTAAATACCAGAATTAAGCTGAATAACTGTCCTTGACCAAAATACAGGTTTTGTAGTCTGATTATACCTCAGTATTTGCTTATTATGCCATTTCACAATGCAGTTGATAACATATAGAAACATAGAATTTGACGGCAGATAAGGACCACTTGGCCCACCCAGTCTGCTCATTTCCCTACCGAATGGATAAGATGCAGATCCTAGTTAACCAGCAGCCTACTTCTTTCTACCCCAACCCCCTAGAATTGCCTTAAGACTGTCCCATGCATGCTTGAATTCCACCACAGTTTTTGACTCCACAACCTCCTCCGGAAGGCCATTCCATGCATCCACAACCCTCTCTGTGAAAAAATACTTCCTTACATTACCTCTGAGCCACCCCCCATCTTCAAATTGTGCCCCCTTGTTCTTGCACACCTCTTTTTTTGAAAGATGCTACCCTCTTGGACTTTGTTGATTCCCTTGAGGTACTTGAAAGTTTCTATCATGTCCCCCCTCTCCCTCCTTTCCTCGAGGCTATACATATTAAGCTCCTTTAGTCTCTCTTCATATGTCTTCCAGTGCAGACCCTGCACCATTTTAGTTGCCCTCCTCTGGACAGCTTCCATCCTGTCTATGTCCTTGTGGAGATTGGGTCTCCAGAACTGCACACAGTACTCCAGATGGGGTCTGACCAGCTGTCTGTACAGAGCGATAACAACTTTCTGTTTTCTACTGGTGATGCCTCTCCCTATGCATCCCAGTATCCCCCCAAGCCTCCTTACTGCCCTCTCATTGCTTGCACACCTTTAGGTCATCTGATATGACTACCCCCAGGTCCCTTTCCATTTTTATTGTTGTTAGTATTTCACCCCCCATTGTGTACTCTTTCCCAGGGTTTTTGTTTCCCAGGTGCCTTACCTTGCACTTCTTAGCATTGAATCTAAGCTGCCATACTTTGACCATTCCTCTAACCTTGCCAAGTCCCTTCTCATCCTTTCCACCCCACCTTGTGCATCAACTCTGTTGCAGATCTTTGTGTCATCTGCAAAGAGACATACTTTTCCTTCCAGTCCCTCTGCAATATCGCTTATAAAGACATTGAAGAGGACCGGTCCTAATACTGAACCCTACGGTACCCCACTAGTAACCCCCTTTCTTCTCAGAGTGGACTCCATTTACTATTACCCTCTGTGTCCTATTCTCCAGCCAATTTTTACCCAGGCTATCATCTTGGGACCCACTCCCAGGCTGGCTAACTTGTATATTAATCTTTTGTGGGACTGTGTCAAATGCCTTGCTAAAGTCTAGGTAGGCCATGTCCATAGCCCCTCCTGATCTACTACTTTGGTCACCCAGTCAAAGAAATCTATTAGATTCATCTGGCATGACCTTCCCACTGTGAATCCATGCTGCCTTGGGTCCTGGGCCCCTCTGGCCTCTAGGTACTCGACAATTCTTTCCTTCAGAAGTGATTCCATCATTTTCCCTACCACTGAGATTAAACTAACAGGTCTGTAGTTTCCTGCTTCCTCCCACTGTTTTGAAGGGGAATCACATCTGCCCTCCTCCAGTCCTCGGGTACCACCCCATCCTCCCATGATTTGTTAGGGCAGTCAGTGGTGTCACTAGTTCTACCCTTAGTTCTTTTAGAATTCTGGGATGAATCCCATCAGGCCCCACTGCTTTGTCCACCTTCAGTTTTAAGAGTTCTTTCAGAAACCTTTCTTCTGTAAATGGGCTGGTATCAACTTCTGTATCCAGAGTGTTTCTATTGTTTGTTTTAGGTACCTCCCCTTCTTCATTTGTAAATACTGAGCAAAAATATTTGTTTAGTATCACTGCCTTTCACAGTCACCTCTGCCCACCCCTACCCTCCCTTTATTAAGCCTCACTATCCCTCCCTTGGTCTTCCTTCACTCCCTGATGTACCTATAAAAGGTTTTATCCCCCTTCTTAACTGAGTTGGCTATCTATTCCTCGGTTCAGGCCTTTGCTGTTCTGACTGCCTTCCCAGCTTCCTTTTGCTTTAACTGATACAATTATCTGTCCTGCTCCTTCTGTAATTCATTGTACTTCCTGAATGTTTCCTTTTTCTCTTGAACCTTCACTGCAGCCTCCTTTGAGAACCATCGTGGTTTCTTACATCGTTTTGTTTTGTTTCTTTGCTTCACACAAAGGCTTGTTACCTCTGTGATGGCAGTTTTATTATTCTGCTTTGTTCTTCCACCCCTCCTTCTTGCCCATTTGCTAGTGCATTCCTTAGGCACTCACCCATTTTGGCAAAGTCAGCCCTCCAGAAGTCCAGTACTTTTGCATTTGTATGGCTTGACTCTATTGCTATGTTTATTGTGAACCATAATGTTCGATGGTTGCTAGTTCCCAGATGGCTACCCACTTCTACATCTGTGATCCTCTCTCCATCTCCATTTGAGAGAACCAGGTCTAAGATTGCTCCCTCTTGAGTGGGTTCCAATATTAGTTGTCTGAGGCATGCCCCCTGTAGGGCATCTAGAATAACCCCACTCTTAGAAGTGGCTGCTGCAACTGCACTCCAGTTAACATCTGGCATATTCAGATCACCCATCAGCAATATCTCCCCTTTTTCTGCCATTCTAAGTATACTTTCTATCATTTCCTTGTCCATTTCCTCCCCCTGAGAGGGGGGTCTGTATACAACCCCTGTGCGGATTGTGGTGCCATTGCATGTCTCCAAATTGACTCACAGTGCTTCTTGTCCTCCCTGTTTACCCTTTTGTTCTGTTGCTTTGATTCCTTCCCTTATGTAGAGAGCTACTCCTCCTCCTCTTTTAACCTCCCTGTCCCTCCTGTAGATAATGTATCCTGGTATGTTTACGTCCCAGTCATGGTTGTGTGTGTACCATGTTTCTGTGACTGCCACGATATCCAGATGTTCCTCCTCCATCAAGGCCACTAATTCAGGAAGCTTGTTACCCAGACTATGGGCATTGGTACTCATTGCTCTCCATTTTTTGATGGCTTTTCCTTCTGTAGCAGCATCCCCCACTGACCTTTCTACCTTGGTCTTTTTTCTCATTTAGTACCCTGTTTTGTAGGGGGAAGCAGGGATTTTCCTGTTGCTTATCAGTGCCTCCCCCCTTGACTAGTTTAAAAGCTTGCCAATGAAGCATTTAAACCGACTGCCCAAAAGACTTGCTCCCTTCCTGGACAGATGCAGACCATCCTGCTAGTATAGGCTGGTGTCCCTCCAGGTGGAACCCCAGTCCCCAATGAAGCCAAACCCCTGTGCTCCACACCATTTTTTCAACCATTCACAGTATCACTCCAATGATAAATAAGAAAAACCTGTTGCAAATTACCTCATGAACAGTAATTTTATATGTTGTGACAGGTAAAATTCCGAGGAACTACTAAAGGTAATCACAATGGTAAAGATAGGTTTGGGGGGAGAGTAGTTGTTAAAATTAAATTCCAGAATCCAGCTAAAGAATTGTCCTTTACCAAGATACAAGTTTTGGGGTCTGATTGTACCTCAATATTTATTTACCATGTCATTTTACATTGCTGCTGCTAAATAGTATTGCTCGAATGGTAAATAAGGAAAATCTGTTGCAAATTACTGCACGAATAGTAATATTGCATGTCATGACTGGTAAAGTACCACACGAACTGTACAATTATATGTCAAGACTGATAAATTTCTGCATGAATGGGAAAATTATTATGTTGCTACCAGTAAATTTCTGCATGAACGGTAAAATCAGGATGGGTAAAGTTAAGTTTGGGGGGTATTTTTAAAAGTTTGATTCCAGAATCTAACTAAAGAATTGTCCTATAGCAAGATACAGATTTGGGGGTCTAATTTTACGTTAGTATTAGCTTCTTAGAACAATTTCTTAAATTGTAATAAAAGCAAAACCAAGACAGCAGCCCACACGACTGATATTTTATTCTGCACAGGAGGTAACCCATGAAAATAAACAGTTGCGATTGTGTTTTTTACTGTTCGTGTCAACACATTAACTCTAAAATCATTATAACTCTGGAGCTATATAATATTTTTTCACAAAACCTTCTAAAGGCACACCCTTGGCATGGGCCCCTTCAATCCTGAAAATGTAATGAAAAAATACCACACTGTCTGGCTGTAGGTGAGAGCAAAAAATGCCCAATGTTAAGTATATGGAAACCAAATGTGTTTTTTTTTCCATGAAACTTATCACATCTTGAGACTCTGGCAGCCTGACCGTGCATGCCAAATTTTGGTCTATTTTATCAAACAACACCAAAGTTATTAGGTTGCAAAAACTGAGGTTTAACTTTAAACAGCCTACTTAACCCTAACTATAGGGGCACTACCACACCCTTATAATACACAGTTGAACAAATGTTTCTGACATATAGTAAGCTGGGAAAATATTGAAGGGAGCTGATTGAAGAAATGGGATTATGACAGAACTACAAAAGTTACCAGAAAATCTACTTCTATGAGTCTAGGTAATATTGTCCAAACTGAAAATATCACTTTTCCATTCTGGTATTTGTAGCATAGAAGTGCATCATTAAAAAGTGGTTAACAAAAATGCCTTCAACAAGGGAGAAATGGTGGGACACAATGAATGAGATTTGATGGATGGCTTAGCTGACAATTGGGAGGTAGGGGCACTACCGAGCTGCACTCAGTGGAGCCACAAAACTAACATTTTTAAAATTAATTTTTAAAAATTCATCTACTATGCTGTGCCACCACCAGAAACCTTGATATACAGCAAGATCAATACACTACATGTAGGAAGAATGCTCCATGTGAGTGAAGCACAGTGCAAATTGCTGATCCATATGTTAGCAGACAATATTTGGATTAACATCTGCTAAAATTTCTGGCAAGTCCTCACAGATGTGGCAGTGTGCAACTTTGCAATATGAGCTGTGTGTTTGTTACAATGTTACAGTATGCTGTAGCACTTGATATGTGGTGTCAGGTCACTCCCATACATCTTGTTCAAGCAGTGTCCAACTGCACCCTCTCCTACAGCATCCCGCTATATTCCAAGCCTTATCTGGTGTCCAGTTGCACTATCCTCCCTCATGTATCCCAGTTACTGTGCTTCCTGGTGTCTTGTGGTTCCCCCACTGAATCTGCCCCCTAAGGATGTTGGTACCCCCTTATCCTCAACAATTCTGGTCCTCCTTCCTCCAAATCAATGTTGTTCCCCTAATCCCTCATTTATCCCAGAATGATCGTTCCTTGGTATTTATGGGTCCACTGTTCTACTCCCCAACCTATAAAATGTCCTTTCCTGGCAATCTGTTGTCACCCTTTCTACTCACTCCTTTCACTTTGTTCTCTAGACCCCCCCCCACATACATTTAGCTCACATACAGTTTAGCCAGCCAGGATGCAATATAATACTGCAACATACTGTAGTACAGCTACTACAGTAAACAAAGTAATTTCAATGGCCGTTAATCCTGTTTGTCATGCAGTAACTCAAGACACTGCATTGCATCTTGACCAGTTCACTGTAGCTGCTAGTCCTCTTCCCGTGCCACTGTAACTGTGGGAGGGAGCAACAGCCTGTGCACTGGGGTCACAGTGCAGTGTAAATGGCTGTGGTGACCATAAGCACTGAGGCCCTGCCTCCATTCACTGTTGTTTGCAAATGACTTTTGGACGCAAAGAAAGTGCATGGAACCCTGTTGAGCATGGATCAGTGGTATCCTAAACCTAATTGTCTTCAAGGCCCTTATGTTATGGTTGCACCCATCTTAGCAACTGGGTATCCGGTACAAACAGTATGATAACTGGTGACACTCAATTATGCATAAAACTCTGTGGCTGTCAGATTCCTTTATTCACACGTGTACACCAGGAAGTGAATAACAGTGTTCACAAATCTCAAGGATGTCAATCACAAACAGATGGGCTGTGCATTTGACAGTTCTCAAACACTTTCTCTCTCAGTTTTTTAAAGGGGATATAAAGGATTTTTAGATAATTAACTGCCCTCCAATTTTCCTTTCCATTCCACCTCTGTCTTCTGATATGATCTGACCAATTTATGATAAATAAGTAATCTGACTTTGGGGTGCCCATGGATCTAAATAGAGTTCCATTTTCCTCAGCAGTTACTGCTACTGCTCTTTGTTTTCATATTTCTAAGACATATGATATCAGTTGCACTATTCCATGCTATGCATCTAATTGGCCTTGAATGGTATCACTGATGTCATAAAATGTTCAGGCAGTATGAAAACAGAGAACAGTCACTGCTGAGAAAAAAGGGATTCAGATTATCTACAAAGGCAAAAAAAAAGTACATAATTTAAAACAAAAAGTACAAAATAGATCAGAATATTGGTTACACAAAAAAGAAAATGGAGGACATCTAGGGGTATAAAACAACCTGTTTTATGTCATCTTTTTGTCTTGTGCTGTCTTGAATGCTGCTGCCTTCCCACCATTAAGCCTCTTGGAGAACATAATATATCACAGACATTTCTCTGCCAGAACTCCTTTCATACCAGTCATTACATAAAAATAGCATGGGAAGGTGGGTAACTCAGATATTTTACAAAACCTCAAAGTCGGATGACATAAGTGGGGGCAGGAAGAAGTAGGCTGCTGGTTAACTAGGATCTGCAGCTTATCCATTAGGTAGGGAAATGGGCAGACTGGGTGGGCCAAGCGGTCCTTATCTGCCGTCAAATTCTGTGTTTCTATGATGAACCACTCAAGCTTTGCTCTTGTTGTTTATTAGATATCCCACACCTTGGGTGTGTAAAAAACCCTTATGACTCACATCTCCCCATGCATTATTCTAAATGTAAGATTGCAGGAGAATGCTTTTGACAGAACATTAATACTTTGGGAGATGTTTATCAAATCAAGTGTTTTCTCCCTCTAAGAAATAACTTGAAATGCAGAAGATGCCTTGTAGATATCAGAACAAAGAAAGTCCAGCACTAAGAATCACAAGATTACAAAAAGATTAATGCAAAATAGCTTTATTAAATGAACATACCACAGCCCCAAGTTACTCCACTAGTTTGCTTGCTTGCCTTGGAGATATGCAGACTTGTAGAGGAAACCCTTACATCAAAAAACGGTTAAAATGATCTGTGGGGAATAAAGATTTTTTTGATATGGCACATAGGAGATGGAATGTGGTTTAGAACTGCAGAGACAGTTAATTCTCTTATGAGACATGCCAATTAAGAGTGTTATCATGTGCATTAAAAAATCATGGGTGGACATATGCAGAACCATCTAGCTTTATTATGAGCTGGCTGTGAGGTGGCAGCTGCAGTCCTCTCCACACTGGTTATGTGGCTACACTACTATGGTGAGAGAAGGGGTCCGATTCTCAAAGGCAAAACTAAGTCACAAGGTGCCTCTGCCAAACGGGGATGACACAAGTGTCACCTTGTGTCATAGTTTGCGGCAATCCCGATTCTTAAACGCTGGTTGCAGTGACATAGGGATGCCATGCAGCAAAGCCCCCTTATGCTAGCCTTGTGGCAAAAGCACCCATACACCAGGTTGCAAGGGGCTTGCACCATGGCAGGGCTGCACTATCCCCTTTTTTGTATCCTGTAAGTCCTGCCATGGGCACAACAAGCAGCTAGATGTAGACCAGCCCTGAGGTGATCTAAACACCATGCACCAATGTGGTGAATTGGTGGGGCTCTAAAATTGGGGTCCTGGGTCAGAAGGAGCACGGGGTGCCATAGGGGTGTTGGGGAGATATTGGGCATGCATGGGGTGATATGGCACCCAGCAGGGGTGCTGTTTAAATAACTATTAAACTAATAGGATAGTACTGCAGGGGGTTTCCAGGGACAAACAGTTCCATTGTACCAGGTGGGCACAGCCCTGCCAGCAGCCCCTGCCTCCAGCACTGATTGTCCCTGGACCTCCCCCCCACTACAGTACCATCATATTAGCTTAATAGGAATATAAATGGCAACCCTGCTGGATGCCACATCACCCCCTCACATGATCACCATCTCCCCAACTCCCCCTATGGCACCCCCGTGTCCCTTCTGCCCCGGACCCCTCCTCGCAAACATGTTTCGCCACTCACCCAAATCATTCCAGCCCCTCTAGTGCTGCATCAGATGATGGGGAGCCATATCCCTGCAGCAGTTCCTGCAGGTGCACCACTTGTTTGGCACTAGCCTGCGGGTGTGGCAACTCCTGGGTTTTTGGCCCACAGACTCCTGTTTTTACAGGATTGGGCTCAGGGTCCCTGATGCACCCAGAGTTCACTGTAGCCCTAGGTGACTGCAAATTGAGGTGATCCAAGGGCTCTTTGAAAATTGAGCCCAAGGACTCAGCTGGTGATCTTTTTCATCAAGATCGAAATTATTCAGGTACATACTGTAGAAATTCAAACATACTATAGAATCCATATTTCTTTATCTATAGTTTCTCCTGCTAGGACAGTCCAGCAAATCATAGAAACTGAGTGCATACCACTTTCTGTTTCCATATGAGAATTTTGTTACTGCGTCTTGTAGTTAGCTGACTGCTGTGAGCATGCTATTAAGAAATAAAAGGTGATGTATATACTTTGTAAATTCCTTCTGTAGTCTACTTTTATTCTTCCTCGCTGCAAGTTGGCTTTAAGTTGCTTGTTGATTCCACATGCTGACCAAACATCTTGAAATTCTTAGGCCAAAAAAAAAAGGTTTTTAGTTCTCTGGCAGCTTCCCATACTTCATTTTCTCAAGATTCATCAAGACTTTCAGATGCTTATCAACAAATTGGCTCTAAGCCTCCATTCTTGGATTCCATTTGCACTGACTGTTACGGCATTACAGAGAATGGTTCCTTTGGGGGATTTTGACTGAAGTGCCATCATCACTCAGATACCCCAAAGTCCCCTACTGATATGTTTAATGCACAAGATTTATGTTAAACCTGTATTTGAAGTCAATAATTACATTGCAGCATGGCCACTCCATAAGGAAATGTTTGGATTTGCACCATAAATCACTTGCATCATTATGACTTAGCTTTTCATGCTTAACAAGGGCTGAATCACAGTTCCTCCTGATATTAATTTATCTGTTTTTATCTGTACTGATGAAATACTATATTTCAATCAGGTTCATTGCTGGATGTGCAATACAGTTAAAAATATGAAAGCATGTGTTGCTCCATGGGAAGCTTAGTGTGTGATATCCTCTGGGGGGTTATACAGTTTACTTATAAATGCATAAAATACTTCATCCCTGCCCCAGTCACAGCTCAGTTCTAATACACTTTTGAAACTGTCCACATGCAGTCCCTTTGAAGATACTTTTAATAATTTATACAAGGAGTACAGTACATTATTGTAAATTGGGTGACTTGCTAACGGCTTTGACATCTCCTTAGCTAAGGATGGTGATTCTGGTAATTTTTTTTTTTTGAGAATTTAAAAATTCCATGGACGGAAATTTGGAAGTCACTTCAGTTTTTAGGAATCTCAAATACTTCCCAGGTTTCAAATTCTGAAATTCCACCTTGTTGATATACTAATCTGTAAAAGTTAGTAAAAAAATGGCTGCTAAAAATACCCTTTTCTCAGAAAAATAGTTGCCTTTTGTTAACAATATGCTATTTTATCAGTAATACTTTATATTACCTTTCAAAAATTAGCATCTCTTGGAATACTGATTTTCAGAATTCTGGACTAGTATTTTGAATATTGATTTTCAAAAAAAACTAGAAAAACTACAATATCTGAACTAGATAGATGTGTGAAGTTAAAAAACGTTGCTTGGCTAAAAACTATGTGAAGTAGCATATTGTTTAGTTCTTTGGTGAAGAACCATTTTGCATTGTTTAAAAAAAAAAACATAAAAAAGATTTCTGATCCCCTACCCTCAAAGTGCTCTACCTTACTGTAAGGAGGCTCTCTCTCATGTGCACACCCAGCACCACCTCACACACTGACCTACCTTGTGGCTGGCCTGGGTTCTTTAGGGTGCAGTATACAAATAGAATACCTGAACAGATTTTGATGCCTCTACCTGGGACAGGGGTATATAAAGGCTACCCAATGTGGCCCTAACCTCCCCACAGGAACAAATATTGTTTTCCCTCCCATGCCCACGGTTAACTTTTCCCCATGCAATAATAATATAAACCAAGCAATAACCATCAACAATAATTATAACATGACATAACCTCACATTTATTAAAGGGGAGAGGTAAAGGGGAAGCAAAAAGCATGAAACAAAAGTTTTTAACTGTTGTCCCCCACACAGTTCACATAGCACCCCACCCCCCCAGCAGGTGCACCCGGCTTGTCCCCACGGTCATGAAGATATTGAATGTTCATTGCAGTGGGTACTTCACCGGGTTGATGGTGGCCAACCAGCTGATGTAGGGTTGTTGCATGTTAGGAAAGCTGGGGGAAATAGTCTGCGCTTGAGGGAAAGAACTTTGAAAACGGGGTCCCAATAAGATTTCACACAAAACAACACATGTAATACTTTCAAAAGCCTGCCTGAGCTTTACCTGTAGCTTAACAAAGTCCTGACCAGGACTTCACCCTCTTTAAATATCTAGCTAAACTGAGTAACTTTTGCAAAAGAACTCCTCGGGGTCACAGCCCAGAGGTACTCACAGTTTGTTGACAGTCTAAGGGGGTGCTGATGAATGCCTTGAGTTGTCAGTTCCACTCAGAGTGCAGCAGGTAGTCTCTACAGAAGCCGAAGATGCTGAATGAACTTCAAAGCAGGTGCTGGACCATTTCCCCATTCCAGACCTTTCTCATCTTCACTCCTCAGGCCTTTTGTCATCTTTGCCTATCACGAGTCTTTTCTTGTCTTCCTCTCTCAGGCCTTTTGTCATCTTCAACAAGGGGAACACCCAGGCATGTGGTCACCCTGGGCTGTTTGACAAGGCACTAAAGGATCCATGGGACCTTAAACACTGTTAGCCTTTCTTTTCCAGTCTCAGTCCCAGCCCTGATAATTGGCTTCCTGGCGGAGAAAAACAGTTCAATGAACTTTGCATTTGGAAGACACAGTAACACGGTTCAAATAACTTTTCAACACTGGAGGCACTGTAGAACAGCCGTTCAACTGAATTACCAGAAGGAAAACAGGTTAGCAGTCCAATTATTCCACTGTGGGAAAAAGTAGTAGGCACTCTGCCTAATGCTCAGTTCTGGGCTCAGAGGGGCCTAGCTGCACAATGACTAGCCTACTGGCTTTTGTAGACCTCCCTCACAGTCTCTCTCTCTCCCTCCAGTTTCTGAGCTGGACTCCACCTCAAACACATGGCACAGCCCATTTTATAGGTTCCCCAGATCCCCACCCAACTGGCTAGTCTTTTCCCAAGCAGCTTTTGGGTGCCCTCTGACCCTTTCCAGCACCTCAGTGGCAGGAAGAACTACTAGGGTCCACCATGATTATTTACATTTTTATTCCTGAAATTGGCAGTCCTTATAATTTGTTTAAAACCCACTGAAGGGCAGAAAACAACTTTCCATGGCCCAGATTACTTTGAAGGGGGCAGGAAAACCCTTATTTTTGGTGTAGGGAGCCTGGTTTGGCTGTTGGGGCTCCCAAAAGCTGAGGCACCATTTTGTGCCTTTATAGTCTGAGGTTGTGCATGCACACCTCTCGCATACCATTTCTGGTTACACTGCTTATTTGGGGATTGGGAAAACCCAATAAAGCACCCAGAGGCATTTTTTATGCGTATATCCTGGCTTTGCTGCCTGCCCTGGAGCAGGACATCGTTTACATTATGGGCACTCGGCCACAATCTTTTTAAGGGAGCACATGGCCCCTTTAAGGCTGGTCACAGCTCCCACATGTGCAGCCATATTTGTTTACATCCCGGTTCAGCCTTAGCTGATACCATACCAGGAAATAGGCTCTAGGGCACCCAGAGCCACAAAATGTCCCACAGACCTCAGCCATAATATTACCATGGGGCTGAGGGAGCCAGTGCTTTTGGTGACAACTGCTGTGAAGATTACAATGAAGCCCTGGCCTGAATCTCACCAGGGTTCCTTGAAAAGCCCTCTAGTCTCAATTTACCTGCCCAGGGGACCAGAGACAGAAGAAGAGACATCAAAAAGGGGGAATTGGTGGCTGTAGTCCTTGCACACGTAAGCCCCACAAGGGGGTTGGGGGGCTTATATTACTCTAATTTCTCATCCCCCATCCTCAAATCATCCTGTCTTACCCTCAAACTGAATCCCCTTTCCCCATCCTCATGTTACCAAATTCCACTCTCCTCCCTCCTAGCCCTGATGAAGTGACTGTGGAAATAATTTTTCATATAAACCCTTTCCCCCACATACATAGTAAAACTCAATCCCCCCAACTTTAACTTTTATCTCTCTCCCCACCCTGAAAGATGCACAAGCCCACCCACCTCCCCATGCCACACACAACAAAGGATATGAGTAGTCTGCTGTTGAGGAGGGACAACAACCAGCACAGAAATACACTCATAACTTCAGCCAGCTGCCATCTGATGAATGATAGAACCTGATTAGGAATCTGTAATGAGATGACACAAGTCAAGACTAGTATAAGCAGTCTGAATTAATATTCCTCACTAAGGTGACAAAATCAACATATACTGTAAATCCAGCGATACTGGTAGAGAGTTGTAACTATCTCCTAATGTAGAGGCAGTGCCCGAGGTCGGGGATCTGTTACAAACTCCAAATATTCCAAGTCACCTAGGAGAAGAGAAAACCAAAAAAGTTTTTTAGGGCTTGAAAACTAAGATGAACTGATAACAGTAGAAGAGATGGGTATCTGCAATGGCTATTGTGCATACTAATCACTAAAGGGCTGAGGATATGGTGTTGTAAAAAATAATACAATAAATCAGACCTTATACATTTTCAGAGGGAGATATAGCTTATATTTATTTATTTAGTCATTCAATCTTGGATTACAATACCTTTGAGCAGGAGACCGCTCTTTTACAAAGATTCCATGTCGTAAAGGGTGGGCATACATACATTGTGGGTTTAGGAGTAACTAGCTAGGTGAATTAAACATAGACAAAATACATTGTAAATTGGTAAGAGAGATGATTTTAACACAAGGATAATTCAATTAAAAGTAGCAGCCTAGATGGCATTGTCAGGTAAAAGACGGTAATCAGACATCCAGAAGGAGAGTAGGGGGCACTGAGTGGGGGTGGGCATGATGACTATTTAGGGGGAGGTGGAGAGGAGAGTCCGAGGCATTGCGGAGACCACGGGAAACTAGGGGCAGAGGGACAAGATAGGAGTAGCGAGGAGAGGGTAATAACCTGAGGGTGAATAAAACCAGGGTCAGGAGATAGGGGGGTGGGGGGCAATTAAAAAGTGCAGTCACAGGTATGTTTCTTCAGTAGGTGTCTTTTGCTTGGTCTTGAAAGGCCCCAATCTCTGCATGGTGTCATGATCTGTGCCGAGGTTATTGAGCCAAAGTGGTGCCCGGTAGGCATATGACCTCTGCCCTTGGAGTTTGTGCAGCATGGGACGGTTTTAACCCAATGGTCAGAGTTCCTGGTGTGGTGTGGACCTATGAATAAGCTTAGTAGGTTTGTGACTCCAAGAGGTTCAAGTCTGAGTAGTGTTTTTTTAGCTAATGGGCAGGTTTGGTATTGTATCCTGTTTTCATGTTGTAGCCACCCAGCTTGCTCATAAAGGTCACATGTGTGCGTTAGTCGAGGGGAACATGTGAGCAGTCTGCAGGCTTTTTTGAGGGCTACTGCTATCCTACATGGTGAGGTGGGATTGCCTGAGCTGTAAATGACCAATCCATAGACGATAATGGAGACAACTGAGCTAGGGATTGTGGTTTGTAGGGCTTCATGTATTTCTTGTGCCTGTGCAGGAGCTCAATTCTTATGTTGACTGTTTCGGCCACATTCTCAATGTGTTCTGCATAGGAGAGGGAGCAGTCAAGCGTAATCCCTAGGTATTTGAATTGCACCACTTGTTCAAGTGTAACTCCTGCACAGTTAGTGATGTTAAGGGATGTTGCTTTGTGTTTGCTTCTAGCACAGCTAAAAAGTATTACTTTTGTCTTTTTATAGTTCAGAACCATCTTGTGAACTCTGAACCAGTCTTCAATTTGTTTAAAAGCATGTTGTAGCTGATATTTTAGGGTGTGAGGGTCCTGATGAGAAGTAAAAATAACAGCATCATCTGCATAGAGTAGTATCCATTGGTCACATGATCGAGGTAGGTTATTTAGGAAGATGCTGAAAAGGAGGGGTCCTAGGATTGATCCCTGGGGAACCCCACCGTGAACCAGAAGGTGCCCAGATGTGGTGTTTCCAATCTTTACCTGCTGGTAATGATCAGCTAGGTAGCTTTTGAACCAATTAGTAGCAGGGTTAGAGAGGCCTATCGAGGTTAGTTGTTGAAGTAGTAGGGAGTGACTGACCATGCCAAAGGCCTTTGCTAGATCAATAAAGGCCATGCTGACAAGGTTACCCTGGTCCAGTGAACTATGTATGCAGCTGGCGAATTCCAGAAGAGCTGTGGTGGTGCTGTGTCCTTTCCAAAATCCATGTTGTTCCAGGCACTGGATGTTGTATTTATCAAGGTACTCAACCAGCTGGTCTGAGACTATGCGCTGCAGCGCTTTTTGACAGTGGTGGAAGGATAGAAATAGGCCTGTAATTGGCATGCAGTGCCCGGTCACTGCTCTTGTGTACCAGAGTTACCAGGGCTGACTTCCAAGCTTGGAGGAATTGAGCCAGCTGCAGGGATAAGTTCAGCAGCTTAGTAATGGGAGCTAGGATTTCATCAAGTGCAAGGGAAATAAATTTGAGGACGAGTGTGTCGCTGCTTTTCCTGGATTTTCCAAGTACCTTACGAATGTACTTTCTTGCTTGGTTGTAGTTGACAGTTTTGAAATAGAAAGGAGGTGAGGATGTCTGAGTGGGCCCAAGGCTTTGGCTTGAGGTTGGGTTGGATTCATTGAAAAAATTTGTTGGAAGTACACTGCTAAGGTCAGTAAATGCTTTGTTAAACATATTGGCAATTTGTCAGTGGGTCAAGAGTAGGGGCACCATCAATGCTGAGCATTTGTGGAGCCTCTTTCTTGACTTTCTCTGTTACATCTTTTAAGTTATTCCAAAAAGACTTGCTGTTGCCCCATGATATTTTTAATGCTTCCCTAAAACAGAACAACAGAGATATACTTGCATAACTCGAGATCTGTTCTCCATATATAGAGCCAAAAGAAACCACGTTGCATTGATGGCTATTTGAGAAAGTAATCACTAGACAGTGTGTGAAAGCACCGTTCACAGCTACGAATTACAGGTTAAATACTGTGGCTAGTACTACATACAAACGCCAATTTATCAAAGCAGAAAATCCAAAACGTTTCCCACTGTAACAGCTACTGAAGTCTGTTGTGTCATTCCCCCCCCCCCCCCGCCGCCAGTGTGTACACACTCCAGGTCCATAAATGCAAAAGTATTCTGTTTCCATTGTGATGTTATTTGAAGCTGTTGCTAAATGAGGTGTCACTGAAAGGGTTTTTGTTATATTTCTGATGTGATTGCACTCTTTCACATAATGGATGAATCATCCTCCCAACAAACACTTTCCTATATCCACACCAAACGGCATAGAGCAAAATCTTTGGGCTACAATTCACAAACTCTCGAATCTCGACCAGGATTCACAAAAAAATGCAAAGTGCCGTGGTTGCACTGGTGGGCAATTGGGCTATTCAGAGTCAGATCGCGCGGCACACTAACCAACTGTGAATAGGGGCAGGCGGGGGCAGCGCTAACCCAGGCAAAGCACCAGGAACCCCAGTAGCATTGCCCTCCCAGCCAGCCAGAAGAATGGGCCAGCAACAATAGCACATATACGCTAAGCCTCTATTCATTAAGTAGCCATTCAAATGAGCCCATTGAGCATGCAAGGCACTATTGGCCATTAGCATACCCATTATGGGCCCATTTGCATGGCCTGCAGGTAGCTTAGTGAGGCCCCCCACCAGCCCATGCCCCATGTAGCTGCATTCAATGGTGGTCTAGTGCCCCCCATCCTCCGATTGCCATTCACAAATAACTGATGTTATTCCCTGGTAGCCTAGTGGTGCCTTCCCCGATCACTGACTCATATAAAAAAATAAATGTTTCCATAGTGTAGTGGTCCCTCCATCCTCCCCAGTCCCCAATCACCAACCCTATGTGTGAAAAATAGTTTCCACAGTGTAGTGGTCCTTCCCTGGTCCCCAATTGCCCACCCGGGAAGGGACCATTACAATATGGAAAATATTTTTTGCATATTGGGTGGGCGATCGGGTATCAGAGAGGGTCCACTACACTATGAAACAGTTTCACAGCAAATGGGGACAGCGATCGGAGAACGAGGAAGGGCCGCAGTACCTCCACCGACCACTAGAGTTATGCAGATTGCCCTTGCATGGAGCACAAGCTTTGTGGATAGTACTGTGGGGATATGCAGGTCCCCTCCCTTTCATTTGAATTGCAGCCCCCCCACACACACACCTTTACCTGGGAGAAAACACAGTTTGCATGGGCAAACTGGGCTTTGTGAATACCAACTCTGGGCAAAACGCCAGGGAAAAGTTTTGTGAATCTGGACCCTCATCTTTTTTAGGGAGCGAGCAGTACCTACCACCTGCACTATCAAGCTGCCCTGAGGCACACTTTTTTTTTATTACAACAATTGTTTGCCATGCATTGATGTGCAACATGATGCAGGCTAGTGTGCTCACAGCAACCGCTTTCACAAACCTAGCTCATAGCATGTGTCTTACAAAATAAACCATTTTGCAATGGAAGACAATGCTAAAAATTGTTTATAGCAGTTACCTACAGAAGAGTCATTAGTTAGTTAGTTAGCTAGTGCCTTGACCACTTTCTTCCACATTGTATATAAGAAAAATGTGTTGATTACAGAACTTATTTATTCTACCAATAAATAGAACCAAATTTTTTTCTTCTACTTGAATTGTTAGCACATCCTTTTGAAGTTCCCCCTCCAAGAAGGAATTTACTTTTTAAGCATTCCTTTTGTTTCAGATTTTCCCCTGCACTTTGTCATGGCACTTGACAGTTTTCAGGAACCTTGGCAGTTAAAGAATTAAGTCAACAGTGTAAATGGTTTCCAGTTGGATCTCTTGCAGAGAGACACATCGAGAAGTCTGATACTAATAAGGGTTAAAGGGTTAAAAGGGTTTAATTGGAGGAAATCCCCAGCCTGCACTGCCATCACAAGCTCTGCAGTATGCTTGCCAGATCGCTCCGGTGAATGTGTTAACTGGTTTCAGGTGTGAAACAGCGCAAGGTGCATTATCCAGCAGCACATGTGGAATGCATTTGTTCAATGCTTTCTCAAGCCTTCAGACATTTGACAATAAAGGAAAACTGCCCTATTAAATGACGACTGCTAATGTTAGGCAAACCCATGCCAGCTGAGCCAGGTTCACATAATTACTGGCTCTAACTAGGCTCAGAGGTAAAACAACACACAAGTCAACATAATTCAGACTTATAGCATGGTGGCAGGTGTCACTTGCAAAGCCTGTGGCCTTAGTGTGTGTCCTGAGCCTTGGCATTATGGGCTGGTAGAAAAAGGATAAAACATCTCAGAGGGTCACCCTTCCCCTTCTCCAGGCAGAATAATGCCTCTTGCTGCTTTGCTGCCACCTGGTGACAGCAGGTAGCAGTGCAGCTGAAAGCATCAAAGTGGAGTGTTCCTGGTCCATGAAGCATGCATTAGTTATGTACTTTTGGGCTGGGATCCTTCAAGGAGAAATCAGGACAGTATAGCCTAGAGGTTAGAGTAATGAGCTGTGACTGAGCTTGGTGCATCCAACAGACAGACTTGGGTTTGATTCCTGCAACCTCCATTTGCATTGTTGCATACTGTGTGACTCTGAGCAAGTCATTTAACCTTCCCAGTGCTTCTGGGTCGCCCCTGAAAACAGGCATATGTGTCCAGTGGGCCTTACCCGGTTAACAAAGAATAAAATAAATAAATAAATCTCCAACCACTCTGCAGATGACATCAGCTCTTGCTATTATCCTGTCCAGTTGGATCCTTTCCCAACTTCAAGCTCCACGTCCCAACTGGTCACAACTCCAGTGCCGTGTGTTTGTAGCCTAGGCACTGGTTGGCTTACCTTGATAGATACTTTCCTGATTAAGGACTCGGTCCCCACCAGTGAGGAGTAATTTTTGGGGGTGTTTCAGGAAGTTGAGCAGGTACCAGGGGATAAGTGGCCAGACCTCTACACAGCCAGCATTTGCCTGATGATGTGACAGGCCAATAGAGTGTCTGGGTGGATAGGGATCAAGATGGAGTACAAGCAGAGTTGAGAAAAAGTCAGGAAGGAACCAAGCCTCTACCTGCCTCACTTATCTATCATAAAGAATTGACTGTTATTTTCATGATGGATGGCGAACCTTCTATTGTTAACACTGAATTTATATAGTATTTTCTTGTTATCCTAACCAGTGTTAACTAAGAAAAACAATGCAGAGAGAATCAAGTCACAGGAAGAACAAACAATGGGAGAACCCTAGGTCCCTTTAAACATCGGACGTTTAGTTTTAAAGACTAGTGTTCAATTAAGTGTTAGATATTTACATAGGCTGATAGGTAGATACTGTGGGCTACATAACAATCCATCCCGGTCATTTCGCGCTGTGTCAATTGACTCCCACATGACTCTGTTCCCGAACAATTTGTCCCCAGTGTAAATATTATAAAATAATCTCCAGCTGGGTGCAATTCACCCACCAGATGAGGCAATGTGCTCGAGGGTTGTAGAAGTGGAAGTCGTACTGTAATTGCTGCTGGAGTACAGTACAATATGTAGTGGGAGTGAATTGTCCTGAGATGAATTGATATTTTTTATTTTATTTATTTATTTATTTTTTGAATACTAGGATTACAAATACAGTACCTTTGAACCAGAGGTTCATTTACAAATTTTCTGCATCAGATACAATTAGGAACAAACAACAACACAACTATCAAAATACATGGAGGGTTCACTACTATACATTGCTAAGCTAACAGTGGAGCGATAGGCCTAGGAAACTCTAGAAGTTATGATCTAGGACTGAAACAACCAAGAATCAAAAATGGTATCAGTGTGGAGATAAGGCAAGTTTCAAAGGAAGGGAACAGACTTGGGAAAAGAGAAAATGAAAAAGAATAAGGAGAAGTAGAGTGGGGGGGAGCATGAGAAGGTATAAGGCAGTCAAATTGCTAATTGGTCAAAAAAGTGCAAGGTCAGAGTAGTGGGGCTAAAGGAGGCAAGGTGCAGGGGCTAAAGAGGCAAGGTTGGAAGTGTAGGGTAGGGGTTAAATAGGAAAGTGAGATGGATGGGAGGGAAACAAGGGGATGAAGGTGGGAGAGGTTGGGTTATGGGGGGAATGGAATTAAAAAGGGACAGGGGAGAGATGGAGAGGGAGGGAAGGGGTAGGAGAGGAGGGAGGAGACAGGGTGGACTAAAAGGGTGTAAGGAGGTGGGAGGGGGAAGGGGAAATGGTAAGTAGTGGATGCGAAGGCTGGGGATGGAGACTGAGGGGGACAAGGAGTGTGTGGGATGGGGAGTACAAAAGGGTGTGAGGAGGTAGGAGGGGGGGGACGTGGTAAGTAGTGGATGCGGGGCAGGAGGAGGAGACTCATGGGGAGAAGGGTGGTGGGGCAGGAGGAGGGAGGTGTTCAGGTGGTAGGGAGAGGAACAGTGGGGGTTAGGAGAGAGGAAAAGAGGTGGGGAGAGAGGGTGGAGGATGGGAAGGAGGAGATTAATTAGCAGAGGGGCATAGTAAGAGAAGGAGTGGCACATAGGCCTAGTGAGCACAGTCACACACGCTAAGACTAGTGAGGTGCTGGTATAATTTACATTTGTAATGGCCCAGTTTGTTTTCAGCAGATATTTCAGAAGGGAGCCCATTCACCAGGAAGGGGGCCCTGACATAGAAGGAGCATTGGGCTTGAGAGGAACGGCAGAAGAGAACAAGATATGTGGGTTTGTTAGCACTTTGTGTGCACCATGTGATAGGGGAGGGCAACATAAAGGCATGAGTTGTTGGTGGGGTAAGAAAGAGGCACACTTTCTTAGCTAGGAGGCAGGTCTGGTAGTCAAGCCTTCCATGGAAACATAGCAACCAATCGATGCCAGAACTAATAGCCTGTGGTGAATTGTCATGGAGCGCAATGACCAGGACGAATTGACATGTCTTCAGTACTGTGTGCCTATAAACCTAGTTAATGAGCTCCCATATACCCCAAAATGAAGGTTTTAGAATACCTAATTTTGTTTATTTAAAAACCTGGCTCCTGCCTAACTTAGCAGGTTGTGAAATGGACTAGCTTCACCCCTTTCAAGGCTGCATGCATGCATACTCAAGTATGCACCCCCATATACAAAATTGCCATAGTTAAGAGTACTAGCTTTAAGTTGGGATCATCCCAGGGAAAATGATTGGTGGCAGTGCCACCCAAGAAAGCATAAAAGTTTGCTGATCATTTTTAAAGGTCTGGGGGCAGCCCAGACCCCTTTTTACGTTCGCTTGTGCGCATACGCAAGGAATGTTTTGGGAGAGTAGCACACTTTGGAGGTGTGCCTTTCCCTTGCAATCCACTGCTCAGTTAAGCAGGCGTGGCGGTCCTGCCAATGGGTGCAGGAGCAGTGTCTGACAGCGGTGGTCTTCGCCTTGCGAAACCACCGCTGTCATGCCAGAGCACTGCATCACGCAGCCCTGCCCACGCCCGCCCCCACGCCACGCCTGCCCCAAATCTTTACTGCCATGCCGGAGCCCACCCCAGCGTGGCAAAGGTCCCGGTTGTCTGCCGACGGGGTGCCCAATCTCCTGCCGGCTCCACGGCCCCGCCAGCCATCTTCTGCCACACTGGGAGCCCACCCAGCATGGCAAACGCCCAAGGCCACTAATAGTAAAAAAAACTGTAAATTAAAACATCCCACGCAGTCTCCCCCGCCTCCCACGACCCACACCCACCCACTGCGCACCCAGCCTCCCCCACACCCCCTCACCCCATACTTACCTTCAGAGCTCGGCGCGATGATCTTAGGTGGACGGGAACACGCCTGCACTTTTCAAAGCCGACTGCGAACTGAGGAAATGCCGGTAAGCTGTATAATGGGCTAGATAGGGGTTTTCAACTTTATTGCATATCTCAGGCATTTTTGGGAATTTTTGCACCAAATTTTCAACATGGGGTTTTTGGGACCCCTTCTCATGAATGATTATTTTATTTTACTTATTTATTTTATTTAGTTTTTGTTTACCAGGTAGGTGCGCTAGCCAGCAGGTGACTATTTTCAGGCACGACCCGGGAGAGTACAATACATCATAACACATGGAAGCAACAATACAATTGAGGCAACAACCATACAAGTACATTCCAGACATATAGAGGCGGTTCCAGCTAGTCTAACATGATTTAGGCTATACTAAGCAGTGACCAGCAGGCCAAGAGCAAGGAGGTTTATCAGGGGAGTGTTGGTACAGGTAAGGGTAAGGAAGGGAGTATAGGTCCAAAAGGACTGCTTACGGCTTTACCGGGGAATGCGTATGGAGACTGCCGGGTTTGTGGTTCCCCAGCCAGGCAGGATGATGTGGAGTGACAGGGAAGGGTGCAGGCAACAGGAATAGCGGGAGAAGTAGTCGGCCAGTGCATATCAGGAGGGGGGCCATATATGGGAAACATATAGAGCACCCAGCAGCGAGAAAAGTCAGGAGGAGGGGTAGAAGGAGCCGTAACCTGGTGGCCGGCAACAGCCAGCCTGAGCAGCAGCAGGGGGACCCAGGGGAAGTAAGGGAGGATGCCAGAGACATCCCGGCGGTAGGCTAGAGGGATGCCAGGTTCATGGCCCCACAGTCAGGGATGAAGAATATGGGAGGGGTGGATGGGAGGAAAGGGTGGCATGAAATACGGCTTTGGCGGTAGGAGGCGTAGGTGCAGCCGGTCGTGGTTCCGAGGCTGGGCATGAGGGCCGGGTGCAGTCTCTGGCCTTGGACATCCCAAGTGCAAATGGTAGACAACAGAAGGGAGGGAGAAGGTGAGGCCTTATTTTACCAACATCCACCTGTGGAAGTTTGGGCAGTGCCCAGGTAGACGCAGAGGATAAGAGACGGGAGGAAGGGTGGAAGGAGCCGTAATCTGTCGGCCGTCAGCAGCCAGCCAGAGCAGCAGCAGGGTTCCCAGGGAAGTAAGAGAGGATGTCAGCGACATCCCGGCGGCAGGCTAGAGGGACACCAGGTTCATGGTACCACTGTCAGGGAAGAAGAAAATGGAAGGGGTGGGTGGGGAGTAAAGGCGGCTTGAAATACGGCTTTAGTGGTAGGAGGCGGGTAGGTGCAGCCGGGCTCGTGGTTCCGAGGCTGGGCATAAGGGCCGGTGGCAGTCGCTGGCCATGGACATCTTTCGGTAATGGAGGACAAGTGAAGGGGAGGGAGGAGGTGAGGCCTTACAGTACCAACATCCACCTGTGGTAAGTTTGGGCAGTGCCTAGGTAGCGCAGAGGATAAAAACAGTACAAGATACAACAGTAATGTAGGTAGTAGTAAGTAAGTGCATACATTCATAAAACCTATACATAATTATAATTTAAGATAACGATAGGTGAGTTTGAGGAGAGGGTTGGATTTAGGGAGAGAGAACAAAAGGAGGGTAGTATGGAAACCAGTAGCAGGCGGGGAGTAGGGCAGGGAAGATTCAAGGATCAGGTAGGATCAAAGCAGGTGCATGAATCTGAAATGGCCAGGTGTAGTCTCAGCCTATGTTTGAAAGAGGGATGCGAGGGTGCTTCCTGAGGTCCAGAGGGAGCTGGTTCCATAACATAGGGGCTGCGTGCTGGAAGGAGCCTGCCTTTGGCTGGTGCGGCAGCGAGAATTTCCAGCAGGTCTTTTATCAGGCAGATCTGAGCGTGCAGTTTGGAATCGCAGGGAGAAGGAGCTTCGCCAGTGTGCAGGCTGACTTTGTCTCAGTATAGAATGCCTGAGAGAGGCCAGTGGCTCCGATGGCGGGTGGGTGAGGCCACCCCGGTCCTCATATAGCTGGCAGTGATGAAGAAGTCGTGGGATTGTGAGGCGATTTTGGGTATATGTTATTGTATGTAACATCCCATTTGTGCAGCGAGATTTGTGGGCAGAGGTAAGTATAGGCGCACAGTAGGTGGCGTTGGTAGCAGGATCCCCTGGCTATGGCAAGTTTAGCAGAGGAGGTAAGCATATAGCTAGTTCTGTAGGCTGCCCTAACTTGCAGTTTACGTTTTGCAAGTGGCTTGGATATGAAGGTTTAAGTCAAGTGATTGATCTAGTAGGATGCCCAAGTAACGAAAGGAGGCAACTATCTGCAGAGGATTTCATTTAAATCAAGGATGCTCAGGGAGTGGAACACTTCGGATCTTTGAGTGGTGCCGAGTAGCATGGCATTGGTTTTGGAGGAATTCAGAATGAGGCGGTGGGAGTTTAACCAATTCTGGACACTGGAGTAGGCTCTATTAAGCGAGGTGTTAATTTGCTCTACATTGGGTGAGCTGGCATAGATAACTAAGTCGCTCGTGAGAGGAGCGAGGAACAGGCAGATATTTCATCTGGGAGGTTATTGATGAATAGAGTGAATAGAAGAGGACCCAGAATGGAGCCTTGGGGCACTCAATGTTACGTTACAGTGGAGGAGATGGCTGAGTTGAATTTAACAGCCTGGGACCTGTTGGTCAGGTAGCTCCTGAACCATTCAAGTACAGGGAGGAGCAGCCTATTTTCCTTAGGGAGGATAGGAGCAGGGGTGGTCAACTAGGTCAAATGCCTTGGTTAGGTCTATAAAGACAGCCCTGTGAGCTTTCCTTGATCCATACCAGTGAGGATGTCGGTGGTGATTTTGGCTAGAGCCGTGCAGTACTGTGGTTTTCTAACCCATGTTGTGCATCATTGAGCTGCTTGGTAGTTTCGAGGAATTCCTGGATCTGTATGGCAACCAGTTTTCAAGGATTTTGCTGAGTGGGGATAGTATTGCAATAGGCCTGTAATTAGAGATATCTTTTTTGTTCCCTTTTTTGAAGATAGGGGAGATCCTGGCCATTTTCCATAGTTCTGGAACTGCACCGCTGTTGAGGGACAAGGTGAAAATTCTTGCTAGTGGTTTAGAGATAAAGTGCGCAGCTAGTTTTAACAGGCGAGGTTCAAGTTGGTCAGAGCCAGGACTGGTGTATTCCGATAATTTTTTTAGATGGTTCAGAACATGAGAGCTGGTAATAGCTTTGAAATAGAGGAGGTGTGATATAGGTTTTGAGTCACTTGAAGGTGGCAGAGTCAGTAGAGGCACAGTGTCAGCAATGGAGGCAGCTGGTGGCAGGCGCTGGTATAGGGGAAGAGGTCAGAGAACATGCTATTGAAAGCGTTGCTATGGTGATGGGGTTATTGCAATGGGAGCCACCTATTTCCATGTCAGATGGTGTAACTGATTGAGGTGTCCCCAGGAATGTTTTTATGTGGCCCCAAAATTTACGGGGGTCATGGGCTGAGTTCTTTAGCAGGTTCTGATAGCACGCACTTTTTGCCAGCCTTGTTCTTCCTGCAAGAATTTCTTTCTTGCCTGTAGTTTGCATAGTTCCTAGTCAATTGAGAGCTTTTGTAGGTTTTCCAGAGCTTGTCCCTGTATCTTAGTTGTTTTAGAAGATCTTTATGTAGCCATCTAGTTTGTTTTCCCCGGACTCTACATGTGGTTTTTGGAGCATGCTTGTTTTGTACAGGGAGAAAATGCTGTAGAAATGTGTTCAGGGCAGCCTCTACATTCCCAGCATGGTATATATCTGACCAGCCAATGCTTGAGATGTCCCGGAGGAAGGAGTCACTGATGTCACTGTCATGGTGTTATTCGGGCCAGAAGGGTGATTTCGCAGTTACTGCACAGTCACTGCGCGAAATCACCCTTCAGGCCCGAATAACGCCATGACAGTGATATCATTCATGAGAAGGGGTCCCAAAAACCCCATGTTGAAAATTTGCTGCAAAAATTCCAAAAAAATGACTGTTTTACGAGCGCGCGTTGCGCAGTTCCTACGCAGGCTCGTAAGTTCGCGAATTTTCAATATTTTCACTCCACATTTTCAACATTGCCATTTTACCATACCTCCTTATGAGCAGTACAGCTGTCATTTTTCACATCCTGCCCAAAATATGCTTCCACCCATGTAGCGCACAATGGCGCAGTCGGTGTGCGAAATCAATGTATGGGACACATTAAGAAAATCATGGTGACACTGTTCATTAGCAGAGGTCTTAAAATGGCTATGTTGAAAATTTGGTGAAAAAATTCCTAAAAATGACTGTTTTACAAGCGTGCATTGCGCAGTTCCTACGCACGCTCGTAGGTTTGCGAATTTTCAATACTTCCACTCCAGATTTTCAACATTGCCATTTTACCACACCTTCTTATGGGTAGTATACTGTCATTTTCACATCTCACCCAAAAGCGATGTTTCAGCCATATAGCGCTGCTTGGCCGCAGTCAGTATGCGAAATCAATGTATGGGACACAGTAAAAAATCACAGTGATACTGTTCATTAGCAGAGGTTTTAAAATGGCAATGTTGAAAATTTGGTGAAAAAATTCCTAAAAATGACTGTTTTACAAGCGTGCGTTGCACAGTTCTCACGCATGCTCGTAGGTTTGCGAATTTTCAATATTTCCACTCCAGATTTTCAACATTGCCATTTTACCACACCTCCTCATGAGCAGTACAGCTGTCATTTTTCACATCCTGCCCAAAACATGTTTCCGCCCATGTAGTGCACAATGGCGCAGTCGGTGTGCGAACTCAATGTATGGGACACATTAAGAAAATCACAGTGACACTGTTCATGAGCAGAGGTCTTAAAATGGCTGTGTTGAAAATTTGGTGACAAAATTCCTAAAAATGACTGTTTTATGAGTGTTCATTGCGCAGTTCCTATGCACGCTAGTAAGTTGGTGAATTTTCAATATTTTCACTCCAGATTTTCAAAATTGCCATTTTACCACACCTCCTTGTAAGCAGTGCAGCTGTCATTTTTCACATCTTGCCCAAAATGTGTTTCCGCCCATGTAGCGCACAATGGCACAGTCGCTGTGCGAACTCAGTGTATGGGACACATTAAGAAAATCACAGTGTCACTGTTCATGAGCAGAGATCTTAAATGGCTATGTTGAAAATTTGGTGAACAAATTCTAAAATAACTGTTTTATGAGCGTGTTGTGCAGTTCCTCGCGCTTGTAAGTTTGGTATTTTCAATATTTTCACTCCAGATTTTCAACATTGCCATTTTACCACACCTCCTTATGAGCAGTACAGCTGTCATTTTTCACATCCTGCCCAAAACGTGTTTCCGCCTATGTAGTGCACAATGGCGCATTCGGTGTGCAAAGTCAATGTATGGGACACAGTAAGACAATCACAGTGACACTGTTCATTAGCAGAGGTTTTAAATGCCAATGTTGAAAATTTGGTGAAAAATTCCTAACAATTACTGTTTTTACAAGTGTGCGTTGCACAGTTCCCACTTGCAGCTAGTAGGTTTTGCGCATTTTCAATATTTCCACTCCAGATTTTCAACATTGCCATTTTACCACACTTCTTATGAGCAGTACAGCTGTCATTTTCACATACTGCCCAAAACGTGTTTCTGCCTATGTAGCGCACAATGGGGGTAACAAAAAGGTCATGCTGAAAATTTATTGTGCAAATACCAGCAATTGCACAGGGCATTAGGGTAAAGCACCATACGTGCCAAACACCACTGCAAATACCTGCAAGCGAACGTTCGGCATTGACAAATGCTTGTTTGACATGCTGGGGTGAAGGGAACAGGGACCTGATCTGATCAGTTTGAAGGCATAAGAGCTCATTCCTGCCTGTCTTGTAGATTTATTTTCAATATGTTAGAGGGATAAAAACACATATACTGTAGAAGGGAAACTGTTCCCTCTATAGCACTTGTGCTTTTTTCCTCAGCTACTGTTTCTACCTCCATTTTACAATGTGCCAAGGTGGAGAGAGGCTGGTGGATGGGTGAGTGAGCTTTTATTAAGAATAATAAAATGTCAAAACATTTATTTTAGGGTGCAAAAATGGTGGTTCCTTAATGTTTTCTGATAGCTTCACTGTAGCTGGCCATCACTATAACTATTTAAACCACTACATTAGCTCATAAATAATTAAGAACGTGCACTGGTTAGTGTAAAAATCCATAGCATCCTTCAAAAAAGGCAGCAAAATCACCAGCAAATCTTTGACGCAATCACACCATCCTTCCCCAATATATATTTTTTTCGGTTCAACAATGCCCCACTCCCCAGTCTTCCCTAACTCAGATTCAACATCTTGTTTTTTTCTGTAGGTTTCCTTCCTCTGTCTGAAACTGAGTTGCCATGGTGACACCTGATCCCCCAGCTTGGAGAGTAAGTGAGTGAGTGTGTGTGTGAGTGGTGAGTGAGTGAATGAGTGAGTGAGTGAGTGACTGTGAGACAGTCAGTGAATGATGCCAGTGCCACTCTGTGATTAGCTGGCAGAGGATTCATCATGGATACTGGGCACCCAAGCTCCTCCCTCTTGAGGAACTGAGTGCCTTACCTCTACAGCACACCAGACCTCATTGCCAATCCCAGAGCACCAGAGTGTGCTTCTTACAAACTTTGATCGCCTATACATTTCATTGTTTTGCACTGGCAAGTATCACGAATTTTTGCTTCAGCCTACTGCATTCTTTAAATGACTTGGAAATATGAAAAACCCATTTCTCAGTTAATTGCATGTTTTGTTATTGTGTTTATTCCCTACTTTTTTCCTCCTTGGTAGTACTAGTACTTTTTGTGCCACTCTCAGACCTGCTGCCCTCCCAGAAAACCATATTTCTGTGTGTCCTCTGCATCCTTTTATAACTCTCAGTCAGGCTCCCTTTTACTCCCATCATGGAGCCATTTCAGTTTGCCATCTTACTCCCTCTCCTGACCTTCCTCTGCATTTTGACTTAGCAAACACCAGGTCAGTCTCTGAAGATTTTCTCTCCCCCCCCCCTTCCTTGGCCTGGACCGGGTAGGGCGAGCTTCTCCCCAAGGGGCTATTTTCTATTGAAGGTCACACTCCTTTCATCTATAGAGTGGGGCTAGAGACCTGGGCATCCCTGTGGAGCATGGTGACTGATGGCAATGTTATTTCTGGCTCCATATGAACTGGTATACTCTGTTGTCCACTCCCCTTAGACCTACCCATGAGGGGCACTAGGTGAAGACCACAAACACAACTACAGCATGATCCAAAATCATGACTGCAAAACGGCCCTGTCAAAAACAGCGCCCGCCTAAAACAGCAACCACAACAATAATGCCAGTGGTAGCGGTCCACAAACACACCAACCACTACCATGGCAAAAAAAAGAAAAACAGTATCTAATTAGCGCTAACCTTACCTGTGCTAAACTATCCCGGTAGCTGTATTACCTTTTGCTGTTTTGATCTCGCTGTTCTGGTTTCTCTGTTTTCACCCATCAGGCCCATGAGGAAATCACACTTGCATCCTCTTCACCTGCTAACACTGCCCAGCTGCACTACTATCTGTGTTCCTCCAGGTAGCAGCCTTGCACAGGAAGCCATTTTCTGCCTACTCTGGAGGACAGCATCCTATGGGATATTCAGTCATCCTCGTCAAGCTGGCCCTCAGGATGGCCCCAAATTTGGGAATGAAATCCAGATTATACAGGTCTCCAGTGGCACCAGCTTCTGCCTCTCAATTGGACCAGCTTCATTTATATGCCTCAAAGCATATGAACATACAAACGTATGAAGAAGCCAGCAGAATAAGGCCATTATGTCATTCTAGTCTGCTCATATAGCAGGGTTCTCAGCTTACGTTACTGACCCTGCCACCTCAAACCTCCCACCCTTTCCATCTGCCCCTCCCTTGACCCGGCATGGGGTCATAATGTTGCAAGACATGCCGCATGCAAGAATCATGCTGCCAATACAGTGCGATTTCTTGCATGCATAGTTCCTTTTTGCAGGCTCTGCTGTCAGACCCTGTTGTGGGGCTATGCTCCAAAACCCCAATAAAGATTCTCAACTCGGGAGGTTACAGTGAAATCACACTAAAGTGCAAGTGCAAAAATTAAAAAATTCTCTTGCATCTGGGACTGGGAATCAAACCAGGTCCCAAACCCAGTGCTTGGGTTCCCTGCTGCCAGCGGCTTACTCCATTGAGCCACAGCAGCTGCTCGGTGGAACCCCATCCCAGCAGAAGTCTTATCCTCTGCCTGGGATAGTGAAAGGGTGCAATACTGCGTACAGCAGTATTCACGGTATTGCACCACTCGCTGTTTCAGGTTAGCGCTAATGTCGTACGCTATTCAGCATACAACATCATGACCCGGTATGCCTTGACCCTTATTTTCCCTTTAACTCTACCCCAGCCTTTCTTGAAGCTACCCACCATCGTCAACGAGACCACCACTTCCAGTAGTGCATTCCAACTGACCATCACCCTTTCCATGAAGAAATGCTTCCTAACCTCCGTGCTAAACCTCCCTACCTCCATCTTAAGACTGTGTCCCCTCACATTTTGGTTGCCACTTAGCTTAAAAAGACCCTTTGTATCTTATTTATCTCTTTCAAGTACTTGATGGTCTCAATCATGTCCTCTCTCTCTCTCCTCTGTTCCAGGTAATACATGTTCAGGGCCCCCAACTTCTCCTCATACATCCTACCCTGCTGGCCCAGAATCATATTTGTTGCCCTCCTCTGGACCATCTCCAGCAAGTCAATGTCCTTCTAAGGTAGTGGGCACCAGAACTGTACATTGTACTCCAGATGCGGCCTCACTAATGACCTGTACAAGGGCAGTATAACCTCTTCTTGCCTACTACTGATCCCCTGCCAGTGCAGTCCATTTTATTTGCCCTTGCTGCTGTTTTCCTACACTGCATGGAGTGCTTCAGGTCACTAGTGATCATCACGCTCAGATTTTTCTCCTACTACTCCTCCTCTGTGCAGATACCCAGACCCCTCCCAGACTGTACTCAGTTCTGGGGTTCTTGGCTTCACTGTGCATAACTTTTAATTTCTTTGCATTGAAGCTAACCTGCTAAATCCTCAACCACCTCTCTAGTGTTTCCAAATCTTCATTTAGGCCTTGTATCCATTCTGCTGTGTCCACCATTCCACAGGCCTGTGAGATGTAGTTAAGGAGCGGCTCTATACTATAATAAAAAGCTTAAAACCATTAGATTTACACTACTCATGTTTTAGCTTAAGGGTTATCTAGTTTTCTTTTTACTTGTTTCTGTTGTTGGTCTACTAAATGTAACCCCCTACCAATTTGGGGGCTTATCTCTAGCCCACATAACTCCCCATTCCTGCTGTCCTCTCTTAGCGCCAGGAAATGCCTGCTGTTTTTTTTTTTTTTGCCCGACTCTTGTTTCTGTGCCCCTGGTGCCCCAGTTCCACCCCAGTGTAATTAAATTCAGCCCTGTGGAGCTCCCGAATCTAAACCATGATCTCCCACTTGAATGAATGCACTCCAGTGCAGCAGGTATCGCGTAGGCACGAGAGGTGCCTTTGATGTGCGACTGCATGCTTCAGCGGTCAAACAGGAGAGTGTTTGTTGGTCCCGGTGTCGTCACCAGCTAAGTGGGACCTGGTGAACATGGTCAGGGCCAGGAGAGTCCGCTCCTCCAAATAAAGAAAGAAATTCTCGGAGCAGTCAGATCGGGGCTCATGAATATTAATGAGCCCAGAGCCCTGATTGCATGAATATTCATGAGGGTGCTTCTGCCCTCGGGGCAGCTGTGTTTCGGCAACTGCCAAAGGGAACAAGGAATGTAAATAAATATTTGTAACGATTGTATGTTTGGGAACAAATGATTAAGCAGGGGGAAAGTGTTTAAATAAATAAATAACTCAACTCCTGGCTACACCAGTAAATACTGGTACTCAGAGAAACAGCCTGCCTGCTGCAAAGGAGTTAAAGTATTGAAGGCAGCAACAGGCAAATGATCTGAGAAAATAACCAAAGTTGGGCAGTGATAGTAATGACACACCAGTGGTTACTAAACTGTGGGGCATTTGGACAAGTATGATAATTATTCTGGCTGCACCAGGACTTTATTTGGGACTGTATAAATTCTGCTTAAGGGACTGTGTGTTCAGCAGCCATTACAAGCAGCCACAGCCAATTGGAAAAATAGCATTTTAAAGCCAGGACTTGTGGGACATTTGCCAAACCTCATGGGAAACTTCCAAGTGCTCATGGGGAACTGCAGGGACCTGATTTCAGGCACCAGGGCGGTGGACCAGCTATGCATTGGGGAGGCTTGATAAATGGTTTGTTTTCTTGACTGACGGGCCTTTTGGCCCATCGGGGCCAGGCATCCAATGGCTTTGGCCGGTTGGGAGCCTTGGGAGAGCCCCATGGAGGACTGTGTTTTCAGCAGATTCCAGATTTGAGTGGGGGCCTCTCACAGGGTTGGGGCCTGGGGATCCAGTGTGGGCCCTTCCATCCAGGAGGGGGTTAACATACTAACATACTATTTGCCAACAGATTAGGCCTTATGGTCTATCGAGTCTGCTCGAACCTCAGGTCCCTAGTTGGGTGCCGAGGCCCTCTCCCCCTTGTGTTCCAGAAATCCCCATCATCCATCCCTACCCCCCCCCGGGGACAGGCCATCATCTGATACATCCACTTTCTGTGTCTGTCCCACCCTCTCTTGAAGCCCTCCACTGTGGATCTCTGAACCAGCTCGCCAGGCAGTGCATTCCAAGGGTCCACCACCCTCTCAGTGAAAACCTCCTCCTTTTCCCTCACCCTTCCACCTTCCAGCTTCAAACCATGCCCTCTGGTGATCCTCTCCTGCTTTAGTCTAAAGATCCTCCATGTTTATCCTATTTATTCCCTTGAGGTACTTGAAGACCTCAATCATGTCCCCTGTCTCTCCTCTCCTCCAATGAAAACAGACAGAGCTCCTCAAGTCTGTCCTCATATGTCAAACCCCTAGCCCTCATATCATCTTAGTTGCCCTCCTCTGTACCCTCTCCAGGAGCTGTATGTCCCTCTTCAAGGTGTGGGTTCCAGTACTGTACATAGTACTCAAGGTGTGGTCTAACCAGTCCATTTTACAGTGGCAGAATCACTTCCATGCTCCTAGAGGTGATCCCCCTTACGATGCACCACAACATCCTGTTTGCCTTGCTAGCCACTCTCCTGCACTGCTCAGAGTTATTCATACATGCATCCACCATGACCCCTAGGTCTTTTTCCCTTATTGAGGCCTCCAGCGCCTCCCCTCCCAGGGTGTACCTGTGTTTAGAGTTTCCCCGCCCCGGTTGTTTGACTTTTTGTGGTAGAGTTGCAGTGGTTTGGTTAGATGCAGAACCTGCTAGTCTGGGGGTTGCCAGGGTGTCCTCTAGCTGCTGACCCTCTCTTACATGCTTGGGAAAAGCATGACCTGCAACTTGACGACAACAAGCCAGCTGTGAGAGAGCTGATCTGCCTCAGTGGTGAGAGAACTGAAGACATCAGGAGCCTTCATTGCAGAGATTCTACCATGAGGAACCTGAGTGAGTACTCTTGTACCCCCGGTGCAAGAACAAAAGAAAATTGCTTTTTGGGGCTGCCAGTGCCCTAGTGACTGTTGCTGTTTAAGACTGTCCAATTGGTCTGTACCTTGCATCTGCTGTGCCTAAGTCTTGCCCAGTGCAGGTGGACCTACTGTAACTGCCTAAGGGACCCAGTGAGTCCAGCTAAAATGTATAAATGTGCTGATATGAGTATCTGCTCAGAGCCTACAGGACTGGAAGGGGAGCACTCAGAACTGGGGCTCACCCTGACTTTGCCTGAGAAGACCAGTAATTGCTTGAATAGTTCAGTCAAGATGTCTAGTGGAGCAGCAAACTTCAGCCATGTGCCACAAATGGGACTAAGACCTCAAGTCTAATCAGAAATGACTACTTTAACCTGGAAATGACTACTTTGAATACCTAAGCTTGCTCATGTGACTGCAAAGAAACAGGATCCCCCTAGATTTGGTAACAAGCACCCACAGATTTAAGTACAAAAGGACCAGGGCTGCCATCCTGGCCCCTGGTTGAAGGAGCTACACCTTCTATAAATGTGCTGAATGTTCAGAAATTTTAATTAGGCTGAACCCAATGTAACCAGCTGGTTACACCTAACCAGCATTCAACTTGCAACATGTAGGGCACCCCCTGCATACTTCCAAACGACTGTAAATAGTTCAAGTATCTAATGTTTGACAGTCTAGTTTCAAATCTTTCTGATCAATCCGGCCAATGTACATCTGCACTGTCCAACAGGCCTGCAACTTGTAAGAACTTTGATGTACTGGGTACTCAGGTTTAAATGTTGGGATTGCAGGGTTCCAGTATGAATTTGGGGAACTGGTACCAGTTGTGGGAAAAGCAATATTGTGTGTCATCTGATGTATTGCAGTTTAGACAGCCAGGGCTCTGGTCATCTGGGTTAGCATAACGTTGATTGTCTTTTGATTTGTAAAACAATGTATCTACCTAGCTGGAGGGTTTTCACCAGCACCAATCAAAAACCTAATCCACTGTAAATGTTGTATATACTGCCTGCATAACCTCTACTCCTTTTTCCCATATTCCTAAGCCCTATCCCCCCTGTAAATGAATTGTTGTTGTTTGCAGATGAGGTTGTCATGAGTATATTATTAGGAGCCAGTCAATAATTGTATGAGGTATTGAAATGTAGGGAAATGTTTATCGGGTCATGTGTTGGGAGGGCAAATGGTTACAGTGGGTGGTACGACATCCCAGGGGATTGTACTCGGTCCCATACCAGCCCACTTTAAGTTAACTCTGGGTGGAGGCACTGCACAAATGTAATATCTAGGAAAGAACCAGTTTTACTGTAATCTTGAGAACCCAGGCCCCTCAACCTTGTTAGTGGCCACCAAGGCAGGGGTGGTAACTCTAGGAATAGCACTGTCTAGGGGTTACATAAATATTGCAGATAATGCAGTACTTATTTCACTAAGTCTTTCAGAATGTATCTGATTACGATTTCTGGTGACATTATGCTGTGGTAACTGGGTCTTCAGCAGTGCTCTGACTAAGACTGCTCACCAAACCTTCTAAACTGCTCCATTTTGACAGCTATTGACTTTTAATGACCACAGGAGGTTACAATATCAATGAAGCACTTGAGCCAAGCTCCCTCGGCATCAGACTCAATGCATGGCAACCGATTCAGCACAGGGGGATCAGACAGTGAATGCTCCCAACCGCCATGAACCATGTGTCAGAACCACAAGGAGGCAGCAACTCCTAATTCCTATATACTACGAGGGCAAATAGATATTATGCTCTCAGAACTCAGGGGTTTTCAGAAAGAAATGAAGATTACAACTTCGGCCGTATGGATCAATATCAGCAAAATAGAAAAACTAATCTCAGGCCTAAATAATCAAGTCACCCAACCCTCCTGGATGTCACAGAGTGGGTCATCCATCAGCTACATAGCTCCTGGCTATCCATAGATGAACAGGCGGGTGATGCAGAATGTAGATCCCGAAGGAATAATTTACGAATTTGAAACATTCCAGAGGAAGTGTAAAGTGTGGATATAATGTAATTCCTATCCAGCCTGCTGAAATCCATACTGCCAATACCCCCTGAACTTACCCTTGAACTGGACTGGGCCCTCCAAGCTCTGGGTGAAAATCAGCTAGCCCCGAGACCTGGCCATGATCCACGATGCTCTAGTTTTTGTGGCATACAGAGAAAGAGGGAGTTATTCATTTAGCTCAGCGGCAAAAAGTTATTTAGTGTCAAGATACTCAAATTTATATTGACAATGACTACTCTGCAGCAATTATTGTGGCATTCCTATTATGAAGGCTCTCCAGGCAAAGGCCATTCACTTTTGCTCCACCTACCCAACCAGGCTGATAATTTACTTTCAAAGGGGTACACAGATATTTGACTTGGCAGATGAGGCTGCCAAAGAACTGTCCAAAAAGGGAATCCCAGTTTTCATCAATCACAGCACCAACAACCCCAGTCCCTTGTCCTAAAGCTGGCACAGCACGCCTGGAGATGGCAGGGCAAATGCTCCCAGAGAGAACTTCGGAGACAACAGTTGGCAGATGCCATACAGCAAATCATCTCTCACCTGCAAGCAGCTAACATGACACTGCCATTTCAGTACAAAGCCTAGATTCTGGAAAGGAAATCCTCTGCTCACTCTCAAGTGTGCTTGATGAGGTTTTTCTAGGTCTCCCTCCACCACCGCTCTCCAGAAGCCCCCATTCCTTCCTGCTTTGGCTGCCTCTTAGGCTGGCAGAGGTGTTATACTTTCATTTCAAGTTAATGTAGAAGCCTCTTATTAACTCCACACTCTGAGTTCCACTTTAGCTCTGCTGTCTCTCACGGGATCCCTCCCACATCAGCACTTCCTCAACAGCTCTGTGCCTGGTGACTGCTCCCACTCTATAAGAAAGAATAGTTGGGGTGCTCCACCCAGATAGCTGGTAGATGCGGCATGGGGGGGGGGCCTTGCTCTGCCCATATCAGTAACTTCCCATAGTTGTACCCCCACGTAAGCTCTCAGACTTAGCCACCCTTAGGTCCACATACGGAGCAGTACCACTGAGGCCCCATGTGTGCTGCTGCTGCTGCTACTTGCAATACAACCTGAAAAATCTGCTGGGCTTTCTGAGGGGCCACACTGACTCTATACTAACTAGTGCTTGAGGGGATGTGGCGTGCTAGATCCAGGGAGGCCTATGGAAGAATGCCCACATAACTTGCTAAACCATCTGTGGAACCTCATAGAAGTGCCATCTTGGGGGGGGGCAGGAGGCTGTGTTACCATGTGGAGGTGGGAGGGAGGTAAGAGATCGCTCCTCTGGGGATCAGGAGCCCACCTGGGCTTGCCCATGGTTGGGCTCGCTGCTTGCATGGACCTTAATCCTCAGCCTTCCCATGAGGATCGTATCACTTCCAGGCCCAAGCTTTCAGATCTCTCTCTACTACTTATATATCTAACTTTGATCCTAGCTTGGAGCTTGGACTATTTTTCTGGCCCATTTTCTACCTGCTTCCTTATCAGCAAAAAGCAGCCCAAGTACAGTATATGCTGATTTTTACTCTGACTCTACTTCCTGGCCCTGCTATGGTACACTTAAGCTATTGCTTACCTGCTGATTTTATTTTTGCAGGATTGGTGCTTTAACAAGATGTTAATTTTACACATTATTCTGTGACTGGGAAAATTCCTTTTTTCTGTGTGCCATGCCCCAACAAATCTGCAGTGGTCCTGATGCATCTGCCTGGTACCAATGGCCCTACTGGGCCAAAATTTCTTTAGCCCCTATGCTGTAAGTGTGGCTCCCCCTTTTCTCCCATTTTAGTAACCCCACAAGGGTGACCTGTCTAAGTGTCTCCACTAGCATTCTAGGTCAGAGGCACGATGCCAGTCATCTACCTTACCCTAACCAATCCCAGCAGGAGGGCCCTCCTGTGGGGTTTCTCCTCCAGACAGGTGAGTACACATCTTGTAAAGCCTGAGTCCGTCATCGTATCTCCAGTTAAAAATAGTTAGAGGTATGGATCTGTTAATTTTATAAGTAGCACTTCTTCTGTTTTCCCAAAGTTCAGTTTAACTCCAGGGACTGAGTAGTTACTCTCCCATTCAGCCCCCACAGCAGGCATTGTTCCTTATGACAGAAGGTCTGCAGGTTAGAAATATTTGTGGTACGTGGGCAGGTGGGGGGCATGGGGGACTGAAGCAATAACTGTTGCTTTATACACAATATAAGGATGAGTAACCCCAAATTTCATTTATATTCCTTTAACATTAATAAGTTTATTAACCTGGTCAAGCATTCCAAAACCTTCATGCAAATCAGAAAAGAAAGGCCAGACCTCCAGTATCTTCAGGAAACCCACCTCTCTCTCCAGGAGCACAGTAAGCTCATAAAATGTGGTTTCTCTATGAGTATTCCTCATCCAATGAGGAGGATTAGAGAAGGGGAGTGGTGATTTTGATCCCCCAAACTACCACCTTCCAGGAGAGTCAGGTCTGGACTGAATCAGAGGGTTGGTTGGTGATACTGTAGGGGACCATTCATGATCTCAAGGTAACCCTGGCCAATTTATACCTTCCCCTAGACTCCAATACCCTCACTCTTAAAGGGAAACAGTCAGTACCAAGGACCCCACACTTAAGTGTAGGGCTGGTCCCAATGTCCACTTTGTGTGCAAAAACATTTTTGCTACTCTTTACTGTAGTATAGTAGATTGTAGCATACTAATTCTGCTTAGTTCTAGGCTGCCATCTTCTGTTACTAGAAATCTCAGAGAATCCCCTACAGATGATGACACAGTGCATGTTAGAGTAGATATGTCACCGGATCTTTTGTTTGCTGGTCCCACTGTCCTCAATGGGCTGAGTACAGTCACAGAGGACTGTACTTACCCCAGGAGAAAATCAGAACTGGAAAACATCTGATCAGAGATTATAAAAGTTCTAACACGCACTGCAGGCTACTGAATCTCTCACTATTGCCTACTGCTCTGATGTCAGTTGCAGGGGATTCTGGGATTTGTAGTTACAGAAGATGTCAGCCTAAAACTAAGCAAAATTAGTCTGATACAGTCTACTATAGTTCAAACACAAAAATTAGGCACTCACTCACTTTGGTTCAGAGCAACACACTCCTTGTGCACACTTTTAAGTTTTCATACAGTCTTCTATACTACTACAGTAAACAGTAAGTAAATCAAAATGGTTTTGCACACATAGTCCACATTGGCACCAGCCCCACACTTGAGTGTGGACACTTTGCACTGATTCTTCCCATTTAAAAAACTGTTGGATTGCATAGTCACCCTCTCTAGTGGCATTACAGTATATTGTATAATAAGTCTTCTGAGGACTACTTTTATAGTATACCAATGGATGGCATGCTATGTCTCTGACGCCAGGTTATCTTGGAGGATATGGATTCAGGTGCAATCTAGTCTCTCTTTTCTCTAGTCCGCAGTTCTAGAGGTAGGTTAGTGGGGAGTGATCTGAGACAATTTTGTGTCCCATTTTACAGACTAACACCTGAATCAGGTGCTCCACCTGGGTGTAGCATTGGTCAATATGAATAGGTACCATGAACCTAGTAATAAAATGAGAAACTGCGGGTCCTGAGGTGGAGTACTTGTCAGATATCAAGCCTTTGATAACGTCTCACACCCTCTACTGTTAGCCACCCTTGCCAGTGTGGGCTTTGCCTCTGGTCCAGTCTCCTGGTGCGCCAGCTACTTGACCAACCGCTCCCAGTGTGTGCGGGTTGGTGGCACTCTTTCCAGTACCTGCCTAGTCCGCTCAGGTGTTCCCGAGGGCTCCATACTTGGGCCCTTACTCTTCTCTCTCTTTCTCAATTCCCTGCCCAATGCATGCACAGGAAATATCCTTCTATATGGATGACGCAGTTCTCTTTGCCTCAGACAGTAACCCCTGCTCACTCAAAAATCCCCTCCAGCGTGCCTACACCTCAGCTGAAAACTGGTTCTCTGACCACCGTCTTGTCATCAACCTTAAGAAAACTAAATTTATGCTTTTTACTCACCCCCAAAATAAGTCCAGCAATTTTCCTCTCTCTGTTCACTCCGCCCTGAAACACCCCTTAGAACTTGTGCACTCTTATAAATACCTTGGCATAATCTTCAATTCTGCTCTCTCCTTTCATAACCACATCTCTGCTTTGACCTCTGCCTCCAACGCACAGTTGGGTATCCTCACCGCACAAAAATGTCTCCCCGAAACCCTTTGCTTGGCTGTCACCTCTTCGGTGCTCTCACTAGTTGACTACGGTTCGCCTGTATATGGCGCGGCAGACCAGGCAGAAGTCTTCACAAGGTTCGTCAACGCTAACAAAGCATGTAGACTTATCAATAGTGCCCATAGACTCACCCATACCTGTCAACTTTACTCCATGGCCACCCTACTCAACCTCGATGAGCGCCTCTTGTTCCTAACTTGCCGGGTTACTTACAAAGCCCTCCCATGGACTATCCGCCAGGCCTTGCTAACTCTATTCACCAATCCAACCCCACGGTTCGCACTGCCCAGCAAAACTGCCCTGGCCATCCCAAGGGCACGGACCACCCAGGGCCAAAGTGCTTTCTCTATAGAGCCCCTCTGGTACAATTCCTCCCTGCTGGCATCACTGATGCCCCCTCACTCGCTAGCTTCAAATATTGCCTAAAAAATCACTTGCTCACTTCACACTCCTGCCACTGCCCCTGACCCCCCACCATCCCCACCACCGTTATGATAAGAGAATGGATACAAAAAATAAATAAATAAAAATTGGGGACTGCATTCCTATTTCGTTTAGCTGATAATGGTGTTATGACACTCATCACCTGCAATGTGACTGTGCCTATTGTTAAACTGTGTTGCTGACTGTCTCGCTTTGCCTGCAACTTGCCTTTGCCTTATTATTGTACTGTATTTCTGATTGTTTCATGTATGTATGTTCTGTCTTCCTTATGACGAGGTACCTTTGTAAATGAGCTTCTGGCTCAAAGGTTTTAAACTGATGTTAAAATAAATAAAATAAATAAATAAATTTTAGTTCTGGCTGTTAATTTCAACATAACACCACAGCCTATCTGGGATACTTCTATTACCACCCCCAACCCCCAGCAACCTGCAGCTCCCAGGTTCTTCTGACGATTTACACAAGAAGTGGGCTGGGTTGATATCTGACAAGTACTCCACCCCAGGACCCGCAGTTTCTCATTTTATTACTAGGTACATGGTACCTATTCATATTGACCAATGCTACACCCAGGTGGAGCACCTGATTCAGGTGTTAGTCTGTAAAATGGGACACAAAATTGTCTCAGATCACTCCCCACTAACCTACCTCTAGAACTGCGGACTAGAGAAAAGAGAGACTAGATTGCACCTGAATCCATATCCTCCAAGATAACCTGGCGTCAGAGACATAGCATGCCATCCATTGGTATACTATAAAAGTAGTCCTCAGAAGACTAATTATACAATATACTGTAATTCAGAAGACAAAATGGACAGAATGGTAGCAAGTACTTGAGGACACCCTCCAACAAGGTGATGGAGCCAGACAGGATTTACCCAAGGGTGAAAAAAGAACTGAACACAGTGCTAGCCACCCCTCTGACAACATTATTCAGCACCTCACTGGAGATGGAGTAGTTCTGGAAGACTGGAATAGGGCTAATGTGGTCCCTTTACACAAGAGCGGCAGCAGGGAGGAGGCTAAGAATTACAGATAGTCAGTGTGACATCAGTGGTGGGGAAATTGATGGAAACCTTGCTGAAGAAGAGACTGATGGAGTACATGGAGGCAAATGGCTTGCAGGACCACCAGCAGCAAGGTTTCACAGGGGGAGGTCATGTCAAACAAGTCTTCTAGATTTCTTTGACTGCATTATGAGGAAGGTCAGCGGATGTGGCCTATCTGGATGTCTGCATGGGCTTTGACACTGTACTACACAGGAGGCTGATTAAGAAATTTAGCAGTTTGAGGGAGGAGGAAAAGGTGGTAAGTTGGGTATCAAACTTGTTGAAAGGTAGGAGTCAGAGGGTGGTGGTAAACAGCAGTCACTCAGGGGACAGGAGAATGACCAGCGGAGTACCACAGGGATCGGTACTGGGTCCTGTCCTATTCAGTGTCTTCGTACATGACATTGTTGAGGAACTGGAGGAGAAGATACGTCTCTTTGCAGATGACACAAAAATCTGCAAACAGGGTGGACACCCAAAAGATGAGGGTGAGAATGCAAAGAAATCTGGGGAAATGGGAGGAGTGGTCTAGGGGGTGACAGCTGGGTTTCAGTGACAGAAAGTTGCAAGTCATGCAACTGGGATGGAGAAACCTGGGGACTATGTATATGATGGGGGGCGGTGGGTACTTACAGTCACCAAGTAAGACAGGGACCTTGGTTTAATCATATCTGAACTCAGCCTGGCAGGGCAGTGTGACAAGGCAATAGGCAAGGCTAGCCTGATGATGGGTTGTATAGGGAGAGGGATATTTCGTAGAAGAAGGGAGGTGGTGCTGCCACTGTATCACTCACTAAAGAGACCCCACCCAGAATACTGTGTCCAGTTCTGGAGGCAACATCTTCACAAGGACATTGACATTTATTTATTTTTTGTCGACTGGGACATGGTGGAAGTGGTCCAGAGGAGGGCTATCAAAATGGTGCAGGGGTGGTGCATGAGAAACCATAGGAGAAGAGGCTTCAGGAGCTCAGCATGTATTCTCTGGAAGACAGAAGAACAAGGTGGGACATGACTGAGACCTTTAAGTACCTCACTGGGTTGAAAAAAGTACAGGAGGGAAGTGTCTTTCAGAGGAGGAGCACCAGAACATGGGAGCATGCTATAAAGATTGAAGGGGGGGGATGTTTAAGCAGGATTTGAGAAAATACTTTTTCACAGAAAGAGTGGTGGATGCCAGGAACAGTCTGCCAGGAGAGGGTTAGGGTGAAGAAAGTGGCGAGCTTCAAGCATGCATGGGATAGGCACATGGGCATAATAGTTAGAGGAGAGGGAGGAGGGAGTGACACCCATGACCAAATAGGGTCCAGGGTGTAGTAATATAGGCAGGGAAAATATGGCAGACTAGATGGGCCTACTGCTCCTTTTCTGCCAACACATTCTATATTGCTATGGTTTACAAATGGTCCATCAGGAGGGGGACAATAACAGTGGCTTTGCAGATGACAAAGGTAAAATCAGACCTGAATGCACTCTGCATCCAACAAACAGAGAATCTTTGACATTATTGAGGCAAAGATATTATGAGGTAGTGCACAATCATCACACTTACTGGCATATCAGCAGTGGAAGTAGAGACTCTCTCACAATTCCCTCCCTCATACATCCAATAACAGGCTCCTTTCACATGAAATTCCGTGAGCTGGGTCAAGCCATTAGAACCTACTATTAGTGTACACCCTGAAGCTGAAGCCTCACAATGTGACATTGATTTCTTTGTTGAGCCTCTTTCCCTTCAAAAGCCCCCACCCAACCCCATCCCACCACTGGAACAAGGTCCCCAGCCAATTTCCCCAGTAATCTCAGAGGAATTGAGGGGCAAGCTGAAACGCCAAGACTATAAAGGCCTCAGGTCTGGATGGCTGCAGGGAAGAGTTTTATAACTGTGCCAGATAATTTATTTCTCAGCCTTTGCTTTCAGCCTTCAATAAGATCCTGCAAGATGGTGCCTCTCCCCAGTTCTGATCCCATGCCACCATTTCAGTTATATTGAAACCAGACAAAAATCTGCTCCACTGTACTTCATATCACTGTTTATTGTTGCAGAACACCAATTATTTTGTTAAAAGAGATTCCAGACATATTGATCCTTGGAAAACAGGAGATGATGAAAGGTTTGATACCTTTTATTGGACCAACAAGTGTCTTGCACAAAGATGGAATTATACACAAGCTTTCGGGGCCTCACAGGTCCCTTCTTCAGGTATCAAACCATTCGCTTCTGAATCTCTTCTTACAAGGACCAATACGGCAACTATTCTATCACTGGCAAGATGGAGACACTGGGATTCCACTACTACCCTTTACAGCGATCTTGGGATCGATACCCATTTCACAGTGAACTTAGGAAGTTAAAATACAGTATTTTGGGATCTACTTATCACACTGTATAGAAATGCCTATAGGGATAACTACTAACATTGCACTTAACAAGTGACCCAGGACTTTGCACATTGGAGCTCACACCTCTTCTGTCTCTCCTGCAGGGTGGGGGTTATCCACATAGTTATCCTCCAAAGAGCATTTTACCATTTCCAAAATGTGCCAATACAGCTCCCAATGGTCACATGGCACGTTTAGAATAGAGAAGTCTCTAGGTTTGTGCGGGCTGGCCGGAGCTCGAGAATCAAGCAGAAGGTTTTGTTCTTTTGTAAACAAGCAGGAGGACTCTCCTTACTGAACCTACTCTTATATTTCTGGGTAGCATATATACTGCCTGGTACATCCTGCTCAGGCACCTGAGTAATTTATCCACTGTCTGGCTTGAATTGGAAAGGGAATTCTTCCCAAATCTGCAATTCTTCTGGATTAGGTACCACTCTGGCTCCTTACTGAAGCCTTGGTGAGGTTTTAACCCATGGCTCCTGCACTAAATATAGGAGTGGCAAAGAATTAGAAAGCCCCTCTACCTAATGCCTTTTCTGATGCTCTTTTGTCCCATAGTTCTAAAGGGGAACTTCCAGCTCACCCTAGTTGACTCTGGATTTCATGCCTGGGAGAGATACTTGCTCCAATGTGTTTCCCAGCTGTTCTTGGGTCTGCCATATTGTCCTTCACAGATGCACAGGCGACCTTTGGTCTCTGGCAATAGGAGTTTTAATGCTTTCTCCAAATTCAACACTACATTCAGGCATTCTCAGTTGGAACCCACACTCCTGCTTCATATCCAGCCATCATAGTACGTTTTTTCAATTGTTTATAAATCAGGGGCTCAACCACATATGCTTTCTCTTTTTTTTTTTTTGTAAATATATCCTTTATTCAACGTTTTCAAAGTCTACAGAATCCATAGGTATGATATATTAGCAGTACATACAACTCAGCATGCAATCATAATATATAAAACATATTTTAAAACAGTCCTGGCCTTCAGGGCAGTAATATTGATTGTGTCCTCCACCCCGTAGGGACAGTGCAGAGGGGAGGAAGGGAGTGATGGCAATATGCAGCCTAAGCCTGCCTGAGACCAGGCACATCTGAAAAGGCATCATGTGTGTGGAGCAGGAAGGCACAGGCACTGGTTCATGTGCCCCCAAGGGAGGTGTGGGGAAGAGAGCAGAGAAAAAAGGAAAGCAGGACCAGCCATTAAATTAGGGTATAACTTTCACTTGGTGGAACTCCTGTACTGGTGCTGACATTGGGCTCTTCCTCCATGAAGAAGGAGAAGGGGTTGCACCATGAGTCCATGTTCCCTTCAAGGGACAACATCTGGGTCGTTAGTCATCATGAGCAGCATCCAGCCATTCCATTGTGAGGAACAGAGGTCTACCCTATCACTCAGTGTGTGCATAATCCTCTCCATTCTATAAATCTGATTGACTATGGCTCTCCAATTTGCCAAGGTTAGAACCTGCGGCACAAGCTAGGCCCTGGTGATTGCCTTCTTTGCCGCTAAAAGCAGGATACCTAAAAGGTATCATGAGTGGGGATCATGCATGCCCAGCAGAAGAACATATAATAAAAACATCTTGGCAGTCAGAGGCATTGGTCTGCTGTACAGCTCTTCTAGCTCCACCTGGAGTGACCGGAAGAAGGGGAGCGGAATGGAGCACGCCCACATTATGTGGATATGGTGGGCATTAGTGTTCCCACATTGCCTCCAACAGGCAGCATCCCTCATTGTGTGGTAATGAGCCATTATAGTCGGTGTTTGAAAGAACCGTAGCTGGTGTTTCCAGGTATATTCCCACCAGTGGTGAAAACTAGTAATTTTAGAGATGATGCGACAGGACTTGTGTCACTGTTCTATTATAATTTGCTGGTCAAGTTCCTCACATGACCTCTGTAGCACATATTTTGTTAAGTCACCCATAGTGCCTATCAGGGACTATCTATGCTGTTTCAACTTCATAATACTTTACAAGTTTCTGCAGGACTTCACTGGGGACTTCTCCACAGCAGTGGCTTCTTATGAGAGGAGTAGGTAGGCTTCCCACCCCCACTGATGTCTGGCACTGGGCTTACTTATCCACTTCCAAAGAGACCAGGTCTTGCCAGTGGATGGAGTACAGATGGAAACAACTCATCCATTACTTCCATGCCCTAAGGATTTCAGCACACTACCCAACCATCTGATCTACCTCCTGCAGACATAATTGTGGAGAGCCTAGAGCTACACACACATGATGTGGGAATGCCCATACTACTACCATTTTTCAGACTGATGGAATCAGAGCTAGAGGAGTTATTTGATAAGTTTATCCCACTGACCTCTGAATTATTTTTATTGCTCCAATTCCTGAAAGGATTATGAAACCCAAAGTCCAGATACTTGCTTGGAATTATTTTTACAACAGCTAAGAAGTCAGTATCTAGAATTTGGTTAACCCCACAGCCACCAGAACTGCCCTGCTGGTGACAACTGATTAACCAAATATACTCAATGGAAAAAATAACCTATTCCCTGAATGATCATTTGGAGAACTTCACTTTCCACCAGACAGGCTGGCTCATGCATGATGAAGCCTCTGCACTCTGCATGCACACCATAGTTCCATGGTTTGTATGCATGCCTAAGTGCCTCCACCATGCACCAGGGTCCCACAGACCCCTGCATGCATGCACACACATCCCTTCCACACAGGATCTCCCCAGCCAGCCAGTCATGCAGCTGGGTGCCCAGGTGGTTTGGGGGAGAGTGGATGTGTGCCCACATTCCAGTGCCATTCACAATGGAATGGAGTGCCAGGTATGGGGGCACAAGTTACATGAGGGGAGATCCTACTGTAACCTGTATGTGCCCCCTCCAATGGACACCCACCAGCAGTGGCAGGATGAGAACACTCTCCACCCTGCTGCTACAGCCCACCAGACTAATAGGGTGGGCTGGGGCAGTCAGTTGGACACTTGCCCATAGTGCTAAGGATACAAAGACCCATGCCTTCCCACAATCCCCTGCTCCCATGCAACAGGGATCCACTTTGGGTCACAGGATGGGCATCTGATTGGATGCCCACCTCTGTTTCGCGATCTGCCCTAGTGCAACTATGCACCGGGGCTGCATACAAGCAGCCAGTGATAGTGCATACTGGCTGGTGCATACCTGTCTGTGAGTGTGGAGCTGTGTGAGCCAGGTATGAGCCTCTTGCACGTATGTGGCACATGGTAGTGCATAGTACCCACTATGAGCAAAGACCTTGACCTGATCCCATAATCAGCAGCAGAGAGTTAACTACCCAGGCTGGCAACCACTGTACATGTCTTTTGTTCCATAAGTCTGCATAGATCAAAAATATCACCAAGATATCCTGTCATCTTCTCTTGGGGTGGGGTGGGGATAGTGTGCTCTTGATTAATCTTAAATAGGAATTGGTGCCGGTCTTGATGGTGGATACTTTCTTGCACCCTTTGCAGCTGGGGTGAAACTATGACTATGTGACCACAAGACTGGGTGGGGCATGGGCATATTTGAGAAAAAGTAAATGAGGTGCAGTTTTTATAACACAAGAAATGCTGTTGGGAAAATCATTTTAGAGTAAAAAAAATAGCCAAGATCTATTTACTTTCATATTTCATGTACAGTAAATGAACAACAGGACATCTTCCCTTTAAACGATGTATACAATCAGCAAAAATCATTCATCCCCCACAAAAAAAAACCATTGTGCTAGCTTACCCCCAATTATGGCACTGAGAGCCAAGCTAGACGTTTGATTCAGCCCTGCCTTGGCTCTCCAGCATCTGGTCAACTCAACACCCTACACTACTCAGGGTTTTGGAAACTTTCGGGCTGTATCAGAGATTCTGAATCCAACTCCCACAGGCAACACTCATCTATGTGGGGCATATCTGCTGAGAGATATTAGGCTTCCCACAAGTAAATCCTGCACATATGGCATCAATAAAAAAGCACAAGTCAGATCAGTGCCTTCTAGGACTAAACAAGGGACACCATCATCATGTCTAATAAGTAACCCAAGCAGCTCTAAGGCGTTTGAGACTTATTAAGTCCTGATGTGCCTCAGTTTATTGTTAACATGCCAATGCTTTCTGATAGAGCATTTTTATTGTTCTCTTATTTCTTAGGGCTGCAAAGTATACCATAATTTTACTGAAAGTATTTCACTCCACCATATGAATTTTTGTTGTTGTTACTAAAACAGAACCTGGAAGGCAGTGTGGTGTGGCAGTCCGAGTACTGAATTGTGAAGTAAAAGAATCCCATCGGTTCAAAACTCTTCACAGTCACTGACTCACTGAGTGACCTTGAACACATTACTTGACCTTCTGGTGCATCAGCCTTCCCAGATGCAAACTTGAGTAGAGTAAAAAAAAACACACACAAATGCATAAATGAGATTTATAATGTGGGGTAGGAGCAGACAACAAGTCAATTGGATAAACAGCAGCAGGTGACCATGCAATCACTTCTGGTAAAGGCACAGTTGTTGTTAGGAGGCAGCAAGCAGATCACTCCTCGCAATGCCAGAACCAAACAGCCAGCAGCAGTCATTGTTCCTATCGCACACATGAGGCACAAAATTAAATGGAGGGCATGCAAGTCAATTTTTCATTTTTTGGCCCCCTTACAATAAACCAGTGGCTGAAGCAACACTTCCCCGATGGTGAGCCGCTGGGAAAAAAGGCAAAACAAGCCATGAAAGGGATTGCAAAGTGCAGAGCAGCACTAGTAATCTCACACTGTGTGGCACAGTTCCAGACCGCATACAGAAAGCAAAGGACAAGCCCAACACACAAAAAACTACAGTGTGGGCTATCAACAACCTGGAGGACTGGCTCACTTCAAAGAGACAGTTTGTAAATTACAGAGAGGTCCTGATCAAAACCCTGAGTGCCCTGTTCCATGAGTTCTATGCGAGTGTGCAAGGGTTTCAGGGAAAGGTATACACAGTGAGCTCCCTCATAGGGCTCAGAGCAAGGATCAATCGATATCTAAACACTCCGCAGAACAACAGACGAATAAATATATTGACTCATCCAGCCTTTCAGTCCGCTATGTGTTTATTGCGGTGGTGAAGCAGATTCAGAAAGATGGCCAAGACCATGCTGCACACCACCCAGCAATCACCCAGGCAGACTTAGCAATCCTGAGAGCATCAGATGCTTTATCTCCCCATATGCCATCTGGACTGGTAAAGTGCCTATGGTTCAAAATTCATCTGGGACTCGCTCATCGTGGAAGAGAGGGAGTCTGGCAGCTGAAACAGGACTCATTTACAGTCAAGTGAGATCCAGATGGCAAAGAGTATTTGACCCTCACTTTCAATCCGTACACTATAAACCACCATGACATGCATGAGATGAACAAAGAAAGCCAGTGAGGCTTTCTATTTGCTGACTGCACCAACTCCAACTGCCCTGTACAAATCTACAAAACATACATCAGCAGATTCCCACCCAATTCATCCACCCTGTAATTACACCACAAATAAGTGGTACATCCCCATGATCAGTACTGGTACGCCCACCAACTGATGGGTGTTTAATTGGAGACCTGATATCAAAAATCTCAGCAGAAGTGGGGTTTTCACAGCAGTACACAAACCACTTCATTCATAGTACCACTGTGCAAATCTTAGCAAATGCAGGCCTGTCTTCCAGGGAAATAATGAATGTGACAAGGCACCACTCCAAGACAAGACAACAAAACTATTGGAGCACCTCCAATGCCCAGCGGGAGAAATAGAGCACACTCCTGAGTTCGGCTGGGACAGCAGGCAACCACCCATGCCCACAGGTGAGTAGCAGCAGTACCCTAGCACAGAAGTCATCGGAGGGAGAGAACCAGCAGCCATGCACTAAAATCAGTGCCACAATACCTGATGAAGCAGACCTGCGGAAGTAGTGTGTGGAAGGCACCCCCCCCCCAACAAAGCAAGTGTCACCCGCAGAAGAGCCCACATTGCAAAACAACACACCAATCTGCAGCATGATGACTCCCAACACGGAGCCATGATCTGCGGTTTTAACCTCCAGAAGTTTACAATTAATGGTCCAGTTGAATTCCTTTATCACAGCAAGTGAAACATGCTGTGTGGGGTGCTGGTCACCAACAGACTGTGAGCTGTGGTATAACTGTTCCTTTTCCTGCTGAACGTTGCACTAAGTTTTACATGTATCTGTGAAATAATGTTGCCACGTTGATGTTACTGTTGCCACTTTCTGGCTTTAATTTGTAGAGTCTCTCTGTTAAATAATGTTAGACCTTTGCAATGTTAAGTGTTCAGTGTAACTGTTGCCACTTCCTGGCCTTCGTCCGTGAAGCCTGTCTGTTCAATAATGTTGCCAGTTTCATGTTAATGTTGCCAGTTCACTTAATGTGGGAAAGCCCGACTGTGGACTGACAGCGGCATCCTTTGAGGTCCCAGGACATGTCTGTGTTATGTCTGCAACCCTCTAGACCACGCCAAGTTGAACAGTGTTTCCCACAAAAGTGCTGTCTTATGTTTCAAGTGCCACTTCTCTGAGCAATGCATCTCATATGCAGCAGTCGGTATCATCCCATATGCAGCACTCGGTACCATTCCATCTACAGCACTGTTTACATTTCTCATTCTTGACTGCACATCATAGACAGTGTTGACTGCACAGCAGACTTGTAGCTTCCTGTAGTCCTGTTCCCAGCAGTTGTTCTTACCAGAGCTTAGAGCTGTTGCACTGTGGAATTACTTGCAGTTTTGGACAGATAAAAATGTGTGTGTTACTCGTGGTATCCATGACAGTAGATCAACAAATTTGTTGTCGATTGACTGTACGACAACTTTATGTCGACCGGTTTTGCAGTCGGCATAAAGGCAGTCACTTTGGACTGTGTTTTCTTTGGAGGACTTCGCCCTCGAACCCCACATGTGGGGGGCTCTACCCCCTGCACCTCCCATAACTGAACTAATCAGCTCTGATCTGGAGTTGATTTGGAGAGGGGGTGCAAGACCCCCAGAAAGCAGTGCCAGAGTCCTGCGCTGACACTACAGTGACCTGTCGCTGTAGTGTCCGTCATGGTAGAATTGTTACCGTAGGGAGTGCATACCATTATTCATGTCACTGTGGTTGTTACCCTATGTTATAGTGCAATAACCCACTCCTGGGTATGGGGTTATTAGCAATTAATCCACACAGGTCGAGTGTGTCACAATGCACCTGGGCTGTGGATTAACTGCCAATAACTTCATAACCTGTCGTGGGTTATTGCTTACTTAATAGCTCATTTGGGCTGCACTGGGCAAATTAAATGAGACTACACATAGCAGCAAAATAAAGAGTATTTCAATATTGAAGCTGATGACTTTTTATTATACTGCCACATAGATAATGATACTAAGTTAACAGTGTTATGAATTACTGCATGCCAGCAAAACAGGCAACAGTTATTTAAGATTAGGGGAAAACACCAGGCTTCATAAGCAGGGATAAACAAATATTGCATATTGTGCAGACTTAGAAACACAGAAACATAGAATTTGTCAGCAGTTAAGGACCGTTAGTCCCCTCCCCAATCACCCCATTTTGTCCCTGCCTGTACTGCCACTGCAAATCCTACCTGCTCTCCAGCTAATCCTCCCTTTCCTACCACGCTTGAAACCCACCACTCTTTCTGCCCCACCACCTCCCCTGCAAGACTGCTCCAGGCATCCATCACTCTTTCAGTGAAGAAATACTTTCTCACATCCCTCTTAAATTTCCCCCTTCTGGCTTCACTGCATGCCCCCTAGTTTTTGTGCACCTTCTCTTCTGAAAAATACTCCCTTTCTGCACCTTATTCACAGCTGTGAGGTACTTACAGGTCTTGATTATATTCTCCCTCTCCCTCCTCTCTCCCAGAGTGTTCATATTTAGATCCATCTGTCTTTCCTCATAGGGCTTATGATGCAGTTCCTGCACCATTGAGTTGTCCTCCTCTGGACATCATCTCCCCTGTCTCTGTCCTTCCTGAGATGTGGTTTCCAGAACTGGGCACAGTACTCCAGTGGGTCTCACCAATGATTGATACAGTGATGACACTACTTCTCTCCTTCTGCTGGTGATTTCCCTCCCTATGCACTCCAGCATCCCACTGCCCTTGCTTATTATTTTGTCACAGTGGCCCACCACCTTAACGCAATTAGATATAACCCCAAGGTGCATTCCTGCTTAATGACCTTCAATTCCCCCATTTTATACACCTGGTTTCTGTGCCCTAGGTGTATGATTTTGCACTTTTTTGCAATGAAACCCAGCTGTCATACCCTCGGCCACTCCTCATGTTTCTCAGGTCTCTGCTCATTCCCTCCACATCCTCCTGAGTATCTACCCTATTGCACATTTTGGTGTCACCTGCAAAGAGGCATACCTTCCCTTCCAGCTCTTCTGAAATGTCACTTATGAAGTCACTGAAGAGCACTGGTCCCAGTACTGATCCCCAAGGTTTCCTACTGGCCACTCTTGCCTCATTAGACTGAATGCAAATTACCACCACCCTCTGTTGCCTGCCATCAACCAGTTCCATACCCAGTTCACCACCTTAGGTCCCACCCCCAAGTACCCAGTTTTCTTATAATACTCCTATGTGGTATGGAGTCAAAGGCCTTGCTGAAGTCTAAGTGGGTCATGTCCATTGCCCCACTCTGAAATATTTCCCTGGTCAACCAGTCAAATAAATCGATCAGGTTCATCTGACATGACCTCCCACCCCCTTGAATCAGTGCTGCCTCAGGGCTTATAACCCACCAGATTCAAGACACTCCATAAGCCTTTCATTTAATAGTGTCTCCATTATTTTCCCACCACTGACATTAAAAGGCATGGAGTCATCATGCCAAAACCAAAAACAGTGCAGCAATGTACCACGCTATCAAAACAGTGAGTACATTGCCAGCACTTGTCGATAATGGCGAAAAGCAACATCGGCAAAAATGGCAGTCAAATCTTTTTCTTTGCAGGGCACTCTGCCTGCCACATCCCGTTACGTGGTCTGAGCCCCTGAATCTCCCCCCCCCCATTTATATAATCAACTCTGGGGGGAGTACAGCACTGGAATGGGAGAAACACAGGTGGGGGTAAATAAAGTCACACAATGTAAAAAACATTTTTAAAAATCAACCAGCATCAGTGGTCTGGGAACAGGATTTTAGCCTCAGTCCACAGATGCACAGCTTCCCTCTGCTGCTGGTGGCTCATCCTTCTAAGCCACGGCAGCTGCTCAGCAGGCCACCTCCCCAGCAGAGGTCTTATCCTCTGTGTAACTGCCTACCAGCCATGCGCAACAGGGTACAAAACCGAGGTTGCAACATTTCTTCAATGCGATGTTTTGTACCCTGTCTATTCCCCTGCACTGTGTGTGGTGCATAGTTTTGACTATGCTGTATTGCATATTGCAGGTTGACCCGGTACCCATTAGACTGACAAGCCTATAGTTTCCAGCCATCTTCCTGCTGCTACTTTTATGAAGCAGGACTACATCTACCTTCCTCCAATCCTCTGGAACCACTCCTGTTTCAAGTGAGTTGTTGAATAGGGCTGTCAGAAGTGCAGCCAGTTGGCCAGCCCAGTGGCACTGAGGGTTGAAGCACTAGACGCCACACCTCGTGCCACACCAGTGACCCAGGTTCAGGAATAAGCCTGGGATGTCAGGGTTCAGCAGGGGAAGGAGAAGACTGAGCATCTAGAGGACTGCTCTCTTCTCCTGGGGTGGGTACTGGGGATTTCTCCGCTTGGTGGCAGATCCTGGCAGAGGCGGGGGGTTGAAACACCTGGAGTGGGAACAGCGAATGGTCTCTGGTGTTGGAGGGCATCTGCAGGAGTGGGCAGGCTCACTCACACTGTGCACCAACACTATTGCACAGCCATAGCAGGGGGCAGAACAAGAAAAATGGCCCTGCCTCCCGGTAGGCATAGGGGGGTAGAGGGGCCAGTCAACCACACCCAGTACCGAGTCTCTCCGGTCATGCTTCTAGCTCTCCTCCCTGCCTGGTTGCTCTGCTAGATTATTGATAGAGCACCAGGAGGAGTAGGTGGTCCCACCTCAGGGGACTCAGAGCTGGGGGTTGGGTGATCAGGTAGCGAATGGAGAGGCAGCTGACAGAGGAGAAATGGAGGACTTCAGCTGAGCAGGATCATGGCCAAAGCTGAGTGACCTCCTCTAGAGAGTCCAGGGTAAGGCAGTGTAAGAAGCATAAAGAGAATTGGAAAAGAAAAAAAAGAAGTGCAGCCAGTACCTCCCTGAGCTCCCTCAGAACCCATGTGTGTTGCCAGTCTGGCCGCATAGCCTTATCAACTTTCAGATTCATACATCCTCTCAGGACTCTTTTCTCTGTGAATAGACTTCTGTCCACCGCCCTCCTGCCAGTGTTCCTCCTACTTCTATGTGGTCCCCCCCCTCTTTCCACTGTGAAGACTGAGCAGAAGTATCTGTTCAGGATATCTGCTTTTTCCTGATCCTCCTTTGTACAGTCTCCACCTGCCCTTCTTAATCTCACAGTCCCTTCCCTTGTCTTCCTATTTTTGCTTATGTATCTGAAAAAATTCTTGCCCCTTCAGCTACCCCTATGGCTATCCTTTCCTCTGTTTGCACCTTTGTGCCCCTCACTGCGTTCCCTGCTCCCCTCTGTTTTTCCTTGTACACCTCTCTATCCTCTTCCCTCTGTGTCTCCTCGTGCCTCAATGTCATCACTTTAGCTTTTACCTTCATAGCCACTTCCCTCAAGAACCAAAGTGGTCTCTTTCTCCTCCTGTTTTTGCTTACATCTTTCACACAGATGTTTGTTGCCTTCACTATGCCATTCCTTAATTTGGCCCAATGTTCCTCCACCCCACCCAGGCAATCCCCCTGCTAGGCTGTTTCTGAGGCATTCACCCAATATTTTTTAAATATTCCTCCTGAAGCAATCTGCCCTCCTGAAGTCCAGGACCTTCGTCCTTGTGTGGTTTGTCCCTGCCACCATCCTTATGTTAACCCACACTATACAGTGATTATTGGTTCCCAGGTGGCATCCCACATCAACATCTGCAATACTGTCCCTGTTTGTGAGCACCAAACTTGTAGTAATTTATAGTGATTTCCAATCCACCCAACTACTGACAGTACCCCGTGATTACCTTTGTGAACGTAAATGTGTCAGGTTTACCATGAAGGACTGTACTATCATCATGTCCACTATTTCCGCTAGTAGACTTTTCATAAGTTCACCACCCTCAGGGAGAAGACTTGCCTCCTAGTGTTACTCCTTAATTTACTACCTTTAAGCTCCTTCCTTCAGCCTGCTAGAGCACACTAGATTAAACATTTCCATTTGTTTGACCTTGTTGATAGTGTGCAGTATGCAAAGACTAATATCATGTCCCACACTAGCCTCCTTTTTTCCAGGGTGACCATATCAAAGGCCTCCAGATTTTCTTCATAGCATTTATCCTTCATACTCCTAATCATGTGGTGACCTGGTATTACACCCCTCTTTACTGCCTAAATGTCCATTTTGTGTTGGGAAGCCCATAACTGAAAACTGCGCTCCAGGTGTGGCCTAACCAGGGCCAAGTAAAGTGATAAGATTACTTCTCCTACTCTGCCGGTCACTCCTCTTTTCCTGCTCCCCAGAATTCCTGCAGTCTTTTTCACTGCTTGTCATGCTTTAGCCACTTGTCTGCTATGATCCCGAGGTCCTTGTCCTCCTGCATTGCAGCAAGAGGAGACCCACATAGTGTGTAGGTACTATTTCTGTTTCTCCACCCCAAGTGTAGCATCTTGTGTTTGGTTACATTGAATCCAGACCCACATAGTGTGTAGGTCCTGTCACAAACCCACTCAGCAGGTCAGGCCCTTTACTCCCAAAGTGCCAATCTCCAAGCGCAGTCTAGTAAAAAGTTTAACAGAACAAGATAACCCACTTGTCTGTTTTGTGAGTTCGGATGAACCTTTGGTCTCAAGCAGGGGTTCAGTTAATTTATTTTTTGTAGAAGTCATATACTTCCATGAGTCAAAATCTTGAAGTCGTTCGAATTTTTTGGAAGTCAAAATGCTTTCCAGATCCCACAGTTTGAAAGCCAAATTTATGGATGATAATACAAATATTAGTGGTAAAATACAATTTCTTTTAGAAGAATCCATAATTTCTTAGCTTCTGTGTCTTCAGTTTTGGAAGTCATCCAATTTAGTTTCTTTCACATTTAGAAGTCAATGACTTCCTCCCCCTTTATTTTGGAAGTTTTTGCCTAATTTTTGGGAGTCAAATACTCCAAAAATGGAGTTAACTGAAGCCCTGGTCTCAAGTCTTGGAGGGATTCAAACTGTAAACCTCTTGCTAGCGTACCCAATGCACAGACTCAGATATTTCAGTCTTCAGGGGGCCAGATATCTTTGCCTATGGGCACCTAACCAGGTATACAGTAGATGAACCCTTAAAAACTTTAATAATGACCTCAGATTTAAAATGCTTCTCTTTCCAGTTTGGTACCAACATTCAAGCTTATGTCTTTTGTCTGCTTTAACCATATATACTTTTCTTACAAACAAAAAGAAGTCAAAGACAGACCAAGTATGCTCTAAAAAGAGTTTTACTAAAACTAGATAAAAATATGTGAAACACAAAATACAGAACTCTTATATCACAAGACATACAAATCTTTTAAAAGAACAAGGTTTAAACAGTGCAAATTCCTACTTACAGTACTTAGATTTGACTCTCTCTCTCTAAATACCTGTTTACAGTGCTCGCAGATCTTTCCTTGAAAGAGTCTAGATAAAAGTCTTTAAGTAAAACAGAATTATTCCTTAAAGTAAACTGTATTTGCCAACCCCTTTTGTGTGAGGTCATCTAGCTCCTCCTCTGTCAGATTATATATAAAAATATGTCTAATAAAAAAAACAGGATGTCTTTTCAAAGTATTAATTTTGCAATCCTCAGCATGACTCATATGTTCTTCAAATGACACTACTTTGATCTCATAATAAGCTTCCTCCTTCCAGGACATGAAAGCATCTTTATGATTTCGCACTTCTATGTAATAACCTGGGTTTTCCCTCCAACGTCATAAAATGGATATGATTTAGCAACTACAGCTGTAATTAACTCAGACAAACAGGAGGTCCTTGATTAAGGCCTTCCACGTAACACATTGTCTCTAAAACCTGTGTGTGTGATCTCACATGCTGTTTTCAGCATTTTCTCATGGCTTTCATCTTTCAGCTGAAACCTGGGGGGGGGTGAGTGAGGTAATTCTGAGAGCACCAGATTTTTCAGCACAGACAGTCAATAATACATTTCATATTTAAAAAAAATGATTCAGCACTCAGAACTGGCTGTCCATGTCACAATTCCTCCCCACCTAGACTGAATTTGGGGGTTCTATCCCCTACATGGGATGAGCTTCCCAAATCAGTTCACTCCTCATTGACCCTAGACAGCCCATCTGAGTTCTGGTTCTTCGCTCCAGCCCTATGTATGATTTTTAGATCATACCCTTGTAAAGCAAGACTCCATCTTAGCAGTCTGCCATTGTTCTTCCCCATCTGCATCAGCCAAACCAGGGGGTTGTGGTCAGTCTGCAGAACAAAATGCTGCCCATACAAGTATGGCTCTAATTTCTTTAGGGCCCACTCTATGGCAAGACACTCCTTTTCCACCATGGAGTACACTTGCTCCCTGGGAAGCAACTTCCTGCTCAGGTACACTACTGGGTGATCTGTCCCTTGGCTGGACGTCTGGCTCAGTACTTCCCCAATACCTATGTCTGAGGGGTCCGTCTGAACTATAAAGGTTTTGCTATAGTCAGGACTTGTCAAAACAGGAGCACTGCACAGTGCCTCCTTCAGTCTGGTAAAGACTTCCTCACAGGCTGGGCCCCAGGTAATTCTCTTTGGCATCTTTTTCTTTGTCAGGTCAGATAGGGGAGTAGCCAAGGTACTGTATTTGGGTACAGATTTCCTGTAGTACCCTTCTGTCCCTAGAAAGCTCCTGACCTGCTTCTGGGTTTCTGGTCTGGGCCACGCCTGGATCACCTCTATCTTTATTGGTTAGGATGGAGCTGTCCCTGGCCTACCACATGCCTGAGGTATGCCACTTCTCCCATGGCCACCTGGCACTTCTTGGCTTTTACAGTGAGCCCGGCACTCTGTATCCTGCCCAGCACTTCCCTAAGGTGGGATAGGTATTCCTCCCAGCTGGCACTAAAGATGGCAGTGTCATCCAGGTATGTCACGGCATACTCCTCAGCACCATTTAACACCTGGGTTACCAACCTTTGGAAAGTGGCCGGGGCATTCTTCATTCTGAAAGACATTACTTTAAACTCAAATAAGCCTATCGTAGTGATGAAGGTCAACCTCTCCCTAGCTCTCTCTGTCAGTTCTACCTGACAATACCCCTAGGTCAGGTCAATAGTTGTAAGGTAGGTCGCCCCTCCTAACTTGTCCAGGAGTTCGTAAATCCGGGGCATCGGGTGGGCATCTGACTTTCTGACTGCATTCAGTCCAGGACAGTCCACACAGAAAGGAGTTGAGCCATCTGTCTTGGGTACAAGGACTACGGGTGAGGCCCAGGGGCTGTGGGATCTCTGGATTACCCCTAAATCCAGCATCTCCTCCGCTTTCCTCCTAATGCCCTTTTGGACAGCCTCTGACACCCAATATGCGGTCCGCCGGATGGGAGTCTGTGTCCCTGTCTCCACATCATGCATCGCTAAGGGGGTTAGTCCTGGCTTGGCGCTAAACAACGGGGCAAAGTCTGCTAAAACCTCCCTTACTTTCTGGACCTGGTCCAAGGCCAGCTGGGGAGACAGTTTTACTGCCTCCACAGAGGACTCCCACTTACTTTCCTCCAGCAAGTCCAGAAGGGGGTCTCCTTCGTCTGTCCCCTCCCCATGACTACACACTGCAAACACCATGTCAGCCCTATTTGCATATGGCTTCATCATGTTGACATGGTACATCTTTTCTGTCTGTCTTCTCTCAGGTAACTCCAAAATGTAGTTCACCTCATTTACTTTCCTAACCACTTTGTACAGTCCTGCCCACTCAGCTTGCAGCTTGTCTTTCCAGACCAGAATAAGGACCATAACTTCCTGACTCACCATGTATGAGGGAGCTCTGGCTCTGCGGTCGTACCACACTTTCTGTTTCTGTTGTGCAGCTGCTAGGTTGCTCTGGGCTGTCCCCATAAGCTCCTTCAGCCTTTCCCTAAACCTAAGGACATAGTCCACAATGGGAGTTCCCTGGGTGGCGTGCTTGCCTTCCCCATCCTCCCGGATCAAGTATAGGGGCCCACGTACCTGGTGTCCATATAAGAGTTCGAAGGGTGAAAATCCTGTCGACTCTTGGGGCACCTCTCTGTATGCAAACGACAGGTGGGGAAGGTATTTTTCCCACTTCTGCCCATGCTGTTCAGCAAATGCCCAGAGCATTGACTTTAGGGTACCATTGAATCATTCCACAAGCCCATTGGCTTGTGGGTGATATGGTGTCATGCATCTCTGCACCACCCCACACTTCTCCCATAAACATTTCATCAGGTCTGACATGAAGGAACCCCCTAGATCAGTGATAACCTCATGTGGAAACTCAACACGGAAGAAAATCCCAAGTAAGGCATCTGCCACTTTGTCTGTCCTCAGTGAGGATAGGGTGACTGCCTCTGGGTACCGGGTGGCATAATCCACCACAGTCAAGATGAATCTCTTCCCTGAGAAGCTGGGGGGTTTTAAGGCCCCGCAATATCCATTCCCACCCTCTGGAATGGCTCCTCCACTATGGGCAAGGGAATGAGGATGGCTTGGGTTTTCTTGCCCACCTTCCCTATTTCTTGGCACCGGTGACAAGACCTGCAATACTCCTTCACCTGCTGGATGAAGATAGGCCAGTAGAAATTCTGGGCCAACTGCTGCATTGTCTATGTGATTCCCAGATGACCAGACAAGGGAATATCATGTGCAGTTTTGAGCAACTGCTCACGATATCCATGGGGAACGACAAGCTGCGTGCCTAGCATCCCTCCCTCAGTCTGCACTGCCTGAGTATACATAAGTCAATTTTCCCAATAAACCTTATGTCTGCAGTCAGCTCCCTCTGTGCCATCCGAGTCTGCCCAAGCCCTCAGCTTCTCTAAACTAGGATCACCCCTCTGAGCAGCTGCAAACCCCTCACACATTCCCAAGGCATGGGACAGGTCCCCTTCAGTTGCTAAACTAGGTTCCCTAGCACTAGTGTCAGGGCACTCTGGATCACTGTCAATCCCAACCCCCGGACAATGGGTCACCCCTCCCTCTTCGGAGTAACCTTTCATAGCTGTGTGGTCACTTGCTACCGGGGAAATTTCTGTCCCCTCTTCATTAATCTCCATATCAGGAGACACAGGCTGGGGAACCAGCCTCTCAGTGGTTTCCACAATGGCTTCTGTGGGGTTCAGGGAACTACAGTTTTCCCTTGCCGCTTGGGTATGGATAACTGCACATACCATCCCCTGTTGGAGATTGTTACCCAGGATCACAACCACAGCTAACGTTCTGGCTACAGCCACCTGTTGCACAGTTCCCCCTGTTTCATCCCAGTCTAGGAGAACACAAGACAGTGGCAATGTTTTCACTTCACCAGTAAACCCTTGTACAGTGACGTATTTATTGGGTATAAGCTGACCAGGCTGTACCAGATCCCCCTTTACTAATGTCAGGGATGCCCCTTTGTCCCTTAACTCTTGTGTCTGCACACCATTTACCATGACTGGGTGCATGTGTTCCCTCATGTTCACTGGCATGCTCCCAGGGACACACAAACAGCCCACTTCTTTTCTAGCACCCTGTTGTGTATTATTGTTCACCTTTTTGGGACACTGTCTGGCAATATGCCCAGTTTCTTTATACAACCAACAGGCATTTCTTACTTCAGAGAAATCTTTTCATTGAAACCTGGGGCTAACTTGTTTCAGTGGAGGCAGTGAGGGTTTTAGCTGCCCTGAAGGCGTGCTTTTCTCTTTCTGTGCTGCCACGCCTGCCCCATTCACTCTCAGAGCAGGTCTGCTCTTGACATAGTGGTCTGAGAGTTCAGCAGTCTCTTGCACTGTTTTGGGATCTCGGTCCTCTAGCCAGGTTTTTAGCTCTGCTGTGCAAGCCCAATAAAACTGTTCAAATAAAATCACATTTTCAATTTTGTCAGCAGAGTTTGCCTCAATTCCTTCCCATCAATGCTTTAAAAACTGACGTTTCATGGCTAGCTCCTCGTAGCTCATATCAGGGCTTCTCCTGAGCTTACAGAATTTAGCTCTGTATGATTCAGCAGTTAAGTCAAACCTTTTTAACAGTGCAGCTTTTAGCTTGCTGTAATCATTGCTGTCCCCATTGTCCATTTGACCATTTGACCCAATGCATCCTGAGCTTTTCCAGTAAGTAGCAGGGATAGCTGGAAGCTCCAGAACTCTCAAGGAATTTTAGCCTGAATACAAACTTTTTCAAAAGAATTTAAAAAGGCATCCATGTCCTCCCCCTCTTTAATCTCAGCTATTAATTTGGAGTTCAATTTGTAACCCAGTCCTGCAGTCCCAGTTAAACCCAAGCCACTTACCTGCTCTGGTGCTGCTGGTCGGAGTCGTATCTTCTCCAGTTTGTGTTGCCTCTGGCGCTCCTGCTCCTTGCGGTCTGCATCTTGGCGTTCTCATTCTCTCTTCTCCTCTGCATCTCACTGGCACTCATGCTCCTCATGATCTGCGTCTCTCTGTTCTCGCTCTGCCTCTCGGCATTTGTGTTCTCTCTTCTCCTCTACAGCTCTCTGGCGCTCACACTCCTCATGGTCTGCCTCCCTCTGTTCTCGCTCTGCCTCCAGTTCCATCCTAAACAACTCAATTTGCAGCCTGAGTACTTCTGGAGTCAGGATACTGGTGACCCTCCCCTGCTGCCGTGGCTCTTCTCTGACAGTGGCCCTGCTGTCCTCCTCATCGGCTCTGGACCGTTCACTGGCCACCAGCCCTTCCACACTTGAGGTTTGGTCCTTTCCAGTCACGGTTGGTGACTCACTGCTCTAGGTATCTGCTACCGTCGGGGCATCTATGAGGCTCTGCTTGCTTGCACCTCGAACAGGACTCCTCTATCCCTGCACAACTGCCTTATGTAATCTACAGTGTGCCTGCTGTAGTTGGAAGTCATCTTTCCTGACTACTGCTACTCTGACTGCACTTTAGGAAAAAAAAATAAAATGGGTAGGAACTTGACTGTATGCCAAGTGATATATAGTTCTGTTTCCTTTTTAAAAAAAAACCCTGTCTTTTTCTTTCTTTGCAAGAGAGCTTGTGGTCTCAGCTGACACAAAACAATAAAGCTTGTGATACCAAAATTATCCACCACTGCCAACCAATATGTCACAAACCCACTCAGCAAGTCAGGCCCTCTACTCCCAAAGTGCCAACCTCCGAGCGCAGTCTTGTAAACAGTTTAGCAGAACAAGGTTACCCTCCTGTCTGTTTTGTGAGTTCAGATCAACCTTTGGTCTCAAGTCTTGGAGGGATTCAAACTGTGAACCTCTTGCTAGCATACCCAATGCACAGGCTCAGATATTTCTGCCTTCGGGGGGCCAAATATCTTTGCCTACGGGTGCCTAACCAGGTATACAGTAAATGAACCCTTAAAAACTTTAATAAAGACCTCAGATTTAAAATGCTTCTCTTTCCAGTTTGGTACCAAAATTCAAGCTTATGTCTTTTGTCTGCTTTAACCATATATACTTTTCTTACAAATAAAAAGAAGTTAAAGACAGACCAAGTATGCTCTAAAAAGAGTTTTACTAAAAATAGATAAAAATATGTGAAACACAAAATACAGAACTCTTATATCACAAGACATACAAATCTTTTAAAAGAACAAGGTTTAAACAGTGCAAATTCCTACTTACAGTACATGGATTTGACTCTCTCTCTAAATACCTGTTTACAGTGCTCACAGATCTTTCCATGTCAGAGTCTAGATAAAAGTCTCTAAGTAAAACAAAATTATTCCTTAAAGTAAACTGTGTTTGCCAACCCCTTTTGTGTGAGGTCATCTAGCTCCTCCTCTGCCAGAATATATATAAAAATATATCTAATAAAAAAAACAGGATGTCTTTTCAAAGTATTAATTTTGCAGTCCTCAGCATGACTCATATGTTCTTCAAATGACATCTCTTTGATCTCATAATAAGCTTCCTCCTTCCAGGACATGAAAGCATCTTTATGATTTCGCACTTCTTTGTAATAACCTGGGTTTTCTCTCCAATGTCATAAAATGGATATGATTTAGCAACTATGGCTGTAATTAACTCAGACAAACAGGAGATTCCTGATTAAGGCCTTCCATGTCACACATTGTCTCTAAAACCTGTGTGTGTGTGATCTCACATGCTGTTTTCAGCATTTTCTCATGGCTTTCATCTTTCAGCTGAAACCTGGAGGGGGGATGAGTGAGGTCATTCTAAGAGCACCAGATTTTTCAGCAGAGACAGTCATACGAACATACGACATTTGCCAGCAGATAAAGGCCTAGAGGTCTATCAAGTCTGCTCGAATGTGCAGCTAACCCCTCCCTTCCACCCTTCCCCTTCATTAACCCTTCCCCTTGTCCTGTCCCATCCTCATTTGAAGCAGTCCACTGTTCTACTGCATACCACTTCAGCAGGTAACGCATTCCACCCAGCCACCACCCTCTCAGTAAAAAAGTGTCTCCTCATCTCTCTCCTGAATCTTCCTCGCTCCAGTCTCATATCATGGCCCCTGGTGGCCCTCCCTCCTTACTTTGAACAGCCCCTCTGTACCTGTTTTGTTTATTCCTTTCATGTATTTAAAGGTTTCAATCATGTCACCCTGTCTCCTCTCCTTCAGTGAATACATGTTCAACTCCTTCAACCTCCTCTCGTATGATAAGTCCCCAGCCCTTGATCATCTTTGTGGCTCTCTGCACCCCTCAGTAACTTAATGTCCCTCTTCAGATATGGGCGTCAGTACTGCACGAGTACTCAGGTGTGGTCTAACTAATGACCTATACAGTAGCAGAATCACCTCCTCCCTCCTCGAGGATATACCCCTTACAATACAACCCAGCATTTTGTTGGCCTTTGCAGCTGCCTTCCTACATTGTGCTGAGTTGTTCATTGACCCTGTAATGAGCACACCCGATCCTTCTCCTCCTCTGTTTGGGCTAGCTGCACTCCCCTTAGCTGGTAACTCCTCCTTGGGTTCTTCATCCCAAAGTGCAGCACCTTGCACTTTTGGCATTAAGCCCAGTTGCCAGGTGTCTGACCAGGTTTCAAGCTTTGCCAGATCATCCTGCAACCCTGCCATCCCCTAGGTCATCCACCACTGTGCCTACCTTGGTATCATCAGCAAACAGACTGATCTTGCTCTTGATGTCCCATGATATGTCTGCAATGAATATCCCAAACAACACTGGTCCCAATACTGAACCATGTGGAACACCGCTCATCACTGCCCTTGGGTGTGAAAGCTCCCCACCCACCACCACCCTCTGTTGCCTTCCCTGCAGCCAGTTTCCTACCCATCTCACCAGTTTTGCACCCGGCCCTGTGCCTACTAACTTCCTTCCCAGCCTTCCATGTGGCACTGAGTCGAATGCCTACTGAAGTCCAGATACAGGACATCCACTGCATGACCCCTGTCCAGTTGCCTAGTTACCCAGTCATAGAACTCGACCAGGTTTGGCAGGATCTGCCACGTATGAAGCCATGCTGTCTGCTGCCCTGTAGTCCTTTGGCCTCTAGGAGGGCCACCATACTCTCCTTCAGGATAGTCTCCATTTGCTTACCCACGATGGATGTGAGGCTCACTGGTCTGTAGTTTCCCGGTTCATCCTTGGGGCCACTCTTGTGGAGTCAGTAATACATTTTATATTAAAAAAATGATACAGCACTCAGAACTGACTGTCTACGTCACAGGTCCTACCGCTGTTTCTTTACCCTGATTGTAGCACCTTTTGTTTGGTTACATTGAATCCAGACGCATATAGTTTGTAGGTCCTTCCTCTGTTTCTCCACCCGAGTGTAGCACCTTGCATTTGGTTACATTGAATCCAGACCCACAGAGTGTGTAGGTCCTACCCCCGTCTCTCCATCCCAAATGTAGCACCTTGTGTTTGGTTACATTGAATCCAGACCCACATAGTGTACAGGTCCTGTCTCTGTTTCTCCATCCCAAGTGTAGCACCTTGTGTTTGGTAACATTGAATCCAGACTCACATAGTCTGTAGGTCTTACCTCTGTTTCTCCACTCTGAGTATAGTACCTTGTGTTTGGTTACATTGAATCCAGACCCACATAGCGTGCAGGTACTACCTCAATTTCTCCACTTGAGTGTAGCACCTTGTGTTTGGTTACATTGAATCCAGACCCTCAGAATGTGTAGGTCCTGCCTCTGTTTCTCCACCAGAGTGTAGCACCTTGTGTTTGGTTACACTGAATCCAGACTCACATAGTGTGCATTTCCTGTCTCTGTTTCTCCATCCCAAGTGTAGCACCTTGTGTTTGGTAACATTGAATCCAGACTCACATAGTCTGTAGGTCTTACCTCTGTTTCTCCACTCTGAGTATAGTACCTTGTGTTTGGTTACATTGAATCCAGACCCACACAGTGTGCAGGTCCTGCCTCTGTTTCTTCACCCCAAGTGTAGCACCTTGTGTTTGTTTACATTGAATCCAGACCCACATAGTGTATGGGTCCCACCTCTGTTTCTCCACCCTGAGTGTAGTACCTTGAGTTTGGATCCATTGGATTTAAGTCTCCAGAAGTCCAAAAACTCATCGAGCTTGTTTGGGTCCTCCTGAAGTTTGCCTCATCCTCAAGGACATCCTTTACCCTGGTGAACTTTGTGTCATCAGTAAACACATGCAGTCTGCCCAAGTCTCCGCTTTCAGATCGTTGATGAAAATGCAGTGGCCCCAGCACCAATCCATGAGGGCTGCCACTTGAGTGCCCATCTCCACTCTGAGTAGTACACATCATCCACAACCCCCTGCTTCCAGACCCTAGCCAGTTAGCAGTATACATTCAGTATGTCTCATGTACTGGCACGCTTCACAAAGAAGCTTGTCATGTGCCACAGTACCAAAGACCTTGCTGCTTCACAGATAAACTATATCTATGGCCCTGCCCATGTCAGCCTCCCAGGTTACCCCCTCCAAAATGTGAACAAATTGGTTTGGCACAATCTGCCCTTCATGAAGTCATGATGAAAAGATGTGAGTACCTCAGTCTCAATCAACTGATCCATTACTTCATCCTTGATAGTGACTTCCCAGATCATGCACATCTGGCCTGCCTAAATTCCCATAGTTGACTGGACCAGGACCTGTCCCCTTTTTAAAGATGGGAACCACATTAGACTAGTTCTAGTTCACTGGCACCACAGCTGTCCTGGCAGAACAATGACAGATTACCGCAACAGGAGTCACCCATTGTTCCTTTAGGTCCCAGCGTGTATCCCATCCACCCCCTGTGGTTTACCTGGCTTGATCTTTGCTAGGTAGTCAGCTACTGTACATAGGTGGGTATAATGTCTGCAGGCTGCATCATAGTTACTCTTGATGCCATGAGCCCTCCCAGTTACCGGCACCCTCAACTGGGCCTTTTGGTGAACATCAAAGTATTGATTCTGCATCACAGTCATCACCCCTGACTCATGCACAAGTTTCTCACCTTCTTTTTTTGTTTAGGTGCCAAGGCCCCTCCTTCATCTTCCTTTTTCCATTTATGTATGGGAAGAAGGCTTTTGTTTTATCTAAAACTCCTACTGCTATTCTGGTTTCTAGATCCTCTTTGGCTTTCTTAATTCTATGTTTTAGTCCCTTAGAGCTGCTGCTCTTTCCAGCAGATAAAGACACTCTTGTAGTGTAGGAACTATTGCCTTAGGTCCCTCTTGAGTCAGGCCACTTCTTGGTCCTTTCCCCATATTACTTACAGGGATGCAAATATCTGCAGATGCTTCAAGCACTTACCTATTAGCAAAGTAGGGCAATTTTGTTTTTATGGCACCCAATCCCAGAGGCTCTTGGTGCCTTAAAAGAATAAAGCAGCATGAATCAAACAACATAAAACAACAAGGCACAGAAATACAAAGTTAAACATATCACCAGATCCATAACAGATTTTGAATAAAAAAAGTTTTCTGTGGTTTCTTAAACAATTAAACTCTGAGTGGGGTCCTTTAATCTCTGGTGGAGTAGCACATTCCAGAGTATTGGAGCAGCAGTCCCAAGTGCATAATCGCCCCAAAATTTAAGCTGTGATTTCTGGATAGAGAGGAGACCTGCCTCACAAGACCCGAGAGAATGTCTGGGAGCATATAGGTTCAATAGGTCTTTCAGGTGGCCCAAGACTGATCCAGGCAGGGCCTTGTAAGTCAAGAAACATACCTTGAATATCATGTGCCATTTAATAGGCAACTAATGCAGCCCACAGAGCAGTAGCATGATATGCTCAGATCAAAAAAGGCCCCAGCAATCAGTTGGGCTACCTCATTCTGCACAAGCTGTAGGTGATGCACCAACCTTACAGAGAGCCCTAGCTAAAGAGCAATTTAGGAGTCCAATCTAGATGTGACAAATGTATGCACCAGGGGTTTGATCTGGGTGATGTTTTAGAGATGGAAAAAAGCCACTGCGGACAACCACAGAAATCTGATATTCTAGAGCCAGCTTAAAGTCCATAATGACCTCCAGACTCCTAACCCTATCCACGGTTCCATGGTAGATGCCATTCAAAGATGGTAAAGTGACACTACCACCTTTGCCAACCCACACTGATCAGATTCCAACAGTAGCACTTTCGTCTTTGTGGAATTTAGACTAAGCCAGCTGGCAGATACAGTAGTCATCCAGTCTTGGAGCTCCTTAAAGACCCCAAAATGTTTTCATACTCGTTTACTGGCACAAATACATTCTGAAATATATGGAAGCATCATTAGAATAATAACATCATGTGCAACTAAGAATATATATACTGGATGGTAGCAAGGAAATTAGCTCCCACATGTACAGCCTTTAGCAACATTGAAGGTGCTTTACATACATGACTGTCTGTCTTTAGTTACGTGGTTGCTTTTGTATTTTACCCTTGCTGTGCCACTGGCATGCATAGATGTCCTAAAAACTTATATGTTCTAAATCTTCTGGCAGTCTAAGGGTTAATGTCCTTGTCAGTCTGCATGTACTTTGGCATTGTTAGAATACCTGTTAGGCAAGATTTTTTTTTTATTGGGATTTTTCAATTATTTTTGTCTTGAGATGACCACTGCTGAAACTGCCACTTTGAAAGTAGATGTAACCAAAATAAGCATGACAACCATACATTTTTCTTTTGCTATATTCACAACCATATTCTACAGCTATCAAAAATGTTTTATGAAAATGACATGGGACTGAAATGGTTTTATGCATTAAAACATACACATATTTCCCACATTTTGGGGAATATTAACTGAAGAAGGTGTCATAGTATTGGTTATACTCTTACCCTATTTAACAAACACTGGAGAAGGGAGTGGTGCTGGAGAACTGGAGGAGGGCAAATGTGGTACCACTACACAAAAGTGGGAGCAAGGTGGAGGCTGGAAATTACAGGCTGGTCAGCTTGACCTCAGTGGTGGGGAAAATTATGGAATCCATGTTAAAGGACAGGATTATGGCATATCTGGAGGCTAGTGTGCTAGGAAGCAGTCTTTGAAAGTGGTCAGGAACTCAGTCTCAGCCTTGCTATTAGCCTTCTCAAGATGCCAGTCTATGCTTGGGAAGTTGAAGTTTCCCAGGATCACTACTGCACCTGACTTGGCCAGTCACATGATTTCCCCAACCAGCTGGGCCTTCTGTCCCAACCCTCTGTACAGTGTGAGCATGTATTAAATATAATATCATTACTATTGCAATCTCTCATGTAATGTTTGAAGGTGTTATGCTTCTGGCTTATATTTTCTGAGCCCTGATTGGTTGAAACTACCGTATGATGCACCTCTTAGCCAATCATCCTGTTGAGCAATAACAAATAAATATTTCAAATGTGGCCTATGTGAAATGAGTTGTGGTGGTCTCAGTTAAGATCCTACTGGACATGTGTCCACATCACAAATCCACCAACACAACTGGTACTAACTGGTGCCCTGTTGGTAGTCAACCATTAGAGGCCATGGAATAAATGTGCATGGAGTGTGAACTACCCTTTCACCCACATGTAGGTCCCTCCATGACAGGGCTGAGGCACACTGGCAGGGCAGGGGCAGGGAAGCTTCCACTATAACCGCTTGTGCTGTATCTCTCATGTGGATAAAAAGAGGGTTTCAGTTTCCAGTGCTGTCAGCGTGGAACACATCACGAGCATTAAATTCACACAGAGAAAGTATGTTTTTTAAAGTTTCCACATTTTGTATTTATATCGCTTCACTTTCATTACATAAATATCTCTGACCATGTTGGTTGCTGGCTTATATCATCTACCCTGTTAGAAAACCATTAAAAGTACTGTAGCTTGCTTTCCTGCTAGATGTACTGATGAATTTTTACGCTGCATTATTAGTCATGCAAAATGCACATGACTGGCCCCTGTGGTTAGAGTAGACAAAGCACACCAGTGTAAGCAATCTAATTCCATCCATTTATAATAATGAAACTTGTTGGAAAGGCCTTTCCTACAGTGACACAGAAACTCTTGAACCGATCATGATCTTAGTAAGACAGGGATGGACATCACTCCATCCCTCATGGAGCACCTTTGACTCCTCACAGAGGGGGATAGAAATAGAGATAAGTACAGAAAGCATGCCAACCATGTTAAACTGATGCTTATTATTCAGGATTCCGGAGCTGCACTGGTAAAGTAAATGAATTGCTTTCTGTACTAGCCCCTGTTGCCACCTGTATGTGTTGCTTGAGAACCAGTAAAGGGAGTCACTTCAAAGAAAGGGACTGGAAAATGGGATATAACAGGAACGTAGGAAGAACAGATCATCATTTCAAACAGCCTGACTAGAGGCTTATTTTAATAAATCATAATTGCCCAAACCACAGAAGGCTAATGAGGACGAGCAGCCACATATGTGGCCACGTGCTTTCAGCAGCATTGATCAAAAGAAAATTTCTCAAACAATAAACATCATACTAGTCCAGATCGTACAGAGTTTATTATATTGGAAATAAAAGCTGACATACAAGAAATTACCGCACATTAAAACGGCACTATAAAGAAACCTGTAACTAATCCTCTAGTCTTTAAGGAATGCTTATGTGAACTAACCCCCTGCACCTCCTAGGCTGCTACCTGGGAAAGATTATAGTAGGAACTATATAAAAGTCTAGCCACCTCCAAAGCAGGTGCCATTCTATGTGTGTGTGTGTGTGTGTGCGTGCGTGCCCAAGTGCAGCAGGTGCTCAGTTTCTGGGATATTTCACCCATGACAGTTTCATTATTGGTAAACCCTTAAGGGGAGCTTTCATCCCAGTGCCTGATGTAAAAGAATTAACAAACTACTTCCAAAACTGTAGCTTAAGTATGTTTCATGATGTGGTCCTCCTCAACAGTTTGGCCAAGCACACTTTATGAAATACTGACTGCTGGTTGGATAGTTGCCCAGCTGTGCTGATTGATGGAGTCCTTGGTACTAGTCACTTACTGACATCCACTGTAATGTGTTTTTTCAATTGACAGCCCAAGAACTCATTTTGTACATACTCTGACTTGACCTTGCTAGGATGGTATAGAGATTACAGAAGCCCTGGCAAAAATGGAGGTGGGGGGGTTGAGGACCAGTGGGCACACCTAAAAGGGGCTACAGTGTAAGTGACAGAGCAGTGTATTAGGCTGAGACAGAAAGGCAAGAGAAGGAGGAGACCACTATGGTTCTCAAAAGAGGTCACAGAGAAAGTAAGGTCCAAAAGGATGGGTTTCAGAAAGCATAAGGAGACACAGAAGGAAGGGAATAGGGTGGTGTACTTAAATTGTCTGAAGGAAGCAGGGAGGGCTGTTAAGAGCGCAAAGGCACAAATAGAGGAGAGACTAGCACAGACAGTGAAGAAAAGGGACAAGACATTCTTTAGGTAAAGTACATATAATCCCTCAGTGGCACTATCCCAAGGGCTACTACCCCTGCCTGCTTAACTACTAACAGGTTGAGGGGCCTAGGTCCAATGGCGGGTGCCTCCACCCAGAGGTCAGGGTCTGCAGTAGTTAAAATAACTTAGTCACAGCCTTCTGGGACACTGTAACCTGCCTTTCTTCCCACTAGTGGCCCGTACAATGCATTAGGAATATCGTCACAATGTACACTTACCCCCAGGACTGGCTCTGTCGACTGGACTCTGGGGACCCCCTGTAAAACAAGATGATACAGAGCAAAAACCTCAGTACAATACTTTAACATAAATGAATACCTCAGTCAGTGTAACTTTGCTGAAAACCAACAGATCTGATTTATTTAAGGAGCTGTAACAAGGAAGGGGGAAATCAGGTTAATTAGGTTAAACACATTAATAATCACAGTACTGTGTGCATATTCAGAGTCCCAAATTGTCACTTTCACAGGGTACCCAGGATGGGGGGGTGCTAGCCAGGATCGGTGCAGCTGGATGGGGCACTGTGATGAAAAAAACACTTGCACAATACCCAATTGTAATCCGGAGCCGGAGGGCTCAGTTCGTGAAGAAATGAAAAAAAACCCAACAATTAGATGACACACTTGCGATTTAATAAACAGATGGCAGGGAGCTACCCTGCTTTGTACTCACAAACTCAAGGCTGGGAACTGGATGGAAGGCTGATTGTCCTGGATTGCCAGGAGGAGCAGACCATGTGGACAAGGTCCTTGTGACTGGACCCCACTGCAGTTTAGAGCAACTAGATGTAGTCTGGATTAAGCGGGGGTTTACTTCCAGCTTCATGCACTCAATTCACTGTACAGGGGATTTGAAACGCGATTCTCCACAAGCACTACACACATTTATATGTAAAAGGAAAGTACTATACCAGGCAGGCTGCTTCTCGATCCAGATCGCAATTACTGCACAATACCCGGGAGAACACACAGCAAATTCAGTTCCTGACAGACCAAGTGCAATTCAGCAATTTCTCCAGTCTTCTACAAGGTGAGCCTGGTTTCTACTCTTCAGATCTTCTTGATTCTCTTCACGGGTTGGATTCAGTCCGAACAGGCGCTTGCACAAGCTGCAGACCGAAACTTAGGGCCTTACACGTGCTTACTGTGTGGAACTATACAGCGCAGAAGCTCACAGCTTCTTGACTCTTCATTGCACCAAACTGATCTGATCTTTCCAGTAGACAGAGCCGGGCATTTCCTTTGAGTTCCTTCCAGTTCAGTTTGCTGGTTTGGCTGTCACTCACAGTAAACTCCCCCTGTTGGTGGAAAAAAGGCGCCGAAGTCCAAACTACATTTCCCAGAAGCATTGGCCATACAGTACATAGGTGACTGGCTCCACAATGAGAGTCCAAGTTCTGATTTGCCAGCAGCATACTCCATTTCAAAGATCCCCCCACACTGATTGGTCCAGTTCAGCAGTTCAAAACCCGAATGGGGGACTAGGCAAACACAGTTCTGACTGCAAAGAAAAGCAGGTTAGACAAACTGTATTTTCGTTATTACTCTAAATGATTTCTGGCAAACAGTTACATCTTTGAAAAGTGCTCACTCTGCCCACTTAGTAACGGCAGAAACAAAGCAATTGGGCAGCAGCTCGAGTGGGACTCAAGCAGGGAAACACACAGACCCCCATCCAAATTAATTATGACTGCAGGCAGACAGCTCTTAAAGAGACAGTACTAGAGGCTCTAAAAGCATTCACAGATAAACGGGCTTAGACGCCGAACACCATCCAGGCTTGGAGCATTCAAGCAAGCTCCTGGAAGACTTTTGGGAACCCCCATTTGCAGGGGGGTTACATACATCAGCAACAGAAGGAAGTCTGAGGGGGAGGGGATTGTTAGGCTCAGTGGAGATAGAGGGAGGGTGTGGAGGGAGAACTGGAAAAGGCAGAAATACTGAATAAGTACTTTTGCTCAGTATTCACTGAAGAAGGGGAGGGACAGGGACCCAAAGCTGAGCACTAGATACAAAGGGGGGGGGGGGGGGGGGAGGTGAGCACCAATCCATTCTCAGAGGACAGAGTCCTGGAGGAACTCACAAAGCTGAATGTGGACCAGGCAATGGGGCCAGATGGCATGCATCCCAGTATTTTGAAGGAACTACGGAGAGAGCTAGCTTCATCACTGGCAGTCTTGTTCAGTAAGTCGCTCAACACAGGAGTGGTTCCAGAGGACTGGTGGAGGGCACATATGGGTCCCTAAGGACATAGACAGGGCACAGACAGTTCAGAGAAAGGTGATAAAGATGGTACAGGGCTTGCACCAGAAGACATATGAGGAGAGACTGAAAGACCTCAATATGTATTCACTAGAAGAGAGGAGGGAACGGGGAGACATGACTGAAACCTTCAAGTATCTTAAGGGTGCAAACAAGGTGCAACTGGGCAGCATCTTTCAGTACAGTAGTAGTAATAGAATGGGGGGGCATGATATGAGATTGGAAGGGGCAAGATAAGGGGGAATGTGAGGAAGTATTTCTTCATGGATAGGGTGGTGGAAGCATGGAACAGCCTGCCCCAGGAGGTGGTGGGGGCAATCACAGCACTGGGATTTAAACTTGCATGGGATTGATACAAGGGAACCCTAGAGAAGGGTAGGATAGGCTAAAGCCGCTGACCAAGTAGGGGCAGTGGTTGCTAATAAAGGTAGAGTAAAAGGGCAGACTGGATGGGCATAGTGGTCCTTATCTGCCATCAATTACAGTACTATGTTACTGTGCATCACAAAGTGCAAAGACATTTGTGGGGCCAATGAGGAATAAGAAAAGCCTGTGGTCACTAGATAAACAAAAGAAACAATTATTTTTTCATCCTAAAACATATAACAATGTGTGCAGTTTGTACTCAAAAAAGCTAGCCAAGAAATTCCCGATATGCACTGTCTGAACTGTTTATTTCATTGTCCAGTACCTCCAAGTGCTTATTTAATAGAGTGCACTGCTCTATGGGACATCTTAGAAGAACTTTCCTCACTTTCTGTGTCTTCAGGCCTACCCACCCTCCCCCAAGAACAAACGAAGGTAAGCACTGCAGTGAAGAACATATGCAGTCTGGGGTTTGTCAGGCCTGATATTTTTGTTCTGGTTTTCAGAGTGATGAGAATGTTTTCAGGGATGCCCTATCACATGTTAAAGGACATGTTACAGTAACACCAAATCAAGTAAACAGATGATGCACAGATGAACTGAAAAAATTGCAGACCACCACGTGTAGTTACCAAGTGACTCATTAAAAGGCCAAGAAAGCTCTCATGATTTCCAGTAAAAGGGGAAATATTCAAGATTGTTCCCAAGCATGCAAACAAAATAAACAAGTTACTGTTTACTAAGCTGCACTTGCAATGTCAGGAGCTTTAAAATGTCTAGGAGCCAAACTTAACCTGGACTGCAGATTAAGGTGGTGTCAACATCACACCCTTGTTTTATCCCATTACTCACAATTTGTTGTTGTTTTTTATAATTTATTCTTTAGCCCTATCCCCAGTTATAAAAATTAACTATTGTTTCCAAGATATTCTTTAATCTTATTCACAGAGACTGTAGCATTGAACCACAATAAAGGAGAAGGCTCTAAATTTGTGCGGCCACATCTCTGAAACAAGAGACTTTAAAGGGAGACAGTCAGCACCAAGAGTCCCACACCCAAGTGTGCGGTTGGTCTCAATTTGCACTTTGCACACAGTTGTATACTTACTGTTTACTGCAGTATAACAGATCACATTAGGCTGATACTGCTGGCTCCCAGGCTGATGTTTGCTATAACTGGAAATCACTGTCTCCCTGGCGGCTGAGCTGGGCTGAAGCAGTAAGAGGTTTAATAGCCTGCAGTGCATGTTATAGTGTTTTTAACCTCTGATCAGCTATTTACTCTCCTGGGGTATGTACACTCCTCTGTGTCTGTACTTAGCCCTGGGAGGACAGCGGGACCAGAAGAAAAAGATCAGACCTTATAATAACTCTTTAACATGTACTTCAGGCATTTAAAACATCCACAGCTGCAGCCCAGTTTTGATGTCAGCTACAAAAGAGTCTGGGAATCCTGGTTACAGTAAACGTTAGGGTGGGAGTCAGCAGGGTCAACATAATATACTGCAATAAACACTAAGTAAAAAAAAAATAACTTTTGTGCACAAACTGCGAATTGGGACCAGCCCCAAACTTGGGTGTGGGGTTTTCAGTCCTGACTTTTCCCCTTTAAGGAATGCAGTTAGGATAAGTTTTAAATAACATACTACATGAACAGTCTTTTTAAATTTACTACCAGTTCATGCAGAACTAAGTCATAATTCACATGTATGTACTGTATGTATGTATGGATGTATTTATTTTTTTTTGCATCTTCCCTTCACCCAAGCTGGCCACTCCTTCGGGCTGCCTGGGATTTCCGCACCATCCACCACCCTCGCCGCCATCTGCCGCCTCATATCTGTAGCCCCTTAGGTAACCTGACATATCCTGTCAATGGGAGGGTTCTCCTCTTCTGAGGAGAAAGCACCGGTAGGCATAACCAGCTGGCCTGGGTGCTGCTGGGGTCGATCCAGGCTGTCCAGGGATTCATGGTGAGATGGGTCTGGCAGCCGTCATCCATTTTCTCCCTCAGAAACATAGCATGCCATTGACGTCAAGGTGCACGCTGACGTCTGTCATGCTTCCATTCAGTGGGGCCTGACACAGTGCTGTTCCCCCGACCTCCACCAGGAGCCAGCAAACACCAGGCCGCAGATCCCCCTCCACCTGGGAGAAGGTAAACAGTCATTGGACACTCAAGCCTTCTCTCCCCCTGGCCAGCCCTCCGGCGCCTGAGTCCATTCCTGAACCCGGGTCACTGGTGTCGCAACCGGGAAATCCAACTGCTGCACTGATGGGCTGAAGTTGTATTATTTATTAATTAGTCTTCACCAGATAGATGCATTGAATTCAGCATCTTATTTTTAACACAATTTATAGGGTCACAAATGGAAAACAGCTGCATGATTTCAAACTGTACAGTTACCCTTATCAGGGTACAAAAAAATAATTCCTTTTACTAGATTTGAGATCATAAAAGCTGATGCCCCACCTATGCCTTTTCTTAGACAATCTCCCATCCTGCCCTTACTTGCTGTACTTTTCCCCATCAGCTTATCCCACAGCAGTGCTGTCTTGGATGCTCCCACTCCCAGTGATGATTGGATCCAGAGTGGAAGTGGCATGCTGGCACAGGATTTGAGAGTGCTAAGCTCATCATATAGGGGGTCACTATTTTCCTCCTTGTCTGACTTTTGACTCCAAAGTTTCCCTCCCCTCAATTGCCATACAGTGGCTGAGCCTTGCCTCATGTGCATACAGTGACATCCTGACAAAGGAGCAAGCTGTCCCACTACTGGAGGTTCCTGCAATAGCCAAATGCACCACCAACCATCCCAGCAATACTCTACCCAGCTGGTTCTCAGAATACTGTGCCCACTCCTACACGCGGCTCACTGGCATGGCAGTGTGGCCTGTAACATGACTTTTCTGAAAGTCATGAGCCTTTGTAAGCTTTGGGCCGTTTCTCTAAATGCTTTGAAAAGCAGGTATGCCAACTTTTAAACTAATTTTTATCAGGAGATGCTTTTTTGAAGTACAAGCTGTCCATTGCTTAACCGTGATATAAAATGGCTACCCATATATAACTGAGTATTAAAACAACAACTAGTTTAAGTAATCAAATCAGGTCTGAAAGTTCTCTGTAAATTGGGGCCCCATTCTTAGCATTTAATGGTGACTTAAACTGGTCATTTTTCACAACCACTCAGTGGCAGCTCTAACATACGAACTCCAAGTCATGTTCAGCAAGGGATCTCAACCCCCCTCTTGAACTTACAGAAGGCACTGCAAGCAGTTGGGATGAGGAGTCGGGGGGGGGGGCATCCAAATCTGTACACAAACAGAAAGCAGCCTCTACAAGATTTGGCAAAGATAAAGAGGTCATGAGGTGAATTTTAGATTATGAAATAAATGTGTTATTTCTTTAAAAATGTTTCTTTTTTATTTAAACATTGAAATGTACCTGGATCTACACATCACATGACATAAAAGATTTAAAAACCAAGCAATCTCGTAATTCCAGCTTGAGCCTTTGGTGCCATCACAACCCACTCTAGCTTTTCTCTTTTAGGTCTTCTAGACCATCTAGACAAAAGGGAAAGTACAGTGCAGCAGCAACACTGTGAAAGATGGAATATATTTGCCCACATAGATTATTCTCCCTTCTGCTGAGCTCTTAGCTGGGCATCTCAATTGGTGTATGTGTGTGTGTGTGGGGGAGCTCAGTAATCCCTGGTGTAGTGTTCTTTGCATAGCTTTGTGTTCAGAAGAAAAGCCTCCTGCCCCATCACCCTGCCTCTGATGAGGGCCACCCATTATGTGCCATCTTTATGGCCTGGGTCATGCCAAAAGGGACCACTGCTTCTCACAGTGAACAAACTAATAAATAAATAATATACAGTACCATAACCTGTCCATCCCTTGGTTTTCTGAATCAAATTCTTGCCCTATTGACTCTGGAATGGGAACCAGAAAACCAAGGGAATTTCCATGAATATCTTTCCTCCCTTCTCCATTATTTCCTCTTACTCAGCTTTGTTTAAACATATTATTTTGTAAACAGAGAATTAAAAATACTTTTAAAGCGAGTGCCTTGCAGGACTCTACCCATGCAGCATTCCAGCTGTAGCCCCCAGAAAAAAACTAGCTATAGTTAACAAACAAAGCAAGGGTCCATTTCACTATTAGGGCAAGTGCAGTATACTGTATCTGCAAACTGTGCATTGCTGGTCCTGGCAGCTCATATACTGATGCAGCATAATATGCCTTGCAGGCCAGCAGCAAACACAATCCCTGCCCCCCCCCCCGCCAAAGCCCCCATGGTGCTCAGGAAAGGGGGCAGGAGTGGACAAGGAATAGAGTTATGCTGGATACTGGGCTTTCAATTGTAAGCCCAGTCTATCCACAGAATAGATACACTTCAGTGCATCTATACAGAGAATCATGGGATACAACATTCTGTGGAGCAGATTGCCATATACCCACTGCATCCAAACATGTTAATAAACAGTTACGATATAGTGCATTATGACAGGTTACCTTGTAACTTCTGTACTTTTTAGTTATTCATCCAGTGTAATGCACAAGTGCCCCTCCACCTCACACCATGGTCCTGACCCAGTTGCTAGTATGACTCCATGGAACAAATGGGAACATGGAGAAAGGCATCCAGAGTCAGTGGGGGAGGGACATGTGAATGTTGTAGATGCCTCCTGGTGTCCCTTGTTTTATGGTAGACATCTACTCAAGTGCTGCACAGAAGCAGTAAATACACATCGGAATTCAGGCTCTTAGACAACAGTGGTGCAATCAACTAAATCCATCAGGTTGGCAAAGTTAGAATACTTGCTTCTGACTTCCAGAATAACCTTAATAACCCATTCAAATGCTTGAAGAGCATCCACTCCCTGTTTGATCTCCCTCAGTCATCTCCCTGAAGTTCTCAAACTAGAAAGTTCAACAATGTCTGACCTTATGGAAGATGCTTCCTTAATGATGTTTTCTTCACCTGTGCTCCTCACTGCTCCCTTTTTCTCCACCCTTCCTCTTCATTGTCATCCACTCTCTCCAGGGAGGGAAGTCAGAATAGCAAAGGCCCAAACTGAGGAAAAGATAGCCAACTCGGTTAAGAAGGGGGATAGAACCTTTTATAGGTACATCAGGGAGCGTACAAAGACAAAGAGAGGGATAGTGAGGCTGAATAGAATGGACGTTGGGTGGGCAGAGTGGGACAGTGAAAAAGCAGGGATACTGAATGAATATTTCTGCTCAGTATTCACAAAAGAAGAGGAGGGGGAGGTGCCTAATCCAATTAACAGAAACACTCTGAGTAGGGAGGTTGATCCCAGTCCTTTCACAGAAGAAAGGGTTCTGAAAGAACTCCTAAAACTGAAGGTGGACAAAGCAACGGGGCCTGATGGAATTCACCCCATAAGTCTAAAAGAATTAAGGGGAGAACTAGTGAAACCACTGACTATATTTTTTAACAAATCATAAGAGGATGGTGTGGTACTTGAGGACTGGAGGAAGGTGGATGAGATTTCCCTTCACAAAAGTGGGACCACGACAGAGGTAGGAAACTACAGATCTGTCAGTTTGACCTCTGTGGTAGGGAAAGTGATGGAATTACTTCTGAAGGAAAGAATTGTTGAGTACCTAGAGGCCAGTGAGGCACAGGGCCCAAGGCAGCATGGGTTCACAGTGGGAAGGTCATGTCAGATGAATCTAATTGATTTCTTTGACTGTGTAACCAAAGTAGTAGACCAGAGAGGGGCTGTGGACATGGCCTACCTAGACTTTAGCAAGGCACTTGACACTGTCTCACACAAAAGATTAATAGTCAGATTAACCAGCCTGGGAGTGGGTCCCAGGGTGGTAGCCTGGGAAAGACATTGGCTGGACAACAGGACATGTAAGGTAATTGTAAATGGAGTCCATTGTGAAGAAAGAGGGGTTACTAGTGGGGTACCGCAGGGTTTAGTACTGGGTCCAGTCCTTTTTAATGTCTTTATAAGTGACATTGCAGAGGGACTAGAAGGAAAAGTATGTCTCTTTGCAGATGACACAAAGATTTCCAATAGAGTTGATACACAAGGAAGCGTGGAAAGGATGAGAAGGGACTTGGCAAGGTTGGAGGAATGGTCAGAAGTATGGCAGCTTGAATTCAATGCAAAGAAGTGCAAAATAATAGGAGACAAAAACCCAGGGGAAGATTACACAGTGGGGGGGGGGAGTAACAACAACAGCAACGGAAAGGGACATAGGGGTAATCATATCAGATGACCTTAAGGTTAGCAAACAATGTAAGAAGGCAGTAGGGAGGGCTGGGGGATACTTGGATGTATAGGGAGAAGCATCACCAGCAGAAAATAGGAAGTTATTATCCCTCTGTACAGACAGTTGGTGAGACCCCATCTGGAGTACTGCGTCCAGTTCTGGAGACCTCATCTCTGCAAGAACATAGACAGGATAGAGGCAGTCCAGAGGAGGGCAATTAAATGGTGCAGGGTCTGCAAGAGAAGCCATATGAGGAGAGACTAAAGAGCTTAATATGTATACCCTTGAGGAATGGAGGGAGAAGGGGACATGATAGAAACTTTTAAGTACCTCAGTGGAATCAGCAAAGTCCAAGAGAGTAGAATCTTTCTGAAAAAGAGATGTGCAAGAACAAGGGCACACAATTTGAAGATAGAGGTGGGGCGGTTCAGGGGCAATGTGAGGAAGTATTTTTTCACAGAGAGGGTGTTGGACGCATGAAACAGCCTTCCTGAGGAGGTTGTGGGGTCTAAAACTGTAGGAGAATTCAAGAATACATGGGACAGACATAAGGAAATTTTTGTGGGGGGTAGGAAGAGATACAGTAGGCTGTTGGTTAACTAGGATCTGCAACTTATCCTGTAGGTAGGAAAATGAGCAGACTAGGTGGGCCAAGCGGTCCTTATCTGCCATCAAAGTCTATGTTTCTATGTTTCTTTCTAAGTACTTTTCACCTACATCTCCTGCTGCCACCCTTTCTGCTCTGTTGTCCATCAAACCCCACCAATAATAACAGCCCTAATGTTCTTGACCTCAAACTCTTGTGCATGTCCATTCAAGAGACTTGGGTTCTAGAGTGAGCATTCACACTGAGTATTAGGTGGTCCCAGGGCAGGACTACTTTTGAGAGCAGCATTCCCTGCCCAAGGAAGGGGTTGGACTAGCACATAATTCCTGCAATTACGCCATGAATGAACTCTCATGTGAGCATCAACACTGGCACAAGTCAGATGGTAGGCTGTGCATGATGTAAGACATACTGGCAACACCCAAAAGCTGATCTGTTCTAATTTCAAAATGCATGTGCATACCTCATCACGAGATTTTCTCACTGAAAGGAAGTCATGAACTGTTCTTTGTGTTCCAGGAAAAAAAAGATATGCATACCATGGATTTATCTTGGACCCCTAAAATGTCCCATATCACTGTTTTGGAGCAGATTACTGATGAGTTACTACCCACAGATGTTTTAACATTCATTTTTGTCCAGCTCTTTTTTTGTTTTGTTTGGTCAAGGTTTGGGTCAATCTATTCTTCTGTGCCTGCAAAGCATCTGAATAAAAGGTCAGTGGTGCTACTGAGCCCATCTGCTGAGAGTTCTGTTCTCCAGGGTGTTGCAGCCAAGACTAGGATGTGTTTTATAAGAGATTCAGCTACTGGACTGTAAATCTCTCACTCTCTTGTTGTAAGTGCTCTAAACAAAATAACACATTTTTTTTTCTTTTCACAGGAAGTTCAGCAGTCGACAGAAGACAGGAACACCAATGCCCTCGTGGATTTGTGTGGGCGAATGGACAGTGTCAGGGTAAGAGATTACTATGAACAAAACTTGAACTGAATTGACTTGTTTAATGCATTTCAACCTTGCATGCCATCGAGTTGAAGGAGAAACAATAACAAATCATGCCGCAAAAAATTAAAAATGTTACATCCTATAAATCTTTTACACATGTGCTTTGGAAAGACTTATGCTTCTATATTTCTAATACAAAATGAAATGCAACATTTCTGGCTGTGGCGTGTTTACTGCATAATTTATTTACTTGTAACGTCTCATTATTTTCTTTGGGTCTTGCTTCTACCTTGTTTTACACCCGAGAAAACTGAGACTCGGGGAGGTTAAATTACTTTCTCAAGGTCACACATTATGTGACTGGTGGTATTTGAACTTGAGTATTCTGGTTCTTGTGCCTGTACTATAATCACTAGACCATACTGTCTCCAAATAATTGCTTGTGAATTGAGGCTTCATGGGGATTTTTTTTTACCAGAAAGAGGCAAATATTACAGGATCCCCAAGGCAAACTAGACATAAACCCAGGCCTCCCACATTTCAACCAGAAAACCTCTTTCAGCTGTCAAAACAGGAGAATGAATCAATAGATTAATACACAGCAAAAAAGACATGCAATAAGACACAACAGCATGGGCCTTATGCTGAGATAACTGCCCACTCTGGGGCATAGTGAGAGCTGACACCACAGGCAGAGAGCTTTACTGCCCAGAAAGGGAGGTTATCTCAGCATAAGGTCTACCCTGGAGTGTCTTATTGAGCTTAAAAAATGGGCAATAGGTAGTTTAAAAAATGAAACAAAAGAAAATAAGAACATTTTTTAAAAAAGAAAAAAGTTTAGATTTTACAGATAAAATAGTTCCTACACTAACCATCATTAGGGGGAGCTGTTATTTTCTGTTCTGCTATTTCTGCATCCCCTCTGCCTAATCTGAGCACTGGGAGTGAGTGACAGATTTTGTTTTTTCATTTTTTATTCTCTGCCCTGCCCTTCTTTCAAAACGTTCTTCCCTCATTGTGGCTGCCATCTGTTTTCTGTTGTTTCTCAGTCCTCGTTGCCTGCTCTGCGGACCAGGAGTAACAAACTGCTGTGCAACAGTTCTTTTTTTTTTTAAATTGACTTAAGTTTGTCACTCATTGTGGATTCTGGTCATTCTCATGATTCCCAGTCCTCGCTGGCTGATCTGAGGACCGGGAGACAACCAATTTACAGCAAGTGCTGTGTTTCCCAGTCCTCTCTGCCAGCTCTGAGGACCAGGAGAGACTGATGAAGTACTGTTTTGAAAATGCTGTTTCATCTGGTGGGTAATGGCATGTGTTTGTTCATGTGGGGTGGGTTCAATCAAGCAGGTGGGGGATGTAACCAAAGATTACAAAAAAAGAATGGATGGATGGAAATATTACTGACCCAGTAAAAAAAAACAAGCATGAAGGTGACTGAGCAAGTTAAGCAGCAATGGCGGTTATGATTGGGTGGATATTGATGAAAAGCAATGGCATCCATTTCAAGGCTAAAAATTCTATGGTGGCATACTAGTATTTTTTGTCACTGGACAGGCTGGCACCGGTACTTTTTTGTACCGGGGCATTATGCTGAGGTAAAGTTATGGGTGCCAGACTGCCTCAGCCAATCAGAAGCCTTGATTTTCCTTCCCCATTTTATAAATTACATTAATGCATCTGTTAGAATGGAAGCACAAAACATAGAAAGTAGGAAAATAAAAAGTTAGGGGGGAAAGTTCATAGAGCCTTAGTGAATCCGTGATGTGCTGTTCCTCAAAGATTCAACTATCATGCAATGCAGCATTGACATTACCCTCTATCCAAGCGTTACAGTGTCAGTATTTTACGTTGTCTGAAAGGACAGTTCCAAAATTAGGGTAATGTCAATATTGCATTGTGTAATCATTCAGATGAGGAAGGCCAGCACACTATGGATTTACCAATCTCCAGGGACTTTTTTGTTTTGTGCTTTAACCCTAACAGACGCATTAGTGTAATTTTTTTACTATTTAAGTTTCCTTATATTTTGAAAAAGGTATTGTATCTGGAATCCAGTAGTGCTGCATGCCAAATTGCATGTCTGATCTAATGTTTTTAAAACAGGAAGTTATGCTCTCCCTCAAGTGGTCCATGCTTGGCCCAAGTAGTCAATCAGGAACAAAACAAATAAGCCGGCACCAGACCTCCAGTAGCGGCAGACACAATTTTACTAGCAGTGCAAGTGCATAGTGCAATATACCTCATGGCTGGCATGAACTCTGACTAGTAAATTGACCAGTTTCACTGTCACAACAGCAACATCAGCAGCTTCTTTGTTTCGTTCCGGATCTAATACATTGCAACCTGTTATGTAAGAAACATCTCTGCCACTTCTTTAAAGAGAACTGCATCATGCCATTGTGATAACTCAGATTCCCTACCCCAAATGCTCATTGATTGCAAAACAATAGAAACATTTGTAGTCAAACTGGATAATTATATGGGGCTTACAAAAAATATCAACTGTTACTGAGAAAGTAGGAGGAGTCACAATGGGTCTTAATGCCTAATATTACCTTTATGGACATCAGTGTTAATATTAGTATGAACTAGTGATGTCACGTCCTCCTCCTCCACCATCATTGTGGTCATCATCACCACTGCCACTAATCCTGCCATGGCTATGACCGCCACTCTTGCTTTGCTGATTTGCTGTAGAGGATTGTAAACAACAGTGTGTGGTGTTCAAGTAGACTCACCGTGGGAAGGACTATACTTAGGGCTGCTGATTCCACTCTGCAATCTTCAGAGACTGGTTCTTATGGTCACAGAAGCAGAACAAACTTTTTCATAAAACAGCACTGCACCAATGACAGATATCCCCCACTACCACATCTTCAAATTCCATAGGCCAGAACACAGGTTTTTGTCATGAGTCTCTCCAACAGATAACAGAGGGAGTTTCACCAGGTGGAAAGGTTTTAATTAAGCAATACTTAGCAACATTGTGCTTCTTCTGGTATTGGTTGAGGCACTCAGCATAGGTAAGGGAATGATGGGGCTGTCTAGTGTTATCCCATAGAGTATTTATTTATTTATTGAAGTCTTGAAATTACAGCCCCTTGAGTCAAAGACTGTTTTGCAAAAAACCCACATCAGATTTACAAACAGACAGGTCACAAATAGAAATTACAGGAGATTAATACAGTACATTATACATAGGATACGAGTATATTAATAATACAGTACATTATACATAAGTGCATCATAAATGAGGGTGGAGTGCATGGCAAAGAAACAACATGGTGAGTAGATTTAAAACACAGAGGATATGAAACATTACAACAGGAAATTAATACAGTACATAATACATAGGATAAGAGTATACAAGCAATGTAGTGCATTATACATAAGTGCATCACAACTGAGGGCAGAGTACATGACAATGAAACAAACATGGTGCAGGCAGTGCTAGCTAACTATGTAAACAGATAGGAAATTAAAGGAAAGAAAGGGAGACCAGAAGGAAGTCAGTTAAGGAGAGTTGTGAGACAGCTGGAGGGTAGGGGAGGTAGGGAGAAAAGTTGAGTAAAAGGGTGTAAGGTATAGAGAAGGAGGTGTAAAAAAAAAAGAGTGCAGATAATGGATGAGTAAAGGGCAGGAGGGGAACAGAGTGCAGAGGGAGAACTTACACCAAGACAAAGTGGAGAGGAGCAGGGGGAAATTGAGGGACAAGCCATGAGCAGTCCCAGATTGACCAATAAAAGCTAGAAGCAGTCATAACTATTCACAGAGAGTAGGTGCTGATGAAGTTTAGTTTTAAAGGGGCCCAATTTAAGTGTGGAGGAAACCAGAGAAGGCAGGTCATTGAGCAGGACAGGGCCCCTGTGGAAGAATGCTTGCTGCCCTAGGGATGTCTTATAGAAAGGGACTAGGTAAAGAGCCTTATCAGAGCTCCTAGTATAACGAAGGGTAAGGGCAGGAAAGATGAGCTGCTGGACTGAGGGAGAGGAGAGTGAGGTGTTAAGCTTCTGGGCCAATAGGCAGGTGTGCTAGTCAAGCCTACCCTTAAAGTTTAGCCAGTTCACTTGACTGTAAAGATCACAGATATCGGTTAGCTGTGGTGCTCCTGTTATGAAGCAACATGTCTTATTGAGGGAGAGCATTATTATTTTAAGAGCAGTGCCAGATGCAGATCCATAGATTACTATACCATAATCCACTAGGGAAAGAATGGAACTAGTGACAGCCAGTGGAGGGTGTTGTTTGTCAGGCAGCTCCTATGCCTGTAGAGGAGGCCGATTCTGGTGTTTACTGCTTTGCAAACTAGATTAATATGTTCTTGGTAGAAGAGGGAGGAGTCTAAGGTGATCCCGAGGTATTTAAAACTCCTAACCTGCTCAACTGATGAGAGTTGACTATTTTGGATGTTTAGTGATACTCCTTTATGTATATTCTGGTGGTTTGCAGACCATAGAGACAGTTGAGCACTTCCCTTACCTTGGTAGCCACCTCTCCCTAACAGCGAACATTGATGATGAGATTCAGCACAGGATCCATTGCGCTAGTACCTCATTTTGGAAACTGCTTTGGCGCGTCTTCACCGACCGTGACATACAAAAGGACACCAAGATCCAGGTATACAGTTCGGTTATCATCCCTACCCTTCTTTATGGATGTGAAACTTGGGTGACTTACCAACATCATCTAAAGAGCCTGGAGAGGTACCACCAACGATGTCTCCAGAAAATCCTCCGCATCAAGTGGGAAGATCACCGCACTAATGTCAGTGTTCTCGCTGAGGCCAATGTCACTAGCATTGAGGCAATGATCCTCAGACATCAATTTGCTGGACTGGACACTATGTATGGATGCCCGACTCTCGACTCCCCAAACAAATTTTATACTCCCAGCTCAGTCACGGCCAGAGATCCTGTGGTGGTCAAAGGAAATGCTACAAAGACACACTAAACGCACATCTCAAGAACACAGATATGAACATCATGAGCTGGGAGGAGCTGGCCACCAACCAATCTCAATGGTGCCAGAATTTCCACCAAGTGGAGGCCTGCTTCAAAGAGAAATGCCTTGCCCTCGAAATCGAAAAGAGAAAGCGTAGGAAGGAAAGGTAAAGAAACCCCAGCCAGCGGGCAGCTCTTCCACTTGGAAACTTCTGCAATTTCTGTGGATGAATCTGTGGCTCTAAGATTAGATTACTGAGCCACCTCAGGACCCATCAGTGAACCATGGTAGAGATCATCCTCGAATCGAGGGATCGCCAATGATGATTCTGGTGGTTTGCAAACAGTGTTACTTTGGTCTTTTTGCAGTTGATGATAAGTTTATGAAAGGAGAATCTGGACTCAATTTGTGCAAAGCTATTTTGCAGGCATTGTTCTAGCATAAAGGGTTCAGGATGACTAGAGAAAATAATGGCATCATCTGTGTAGAGGAGTAGGTTGCCAGAGCAGGCTTGGGGAAGGGTATTTAAAAAAAGACAAAACAGGAGCGGGCCAAGAATTTATCCTCTGTCGAACCCCCGAGGGAACTGGTTTACTGGAAAAGAGGATATATAGGATTTTAACCCTCTGGGACCTCCCAAAGAGGTAACTATCAAACCATGTGGTAGCATTAGAGGATAGGCCCAGCCCCGAGAGGGAGGCAGAGAGAAGGCCATGGTGGACCGTGCCAAATGCTTTTGTTAGGTCTATGTACATAGACCCAACCAAGAGATCCTGGTCCAGAGCTTTATGTATAAAGCTAGTGAACTCCAGGAGGACTGTGGAAGTACTTTGGTCCTTCCTGAAGCCATGTTGTTGACTACACTGCAGATTATATTTGGCAAGATATTCAGAGATTTGATCATTCACTATTCTTTCGAGGGCTTTAGGAATAGGGGGAAGGAGAGAGATAGGGCATAGTTACCATGGGCAGTTCTGTCACAACTCTTGTGAACAGGGGTGTTTATCACAGATTTCCACTGGGAAGGGAAACTGACTGAGACAGAGAGAAAGATTAAGAATTTTGGTGAGGGGCGAGAGTGCTGTATCAAATGTTAAATGAAGTATTTTTAGATCAAGAGAGTCACCACTGAATCTAGACTTGCCCAAGTCTCATGAAAGGTAGGATCTAGCTTCACTTGGAGATATTATCCTGAAGTGAAAGGGAGAAATGCTGATAGGGACAGATGACAGAGGGGGGATAGAGGGATTAGTGAGGTCACTGAAGAAATCCGGAGGGAGAACAGTACTTAGATCGGTAAAAGCATTATTGAATGTATCTGCTATGAGCAGTGGGTCTTGTGTAGTAACTTCATTGATATTTAATAGGGGGGTGTTAGTTTTACCCATTATGTCCTTAAGATTTTGTCAGAACTTAGCCCTATTCCCCAGGAGGAAGAAATGCAAGTTGTATAGTACTCAGCTTTAGCATGTCTAATTTCCAGAGTACAGATATTTCTGGCTGCCCGATAGTGCTGTCTATCTGCAGGAAGTCCAGACCTCAGAGCCTTGTGGCAAAGATTATCCTGGTGGGGCACTGATTTTAAAAGGGCAGGGGTTACCCAGGGATTGTCCCGGTTTTTCATTTTACGTGTCACGAAGGGGGCAAAAATGTTGCAAGCAGAGTTAAAAGTGGAGATAAAGTATGTAAGGGCATCATCAACATTAGTGGCAGAGTCAAGAGGGGAAAAATCAGCATTAAGAAGGTAGTTTTGGAATTGATCAAGCATGCCTTTCTTAAAGGTATGTTGAGAGGACGAAATAAGAGGGATTTTAATGGAACCATTCAGCCACTGGCAGAGGGTAGGGGAATGGTTGCTTAACAAGTCAGGTAAGGCTTCAATGCAAGAGAGTCTTTCAGGATAATTAGTGAGTATAAGGTAAATGAGAGTGCTTGTTCCAGTTTTATAGTTGATCCAATGGGAGAGGATATGACTTGCAACAAGTTCAGGGCCACAGCTAACAAGTATCAGGTGTTTTTTTAACTTTACATGTTTGCTATGTGTATAACTTACCATCATACTTGATGCATGTGCAAAACAAAGGTTATGAGTGAAATCCTCATCATCAATCACTTTTAACTCACTACTGCCAGTGTCCATTGCAGAGATGCCCACCATCAGATTATTAGTGTATTTCCAGTTGTCAGGCAGTGATTTGATGAACCTCAAAATGTTTTTCCTGCTGTGCTTCCTCTCCATGACTAGTAGTGGGCAAGGTTGACGAAAGTTGCTCCATGAAATTTTTTCACAAATTTTGGCAACTATGATTTGCCAATGGCTATAATTCACATATTGTTCACATGGCAAATTGCCCAAATTTATATAGTGAACCCACTGTATGTGAAATGCCAATTTGCCAGAAAATTAAGGGATTTGCATGATTTTTGCTAGAAGAAGTAGGTACTACCATAGTGAAAACAAGGCAAATTGCGGGTCTAAAGGCAGATAAATTTCCTCCCCTACCCACTGTGCTGTAATTCCACCCTCCCGCCTACTAAATACTTTTACATAATAAATCCCTCTCCCATACCCCTGCATTCAAAAGGTTTGTTATGTCATCATCTGTAAAATACTCCCACACTACAGAAGATCTCATTGTTTTTTAGCTGCAGTGGATTGGTGGTAGTGGTGGTGGGGGTACTTTGAGAGGAATTGGGCAGTGCCTGCAAAATGTTTTCTTCCTTTCCACCATAGCGGAATGACATGGCTGGGGACAGGCAGGCAGAGAAGCAGCAGCAGGTGGTACAATAGCATGGAGCCGAACATCCTTTGGGGGCTGGGATGGGGTAACATGTCTTTAGAATTCCCAACCTAAGAAATTTACTTTCTTGTTGTCCTCTTTTTCATTGTCTTTTAAAAAGTTGCCGTCTCCTCCCATGATGGCCTCCACATCTCAGTATCACTCTCATCACCACTAGTCATTGATGTAATTGTCATCAAACTCTTTAAGTTCCACTTGTTCTTTATCCTCCTCTTCAGGATGTGCTTCCCTATGCACTTCTTCCTCTCCTGCTTCTTCTCTCTGATTCTCCATTTGTACTTCTTCCCTATACTTCTCCTGCTCTTTAATGTCTTCCCTCTCCTCCCCCTCTACATCCTCTCATGCTCCTTCTTCCTCTTCTCTCTCCTTCTCCTCACATGGATCACATTCTTCCCCTATCCTTTTGCCTCCTACTCCTCGTGTGCTCCCCCTCCATTACTACCTCAATGTCAGGATTATCCTGCTCTAACAGATGTACTTCCATAGACTTCTGACTGGCACTCTTTATTACAGCTGCTTTGATGGTAGTGCCAGTCATTTGGTTCTGTAGAACTGTGGGCTCAGTATACCTCGCTCTGCCCAGTACTCTCATGAACACTTGTACTTTTTTCTCTTATGACAAGATAACAGTAGTGTCTGTGCCAGACCAAGACTCACTGTCACCTTCCTTATGCAATGACTGAGTAGCAGCACTGGGCTGTATGGTGTGCTGCAGATGTGTGATTTGAGGGCTGGGGCATCATATAGCGGTTCAAAGTGTTCTGGCAATTGTTGACACACATACAGAGGTGGCTATGGAAGCTGTGTCATGTTGTTCATATGAGATGGACAGGAAGAAGGCTAGCCTTTACATTTCTGGAGGGATCACTTTGATCTCAGGCAGGAGACTTGGAAATGGAAGCACTTGAAGGAGGAAGAGGAGGAAACCAGTGTGCTTCTGCATGCTCAGACTGGTTTCATCACCAGATGCAGTGGATGACTGACTGAAAAGCCTTTTCTCCACCCCCCAACATCCCTTCTCCCTCCTGCTCTTTTCCTCATATTTTCCATAAACATCAACAGCACACACATGATCATAGTATCATAGTATAGTAATGTGTCAGCAGAAAAAAGATGACACAATGCAAGTGGCACTAGATGGTAACTATGATGACACACAGTAATTCTTTAATGAGTTTCAAATGGCTATGTGATGTGCATGGAACACATACACATGCTGCAGTGCTGCACAGCTGACATGGAGATGAGGAACTGAGTGAGATGAAAGAGAGTAACACCACCAGACCTCGTTCACTGACCCATCCTCACACCATCCCATGGAGAGACCTTGTTTATCACACAGCAGCCTACTTCACTTTTCATGCACTCACTGGCTAACACACACACACACACACACATACAAAACAGAAAAAAATATTTTTTTGCCCTGCACCATCAGCAGTCAGTAAAATAAAAAAAAAAATGATATATGTGTCAACTAAATCCTTTAAAAATTCACCTTGCACCTTTCCCAGCCTCCTAAATTCGCTCACTGTGCTACTGTAGAGGTTGCAGCTGCAGGCCTGCAGCAGCACACTGTGCTTTCCCTGACCAAATTGTGTATACCTTTTTAGACATATATACACTATAGCCCCCATATTCAGAGTCATCCGGCTGCGTGTGCAAAATGGTACACCGTGCATATAACTTGGGCCAGCCGACTCAGGAGCCATTTTCAGACAGATTGTGGGAGCCAAAAAGACTGTGCAATCTATTTGAATATCAGACCCTGACTGCACGACACGCAGCAGGGAGTCACCATGCTGGGCGCAGTGCAACCAGGGGGCAGGGCTGATGACCGCCCATAGGGGTAATGCACGGTGCGCACTGGGTTGCGTCATGGCCCCCATGGGTGATATTCAGCCCAAACATGCAGATAAGTCCATGGGGCATGTACGTTGCAATGGGACCATTTGCAAGCCCATTATGGGCTCATCTGCAAGTCAACACAGCCGTGGAGTGCGCCGGGTCAGTCCCCCCAGCCCCGATCACTGTTATAACAATAGAAATTCCCGCCTGATCCCCCTTATCCCTGGTAGTCTAGTGGTCCCTCCTCCCCAGCCCTGATCACTGTTATAAAAATAGAAATCCCCACCCAATCTTCTTATCCCTGGTAGTCTAGTGGACCCTTCCCCCAGTCACGATCACTATTATAAAAATAGAAATCCCCACCCAATCCCCATTTCCATGGTAGTTTAGTGGTCCCCCCTCCCCAGCCACAGTCCATATGACACCAAAATCATCCCCGATACCAGGTAGTCAAGTGGCCCCCCACCCCATTAGGCAGTGATCCACCACCCCGCCCCACCCCCAACCTGACCAGAGCTAGTAACTGGCACAGCCCATCTCTCCCTTCCACAGCCAGCCATTGACTGAACTCTACAGGAGCACGTACAGTATACAGTACACGCCCATTGGTTGAGGGCAAGGTGAGGTGGGCTGTGCCTCCACTTGGGTTGGGAGATAGCAGGGTGGTGGGTCACTGCTTAATGGGGTGGGGGTTGTGGGATACTTGACTACCAGGGACTGGGGACGAGTTTGATGTCATATGGATCAGGACCACTACACTACACTACCAGGGATAAGGAGATTGGGTGGGGAGTTCTATTTTTATAACTGTGATTGAGGCATTGAGGCTGGAGATTGGGGACCACTGGACTACCAAGGTTAAGGGGATTGGGTGGGGATTTCTATTTTTATAACATGGAATGGGGCTAAGGAGGGATCACTGTGCCGCCAGAGTTCCCTGCCTGTAACAGTGGGCAGCCGGATCTGTGCATTAGTTAAGGCAGGGTCTCAGAAGTATAAATCTGCACCACAGCTGGAGGCTGATTTGTGCTTCTGAAATTTTTAAATATTGTGCTGTGCTGCATGTGCAATGGGGACCCCATATTTGCATAGGCACAGCACAATATTGTGCACATCAGTGCTGTCGGGGTTGCGCCGCACATCTGTGCCCTTTGGATATGGGCATGCCCCCGACAGACAGTACATTTCCAGGTATGTGCGGCACATCCTGGGTTGTGCCCCTGCATCCATGTTGAATATGGGGTCCAATATGTATATCTAAACTGTACCTTATACACACCTCTCAAATAGTGTGCACCTCACCTGCCCCTCTACAACTTGTACTTTTACTAATACTGTATAAACCTTATCTGCACCTTACAAACTTTACATTTAGCAGTATTCACCTCAACTGCACCTTAATGACTTGTACTTTTAATAATATATACCTCATCTACACCTTACAAACTTTGCATTTAGCAGTATGCACCACAACTGCACCGTAATACGTAACATTAGCAGTGTACACCTACACTGCACCTTACAAACTTAACCTCAACACATTTCAGAATTTGCCCTATGTTAATGGTCTTTTTGACCATGTAGGGACACCACTGGCAGTTTTGATTTCTGAACTCCCTTAAAGCACATTACTTCCTGTTTACTGACAGTTTGATCTCAAAGAACAGCTGGAGCTGCATGTTTAGCTCGGCCCTGCTTACAGAAAAAGTGTTTTATCAGAGTAGAACAACTCCTTGTTTACAATAGTTTGTACATGTTACAGAAAGTGTAAAGTTCTTACTAGGGTGTGAAAGCCTTTTGTGTATGTCTTTTCTGTATACAGTATTTACTAAGGGTGGGGCTAGGGGCCTGTAACTCCATAGTACTTCTGTGCTTTTAGCAAGTCTCACTATTTCCAGTGACAAATGTATAAAATAAATGCTGTTCCTGCAGACAATGCTTCATTTAGTTATTTAATTAATTAATTCCTAAGTGTTTTGCCTATTTCTCTAATGAGGCTAGAGGTGGTAAAGAGGTTGGGAACTATCCTGACTTATTACTCTTTTAAAGTTCGGCTTAAAATTAGTTAATTAAGCAAGTGCTATTTACTTTTTCATTTGAACAAGATCTCTGCTGTGTATTTAGAATTAATTGTTTACAACTACACTGGTCATATTGATGTGTGCACCTCAACTACACCTCTTGACTACTGTATCATGTCACGTTGACATGGAACAAACTAGCGTGGTCAAAAGCGCATGATCTTCATGTCGCAAGACAGAAGAGTGATGCAAGGAAACTAGCACTTGTTGCGCACCACATAGTTTGAACCACGCACTTTCAGAATGAATTTGACTAGAGTGGTGGTCCATGGCGATGTGGTGTTGGAATAGTCAACCTGAAATATAGGTCTATAAGATGGCCAGGAACACGTACTAAGGCTATCCGTGAGCACAAAGCACATTACTGTTAAGGACATCCTTGTCAAGACCTGGGCAGATAGGAAAAAATTCTGGGAAAACCTTTCAGAAATCACTGGAAAGCATCCAAGCAGGCTCCAACTATGTTAAATGTTGATGGGTCTATCACCTATGACCCTGTGTTAATTGCCAACACATTTAATTCATCCTTCACAGACCTTAGACAAACTCTGCCCCCAAATTTCTTTGAACTGCCCAGCACAGCTCCTACATCCACCAGATCAGAAGAGGCCTCTACCCACCCATGTTTCTACTTCAAAGTTATCTCGGAAAGCGAGGCTAAGACATACCTATGTAAAGTTCTAGGACAAGCAGTGATTCCTTTGACCTGAAACCTCTTATCCTAACTCTAGATGAAGTCCTAGCCCCCCCTCACCAAGCTTCTCAGTTGCTCCCTCATACTTTCACAATTCCCCCAGATCTGTAAATCCACTCTGGTACACCAGTTTTTTAAGAGTGGGGACAAATTACTACCTGGGAATTATAGGTCAATATCTATTCTTCCCCCGTTGCCTAAAGCACTTGAAAGGATTGTGGCTGACCAGTTTGTGGAGTACCTGGAAAAATACAACCTACAATGTGTCCAACAACATGGCTTTCAGAAAGGGAACAGCACATCTATGGCCCTACTGGAATTCACAGGTTTCATTCACCATACTCTTGATCAGGGTCAGCTTGTTGGTACAACCTTTATTGACCTACCTAAAGCATTTGAAATGGTCAATCACCATTTGCTGACACATCAATTTGCTGGGCTTAGTATATCTTCAGACGCCCTAAAGTGGTTCACAAGCTATCTAGCAAACTGCACACACAATAGGTGAGAATAGGGTCTACCCTTTCTGCTAAACTGCCTGTCTGCTCTGGGGTTCCTCAATGATCGATACTGGGACCCCTTCTATTTAGCACCTTCCTCAATAATCTACTGGCATCCTGTTCTGAATCAGTACTCCTCCTCTACGCGGATGATGCGGTCATTTTCTAAAAACTGCTGATCCTACCCTCCTTCAGGCCCAACTTCAGAAAAGTTTTACTGAAGCTGAGTCTTGGTTCACTTCTCATAAGTTGGTGCTTAATTGCAAAAAAACAAAGGTCATGCTCTTTCATGGTACCCACAGCAAGCACAAAGCCAAACAATTGGTGATTAAAAAACAGTTTGGGTGTAGTCCTTGATCAGACTCAATCTTTTAAATACCTAGGAGTTACTCTGGATAGTATGCTCTCCTACTCCAACCATGTTGAGAATGTTGCCAAGGCAGTCAACATTTGCCTAGGCCTTCTACACAGCCACAAACACTGCCTTACTACTGAAGCCTTCAGATTGGCCATTCAAAATTCAATTGTGTCTATTATTGGCTATGGTTTGGTCATTTATGGTACTGACACAGACACAACCCTACAGCAGCTCGCCATAGCTCTGAATAAGGCGTGCCATCTACTAACTGGTGCAGCATATCGTACTCACACTTGTGACCTTTATGGCAAGCAAACTGGCTTCAACTCCAGGCTCGCATTGACTATCAAGCCTGCCTTCTGGCTAAGAAGGCGGATCTTGGTCTCCTAGCACCAGGTTCCCTTCAGTTTTTCAGTCCCTTCTGGGGCACTCATAACACATGAAGTTCTGTGAGCCAAACATTTACTGTCCCTCACTGTCGAACATCATTCTGACAGTGATCCATTGCAGTTAGAGTGGCTAATTTATTCAATTACCTTCCTCCTGAGATTGCGATTACTGCAACCTTGGGACCATTTAAGTGGAAGTTGCATCAATTCTTAGTTTCCAGAGCATCTTGTGACTGCTATACCTAATCTTTGCAGACAGCTAAATGCACTGGGATGTCCCTCTTTTACCATTTTCCCCTGTATAGCTCTACCCTCTTGCTTTGCTATTCTACTTATAGCACTTCCTTCCTTCATCCCTTTCCCATCCCCATCCCTGCCCTCTTTTCATGCTACCTCATCCCCCCTTCCTTTACCCATCCACTCCCACTTCCTCCTCCCTCCCTCCTCTCTGTTTCCTCACCTTGTTCTCTCCCTTTACCCCCCCCCATCCCCTGTGGGTCTTTTCCTCACGTAAGCTTCATTCGACAGCTCCCTCATTGCTCTTATTTTGCTCCCTTCCACCCCAATTCACCCCCTGTCCTTCTCTCCTTGTAATCCCTTTTACCTCTCTTCAGACAAGGCCACTGGCTACACTTGACACAATATTTATCTTGCCATACTATTCTTTTGTTTATGCAATTACTTTCTTCATGTTGTACTACTTACTGAAACCATTGTAATTGTTATTCTTGTGACTTGACGTGGAACCTCTGTAAAAGAGCCGTTGGCTAAAAGGTCTTTCTGATTTGCTAAATAAATAAATAAATAAAATAAATAAATACAACCCGTGATTTTCTTTTGAAAATGAACATGTGCAAAAACAGAGGGTGCTGCTGTATGGGTGAGTACTGTGCGAGGTTTTTCCCTTAGCTGTTCTACACAAACACAGTTTTACCTTGTGACCTTTTCTGTGCTCTCTTTTTCTTCTGCCCTGTTTAATTTTTAGCAGGATTGATGTGGAACCTTGACTACACCTCTGGCAGAAGTGTACACATCACCGAGATGCGCCTATTTAGCATTTATTAGAAGCACAGAACCCCACTTCCTTACTACACCTCATGTCAAAGTGTACACCTCAGTGAAATTTACCTAGTCAGCATTTTTTAAATGCTGCACCTAAATTACACTGTAAGTGCACTGCTGTTGAACCTCATGTACACCTCTCAGGCAGTACCACAGTTGAGGTGTGCGCGTTGAGGTGTACATCTCATGTAAACCTTAGCTACACATCAGATGGTCTCAGTAGGGTCAGGGTCTCCTGCTCTGCATCAGCACACAGTTTCCATGGTCTGCCTGCCTGTCTGAAATTACAGACATATGCTGTGAATTAGCTAAATAGAATGATAATACAAAATTCTCTAATGGTTTATAGCATTTTCTACTCACAACTCACTTGTTTTACCAAAACAATGAAGATATGTGAAGCCAGGTCCTTCTCCACTGAGACAGAGCTGGAAATTACATTGAGACATGGGTGGCACCAGAAAAGTGGAAATCGGCCACCTGGCTATTGGATGATGGCAGCCTCATTTCCCTGAGCCATGTTGCCATTCACAGTCTCCTCCTAGCCTCCTAACCCCCACTACTCAGTCAAGGTAGCAGTAGCTAGCTCCCCTCCTCTGCGCCCACTTGGGGAGGAGGGCCCCCTGAATGGTTACTCCAGATCTACCGAGGATGCATATCAAAGCGAGGATGGTTTAGATGACAACAGGGAAGGCCCAGTGGGTGAAGGGGGGGGTTAACATTGTGCGGCCTGAAGGAGTGGCTAGCTGGAAGAGCAGGGAGAGGGCAGAAAAAAGATGAAACCAAAAAAAATTTGGTGTAGCCAGCTCAACTCTTCTCAGGGTTTAATTTTTGGAAACAGAAGCAGGCTCACTAAGAGCAGCTGCACCTCTTGTGCTCTTGCCTTTCTCACCCAATGGCCCAGTAGACAAATTATTTTGTTCAACCATTAAATGGCTCTCTGTTTCATTAACTCCTGCAAACAATCTGGCTGGCAATGTCACATTAATAAAGGATACTAGGGCATATCACAGTGCCCTACAGAAGAATGCCTTATACCGCTGTAATACTAAAGACTGTATTTTGGGAACAGTAGCAGGCTTGCTCAGAGCAGCTGTGCCTATCTTATGTGACTCAAGACAGATCCTTTTGAGCAGTTTTCTCTATTTAGGATAGTCAAAAACAAAGTCTTTCACATTTTGTTATAGTCAGGGTAGGGTAATAGGGAAGTAAAATGATTTGGGTAGTAACTACCCGACCCTAACCAACTACCTGTTTTTCATTAGGGCATTTTTAGGGTAATTTAGGGTAGTTTGGATGTACCCAAGAGTAGTGTTTAGGGTGCAGTACAGTATTTTACTACCCGCCCATGCCAGTTTAAAATAGAGTTTACTAGATAAGCAAACAGCACCCCAGAGACCCATTTCCAGTTGTGGCCTTGGGGGGGGGGACATAGGATAACAGAGGCAACACATACTTACATAGTGCAAAGAATACAGATAAGATACACAGTTACAAATTACATATTTACAGACTGCAAAAAGAAAAAATTTACATTGCAACTGCCATGCTGACTACAGGGGAGGCTATATATAGGTACATAGTGCAGATAAGCTTGCATTACAGTCATGTTAAATGGATCAAAATTAGATGTGGGCAAAGTTAGAAAACTTTGCTTCATGGAAAAATTCACAAATTTTACTGAATTTGCAAAATTCTCCTTTAAGGCAAAGTCCTACTTTGCCTTAAACAAGAACTTTGTGAATGGTAAAATTGTGAACATCACCTGCGAATTTTGGCTCTAATGCGATGTTCGTAAGCATCCATAGGTTTGGAGGTCACATGGTGCTGCAATGAGCTGTATCGCCATGCATAGGCTGAATGCACCACAGTATGAGGAAGAGACAATTAAGTGTGCTCTGTATCTTTGTGCCTAAAAACCTTTGGAAAACATTTAAAATGCACAGTTTATTCCAACAAATCACTCCACTAAGTGTTTACTGTGCCTTGTGCCTCTAGATCACCAATTATTTGTGGTATTTTTTTGTGATTTTAGTTAAAGTTGTAGTTTCATTTTCTGTATTGTGTAGTGAAGCACTGCTGTGATGGGGAGGGGAGCTTAGCTGCAGCAACTTCCAGCAAGAACAAACTCTGGGCAGAGCCGATACGGCTTTGGCAAGCTCTTACCTGTACAGGTAGCAGAGCTGCGGCAGCATGGCTCCCAGAGCAACGGCGATAGTGAAGCATTGGCAGCACAGATCACAGAGTGGTGGTGGCAACACTGGAGCACTGGTTGCAGTGGTTTGCCACTTGAAAGATGGCGGCGGGGATGAAACTACGCAAGTGTGATACTCGCGCATGCGTAGTTCTACCAGAAGTGCACTTGCGAAGTAGTGCACTGTGGGGAGGGGGAGACTGTGCTGTAGAGGGGAGCTCCATCATGGAGGACAGCACCTATGGGATCAGTGCTGCCTTGACGTTGCCGCATTACTGTAGGTGAAAGCAGGGTCGTGTTCCAGAACCAACCCTCTGTTCCTCTACAATGACAGCTAAATGTCTGTGGAAATCTACCCATGCAGCTGTAAAAAGGAAGGTTAGACAGCCGTTTCTGTCTTAGCAGTACTAATTCTCTTGTAGTCAGTGTTTTGTGTGATTTTTTTCCCGTTTTCTTTGATTTGCAATTTTAGTTCTGTAGAAGAGTTAGGTGAGTTTTTACTGAATGATTTTGTCACTGTAGTTTGACTATGTTGATTTTGTTTTTGTTCACTGATTAAAGTTAGTAGTTCTTCCTGTGCACGATAATGTTGTTATGATTACTTGAGTAGTTGCATCTTACATGTGTCCACTTAGTCCCTGAAATCACTGCTGTGTATTGCTTGTATCAAAAAAGAAATAAAAACTGGTGGCAGTGGGTGTGCTGCTGGTGCTGCTAGTTCAGGAGGAGCTTGAACTTCAACAGAGGATGTTGCCACTTCCACAGGGTGTGCCGACCACCCCACCATGACATGGGAATTTGCCTTATGCCCTCCACAAACTGCTGCTAAAACAGATGGGCCACTGCCTTCACCACCCACATTCGTTAATTCCCTTTGCTTTTCCTCTTACCCGGCACAGTGACTTGCCATGAGATTGGTCCTCTGCCCTATGTACCCATGTGGGTCCCCTACTTGCCCTGGGGGACATGTCTCTTGCAAAGCTTGCAGTTCACCACAATAAACCTAACCCTAACCCTACTGTCCCATAGGATCACACTGCCACTTAAACAAGCTGTAACTCCACCGGTATTTGGAGTTAAGGGACACTCTATATATATACAAACAAAGGCCTCAAACAGCACTACAACAGTAACACATAATACCCCTGGAAAAATTAATGGGGTATGTACAGCATACCAAAATTACTTCCCAACTTCACCATGGTGTCAAATCCACTATTAAAAATCAGTACTCATCACAAATGCAATGACTGTGCATCTCCTCTTGGACTACAGCCATACCAAGCTTCAGACAAATTTGAAAAAACTGACCGAATTATGCCTAAAACATCCAAAAGGAGTAGTGGGTGGAAATGGGGTGGTGGCATTTGTGTTGCCAAATTATTTTCTGCCACATCTGTGGAATCTATGTGGGTGGGTGCTAGGAGAGTTGGCAACAAGAGTATCAGTCCAAGAGATACCAAAATCTCTGGCTTACAAACAGTGGTCAAGAAGTAGGTTACTGCTGTCCCCTTGACTGCTGGAGTTGTAGTGGCACTGTGCTTCATCTAGAAGAGAGGTCTTTTATTTATTTATGTCGAAGCTCAGAAATACACTTTTGAGAAGAAATGCTCATTTACAAAGGTTCCTCGTCAGAATAACAATTTGTTTACACAATGTCAAAGACAGTATTAAAAACTAATTGACAAAGGCTAGGCAATATTAATTCGGTGACTTAACAAAACAGAATGAGTAACATAAGTACCATTTCAGCAACAGCATGAACAGAAGCTAACATTCAACAGGTCAAATAATACAATTCATAACATAGGCACTAGGAGCTATACTAAGGTAACAGCCCATCTGGGCATTGTCAGAGGATAAGTCTGTGTGCACAGATCTTTAAAGAGGTGATTTGCCATGAGACTGGTCCTCTGGCCTCCGGTACCCATGTGGGTTCCCTGCTTGTCCTGCATAGGTTGCAAGTAACCACACTAAACCTAATCCTAACCCTACTGTCCTATAGGATCACACTGCAGCCTAAACAAATTGTAACTCCACCAGTCTTTGGAGTTAAGGGACACTACATATATATATATATATATATATATATATATATATATATATATATATACACACAAAGGCAGCAAAGAGCACTACAATAGTAACACATAATACCACTGGAAAAATTCATGGTGTATGTACAGCACCCCAAAATTACCTCCAGTCCCAACCTCATCATGGTGCCAAATCCACCATTTAAAAGCAATACTCAGACACTCAGACAAGCAGGTACGAGGTGCCCTCCACTCCCAGCTGAGGCACACTGTCTCGGGAGCAGTGAACAGCAGATTTGAACTTGACATCTTTCGGCCAGCTGTCTTGTTTTCTTATTTGCTGCTGTCTGAATTTTGTAGCTTCCTGTAGTAGCACAGTGTAGTTACATTAAGAATTTGTGCAGAATTTATAGTTAAACACTCTGCCCAATTTTAAACCTCTTCATTGACACTAATCCCCACGCTCTGTGGGACGATGCAACTGAGGGGCATGCACTGAAATTGGTCTCTACTAACTCCACTGAATACCATGTCTTCCTACTTGTTTGCACTTCCTCCCTCTATCAATTTTCTAGCTCTAAGAAACGATCGGCCTTACAGTACATTTCGCTAAATCACCTCCTCAAGGCACACAAGATCTCCTTGAGTCTCTGGATAAAACAACTAATCTTTCTGCTCTTCCTTTGCTCAGGCAATATAGAACTCAGCCCTGGTCCAGCTCCCCTCTTGCATCACCTGTTGACTTTGCTTCTGCCAAAGAGCTAAAAAGGTTCCATGTTAAAATCGTGAGTATTAAATCGCGAATGCAAAATCCACAAGTAAAAAAAGTATAAATAATACAAATATTATTGTACTTATAAAGCAAAGCTTTGCTACTGTACTTACAAAGCAAAAGCAAAAGTCAGATCAGTACCTCCCTCAGTCTTGGGTATGCATTAGTTCAGGGCAGTGTATCTGGGCAAGCTCCAACTGTTGGAGAATAGATGTCCATCTGTTCAGGGGTTACAAGATTCAAGCCTGGGGAAATAGCCTTCTAAGCCCTCAAGAAGTCTGATAATGTGTAGGTTTTTTCTCCTTCCTTGGCCTTCTAAGTTCTCTAACTTTGCTGTGAGCCATGCCAGCTGAGTTTTGGCAGCCTGCAAATACCAATCTTGTGCAGCAGTATGTTGCACGGCCTCCATGATAGGAGATTCTACTTTTCTGACCTGATCAGTTAAGCTGGCCAGGCTAGTCTGGGTTATCAACAACTGTGATCCACATCACTTCAACTAAAGCTTCTCTCTGTTCAATCATGTGTGCCTGCTGTGCCGGGTCAGTAGTCTTGGAGGAGCAGTCTCTGGTCATAGACATCTGGTGAGGGAGGTGACTTAGAAATGGATTTTTTGCATTTTTTTCAATTGCAGAATGTCACCAGTAAGTGTAAGCTCTCCAGGCTGATATAAAAGATATGGTCCCAGATGCAAAATGTTTGTGATTTGTCAGAGTCGCTATTGTGTGCTGCTTTTGGGCAGATTTACTTGCTGTTTATGTAGAAGCGCTGTTATTTTGCCATTGCTGTACTTGCATTCGCGGTTATGGACTCGTGATTTTATTTTCGCTATTTTGTATTTGTGATTATAATGGGCACCTGCTAAAAATAATGCTTATAAACATCTACAGTTTACAAAAGAAAATAACAGATGTTCAAGCCCGGGTATCCCATACTATCCCCGATATTCTGGTCCTAATAGAAACTTGGCTCAAGAGCATGACCACGGACCAAGCCCTAGCCCTTCCATCTTATTCCATCTATCATGTTAACAGATCCACAAGGCAGAGAGGGGTGGTCATTTACATTAAAGATAGGCTATCTGCCTCTGTCCTACATGCCATCTCCAAGCCAAAAGAATTTGAATGCCTGGTATTAAAAATATCCATCTCCTCTGCTGAAGCCATTAACATACTAGGTTGCTACAGACCACCCTATGGGGGGGGGGGTCTAGATATATTGACCCATCTACAAAACTTTCTAGTCTTAAATACAAATGAAACATTAATTATTGGTGACTTGAATCTGGACTGGTTTGGCTCTAAATCGACCTCTTTAAAGAATCTTTGTGATGACCTCAGGATGAGTCAGATAGTTACTGAAATAACAAGGCCAAACCATAGAAACCACCTCACTGGTTCATTACTGGACCTAGTCATTACAAATAGACCACATAAAATAATTCAGTAAGCTATTTTCCACAATGATTTTGGTGATTCCAACATAGTAGTGTATGTCAGAAGCCTCTTGAAATATACTCCTATCAGCAAATTTGTTACTAGGATGAATTTCAAAAGGTTCAACCTAACTCACTTTCTGGCAGACCTAAAGGATGTTAACTGGCAAAACTTTTACCTAGCAGCTACTACCAATGAAGCCACGCACATTCTCAATTCCACCCTTGCTCACATCATAAACAAGCATGCCCCGCTAATTAGCTATAGAGTTAAAAAAGCTTCCTGTCCCTGGTTCAATGGGGCCATTAAAAAAATGTTATTAAAAAGGGACCAACTCTGGGCCACTGCAAGATGTGTTAAATCCAATAGCGAATGGACAGCTTTTAGGGCTTGCCGCAATGCCTGCAGTAGGCTGATAAGGAACACAAATTACTATCTGAACGTTATTAAATCAGCTAAAGGGAACCCTGTAGAAGTCTGGCACACCTTCAAATCAGTTGAAGGCTGCAAAGAACCTCTGTCACTACCTAACAAAATTAATTGTCAAGGCTTCTTTATTATTGATAAGTCTGAAATATTCAATAAACCTAATGAACACTTTGCAACAGCAGGCCCCGCCTTCGATTCCTCCAGTGCTGCCGTCCTGCACCCAACTAGCCTACACTTAGCAACAGATACCGAACCTCCTATCAATGCCACCTTTAACTTCTCTACCATTACATATAAACAAGTCAAGGATCAATTAATTAAACTGGATACCAAAAAGTGTGCTGGTGCAGATAACATTGACCCCTTCTTCCTGATTTTAGGGTACCACTTCCTGACTGCACTAATTACACACCTATTTAATTTATCATTAACAGAAGGAACAGTACTTCACACATGGAAGGTAGCCCAATTATTACCCCTATTTAAATCTAGTGACTCTACTGACATGAATAACTATAGGCCAATATTGATATTACCAGTCCTTTCAAAAGTCTTAGAAAGACTGGTTAGTATCCAGGTCAGGGAATTTGTTGAGACTCACTGTCTCCTAAACCCCTTACAATCCGGGTGTAGAAGTTAGCACAGCACCATATCTGCCTTATCAAAGGTAACAAATGTCTGGTTAGAGGCCATAGACAATAAACATTGCACAGGTGCTGTTTTTTTGGTCTTCGGTAAGTCGATCGTGGTTTTCTCCTAGTCAGCCTCAAGGAACGTGGGTTCACCAGCTCAGTATTAAAATGGTTTACCAGCTTTCTGGCAGATAGACAGCAACAAATCAAGGCTAGCAGGACTTTCTCATCGCTTCTCCCCATTGCAAGAGGAGTTCCCCAGGGCTTTATTCTGGGCCCCCTGCTTTTCTTGCTATACGTCAATAATATGAGCGATAATATTGTGGACTCCAAAATATGCCTTTTCGCTGATGACAGAGTACCTATCGTATCCAGACCCTCACCTGCACAATTCTACTCTGCCGTCTAGTCTGATTTTAATCATCTTCAGAAGAACTTACTACAATCAAAACTCCTACTGAACGCCAAGAAAACTAAAGTAATGTTCTTTCATTCACCCAGTTCCCCAAATGCCCATCCTAACAGTTGCACCCTTTGTCCATCATAACCCTTCTCGGTGAGATGCTTGAAGTGGTAGATAGGTTCAGATAGCTGGGTGTTTGGCTCAGCTCACATCTTTCATTTTCATTCCACTTTGAGGCACTAATACAAATAATGAAACTGAGGCTAAGCTTCTTTTTCAGAAATAAATCTTTATTTTTCTGGACATCCAAGAAGAGAGTAGTCCAGGCCACCTTCCTGCCTCTTCTGGATTATGCTGACATCATTTATAACAGCTGTGCAGACACCTAGCTCCACAAACTAGATACCTTATATCACTGTGCCATCCACTTTATTACCAATGCCCCAGCTAGAACCCATCATTGTATCTTATATAAGGATGTTAGTTGGACTTTTCTGACCACCAGGAAAATCACTCATATCTATACCTGGGTATATAAAGCCCTCTTAAACAAACTGCCTCCCTATATTACAACTCTACTCCATCGAGCACATAGTGTGCACACACTAAGGAAATGCTCGTATATATTCCTAGATGTCCCTAAAACACGCACAGGCTGTGGCAAAGCAGTCATTAGTTACATACTCCCCACAGCTTGGAATAAACTTCAATCAATGATAAAGCTCCAATCCCTAATTCCATTAAATGCTGTTAAAACCCTCATTAGCAAAACCTCTACCGACACCTGTCACTACATTTAACCTCCATTCTCCCCACCTTCCCTACTTCATCCTCTCTTCCACACTTGTTTTCTAAGTAATGACTATTATGCCTGTTACTTACTTGACCCATATGCAATCTATGTTATATTGCTGACACCTTACATTGTCTACCCTATACCAAAAACCTGTATTTCAAATAAGCCTCTAACATTGTACTTACCTTATAATATTATTCATTGCCACTCTTCTGAAAACCTGTGTATATTGTAATTTTAATGTTTTGTCAATGTCTGAGGGGACTGACTGTTGGACTGTAAACAGTGTTTATATTGTAAATATTAATTTCTCTGTATACTACTCATTTCTCTGTACACGGTTCTGTTTATTGCTTGTACAAGGGACATCCATGCAAATGAGCTTGCTCAATGGATCTTATCCCTACACCTTAAACCTGAACTTGAAATACGCATCACAAATGCGATGACTAGGCATCTTCTCTTGGACTACAGCCATACACAATTTCAGACAAATTTGACAAAAACTGACTGAACTATGCCTAACAATCCAAAAGGAGTAGTTGGTAGAAATGGGGTGGTGGCATTCGTGTTGCCAAATTATTTTCTGCCACATATGTGGAATCCATGTGGGTGGGTGCTGGAAGAGGTGGCAACAAGAGGATCAGTCTGACAGATACCAGAATCTCTGGCTCAGGAACCAGTGGTCAAGAAGCAGGTTGCTGCTGTCCTCTTCACTGCTGGTGGTGTAGTGGTACTGAGCCTCGTCTAGATAAAAGGTCTCCAGAGGGACATATGGACCTGTAAACAAACAGTTGGTAGCTCCTTTCTGTGCATTACAGCACATTGGGCACAGGTAATTGGGGTAGTATTCGACTCTGGCCAGGGGAATAAAAACGTACTAAGCTCAACTGAAGTGGCAGCAACACCCTGAATATGCTGGGTATTTGCCAGCATGTCTCACTGGCAGTAAAGAGTGTAACTGGTAGTGTTGTGCAGAATGCGGAATTCTGCCGGCTAAATTAATGCAGAATGACCATTCTGACAGTGAAATTTTTGCTAGGATTTCACTGGTGGTTCTGTGAAATTCCGCCTGATGCAATCTGCTGAATAATATTCTGTGAAACAACATTGTTTTCCATGGAAAATCATTCCAGAATTATTTCTGCAGAAAATATTGAGATCTGCAAAATAAATTCTTCTAGAAATGTTGTGGAAAAACTCAGTCTGCATTTTTCTGCCACAGAATTCCACCATTCCATTTCTGACAAAATTTGGCAGAATTTTGAAAAATCCACAAAATTTTGTGCTGCCAGAATTCAAAAATTCCACAAAACACTAGTAGCTGGATCACAGATACGGGTTAGAAAATGTTAGAAACTCTGAACTGAGATTGATGAGTGGACGCAGCCTATAGAGGTGGTACCATGGGTGGTGGAGGTGGCACAGTATCTTCAGATTGCAGGGGACGTGGACCTAGAGACTTTTGTGTATCAGCAGTTTTATTTTAACTCAGCTTCATCTTGGTGGAGAAGTTACAGGCAAAGTTGCAAGGCAAATTTACCCAACTTCACATTGGTGTACCCAAGGAGAAGTTACAGGTGAAGTTGCAGGGCGAATTTATCAAACTTCACCTTGGTGTAGCCCAAGGAGAAGTTACAGGTGAAGTTGCAAGGCGAAGTTACCAATGTCGAATTTCCTATGAAATAGAAAAACTTCACAAAATTATCCATGGAGGCAAATTTGGCAAGTTCGCCTAAACTTTGCCTGTAATTAAAACTTTATAACATCTCTAGTCAAAATGTCTGGTGTTAAAGACCAGAAGTCTTACAGATACCGATTCATATACTATTATGATACTTTAGACTATGGTAAATGTGGTTGCTCTTTCCTGTCTCAGATGGGCAGTGTCCAAGAAATGTTTAATGAGCACTGTGGCAGGACTGAGGAGTTTGGTAGTACCCATTGAACAAGACTTAGCCAACTGGAAGTTGGCTGTGATAGCAAGCGTGTCAGCAGACACTTTCCCACGTTAGTGAGTCTACATCTGATGGAGGCCCGCCACACCTACAGCATGGGATGTGGTGCTGGCCTCCTCCCTATATGAGTAGGATGAATTAGAGGTGGGGGAGAAGAGATCTGAGAAATAGCTCAGCAATTTGCCTGACCAGTATTTGATGCCCTCCAGGGTGTTGTAAAGTGAGTACTCCATAGAGGAAGGGGCCTAGCCTAGATCATTGTATACAGAGCATTGATGAGCACATGGAGGCCACGCCAGAATAAATCAACATAGGGCACTGAACAGTGTGAAAAGTTTTGCTAGGATAGTCGGATGAAATCTGGGGTAGATAACATCCCCATAGACTAGCGAGTTCCCAATCTCTATAATCGCTAACTGGCTGCTGCAGGCTATGTGGCTTGCCAACAACTAGCATTGGCTCACTGTGTGCGCATTGCAAAAAAATGCTGCATCATAACATCAAAATACCAAAATGTTGAAGGGATGCTGAGCACTTTAAGACTGGCTTTGCCACTGTCAAAACTGTTGAATTTTGGTGCATCCATTGAACTCCAGTTAGGACAAACCCTGCAAAACCCTAGGGGCTCACTATATAGTAATCTGTATGGTGCCAACTTCATCTATTTGTTAAATTAAGAGACACCCACACTAAAACTAGAAACAAGCTGACTTTACTAATCATTTAAAAGAATATTTTGATATACAAATAAATAAAATAGTTGCAGACCAATTAATGGACTACCTTGAACAATACTCAATACAATACCAGTAGCAACACACATTCCAAAAAGGTCATGGTACCACAACAGCACTATTGGAATTCACTGGCTACATACATCAATCTCTCGACAAAGGCAGTTTAGTGGGAGCAGCCTTCATAGACCTTACAAAGGCCTATGACACTGTTCACCACACTCATCTTCTTCAGCAACTAGCCTCCATAGGTCTCACCTCTGACACGTTAAAATGGTTCAGAAGTTACCAGGATGATCGATCCCAACAGGTGAAAATTGCAAATGTTACCTCAGTCAAACTGCCCGTCCACTCAGGTGTACTGCAGGACTCTATTTTAGGGCCTTTACTTTTCAGGATCTTCCTGAAAAACCTTTTTTAAAACCAGGAGAGACACACTAAGCTGAAAATGTTTTCACAGGTGTGACCTGGGAGCACAAGGAAGTTAAGTGACTTGCTCAGGATCACACAGTATGCACCTAGGAGGCTGTGGGATTCAAACTCAGGTCTCCAGATCTGTAGCTCAGAGCCTTTACCCACTGCGCTATACTGCCTCCAACCGACCACAGGCCTGCCACCAACAGATGCTACTGTATGCAGATGATGCTATCATCTTTACTAGTAACCCTGACCCATAGCAACTGGAACGTCAACTACAGCACAGTTTTGTAGAAGCTGAGGACTGGTTCAAAGCTCACAAATTGATCCTGAACTACAAAAAAACTAAAGTTATGCTGTTCAGTGGCACCTATAACAAGCACAAATCTCAACCACTTACAATCTGAAACTGCATTCGAGTACCTCTGGAATAAATCCTACACTATAAGTATCTGGGAGTAACCCTGGACAGCTCACTTTCTTATGCTGAGTACATCGACAATGTTGCCAGGGCTGTCAACATCAAGATTGGCCTGCTCTACAGACATAAACACTGCTTGACACCCGAAGCCCTCAAAACTGCAGTTATCAGCTCTGTCTTACCTACTGTCAACTATGGCTTGGTTATCTATGGTGCTGCTACTATTTCTGCACTCCGTAGAATATCCAATGCACTAAATAAGGGGTGCAGACTCTTCACTGGTGCTGCATGCCTTACTCACACATGCGACCTATACGCCCAATCTGGGTGGCTTCAACTAAGTGGAAGGATACAGTACCAAACATACCTATTAGCTAAAAAAAAAAGCACTTCTCGGCCCTTTGCCCCTTGGAACTGTGATCCTCCTTAGCCCTCACTCCAGCTCCCAGCACACTCGAAGCTCAGCCCATCAATCTCTGAGGATTCCTAGGTATGGGACATCTCAAGGGCAGTGGTCTTTTGCTTACGGAGCCCCACTTGGGTTCAATGCACTTCCCAATGAAATCCTATCCATACCAAGATTATGTCCTTTCAAGCATAGGCTCTGTCAGCATCGTACGACAAATAGTTCCTGTGACTGCTTCACCTAATGATACTACCACCTGTGTGCACTCCAGTTCCCTCTTTTCCACCTCAAAGCTTTACTTTTCCAACCCTTGCTATATCCTCCTACCTTCCCCCAACTCTCCCACCCCCACCACTTCCCCTCGTACCTACTACCCGCACCCGCCACTCTTTCAATTCCTACTGACAAGGCATTCTGGCTGCTTACCTCTTCTTCTGTCTTACTACCCCCGCTCCTTTCTTCTCCACTACTAAAGTTATTAATTCTAGATAATTAAAGTATGTACTTTACTGTTTTTTAAACCTAGTCTTTGTATTGCCGTCTCTGTATGTTTGTTCACCCCTCCCCACTGATGTGGAACCTTTGTAAATGAGTGCCTTGCGCTCAAAGGTATTGTAATCTGAGATTGAATAAATAAATGAAAATAAATAAATAAAGAACCAACATAAAGGGGTCTCACACATACAAACAAATGCATGTGCACACATGCCGTAAAAAGTAGTGAAGTGCACATTAGGGTAATAACAGGGTGCAGTCTATGAGAGCACATACATCCAGCCCCCTAGAGGGGAATACTTTGGGGAATGGGATTCCTGGGGCCATATTTTTGCAGCCCTCTAAATGGAAATCACTTTCTCTACTGGAGCTCTCCCACGCACCTCTCCTTGAGAGACTTCCACCATTCTCCTGGATCAGAAATGCCCAGGCACCAGCCAAACTACCCTGAACCTGTAGGAACCCACTTTACTGTGCCTGCAAGATTGTGCAAGTTTTATGAGGAGACAAGCCTACTAGTGACACAGAACCATTAGGATCAACCTGCACTTCAAGGCTAGCCCACATCCATGGGTGACCCCTGTAGAGAACTTTCCTTCCCAATCTCCTCCTGTCACTAAATCATCCTTGTACAGGCACTTCTATGTTGGTTTTGTTATGTAAATAACTTCTCAGGAGCTGGCCTGGTAGTGTAGAGGGCTGAGGCACCTAGCACCTTACCTCTCACCATGCTGGGAGTGAGTTTGGGTTGCCGGGGGTTGGCCGGAGGAGAGAGGATCGAGCATCTGAGAACAGCTCCACTCTCTTGGGAAGGAGCGGGTCATGGCTCCCTGGCATCAGTGACACCAAGTGGAGGTTTAGTGTACAATAGCTAGGGCCATGTAGAGATGGGCGTAGGCATCGGCAGACATCCGTGAGGCAGGTGCTGGAGCACTCACACCTCATGTTGGACGTCATTGCATGTCCGTGCCTCCACAGGACAACCACAGAAACAGAGGAAAAACATAGACATCTGGAGGAAAGCCATTGCTTCACTGTCAACACTCCCACCAGCGGACTCTGCCTCCCTGGATTCCATTCTCCATCATGCCGCACATCACCTGCCAGGTAAACTAGATTCATGTGTTGGAGTGCTGAGGAGAGAGCCCACCCCAGGGGGCAAGGACAGGGGGGTTCCTGTGGTAGAGATCACAGGCTGGGGGGTGTTTCAGATTGGGAGGGACCAGACAGGGAATTGACTGATAGGACTGTAGTACGTCGGTGACTGGAGCAAAAAGAGTTGGGGGGGAATAACCTTCTCAGGATGCTCTTGTATGACCCTATATGATGTTTAATGTTGGGGATCTTTTGCAGTAATACCATGGCACTGCGAAGAAAAAGTGATCAGTTCAATGCGTTCACAATGTTTTATTCCACCAGAATATCAAGTTGATATTTTGTGGCTTACATAACGCCACTTAACGTGGTAGATCCTTATTTTGAATGTTCTTTCTTTTTTATTTTATACGTGCTTAATCTTGTTACCAAATATGTATGGTAACATGAGCTTACACTGCCTCTTACCCATTTTCAGTTTGTTATTATCAGCTTTATAAGCATGTTCCTCAGATAACCTCAGTCAGGCCATCCTCCTCACTCCCTAAGAATGTAGAGGACAGCATGCTTGAGGTTATCTGAGGAAAGCATTATACAAAGTTATTAATAACAGATTGAAAAATAAGTGAAAAGCAAAAGTAATCACATTTTACAAAAAAAAAAAAATGTTTTGGTAACAAGATTATGCACCTATAAAAAAAGAATGATGTCAAAATAAACTTCCACGTTCCTCCCAAAGCACCTGAGCCAGGGCTGGACTTGCCCATCAAGGCATTTTGAAGATGGCCTTCTAGAAGTCGAGCACTAATGATCCTCAAGCAGTCCCACTGAGAGTGATTGCTTTAACTAAATTCTCCTCTTTCTTTATTCTCTTCTCTCTCTCACAGGCCACAAGCTAAGGACCTGCCTTACATGGCCAACCTTCCTGCTGGCCTCATCTCCCCTACTCATCTGCCCCTTCCCCCCGCAAGCCCTCAACTTATATGGGGAGGACCAGATTACACAGTGAGGGAAAGACTTAACACCCTTCAATTTAAAAGAGCCTGGAGACTATTCCCAGTAACCCACCCTTATCCTCTGGCAGGTTACAAGGTTCTTTGTAGCAACTCAAACTCTAACTCAGTGTTGCTGTTCACCTTGACTTGGTTTTAAGCACTTGAGGTGCACCTACATTGATTTCTAGTCTGGCTACTTCCCTTGGTCTGGGTTGAGTGAGAGATATTAAGGGCCCTGTTCTCAGCTGTAATGTCTGGTGCTAAGTAGTCTCTGAGACAACTTAATAACATTCACAGCATTGCACCCTTATTGAGCTGTGCTATTCACTGGAGCCATAATCTCACAATCCTTTCCTGTACAGTCACAAAGCAGTCTGCAACTTTGTGGGAAAGTGGTGGTTGAGCTTCCTAAGACATCCTCTAGCTGTTGAATGTCTACAGGCAGGTGGTAAGGAGGGTCTAAAGCTTCGTTCACACGACGAGAAGTTTTGGTCGCCACTGCCCTGATTGCTGCAGCAGTCTCTATTGAAATGCTGTGAAGCAGCATTCACACTACATACCTTCTGAGTGCTGTGGATGCTCGGGGTGACGTTCTACTGTTTTGTGGAGAGTTCCAGTGGGGGGGGGGGTTGATGATGCTGCTGGGGTAGAAGGCTCAAGCATGTGTTTTCCCACCCAAGTTAAGCTAAAGGTAGTTTTTGGTAGTAGAAACACAGCTGAACTCAGGGAAGTGGTTCTCTTTGTAGACTAAGGCTATAAATTGTAGAAAACGTGGTCTCAAGAGTCGAGCCGTGACACTAAGCATGCACATACACATATGCATACGTGTATGCCCAGTGTCACGGCTCCACTCTGAGACCATGTTTTCCACAATTTATAGCCCTTGGTCTGCAAAGAGAACCAATTCCCCGAGTTCAGCTGTTTTTCTACTGCCAAAAACTACCTTTAGCTGAACTCGAGTGGGAAAGCACAAGTGACTGCAGCCCAAAGAAACACAGGTGCAGGCTGGGAAAAGCCAGTCACGATGTTGTGGGTGCTTCCAGCCTGTTCAGACAGCCAAGAAAATGGTGCAGAACGCCCACACAACCACCATGATCCCAAGAAAAGAGGGATCATGGTGGCAACGAAACGCAAACTGCAAATGGCAAAACTGTGGCATTTAGACATGTGCAGGAGCAACAATCTTGCTGCTGTGCATCACCAGCAATGCCACAGAGCTGGCTGTTTGAACAGGGCTATGGTGCTTTGACAGAAACCACATGGGAGAGAGGGGATGGGGTTTAGGTGGCATGCAATGGTAAAGCCACAGTTAAAGAGAACTGTGGTTTGGAAAGGGAATGCCCCACTGGATGTCAGAAAGTGTGATCAGTCTAGAGAGCTGTTGAGGGTCCATTGGATGGCCAGATCAAGGACCATCAGGCTGAGAGGTGATGGAGACAAATGACCTAGAGGAGGCCCTAAGGGATGAGAGAGGAGCAGTAGTGGGAGACCTCTGGGTAGCACTGACCTCACATATGGAGTCACAGAATAGCATAGCGCCCTGCGATTGGTGGTATGTCCCACTATGACTCTCTGTGAGTTGCAATCCAGTATGCTATGACATGTCTGCACCCACTAGCATTTGGTGATCTCATTTACATGGCCACTAAGTGGCAGGGAGGACTCTCCCCATGATTAATATGAACATTTGCATTAAGCGCAAAAGGGTGTATATAATGCAGAAAAGTGGCAGTACATCAGGATGGCAGTTAACCTCCTGTTTCTAGTCTCCACTCTTTTCAACTGAGAATAGTGCCCCAGGGGTTTTCTTATGGGAGGATACATTTCTGGACCTCCCCTTGGCTGCTGGAAGTTTAGATTGCTATTGGACTACTTGTATAACTGTATTATTTCGTTAAACTTACAGTTTACATACACATAAAAAAGATGCATACTTTAAATTTCAAGCTGCAAAAAGGTTGACACGTGGGCAAGGTACAGCACCCTTAACAGTCACACACTGTTCTCTAAATGGGGACAATAAAAGTAAGATTTGAAACAAAGTCCATAAAAAGTGCAATGCAGAATATATCATTTCTACCATCCACCCACCAGCATTAATCTTTCCCTTTCATCAAGGCCTAGCTCCGTATAGCAACTAGTTCTAGTGGAGCACTGCTCACCCCCACCTGCAAACCACCGTTGTAATTCTCAGCCCCTGGGGACCATGGAGTTATAAATATTAATGTCTTGGTATTCAGGGAATGCAGCCTCTTTTAACAGTTAGTGACAGTGGTATAGACAAGCCTTTTTACCATTTATGTGTTCCATTCCAGTTTTATATATTATTGATCACAGTAGGAAGTTGCCCCCTCAGAGCCTTAATCGCATTCCATCTGATTAACTAAGACTTTTTTTTTTTAATAAGTGAGACCTTTTTTTCAAATATTCTGCACGTGTGCATTCCTTATTGTGGGCTCACACTTCTTACTGTGCAAAATCTCAGAAGAGGTTTCTTATTAATGAAAATGGATTCCAATAACCAGAATGCCTTAAAAGCCTCTTTATACAAAGTAAGAGAGTAGTGAATACAAAAGGGATTGGCAACCCTGGAGTTCGAAGTTCTCTGTTTATACAAAGACCAGACAGAAAAGGAAAGATAAGGACAAAGCTAACAGTAATACCCTGCCACCCTGCTCACAAAGGATTCCACTCTACTAGCACCTGCTAGTTCAGCGGATATCCTCCTTTCATGATGGTTTTGCGATGTGGACAGTTGTCCACTGGAATCGGAGCTGAGCTGGAGCCAACACGGACCCCAAGCTTGAATCAAAACATCCTTAAAACTCTACCTTATCAAACATCTTGGTCTAGAAAAGAACAGTTTGGACTCAGCCATCATTAAATGGGGTCCCAATTAAAATGTTCATACTTAAAATCTGAATGAATAACACAGAAATCTCCTCCCTCCCAGTTTGTCTCTTCCTAGAACTGCAAATAAATTCCATAGCACACTGAGTTATCTTATAGGAATTAAACTTTGAATCCATGCCAGTAGGACTTTGTGATGCTACAAACTAGGAAATATGTAGTTTCAGAGTGTATTCAATACTGACTAACCGAATTGCTAAATAAAATCTTGTTAGCACTGCATGAGGTAGATGCCTTTAGAGTTTAGAAGATATTCTACATAATGATTAATCTTCAAATCACTTCAAAAACACAAACCTTTCTTCATATTGGAAGAATATGCACGTGGGAATATATTTATCTAACAACATATGCAATCAATGCATGCTGCAGCAAGCAATAAACATTTATTTGGGAGCATTGGGGATGTATAGTGAACCCCCACGATTCCCCACAGTGTCTGCAAACAATTATCTGCATTTTTGGATAACATTTTCCACAGATTTCCAGTGACCCTGCCCATGAGTTAAAGGTAGCTTAGTTTCTTGCACTGTTCCTGGATTCTAAAGTTGCTTCTGACTCTTGAAGTCTTAGACCATCACCATCTCTCCAGATGAAAAAATGCATGCAATTTTTGCAGTTGTACATGGTGTTTGTGCATATAGTGCAAGTCTGGGTTTAAGAGAGACCTTTAAAACCATGGGTGTCATTTTAAAAACTATTCTGTTGGTGCCCACTTCTTAAATATAGGTGGGGGTTTCCAGTGTGTAAAAAGAATATTCACCAGCCTATGGGCTGTGGGTGTTGTGTTGGTTCCTTCTTGTTCTCAGATCCTTGCCTTGGAGTTTCTAATGGAGTCATATCCATCTTGGAATATTAGGGCATGCATGTCTTTCTGTTGCTTGATCCTGTTTTGTGTCACCTCTGCCACAGTGCCCCATAGGAAATTATTTTGTCAGTTAAATTGTAGTTTCTGCAGCCACTTCCTGCTGAGCAATGCTGGTATCTATCCTTGTACCTCGACAAGAGGCAGGGGACACTCTTCACCCTCGTGAGTCACTGGGATTTGTATCCCCCAACATAAGAATCTGATCACCCGCACCGGTGTTGAATTTAAGTGGATCGGGGATAGTCACAGTGTCTACTGGCTGCGACAAGGTGTATAGATGTGTTTGGGGGATAGTCACAGTGTCTACTGGCTGAGACAACGTGTATAGATGTGTTTGGGGGATAGTCACAGTGTCTACTGGCTGAGACAACGTGTATAGATGTGTTTGGAGGTATCAGAGATACTGATGCTGAGCTATTGAGCTGCATGCACATGGGCTGACCACTAATCTCAAACTCAGGCAGTTGCTGTCTCCATGTACACCATGAGGAGGCCCAAAGAATCACCTCCCTCTGGTGTCTCTGGCAGAGTGTTCATGACATACTGTGCCCATGCTGTATGCAGTGTGCTTCTGCAGACCCATACCAGATGTCCCACTTTGCCACAGTTGTGGCATTTTTCTTGGATGAATCACCATGTGTCTTGCCGGTGGTCTCCTCCACAATGGTAGCAAGCTTGCTAAACCTTGGCTTGTGGTGGTGGATTCTGAGGAGCTTGGTAAGAAGGACATGATGTTGCATGGCCTCCCCTTCTTTGAGGTTGACCCTTATGAAGTTGGGCTCTGGTGACTCTGTGGATGGCCCTCCTGGGTGGGCCTGGGTGGCCTTTGAGCTCCCTGGTGTCTTTGTGGGCCAGGTCAAGTACTAAGGTAATGTCACATGTAGACTTGAAAGTGAGGTCTGAATCCGTAAGAAGGCACTTCATGTTGTGGTCCCAGCAAAGACCACAGATGAACTGGTCCCTTAAAAAGTCATCAAAGACTTGTCCATATTCACACAAGGTTGTGCAATTTTCCAGGGCAATTATTAAATTCACAGTTGACTCTCCCTCTCTTTGGAGGCAGTAATGGAATCAGTAGCACTCCACTATCACAGTAGGTTTTGGCTTGTAGTGCAGTAAGAGTGTGTCCTCACGTTAGTCATATAGTTGTGCCCACTGTACAGAAGAGTGACACTAAACTCCTAGGCATAACAAACACGGGTGCTGGTAGGAACAGGTCCCATCATTCACTGTCCTGTTCTAGAATTTTGTTTGCTGAAAGCTAGTACACTACTCAGATCATTCAGTGTGCTTGTCAACGTGTTTGTTAGATTCTTGAAATTATGATACTGATCCCCGGAATGCCATTTTGTTGAGCAATGCTGTAAACTGTGGTTGCTGGGGGTATACTATCCTGCTTCACACCGCTGGTGCTGGAAATGTTTTTTTTTTCCTTGTACTGTTGTGCTGTTCTCAGCTTCCTTTGGAAGACTGCAGTATCTCTTCAGAAGCCACTTTTACATTTCACTGACCTGGAGCATTGCCAATTTGAATCGGCTTGCTCCACTCACCCCGCCGCCCTCTTCCTTTACAAGCTGTGGCTGTGCAGTGTTCCTGATGGCCTTCAGGTGTTTTGGGGGCATTTCCAGTGGAGGTGGTTCATGAATAGGACTGCACCAGTGTAGGCGAAGCAACGTTTTTACACGCTTGCAAAAAAATGCCTACATTGGTGCACGCCACTCTGCATTCCAAACAAACCAGGGAATGTGTTTTACCTTAACGGAGTGACTTGCAATGCTCCAGCAGCTCTTTACACTGCTGGATCTGCACCAGTGCAGATCCAGTAGTGTGAAAGCCCCTAGAATCCATTCGCAGCCAGAGATAAAGGCCTGGAGCAAAGATTGCTGCTTAACCAACCATGGCAGCCAGCCCAGTGGTGCTGAGGTTTGAGGCACTGGATGCCACACCTCACGCCACACCCATGACCTGGGTTCGGGAATGAGCTAGGGCCATCAGGGGTCAGCAGGGGAGGGAGAGGATTGAGCACCCAGAGGGCTGCTCTCCTCTCCTCTCCTGGGGTGGGTGCCTGGGGATGCCCGATGCAGTTGTGGGCTCTAGTGGAGACTGGGGGTGCAGCACAGACGTTGGGCTGGAACTAATGGGGGCAGGACGACGGCAGGCTCCAGTGACAGCATTGTCATGCAGGACACCATTGCATGCTACATCCTGCGGGGGAAACCACACCAGAAATAACCCAACCGGCTCAGTAGATGATGGTGGGGACCAGTGGTTGGGTCCCCATGTACAATGCCGGGCAATCCGGTGGCACCTCTGGTTGCTCTCCTCCCTCTGGTTGCTCCACTAGATTTCCAGATAGAGCACCAGAGGAGTTGGCAGTACCACCCTGAGGGACTCAGAGTCGGGGGGGTCATGCGATCAAAGGAGTATGGAGGGTGCACCCCGGTTCCAGGGAGCGAGTTCAGGAGCTTCAGGCAGGAAGCAGAGACCCCACCGAGAGCCCCTTCCAGAGAGAGTACAAGTCAGGTGGGAGATAAACAAATGATACAAAAAATAAAAGTGACAATTTGTTGCATTGTTTTCTTCTTTAGTCAGTGAGGAAGGGTTGGGCAGCAGTACCTTTATATTGTTTCCAATTCCATCTGCTATGGCCTGAAAACTACAGAACTTTTCTGTTGTGAGGCAAAACTGACTTGTAAGCTGCTCGCTCTTTCTTTCTTTCTTTCTTTCTTTCTTTCTTTCTTTCTTTCTTTCTTTCTTTCTTCTTTCTTTCTTTCCATTTTGTTTTCTCCCCAGCAATTCCAGCAGGCCACAAGGAGAGTTGGTAGAAAATGCAGCCAGTCGGGGTGTGTCCCTATCTAGAGAAGGTCCAATGAACTCATTGTAATTTCTGTCTTTATTCTTTAATAAAAGAAACTGAATAGGGCTCACTGGCTGATTGACCTCATCGCCACTGTAGTATTCTTGTGATGAAGAATAGACTGACACAGACACGGAGATGTTAGAAGGCTGTCACCTTTACTGAGACTGAGAGGACAAAGGACACTACACAGGGACATAAGGTTAAAGGGTTTCAAACAAAGTATGACAGGAAACAACAAGAACTACACATTTACCACTACACGACTACAAGAAAGATGACTGCAGAGGTACTTCTTTAAGGTTGGTACCACATCTACTACAGAGGATTTTGTTTTAAGGATCAGATTGTTAATTAAATGACAGACCCGTCCCTGCAAATTAGGTTGTACCCAGATAGCTTGTAAAGGAAGACAACCATTTTTGTACTGGTAAAGGAAAGAGCAATATTGCCAGTGGTGTTGTGAATAGCAGACCTTGTGCGTGTGGGCTGTTGGCCCAATCCTCAGAATGTCTGGGATACAAGAGAATCATGCATATCTGAGCTGTGCAGCTCTGCCCCTTCCTAGACTCAACAGTACTTGACTGAATTCACAGCTTCTGGCTTCCCCAGTACAAGCATGCAGTGGTCTGTGCAGGGACTGGTTTGGTCTTAATGGACCTGGGTCAGAAATCAGGCATCCATTCAGATTCTTGCATCAGTAGCAGAGAGGATCCTGTTTTTCGGAGGGGTGGGGGTTATGGTACATAGCAGTCCTCAGCTGTCCTACTGTACAAGGGTTGCTGTATCCCCTGTATGGTGCAGAAATAGTTTTGTTTTTTTTTAAATGCCAGCCAGTTCTTTCTAGCCCTCCATGCTGGTATAGAGGGCTGGGGCAAGTGTCCATAGAGAGTCAGTTTTGGCATCAAGGTCTCCAGAGTGGCTGTCCAGGAATGCATGACCATGCAGACACTTCTGTGGGGCCCTCCTGGCATGGTGGCCATGCTTTTGGTCAGCCATCTGTATTGTAGAAAATATGCTGAGGGTCAGGCTGATCATTAACCTGTCCCCTAGCCCATCACTGACCTGACCATCTATCTAGAGGCACTGATTGGACTGCTCTCAACAAGTGGAGGGGGTCCTTAAACTAGTCTGAGATACACTCAGAAGGCTGTGTGGGCACATAAAGGCATCCATGCTACTGGGGACTCCCTAGTCACCCACTGGGCATCAATACACTTCTGCAGATCTGGCCCTATGTCATTGACTTCTTTGATGGAATCAGCAATATGAACATACGAACATATGAAATTTGCCAGCAGATAAAGACCTAGAGGTCTATCAAGTCTGCTCAAAGGAGCAGCTAGCACCCCTTATTCTGAAGCTGCCTCTCACTTCCACCCTTCCCCTCCATTGACCCTCCCCCTTGCTCTGTACCAGCCCCTTTTGAAGCAGTCCACTGTTCTACTGGATAACACTTCTGCCTGTAATGCATTCCACCCGACTATCACCCTCTCTGTAAAAAACTGTCTCCTCATCTCCCTCCTGAACCTTCCTCCCTCCAGTCTCATATCATGGCCCCAGGTCCCCCCCCCCTTACTTTGAACAGCCCCTCTCTACCTGCCTTGTTTATTCCTTTTATGTACTAAAAGGTTTCAGTCATGTACCCCATGTCCCTCCTCTCCTCCAGTGACTAGATGTTCAACTCCCTCAGCCTCCTTTTGTATTATAAGTCCCCCAGCCTCTTGATCATCTTTGTCACCCTGCACTGCACCCCCTACAGTAACTTAATGTCCTCTTCAGATGTGGGCGCCAGTACTGCACACAGTACTCCAGCTGCGGTCTAACTAATCATCTATGCAGTGGTAGAATCACCTCCTCCCTCCTCAAGGATATACTCCTTGCAATGCAACCAGGCATTTTGTTGGCCTTTGCAGTTATCTTCCTACATTGTGCGAAGTTGTTCATTGACCCTGTAATGAGCACCCTCAGATCCTTCTCCTCCTCTGTCTGGGCTAGCTGCACTTCCCTCAGCTGGTAACTCCTCCTTGGGTTCTTCACCCCAAAATGCAGCACCTTGCACCTTTTGGCATTAAACCCCAGTTGCCAGGTGTCTGACCAGGTTTCTAGCTTTGCCAGATCATCCTGCAACCCCTGCCATCCCCCTAGGTCATCCACCACTGCTCCTACTTTGGTATCATCAGCAAACAGACTGATCTTGCTCTTGATGTCCCATGATATGTCTGCAAGGATTATCCCAAACAACACTGGTCCCAACACCGAGCCCTGTGGAACACCACTCGTCACTACCCTTGGGGATGAGAGCTCCCCACCCACCACCACCCTCTGTTGCCTTCCCTGAAGCCAGTTCCCTACCCATCTCACCAGCTTTGCACCTGCCCCTGTGCCTTCTAACTTACTTCCCAGCCTCCCATGTGGCACTGAGTTAAATGCCTTACTGAAGTCCAGAAACAGGACATCCACTGCATGGCCCCTGTCCAATTTCCTAGTTACCCAGTCATAGAACTCCCCCAGGTTGGTTTGGCAGGATCTACCATGTATGAAGCCATGCTGTCTGCTGTCCTGTAGTCCTTTGGCCTCCAGAAGGGCCACCAGCCTCTCCTTCAGTATAGTCTCCATCAGCTTACCGATGATGGATGTGAGGCTTACCAGTCTGTAGTTCCCCAGTTCATCCTTGGGGCCACTCTTGTGGAGGGGCACCACATGAGCCATTCTCCAATCCTGAGGTACACACCCTGAATGTAGTGAGGCATTAAATAGGTCTGCCAAAGGTCCCACAAGGACCTCTGCCAGCTCCTTCAGTACCCTGGGGTGGATGTTATCTGGGCCTGGCACCTTGCCCACCCTCAGTGCCTTCAAACCCTCCAGAACTCTGCCCTCCATGATTTTCCCATCTAACACCCCCTCCCTCCCTGTTTCTGCTGTTCCTCTCCCCTTGGGTATCACCCCCCTTCTCCTTAGTAAATATTGAGCAGAAGTAATCATTTAGTTCTTCTGCCTTATAGCACCCTGCTTCCCCCCAATCCCCCTCCTTCCTAATCCTTACTATGTGGTCCTTACAGTTCCTTGTCTCCCTGATGTACCTAAAGAATTCCCTCTCCCCCTTCTTAATGCCTTGTGCCAGCCTGAGCTCTGTAGATGCCTTGGCTGTTCTTACTGCCTTTGTCACCTCCTTCGATTCCTTCAGGTACTCCTCCCTGTCCTCCCACTCCCTGTTTTCTTGTACCCCTAAAGGCAGTTCTTTTCCTCCTTACCTTTTCCATGACTTCCTTGCTCACCCAGCTCAGTTTCTTAACCCTAGTCTTCTTGCCCTGAGCCTTGTTGCTGGTTCTGGTTGCCTCCACTATCCCCAGCTTTATAGATAGATAGATAGATAGATAGATTATATAGCACCCATCTCCATAGACTATGGGTGCTGCACAATGTAAGCATAATAATCATACAGAAACATTTTAAAAATACAGTAATGTCAAAATTAAAACAACAAAATACAACTGGGAGCATAGACTTATCTTTCCATAATACAGTGCAATCTACTTTAAAACATCCTCAGTTAAAAGTTTGATGGAATAAATATGTTTTGAGGCCCTTCTTCAAGGCTTCTACTGAGGAGCCTCCTTTAGATAATCAGGTAGGAGTTCACAGTGTAGGCACAGCTGGCAAGGCTCCTGTCTCCTGGGTCCCACAGCCTAACCCTGGGAACTCCAGAAGGCCATCCCTGGCAGAGCAGGAGGCCTGTGCCAGATGGTAAGGCACAAGGAGCAATTGCAGATAGACTGGGACCCCTCTCGTGCAGGGTCTTATAGGTCAATAGCCCTATCTTGAAGGCGTCTCTCCACCAGACCAGTTGCCAGTGCAGTTGGCGGAGCACGGGTGATATGTTCACATCTCTTCACCCCATCAGTAATCTGGCTGCCATGTTCTGCACCAGCTGCAGTATCACGGAGGTTGCCTCCAGATGACTCTAGGTACAGGGCATTGCAGTAGTCTAACCTGGAAGTGATGAAAGTGTGCATCAGTGTGGGCGGGATCATGGCTCAAGTTCGGGTAATATTCCTGAGATGATAAAACCCACTTCTCACCACAACCAACACCTGTGCATCATGTGTCAGACCGTCATCCAGGATTACTCCCAAATTCTTCACCTGCCTAGAGGGGTCTAGAGGCACACACCCCCAGCACAAGGTCAGGAGGTAATACCACACACCCCCTCCACCCTGACAACTCAGCTCCAACACCAGTACCTCAGTCTTGTCTGGGCTGAGCCTAAGCCAATTGTGAGTCATCCACATCTGGATTTCCTCAAGGCAACTATTAAATACTGAGCCTGACACCTGGCTATTGGGTGCACAGGACAGGTACAGCTGGGTATCATCTGCATAGCAGCATACACCATGAACAACAGAGGTGACACCTCTGGTTAGTTCCCATACTAGGTTGAATTCTGGCCAGGTACCCTTTTACCACTTCCCCCATCCTCCCAAAGTCAGCCGTCCTGAAGTCCAGCACCCTTGTGCCAGATTCCACTCCTTCCTTGCCCATATCCAATGTGAGCCATACTGAGTGGCAGTCACTCCCTGACAGCGGTTCTTCCACCATAATTTCCCCTCACAAACTCCCCATTTGCCAGCACAGGGTCAAGGGTATTCCCTAACCTGGTTGGTTCACTGACCATTTGCATCATGAAACTGTCCTGGAAGGCATCCAGCAGTACTTGCTTCCTTTTATTCCTGGTTGTTGGGGTACTCCAGTCAACTCCTGGCATGTTGCAGTCCCCCACAATCACCACACTACCCTTCTTGCAGGTCCCCCTGATCTGTCCCGCTAGTTCCCTGTCTAACTCCATCTGAGAGGGCGGCCTGTATACCACTCACATTCTGAGAGTCCTATTTTTGGAATCCTGGATTTGTATCCAAAGTGACTCCGTACTACCCTCCTCCCCTTCCTCCCTTACACACTTCAGTCCTTCCTTCACATATAGTGCCACCCCCCTCCTTTCTCAATCACCCTATCCCTACAAAATAAACTGTACCCTGGTACAGGTAGGTCCAAGTCATTGTATTGGGTGCCTCATGTTTCTGTGATGGCTTCAATGTCCATCTCTCCCTCTGCCATGAGCACCTGTAACTCTGCAGTTTTTCTCCCAAGGCTCTTAGCATTAAGAGTGACCACCTTTCACCCCTTCTCCCCCATCCTGCCCTCCTTTACTAGCATCATCAGTAGTACTTGCCATTTGTCCTTTGTCACTGTTATGGGGGTTAAGCTCATATGGCTTCCCAACATGTGATCTCTGCATGTCTGTTGCCCACTTGCCACCTCCCGCTCCTAGTTTAAATTCCCAGATTCCTCTATGTACTCCTTCATCCTATGTTTCAACACTTTCTTTTCCTCTTCACTCAAGTGTAGTCTGTCCTTGGCATACAGACTACTGTCCTGCCAGGTCCTTCCACCCCCCCACCAGTCCATACCCTTTAGCATGACACCGGTTCTTAGCCATCCTTTAAATTCCTCTATTCTCAGTTTTCTTGCTGTGCTTGCCTTGGGCACTGGAAGTATCTCTGAAAAAGTTACTGATCTTCCTGCCCCCTCACATAATTGTCTTAGTTCCTCAAACCTCTGGACTATATCTACCGTCGTTCGTCCTGAGATGTATAATTAAATGAGGCTTGTCCTTACCCCTTCTAGCATATTTCAGAAGAGATTGTCCCACCCGTTCCACTGTCATTCCTGGCATGGCCTCCATCCAAATGCAACTATGCCTCTTCCCTTTGCTACCCCAGCTGACTCCTCTTAGTATTTTGTCCCCCCAGCACTAAGATGCCACCCCTCTTACTCCTTGCTTGCTTCCATTTCTCTCCATCTCTCATTCACGGCTTCTCTTCCTCCTCCTGCCCAGTATTTCCCCCTTCTGCCCCTGTTGTAATTCCCCCAGCCAAACTTCCCCCACTCCATTTTGGTCCAGGCATTTGTCAGCTACTCCTCCAATTTCATCACCTCCCTCCGCCTTCTTTCCCTCTAGCACTGCAAAACAATTTTCTGAAGACCCTTCACCAATGCCCGCTTCCTCTCTCCTCATAGTAACCTGTTCCCTCATTTCCACTCCATGACTGTTGCCATTTCCCCTCCTCCCCTCACAAGTCCCTATCTCCTCCTTCTGTTTGCCTTTTGTCTCCTTACCTGGTTTCCCCGGAGACTGTTCTTCCTGGCCTGGGCCCCTTTGTCTCTGCTTCCCTTCTTCTGACCCTCTCCTCACCACTGCTGGCTCAAATTGCCCTCCCTCGCCTCCCCTCCTCCCTCCCACCAGTATTGGGCTATAACCACCTCCAGTCTGCCTTGCCTGTCTTAGTTCCTCCTGCAGACCCTCAATCTCCTTTCTAAGTTTCTCTATGTGGTTGCACATTAAACATCCACCCACCCTCCAGACAATTTTTAGAAAGATTCGTGCACTTCAGTTGTTGCGGCCTGCCACCCTACCCATTGCTCTCATCGCCCAACAGTGACCCCCCACCCTTCCAGATGCAGGATACCAAACACTCCCCCAAGTCTCCCCTCTCCCCCCTCTACCAGTGCAAAACATTATTTTCCTTTTCTTAATTTCCCTTACCCCTTTGTCATACACTTCTAGACAGACTGAGCAACTGCTTTTTACATTCATATCGCTCCTGTCCACACCCAAAAAGAGACTTTAAGCAACTATCGCACAGTCTTCTTCAAACTCCTACCCCTCCTTTCCTCAATGCAAATACCAATGCAAACAAGTAACAATGAAAGCACAAACACCTTGTTTTGCAGTTACTTCCCGTCTACTGAGAGAGCAGTCACCTCTTCACTCGCTGCTGTTCCTTTCCTGGATGTTTGCTTCTGCTATGACAGGTGCTTGTCCTTTGCCCTTTTGGGGAAGTGATGTCAGAACCCCCAGTATAAAGGAAATCACGGATGGGGGGGGTGAGGGGCAAGGATGGTGGGACCAGCCTGTGCCTTTCAGAAACAATCAGGCAGCTAAGGCCCCTGGTCTGACCATTAGCACCCTTCCCCCACTATGCACTTAACTTTGAAGCTAGTGAAGCCAGCAAAAAGCAATCACAATTCCATTCAAAGCACAAAAAATAGGTTTGCTACCAAAAGAAACAGGTCTCCAATTCAAATGGCCTCACCAACAACACATCAAAATAGGCTTGAAATTAGAAGATATAGGTTTCTAATTTAAAGAAGCAGCTCTAATAAAATCACATCAAACTGGTTTGAAATCAGAAGAAAGCAGAATAAATAGGCCTCCAATGTAAAGGAATGACAGCCCCCACTCAAAGCACAGTGAAATAGATTTCAAAGTTTCAGCAACTCCAAAATAGTTCCCTGCTAGCCCCTTTTAAGAAGTAGGACAAACTCAGCCTGCTACGCAGTGAAACATCAAAACAAATGTGTCCACTTGTAACAACAAAATAGGTTTCAAAATTCCAACAGCCCCAAAACAGTACCCTGCTAGCCCCTTAGAAATAGTAAGAAAGAAAAGAAATAACCCTCTACCAAGTAAAATCCACAAGAACAATGTAAAAGCAGTAAGAAGAAGCTACTGTACTGGAATTGATCTGATCCCTTCCCCTTCTGGCTACTTCTGAGAAGCCAAAAGCAACTGACACCACAAACCTGATTCAGATCCACCTCTAGTTAGTTAGCTCAGTGAGGCCAGACCATTAGCACCCTTACCCCACTATGCACTAAACTTTGCATCTAGTGAAGCCAACAAAAAGCAATCCCAATTCCACTCAAAGCACAAAAAATAGGTTTGATACCAAAAGAAACAGGTCTCCAATTCAAACAGCCTCGCCAACAACACACCAAAAATAGGCTTGAAATTGGAATATATAGGTTTCCAATTCCAATTCAAAGAACAGCCCCAATAAAATGACACCAACTAGGTTTGAAATCAGCAGAAAGCAGAATAAATAGGCCTCCAATGTAAAGGAATGACAGCCACCAACTCAAAACACACCAACATAGATTTCAGAGTTTCAACAGCTCCAAAATAGTTCCCTGCTAGCCCTTTTAAGAAGTCCTATATATTCCATGAATGGCTAATTGTGAATGCATTTTAAGAATCAGATAAACCATAAAGTTGTTCACTCATTCAGATGCCAGCAAATATGCTTTCCTGTACCCTTATTAATTTGCTTCCCAACTGCGCTTGCTCTAGCTGTCTTTAAAGCAATTTTCAGATACAATTCAGCTTATATTTCATTGATTTACTATATTCATCACCCTTATTTTTTTTTGTTACAGAGGACCTTTACATGAAAATACGATCCTTCTCCACTAGAGCTTATTTCTCACGCTTCATCCTCCAATGAAATCACCAGTCTTCTCTTTGTGACATCACACTCTTTTGCTGTGGGAAGTATTATGATGTCACATACAGAGGGCTGTGGAATCATCGGAGGGTAAAGCAGCTGGACCAGGGGACAGTGACCCTATTTTCACACAGATTTCCTACATGAAAAAAGGAGGGATTTTCCTGACTATTGGGAAATCACTTTAAAAAATGTCAGCTTGTTGCCAACTATTGTCTATCTTGGCCCCGAGAACTAAATGTGTAGGAAGGAATGCTGAGTTTTCTGCAGATTCATTCATTACATATACAGATTGTGTGCTTAGGTGGGATAGATACACTGCTGAGCAATATATCATATGTTGTCAGCTAACTGAACACATTTGTTGCAAAAGAAAACCTTGTCCTTAATTTTACGAGCACATAATGCCAAAAGAGAAGCTCCTTATCCCAGTTTCCCAACATTTACTTATGTGACATACTCAAAGGATTCATTTTCAGAATTAAATGAAGGACTGGCAATAAAAGTAATGTAACTTCAATGTGAAGTGTGCTGTCATCATTATTAATATTATGAGGCAGTTTTTATTGGCAGAACAGCATATTAAATGTGATCTTTGTTTTAATACTTATTTATTTATTGATTTTTATATTATGGCTGACACTGAAGTTGTGCCATTCATATTTCTGGTTAGTTCCCAGTTGATGTGAGTGTGCCATTTTTCAGTGACATCCCATTTGTGCTTTGGCGCCATCTAATGTCTTACACTGGGTGCTGCACAGACTCTCATTGCTATCATTAAAGAAATTCCACTACTTCTCAGTGCAGTTTAACCCCTGCAAGGTATATAGTTTTTTAAACCAAGGATGGAAATGAGAAAGGAAAATGTGGGCGCACTGGGATTTGAACTCCGGACCTCTGGTATGCCGTTCCAGCGCTCTAACCATTAAGCTACAGGCCCACTGGTTACAGCGTCCGAAGAACTTCCTATTTCACAGTCACACATTCCTTTCTCTCTAGTGTTGCTTAATCTGCAACCAGAAACCAATTTAGAAATTCCACTACTTCTCAGTGCAGTTTAACCCCTGCAAGGTATATAGTTTTTTAAACCAAGGATGGAAATGAGAAAGGAAAATGTGGGCTCACCGGGATTTGAACTCCGTACCTCTGGTATGTTCGTTCCAGCGCTCTAACCATTATAAATTCTCCCTGTCCTCCCACTCCCTGTTTTCTTGTACCCCTAAAGGCAGTTCTTTTCCTCCTTACCTTTTCCATGACTTCCTTGCTCACCCAGCTCAGTTTCTTAACCCTAGCCTTCTTGCTCTGAGCCTTGTTGCTGGTTCTGGTTGCCTCCACTATCCCCAGCTTTATAGATAGATAGATAGATAGATAGATTATATAGCACCCATCTCCATAGACTATGGGTGCTGCACAATGTAAGCATACTAATCATACTGAAACATTTTAAAAATACAGTAATGTCAAAATTAAAACAACAAAATACAACTGGGAGCATAGACTTATCTTTCCATAATACAGTGCAATCCACTTTAAAACATCCTCAGTTAAAAGTTTGATGGAATAAATATGTTTTGAGGCCCTTCTTCAAGGCTTCTACTGAGGGGGGCCTCCTTTAGATAATCAGGTAGGGAGTTCACAGTGTAGGCACAGCTGATGCAAATGCTCTGTCTCCTGAGTCCCACAGCCTAACCCTGGGAACTCCAAGAAGGCCATCCCTGGCAGAACGGAGGGCCTGTGCCAGATGGTAAGGCACAAGGAGCAATTGCAGATAGACTGGACCCCTCTCGTGCAGGGTCTTATAGGTCAATAGCCCTATCTTGAAGACGGCTCTCCACCAGACCAGTTGCCAGTGCAGTTCGCGGAGCACCGGAGTGATATGTTCACATCTCTTCACCCCATCAGTAATCTCGCTGCCGTGTTCTGCACCAGCTGCAGTATCCGGAGGTTGCCTCCAGATGACTCTAGGTACAGGGCATTGCAGTAGTCTAACCTGGAAGTGATGAAAGTGTGCATCAGTGTGGGCGGGATCATGGCTCAAATTCGGGTAATATTCCTGAGATGATAAAACCCACTTCTCACCACAACCAACACCTGTGCATCATGTGTCAGACCATCATCCAGGATTACTCCCAAATTCTTCACCTGCCTAGAGGGGTCTAGAGGCACACACCCCCAGCACAAGGTCAGGAGGTAATACCACACACCCCCTCCACCCTGACAACTCAGCTCCAACACCAGTACCTCAGTCGGAGTCACTTTGAGCCAAAAAAAAGTGTTGAATATAGAACATAGAATGAGTTGCAAAAAAAAATAAAAGATTCTGATCCCTCCGGTTACTACCCAGTCATACTGGATCCAGCATATGAAGTGTGATGTCACTTATGACCTTACAGTGGTGTGTGGGGGACAGTAGTTTTGAACAGGTGGCTGTCTGGTTCGCATGATCATCAGCACGAAGCTGACAACAGCATGTAAAGTTAGTAAGATGAAAACATGTCCCACTATGGGACTGGCATGAGAAAAACATTAAATTAAGATGTAGTTTCCCTGGCAAAAACACAGATGCATACTCATTAGGACATCAGTGATATGGGTGGGCCAAGAGGTCATTTTCTGCCAAAACATTCTATGTTTCTATATCTAAGTAGAAATTTAGTAAGATTAAATGTAACCTGAATCAATACTGATTCATGTCAAAGTGAGAATTATTTTATCCAACCAGTCATTACTGCTGGAGACATTTGTTCATTTCCTGATTCCTTCTCCTAAGCCTGGACATCATGAGAGGTAGTCAGACCCTTGGAGTATGGTGATGCTTTTCTGGTGTTATTTTGAAATGTAGAAACAGAATTTGTCAGCAGAAAAGGACCACTTGGCCTACCCAGCCGGCTGAAATGGTCCCTGCTTAGTCTGACTTCACAGACCCTAAGTGGTCTTCATCGACCCTCCCTCCACCCTGCCCATTTCCTAATATTCCCCTATGCTTATTCAATGAATGCTTGAAGCCCCCCTACTGATTTTGGCTACACCAGTACTGCTGGCAATCTATTCCAGGCATCCACCACTCTTTCAGTAAAGCAGCACTCCCCCCCCAACCATGTTCACCACTGTTTGGTACTTATAGGTCTCTATCATGTCCCGTCTTGCTGTCCTGTCTTCCAGAGTGTGTATGTTGAGATCCCTCAATCTCTCCTCATAGGGCTTTTATATCAAAACCTGCACCATGTCAGTTGCCCTCCTTTGGCCTGTCTCCACCCTGTCTCTGTGCTTTCTGAGGTGCAGCATCCAGAAATGGACACACTCCTTCAGGTGTGGTCTCACTACTGAGCAGTATAGTGACATCACCACCTCCCTCCTCATGCTGGAGATATATCTCCCTATGCATCCTAGTATCCCACTGGCCCTAACAACTGTTTTGTCACACTGCCCTTCCACTCTGAGATCATTAGATATGATAAACCCAATGTCCCTTTCCTGATTAGTGACAGACAGTGCCTCTCCCCTGATTCTATAGTCAGTTCTTGGGTTCTTATGCCCTAGGTGCATGATTTTGCATTTTTTGCATTGAACTCCAACTGCCATGCGTTTGATTAGTTTTGCTCAGATAGTGCTTTTGTGGATTCTGCCACTATCTGTCAGATAGTGCTGGTATCCTGACTTGTATCCTACCAGATATCCTGCCAAAGACAGATGCAGGATCCAGGGTCGGGCAGTGATGGATCCTAGTTAGGATCCAGGTAGCCTGGTTAGGATCCATGGATCCGAGGGCAGATAGTTAGGATCCAGGTCCAGATAGTGATGGATCCTGGTTAGGATCCAGGTAACCTAGCTAATAGGATCCATGGTCAGATAGCACTACTATCCTACCACAGCAATTATCTGCCCAAATTGGAGGTGTCTATTGGTATCCTGATTTCTAGGATACTATCTGAGCAACACTACTTTTGACCACTACTCGAGTTTTCAAAGATCTCTATGCATTCTTTCCACCCCTTCCTTATTGTCCACCCTATTACAGATTTTGATATTATATGCAAAAATGCATACCTTCCCTTCCTGTTCCACTGCAATGTCACTTATGAAGACATTGAAGAGGACCAGTTCCAGTACCGAGCACTTTGGCACCCTGATGGTAACTCTCCCATTATTACAGTTAGTGCCATTAACCACCAACCTCTATCACCTATCTGTTAACCAGTTTTTAACCCCGTTCACCACTTTGAATCCAACCCCCAGGCTGCTCAACTACTTAATCAGTCTCTTCTGTGACTCAGTGTTAAAGACCTTGCTGAAGTCCAGATAAGCCATGTCTACTGACCTTCCCTGATCTATTTCCCCGGTGACCTAGCTGAAAAAAATCGATTAGATTCATCTGGCATGATACTCCCCCACACTGACAGACATGCACACACACAAATCCATGCTGCATGTGGTCTTGCAGCCCATTGGATTCAAGATACTCTACAACCCTTTCTTTAACAATATTTCCATTAATTTCCCCACAGCTTGAGATGAGACTCACCAGCCTACAGTAATGAGCTTCTTCCCTGCTGCCACCATTATGTAGAGGGACCACATCTGCTCTCTTCCTTCCCTCCAGAACCATACCTGATTCTAGTGATCTGTTGAATAAGACCGTCAGTGGGCCAGCCAGCACCTCCCTGAATTCTTTCAGTACCCTTGGGTGAATTCTGTACAGTCTAATGCCTTGTCCGTTTTAAGAGCTACAGGTCCCTTCTGTACTCTTTCCTCTGAAAAAGGACATGAGTCCACCTCTCCTCACCCTTTGATCACTGGTGGTCCATCCCCCCTCCCTCCAATGGGAAGACTGAGCAGAAGAATCTGTTCAGGATGTCTATTTTTTCTTGGTCCTCTTCTGTGCAGTCTCCCTCTGCCACCCTGCTTATCCTCACTAGCCATCCTCTTGCTTTCTTCTTCTCTCTTGTGTACCTGAAGATAGTCTTTCTCCACATTCAATACCCCTTTAGATAGCCATTCTTCTGTCTGCGCTTTGCTCTCCTCACCTCACTGTCTTACCTTCTTCCCTCTATTTCATCTGGTACACCTCCCTGTCTCCCTCCTGTTGCTTTTCTTCATACCTCCTGAATGCCACCCTTTTTTCCTTCACCACCATGGCCACTTCTCTAGAGTACCATAACAGTCTCTTTTTACTTTTGCTTTTACATACTTCCTTCACTCAAAGGCTGGTTGCATTATGTCCTACTTTATTTCTCCCCACTGTCTCTCTACCCCTCTCTGCATAGGTGCCAGAACCAATGGGTGGGGGTGGGGCTGTAGCACCCCCCACACACACACACACTTTTGCCCATGAGCATTCAAAGTGCTCCATTACTTGCAAAATCTACCTTTTTTACCCTGTGTCTTTTTGAACTCCAACACCCCTACTTTTCTCTGTGTTTCAGCACCTGTGCCTCCTTGAAATCCCCCCCCAATTAGGCAGTTTCTGAGGCACTCGCCCATTTCCTTAAAGTCCAGTCTTCTAAAGTCCAGGACCCTTTTCCTTGTGTGGCTTGTCTCTGCTTCTGTCTTAATGTTAAGCTACACTGTACAGTGATAACTGGTACCTAGGGAACTACCAAGTATGACATCTGCAATGCTGTGCCTGTTTTCAAGAACCGGGTCCAGCACTGCCCAGTCCCTAGTAGGTTTACTGAATAGCTGCCTGGGAAAGGTCCCTTGTAGGAAATCAAGGTTGGCCTTGCTTCTTACTGAAGCTGCAGCTGGACGGCTCCAATCCACATATTGAACTCACCAACTAGTAGCACTTTCTCCTTATTTGCCATCCTGTTGATGTCCTCCCCACATGCCTTACTCAGCTCATCTCCCTGTGCTGAAGGTCTGTATGCAACCCCTGTATGGACAGCGGCCCCAGCACTTGTATCCAGGATGACTCACATCACCTCCAGTCTTTCATTTTCCTCTGATTGCCCCTGTGATTCCGTAACCTTGACTCCCTCCCTCACATATAATAAACCCCTCCTCCACTCCACCCTTCCCTGTCTCTCCTGGACAGAGACTAGACTGGTATGGCCACATGCCAGTCATGGCTGTCACTGCACTATGATTCTGTGATGGCCACAAATCCAGGCTAGCCTGCTCCATGATGGCCTCCTGGTCCAGAATTTTATTTCACAGATTCCTTGCATAGGTGCACATGGCTCTCCACACCTTACTTCCCCTCCTCTGCCTGCATCCCTGCTTTCTCTCCCCATCCTGCCTGTGCTGTTTACTGAAGATCCCTCTGACTCCCCTCTTCCTTTGCTACCCTGTCTGTTACCTGTCTACTTTATTCCCCTCATCTTGCTTTCCTGATTTATACCCCCTTGTCCTTTGCTTTGTCCCAACCCCTCTCTTCCTGCACCCCTGCCCTGACAGATCTTTTTCACTTAGGTCCTCCCTCCTTGTTGCTTCATTGTCTTGGGGGGGGGGAGGCAGTGTGTTTCACCTTTATTGCTCAGGGCAGGTAAAGTTTATGGTTCCTGAGATGCTGATGAGCCTTTCTGGCTCCTATCTCATTATTTTATTTTTATTTATTTTTATTCTTTGGTAACTGGGTAAGACCCATTAGACACAAAGGTGCCTGTTTACAGGAGTGATCCGGGAGCACCGGGGAGGTTAAGTGACTTTCTCAGAGTCACACAGTATGCAATCGGGAGGTTGTGGGAATCAAACCCAGATCTGTCCGCTGGATGTACCCAGCTCACTGTCAGTGTCAGTGTCAGTGGCTCAGCAATTTGCACACTCACCTCTGAGGCCAGAAGATCAGAAGGCTGTGGGTTCTATCCCCACACCAGGCACTGGGGTAAATCCCAATACTGACACTGTAGCGCAGCATGAGGGGGGTGCTGCACTCCTGAGGTGCCATCTTTTGGATGAGATGTTAAACTGAGGTCCCATCTGCCTGCTCTGGTGGTTGTTCAGGTGGATGTTAAAGATCCCATGGCACTTCTTGAAAAAGAGTAGGGGAAATTTTTATTGCAACAACAGAACAGAGAAAAACAACCATAAGAATTTACAGTAAAATAAACTGAAAAGAAAATTAAACATGAAGAAAACAAAGGAAAAGGGATAAAACAAGAACACATATAGTACATAATAAGCAAGGAAACACAACAGAGAATAGGAATATGTTGTCTATAAACAGAAAGCAATAATTCATTCAATTTTATCCTTCAAAAAAGGAACTGCTTTCCATTGTGCCATCCATTCATCATGTATCAGATGTGTTTTCTCATACATACAGTGTTTAAGCAAGTCAGATTCCAGTCTCTCAATAACACAGTGCGGAGCAACATCCAATTGCTGCAAAACAAATTGACACCAAATTTGCCATAAATTGAATTTGAAGAAGGCAGAAATAAGTCTCACAATCCCATCAGGAAGAATATGTGGAGTTAAAAAGAAACCACCCACCACCTCCACATATGTAAAAGACTGCCATCTAGAATCCTGCCATCGCATAGCCAAGTCTTTCCACACATCTTGGACATAAGGACAGTGTATCAAAAAATGTGCCATAGATTCCTCCTGAGCCACACAAGATTGTCGAGGGCACATTCTTTCTGCCAAGGCTTTATGCTTTGCCATTCCCCTTCACATTGAGGAGACCATGACTACACAGCCATAAAACATCCCATATCCTAGGGGGGAATTTTAGTATCACATAACCCTGCAAGAATTTTCCCATGATATTGATCTGACATGTGTGGAAAAGTAGGAGAAATAAAATGAGCATTAGATTGGATGGTAGCATAAATAAACTTATTAGAAGAGGACAAAACATCAGCCAGCCAAAGTTTCCACTTCTTTAGTTTGATAACAATAGGTTGAATATATACAGGGATGGAATGAGCCGTAAAAGCTTTCCGCCCTGTGGATTCCAGACACTATATAGTCTACGAAGTCAGAAGTCTGCAAATAATAACCAAACAGCAGGTTGTGGTTTAGACAGGTCAGCCAGATTTCTGTGAAAGAACATACTAAAATAAAATGCAACAGGGTTCTCAAAGTTTAAACCACCTAGTGCTAAGGGTAAGTAGAGGACATCCCTTTTTAATGGGGTTCAGTCTACTACCGCAAATAATTTGAAAAAAAGACTTAAAAGTTGAGTTTCCAAATGTAGTGGAATGGGATAGACCACACTAAGATATGAAAAAATGGAGAGTATAAATGTTTTAGTCAGGAGAACCTTCTTTTGTTTGGTCTGATGCCACGTTTTCCAAACAGCCACCTTAGCTTTAGCAACATCAAGCTTCGTAGACCAATTCAGGGAGGCGTTATCCCCCGCCCAAAATGTATACCCAATATTTTAATAGGCTCACTGGAAACTGCTATGTCTTGTATTGAATCAAGTGCAGGAGAAAAAGTCACAAATAGTGTAAGTAGAACTTTTAGATTTGTTTATAGAAGCCCCAGCTATAGCTGAATAAGCCATAATATGCTGTAAGACTCTAGGACCTGAGGCAGCATCAGAGACAAAAACACAAAGGTCATCTGCATATGCAGCAGTTTTAATTGGAAGTGCACCAGAAGCTGGAAGTATATCAGAGATAAGATTGTCCTGATTAATCAACCTCATAAGAGGATCCAAACAAAAAACATACAGAAGGTGGCTCATACTGTAGGAACCCCTGTCTGACCCCTTTATTAATCGGTATGTAGGTACCCAAAAACCCATTGACCAGGGGAACAGTAGAAGCATGCTGATACAACAAGAAAAGCCAAGAGCAAAATTCAGCAGGAAGGCCATAAGAGTGGAGGACATGTGTGATAAAATGATGGGGAACCCTATCAAAAGCCTTCTCCTGATCGAAGGACATAATATACCCAGTGACAGAGTTCTCCTTACCCTGTTCCACAAGTTCCCAGAGAAGGAGAAGGAGAAGATTGGTTTCTATAGTATGGCCAGGAATAGAACAAGTTTGAGTAAGGGAAATCAAAAATGGGGCCACTCTCAACAATCTTGCATTTAGGATTTTCAGATCAGTGTTCAGTAAACTCAGTGATCTCCAATTATTGAGGTCACTGCGATCACCCTTTTTAAAAATCAAAATTTGCACAGCAATGCAGAAATGAAAATCAATAGTTTAGTTCTGCAAACTCCAATTAAATGAGGCCACAAGCATGTTTTTTAAGACAGCAGAAAAGGCCTTATAAAATTCAGAAGGCAAACCATCAATCCCAGGGGCAGTGTCATTTTTCAAACAGGATATGGCATGTAAAACTTCATCCCCATGTGTGGGAGCAGTAAGCACTGGGAGAATGTCCTGAGGACAATCAGGGAGAGAAAGGGAGGACAGAAACTCCTCCATGGGACCTTTCTCAATAGGAGAGGTGGTATGCATGTCCCTGAAGTAGGCAGTGACCTCAGACAGGATCTCAGGTGCAGAAGTAAGCAAAGTACCAACACAGGATCTTATCTGCATCAGAGACCTGTCGGAGGTCCGCTTAGTACAGAAATCAAAAGCATCCCCAAACCCCCTCTTACCTTGTGAACAAATTCTGTGTTCATGCAACATGGAAGCAGCCCTGGAATACTGCAAAGACTCCAGCTCACATTTGACTGCCTGAACCTGGGAGGTCAGGTTAATATGCTGGGTATTAATGGCAGAATTCAATTTTTCCAGCTGGGTTCGTAATGCAAAGTAATTTTTATACCGAACAACAGTGTGAGTTCGAGAAAAATGTTTAACCAAATTCTGAAGCTCTGCCTTAGTTTCAGCCCACCAGGTGCTTAAATTTTCCATCAACCCAGCCAAAGTCATGTGGGCCTGTATGAGATCCTGGATGGATTGAACCAGGGGGACATCATCAAGGAGAGTAACACAAAACTTCCAATACCCACTACCATGAGGCAGGTGCATCCTCCAATGCAAGGAGGCAGCCAAAATCACATGATAAGAAATCTCAAAGGGAACAGTTTTAGCATGTATTACATGCACATGGGAATCAACAAAAAGAAAATCAATCCTGGTGGACAACCGACCTTTGAAGAAGGTATAGCCCCCCTATTCATGAACAGTCTGGTAAACATCCTGTAAGTGACAACCAGAAATTATGTGCTTAAGACAGTTGGTATCACAAAAATCTTTATCAGTAAGCACTCCCCTGTCTTGCATCCCCAGCACACAGTTAAAGTCCCCACCCCAAATCAGACACCTTGTAGTGAGGAGATAGGGCCTAATAACAGTAAACAAATCAACCCTGTCTTTCTTTCGAGTAAGAGCATAAAGAGTGATCGATCTCCATGCAGAGTTATCGAAAAAAAAATCCAACAAAAGTGCTCTCCCAGAAGAAATCTCAACCAACTTAGTAACCTTAAACCCATCACCACAAAATAAAACTCCAACACCATCACAAGTATCCACCCCAAAAGAAAAGAAAGAAGGGCCACACCTCCATAATTTTTGAGCCACAGACACCAAGGATTGGGAATTCAATCTAGTGTCCTGTAGGAGACAGATATTAAAGGCTAGATCCTGCAAAGTATGAAAAGTCACCAACTGATGCCGAGCATTTTTAATACTATTCATATTCAAAGTGGCTATACTCAGCATACAGGTGGAGGACATTTAAGTAGGGAGCAAGAGAGAAGGGACAGGTCAGGTAACTTTACCCAGTCTAGTGCTCCGGTGAGGCCTAACTCCAGGCCACAAAGGCCTAGACTGATCCCCAGCATCAGGAAAGCATCCCCTTCCGAATCAGAAGAAAGAAGGGTCTGGGAGGATGTTTCTGAATCCCAACCCTGATCTGAGGAGTGGGATTTCTTGGAGAGGACATCAGATTTATTACTGAGTGGGATACCAACAGTAGGAGAGGAGGCTTTGGTAATTTTCTATTTGGTTCTGGTCTGCTTAATAGCACAACGCCTAGGTGTAATTCCCAGCTCAGGGGGTGGCATAACCTCCTTTGCCCCAGGAACCACCAAAGACGGTGTAGAAGATAAACAGTCAACCCTTTCAGAAGGAGCAGGGAGATTAGATTCCTATTCCATAGGCACCCCATCCAGAACTGGAACAGCAGGATCAGGGGAAGGGGGGATCCACAGTGGGTGTGACTACCAAAGGAACAGCCACAGGCACTGTGTCAGGAGTTGTGGGGCATTCGGGACAGGAACACTGTCAGGGGTGGGTTTGTGAGCAGCAATATCTCTTTTTCAGGCCTCAGTAAGAATAGTGTCCTGATTAGAATGATCAGACCTGTTGTGGGTTGCCAAGGACAGGACCGAAATCCATGTCCTGTATCATCACAAAGATTACACCTAAGTTCATTCTTGCAATCAGAACTGGAGTAACCATAAGAAAGACAGAGTTTACAATGGAGGCAATCACAAGCAGAACTAAGATGCATGTAAGATCCACATTTGAAACATGTTCTAGGTTTGCCCACATAAAAACAGTGACCACTCTCCCTCCCCAAAAACAAACTGTTAGGGAGATGGATAGGACCAGAATTATTATGTCTAAGTCGAACCCGGTACTTCCAACCCCCAGTCCAAAGATGTTCAGCATCAAAAATTGGTTGAGGGGACCCCAAAAGTTCACACCTTTGCTGTAACCAATAGGTAATGTCATGCACAGCAATGGTTTCATTGTGAAACAAAATGGTGACAAGTTTAATTGCAGGTCTGGTTAAAGGGATAGCCCGAAAAGGGAGCCAGAGGGCAAAACATCTCACAAGCTCGTATCTGGCCCAAACTCTGTCTAAGCCCTGAGGGGTTTTAAAACTGATGTCATAAAGGTTATCACCTGAAATATGGCTAAGGGAATACATTTCATTGGCAAAGAACACCAAGGATTCCTTAATCAAGTACTGCAGCCAAACAGCATTTCTCCTCTGCATAGGAGGAGGTTGTCCAGAAAAGATGTCCTGTCAACAAAATTCCTCCCAAGTATGCTGAGCCTGTTCAATATTAGCATGATGAGGGCCTTGTGGAGCAGAAAGACCATCCATTATGTCACCCCACGTTCGGGTAAGAACTCTGGAGCTAGTACCTTCATCCCCTGAGGAAGAACCGGATAACACTGGGACTTTAGACAGACCAGAAGGGATAGTTTCAGGGAGCTACACATCAGCAGCATGTAGGTCCAAATCAGAGTCAGTAATAAAGGTGTGAGGTAAGGGAGAAACCCCTTCAGTAGTAATATCCCCGTTGGCAACCACAGATTGTGAGCCCAGGAATAGGGCTGTGCTGAGGTCAGGAATCAATGGTCCCTCCGACCAGGTTTCAACCAGCACTCACAGAGAATGTTCCAAAGAATGAGAGACACCACCCGGTCTACTCATGAAATCCCCTGTAGGAGCCTCAGTCCCCCTTAAAACACCTATGCCTTCAGTAGGAGAAGCGACCGAATTAGGCAGAGAGTCAGAAGCTGTACTCACAGTAGCCAGAGGAGAAACAGCTCTGTGGGGTCAAGGAACAGGAGAGAGTCCAGAATCAGCACAACAGGGAGCAGAGGCCTCTGAGTCATTGGCGCAGCATGCATTTGATGCTAATGCATCATTGCAGGAATTGACAGCTGGCAACACAGCAGGTAAATCACTTGGCAGTGGCATTTGCAAGGAAGGGAAAGCAGAGCATTCACTCGGGGAAGACCAAGACAAAGGTGCAATGTTTTCTGAAGGACCAACAGAAGCAGCAGATGGAGACTGCTCAGTCACTGCAATAACTGCCAAAACCTGATTGCAATTTGTCAGAAGCAGACGTTTTAGCCAGAGGTCATCAGCCATCAACAAGCTTGCAAGTACAGCACCTATACTTTCCTCCATCTCAGAAACCACAACTTCAGGCTCTTCTCTTACAACATTGGAAATGATCTCCCCAGCTGGACCTGCAGGAGCGGAGATCTGCTCTTCTGCAGGTACACCAGCACACTGAACGTCCATCGGAGTTGCAGCCATGGTGCAGCAGCGCCCCCTACCGTAAGAGTAGGGGAATTTTCCCTGGTGTCCTGGCCAAATTTCCCCCATTCACTAAATACCACCAACAGCTTAATCTGGTTCAATGCCAGTTGGCATACATCTGTATCCCCCTCCCAGAGGACAAGGGTGAAAATAGGCAGAATTGTCTAGTCCACCTTTCCCGGTCAACAAAAAATAAATAGTTCTTTAAACTGAGGTTCCATAAAACAGTTAGATTGAGTCTACACTCCCCAGTGATGTGTGCTGATGTCAGACTAAGATCTAGAGTGACTGGGGCATAGTCTGACAGTAATATGGGGGAAATTTCAACATTCATCTTCCAGCCTATATTTTTGGACAAGACTAGGAAGTGATCCAACCTAGAGTATTGAGAGTGGGCTCCCAAGTAGAAAGTATGAGAGTGGAGTGGAAGGTTAAAGTGACACAATATGTATATAAAACCTACTTCCTTTATTAGTTAATGCCCATGTTTTGAGCCTGAGTAGTGAATCTGGGTGAGTGTGGACTGTAGCTGTCCTTATGGGGATCCATTAGTACATTAAGGTCTCCCCACAGGATTAGTGACCCCTCACAGAATTCTACTATGTTATTAAATATAATCTGATGCATTGAAGCATCTCAGCTAGAGGATACATATATATATATATATATATATATATATATACATATATATATATGTGTGTGTGTGTATATATATATATATGTGTGTGTGTATGTATGTGTATATATATATATATATATATATATACACACACACACATATACAGTAAACCACCAGGATGGAGTGCAGTGTCACATGTTTAATGCATGACAAAGGGATTAACTCCCATTGAAATTGCATTATTTGCTGCAGTAACTCTACTGCAGAATTCTGCAGTGCTGCGCTTCATCCTTGTGGGCTTCACTGTATGTAGATATAAACAGTCTTTGCAAAAAAAAACTGCCTTAATGTTAGGGTTCAGTTTAAACTGACAAAAGTAGGGAAATGTGGTGTTAGGGTTTCCAACCCTAACACTCCAGCCCCACCCTGCAAGCAGCAAAAGGAAAAAAACATTATGGCTTTGGCTGGCCTGAGTCTTGCCAAATCAGGCCTGGGGTCATTCTTGGAGTTTTCAACTCTAATGCTCTTCCCATTCCATCAGCAAATAAGCTCAGATGTGCAGACTATATGAGAATTGGGTGAGCATTAAGGTTGATAACCCCAAGGAAGACCCCAGGCCTGGTTTAGCAAGACTCGGGACAGCCAAAACCATAATGTTTTTTTTCCTTTTGCTGCTTGCAGGGTAGGCGTGGAGTGTTAGGGTTGGAAACCCTAACACCACATTTCAGTACTTTTTTCAGTTTACTCTGAACCCTAACTAGTGCATTAACACAGTTTTTTGCAAAGAATTTCCTTACTTTTTGAGATAGTTTAATTGTATCCTTATTCGGGACCTGAATGAACACATCCATCTGCATAGGGAAGCATGGGGCCCTCTGGGCCCTGCACTTCCATCCCTCCATAGATGCACAGATCCATCTGGCTATGGGCCTCCAGAAAAGCAATGTATGTGCTTGGTTGTAAGTGTTTTTTTGTTGGGCTTACTTCAAAGTGAAAAATGTATTAAGTGTGCCTGTTAACTGCCACACTTGATTGTAAATGGGCAAAAAATGTGTGTTTTGTATTTCTACCCATAAGTCAGTAAAGTTTTGTCAGTTTGCCTGGAAATTTGCTATGGTTGTCATGGAGGAATATATACACATTTGGTGCATTTTTGATGATGATCAGACTTTCATTGTGGATTTGGTACCATGGTGAATATTGCAAGTAATTATGGGGTGCACTGCATACCCTATGAATGTTTAGAAGGCAATTATGTGTTACTGTTGTAGTACACATTAACACCTTTTTTTAAATATATACAATACCCCTTAACTCCAATTATTGACAAACTTATGGATTATTAAAGTTGCAATGTCATCCTAAGGGAATTTTCACTTTTAAATTATTATAGTTTTTTTATATGGCTTCTAAATGTTTTTTGGGTATTATGTGTTAGTGTTGTAGTACTCATTAAGACCTTTCATTTGATACATAGATTATCCCTTAATTGCAAATATTGACAGAGTTATGGCTTGTTAAATTTGAAATGTGGAAACGAAAGTCCAAATTCTTTGTTCGTATAAGGGAATCTTTTTTGTGAGAATGAGACAATCTTACGAAAAAAGATTCTTTCATATAAAAAAAATGTGAAAAAAACAGCCTGAATTCCTTTTTCATAGGAAAGAATCTTTGTTTCATGAGAATGACACAATCTCATGAAAAAAAAGATTGCTTCATACTAAAACAAGAATGTGAAAAAAGCTAAGTCCAAATAATTTTTTCATATGAAGGAATCTTCTTTCATGAGATTTTGTCATACTCACAAAAAGAGATTCCTTCATATAAAAAAAAATGTGAAAAAAATCTAAATCAAAATTCTTTTTTTGATTGAAGGAAATCTTGTTTCATATGGCCATGCAAAAAAAGAGAAATTTTCTCATGAAAAAATATTTTTTAATGTGTTAAAAACACATTTCTTGGTCACTTTTCCAAAAAGTAACTGCAGAGTCTACCTTATGGGGCCCCAATTAACAAGATACATGTGTTGGTGTCTTTCCGTGAGACCTTTGTATGGGTTTTGAAAATTTTTGTAAAAAATGGAAAGAAGATGGCAGCCATATGATAAAAGAATATTTTGTTACCAAAAAAGATTACCCCAATACAAAACAGAATCCTTTTTCATATGGCGCAAATTATGTTTCCATATGAACAGCTATCCAAAAGACCATAGTGAGCATGCTCAGGACTTAAAATTTAAATCCTTATAACTCTGGAGTGGGTTGATATTTTGTCACCAATCCAATGAAAGGCAACCCTCTGGCTCAAGTGCTTTCTACCCTGAAAATTTCAGATCAAAATCCCAAACCATCTGGGCACTAGGTGATAGCAAAAAAAGCAGCAAAAAAAACCCCAATGTTTTTACTTTTTTTTGCTATCTAGATCTCAGAATCTGCTCATCTGACTGGAACAAAACTGGGCACTTCAAGAGACCTTGCACCCAAGACTGTGCATGCAAAATTTCATGCAAATCCATTGAAGCGTATTAAACACCCAGATACCCCAGATAATTAATGATAGTAACAACCTAGAGATCTCGCAATCTATATGATGGGATGTGCTCAAAGTGGCAATACAGGAAGAGATTATTAACTACACAGCCCTGAGTAAGAAAAAAAAAAAGCAGAGACAGAAGTAGCTGCAAGTGACCATGACCTTCCTACGGACTGCTCATATGCAGTGAGACGCATCAGTACTCCCACAGCTTCAGAAGGTGAAAACTCAACTTCAAGAGATATTGTGATGAAAGACAAAGCAAGTCCTGTTGTATCTCAAACAAAAATACTACAAGGGGGTGGCTATGGCCTCAAAAATACTAGCTTATCCTCCCAAACAACAGTAAAAACTCTCCACGGTAACAAAACTGAAGCACCTTCTAACTGTGGTGTAATACTACCATACAGGGAACATCCTAGAGAACTTTATGTTGTTCTATTAGTTCTTATACAGCCAGGGACAGGTGCCAACCCTGAATGCTATCACACTTTTTTTGCTCACCTAATGCTCACATTCTTGATGGAGGAGCAACAGAGTACATTAATCAGCCCCATAATGGCACCAGAAATCTATAACACCATTACAAACACCAAACATAATTCAAGCCCCTGCCCTGATAGTTACCAATCTGAATTTTATAAAGCATTCAAAACAAAACTCCACTCCTCCCTCCAAGAAGTATTCCAGGAGGTACAGGCCAGGGAGATACCCCCCAACAAGCTGGAACTATGCTACTATATCTGCAATACTAAGACCACATAAAGACCCCCAGTATTAGGACTCCTATTGCCCGGTCTTGGTGCTTTAACCAGGAATATCAAATCTTTGCCCACATACTGGCTAAAAGACTGGATCAGAGCTTACCATCACTGATTCACAAAGACCAAGCGGGATTCATCTCCCGGAGGCATACCTCAGATAATGTTAAAAGAACTCTGTACCTTATGTAAGAGGCTACCTGAAGCATGACATATCTTTTAATTCTCAGTATGGATGCCCAAAAAGCATTTGATAGGGTTTATTGCAGATTCCACAGGTACACCATTCAAACCTTTAAATTTCCCAAATCATTTTCCTAGCTGATTCATACTCTACATATGGACCCCCCAAGCCATGGTTAAACTGAATGATAACTACTTGGATAGATTCTATCTCACCAGGGGGACACAGCAGGGTTGCCCCTTCTCCCAACATTTTTTATGTGCTATGTATGCCAAACTCTTGACTCAGGCTATTAGAGAAAATGCTCAGATTGGGAATTAACATTGCAGGGGAGAAGCATAAAGTAACATTTTATGCCAATGACCTTCTGGTCTTCTTAATGATACCTGAAAAGTCCCTCCTGGAATTAGTCTCAGAACAACAGGCAATGGAAGAACTAGCCAGGTGCAAGTTACGCACATGAAAAACAGAAGTTTTATAATTATGCTATAACCTCTTCAGTAACACTATCCACCAACTTTACCTTTAAATCAAACAGGCCCTCCATTCGCTATCTGAGGGTATTGATACCAACAGATCTTTCACAGCTCTATCAGCTAAATTACACACCCCTATTGCAGCAAATTCTTGAAGACTTTCAGCGATGGACCACCCTCCCACTACTCCTAATACATAGAGTAGAAACACTTTGGATGAATATCCTTCCATGAATACTCTATCTTAACTAGACCCTACAAATCACCCCACCTAAAGTGGCATTTACCAAATGGGATAGGTAAATTTCAAGGCTTTTATGGTCCAGACTAAGGCCCCAAGTGACCCACAGCAAATTACAACCTCAAAAACTCAGGGTGGTTTGGCACTCCCTCACCTGCGGCTATACTGCAGAGCAGCACACTTCCATCATGCCATGTGATGGTTAGACCCTGCACCTGATGTCCACTGGAAAAAGACAGGGCTCCCCCCACCCTACTGATTGCATGCCCCCAAAAATGTATTTCATTTAATCCCTCCCCTAGTGTCTAGTGGACCCCCCACCCAACCACCCTGTCAGGTAGTGCCCCCACCCTGATCCCCCCAACCACGAGTCCGATCTAAGTTAAAAAAAAAATTTAATTGAATCCCTTCCCTAATGTCTAGTGGATCCCCCACCCTGTCAGATAGTACTCCATCCCCACTCCGCCCAACCCCGAGTCCACAAACTAATGAATCCCTTCTCTGGTGTCTAGTGGCCCCCCACAGTAATTAGAGCTGAGTAGGTACTTTAATGTTAAACCCCTATATTTGGCTACTCTTAAGTCAGTCATCATTTAGCCTAGGGACCTGAACATAGAGATTGCTGGATGGGTAACCATGCAGAACCAGTGTGTTCTGCCACTGAGGGGTATGATTCCCTGTGACCTCGAGAGAAAAGCTCGAGACGTTCTTGGGAATCATAACCAGAGGTGGCAGAACACACAGTTCTGCATGTGGTTACCCACCCTGTATTTTTTATAGTGTATGGTGCCCCTCAAAATATATTTTTTCAGCTTTTAAAATGTACAAAAAGAAAATACTGACTCCCATTCCTTAATGTGGTGAGTTGTGTGGTTGCTAGAGACTGGGCATCCCTGTGTTGGCAGCGCACACTCCCATGGGATCCCGTTCTACTATGGGTGGGATTTACATAAAAAAACATGGCATCTGAACATCTCACTTAGCAAGGAAAGGAACGGACCGACTGCCAAAACTTGTAAGTTTAAACTTTTGTATAGATAAAATCTGGTTGATTCAGCTTTGAAGTTGTAAGGAATTAACTGATCCCTTGTATGACAAACCATCGTGGCCATTTTCAGTGTGTTTAGATAAATATTGGCTCTCGGCGATTTTCTGTTTGTTTAAAAATAGGGCTCCAGCTTCTAAGTTTGAATGAATGGAATGCTGTTCTGCATGTATGGCCAGAACAGCATTCCATTCATTCTTGTGACTGTGGATGAACAGCATTTTGGTATGGTGGAATTTCGAGTTAGTATAGCATTCTGCCATACACCATATACCATATTGGCGTACTCACCCTCTGTGTCAGTATCTCAATTCCATCAAAATCTGGTAAAAAAAAGTTCAATATTTTTAAAGATTAAAGGAGTCAAACACGAAAATATGACAATAAGACATTTTCTTTGGTCACCACTAATAAAAATTGGCTCAGCATTGAAACCTGAAAATTTTAGGTTCATGTGATCATGGCCCAAGTGTGATGCTTATGTGGTTTGGCAATGAAACATTTAAAATTAATAATAAAAGAATGGGTCATTTGCAACCTGGTTCTTTTCTTCACTGACGGTTAAGCTGTTTTTATGCACTTGCTGAAACTGTAGGCGTGAGTCATAAGGGGTTTCCTTGTGCCAAGCAAAACTGTGGTTGCACCTGCAGTGTAGTGTGAGAACACTTCTTATTGCTCATGGCTAGGTTTGGAAGGTGAAAACACCTTATCTGAAATAGTGTAGTCGAGTGACCACTGGGAATCCCAGTGGCACACTGATGCTCTGACCCCTGATTCCAACTCTGGGTGTCAGCTCCACTGTTGGCTTTTTTTTTAATATATTCTTAACATTAGGTTCCCATCCATGGTGTTAGCCTTTTTAAAATTATTTCCAACATTGGGAGCTCATCCCCGGTGTCAGAATTCTTCTGTGCTCCCCAGACACCGGAAGCCCATCGCAGGTCTCAACCTTTTTGTTTTTTTAAAATATCTGCAACTCTGGAAGCCCATCCTTGGTGCTGACTTTCTTTTTTGCTGCCCCCACCCACATAATTCCATCACTGAGAGCCCACCTTGGTGTCAGAGAAATCTTAAAAACAATAATGAGGCTACCAGGAGCCCATCCTCAGTAGCACGCTGCTGCTTTGACTCCACCCCACGGATGACACTGGATCCCATTTCCAAAACTTGAATTGGGACAGTGGGTGGGAGGGGTGTCAGTTGAGACCAGGGATGCTTAGACTGGGAAACTGTGTGGGGGCACCACTGAATGCCATCGATGCTTAGATGGGGCATGGTGTGGAAGGGGTTGCCACTGGAGGCCAGTGATGCCTAGATTGGGAAAGGGTCTGGGGAGAGCCAATAATGCCATGGATGCATAGACAGGGGCAGGGTGTGGTGGGGGTGCCACTAAATGCCATGGAAACTTAGACTGGGAAATTGTGTGGGGGTGCCACTGAATGCCATCAATGCTTAGATGGGGCATGGTGTGGAAGGGGTTGCCACTGGAGGCCAGTGATGCTTAGATTGGGAAAGGGTATGGGGAGAGTCAATAATGCCATGGATTCATGGACAGGGGCAGGGTGTGGGAGGGGGTGCCACAAAATGCCATGGATGCTTAGATTGGGTCCGGGTTTGGAGTTTTATCGAATGTGCCTTTTTTGTTTGATTTGGCATTAATTTTTGTAATAAAGGATATTATTTTTGCAGCCATGAGTGCTCCAGATTGTTTGTTCTAATCATCCCGTTTCAGCCATTTTATCAGTGGCACCTGACTCTACTGTGAGCACATCAGTGAGTGGTGTTTGTATGCTTAGATTGGGGCAGAATGTGGGAGGGGATGCCACTGGAGGCCAAGGATGCTTAGATGGGGCATGATGTGTGGGGTTCCACTAAATGCCGTGGATGCTTATATTGAGGCAGGGTGTGAGAGGGGGTGTTACAAAATACTATGGATGCTTATATTGGGGCGGATTGTAAGAGGGGTGCCACTGGAGACCAGGGATGCTTGGATTGGGACAGGATGTGAGGGAATGCCACTGAATACCGTGGATACTTAGACTGGGACAAGGTGTGGGGGTGTCACTGAATACCATGGATGCTAAGACTGGGGCAGAGTGTGGGAGGGTGTCCCTCTTGAGACCAGGGATGCTTAGATTGGGGCAGGATGTGGGGATACCACTAAATGACAGTGATGCTTAGATTGGGCAGGGAGTGGGAGGTGGTGCTACTAAATGCCATGGATGCTTAGTTTGTGACAAGGTGTTGTGGTGCCACTAAATGCCATGGATGCTTAGATTGGGGCAGGGTGTGGTTGTGCCACTAAATGCCATGGATGCTTAGATTGGGGCTGGGTGTGTGGGGGTTGCCACTAAATAATATTAATAATAATAGTAGTAATAATAAAATGTATTTGTTACAGTGCCTTTCATATTTCAAAGCGCTTTACAATCAAAGTAAAAACAGTATACAATAAAATCAAGAAAATACAGAATAGGCTTTCTCCCACAAAAAAGTCTTAAGTCTAAAGGTCTGGTGCAGCCAGAATAAAATAACTATTTGATCCAAAGCCCCACAGTTTTTAGCCCTGGTTCCTGGTTAAATACCATGGATGCTTAGATTGGGGCAGAGTGTGGGAGGTGCCACTACATGCCATGGATGATTAGGTTGGGGCAAGATGTGTGGGGGTTGCCACTAAATGCCATGGATGCTTAGATTGGAGCAGGGTGTGGGCAGTGCTACTGAATGCCATGGATGATTACATTGACTGGAGAGGATGCTACTAAATGCTGTGCATGCTTAGATTGTGTCAGGGAGTGTGTGTGTGTGGGGGTGTCACTAAATGCCATGGATGCATGGACGGGGGCAGGGTGTGAAATGTGCCACTAAATGCCATGGATGCTTATATTGGGGCAAGGGTGTGGGGTGCCACTAAATGCCATGGATGCTAAGGTTGGGACAAGGTGTGGGTGGGGATGCGACTAAATGCAATGGATGCTTAGAATGATGCAGGATATGGGGTGGGGGGCCAATAAATACCATGGATAATTAGACTGGGACAAGGTACGGGTTGGGGGTCAATAAATGTCCTTGATAATTAGATTAGGACAGGGTGTGCGAGGGGGTGCTACTAAATGCTGTGGATGGTTAGAGTGTGGCAGGGTATGTGGGGGAGGTGCCACTGAATGCCATTGATGCTTGGATTGGGGCAGGGTGTGGGGAGATGTCATTAAATGCTATAGATGCTTAGACCGGGGCAAGATGTGGGGGTGCCACTGAATGCCATGGATGCTTAGATTGTGTCAGGGTGTGGAAGGGGGTGCCACCAAATGCTGTGGATGCTTAGAGTGGGGCAGCGGGCATGTGAGGGGTGCCACTAAATGCCATAGATGCTTGTATTGGGGCAGGATGTGGGGGGATGCCACTAAATGTTATGAATGCTTAGACTGGTGCAAGGTGTGGGGGTGCCACTGAATGCCATGGATGTTTAGTTTGGGGCAGGATGTGGGAGGGGGTGCCATTAAATGCAGTGGATGCTTAGAGTGAGGCAGGGTGTGTGTGTGTGTGTGTGTGTGTGTGTGTGTGTGTGTGGTGGGGTACCACTAAATGCCAAGAATGCTTGGATTGGGGCAGGGTGTGGGGTGCGACTGAATGCCATGGATGCTTAGATTGGGGCAGAATGTGGGGGGATCCACTAAATGCCAAGAATGTTTAGATTGGGGCAGGGTGTGTGGGTGCCACTAAATGCTATGGATGCTTAGATAGGGACAAGGTGTGGGAGGGGATGCTACTATTTATTTATTTCAGATTGGGATTAATACCTTTGAGTCTGATACTAATTTATAAAGGCTCCAGGTCATACAGTTACATAAGATAAAAACAGACAACACATAGGTTACATAGGGTTGCAAAGATTACAAGCACATACCGTATACGATGCAAATTACAATAGTTCAAGGTTAAGCATTAGTTGAAGTGGTCAGTCTTAGTCCTGGGCACCTAGGTCCCCACATTACTGGATCAGTAGTCAGTGCAAAAGGAGACTGCTGTAAAAATACAGAAGTAGGATGAAAAGAATGGCCTTAACAGAGTAAGTGCATAGTACAGCAAGACATATATGGGCTAGATTTGCTCGGTAGTGAGGGTCTGCCAGAGAAAGCTTAGTTGGCTCATGGTAGGGTGGAGCTGTCAGAGAAGGCTTTGTTGGGTCATGGCATAGGAGTCCAAGGGGTGAATGGGAGGAGGCAAGTGGGATACTGGTGGGGGGGGAGAAGGGGATTAGGTGGAGGCGAGGGAGGGGGGAAAGAACCATGGGGTGGGTAGGGGGAGTAAGGGTGAGTAGCACAAGGGGAGTTGGCTAGAAGAAGAAGAAAGAAGGAGGGGAGAAAACTGGGTGAGGGTGGTGGTGGCAGGGGAGATATTAGCAGGTAATACTAGTAGCCAAAAGGGAAGGTAGGATATGGGACTGGGGGCACTGCAATGGCTAGTGCAGGAGAGAGGTTATGGTTTGAGAAGACATTTACAAACATTCTCATGGACCAGGTGTGTACATAGGCCTTGTTTGAATTGGCTAATCTTAGTACTATGGAGCAGGTCCTTAGGGAGTTCATTGAACCACCTCGGACAACGGAAAGAGAGGACCATGGATGCTTAGATTAGGGCAAGATGTGGAGGGTCAATAAATTCCATGGATGCTTAGACTGGGACAGAGAGTGTGTGTGTGTGTGTGTGTGTGTGTGTGTGTGTGTGTGTGTGTGTGTGCGGGGGGGGCTGCTACTGAATGCCATAGATGCTTAGATTAGGACAGGGTGTGGGGGTGTGCCACTAAATGCCATGGATGCTTAGATTGGGACAGGGTGTGGGGGTGTGCCAGTAAATGGCATGGATGCTTAGACTGGGGCAAGGTGTGGGGGTGCCACTGAATGCCACTGAATGCCAAGAATGCTTAGATTGAGGCAGGGTGTGGGGTGCCACTAAATTCCATGGATGCTTAGATTGGGGCAGGGTGTCAGGGGGCCACTAAATGCCATGAATGCTTAGACTGGGGCAGGGTGTGGGGGTGCCTCTAAATGATAAAGATGCTTAGACTGTAGCAGAGTTTGGGAGGGGGTGTCATTAAATGCAGTGGATGCTTAGAGTGGGGCAGTTGTGTGTGGGGGTGTGCCACAAAACCCCATGAATTCTTGGATTGGGGCAGGGTTTGAGGGATTCCACTAAATGCCATTGATGCTTAGATTGGGACAGAATGTGTGTGTGTGTGTGGGGGGGAGTGCTACAGAATACTATAGATGCTTAGATTGGGGTAGGGTGTGGGGTGCCATTAAATGCCATGGATGCTTAGATTGGGGAAGGCTGTAGAGAGTGATACTAAATGCCATGGATGCTTAGATTGGGCAGGGTGTAGAAGGGTGCCACTAAATGTCATGGATGCTTAGAATTGGACAGAGTGTGGGAGGGGTGTCACTGGATGCCAGGGACTGATTGCATTGGAACAGGATGTAGAAGTGTTTGCCCCTGGACACAAGCTAAGCTTGGACTGGGTACCACTGAACACTGAAGAGTGCTTGGTAGGTGAGGCAATGAGTGTCACTGTACACCACAGAGCTTGCCATTGAAACTGCTTAGATTGGGATAGGATATGGGATCCCACGAAATGCAATGGATGCTTAGACTGGAACAGGGTGTGGGGGGTGTGCCACTAAATGTCATTGATGCTTAGATTTGGGCAGGGTGTGGGAGGGGGTGCCACTAAATGTAATGGATGCTTAGATTTGGACAAGGTGTGGGGGTGTGACCCTAAATTACATTGATGCTTAGATTTGGGCAGAGTGTGGGAGGGGGTGCCACTAAATGTAATGGATGCTTAGTTTAGGACAGGGTGTGGGGATGTGCCACTAAATGCCATGGATGCCTAGATTAGGACAGGGTGTGGGCTGTGCCACTAAATGTCATGGATGCTTAGACTGAGACAGAGTGTGGGAGGAGGTGTCACTAAATGCCACTGGCACTTAGGCTGGGGTAGGGTGTATGGGGGGGTGCCACTAAATGTAATGGTTGCTTAGACTGGGACAGGGTGTGGGGTGCCACTAAATGCCATGGATGCTTAGATTAGGGCAGGGTGTGGGGGTGTGCCACTAAATGTAATGGATATTTAGATTGGGACAGGGTGTGGGGTGTCACTAAATGCCACATATGCTTAGATTGGGACAGGGTGTGGGAGTGCCACTAATTGCCATGGATGCTTAGATTGGGACAGGGTGTGGGAGGGGGTGCCGCTAAATGCCATGGATGCTTAGACTGGGGCGGGTGTGGGATGCCACTAAATGCCATTGATGCTTAGATTGGGGCAGGGTGTGGGGGTGTGCCACTAAATGCCATGGATGCTTAGATTGGGACAGGGTGTGGTGGTGCCAATAAATGCCATGGATGCTTAGATTGGGACAGGGTGTGGGGGTGTGCCACTAAATGCCATGGATGCTTAGACTGAGAAAGTGTGTGGGGGTGTGCCACTAAATGCCATGGATGCTTAGATTTGGGCAGGGTGTGGGAATGCCACTAAATGTCATGAATACTTAAACTTAGTCTGGGTGTGGGGGTTGCCATTAAATGTCATGCATGCTTATATTGGGACAGAGAGTGGGTAGGTGCTACTGAATGTCATGGATGTGTACATTGGGGCAGGGTGTGAGGGGATGCCTCTAAATACAATGGATGCTAAGATTGGGGAAAGTGTGGGGGTGCCTCTGAATGTCATGGATGCTTAGATTGGGGCAGGATGTGTGTGTGTGGGGTGCCAATAAATGCCATGGATGCTTAGACTGGGGCAGCATAGGGGATGCCATTGAATGCCATGGATACTAAAATTGGTTCCAACCAAACTCCAAAATAAGTAGTGCCTTCAAGGGGGTATAATTATACCCCCTTGAAGGCACTCTGCCGAGGCGCTAGGGGTTCTCACAACTGGTGAATTAAACAGATATTTATTCTGATAAATGTGCTTCCTTGTCATCGTTGAGCGCTACTTATTTTGGAGATTGGTTGGAATCTTTACTAGGTTCACTATTTTAGTAGCGAACTCCTCCATGTGTGAGCGCAGGTATCTTTCTTTGGAACTATACTAAAATTGGGGCAGGGTGTGTGGGATTCCACCAGAGACAATGGATGCTAAGACTGGGACAGGCTGTGGCTGGTGCCAGTGACTGCCATGGGTGCTTAGACTAGGACAGGGTGTATAGAGGTGCCACTAAATGCCAAGGATGGTAAGAGTGGTGCTGGGTATAGGGGTTGCCACTAAATGCCATGGATACTTAAGTTGGGATAGGTTATATAGGGATGCCACTAAATGTCGTGGATGCTAAGAGTGGTAGGGAGTGTGGGGGAGTGCCACTAAATGCCATGTATGCTTAGATTGGGACAGGGTGTGGAAGGGGGCACCACTGGATGCCAGGGACTGATTGCACTGGGTCATGATGTGGAATCAGGTGTCCCTGGGCATAAGCTAAGCTTGAGTTGAGTACCACTGGACACTGAAGACTGCTTGGTACAGGGGCAGGTGAGGCAATAAGCCACTGTACACCACTCAGCTTGCCATTGAAACTGCTTAGATTGGGACAGGGTATAGGGTGCCATGAAAGGCCATGGATGCTTAGATTTAGGCAGGGTGTGGGAGGGGGTGCCCCAAAATACTATGGATGCTAAGACTGGGGCAGAGTGTGGGCCACTGAATGCCATGGGTGCTTAGATTCAGACAGGGTGCATGGGGGTGCCACTAAATCACAGGGATAGTAAGATTGGGGCAGGATGGGGGGGATGCCACTGAATGCCATGGGTGCTTAGATTGGGATAGGGTGTATGGAGATGCCACTAAATACCATGGATGCTAAGACTGGGGCAGGGTGTGGGGGTGCCACTAAATGCTATGGATGCTTAGATTGTGGTGAGTGTGGGTGGGGGTGCAACTGAATGTTTTGGATGCTTAGATTGGGAGTGGGTGTGGTGGAGGGTACCAGTGGATGCCATGGACTGATTGCACTGGGTCACAATGTGGAATTGGGTGCCTCTGGACACTGAAGACTGCTTTATACAGGTGCAGGTGAGGCAGTGAGTGTCACTGTACACCACACAGCTTGCCTTTAAAACTGATGAAAATGCCAGCTAAAGACCAGTATCGTCAATAAAATTTAGGGGGCATCTGTTGCTAAATACCCTTTTTATAAAGAAAGGAAATTCATTGCAAAAATATAATTAAACATTCATTAGGGCTAAAACCGGTAGCCTCAAAAGTAGAGAAATGAGATGTTAAGATAAAAAAGTGACATTTGAGGAATGTGTGGTCTGGTGAATCTCAGGACATAGTATTACATTAGTCAAACTTTGGCATCCATCTCTTAAAGCCCTGGAGCATAAGAACATGTATGTACCTTAAAAGACAGCGCCGAAGGCAGGGTGATACGAATGCTGCATCAAGCAGTCATTCAGACTCCAAAGAGCATCATGCCACACATTCACCAAGAGTCAGGATGTTGTTTACCCTAACATTTCACTTCCCTACTTCTGAGGATTTGAGTTTCATCCTTAACCAGTGCCTAAACTTAGTTTTGTGTAATGAATAATACAATATATTATTTAACTTTCACATGGCCAGAAATAGCTGGCACTATTGCCCTGCCTTACCTTGTCAATCAGCAATAGTCCTAGTGATGGGCAATAGTTTACTAAATTTGTACATGCTCATTGTGTGATTAAAAAAAAAACACGGCACTGGTCTCTGATACGGAGTGCTAGTAACTTGTATTTTTTTATGGTTTCCCCTCAGGCAGTCTAGCAGCCCCCCCTCAAATAATAATAATAGGCTTATGTCCCAACTTTCCACCCTCGTCCCCTTGCTGATTCACTCTGATTAAAAAAAAAAAACTGACTTGCAGGTGCAGTGAACTCTCCTCTCTTATGTGTGGAGCCACTGTTACCCTCCACTTACCTCTGCCACCAGGCATCATCTCCAGTTCTTCTTCCTTGACTGTCTCGCTCAGATTTTGTTTATTACATTTTTTTAAACCTGAAGAGCGTGTGCTTCATGCTCTCTCCTGTGTGGATCCATACTGATGGCCATTCGCTATGAAGCAGAGAACCTGTTTTAGTGCATTGTTGTAACGCATTTGAATAGGACTCTCTCACAGAGAGGGAGGTGTCTGTTGTTGAAACTGTTGCCATTGGAGTTTGCTGCTGGTAAAAGGTGGGGGCAGAAGTTGGTGGAGCCCAATAAATGATACACCTGGTAGGTACTTTTTTTATCAATCAGAGAGGTAATATAACATCAATAAAGTTTAATAAAACTGATATGGACCAGATTGTTTCTGTTGATAGTATAAAACTAGAACCCCCTCAAGGATATTCTATTGACTGTCACTTTTCATGCCTGATGTCAGCCTTAAGGGATTCTGCTTTTACACTGTTGACTACAACTCTGACAAACATTTGTATGATATAAAATGATTGTCCTTCTGTTATACTGTACAGAATGCATTCCCCATTTAGAATTAAAACTTTGAGGATTAAAATCTAATGTTCCAAATTCAAAACTGTAGGTTTACTTCTGCAATGTACAATGAAGCCAGTCAGTTTAACGTTCAGAAAGAGACAGAAAAAGGTGCATAGCATATAATTCATGCAAATATTCAGTAATGACCCTGAAAATATAACATAAAAACACAGAAACATAAAACATGTAGATAGTAAAAGGTCATTGGTCCATCCAGTCCACCCAGTTACACACTATCTTACACCGAGACCTACTGTCTAGATGGGGTTTTTGCCCTCGCACCCCACCCCCCACTTCAGCCCTGCCTGTCAGTTACACTTCTAAGTAAATATTAAACCCTTCACTCTGTCCCAGCCGTGCTTGAAACCAATGTTTTTTGTGCCCACCATCAATCTTAGTTCATCCAGAACAGTGCAAAAAAAGAATATGGAAGTGTTTAAGAACTATTTCAGTCTCCTTTATCTCTCTCCTTTATAGGAGTATTACATCTTCAAATGAAGGTAGTGAGTGAGTGTGTCATTGAGCGAGCACGTGAGCGAGTGAGTGAGTATGATGAGTGAGTGTGTCATTGAGTGAATGAGTGAGTGAGTGTGTCATTGAATCAGTGTGTGATTGAGTGAGTGGGTGTCATTGAGGCAGTGTGTGAGTGAGTGAGTCAGTCAGACAGTTGTGGGTGAGTGAGTGAGTGAGTGAATGTGTAAGTGAGTGTGTGTATGTGTCACTGGTGAGTGAGTGAGAGAGCTGAGTGAGAGTGAGGGAGTGAGTGAGTGAATGCGTGATGAGTGAGTGTGTCATTGAGTCAGTGAGTGAGTGAGTGAGTGAATGAGTGAGTGTGTCATTGAGTCAGTGAGTGAGTGAGTCAGTCAGTTGTGGGTGAGTGAGTGAGTGTGTGAGTTAGTGCGTGTGTGTATATGTGTCATTGAGTGAGTGAGTTGAGTGAGTGAGTGAGTCTGTGAGTGTGTGCCATGGCGTGAGTATCTGAGTGAGAGTGAATGAGTGTGTGTGTGTGATTGAGTGAGTGAATGTCATTGAGAGTGTGTCTGTGTGTGTGAGTGAGTGAATGAGTGTGACATTGAGTCTGAGTGAGTCAGTCAGTTAGTCAGTAATCAGTCTGTCAGTGAGTGAGTGAGTGTGTGTATGTGTCATTGAGTGAGTGAGTGAGTCTGTAAGTGCGTCATTGAGTGAGTGAGTGTGTGTGTCATTGAGTGAGAGTGAATGAGTGAGTGAGTGAGTGTGCTTGTGTGTCATTGAGTGAGTCAGTCAGTGAGTGAGAGTGTGTCATTGAGTGAGTCAATGAGTGAGTGAGAATCTGTCATTGAGTGAGTGTGTGTGTGTCACTGATAGAGTGAGTGTGTCATTGAGTGAGTGAGTGAATGAGTTTGTGAGTGAGTCAGTGAGAATCCGTCACTGAGTGAGTGTGTGTGTCACTGATTGAGTGAGTGAGTGTGTCATTGAGTGAGTCAGTGAGTCAGAATCAGTGAGAATCTGTCATTGAGTGTGTGTGTGTCACTGATTGAGTGAGTGAATGAGTGAGTGTGTCATTGAGTGAGTGAGTGAGTCAGTGAGTGACTGAGAATCTGTCATTGAGTGAGTGAGTGACTCAGTGAGTGAGTGAATATGTGTGTGTTGGCAAGTTGGTAAGATATGTATTTTGTGCTGAGATGCACATTTATACTCATATGTATTTGTTTTACCTGGAAGAAAACTGCATTGTATTTACAATAATATCCTGGTTAGGACAGAAACAATGTAAGTCAAAGTGATAATATAGTACAGAAGTCTATTGCAACAGGAACAGCAAATTAAAACAAAAACATAAGGGATCTTTAAGCACACCTAAACAGCTGTGTCTTTAACAGCCTCTGGCCCCATTGGGATAAGTTTAGAAAAAATATAATATTTAGACATATTCCAACTTATATTTCATATTTTCACTGTAATTCTCACCCTTATTTCTTTATTACTGAGGACATTTGCATGAAAACAGGATTTGGCCCTATCTGCTCTGGCTGCTTGCCTACACCTGACATCTGTTTATGACATCACAATCTGTTTCTGTGGAGATATTTATGATGCCTTAAGCAGGAGAGTATGATGTCAGGTGTAGACAAACAACCAAAGCAGATAAAGTCTACAAGCAATCTTGTTTTAATGCAGATATCCTCACTAATAAAGATAAAAGGGTAAAGAATTACAGAAAAGATATGAAATATAATCTAACTAGTGTCTAAATCTTACATTTCTCAAAGTTTTCCTAATGGTGTCATGGGCTCTTTAACTATGTCAAAAAGCAATAGGAGAAAACTGTGGCTAGTTCACTCAGGCACCACCTGTACAGTAGTTGCTGAAAGTTTCTCTTTGACAGTAAAATTCTTCTTATTTAGTGCCATCTGGTGGAGAAGACTTGTAGGGCTGAAAGTTGTCTGATGTGTGGTATTTATAAGCATGAAGACTGGAGATGCAACTTCACCAGCAAAGATTCACCATCAAATTGGACACTTCATCAAAAAAATCTTTGCAAAGTGGTGAAGTGCCCTTCACCAGTAAAGTCAAACTTTGATTCGTCTAGAGGGGCAATTGCCAAATGCATTTTGCCCTGCAGGCAAATATCTGTTATTAAAAAAATTAATTTTAAAAGGGCAACTCCTCCTCATAGCACAATCCTCCTTCACTCTGTCTCATGGTCACAATACATTTTAAATCCCACTTCCCCCAGCCCACCTAATACCCCCACTCCCCCTCCATGTTCCCAGTAATGAGGACCTGCCCATTATCCCTTCCCCCACAACTGGTTGAGTACCCATCTATCACCCTTTGCTTTGCCTACCTATCCTTGGGTCATTACTGAAAAGCTCCCTTGGACCAGTGTATTTACCTGGTCATGAAATAAATAAATTAACAAATATAATAAATAAATAATGAGCAAAACTCACATGAGTGGTGTCAAGATTAAGTTGTTTTCATTGTTATCATTGTAGTTAATATGCCCTGTACTAATCTACCCACTGCTTAGATGTGTAGTCAGTATGTACCTATGTTTTAAGCTGTCTACCAATGAATATATATATGATTCTCCTGCACTGCTGGCACTGTATTCTTATCCCAATCAGTATATCCAACAGTTCATAGATAGCCAGCCACACATCTGATTTCCTTTAAAAAGATTTTTTTATTTATTTCCTCTTTTACTGTATGATCCCCTGATGCACCCAGGGGGTTGTACAGTAAAATAGGAAATAAAGAACAACTTTCTAAAGGTAATCAGTTGTGTAGCTGGCTATCTATGAACTGTTGGATTTACTGATAAGGTCCATATCACCAGCCCCAAATAGGAACTTTTAGGATTATTAAATCAATATAGAAGGTAAACCTACCTGAACCGCCTCCTGTCTTTTCTTATCCTGATCATCACCACGTGTATTGTTCCTGCTCTCAAATGAAGATTTTACCTGTAACTAACTCCAAGTCACCCCTGAAAAGGGATCTTCAGAACCCAGTGGGCCTACCTGGTTAACAAAATTGAAATAAGTAAATAAATAAATAACATTTACTGTTTTTTAACTTTCCAAGAAGACTTGAATAGTAACAGCAGCACATCACCCCATCCCTAATAAAGACCAATCAGGGCCACCATAGACTTTATGAAATCTCATACAAACAGGGTCAGCATACATATATGGGAGCGCCATTGGAATAAGTAACGAGGCGACCTGCCCAACCCACGTTGACCATGCCATTGTCTCTCCCCATATGCACACCATTTTATTTTCAGTGCTTGACTACTCTTCAGTCCTCTCTGCAGTTGAGATTTGACCATTTCAAGAATTATCCTACAGAGAACAAAGTAGTACTGAACACAGTCAAGGCACCATCAGTGTCTGGTTCAGCTCAATCATTGAAACCAATAAAGTAGAAATTTAAAATCACTACCTTAGATAATAAAACTCGAGCAAATGTTATGAGTATTAAGGAATCTGGCTAGATTTTAATTTGAAATTGAATTTACAATATTTAAATCATTTTTTTTAATTTTTTTGTTCAGCCTTTTTTTGCTCCCTGGCACCTCAATGGCACCATGTCAGACCCATCACTAACTGTCTCATGGACATGCTGGTTATTCAACACTTACCCAGGACCACGCTAGGGGTGTGTGGGCTGCCATGTCAGTCATGCATTGCCTTTCAAGGGACACCAGTACAGTGGTAAGACGGTATTTTCCTTCACCTTCTTGTTTTCTTCCCGAACGTGCCAGCAAGCAATGATGTACATGCATGCATTCCCAGTGTCTGGTGACTGACCCTCTGCTGTGTAATGTGCACCCACCTGGCCTTCACCAGGTGACATTCCAGAAGCAGGATGCAGTGTTTCCCCATGGGAGCATAGGTGCCCTTAACCCCTCGATCCTCTCTCCCCAGCTGGCGGCCAAGTGTCTCGAGTCCATTGCTGAATGTGGGTCACCAGCATAGTGAGTGGTTGTGATACCACTGCAGTACCAAGCAAGCGATCAATCTTATTTTAAAAAACAGTTGGACCTCAAACTCGCTTTTTGTACAGACAGAAATATTGTTTTACTCAAAATATTAGCAAGCAAGCAATCTATATTTGTGGAACATTATTTCAATGAGACCATGGCATTGTACATAAAATCATAAAACAACAATCAACAGAACCATATGATGTATAGTGTATGGTTAGGGCTTACTGTGTACGAAAATCAGAGGCTGCTGAAATCTTGTTGTGCACATTGTAAAAGTTGTGCATGTTCTTAAAGTTGTTGTGCACATTCTAAAAGTTATTGTGCACATTCTGTAATCAGTATTCATCAGCCCCTAATTAACATTCATGAGTCTTGCACTATCTGCTACTTGATTGGACCATTCAGAGCTGTTCAAACAAAAATCAAAATAAACAAGGTGGCACCACATACTGAGCTGCTCACTGAGATGGTTTGGACATGGACTGCGGTAGTCGGCTTCGTGTTTCCAAATCATACAAATTTTGCAGGTTTTTTTTATGTTGTTAATAAACTGCTGCTGTGACTGTTTGGAGGTTCAGGAGTGAAATGGGACCACACTGATGGACTCCACAGCAGACTGAGCTGTCAACAGCAACTGGGAGCATGAACATAAGGTATGAAGCCTTGTCAAAATATAAACCTTAACAAATTTACCCTTTTTCTCCATTTCTGGGAACCATATACTTTAAAAATAGCATATGGGCAACCATACACCCATAAGGATGTGTTGCCATCTTGGGATTGAGATGACATTAGGATCTCTTGAGCTTTGCTCTTGAGGTCCCTATGATGTCATCTCAATCACTCAATGGAAACATAGCTTTGCTGTGTATGGTCACCCATACACTATTCCTTATATTGCAAACTGCACAATTTGTTCCCATTATAGACTATGGGGATATTCTGTATAGCTATGCCTCAGCTTTACTTGTATGTTCATATCCTCATTGTTGACTAAAGCATCTTGCACTGGAAATTACGCCATTATATATGAAGTCCTTGTAAAGATGCACACAGCTACTTACTTCATAATATATTAAAGTGGCCACCATTGAAACACAGATGCAACAGTCACTTACTGTGCTTCATATATAATTGTGCATTGAATTAAGTCCCACAATATGTGACTGACATATTTTATGTCTGTCCTGTGTATTCATGGCTAAAGTTGGCTAATGGCCTAGAATATGACCTCCCTTCTATAGAATTTCACCTCTCTTCTCTTTGCAGTTCTAGCAGTTGTGCTTTTACTTACACTGGTCCTGTGCGATGGAACTCACTACCTAAGGAATGGAGACCAAACAATGACAAATTGCCTCACTGGAAGTCCTTAAAAAATTGGTTTTCTAGTGTTTCATTTGTAAAATGTAATAACTGATATCCTTGCATACTGAAACTTTAATTTTTATTTTGAATTAATTGTTCAGCTTATTTGTAACTGTATAGTTGTTGAAAAGAAAGACGCTGAAAATTAACCTTGACCTAATGACCTTGTAATATCCATCCTTTGCTAATAACATAAATCAAATTAAATACAGCCCATGACAGCTTTATTTTTTTTTTTGTTTTGTGGGAGATACCAATAATAGCTCATCAGGCCCCTCTACCCACCCTAACTATTTTTATTAAATGGCCTCTGATTAACTAGACCATACATTAGCTAGTAATTTCACAACATCATGGTGCCACATCAGAAAGTCCTGTATAACCCAGTGATGCCCTTTATTGTTGGCTTAAGTAATATTTAGAGAAGCAATGCAGAGAAGTTGAGCAAAAACTTTGACGCTAGCTGTTTTTAACTCTAAGAGATTCCAGACATATTACAGTTTCATTTGCTGGTGACATACTCCAGTTATTCCAGAATTTAAGTATTGTATAAAATGCATTGCCTTTTTTTTTCTCAAAAAAAAATGTCTAGTTCCTGTACATTAGAAATTGCACTCTGGACCTGATAAGTGTTATGAGTGAAAATATTAAAAAAAATACAGTTTACAGAATGTGGAGTCCCTTGAAAAATATACAATAGATATGCAAATATTTTTATTAAATAGGTTTCAGAAAATAATTTTTAATTGCACTGCAGCCCTAAAATATAGATAAAAAATTATGTTTGAAAACTACAGAGACTCACTGGCTGTGGCTGGGTAGGGGGTCCCCTATGTTCTCTGGTGTTTCAAACCAATTATGGGTGCAAAGACATCACACTTGGCCATGGCTCCTACCTCACTATTTGCTCCCCAACTGTTATGATGAATATAGTCCCCCTCAATAATCAGCATGTGTCAACAAATCCTGTTATCCCTGAAACAAGAGACTTTATTGAATCGATGGACAGGCATAATCACCCAAAGGGAGAATATCTTGTCAGAAGTAGATTGCGGTTTAGCCCTTTACCTTCTGTCTGCTGATAAGCAGCTGCCCTCTGCCTGACAAGGGTGCTATTACAAAACACCTTACTTTTTTTAAGTTATAACTGTTATTATTGTCACAACACCAAACACATTCACTATTGATAAATTAGAAATAATGACACAGGCATGCATAGATAGTGGTGTATCACCACAGCACAGTGATGTGCATTACAGTATAAATGTTAGATTGGCAGACACTAAGAAGAGCAAACATCACAGCACTTCAATTAGCTCCTTGAGCACATTTGCTCCCCACAATGTACTATGGCACGCCCTCAGTTTATACATTCTATCAACCCTTCGAGTGAGACCTCTCATAATGTGCTAAGAGAGAAATGCTAAGCTACTATATGAAAAATTGCGATTTGCTCTTTATGTACAAGGAAGTGAAAGAAAGGCATCCATTGTGCTATATTTTTTCCAGGACAAGTCTAGACCTTACATTTTTGTTAAAGTAGATGTCTGACCTTTACATCACTTTGACTTTCTTCTTTACCAAATACATTGCACCAGAAAATAGCAGACCATTGCAGGAGGTAGGTAAGCTGTATAATAACCCAAGACTACTGCATAGTATCACCTTATTGGCTCAGTCACATCCCCATCTCAGGCTGGAAACCTACATAGAAATATAGAAACTGGTAGCAAAAAAGGCCCACCGGCCCATCAAATCCACCTGGCCCTATTTACAGTATGATGAGAATGCCTAAGTGATCAATGCCTTCCCCTCCACCTATTTATTTTTTAAATATTATTTGGTAATTGGGTAAGGCCCACTAGGCACAAGTACCTATGTCATCCTCCGCTGCTACCCTCACCACCCTAGCTTAAATCCATTTACTGATTTTTATTTTTTTTTATTTATTTTATTTAATTTTTTTTACCAGGATAGGCACACTGAGCAGGGGCTCATTTCCAAGTGCAACCCAGTGAGGGGATACAATAGGGTGAAACAGCAATGACAATGTGACAACAATGGGTGCATGGAAATGTTTAATAAAATCACAGTATAAGTAATGAGTATCAGAGAAAAACAAAAACAATGTAAAAAGAGTACATGTACATTGTATATGGTGTAGTCAGAGCTACATGACTATGACACCATTGACAGGCAAGACATTTGTACAGAACCAATGAGGCCTAAAATTCAGATTACGGAGTACACTGAGTTGTCAGCTTTGAATAATTGAGTAGGCAAAAATGGGTAAAAGAGGTAAACTAGCAGAAAGGGGATGGCTAGGACATAGGTTGCTGTAATGAGGAGATGAGGCAGAATAAGTCAATATACAGGTGCATTCTTTAGTGAAGTGTGTCAGTACGAGTGGTTTGAGAGAGTGGAGGGAGGAAGAGAGACAGATGTTAACAGCAAGACTCTTCCAAAGTGTAGGAAGTCAGACAGAGAAAGCAGGTTGGCCAGCTACAGATTTAAGGGGAGGAACTTGGAAGGAAAGAGAAGCAGATAAACAGAGGGGAGGAAGGGATGGCAGGGATAAGGAGAGTGTAGAGCTAAGTGTGAATAGTGGCAAGCCAGTATTTGGTCATGAAAGAGGAACAATGTGAGAGACACCAGACCTCAAGAGAGGAGGAAGAGAAATTAGCATATAGAGAGCAGTGATGGGTGAGAGACAGGGCATTAAGGACCAACCGTCAGAAGGAATGAAAAATGGGGTCAGCCTGGTAAGTGTAGACTTTGGGGCAGCACTGACTACATCTGTATAGTCAAACACAGGCCAGATAACCCCAATGATGATTTCATGGCAGACCAGCAAAGGAAGGCAAGATTTGTTTTCACACAGCATACCAAGCTTATGGTGAATGTTGTAGTGCATGGCATCAATTTGGGTGGAAAAGCTGAGACTCTGATCCAGCCATACCTCTAAGTACTTACAATGGGGTGTCTGTTCAAGCAGGATGCCATCTTGAGTTGAAAAGATAGGTGTATGTTGGAGACTTGTTCATCTCTGTCTAGTGTTGAATGTATCAGAGACAGTTTTGTTGGCATTTGATGAGAGCTGGTTGCACAGAACCAGTGCTGTACACTGTCAAAATCATGCTGGAGTGAGAATTCCTGCTCAGGGACCAAGACACCAGAAGCAAATAGAGCTACCATTTGTTTACATGTGTTTGTGGGAAGAGATACAGGTGGAGGGGAGGTCATTTAAGAAGATGGAAAAGAGAGCAAAGCCAAAGATGGAGCACTGGGGGACACCAGACTTGATGGGCAGGGGGTTGGAGAGGGCATCACCAACTGGGAATGACTGAAACTGATTTGAAAGATAGGAGTGGAACCACCTGACAGCTAGGTTGAATATACCTGCAGCACCTAATTTACCTAAGAAAAGGTGTGGGCACTGCATCTAAGGTCTTTGCAGAGTCTATAAAAATGGCTACAGTGAACATGCTCTGGTCCATACCTTTCAGTACAAAGTTCATAAACCGGAGAAGGGAAGAGACAGTGGAGTGGTTCTTGTAGAAGCCAGACTGAAAGGAGGGGAGAAAAGAAAAAGAAGACTGGTGGAGTAAGTGGATAGCTGGGAGAGAACAAGTTTTGCCTGCATCTTAGCCAGAGCAGGGAGGAGCGAGATGGGTAGATAGTTACCTGGGAAAGAAGGGTAACCTCCTTTGAGGAGAGGGAGTATTTTACCCTGGTTCCAGGACTGGGAGCCAGATACAGGTTGGAAAGAAGTATTGAAGTGGGAAGCAAGAGGAGAAGCAATGACTGACACAGAGAGATGGAGAAGCTCAGTATCCAGACTATCAGGACTGTACCCCTTAGCAGAATTAAGAGAGAGTAAGGCAGCAAGAGTAGTCTGAGGAATCTGGGGAGAAGGAAAAAGATGCTGGGGTTAAGGGTAAGGAGAAAGGAAGGAGAGGGAGAAGTGGGGAGAAGAGGAAGAAAGAGAGAGAGAGAGAGCACAGGAAGTGAAGAAATTATTTAAGGTGTTAGCAACTTCAGCTGGGTCAGAGATAGGTGAGTTTCCTACTCTGAGGATGGCAGAGATAGACTGCCTAGGGGGTCAAGCAGGGAGTACGCAACCTTTCAGAACCTATCAAGGGATTTAAGGTTGTTCTTGCTGTGTGCAAAGTAAGTTCGTTTAGCTTCCCTGCTGGCATTAGTACAGGTGGTATGTAGTTGTTTGTATCACAACAAATCATCTGCGGAGCCAGAGGATTTGAGGAGATGCTACGCAGGATCATGAGCTTTGAGCAGGTCAGTGACTTCTGCAGTGATCCAGGGAAGGTGGGACCCAAGGGCACAAGACTTTGTGAGGGGGGAATTTTTGTTCAATGTTGCAGTGTAGTTGGTCATCACAGGAAAGAGTCAGAGCAACATCTATATCAGTGGATAAAGTGAGTGCTTACCAGTCAGTGGCCCAATGATTGTCTAACAGGGATGGGAGTTCAAGACCGTTGAGTGACCTGGTCCAGATAAATTTTGGTGGGGCTTTAATACAGCAAATCTTAGGATGTAGTAAACCATACAATTGTCACTGAAAACATCTGGTAGGGTTTCAGCAGAAATAATGAGGTGGTGATGTAAGGACAGGATCCAGTCAATGAGGGAATAATTTGAAGAGTTGAGACAGGCTGGTTCTGTAATGTCACAGCCATTAAATCTAAGTGGGCCTCTGCTGCCTGAGTCTGCAGATCACAAATCTCATTCCCCATGCCCCTGACATTCATGCACTCAGCCCTTCAGAGTTCCTGCCTACCATTCCTTGTTTTCATATCAGTTTTCTCCTTCTGCTCTTTTTCTTTCTGCCCTTGGTCTTGTTCTCAGCCCCTTACCTCTCTGTGTTGCGATGGTCTCTACCCCCATGTTGCAATCTCCTCTTCAAGTTCCTGCCTGTCCTGCAAATTCCAATTTTCATACCTCACCCACTTTCTTACATTAGCTGTAAGCATTCCCTTCCCCCTTTAGTTTATGCCCTGTGCAGTCCCATCTATCTGTGATAGCATAACGGGAGGCCCACCTAGATACTTACAGTTGGGTAGGTGTACATATCGTCACCAGCACTGCCTCCCCTTACCTAGTTTAAAAGGGTCCTGTCCTGCTATAATATGAGAACCACTACCCTAACACCCTTGTGCCCTCCACATATCCTCCACTTTCAGCTTGTAAGGTAGTGTGAAAGAATTCACAGTTGTTTTCCTATTTGTAAATCTACTGTATAAAGCTGAAAATTGGATTTAGGTGCTGTGAAAGTAGCTTCCTAACTCTCATAGTTTCAGATAACAGACAAGGTAGAATAATGCAGTTCAGATATGAAAGTGACCTTTCTTTAATTTTTGGCCCCTTGCTTGTCTTCCAAGTCCAGAAATACCCTCATCCCTGAACAATCAAACTGTGGCTTTTACCCAGGCTCTTAATTCAAGGGGGAGTCATCTTGTTCAACATACTCCATGGGTGTGATCCCACCTCTTCCTTGGTAATCATCACACATCATAAACTGATCAACAGTTATTACATAAAAACACACAAGAAAAAAATGCACTTTTTTCCTTCTACCAAAGCTTTGTTTTTCCCGAAGAAATGAAATCTTACAGGGAGAAGTAATTGGCATTCTGATTATGGCCGGACGCTGACCTCAAAGGATATACCCTTGGTTTAACGACAGTCTGCACTCGCGGCCTCTTCCTCACACCTGGGAATTTTTAAGATATTGGTCCACAGCTTGCTTCTACAAAGTAAGCATTAAGCTAGGAAACATACTGTACTATCAGAATAATGGCAACTGAGCCAAACAGATGGAATGAGCGCTTCTTGAAAATGGTTTTCTTTTTTCTTGCGATGGTGCATATGAATTTACAATGGTTTCTGTCTTCATTTATAAATCTTAAGCAGAAATCTGAACATAGGATTTAGGTGCTGTAAAAGTAATTTCCTTACTAATATATTTTTAAGTAACAAACCGAGTAGAATAAGTCAGCCTGCATCCACCAAGCAAGCAAAGATCACATAGTCAGTTGAGCTATCAATCAAAACTAAGCCAACAGCAATAAAACTCTGGGTGCTTCATCAAGAAAAGAAGACCTTTTGAGGATGGCAGATTTTGTTTCTGCACCTAGGAAAGATGACTCTGGGTCACACAAATACCTTCTGTGGTGCAATAGTGGACAACACAACTGAGTAGAAGGATCATTGTAGGCAGTAAGCTGAAGTCAGGTGGGCAAAGCGCTGCCACGGTCAGCAAGATGTGGGTGCTGCACCACAGCTTCAGTAGGTACTGGTGCTGCCAATGTTTGTGAGGTGGATGATCAGGGTGAAAGAAGTACCACACTGCAACTTCAGTAGAAATGGGACTGCTAGTGTCCATATGCATGGATGGGATGCAATTAGTGCCAAACTACAGCTTCAGTAGGAATGGGCGTGCTAGTGTCCATAGACATGGGTGGGATGCAATAAGTGCCGCACTACGGCTTCAGTAGGAATAGGTCTGCTAGTGTCCATAGGCATGGGTGGGATGCAATAAGTGCCACACTACAGCTTCAGTATAACTGGGCCTGCTAATGTCCATAGGCATGGGTGGGATGCAATAAGTGCTGCACTACAGCTTCAGTTAAACTGGGCCTGCTAGTGTCCATAGGCATGCAATAAGTGCCACACTACAGCTTTAGTAGAACTGTGCCTGCTAGTGTCCATAGGCATGGGTGGGATGCAATAAGTGCAGCACTGCATGTCCAGTTGAACTGGGCCTGCTAGTGTCCATAGGCATGCAATAAGTACCACACTACAGCTTCAGTAGAACTTGGCCTGCTAGTACACATAGGCACAGGTGGGATGCAATAGATGCTGCACTACAGCTTCACTTAAACTGGGCCTGCTAGTGTCCATAGGCATGTGTGGGATGCAATAAGTACCACACCGCAGCTTCAGTAGAACTGGGCTTGCTAGTGTCCACCAGCATGGGTAGGATGCAAAAAGTGCTACACTGCAACTTCAGTTGAACAGGGCCTGCTAGTGTCCATAGGCATGGGTGGGATGCAATAAGTGCTACGCTGTAGCTTCAGTAGGACTGGGCCTGCTAGTGTCTATAGGCATTGATGGGATGCAATATGTGCTACACTGCTGTTTCAGTTGAACTGGGCCTGCTAGTGTCCATAGGCATGGGTGGGATGCAATAAGTGCAGCACTGCATGTCCAGTTGAACTGGGCCTGCTAGTGTCCATAGGCATGCAATAAGTACCACACTACAGCTTCAGTAGAACTTGGCCTGCTAGTGCACATAGGCACAGGTGGGATGCAATAGGTGCTGCACTACAGCTTCACTTAAACTGGGCCTGCTAGTGTCCATAGGCATGTGTGGGATGCAATAAGTACCACACCGCAGCTTCAGTAGAACTGGGCTTGCTAGTGTCCACCAGCATGGGTAGGATGCAAAAAGTGCTACACTGCAACTTCAGTTGAACAGAGCCTGCTAGAGTCCATAGGCATGGGTGGGATGCAATAAGTGCTATGCTGTAGCTTCAGTAGGACTGGGCCTGCTAGTGTCTATAGGCATTGATGGGATGCAATACGTGCTACACTGCTGTTTCAGTTGAACTGGGCCTGCTAGTGTCCATAGGCATGGGTAGGATGCAATAAGTGCAACACAACAGCTTCAGTAGACCTGGGCCTGCTAGTGTCCATAGCCATGAGTGGGATGCAATAAGTGCTGCACTGCAGCTTCAGTAGAACTGGGCAGGCTAGTGTCCATAGGCATGGATGGGATGCAGTAAGTGCCACACTGTAGCTTCAGTAGGACTGGGCCTGCTAATGTCTATAGGCATTGGTGGGATGCAATAAGTGTTGAACTGCAGTTTCAGTTGAACTGGGCCTGCTAGTGTCCACAGTCATGGGTGGGATGCAATAAGTGCCACACTACAGCTTCAGTCGAATTGGGCCTGCTAGTGTTCCTAGGCAAGGATGGGATGCAACAAGTGCGGCACTGCAGCTTCAGTTGAACTGGGCCTGCTAGTGTCCATAGGCATGGGTGGGATGTAATAAGTGCTGCACAGCAGCTTCAGTAGAACTGGGCAGGCTAGTGTCCATTCTGGACATTCATGGGCATGGCTGGGATGCAATAAGTGCTACACTGCAGCTTCAGTAGAACTGGGCTGTCCTTGATGTCTTGTGGTGCTCAGCATTGCTCTATCCAGTGAAGCACAGTGCCTTGGGGGGGGGGCATAATAGGCCATCAGCTGCTGCCTGTGTTTTGTCTGTTGCAAATTTATTTACCCAGGATAGCCCAGGAGTGGACTCAAGCCCTAGGAGACTAAAGCAGCAGTGAAAGTTTGTAATGATAATTGTGACCTATACATTTGTATTCTATGCTTAGATCGCTCCTTAAAATATCTCTTATTTTGCAAGATACTCTTTCTTCTCCATTTTGAAATTGCTTTAACATTTACAGCAATAAAATGCGTGATCTTTGACATATGGTGAGCCACATTTTATCAGTATTGTCTGTTTATTTTGAACAGCCATTTTTTGCATCACTTTTCTTGTGACTGAATTAAAGCAGCATGCAGCAGACAGAGCTCCCTGACATTATGGGACAGCAGGCGTACAGAAACAGCCAAGAATTCTAATGAAAACCTGGGTATATCCATACTGAAAAGTGTACTTTTTTTATTATAACAAATGTAAATAAATGCTAAAGGAGATACACAATGGGGGAATGGAGTGGGTCTTACAGGATAGAAGATAGGCCTATGGGGCAGGCAATGTAAAATAGAATTAAAAAATTGTAGGTAGAAGTATTTACCTCAAGTTACCATATCTCATTTCCAGTGGGATCCCACTTCTATCTACCATCTGAACTATAGTGCAGTATCCTTTGATACAGAACTCTAGAGCACACTCAGCAAACCATTTGATTTCAGTGATACAATGACCACCAATACGTTTCAATCATAAAGCAAGAATCAATCATTTTAAAATTCAAATTTCCCTTTATGATTTTTGTCACACCGACACTGAACTTTGGCACCAGTCTTCCAGCTTCTCACTCAGCTGCCTCTCTGGTAAGTTGTTCATTTAAAACAATCAGATGCCAACACCCAAGTCAGGCATCTGGTATTGACAAATTAAAAATGACACTGTGACAGGCATGGCTGTGCTGGTGCCGCTTACTCACCCAGCATGGTTAATAAGTAGAGTATCTCTTACCCGCACCCTGGAGAGCCTGGGATGGGGTCTGGGGCAACATCCAGGAATACTGTGCCTGTAAAATAAGAATAGTGATAGGGTCACAAAAGATCCATATTTATTTAGGGGGAAAATAGAATAGATAGGGTCGTTATTCATAAAACAATACTTATGTGATAGGCAGGGGGCTGGCACCCTGTCAGACCTATGGAAATAAAGAGAAGAGTGGTTTAGTATGTGGGAATAAATGACAGTGAGAGTAAAAGGAGTAGTGGAGAGATACAAAAGGTACAGGATAAGCACAGGAATCAAGTAAAAGGTATTACAATAAAAGGGACAGTTTAAGGTGAAAGTGAGTGACAAAACTGAATTCATGACATTCAGTAGAAAAACACAGTCTTACACTTTTTCAGCATGCTTTGAAATATATTTTTTTATTTTATGAACTTGAGTTTATCAATTCACTTTCATGACCATTGGTTCAGGTTTTTCAAGGTAAACATTTTTTCTTGACCCCTCATCTAATAATAATCTAATCTGTCTGCCTGCCTGCCTGTCTATCTATCTTTATACAACATATGTCTTTGGATATATGCCAACAGAAAAAGTGATATATTGGCTACATGCAAAGATATCATTATCTTTTCAGGATGCAGTACATTATACTGGTATTTTCTGTTGTTGCCCTGCATCATTCACATTGCCAGTCCATGCTGAAACTGAAACTTGGCACTGAACCAGGTAGCTCTGAGAACTATAAGCAGCCTAGTGGCTCTTAGTGCTCCTGTTTTTCTTTTTTATGAAATACATCATTTATTTCACCTTACTTCACAATGTTATGGTGCTGTTCTGCCTGCTTCAGCACGTTGATCAAACACCAACCTCACTGCTGTAGTTCACCAACTGGCCAGCGTTCTGCAGGAGCACTGCTACACATAGTCACACCACCAGTATTTTTATGAGGCACACTACTCCAGAGCAAGATAAACTCCCACTGTTCTCATACAGGGAACACAGGTGAATGGCTCTTCTCACTAAGCTGGGCACTTTGGATTTTGGGGTGCCCAAAGAAGGTATTTCTGGATGTTCTTGTAAAAAACAAGCACCAGAATCTAGCTACATGAGTCCCATTTAGCTGGGTTCAGGAGTATTTTTTATATGCACCATTTTTATGCACTTTGTGCCCGAACAGGTGGGAGCTATCTCAAGTTTTAACAACTGCCTATCTGAGATACAGGACTGGATGAGTGCTAACTGGCTGAGGTTGAACCCAGATAAAACTGAGGTTTTGGTGGTGGACCCAGGTCATCGAGTAGAGGGGTCATCGGCTAGGCGACCTTCTGGGCTTTGGCTCGGTGGATGCCAGCTGATGACTTCTGAACGGGTGCGAGATCTGAGTGTTATTCTTGACAAAGGCCTGACACTTAAATCTCAGGTGTCATCAGCCATTAGGATGGCTTTTTACCATCTAAGGAATATTGCCTGGATTAAGCATCTTGTTCTGCCTGATGACCTTCCAGCATTGGTCCACACTTTCATGACCTCCCACCTTGATTGCTGTAATTCTCATTACCTAGGACTACCAGGGGTTGATCTCTGCCACTTGCAGCTAGTGCAGAATGCAGCAGCTAGGCTGTTGACAGGGCTTCCTCGGGTTTGCCATGTCACGCCTGTGCTACACGGCCTGCACTGGCTGCCTATTCAGTGTTGGATCACCTTCAAAGTTGGCTTGCTAACCTATAAGGTCCCGCATGGACAGGGACCATGTTATCTGCAAGAGCTTCTTGTCCCTACTGCCCCCCACTCCACTCCACTGATGAGAGATTGCTAGAGATCCCCAGGGTTCATTTGAAGACTTCTGGGGCCCGTGCTTATGAAATCATGGCCCCCACCATGTGGAATTCTCTACCTTATCAGATAAGAGAGTGCCTGACAGTGGAGAACTTTAAATCTGCTTTAAAAACACATCTGTTTCAGCTTGCTTTCCCGGATCCTGAATAAGTGTAGCTGATATTTTTAAGTATTTATTTTTTTTAGCTGTGATGTTATGATTTAGTGTGCTAGTGCCATGGTTCCTGTGAGAATGGTGCTATTCTACAAATAAGGTTTGCTTTGCTTTACTTTATGTATTTTCCATTTTTTTCTTTTTTGATCAGGGTCAAAAAAACAAGATAGTGGCAGTCACAACACAAATATATTTTTTTTCATGTTGTGAGAAGAAAGTGGTGAGAAAGCAAAAAGCTCTCACAAGATGCAATTTTTCATGTTGCAGTACAGGGTTATCCAAAAACCCTATTGAGCATGCTCAGAACAGCTCTGGAAAAAAAAAAGGTCAAATCCTTATAACTCTGGACCATTCAGTACTGTTTTACAAAACCTTCAAAAGGGACTACCTCAACACAGGCCACATCTACCCTGAAAGTTTCTTGAAAAGATTCCATTCTACCTAGGCTATAGGTGAGATCAAAAAAACCCAGGTTAAGTACAGGAAAAAATGTATCCCTCTACAGAAGAATGACATTCGCGGATCTGAGAAACTGCGCGTTTTTCAGTTTGGGGGAAAAACACGATAGCAACCATCATGACCAAAAAACATTTTTTAGATTTGTGAGAAGTAAGTGGTGAGAATGCAAAAGGCTCTCACGATCGTAGATTTTTTTGAGTCATATCTGAGGGTTATCCAAAAATCCTACTGAGAATGCTCAGAATAAGAACATTAAATAGATACAGAGAGTGTGAGAGAGATTGTTGGCTCACTGGTGGCACACAGCAGCACGTCTCCATCTGTGGCTGCAGATGTCAAGAAACTCCTACTGTTCTCGTTCAGAGAATGCAGGTGAACAGTCCCTTTCACTAAACTGGGGACCCTGGATTTGGTGTGACCAGAACTGGTATATTTGGACATTTTTGTAAAAACAAACTAAATAGATTCCCTTTACCTATATTTTTCACAAATCATCATTTTTAGGTATTTTCTGCATTTTTTCAGTTTGGGGGGGAAAAAACAAGATGGTGGCCATCTTGACCTGGAAAGCTGTTTTTTGGGTTGTGAGAAGTAAGTGGTGAGAATGTAAAAATCTCTCACAAACCCCAATTTTGGGGGTTGTATCACAGGGCTATCCAAAAACCTTACTGATCATGCTCAGAAAAAAAACACTTAAATTCTTATAACACTGGAACAGTCTAATATTTTTTCATGAAATCTTCGAAAAACACTACCTTGGCACAAGCTACTGCTACACTGAAAGTTTTGTGAAAAAAATTCCATACTGTCTAGGCTGTAGGTGAGAGAAAAAAAAAGAAAAAAAAAAGAAAAAAGTGCATTAAGGATAGTGCAAAAATATTCACTTTTCAAAAATTGACTTTCCACATCTTGGACATTGTACAAGATGCCAGCACAAAGCATTTCACATATTGAGACTCTACCAGATAGACTGCACATAGAGAATTATGCTGCCAGAGTTATTAAGGTGCAAAAATGATGTTTAACATTAAGCACTCTACTCAACCCTGACTATACTAGTGCTTCCGCACCAGTAGAATACTATATATATTCTTGGAAAAAAACTTAATGCACCAGTTAGGGTTCAACTTAATGACACAAAAGTAGGGACATGTAGCATCAGGGTTTCCAATCCTAATTCCCCACCCCCATGCACCAAGCAGGAAAAGGAAAAAAAAATAAGGTTTTGGGTCTTAGGAATCATGACAAATCAATGGAAGGGTCTTCCTTGGGGTTGTCAACCACAATGCTCCCCCTCCCACAGCCCATAACCTCCTGTCTGAAGTACAAGGTACAGTTTCAAGCCAGTGCCTCATACTGATACATTCTTCAAAGGTAGTGAAGTATGTCTCGCCACATGTTGCCGACACATTCTGTTGTAGTTTTCTTCATGCATGTCCCTGTGGGCCCCACTTGAAGAAAGGAGATCATGTATGACCTTGTGCACTTAGGGAAGGGGTGGGCATTAGGATTGACAACCCCAAGGAAGACCCCACCACTGATTCTCCAAGATTCTGGAGACCCAAAACTCCAATGTGTTTTCCTTTTGCTGCCTGGGGTCGGGGTGGGGAGTTAGGGTTGTAAACCCTAACTCCACATTTCCCTGTTTTTGTGGCATTAAGTTGGACGTTAACTGGAGCAGTAAGAAGTTTTTTTGCAAAGAATTTTCTTTCTTTTTGAGATAGCAGAATTGTATTCTCATTTACGCAGGTCCCTTTGGGTCCTGTGCCATGGGAAGACTCTGTCCACCTAAAGAAGTGTAGGGTCATTATGGGATGTCAAGAATTCATGGGGCTGTCTGATGGGCTATGGAAACACAAGGCACTCTGGCCCCTGCATTTCCATGAGGCTGCAGATACAGACACCCAGGACAAAGAATCCATCTGTCAGCCAATGCACAGGGCCCTTTGCCACCCACAAGTGCAGAGGGGCAGGACCTATGTCAAGAAGACAGTTGTCTTCACTATATGTTACCCTGGCCTGTGCGGACAACCCTGAAACTTTCAGTCCCTGACTGGGGGAGCCTCACATAACAGCACCATACCTCCACCCTCACCTCATCCAGCTGGGTCACTGAGCTCACCCCCAGGGTGTCCACTCAAACTGCAATAGAGAATACATGTGGTTAAAAACCACACAGTCATGGCAGCGCTGTGTGGTTTCGGAGTTAATATATCTAATATAGTGTGGTTTTGGACTGCATGGTTTTGTACTGACCATGCAGCATGGTTATTGACCATGCTATTTTTGACTGCATGGTCTTGACTCCCACCCCTAGACTCAGACCACTGCTATGGGATCACAAAGCATACCTGTTGGGGTCAAGACTGGCACTACACACAAAGGTTTTTAATAGTTACATATATTTTTTTAAATTTTGACCCCAAATTTTGATTGTCATTTTACAAATCCCCTTATAAATATGACATGTAGCATTTATAGTATATTAGCCAAAATGTAATTTTGCACCAGAAGTGTGAAAACATGTTTCATCCAGGATTTTAAAAATGACACGTGTCCTGTTTATGAGGTGGTATGGAAATATGGCTATAATATGTTGAAAGTTTGGAGTCAAAATATTGAAAATTAGTGAAGGTATGAGTGGACATTGATATACTCATAACCTGGGTATTTTACTATATTTCTACACCACATTTTCAGCTTAGTCTTCTTATTACCTAACCATATGAACTCAGCATGTTTAGAGATTCAGCGAATTTATAATTCTCCAGCAAAATTGTGGCAAAGTGGCCGATTTCATGCTGCATAACGCTACATGAATTTCAGTCATTTTCGCCAAGGCAAAATTACACCTGCAGAAAGGTGAAATTTCACATTAGAAGGCACAATTTCACATCTAAAAGGCGCATTCCACCTCTAGAGGTGATATTTCTCCCTCCAAGATGAAATTTCACTTTTCCGCAGGTGAAATTTTGCCTTTCCGCAGGTGAAATTTCACCTTACGCCTTGACAAAAAATTATGCAAACCAGCTGAAATTTGCATAATATTACGTGTAGCATAGTTTAGGCACTTCACCCATCCCTGAGTACGTGAACATTTTCAAATCCCTGCCAAAACATCATTCGGCGCCACTGGTGCAAAAACACATTTTAGACAGGATTTAAAGAATGGAAGCTGTCATGTTCAAGAGGTGGTGTGAAGAAATTGCTATGTTGAAAGTTTGGGGTCAAAATATTTAAAATTAGCAAAGTTATGAGCGAGCGTAGAAAATTTTCAACATACGCTCATAACTTTGAGATGTTTACATATTTTGACCCCAAATCTTAGTTCTCCCTCCCGCCCTGTTTTCTGGCAGCTTTGACATTATTGCTCACAAAGTGAACCCCCTTCTTATGGGACCAGCACAATACAAAGCTGGGGCAGGAGGTGGAGACCAAATCATCATCTGTCGATCCAGACAAATAATAAATTCCACTTGTACAGTAAACCTCATCCCAAGGAGAGCCCAGCATATTAAGGCAAACTGACTGAGCGGGACTGCACTCCTTGCTACTTTTAGCCACCAGGGAGCAATAAAGCTCCAACACGCTACAACCACCCATCCCAGAGACAGCATTGAAAGGGATGCTTCTCAAAAATCCTGCCAGCACACCCACTCATGTTTAGGGATCTGGGTCTCTGCAACATTGCTCAGGTTGGAGTTTCAATGGACTGAGGTGCTGCACTTTTGGATCTTTTTAGAGTCACAAGAAAAACAAAACTGGCCGACACCAACATAGTCTTGCACTTTAAGGTGGCAGGTGTGTGAAAATAACCTGACATGGATGTTATCACCTAGGAGACTGAGGTTCATATGCAAGCCCCAGAATTTCACATTATGTGCAGATGGGGGCACAGAGTCTTGGACATGAGGCACAGTTTCTACAGTTTCCTGATCTGAAAGCTGAGCTATGATACCAGGATTTACATAAGTTAGGGTGCTCATTTTTAAAAATGAAATGCTTTGCCAAGTTCAGTGTGCTTTCTGCTATCACAGTGTTTAGCTGAACTCAGTTAAAACAGACTGAACTTGTCCATGCACAAGCCTACCAGTGCTTTGGCACCATTTGGAACTGTGAGCATGCTTCAGCATTGGGCAGCCACAAGTAAGAGCAGACGAGCCAGGTTACAGTTCTGAATAACATTTTTAAAAATGAATATTGACTGGAGGCAGCCATTGCTGTAGTGTATGTTGGATTATAATATCAATTGCCACGGGGAATGCAGTCACTTTTTGGAATATGGGCAAAAAAGTAAATGAAAGGTGGACAATTTCCCTTTAAATTAATCATTTTAGCTTGTGCAGAAGTCAGGGTGAGTTGCACATTGCTATAAGGTTTGCAGACTCTATAATTTCTGGTTCTCAATTTCTAAAACACAAAAACCATGCTCTTCATTAGCCTCCCACAGAAGAGGAAGGTTCCACTCTTTGTCATCCAAAATGGCCAAGGTCAAAACCTTGAACAGGTGGAGACCTTCTAATACCTTGGAGTAACTTTGGATAACACCTGACTTTTGCACCCTATGTTGACAATCTGGTGGCCATAGTTAACAGAAGACTGAGTGCAAAGTACCATAACAGGAACAATCTCACTGGAGATGCTAGTTGCCTTATTGTGACCAGCTCCATTCTGTCACTTATAGATTATGGGCTACCTGTTTATGCTGCTGCTTGTGATATGGTTTTAAACAGAGTAAAGCTGATATATAATAAGGTGTGCCACTTTGTACTTGGTGCAGATAACCGCATTCATAGTTGTACCCTTTACACACTCACTAATTGGCTACCTTTACCCAGCAGCATAAAGTTACAGAGCTGTTTGCTAGCCAAAAAGGTGTTCTTGGGCCTAACACTACCTTCTTTAATAAATTGCTTCTACACTGTCTCCAACCAATACAACACCAGGCACATGGCCAGGAATGCCGTTAAGCCTCCTTTCCGGCATACTCAGCTGGGAAAGTGCTCATTTGCTGTCAGGACTGCTAACTGGTTAAACAAATTGCCTGATACTAAGAAGTCAGCAGATTTTGTCCTATGGTCTATCGAGCCTACTCGATGATCAGTGCCTTCCCAGGGCACCGTTCTTAGCCCCCCCCCCAGAAGGTCCCCCATTCCCCAGCGGGGCTCTGGGATGCACTCTCCCCCCCATACCTATCCCAGGCTTTCTTGAACCTCTCCACAGTTGTAGCAGTCACCAATTCTCTGGGCAGCACATTCCAGGGTTCCTCCACCCTCTCAGTGAAGTAGCATCTCCTGTAGCGATACACTGCTGAATCTCCCAAAGTTTCATCAGTTTAAGAGATCTTTCCTGTCTGCCTTTGCAGTCCAATGCAATTGTAACCATTAAACAGTTTTATTTATTTATTTATTTTTTGTTTTGCTTAACCAGGTGAGACACACTAAGCTGAAAGCTTGTTTACAGGTGCAGCCTGGGAGCACAAAGAAGTTAAATGACTTGGTCAGGGTCACACAGTATGCAAGTGGGGGCTGTGTGATTCAAACCCAGGTCTCCAGATTTGCAGCTCAGAGCCTTAAACCACTGTGCTATACTGCCTGCCTATCCATTTCTTTCTGTACATAACCTGTGACTTGTTATGCCTTATTAGTGCTTTGAGCCTGACTTGACTGCATTTCCGCTGGAACTGCTTGTTGTATTTATTATTTTATTTTTTGATTATTTATTTAGGGATTCGGATCATACCTTTGAGCTCAGAGCTCTTTTACAAAGATTTCATGTCAAACAGTGACAATGACAACAATAACAAACAGTTTAGATACAATACTCAAATAGTAGGTAGCTAGCATACAATAAGGTTACAATGTCATTCATAGTACCAATGGTGATAGTACAGTGTCAAGAGCATTCAACTAGGGTAAAGAACAGTGTTTATATGTAGCGAAGGAGATAAAGAGGTGTGACACCTAGTGTGAGAGTCAGAGGAGGAGGAGTCAAGGTGAGGGGGCGGAGGAGAGAGTGGGCGGCCAAAAGAAGTGGCTTTGTCTAGGAAGTTGGGAAGTAGTGGCAGTAGGTTGGTTTTAAGGTTGATCCGGTAAGGGAAAAGGCACAGGGGGGAGAGGAAGACAGAGGGATAGGGCAAGGGGGAAGAGTGGGTGTAAAAGGAAGGGGAAGCAGAGTGTGGGTGAGTGGGCATTATGGGTGTTAGAGTCCTAGTGGCAGTCACAAACTGTCCTAGTAAGAAGATGTTGCCTTATGCCATTTTTGGGTGGCCACAATCTTTTCCAGGGCTTTAGATAAGTGAGAGAGGATGGATTTTGGCCTATAATTGGTGGTGCATGTCATATCACCGTTCTTGTACTTGTAATGTTTTTTGTGACTATGTATTTGACATGGAATCTTTGTAAATGAGCACTTGTGCACAAAACATAATCTCCAAAGTTGTCACTAAATAAATAAATAAAATGAATAAATAGTAGAGTAGCACCCCACATGACAGCAGCAGCCTGGAGGCCTGCTGACTCAGCATGCAGCAACCTTGGAGAATTGGATCACACCAAAAAGGTGTTAAAAAAGTAAATATCTGTTAAATTCTGTTAAAAAGCCTGGAACACACATAGTTTTTATAGCAAGGTTTATTGAGTGATACTGCCTGTTTTAGTTTTGAAAACCACTGCACATGATCTTTAAGCTTGGATGTGTTTCCATATTCAAATTGTGTAGTGTCACTGCCATGCTGCAAGAAGAGAGGGCAAGATGGACCCTAAATCCCCTCCACCATCATGTTACTATGTTACTTCCATATTTTTATTTGTTGTGAGCTACTTTTAGTTTTCTCTTTACTGAAGTAAAAAGTAGTACTTATTTAATTAAAGTGAGCATTTCTTGATCATCTTTCATAATGGAGATGTTTCTATGTGTTTTATTGGCTACACCTGATTTCTGATTAAGAATGCAACAGTCCATGTTAGCAGAAGGTCCATTATCCCTAATGTTTTTTGGTTTTTTTTTTTCAAATATGTTTGGAGTTCCCCAATGGCCCAGCAGTAGCATGTCATGATATCATGCTGTTGACCTGAGTTCGAGAACAGACCTGGGACATTAGCACTTTGGTGGCCAGCTAGGATGAGTGATACCACTGGCTGTGCTTCCAAACATGGGCAGGGTCAGTACCTCTTTCTGCCTCCACAGTGACCCCAGCAGGGAGCTTGCATCTGTGCATGTGGTAGCTGCATGCGCACAAGGTCACATAGGGTTGTACATGTGGCGTTGCCAGGGTGGAGGGAGAGATCAAGGATTAGGGGTCAAAGTGGAGAGAAATGTCAGCCACCAGGATGATGACCTCAGCCACCACACACTCTGCACCTCTGTCTGTTCCACATTCCTAATCCAGTCAAGAATGAAGGGACTCCTCCCTAAAGGACTTGTCATGGAGATCAAGACATATGGAACCCTGGAACAAGGTAAGGGGTGATGGAGTTCGGTGGTTGCTGAGAAAAAATGTCTGAATGGTGGCAGGTCAGCTAGAGTATACAGCCCTGATAAAAAAGATATATGTACTGTATATACAGTATCTATATATATATATATATATATATATATTCAGGTAGATTAATACCAGACAAAACTTGCCAAAAAATGAGATTGCCTGAATTTATTGAATAAATTTAAATAGTGTATGGCTTAGAACCATAGAAAAGAAACAGAGAAATTTACTGACAGAAAAAAAGCCTCTAGTGCATGGTTTTGTGGTGATACATTTCACTAGACTAAATGAAGAATTTTTCACAAGCTTTCCAGACCTCCAGGATCCCTTCATCAATTGTAGAGGAGATCATCGGGGCAGGTGGGAAAGGCAGTCCTTTTCTACCAGTAAATTCTATGTTTCTAATTAACTTCCATTTAAGAATATATAGAAAAGTTTGTGAATCACAGATTGTTTATCAAAGAGGGTGGGAGTAAAGGAAGCAATTTAATATAATACAGGTGACTACCTGGAGATAAGCCCCATGTCAAGGAAACGTGAGAGATCAGATGTACAAATGGTGAGCTACATCAAAGTGGTACCAAAAGAAAAGGATGAACTGCTGAAATAGTTTAATTATGCAGGATGTGTGAGGCAGACAGCTCAGAAAGTTAATTGAGCTGTGTCTGAATAGGTGGCACCTGTAAGTCAATTATGGTCTTCAAAAGGGGTGGGTGGGTGATTTTTCAAACCGAAATTGTAAATGGTAAGGCCCAAAGCTACAGTGGAAACTGTCAACACTCAGCCTGGGATCTGATAATGTGTGAGAAAGTCTACATTTTTGTGCAGCCCATGTATATCTGTCCCAAAAAGCCTGATGAATTTTGCTTCCCTGAAAAGTCTTGTCCGAGTGTCTTTGAGGTCTCCTGTCATTACTGCTTCTTTAAGGAATGGTTGTTCTGGGAGTAGGGCTCCTCCACTGTTGTCTGTGTTTTATAGTAGATCCATGTCCATTCAAGCATTCATGGAGTGTTTGTCCTATTTCACCCACATACAATCATGTGGACATTTTTGGCATCTTATTTAATAAGTCAAATTATTGGTGTTGCATGAGAAAGTCCCTTTTCTTTTCTCTTCCTCTTTGGTAAATGAAGAGTGGACTGAGTCACATATGTCAATCGCGCTGTCTGTTTTGTGTCAGGACTTGTTTATTTATTTAAAAGTTGGAAAAATTACAGGATACAGTAGCTTATATGAAAAGCAAGTCTTGTTTAACAGAACGTTCCAAGTCTTTTCAAGCAGTGGACACAAAAGCTGACATAAACAACATTGATTAAAACAAGTCCAAGTAGATTGTTTCTGCAACAATTTTTTTAGATCATGTTTAAAAATATCAAGAGATGGTGCATTTCTTACCTGAACAGGAAGATTTTTCCATGTTTAAAAATAGCAAGAGATGGTGAATTTCTTAGCTGAAAAGGAAGGTTATTCCATTTTTAAAAATATCAAGAGATGGTGAATTTCTTAGTTGAGGAGGTTTATTCCATGCAAGTTCCTTGTTGCGTGGTCTTGTTCCTTGCATATCCATTTGAACTGTGAGGGTATTATTCCTGACCAGTGTTCTTCCCAGATTTGGTGGTTGTCTGTACGATATTATAGGTGGTTCACTGAAGTAAATATTCTTCAGTTAGTCAAATAACAGGTATTAGCCACAAAAGGGGGGGGGCAGGATTTTCTTGAGACTAACATGGCACCACAAGCCTGCAGAAAAAGCCTCTGTTCTTCAAGTCCAGTGCCCCAATCCCTACCTTATTTCACAACAGTGTAGCGCTAGTAAGGTAAACATAGTGCTCCCAACTCATATAGTTCTGATCTGTTAGCTATGTGACCACTTCTTGACCCCTCAACCCCCTCCATCATTTTCATCATAGCTCCAGTATGTGTCTGTCTCACCCTCTCTTGAAACCTATAACTATCTTAATGTTAACCACCTCTCTAGATAGCCTGTTCCACCTGTCTACCACCCTTTCAGTAAAGAAGTATTTTCTCACATCCCTCCTGAATCCCTCCCCCCCAGCTTATAATTATGCCCTATTGTTAAAGGCCCCTCACATTGCCGGAACAGTTCCTTGCTGGCCAACCCTGTTTAATCCCTTTAGATATTTGAAAGTTTACATCATGTCCCCCTTTCCCTTCTGACCTCCAGAGAGTAAATTTTCAGGTTAGCCATTCTTTCCTCGTAGGCCTTTCCCTCTTGTCCCTGTATCATTCCAACTGTCTCTCTCTGGACCAGTTCTAAGCAGTCCATTTTTTAAGGGGAGGGTTTCAGAACTGTGCCAGTGATCTAGGAATGGCTTCACATTTATATGGTATACATGCTTACTTTACTGGGCTGTTTAAATTGGAGAATGAAATGAACTGGCACTTTGTAAAGGGGGCAGTTCTTCTGGAGATCAAAAGTAGATGTGAAGGAACTTCATTTGACTGCAGATCACACATCTACCTGTCTGACAGTGGTTGAAACAGTCATCTGGTTGGGTAAAGCTCGAACTCTTGAAATGCTCCTTGTTCTCATTATAAGAATGGGGGTGGGGTGGTGGGACTGAAGCCCTCATAAGGGGGTCTATGCACAAAAGGTTAGACTGCCAATGTGCTGCATATCCACAGTGCACAGGCAACCCTGAGTCAGAATACCACGAATCAGGGGTTCAGTGGACCCTCGGTGACATTCATGGAATGGCCGTGCACTACTTGCACATGTGATCCTCCAGCCAATCCCACAGCTGTGTGCTGTGGGTGGTTCAGTGGTATGTCTGGAAATATGCCTGCACTACGTGCCATTTCCTAAGACATGGAGTTCCAGGTGAGGAGTGCAGAATATGGCAGCAGGGGCTCTGACATATATTTTGCATGCCCCCCCTCAATGACACCCACCAGCTGCAATGGGAAAATGAATCCCACTGCCATACTGCTCCAGCCCACAGGGCTGAAAGGAAGGGCTGGGGGGGAACCATTCAGGCACTCCCCCATACTTTGAAAAGTGTCTGGTCTTGTGCCTTCTCAGAATCCCATGCTTGCACTTTGAGACCCAGGACGGGCATCTGATTGGATGCCCGCCTGTGTCTCTCGATCCACCCCCACACAGCTGCATGTTGGGGGGAAGGACCGCAGACAAACATCCTGTGGAGGTGTACAGTTGTGCACCCTGCACCTTTCCCCAGGTGCAGAGCTACATGGGCCAGGTAGATGGGAATCCTGCATAACCGGCCCGCAATAGTTTACAACCCCCAATGTTTGTATTTTATTGTGGTGTTTGTTTTGTCAAGTTTTGATGAGCACATGGAAGTGGAAGAGAGAGATCTTACCAGTAGTGACTCAGATATAGTTGATCTAGGGAAGGAGATCAGGTTTTATCTCTTGCTGTAAGAAAAATACCACTTCTTACATGTCCCTAAACCTCTGCACATTGCTCCAAAATTCTACCCCACACTGTGAACTGTAATCTCTCACCACTGTGTGAATCCTCACATTTTTATGTTGCTTGCACGCATGTGCAAGAAACATAGTGCCATCACCTGAGTTTTCAGAAGTGTGGCACCCCGTCTTCCAATTCAGACAGTGGGCCAGATATTCAAAAAGGTTGCGCCCCGGTGCGATATTTAAAAGGGAAAAGTGTGCCGCACAAATCCCGATGTGTCGGAGCGCATCAGTAATGTATGCAGGCACAGGTGGGGGGGCATGTCCATGCATAACCTGCACAGCCCGATATTCAGCCCAGGCTGTGCAGAGTCATGCGTGCACAACCCCTACCTGCACCTGCACAAAGTTACACCCCAAAAAAAGGAACAAGTGATGGCCACCCACAGGTGAGCTGCCGCATTGCAGGGTGCAACACAGCAGCTGCCACCTGTGGGTGGCCACTCGAGTTCCTGCCGCACCTGGCAGTGCCCCCCCATGCCCCGATCATGGGCATCTATAATGGCCCCACCCCAAGTCCAATATCCCTGGTGGTCCAGTGGACCGCACTAGCCTGATCGCGGGCATCATTCATCACCCCAAGTTCAATATCCCTGGTGATCATGTACCCTCCACCACCCGCCCTGGAGCCCCACCGCCCGCTCCTCCCCATCGCCGCAGATAGCACCACCCTCCCGCCGCCGCCCCGGCCCGCTGACGCTTACAGCCGGGTAGGGTTGCACGCCTATTGATTAGACATGAGCCAGCGAGCAGAGCTTATCAGAGATAGTCAGTCCAGATATGTGAATGAATTCATTCACATATCTGACTGAGTAGTACGGTATGGGCTGCATGCCCGCTGGCTCATGCTCTGAACTAGTGGTGTGCAGCCCTACCGAGCTGTCAGTTGGCGGGCAGCGGGTGGCAGGTGGTGGGGTGCTGTCACCAGCCGGCTGACGGGGAAGGGAGCGGGTGGTGGGGCCTACTGGGCAGGTGGTGGGGGTACATAGATCACCAGGGATATCGGACTTGGGGGTGATTAATGATGCCCGCAATTGGGCTCAGCGCGGTCCACTGGACCACCAGGGACATTGGACTGTTTTTTTCTCTTACGGGACTTCCCGCGATCGGCCTGCAGGGGGCGTCAGTCCCTGACGGCTGCTGCCTGGCAGGGTGCCAGGTGCAAGTCGTCAGGGATCAGCGCATCTGCATGCTAATGGCATGCAAATAGGGCCATAATGAGATGCATATGGCCCCCTGTGCACCTTGCATAACTTATGGCCCCATTTGCATGTCCCCGTTTGAATATCGCAGGTGCTGTGCATGGTGCAATGGCACTTGCGCCACCGCATCTCCATGCTCCACTCTGGCCACTTGCACTGGCGCAGTGCCACTGCGCCATGCACAGTGGGGGTGGCCAGGTTGCGATATTCAAAGCTGTTGTGCCATAGCGCAGCTCCGTTGAATATCGCCCAGGCCACACCCATACGCAATGAAGTTGAGCTGCGCCCAGGCTTGTGCCACAGCCTGGTGCAGTTTGAATATCCGGGCCGGTGAGTTTGCAGGCACAGCCACAGTTCTCCAATGACTGCTGCAGCTGTCTATGACAGCAGTTGAAAATGCAGTGGCATACAGTTGAAAGGGAGAGCTCCGCTTCAGTGAGCAGAGCTCCCCACACACACACAGCACTCAAGCATGCATATTGCATGATGATGCGCTCCTTCCCCCCCACGCACACACTGTATGGCCGATGGCGGTGCCCAATCCTGCGTCGGCTCCACGTGCCCCCCCCACAAAAGCTGTCCAGGTGCCACACTGGGAGCCCACCCCAGCATGGCAAAAAATGTTATAGCCAATGGGGGTGCCCAATCCTCCGTTGGCTCCATGGCTGCACGCCCCCCCAAAACCTTGCCAGGTGCCACGCTTCGAGCCCACCCCAGCACGGCAAATCTTGTTATAGCCAACGGAGGTGCCCAATCCCCCGTCAGCTCCAGCCCCCACAAACAGCCTTTCCAGCTGCCATGCTGGGAGCAGACCTCAGCATGACAAACGTCCCTCGTCAGCCCTAATTTAAAAAAACTGTATATAAAAAGGTCCCTTCGTAGTCTCACTGCCCCCACCCGCACCCACCCACTGCGCACCCTGCCTCCCCAAATCCCCCCTCACCCCATACTTACCACCAGAGCTAGGCACAATGATCATCGGTGGACCGGGAACACATCTGCACTCTTCAAAGCCGACCATGAACTGAGGAAATGCCGGTAAGCTGTATAATGGAATAAATAGGTTTTTTTCAACTTTGTTGCATATCTCAGGCATTTTTGGGAATTTTGGGCCCAAATTTTCAACATGGGGTTTTTGGGACCCTTCCTCATGAATTCTTTCACTGTCATGGTGTTAATCGGGCCTGAAGGGTGATTTCTCCATCACTGCGTGAAATCACCTTTCGGGGCTGATTAATGAAATGACACTGCCAGTGTTCATAAGGTGGGCTCTCAAAAAGCCTATGTTGAAAATTTGGTGAAAAAATTCCTAAAAATGACTGTTTTATGAGCGCATTGCGCAGTTCCTACACACACTCGTAAGTTCGCGAATTTTCAATATTTTCACTCCAGATTTCCAGCATTGCCATTTTACCACGCCTCCTTACGAGCAGTACAGCTGTCATTTTTCACATCTTGCCCAAAACATGTTTCCACCCATGTAGCGCACAATGGCGAAATCCATGTATGGGACACATTAAGAAAATCACAGTGACACTGTTCATGAGCAGAGGTCTTAAAATGGCTATGTTGAAAATTTGGTGAAAATATTCCTAAAAATGACTGTTTTACAAGCGTGCGTTGCGCAGTTCCTACGCATGCTCATAAGCTCGCGAATTTTCAATATTTGCACTCCAGTGACTTCCAAATACCTAAACAGCACATACAAGCAAGCAACATTCAGCATTGACAAATGCTTGTTTGTCAATGCCATAGAAATCAGATACGGGGAAGCTGTTGTAGTGGGTGGTCTCACTTTTCCTCCATGGAGCTCAAATGTGCTATGCTTTGCCAATGCTACTCAGTCTTTGCCAGCCCTAGATGGGAACCCTGAAGCTGTAAATGAATATCAAGCCTTCTAGCTTTGTAGCTCAGTTAGATTATGCTTGATCATCAAAGTCGCCTAACCTTCATGAAATGTGTCATTTCAGGGACCAATTGAGAAAAGCCGTGGGAAAGGAAACAGATTATAACATAATATAGTATCAATCTAGGTGACGAACAGTTGTTTCTAAAATAGTGGACAGAAAACTAACATAGTCACACAGAGGGAGGATCTGGGATGCAGGACCATACATTACATAAGGGATACCCACATTACGGGGAATGTGGTTATAAGGGAATCTTGCCTGCCTCGGGTATTTTTTAGGTACAGAGCATAACCATGTGCCACCATCAGAAAAGAAATGGAATGCATTATCCCACTTATAAAATGGGCTTTTATTTATTAAAAAATTATGTAGTTCACATGAGGTGTGTGAGTGTCAGAAAATAATCAATGGTGATGTGGAATGTTTCAGCCAATTAAGTTATAGGATTTTCATGGCCTATTTTATAATGTGAATTATCTTGTAAATAACAGGCATTTGTTACACTCATAGTAGCATACAGGCAAGGTAATTCCCAAGAAGAACAATGTACAGGATCCTTACAATTGATGTAGAGAGAGAACAAATGTCCATCTTATGTAGTTTCTGTGTTTTTCTCCCAACCACATGCGATTGCATAGTGTACCAGTCTAATTTTCTGTGTTTATCTACCAACCACATGCATACACTCTAAACTTACCGGTAGTTCAGAGACCCAAACCCAGTGCAAAAGATAATGGTTAGCAGCATGCAATCCTTGAACACGATAGGCTGCCAAGGCTTCACCAGGATCAACAGTTGCTCAAAATGAGATTCTTATATTTTTTCCTGTTTAGACTAAGAGTAACAAACTATTGTCATATGTTTCCTCCTTTTTGGGACCCTTCAGTGTGGTGCAGTTGCTACTTCAGTCAAGTACCACGTCAACCCCAAAGTAGAACAGACATTTACTACCCACAGAGATACTGTAGCATAAAAGATAGTGCGGTGGTTTACAAAAGGTGTAGTATGCAGGGTCCTTAAAAAGCATGCAGAACAAATGTCACATTGTTCAGGTCCTGTATCTCTTTCTAGGCTCAACCACATGCATACTGTAGACTCTAAAGCTCAAATTGCAGTATCTTGGGTAGTAGTTAGGGCAGATTCCCAAGGCTTCACCAGGGCCAAAACACGTTCCCTTTGCGCTGTCTCTGAGTGTACTAAATGTCTACTGTACTTTTCCTTGAGGCTATTTTGCATAAGTTCATTTTTTTACCCAAGAGTATAGAAGCACTCTTCTCTAAATATTGCATCCTTCTGTGTTTTCATCTTCCACTTCTCCTTGCTGTCTGACATTCTACCCCTCTGCTGCATGTTCTAGTTTTGACAGCAGTTTGGGGAGCAGGGTATATGTGAATGCCAGCACAGTTCTGCCTTGCCATTTTAAGGATATGTGCAAAATTTGATCAGAAACTGTATATTTAACTAATTCCATCTTGTGCAGCTGTTTTGAGTCAGGTTAAGCAATAAAGGTCAAATTAAATATGAATGTAATCTGTGCCCTGATATGAGGTCTTGCCTAGGGACTCCTCAAGATCACTGCGTACTATTTTTGTAGTCAGTCAGCAACTGACACTCAGACTGTGTACCTGGCCCCTTTCTGGATGCCTGCAGTGGGAACAAAGCAGGCAGCAGTGAGGAAGCCGAGGAACAGCATGACTGCACAATTCAGGTGACATAGTTCATCACACTGGGGGGGGTGCACAACTGATCAAAGTTCTGGTTCTGCAGGACTAGGGACTGCAGATGAACTGTTGCCAGTACTGAGAGACCAAATCTGTTTCAAAATGGGCTGCAGATGCATGTTTGATTTCAGCCAAAAGTAATCTGTATAGGAGAGTATTTAACTATAAACATGGCCATAGTCTTGATGCTTACCTCTGACCCCAGCACTACTATGAAATGGAACCAGGGGTCACAGAACAATTCTGTTCAGGAACTCAGTAAACCTTCAAGGTGTGAGGAGCAAAGTTATATAGACAAAGAAGCCTGAAATTGCATTCTACGTGTGAGGTCATTGCATTTTTCCCACAAACCTATAGCCAGTCAAAACTGAGGATCCTCCAAACAGCCCACTCCCATAAATGGTAGAGCTGGGGTAGAAGGGAAGTTAAACTGCTGCAGGCACAGGGTCAGTGAGTTCCAGCTAAAAGATGGAAGTTTGCTGCCCAGGCAGAGATGAACCTGGAGTGCTGCCAGAGACCTGAGAGGGTTTGACAGGCAGAGACTTTGTGCATAAGCAATCCATGAAGGAGGAGCAGTTTCAATCTACAGCTGGGACAGAGAGAGTCATGACTGTTTGGAGCTGGGTGTTCTGTCCTGTAGTCTTTTCCCCGTGTGGGGTGTTTTCCAAACCAGTCAGAAACTGCACAAATCAGGACTAAGCCTAAATAATGTGAGTCCCAGGTGAGGCCCAGATTTCTGAGGAAAAGAGGAGACCTGAGTGAGGGAGACTGCATTAGCCACAAAGCCATCAGCAGCAGGCTGAAGAGGCAAAAGAAGTTCTTACTAAAGAGTGAACAAAAATGCCCACATGTGGGGTAAAGACCAGCAAGGCTGGGGCACCACCATCACCACTCACTCCAGCAAGACCACCATGATGCAGTGGCCACTGTGCAAGAGCATCCAGATCCAGCATCTGTGTAGCAGCAGCTGCATGTAGAATGACCTGTGCTCACCTCAGAGGCTTTCTAGGACTTGTAAGGTGTACAAAACTGTGCATACTCGATCAGGAATCTGGCTCTGCAACATCTTTAGTTAGCAGCTAGATAGGACTAGAAAGGCATTGGAAGCTACAAGTTAGAACTGTGCTTCTGGGTACAGCCTAAGACCTGCATTTGGCCAACAGGCCCTTGAGATTAAAATTATTGGGCCCTATGCACTATGCCGCTGCCAGTAATGTGAATGCCATGTGGCGTGCCTCCAAACAGGCCACTGGCCCACTGCTCCTGCCTCACATACATGCATGCAATCTGATCACCAGCTGCTGGTACACAGGCTCGGGATAGGCATTTGGGGAGGGGCAGTTGGTGGGTGATAGTCCAGACCAGGCTATGGCCATGGAATATGCCGTGGTTGCAATGGTGGCCACAGTCCTTGTGCTGACATTGGAAACACCTGTCCAGGGAATCTACCATAGCACTGTGTCTGTAATGGTACACATGTATAGAAGGCTGGAGTCTGAGCACAACAATGTGAATGCCAGTGTGCCCAGGTGTGGAAATAGGAGGTCTGTGAGGGGTGGGTAGTCATAGTAGGCATGCGGCATAGGCAAGTATGCAACATGTGCTGTGTATATAGGAGGTATGTACATGTCTATTATGACAATTTGTTGCCCATACAGAATATACATGCATACGTTATTTCCCTGTAGTGAACCCAGAAGAACCAGGTCCAAGTCATAGGGCTCTGCCAACCCCATGTCTATTCTGGGGGGCCCAGTGCACCTTGGGAATGCCTGTTGTAGTTGTTCAACAGGTGTATAATACTAGCATATACTGCTGTACTGTCTGTGCATCATTACAGTGCTGTTAGGATGGGTAGAAGGGTACATGGCAGGTGGAAGGTGGGCGGAGCTGCTAGTACCTGGTGTGGTACATGGGGCAGAGCTGTGGACCTCTACACCCACGTCTTATGTATCTGTGTACCAAGAGTCTGAGGTTCAGAAAGGTATGGCTGCCATCTATGGATGTGGACAGTCGAGGTATAATGACCACCGGTATACTGGTATGACTACCGGGTTCCTATACCTCTCCACTGTCCCTGGGTTGCAGGGGTGTTCCCGCTATTGCCTCCCTCTCTCTCTCACGCTATCTCTCGTGCCAGTAGTGGTATTGTGATGGAATAGTGGGGACTGTAGATGTGTACTGCTGTTGAATGGTACCATTCTTGACCTGTTCCTTTGCAGACACAGCCTCTTATTCAAGACCATTGTTCCATTGGCGATCCAGGTGCATAGTACCACTATTATTGCTGTGTCCCTGCTGTTGGGTCTTTGTTCCTGCATTGTTTTAGCCATATCCCTCCCTCTGAGGCACACGGGCAAATGGTATACATGTGCTGATGGTATCCCTTTAATTCTGCAGTGCTCTATGCCATCCCAGGCTCCCCCACATGCCTGTGTAAGGGATCCACTCTAGGTCCCAGGGCATGGATCCAGTTGGATGCCTGCCTGGGTCCTGCAATCTGCCCCCATGCAGCCCTGATCCAGCTATGTGCGGCTGTACTCTGGGGGGGACATGAACAGGTAGCCAGCGATAGCGAATAGTAACTAGTACACACTGTCTGTGGGTGCGTAACTGTTCGTGTGGGGCACATGCCTATCGCATGGACTTTCTGCCCTATTTGTGTGTACGGTCCACTGGTTGTTAGACATTTTTGTTTGCCAGAGTGGTGACTTCATTAACATATCCATGTCTATCTGAGTGTGCATGTCCTGAGTGTTAACTCCTCAGTACCACAAATTATGGGATATTCATTCAGCAGAAATGAACAATAAAGAGTATCCATTACTTATGATATTACTTCTCAGGATTAAAAAAAATACAAAATCAATACCCCCCCCCCCACACACACACACACACACACACAGTTACCAGGGCTAGTCTCTTGGACAGCCCTTCCCCTTCTCATTCCATTCTTTTCTGCTCACCTCCACTTTCAGTAAAAATAAAGGGGTGGATTAGTTGCCTCATTGGTGACACTAGGAAGACTGATCAAGCAGATCTTCCTAGAATCACCACTAATGTGATTGCTCTGCCCATGTCCCTCCATGTTGCATGCCTGTTCATTACGGTGACTGTCTTATTGATTGAATGCAGCTGATGCCCTGGGGCAGATGTTGCTAGCCAAATTTTGTAGTGACTGCTCCCCCAAAAATCATGAATTGGTTAAAAGATGGTTCAATTTCAAAATCAGTACCTTTTGGGGATGTGGGGGTCAGTCTGGGAGGGGCAGTTTCAGGAGCTGGATTCTAAGAAAAAGATGCTGTTAACTGTTGATCGAATGGCAGGAACCAACATTTGGAGATTGGTAGTTAAAACAAAACTGGCATGACAGGTAAGAGGGAGCTAGGTGGGATTAATCTGGAAGGGGTAGGAGTGGGTGTGGCAGATCTAAGCTAAACTCCATAAAAATGGACTGTTGAACCCTGTCCTGTCTTCTTTTTCTTCCGCTTCAAAACTTCTGTTGCAACAGTACCCTCTTATCTCTTCTACTTTTAAATACTTTTTTTCTATTATCCTAGGTAGGCCACCTAGGATGAAACGGTACTATCTGCTTCTCTACTTCATTTCTATTCTCTAGCTCTGTCTAAAACTTTTACTTTTGGTCTATGCAGCCCCCCAAACTCCTAGGTGCAAAGAGTTAGTAAAACAGATGCTGTGCAGTATGAAAAGAGGATTATGTCCTCGGACATAATAAAGTAATGAAGACTACCAAATAAAAGTCTTCTTGTTTCTGAGTTAAAGCAAATGAAATGCATAAACATCTTCTTGTTAAATAAGGTAGGATCCTGGAGGCATGTTAGAGGCGGCCCTGTCTTAAAGCAGCATGCAAAGCATGCAAAATGAACATTAGAAGCATGAGGACTTGCAGAAAAAAGGGGTAACACTATAAAATGGAATTCAGTTAACCTCTCTGTAATAATGTAGACCCAGAATTAAAGCAGCTTGCATTTGTTTAAAGGAAAACTATTTTGTTTTAACAAGTGACTCAGGTTTAACCAGGTAGAAATCCATACCTGGTTGCTAAGGAAATAAACAGCGCTACTTTCTCTTGCTTGTCTCTAAACATGAACTATAATACGGATTCTTTGTAAGACAGGAGGCCCCCCTTGCATGTGTACACTTCCATGCAGTATATAAAGAAGGCAAGTTTAATTTAGTTCTTTAAAAATTACAAGGACTTGCAGAAAGGAAGGGAAAATAATAAAACTAGATTATTTAGACCCCTGTATTTCTGTGTACCCTGTAAGTGAAGCAGCAATCATCTCTGAGCAAAATAATGCTTTGAAAACTAAGGTTTGACCAGGTAGAAATGCTTACCTGGTCACTCAAGAAAATAGAAGGCCTCCTCCTTTTCTGAGCTGCTGACCTTTGAATGGGTATTCCTAAGGGACCAGCGCCCTCTACTGTCCCCTTTTTATATGTTCACCTAATAAGCCCCTGTCACTCAGATGGTTACTAAGCATATTACCTTTGGGTTGCTAGGTATTTAACAATCTAATTAACCCTGAAATAGGAATACAAGTTTTGTTTATCAGCCTGCTGTATAAATGGGAACAGTAAGAGAATGGTATTTATCTAAGTAATGATTTTAGGACACATTTAGATACCTAACCTATTCTAAAGCATTGTATTTGTGTTAAGTGTGTTAAGGGTCTAGTCAGGTGACCTTGTCCAGGGAGTATAAATACCTCCCAAATTTGTTCTTTAGGCAGATGAGCCTTGGAAGTGAGACAGGAAGGTCTTCAGTGAGAGTAATGTAAACACAGAAGTAAGCAGACCATAGCTATTCTGTGGTCTTTGACTGTGTACTGGAAATTGTAAGAAACCACTGAGGGAAAAAGTGGTCATTGACATTGCAACTTACTTTTCTTTATTTTTGATTGTTTTTGGTTTTCTGACTTTTTGTAAATAAATGTTACATTCCTGTGTGTTTTTAATCCTGAAATATTGCCTTGTCTGAATTATTTCCCACACACTGTGACAGTGGGCATAGGAAAAGCTTTTTTATAATTTAAAAAAAATACATTTTTGGCAATCTGACCGTATACAAATACCTGAATACAGAATGATCAAGTATCTAGGTGCCAAATACAAATATGCATCTCAGGGTTTAAAACAGGTGTTCCCACACCCCATCATCTTCCAAGCATCAGGCCTACAATGTTTCACTGGCTGTGGTACTAATTTAATTCATAAGAGAGCTCACTGGGGACAGTGAAGAAATTTCTGGAGCACCACTTAGCAAAGACATTGTGGGGTCACCAACTACAGTTCTATATTGATCAATGGCTAAATCACTGCTTAACCATCTTCCTTCCTTCCTTCCTTCCTCCTCAGAAAGTCTTTACCTGTTGTTTGCATGTTACGTGTGTGTACTATTGTTTTGTCATATGGTGATTGTTAATTTATTGTGTGGTGGGACTGGTGCAGTGTCAGTGGCTCAGTAGGTAGCACACTCGCCTCTGAGGCTGGGAGATCAGAGGGCTGTGGGTTCAGTTCCCACATCTGGCACTTGGGTTAATATCCCAATACTGACACTGTAGTGCAGCATGAGAGGGGTGCTGCACTTGTAAGGTGCCGTCTTTCAGATGAGACATTAAACCGAGGTCCCATCTGCCTGGATTGGTGGTAGTTCAGGTGAATGTTAAAGATCCCATGGCACTTATCGAAAAGAGCAGGAGAATTTCCCCAGTGTCCTGGCCAAATTTCCCTCATTCACTAAAAAAAAAAAATACCACCAACAGCTTAATCTGGTTCAAGGTCAGTTGGCATTCATCTGTATCCCCCTCCCCCGTGTCGTGCCTGAAAATAGGCAGGATTTGTCTAGTGCACTTACCCGGTCAACAAAAACTAAATAAATAATTATTCTATTTACTGGATGGTAACTTCCTAAGTGCTAGCTTCAGCTGTAAAGGGTTTCAACAAGTGGACTTATCACGTCACACTACTTTGCTGAGCTGCAAGACCAAAGTCAAGAACCCTCACTCCAAAGGCTAAAAGTCTCAAGCCTCACTGATATGTCAGAGGATGGAGCTGCGTGCATTGAGGGACTGAAGTGATAACAAATTACAGTATAGTACATACATCATGAACAATTGCTGTTTTTTTCTAATTTATATATATTCACATAATCAATCATTAACTCAATTAATGTAAGGATCACTGAAAAGACCACATCTGGAATACTGTGTACAGTCCTGGAGATCAAATCTGTGAAAGGACATAGACAAGAGTGGAGGCGGTCCAGAGGAGGGCAACTAAAATGGTGTGAGGTCTTCAGTAGAAGACCTATGAGGAGATACTGAGGGAAGTCAGTATGTACACCCTGGAAGAAAGAAGAGAGAGGGGTAATATGACACATTTAAATACATAAAGAGATAAGGTACAGGTTGGCAATATTTTTCAGAAGAAAATTAGCTCAAAATCAAGGGGGCTTGATATGAAGCTGGACGGGGGTAAATTCAGTAGTGATATAATAAAGTTTTTCTTCACAGAAAGAGTGGCGGATTACTGGAACAGGTTACCAGCCAAGGTAGTTTGAACAAAAGCATTGAAAATATTCAAGGAAGCTTGGGATAGGCACAAGGAAATCTTAAGGGAAAAGAACAAGGGATGGTTGAAAGAACTGGGGATCAAGTAGGGTGTGCGGAGATACCATAGGTAGGGTTAAATGGGCAGACTGGGTAGACCAAGTGGTCCTTATCTGCCGACAAATGTTATGTAATTTTTTTTTGCTCCTTCCATTGCCTCTCGACCTGCCACTCCTTCAATTCACACAGCGTCCCTTCTGCCTGCCAGTCTCACCCTCTGCTGCCATCTCCTACCATCTGACTCCCAGACGATCCTGCATCATGAAGGGTCTGGCTTATCCCTGCAGGGGGGGCCTTCTCCCTGGGGGGGCAGAGAATGGGAGAAGCATTCTTTGGGGTCCTCTAAGATGACAGTGGCTGGGGAGCAGGAGTGATATGCTTTGTGAAACTGTGACAAGGGGGGACTTTGGCAGCCATCATCAGGCGAGCTGAGATAGATGCTTTTCTGGTTTTCTGGACCCTGCCCCACACCCCAGCTGCACACACCATGGTGACACCCTGGAGGCAGAGCCCACTGACATGTGGTCACCCATGCAGGCAAGGCTCCGCACATACCATGGGGTGTCACTGTCTGAGTGGCACTGCACAGCACCCTTCCCCAGGAGGAGAGCGTCCGCATGGACTGTCTATCACCCTCCTTGCCAGCCTCCACTCCTGTCATCCCAGGCTCAGGTTTTTTACCAGGGTTGCCAGCGTGCCAAGTGGCTGCTCTACTGCTTGGTACCACGGAGCCAGCCCAAATTTGATGTATGTCTACGTATTTTTATCTGTCATGGACTCCTGCATGTATGTATTTGGGGATTATTTAAATGTATAGGAGTGTGTGGCCTTTCATCTCTTTTTATATATTTGTAATGCTTGCATCATTCAGCATCCATGACTGGCAGAATTACATTTGTATTTGGGATGTCCTTAGTATTTTTCTTAAAGAAGAACCAACATGCTGCCCTCTGGAGGGGATGGTATTGCATTAGTTAGAAGAATAAAATCAACAGCGTACTGCCCTCCTCCTTTTCCAACAGTGGTGCCTGGAGAATGCCACATACTGTGGGAACCTTTCAGAATGTTCGTCATGGAATGAATCTCAGGATCCGGCCCCTGCAGTCATTCTTTCACATTTCTCAAGTGCTCTGTTATGCCTCTCCTAATCTTTTCTTTTAATTCAATATCACTAAAACATTCCTTTGCCTTTGCATGGAGGCACTTAAACATTTTTCTGTTAATTTTATAATTTATGAAGCCATCCAGTGCTGGCTCCAATTCTATCTCCATGCTTCATTTTTTTGAAGATTGTGAATACTTTTCTTCTAAGTTAACACTCGCATATGTGTGGTTCTCAAAGCAGTTAAAAAGATGTCTATCAGTTGTCATGGCAAGTGGTGTTTATTTAGTTTAGTTAAAAAGAAGGTGCCTAGATACTCTATCCAGACAGACTCTTCATGGTTCCCAAGCTGGGTATAAAAGTGACACCAACTATAGGATTGATTCAGACAAGTGTGGGCCAATTGAGGAGGATGGGACCATATATTAATCAGAGCCATGACTAATATGTAACCCCTCTTTGTTATAGTTCGAATTCCAAACCATATCTGTGAGAACATGATCTGGATGATAAAAGTCACCCCGGGACAGCCCACCTTGGGTGGAGGGCAGGGGCCCAATTTGAATCATAACCAGTTTACCCATCACTAGACTAGACACAGAATGTTTGGCACATGAAAAGTCAGGTTGCCAAGAAAAATTGATGAGGTACAAATGTTTCCACAGTTGATTGGGATTTCATGGATTACAGCTACTGTATGATAAGAATGCAAAGGGTTAAACCCCCAACAGATATGGCTGTAAGACTGTATGTTTGCAAATAAACTAACTTTTTGTTTCATTATTTTTAAGAGACTGAGGGTCGAAACGTAAAACAAATGTTTTTAGAGGGATCATAACGTTTAGACATGCTTGAATTTTTTTTTTTATATTTTGTTTCTGTGTGTGAATTGTTAGTGCTTATGAAAGGTGCTGGATTGATCTGGTGTACTGAAGACCAGGAGTGGCAAATTCAGGGATGTTAAGAGATTTTTTTTCTCCCAAGAGCATGGTGAACCTACGAACAGCCTACTAGTGGAGACAGTGAACATGAAAACAGTACAGGCCTTTAGAAAGGTTGCAGGCAAGGCCTACTGTACTGACTATAAGGTCACCCACTACCTGCAGTAGCAGTAGATCCCCACAGGTGCACTATACTTCCAGTTTGACTACTTTCCTAAACTACTGGGAACCCTGGTAAAATACACACTGTTGCAGGCCTGATGTCGCTGTGCCCAGGGCCTTGCATTGGTGCATTTAAAGAAACACAAGCTTGCTTTTACCCTATCCAACAGACTTTTTGGCTAGCTCTTTTATCAAACAATTATTTATATTCCAAAAGGGAGATCCAATATGAACAAACTGTAATCCAACTGAGACTTTGCAGCACTTTTTTTCTCTGGTTGGCTGCCCAGTACTCGCATGTCTCGAATGGGTGCAACAGCGACTACAGATGGTTTTGAGCAGGCAATCTTTTACAGCAGCAGGTGGCTGTTTAGTGCAGGCCTAGGCTGAGCTTGATCGCTCACTTCACAGCTCTTGCTCTCTCTGGACAAACAGCACATGGCAGTATGGCAAGTTCAAAAGGGCTTAGTACAAGGAGCTTCTCCACCTCATTCCAATGGTCTCTTACTTGACTGAGGGCACAAGTACCCATAGACAAGTCTCTTCTAGGATCGCTTGTATTCCAGTTGGCTGATCATGGGGGTCATAGGTCAACAAGATGGCAAAATCGAACATACAAACATACAAAATTTGCCAGCAGATAAAGGCCTAGAGGTCTATCAAGTCTGCTCAAATGTGCAGATAGCACCCCTTATTCTGCAGCTGCCCCTCCCTTCCACCCTTCCCCTTCATTAACCCTCCCCCTTGTCCTGTCCCATCCCCTTTTGAAGCAGTCCACTGTTCTACTGCATACCACTTCTGCAGGTAACGCATTCCACCCAGCCACCACCCTCTCTGTAAAAAAGTGTCTTCTCATCTCCCTCCTGAACCTTCCTCCTTCCAGTCTCATATCATGGCCCCATGGTGGCCGTCTCCTCCCTTCCTTTGAACAGTCCTCTGTACCATCTTGTTTATTCCTTTCATGTATTTAAAGGTTTCAATCATGTCACCCCTGTCCCTCCTCTCCTCCAGTGAGTACATGTTCAACTCCTTCAACCTCCTCTAGTATGATAAGTTCCCCAGCCCCTTGATCATCTTTGTCGCCCTGTGCTGCACCCCCTCCAGTAACTTAATGTCCCTCTTCAGATACGGATGCCAGTACTGCATGCAGTACTCCAGCTGTGGTCTAAATAATGACCTATACAGTGGCAGAATCACCTCCTCCCTCCTCGAGGATATACCCTTGCAATACAACCCATCATTTTGTTGGCCTTTGCAGCTGCCTTCCTACATTGTGCCGAGTTGTTCATTGACCCTGTAATGAGCACCCCCAGATCCTTCTCCTCCTCTGTCTGGGCTAGCTGCACTCCCCCCAGCTGGTAACTCCTCCTTGGGTTCTTCATCCCAAAATGCAGCACCTTGCACTTTTGGCATTAGACCCCAGTTGCCAGGTGTCTGACCAGGTTTCAAGCTTTGCCAGATCATCCTGCAACCCCTGCCATCCCCCTAGGTCATCCACCACTGCACCTACCTTGGTATCATCAGCAAACAGACTGATCTTGCTCTTGATGTCCCATGATATGTCTGCAATGAATATCCCAAACAACACTGGTCCCAACACCGAGCCCTGTGGAACGCTGCTCGTCACTGCCCTTGGGTGTGAGAGCTCCCCACCCACCACCACCCTCTGTTGCCTTCCCTGAAGCCAGTTTCCTACCCATCTCACCAGCTTTGCACCCGCCCTGTGCCTACTAACTTCCTTCCCAGCCTTCCATGTGGCACCGAGTCGAATGCCTTACTGAAGTCCAGATACAGGACATCCACTGCATGGCCCCTGTCCAGTTGCCTAGTTACCCAGTCATAGAACTCCACCAGGTTGGTTTGGCAGGATCTGCCATAAGAAGCCATGCTGTCTGCTGTCCTGTAGTCCTTTGGCCTCTAGGAGGGCCACCAGCCTCTCCTTCAGGATAGTCTCCATTAGCTTACCCACGATGGATGTGAGGCTCACTGGTCTGTAGTTTTCCGGTTCATCCTTGGGGCCACTCTTGTGGAGGGGCACCACATGAGCCATCCTCCAGTCCTGAGGTACACACCCCGAATGTAGTGAGGCATTAAATAGGTCTGCCAAAGGTCCTGCAAGGACCTCTGCCAGCTCCTTCAGTACCCTGGGTGGATGCCATCTGGGCCTGGTGCTTGTCCACCCTCAGTGCCTTCAAACCCTCTCGAACTCTGCCCTCCATGATTTCCCCATCTGTCACCACTTCCCCTGCTTCTGCCATTTCTCCCACCTTGGGTGTCACCCCTCTTCTCTTTAGTAAATACTGAGCAGAAGTACTCATTTAGTGCTTCTGCCTTATCGCACCCTGCTTCCACCCAACCCCCTCCTTCCTAATCCTTACTATGTGGTCCTTACAGCTCCTTTTCTCCCTGATGTACTTAAAGAAGTCCTTCTCCCCCTTCTTAATGCCTTGTGCCAGCCTGAGTTCCGTAGATGCTTTGGCCCCTTACTGCCCTTGTCACCTCCTTCGATTCTGTCAAGTACTCCTCTCTGTCCTCCCTCCCTGTTTTCTTGTACTTCCTAAAGGCAGCTCTTTTCCTCCTTACCTTTCCATGACCTCCTTGCTCAACCAGCTCAGTTTCTTAGCCCTAGCCTTCTTGCTCTGGGCTTTGCAGCAGGTTTTGGTTGCCTCCACTATCCCCAGCTTTATGAGCTCCACCTCTGGTTAGTGTCCATACTAGATTGAATTCTGGCCAGGTACCCTTTACCACTTCCCCATCCTCCCAAAGTCGGCCCTCCTGAAGTCCAGCACTCTTGTGCCAGATTCCACTCCTTCCTTGCCCATATCCAATGTGAGCCATACTGGTGGTGGTCACTCCTGACAGCAGTTCCTCCACTGTAAGTTCTCTCACAAAGTCCTCATTTGCCAGCACAAGGTCAAGGGTATTCCCTAACCTGGTTGGTTCACTGACCATTTGCAGCAGGAAGCTGTCCTGGAAGGCATCCAGCAGTACCTGCTCCCTTCTGTTCCTGGTTGTTGGGGTGCTCCAGTCCACTCCTGGCATGTTGAAGTCCCCCACAATCACCACACTACCCTTCTCGCAGGTCCTCCTGATCTGTCCTGCTAGTTCCCTGTCTAACTCCTCCGTCTGAGATGGTGGCCTGTACACCTCTCCCATTCTAAGAATCCTATTCTTGGAATCCTGGATTTGCATCCAAAGTGACTCCGTACTACCCTCCTCCCCTTCCTCCCTTACACACTTCAGTCCTTCCTTCACATATAGTGCCACCCCTCCTTTCCCAATCACCCTGTCCCTACGAAATAACCTGTAGCCTGGTACAGACAGGTCCCAGTCATTGTATTGGGTGGCCCATGTTTCTGTGATGGCTGCAATGTCCACCTCTCCCTCTGCCATGAGAACCTGTAACTCTGCAGTTTTCCTCCCAAGGCTCCTAGCATTAAGGGTAACCACCTTCCACCCTTCCCCCTCCTATCCTGCCCTCCTTTCCTAGCATCACCAATAGTACTTGCCATTTGTCCTTTGTCACTGTTATGGGGGGTAAGCTCATATGGTTTCCCAACCTGTGGTCTCTGCATATCTCTTCCCCAACTGCCACCCCCCACTCCTAGTTTAAATTCCCAACTTCCTCTATGTACTCCTCCATCCTCTGTTTCAACACTTTCTTTCCCTCCTCACTCAAGTGTAGTCTGTCCTTGGCATAGAGACTACTGTCCTCCCAGGTCCCTCCCACCCCCCCAACAGCCCATACCCTTTAGCACAACACCAGGTTCTTAGCCATCCATTAAATTCCTCTATTCTCAGCTTTCTTGTTGTGCTTGCCTTTGGCACTGGAAGTATCTCTGAAAAAGTTACTGATCTTCCTGCCCCTCACATAATTGTGCTAGTTCCTCAAACCTCTCTGGACTATATCTACTGTCTTGTCAGCCAGGTCATTTGTCCCAAGATGTATAATTAAATGAGGCTTGTCCCTACCCCTTCTAGCATATTTCAGAACAGATTGTCCCACCCTTTCCGCTGTCATTCCTGGCATGGCCTCCACCCAAATGCGACTATGCCTCTCCCCCTTGCTACCCCACCTGACTCCTCTTAGTATTGAGTCCCCCAGCACTAAGATTCCACCCTCTTACTCCCTGCTTGCTTCCATTCATCTCTCTCTCATTTCAGATCCTCTTCTTCCTCCTGCACATTATTTCCCTTTTACCCCTGTTGCAATTCTCCCAGCAGAACTTCCCCCACTCCAGTTTGGTCCAGGCATTTATCAATTACTCTCTAATTTCATCATTTCCTCCTCCACCTTCTTCCTCTCTAGCAGTGCAAAACTATTTTCTGAAGACCCTTCACAAATGCCCACTCTCTCTCTTCATAGTAACCTGTTCTCTCCTTTCCACTCCATGACTTTTGCCACTTCTTTGCCTCCCTCACAAGTCCCTATCTCCTCCTTCCATTTGTCTTTTGTCTCCTGACCTGGTTTCCGGCAATCGTTCTTCCTGGCCTGGGCCCCTTTGTCTCTGCTTCCCTTCTTCTGACCCTCTCCTCACCACTGTTGTCTTAAATCGCCTCCCTCATCTCCCCTTCTTCCTCCCTCCAGTATTGGGCTAAACCCACCCCCAATCTGCCTTGCCTGTCTTTGTTCCTCCTGCAGACCCTCAATCTCCTTTCTAAGTTTTTCTATGTGGTTGCACACTAAACATCCTCCCACACTCCAGGCAATGTTTAGAAAGATTGGTGCACCGCAGTTGTTGCAGCCTACCACCCTACCCATTGCTGTCGTTGCCCACCAGCGACCCCCACCCTTCAGATGCAGGATACCAAACACTCCCCAAGTCTCCCCTCTCCCCTCTATCAGTGCAAAACATTATTTTCTTTATTTCCCTTACCCCCTTTGTTGTACACGTTTAGATAGATTGAGCAACTGCTTTTTATATTCCTATCCTTCCTATCCACACTCAAAAAGAGACTTTAAGTAGCCATTGCAAACCTTCTTCAAACTCCTACTCCTCTTTTCCCCAATGCAATAGCAATGCGAAGAAGTAATAATGAAAGCTCCTAGATTTGCATTTACTTCCCTTCCACTGAGAGAGCAGTCATCTCTTCATTTGCTGCTGTTCCTTTCCTGGATGTCTGCTTCTGCTATGACAGGTGCATATCCTTTGCCCGTTTGAGGAAGTGATGTCAGAACCCCTGGTATAAAGGAAATAATGGACGGTGGGGGTGGGTTGGGACCAGCCCAAGTCTTCCAGAAACAATCAGGTAGCTGAGGCCCTGGTCAGACCATTAGCACCTTTCCCAATTATGTTTTAAAACAGAAGAAATAGGCCTCTACAAATGCAGCCTGCCGCACAGTGAATCAAACAAATGAGCCCACTTATAGCTACCAAAACAGGTTTCAAAATTCCAACAGCCCCAAACAATACCCTGCTAGTCCCTTAGTAGTAAGAAAGAAAAGAAATAACCTTCTACCAAGTAGAATCCACAAGAAACAATGTAAAACAACAAGAAGCTACTGTACTATAGATCTGATCCTATCCCCCTTCTAGTTCCTTCTGAGAAGCCAAAGCACTGACTTTACACCTGATTCAGCTCTGCCTCCCTAACTGAGTGAGACCTGGCCAGACCATTAGCACCCTTCCCCCACTCTGCACTAAAACTTTGCAGCTAGTGAAGCCAGCAACAATGAATCACAATTCTACTCAAAGCCCCCAAAATAGGGTTGCTACCCAAAGAAACAGGACTCCAATTCAAACAGCTTCACCAACAACACATCAAAATAGGCTTGGAATTAGAAGATCTCGGTCTCCAATTCAAAGAAACAGACCCAGTTAAATCACACCAATTTTGTTTTAAAACAGAAGAAATATGCCTCTACAAATGCAGCCTGCCACACAGTGAATCACCAAACAAATGAGCCCACTTATAGCTACCAAAACAGGTTTCAAAATTCCAACAGCCCCAAACAATACCCTGCTAGCCCCTTAGTAGTAAGAAAGAAAAGAAATAACCTTCTACCAAGTAGAATCCACAAGAAACAATGTAAAAACAACAAGAAGATACTGTACTGTAGATCTGATCCTATCCCCCTTCTAGTTCCTTCTGTTTACATTCTGACTACAGTTTGCTGATATTTTACACGTAGTTCTTTTGCTGCTCGCTGTTTAATTTACCTTTTAAAATCCATTCGCTAGCCGAGTCTGCAGTCTGAATCATGGTGACGATGTCAGCAATTTCTCCGGTCTGTCTTCAGGTGCAGGATCACCCCTGTTGTCAGCAGCATACAAGAAGAAAAGCAACAATTATAAACTAGTCTCCTCTTCACCTAGCCTACAGCACCAGTTTTAGCCAGATGGCATAGGCATCATGGAAGGACCCACCCTGAGCCTCAAACAGTAAGCCCCACCTTTTGATGGTTAGATAGATAGATAGACAGATACAGACAGACAGACAGACAGATTGACAAATCATGGGTTCTAGCCTCAAACTAAGTATTTGGGGTGATACCCATAATGGACACTGTAGTGCTGCACTGTTGAGGTGCTGTCCTTAGGATGGGAAGTTAAACTGAGGTCTCTTCTGACCATCTCTGGTCACTGTCCAGGTGGAAGGTGAGATCCCATGGCACTCACCAAAGAACAGTAGGAGAGTTGTTTGGTTAAAATAAACATGATACTATGCAGAAACTATATACAGACATGAATGCTTAAATACAGTCAAAGAGAGAAAACAAAATACAAAATTAACACTTATAGAAAAGCAGAAAAGCTAAAAGTAAGGTCAAGAAAACAATCAGAGAGTATAATGCCAAGTTACATATATTAGTGTGCACCATACATGAAAGAAAAATCATATAAGTAGTAGTTATTTCTGAGAAAGGGAGGACAAAGCATTCTCCTATATAAATAAATCCTCTTTATACTTTACTACTAGACTCAGTCAGAGCAGTGCTTAGACACCTTACATATACTTTATCCTACAATGGCAAGAAAAATGACTGGTCTGTATTTGGTCACTGCTGACCTTCAACAGTGATGTTATCCCAGCTCATCACACAGTAAAAAACAATTCAACAAAAAATGTATTTTAAAAATGTTTTTTTCACCTTTTTCTCTCTCTCTCTTTTTTTTTTTTTTTACAAGCAAGCTATTTTATAACTGCAATAATGCACTCCAGGGCATGTGTCATTGGGAATAGCATCACTTCTTGGGTATTGGACACATTCAGCCTACGGCCTCATGCCCAACCACTCAAAGTATGATGTTATCCCAGCACAGCACACACCCTGTTGTGCATGATTGCATAATTATAAAAAAAAAATAGCCTTCTAATTAAGTGCCAGTTCTCTTACTGACATGCTATTCCTATCTTTTGCATATATCTCTTGAAGTGCTACTAGTGTGACGTTAGGTATTATACAATGGCAAAAATAACCATAGCATTCTTACCAGATACCATGTCCTAGAGACAGTGATGTTATCTGACAATAACATCACTGACTGTATTTAAGGCAGGCACTGAAATTATCACATGTGCAATTCAGAAATCACCCCCTGCTCAATCCACACAGAACCCAACCATACCTTAACTGTCATGGCTTTACCCACACACAAACACCAATTCCATCCCTCGCTCCTCTAGCCAAGTCAGATAAAATATTTCAACTTACAAATTAATTTAATTCAAGAAATGCCCACTGCCTGTGACCAGCTTCACTGTCCCTGTCCCCTTGCCCTAATGCAGCATGTGCTCATCTTCAGTACATGGTCGTTTGTCCAGAAACCCTCATGCAGCAGCTGTTTCTCAAAGAAGTAAAATTAGTTTTCCTATTACTAAAAAACACTTTTACTAATGTACTCAATAGTTCTGCTCGATAGCAACTTACCGATCACAATGTGAAAGTAGAAGTCTCTTCCTTGCTCTTTTTAATTATCACCAAGGTTTCAGTACATCACTGTTTCAATGAAAAAAAAATTCTTCATTTGTCCCCAGGGAAGGCAATGGGACTGGGTCAATTAAACTTAAGGGACAGGGAGAGGTTACCAAATAAAGATAAGTGTGTGTGAGTTGGAGGGTAGAACAAGCCCATTGTACTGAAAAAACAGCTGTACCACCTACTGGGCAAAACAACACAGCAGCACAGTTTTTCTTCTGTGTATACCTACCCAATAAAAAACAGACTGAAAATGTTTTAATATATTTTAATCTATTTTCTTATTTTATTGCAAAGGAGCCTTTGTATAATAGCAAGAATGAACTCCAGTGGCATGTTTTGTGTAATAATGTCACTTCTTGGGTATTGAACAGACTCAGCCTGCAGCCTCATGCTTCAGTCCACCCACGGCATGACATTATTACACAACAACACACATCCTGTTGTGCATTATTGCTTAATTAAAGCATACTGTAAGTCATTTCTTTATTATATGTAGTAAATTGGCACCATGTCTCCCAAATGTAATACCTGATGCAAGCATAAAACAGAAATAGTCTTGCCACACTCTTGACCAACATTCCCATATAACAGAGTAGCTAGGCTGAGGTTTAATGACTCAGTCTCTTTAGTTTGATGGAATGCATAAGCCCATAAGCCCTGAGCAAATGGGCATTCCAAAAAAAGATGTGGAATTGTTTATCTTTCTGACACACATTTCCCTAGGACAATACCTTTCTGTTGCTACTTTGTGTTTTAAATTATACTTGACCTGCATCTTGCCATGTACAGTTAGCCATGTCATGTGGTATTCCAAATTTACAGTAGAATTTTGCTGGCTGCCATGCACGTCAAGACAATAGAGTCATGACCAACTGGGCAAACTTCTAGCTGAAAGGAGCCAGGAAAGGCATTTTCTTGTTTGATAGTATATAGCACTTTCCTTGTGCTTCCTTTAAAACATGAATGCCCACCATCCAGGGATGCAGCTCTGAATGTGTTTATCTAAGATACTGAGATAATGTACTTACCCCTTGTAACAACCATGCAATGTATTTTTGTTGTGGTTTTTATTATTATCTGTGCCTGTATAAAGTATTTTGGCTGAAGTGGGAGGCATGGTATAAACTGAAAATTACATTGTTCTGTGGCCCAAGCTTCAGGGCATTTAGCTGAGAGTGACTTTTTGGTTAAGCAGTCCTTTGTACTCAGGGTACAAACAGGTTAGGTGGGGGACAGCAATAGTTCTGTCCTGCAAAGGCCCTTTGTTTTGGTTCAACAGCAAAAGATTGTTTTCTTCTAAAAAGGATATGTTTTGTTCATAAATAAATGGCTGGTCAAGTGAGATGGTACCCTTCTGAGATGTTATCCAGGATAACAAAAGGACTAAGCTTCAATCTGTAAAATCAGTTTGGACTTGTTCTAGGAAGAGATAGTCCCCATAGATCCAAGACTGGATGTCAGAGGGGCTAGTCCAATGATGCGGGTATTATGGACTGGCTAGCAGAAGGTATTTTGGTTGTGTGTTTGCAGGGCTGGCTAGCAGAAGGTATTTTGGTTGTGTGTTTACAATGAGAGTTTAGTTGTGCTGAATTTTGAACTTGTAACATAATTTGTTTGAGCTTCCCATAACTCAGCAGAACCCAGTTGGGGGTAAGAGTCTATAGATATTTAGTTAGCTTTGAGTCAGATGTTTCTGTGTGATTTCTAGCTTTTCAAATGTGTTTTTCTTCTTTGTAGTATTCTGTATTCCCCATCGTCTTTAGTGTGTATGATCCTATAACATATGTGAATATCTTGGAGTATTGAATGCTCTTTCTATATTCCTAATGCTCTGTGATTGAGTTTTTTAAGGTATAGATAACCTTGGGTAAATTGAGAAGTCTGTGATCTGTTTCTGAAGAGATAGGTTACAGTTACCATACCTACAGCAAAGTATTCTCTGTTATGACTAAAGGGGGTGGGTCATTCACATTTTGAGAAAGGGCCCTGTACTGTGTGAGCAGTGGCTCTAGTGGGATTCACTCCTAGAGATACCCCAAGTGAGAGTCACGCTGAGTGGTGGCAGCATAGCACAGTGACTATATAGACACCTGAAGGGTTGTGAAAACTGGTTGCAGTGCAGACTTCTGGGAGAGGACCAGTCTGTGGCACCCCTGGTATCCATATAGTGGCACTATCTGTGGAGCTCTGCCACAATAAACTTTTCTTGTTGCTTATTATTTTACTGACTTTCAGTTTCTCATTATCACTCTTCCCCTGTTATGCAGCTTTTAAGTGTGTTCTGGTTCAACGAGGCATTCTTTAATTTGAAGCTGGTACCCACACAAACTGCCTGAGCACATGGTCTCTTGTGTTTGTTTATTCATATTCTGACTAAATCATTATTTCTCCACTACTTGGGTAAGGGTCGTAACCATCTGTCAGTCCAGGAGATGCAGAATTGCGGAATGTTTAATGTCTCTGAAAAGAAGAGGAACAGTTAGTAATCACAAATACAGGTATGCTGGAAAAATGACACTGGGTTAATCATGTCAAGTCCAAGTCCACCCTCTTTCATGCTAAGGTATGTAAAAGTCCATTGAACCTGGTTTACTTGGCTTCCCCATAACAGTTGGGGGAAAGTACTGTACCCTTATGTGTAATCCTAGGTATATAGTATTTTTAGGGTGGAAATACACCACTCACATGTAGCAATAGGGTATTAGTTCAAGATTATTATTCTTTTAGCCTTAAACATTATTCAGGACTTCATCAAACGTCTGATTGGGTCTGTGGATTCTAGATTCCTTCTATATCTGTGGAAAAACACCAATATGGGTGCCTACACTTATTGCAATACATTTAGAAAAATTAATGCAGGACCCAGACACGAAGACAATAGCTGCCATGCATCAATCACAGACTTCATGAAAGCTAAGTTCTATAAACATAAATATATATATATATATATATATATATATATATATATATATATAGATCTGCATAAGCTAGTGTTGTGATACAGCTGCTATCATTTGAAATTGGAAAGCCATGTATACTGAGATGACAACAATTTTTTGAAGGGATCAATTGCAGTCACATACAGTAATGCACTGAGAGGGCACCCCTGTGTCACTGCCACACAAATATCAATTCTTTGCCTTATCCTGCCATTAACATAAGAAGTAACAGTGACTTGATCATAAATCAGTTTCAACCATTCTATAAATCCTTAGAAATGCCATATCTTTCTAAAACAGAAAATAAATAGAACTTTTCAACATTACCAAAACCTAGTCTTGATCAAGTGGAACCAAAACACCTGAGAGCTCATTCTGATTTATTTCTGCATTCTACTATTTCTCAAAGCATACGTAAATCATATGGTATACTCCAGTTTTCAAGTGAACAAGACTGGTACAGTGATATTAAATCTCCCGCTATAATAGCAAGCCTAAAGGCTAGTACTTTATCTACAATTTTGTAGTCTTGATTCAAAGGACACATAGGTCTCCAATTAATCATTTCTGATGGTTTACCTTTTTTAAATAAAAAAAATGAGAAGGACCTGATACATGTCAGGGTGTTCATATTGGTTCTGCACTGGAATACTCCTCTGAGTTACGTAAGCAGTGTCAGTGGCTCAGTAGGTAGCACACTCACCTCTGAGGCCGGGAGATCAGAGGGCTGTGGGTTCAGTTCCCACATCTGGCACTTGGGTTAATATCCCAGTACTGACACTGTAATGCAGCATGAGAGGGGTGCTGCATTTCTGAGGTGCCGTCTTCCGGATGAGACGTTAAACCGAGGTCCCATCTGCCTGGATTGGTGGTAGTTCAGGTGGATGTTAAAGATCCCATGGCACTTATCGAAAGAGTAGGGGAATTTCCCCGGTGTCCTGGCCAAATTTCCCTCATCCACTAAAAATACCACCAACAGCTTAATCTGGTTCAAGGTCAGTTGGCATTCATCTGTATCCCCTTCCCCCGGGTCGTGGCTGAAAATAGGCAGGATTTGTCTAGTGCACTTACCCGGTCAACAAAAGCTAAATAAAATTAAAAAAAAAGTACCTCTGTTCTGCTAACAAACTATGTGCTCTATTATATATTACTGTATTTATTTAATGTTTTAATTGTGAAATCTGTTCTGTATTTCCTGACCCATCTTGCACTTTTTCATATAGTTTGTGTAGTTTACAGTGGAGTGATTAAGTATTCGGTCCTAGCTTGCTGTTTAGAAATGATTTAAGAGCCTGCATGACATCCTGTTTTGTGCTTGCCCCCCAGTCCTTAATGAATCAATCAATCAATCAATCAAAATCTTTATTTTGCCAGACGGAACATCATTGAGACAAGCTCATTTACAAGATGGACCTGGGCCAAAACAATTGCCAACAGGGTTAAGACATAACAGGTTGAGTGAATGTACATAACAATTACATAGTAATAATAACAACATAATAACAAAACACTATCACATGTGACAAGATACTTGCACCAGAAAATAGCAACAGGTTCAACAGGAAGTAGTGCCATTTTGGAATCAAAGTATTCTGCACTGTCTCTGTAGCAACAAATAAGTCCCTTAATTCTTCAGCCAATACTCTCTATTCTAACAAGGTATTGTTTAGATACCTGACTACTAGGCCCATGTCAGCCATGTGTGAAACTTCTGTACATAGCCCTAGTTAACATTAATCAAAAAATGCTAATGTCTGTATTCAGGTCTTAACTATAATTTAATAATGCTAAAATGAATAGATAATCTTTATGCAGAAAATATCCAACCCTATTGTATGTGAACCCTCCTATTTTATAAGTTATGCTTAAGGATTCTTTTTTACAAAGCTCTTTTCAGGCATTGGAATCAGAGTAGACTATGGCCATCTTCCCATGCTTATCTATTAAGTCTAAGGGACAGTTAAAATCACCACCCAAGATGATATGATGTCATTTAAAGAAATAAGGTTGAATCATCTGAAAAATATTAACTGAATCAACCTTATTTTGAGGGGCATAGATATTAATTAACTGATATACAGTGTAGTATTATTTTTATTCCTTTATTTATTTGTTTGTTTATTTATACATACATTCGGAGAGTACCTTTGAGCACAGGTGCTCATTTACTAGGGTTCCACATCAGCGTCAGACATTTGCAGTTACATACAAAAACAGTGTCTTCATCATGTCCAGTGGAATATAGTCAGGACCAACATGACAAATGCTCAGATACAAAGATAAAACAATGTGGAGTTTTAGAGCAAGTCATGCAAGTACACAGATTAGTAGAAGCAGGTATAACTGGAACTGGAATAGAGGGCTAAGTGCAGTGATCTTTTAAACTAGGTAATGCTTGGGAGGCATAGCAGGGATTCGTGCAATTCATTCAACCAGTCTACTGCCCTAACAGCAAAGGAGCACTTAACCAGCTTAGAAACATAAAAACATAGAAGATGATGGCAGATAAGGGTGTTTAGGCCCACCACGTCTGCCCTATTTTGTATCTATTGTGACCCAGTGAATCCCAAATTAGACAAATGGTCACTCCCTTAGTGTTGTCAGGCTTCTTATGTGCCTGTCCCATGCCTTCTTGAAGTCTATAACTGTTTCTGCCCCCACCACCTCAGCTGGCAGACTGTTCCATCTATCCACCACCATTTCTGTGGAAAAGTACTTCCACTGGTACCCTTTGAGCCTCCTTCCCCTCTAGTTTCATGTTGTGGCCTCTAGTCCTTGAGCACTTTTTCCTTTGGAAAATGTCATCAACTTGTGCTCTGTTTCTTCCTGTGAGATATTTATGTTTCAGTCATGCCCCCCTTTCCTCCAATGAATACATACTGTTTTTAGTTCCCTCAACCTGTCTCCATAGGGTTTATTGTGTTGGCCTCCCATCATCTTAGTTGCCCTCCTCTGTATAGCCTCTACTCTGTTTATGTCCTTCTGAAGATGGGGTCTCCAGAGTTGGATGCAGTACTAGAGGTGATGCCTCACCAATGATCTATACAGTGGGAGTATAACCTCCTGCCTTCTGCTGGTTATACCCCTAACTATACAACCCAGCATCCTGCCAGCTATTGCTTCTGCCTTATCACATTGTTTGGCCTTCTTCAGGTCATCTGAGATGATGACACCCAGATCCCGTTACTACTTGGAACTTTAAATGTTCTCTCTCCCTAGGTTGTATGCTGCCCCGGGTTATTGTTACCCATCTGTATTATCTTGCATATTTTAGCATTGAACCCCAGCTGCCACTCCCTAGACCAGTATTCCAGTCTTTTTCTGTCCCTTTGCATTTTATCTGCCCCGTCCAGAGTGTCCACCCTGTTGCAGATTTTTGTGTTGTCTGCAAACAGGCAAACCTTCCCTTCCAGACCCTCAGCAATAGAAACATAGAACATAGAAACACAGAAATTGTCAGCAGATAAGGACCACCAGGCCTATCCAGTCTGCATGTAGGCCCTATACATTGTGTGTGGCCACTGACCCTATATGATCAATGGCTTTTCATCACTCCTTCCCCTCTCAAGGTTCCCTTGTGCCTATCCCAGGCATGCTTAAACCCCTCCACTGTGCTTGCCCCCACTACCTCCTGTGGTAGACTATTCCAAGCATCAACTACCTTTTCTGTGTCGAAAAACTTCCTCACATTACCTCTTAATCTACCCCCCCTCCAATTTCATATCATGCCCCCTGGTTGTAGTACTTTTTCTACATTGGAAAATGCCCCTCACCTGCACCTTGTTAATGCCCTTCAGGTACTTGAAAGTTTCAGTCATATCCCCCCGCTCTCTCCTCTCCTCCAGTGAATACATATTGAGGTCCCTTAGTCTCTCCTCATATGTTTTATGGTGCAAGCCCTGCACCATCTTCGTTGCCCTTCTCTGGATAGTCTCCACCTTGTTTATGTCCTTGTGCAGGTGTGGCCTCCAGAACTGCACACAGTACTCCAGGTGAGGTCTTAACAATGTTTTATACAATGGCATCACCACCTCCAGCCTCCTGCTAATGATACCCCTGCATATATACCCCAACATGCCACTGACCACCCCGCCACCATTGCACACTGCTTTGATATCCTAAGGTCATCAGAGATGATAACCCTAGATCCCTTTCCTCCTTGGTGACAGTCAGCTCCAACCTGTAACTCTCCCCATGTTTCGCTCTACCAATGATGACATTGAAGAGGATTGGGCCCAAAACTGATCCCTGTGGAACTCCACTGAACTTGGGATCATCCCAAGCACAGTCTAGCCATTTATGCTGTAGTGGCATGAGACAAGACTATTACATCATGAGTGACTGCACTGTTCAAAGGTGTTCCTAAAGTTCAGAAGTATGCAATAAGAGTAGATCAATGATTTGAAACAAAGCAAGTATAGGCATAATTACACCATTAGCGTGTATTTTAGTTCTACTAAGAAGGAAAGCAGATAAAACAATGAGCAACATTAATGAATTTTAGAGAAGATAAATAATCACAAAATGTGTGTTTTCAAGTAGAAATAATGTGATGCAAAATGAGTTGACAGTGTCCCTTTAACCTCATAACAGTAATTGCCAGTAAAGATGAATATGGGTTGAGTACCATAACTGAGACAGATGGGCAAAGCCAAGGCGGACTTGGGATTTAGGTTTAGATTTGCCAACTACAACCAGTCTGGATTTGGTTTTGCGACGGATTTAGATTTGCTTGGTTTGGACCTATATTGATTAGTGGTGAAAAAAATAACACAAAATGAAAAAGGACAGTGGCATAATCTTACAGAATATAATGTATGAGACACACTGCATACTGCAGTTCAAAAATTCTTTGATTATAAGTTTGGATATGACCAACCTGCAAAGCCAAAAGCTAAAAAGTAAGGTGCAGAATGAAACATGGCTTGCAGGACCCCACCACCACTACTACCACTGATGTGGTCAGCCAAAAATTAGGACCAATGGGAAATGTAGCAAGGAAAGCAAATTAAATAATCTTATAGAATCTGATGAGCAAAAAGCAGTGGACACTGGACTTACTTTTTTTAGTCCGAATTTTTAATTGACACCAAACTAAAGCTGGTTCTAGAGTTTCATTTTGCCAGCACTGGAGTACCCCAAGAAGTTTCATTCCACACTTAATATTTTGGCTAGAGGCCGATTACCTCCCACCGTACAACACATGCACACGTTTTTTCTTTTTTCTTTCTACACAGATGAGACTAACAGTCTCTTACATTTTGTTAGTCACCTTTTAACAGACAACATGGCTTCTATTTTCATTTTGCATTTTTTAATTATAATTTTTTCTTGTCCCCTCTGGCCTTACATGGATCACCAGGATAATCCCTGACACAGACCCAATCACAAGTTAAACAGGTTCATCAACACCATCAATATCAAAATGACTATGTAGAGAACCAGTAGAGTCTGCAAAGAAGAAACCAAGGTTTACTTTAATAAAGGTCAACTGTTCTACATTTTCAAGCAACAAACAGCTGCACAGATCCGAAGCAACACTACCAGCAGTGCTACAGATTCTCTTAGTGTAGACACTAGTCTGAGGGCAACTTAAATATGAAATGCACAAGGTAGCAATCATGGCTCTACTCGAATACTTGTGCCTGGTACCAAAAAACAATGTAGCAGCAACAGAGAGGGCCAGCACTGAGTATCAGGTTAAAATATCTAATGCTTTATTTCATAACAATAGATAAAATGTACTTACAAGTACAACAACAGGCACCTAAGAACATGCAGGGAGTGCAGGCAGAGCCCACAGTGACCCGACCAGTTTCTCTTGATACTTTATCAAGAGTCACTGACACCCAGAATAGTGGATCCCTTTTATACCAGTACACTCTTAAAGAGACAGAACGTAAATCACTTAAAAAATATATATTATTACGTTTAAGTCAATCTTGCCCCAGAACGTGGGGCAGGTACCCACTTACTAGACAACATCTTTTTTAACAGTGCTGCTAGTGTCAATAAAATAATTCGACTGACAATTTAAGCATATACTATTATACTATGTAACTATAGTTTTACTACATATGTTCCATAGTCTAGTTTTTTCCTTTTTCTTTTTACAGCTCATTAGTGTAGATCCAGAAAAAAAATGTGACACAACTATTATTTAAAAACATGTACAGAGACCAGTAATTAATTACCAATTAATTAAGTACCAGTTATTTTTCAAAGAGATATTTTCTACTACCGTAGTTATACTGCTGTGTCTTCAATTTACTATTTTTGGTAAATCAGTTTGTGCTTAAAATGTTTACCTTTTTTTGCTTCATACTGCAATGTAGGTACCAGATAAGTCAGGTGGTATAGTACCTCACTCCCAGTGTAGGTCTATGTTACCCTCTGCTCAGAGTCATGGAGTAAGTGACTGTACCTAGGAAGTGTTGCGGAGACAGCAGGCATGATGAGCAGTGATGTAGCACCTGGGAGGGGGGTGCCCACACTCTCCACGACACCTCCTAGGTATAGTTACCATCAGATTTGATGATTTTAGGCTACCAAAATGGATTGAGGAAAATATCAGCTTTTACAATGTGACGTTTTTCCATCCACCTGATAGAAACATATAAGACCTTCAGAGTTACAGTATAAAACACTGGTTTCTGTTCAGTATATATATACACACATAGCAAAACAAAACACCAGCCAGCTTCTCAGATGTTTGGCAGCCACAGTCCTAGAGTACCCCCCCCCGTCGCTTCTTTGCCTGGCCCCCCACTTTCACAATCCCTGCTTCACCATAGTGTGTGGCACTGGTGCTAGTCCCTTAGATCACCTCCTGGATGATTTAAGTGGAACCCTTGCTGCATCCACAGTGGGGCTTTCAAAATTTGAATAAAGGGGATGCTACAGCCCCACCATGGTGCAAGCCCCCTTGTGACCTGGCGCACCCCACTTCATACTGCAAGGCTGCAGCATTACCACTTTGGTGCAACGGCTCCTCTTTTCAATGGAGACCACATTCAAAAATTGGGATTGCTGCATCTTTTGATGCAAGGTGTCACTTGCGTCATTCGTGTTTAACACAAGCACCTTGCATCATTCCCCAGGCTCTGAAAATCAAGCCTATTATTTTTTTTATAATACACCATAACTGTTACTGCAAGACTGTATATAGTAATATTATGTCTTGTATGATAAGTAACACCCCAGACCTAATGTTCAACAGATCAAAATGATTGCACTAATAGTGAATACATTAAATGGTAACATCATGCAAACTAAATATCGTGGGACTAAACTTTACCTATATTCCAAATAAACACTGCAATTAGTAACATTAGGAGTTAGGCCAAATAATTAGGTGAAACATGATGTGGAGATACTAGAGCAGAACACTGCAGCACCATCAATATATTTAAATCTTTTTATCTTTTTCTTGAAAAAGACAGTTGTGGAAGGAACGGTAAATGTACTGTTACTTTTTACAATTAACACTAGGGCATTTTTCATGTCTCTCCAGGCTCTACCTGCTGTTGACTCTTTAATCAATTCTCTGTTTGCAATTTTATGTTATTGTGTTATGTTTTACTTGGCCTGTGAGTTGCTGCCTCTGTGGTGCTTGTACATGAAGGAGGGCATTTCCTACAGTGAAAAGCCATCCAGAATCCTGAAGACAGGGAAGGAGATGTTGAGATGCCTGTCCAACCTCTTCCTGCTATCATATATCATAGAAATTGTTTTCTAAGTATTCAGGGTTTGGGGTGAGTTGATTCAAGCAGAACCAGCACTGGATGCTGTTACAATCACACTGGCGATCCATGCCCATCTTAGAGGCTGAGGGTCCACTGAGGAAGGGCACTGTGCCATCTCCATATATACAATTGTAGCCATCAGGTTGTCCAAATGTTTACAGATATTCTCAATATTTCTGTGGAGATGTCACAGAAATTTCAGGAAATATTCAGACATGCCATTGACTGCAACTGTATGAATGTGCAGAGACGAAAAGGCTTTTGGGAGGTTATTCAGGAAAAAGGAAAACAAGAGGGGGCCCAGGACAAATCTCCAAGTGACTCCTGAGCTTGTGAGGAGTATGGAGAGGGTTTCACCTACAAGAACAGATTAATACTGGTCAGACAGGTAGGAGAGGAACCATTCAACTGAGGGAGGTCACAGAAGCCTGCTTCTCCCAGTTTTTCATGTAGAATGTGATGTGACACTGTGCTGAATGCCTTGGTCAGATTGAAAAAGACTGCTGCTTATAGTAATCCCTGATCCATCCCCTTTAGGATGAAATTGGTAAATCTGAAGAGGACAGAGACAGTGGAGAATGCTTTCCTATACCCTGACTGGAATGGACGAGGCAAGGAAGGGGTAGAGGTGGGAGACCACAACATTATCTTGGAGTTTAGCATGACTAGGACAGTGATAGGCTGGTAACTTCCTAGGACATACAGAGTCATCAGTTTGTGCAGTGGGAGGACCATGGCATGCTTTCAGGTGCTCAGGACTTTACCAGAGGAGGAGAAAAGGTTGAGATGGGATACAATTGGGTCAGCAATAGTGGGGCAGTGAGATGGAGGAGCTTGATGCTGGACCAGGGAATTCCCTTTGTGGATACCCTTTGTGGGACCGACCAGGTGAGAGGAGGATACCTGCAGTTATTGTGTCAGTGGCTCAGTAGGTAGCACGCTTACTTCTGGAGCCAGAAGATCAGACGGCCATGGATTCTAGCTCCACATGGGGTATTTTGGGTAATACATACAACTGACAATGTAGTACAGTACAAGGGATCGCTGTATAATTGAGGTATTGTGGAGTGTCAGTGGCTCAGTAGGTAGCACACTCGCCTCTGAGGCCGGGAGATCGGAGGGCTGTGGGTTCAGTTCTCACATCTGGCACTTGAGTTAATATCCCAGTACTGACACTGTAGTGCAGCATGAGAGGGGTGCTGCACTTCTGAGGTGCCGTCTTTCAGATGAGACATTAAACCGAGATCCCATCTGCCTGGATTGGTGGTAGTTCAGGTGGATGTTAAAGATCCCATGGCACTTCTCAAAAAAAGAGTAGGGAATTTTCCAGTGTCCTGGCCAAATTTTCCTCATTCACTAAAAATACCACCAACAGCTTAATCTGGTTCAAGGTCAGTTGGCATTCATCTGTATCCCCTTCCCCCTGGGTCATGCCTGAAAATAGGCAGGACTTGTCTAGTGCACTTACTCGGTCAACAAAAACTAAATAAAAAAAAAATAAATAAATTGTCCTTTGGATGAGACATTAAACTTCTACCCATTTCTGGTCACTGTCCAGGTGGAAGTAAATGATTCCATAGCATTTATGGTTGATGAGTAAGGGTATTTTTTATTAAAAGGAAAAATATTACAATTCAAATGCATAAACAAAAATGTACTGTTCAATACAAAAAATAAAAACAAAACGTGATCAGATATTGATAAACAGGAAACAAAGAAAATAGTGTAAACAGAAAAGGAAAATTAATAAAAACAATATCTTTAATCAAAAACTCAACAATATTTTATCAAGGAGATAACCCTTTTTGCACGTAAAATTTGTTTATTTTAATGGGTTGGATACAAAACATACAGAATTAAGATTCACGTAATGATATGTACACTTTTAGAACTTGTCAGCATTACATATCATATTATTGGGAAATTGATGGAAGTAACAGGAAGATTATACATTTGTATTTTTTTTAATCAGGTCAGTAAAGATTGAAGGAAGCATGCAACAATGAAAAATGCATCTGGTGAATATAACGCATGTCTAATAAATTAGGTAATATCATAACACATTTTCTAAATATAACTGAGCTGGACTTGAAGAAAAAACTGCATATATTAAAGGTAATATAATTTATGAGCCAGAGTCAGTTGAAAAGAACATATGATCTCAAGTATTAAGTTCGATTCTTAAGGTATAGTGTTGCTTTGAATCTTCAAAAACATTTTGAGAGTGTATGTGTCTGTACAAGTAAGTTTCCACTCCAATGAGTGTACGGGGGTGTTCACATGAGACTGTTTCCACTACTTCAGCAGTAAATTTTTTCTGGCCATATATGAAGCAGCCAAAATGATTTTTCTTTTAACAGGTTTAATGGTCAACAAATTAAATGATAGAATACACTCAGAGAAGTCAGACTGATGGTCTTGTTTAAGAAACTAATTTAATATTGTAGTGGTTTCCTGCCAACAACTGGAACTGAGCCTTGCATTCCCATAAAACATGGTACATGCATGCACTGAAGGTAGTATTGTGCCAACTAGAGCTCTTTGTAAGCTCATTCAAAACAGTTGTTGCGGTGCATAGAACACTCAATTAAATAATTCTAAATTGTATTGTTTTATTTTTACTGCAAGTTACAGAGTTCTGATTTTATTTGTTTTGTCCATGTAAGCTGCATAGGCTTGTCTAAATTCTGATTGTTAGTATTTAAATTAGACAGTAGTCATGTGAACAGACCCTTACCCCTTTACATTTTTCTTTCAATTCTGCATAAAGCATTTTGCATTTTTCAGGGGCTCTCTCCCACCTGTCATAGTTCTTTACAAATATGTGACAACTGCGTGTTCTTGAAAAATTAATTGTCTTGTAACTCATATTTCTGTTTACACTCTAGCCATAAGAATTTCTTATTGTTTATGATATCCTCCCATTTGTTAACTCCTTTTATTTGCCATCTTGTAAATATGAAACATTTGTCTTGTACTGTATTGTATGATTCATGATTCATATCTTACTGATGGGATTAAAATCAACCTTACTCTTTGTCATTCTTTTATATATGCTTATGTAACCCCCCTGCCCCCCCCCAAGCTGGGCATTAACACTTTTAAACAGAATACACATTTTACAAGATGACATGGAAAATCATACTACTGTGCTGGATAGTATATCCTCAGTTCAAAAATCAATGTCCAGCCTGCAGCAAAATTCGGCTAAAGGTCCAGCCCGGTGGCACAGAGGGTTGAGACGCTGGATGCTAGACCTCGCTCCATGCCAGAGATCTGGGTTCTGGAATGAGCCTGGGTTGTCAGCAGTCGATCGGGGGGGGAGGAGGATTGTGCATCCCAATGGATGTGCTCCTCCTCTGGGGGGGGAGGAGGGACACTCCAGGCAGTGATAGTGCCTGTAGCACTACTGCCAGTGGAAACACAGGCAGTAGGGTGCATGGCTCTCATGAGTCAGGGAGGGGAGGATGCTACCCGGTGCCTGACTATGATATGCATGAGCATGTCAGCAGTCTGAACATAAGTCCTTCACACTGGCACCCTCAGGGATAAGGACAATATAAGAAAAAAGGGAGAAAACCCCAAAAAATGTCCAGGCATCGAGCACTATGACGTCTGGATCCCTGTCCATGGGGACCCAGCCGAAAGAACCAGGGGAGGTAAGTGGTACCTCCGGCTAAAGAAGTTGTAATAAAGGCTTGTAGCAGAGATAATCAGACCTGGAGGACCTGAAGGACCAAATGGCAACAGAATTTAAGAATATTTCAAAACTCTAAAAACATCTCTACAAGAGATTACAGAAAAATATGTTGATACGGAAAATTGTCAGAGGCACAAAAATATTTAAAATATTGTCTGTGACTAGTATTGTATTTATTTATTTTACTAGGAAAAAGCTCCATTGAGCAATGCTCATTTAGAAGGAGGTCCTGGTTAGGACAGGTAATATAACAGAATATAAAAAGGCAGGTAACGTAATATTGGGAATAATAAACAGTGAGTACAACAGATTTTTACAAGTGAGAACTAAAACAAAGATTAAGAAACAAAATAAGAAAAAATACAATAAAAATTAAAATATTCTTGCTTACAGACGGCATAAACTGCATATGGAAAAGAAAAAGATTGGGATAAGAAAGAAAACATACTAAATATTTTGGATTCTTTGTTTTGGAGCTACTGGGTAAAGATGCTAAAGCCCTGTATTTGACAGAGATCATCATATAGGCAGAATTCAGCTTTGATAAAACCAGAAACAGGCCAGTAATTGTAAAGTTTCTTTTGTCTGCTGATAAGGAAAAAGTACTTTCCACACAAATTTCAAAGTGTGGTTATCAATTTTGTGGCAGTACTGTTACTGCAAGACAAGATTTTTCACAGGAATTATTGTTCAAAAGAAAGAAATATAATGCAATCTAGCAACTGTTATGGAAAGAAAGAATCAAGTCCATGGTGTTGTTTCCGTCAACATTCAAAGCCATCTTAAATAATCAAGTTGTTTTCTATTCCAGAGTAGTTACCTTATGTGTTTCTGTGATACCTAAGTTCAACAGGGTTAAACAAGCATGCCTGACCCTGAACTGCCTGTATGTTATTCCACAGCAGCAAATAATTATTGCAAAATGGAGCAACCTATGAGTTTGTTTAATTACATGGGTGGGGGTGGGGTCAAGGGAGAACCTCACCAGTTTTTGTAGTATTTTACAAGGGTAGCGCAGCACGTCTGACCTTGAATTCTTTGTCTATTACTCCCCCAACAGTGAATAATTACAGAAACAAGACTGTATAATTGAGCAACTTATGAATTAGATTAACCCATGGGGGTGGAGGCAAGGGAGAGAGAGAGAGAGTGAGGGCTCCTGTAATATGCTAGCAGTCCGAGAAGTAAATAGGAGTGCATTGGATGGTGATTCTAGATGCCACCAGTGGTGGAGGGCAATGTGTTGTCATTATAGTGGAAGGGTTTCCTTCCTAGGGCATTTGATAACAACTTTATGGTGAGGATGGGAATGGGTTAAAGTGAGGGCTGGATACAAAGAATTTCTTCTTGTTTAAAAAGGTGGAAAATGGATATGGGATTGTTAGTTTAAAGAGCTGTGAGGTCTGGAGGCATACATGTTTGGTTTTTCAGCAGTCTTTTACATTTACAAAAAAAAATGAGCATGTCACAGACTGGTTCTCTGCCAGAACCCAGTCTGCACTGCTGCCATGTTTCCCAACCCTTCAGATACCTGAAAGGATTACAGTGGTACACTGACACCACTCAGTCACAGTCTCACTTGGGGTATCACTAAGTTCAAATCCCACCAGAGCTGCTACTCACACAGTACAGTGATCCTTAGCACAGGGCAAATGACTCACCCCTTCTGTCACAACCGAGAACACTTTGCCTTAGATATGGTAACTTTGTAACCTTTCTCTTCAGAAATGGATCACACCTTACCCGTTTACCCCTGGTTATCTATACCTGATATGACTCCATCACAGAAAGCATAAAGACTAAAAATAAAATGTAATACTCCACAATATTTATAAATGCTACATAATAATAGACACTAAAGACTATGGGGGAATACAGTATTTCTACAGAGATGAAAATAAAAACAATATAAAATATAGATGACACACAGATGAACTTAACTCAAAGCTATCGAAATTCTAAGTAGAGTAGAAGAAGCTTATCCTCTACCTGGTAATTTGGTGAGTTATGGCAGACACAAACCCATGAAGCTGCTAGGTTAGAATCCCAAATCATAACTAAACTCTAACAGCAAATACACATACAGATATCTTCGGCTGGCTGGCCCACGACACCTGAATCATCATACATGCCACTTTGACATCACATACTGGACCATATCTTTGATTTCTGGGGACCACCCTTTTCCAATATGTGTACCCTAAGGAAAAGGAGGGAGAGAGGTGATATGATCGAAACATTCAAACATCTTAAGGGCATTAACAAGGTGAAAGAGTCTAACATGTTTCAATATGAGAAAAACAGCAGGACGAGGACACAGCATGAGATTAGAGGGAGGCCAATTAAGGGGTAATGTGAGGAAGTTCTTTTTCATAGAAAGGGTGGTGGATGCATGGAATGGACTACCACAGGAAGTGGTGGATATGAATACAGTACAGGGCTTCAAACAGGCATGGGATAGGCATAAAGGAGCAATACAGATGAGTATGAATAAATAGGCCGTTGGCAGAGTACTGGCCTATGGCACACATAAGGTAGAAAAAATGGGCAGACTGGATGGGCCTTGTGGTCCTCATCTGCCATCAACTTCTATGTTTCTGTGTTTCTATGTTTCCAGAACAGGTCCAAACTGGATTTTTATTTAGAGATTGGCCCGTTTGTTCTCCTAGCTGGCTAAATTTGTGGGGAGCTGTCTTGTTCTGCCTTGGCCTGTTTACACTCAAAACATTAACCAAAACAAAAGGCCTTTTGAGGGCATGAAAGAGGATTGCTTACACAAAGGCCAATCTTTGCTAAGTGCCCCCAGGCATGGGTCTGCAATGTGAGACAATTTTCAATTCTCCCCATATATTCTACAACTAAAATAGTTTACAAGCAACATAATCAGTAAAATAAAAAGTGAAAAAAAAAAATTCCTGGGTGTTCATCTCCTACAGAGGACAAATCTAAATTTGCCAGTCACAAAATATTGACCCTAAACTACTTAAAAAAAAATCACGCAGATATTTCCTTTCTTCCAGATATATTCCTGGAAAGAGATACATAAACTGCAGAAAGGCTGGGTGGGTAAAGTTATTTATGTTCAAGACACAAAAAAGAGCAGAGCAGTGATGATATGAATAAGAAAGGATTTATCTTGCAAAATATTGGATTCTCAAATGGATGATGCTGGTAGAATTGTCATGTTTAACATTTCATTATATCATAAATATTGAACATTCAGCTCAAATTATCCCCATTTTAAGGCTTTAATGGCTTTGTAGCCAAGCTTGGTGGCATGCAGGCTAAATGGGATGCAGAGTAGGCCATAAATTCATGAGATTTCAATTGTCTAGCCGTTCCATTTATGGATAAATTAAAAAACTAGCTGAGACAAAAACAAATCTAGAATTTTCAACAATTTAATAAATACCAATAATTTAACAGATATATCATGGAAAATGTTCCCTGAAGCAAATGAATCTACTCATTATTCAACAGCATTTAGAATGTCTGCCTATTTCGACTATGATTTAGTGTCTAAAGAACCAATAATAGACTGCAGTCTGGTAGTTGCAGAACTCAAAGCAGTTTTGATTTTGGATTACAGTTTGTTGTGTGACACATAAAGGAAACAATGGAAAATATTTGGAAAGAAAATATAACAGAATCAAACACTGGGTTAAATTTATGAAAGAAATACCAGACGGTAAATGCACACTAATTCAGGTAGTGTGTGCTATTTCATACCTCCTGAATCAGGAAACAGCCTCTGAAGAAAACATCAGGAATTAGCAGGGACACGACAGACATCAAGATAAACACTGTGGAAGTAGCACATGCTATCTGCAGGGGCCTGTCAGCTAAAGGATAGCAGAGCATGACTGTCATAAATGCACTCAGCAGGTCAGGCCCTCTACTCCCACAGTGCCAAACTCAGAGCACAATAGTGTGAACAGGTAACAGACAGGGTAACCCTCCTGTCTGCTTTTGGGTCCAAATCACCTTTAGTCTCAAGTTCTGGGGGGATTCTAACTGTGAACCTTATGCTAGCACACCCAATGTACAGGCTCAGATATGTACCCTCTTTGGGGATTGTGGTACAATCTTTCACCAGGGGCACCAAGCCAGGCTTCCAAAATGAACCATTTTAACTCTATAAGAGACCTTAGGTATATTCCTACCTTTTTACTCAAGCTCAATAACACCATCAAGCTGTTGAACAATTGTCAGACTTAACCATCTATACATCACATGCAAAAAGAAAAAGAACTGGCAGACACCCAAGCAGTCTTTCAAGGAAAAGGTATTTTACTAAAAGATGATAAAAATATGAAATATGTAAACACAGAACAATATATCAAAAAGCTCACAATCACATAAAAGAACAAGGGAAGATTACAAAACAAAACTCCTACCACAATACATTTAGACCTTTGCTGTCTAAGGTATTACCGCTGGAAGTGCTTAAGTTAGATCAGAGAGCTGTCTCTCTAAAGTCCCTAAATAATATGCATTCATTTCAGACACAAGTATCAGTATAAACTGTGTATCCACACCCTTTCTATGAGTCATCTAACTCCTCCTTCTAGAACAAAAAAAATACAAACATGATGTCCTCTCAGGAGGTATGTTAAATAATGTGACATCAGCAAAAACTCATTTCCCAAATTATGAGCCTTTGATCAAACAGTTCCTTTGAGGTTTACAAATCTGCAGTCCATCACCTACGTGTGAGGTAGCCAACAGGAATCAGCTAAATGATGTTCTTTCCTGATGCAATAAAATGTATATTTGGGTTCCAACTTCAGAAGCATGAGGTCATAAAAAGGCCATAAAATGCAATTTCTCAAGGATGATAATTACATTACAGAGATCTGCTGGTCATTTTACATATCCTGTAGCTTCACGGAAACCTGGGGGGGGGCGCGGGGCACCCATGGAAGCACAGGCTGTCTTATGTGAGACAATCACATATTATATTTTTATATTACAAATATCATACAACAATCATAACCAGCTGGCCAAGCATCATAATCCTCCTCAGCTGGACAGAATTTGGGGTCTCTATCCCCTGCATGGGATGCGCTCCCCAGGTCAGTTCACTCCTCATATAGATGCAACAAGCCATCTGTGTTCTGATTGGTCATTCCAGCTCTATGTAAGATCGTCATGCCATACCCTTGCAAAGCAAGACTCCATCTCAATAGTCTACCATTAGTTTTTCCCATTTGTGTCAACCAGACCAGGGGGTTGTGGTCAGTTTGTACCTCAAAATGCTGCCCATATAAGTATGGCTCTAACTTCTTTAGGCACACAATATGGCAAGATGGTATACTGTCACTGCAGCGACTCTGACACCACGAAGATAATCACAATGACAGGAATCAGGCAAAACCCGCACATTGCTGTGATGGTTTGTGCAGTGACTGAGACTCTCTCGCTGGGGGTTTCACCCCCCCGGTCCAACTCTGACTGAGTTAGAATCCTAGAGACTGGGGTTGGGGGGGTTCGAGGGCGCAACCCCCAGACAAAATGCACTGACATCCCTGAAGCTACAATGCCAAACAGTCAGCATGGTAGCTGTCACTGTAGGGGATGTCAGTGGTAGCGCTGTCGAAGCACTATGGCAAACCGGGCAAGACACTTTTTCCACAGTAGAATAAGCCTGCTCCCTGGGAAGTAACTTTTTACTGAGGTACATTGTGGGGTGATCTTTACCTTGGTTGGATGTCTGACTCAGTACTGCCCCAATACCCACGTCTGAGGCATCAGTCTGGACTATAAAGCTTCTGCTATAGTCAGGACTTGTCAATACAGGAGCACTGCACAGTGCCTCCTTCAGTCTGGTAAAGGCTTTTTCACAGGCTAGTTCCCAGGTAATTTTCTTAGGCATCTTTTTCTTTACCAGGTCAGATAGGGGAGCAGCCAGGGCACTGTAATTGGGTACAAATTTTCTATAGTACCCTGCTGTTCCTAGAAAACTCCTGACCTGCTTCTGCATTTCTGGTCTGGGCCATACCTTGATCACCTCTATTTTCACTTGGTTAGGATGGAGCTGTCCCCGGCCTACAACATGCCTGAGGTATGCCACTTCAGCCATGGCCACCTGGCACTTCTCAGCTTTGACAGTGAGCCCAGCCCTCTGTATCCTGTCCAGCACTTCCCTAAGGTGGGACAGGTGTTCCTCCCAGCTGGCACTAAAGATGGCAATGTCAACCAGGTACACCACGGTGTACTCCTCAGCCTCATTTAACACCTGGTTCACCAACCTTTGGAAAGTGGCCGGGGCGTTTTTCATTCTGAAAGAGAGGCAGTATAGCGCAGTGGTTTAAGGCTCTGAGCTGCAAATCTGGAGACCTGGGTCTGAATCCCACAGCCCCCAGTTGCATACTGTGTGACCCTGAGCAAGTCAGTTAACTTCCCTGTGCTCCCAGGTCACACCGGTAAACAAGCTTTCAGCTTAGTGTGTCTCACCTGATGAAACAATTGGAAAAAAAATTCAAATAAGCCTATCAGAGTGATGAAGACTGACCTCTCCCTAGCTCTGTCAGTTAACTGTACCTGCCAATACCCCTTTGTCAGGTCAATAGTCATAAGGTATGTCACCCCTCCCAACCTATCCAGGAGTTCATCCGTCCAGGGCATCGGGTGGGTGTTTGACTTTGACTGCATTCAGTCCATGATAGTCTACACAGAAATGAGTAGAGACATCTGACTTGGGCACAAGGACTACGGGTGAGGCCCAGGGGCTGTGGGATCTCTGGATTACCCCTAAATCCAGCATTTCCTCCACCTCCCTCCTAATGTCCTTTTGGATAGCCTCTGACACCCGATATGCTGTCTGCCGTATGGGCGTCTGTGTCCCTGTCTCCACATCATGAGTCGCTAAGGGGGTTAGTCCAGGCTTGGCGCTAAACAGTGGGACAAAGTCTGCTAAAACCTCCCTTACTTCCTGGATCTTGTCCAGGGCCAGCTGGGGTGACAATTTAACTTCCTCCACAGAGGACTCTCACTTGCTCTCTTCCAGAAAGTCCAGAAGGGGGTCTCCTTCATCCATCCCTCCCCAGGACTACATACTGCAAACACCTTGTCAGCCCTATTAGCATACGGCTTCATCATGTTGACATGGTACATTCTTTCTGTATGTCTTCTTTCAGGTAACTTTATGGTATGGTTCACGTCATTTACCTTTCTAACTACTTTGTATGGTCCTGCCCACTCAGCCTGCAGCTTGTCTTTCTGGACTGGAATAAGGACCATGACTTCCTGACCCACCATGTATGAGAGAACTCTGGCTCTGCAGTTGTACCACACTTTCTGATTTTGTTGAGCAGCTGCCAGGTTGCTCTGTGCTGTCCCCATAAGCTCCTTCAGCCTTTCCCTAAACCTAAGGACATAATCCACTATGGGAGTTCCCTGGGTGACATGCTTGCCTTCCTAGTCCTCCCAGATCAAGTTTAGGGGCCCAGCATCCAGCGTCTACATAAGAGTTCAAAAGGGGAAAACCTTGTCAACTCTTGGAGCACCTCCCTGTATGCAAACAACAGGTAGGGAAGGTATTTCTCCAAGTCCCTCCCATGCTGTTCAGCAAACGCTTGTAGCATTGACTTCGGGGTACCATTAAATCTTTCCACAAACCGACTGGCTTGTGAGTGATAAGGTGGTGTGCATCTCTGCACCACCCCACACTTCTCCCACAAACATTTCATCAGGTCTGGCATGAAGGAACCCCCTCGATTGGTAACCTCCTGCAGAAACCTAACATGGGAGAAAATCCCAAGTAAGGCATCTGCCACTTTGTCCTCAGTGAGGTTAGGGTGACTGCCTCTGGGTACCGGGTGGCATAATCCACCACAGTCAGGATGAACCTCTTCCTGGAGGAGCTGTGGGTATTTAAAGGCCCCACAGTATCCATTCCCACCCTCTGGAATGACTCCTCCACTATGGGCAATAGAATTAGGGTGGCTTGGGTTTTCTTACCTGCCTTCCCTATTTCTTGGCACCGGTGACAGGACCTGCAATACTCCTTCACCTGCTGGGTGAAGTTTGGCAGATAGAAATTCTGGGCCAACCGTTGCATAGTGTGCCTGATTCCCAGATGATCAGACAAGGGAATATCATGTGCAATCTTGAGCAACTGCTTACGGTACCTCTGGGGAACGACAAGCTGCCTGCCTATCACCCCTCCCTCTGTCTTAGCATCCTGCATATACAGCAGTCCATTGTCACAATAAACTTTATGTTTTCCATCACCGCCCTGTGCTCCGTCAGGAGTCTGCCCAAGCCCTCAGCTTCTCTAGACTAGGGTCACTTTTCTGAGCAGCTGCAAACTCCTTACCCATTCCCAAGGCATGGGACAGGTCCCCTTCAGTCTCTAAACTAGGGTCCCTCGCACTAGCATCAGGGCACTCAGGATCACTGTCATCCCTAACCCTCTGACAATGGATCACCCCTCCTTCTTTGGAATAACCCTCCATAGCTGTTTGGTTAACTGCTACTGGGGAAATCTCTACCCCCCATTTCATTAGTCTCCCCATCAGGAGAAACAGGCTGGAGAACCAGCCTCCCAGTGGTTTCCACAGTGGCTTTTATGGGGTCCAGAGAACTACAATTTCCCCTTCCTGCTTGGCTATGGGTAACTGCACACACTATCCCCTGTTTGGGATTGTTGCTAAGGATGACGTCAACTGCTAAAGTTTGGGCTACAGCCACCTGTTGCACAGTTCCCCCTGTTTCACCCCAGTCTAGAAGAACACTAGCAAGTGGCAATGTGGTCTCCTCCCCAGTGAACCCTTGTACAGTTACAGATCTATTGGGTATAAGCTGACCAGGCTCTACCAGATCCCCTTTTACCAATGTCAGGGATGCCCCTTTGTCTCTTAACCCTTGTGTCTGTACACCATTCACAGTGCCTGGGTGCATGTGTTCCCTCATGTTCACAGGCATGCTTCCAGGGACATACAAACAACCCACTTCTTTCCTAGCCCCATTTTGCGTATTGCTCATCCTTTTGGGACACTGTCTGGCAATATGCCCAGTTTCTTTGCAAACCCAACATTCATTTCTTTTCTCAGAAAAATCTTTTCTTTGAAGCCTAGGGCTAACTGGTTTCAGTGGAGGCAGTGAGGGTTTTAGCTGCCCTTAAGGTGCACTTTTTCTTTTCTGTGCTGCCATGCCTGCCCCATTCACTCTCAGAGCAGGTCTGTTCTTGGCATAGTGGTCCGAGAGTTCAACAGCCTCTTGCACTGTTTTGGGATCTCGGTCCTCCAGCCAGGTTTTCAGCTCTTCGGGGCATGCCCAAAAAAACTGCTCTAACAATATAACATTTTCAATTTTATCTAGAGTTTGCTTCAATTCCTTCTCACCATTTTAAAAACTGACATTGTTTCATGGCTAGCTCCTTGTAGCTTATGTCGAGGCTTCTCCTGAACTTATGGAATTTAGCTCTGTATGCTTCTGCAGTTAAATCAAACTTTTTTTAAAGTGCAGCTTTAAGTTTGCTGTAATCATTACTGTCCTCATTGTCCATTTGACCCAATGTATCCCGAGCTTTCCTAGTAGGTAGCGGGGATATCTGAAAGCCCCAGGACCCTCTATTAATGTTTGCCTGAATACAAACTTTTTCAAAGGAAATTAAAAAGGCATCCATATCCTCCCCATCTCTAAATTCAGCTATCAATTTGGAATTTAATTTGTAACACAGTCCTGTAGTTCCAGTTAAACCCAAGCCACTTACCTGCTCTTGTGCTGGTGGTTGGAGTCGTAGCTTCTCCAGTTCATGTCGCCTCTGGAACTCATGCTCTTCACGGTCCACCTCTCACTGTTCACATTCAGCTTCTTGCTATTCTCGCTCCCTCTTCTCCTCTGGGGCTCACTGGCACTCACACTCTTCATGGTCAGCTTTTCACTGTTCTCGCTCCCTCTTCTCCTCTGCAGCTCATTTATCTGACTCCACTTCTCACCGTTCTCACTCAGCGTCTCTCTGGAACTCCAGCTCCATTCTGCACAACTCAGTCTGCAGCCTGATTGCTTCTGGCTCCAGAATGCTAGTGACCTTCCCCTGCTGCTGTGGCCCTTCACTTGCGCTGGCCCTGCTGTCCTTCTCAACAGATCTGGACACTGCACTGGCCACTGGCCCCTCCATACCCAAGGTTTGGTCCTTTACAGTCACAGTCTATGACTCAATGCTCTGGGCATCTGCTGTCATCAGGGCGTCCATGAGGTTCTGCTTGGTGGCTCTCCCCTCATGCAGGACTCCTCTCCCCTTGCACAACTGCTTCAGGTAGTCTGCAGAGCGCTCACTGTAGTTGGAAGCCATTTCTTCCCTAACTACAGTTACTCTAACTTGCACTTTGAAAAAAACATAAAACAGGTAGGAACTTTGACTGTAAGCAAAATTATGTAGTTCTGTTTCTTTTTTTAAAAAAAAATCACTGCCTTCTTTTTGCAAGTGAGCTGTACAGTATTAAGCTGACACACTGAACAGTTATAGCTTGTGTTACCAACACTTTCACACTGCTGCCAACCAAATCTGTCACAAACGCACTCAGCAGGTCAGGCCCTCTGCTCCCACAGTGCCAACCTCAGAGCACAATAGTGTGAACAGGTAACAGACAGGGTAACCTTCCTGTCTGCTTTTGGGTCTGAATCACCTTTAGTCTCAAATTCTGGGGGGATTCAAACTGTGAACCTAATGCTAGTGTACCCAATGTACAGGCTCAGATACGAAGAAGAAGAATCAGCATTTATAGAGTGCTTTGTCATAAACAGTGTATCCCAAAGTGCTTTACAATCAAGGCTAGACTGGTAGTGAAATAACTGAATGTGTGGTGGCAGCCATATTGCACATCATCACCCACACACAGCCTGGATAATTGCATGAACTGGTTTATGGGAAGGGGAATGTTGGCCAGGACACCGGGAATGTTCCCTACTCTTTTCGAAGAGCACCCTAGGTTCTTTTACTTCCACCTTGACACCCACCAGGACAACACCAGGATGGGCAGAAGGGACCTCGGTTTAACATCTCATCTGAAGGATGGCACACCCCAGCAGTACAGCACCCCCAATACTGCACTCAGATGCCAGCGATTTGTAGGTGCAAGTCCAATCTCAGTGTGGGATGAGAACCCATGATATTCTGATCCAGAAGTGGATGTGCTACCAACTGATCCATGCTGACACCTGATACTTACCCTCTTTGGGAATTGCAGTACAATCTTTTGCCAGGGGTACCAAGCCAGACTTCCAAAATGAACCCTTTTAACTCTATAAAAGACCTTAGGTACTGTATATTATTACCTTTTTACTCAAGCTCAGTAACACAATCAAGCTGTTGAACAATTGTCAGACTTAACCATCTATACATCACATGCGAAAAAAAAAGAACAGGCAGACACCCAGGCAGTCTTTCAAGGAAAAGGTATTTTACTAAAAGATGATAAAAATATGAAAAATGTAAACACAGAACAATTTATCAAAGAGCTCACAATCACATAAAAGAACAAGGGAAGATTACAAAACAAAGCTCCTACCACAATACATTTAGACCTTTGCTGTCTAAGGTATTACCTCTGGAAGTGCTTAAGTTAGATCAGAGAGCTGTCTCTCTAGAGTCCCAAAATAATGTGACATTCATTTCAGACACAAGTATCAGTATAAACTGTGTCCCCACACCCTTTCTGTGAGTCATCTAGCTCCTCATTTTAGAATAAAAAATACAGACATGATGTCCTATCAGGAGGTATATTAAATAATGTGACATCAGCAAAAACTCATTTCCCAAATTATGAGTCTTTGATCAACCAATTCCTTTGAGGTTTACAACCCTGCAGTCCATTACCTAGGTGTGAGGTAGCCAACAGGAATCCATTAAATGACGGTCTTTCCTGATGCAATAAAATGTATATTTGGTTTCCAACTTCAGAAGCATGAGGTCATAGAAAGGCCATAAAATGCAATTTCTCAAGGAAGTTAATTACATTACAGAGATCTCCTGGTCAGTTTACATATCCTGCAGCTTCACTGAAATGTGGGGAGGGGCACCCATGGAAGCACAGACTGTCTTATGTGAGACAATCACATACTATATTTTTATATTACAAATATTATACAACAATCATAACCAGCTGACCAAGCATCAAAGACACCACTGCCACTGAGAACAAAAACACAGTCAGCAAAACAGGAACAGGAACAAGCACACATGGTGCGATTTGTGAGGGATGCGGACTCTGCAGCACACAAAACTGCTGCAAATGGAGCTGCCATCACTAGTGTGGCCATGTTTAGCATACCAGCCACACTCCCAGAACACTATAGCACTGTTTTCAGGAAGCAAATAGCACACTGTTCCTACTGTGCTAAATAACTGTTTTCTCAAGCAACCTTTAAAAGCACAGCGCTGCAACAGGATGCAGTATAAAAAAGTAGTAAGGAATACCAAGAAGCACAAAATAAACACAAAATAACTAGAAAACACATTGACAGGGTTGGGTAAGACTCTGTCACATGTGTCATGCAGAAAGAATTAAAAACAAGGATCTGTTCTGTCCTCACCTATTCTGTCACTTGTCTAGCTATTGTCTGTCTGATTATGCAATCAAATTTTCCTTGAGGAACCTAGGAATTGGTCACTTTGATGGTCTCACAATTTCTCCTGTCTTCTCCCTTCCATCACTTGCTGTTTCTTCATTCTTTCTTTCCTTGCTTCTCTGTAGTTAAAAAATATATGTGAATCTTTATGTGAAACTGAGATCCATTGGTTTGAAAAGGTATACAGTTAAATTGTTGAACTGATCCAAGACAGCTATTTGGGTTTATCTGGAACATAGGTAGTTCATCCCGAGGTGCATTTCGACTTCCACAAGCTTGTTTACAGAATTATCTGCTGGAAATCAGCCCTTGGACAGAGTGTATTAATTGGTTACACCTGTTAAAACTAATGTACTCTTCAGGCTGGTCACAGGAAAGAAATTGACAAAGTTTCAATACATTTTGAGGAACACAGATGGTCTAATTTACAAGAACAGGATGCAGAATTTAAATACCAGGAAAAATATCTTATGGCAAGAGAGCAATATTTTATTTAGAGAGAGAGAGAGAGAGAGAGGTGTGGAGATTTTAAAGAGACTAATGAAGGAGTTCTTTTTGTTTGTACTGCTTGTATCAAGCTATCCTGTACAATTTTTTTTCTCTTATTGTTATTAACAATAACAAAATGCTATGTGAGAATTGTATAACTTCTCCTAGTGTGCCTATGCTTCTTAACGTATGCCTTGATGACAAACACATTTAGAACAACACATTCTGAGCAAGCTAAAAATGAATGCAAATTATACAAAGAAAGATATAAACTTCCTCTGCAAGTGGTCAGTGGCTCCAAATAAAAAAGAACTGGCAACTGAAAGATGAAATAGCAAGCAGATATTTAGCAAAAAGGATTAGGGAAGAAGAAGATGTGGACCTCATTTTAATTATTAACAATGAAGGGAAGATAGTCACAGAAAGAGAAGAGATAGAAAAAAAAACCTTTGTATACTTCTGTAAAGACTTGTATAGTTCAGTCAGTTTCTGTTCAGAATTATACATGTCTGTGTATTGTAAAAACTCTATCTGTCAGTCCCCTATAAGTGAATCAGTGCAGGCTGCATTAGCAGAGCCAGTTTCCATACAGGAGGGACTAGACTCTGTAGATGGAATGGCCAAGGGCAGTCTCCTGGCAGAGATGGTTTGTCATTGGATGTTGATACAAAAGTAAAAAAAGAACTGGCCTTTTACATTGTACAACTTTACAATGGAATGCAACAATCAGGTCTCCCCCTTGAGCCCTGTGGAAATGTAGAAGTCACATTCATTCCAAAATCTAAAAAGGATCCAGCTAAAGTAAGGACCGATTGCTAGTCTAAATTATGACTACAAGGTTTTGGCCAGAATTCTGAATAGTAGGTTAGGAAAAATAATCGTTTAAATAACCACGAACAGTCTGGTTTTGTACCAGGATGTTTCATACATTCAGGAATTCATAAAATTCAATTTATCAGTGACTATCTAAAAGTCAACAAAACAAGTGAAATGCTTTTATCGCTAGATGTGTGTAAGACCTTTGATATGTTACAGTAGCCTTTTCTTTTTAAGGCATTGGAGACATGGGGTATCATGGATATTTATATTAGAGTAGTTAAAACGTTATATCAAAATCAAGACTAAGTATTAAAAATAATAATAAAACAGTGGATTTTCCCCTAGGCAGGGATGTTAGACACAGCTGTTCCCTCTCCCACACTTTATTTCTACTTAGTATGAAAGTATTTCTGAGAACATTAAGAGCTAATAACAACATCAAAGGGATACAGATAGGAGCAAGCATGATCAAACTTGATGCTTACACAGACAATGTGTTATTAGTACTTACAGACCCATTAACAGTCTGCAAGCAGTGATGCAAGAAATTAAAACATTTTCACATCTCTCCTGTTACACTGTAAAGTGCAAGCACAAACTGGGCAGCTCACTGTGAATACTTGTGCCTCGGACAACACACGTATCGAAGAAAGAGCCAGAAAGCCCAATACCAAGGGAATCCACAGACACACAAAAAGCCAATGTGTAATACATTTATTCAGGCACATTCCAACAGCCCCCAAATGCTTCCAACAGTCCACCAACATTTCACACTGGAACTTGGTACTTTTTTTACACTGTAAGCAACTGCAAATCAGAGCTGTTACCAATCAGTATTGGTGATCTCCCTGAAATATATGGTATAGTAATACAGTTGTGAAACAACATTCCATGGACTACTCAGTAATAAAATTAACTGGACCACACACCTCAATGTATTAACATAATCAGCTAAATGTATATAATAAGCTAAACATCCAAATGGAGAATTGGTCTAAGCTGCCCCATCACAATGATGAAAGATCCACCTCAAAAAGATGATTGCGATGCCTCATTTCTCCCACACCTTATAAACCATGCTAGGAGACACCCCAACAACTTTATTTAAAAATCTAAATTCACTATTTCAAAATGTAAGTAAAAAAAAATAATTTCTTCGAACCGACTATGCCTTCCAAAGGACTCAGGGGGATTAGCCTTCCCAGACCCATACCTTTATTACTTTACATTTCAGGAAAAGCTAACCATTCAGTGGTCTAAAAAAATGATGGAATATTCTTAGAAGATTTTATTAACAATGATGAGCAGCAATGCAGCATTTTGCTTAGGAACCTATGGTCAGTTCCATTGAAACTTCTTAAAGATTATAGGAAATAGTATTTACACCTCTAGATGCTCCTCAATTCTTTTATTGTCTACCCAGTATTCTAATATGTTTTCAACCTTTTCTGTTGAATTAATAATCTGATTTTGTTGCCTTTTTAATTACCTTGAATCCCTCCCTCCCTTCCCAGCAGTTGCTGCTCTCTCCCTTTCTTTTCATACTGCCTCAAACATTCAATGACATCAATAAAAACATCCCAGGCTGTTCAGATGAATAGCATGGAATGGGAGTTATTGATGTCATAGGATGTCTTAGAAATATGAAAATCAAGAGCAGTAGCTGGTGAAGAGAGTGGAACTCAGTGTAGATCTGAAGGCACCCCCAAAGCTCGACTATTTATTTATCAAAAAATCATCACAGTACATCAGAATACATAAGTGGCATGGAAAGGAAGATGGAGGGGCAGTTACAGTAACTAAGTAAAACTGATTTCCTAAGAACAACAATTAGTTCAGGTGTTAGCAAAAAAAAAAAAATATAAGCATTTATCAAGCAGGCAACGGATTTTCTGGAGAATTCACAAAACATGAATGGAAAAGAAAAAGCAAACAAATTACAAGACCAAAGGAAAGTAACAAAGGTGCATCCATGCATTAAAAATGCATCCAAGGCATATTCCTCCAAAACTGTCCTACCTGGGATTCATGCAATGCTATGGTCTCGGATCTGAAAACAGAGCATACAGAGTTCATGATAATATTTATTAGTTCACTCTGGGGTATGTATTTTTGTTGCAGAAGCCACATAAATCTGTGATGCCAAATTTGAAGCTTCAGTATGGTAAATATAACTTTTAATGTGCTGTAATAATACTAAAACCAAGAATGGAGATCTATGCTGAAAATAAGTAATTGTATGTTAGTGTTCTAAATCTTGGTTCCTCCAGTGCTGTGCCAAATATTCCTAAAATGTGATAGCGTAGGAGGAGGAGGAAAAAATGAGTCTATGTCTCAAGTTGCTCCTCACAGGTATCACTAGGGCAATATCATTCTGAAAGACTTCTGTGCTTGTGGGCTGTCCAAATGCCTAATCTTCCATGGCAATGCAACCAGGCAACTTCTCAGGCATATATCAGAATTCTAGAGTCCTGCATGCACTGTACTGCTAGTTCTTCCCTGCCAGGTGGGCACAGTGGTAATTCCAAAGGGGTGAAAAAAATTCAAGGATAGTATACCTTAATTAGCACTGATGTCTACTTTTTTGTTCTATTAAGTTAATTGGAAGTTTCCCAGCCCGCTCCCTCTGTTCCTCCACCGAGGGCCTCCTAGCAGTTCCGAGGACTAGGCTGAAAACCTCAGGTGATAGCTCATTCTGAGTGGCCAGCCCGATCCTGTGGAACTCGCTGCTAAGATCTTTGAGGGAGGCCCGTATGGTGGAAGCCTTTAAGAGGGGCCTGAAGACTCATCTTTTTAATAAAGCCTTTTCTTCTGACATATTTTAAGTTAAACTCTGAATTTATTTCATCTGCATATTTATTGCTTATATATTTTGAATGTTGTGTATCACCCTGCTGAATTTTTACCATAAAGAGCACAGAGCCTCTGGGATTGGGTACCAAACAAATAAACGTACTTACTTCCAAGTTCTAATTTTTTTGGCATATTTGCTTAACATACATGGTTCTTCTCCCAGGTAGCTTATGTTCAAGATTTTATCAGATAACTGTACCCATGCATCTCAAAACGCCTGCGTCTGATTCGCAACTCATGGGACCAAAAAATTGTCATTCAACTTAAGTATGGGTCTCATGTTACTAAAAAGAAATATGGTCCAGAAGAAAACTAAGGGATTAATTATATTTAATCCCCAGTCCTTCTCAGAGAGATAGGTAAAATTACATGCTACAGAATTCAACATGCTCCCCCAAAGAAACTGAAAAAATGGACAGGGGTGCCATTTCAGATTTCAGCGGGGAAAGGGGCAACAAACGGTCAGAGGGGCTGTGGGGGTGGAACCAGGGACTGAGTGGGGTTGGTTCCAGGGGTTGAGTGGGGGTGGGGCCAGGGACACGTAGGCCACCACAAGCTAAGCTGGAGACACATAGGCTGGAGCGGGATCTAGGATGGTGGCCCCTAAGTGACTGTTTCCCCTTCCCCTCTATCCCACCTCCACTCATGGGGAGCACTCCTCCCCCTCTATGCCTTCTTTAGATATGGGAAACAATTCTCCTTCTCCAGCCCTTTTCCACACATGGGGAGCACTCTTCCCTCCATTCCATCTGCACACATAGGTATCATTGTTCCACCTACATACATTGTGAGCACTCATTCTCCTCCAGTGCTTCCCCCTTACATTTCGCCTCCCTCACATGAAGAGCACTTCTCCCACTGCATCCCATCTCCTGCACATAGGGAGCACTCCTCTCCCTCCATTCAACCTCCACACATGGGGAGCTTTCCTCCCACTTCATAACAGCTCTGTACATGGGGAGCACTCCACCCCCTTCACCCACTGCACCTACATGAGAAGCACTGCTCCCGCTCCATCCCACTCCTACACATGGGGAAACCTCCACACATTTGCATCACTCCTCCTCTACCACCATTCCACCTTTGCATATACAGAGTACTCCTAACCTCATTCCACCTTTGCACATGGGAGCACTCTGCAACAGACAGAGACAAAGATGTCAGTCAAACATCAGCCCCAGCTCCACACCTATAACCACTCCACATGATAAGCTCCAAGTTAGCCAGAACACTTGTGGGGTTGAGATACAGTGGGTTGCCCTTTGAAATGGTGCCAATACCCCTTACCACCACTCTAAATGAGAGAAGCCTTCCCCGCTTAATCAGTCTTCATTCTTTTCTCCACTAATCACTTTTCTGCTGATGATCCTCCTATTTGCTTGCCTTGCCAGTTGCTCACCTCCCAAAACTGGACTATGGGCCAAGGCAGCTTTTTCCTTGACCTCTCCTGTCTTCTCTTCGAACCACAGTCTAGTCCAGCTGGCATCCAGCACAGTTAAGAAGATGTGCTGTGCGGTACTCGTAGCTTGGCCCAGGCTGGGTCAGTTCTTTCTCTGGTAGACCACACTTCTATGCACAACTGAGGCTAGCGAAGAGCAGCACACAGTCCGACTCTACCATCATGACAGTCAACAGGATACCACAACTCACTTGGCGCTGTACAGATAATGACCCAGCACACTCACTAGTCTGCTTTACCAGGCTTCTCCTGCTCTCTTCATTGATGATGTCCCATCTCCCCTAGCCATCACTAACAGTCCCACGCATGTGCACTGTGTCGTGGCTAGCTTCAGCCACTAGGGAGACTGCTGGGACATTGAGTTGTTTAGCAGCTGAGTCTGAGCCAACCCGAAAATAAGACATGGGAATTTCAAATTTTCTGAGGTAATTTGGTGTCTAAACAGCCCCCGCCCCCGCCTATCCTCCTGCTGCTCAGGTATGGTTGTGGGGGGGTGATTTTATCATAAAAAAACAGTAACAGCCTGCACCCCCAAATAGCACCCCTGAAAAAGGACTGTAGATCCTTGTTTCTAAAGACATTGGGGGATGGAATACTGTACATACATGTAGAAAAGTTTAGAGCAGTAAGGTTTTGACTAGAAACATAGACTTTGCCGGCAGATAAGGACCACTTGGCCCATCCAGTCTGCCCATTTCTCTACTTACTGGATAAGCTGCAGATCCTAGTTAACCAACAACCTTCTTCTTCTTCCTACCTTCCCCCCCACCAGAATTGCCTTATGTCTGTCTCATGCATTCTTGAATTCCTCCACTGTTTTTGACCCCACAACCTCATCAGGAAGGCTGTTCCAAGTGTCCACCAGCATCTCCTTGAAAAAATATTTCCTCACATTGCCTTTGAGCCGTCCCCCTCTCTATCTTCAAATTGTACCCCCTTGTTCTTGCACATCTCTTTTTCTGAAAGATGCTACCCTCCTGGACTTTGTTGTTTCCCTTGAGGTACTTGAAAGTTTCTATCATGTTCCCCCTCTCCCTCCTTTCCTTGAGGGTATACATATTAAGCTCCTTTAGTCTCTCTTCTTATGGCTTCTTGTACAGACCCTGCACCATTTTAGTTGCTCTCCTCTGGACTGCCTTCATCTTGTCTATGTCCTTGCGGAGATGGCGTCTCCAGAACTGCATGGAGTACTCCAGATGGGGTCTCACCAACTGTCTGTACAGAGGGATAACAACTTCTTATTTTCTACTGATGATGCCTCTCCCTATGTATCCCAGTATCCCCCCAGCCCTCCTCACTGCTTTCTCACATTGCTTGCCCACCTTAAGGTCATCTGCTATGACTACCCCCAGGTCCCCTTCCATTTTTGTTGTTGTTAGTACCCCCCCCCCCCACATTGTGTACTCTTCCTCTGGGTTTTTGTTTCCCTGGTGCATTGCTAATGTTACTGTTTTCTTTTTGGACAGGGTCTTATTCATCCATTTACTGACCTTTGCCTCACAGTCTTCTAATTTAGATTTTCAGTTCTTTTTTCCCCATGTCCCCTTGACCAAATTGTATTCCTAATATTTTAACATAATTATTAAGTTGGGATTTCACAAATAATGGGGAGAACTTCTGTACCAAAACCCAAAGGAACAAAAGAACTGTTACTATAGTAAATGGGTCTCCCTTTTTCTCATAGGGAAACCATGGTGTAATTTGCCATTATAAAGGAGTGTTTATAATGGCAAACATGCACACGATTTCCCTTGCTGTGAGCATGCTCATGCAGCAGCGCGACCAGTTGAGACTGCTCACTGCTTCCGTGTTGCCTGAAACAGAACTGCAACCATAACAAGAACTTGATGGTAAGTCCTTTTCTTCCCCCCATATACCCTGGAAACACAGAAAGACCTGCAGAAAGGGGAAAAAACAGTTTTAAAATGCACAAATTTTGGCACCGGACTAAAAGGAAACTAACCACAGGATACACTGGGAGCTGTTTATTTTATATAATTGTTGAGGTGAAAAAGGGAAACCCAGCAATTATATAAAATAAAATACGGGTGTTGGTGTGTAAACTCGAATTTACACACACCCTCAGGGTTTGATGCTATGCATAAACCCCTGGGGTGTGTGTAAATTCTTGTTACACCCTGAGACCCATACTTTATTCTCTATATAATTAATATATGCTCCAGGTATGTCTGTGAATTGTTTGAGTACTGAAGTAGCCTGCTGGCCAGATGCCACACTGCCTACAAAAAGGACCACATCATCCACAAAGGCCAACCTTAAGGGGGTCATCTTGTAATATCAAACTTCATATTGTGTCTCTGGATTGTATGTTCTGGTGGAGAATGCCAATGCAAAAAATGTATAATAATGGACTCATGGAGCAACCCTGGTGTACCCCTCTTTGAACATCTATCAGCCTCCAATATGTCCATTTATTATTGACCACATCTGGGTCGATGCATGAAATAAGTGAATTCAGTTAATAAAAAGCTCAGGAGTATTAAATCAAAATCACGGGAAACTTGATCAAAAACTCATTCCTGATCAGCTGAAAATAGGAGTCCCTTGATCAAGCCCCTATTACTTATCTCAAAAACCTCCATTGTAGAAATGACTGTATCCAAAATATTTCTGCAAGGCAAAGTGTGCGACTGCACTGGAGAATTTAATCACCCTGCCAGTTGGAATAAATGACTACATGGGATTTTCAGCAACATTTTAATGCCTACACTTAGGAGGCTAATCAGGCTTCTGTAACAATTCTGGATCTCCTTTCTGAATAAAAATACTAGCAGAGATGTGCCCATTGTCTCTGGATTTTAGCGTATCATTTTATAGATGCTTCAGGACAGGAATCAGTTGGTCCTCCCCTTTTCTAAATAGCTCCACTATAAGCCTGTCTCGGCCTAGGGCTGTGCTGGCATGGAGGACTCCATCAGTGGTCTGGACTTCAAAGGTTGAGACGGGGAAGTTAATGCTTTCTTCACAGATGGGGTAAGCTGCAGTCCTTAATTATCCCCCAAAAATTGCTCTAGAGGCCTGTGAGGTGTGATGTTTTAGCCCTCTGTTTGAAGTAAGCTGCAGCTACAATGCAAAAGGAAGGGTGGAATAATGGGTACGCGTAGCCCCTCTCACTTAGATATTTTTTTCCTTTTTTCTTCCATCTACTGTAACTATTCTTTCTCTAAAACTGTTTCCCTTGCCTTTTGTTTTATCTGTTAATCTTTTCTAGGGTGGAATGTGGGAGACCTTGTTGGGTTTAGGGAGCACCCCAAGAGATGACATAACTGGGGCAGGAATATATCAGTTATGATCTCCTTCAACTAACTGCAAAAAAAACTGCAAGAAGGAAGCTGCTAAGAAAGCCTGGTATGGCTGAGAATATACTGAGAATGACTGCCAAAGGGAAGCCTGTTTGTGGAGCATGGGCTTGGCAAGGTGATACATTGGGGTGGGTCCCTGGTGACGCAGTCAGAGACATTAACCTAGCAGTGTCAGTGGCTCAGCAGGTAGCACACTCACCTCTGAGGCTGACAGATCAGTAGGCTGTGGGTTCTATCCCCACACCAGGCACTTGCGTTAATATCCTAATACTGACACTGTAGTGCAGCATGAGGGGGGTGCTGCACTCCTGAGGTGCCGTCTTTCGGATGAGACGTTAAACTGAGGTCCCATCTGCCTGTTCTGGTGGTAGTTCAAGTGAATGTTAAAGATCCCATGGTACTTCTCGAAAAGAGCAGGGGAATTTCCCCGGTGCAATGGCAAAATTTCCTCCATTAATGAAAAATACCACCAACAGCTTCATCTGGTTCAAGGTCAGTTGGCATTCATCTGTATCCCCCTCCCCCGGGTCGTGCCTGAAAATAGGCAGATTTGTCTAGTGCACTTACCCGGTCAACAAAAACTAAATAAAATAAATAAATAAATAAAACTAAGGAAAGATCCACAAGCTGTTGTTTCCAATAAGCTGCAGTGGAATAGCTGTTTTACCTGACTGGGTAAAACTCCAGAGTGTTATCTGGCCCATTAGGTGAGCCCCGAAGTTTTCTCCAGCCTAACCTGTTCCTCTTTCTTTCTTTTCTTTCACTGCAGGGCTATGGCAAAAAAAAATGGAAGTAATATAGAGACATGCTATCAAACAAGATGCACATCTCTAAAACCTTGAGCCCAATAGCCTCCTCATAATATTAAAATTTGTGTGCTTTGTCAGCAGCTGGTGCAAGTTAGCGTTACATAAATACATAGATGTCCACAGATAAGGGCCTTTGGCCCACCTAGTCTGCCCATTATTACAATTTACTGTGCTTGGTCAAACTTCCCTGGAACTAGGCTATCTCTTTCCCCCGACTACCAGGATCCCCTTATGCCTGTCCCATGCATTCTTAAATCCTGTAATCATTTCTACCCCCACTACCTCTTCCAGCAGTCTGTTCCACCATTCTCACTGTGAAAAAGGTCTTCCTCACATTTCCTCTGAACTTCTCTACCTCCAGTTTCCTCCCATGTCCCCTAGTCCTTGAGCATTTTTTTCTTTGAAAACATGTATTTTTCTGCACCTTGTTTCTACCTGTGAGGTATTCATATGTCTCAGTCATATCCCCCTCTCCCTTCTCTCCTCCAGGGAGTACATATTTAGGTCTTTCAGCCTACCCTTGTAGGGTTTGTAATGTAATCCTTGCACCATCTTGCTGCCCTCCTTTGAACTGCCTCCACTCTATGTCCTTATATAGGTAAGGTCTCCAGAACTAGACAATGTACTCAAGGTGTGGCCTCACTAATGTCCTGTACAGAGGAACTATAACTTCTCTTTTCCTGCTGGTCATACCCCTGCCTATTCATCTTAGCATCCTGTTTGCTTTTCCTGCCGCCTTGTCACACTGACTCCCTACCTCGAGCTCATAAGTGATGATGACCCCTAGGTCCCTTTCCTGCTTGGAGCATTGGGTTTTTGTGCTCCATGTGCATTATCTTGCACTTTTTTGCATTAAATCTCATCTGCCAGTCCCTTAACCAGTCCTCATGCTTCTGCAGATCTCTTCTCATTCACTCCACACCTTCCGGCATGTCTACCCTGTTGCAGAGCTTTGTATCATCAGCAAACAGGCAAATTTTCCCTTCTAGGTCCTTCGTAATGTCACAGATAAAGATATTGGAGAGGACTGGTCCCAGCACAGATCCCTGTGGAACCCCACTGGTTTACTTTCCCCTCTGCCATTTACCACCACCCTCTGTGTCATGCTATCTAGACAATTTTCCACCCACTTTACCACCATCTTCGCTACTCCCATGTTCCCTAGCTTAACAGCCTTCTATGTGGCACAGTATCAATGGCCTTGCTAAAATCCAGGTAAGCCTCATCTACTGCCCCTCCCCGATCCACCTCCCTTGTCACCTAGTCGAACAACTCAATGAGATTAGTCTGGCATGACCTGCCTCAGGTAAAACCATGTTGCCTTGGGTCCCGCAGACCATTGACAACCAGGTGTTCCACTATTCCTCCCTTCAGTAGTGTTTCCATTATCTTTCCCACTACTGAGGTCAGGCTGACTGACCTGTAGTTTCCCGCTTCCTCTCTGCTTCCGCTTTTGTATAGGGGGACTACATCAGCTCTTCTCCAGTCCTTGGGTACCTCCCCTGTTTCCAGTGACAGGCTGAACAAGGTCGCCAGAGGTTCCGCCACCAGCTGTCTTAGCTCCTTCAGCACCCTGGGGTGGACCCCATCCAGCCCCATAGCTTAATTGACCCTTATTCTTTCCAGTTCTCTTAGGACCCTTTCCCTTGGAAAGGGACCTGTATCCATTTCCATACTCATCCAACCCTTTGTATTCCTTTCTGGCCCTTTTCTGCCCCCTCCTCCAGAAAGACTGAGAATAACTATTTGTTTAGTATGTCTGCTTTGCGGTTGTCATCCTCCCCTTTTAATCTCACTAGCCCCTTTGTCTTCCTTTTTTTCCTCTGATATGTCTGTAAAAGGTTTTGTACCCCCTCACTATTGATTTCTTAATGTGCTCCTCTGTCTGTGCCTTGGCTTCCCTTACTGTCCTTTCTGCCTCCCTTTGTTTCTCCTGGTACCTTTCCCTGTCCCCTTCTGCCTGTCTTTTTGTACTGTTTGAATGCAATTTTTTTGCATTCTCTTTCTCAGCTACCTCTTTGGAATACCATAATGGTCTCCTCTTCCTTTTTCCATTGCTAGCCTGTTTTACACATAGTTGTGTCACCTTAGTTATCCTGGATCTGAACACCTTCCACTGTTCCTCCACTTCTATTTCCCTCCCTATTCCAGCTAATACCTCTTCTAAGCTTTTCCCCATTTTTCCAAAATCTTCCCTCCTAAAGTCAAGGATTTGTGTTTCTGCATGGCTGGATTCCACCAGTGGGTTTATCCCAAACCCTACTGATCAGTGTCACTGTTTCCCAGGTGTTCCCCTACTGTGACCCCTATCACACTGTCCCCCGTTTGTGAGCAGCAGGTTGAGAACTGCCTTCTCCCGTGTAGGTTCAATGACCAATTGCTTAAGGAAAGCTGCCTGTAGGGAGTCCAGGATAATCCTGATCCTGGTTGTTGTTGCTATGGGGATGCTCCAGTCTATGTCCAGTAAATTGAAGTCACCAACTAGCACTACCTCCCCCTTGTGTGGCATCCTTTGGCTAGCCAGCATAATCTCCCTAGCTATCACCTGCCCTTGGTCTGGTGGTCTATATATTATCCCTGTGTGCATGACTGAGCCTGATCCTCTTTCTGGTTTAACCAACAATATCCCCCTCTTGTTCCCCTTGAATCTCACTGACCTTTAGATTATCCTTCACATAAAGTGCCACTCCTTCCCCCCTCCTACCTGCCTTGTCCCTCCTGCATAGATTGTAGCCTGGTACTGCCATTTCCCCATTGTGGTTCTCATTACACCAGGTCTCTGTGATGGCCACAATGTCTAGTTTAATGTCCCAGTGTTTATGGCCCTTTAATAAGCACTCCTCCATTTGCATTCTGTTGCTTATGTTTGTAAGCAAGCTGTCATTTCTACCTTTTTTCTGTTCCCTTGAGAATTTTGTTCCATTTCTCTTATGCTCTACAAACCACCCACATGACTGAGTTGTCCCATTTCTCCCTATATCGCTTAGCAATGTATTTAAACAAAAACAAAAAGCTTTTTGTTAAAGTGATTTTTTTTTTTTTTTACCTCTGGGCTAACTAGCACAGTTTAAACCCAGAGTGAATATTTTCCTCACTCCCTCACAGTTGTTAGTGTTTAAACTAAAACAGAGCAGCCAGGTGCTGTTAGTTTGAAAGGGCTGAATGTTTAAGTAACTTTACCCGAGTTCCAGAAAGGAGATTGGGACTTGATAACTCCTGAACACTGAACTTGAGCCTGTATGTGAGTCCTCTCTGTTTCAGTATGGGGTAGGCCGGCCCTAACTGGATTTTAATTATTCCCTCTTGGATCAGAAGGAGTGGGGTAATCGGAGATGGGGGTTCATACAACACTATCAGTTAGAGCATTTTTATTTCCTTATACAGTTCTTTATAGAAGAGTTACTAGAATGCAATAACTTGTGTTTTGTTATATGTTCTGTTTATTGTCTTATGTTTTGTGGATGCATACAGTATAAATATTGTAACTATAAAATTGGAGGAAAACTTTGAATGTAGAGTGATAGACCCACTGACCTATCAGGTGTAAGCAAGGTGTAAAAATGCAGAGCTGAAATACAGTAAGTGAGTTTTCATCAGCCGCTAACAGCACAGGAGCTCTTTTGGTCTCTACTGCATCTACCTAGCATTGTTCCTATCACTCTAAGCAAAGTTCCCTTAGCATTATAGATACTGTATTTAGGTTTGCTACTTTGTTTTGTTTGTTTTGGCAATAAAGTAATATTTTGGTAATCACTGTTGTTGGCTGAGCTTCTATCCTCACTGCCTGCATCCACAACTCCTCACAAGGCCTATTATGGGACATAGAGTTCCAAAGGAGCTTTGTAAATGCTTCCGGACATCTTGTAAAGGGTCCACCCCAGTATGCAAAACTACACCTCCTGACCTGTACAGACCCTATGTGTTACTCAATCCTGACTTCCACAGTTTGCAGAGGGAAATCTTTTGAAGAGAAAATGTAATCAATTCTGGTGGAATGTGCTGCCTAATGATATGTGTAACCGCCCACGGTATGTAAAACACAACAGAAATCAATTCAAATTGCAGTTTTAAGCATGGTTTTCAAAAAGTGGCATCCCAAAATTGATTTTCAGTTTTCCCAGTTTTATCTAGATTAGACGTACTACAGTTTAGATCCCCACATAACACAATCTCTCTATTAGTATAGAGATGTAGCTGAATTAATTTAAAACAGGCTACGCTCCTGGCCTTAGTCTGAGGGGCACATATGGAAAATATACAAAATTTTAACTTTATACCAAAGGGCATCCAGTAATAATACCTTCCCTGGAGTACCTCAATTAAACAGGTGATAGAAACTACTCCTACACCTGAGCACAGATCTTCCCATGGGGACCAAGAGGATAGAGGATAGAGCCCTTAGCCATGAATGCTGGGCTAATGATAAGTCATGACGGGATCTATGTCTTGCCCATTTTTATTACTGTTGATGTTGCAGGTTATCACTTTCAGTGGCCCCAGAAGTGACTCCTGCATGAAGACTAATGAAAGAAAAGGAAAAAATATATTTTAGATATCGTTTGGTTTTACTGCTTTTCAAGGGGCAGCTTGACTTTATTCATTTTCTCAAACTTAGGGATTCAGAAATGTATGCAACGGTATCTGAGGGCCCATAATTATGGGAAGAGGTCACAAAAGAGGCCTCAGATTTGTCTCCCTCACTGCCCATGTCTCCCCATTGGTCAGATATGAATGAAGATTCAAATCTATTTTGTGTTTCCACAGGGGAAATGTTCCATTTATGGAGCTTAGTCTTAGTCCTGCGTCTTCTACATTTGGCAGATTTCTGAGAAACAGTTTCAGACAGAGGCCACAGAGGACGCATCACATCTATTGAATCATTTAGAGTTTTTTCAATGGGTATCACATCCTGTGGAGGTGTAGTTGTAGTACTAGGGTCTACAAATGTTCCTCACACAGAATCATCAACCCGCACTGGAGGGGGTAGATGTGTAGTGCGTGTAGGATAACTCCTGTACAGGACCTGGTGTCGGGGGAGGAGAAGCTCAGCAGTAGGCATGCTGGTATCATGGGAGGGACCAGCAAGGTTTATATCTGACTAACTTGGGTGGATGGTGGGTGAGTACCTTCCTCCCTGCGAATTCCCATCTGCTTGACTTGTCTCAGAATTGTATCCTGGTTTAGTCCTTTCTCTTTGTTATGGGCTGCAATGGGCACTGGCAATATGAGTGGCTAATGCCCTTACAAAGATTACATTTGTATGGGATTTTGGGCAGTAAAAACTCATATGCCCATACTCTAGGAATGCCCCACAGCATACCTTATCACAAGCATTAGTAGGGTGTAAATGATATCCACATTTGTGACAGGTCTTCAGCTAAACCAGGATAAAAACAGAGGGCATGGTCTTTCCCTGCATAAAAACAACTAGGTAGATGTATGAACCGATATTCTGATTCAAGTAATCTGATCTAGACCTCTCCCCATCCATATTTTCTTCAAATCAGTTATCTGAACTGGTTGTTCAAGGACTTCACACTTTTTTTAACCAATAAAGAACACCAGAAATATTAACCCATTAAATTTGTGCTAGGATGTTAATAAACAAACATCAGGCATAGCTTAAAACTTCATCTTCCTTTTCACTGTCTCCTATCTTCTTTCCTTTTTCTGACTATCCTTTTATTCATATCAGGGTGGCCAACCTGATACTCTTCATTCTTATCTATCCCTTGTCTGAAATGCAGCCTGAACCCCCCACCCTTTTTGTCTTAAAGACATCCTTAAAACATGTTCCCCATTACACAGTTTCTTAGTCATAATTAAGAAAACAAAGGTATCTGTGTACTAAGAGTCAAGGCTGCTGTTCAAAAGTTATCATTAGGTTTCTGTTTCCAAATGAAGAAAGGAGACGTGGTTTTTGTTTAGTTAAGCTGCCATGTTTATCCTAAGTCCTTTGCAAATGAAAATGTTGATTCTGCCTTCTTAATGGTTCTGGAATAGAAAGTCATACCCTTGCAAAAACAAACAAATAAAGGAGCGCGCCCTTGTCTGTTTGGGTTTCCAAAATAAATGTCCTTTTCTTCTAGTAAAAAAAGAAAAAAGGGTATAAAAGGTAACATGGTTCCATAGAAATATCAAGTATAGTTACCCTGTTTACTGAGATAGGTCCTCAGTAGCTGAGACAGGTGCTGCTACAGAGCTGGCTGCCCACAGACTGACAGGTTTTATAGACCCAGGAGAGAGTGATGTCATGAGGGGGAGGAGTTGCTTAATGCTCTGACATCATTAGCCCTATAATTAAGCATTTGGCTCCTTCTGTCTTGGTGTGCTGCATTAAATGAACATATGTGCAAATGATAAGGACTTGAACACATTGTTTGATGATGTAAAACATATGTATGGTGTATCCAAAGGCTCCAGTAGATATTTTGCCTTAATAAGGGTGTCACATGACTTATGAGGTCACCCTGATTGACTTAAAAGTGCTCCTCTAGGGGGCTCAGACAGGTGTGGTGATCAGTAGCTTGCTGATCACAGTGAGAGAAGGTTCTAGTGAGAGTGTGCCAGTTTTCACATTGTTCCATGGAAAGCAGAGATTGCAGGAATTCTTTTATGTTGTCTGAAGGAAGAAGAATAATATCCTGTGTTCTGAAGGTGTGAAGAACTAACGCCATCTATTTTCTTTACTGTATACAAGTATTTTTATTTATTTTTGATTTATTGAGACAATAAAATGATAAAAGCAGAAGTATGCGATTTTATGCATCTTAAACTGGTTGTAAGATCTGTTATTGGAACCCACACTACCACAAATTTGTTTAGCAACATGATAGCTAATTGAACTGCACGTTTAGTATGGAGTATGGCTACAAAGGGGAGCAATAACAAATTATCTTTTAAAGCCTGACACTGTAATTGTGTGAAAACCTATTAAGTAAGGTAGGTGTCTTCATGGAGATGTTATATATTGTCTCACCCACGTAATGAATAGGAGCATGCATTTCAGTTAAATAAAAAGAGAATGAGTCATTCAAGCAAAGTTCTAGCATGACATTTTCCTGTTCAGAGAATCTTCTAGGCCATCCTTATATTTTAAGGCACACAGCATTATGCCTTTGTGTGCAGGTCTATTTTTGTTGTTGAATAAATCAGTCTTCCACTGGGGGGTATGGGCCTAGGTCTCATTGACTCCTGCAAGTGGTTGACTAGTCTTGAAAATATTTAAGGCCAGAAAGCTCATGCATGCCAAATAAAAGGCAAATCACTTTCTTTGGTGATGACCCAGCAGGCCTTCTTCTCTCCCTATCTTCAAGACAAATTAGCTTTTATAGTATATGAAACAATGGTAGTTGCACTATTTCCTGGTACATAAGGCCCCTTTACTGTCTAGTTTGAGCATGGTACATATGCGGTGTAACTGAATTGTTTCTCTCTTGTAGATATAAATGAGTGCACAGAGGTTGGGTTCTGTCAGAATGGTGAATGCATAAACACCAGAGGAAGTTACAGCTGCATCTGTAAATCTGGCTTTATTCTGGACACCTCACGGAGCAGCTGCATCTGTAAGTAGCTCAATTATTGTAGCTCCTGGTTTTGTGTTAGGTACTGTAGTTTGTTAGAAATATTTATATGCTTCTAAAGTGTTGGGGGGCCTTTAAAGTGAGTTTACCACAGTTCAGCTTGTGTTTTATAGATTTCCGCGTAACAACACATTGCAAAGACAATGTATGTTATATACAGCATAGATAGAGAGAAAGAGACAGACAGACAGACAGTTTATTATAATGGTGCAGTAGTGCCAATATAGTTAGGGTTGAGCAGGGGTTTCTATGTTAAGCCTCAAATTTTACTCTTTCAGAGCTTTGAAACCATTCAACAGATTTGCACAACATTTTTCATGCATGTACTCAGGGGGTAGATCTCTTGACATGCCAATTTTTGTTCTGGTCGAATATGCAGATTCTGTGCTGCAGACAGTGAAAAAGTGAAAAATTGGGGGGGTGGGGCATTGTTTTTTGTTATCACCTAGCGACCAGATGATTAGGAATTTTGGTCTGAAGTTTTCAGGATAGAAAGGAATTGGGCCACAGTGGTGCCTTTTGTTGGTTTGGTGAAAAAATATTAATCCATTTCAAAACTATTAAATTTTAAAATTTGGTTTTGAGCATGCTCAGTATGGTCTTTGGATAGCTGCTTGGAATGAAAAAATAATTTGATCCATACAAAAATCAATCCTTTTTTGTATGGGAGTAATTCTTTTTCATTATTAAAAAATCCTTCTTCATATAGCTGCCATCTTTTTTCTGTTTTGTTTTTTCAAAACACAAAAATGACATCCTGGACACAAACCAGGTGTATTTTGCTCATTTGGACCCCATAAGGTGGATTCTGCACTTAGGTCTTCGAAAAATTACCTTGAAATGTTTTTTTTTAATTTTCAAACCCTTTTTCATGACTTGATTTTCTTTTTCATATGGCCATATGAAAAGGAATTTGTCTACACAAAAAATGATCCTTCACTTGAAAAAGAATTTGGACTTATTTTTTTTTCTGATTCTTTTTTCGTAGGGAAGGATCCTTTTTCATATGAACAGAAAAATATACAAAAAGTATCCATTCCTATGACAAAATAATTGGGGGGGGACTAAGTCCAAATTCTTTTTTTGTATGAAGGAATCCTTTTTCATGAGCTTTTTTTGTTCATACAAAAAAGGATGCCCTCGTATGAAAAAAAGATTTTGGGCTTAGTTTTTTTTCCCCATTCTTTTTTCATATGAAAGCCTCCTTTTTTGTATGTGTCTTTTGTTTGATATGAAAAAGGATCCTTTCATATGAAAAAAGATTTTGGACTTCATTTTTTAACCACATTTCAACTTCAACAAGCCATAACTTCCTCAGTATTTGGAGTTAAGGGACAATCTATATATCAAACTAAAGGTTATAACAGGTACTACAAGAATAACACATAAAACACACCCAACAATTTAGGGAACATATAAAAACATGAAAAACATGAACATGAAAATTCTCATAAGATAACACTGGGATCTGAAGAACCCATACAGCCAAAAAAAGAATTTGTTTTTGGCACAAATGGAAGTGCAGGACCCAAAGGGCCCTGGGCCCTGCACTACCACACCAACATGAATGTATGCATCCATGCAGGGATCCCTGCACCTCCACAGGTAAATGAATATGTTGAGGATGCATTTATTCTGCCTCAAAAAGTAAAGAAATTAATTGCAAAAAAAACTTTGTTAATGTACCAATTAGGGTTAAAGTGACAAAAGTAGGTAAGTGTGGTAATAGGGTTTCCAACCCTAACACCCCATCCCCACCCTGCATGCAGAAATGGGAAAAGTCATTACGGTTTCACCTCTTCTGAGCCTTCATAAATCAGGTGTGTGGTTGTCAATTTTTTTTTGCAGTGAAGAAAGAAAGATAGATAGACAGACAGACAGACAGATTGCAAAAAACTTCATTAATAAATCAGTTATGGTTAAAAAGTCAAAAGTAGGGAAATGTGGCTTTAGGGTTTCCAACCCTAACACCTCCCTCCACCCCACCCTCACCCTCCACAGACCAACAGGCCTTGGGGTGCGCCGTGGGGTCCTCAGGCCTAACTCTCATCCCATTCCAATTGTCAGGAAGCTGAGATTGTAGAGTATAGGAGAATGGGGTGTGAGTTAGACCTGATGACCCCAAGGCACACCCCAACACCTGTTGTGTGGAGGGTGGAGTGGGGTAGTTGGGTTGGGTGTTGGTGGGGGGTACATTCAGGGAATGAGGGTGGCAGGTGGGACTGCACACAGAGGGAGGGAGCGTAAGAGTTATTTTCTGGTAGGGGGATGGGGGAATGAGGGTGGCAGGTTGCACTGCACACAGAGGGAGGGAGTGGGAGGGTTATTTTGTGGTACAGGGACCAGAGAAAGAGGATGGTGGGTGGGACTGCACACAGAGGAAGGAAGCGGGAGGGTTAACTCTGCTACAGGGACCGGGGAATGAGGATGGTGGGTGGGACTGCACACAGAGGGAGGGAGCAGGAGGGTTATGTTCTGCTATTGGGACAGGGGAACAAGGGGGGCAGGTGGGACTGTACACAGAGGGAGGGAGGAGCAGGAGGGTTATTTTCTGATACAGGGACCAGGGAATGAGGGTGGCAAGTGGAACTGCACACAGAGGGAGGGAAGGTTAATTTTTGATAATTATTAAAAGAAGGGGCTGCTGGGTTGGGATCATTCAACACCAGGGGTGGGCATCCTGGTGTCAGAAAGATACTTTAAATAATGTAATTATTTTGGCACACTGGGGGTGGGCTCCCCAGTGTGCCACAGTAGTGGAGTGGAGGATAAATGCTGACACAAGGATTGGGCACCCTGATGTCGGTGGAAAAATGGGCTTAAGGGGCACTTCAATGTAGGATTCTGCATTTAAAATGGCAGTTTGATACAGAATTCTGCATCAAAAATGGTAGTTCCATACAGGATTCTGCATCAAAAATGGCAGTTGGATGCAGAATTCTTCATCGAATAAAAAAAAAAAGTCGGGGGACTGTTTTCTTTTTTTCAGAAAAAATAACAAAAAACAGATTTTTGGTTGCTGGGGTTGGGCTCCTCAGTGTCCCATACCACTGGGGGGGTTGAGGGGTAAAGACCAACATGGGGATTAGGCCCCACCGATGTCGGCACCAAAACTGCAGTAACCTTTTAAAATCCCTTTTCGCAAGCCGATCTTGTAAAAAGGGATCAGCTGGCAAAAAGGGATTTTAAATTGTAAAACTGCCATTTCTGAACAAAGTAAAAAGGAAAAACAAAGGCATGGGTGGGTTGAGGATGTCTCCCTCACCAAAACCCATGCCTTGATTTTCACAAACTACATCCCTGTTGCAAGTTATAACATTTTGTTTTTTCCCCTCGCTAAGCGAGAAAACAAAATGGCGGCCAAGGAACAGGGATTTTCTGAGATTTCCAAATCTCTTTTCACAATCCCTGTTCACAAGCAGTTTGCAACCCTGAATCCTTGATCGAAACTGTGCATCTATTCCAAAGACTGAACTAAACATGCTCAGAACCTGAAATTTCAAAATATAATAACTTTAGAACAGCTTAATATTTTTTCACCAAACCAATACTGGATTGTCCCTTAGGATACCCTCTTTCTGCCCTGAAAATTTTAGGCCAAAATTCCAAATGATGTGGGCACAGTGCAGTGTCAATCAATGACCCTGACATTTGCCATACAAAAGTGAAAAATGCTTATTTTGGTGCTTCGCTGCATGAAAACTGCAAATCTGATTGAAATGTAACTTGGCAAATAAAGAGATCTACCATCCAAGACCATGTATTCCAAATTTTGTGCAAATCCATTGAACGGTTGTGAAGTTGCAAACATGCGCAATTTGGAGTTTAACAATAAACTGCCTACTTAACCCTAACTATAGAGGCACAACAGCACCACTATAATATATATATATATATTTATTTCAAAGGGGCACGGTCGCACCCCTATAGTTAAGGTTGAGTAGGCATTTCAATGTTAAACTCAACATTTTGCACTTTAATAACTTTGCAACCATTCAACGGATTTGCACAAAATTTGGTATGCTCCATCCTGTAGGGTAGCTCTCTTGATGTGGCAAGTTATGTTCTGGTTGAATATGTGATTTCAGAGTTATGGAGAGGTAACAAAACATGTTTTTGCTCTTTCACTTGCTAGGATATTTCTTTGAACTTGCCTACAGCCCAGATGGTTTGATTTTTGGTCTGAAATTTAAGAGCAGAAAGGGACTACCTCACAGATGTGCCTTTTGCTATTCTGGAGAAAAAATAATAAAGTCTTGGCATGTTGGGGCTGTTCCTGGGAAGAAGTGCCAGGCTATGATAAAAGTGTAAACTTGAAAAAAGGATGTGTTAGCACCTGTTGTTTAGCTAAATTTTCCACTGAATCCTCAGATTTTAGTGCCATGACAGTCAGTGAAATAAATGGATGGAGACCAACCTCAGGGTGAATAAGTGCTTCATTTTATTTTTCATAAACATACACCATTGAGCCCTTCCAACATGCCCCTTCACTTGCACTCCAAGCAAGGAATTCCTTGCTTGAGTGTGAGCCTAGTTGACATGTTGGAGGGAGACGCTCCAATGGTGTGCATCATGAAAAATAAAATGAAGCACTAATTCAGTGGAAAATTCAACAAATCAGCAGGTGCTGGCACTTTTCTTTTTCAAGTTGAAAAAATAATAAACCATTTTTAAGTTACTGCCGTTTAAAAATTTGAAAAAAATCATTTCTAAGCATGCTCAGTAAGCACTAAAATATAGCTATATGAAATGAAAGAGGAATCCTGCTTTGTATGAGAAAATCTCACTTTCCTATGGCCTCCATCTTGTTTTCAGTTTGCCTGAAATATATTTAAATTTGTAAACCTCCCAAAATGGTGACCTGTGGATGAACTAACACATGTGGCTTGCTTATTGGGACCCCTTAGGTGCATTTTGTACTTTACTGCTAAAAAATGCCCTTAAAATAGGCTTTTATTTAATGTTGAAATTCTTCCTTTGTATCCACATAATATGAAGTAGGATCTTACTTCGTATGATGTGATACAAAGTAAGATCCTATTTCATCCTACTTCATGAGCTGAAAATAGGAATATTGAAGTAAAAAATAACTTTTACTGTCGACATCGGGGGGCCCACTTCCCGTGCCAGCACTAGACGACCATCCACCTCTGTGGGACACTGGGGAGCCCACTCCCAGTGTTCACAACAGAAGAAATATGTCCATTTCTCACAATGTGTTACCCAATCCCCATATCGACAGTAGCCCCCCCAAGGTGAGACACTGGGGAGTCCACTCCCAGTGTCCCCAGTTATATAATACCACCACCAGTACAGTGGGACACTGGGGAGCCCATACCCAGTGTCCCAAAATGTTTACTTACAAAAATTAAACAACCCACAACCCAACACCCCACCACTTGCTTAATACTTACCATCGGAGATCGGCAGCTGTCATCTTCTGTGGACAGGGACACTTCTGCACTCTTCAAAGCCAAACCGCAAACTGAAGAATCGAGGTAAGTGCTGTATAATGGCTGTTAATGCTGTTTTGAACTTATGTTGCTATCTCAGTCATTTCTAGGTATATTTGCACCAAACTTTACTGTTCATGATTTGTTGTGAAAACAATGGCAATATTGAAAATGTAGAGTGAAAATATGACAAATTACCAAAGCTGCATGTGTGCATAGAAAATTTACAATGACCACAAGTAACTCAGGCATTTTCAGGTATTTTTGTACCACATTTTCAATATGGGCATTTTGGGACCCACCTCATGAACACTGGCACTGTCATTTCATTTTTCAGTCCCAAAAGGTGATTTTTGTGGTCACTGCATGGAATCAGCTTTTGGGACCAATTAACAAATTGACAGTGCCAGTGTTCATGAGGTGGGTCCCAAAAAGCCCATGTTGAAAATTTGGTGAAGAAATTCCCCAAAATGGACACGTTACAAGCACAGTTTCTATGCAGGTGCATAACTTTGGTCATTTACAATATTTTGACTCCAAATGTTCAACAATGCCATTTTTACACACCACCTCATGAACAGTACAGCCATCATTTTTCACATCCTGCCCAAAATTGTGTTTGCTACTGTGACGCAGAATGGTGCATACACTGCACAAAATCAACTTTCAGGGCCAATTAAATAAATGACAGTGCCACTGTTCATGAGGTGAGGTCCCAGAAAGGCCATGTTGACAATCTGGTGCAAAAAATCCTCAAAATACCTGAGTTACATGCATCCAGTGATTTAATTCTACTCACGCGCATAACTTTGGTACTTTTCCATATTTTGCTGCCAAATTGTCAACATAACCATTTTTTCACACCACCTAATGAATAGTACAGGTGTCATTTCCCATATCCTGCCCAAAATGTGTTTTCACACCTGTGGCATTGAATGATGTTGCAGTTGCACATAATTAGGTTTTGCCTTGTATTTCACAATTACTCTGTACCAGGGTACATGAGGTGGAGTAATAAGATGGCTATGCTGACAATTTGGTCACTGTTCAACACATGGAAGTGTAGGGCCCAGATGGCCCTGCACTTCCACACCTACATACATATGTGCATCTACGGCAGGACTGAGCAAAATAAGGATACTATTATACTGTCTCAAAGAGAAGGGAGTGTCATTGCAAAAAAACTCAATAAATCCATCTGTTAGGGTTTCTATTACAGTGACAAAAGTCAGGAAATTTGATGCTAGGGTTACCAACCCTACCATCCCACCCTCCACACACCAACAGGTGTCAGGGTGTGCCTTGGGGTTGTCAGGTCTAACTCTCACCCCATTCTCCTATATTGTACCATATCAGCTTGTATGCACATGGAATGGGGTGAGAGTTGGGGCCAGTGATCCCAAGGCACACCCTGATGCCTGTTGGTGTGTGGAGGTTGGGATGGTGAGGTGGTGGTAGGGTTGGTAACCCTAACAATGAATATATATATATATATATATATATATATATATACACACACATATACATATGTATTCCATTCTGAATATCTGTCTTTTCTTGGAATTACTTCATCTTTATTTGTGCCCCTGTGACTTACCACCTACAGCAGGGCACAAGCATCACAGCTGACAGATAGGTCTGCCCCAGACCTTTAAAATGATATGCAGTGCATAGGTGAGGGAGTGCAACCTGTCTCTTGCAGTCAAAATCTGGAACAGGAGCAGAGCAGCTCACACACTTGACTTGGAAAAATAACAAATATCAATTTATTGGTGCCAACAAAGAACGAATAATGGAGGGGTGGGAGGAAAACAAGCACACATAAAAAAATGGAATTTCTGTTTATTACAAACAGAGATTATTGCAGTCTCCAGTCAGTCCATGTTTTTCTACAACTTGAGCAGATAGAACTGAATTTGGAATTGGAAGGTCAGACTTGAACTGAAGGTTGCAACAGGAGCTGGAACAGCCATACATTAGAATACTTGTTACTACCACAATAAATTAAAAGTGTGCTTGTTTCCCCATCACCCACCATTATTAAGTCATAATCTTATTTTTCCAAGAGTGTTGGAGTTTATGTTGTGAGATATAAGACAAATAGCTTTTAACTGTTTCTAAAAGTCCTGCATTGCACAGTATTTGGTAGGACTTACATGGATTTACTTAACATGTTCTTGAATAAATTTTGTCTTACAATCACCACCTAGCACTGTTCACAACATGAGTTTTTAATTATTAAATCAATTGAGGTAGAAAGAGGGGAAGTGATGTAAGCTAGCCACACAACCCTAAGGAAGCCACTTTGGGTGTTGATACGTAGGGGCTGTTTTGCTTACATTCCTTGTTTTACCAATAAATCTATATGTGCTGTTTTTCCAAGTCTGGTGCATACACTATTTTGTTTCCATTCCAAAAATGATGTGCAACCTTTTGAAAATATATTTTCTGTAAGGGCACCACCACCAAGCATACCCATAGAATGATCAAAACTTAAAGCCAGTGTTCCAACTATGATAATTTAGGGGAGGTGGGGTGCATACTTTTGCATGGCTGCATGCAGCCTTGCTGACAGGCTAGGCCCCTTCTATCATGTTAAGCCAACATTTCAAGGAGGGGCATTGGAATCAACTGTGTGAGACTAGTGAGGGGAGCTGTGTCTTTCTATCACAGCCATGGTGTTTTTTCAGGTGTATTCTTTACTTCTTGGACATAGGAAGATTCAATGTTAATGGGGCTAGAAACACAAAAGACAGTGTGACATCCCTAAGCTCAGCTGACATATACCCTACTAATGTGCCACTGATGCACTTTCATTCCTGGTCTTGGAAGTGGTTCACCTGAGAAAGAGATCATCCTCTGTGACACTGAATCCCCCTCACACCCAGGATCATTCCTGAACCAGAGTCGTGGGCAGCACAAGCAATAACACTGCCAGTTCTGCAACCAGACTGGCAGACAAATCTTATTTTACTTTATTTATTTATGCACAAATTGGGGGCAATTGAGATCTTTTTTCATGGCTCAGGACAGGCTCAGTAAGACAAAGCCTGAGAACTAATGCTATAAAGTCCCCCATGTTAAAATATGGGAGGCAGTACAGTGCAGCGGTTAAGAGCAATAAGCTGCAAACTTGGAGAACTGGGTTTGAATCCCACAGCCACCATTTACATATTGTGTGACCCTGAGCAATTTACTTAACTCCCCTGTGCTCTCAGGTTGCAGTAGGAAACAAGCCTCAGCTTAGTGTGTCTTTACTTGCCAAAAATTATAACATAAATAAAGGTGCACAGAAGCAAAGCTTATTTTTATGTGTGATTGGGAGTGGGGGTATACGTTGAATAAAATGAGAACAAACTAGAATAAGTTGAATAAAATGAGAATTAACTCAAAAGTCTTTTACTTTACTACTGGTGTACTGTACAATGTATTGTATGGTATGGATTTTTTCTATGGGGAGGCCCAAGATCATTTTCATATTTGTGGGAGGCTTGAGATCTTTCCATAAATTTGGGGAGGCTCAGTATGACAAAGACTGAGAACTAGTGCTTTAGGTCCCCCATACCTAAATGTATCTTTACAGTAGGTCAGGATTGACTGGACAGTAGGTCAGGATTGACTGGAGCAAGCAGCATGAGCAGCACACTTTACTTTCACAATCGCCAGCTGACTCAACCTACCCCTTTCAGTTTAAAACCGGCAGCTACCCTCTGAACAATTAATGCTCCATTTCTTTTCTAAAAATCACTTTTTTTCCATTTTCCCTGGATTTTTCTTTTTATCAACTGCACAGCATTTGCCAATGAGCTGTTTGACCCTGGCACCAAATATCACCTGCCAGGACTGCAATTCTACAGTGAGGTACTTCCCAGAATGCTCTTTCTATCTTGACATGCCTACAGCAGCACTCCCCACAGCAGGCTGTACAAAATGCAGAACCCAGTAACTCTGGCTCCCTCTCCATACTCACTGCCTTGGTACTCATCCCAACACATTCGCACTAAGAAAGTCCTGCTAATGTACTGATACATGGCACACTGTCAGCTATGAAGAAACCCTCAGCCATCCTTAAAACACAAGAAACCTCATAAAACAATAAAAAAAAAACACAAAAATAATGGAATAACTCACAAATGTTGTATAAATGAAATATGCCATATCCCCAGTGGAAATATCAGTGATATTTCCCCTTGTGAAGTTTGATCTTTTGACATCACTTGTGGCCCCACCACACATGATATCATAAGGTCAACAGCACTCTAGGGAAATAACTCTGATATTTCCATTGCAGCCAAGACATATCCCTTATACAATACAGAGGGGATATGACATGGCTTGACTAAAGATGTCATATTTATTTTCATGAGAGGCTAATGATCTTAAGATAGCTCCTGAGTGGTGAAGCCACAAGTGAAATATCTTAATATCATTGGCCTTGAATGAAGATAAATACGATATCTTCAATCAGGACACATCATGTTCTATTTATATAGACATATGTTGTGGGATAAGCATGATTGGGAATGTGCAAAAAAGTGCCTGCAACTTCGAAATGTGTGACTTTCAGCTTCTTTTAAAGTTACAGTACATGTTTGGGAGGGGTTTCCAAGGTTTACTACTACTTCTGTCTAACTCACTGAGCCCCTTAGCTTTACATTATGGCCAGTACCTAATTAAAACATTTGATGTACAATTCATTCTTGGGGAAGGGGGTGTTTGTCAATAAAGTGAAAAAAATTGAATTTTCTACCAATTGTTTGTTGATTTAAAAACTACAAAGTTCCTAGAAATGAAACATCACTCATTTTGTAGATATTTTTGTGCTGAACAACTTTCATGCTAACAGTACCATGCTGTCATTTTCTGTTTTAAAGTTATTTGAATTTGTTAGTCGACAGTGAATAACTGAATTTTCTGCCATTTTTTGCTGATTATAAAATGTAAATGGTATCTATAAATGAAACACCACTCATGTTGTACATATTTTGGTGCTGAACAACTTTCAGACTCACAGTACCATGCTATCATTTTTCATTTTAAAGTTATTTGAATATGATTAGTACTGCTACTGAGGCTGATGAGGTGGTGATACAAGGAAATATATCACTATGACATAATACATCAAGGAAAGTTATCAATATCTTTTCTTGATGTATTATGTCATAGTGATATCTTTCCTTTTTCAGACAGATATTATTTTGTATCTGGCCAGTTATTTCAAAACATATGTTGTACAAATATATAAAGTAAAATAAAATCCCAGACCTGGTAGCCCTGATGGCAGAGGCTGATCTGGACATAGTGGCAATTACTGAGACATGGCACACTGGAAACCAGACTGGGAGGTAAGTGTATGAGGTTATGCTCTATTCAGGAGGGATAGGGAGGGTAAAAAAGGGGGGGTGCCCTTTATGTCAGGGAAGGTATTAAAGCATTGGCAGTACAGGGTAGGCAGCAGGAGGCCGAGGCACTGTGGGTCACCCTTGAGTCAGGCAATGGCACAGCAATTCACACAGGAGTGATCTAAAGGCCTCCGGCACAGTGGGAAGTGGACAGCACACTAGTGGAAGAAATACATGGTATGGCAGCAAAGGGGGAGGTACTGCTGCTGGGCAATTTTAATATGCCAGACATGGATTGAACCATCATGGCGGCTGCCTCAGTCAGGAGCTGAGACATCATGGAATCCTTTCAGGGGGCAGGCCTCAGGCAGTTAGTGCTATAGCCTAGCAGGGACAAGGTGATTCTGGATCTAGTACTGACCAATAGAAACAGAATCATGGAAGTCCTGGTGGATGGTCCAGTGACCACCATACAGTGTGGTTTAATACACAGATGTGACAGCCAGGATGCAATACAGAAATGCTGCAGAATATCACAGAATGCTGCAGTTTACTGCAGGGACCATTGTAATTCAATGGCAATTAAGCCCTATTGTCATGCAGGATTTTGTGATATGTCATTACCACAAGTTACTACACTTCATCGTGGCTGACTCCACTGTAGCACAGTGTCATAGTCGAGCCACACAAAGGTGAGGGTCATGGATTTCAGGAGGTCAGACTGTGCTAGGATGGGGATATGTATCAAAGAAGCCCTGGCAAGGAAGGATGCAGAAGAGGGATTGAGAAGCAGTGGGCACACCTAAAAGGAGCCATAGTGGAGGTAACAAATTAGTGCATTAGGCTGAGAAACATGGGCAAGAGAAGGAATAAACCACTATGGTTCTCAAAGGAGGTGATAGAGAAAGTAAGGTCCAAAAGGTGGATTTCAGAAAATACAAGGAGACACAGAAGGAAGAGGATAGAGCTGTGTACCTAAATAGACAGAGGGAAGCAAGAAAAGCAGTTAGGAGTGCAAAGGTGCAACCAGAGGAAAGACTAGCACTGATGGTAAAGAAAGGGGACAAGATATTCTGTAGGCACATTAGTGAAAGAAAGACAGCCAGGGGTGGGACTGTAAGGCTCAGAGGGGATGAAGGGCAGTGTGTGGAGGGAGACCTAGAGAAAGCATCATTACTGAATGAATACTTCTGTTCAGTATTCATTGAGGAGTGGGAGGGACAGGGACAACAACTAGGCATCAGAAACAAAGGGGGGGGGAGTGAACACCAGTCCACTTACAGAAAAAAGATTCCTAGAGGAACTCAAAAAACTGAGGGTGGACAAAACAATGGAACAAGATGGTACACACCCTAGGATATTAAATGAACTATGGATGGTGTTAGCAGCACCTCTGATAGCCCTGGTTAGTGAGTCGCTCAATACAAGAGGGGTTTCAGAGTACTGGAAGAGGGCACATGTAGTCCCTCTTCACAAGAGTGGAAGCAGGGAGGAAGCAGAAAACTATAGGCCAGTCAGCCTCACCTCCATTGTGGGCAAGATTATGGAGGCACTGCTTAAAGTATTGTGGAACACTTGGAATCCAATGGAGCACAGGATCCAAGGCAGCATGGATTCACTGCAAAAAAGGTCATGTCAAACAAATTTGATATACTTTTTTGACTGAGTAATGAAGGAGTTGAATCAGGGGAGTGGTGGATGTTGTCTACCTCAATTTCAGTGAGGCCTTCAATATCGTTCTACATTAAAGACTGGTTAACAAGTTGGGTAGCCTGGGTGTGGGCCACAAAATGGGGAACTGAGTTAGAAACTGGTTGAGGGACAGAAAGCAGAGGGTTGTGGATTATGTGGTCCAACCCGAGGAAAGGGGGATGATCAGTGGGGTGCCTCAGGGATCATTCCTGGAGCCAGTCCTTTTTTAATGTCTTCATTAGTGACATTGCTGAAGGGCTGGAAGGGAATGTTTGCCTATTTGCAGATGACACCAAGATCTGCAACAGGGTAGACACTCCAGATGGGGTTGAGAAAATGAGGAGAGACCTGGGAAAGCTAGAGAAATTGTCCAAAGTGTGACAACTGAAATTTAATACAAAGACATGCAAAATCATTCATCTGGGTTGCAGAAACCCTTCGGAGAGTTACAGGATGGGGGGAGTTGCTGATGGTCATCTGGGAAGAAAGGAATTTAGGGATAATCATATTGGATTACTTAAAGGTGGTCACACAGTGTACAAAGGCAGCAGGGAGAGCCAGTGGCATGTTGGGGTGCATAGGAAGGGTTATCACTAGCAGAAAAAGGGAGGTGGTGATACTACTGTACAAAACACTGGTAAGATCTCATCTGGAGTATGGTGTACAGTTCTGAAGGACGTATCTTTGTAAGGACATATAGAGGGTGGAGGCAGTTCAGAGAAGGGCTACTAAGATAGTGCAGGGCTTGCACCAGAATACATATGAGGAGAGATTAAAAGACCTCAAAATGAATACACTGGAAGAGAGGCAGAAACAGGGAGATATGAAAGAAACCTTCAAGTATCTTAAGGGCCTAAACAAAGTGCAAGTGGGTGACATCTTACAGTATAGGAGATGTACCAGGATGAGGGGGCATGATAGGAGATTGGAGGGGGCAGGAAAAAGGGGAATGTGAAGAAGTTTTTTTTTCTTAGAAAGGGTGGTGGATGCATGAAATAGCCTACCCCAGGAGGAGGTGGGAGCTAACACAATGGGGGAATTCAAATATGCATGGGATTGGCATAAGGGAGCCCTAGATGTAGAAAGGAGAGACTAAAGCCTATGACCAAGTAGAGTCAGTGGCTGCTGATGCAGATAAGGAATACAAACAGAGTGCATGGGCCTAGCGGTCCTTATCTTCTGTCAATTTCTATTTTTCTATGTTTCTGTATACTATAGGGGTGCGGTAGAGACCCTATAGTTAGGGATGAGTAGAATGTTTAATGTTAAACCCCTAACTTTGCACCTTAATAGCTTCACCCTATTCAATGGAATTGTACAAAATTTTGCATGCTTGGTCTGGGAGCAGGATCTCTTGATTTGGCAAGTTTCATGATGGTTGGATATCTGGATTCTGAGATTCAGAGAGGGCAAAAACAGGAAAAATTGTTTTTTTTTTTTTTATGCTCTCATCTCAGCCTGATGGCTTGGAAATGTTTTTTGAAATTTTCAGGGCAGAAGGGACTTGCCCTAGAATGGTGTCTTTCATTGGTTTTGGTTGGGTAAAAAAATATTAATCCATTCCTGAGTTAGAAGGATTTGAAATTTCGATTCTGAGCATGCTCAGTAGGGGCTTTCAGATAAATGTTTAATAAAAAAGAACAGTGTCCAGCTCAAGAGAGATGATTCTTTCATGAGCCAAGATGTTTGTTTTGTGAGAAAAATTCTTTCGTACGGCAGCCATCTTGTTTTCATACAAATGATGCCCTCGAGAGAAACAGACACATGAATCTAGCTAAACAGGAACCATTGAGCTTAGATGTGGACTTAGTTTTTTGAAAAAGGGCCCCAAAATATGGTTTTAGGACACCCGAAAAAATCCTTCGTGAATCTTGTTTCGTGAGCTGATTTTCTTGTTTTGTGAGGCTCACAAAAGACCACATCCTCACGAAACAAGAATTTTGGCTCAGGAAACAGGATGGTGGACTTAGGTTTTCCTTTTAATCTTGTTTTGTAATTTGGCTTGTTATTTCGTAACTCATGAAACAACTCACAAAACAAGAAAGTCGGCTCATGAAACAAGATGGTGGGCAGTGTTTTCTTTTTAGTCTTGTTTCATGAGCCAACCTTCTTCTTTTGTGATTCATAAAACAAGTCACAAAACAAGGTTAGCTCATGAAACAAAACTGAAAAAAAAACTAAGTCTCCAATCTTGTTCTTGAGCTGATCTTCTTGTTTCATGAGTTATTATGGCTTGTGAAACAAGACTGGAAGAAAAAAACTTAAGTCAACCATCTTGGTTCATGAGCCAGCCTTCTTGTTTCATGAGTTGCTTCATGACTCACAAAAGAATAAGGTAAGGAGGTCACATGATGGCTGCCTAAGTGTGAGCAGCACCTTCCACCTCGCTCTCCAGCCCGCCTGTTAATTTACCATTTCTGCTGACTCAAGTAGACTCGGTACTTGGATAAATCACATTGGGGAAATAAATCTCACCCTGCTACAGTATATCGATATTCGAGATCTAAGAATGGACATCTTTATGAAAAAAGTGCCCCCACGGCATTCCCCACCACCCACGCCTAATAAAGATAAAGCAGCTAAAAGGCCTAAGCAGCAGGCCGCCGGAGTTACCAGGAATTTGCCCAGTGGTATGGCCTTGACCGAGGAGCATTTTTTGGATATAATGGCACAGATTCGGGAGACAATATCCACCATATCAGTGGATCTTGAGCAAATTCATTCCTCGGTGGAGTCTCTCACGCTCAGAGTGGGTGATTCTGAAGCACGGATCATCTCAATTGAAAAGTGGCAGGGGAAAATTGAAAAAGACAGCACCAGCATTAGGCACAGAATCAAGAAACTTAAGGAAAAGATCAAAGATTTGGAGGGGCGCAGCCGGTGCAACAATCTGTTGATTATAGGATTGCCAGAGGCTGAAGAGGGCACCAATCCTATACCTTTTGTTCAAAAATTATGTGCTAAGATCACAGGCCTATCTCCGAATGCTGCAACATACATAACTGAACTGGCTCACTGTTCTCTACGCCCCTCCCCCCCCACCAGCAGGAGCACCACCAAGACCTATAATATTTTGGCTACTTAACTTCCAAGACAAATACCACATCCTTAAAGTTAAAGAGCTTAGAGAGGTGCAATGAGAGGGGCACAGAATAAGAATTGCCCAAAACCAGAGCTGAACATCTTGTTACCCGATTTATTTAAATGACTTACAGGCATCCACATGCTGTCATTCTCTCTCCTCTGGGTGAGTTCATGGGATGATAATGCTGGCCTGTGAAATTCTGATCTACCATGATGATCTCAGGTGCTTTGGTAATTATTAATGCCCCTTCTTGGCTTCCCGACGTTCAGATTTGTCTTTGAATGCCAGGACCTTGTTTACTTTGATCCCCAAACAAGTAACTTCCCGTAGGCTTCTATCCAGTATGTCAGAGCCGCCAGACTTGCTTCATATCCCTAGTAACTGATTCTGCGGTTAATTGGAAGTCCAGGACCTTGTTTTGTAGCTTAATGGTGACCTACCCTGTGGATTTGTATTGGCTACGTGCGATCAGGCAGAGGGTCAGATAATCATAAGTACTTTTGACCCACAAAAAACAGGACTGCCTCGTCTTTTTTTTCCCTTATGTTCCATGTTATCAGTGATCGCAATGCCAGATTGCTCATAGACTGTACTCTCTCCTTCCTGTTTTTGTCTTGGCTGGAGGAGCTTAGTCCCATGTCCAAATCTAGTTTTTTGTGGCCATTTCTCTTTATTAATATTACCGGTGACATTTTAACCTGCTTTTGAGTTCCCTGCACTGTATTTTCTAAGTCTATGAAAGAGTATAATAGAGAGACTTTAAGTAAAGGATGAAGATTTATATTACCCACTAATGATTGTTTAATGTTACTGTGTACTATGCTATGCTTGTTCTCTATTGAGCATTTTGTTGCAGAAATCTGTTAGCTATAACATGCTTTATTCTAATGGGATTTGCTGAAGGGGGGTGGGGGTATGGGTTCTGTCTTAAGCAGTGTAAATAACATCACCTGGCAATGTAAAATAAGTAGATTGGTTTGATAGAACCGGGGGTAGATAAAATGTTTCTCTGTTTGTTGTGGGGGGTGGGTGGTAAAAGGATTGTTATTTCCTACTATCTATATTTGTTGTTCTGTCACCTGAGGGTGTTTAGGGTAGTTAAATCTGTGCAGTTCTTAGTCTAATGTTGGGGATCTATATTTGCAGTAAACAAGGGTTGTTGCCTCACTCCCAATCTGCCATGGGACACACCATTTTATACAAGCGAGTGAGTGCCTATGGGAGGTTCATATATGTTCATAAGTTGGAACATTAAGGAAGGGCAGGATAAAAAGAAACGGATAATGGTATTGAAGCACCTTTCCCATTTAAGGGTGGGAATCTCATGTATTCAAGAAACTCACTTGCAGAGAAAGGACATATCCCTCTTTAACAGGGACTGGGTAGAGCAAGTGTATGGTACTGGGGTTTCTTCTAAACACTGGGTACTGTTATCCTCATTGCCAAGTCAGTGTCCTTTGTTTTGGTGCAAGAATGGTGTGATCAACTGGGACAATATATTATAATTAAGGGTCTTCTAGCTGCTTTTCCAGTGCTAATAGGATCCATATATGGTCCAAATGTGGACTCCCCCTGTTTTTTACTCAGCTTCTCTCCTTAATATCCTTTGACCCTCTGATATTGACCTTCTTAGGTGGGGACTGGAACCTGGTCCCTCAGTCGGACCTGGATCGTTCCGAACATAAGAAGTGAGGGCTGTCTCCTGCTCGAAGAGCCCTACATGACCTTATTGCGGCGGCAGGCCTCATAGACATCTGGCGTACTTTACATCCCACAGACAGGTCATATTCCTACTACTCTCTTCCACATGGCATGCTATCCAGGACAGATTACTGGTTAATCAGTGTTTCTGTCTTCCAGGTGTTATAGATGCAGCTATTTACCCCAGGGTAATATCTGACCATGCCCTGGTTAGCTTTTTCCATATATTGGGCAATAGAGTATGTTGAGATTCCCTGTGGTGATTGAATACACAATTGCTTCACATCCCAGATATGTTATCCCATTTACAAGAATTTATTTCCACATTTTTGGACTATAATAAGGGCTCAGTGGAAAGAGCTGACACGGTATGGGCGGCTCTTAAATGCGCCCTTCATGGAGACTTTATCTGAATTTCATCCACAAGAGCTCGAAATAGTAAGATTCTCTTAGACACTCTCCTAAGCGAAATAAACAAGAGTCTTCCTTGCACAGTTTCTCACCTGAATCAGAGTGGGTTGAACTCCACCATCCTCAAGCCCGTTTCTCTGAACTTATGGCACAGAAAGCAGAGCTTTTTGATGTTTATTGCACACGACTGAAGTACCTGGAGTCTGGTGAGAAAGCCGGGAGGCTTTTTGCTCTCAGACTGAGACAAGTGGACTCAGTAAAACACATCCCCAGTCTTAGAATAGCTCCTGACCAACTGATTGTCTCCCATCCTAGAGACATTGTCGCAATCTTTGGTGATTACTACAGTAAGCGCTACTCACTGGAAGACTCCCCCCCCCCCCCCATTGAGCTTCAGGAAATTAGGGAGTACCTTCAGTCTGTAGACATCCAGATACTTCCCCCTAATCTCACTGAATGTTTAGGGGCCCCAGTTTCCCTCTCGGAGGTTCACCATGCTATCAAACAATTACCCCAAGATAAAGCCCCTGGACCAGATGGTCTCCTGAACAATCTATACAAAGACTGTCTTTTGCAGCTTTCGCCTCTTCTAGTAGAAGTATTCAATTTATGGTTCTCTCAGGGTATACAGGATACCAATTTCCTAATTGCCCTGATTACCCTAATTCCTAAGCTGGATAAGGACTCCCAGTGCCTGGGGAATTATCGTCCAATTTCCCTACTAAACACAGACATCAAGATTTTAGCCAAAATTCTTGCCAACCATCTCTCTCCAATTCTGAGCAGTGTTATTGGTAGTGAGCAGATAGGGTTTATGGCAGGGAGGATATCCAGTGACCACATGAGGAAATTACTCCATCTTATTTCAGCATCCAGAAAGTCTAGGATTCCTTCAATGCTTGTCTCTTTGGACTCTGAAAAAAACTTTTGATTGAGTCTCCTGGCAGTTCCTCTTCACTTCCCTGCATCGATTTGGCATTTCTGATTTCATCAAATGGGTTCATATCCTGTATACCTCCTCAATGGCACAGGTATGGTGCAACGGATGTCCCTCTGAATCCTTTTCACTGCAGAGAGGTACCAGACAGGGATGCCCCCTCTCTCCCTTACTTTTTAACTTTTACTTGGAAACCCTAATCAGAAAAATCCTTGCCTCATCGGATAATAGGGGTATCCAAGTGGAGGGGGAAAGGTATGTCCTATCCGCTTATGCCGATGATCTCCTTCTCCATATTGAAGACTCAGAAACGTCCATCCCTGCCCTCATGCTGGAGCTAGATGCCTTTTCAGCAGTATCATATTATAAGTTGAACATGTCCAAAACAAAGATCTTCCCCCTTAATGTTTGTAGTACAATGTCCAGCTGTGACGGATTTGGGATCTCCTGGGAGCCCAAAGTCATCACCTACTTAGGGATCAATGTCACTAGACATGTCCCCTCCATGTTTAAAAAAATTTCACTCATCTAGTGCAGATTTTGCAGGCAGATCTAGATCATTGGGGAGCTCTACTCCTTTCGGTCGGGTGACATATAAATATCCTCAAAATGAATATCCTACCAAGTCTGATTTACCCACTTGGTATGCTGGGATTCTTCTTCCCTAAATCCTGGTTCAAGACACTGCAGAGACACCAACTATTTCCTTTGGAAAGGAAAAGCAGTCAGAAGGGCATACTATAAACTAACGGCCCCTAAACAATAAGGTGATTTGGCCCTCCCCTCTCTTTGCAAGTATTACTGTGCTCAGCACATTAGCAAAGTTGCACTCTGGACTAAAGAAGGCCTGCATGCACAAGGGGACTGTTACCTTCCTATCTGGTTAAAAACAGAGGACCTTACACGCTGGTTTAACAGCTCACTCCCTGCATTGGCATATCTGACTCCCTCTCGTCTCCCACACCCGCTTAGAACCTCTCCCATGGCATGGTCTCTCAAAGCAATGCAACAGGTACAAAGGCTACTGGCAGAAGATTGGTGCCATTCCCCCTCTCAGCCTATTTGTAACAATTTACATTTCCAAATTACGCACCTGCCCATCCTGCCTGCCTTTCTTCCTAATCTGAGAGATGCCACTCTTGCTGATTTTCTTTCTGATCAGGGTTTTATTCCCTTTGCTACACTTCAAATCCGGTTTCAGCTGGGCACCAGGGATATTTTCAAGTACATGCAAATTAGACATTCAAGTCTCTCCTTTCTAGGCCAGCCCCCTTATTTCCTTGGCCCTCCAGTGGAGTGAGCACAGATATTCCAGGTGGCTGTCCAGCAGCACTCAGTCTCCAAAATATACAAACAATTGATGGTGGCAGACCGCAGCTTGCCCCGGGGGGTCTGTTACTATTGGTTCCAGGAGCTTTGTCTCCCCTCAGAACCTGATTTCTGGCAGAACGTATGGAACAATATTTATGTGCACATTAAACAGGATAGACTACGCTTAATCCAGTTTAACATCATGCACAATATATATTATACCCCACTTAAACTATGGAAAATGGGCCAAATCTCTTCTCCAATCTGCTCCTGTTGCAAGCAAGCTCCTGGAACATTATTCCACCTACTTTGGGACTGCCCTCATACTATGGCCTATTGGACCTCTATCAAACAGGCTTTGGACCCATTTCTGGGACTGGAATATCTGTTTACACCAGAGTGTTGCCTACTATCCATATTTCCCTCTGGAATGCCCAAAATAAAGGAAGGCTCATCTATCCTTCGTAGCAGCAGTGGTCAAACTGGACATGCTTCAACACTGGATAGAGGATACTTTGCCCTCATTATTAGAGTGGTATCGAGAGACCCTCTTGGCCATACAATTGGAGAAACATACCTCCAACCTATGACATAGACCTCAAAGATACCAGAAGGTAGGAACCCTTGATGGCCTTGCTGACCTTATGGAGACAGTAGACAAAATTGATTTCCCATCTGATAAGCATCCCTAGTACTCATATTGCATAGATGGGGGGAGGGGGGAGGGAAGGATGGTGGGGTAATGCCTAATGTGTGTGTTTTGTATTAAGATCTGTAATTTAAATTTTGTCTGTGTCTTGTTATTGCAGCATCTATTCCTGTTGTCACTTTGTTGTGTTTCTCTATGACTGCTGCGTGTGTGCTCCTTTAAATAAGACAATAAAGTATAATGAATTAAAAAAAAGAATAAGGTAAGCTCATGAAACAACAGCCCCCAGCAAAAAAAAAAATAAGTTCACCGTCTTGTTTTGTGACCCTCAAAAAATAAGACTGCTCACTCATGAAACAGAAATGTGGGCTCACAAAAGATGTACTTTACATTGAAAGAATGAAGAGTTTTGCTCATAACTGTGTCATCTTTAAAGATTTCAAAGTCATTTTTTATGACCCTACCTCATGAACCATTGTGGAAATATACTTGAAACATGATATGTAAGATCATTTCACTGTTGTTCTGCACAATCATGTTTTTGTACTGATTTGACAAATGCTGCTGTCCCATGAAGTATGGTTATAAAAATGCTATGTTCAGATTTTTGGTTGAAAATAATAATAAACAACACAGTTATGATGTAAGAACACTGTGTGTGTATTTGTAGGTGCATAGTAGTGTAGGGCCAGATGGTCCACTGTTTTGACATGTGGATGGACCTCTCATATGAAGGACCCTCCACGTCTACATCTGTGACTGCACAGAAGTGCAGGGCCCAGAGAGTCCTGCACTTCCACAGCCTGATGGACTCCACATGTGGTGCAGAGCTCCAAGGGCTCTGTGCATCTATATCTGTAGTCACACAGAAGAGCAATGCCCAGAGTGTCCTGCACTTCTGCAGCTAGACAGATCTGTTCACACAGGTCCCAAAGGGACCTGCATGAATAAGAATACAATTTCACTATATCAAAAAGAAAGGAATTTTATTGCTAAAAACTGTGTTAATGCATCAGTTAGGGTTAAATTTAAAGCACCAAAAGTAGGGAAATATGGTGTTAGAGTTTCCAACCCTAACTCCCCCAACCCCCCCATAGTAAAAGAACAAGCCCAGCCTGCAGTTGGTGTGTATGTCTTACTCCTGCAGCTGCAGAGGCATAGACCCGCTAAGTTTGTATAAGTCTTACTGCATGCATGAGTACCCGAAGCTACAGAAACACTGGCCCATTATGGGCCTGCAGTTCTGCAGATAAAAAAAAAGTCTTGTAATTTGGGTAACATGGATTTACATCTGTGGCTGTAGGGGACTATGCTTATGTACACAGAAGTGGTGTTGTGATTTAAGTATCATAGATTTGTATCTGCAGTGACAAGTGAGTGTGTATGTCTTGCGGTGTGTATCTGTTGTAGTGTACATTCTACACATACAAATCCATGAAGGTAGCACATCATCAGTGCTACAGCATTTGTATCATCTGGAAACAGTTGTGTGTTTGTCTTCCCTGATGCTGACTGTCTGTGGTTGCTTGTGTGGTCTTGTCCTTTTGCTGCTTGAGGGAGTTGAAAGTTAGGGTTGGAAACACTAATGCTACATTTCCCTAATTTTGTTGCTTTAAGTTGAGCCTTAACTGGTGCATTAACAGTTTTTTTCAATGAATATATATAGGCATATCCCTTATACATACGTTATAGTGGTGCAGTTACGCCACTATACTTAGGGTTGAGTAGACAGTTTAATGTTAAACCCCAACCTTTGCACTTTTATAACTTCACAACCATCCAATGGATTTGCATGAAATGTTGCATGTGTGGTCTCATGTGTCAGATCTCTTGACGTGCTAAGTTTCATTCTGGTCAGAAGTGTGGATTCTGAGATGTGGATAGTAACACAATGCAAAAATGTTACTTTTATTTTTTGAGCTCATATGTTTTAGAATTATGGTTTGAAATTTTCAGGATAAAAAGGGCTTTGCACACAGATGGCAGTTCTGGGAATCTCAGGGCATCAGTCTTGCTCAGGACCTATATACCCCTCACACCACTGCTTAAGACTCCTTCTCTTCCTTAATGGAGTGTTTTCAGTTACATAAACATGATTTTTGAAAGTATCTTCAAATTAGGGAGGCACCACAACAATTGAACATGACTCACAAAGTGCCCTGAGGGTCATCTGCTACCTCCCCACTGGGGGCTTGGTTAAAACTGACAAAGGGTCGAGCCAGTGCTATCTACCGGGCCTTTTTGAATGCCCAACTGGAACAGACAGCTTATGCCAGGGCTCAATGGCAGAAGGACTTGGGGATTCAAATCAATGATTCTTAATGGGAGCACTATTGGTTTCGAGGGCATAAATCCTGTAGAGATGGTCAGAACCATCTGATATTATATAAAACCATTATGAGGGGGTACAAATCCCTGCAGGTTTTTACATGTATCAGCTTACTGGACCATGATATATGCTGGCGATGTGGTCACTCAGACATGCACCTGTATCCTATCATGTGGGACTGCCTCATGGTACGCACCTTCTGGCAACAAATCACACAGATTTGCACTGAACTGGTCAGCTCAAAGGTAGAGATAAATGCCCCTCTATTGTTATTGGGATGCTGCACTGATGATACCCCTAAGTAATCCGTTGAAGCTCAATGGGTCACCGCTGTTGGGATAGCTGCTAAACAGATGATCCTGTGCAATTGGAGAACTGATGTGATTCCCTCCATTCCAGATTCATTATGTGCGGCTGGCCAGCTGTCAACATTTGAGAGATCATCTAATTTTGCCACCCACATCATGCAACAGTACCATAGGTGTTGGAGTTTGTTCCTTGATTCCAAATATTGTCACAATTCTCCCTCCCAATCCTCCTCAGATATGGAGGCAAGTAAGACCCCTTGAGGCATGAAGTTCTTAGTTATTCCCCCTTTATGGGTTTTCTCCCAGCACAGTGTTTCTTGCCTGATTTGTAATAGTAGGGTAGTGGCTGTTTACTTATATTTTTCTGGTTGTTCAGTGTTTTCTTTTTGGTTCCTGGTTGTAGTTGTGATTTTTCTTATTTTCCTGAACGTTACACTTTTCATGACTACATATCCTCATTCTTTGATGACTTGGGCTTGTAATTTTTACCTCTGGATACTTATGTAATTATATGTTTTCATTGTGTACATAATTTGATTTAACATTGTGTAGCTGTTTCTAATTTACTTAGGTTTTAATAAAAAGATCAACCACAAAAAATCATGACTGGAAAGCATGGTAGACTCACATTAGCTGGGCTCCGACAGGCAACTGCATTGAGGAGCTAATTTAGATATATAAAAGGCTCCTAATTACAGAGAAAAGACAACGAGCAGCAATATAGTACAGGTGGTGATGCAAAAATCAACTACAAAAAAAAAATCTACCCTTCAATTTGAAGGGCAGGGGGAACCCAGATCAGCTCTAGCAGAGGGCCGCACCAGATCTCAACTACTTGCATCAGAAAATGTTCAGGAACTGGGCTCTCCAGATTCTGTAATAGCAACTTTGCCTGCCCTGATCACCAACCTTCAGCACAAAGTCAGAGCTGGCTTTGAAAACCTTGCTGCTCAGGTAGCCCGCATACAGTTTGCCATTACTGGGCTTTCAGAAACCTTGCAATCCACAGCTCTAAACTGGACAAAGCCCAGCAATGGATTAGTGATCTTGAGGATACAGTCATGGACTTGGCCTGAGGGAAAAAAAAACACTGAAATATCAAGTTGAAAAAATTGATTGTCCACTCAGAGAACCAGGAAAACTGAGCCAGGCAAACAAATATGCACATAATCGGACTACCAGAGGGCTTGGAGGGGAAGGAGGGCAGCAAAGCAGTACAAACATAAATTATGGAAAAACTGAGCTAAAACTGGTGGTGGTAAACTATGTGGTTTAGTAGGACCATCCCACCGGTCCTAAGCCCAAGCCAGGGGACAAACCAAGGCACTACGTGATCAAATACCTCAAATTGCCCAAAAAAGGAGAAGATTCTCTGAACTGCCTGAATTTCTGTTTTTCAGGATTATAGTAAAGATCTCCAAACCTAACAGCAGAAGTTTGCAGCTGTCAAAATGAACCTGCACCACCATGGTTGGGATTTTGCTTTCCTGTACATGGCTAAGCTGCAGATCACTAAACCTGGCTGTCCTCCTCAGATTTTTGAAAAACCCCAGGATGCTGAGCAATATGTGAATGTGGAAGTAGCTGCAGGGGAGGGAAAATCTCACCCCCAATCCACTGCACCAGCACAATGACTGGGCAAGGTACAGTAATTTACCTTGTCTCTAAATACCTTAATCACTTCTTTGTTATATGTAGGCATCATACTGGGGGTTGATCTATTCTCTGATTTGTGGTGGCATAATCAGAGCTCAACTTGACTGCATTCTGATTATTTGTACTGAGCAACTGACAAGGTATCTCAACCACAAAGTGATCAGCTGTTATACCGAATTGTTACTTGGATCACAGATCATGTGGGGTAGCTATTAAATTCTCTGTCATGCAAGGCTGGCGTCCAGGACTGAGGATGGGCTATGTGAGGTTGAACAGGCACCTTGAAGTCCCTACTGTGTTTGTGTAGGAGTGTGGCAATCAGACATTCCACAACATGTCAAAATTAGTCAAATTAACATGGCTGCTGAGTACATGGTGGTGAAAGCCTGCACACATAAGTGTCTGTGGTAGCAAGAAAGCTCAGATGTGATGGAGCAGGTGTGCATGTTTCAGGAGTGTATAGAATGGGGTGAGCTTTAGGGCTGACAACCTCAAGGAAGAATGCACTCCTGATTTGCTTCAGGGCCGGGGGTGGGGTTTTATGGTTGGAAACCCTAAAACCACATTTTCTTACTTTTGTAAATTGAAACCTAAATGTTACATTAACACAGTTTGCAAAGAATATATGTAAATGGGTGAGAAAATCAGTAAAAATGCATCCTCTTGAACACACCACATGACCATACATTATCCCATAATGACTACGTGCCTGCACTTCTTTCTATTTTATACCCCCCTCCAAAACAATTTTGGCCATTTTATAAGACAGACAATTCACTATGGAGTGTGTGGTCATGATCTGATATACACACACCTTGGGTGGTTGAATGCAATTGGCTTGTGGGCCTTGTGCTTCACAACACACACCAATAGTGTACACACACACATACACATATAGATATAGATAAATGGGTGGGCCCTCATTCCCATAGAAAAGCCATCACATATTTCCTCATTTATATCAATTAACTATTTACAGTGTATTAATGTGTTATTAACACCTTAATATCTAACAAGCACTTTCTCTACAGTAGTGCCAGCCAGGATGCAACACAGAAATGCAGCAGTATATCTCAAAATGTGGCAGTATGCTGCAAGGAACAGTGTAATTCAATGGCAAATAAGCCCTTTTTACTGCAGTATTTTTGTGTCATGTCATTTACTGCAAGTTACTGCATTGCATCATGGCCAGCACTGCTGTATACTGTGTGTGTGTGTGTGTGTGTGTGTGTGTGTGTGTGTGTGTATATACCCTCACCCCTACACATAGCCATCATATAATTCCGCATATACATATGTTATGATAGCTAATTAGCATATGATGACATCACTTAGCTAATCACACTGTGGTAACGTGTTATTAACACTTTAACAATACATTAATAACAAATACACTACAAACTACCCAATATATCCCTAGTAACACATGGAATAGCCACCTTATTAACACACATAATACCCACCATATAACTCCGATATATCTAACTGCAAAAAAGTAACCTAGCCTTCACTAGCAACATACCCATCACCTTCCCTCTAACCTCACTCACCAAACCCACATGTATTTCAACACTTCAGTTCTCTCCATCAGGCCGTTCGTGCTGCTGCTCCTGGTCCACCCTCCATGATGTTATGTGACTGCCAATGTTCCCAACCACACTGTGCTCTGATCTGCCACTTCTGCAAGCAAACTGCTATTCCCAACTGTACACTATGCTGTTTCTAGTAACACATCACACTGCTCCCAACCACACACCATGCTGCTCTCCATCCTGAAAATTTTAGTGGTTGACTGCCAAAGCTTTGCTTCCTTTTATAGGAGGCCCCTACACTAAGGAAACACGGAAAGGACATAACAGGTAATCCCTTAGAAACCACTCTACATTATGGAAAAACATTAGCACTACACTATGGAAAATTCCTACACTATAGAAGAATACTACCTATACACCACTACGCTACTGAAAATGCCTACACTATGGAAAAACATTGCACACAACAAACAGTGTCTGACCTAATAATTATATAAAATAAATAATGGAAAAGTCCAACATGCTTGTGAAATAATACCATCTTGGGGTTGAACAAGTTCACAAAGGCCACTTACCCTTTGGGCTCAGGGCTTTATGACTTGTTTGACCCCTGAATGATATTATGTCCTTGTACACCACACTTTGCCATAATTTATACTCTCTCTGTATACTTATTTATTTACAAAACTGGTGTAAAAATAAATTTGCCAAGATAAACATGCTATTTTACATAGAAACATAGATAATGATGGCAGAAAAAAAGACCAATGGTCCATCCAGTCTGGCAGTGGTTCCCTATCTAACCCCAGGACCAGCTGTCCATCTAGGGTCTTAGCCTTCCCCATCCATCCCACTATTGCCCTCACAGTTTCTGTCACCCTGAGTAACCACAATACTCTTCATTCTGTCACAACTGTGCTTGAAATCATTAATGGTTTTAGAATCCACCACCTCTGCTGGTAGACTTTTCCACAGTTCCACCACCCTTTCTGTAAAATAATCAATCAATCAATCAATCAATCGGTCTTTATTTTACCAGGTGGAACACCATTGAGCAAGTTCATTTCCAGAGTGGGCCTGGGTGAACATACAGAAGTCACGAAGAGATAAATCAAGACACTTATAGGTACCAAACATAGATATACTGCACATAATGCGAAAGCATCACAATTACAACAAAAATCATATAAAGGATAAACAATTACACCAAAACAGGATATACAATATGCACACATGTAATGTCAATAATAACAACGGCATCTCAATACCATGGCAAACAGGAGAGCTGTTAGGGCAGCAGGAGATCTGTGAAGGGAGGCAAGTAGAAGGAAAGTGGAAAAAGATTGATAAAGAGGGGGAGGGCAAATGATGGGACATGTTGAACAAAAGAAGTCAGGACCAGGCAGAGCACATCAGGAGAAACACTTACAAAGCTTGATGAAGGATCTTGCATAAAGCTTTTTAAATTTGGGAACTTTCATGGAGTTAGCTAATTTCAGTGTTTTTTGGAGCTTGTTCCATAGCTGGGGTAGGGCAAAGCTAAAAGACGATCTGTCAAAGTGGGTTTTAATCTTGGGTATCGCTAAGGAGATGTAAGAATGACTTCTCAGAACATAGTTACCCAAGGCACAAAGGGACAAGCAGTCAGAGATATACTGGGGCAACATTTTGATAATTGCTCTGTATGTCCAAAGGGCAGCATTCCTTTGGCTCCTAAATGTGAGATGCCAACTCACAACTGAGTACAGGGCACAGTGGTGTGTAGAATAGGCTGCACCAGAGATGAAACATAAGGCCCTGTGGTACAGGATATCAAGCTTAGCTAGGGCTGACCCTGGGACTTGACTGTATAGGAAGTCAGCATAATCCAATAATGATAGAAAGGTAGCTTGAACCAACCTCATCTTAGCCTCTTGAATAAGGAGGTTCTTGATTCTATAAAATAAACCAAGTCTTTCTTTCAGCTTTTTTGTGAGTTCCTCTACATGATCAGTAAAGGAAAGGTGACAGTCAATCCACATCCCAAGGTACTTGAATTTATCTACGTAGTCCAGGAATTCACCTAGCAACTTGGTAATAGGTTGCATAGTACCTGTCATAGGCAGAAGAGGAGCAGAGATAGTCAGGGACAGAAGCCTGGCCTTTGTGTTTTTGGCATTTAAAACAATTTTTGGTTGAGCAGGTTTTGTTGCAGGATATTAAAATCATACTGAAGGTCTGTACAGGCACGCTCAGGAGTAGGTCTGGAAGTGTATAGAATGGTATCATCCACGAAAAGATGGATGTCTGAAGATATAGTTCCAAGGTCAATGTTGTTGATGTAGAGTGCAAAAAGCAAAGGACCCAGAATTGAGCCTTGAGGTACATCTCTACTGATAGGTTTCAATGGTGAAAGGTCACCTACCGCTTTAACCTCCTGAGTTCAACCGGTGAGGCAGAAGGAGAACCTGTTCAGGGATAGCTTGTCCATGCCAATATTACAAAGGGTATACAGAAGTAAGTCGTGGTTGACGGTGTCGAAGGCCTTACTTAGGTCAAGGAAGACTTCACACACAAAGTGGTTATCATCGAGAGCTTTCTGCCAGTCATTCGTTACCTTGGCGATTGCAGAAATTGTACTATGGCAGGGCCTAAATCCTGATTGAAACAGATTGAGCAGGTTAGAGGAATCTAAGTAATTTCTGAGTTGCAAGTTTACTACTTTTTCAAGCAGTTTAGAGAGGGTAGGGAAATAGGCCTATAGTTATTAAGGTCAGTTGGGTCACCAGATTTGCATAAAGGTATAACCTGAGCAGTCTTCCATATCATAGGAAGTACACCCAGCAAAAGGGATAAATTAAAGAGGTGCATGATTGGTACAACCAAAACACGGTAGCTAATCTTTAAGAAATACAGCTCAATGAGGTCTGCACCAGCACTTTTCCTGGTATCCAGTTGCAAAAGCAGGTCCTCTACCTCACTAAGGGAGACATGGTGAAAGGAGAAGGTAGAGGCTGAGGGAGTATGATAAGGGTTGGATGTGCCCTGTGCTAAGGATTGGGTATGAAGGCGGCTGGCAGAAGAGTCAAAGGCCAGCCCTGCAGTGGCAAAGTGGTCATTCAAAAGATCAATGATCCCAGCTTTGTCAGTGATAGATGTACCACCTTTCAAGATTTTTGAGTGAGGGAATCAGAGGGAACATGATCTTCGATTTCCTTAAGCACTCTCCAGAACTTTGCAGGGCAGTCAGTGGAAGAGTCCAGTGTAGATCAGTAGTAATTTGCCTTTTCAGTTCTGGTGAGTTTTGTACAAAAGTTCCTTGCAGTCCTGAAGGCAGTCCAGTCAGCAGGGAGCTTTGTTTTTTGGGCCTTTTTCCAGAGTCTTTCCCTATTATGTAGGGCTGTCCTTAGCTCAGCCATGAACCAGAGAAAGGACCTTTTCTTGGTACGGATTTTGACTAGCGGAACATGAGTATCAAGTGCATTTAACACAATGGCTTCAAAAACTGGTAGGCTTTTTCAACCGACTTGGCCAAGTAAAAGTCCTGCCACAGCAGGGAGTTCTGAAGGTCCGAGAGGAAGGCCTTGGTGTCAGAATTACACAAGCATCTTTTAAGGGTGTACCTAGACGTAGAAGGTGGTTTAGGCACAGACCTTCTGTAAGTAATGAGACAATGATCGCTGACATCAGAGAAGAATATGCCAGAGTGAGAAAATATGTGGGGTTTATTCACCAGTATAATGTCTAACAGGAAGCTTTTACTGGGGTTTGTTTTGTTTGGTCGTGTTGCTTCAGAGATAAGTTGGGTAAGCTCAAAGGTATCACACAGGTTTTTGAGTGGTTTGGAAGTATCTGAGAACCAGTTCAGGATGAAGTCGCCCAGGATAATGACCTTAGCCTGTGTTGAACATAAGAAATTGGTACGATGACTCAGCAGATGAAGGCCTGCAGAATGCTTCCTAATGTCTCTTCTGAACCTCCATCCTGTTAGATTCTACTCATGCCCTCGTGACCTCAAACTGATACTCATGCTAAATAATTTGCTGCAGTTCACCTTGTTTATTCCTTTCAGGAATTAAAAGGTCTCTATGATATCTCCTGTCTTCCTTCTGGTCTCCACCGAATAAATGTTCAGTGCCTTGAGGCGCTCCTCATAAAGCCTTCCCTGTTGTCCCTCAAGTCACCTTTGACACTCTATGCTGCACTGTCTCCAGTCTGTCCCACTCTTTCGTGAGGTGAGGACTCCAGAACAGCACACAGTTCTCTAGGTGTGGCCTCGCCAAAAATCTATAAAGGAGTAGTATTACCTCTTTCCTTCTGCTGTCAGTACCCCTCATGATGCACTTCAGCATCCTACTTGCCTTATCATAGGCCTTGGTGCACTGGCTTGATTGTTTGAGGGTGTCACTGATGATAACTCCTAAGTCCTGTTCCTCAGCCCAGGGCAGATCCCTGTGGTACCCCACTCATGACCGCCCTCTCTACTGATTTGATTACATTAACCACAATCCACACTGCATCCCTTTTTGCCAGTTACCTACCCAGCTTACTATGTCCCTAGTCACACTCAGATCCTCCATCTTTTTCAGAAAGCATCTGTGAAGCACTGAGTCAAAAGCATTGCTAAAGTTAAAGCAAAGTAAATCCATGTCATGGCCCCTGCCCAATTTCCACATAACCCAGTCAAAGAAAACTATTAGATTAGTCTGACAAGACCTCCCTGCCATGAACCCATGCAGTTTACGATCCTGTAGAACATTGCTCTCCAGGTAGTCCATGAGGTCCTCTTTGACCAGTGACTCCATCAGCTTCCTTACAATAGAGGTAAAACTGACGGGGCCCAATTCGAGAACAGGTTATGCATGGTGCAAGGTGAATTGCACCAAACCCAATGGCACAAGTTACATTGCCTGCTATTCCAGAAGGCAGCCTGCAACATGGCTCAGGTTGCCTGCGCCAAAGGTGGGCTATGCCACTGGCTACCCCGCGACATGGTGCAAGACAGCATTTATGGCCTGATTCCAGGAGGGTGGCTGACAGAACGACAAAGTGCTAGTCTGAGATGGCCATGGTAGACAGTGGTCTAAGTACAGTTAGACCAGCTAATAGCTTGTCTAACCGTACGCTATGTCCATGGTGGGTGCACCTCTGTGCCCCACCAGCCATCCCCCCACGGTACCATGGAGGCCCCCACCTGTCCCCCAGTGACAGGGCAGCCCTCTGTGGGCTGCTGGCACCCCCACGCTCCCATCCCCGGGCAGTGCCCCACAGGGCAGTTCACAGCCCGGTGTACCGCCATGCTGCCATTGGCATGCATGCCACGCACACCATGGAGTTCCAGCGCCCCCCACCAGCCCTTCATGACATTGCCGTGGTGTTGGGGTGTGGGTTGGGGGGGCTGTGCCATGCATCCTGTGCCCTGTCAGAGGGCAGTACTGTGGCTTGTGGCACCGCGTGTAGGTGTGCCCTTCCTGTACTGCAATGCTGGATGTGCTACAAGTCGCAGGTCATAGTCGCCAGGGACCCTGCCTGTTCTGGAATCTGGTGCAGGGTCCCCAACATAGTGGCGTATGTCACAACTAGCATTCGCCAGTGAGTTGTGCCATGCGTCTTAGAATCGGGCCCACAGTCTTTAGTTCCCTGCTTGCTCCTTGTCCCTCTATTATGTAGTAGAACTACATCTGCCTCCCTCCAGTCCTTCGGACTACCCCTCTCTGTAATGAGCTGTTGAATAGTCCTAGCAGGGGTTCCGCCAGTTCTGCTGCCAGTTTTCTGAGTACCCTTGGATGTATCACATCTGTTTCTGGGGTCTTATCTATCTTTAGGACTACCACCCTTTCCTGACCTTTCACTTGTACACACTGTCTGCCTCATCTCTGCGACCACCTTTGTGACCACTTTGATGCCACTCTCTGGCAATGGCCCTCTGTCCTCTGCACTGAAGATAGAGCAAAAATAATCATTAAGGAACTGCAGCCTTTTGCATGTCCTCCTCTGTCACCCTACCCCCCTCAGATAGCCTAATGATTCCACCTTCTTTCTTCTTCCCCCCAATATACCAGAACATATGAACATACAAAATTGCCAGCAGATACAGGCTTATGGTCTATCTAGTTTGCTTGAGTGTGCAGCACTTCAGCCATTTAGACTGCAGCTCCCCGCCGCATCCCTCTGTTTCTCTCCTCCTGCCTCTCACCCACCCCCATCCACTCCTGGTTTGAACCCGCTTGATCCTGTCCCACCCCCTCTTGAAGTTGCTCAATGTCCGCAGTGATACCACCTTCTTCAGCAGCATGTTCCACCCTATGACCACCCTGTCAGTGAAATAGCGCCTCCTCATTTCCCTCCTGAATCTGCTTCCTTCCAATTTCAGACTGTATACCCTGATTTCCCTCCCACCTTTTAGTTTGAAAATACTTTTGGTGTTTACTCTGTTCATGCCTTTCAGGTACTTGAAGGTCTCAATCATATCTCCCCTCTCCCTTCCATCCTCCAGGGAATACATATTGAGCTCTCTCAGTCTCTCCTCATAAGGCCTATCTCTCAATCCCAGGATAATTTCCATTGCCCTGTGCTGCACCCCCTCCAGTAGCTTGATGTCCTTCTTCAAGTAGAGGCACCAGTACTACACGCAATACTCCAAGTGTGGCCTCACCAGGGACCTGTACAGGGACAGGATGACTTTCCCTCTCCTAGAAGTAATTCCCCTTGTGATACACCCCAGCATTCTGTTGGTCTTAGCCACTTCCTTCCTGCACTGGACTGAGTGGTTCATTTCCCCTGTTACCAGTACACCCAGATCCTTCTCCTCTGACGTGGATAACTGCACTCCTCCCAACCAGTAACTATTTATGAAATGTTTTCTCCACCCTTAACCCCCCGCAATCTGTAGCTCTGTCTGCTTTTGCCTCCCTAACTGCCCTCTTTGCTTCCATATTTCTCTGTAAGTATTATGCTTATTCTTCCTCCCCGTTTTTCTTTATACCTATCGAAGGCTTTTCTCTTGGCTCTCACTGCTTCCTTGACCCTTGCTGAGAACCATAACGGTCTCTTGAACTTGTTCCTTGTGGTTACCGTTCTTATGCATAACTTAGATACCTTGAGAATGGCCCCCTTTATTGTCCTCCATCTCTTTTCCACACCACCTATGCTGTCTACACCGACTAACTTGTCACAGACCAACACCCTCAACCTGTTGAAGTTGGCCCTTCTGAAATCAAGGACTTCAACTCACGATTGGGATTTTCTGGTCCCAAGGGCCAGTTCAAAACAAATGGAGTTGTGTTTGCTGTTCCCTAGTAGCTTCCCTACTCTCACAGCTCCTACAGGTTCTGAGTTGGTGAGCACCACATCAAGAATGGTCTCTTGCCTGGTGGGTTCCTTAACTAGCTGTACCAGTAGATAGTCCTGGACTGTATCCAGCAAAGCCTGTTGTCTGGTGCTCCTGGCCACTGGAGCATCTCAATACATGTGTGACAAGTGCAGGTCTCCCACTACCTCTACTTCCCCCTTTGTCACCCTTTTTCCTAGTTCCTCCCCAAGCTCTCTGTCTCTATCTTTCCATTACCTAGTGATCTACAGATCACCTCCAAGCTTAGTTTCTTGTCTGAGGATGCTATAAGTTGCACCCACAGTGACTCTGTCTCCCCATTACTACCTCGATACACCCAACTAAAAGTCTGGGTCACCCATCACACTCCTGATGTACTGTGCATGACTGAGTCCTGGCCCTCTGCCAGAATCCCAGACTCTTCCCTCTCTATTCCTGACTACTACCTATTCTGCCAGAACTCTGGTAAGCGTGGAGGCAGCATGGCAATCTACACTAGGCAATATTGCTTTCATGCTCCATCTCCCACAGAGACGCTCCACCCTCTTCCCACGAGCTTCTTATTGTCCTCCTCTCCCTTCCCTTTACCCTCCCAATCTATATAGTTGTACTATGCTGCCCACCCAAAACACCCCACACCACCATTGTCGAGTGGACCTCCCTTATGCCTCACATTCAGGCAAAAGTGAGCTCATCCTGCTTCGTGACTTTAATCTGGACTGGCTGTCCCCATCCTCCAAATCTTCCATCCTTAAAATCGAATCATTAAACCTCTCTCAGTCGATCTCTGAGCCAACACATTTGAACCCCAAATCCCCAAATCACTCTCTCCTCGACTGGGTACTCTACTCCTACCCTGATCTCATCTCTGCCACTGGGTGCACTCCCTGATACCCTCAGCGATCACTGCATTTCACTCTGTGTAGGAAGAGCCTCAACTCCCCAATCATCCCAAAAAGATATATGGTATTGCCCTCTCTGCACCCTGGACTCTAACTCCCTTCACCAGGATTTAATACATGCAGACTGGTCTCCTATGTACTCTGCCCTTGAAGTTGATACAGCACTCCAGTTATTCTCCGATATCATAACCCTAATCTGGAACATTCATGCCTCCCTAAAAAAGGCAAAAGTAAAGCGTCACCATCTCCTGTGGATAACTCCAGACCACCTCTCCCTCTGTAGAACCCGAGACAAACTCTGGGCACAATTCAAGGCCTCCGCCAATCCTCGCATCTTCAACTCTACAAGTCCTATAGAAATGTCTGCACCCTGGTCACCAGAAAAGCCAAATCTAACTTTTTTAAGGCCCAGCTTCAGGCAACATCTGGTTCTTCGTCTAACTTTCAGAAAGTTCTCTGCTCCCTCATAGATCCTCCCATTGCTCAAGCCCCCTAAATCCTAAAAACTGAAGGAGTGACAGCCTCTGACTCTGTTTCAATTGCTGAGACCTTCAACAAATTCTTTACCACCTGTGCTCTCCCAGATCATCCCATTCTCTCTCCCACTGGTTCCCCTCCCACCCCTGCTGGGCCTGATTTCATCTTCCTCCTATTTCCACCAAAGAGGTTTACAAGGTGCTAATGTCACTTAACCCTACAAAAACTAGCCCAGATGGCATACACTCCAAGATTCTTCGAATATCTGCTTACCAGTTCTGTTCCCCAGACATGGAAATTGACCAATGTACTCCCCCTCCACAAAGGTAGGGATCCCACCTCACCTGGCAAATAAAGGCCCATATCTCTCCTACTTGCTATCGCCAAGCTCCAGGAGTCTCTCATTTACTAGAGGCTGATGGAACATCTCTCTGTTACTGACCATCTTTCTCCCTACCAGTCTGGTTTTCAGGAAGCAGCACTCCACTGTCTCCTCCCTGCTCACCAAAGGCAATCCAGTCCACTATGGACAAAGGCCTTGTCACTGCTGCCATTTTTGTGGACCTGGCAAAGGCCTTTGACTCTCTCTCTCACAACCTTCTTATCCATAAACTTCATTTCTCAGGTCTGGCTTCAGCTGCCATTAATTGGTTCAGATCATATCTTCAACACAGACAGCAATCTGTTCTAGTAGAAAATGCCCTCTCCCCCATCTACCTATCTCAGGCAGCGTCCCCCAAGGTTCCATACTGGGCCCCATTCTAGTCTCAATATTCATAAATGATCTCCCTTCAGTCTGCTCCCCCTCCAAAATCCATATGTATGCAGATGACACAGTGATATTCTTCTCTGGTTCCTCTGCTGCAGATGTAACTGCTCCCCTTCAGTGTGACTTCGATAAAGTGCAGAAATGATTTCATCAAAACCAGCTGAAACTAAACTAAAAAAAAAACAGTGTCAATGCTCTTTGGCTCGAGGCAAAGATGGTCCAAGTCCCAATACCCCCCAACTTTTACCACCTTGGATGGCAAACCTCTACAGTCAGTCAATTCTTTCAAATATCTAGGGGTCTGGCTGGATAGCAGCCTCGACTTCTCAGCCCATATAGACTCCATTTGCTCCAAACTTCACTCCAAATTCAGAGCCCTCTACTGACACAAAGAATGCCTCCAACTTGCCAAGACTTAGTCACCAGAACCATTCTCCCAGTAATACACTATGTGGACATTGTCTATGTCTCAGCTACTGCCACTTCACTACCTAGACTCGATACTCTACTTAATTAATTTTGCCATTTTGCCACCTCCTCCCCCCTCTTACTCACCACTGTACCCTCTACTCCTCTCTCTCCCTTATGCCTCTGTCCACTAGGTGCCAGATACATAGCCTCATTTCATCAGTAAATTCTGGTTCGGAACACTCCCCTCCTACCTCAACTCCTGTCTCTCTCCCGTTAGCTCCTTTATGTACTCCCTTCATTCTATGGATGCTCAAACGTTCTCCCTTCCACATCCTTGTACATGCTCAGGCCAGGCAGCTTTCTCTTACCGCCTTCCTCACCTCTGGAGTCAACTTCCTTGGGACACCCACCACTTCCCTACCTTCTCTGCCCTCAAATCCTTGCTACAAGTTGTTTCTACCACTACATGCACTTGCCCTTCCTCTTTCTTACCCCCCCACACACTCCCCCAACCCAGCCTCCACACTTCTCAGTTGATACAGCATCCTTGTCCATCCAAGGCACCCCAGTCTCCCTGATTTGACCTTCTCTGAACTGTTTAATTCTCAAAACAACTTTTACTGCCACTGTCACTCTTATTTAGTGCTGATAATCCTTACCCGCATTGCTTTGTACATTACTGAACTACTGTATTTAAAATGTAAATATTGTTTTGTTCTGTAAAATCTAAATATAGTTTTTTGCTCTGTATATCTCTGATGCTACTGTACATACTGTTAAGTATTTATCCAATCTATAATTTGTACATAACTGCACTGTACTATACCAATGTGTTTCTTACCCCTGTATGTGTTTGTATTTCCCCATGTTACACCTGAAAATGAGCTTCAGCTCAGTGTGCCTTTCCTGGTTATCAACTGTTAAATGAATAAATACAAACATACAAACATACGAAGAAGCCAGCAGAAGAAGACCATTTGGTCTATCTAGTCTGCTCATATTGCAGGGTACACAGCTTGAGCTACTGTCCCTGCCCTCCCTCCCCACTCCTCCCATCCTCCCTACCCATGATCCTTACTTTCCACCATGCCTATCCCAGCCTCTCAAAAAGCTGCCCACTCTCTTCAATGAGATCACCTCTTCCAGCAGCGCATTCCAAGTGTCTACCACCCTCTCTGCGAAGAAGTGCTTCCTGACCTCCCTCCTAAATCTCGCACCCTCCAGCTTAAGATTGTGCCCCCTTGTGTTATGGTTGCCACTCAGCTTAAATAGACTCTCCTTATCCACATTATTTATCCCTTTGAAGTACTTGAAGGTCCCAATCATGTCCCTTCTCTCTCTCCTGTCTTCTAGGGAGTACAAGTACATGTTCAGTGTCCTCAACCTCTCCTCGTATGCCTTACCCTGCTGACCCACTATCATCTTTGTAGCCCTTCTCTGGACCTTCTCCAGCAGGTTAATGCCCTTTTTGAGGTGTGGATACGAGTACTGAGCCCCATACTCTAGACGAGGCCTTACCAGGGACCTCTACAAGGGCAGTATAACCTCATCTCTCCTACAACTGATCCCCCTAGATATGCATCCCAGCATCTTGTTTGCCTTTGCTGCTGCTTTCTTGCACTGCATGGAGTGCTTCAGATTGCTAGTGATCATCACTCCCAGGTCCTTCTCCTCCTCTGATGCAGATATCCGGACTCCACCCAGGTAGTACTCTGTCCTGTGATTCCTGACTCCAATATGCATAACTTTGCATTTTTTGGCATTGAAGCCAAGCTTCCAGATCCTGGACCATCTCCCCAGCTTTTCTAGATCATCCACAACCTCAATGCCATCCTTGACATAAAGGGCTACACCTCCCCCTCTACCCATTCCTCTATTCCTCCTGAACATTGAGTACCCATGGACTGTCAGGTCCCAGTCGTTATTTTCTGAGGCAGACATTTCTGTGATGGAAACTAGGTCCATCTCAGTGTCTGCCATCATTGCCTTTAGCTCACTGATTTTATTGCCTAGACTCCTGGCATTAAGGCAGACCCCTTTTCATCCAACTCCTGAATGCTCTTTGCTATTTCCCTGTCTGTCTGTCCCCTTTGTTCTTCCCTGGTCCTCTTAGCTTCTTGTTTTTCTTGGTATTTGCACACTTTGTGTTCCCTCTCTATTGTCTCTTCTCCTAGCCCAGTTTGGATCTCAACTCTATTTTTACCTACTGTGCTGCTACAAGCCCCCAGATATGGGGAAGTACTAGCTAGGTTCCCCTTCTTCTCGCCTGTCACCATGGTTCCCCTAGTCCCAGTCTCCCCTGCAATCAGTGTAAATATCCTTGATATAGATGTCAAACGTCTGCCCAGCACATTGGCCCCATCTCTTGCCAGGTGGAGTCCATCACCTTTGAAGAGCCTCCTGTGCCAGAAGTCCAACCAGTCACCCACAAAGTGGTAATGACACCATCCATTAAGCCACACATTAAACTCCTTTAATTCATCCTTCTTTATTCTGTCCTACTTCAACTTCCTGCCCCACACAGGAAGGAACTCAGAAAAGGCCAGGGAGGCTGAGTGTGCTTCCAATCTCTCTCCCAGTCTACAAAAATTCTGCTTTACTATCTCCAGTGACTGGTTTGCCAAATCATTGGTACCCAGGTGTACCAGCACCCCATGCTCCCTTCTCGCCCTCTACACCATCCTCCCTATCCTGTCCAAACCCCAATAGCAAATGCACCAAAAAGGCTCCAGCCCCTCCAGTCCAGAAGTGGTAGGGCAGCAACATTGATTAATTGCAGCTGGTAGCTCAACAGCAAAAGGGCCAGGATTTAAAGCCCTTGCAGAGTCAGTGGAAGATGCCCATCAGCACCAGACTGGTGCACGCAGAGACAGAAGACGCGGCTTCATGTGGGACCTAGCAGTTGATAGGAGCACCTCAGATCCAGGAAGCAGGAAGGTTTCTTATCAGAAAAACTCTGACTTCAGGAGCTCTGATTTTGGTGGCACAGTGTAGGAGGAGGGAAGATCAATGAGCAGGAGCCCTGTCAACCCCTAGTCCAGCAGTAGTAGTGTAGCAGGGGTGAGAAATTACAGCTGGTACCTCAGCAGCAAAAGGGCCAGGATTTAAAGCCCTTGCATAGTCAGTGGAAGACATCCATCAGCACTCGATTGTATAGGGAGAGACAGGAGGTGCGGCTTCACTTGAGACCTGGCAGCTAATTAGAACACAGATCCAGGAAGCAGGAAGGTTTCATCTCAGCAAAACTCTGGCTTCAGGATAACATGAGAAAAATATAGGATGCTGATCACTGAGAATGCTCAAAGATTTAAAATCGCAGGCATCCGAGTGCAGTATTGGGGGTGCTGTACTGCTGAGGTGTGCCGTCCTTCGGATGAGACGTTAAACCGAGGTCCATTCTGCCCATCCTTGTGTTGTCCTGGTGGGTGTCCAGGTGGAAGTAAAAGAACCCAGGGCACACTTCACAAAGAGTAGGGAACATTCCCGGTGTCCTGGCCAACATTCCCCTTCCGATAAACTGGTTCATGCAATTATCCAGGATGAGTGTGGGTGATGATGTGCGATATGGCCGCCACTACACATTCAGTCACTTCACTACCAGTCTAGCATTGCTTGTAAAGTGCTTTGGGATATGCTGTGTATGAAAAGCGCTATATAAATGCTGATTCTTCTTCTTCTTCTCCTATCTCACTCATTTTGGTCACACTGAGCATGTTCAGAAATGTATTTTCACATGTGAGATGCCATTTATTTTTTGACTGCACTTTGTGACCATGTTGACCTATTGCTCTTATGGTAGCATAGAAACATAGGAAGTGTCACTAGAAAATGACCACTAGGCCCATCTACATTTTCCCTGCCTACCACTACATTCTGGACCCTACTTGTTCACAGGTGTCCCTCTGTCTTCCCTTACCTCTGTTTATAATACCCATGTGACTATCCCAAATATGCTTAAAGATCACTACAGTCTTCTGGCAGGCTGTTTCAGGCATCTACCAAACTTTCTGTGTGTACTGGTATTCCTCCTCCTCCTTTGAAAGAGGCTCCCCCCTGCTCTTTGTTCACCCCTGTGAGGTACTTATAGGTATCAATCATGTCCCATCTTGCTCTCCTCTCTTCCAGGGAGTACATGCTCAGTTTCTGCAGTCTTTCCTCATGTGGCTTCTTGTGTGGACTCCAGAACAGGATGCAGTATTCCAAGTGGGGTCTCCCCAGTGAGTGATACAGAGGCAACGCTACCTCCCTTTTCCTGCTAGAGATCACCCTCCCTATGCATTCCAGCATCTGACTCACCTTGCTTAGTGCCCTGTTGCACTGCCCTGCCACCATAAGATCATCATATATGATCATCCCAAGGTCCCTGTCTTGCTTGGTAACTGTAAGTACCCCATCCCCCCATCTTATACATAGTCCACGGGTTACCCAGCTCTAGCTGCATGACTTTGCACTTTTTGGTGTTGAAACCCAGCTGCCACTCCCTAGACCACTCCTCTAGTTTCTCCAGGTCCCTTTACATTCTCTCCGCCCTCTCCTGGGTGTTTACCCTGTTCAGAAGTTTGTGCCATGCAAAGAGACACACCATCCCATCCAATTCCTTAGCAATCTCACTTATGAAGACATTGAAGATGACAGAGCCCAGTACCAATCCCTGTGGTATTCCACTGGCCACTCTCCTGTCCTCCAAGTAACTGCCATTTACCACCAGCCTTTGCCTCCTGTCTCTCAACCAGTTTGATACCCAGTTTACCACTTTCTTCCCAACTCCCAGGGTGCTAAGTTTCTTTATCAGCCTCCTGTGTAGTACAGTGTCAAAGATCTTACTGAAGTCAAATAGGCCACATCCCTTGCCCTCCCCAATCCACTTCTTTAGTTATCCATTCAAAGAAATCTGAGATTTGTTTGACATGACCTTCCTCCTGTGAAGTCATGATGCCAGTGGTCCTGCAGCCCATATGTCTCCAGGTACTCCGTTAGTCTCTCCTTCAGCAGAGACTCCATTAACTTCCCCACTACTGGTGTGTGACTGACCGGTATGTAATTGCTGGCCTCCTCCTTGCTGGCACTCTTGTGCAGAGGGGCCACATTGGTCCTCCTCCATTCCTCTGGAAGCACCCCTGTCTCCAATGAGGTACTAAATAGCATTGCCAGAGGGGCGGCTAGCAATGTGCTGTGATCCTTAAGTACCCTTGGGTGGATCCCATCCTGCCCCATTGCCTTGTTTTTCTTTAAGGCTTCCAACCCACAGTGGACTATTTCTTCTGTAAATGGAGTTGTGTCTACCTCTCTCCCTGTTTTGTCTGTTACTGCGTGTTGGCCCTCCCATCCACTGTGAATATCAAGCAGAAGTATGCATTTAAAATTTTAGCATTTTCTTGGTCTTCCTCTCCACTGTCCCCACCTCTTGCTCTCTTAATCTTTACTATACCACCCTTTGTCTTCCTCTTCTCACTCGCCTACCTGAAGAAAATCTTATCTCCGTTCTTGACCTCCTGGGTGATCCTTTTCTTAGTTTCGGCCATTGCTGTCCTTTCCCTCCTTCCTGCCTCCCTTATTTCTCTAGATATACCTCCCATGTCCACCTCTGTTTAGGTCTCCTTGTACTTTCTGAAAGCTGTTGAGAACCACAGTGGCCTCTTTCTCCACTTACCATTGCTTATTACCTTTAAACAGCTTGCTGTTACAGTACATCAGTTATTCCCTTTTTATTCTATTCCATTGTGCCTCCACTCTTCCCTGCTATCCCCCCTTCAAAGTATTTCCTAAGGCAGTCTCCCATTTCTCTAAAATCTGCTGTTCTGAAGTCCAGGACCATTGTCCTAATGTGTTTTTTCCCCTGCCCAATCCGTAGGTTAAACCACACTGTACTATGATTGCTTGAACCCACAGTGCTACCCACTGTGTCATCTGCTATGTTGTCCCTCTTTGTAAGTACTAGATCCAGCACTGCCTTATCTCTAGTGGGAACTATGACCATCTGCCTTAGAAATGCCCCTTGCAGGGAGTATAGGATCACCCTGGCGAGCCATTAAACAGAGTGGCACAACTTACATTTTGTACTTTTGTTCCCTTCTCCTCATTTACTGCCCTCCAGGGTTGGGGGGAGACTTTCTGCAAGTGGTCGTGGACTTCATCATTGGCAAGGTGTCGGAGTCCCCCAAATGTTTAGTTCTGGGGACTTCAATGCCTGGATCGATGACAAATCCTCACAGTTTGGTTATGACCTCCTCCAGTTGATGTCATCACTGGGCCTGACACAAGTCGTTACTTCTGCAACCCATCACCACAGCGACAAGCTCAACCTGGTCTTCTCACTGGGGCTTGAGGTTGCCAACCTCAAGACTGTTCAGATCATTTGGTCTGATTATTACATGATGAAGTTCCAGTTCGGGGCCCTCCCTGGAAGTCCTTCCCCAGCTGAGATGGGGCTTGGTCCCAGAGGGACTCCTGGCGGTGGTTGACTTATCTAGTATAGACACGGCATGAGTGTTTGGTGTGAGCAAGGTGGTGGCTGCCTGTACTAGGTGGTCTACAAAGCACTTGACACTATTGCACTAGTCCGTATATGACCCAGATCCTCTCACTTGAGATCCCCTTGGTTTGATAGGGATCTCAAGGAGATGAAAATCAAGGGTCGGAAGCTGGAACGTTGCTGGTGGAAGACCCACTCGGAGGAGGACAAACTGGCCTTGTCTGCTCATTACCATGAGTACCAAGGGGCAATCAACCATAAGAAGGCAGAGTTCCTGTCCAGGGAGATTGCTGCAGGGAAAAACAGACCATCTCAGCTCTTTCGGACTGTGGACAGATTGTTACATTCTGTCTGTCTGCAGCTGAAAAAATATTTTTCAGCCATGTTGTGTGAGGAGTTTGCTCTGTTTTTCTCTGACAGGGTGTCCTCCATCAGGACAGTGATTCCTTCAGTGAGACAAGTTTTGTCTCGCAGTGATTGGCCTGGAAGGAGCAGAGGCACTCCATCAGTCTGGGATGAGTTTAAACCGGTGGAGGTAGCCGAGGTAATTGAGGTGATCTCGAAGCTAAAGAACACTTATTGTGAACTGGACCCAGCCCTGACTTGTTTCTTGATGAGATGTGTTGGGACCCTAGGCCCGGTGTTTGCTGGGATTGTCCAGTGTTCGATGTCAGAGGGAATCTTTCTGGATGCCTTGAAAGAGGCTCTGGTGAGACCCCTCCTGAAAAAGCCTTCTCTTGACCCAGATATCCTGGCAAATTACCATCCAATCTCCAACCTGCTATTCTTGGGCAAGGTTGTTGAGAAATTAGTGGTGCAACAGCTTGAAGAACCCTTGTGTCCTTTGACAACTATGAACTATTCCAGTCGGGTTTCAGAACTAAACATAGCACCAAAATGACATTAGTCAGGGTGCATAATGATCTCTTCTGGGCTAGAGACAGAGAAGACAGGTCAATTCTCATTCTCCTCAATCTCTCATCAGCTTTTAATACTGTGGATCGTAAGATCCACAACATTTGACAGTCAGACCCATCCCATCAGTGTGAGCAAAGCATTCGTCTGGGACTGATCCACGAACTGAGCGAAGAGTTATATGCTTAAAGCGCTGTTGCTTTCCCTCTCCTTTTTTGTGTTCATATTAACGCATTTCAAGCTAAGTGACACATACAGCAAAAATATAGATGCCTGCAGAATAACAAAGGGGCGGTAATCGGTTGATTATCAAATAAATATTTTCCTTTTATTTTCCTCTATGAAAAGGCATACAAGTGAGAGGGCTGAATTGTTTTGTTCTGGGCGGGGCGGGGGTGGAGGGCAGAGATCTGTGGCGTCACGGCCTATTTTTTGAGATATATACTACTTAAAGTATATATTTAGAGCCTGTCTGTCAAACTTAAAGGCTCTTGAGGGGGATCACACGTGGTGTGATAGTTCTATTAAAGTCCTCATGCTAGTGATCCCGGAGAATAAGAGGGATTACTGGTAACAGAAACCTTTTTTGGAGGAGGTAAAGGTTTCCTTTGGTGGAAGTACAAGTTCTGGTCAAATTTGTTAGCACAACAGTTGATGTTAAACAAGATGTGGCAATGTTTAAAATCTTTTAGATTGCTTATAAGTCGACCTTGGGGATTTTACTTTTGTGGAGGGGGACGGATGGGGTGGGGAGGACGGTGGGGTGGTTGATGGGAAAACACAAATGCAACAATTTACTGAAATAACAATTATTCAGTACCCTGAATGGATAATGCAGATGTAATTACAATCTCTTTTAATGTTAATGGGTTAACACATCCCATTAAAAGAAGTAGAATAATGTCCTTTTTACGAAAGTCCCGGGCAGGCTTCATAATGCTCCAAGAAACTCATTTAAATAAGGACGAGCATGAGAAACTAAAAAAATCTGGCTACCAAACATTAGTCCACTCCTCGTATAAGAGGGGTAGAAGAAGGAGTGTTGCGATTCTTGTACCCAACACTGCCCCTTAGAGGTGATTGATATGATTAGAGATAAAGAGGGATGCTGGGTTGGTTTAAAAGGTAAATACAAAGGCACAACGATCTCGTTGGTTTCAATATAAGCACCGCCAGGCTCACAATTCCCATTTTACAGAGATTTTATATTGTGCATTTCAGATTGGGCAGAAGGTGCCCTCGTTATAGGGGGAGACCTGAATTTGAGGTTGAATGCCCATATGGATACATCGGGAGGGGTCACAAGGCAGGAGAATGGAACAGCAAAAAAGGTGGTAAAGTTAATGGGGGAACTAGGCCTTGTTGATACCTGGAGACAGATGCATAAGGGAACCAAGCAATTTTCATTCTATTCTTCGGCACATAAAACATATTCCAGGTTATATTACTTATTAATGCCTAAGGATAATACATCCATGTGCACCAACTCCTGGATGGGTGACATAATTTTATCAGATCATGCCCCAGTTTATTTGAAATTAAGAATGGGTCTCACACGGTGCTCTGCCTTCTAGCAGCTGAACCTCTCTCTGGTACACGGTCAGGAAAACAAGGAAACGATAACTAAGGTAATAGAGCAAACAGTAAGTGACAATGCAGATCCGGACATTGCACCTGGGATTTTATGGGATACAGTGAAAGCAATAATAAGAGGAAAATGCATAGAGATCTCATCTAGAAACAAGAGAGCGAGGGAAGCAAGAACGAAGGGGCTACAGGAGCAAATAAGGACTCTGGAATTGCAACAACAGCAACAACTAAACACAGATCGGGAAAAATTATTAAAGAATTTAAAGAGGGAGTTGTTGGAACTCTTAGACTACCAAGTGGAGCAAAAGTTGCTTTATTTACACCAGAGATATTATGAGGGTGGACCGAGGGCCCGTCTGCTCTTAACATGTAGGCTTAGGCAACGAAAAGCCAAGGCTAGTATCCCCTAGATTTTCAATACCAAATCAAAATCGTGGAAAAATAAAGTGGAGGAGATTGCTGAAACATTCAAAAATTACTATCAAACTCTATATAGTAAGGGGGCCAGTCCTACGCAGGAGGAAATAGAAAAGTATTTGACACCTCTTCGCATCCCAAAAATCTCAACACAACATAAAGAGAACTTGCTTTCCCCGTTTACACAGGGGGAGATACAGTTTGAAATCTCTTGTTTAAAGACAGGTAAATGTCCAGGAACCAATGGACTCCCAAACGAATTTTATAAAAGTTTTAAATCAGAAGTAGTGCCACTTCTCAGGGACGCTTTTAATGCTTTATGGAAGGAGGGGGGCAGGGGGGCCCCATCCTGGAGTCAGGCTGTTATCTCCATGTTGCCGAAGCTGGCTAGGGACCCAACCAGATGTTCCTCATATCGGCCAATCTCATTATTAAATACTGACTATAAAATAATGATGGGGGCTCTGGCCCGGAAGCTGGAAAAATTCCTTCCGGACATTACACATCTAGATCAAACCGGTTTTGTCCCAGGGAGACAGACCTCAGATAATATAAGAAGGTCAGTAGACATTATTGAACATCTCCAACTATTAAAGACCCCAGCCTATGTGATGAGCCTAGACGCAGAAAAGGCCTTTGATCAGGTCTCATGGGACTTTCTGAGGGGTACCCTAGCTGGCTTCGGTTTTCCGGCCCCTTTTGTGGACCTGATATTTAAGTAATATGAGAGTCCAACAGCCTACATAAGAGCCAATGGCTATATATTCTGCTCTTTTTGATTGGAGAGGGGCACTAGGCAGGGTTGCCCCCTGCCCCCCCTATTATTTGCCATGTGTATTGAGCCTTTGGCTCAGAGTATAAGAGGGAATGATCAGATTACTGGGGTGGCATTAGGAAACATAACACATAAGATGGCAGTTTACGCTGACGATGTGTTATTTTACCTGATAAATCCGACAGTATCACTACCAGAGGTCTTTGAACAGATCAAAACATTTTCAGACCTATCAGGATATGCTTTGAATTGGTCAAAGACAGAAGTTCTGGTTTTGTCAGACACAGTTGAGGAATGAATTAAGGCAGCGTACCCTATGAGGTGGGACTGCGAGGTTATTAAGTTCTTGGGAGTTAAACTGGGTAAATCACCAGGTACACTCTTTGCAGACAATTAGCCAGCCCTAGTAAAGCAGATAAGAGCAGACTTGCAAAGATGGGACAGTACTCCTTTTCCTCTATATTCTAGACTTCAAATAATCAAAATGAATGTCATGCCAAGACTGTTATATCTTTTTCAGGCAGTCCCATGTAGGGTACCGCAGAAGGAATTGGAGGTATGGCAGAGTTGGATAATGACTTTCATTTGGGGGAATAAACGTCCCAGAGTAACTAAAAAAGTGCTATTTTTACCAAAACAGGAAGGTGGTAGAGCATGTCCACAAATAGGCAGTTACTGGGCTGCTGCCCAAATGAATCTCTTTTAATGTTAATGGGTTAACACATCCCATTAAAAGAAGTAGAATAATGTCCTTTTTACGAAAGTCCCGGGCAGGCTTCATAATGCTCCAAGAAACTCATTTAAATAAGGACGAGCATGAGAAACTAAAAAAATTTGGCTACCAAACATTAGTCCGCTCCTCGTATAAGAGGGGTAGAAGAAGGAGTGTTGCGATTCTTGTACCCAACACTGCCCCTTAGAGGTGATTGATATGATTAGAGATAAAGAGGGATGCTGGGTTGGTTTAAAAGGTAAATACAATGGCACAACGATCTTGTTGGTTTCAATATAAGCACCGCCAGGCTCACAATTCCCATTTTACAGAGATTTTATATTGTGCATTTCAGATTGGGCAGAAGGTGCCCTCGTTATAGGGGGAGACCTGAATTTGAGGTTGAATGCCCATATGGATACATTGGGAGGGGTCACAAGGCAGGAGAATGGAACAGCAAAAAAGGTGGTAAAGTTAATGGGGGAACTAGGCCTTGTTGAAACCTGGAGACAGATGCATAAGGGAACCAAGCAATTGTCATTCTATTCCTCGGCACATAAAACATATTCCAGGTTAGATTACTTATTAATGCCTAAGGATAATACATCCATGTGCACCAACTCCTGGATGGGTAACATAATTTTATCAGATCACGCCCCAGTTTATTTGAAATTAAGAATGGGTTCCATACGGTGCTCTGCCTTCTAGCAGCTGTACCTCTCTCTGGTACACGGTCAGGAAAACAAGGAAACGATAACTAAGGTAATAGAGCAAACAGTAAGTGACAATGCAGATCTGGACATTGCACCTGGGATTTTATGGGATACAGTGAAAGCAATAATAAGAGGAAAATGCATAGAGATCTCATCTAGAAACAAGAGAGCGAGGGAAGCAAGAATGAAGGGGCTACAGGAGCAAATAAGGACTCTTGAATTACAACAACAGCAACAACTAAACGCAGATAGGGAAAAATTATTAAAGAATTTAAAGAGGGAGTTGTTGGAACTCTTAGACTACCAAGTGGAGCAAAAGTTGCTTTATTTACACCAGAGATATTATGAGGGTGGACCGAGGGCCCGTCTGCTCTTAACATGTAGGCTTAGGCAACGAAAAGCCAAGGCTAGTATCCCCTAGATTTTCAATACCAAATCAAAAACGTGGAAAAATAAAGTGGAGGAGATTGCTGAAACATTCAAAAATCACTATCAAACTCTATATAGTAAGGGGGCCAGTCCTACGCAGGAGGAAATAGAAAAATATTTGACACCTCTACGCCTCCCAAAAATCTCAACACAACATAAAGAGAACTTGCTTTCCCCGTTTACACAGGGGGAGATACAGTTTGAAATCTCTTGTTTAAAGACAGGTAAATGTCCAGGAACCAATGGACTCCCAAACGAATTTTATAAAAGTTTTAAATCAGAAGTAGTGCCACTTCTCAGGGACGCTTTTAATGCTTTATGGAAGGAGGGGGACAGGGGGGCCCCATCCTGGAGTCAGGCTGTTATCTCCATGTTGCGGAAGCTGGCTAGGGACCCAACCAGATGTTCCTCATATCGGCCAATCTCATTATTAAATACTGACTATAAAATAATGATGGGGGCTCTGGCCCGGAGGCTGGAAAAATTCCTTCTGGACATTACACATCTAGATCAAACCGGTTTCGTCCCAGGGAGACAGACCTCAGATAATATAAGAAGGTCAGTAGACATTATTGAACATCTCCAACTATTAAAGACCCCAGCCTATGTGATGAGCCTAGACGCAGAAAAGGCCTTTGATCAGGTCTCGTGGGACTTTCTGAGGGGTACCCTAGCTGGCTTCGGTTTTCCGGCCCCTTTTGTGGACCTGATATTTAAGTAATATGAGAGTCCAACAGCCTACATAAGAGCCAATGGCTATATATTCTGCTCTTTTTGATTGGAGAGGGGCACTAGGCAGGGTTGCCCCCTGCTCCCCCTATTATTTGCCATGTATATTGAGCCTTTGGCTCAGAGTATAAGAGGGAATGATCAGATTACTGGGGTGGCATTAGGAAACATAACACATAAGATGGCAGTTTACGCTGACGATGTGTTATTTTACCTGATAAATCCGACAGTATCACTACCAGAGGTCTTTGAACAGATCAAAACATTTTCAGACCTATCAGGATATGCTTTGAATTGGTCAAAGACAGAAGTTCTGGTTTTGTCAGACACAGTTGAGGAATGAATTAAGGCAGCGTACCCTATGAGGTGGGACTGCGAGGTTATTAAGTTCTTGGGAGTTAAACTGGGTAAATCACCAGGTACGCTCTTTGCAGACAATTAGCCAGCCCTAGTAAAGCAGATAAGAGCAGACTTGCAAAGATGGGACAGTACTCCTTTTCCTCTATATTCTAGACTTCAAATAATCAAAATGAATGTCATGCCAAGACTGTTATATCTTTTTCAGGCAGTCCCATGTAGGGTACCTCAGAAGGAATTGGAGGTATGGCAGAGTTGGATAATGACTTTCATTTGGGGGAATAAACATCCCAGAGTAACTAAAAAAGTGCTATTTTTACCAAAACAGGAAGGTGGTAGAGCATGTCCACAAATAGGCAGTTACTGGGCTGCTGCCCAGATGAAGCAGGCTTTGTTATGGGACCACAAGGGCTATAGAGCACACTGGCAACAAATTGAACTGCATTTATCATTTATTTATTTATTTGCTTTTGTTAACCAGGTAAGTCACACTAGACAGCCAAGTGCCTATTTTCAGGTGAGTACCGAGAGGGTTACAAGCTAGATCACAAAAGAACAGTGAGGAAGTCAGGTTTACATACAATGAGATATCAGGCAATATCAGAGCTTGACATCCAGAAATATGACAAGCTTAACAGGGTTAGAGTAGGTAGCTAACAACAATAGAAACGATTTAGCATAAGATAAGTACAGTGCACAAATTATATAAACAGGTTCAGTTAATGCAAACAGAAGTAAGTGCCAGCAGATAGGATGAACCAACCGGGGGGGGGCCGAGGGCCTGGTGAACTAATGGGGAGGGCGCAGTTGTGCTCCAAGATCTTTGACCTGCAAGGTCGTACTTCGGATTTTGTGACTTTCCCGACCTCGGTAGGAGCAACCTTACATGGTTGGTATCAAGGTATAAAGAAAGGGTACACAAAAAGAAAGATGTGGAAATATAAGTGGTTTATTTTTGACAAGACTTATTCTCCAAATAATTTCTCTAATTAGTATCAGAAACAGGCGACTGGTGGTCTTGTTGCAAGTTGGCTATTACTGCAGGGGAGCACATTATTATCTTTTGAGAGGGCAAAGGAGTTGTTCAATTGGTCAGAACACAATTTGCTATATTATTATCAACTTAGAAATTATATAAATGGAAAGTTGCAAGAAGATTTTAAGCATGAAGATCTCAGACCTTTCCCCAGGGTATTTGAAAATATTTGGGAATCAACTCATGGTAAAGGAGCCATAACAATGCTCTATTGGAACCTGGTAACGGATCAGATGCACAGCACAGCCTTATTACAAAAAAAATGGGAACAGGAGCTGGGTATACAACTAAACCAGAAAAAATGGGCTTTAATTTTTAGAAGTAGTTGGAGCACAACCTCATCACCCATGTGGCAGGAATTTGCCTGGAAGATTAAAATTAGATACTTTTACATGCCAGGTAGACAGATGAGGATGGGTTCTAGAACCAATGCAATGTGCTAGAGAGGATGTGGGTGCCTCCAAGCAGAGATGTCACACATTTTTTGGTCCTGTTTTGGTTTACAAATATATTGGGGCACTATTAAACAACATCTAACAGAAATATTTCGCCTGGCAACAGAGATAGGACCGGAGAATATAGTGTTAGGTGTATGTCCGGCAACAATTAAAGGAAAGGAAGGACAATACTTATGGGCGGTGCTGTGCATCGCAGCCCTGAAGGGCATAACAAAGAAATGGTTACAGCAGTCTCCTCCAGAGATAGGGGATTGGTTGGGTGTAATAAACCAAATTCAAATTATGGAAAGAACCACTTTTGCTGTTAGTCACAGTAATGCAGCATACGTAAACAGATGGACTCATTGGGACTTATATAAAGTAAGGATATAAGAGAAATATAGATCAAAATAAATGATTTCAAATATATGCCCCTCCTCTCCTCCCTCTCCTCCTCCCCTCCCTCCCCCTCCTCCCCACCCCCTTTTTTTCCTCTTCCACTATGGGTCTAGTACTACTCTCCACAAAAGGTATTAGTTTTAAACCAAATCTAATGTAATGCTGAAATGTATGAATGCTGGTTTATTTTTTACCTCCCCAAGGGTATAAGTTGTCTGTTTATAATATTTTAATTTTTAGGATTAAATGATCTTGAATGTTCTTACTTGGCTTAATAAGCATGAAATATAAAAAATGGATCAGGTATAAAATGTATATGAGATAACATGGTTGTCTTATACTGGTAATAACTGTTAATGGACTTTGAATATGATATTGTATGTAAGTCATAACCAGAAGTTTTTCATTGGAAAATACTCAATAAACTAAATATAAAAAAAAAAATACTGTGGATCACATTATGCTTCTTGATCACCTTCAAGAGTATTGTGGACATGCTGGTACTGTTATTAATTGGTTTGAGTCCTGTGTCTCTGGCAGGGAGCAGCTGGTGGTGATGGAGAATTTCTTCACCTCCCCGAGACCCCGTCATGTGGAGTACCTCAGGGCTTGTTCTTTGACCGATGTTATTCACTATATACATGCTGCCCCAGGACAGCTCATTAGATAATACAGTGTGGGCTTTCATTGCTGTGCAGATGATACCCAGCTATAATTGTCTTTTGTCCCGGGCACACACGATGCCGTGGAAGTGATTAACAGCCTGGCCGAGATCAATGACTGGACGTCTTCCAGCTGGTTGTGACTGAACACAGACAAGATGGAGGCACTGGTGATTGAGCCATGTTGAGGGTATGATGGGAGTGCTTCTGGAGTGGGTACAGGATTGTTTCTGGGATCCACACCATTGATGGACTCCCCCCTAGGGTGCGGGATCTTGGCATTGTTCTGGACAGCAGAGTGACACTTGAAGCTCAGTTGCCATCTGTGGTCAAAAGTGGTTTTTACCACTTGAGGAACATCACCAGGACTAAGCCCCTAGTTCTGCCAGAAGAACTGCCATCACTGGTGCACACCTTTGTGACTTTGAGGATGGATTACTGCAGTGCTCTATACTTTGGTGTCACTGGAGGGACCTCCGCCAACTGCAGCTGGTGTAGAATGCAGTGACTAGGTTGCTGATGGGCCTGACAAGGTCCAGTCATGTGACCCCAGTCCTGCAGGCTCTGCACTGGTTGCATGTCAGGTGGAGGATCCTCTTCAAGGTGGGCACGCTCACCTATAAGACCCTACATGGGCTGGGCCCTGGTTATCTGACTGATCTCCTAACACCTGTCTACTTGGTCCATTCCTTCCATTCCTTGACCTGGACCTCTTGATGTCCCAGGTTCAGGCTAAAAACATCTGGTGACCATGCTTTTAGTGTTGCCAGCCCGACCCTGTGGAGCACTCTGCCAGCTGCTATCAGGGAGGCCCGAACAGTCAAGCTGTTTGAAAAGGGGCTAAAGGCCCACCTATTCTGTTTGGCCTTCCCCAACAAAGGTCTACTGACCTGGATTAATTTTATGAAGTTTTTAGCCATGCTGAGATTTATTGATGAGTTTATTGTTTTTAAATTTTACTGTGTTGTGTTTGTATAGTCCCCTACCTTTTAATGTAAGGTGCCCAGAGCCTCAGAGATTAGGCACCAGATAAATAAAATTTGCCTTGCCATTTTGCCTTTATCTCAAATCCTCTTAAAGACACCTTTTGTGCAAATCAAACATGCCATAGCTTGACATAAAATATAATTTCTTTCTTCATTTGAGTGTATCAGTCTATGCTTTCTCATTCTTGCTTTTGTCATTCATTAGATATTAACAGACTAATATATTTTTGCGACAATAAAAATTATATCTTACATAGTTATATATTAATTTATTTATATATTTAGTTATTTCAAAAGTTTTACCAGGAAAGACATGCTGAGCTGGTCATAGCTCGTTTCCAGATGTGTCTTGGTGGGGGACGCGGGTGAGCATACAATAAAATAAGGAGCAATAAGTATAATAACTTAACAGTTGTGCAAACAAACAAGTATTTGGTGCAGAGTAATACAGTACAAGGTGTCTGTGGTAAAGCAAATGATCAAAAGTGGTGAACAATGCCATAGATTTGTAAGTGAAGGTGGGAGAATTACAGTGCAAGTGCAGGATATGTCAGAGCATATCATATACTCTATATATTACATGGATGGACCATTTTTTTTATTTCTTTAGTAACTAGGTAAGACCCACTAGGCACAAATGCCTGTTTTCTGGGGCAACCCAGGAGCACTATGCTGGTTGAGTAAATGCTCAGAGTCATGCAGTATGCAAGAGGAGGTTGTGGGAATCAAACCCAGGTTTGCTGAATGTACCACGCTCATTCACAGCTTGTCACTCTAACCTCTAAGCTATACTGCCACACCCATTTTAAAAGGATTATAAGTTTGCAAATACATTACGTCTTGAAGAATAGCAATTTTTTTAAAGAAATGAGTAGCAACTTAAAATAAGCCAACCTCGAGTAAAGGAAACAAATAATAGTAGTAAATGTGAGGAGAGGCCAAAACCAGTTAAAGCTAAGCTTTAAACCAAATGAGCAACTGGAATAATGGCCCACTCAACCAACATATATAAATCACTGTTTTTTTATTCTTTAAATATTTAACACCCAGGTCATTTCATTCCTTACATTTTGGGTTAGAACCCTTCATCAGAGAGTCTGGTTATTAGTCTGTAAACATAAAAATCAATTTTCTATACACCATTCTTTTTTTTTTCATTTCTGAAAAATGTACCCACAAAAGTAGACACTATATCACACTTACATAATCCTGACTTTCACTGTTTGCTTCCTCCTTTTTGTGTTAAATGTGGCTTCCCCCTAAACAGGCAAAATAACATCACTATTCAGTAGAAAAGTCTCTTGTTTCACAGCCTCTTATAAAAACACATTTTTGAAATCTCTGACTAACCTAAGGTCAAGACGCCTCCCGTTTTACAACGGTCCACTTTAACTTTTCACTGCGTGCTACATCTCTTTTTTAAACACTTTTTATTTCTGTAAATAAAAGTTGCAATCAAAAGCTTGAACTTTCCTCTTAACATTATATATAAACAACTTAAAATTGCTGCAAGTTTTAAAACACTTACTTTTTACTTTTGTTAGCTGCATCATGTTCCCCAGATATACCTACAGATCCAGTTTTCAACACATTATTAAAGGTTACATTTATGCTCATTATTTCACTCTTAAAAAAATAATTTTGGTACATTTTTTACTCTTATTCGTATTCCTATTTCTTCATAAATATATACAATAAACTTGGACAAAGTGAAGGAAAACTTAAAAATGAGAAAATGTATCTCCTTTTGAAAGTGGGGAGAGGGAACAATAACTATAGAGTACTCTGTTTGTCTTTTACAATATCGGTTGTCATTCTATTCACTCACTTAATCCATATTTTGGATTTGTGGTTTGAAAGTAATCAGTATAGAAAGCTTCTCTCATTAACAGTTTATCATTAAAGTTTCTTCCCCATCTATCCTTTCTAACCTCCTCAATATCGAAGAACCATAGGGAAGGGAGCTGATGTCCTTGTTCTGCAAAGTGTCTTGCAATTGGTGACATTTCATTCATTCGCCTAATGTAGTCCTTGTGTTCACCAATTCTCTGCTTTAATTGTCTTTTGGTTTTCCCAATATACATTTTATCACAAGGACATTTGATTCCATAAATTACTCCCTGTGCTTGGCGGTTGATAAAATCTTTAATAATAAAATTCTCATCCCTACTGATATTTTTAATCTTTTTAAGCCTATAGATATTGTTACAGTGTACACATCTGCCACATGTAAAGTTTCCCTTCAAATCCTCAAATCCTCACTTGTAAAGTAACCTACAGTAGGGCCTGATTCCAGGAGGGGATATGCCAGCGTAAGGCGAGATATGCCAAACCCCATGGTGTATTTTGCTATTTACACCATGAGATATGCCAGCCCATATTCCAAGTTGCAAGATGTGCTATGGCAGCTGTGGGCTACAACATTCATGGGTTATGCCACCCACTATGACACAGCCCACAATGCCTGGCACAAGTGTGAGTTACAACAGCCAGAATGCCCAATTCCAGGAGGGGGCTGTCGTAACCCACAGTTGCCATTTCGAGAGGCACAGTGGTGTACCTAACTTTTGGCAGCTCAGAGCTCTGCTACGTGGCATCCGATGGCTGGCACCATTGGATGCCACCATGCAGCACAACGGCAATGGTGCCATACTGTCCCCTAAGTCCCCTCGAGCACACCGCTTCCCCCCAAACCCTGATCATCTGGGACCCCCAAGGGTCCATTTCTGGTGCACCCCCGGATGCCTGTGCTCTCTGTCCTGCATCCCCATGCCCCCTGGTGTGTGCTGAGGTGGTCTGGGGTGAGATGGCTTTGGAGGGGCTGCCTGTGCTAGCCGCAAGTTGCGACATGCGGCTGCAATACGCCATGTGTGGTGGTAGTCCATGCATGGCATATGCCACATGTCGCAAGTGCCAGGACCCTGCCACTCTTGGAATGTGGCATAGGGTCCCTGGCATAGGGGTGAGTGGTGTAACTCACAACCATGTGCAAGTTATGCCATTCTTCTTGGAATTGGCCCCTTGCCATTTTTGTTCTGGTATTGTATGGTCAGCATGCATCAGTCTGTCCTGTAAGGACCTTACTTTTTTAGTTACCACTTGGGGTCCTGAGTTAAATGTCTTTTCTCCCATACTCATAGATTTAAGTACTTGCCAATGTTTGTTGATAGTCTTTTTGATGTTGTAAAACATGTAATTATATTTCAGTGTTAACATCATCTTTTTCTCAACAGTTTGTGCCTGTGTTACTGTAGTTCCTAAAAGAGTATCATCATTTATAGAATGAACTTTATCCTTTGCATTTTCCAAAATGTTTTCTTTATACCATCTCTGTGTAAATCTATCTACCATGTCTTCTAGTGCTGTTTCATAGTCTTTTGTGAAACTGCAATTTATTTTGACTCTTAAAAATTGACTATATGGAATTTAATCCACCAGTTTCTTTCGATGGAATTTATCAGCTCTCAGAATTGTGTTATTTATTGTTTGTTGGTTTTCTTAACAGTTTAGTGCATAAAATATTATCTTGTTTGAAAATAACCAAATCAAAAAATGAAATTTCCTTATGGTCTCGGTTCATTGCAAATTTAAGAAGGTCTGTACAGTTATCCAGATATTTATGGAATTGCTTCAGTTCAAACGCAGTGCCTATCCACAATAATATTATGTCATCTGTAAAGTGTTTCCAAAGTTTAATTTTATTGACAAATGGATTATTATTGTGAACATAATTCTCTTCAAATTGACTCATGTATAGATTAGCATAGGATGAGGCCATACTGGACCCCATCACTCTGCCTTTAATCTGTGCAAAGAATTCCTGTTCAAACCAGAAATAATCTTGTGTTAAAACTATTTCAGCTAGTTTCTCCAAAAATTCATTTGGAGGTTTTGTCTCTTTCCTATGTTCACTCAACTCTTCTTTTAAAGTCTCACACCCTTGTTGATGTGGGATAGATGTATATAAATCCTTAATATTCATCACTAAGATACAATGTTCAACACTATCATTCACTTTATTCAAATGTTCTATGATATTTGTGATATTTATCATATGTGAGCTGTCCCTCAGATATGAATTGGTGGCCTCCACAAATTCTCTTATATGGTAATCCCCGTAAATTGATAAAGGCTCCAATACTGAATCCACCCCAGAGACAATGAGCCTCCCTGGTGGGTCAATGGGATCTTTATGTATTTTCAGGAGTGTGTAAAACACCAGAACTAGTGGAAAGGTTTTTAAAATGACATTTTATTTCTCATTTAGTGATCCAGCCATTGTCCAATGCCCTGCTCAGTGTTTCCTGTATCATGTCCAAAATATTTCCAGTCAGATCCTATGACAGTTTTAAATAGTGATTGTTGTCCCCCAATAAACTTTTACATTTTATTTTATAGTTCTCATAGTCTTCCACTACTATACCTTCTCCCTTGTCAGCCTTTTAATTATGATATTTTGGTTATTTTCTAAATTTCTCAAAGCTGAAAATTCACTGGATGTCAATTTGTGTTTAGTTTGTCTATCTATATTCCTTTATTTCTTTATAAGCTGTTCTATATCTTTGCTCATTAAACTTATATAGGTCTCAATAGTATGTGGAATAGCTCCAGGAGGGAGGTACTGAGATTTCAATTCTCGTTTTTGACCAAGTATTCATTTCCTTTCATTGTCAGATGTATTAGATGGTTCATCAGGGTTATTTTCAAAATAGTATCGAAGTCTCAGTTTCTAAAACATTTGTTGAGTTCCAATTTAAAGTCAAAGTCCCTGCTGGAGTGCAGTGGGCTGTAGGAAAGTATACAGCATAGCTTTGTCATGGGCAGATCCTGCCAAATCAACCTGGTAGATTACTATGACTGGGTGACTAGGCAGATGGACAAGGGCCATGCAGCGGATGTCCTGTACCTGGACTTTAGCCTGGCACTCAATTTGGTGCCACACGGGGGACTTGGACTAAAACTTGAAGGCACAGGGGTGGGACCAAAAATGGTGGGATGGGTGGCAAACATGCTGCAGGGAAGGCAGCAGAAGGTGGTGGTGGAAGGGGAACTCTCATCCCCAAGGGCAGTAACAAGCCTGGTTCCACAGGGCTCAGTGCTGGGACCAGTGTTATTTAGGATATTTATTGCAGACATTTCCATGGGTATCAAGAGCAGGATCAGCCTGTTTGCTGACATCACCAAGATTGGGGCAGTGGTGGATGACATAGAGGGGTGGTGGGGTCTGCAGGAAGATCTAAAAAAGGTGGAGACTTGCTCAGACACTTGGCAGCTGGGGCTCAATGCCAAAAAATGTAAGGTACTACATTTTGGAGCAAAAATTCCAAGCAGAAACTACCAACGGGGGGTTGCAGCTGGCGGAGACTGAGGAGGAGAAGGATCTGGGGGAGGTCATCACAGGTTCAATGAAAACTTGGTACAGTGTAGAAAGGCAGCAGCAATGGCCAACAAAATGCTGAGTTGCACAGCAAGGGGAATAATGTTATGGAAGGGGAGGTGATTCTGCTGCTGTATAGATCACTGGTTAGACACATCTCAAATACTGCATGCCGTACTGGCACCCATACCTAAAAAGGGACATTAAATTACTGGAAGGAGTGCAATGCAGAGCAACTAAGATGATCCAGGGACTGGGGGACTTACTGTATGAGAATAGGTTAAAGCAGTTAAACATGTACTCGCTGGAGGAGAGGAGAGACAATGGGGTTATGATTGAAACATTCAAGCACAAGAGAGGGATAAACAAGACTGGTACCGAGGGGCTATTCAGGTCAAGGTGGAGGGACTCTTGAGGGCATGACATGACATAAGAGTGGAGGGGGGAAGGTTCAGAAGGGAAATGAGAAGGTATTTTTTTATGGAGAGGGTGGTGGCAGGGTGGAACGCGTTACCAGTGGAGGTAGTAGCCTGTAAAACAGTGGACTGCTTCAAAAGAGGCTGAGACAGGGCAAGAGGGAGGATAAAGGGAGGGGGCAAGGAGGGAGGGGCAGCTACAGAATAGGGCTGCTAGCTGCATAATCGAGCAGACTCTATAGACCAAATGGCCTTTTTCTGTTGTCAAATTTTGTATGTTCATGAAATCATTGATTTTATCATATGGACAGAGGACAGACCTTTACTCAGTAATTCAATTTCACTTTGTGTTAAGATCCGTTTTGATAGATTAAATACTATACGTTGTTCTGAGATTTCATTATTTAAGATTACTGTTCTTTTTGCTTTTCTTTTCATTTTCCTCCTGGATCTGTAGTTTGCTCTGGCCTGCCTATTTCTGAGCCTTCTTCTAATGGGTCTGTTCTTGCTTCTGGTTCTGTTCTGGTACACTGATACCCCCTTTGGTTCCTTCCTCCCCACTGACGTCATCCCTTCCCCCTGAATCCCCCTCTGCCTAAAAAGATGGTTTTCTCTGGTCCCTCTTCCTTGTTCTCCCTCTGTGTCACTACTCAAAGTATAAAGCATGCTATCTGAATCAATATTATATATGTAGTTTGTACGTGGTTTATTTGTTTTGTCTTTAAACCAATTGTAGACTTTATTGTCTTTATAATCATCCAAGTCTCTTTTGAATTTTGACATTTTAGTTGCCCTTATTTAATTTTGATAGTCTTCCATTTGTTTATTCACTTTTTGTAAAAAGTCATCGCATTCTTCAATGGAAAACTGTTTTTTTCACTTCTTTGTGTAAATTTTCCAATTCTACATCTAGTTTTTCTAATTATTTTGTTAAAGCTTCAACTAATATTAACATAAAGTCTCTGGAACAATGATTTCTAGCTCCATCCCATTTCTCAATTAGGTCTGTAGTGGTGAATCCTAAATTTAGTTCAACCAAAATCCTTAAACCTCTTGGGATCCTTTTTGTTTTAAGTATTTAGTCAAAGTAAGGGCATGCCAATCCCATCTTAGTTGGTTTTGTTTATAAAAATTCAAAATCATTGGTTACTGTTTTGGATGAGATCAGACCTGTAAATTGCCTTTTCAGTTTATAGTTTTCCAATATTTTTCATTCATCAATATCTGAAATGATTTTAGGAATTGACCTATTCTCCATTAGTCTATTTCCTCAAAATTAATCATGCTAGATAAAGTTGTATCAATTAATTATCAAAGTTGGATCAATTATTATCTCACTCTGTAATATTTAAGAAATGCAGTGGGGGGTTCAGAGAGGTCTATAATCTGAACCACTCACAGTGAACCAACAGTGTTAGAAACATTCGAAACACAAGACCTGACCACCAAGCAGTGCAAATTGGGCTAGGGGGTCCCCATCCCAATCCAGAAGTAATAAAGTCCAAACAGTGGTAAAAAACTTCAGGACTAAAGTTCAAAGAAAGTTCTATTTTCAATAGTTCATGTTCCTGTTGTAGTTCTTCCTATTTCCTTTCAGTTTAAATGAAAAGAAAGTGCACCATGTGCATTAAATAAGTCACAGATCTTTATGTAGTTCTTCAATCTGTATTTCTGTCTTGAATTGAAGAACTCCAAAACACCAGTGTCTTTTGTGAAGTGTTGTCGGCCCTCCGGTGCAAAGCGCATAGCTCAGGGTCTGTAATCAAGAAATTCAAATTTCCCAGCACAGCCAGACTTGAGTAAAGGAAATAAATAACAATAGTTAATGTGGGGAGAGACCAAAACCAGTTAGAGCTAAACTGTAAAGCAAATGAGGAACTGGAAAAATGGCCCACTCACCCAAAATATATAAATCACTTTTTTTTTATTCTTTAAATATTTAACACCCAGATCATTTCATTCCTTACATTCTGTGTTAAACCCCTTCAACAGAGAGTCTGGTTATTTGTCTGTAAAGATAAAAATCAATCTTCTATACACCATATTTTTTTTCATTTCTGAAAAATGTATACACAAAAGTAGCCACTATATCACACTTACATAATCCTTACTTTCTCTTTGTTTGCTTTCTCCTTTTTGTGTTAAATGTGGCTTCCCCCAAACAGGCATAATAACATCACTATTCAATAGACAAGTCTCTTGGTTCACAGCTTCTAATAACAACACATGATTTTAAATCTCTAACTAACCTAAGGTCAAGACACCTTCCATTTTACAATGGTCAGCTTAACTTTTCTCTATGTGCTGCATCTCTTTTTAATTTCTATAAATAAAAGTTGCAGTCAAAAGCTTGAACTTTCCTCTTAGCGTTATATATAAACAACTTATAATTGCTGCAAGTTTTGCTGCAGTGTCATGTGCCAGATTTTGATGTGATGCTCCATTGCACTAAAGTGTTATAGTGGCTACTTTTGTGTGTACATTTTTCAGAAATGAAAAAAATGGTGTTTAGAAAATTAATTTTTATGTTTGCGACTAATAAACTGACTCTCTGATAAAGGGGTCTAATCCAAAGTGCAAGGAGTGAAATGATCTGGATGCTAAATATTTAAAGAATAAAAAACAGTGGTTTATATACAGTATTTTGGGTGAGTGGGCAATTATTCCAGTTCCTTACTGGCTTTAAAGCTTAGCTCTAACTGGTTTTGACCTCTCCCCACATTTACTACTGTTTATTTCCTTTACTCAAGGCTGACTGCACTGGGAAATTCAAATTTCTTGATCGCAAGCACTGGGCTATGTGCTTTGCACTGGAGGGCCGACAACACTTCACAAAAGACACTGGTGTTTTGGAGTTTTTTTGATTCAAGATGGAAATACAGATTGAAGAACTGCTTAAAAATGTGGGACTTATATAATGCGCATAGGACACATACTTTTCATTTAAACTAAAAGGAAATAGGAAGGGCTACAATGGGAACATGAACTGTTGCAAATAGAACATTCTTTGAACTTTCGTCCTAAAGTTGTTTACCACTGTTATCACTTTATTACTTCTAGACTGGGATGGGGACCCCTAGTCCAATCAGCACTGCTCAGTGGTCAGGTCTTGTGTTTTGAATGCTTCTAACACTGTTGTTTCACAGTGAGTGATTCAGATTATAGACCTCTCTTACCCCCCCCACTGCATTTCTTAAAAATTCAAAGTGAGATAATTAATTGATCTAACTTTGAAAATTAATTAATACAACTTTATTTAGAATGAGTAATTTTGAGGAATTAGACAAACTAATGGAGAATAGATAGATTCCTAAAATCATTTCAGATACTGAAGAACGAAAGATTTTGGAAAACTATAACCGAAAAGGCAATTTTCAGGTCCAGTCTCATCCAAAACAGTAACCAATGATTTTGAATTTTATAAACAAAATCAACTAAGATGGGATTGGCATCCCCTTACTTTGACTGAATACTTAAAACCAAAAAGGATCACAAGGGGTTAAGGATTTTGGTTAAACCAAATTTCGGATTCACCACTACAGACCTAATTGAGAAATGGGTTGGAGCTAAAAATCACTGTTCCAAAGACTTTAAGTTAATAATAGTTGAATCTTTAACAAAAGAATTAGAAAAACTAGATGTAGAATTGGACAATTTACACAAAAAAGTGAAAAAACAGTTTTCTACTGAAGAATGTAATGATTTTTTCACAAAAAGTGAATTAACAACTAGAAAACTAAGAAAATGAAATAAGGGCAACTAAAATTTCAAAATTCAGAAGAGACTTGCATGATTATAAAGATAATAACATCAATAATTGGTTTAAAGACAAAACAAATAAACCACCCACAAACTACATATATTGTATAATATTGATTCAGATAGCATGTTTTACACTTTGAGGTGTGACAGAGAAGGAGAACAAGGAAGAGGGACCAAAGGAAACTTGTTTTTGGCAGAGGAGAATTCAGGGTGAGGGGACAACATCAGTGGGGAGGAAGGAACCAAAGTGGGTATCAGTATACTAGAACAGAACCAGAAACAAGAAGAGACCCACTAGAAGAAGGCTCAGAAATAGGCATGGAACAGCAAACTACACATCCAGGATGAAAAGGAAAAGACAAGCAAAAAGAACAGCAATCTCAAATAACAATGAGATCTCAGAACTAAGTATAGTATTTAATTTATCAAAATGGATCTTAACACAAAGTGAAATTCAGTTACTGAGTAAAGGCCTGTCCTTATGTCCACATGACAAAATCAATGATTTTGAACTTAAATTGGGACTCAGCAGATTTTTTAGAAAACTGAGACTTTGATACTATTTTATAAATAACCCCTATGAACCATCTAATACATCAGACAGTGAAAAGAAATGAATACTTATTCAAAAACTATAATTGAAATCTCAATACCTCCCTCCAGGAGTAATTCCACACACAATTGAGACTTGTATAAGTTTGGTGAGCAAAGATATAGAACAGCTTATAAAGAAAAACAGGAATATGGATAGATGAACTAAACACAATTTGACATCCAGTGAATTTGCAGCTTTGAGAAATTTAGAAAATGACCAAAATACCATAATTAAGAAAGCTGACAAGGGGGGAGGTATAATAGTGGAAGACTATGAGAAATATAAAATAAAATATAAATGTTTATTGGAGGAAAAAAATCACTATTTAAAATTATCACAGGATCCGACTGGAAACATTATGGACATGATTCAGGAAATGCTGAGCAGGGCATTGGACAATGGCTGGATCACTGAATGGGGAAAAATGCCATTTTCAAAACTTCTCCACTAGTTCTGGTGTTTTACACACTCCCAAAAATACATAAAGATCCCATTGACCCACCGGGGAGACCCATTGTTTCTGGGGTGGATTCAGTATTGAAGCCTTTATCAATTTACATGGACTACCACATAAGAGAATTTGTGGAGGCTATTGATTCATATCTGAGGGACAGCTCACATTTGATAAATATAGTAGAAAACTTGAATAAAGAGAATGATACCATTGAACATTGTATCTTAGTGACGTTGGATATTAAGGATTTATATATGTTCATCCCACATCAACAAGGGTGTGAGCCTTTAAAAGAAGTGTTAAGTGAACATAGGAAAGAGACAAAACCTTCTAATGAATTTTTGGAGAAATTAGCTGAAATAGTTTTAACACAAAATTATTTCAGGTTTGAACATGAATTCTTTGCACAGATTAAAGGCACAACAATGGGGTCCAGTATGGCCCTATCCTATGCCAATCTATACATGAGCCAATTTGAAAAGAATTATGTTCACAATAATAATCCATTTGTCAATAAAATGTAACTTTGGAAATGCTTACTAGATGACATAATATTATTGTGGTTGTGCACTGAGTTTGAACTGAAGCAATTCCATAAATATCTGGATAACTGTACAAACCATCTTAAATTTACAATGCACTAAGACCATAAGGAAATTTAATTTTTGGATTTGGTTATTTTCAAACAAGATAATATTTTATGCATTAAACTGTTTAGAAAACCAACAGACTGTAACACAATTCTGAGAGCTGATAGTTTCCATCCAAAGAAACTGGTGGAATCAGTTCCATATAGTCAATTTTCAAGAGTCAAAAGACTATGAAACAGCACTAGAAGACATGGTAGATAGATTTACACAGAGAAGATATAAAGAAAACATTTTGGAAAATTCAAAGGATAAAGTTATTTCTATAAATAGTGATACTCTTTTAGGAACTATAGTAACACAGACACAAACTGTTGAGAAAAAGGTGATGTTGACACTGAAATATAATGATATGTTTTACAACATCAAAAAGACTTTCAGCAAACATTGGCATGTACTTGAATCTACAAGTATGGGAGAAGAGGCATTTAACTTGGGACCCCAAGTGGTAGTTAAAAACGTAAGGTCCTTACGATTGATGCACACTGACCAAACAATACCAGAACAAAAACAACATGGTTACTTTACAAGTGAGGATTTGAGGGGAAACTAAACGTGTGGCAGATTTGTATACTGCAACAATACTCTTAGACTGAAAAAGATTAAAAATGTCAGTAGGGTGAGGATTTTATTATCAAAGATTTTATCAACTGCCAGGCACAGAGAATAATTTATGGAATCAAATGTCTTTGTGATAAAATATATATAGGGAAAACGAAAAGACAAGTAAAGCAGAGAATAGGTGAACACAAGGGCCCAGATATTCAAAAGGGTTGCGCCATGCGCAAGTCCAAAATGCGCCATTCTGCGATATTCAGCAGGAGGCAGTTACACCACTGGCACAAGGTTGCGCTAGAGAGCAATGCAAATGAATGCATGCTCAAGAGGAGGGGGAGGATCCATGCATAACCTGCGCAACCCGATATTCAGTCAGGTTGCGCAGAGTTGTGCATGCGCAACCCCCAACCTGCGCCCGCATAAGCTTGAGCCAAAAAAAAAAGGCTTAAGTCGAGGGCCACCCACAGGTGAGCTGCTGCATTGCAGGTGCAACACAGCAGCTGCCACCCCTGGCTGGCCCCCAACTCACTCCCTGTGCCCCCCCACCAGCCCGATCGCGGGCAGTACAGGTACATGTCTCCCCACACCTCCCACAGCCCGATCGCGGCAGAACCTGCATAAACCCCCAGTGCCCGATCGCAGGCAGGAACCTGCATAAACCCCCAGTGCCGATCGCGGGCAGAATCGCCTCCCTCCCCAACCCGAATAACTCCTGGTGGTCGAGGCGGACCACCGGGAGGTGTGAGTTAGTACATTCTGCCCATGGGCGAAATTCTCACGGGGACTACCCGCCGATAAAACGACAATGAGGCGACGTATGCGAGTTCTGCCAGCGATCGGCTATAAGCTGATGTGTGGGGGGTCATGTAACTTCAAATGCCCTTGATCGGGCTGCATTGTGCATCAGTCCCCGACGGCTGCTGCCTGGCAGGGTAGCCAGGAGCAAGTCCTCGGGGATCGGTGCACCTACATGCAAATGGCATGCAAATGGGGCCATAAAGAGATGCAAATGGCCCCCCCTGTGCCTTGCATAAATTATGGCTCCATTTGCATGTCACCTTTTGAATATCGGAAATCTGTGCATGGCGCAATGGTGCTTGCGCCACCGCAAGTTTAATGCTCAACTCTGGCAACTTGCGGTGAAGCGCAAGTTCCACTGCACCATGCGCAAGTGTTGGGAGCTGGGCGAGATTCAAAGCGAGTTGCTCAACAGCGCAACTCCTTTGAATATCACCCCGGCCACACCCCTGTGCAACTATTTTGAGCAGCGAAGGGGCTTGCACCTCAGACTGGCGCAGTTTGAATATCTGGGCCAAGGACTACATTAGGTGAATGGATGAAACGTCACCAATAGCAATACACTTTGCAGAACAAGGACATCAGCTCCCTTCCCTACGGTTCTTCGATATTGAGAAGATAAGGAAATTTTAATGATAAACTATTACTGAGAGAAGCTTTCTATATTGATTACTTTCAAACCACAATTCCAAAATATGGATTAAATGAGTGTATAGAATGGCAATCAATATTGTAAATGACAAATAGAGTACTCTATAGTTATTGTTCTTCCCCATCACAGCGTCTTGTGATGTACGTGACTACACACACACACACACACACACACACACACACACACACACAGAGACACACACACACACTCAGAATAGGAGATAAATGTTCCCATTTATAAGTTTTCCTTCACTTTCTCCAAGTTTATTGAATACACTTATGAAGAAATAGGTATTTGTGATAGGAATAAGAGTAAAAAAATGTACCAAAATTATGTTATGAGTGAAATAATGAGTATAAATGTAACCTTTAATAATGTGTTGGAAAGTTGATCTGTAGGTATTTTTTTTTTACCTATCCTAGTTAAAAGACAGTAAGGACAATATTGGCTAAAGTGGCAATTTCTCATGCACTGATAAATAAAGATAAAATCAGGACAATAGTGATATTAAGATGTTTTCATAGAACCACATTGGACACCTAATATACTGCTGTAGGTGCTGCTATGGAGCGGGTCCTGCACAAAGTTGAGCAGTTTTGCTCACTAGCATGTGATGGCTCTTGATAGGAGCTGGCAGCGTCATGTGCCTGATTCCAATGTGTTGCTCCACTACAGTAGGAGCAGCTTTTGGACAGTTCAAGTGCTTCCTCTGAGATTTAAATACCTGGGGAACATGATGAAGTTAACAATAGTAAAAAGTACATTTTCTAAAACTTGCAGCAAGTTTAAGTTGTTTATATATAAAGCTAAGAGGAAAGTTCAAGCTTTTGACTGCAACTTTTATTTACAGAAAAAAAAGTGTTTAAAAAGAGGCTCAGCACATAGTGAAAAGTTAAAGCTGACCATTGTAAAATGGGAGGAATCTTGACCTTAGGTTAGTTAGAGATTTAAAATCATGTGTTTTTTATTAGAGGCTGTGAACCAAGAAACTTATCTATTGACTAGTGATGTTGTTATGCCTGTTTAGGGGGAAGTCACATTTAACAAAAAAAGGAGGAAGCAAACAAAGAGAAAGTCTGGATTATGTAAACATGATATAGCATCTACTTTTGTGTGTACATTTTTCAGAAATGAAAAAACAATGTTTAGAAAATTGATTTTTATGTTTACAGACTAATAACCAGCCTCTATAATGAAGGGTTCTAACCCAAAATGTAAAGAATGAAATGATCTAGATGTTAAATATTTAAAGAATAAAAAAAGTGATTTATATATTTTGGGTGAGTGGGCCCTTATTCCAGTTCCTCATTTGCTTTACAGTTTAAAATAAGAAACTTATTAGCTTTATACATTTATTAAAACAAATAATCTTGATGAAAAACTTGTAACCTCATGCAAAATTGTGCCTTACTGGTAAAGAGAAGACTCTTAACTATCTCCTCCCTGTCATAATCCAGAAGTTGTTTGATTATTCAATTTATCCACCTCTCTCTCCTTATCTAACAGTGGCCAGCGCAATAAAATATGCTAAACATTTAATTTCTCATGTTGATTAAATTTACTTGGAAAATGTAAAACATTAGTTTGCCACCTGGCTATTGTACATTTCCCCCAATTAAAAATTCCATGCTAAATTTGCACAAAGCCTTTCTATAGGTACTTTTTCACAAAACAATTAAGAACTCCTTAGATCCCAAACTGGTTTTATTTGCCCATAATAATGGATAGTAATATAACTAATGTTGTTTTTCTAGATCAGTATGTATGGATACATCTATGACCTTCTGTATTGCTTCCTTGACATTCAGACCTAGACTTAAGCCCTACTCCCATATACTTTTCAGTTCTAACCTTTGCCTACTATCATCTAATCTATGAAACCAAGTATTATCCTCCAGGGCACAAGGAAATCTTCCAGGAATTTTCCTGGAGACAGGAATTATTTGTTCTCATTATCTCTTTCAACTATGATGTAATATCAGTTGTGTAAACAAGGTGGAGTGAGGATGGTAACTAGGGTTATAAAATAGAGGGGTATACATTATACAAAAATAATAGGAAATCCCAGACAGGTGGTGGTGTGGCCATTTTTGTTAAAAAAAATTGAAAAATATGCAAGTAAACAGTACCCAAGTCAGTCTAGACTTTAAATTGGAAACACTCTGGGTAGACATACAGTATTAGTCAAAGAAAAGTCATTTACTGTGGGCACCTGCTATATGCCCCCAAACAGTGATAGAGAATATAGCACAGCATTGCTTAATGAACTCAGAGAGAAATGTGAAGCAAACAAAAATATTCTCATAATGGGAGGTTTTAACTTTGGCAATATAAACTGGTTGGAAGGTACAACTACTGGAGGCCTAGAAAGTGATCTCATGAAGACTGTAAAGGAGTACAGCCTAGAGCAGTTAGTACATGAACCAACTAGAGGAAATAAAATCCTGGATCTGGTTATGACTCGTATGACAGGGCTTAAGACCAGATGCAAAAACTTGAACCTTTAGGTACTATTGACCATGAGAGGATTGAAATAAGTTTGAACATTAGACATGAAAGGATTAATAATAAGAATGTACTTTTCAACCATAAAGAGGGGAAATTATAGTGCAATAATAAAGGATATTGAGGCATGGCACTGGGAGAGAGACTTTATTGACAGGACTGTAAATGATATGTGGGAGACACTCAAAACCAAACTCACAACCCTCGTACATAAATGGGTACCTACTAAAATTAAATATAATTAAAGAGGGCTAAAACTAAGATAGATGAATCAAAGATTATGTAAGCTTTTATTAAGGAAAATGGATTAAGGAAAACAGTGAAGCAAATAAGAACAAATACAAAGCCATGGTTAAGAAATGTAAGCAACTAAAAAGAATGAGTAAAAAAAAAACTCATGAGCAGCACCTAGCACATAATACAAAAACTTGTAAACAATTCTTTAGTCAAATAAATTCACTAAAAGGGAATGCACCATCTACTGGCCCATTAAAGTTGATGGAGAAGTAGTAGATACTGATAAAGATACAGCTGAGGTATTAAATGAATACTTCACCATGACTTCTAACAAAGGTATGGATACTGACATAAGTGTAATACACTGGGATGACTCTAACATAAATATGGAAAACCTTTTCCCTGTACAGTTGATAAGGGAGGAAATAAAACATTTAGATCCTAACAAATCAGCTGGATGTGATAACATTAGCCCTTATTATTGAGCAACATAGCTGACATTGTTTGTAATCCAATAATATATATATATATATATATATATATATATATATATATATATATATATATATATAAATCTTCTTTTTTGAATGGTGAAATTCCAGATGACTGGAAACATGCAATAGTTGTCCTAATTCATAAAAAATGTAGTAGGAATGAACCATCAAATTACAGACCTATTAGATTGACTTCAATCATAGGAAAAATAATGCAAACGATAATAAAAAATCATATTGTAACCTGACTGAGGAGGGTACTATTGATTCCACACAATTTGGATTTGTTAAAAATAGGTCATGCCTTACAAATCTGCTCAGCTTCTATGAGCTGATTAGTGAATTATTGGACATATCTATTCCCTGTGACATAATCCACCTTGATTTTGCAAAAGCCTTCGACAAGGTGCCACGTGAACAGTTGATACAAAAATTGGGTAACATAAATATTGACTGCAGGACACTATTGTGGATAAGAAAATGGTTATATGGTAGGACACAAGCTGTAAGAATCAGGGATACAGTATTAAACAAAACAAATTTCACAAGTGGTTTACCCCAGGGTTTGGTGCTGGAACCTACTTTATTCACATTATATATACATGCTCTCCATGTGGGAGTCAATTGCAACGTTTCTAGTTTGCTGATGATGCCAAGTTAAAATGACACAACTGTAATACAGGATGACTTAAACAAGATCAGTGATTGGCTGAATCCTGGGGCATGAGTTTTAATAAGGGAGAAATGTTGTGTTATTGTTCTGCCAACTCAAACCAAGCAGCTATTTGCCATTCACACTCACATACACACAATAACAAAACAATAAGTACAGCAAGCCAAAGCTTTATTATAACAAAATATAATACAAAAGGTTATACATCACCGATTCAATAAAGCATCATCCAAGCCTCTTCCAATGGCTGGGAAGCCCCTTGTCAGCCTGGCTAGGAGTCTCTCGAACCGGGAACTGGCCCCACAGCGATGCGTCCACCCTGCAGGAGAGGCTTCTAACCAGGCATTAAGAAAGCTACATTTACATCTTATTCTATGCTAAAAATAATCGTGCAGCCCTCATAGTGTTTTCCCACATTCTAGAAGCTGGCCGGGCTCCCAGGATGCGCAAATTCACACCATAAGGACTGCTCAGAATTCCCTACACCTGCTAGGTCACTGTGCTCCAAACACTGGCCGGGTGCCTAGAACACTATGAGCTAAGCAGGAGTTTAAACAAAACTACAAAAACAGGTTGCCTGATAATATGCGACCTTCAAGTCAGCAAAATACACTGTCTGAAGCAAAACATAATAATGAGGCTATCTAAAGAGCAAAACACCAATTAAATGAAGCAGCATGTAAAATGGAGTATAAAATGACATACATTACATGAAATAGCATACAAAATGGAGTGACAATAATCAACATATTATACTATCACTACAGTTATGCACTTTGGCAAACACAATGCTAAGTATAAGTATTCCCTAGGTACAACATAATTAATCAGCATGGAGGCAGAAAGAGGTCTTGATGTTATGATGCAGCTGAACCTGAAGTTTTCATTGCACTGCAATAATATTAGTAATAAGGCCTTGATAATTCTAGGTAATATTAAACACAATATTTGCAGTAGGCAGGTGGATGTTTTGCTACCACTGTATAGGTCCTTGATTAGACCTCATCTTGACTACTGTTCTGCTTTTTGGTCTCCAGCAAGCAAGAAGGAAACAGCACTTATTAAAAAGGAACAAAGGAGATTTACCAAATATATTCATGGCATTAGAAGACTGGATTACAATAATAGATTAAAATGTGTAGGACTTCATAGTCTGGAACAGAGAAGAAAAAGAGGCGATCTGTTGTCACTATATAACATACTAGATAAGCATTTATGTGCGTAACTCGGCCAACTCATCAGGGAAAATGGCTATAACACATGAGGTTGTAGAAAGGGATTGATAGGTAGAAGATTTCAGACTAATGTTAGGGGTTCATACTTCACTATGAGAGTAGTGCAGTCATGGAATGCATTACCCAAAATGTGACTAAAGCTCAGAATAAAGAAAGAATTGAAAAAACTGGTGGATATCTACATGCTTAAGGGTTAGACTCATGAGAATACCAGTAAGTAGTGGGGGAATAGGCTTATGGGATCATTAGGACTATTCATATTCCAAAACCTTAGTAAACATTAACCTTAGTATTATATTACATCAATATTTAACCACATATATTAATGCTCTGGATTCAATAGATAACTAGCCCACTTCTTCTTGTACAACTGCATTTGAGATATCTGCTGTAAATAAGTCCAACAAGATTCCCCAAACCATATTTTGTATCATATCTAGATCTGTTATACAGTTACAGATTCCCCATACTTTACATCCACATACTTTTTGTGAATTAATTTCTGCCTCAGAAACAGTTCTTCAAGGCTATAAAAGAGTGCTCAGCAAAGGTGTTATGAAAATTATTAATACCCAGAGCTAATTATGTTTGTTTGCGCGCATGCGTAAGAAACATTATGTGGCAGCTTAGGAGAGAAGCGGGTTGTGGAGGTGCGGCACTGTGGCGACCAATGCCACCACTGCATTTCTGGGCTTGGCCGTCTATAACAAATGTGGTGGCACGCTGCTGCTGACACTAGTTCAACAAGCGTGCCACCAACTTGAAACAATTTGGCCGCAGCAATCAGGAAGCACCTCTTCATTGCAGCGTCAGCCACCAACCTCTCCTTTGGGTCTCAATAGTGCAGAGGACAAGCTGACGGTGCGATGGTGAGCAGTCCCGGATTGTTGCTGCCCCCCCCCCCCCATCCTGGTGTTGTTTAATCCTCTCTCTTCCAGGGTTTTCCTTTTGGTCAAAAGGTGAATGATTTCAGCTGTCCTCGGCACTTGCCCCGCTGCCAACCAACTGCCCTTTTGCCAATCCTCCCTATCTGGTGCCGCAGAAACCAGGACCTGACAGCCTGAAGGAGAGTCATAAACTGGCAAAAATTTGCCAGGTGTCTGCAAGTTCTTTCAGAATTTCTGATGTCTGGCCAAAAATCTATGAAATTGAGTCTCCGACATTTATTTTATGGCATGCACCACAGAATAGGATCCCTTTCTGAGGTGTTCTGCTTGGTTTGGGAAACCTGACATTTTTCTCTTGTTTATACTAAACTTAAAACTTTGCCAGAGTAACACAGAAGTCCAGAGCCCGCCACCGTCTGTGTAACATTCCTTTACAATTTATTTTACAGTAAATTAAAAATAGACCCATACACTTGCTGCCTACAACACCAACTCAACAGGGTCTGTCCTGCATTTCAGACTAAAAGTGAACTGATACAATTTCTTTCATATCTGGGCTAGATGGCACCGAACTGTGAGGTGTTTTTAAAGAGCTTCCCTGGCTCTATTTTTGGCTCATGGGTCCTGATACCCATAGCTCCCTGAGCCCTGACCAGAGTGACGAGCAGCAGTTCCACTCCCTGTGATCTCCACCTCAATGCCATCATGTCGGAGCTGCGGGCCCCCGAACTGCGATCTACAGCCAGAGAGCTGAACCATGAGCCCTGTCAAGCCATGAAGGAGCAGTACGACTAGACTATCAACCTGTTGGTGCAACAGGTCCTCAGTCTGTGGGCCCATGGCACATTCCTCAGGCATTTCACAGGTAAAGCCCTGGGGAAGGGAGGAACTCATTACTGTGCTTGACTTGTGTGTAGCTGCATTGCCAGCTTCCCATCCCCAGGACTGTGGTTTTCTTAACAACAGGGACCAACCTTATCTCCCTGCTTTTGTTATCCCTGGTTGTCATGGGACTAGTCCCTCTGAAGTTAGGGGTCCTCCTGTGACTCATTTTTCTGCTGCTGCAGACTCTCGGAGTGGTGTGTCAGTTGTGTTGGAGGAAGACTGCTCCCAAGTCCCATTATAGTATTGTTATGACTGCTAGTCTGTCACTTTGGTTGGTTTGCTAATGTAGAAGTTCTGATGGAAGTCTTAGAACATGGTGGTGATTTCTGGGCAGACATTTTTGTTTTTCTTTTCCCCAAACAAATGTGTTTTAAAATATTCACATGTAATCAAATTGATCATGCAGACGCATATCTCTAAACTGTCCCTACGAGGGATGTCCCTCATTTTACTCCTAAAAACGTATCAGTCCCTCCTCTGTCCCTCATGAAAAAGGTACTGCCTACACAGAGTATGTGCTGTGAGTTCACACTTTAAAGCAGAAATTCATGACATTTTAATATTCTAAATCTAAAATAAACTTTGCACAAGTAATATCAATGGTTTTCACAATGTTCTAAACTTGACTCTCTTTTTGAGACTGTATTCCTCATGATGAGGGTCAGTGTCCCTCACTGTCCCTCATTTTGAATGTCTGTGTCCCTCATTCTAGTGGTTAAAGGTTGAGAGGTATGTGCAGACGTTTTGAAACTCTAGCCTGTGAGGTACATGCAGACTCGCTTCAGGAAAGGAGACTGGATCGAATTTAAATCTAACCATTGGTTCCAAACACAAAGTGACAGTTTGCTGGAGATATAGATCCTTCCATGGATTCCATAGGTAAGAAGGATCCAGTGATGCGCTGCCAAATATTTAGCAATGGGGAACAACATTTAGCGACCACCTCTATAAAGTCTGTGAAAGACGCCTCCAGCACATCAATGGTAGGACCACAGGACCCCTGTTTTTTAGTTGAGGCTCATGATCAGAAGAGCAGGGAGCTCTGTGATGTAGCTTTTGTTTTACCTTTTTTTAACAAGTTTTTATGGTTCTGTCATGGGGAAAAAGAAAGCAGACCTGGTCGTGCAAATGGGCCATTCAATGTGTCTGCTGTGCATTAATGGCCTGCCAAGTACTGCAGCTCGAGTGAATTTTCTGATTAGCTTCCCTCTTGGACACTGACAGAGCACCCAGGAGGTGAAAATCAGGTAGCCAGATGGGCATACAGTTGTCAGCACTGAAAAGTTTGCCAAGAAGCCACCTATGCATTACCTGTTATGAAAATGAACAGTGAGCTGTTGATTTTGCTCCTTTGAGGAGAACAGTAATACATTACAAAATAAAAGAAAACAATTAGGGAGAACTGCAGAACAGCATGAGTGTTTGTAGGTTTAAGATAGCTACAGAGTCTGTACTAATAATAAAACGTGTGCTTAATTAGTTCTTGGGGTTGGTGAGACGTTATAGTGCTAAAGACAAGAATCCAGTTTTATCTTTTGGGCAGCTACAGTGCAATTACATGGGAGTCAGTAATGAAGGGATTATTGCAATAAAAGCCAGAGTCCACAGTTTCCCTTTTGGTCATTTACCATTTATAAGTAAGATTAAATGAACTTTGCCTCAGATCTTTGTTTGTTTGTGCTAGCAGTTGTACATTTTTTGATGGTTGATTTAACAAACCCAGGGAAAAAATGTAATATTTTGTTAAAAGTGTAAATACAATACTGGGTGCAATTGTTTTCGACACATCCTTAAAACTGCAATGACATTTAATTATTAAGCATTAATAATGACCATGAGAGGTTTAATAATAAATCCTAACATACTAATATACTAACAAACTATTTGCCCGCAGATTAGATTCCACCAATAATGGTTAAAATTGGTTAAAAATGGTTAAAATGACTAAAAATGGGCAAAATGGGTCATTATGCCTAAGCTCTGAGTTTCTTTTGTAATTTCACTATGAAATAATGTTTGTTTTGCATATGTGTAATTTTGACTTTAACTTGCATTTTGTATATTATAATGGATTGGAATGGGTGTTATAAAGTGTTTAAATAATACTGAAAGGAACAAAATATGAAAAGCAATGAAAAAATGCAAGAAAAAACATAAAGTAGAATCCAAGGTTCGAGACCCACCAGAGCCACTGAAATGTATAATTGTTTCTGTCGGATAACCAATAGGGGCAATCCAGGCCTGGCAGTGTGGCTATAAAAGGGGAGGGTCTCATAGCATTATCCACCCCTGAAGAAGACCACATTTGTGGTCAAAGCGCTGGGATATAGTGCTTGTTGGTGGATGCACTGAATAGGTTGTATATGGAAATTGAAGGAGTGGCACAATATATTTGTGAATCTGTGCACAGTAAAAATATCTGATTTCACACAAAGAAAGATTGGTGACTTATTTGATTCAACTGGCATGTGAGTATAGAGCTTTCCTGAATGTGAAAATATTGGCTGTTCTTTTGATGCAACCTCATGTTTCATATGAGGACAAAACTGACCTGTTTATTAGGAAGAACACCTGCTAAATCCAAACGAGAACATATTATATGTTTATCTATTACAGGCAATAATAAATTATGATGTTCCTTGTATATCAGTTGACACTTTTAAACCCAAATACAGACAGTTTTCACATGCGTGCCTGTGTAGCCGCCTGCGTACTGTTGTTTCAGTGCCTAATACAGTTGTTTCCAATGGCCCCTTTTAACAAGGTAAAACACAACTTAAAGCACTCTGAGAATGAGACCATGCTTATTCATACTCATCATTGGGTTTGTTGGAAAAAAAGATCACATCGCATTGTGCTCGCTGTCAGGTTTCATCATGCAGAGCAATTTGAGAAGTAATTAGCTGCTAGCGCCATCTTGGTGAGAGTTTCCTTTTTATGTGGAGTTAGTATTTAGAAACAAAACACCCACTCCAAACTACGCACTTCATGTAAATAAAACAAGAGGAATACGTCTGTCTATACCCCATGAGGCTACATATGTTTGGAAAAGTTGGGAAGGACAGAGGAGTTGAACTTCACTTTGTCTGCCTTTTATCCATGAATCCAGGGGGGATACTACACATTCGACAAGTGAAACAGTCAAGATCTTTATCTGTTATTAAGAAAGCAGAGGCTTGCATAAAGTTGTTTTTGGTCAAATATATAGCTACACATGTAACAGTGACGTCCAATGTTGACTATTTGCCCCAGCTTTAATTGCGTATGCTTTGTTCAAAACAACCCTCTCAGGGCATGGTACTTGTATTTTCCTCATCCGTGAATGTTTCAGCCCCCTCCTCACCTTCACCAGTTCAGGAGTACATACAGTAGTAGTCCTCTAGAACCTTTTTGTGTTTGCTTGCATGCATGTGCAAGAAACACATTGCATCAGCTTTCTTCACAAGCAGGTTGTGGAGGCGCGGCAGTGTTGTGGCCAACAGCAGCAGCAGTCCGTTTTTGGACTGGTGTCTGCTGTGTCAATACAGGAGCATGATGGCAGTTAATGAGCAGGCCACTAGATCAAAGAAAGTGAGCCACTGCAATCAGGGAGTGCCACGTCATGAAACAATCAGCTGTGTTGCCGGGGTGTTCCTGATTGTAGTGGTCAGCTTTCAGATTGTATCTGGCAGGTGTATAATCAACAACAAGCCAACTGTCCTCCAGACCAATGGGCCCCTCTTCATCCCCTTCCCCATCCCCCACCATTAGATAACTCACAAATGTGTGTGCATGCAGGTCACTGGCAACCATAGCACCTCCTCGTCTGTTTTAGAAATAATGTTGCTGGTCAGTTAAGTAAACTGTATTTTAATGCATAGTGGTTATTTACTTTTTAAAGAGCGTTGTATTGGTATGGTTGCCTATCACAGGTGTTCTTTGTGAGTCTCTTGTGTGAGGGTGCTGGTTACTTAAGCAGTTTATCCCTTCAGGGTGTGGGTATACTGGAGGATTTACCATGGCTGGTGTGGTTCGGTCACGAGGTGCAGCCGAGTGACTGAACCACACCAGTCGTGTTAAGCCCTCCAGTATACCCACACCCTGGAGGGATAAATTGCTATTATACAATGTCAAATATTGTTTATTTAATGTTTTATTTTTGTTTTTTTATCACTCAGGTCATACAGTTTGAAAGAGGATGTAATTTGTTTTAAATGTACCACGGTGTCTTAGCGAAGCGGCGACAGGAAAAATGGTGGCGGTTTTGTTTGAAGTGAAGGTGTTGTATTGATACTTTGATTGGCAAGAGATAAAGTTGGTTGGTACCTTTTTCAGTGGGTACACTGCAGGATTTACAACGCTGGGAAAGGTACCAGCCAACCAGTCAGGTTGCAGGATTTGGCTTATTCAATTTACCACATTGTATAATATTTAACTTTATATACCTGTATTGTGAATCTTGTAAGGGCACGATGTAGTCAGGTTGTTAGTCTGATTTCACCTGGAGAATACATGTTTGCCTTTTTTGCTCTTGTATTGTATGAGACGCAAGCTTTATTGGCAGTCCGCGCAGAGAGTAGACGTGCAGCAAAACTGCTGCCCTGAAGAGAACTCACTACAGACAGCATACACAGATAAACACACAAAGGCACAAGCTACTAAACTCATTAGAACAGGCATCTAAGAAGATGTAAGCAAGGTAAACCGACTACATGGTCAGACAGATCTGTTGAACTATTTTCAGGTGTGCTGCCTGAAAATTGCTCATTATTAATGCCAGAGGTCTTTTTCGGAACATCCAGAACATAAATTCAATCATTGGTTGCTTTTAATTAAGTGTGAATGAAGAAGGTTACATGGCTCTTTTGGGTGCATTGGTAATAAAATGTTGGCTAAGGTGCAGTGCCCTGGTGCAGAGCTCGGAGCAGAGGTCACAGTACCGAGTTGTAAGAAAGCCTTCTTCTCGGGATTATAGATTTCATTACTTCACTGTTTGACATTCTTCACCCAAAGGAGCTTGATGTGTAATGGTGGAAAGGAGAGCTGGCTGCCGATATCCATCAGGATCTTCAGCTTAAGGTATGTTTTAGATGACAGACAAGTCACCTATTTATACAATTTTTAAGAAAGGTTAAGCTAGCAATTTCTAAAGTAAGCATCGCAATGTTTTAGGGTTAGTTTTTAGTTCCATTTACAGTGCTTCACTAAAAACAAGATATGCTTCTTTATTACAACTTAAAAGTCTCTAATGTCTTTTCTGCAGAGCATGAAAAGTTTGAGAGTTTGCACATATGACTTAAAAGCTGGCAAGTAAGTGTTAATTCACACATGTATTTAAAAAGAAGCTCCTTGTCAAGTTGCGATAATTACACTGCGAGAGTGAGACAACTCTAAAAAGGAGTTTGGTTTGGTTTTATATAGCTGGACGAAGACGCATAGGGAACCACGTGACTTTACAATCCATGAAAAGTTGGCAGCAGTCTTTGCACATCAACAGAGATTGAGGAAAAGAGATTGGGGGGGGAGCAAATGGAGAAAAAACAACAGAGACGAATTTGAGCACAGGAATGGCAGATTGACTAAAGTGGTAGCCGAGGAATTTAAGTTTGGGTCTCCAGATTCGTAGATCTTTGCCCTAGTAGGCTATGTTGCTTCCCCTCTGTCAATCCTTTTTTTTGGGGGAGGGGGGGAGTTGCTGTACTAGTATTTGACGTAAGTTTATTTGCGAATACTATCACTGCTGACTCTTGTTTATAAAGCAAAACAGTCAAAAAAAATATATTCAGTTGCAGCAACAATAATGTGAACTGACCACTGATGGATGGTGCAAGTGTTTTTTTTTTATTTACCGTTTACCCTCCTGGTTCACTAGCCAGCCTCAGGCTCCACTCAGGTCTGACACTCTTGTTCTTCCCCTGCCACCAACCCTGTCACTTTGTCTTCTCCCAGTGCTTCTTAACTTCCTAGCAGTCTCCCATGGTATCCCCTCTCCAGGGTGGAGGGTGGTGACAGTGGATCAGGTTTTACCACAAATGTTTGGGTCTGTGGTTGTGGGGTCTGTGGGCAGAGCAGCATCTGTTGTATCACTGTGGCTAGGGGTTTTCTGCATTTTTCTCCCCAACCCCTTAGAGATGCCAGCTGAGCGGTGCAATGTAGAGCATCAGTGGTCACCTCAACCAACTGGAAAATCTCCCCTGCCATGAATTTGTTTAAATTTGCACTGCTAGCATGATCTTCTAGGTGGCAATCACATGGTGTAGCATAGTCTTCTTCCCTCCCTAGAGGAGGAGAGCATCCTGTGGAATGCTCGATCCTCCTTTCAATGGCTGACTGACAATCTGGGTTTGTTCCTGAAACCAGGTCACCAGTGTGGGGCAGGTGAGGCACATAGCACCTCAGCCCTCCACACCACCACGCTGGTGAAAAAGGTATTTGCTAAGGTTCAACAGTTTGAACCTTGTGGTCTCAAGTTTTCTCTGACTGGTCAACAAGACTGTTTGCCCAGTGTCCACAGTATAGCTAACAAAAAAAAACCAAGCACACGCATAATAACACCTTCTTCACCCAGACACACTGTTTCTACTGTCCTGTCTCTGACAAGAAAGTGTTGGTCAGTAAAATTAAAAAGAAGTTAAAACTTTGTTTCCCTCCCTGCCCTACTTGTCATGCCATTTAATAGGTGACTTAAGAGTCAGTCACTCTCCATCAGCTCAATTACATTTTTTGTGTAACTTTTAGAGTAAACAAAGTGGTACCAAGAAGCTCACATTTTGTGTTATGCATTATTAAGAGGAAAAACCTCTGATGTGGAATCAGTTCATTGAATTCATTCCCCTAGTTACCCTCCTCACGCCATGTTCAAAATAAACTATGATGGTCAGCTACTCAGCTTTATTTATTATAGCATGGTGAGTGGTTTTCTTTTTACCATGAAGCTTTCAGTCTTCCTCAGGTCAGGCGGGTGCCTGTTCAGCCCTGTGCCCATCTCCCATGACCAGCAACCGCCTGTCCTGGAGGCTTGAATCCCCTGTGGATTTCCCCCATGGTGGGGCCAAAGGAGGGAGGACTGTCCTCCACCCTGGAATGCAATCCAGAAGTACCCCAGGGAATGAGTGGCAGTGTGGGCCAAGGAAGGGCAGTTTGGGCTTCATTAAGCCTGCCTGACTTCCATTTTCCATTTTTCTCCCACCCCCCCGGGCTGTGGCAGCACGCAAGTGCCTGCATGTGGAGGCATACATGAACTGTGAAATCGCAGTCTCCACCCTTCAAAATCTCTTGGAACCTGCACTACCCCCAGGCCTTCACCTAGTAGCAGTCAAACCGAGATGGCTAGGGCACCCTTTCCTCAGAGGAGAGAGCAGTCCATGGGACAATCAGTCCTTCCACACACCCCCTCCCCACTGAACCCCAGCAACCTGAGGTTCTCCCTGAACCCAGGTTGCCGGCATGGTAGCAGGTGAGATGCAAGTGCCTCAGCCCTCCATGCCACTGGGTCAGCAGGGTGAGTGTTCTTCACTGTCCCCATCCCCAAACCTGAATGAACTCAGTGACCAGCCAAAGGAAAGGCTGCTAGTGCATTGCACAGCTTGGTGTATTAAATAATCATTTCATATCACACAGACTCAAATTCAACTATGCACACACAGAAACGCTGCTAATAGTCAACTCCCCTTACTGGTGAGACTATACTAGCTGATGAGGTCCTGAGTTGACTCTGCTCCCATTCTCTGGCCCTCTTGCAAAACATGAATGAGTCAAGATGAGTAAAGGAGGTCAAAGATTTCTTAAACTCCAGACTCAGAGTTAAATTAAAGGATATAGAAACATAGAAATTATTGGCAGATGAGGACCACCTGGCCCATCTAGTCTGCCCGTAAGCCCTTGTACGGGATTACTGCTTCTGACCCACCTGCTGCTGTACCTCTATGGCTCCCCATGCCTGTCCCAAGCATGCTTGAATCCATCCACTGTGCTCGCTCCCACCACCTCCTGAGCCAGACCATTCCATTCATCCACCACCCTCTCTGTGAAGAACTTCCTCACATTCCCTCTTAACCTATCACCTTCCAATTTCATGTCACATACCCCCTTGTTCTTGTACTCCTCCTGTATTGGAACATGTCTCCCCCCTCACCTTGTTTATACCCTTGAGGTACTAGAATGTTTCTATCATGTCCCTTATTCCCTCCTCTCTTCCAGCAAGTACATATGCTCCAGACTCCTTCAAAATCACACATTGGCATGACCTGACCTTCAGACCATGACTAAAAAAATGTTCCTTGTTCATGCCCTTTGCCTTCCATTCCTGTTACTCAATGAGTTAGCCTGCAATCACTCAGTTGGCTGTCAGTTCACTAAACTTCACATTAAATTTATAATTCACACCATCTATCGGTAGTTGATTCGTGTTATTGTTGTTGCCAGCTTAATGCCTTTTCTGGACCATTTTGCTTTTTTAAGAAACTCCTGCCATCTACCAGAGCCCAGTCTGAGCCTGATTGTGAAGTGAAAGTGTGCATGTCTGTGTGCACACCGCCTGTATGCAGCTATTGTGAATGCATGCGGGTTATGTAAACTGAATAGTAAATGTGCAATATTTTATTACTTTTGTCTAGTTTCAATTTACTGATTGTGCTGATTTTGCTTTTGTGTGCATTGAAAAGGCCTTATTTATCCAGAAATGTGTTATTTGTTTGTTTTGTTTGCATACTTAAGAGGATCTGGAAAAGGAGGCAAATTTACGCACATCAAAAAATGGGCATCCCACACTTTGGCCATTTGTCACATAATTTTGTGCCACATTGGCTGGTTGGGAGGTATAGAAACATAAAAACATAGAATTTCACAGCAGATAAGGACCGCTTGGCCCACCTAGTCTTCCCATTTCCCTACCTAATGGATAAGCTGCAGATCCTAGTTAACCAACAGCCTACTTCCTCCTACCCCCCACTAGAATTGCCTTATGTCTGTCCCATGCATTCTTGAATTCCCCCTCTGTTTTTTATGCTACGACCTCCTCAGGAAGGCTGTTCCATGTATCCACAACCCTCTCTGAAGAAATACTTCCTCACATTACCTCTGAGCTGTCTCCTCTCTATCTTCAAATTGTGCCCTCTTGTTTTTGCACATCTTTTTCTGAAAGATGCTACCCTCTTGGACTTTGTTGATCCCTTGAGGTATTTGAAAGTTTCTATCATGTCCCCCCTCTCCCTCCTTTCCCTCGAGGCTATACATCTTTAGTTCCTTTAGTCTTTCTTCATATGTCTTCTGATGCAGACCCTGCATCATTTTGGTTGCCCTCCTCTGGACAGCCTCCACCCTGTCTATGTCTTTGCGGAGATGGGGTCTCCAGAACTGTACACAGTACTCCAGATGTGGTCTTACCAACTGTCTGTACAGAGGGCCAACAACTTCCTGTTTTCTACCGGTGATGCCTCTCCCTATGCATCCCGGGATCCCCCCAGCCCTCCTTACTGCCTTCTCACATTGCTGGCCCACCTTTAGGTCATCTGATATAACTACCCCAGGTCCTTTCCATTTTGTTATTGTCAGTATCTCACCCCCATTTGTACTTTTCCTGGGCTTTTGTTTCCAGGTGCATTACTTGCACTTCTTTGCATTGAATCTAAGCTGCCACATTTGACCATTCCTCCAACCTTGCCAAGTCCCTTTCATCCTTTCCACCCCACCTTGTGTATCAACCCTGTTGACATCTTTGTGTCATCTGCAAAGAGACATACTTTCCTTCCAGTCCCTCTGCAATGTCACTTATAAAGATATTAAAAGGACTGGCTGGTACTGAACCCTCGGTGCCACTAGTAACCCTCCTTTCTTCACTGTGGACTCATTTACAATTACCCGCTGTGTACTGTTGTCCAACCAGTGTTTTACCTAGCTACCACCCTAGGACCCACCCCAGGCTGGCTAATTTGTTTATTAATCTTTGTGTGGGACTGTGTCAAATGCCTTGCTAAAGTCTAGGTAGGCCATGTTCACGCCCTCCCTGGTCTACTGCTTTGGTCACCCAGTCAAAGAAATCAATTAGATTTATCTGACATGACCTTCCCGCTGTGAATCCATGTTGCCTTGGGTTCTGTGCCCCACTGACCCTAGGTACTCAACAATTCTTTCCTTCAGAAGTGATTCCACCATTTTCCCTACCACTGAGGTCAAACTGACAGGTCTGTAGTTTCCTGCCTCTGTCTTGCTCCCACTTTTATGAAGGGGAATCACATCCACCCTCCTCCAGTCCTCAGGTACCACTCCATCCTCCCATGATTTATTAAAAAGGGTAGTCAGTGGTGTTACTAGTTCTTTCCTTAGTTCTTTTAAAATCCTGGGGTGAATCCCATCAGGCCCCATTGCTTTATCCACCCTCAGTTTTAAGAGTTCTTTCAGAGTTCTTTCTTCTGTGAAAGGACTAATATCAACCCCCCTATCCAGAGTACTTCTATTGACCAGATTAGGTATTTCCCCCTGCTTTTCCATTGTGAATACTAAGCAGAAGTATTTGTTCCGTATCCCTGCTTTTTCACTGTCACTCTCTGCCCAACCACCATCCTCTTTGTTCAGCTTCAGTATCCCTGCCTTAGTCTTTCTTTGCTCCCTAATGTACCTATAAAAGGTTTTATCCCCCTTCTTAACCGAGTTGGCTATCTTTTCCTCAGTTTGGGCCTTTGCTATTCTGACTGCCTTACCCGCTTCCTTCTGCTTTAACTGGTACAGTTCTCTGTCCTGCTCCTTCTGCGTTTCCTTATACTTCCTGAATGCTATCTTTTTTTACCTTATCTTCCCTGCCACTTCTTTTGAGAACCATAGTGTTTTTTTTCTTTCATTTTGATTTGTTTATTTGCTTTACACAAAGACTTGTTGCCTCTGTGATGGCGGTTTTGATGTTTCCCCATTGTTGCTCCACCCCACCTTCTTGCCTGTTTGCTATGCCTATATGCACTATCAGAGTGGTTTAGGGTCAAGTTCACATGATTGAAAATAGCGCGGGTAAAAAGTGCATGGAGCGGTCAGTAGAAAATGTCACGGTCCAAGACCACTCCAGATTATATAAACAGACTCCAAAACTGCACACACTTTTATGCCCAGGTGGTGTTTGACCATATGTATATGCTGCCGCTATCTTTTTTTTTTTTTTACCTCCTTCCAGAAGGGCAACCTGCTGTACATCCAGCCACTGCCTTCCACCTCCCAGGAGTCAGCAGGCTCACTCGCATATTGGACCTGGTGCTGCCGCTCCCATACCCGTGGAGGGGTTCCATCTATGCCCCCCTTGCCAGGCCGGGACCAAGCCCACAGCACAATTCCATGACAGGCCCCCTCGGGTGGTGTTAAATGTGGCCATCAAGCTGCTCGGCCCCCGCTGCATTTTTCTCCCTGGTACATGCCCTATGGAGTACAGATGTGCAATGATGTCAGAGGCACAATGTGCCGACATCAGCCGCACTTCAGCCCCAAGTACATCACTCTATGCGGTGCACCCGATTTCCATCAGGGTTCACTGCAGAGCTGTGAAGACCCCTATCCCTCCCCAGGGATAGGAGAGCAGTCTTCCGGACGCTCAATCCTATCCCTCCCCTGCTGACCCCTGATGGCCTAGGTGCATTCTGATGCTGCTATCTTCACTGGATACCATCAGAGCTGACCTCCTCCCAAAGAGTTCCAGCACTTTCTTTTTGAGGATTTCCACTGTCACTCCAGGGAAACAGTGGACTTTACTCTCAGTTTCCAGTGTGGCACTCAATATTTCATCTATGCTTCTAACAATGGAGTCTCCCAGTATCATGGACCATCTCTTTCCCCTTTGGGGCTTCCTCCCTCCCTTCCCTGGCTTACCTCCAATAAATGAAGCCCTCTTCCCCAGTGCACTGGCCCCAGCTACCTTCTGGTGGGATTTCAGGGGGCCTCCTCTCAAAGTACAGATATTTGTTTGAGGTAGGCACACCTTGCACCATTAATATCCTCTCCCCTCCAGTCCTTCCCTCCTTCCTAACTACAATTTATTTGCCCCTGTTGGGTCTCTGGGTCCTCTGCAGCAATGGAGCCTGTAGTCCTCTTGGTTGTTCATTGGCCCTGGCTCTCAAGTCCTGAATTTTAAGTCCAGTACTATTCAAAATTGTGTTTATTAAAATTCAGACTTGGATGATGAAAAATCATTGGAGCACACAACTCATTAACATTGGCATCCATTTCATAAAATATTGCTACATGACAGTTACTAATACTTGCAATACACATGCAGATGTCAATTTACACAGATTTCCAACAATACAAAGTTTTTTGTAGTCTTTGGTAACCAGGTAAGGCCCACTAGGCACAATTGCCTGTTTTCAGGGGTGACCTGGGAGCACAGTGGAGTTAAGTGACTTGCTCAGGGTCACTCAGTATGCAATTGGAGGTTGTGGGAGTCAAACCCAGGTCTGCTGGATACAGTGGATGTACTATACTCATTCAGAGCTCATTACTGTAACCTCTCTAGGCCATACTACCAACCCCAAATACTTCATGACACACATACATATTTTGTTCTTGCTGCACTAAACGGCTAAACATGCTCCAAGAGTACACACTAAGGCACCTAGACTTTGACAATTTTAATAGGCATGGTGTTCCATAATTTTAGACCACCAATGCCAGATGTGCATCTTCCTCTAGTAGATTTACAGCGAAGGCCATAAACTTCAATTCCACCACAGGACTGCAGTCCTTCCTTGATGGACCATGCAGAGATGAGGTCTGTTTTGTAACTAGGCAGTTAATGCTGACTACATTTCTGGACCAATATCAGTGTGTGGATTTGCCTCCTCACAATAAAGTGAAGACCATCCAAGGCTTTGTTACAGGACACACCAGCATGTATCAAAGAGTATGTCCATGATAAATCTTGCTATGCAAATGCATACAGTATGTAACTTGCCCAACACCATTTTTGAAGTCCCCCCAATAAATGTCCCTGCAGTCAAATAGAGGTATTAACATGGTATTACTCACCTTCTGCCTAGTCTCAAATGGTAATGCCTGTTATAGCATGTACAGAGACCCTAATCTTGGGGTAGCCTTCTTACTCATTTCCTGAACATGTACCTCCCAGTCAGTCCTGCTAAAATTCCTGTCACTTCAGCTTGTCACCGACCTAGTTTCCCCTTTTCTGTGTCCTGTGCTCACACTGGTCTCTACATAGTTGGCATACCACAGACAACTGGACCTGTAAGCCCAGTCACCAGTCTCCTTGCATCAAGCCACTACTGACTGCTCAAACCAGGACAGAAATCATTATCTACCTCACATTTATTTGTGGGGCAGATTCATTGACAACACCATTGTCCTTTGACAGGGGGACCTGCCCTCCCTCTCCTCTTTTGTGAATTTTCTTAACACCAATGAAATTGGTTTAAGCATCACATATGCTTGTGATTCAACCAAGATTGTTTTTTTATCTATGCATTAGTGGTAGGGAGGCTCCCAGTTCAATTGTGAGTCAAGCCAGACTCCTAAATATTTGTATAGGCACCATTTTTAAGTTTACCTAGTTCTCAGATTTTTATTAGGCCTGGGGCTAGTTCTTCAATACTTTTTTGCTGGACTAAGTAGCATTAACTGTGTCTTTTGGGATTAATGATTTTATTTTAGTAATCTTTTTTTGTCAACTGTATTATTTATCCTCCTGTATGGGTCAGCCACGTCCACCCAGCCTAGCGAACAAGGGTCTGGGGGGCCTCTAGTGCCATGCACACCCAGGCAGATCCCCAGAGTCGGTCTGGGGGCATCATCCACGTCAGCCCCCATGATTTCCTCTGTTTTTTCTCCCCATAGCTACTACCCGGGACCCTCAGAAGTGGTGGCACATGTGCATGGAGGCATACATGGACACTGCAGCTCCGGACTGGGTCCCTTTAGCCCTCCCCATCGACCTAACGTTGGAGCCCCTCGTGAGTGGCACCATCCCTCCGGCCTCCACCAGGGGGCAGCCAAGCTCTGAGAGAGCTGGGGTTCTCCTCCCAAGGCAGAGCGCTGCCAGCCAGCAGCATCTCACATCTTCTCCTTCCCCCCCACCGGCCTCTGATGACCCTGGCTCATTTCCGAACCCAAGTCGCCAGCATGGTGCGAGGTGTGGCATCCAGTGCCTCAACCCTCAGCTCCACCAGGCCGGCCTATTTTAGTAATCTTTAACCTTATAAAAGGCTACTTGTAGGGATCCCTCAGCCTCACTCCTGTTCTCACCCTCACAGTATAAATTTGGGTTGTCCACATAAAGATGGATACTGCACATTATAAGATCTACCTCAATATCATTTAAGAATAGTGAGAAAAGGAGTGTGCCCAGGACAGATCCCTGTGGGACTCCAGGACCCTTATTACCTCTTATTTTGCCCCACAAATTCCACCAGCTGATTCCTTTTGGACAGATGCCCCTTAAAGATGGAGTATGGCCAAAAGTACTACATTGCAGCATTAGAATCAGCATATATTGATTAAACCTCATAACAAAAATTAGATCTCTGAGTTACTTTGTTTAATAGTTATCAGCCATTTTGTAACCTTGATTTTACTCCCTGTTCAAAAAAGTCAGTTTCAGTGAACATGTACTGATGTCATAACCAAAACTCAGAGCCTAGTCCTCCATGTCAGCAGCCTTATAGAACTTATTTCTCCAAAGTTTAAAAAACTGAAGTTGCAGTAATCATTTGGAAAAAAATCTGACTGTCAGGGGTGTGACTTGGGATTGTCGACAGTAATGCTCACGCTATTCCACTCCCCACCCCCCACAGCCATTGACAGGCATCGAGGTGTGCCTTGGACTCTTCGGCCCCAAAGTTCACTGCATTCTCCTATACTGCACCCATTTCAGCATATTTCCTCATGGAATGGGGTGAGTGTAATGCCCATACACCCCAAGACACACCTCTACACTTGTCGGTGTCTGCAAGGTAGGATGAGGTGAAATGGCATGAGCATTATGGCGATGACCCAAAGGCACACCCCAATGCCTGTCAATCTCTGCGGGGTGGAGGTGGGGTTGGTGTCAGTTCAATACTTCACTGCCATTCATATTCTGCAACTGTCTAACTCCTGCACTTCCAGTGCTAATGCCAGCAAGCAAACATTCAGCATTGACAAATGCTTGTTTTATAGTTACTTCCTTTATTCTTTTTACTTGTGGTTTCTAATTAGTATTGCTATACCTGGTTAAAAAAACAACTTAATAAAAAAAAAATATATATTATTATCAAACGTAACACCAAGATAGTAAATCTTCCACTTTCTTAAAGCTTAATTCTCCAACTTTGCATACATAGTTTTCACCTTTTTTACTGCCAAAGGTCAAATTTGTTTCTACATTTAATTCTAGTTTTAATGTCTTTAACTGCCATTTCATGGTGATCACGCTTCTTTTAGGGGCTCAAGTGGGTTTTAGAGATTAAAATCCCATTGTCTGCATACATTTAAAATCTTAATAGGGGAAACATTTATCATGGGAGAATGTATCTATATTTTCTAAACATTCACAATAAATTCAGTACTCCCTCATCTGTGTTATAATCCAAGTCCCTATAACTATTATCTGTGCTATTTCCATAAAGGTTATTGAAATATACATGCCAATCATCTGCATTTATAATAGCACCTGCATTATTTCTTTTATTGTCCATTCCGCACACCACTAGTTCATAGAAATCTTTGGTGTCCTTGGTTTCAACTGTTTCCAGTAAACTGCTACACAAAATGCTGAAGTACTGTTTTTTCTTACTACTTAAAAGCCCCCTGTAGTCTTTTCTCATGTTTATAAAGGCCAGTCTATCAGTCACGTCTGTTGCTTTCTTTGATTTCTTTCCTAGTCTAGTCATTATTCTTTTCTTTTTCATTTTTACAACATTCATTGTAAAACCATCTCACTTTCTTTATAAAGTGCATAGGGAAGGGTATCACCAGCAGAAAAAGGGAGGTAGTGTTGCCCTTGTATAGATCAATGGTGATGCCAAACCCGGAGTAATGTGTCCAGTTCTGAAGGTTCTATCTAAGGAAGGACATAGATTGGAAGGAGTCAGTACAGAGAAGGCCAACCAAAACGGTGCTTGGTTTGCATCAGAAGTCCTATGAGGAAAGACTCAGGGAGTTAAATATGTACTCATTGCAGGAAAGGAGGGAAATGGGAGACATGATAGAGACATTTAAATACCTCAAGGGCATCAATAACGTCCAGGAGGGTGGTATATTGCACAGAAAAAGATGCTCAAGGACAAGGGGGCATGATATGAAGCTGGAAGGGGGAGACTTAGAGGGGAAGTGAGGAAATATTTGTTCATGGAAGGGGTGGTGGACACCTGAAACAGCCTCCCAGCAGAGGTGGTGGGTACCGAAATGGTAACAGGTTTCAAACATGCATGGGATAGACACAGAGGAAGCTTAGTAACAGGGCTGGGGTGGGTAAGGCCAGAGATCAATTAGAGTCTATGGTAGAACAGTAGGTAGGGACTATAAGGCAGACTGGGTGGGCCAGAAGGTCCTTTTCTGCCTATAGCTTCTATGTTTCTGTTTCTAAGTGTCTTCTCAAATGACTTCTATCTTCTTTCCCCAAGGAGTTCACAATTATCTTAGTATTTCCTCACACTTGTTCATATCCATCTCTAAAACATTAATATATCTCAAAAGATTTTCTTTAAGAGAAATTAACTGAGGGTTTTGTAGGACATTGCTCACTTTCTGCATAATGCATGGTGCTCATTTGATCTTTTTTTTAACACTGAAACATTTTCTTCTGCATCTAATTTTAAAGAATTGTTAACTAAACGTCTTACTTTTATTCCCATTGCCAGATTCACAGAGACTTCAAAGTGATATCTGTTCCTTATCGCCATTTCTCGGAAGTAGTTTAAATCTGAGAAATCAAAACATCAATAATATAATAGTCTAATAATCTTCCCTCCATTTGGATAGGTAATGTAATATGTCTACTGTATCCCCATGTACTCATCTCTGTGGGATCCTCATGATAAATTCACTTATAATCCTCAATAAATGATACCGTTTTATTGGTCTCACCATCTTGAGATTGCCTAAATGGTTAATTCAATGTATCATAAATATTCCAGAAATTGATGTTGTTCTTTGCAGTTTTATAATTTCTCACATTGGGTCTCCTGCCATTATCACTACTGTATCCTGAATTCTGTTTTAATGTATAATTAAGCAGTAAGGCTTGACAGGGTGTGGTATATCATAGGATTCATTAAAAACACCACCAACAGCTTAATCTGGTTCAAAGTCAGTTGGCATTCATCTGTATCCCCTTCCCCTGGGTCGTGCCTGAAAATAGGCAGGATTTGTCTAGTGCACTTACCCAGTCAACAAAAAAATTAAAAAAATATCATCATGCCTCAGGAGGTTGGTCACGAGGCCGTAGGCCGAGTGCATCTAACCGCCCGAGAAGTGACAATATCCCATGATATACCACACCCTGAAGTGCGTTATTGCTATTATGAACTGGTTTATCAGTTTTGTTAGGAAAAATAATTAAAAAGAAACTTAAAATGTTTTAATGCCCTTTTTAAAGTGTTGGAGGAGCATCTTTTAAAAAAAAAGTTCCTGGAGGGCTTTGGACAGCAAGTGGCGCTGTTGCAAGTGGAGTTCATGTAGGAGTGCAGCTGCAAGCTCAATATGTTGACAGGGACAGCGATCATTGTGGTCTGTGATCTGCTTCCCCCCAATGATGCTGTGATTATTGCAACCCTGGAGTACAGGAAAACTGTCATGCTTCATTTTTAAGGGAGAAGGTGAGGTTATTAATGAAGTTCTCTGTAATTGGGAGGGGCCGTTGTGATACTGGGAATGTTTTCTCCTCGCGGGTGGCCTTTAATGAGCTGTGTGGTGGTGTTACAGTATTTCTTTGTTGGCAGCGGGTGCTTTTGTGAAGGCTGCAGTCGTCAGTCTCCCCTTGTGTTGTTTTGGTTGGGGGGGTGTTTTGTTTAAAAAAAAAAAAAAATTCTTCCCAGTTGCTGACACTCTTACTACATGAAAGCGAGTGAGGAACTGCTCATACTGACCATGATTTTAGTGGGTTCTGTAGCTGCCACTCACCCTCGGATAGCTTTGTTGTGGTGAGGAGGCTGGTGGCTAGAAGCTTTTTGAAGCCGTGATGATGTAGCTAGATATCATCACAGCTTCAAGAGCTGTTAGCCAATCAACTTTGTCCCTTTTTGCCAACCAGTTCATAATAACAGTTTTCTCATGCTATTCAAATCATCTTCCTTTGAAGAGCACATTTTCTAGGTGAGACATACATATTAACCAGTCTGCACATCAGAATGTTATATATTGAAATGCTACTACATAAGAAAATGGGCTCATCAATATTTATCTTTTTACTGCTCATTTCTCTGGTTGTTGAGACTAGAGACACCAATCCACCACACATCCTTCCATATTTATATTGTCTGTTTCCTTTAATCTCCCAACATTGATATCCTTCCAGGATAAATGTGGCATTGCTGGACAACTAGTTTTCTTGTAACATCATAATTACATGTTTCTTTGAATACTGTATCCAGCTTCTGCTATTACTCTTTAATCTTAAACCTGTATGTTCCAACTTAGCAAAGTTATTTGTTTTCTTCCAACTTTTTAATCCTGTCGTGCTCTTTCTTATTCACTCTCTCCCTCTCTATCTCCTGTTTTAAGTCAATAGGAATCATCTGAATCAGTAGTTGGATCCTATGTTTTAGCCTTAGGGAGGTCTGCAAGCTACCTGCAATATCCATAAACTAGTAATTTCCAACCAGTTAAATTCTGATCCTAAAATTCCTATGCACATAGTATACTATGTACTGGCATTAACAGTGAAGTGGAGTTTAATTTTTTGAGTGTGGCAGCCCTTTGAAGTATACAGTGGGCAGGATTTTTCCTTCTTGAGGAGTACTACCTTGCATTATTTTCTATTGCACTCTCTCTCCCATTTCCATAACTGTACTGTCCTCCTGAGATAAGAGGATTTCTGTAACTTTTTCATTATACTCATGGCCCAGTCTTACTTCTCCCCAATGTCCTCTATTTGTACATTCTATCTTTTTACTGTTGCTCCAGAGCTTTTTGCTTGCTTTTCTTTAAACTGCTACTATATTTATTTGTACAATTTGGGCATAATCTCAGAGAGATATTTGATTTATTTCCTTTTTCTGTCAATTTCCCATCTTGTTTTATCATTATTTTTCTTAGTTCTTTCTTCTCTATTCCCTCCCTTATTATTATTTTTTGTTTTGTTTTGGATGTCTTTGTAGTGTCAGATCTTTCTGACATGTCCCATTTTTGTTTACCACTGTAAATTCTTTATCTTGATCAATCAATACCTGTTTCAAAAGTATAATCATTTCTCTAATCAGATTATTCCCTATATTAAATTCATTATATCTTTCAATCCTGTAGGAATCCTGTGTCTGTTACCATCTATTTCACCATTGTTCACCAGCCTTCCAGAATTATTTGCCCCTACTTGTATTGTCCATTTCATCTCTCATTGTTTTCCTTCTTTCTGAGGCCATACATGTTGGATATCAGGTGGACAATTATGATGGTGGGTCTAAACTTCTTCTATTTACATAAGGTGAGAGGAAAGCTTCAAAATCCTGTTGAAAATGTCTATGAGGGGTTTTCTTGCTTTTTACATGTACAGCTGTACCACATTCAGAGTCTTCACAACCAGCTGATGTGTTCCATTAAACAAATGTATTTGCTCTTTACTGACTTTTAAATCTTACTTGTTTTCTCTTTTAATTCCATTCCATTTGTCCTGATATAAAATAATTATCAGACTAACTGTTCTGTCAATATTTATATTCAATTGTTCTCTGTCTTGGTCACATTTTCCTTAATTGTCTGCTTTCGTGAAGGTTTCAGTCTTTTTAGTATCCTTAAGCATAGGAACATTTTCTAAAGCTTTTATTTCAACCAGTAGAGGGGTTCTAGACTATGAAACTGACTGACAGACAAGTGCACCTATTACTCCTAAGAACCTTAATGAATCACGTTGTTAAAAAATAAACATTTGCTCCTCTATTGCAATCTAGTCACAAAAATGAAACCAGTCCATTGGTCTGGTATTCCAGATCTTCAGGTCATATTAAATAGTTTTACAGTTCATGTAAATTATTACTGTTATCTTGTTAAAAGTATGTTTCCTCCAAGAGCTTGGTATTAAAAATGTTTTGTCATCTTGGTCTTTCACAGTTAAAAAGTCAGTTTACAGAATGGCATGGGTCTTCTCTAGCAATGGAATTTAACAGTGGTGTGTCCTTTTCCTTTTCTAGTTCCAACGGATATCTAGTAGCTTTGTGGCACCTCCATGTCTGGCTCTGATCCACAGTATTCAAATATAATCCAACACTAAGTGTGAATAGACAGAAGAAACAATAATAACAAAGCTCATGGAAACATTTATGGTTGCTTGTCCTGTGCTTCAGTTGCACTTTCAATTATATATGTATATAACACAAGTCACAAAGCTACTGGATTAATAAAAAGGAGTAAAATGTCACATAAAATAAAACACATATATGCCTTAATATGGAAGAGTGTATCTGTAGTTACTCCTTCACTAAATGGCAGCTCCATTGCAATCAGTTTACTATATGGACGTACTATACCATTACTTATCGCAGCATGCATGATGACTTACTAGCATTCCTAATTATGTCTTATGGTATACTCTTGCTAAGTTTATTCACCTTCCAAAGTCATGGCTCACTCAGACTACCACAGCTATTTATTAATTAAATTACAATAAAAGCTGAGTAAGAAAAGACTAAAATATGCCAGTCTTTACTCAAAAAGGTGCACACTAATTCTCTCATGCCCTTGTTGACTGAGTATGCTCCATTCATTTCTGTATACTATCTCCACCCTCACTACCATTTAAATGATGTGGGCTAGGTATGCTTCTTAATTAGGCAACTGTACCACTTGTCTACTTTTGGTGCAAAATTTATAACGCAACTACAGTTTGCTTACTTAAAATAATAAATATATAACAGTTTATTTAAAAGGGGATTATAGTGGCATGGTTTGTGCCACTATAGTTAGGGATCAGTAGGGTGTTTAATGTTAAGCCTTAATTTGTGCACTTTAATAACTTCACAACTGTTCAATGGATTTGCACAAAAAGTTTGCATGCACTGTTGGAAACTAAAGGTATCTTGATATGCTAAGTTTTATTCTGATCGGATATGTGGATTCTGAGATCTGGACAGTGCAAAATGTGTAAAAAATTTGTGTGGGGGGTTGCTGTATTATTGTTGGCTCCTGGCATCCAGACAGTTTGGAATCTTGATCTGAATTCTTCAGGATAGAAAGGGCCTGGCCAGAGTAGTGTCTTGCACTGATTTGGTGAAAAATATTAATCCTTTCTCAATTTATTAAATTTTAAAATTTTGTTTCTGAGCATGCCAATGAGGCACTTCAGGATAGATGTTTGGAACAAAATAAGAATTTTTCCATACAAAAAAGGATCATTTTCCTTTTGGGGTCAAACCTTTATTGTGAGGAAAAAATCCTTTTCTGTATGGTTGCCATCTTGTTTCCATTTTTTCCCCCAAAAAATGTCAAAACACACAACCATGACATCCTGCAGAGAGACCAATACATGTATCTTGCTCATCAGAACACCATTAGGTGGATTCTGCACTTAACTGTTGCAAAAGGGACCCCCAAATGTGTTTTTTTTCTTCATTTTTATATCTTTTTTCATTACTCTCTTCTGCTTTTTTGTATGGCCATACAAAAAAAAAATTAGGCCATGCAAAAAAAGATCCCTTCATACACAAAAATATATATTTTTTACACTACTTTTACCATATGATGGGATCCTTTTCTGTGTGCTTTTTTATTCATAGGAGAATGAATCCCTTCATACAGAAAAATATCTTGGACTCAGTTTTTTTTTTTCTGATTCTTTTTTCGTTTGAAAGGATCCTTTTTTCATATGCTTTTTTCATTCATACGAAAAACTATCCCTTCACACTGAAAAACATTTTGGACTTAGGTTTTTTTTTTTTTTCAATTTTTGTTTTATTTGAAGGGCTCTTTTTTCATATGGGTTTTTCATTTCATATGAAAAACAATTCCTACACACGAAAAAGGATTTTGGACTTAGTTTTTTTTTACAGATTTGGAACTTCAAAAAGCAATAACTTCCTCAAAATGTGGACTTCCAAATGAAAGGTCTTAATGAATACTGCAACAATAACACATAATCTCCCCCAAATATCTAGGGGCCATAATAAAAAGCACAAAAATTAAAAAATGCAAATTACCATAGGATAACATTGGAACTTTAAGAAGCCATAACTCCTTTGTATTGTGACTTAAGGAACAATCCATGTATATAAAAAAATTCTTAACAAGTAGTACAAGGGTAATACATATCTCCCCAATGATTTAGGCACAATATAAAAATGCGTAAAACATAAAAAATACAATTTCCCATAGGATAACACAAAGTTTAACAAGCCATACAATGAAGGAAGCACATTGCTATTTTGGCATAAATACAAGTGCAGTGCCCAGATGGCCCTGCACTTCCACAGCAATATATATGAACACATCTATGCAGGATCCAGGCCCTGCACTTCCATGGGCAAATGGATATCTTCATGCAAGTCCCAAATGAACCTGCATGAATAAGGATATGATTTTACTGTCTCAAAAAGTAAGGAAATTCTTTCCCAAAATGTTGTTTCTTCACCAGTTAGGGATAAAGTGACAAAAGTAGGGAAATGTGGTGTTAGGGTTTCCAACCTTATCACCTCACCCCTACCGCACAGGCAGCAACAGGGGAAACCATTACAGTTTGCCTTCTCCTGCATCTTCGCAAATCATGTGTGGGGTGTGCCTTGGGGTCATCAACCCTAATGCTCACTCCATTTTCATGTACTCTACGCATCTCAGCTTCTTCAATGATGGAATAGGGTGAGTGTTAAAGCTGGTGACCCCAAGGTACAACCCACACCTGATTTGTGAGGATGCAGGAGAGGGCAAACTGTAATGGTTTCTCCTGTTGCTGCCTGCAGGGGGGGTGGGGGGTTAGGATTGGAAACCCTAATGCCATATTTCCCTACTTTTGTTACTTTAACCTTGACTGGTGCATTAACGAAGTGTTTTTGCAAATAATATATGTAGTTTCTTGTTTATATAAAATCCATCAGCCCCTCTGTTATAGACTATAGTTACATTTCTAAAGGAACTTTGGAATTTAAGAAAAAGAACCAGAGTTAGAACATGAGAACATAAGAATTTGGTGGCAGATGGGGACTGAGTGGCCCATCTAGTCTGCCCATGAACCTACCCCCTCCCCTATATTTTGCTGTTTTTGTTTACACTGTAGTGCTAGTCCCATGTGTGTTTAAATGCATTTACTGTCTTTGCTGCAGCCATCTCTGGGTGCAGGCTGTTCCATGTGTATATTACCCTCTCCATAAAAAAGTACTTCCTGATATTGCCTCTGAGCCTTCCCCCTCTCAGGTGTAGGTTGTGACCTCTCATATGTGCCTCTCTGTTTGCATGGAAGAGGTTGTCTACCTGAATAGTGTTCATACCCTTGATGAATTTGAATTTTTCCATCATATCCCCTCTGTCCCTTCTCTGTACCAGGGAGTACAAGTTTAAGTCTTGGAGTCTAGACTCATATGGCTTGTGATGGAGGCCCTGCACCATCTTTGTGTCCCTTTTCTGAATTGATTACAAACACTCTATGTCCTTCTTCAGGTGAGGCCTCCAGAACTGGACGCAGTACTCCAGGTGTGGCCTCACCAGGGATCTATAGAGTGGAATGATCACTTCTTGTTTCCTGCTAGTTATTCCCCTGCCTATGCATCTGAGGATACTGCTTGTTTTCATTAAGCTTTTTCACACTGATTCCCTACTTTAAGGTCATCCTATATGATTACGTTTAAGTCTCATTCAGTCCTGGTGTCTTCAAATCGATGCCTATCTAGGAAACATTGAGTTCTTGGGTTCTGATTTCTCAGGTGCATCACTTTGCATATTTTAACATTAAATCTAAGGGACCACTGTTAAAGTTTCTTGAGATCTTCCTTCATACTGGAGGCTCCCTCCTGATTGCCCACCCTATTACATAATTTTGTATCATCTGTGAACAGGCAGACTTTACCCTCAGGACCATCAGCAATGTCGCTGATGAGTATGTTGAAGAGGACTGGACCAGCACCGATCCCTGAGGGACTCCACTGGTCACAAAACCCTCTTTGGACATGACGCTATTTACTGTGATTTTCTGAGTTCTGTCCTGCAGCCAGTGTTACCCAGCTTACTATCTTATGACTGACACCTGTGTGTTTGAGTTTTTCGATCAGCCTCCTATGTGGGATGGTGTCAAAGGCCTTGCTGAAGCCCAGGTACGCCACGTCCACTGCCCCCCCATTCACTGCATTGGTCACCCAGTTCAAAGAATTTGATCAGGTAAGTCTGACATGAGCTACCTTTGGTAAATCCATGTTGTTTGGGGTCAAGTTTTACTGCCTCTTTTAGGAAGTCTACTATCCTTTCTTTAAGTAGTGTCTCCTGATTTCACCCACCAACAACGTCAAGCTGACTGGGCAGTAATTTCCTGCCTCCTCCCAGCTGCCACTTTTGTGCAAGGGTACCACAGTAGCCCTTTTCCAGTCAAGTGGCACCTTGCCGCTTTCCAGAAATTCATTGCATAGCTCAGCTAATGGTGCAGCTACTGTATTTGTTCTTGAAGCTCTCTCTCAGTATTTTTGGGTGAATACCATCTGGTCCTATGGCTTTGTCTGACCTCAATTTTTCTAGTTCTTTCAGCACCCTTTCCCTTGTGAAGGGGCTTGTGTCTACCTCCCATGCAGGGTGCTCTGTTTTGTTTAATGCTGGACCGCTACCATTCTGCTCATTTGTGAAGACTGAGCAAAAGAATGCATTGAGTACTTCAGCTTTGTCTTTGTCTTTTTCCACTATTTGACTGTTGCTTGTTGACATGCTGACTATCCCCCCTTTGTTCTTCCTTTTTTTGCTGATGTATCTAAAAACAATTTTATCCCCTTCTTGCTTCCCAATGCTATTTTTTCCTCCATTTGGGCTTTTGCTAACCTGATAGCCTTTCCAGCCTCCTTAAGCTTGTCCTTGTAGAGCTAATTAAGGATGGAAAAGAAAAGAAACTGCACACATAATCAGCATTTACCCTTGCTGTGCCATGGAAGGATAGATCAGTCCAGATTTCAAATACATTCAAATTCTGCTAGCAGCCCAAGGGTTAAATCATACTTTCAATTGTCCTTTGTGTTTTTCCTCAGTGAGGAATTTTCTGAATCACATCAGAGGGTTAGCAAGCCCTATCCTGCTCATTCACTGAATTTAATAACATTTCCTATAGATTCTTACATTTTCTATGGGGGTGCCTCTGGTTTATGGCCTGTAACGAAACAATCATCGGTGTCCAGTGCACTCCCTCACCCAGCTGCACAAAAGATCGTGCAGTTTTTAAAAGTTTTTCTTACTCACATTCTTGCTACTCTAAGATTTTAAAAAGGGTTGTTGTAGTTGTCAGATGAGAGCTGATATTTGAAATGAGCCAATCCACCAACAACAAGGTGAAACCCATGGATACTAGGATACTAGGAAGAAAAGGACAAAAGGGGGCAAAAATGCTCATGTATTATTGTCCCTCGCACATGCGGGCATCATCAAACCATAATTCCCTCAGCGTAATACTGTCTGTCTAAAAGATGTTTAAATTGGATAAACCCATCAGTTTCAACTACTGTTCGTGGAAGCCTGTTCCAGGTCTTAGCGCATCTAATTGAAAAAAAGTTATCTCTTTTCTTAGTGTTAGCCTTACGTATGACCAATTTACTTCCATGTGATCGAAGGTTACTTCAATTTTTACTAATTTCCAGTCCACACTGAATCATCAAGTCTGGTGATTAAAATATTTTATGTAAAAATAATAAATCCCCTCTCTGTCTTCTTTGCTCCAGGGAATGCAGTCCATTTTTTTCAATCTAAGGTCATAGGGTAATCTTTTTAAATGAGGGATTAATTTGGTGACCGTTAGGTAACCATTCTAACATTTTAAATTATAACACATCAGAAATATAAACAGACCACTTCTCAGTGCAGCTCAGCATCTGCCATGCATATTTTAAATCAAGGATGGAAATGAGAAAGGAAAAGTGTGGCCCACTGGGAATTAAACCTTAGACCCCAGGTATGCCGTTCCAATGCTCTAACTACTGCAACATAGGAATATGTCAGAAATACAAGCAGACCACTTCTCAGTGCAGCTCAGCCTCTGCCAGGCATATTTTAAATCCTAAAGTGACAAGAATGTGAGTAAGAAAGGGAGCAATCTTAGACCTCGTACTCTCAAACGGGGGCAGTGAGAGGATCTCAGATCTAGAAGTGGGTTGCCATCTGGGGACAAGTGACCATCAAACAGTGTGGTTCACGTTAAACTCAGCTACAGAGTCAAGCCATACAAAAGTGAGGGTACTGGACTTTAGGAGGGCTGACTTTGGCAAGATGGAGAGTGCCTCAGAAAAGCACTAGCAAACAGGCTAGAAGGAGGTGTGGAGCAACAATGGGAATTATCAAAACTGCCATCACAGAGCAACAAGTCTTTGTGTGAAGCAAATAAACAAATCAAAATGAAAGAAAAAGCCACTATGGTTCTCAAGAGAGGTGGCTGTGAAAGTCAGGAAGAAAAGATAGCATTCCAGAAGTATAAGGAAACACAGAAGGAGCAGGACAGAGAGCTGTACCAGTTAAGGCAGAAAGAAGCAGGGAGGAAGTCAGAATAGCAAAGGCCCAAACTGAGGAAAAGATAGCAACTCAGTTAAGAAGGGATAAAACCTTTTATAGGTACATCAGCGAGCGAGAAAGACAAAGGGAGGGATAGTGAGGCTGAATAGAATAAGCGGTGGGTGGGCAGAGGGGGACAGTGAAAAGCAGGAATACTGAACAAATATTTCTGCTCAGTATTCACAAAAGAGGAGGGGGAAGTGCCTAATCCAATTAACAGAAGCACTCTTGATAGGGGGGGTCGAGCCCAGTCCTTTCACAGAAGAAAGGGTTCTGCAAGAACTCCTAAAACTGAAGGTGGACAAAGCAATGGGTCCTGATGGAATTCACCCCAGAATTCTAAAAGAATTAAGGAAGGAACTAGTGAAACCACTGGCTACTCTTTTAATAAATCATGGGAGGATGGTGTGGTACCCGAGGACTGGAGGAAGGCGGATGTGATTCCCATTCACAAAGTGGGACCAAGACAGAGGCAGGAAACTACAGACCTGTCAGTCTGACCTCTGTGGTAGGGAAAGTGATGGAGTCACTTCGAAGGAAAGAATAGTTGAGTACCTAGAGGTCAGTGGAGCACAGGATCCAAGGCAGCATGGGTTCACAGCGGGAAGGTCATGTCAGATGAATCTAATAGATTTCTTTGACTGGGTGACCAAAGTAGTAGACCAGGGAGGGCTGTGGACATGGCCTACCTAGACTTTAGCAAGGCATTTGACACAGTCCCACACAAAGATTATTAGTCAAATTAACCAGCCTGGGAGTGGGTCCCAGGGTGGTAGCCTGGTAAAACATTGGCTGGACAACAGGACACAGAAGGTAATTGTAAATGGAGTCCACTCCTGAAGAAAGGCGGTTACTAGTGGGGTACCGCAGGGTTCAGTATTGGGTCCAGTCCTTTTTAATGTCTTCATCAGTGGCATTGCAGAGGGACTGGAAGGAAAAGTATGCCTTTTTGCAGATGACACAAAGATCTGCAACAGGGCTGATACACAAGGAGGCGTGGAAAGGATGAAAAGGGACTTGGCAAGGTTGGAGGAATGGTCTGATGTATGGCAGCTAGGATTCAATGCAAAAAAGTGCAAAATAATGCACCTGGGAAACAAGAACCCAGGGGAAGAATACACAATGGGTGGGGAGGTAGTAACAACAACAAAACAGGAAAGGGACCTGGGGGTAATCATATCAGATGACCTTAAGGTTAGCAAGCAATGTGAGAAGGCAGAAGGGAGTGCCGGGGGTATACTGGGATGTATAGGGAGAGGCATCAGCAGCAGAAAACAGGAAGTTGTTATCCCTCTGTACAGACAGTTGGTGAGACCCCATCTGGAATACTGTGTCCAGTTCTGGAGACCCCATCTCCGCAAGGACATAGACAGGATAGAGGCAGTCCAGAGGAGGGCAACTAAAATAGTGCAGGGTCTGCAAGAGAAGCCGTATGAGGAGAGACTAAAGGAGCTTAATATGTATACCCTTGAGGAAAGAAGGGAGAGGGGGACATGATAGAAACTTTCAAGTACCTCAAGGGAATCAACAAAGTCCAAGAGGGTAGCATCTTTCAGAAAAAGAGACTTGCAAGAACAAGGGGACACAATTTAAAGATAGAAGTTCAGGGGCAATGTGAGGAAGTATTATTTCACAGAGAGGGTAGTGGATGCATGGAACAGCCTTCCTGAGGAAGTTGTGGAGTCTAAAACTGTGGGAGAATTCAAGAATGCATGGGACAGACATACGGCAATTCTTGTGGGGGGCAGGAAGATATAGGCTGTTGGTTAAATAGGATCTGCGGCCTATCCTGTAGGTAGGGAAATGGGCAGACTAGATGGGCCTGGCGGTCCTTATCTGCCGTCAAAGTCTATGTTTCTATGTAACATTTTAAAACCTAAAGGCTTTTTCAAGTAGTTGGGGATGAGGACTGTACTGGACACAGATGATTGAAGTTCTTAAATCAGAAAATGTACTCCTTTCTCTACTCTCAGCTCAAAATGTAGTTAAAAATGTCAGCAGCTGATCCGTAATTCAAAGGTTATGCCTGCAGTTCAATGAATGGGAGCAACCAGCCATGCCCCCTGCCTGAGCTATTTAAGTCAGGTCCTTCAAGCCTCACTCAGAAGCACTGTTTCTTTGCTGCAGCAAGGAGGCTCTGCCACCCCCACCCCCCCTTTTCTTCCAGTGTTTATCTCCCACTTTCCCTTTATGTTTTTGGAGTTTCTGCTTGGTTTGTGACTCTCCAGCTTTCTAGGTCAGTATTTTTGCTGTCTACCTTCCTGGCTGCAATTTGTGCTTCTCTCAGTCATCTATTCCTGTTGCACCCCTGTTCTCATGCACCTTGTGATTCTTTCAGTTTTGGTTCTTTTGAGGCATTCAAGTTTTCCCAGTGTCGTGCCTTCATCATGTGCTTTTACTTGTGCTAGTCAGGTTCCCATTTTGCTGTTTTTCTGTACCTTTAGCAATCTGACAGTTCAACTACAGTCCTTAAATGTTTACACCTGGCTTCTAGCCAGGCAGCCACTCCTTTCTGGGCTCTGTAGTTGTTCTCTTCAGCAGCTACTGCTTCCTAGTTTTCAGTTCCCATATGCTCCTGCTTTCCCTAGTAGTTTCATTTGTTGTTTCTACTGCCTCAAATTACCCAATTTGCAATGAATCAGCAGCTAACACTAACCTCACTTATAGAACTGGTTGCCATGCATTCATCGTTCAGTCTAAGCTTGTATCATTCAGTCTCATTCAATGTCCTAATTGCCTTTCATGTCTCTGTCAGCCATTCAGTCTTATCTGTTTCATTTCTTCCGTATGCTTATGACCATCAGGCTTTGTCATTGGCCTCCCACTACTCCTACATTCAGATGCATGCCAACCACAACTGCAGCATGGCTTCCAGGTATTCTGCCCTTTAAGTCAGTGGTCTTGCTCTGTTCCCCTTGAAGTGCTTATCTTGAGGGTGGGTCCCTCGACTTGAGCAGGGTCCTTCACTTTAACCATGTAGATCAACTCAACAGCACCTCTAGATGCAGCATTTAAGACTTCAGCTGCTGAAGGCTGGGGCCTCTAAGTCCACTGAGGCTCCTTTAGTGTTGCAGACTGCATCAACAGCACTGTTGAAAGCTATTCCCCCTACAGCTGTCTAAGGCTCACCTAGTCTCCACTTCCTTCCCTTCTTCTGCCCTCAAGGGTGAAGATCATACAACTTTAAGTTCCAGCCTCACAAGAGCTCAGCTCCTATGCCTTACCCATAAAGGGTTCAGCATCCTCTCTAAGTCTCCCCTTGTGGAGGCCAGGTGAGTGCCTTTCAGCTGTTGTTACTCTCTTCCTCCTGCCTAGGAAGGTGGGCCTCCTTCATGGGGAACCTCCTTCAGCTATAGAGATCAGCTCACAGCACCCCCATGGTTTTCCCATTAGAGGGATAGAATGAGAGCCCTTCCTCTGGAAATCTTCCCCTGAATTGGGTCTCTGAATTACAGTAGCTGAGCCATCACTTATCTATCCCAGGCCTGGAGGGAAGGCAACCAAGGCCTTGGATCTCCAGAGGTTCCCCCTCATTGGAGGCGTTTCCTCTCCTGCAAGCCAAAGGTCATAAAAGTTAGACATGTTTAATTTCTAAGATGTGCCATGTTTGGGGGTGGGGTTGTGCACTGGATCCTGTTTGTTTGTCTGTTACATGCCACAAACCAGTAACATCCCTCAGTAGAAATGTGAATTATATTTTGTGAGCAATGCAAAAATTAGAGCATGCTAGTTTTGGATGTGTTTAGAGTTTTGGGAGTTGTGGTTCTCCTTTTAGCATGCTCCATTTGATCATCTGTGAAATTTCCTGGGTGGAAGCACTTTATTAAAAGGAGTCAATTAGGCAATGCACTCTATATTTAAGAGTAGCCACTGCATGCATATGCATTTTTAGAGCTGGGAAACTAGGGATAGGGGCCAAACCGTGGGTCCCACCTTGACAATTTGGTGGTTTCGCTTGCTCACATTGGAATTCCAATCTGATAACTAATAGGACCCCTTTTTTCATGGGGTTTAAAGTAAAAAAAGCAAATTCAGGCAGTTAAAATATTTAATTTCTAAGATGTGCCAAGTTTGGGGGGGGGTGCACTGGATCCTGTTTGTTTGTTCATAAAAGTTAGGTAGTCCCTGTAACAGGCGGTCCTTAATGTAGTACATTTATATTAGTATAATGTTTACCAGGTGGGTTTCTGCTGTGAGTTGAGGTTGCATGGTGGCCCTTCTTCCATTGCCATCCCCTCCCTCCTTATGGAAGTCATGCCTCTTCTGTTGTGAGTTCCAAAATCTGTCAGTCATTGCTCATTTCAGACTCTGTCTGTTGCCAGTCATCACTAGTTGCCATCAATCTGTCCTCTCTCAAGAAGAAGAAGAAGAAGAATCAGCATTTATATAGTGCTTTTCATACACAGTGTATCCCAATGCACTTTTACAAGCAATGCTAGACGGGTAGTGAAGTGACTGAATGTGTAGTGGTGGCCATATCGCACATCATCACCCACACACAGCCTGGATAATTGCATGAACCGGTTTATGGGAAGGAGAATGTTGGCCAGGACACCGGGAATGTCCCCTACCCTTTGCGAAGAGTGCCCTGGGTTCTTTTACTTCCACCTGGACACCCACCAGGATGGGTAGAAGGGACCTCGGTTTAACATCTCATCAGGACGGCACACCCCAGCAGTACAGCACTCCCCTAATACTGCACTCAGATGCCAGCGATTTTTAGGTGCAAGCTCAATCCCGGTGTGGGACAAGAATCCACGACCTTCTGGTCCAGAGGCAGAAGTGCTACCAACTGAGCCATGCTGACTCAGGCTTAGTGGTCACTACTTGTTGCTCAACACTTTTTGGGTGTCCTTCCTAAGGTACCTTTAGCCTAAAGGAGTTATATTCCCACGGCACCTCTAGGGGTGGAAACCTCCTCAAGAGGGTTCCTTTGCCTTCACGGTACCTCAACATGGTGCTTGTTCCCCATGGAACTAAGATTGTGAATGGCCAAAGTATTCACATATGAAAATCAACAATACATTCATTCAAATACCTTCGGACTATCAACAGAGCTGCACAAGCATAACTCCTCATTAAGCTGCGTAACCCCATTAAATTTAAAGGCTACTGTATGCCTGCAATTCATTGGGTGGGAGCAACCAGCCACACCCCCTGCCTGAGCTATTTAAGTCAGCTTCTTCCAGCCTCACTGAGAAGCACTGTTTCTTTGCCCCACCATCCTCCCCTCCTCCTCCAATGGCATGCCTCTCTCCTCAAGACTCATTCCTAAGGAAACTTCAGTGATTTTCAGCTCTGGTTTCACTCTAATCAGCTTTTTCTAAACACCAAGAAAACTTTCTCTTTGACCTTTGGCATGAGGCAGAGACTTTCCCGACTCCCAGCCATCCCCTCCTTCTACACCTTAGATGGAACTTCCTTGGAGGCATGTACCTCCTTTTGTTACCTCGGGGTCTGGCTTGACCAGCACATATCGATGCCATCCACAAAAACTGCACACCAAATTGGGTGCCTTATACTATAACTGTGGCTGCATCCCTCTGCCAGCTCACAAGGCAATTGTGCACAGAATGATCCTCCCTATTTTTGACTACGGGAATGTAGTCAACAGTGCCACCCCTAAGTCCACCCTAGAAAAACTGGACTCACTCTTCCACTCCATCTGTCATTTTGCTCTGGACTGTCCTACCACCTCCCATCACTGCGGTCTCTACTGGTCCCTGGACATCCCCTCGCTCCTGGATCGGAGGCTATCCCACTGCACCAGGCTCAGGGCTAAATTCTGGGCTCAGTCACTGCCCCCTTACCTTGCCTCAGCCCTAACAGCCCAAAGCCCCTCCTGCTTACTCGCTCAGGAACTTCAATTCCCGACTTCTGCATGTCCCATACATGACCACCTCAGCAGGACAGTCTGCCTTTAAATTTTGCATGCCTAAACTATGGAACTCCCTGCCTGGGAACATCCGGCACTCTTCTTCCATGCAGCACCTCAATTCCCTTCTCAAAGTGCACTTCTCCTCCACCTGCACGTGAAATTTAATGTCGCTCCAGATAAAGGGCTAGCGCTCCATTATTGTGATTGCTCATTGTGATGTTTCATTGACCATTAATTGTTATGTACCAAACTGTTAATTCTGTGAAATTTGCTGGCTACCAAACTGTTCCAATACAGTATTTATTCTGTATCTTTATGTAAGCTTTCTCATTGTACAAATTACTCTATGTATTCTCCCCTACCCCTTGCCTCAGGATGCATCTGGAATCGAGCAGTAGTATGCTCAGCATGCCTCCCTGGTAAAAAATGTAAATAAATAAATAAACTTATCCTAAAGATATTATGCTTCCATGGCACCTCTAGGGGTGGAACCATCCTCAAGAGGGTTCCTTTCCCTTCATGGTACCCTGACAGGGTGGTAGTTCCCCATGGAACAGAGAGTGCAAACGGCCAAAGTATTCTCCTATGACAATCAACAACACATCCATTCAATTACCTTCAGACTATCAACAAAGTTGCAAAAGCATAACTTCTCACTCAGTTGTGCCTATTGAATTTCCTCTATTAAAAATCCTCTGCTCCTGTTTTCAAGTTCACTGGGTTTCAGATGTTTCAGTCTCTTTCTTTCTCAATTAAGTTCCCAAGTTTTCCAAAAGCAGCAGAAACACAGCACTTGACACTCAAATGGATATTCCTCCTTCTTCTTCTTTGTTCTCCTTTCTCCTTCTCCATCCTTTTCTTTCAGTCATTTAATCCTCTGGTCCTTCTCTCCTTCTCACCCTTCAAATCATCTAACTCATCTTTCACTGTTTCAATACACTATGAATCTGTTGCAGGTGCCTGTGAAAATATATAAAAAAGGAAACTCCTTCTCTGGGTGTGGTAGATCTCTAAATCACAGCATACTAATGTAAAAAGCCCCAGGGCAAAGATGGCATACTGATTATAAATACCGTAAAATGATTGCTGCTTCTCTGCTGTCTAATTGCTCAGCTCACAGACTACAACCTCAGAAGATGGCTGTCATCTTCATTATATTTAAAAATAAATAACATTTTCTGCCTTCTTTTTTTGGCAGTACTTACTCTTTAAGTGTTCATAAGGTATTAATATGTGGCATACAATTATTTTAATTTTTTTACCACTACTTGTTGACCCTACTGCTCCTCCTGGGCAGTCATTGTACTTAAGTCAATATTATGTTGCATTTGCCTCATTCGCAGTTAATTTTGATCACTCCTGAAGTAACTATTTTGTGTATCTGCACAATACCTGATTTTGCATTTTCACCTTTAGTTAATGACATGTTGCATTTTATCATAGTGTTGTTATATTATTGTATCCATATTTTTGCACAGTTTATGTTGTATATTATCATTTACATCCTTCTTTTGTTGTGCTATATCATCTACAGTATTTTTAGTCTGCTCCTCCTATTGTAAAGCCTTTTCCTCAGGGCACACCTGGAAATGAGACTTGGCTCAGTGTGCCTTTCCAGGTCAAAAAAGTATAAATAAAATAAATATAGGTCACAGTATTCACATACTCACACATTTTGCTAGTGTATTGTTCAATGTTAACTTAGGTTGGAATACATTGTTCCTACTACAGTGAAAGTAATAATAAAACATTCATATGCAACACTTAGGATGCTAGTCATATATATATATATATATATATATATATATATATATATATATATTCATTGCAAAACTTCATTAATGCATCAGTTAGGGTTGAAGTGACAAAAGTAGGGAAATGAGGCATTAGAGTTGGGACCCTTAAGCCCCCCTTACCCCACCACCCTACACCAACCCCACCTTCCACAGACCAATAGGCAACGGGGTGTGCCTTGGGGTCATCAGGCCTCTCACCCCATTCCATGTATAAGAAAGCTGACATAGTACAGTATAGAAGAATGGGGTGAGAGTCAGACCCAACAATCCCAGAGCATACCCTGTTGCCTGTTGATCTGTGGAGGGTGGGGGTGGGGGTGGGGTGGTAGGGTGAGAGGGTTAGGGTCTTAACCCTAATCCTTCATTTCCAACTTTTGTCACTTCAACCCTAATTGATGCATTAATGAAGTTTTTTGCAATGAATTTCCTTACATTTTGAGAAAGTGTACTCTTACCATTACATGATTCTGGGCCCTGCATTCCCATGGAATCAGTTTTTTTGGAGTGCAGAGCCCATAAATGCACAAACATTGTAATGAGCTGTCATCTCCCTGTGGTAGCGCAGGGCCCTCTAGGCCCTGCATTCCCAGTATTGTATAATAGCTGGCTCAGCTGGCCCATTACTGCATAATAGTATCCACATGTGGGAGCACAAAGCCCTACAAGCCCTGTTGCTCTCACCTACTTGTAATTGTAGAGGTACAGTGGAGGTCTACACATATTCCAAGTAACCCTTGTGCTGCAAATGGCACAATATCTCAGTAACTGTACCAACCTTGGAAAAAATTCCAGTGCAGTTGTAATGATAGACTGGCAACCTGCACGCATTGTGCTGTCAGGATACACAAGTGTTTTCTGCAGGGGGCTTGGCCCCCCACAACCCCCATGCAGGGGTATCTGCCACCTACACCCACTGGACTACAGATTGCTAACTCTGAGTCAGAGTTGTTTCAGGGAGGGGAGTGAACTCCCCGGAGACAGCAGTGTCAGACAAACAGCAGACCATTACAGCGAACAGCTGATTCTGTTGCTGCAATGGTCTTCACTGTTTTTCCATTGCTGTTTGAATGGTATACCACCCTGCACAGACCCACATGTGGGGGGGGCTGTCTTGGGGGCCATGAACCCTAACACTCACCCCATTCTGCTGTGCTGTAGCCATGTCACCTAGTTATGTAATGGAATGGGATGATCATTAGAGTTCACTGCCCCCAAGACAGCCCCCTCTCCCCCTGCCTGTGGGTCTATACAGGGTGGAGAATGGGGTGTTAGGGTTGGAAACCCTAATGCCACATTTCTCTATTTTGTCACTTTAACTCTGATGCATTAACAATGTTTTTTGCAATTTATTTCCTTACTTTCTGAGGTAGTATTATAGTATCCTTATTTTACTGTGGAAGCTTTGGACCCTGTGCACCCATCCCTTCATAGATGTGTATATATATAGCTACCTGTGGAAGCACAGGGATCGCCAGTCCCTGTGTTTCCAGTTATAGGACAAAAGTCATCAGATTGTCACCATAGCCATGCTATTACCCCACCTCATGTACCTGGTGCAGAAAATTGTTCAATCTCTGCCAAAACATAACTTCATGCAAATGCAATGCCAATCCACAGCACAAGTGTGAAAACAAATTTTGGCCAGGATCTGAAAAATGACAGCTGTGACATACATGACATGGGGTAATAAAAAGGCTATGTTGAAAATCTGGGGTCAAAATATTGAACATTTCTGAAGTTACGAGCGGGCATAGCGTAATTGCAACAAATGGTCAGAACTTTGTCATTTTTTAATATTTTGTTCCCAAATTTTCAACATAGTCTTCTTATGACCCCATCTCATTAACACCATAGGTGAACATTTTCAAATCTGTGTCAAAATGCCATTCTGTGTCACAAGTGTGAAAACACATTTTGTACAGGATGTGAAAAATGACAGCTGTACAGTTCATGAGGTGGTGTAAAAAATGGCTCTGTTGAAACTTTGGAATCAAAATATTGAAAATTACCAAAGTTACATGAGTACATAGAAAAATTTCAATGAACACATAAAACTCAGCACTTTTTTTGAATTTTTTCACTAAATTTTCAACATGGGTTTTTGGGATGCCACCTCATGAACACTGGCACTGTCATTTCATTAATCAGTCCTAAAAGGTGATTTCACACAGCAACTGTGAAATCACCTTCTGGGCCTGATTAAAGGAATGACAGTGACAGATTTTATGAGGTGAGATCCCAAAAAGCCCATATTGAAAATTTGGTGAAAAAAATACCTAAAAATGCCAAAGATATCAACATAAATTCAAGATGCCATTGAAATACTTTATACGGGACTTACCTTGATTCTTCAGTTTGTGGTTTGGCTTTGAAGAGTGCAGATGTGTCCTGGTCCACAGAAGATGACAGTGGATGACATCCAGTGGTAAGTATAGGGTAAAGGGGGTGTGGGGAGGTGGGTGCACAGTGGGTGGTTGGGTGGGGGTGCAGGAGTGATCGGCGATTATTTTATTTTTTTTTACAGGTACATACAATTAAGAATGAACAAAGGACAGTGAGGGACTGTTTTCTTTTTTTTGCCACAGGAAAAAACATGGGCAGGTGAGGGCAAGCCACTGACCATCAATGAACTGAAATATAAATTAAAAAGGGTATCTTAGGATGGGGGGGCACCACTAGAAACCAACAAAGGAGAAATATATTTTCAAAAACTAATTTTTTAAACAAAAAAATAATAAAATACATAATAATAAAAAAATCATATAGGCATTGAGGGTGGAGGGTGCCATTAGACACCAAGGATATTTAGGGGCAAACCAGATAAAAACCATCAATTTTGAGGACCAGATGATCCAAAAACCATTTTTTTGTGGATGAGATGGCCGAGGAAACAATCCTTTTTTACAATCCAGTTACCTTTTTCACCATCGTTTTCCATCATGGCGATAAAGGAAATCAACTGGCGAGAAAGGATTTCCAATTTTCATGACCAGATGGCCCTGCTGGTAATCCTTCTTCTCCAGTCGATTTCCTTTTTCACCATGCTACTTCATCATGGCAAAAAAGGAAATCAGCTGGCAAACAAGGATTACCCCTTTTCATGACCAGATGGCCAGACCGGGAATCTTTTTTGGCCAGAGCAATTCCTTTTTCACCATCCTTTATTTATCATGATGAAAAAGGAAATTGGCTGGTGAACAAGGATTCCAAGTCTGGTCATCTGGTCATGAAAAGTTCAAATCCTTGTCCTGCAGCCAATTTCCTTTTACACCATGATGAATAAGGAATGGCTAAAAAAGAATTTAGCAAGTGGCGAAAAAGGATTTTAATCCTTTAAAAAAGTTTCTAGGGGCACACAAATGTCAGAGATCACAAAGCGCAGATCAACTCCCAATGAGCAAAATACATACTTTAATGTCTGAAACAGACATCCTTGTGCAGAGTTATGATAGTTTTTTTTTGGGGGGGGAACAAAAAACAAGATGGTGGCTCATGAAAAAATGATTTTTTTCTGGCAAACAAGGATTGGCCTCCCAAGAAAAAGGATCCTTGTAAGTTAGACCAAAATCCTTTTTCGTTCCATTCCTCTATCCAAAAGTGTGAACTGAGCATGCTCAGAATCCGAAATTTTAAAATTAAACAACTTTGGAACAGATGAATATTGTTTCACCACACCAATGCAGACATGCTCTGTGGGGCAAGCACTATCTACCCTAAAAATGTCAGACCAAAATTCCAAACTGTTTGGCTGCAGAATGATGACAAAAAACTGTAAAAAAGCAAATTTTAACATATTTTCACTGTGCACAGCATGGAATCCACTAATCCGACTGACACGCAACTTAGCACATCAAGAGACCTATGCCAGGAAACTGTGCATGAAAAAAATTGTGCAAATCTATTGAACGGTTGCAAAGTTATTAAAGTACAAAATTTGAGGTCTAACATTAAGGTGCCTACTCAACCTTAACTATAGTGGCGCTATAGTGCCACTATAAATATATATGTAGGAATATACAGTACATATTATATGTAGATATGTGTATGTAAATGTATATGTATATGGATATATAAATATATAAATTGCAAAACAAATGTGTTAATGCAGACATTAGGGTTGAAGGACGCAAAACGCACCAAGTAGGGAAATGAAAAACCATTAGGGTTTTGGGTCTCCAGAGTATTGCAGAATCAGTGGTGGAGTCTTCCTTGGGGTTGTCAGCTCTACTGCCCACCCCCTCTCTCCAGCCCATTGCCTTCTGTCTGAAGCACAAGGTACAGCTCCAAGCTAGTGCCTCACAGTGATACAGTATGGCCAATACAATCTGTTGTAGCTTTCTTCACACAGGGCCCTGCTGGAAGACATCACATCTGAGCTTGTTTGCTCAAGGGAGGTGGTAGGCATTAGGGTTGACAACACCACAGAAGACCCCACCACTGATTCGGCAGTACTTCGGAGACCCAAAAGCCTAATAGTTTTTCATTTCCTTACTTTGTGCGCTTTGTGTCCTTCAACCCTAATGTCTACATTAATGCAGTTTTTTGCAATGAATGTTCCTTCTTTTTGTTATAGTAGAATTGTATTCCCCTTTGTGCAAGTCCCTTCAGGATCTGCACAAAATGAGATAAATATGATATTGGAGACAGTTCTGACCCAGTGTATGAGCCCAGCAGTCCTTGGCACGCATGTCAATACCTCGTGGGGAAGGCTCTCTGATCCACCACATGGTGTCGCATCTGTGCCAAAACACTGCTCCATCCCTACCCAGGCTGGGACTGGTGCTGCATGCTGCAGCACCTTCCCCATTAGCCTTGTCCCATAAAACTGGCTCACTGAGTTCACAACTGAACTCAGCTCACTGGCACAGTAAGGCAACATGGTCCCCAGCGGGCCAACGGACATTCCTGCAAACAACGTTACTTCATAAATTCTTTGTTTTTTAATATTTTGACCCAAAACTTTCAATATAGTCTTCTTATGACCCCACCTCATGAACCCAGTAGATTAAACTTTTCAAATCCCAGCCAAAACCCCATTCCATGCCACAGGTGCAAAACCATTTCAGATAGGATGTGAAAAATGACAGCTGTAACGGTCATGAGATGGGGTGAAAAAATAACTATGTTGTAAACTTTGGGTCAAAATATTGAAAATTGTCAAAGTTATGCATGTGCATAGAAAAATTTCAATATACGCTCATAACTTGGCCATTTTTAGAAATTTTTTCATCAAATTTTCAACATGGCCTTTTTGGGACACCACCTCATGAACACTGGTTGTGAAATTATGTTACTTGGGCCCGAAAGGTGATTTTGTGCGGCGACCGCAAAATCACCTTCTGGGTCTGATTAACAAAATTTCACTGCAGTATTCATGAGGTGGGGTCCCAGAGAGGCCATGTTGAAAATTTGGTGAAACAATTCCTAAAAAAGATCAGTTTATGAAGAAAAGTTTAAAATGCCATTGAAATACATTATACTGCACTTACCTATATTCCTCAATTCATGGTTCGGCATTGACAAGTGAATACATGTCTGATCCACAGAGGATTACTGCATTAAACCTTAGCTGGTAAGTATAAGGTAAGGTGGGATTGCTCAGTGGGAGGGTCTGGATGGGGCAGAGGGGGACTGTGGCAACAACGAGGGACTGTTTTGTTTCTTTCAGGTTAAAAATCAGTATGTTGCGGTATGGTTTTCTTTTTTGCAGGAACAGTTATATTATACAAAAGACTACTTCAGGACATGAGGGGTGGGCTTTTCAGTGTCCCACACTGCTGGGGGGCGCTGTACATGCCAACACAAGAGATTGGGCCCCCCTGATGTTGGCAACTATACATAACAATGGGCTTGGGGGGACTGACAACAGGAGGAAGGACCGACCAACACCGGGGGGGGGGCATCCAGGTGTTGGATTATACAAAAAAAGATAAATAAGCTGGCACCAGGGATTGGGGCCCCCTGTGTGCAGATATAGAGGTAATAAGGCACAGCACAGCCACATGACAGGGCTATAGTGACAGTAGCCCCATCCCTGACATATGACACAGCAGAGATTGTTATACGACACTGTCATGTTCGGTACCAAATAACAAATGACAGCTGTGTGTCGTATAGTACAGCCTGCTGTTGTCACAAAAATTCAGCTATCTTCAGAATGCTGATTTTATAATCACACATGTTCAAAAATGGAATGTTTTTTCTTAAATAATTTAAAAACTACTTATGTTTGGGACATAAAAAAGTCACAAAAGCATGTACCTTGGGCCAGACTCTACCAAACCTGAAAGCTTCAGGTTTCAAATCCTCATGTTTTTTAAGTCATTCACAAGCAAAAAAAGCCTTAAAAATTGTGATTTTGTTTGTTTTTGTACCTCTGTAACTTTGCCCCCACAGAACCGATATATGTGAAATTGTCAGGATCAAGAGATCCAGGACCACAAGCTATGCTTTCCAAATTTCATGTAAATCAGTTGAACTGAGGTAAAGTTATTAAGGTGCAAAAATTGGGGGTTAACATTAAAGTGCATACTTAGCCCTAAAATACAGGCATGACTGCACCTGTATAACATATAGATATAGATACAGTTATGTAATGTTTATTCATATAATGTTCAAAATTTTATATTCTGTTTCAAAATTAATATTGTACTGCCACCACATCATGGATTATTCATATATTTATGCAATGTTTAATGTTTTATAATGCAGTTGAAAATGAATGTTTTAATACTACCATGTTACCTAAGCAATAAGGCATGACCAAGGGTTATGTTAATGGTCTATTAATCACCTTTTAGGGGAGTACTGTGGCACGAGGTGTAGCCGAGTGCCACATACTGGGGTGATTAACTGACCATTAACATAATCCTAGGATGCTTATTGCTATTATAATAAAAAATGTTTTTAAACAGTGTTAAACCTTGTTCAGCATATGGTTAAGCTCTACATGTATGTTAATAAAAGATTAACATAAGGCTGTTAGAATGTTTGCAGCCAATCAGAAAGCTCCATTTCTCAGACCTTTTTATAATGTGTATTAGCATTATGCAAAACTTAAAGTGATTTTCCAGTATCCAGGTAAACACTTAGATAATGTCAAATATCATATTCCGACAATTCAGCATTTATTAATTTATTAATGTATTTATTTTCATACATTTATTTATTAAAGCATTTTTTAATTTCTCTTCCACCCTCATTCTTTGTTACAGAGTATATTGACAAAAATATATCTGTCCACCAAATATCATCTACTTCCCATACTATTTTATCTGCTAACATCATAATTATCTCTTTGTGGCATCATAATCATTGCCCTAGCAACAGATAGTGATGTAACCAAAAAATAATTTTGTCTTCAACTAAGGGAAAACCAAAAGGGAAAGATGAAGTCTGGAGCACAAAGATCTTATCTTTATGCAAGTACCCTCAGTAATATTGAATGACAAAAAGATAAATACAGAAAGTTAATTAAATATAAGCTTGCATTTGAATGTTATATGTTACAACGTTTTTGTTTGGATATTGTATTTTCTAAAGTTTTTGTGGATACTGGAAAATCTATTGGTGGTGCCAGGCTAGCCATTGTACTTCCTCTAGTAAATGTTTACCATTCCTTGCTTTAGCCTGGTCATGTCAGTGTATTTATTGAGGGGGTATTGTAGATGTCAGGCAAGTGTTTAGAACTAGGGTTGTGCGGATGCCTTTCTGGCACTATCCACACCACAATTGTGTGTGTGTGGGGGGGGGGACTCTTCAAAAAACAATTTTTGTCTCACTTGAGATGGTCCTTGTGTAGTGCAGTCTATGACAGTCTGCAGCATGGAAGTAGCAAGTGTTCCAGCCAATGGTGACCAGTGCTACCTTGATGCATTCAGTGGGCTGGTTGGTCATTCAGTGGCACACACCATGACAATACTGTTGTCATTGTAGAGTCAGCTCTTTCCAAGATTTATTGCTCTGGGAGAGCAGCGGCATCTTCACTTACTCTACTCACCCCTCATGAGTTTGGGATCCCACAGATTGGAATTTGTTTGGGGCCAGCTTGTATCTGGGCAGGTGCCATCCATCTGTTCATCAAAGGAATGGTGAGCTACAGTAACAGGGAATCAGATTCAGGCAACAGTAAAATTATCCATGGCACATAAACAACAGTTGGTGAATTTTGCCCCACATTCCATGGCCCAGTCATACAGTACCTCCAAACTGTAATTGTTACTGCAGTGGTTTAGTCTCTGACACTGCAAATTGTGAAATAGATGGGAAACATTATCAGACATGAAGATGCACCCTCAGAACAAGGCGTAAATTATTAGGCTACTTTATCTCTGCAAAGTTGATTTAACATCATAGATTATTATGAAAATGCTGCTTTAAAATCTGCATTTACAGTATCTTCTTGGTGTGGGTACTGGGCAGCACCTTTTCCATGAGGAAGAAAGCAGTTCTGAGGGGTAAAATAAGGGACATCCCTCCTAATGTGGGACAGATGAGAGGTGTGGATAGAGGGTGTTTGGGTTCTAGAATGACTTGTCCCTGTTAATGTGGGACAGTTGAGAAATACGGACAGAGGAGTTCTAATGGGTAAAATGATGATGTTCCTCCTAATGTGGGATATTTGAGAAGTGTGAACAGAGGAGCGTGGAGGGTTGTAGAATATAGGACATTCATCTTAATGTGTGACAGTTGAGAGGTAATGAAAAAGGTCTTCCGAGTGGTGAGATAAGGGTGGTTTGTGTCTGTTTGACAGTGCTGGGCAAGCACAGCTGGGCATTGGGACCAGACATTGGTTCTAGCTGACTCTAGAAAAAGATGTTACTGCAAGCAAATGTTTACTGCTGCCACATAAGCTGTGGCCTGTCATTCAAAGTGCTTTTGTCTGAAAAACTTCCTCTCAGGTTCAGTTTTTGTGTGTGCCCCATAACAAAATTTCCAGACTCTGGCTGTGCTCCAGTCATGCTGAATTCCTTGAGCTGTCACTGGAAATATCAGTTTAAGGTGTCGCTGTAGATGTAAAAGTCTAAGGTAATTAAATTGTTGTCGTTTCTATCCATACTCAGTACATTAGTTCTGAAACTGGCACCTTTACCACTTGTTAAACATTTGAATACACATGTCTCTTTGTATAGCAAAACCATTAAGCTGCCACAATGACCTGTATACTTACCTCTTTTTCAACTGCATTCCTATTTATTCTAATTTTCCCTAACTCAGTAGTCAGGACCACAATGACTGCACCCTTCTTCTGGACAAGGGAGTAGTTGAGCAGTTGCTTGACAGATGATTCCAATGCCAGTGTTGCTCATTGGTTTGCTGGCAAAGGATGCACAAATGCCAGGTACTGAGGCCCATATCCTCCATCACTTGTACCTGAGTCCTTCACTTGTACCCGAGTGTCTCCTCCATGCAATACACTTGGTCCCCAGTCACTACTGGAATGGGATTCTAGGGCTCACACAGAAACAGAAGTCTTTAGGGGTTAGTATAGTATGCAGCTAGTGACACACTCAGCTCTTTAAGTTGGTTCTTGCACCTCTTGTAAGTGCTCATTAGATCTCTGGGCTTGTCATCAGAAAGAGAAATGGGGGCTATACATGCCCCAACTCAGATTTACAGGAGTGAGGAATTCCAACTAAAAAATGGCATTTCATGTATTGCACCATGTGGGTTCAATAATATTTGCTTATTTTACTCTGCGGTGCTAGAATGGACAGCTACAGTACTTGTACTCCTGTTGCTGTAGCTAAAGTAGATAATCAGATAATATATATATATATATATATATATATGAAATTAGTCAGTAAATTGGGGGTTTGTCCTCCAAAATAAGGCTGAAAATGGAGATGAAGAGTCTGTACTGATGTGTAGTATGTTTAATCTGTTTTTTTTTCCAGCTCATCATGTGTTCTCAGACGCAAAAGGTCCCTGTTACAGGGTCCTCAGAGAAGGTCTTTGTACTCTCCCCATTCTGAGAAACATCACCAAACAGATCTGCTGCTGCAGTCGGGTGGGCAAGGCCTGGGGCAAGAGCTGTGAGAGATGCTCTCCTTTTGGTTCAGGTAAAAAAAAATAATAGTATATAACTCTTCTCTGTGGAGGAATAATTTAGCAGGGCAGGGGGAACAGCAGAGGCACTGATTTGCTTTGTGTCAGTACTCAGCCAGGAAGTTGGGGGCTATGGCCAGCTGAGGGTGAGAGTTATGCAAAAGGTGCATGATGAACAGGAGGCAGTACTGACCATGCTAGAATTAGTAGGTAATGAAAAGGAGGGTATGCTCTAGAGAATGCTTTAGGTTCCATTATCATCTATCCTGGGGTATTAGTTGAGTTAAAAGGGCTCTGACCGGGCATCTTGCTGATATTTTTCAGGGTTCCTTGTTAACTGGTAGAATGTTAGAGTACTAGAAGAAAGCCAGTGCCACCCAACTACTGAAAAAGGGAGCATGGTCAGACCTAGTCAAAAATCTTGTGAGCCTCACACCAGTGCTTCAACAAGTGTGTGTCACTGATAAAATAGATGGTGGTTCTGCACATGATTACAAATGTTTATTTGCAGTTTTGACCAGGAAATGCACACTGAACCATGAAAGCTTATTTCCAGGTGTGTCCTCATGACAAACGCAAACAATTTATTGAAGTGACAGGTGTGATGGGAACCAAGACCTGATTAGTTCTAAGTACCAACAGACTGCATTACTCATATGGTTACTATGGAAACCATCTCTGTGCACTTCTTTGGCCTCTACACAGCTGAAAAGTATGGTGGTACAAAACTGGAGGACAACCAACTCTGTCTTGGGTTGCAACATGTTTTGGACATACACAATGCCAGCTGGTTGTTAGGGATGGAGCCTGCAACAGTACTGCCCCATAAAAGCATACAGAATGCCAGTTTGCTGTAGGCAGGGGGCGGAGCCTGTGACAGTGTTGCCTCACCACATAGTTTGGGCATGGATAATGTTTTATTGATGGGGGAATATTTGCCAGGACACCAGGGACCCACCCCTCAGGATGTTTTGAAGCACAAAGTGTAGTCTCACAAAAGGTAGATCCTGCCAGGCCAATCCAATTGCCTTTTCAAGGTGGTAACTAGACAGATGGATGAGGCCAGGTGAATGTACAGTAGTCTCTCTGGATTAAAGCAAGATCTGTGACACTGTAATACCTGGAAACCATGGAGAAATGAGCATAAAATGGAGTACATAATGTGTACAGGAGGTAGATAGCAAATTGGCTGACAGGTAGGAAGCAGAGAGTGGTGGTGAATGGTCACAATTCAAAGCAGATTGATGCACTGAGCAAACTATCCCAGTGATAAGTGCTGGGTCCATTCTTTTTCAATATATTTGTTAAATGCATGGAGGAGCAGCCAGCAGTGTTTGATGATTATACTAAATTGGCAAAAAGAGTAGACACAGCAGAGGAATGGGATGCATTACAGGGGAACCTTCTCACATTAGGGGCCTGGCTGTGAAAATGAGGGCTTAGATTTAATATGCAGAAGTGCAAGGTATTACAAACAACTGCTGTTCACATTAGTAATTTCCTGCAGATAATTCCTACACTTCCTGATACGCAATGCTATAGACCCCTATACTATCGATACCATAGCATTATAGCATACCTCTTCCTATGTTGGCATCATGTAAACTCAGCATTTGGGTTATTTGTCTTTTCCTGTTTGGGCCACAGTCATCACTCCCCCTATACCACTAGCAAAAAGTTTGCTTTTGGGTATGTCAAGCAGCCTTAAAAAGGATGTACTACAGTGTAACTGTGAAGTGGAAGCTAAAGCCAAACAGGCAGTGTGCTGCTTCAGTCATGAAAGCAAATGTAATGCCAGTACGTATTAGCAGTGAATAAGGAGCAGTTCAAGGAAGGAGATCCTCTCCCTGTACATCACCTTGGCTAGACCACACATGAAGTACTGTATCTGGCTGTCAACTCTGCATTACACAAAGGACATTAAAGAGATCAAGAAGATTGATCTAAGGGCATTAAAGCTGAACAACAGCTCAGGAAGCAAAAGCTATAAAGTGAGAGATTGGACGTAATCAAATTATTCAGCCTAAAAAAAGAGACTGAGAAGGGACATATTCATGGTTTTCCAAAAACTAAAGGGAAGAGACAGAGAGCAGTAGGCATACTAATGATGTTTGAGCTTGTAAGTGCAAACAGAATTAAAAGGCATGCCTTCAAATGTGGGGGGGGGTAGAATAAAGGAACCCTTAGAAAGCAGTTCTTCACACAAACGGTGGTTAAGATGTGAACTAGCCTACCCAGTGTAGTCATAGAAACTAGGACTATTCAAGCTTTAAAAAACAGGATGACACAGATTCCTGAGGGAGGATGATACTGAGGATTAGAGCATGAGTAGAGGTAAGATTTTAGTTGATAAGCTTGGAGGGTGGTGGTAAACGAAGTTCACTCCGAGGAAGAGTGTGATCAGTTGGGTACTTCAAGGATCAGTGCTGGGGCTAGTCATCTTTAATGTCTTTATAAGTGATATATCAGAGGAGCTGGAAGGGAAGGTCTGCCCCTTTGTGGATGACACCAAAATCTGCTATAGGGTGAAAAAGTGTAAAATAATGCACATAGGGCAGAGAAACCCTGGGGCAGTGTACAAAATGGGTGGGGTGGTATTGACAACTACCAAGCAGGAAACAGACCTGGAGGTAATCATATCTGATGATCTAAAGGTGGCCAAGCAGTGCAATAAGGCAGTTGGGAGAGCTAGTAGGATGCTGAGCTGCATAGAGAAGAATATCACCATCAGAAAGAGGGAGATGGTGTTGCCTCTGTATAGTCTGCTGGCAAAACCCTACCTAAAGTACTGTGTCCAGTTCTGGAGACCACATCTCCTGAAGGACATAGAGTGAAGGTGGTCCAGTGGAGGGCAACTATAATGGCGTAGGGTCTACATCAAAATCTCTATGAGGAGAGACTAAAAGACTTCAATATTACGCCCTGAATGAGATGAGGGAGGGGGGGATATGACAGAGACCTTTCAGTACCTCACAATGGTAAATAAGGTACAGGAGGGAATTTATTTTATTAGAAATAAGGTGCTCAAGAACAAGGGGACATGCTGTGAAGCTGGAAGGGTGTAGATTCAGGAGAAATGTGAGGAAGTACAGTACTTCTTCAGAGAAAGAGTGGTATATTCCTGGAACAGCCTTTCAGGGGAGGTGGTGGAGGTGAAAACAGTGGTGAGGTTCAAGAATGCATGAGATAGCCACAAGGGAATCCTAGTGGAGAGCTAGTGGGAGAGGGAAAAAGAGCTGTAGATCAACTACAGTTTGTGGTAAAAATGTAGGTAGAGAAAAATGAGCAGAATGGGTGGGCCAAGCGTTTATATGTTAACAAATTCTATGTTTGGATGTGCATCCATACTCAGATTTGGTACAGCAACTGCCATGTGGCAGAAGGGGTGGACAAGATGCAACCGAAGAACCTTCTGTCACCACAACGCTGTTCTATATAAACCATTCAGTGTCAAACTGCCTAAAACAGTTTCAGAAATCTCATAAAGAGAGTCATGAAAATGGTTTATCATTGCCAGATTATCTGAAGGAGGAAGTCCTGGTCAGGGTTTTTGGGTGCCTGTTTAGTAATTTGCTTGTAGGGAAAATGCCATTTGAGTCATACTTCATCACCTACCCAACAATAACCCAAGTTTCATTTATTTGATTAAGCCAGTACATAACAGCACCATTGAGCTATATGCCACTAATAATTACGTGACACAAATTATCATAGTGGTTAAGAGCTGTGAGCTGCACACCTGGAGAAATGGGTTTGTATCCCACTGCCACCACCTGCATACTGAGTGACCATGAGCAAGTCACTTAACTTCTCTGTGCTCCCAGGAAACACCTGGAAACAGGCCTTGGCTTAGCGTGTCTTTCCTGGCACAAAAAAATTGTAAAATAAATAAAAATTAGAGCACGTGCTGTAGTAGGCAGAATGTAGACAATGCAACTAGTAATTGTTTGGATGATGCCTGAATATTTGTATACTTCCTATTACATTTTTGTTACAGAGGGTTTTAAGGAGACTTGCCCAGCTGGTCCTGGCTACCACTATTCTGCATCTGATTTGAGGTTTAACCCCAGGAATTTGGGTGATCAAGAACAGCAGAGAGTCCCAGCTACACAACAACCTGCAGTGCAACTGGAAGGAGTACAAACCACCGTTCAGCCTACAAGAACCATAATACGTAAGACACTGCCTGTGACTGTAAATCAAACATTGTCAGCACTTTTTATTTCAGAACACAACTCTAAAGAGAATGAAGAAGCCCATCTGGCATAGCAGAGTTTATCTGAAGCCAATTTAGACATACTGTATAAACATTCAAGAGAGCAGGACCTGCCATGAAAACTTTCCAAGGTTGTTACTTACAAGTCATCTTTATTTGTGTGATTTACATATTTCTAACCAGACTGACATATTAATAGAACACTAGATCTCCTGATGTACACTATGTGAGGCTCCTCTTGGTTGTATAATTTGAGCAGAATAATTTAACTTAAAGAAAGTGACTTAAAGTGGATAATATTTAAAATCGGTGAAAGAGGCCCAGCCCAGTGTTGCTGGGGAAGTGTGACTGTGCTTCCATGCAATAAATTTGAGTTCATGTTGTGGACCTAACTCCCACTCAAGCCACAGTGGCCTCTGCATCACAAAACAATCAACATTCTTGGACTATAGGGAAAGGAGTTTCTCCCCATCTGAGTCAGCTTGGCTGATGGGCAGGTTTGTCAGAATGACGTGAGTAGCATTAAAATGGGAAGAAAAACAAGCTCCTCCTACCTGGTAGCAGTGCACATGTTACATGACTTCCCATGTTGCATGACCTGTTAGGAGCTCCAGAAGTACCCACCCCTTCACACTTCCATCCTGGTTACTGTTGCTAAAAGTGGCCTGGCTGTTGGGGTACTCCACAGAGGCCAAATCAGGGTGGCAGTAAAAGCTGTGACGTGCCTACAGTCATTCATGCAGTATAGGGACAGGTGTTGATGTGGCAACCAAAGGATGGGGCAACAAGAGCCCCCAGGGAGGGATAAAGAGAATAAAAACTAAATCTGTTAGAGACAGTAATGAACCTGGCTGATCATCATAACCAAGACTCCTACTAGCTTTGCTAGCAGAGCTCATCTTTTAGCATAGCGGCATAGTTCTGGCCTTTCATACACTTCAGCTTGCAGGCAGAGACTGACTCTAGCTAGGGGTACATTTACAATCTGAAATGTATTTGATGTGTAATTAGTAATGTGCAAAATAAAATTTTGTCGCTGGAATTACCATGAAAGTTAGAAATTTGCTTTAGTGAAGTTTCAGAAGGCACTTTGGCAACTTTCACAAAATTCCATTTTACAAGGATGGAATTAATTCACAAAATTGCATCTTACGATGGTAGAATGGATGAATATATTGCAGTTTATTCGATTTTATTGTGGAAAGGATTCTGCAGAATGGACCACTCTGTTATTTATAGAATTTTTGAATGATTGCATGTATGGTAGACTGATGTATTAAATTGCGGAACGGAATTCTTAAGAACTGTCATTCCACAGTTTGTGTTATTCTACAATTCAGTCAGAACATTTTGCAGAAATGGACTAAAATTCAAGAACACATTTAGAGGATTCAGATTTTGCCAAAGTCAGAATTTTAGAAAACTTCATAAATTGCGAAAATCCACTTATTTTCTTTGTGAATTTCGAATTCACAGTTTCTGCCTAGCACTATGTGTAATTCTGTGACCAGCAAGTAGATTGCTGCAGTGAGTACAGGCTTGTCTAGCCTTGATATGTAATGTGCTTTACAGTAACATCATAATGCGTTTGTAGTCCTGAACCCAACCTATTACAAGAAGCACCTCTTGCAAGGGTGCCACAGTAACAGGGTTCAGAGCCCAAGAGTGAGTCTCTCTGTAGTGGGGTAGGAATGTAATGAATCTGGCTGATCTTAACCCAGACTCTTACTAGCTATGCTAGGGGAGCCTCTTCTTTAGCATAGTGCTAGAGTTGGGCTTTTGTACCTTTCAGAATCTAGAGGTATATAATTTAGCATGTATTTCATGTGTAATTCAGTGATGTCTCAACAGGTGGCTGTGGTGAGTACTGGCTGGTCTGGACTTCATATGTAATGGTAGTTTACTCACCTGGTAAAGGTGATTTCGGGGGTATACCTCTCTGAGGCATTCTAGGATCCTTACATCTAGGGTTATGCTCTCCTGATAGGTTGCTGATGAACATGTAACTTCAAAAGAGATATCTGACCCATCTTCTCCTGTGACCTGATTAGCCAAGCTCAGTTTCAATGTCTTCTAAAGCTGTTTACTGGAATTAAAACTGGTTCCATGATCTACTAAGTTAATTACATAAAGATCTGCACCTCATATTTCGGTGCCTTACTGATTCCAAATGCTGGGGATGTAAATGTTTTTAAAAAGATTCTTGTAGTTAATTTATTATTTTACTCGTAAAATTGCTCCCACTGGGATCACCATACATCCTGGTTAGTAGAACCACCTAGTACCCACCCCCCATGCACAGCCATGTGCTGACATAATCCTAGGGAGAGTGAGGGGATTCACTCCATTAGTCTATGGGGTGGCTTACTCATCATTTTTAAATATAATAATGGTCATCTGGTGATTAATCAAGGGCACCGGTGGACTAACAAGGCCCTTGTTAGTCCACCGGTGCCCTTGATTAATTGCCAAATGACCATTATTATATTTAAAAATGATGAGAAAGCTGCCCCCCCATAGACTATAATGGAGTGCATCCCCACGCTCTCCCTAGGATTGTGTCAGAAAGTGGGTGTGTGAGGGCGGGTCTAGGCAGTTCTATTAACCGGGAAGTACCGCGTTCCCAGCGGGAGCAATTTTGTGAGTAAAATAATAAATTAACTACAAGAAAATTTTTAAAAACCTCTACATCCCCAGCATTTGGAATTAGTTGGGGACTAATATATGAGGTGCCACGGGTTTTCTTGGTAAGTCTCTTTTTAACATATAGGCTTGTGACTGAATACTAGATTGCAGACCAATAGTGAGATTAGTAATCAGAAGTATGTATTACCTATTAATACACTCTAATTGAATCCGGCTCATATGGCATGCCGGAGCTGAATGTCATTTCCTTGTCTGAACACGAGTGTTTCCAAGGGCAGGATGTGGCGTGTCTCAGAGATACAGTATATACCCACACAATCTCCTTTACCAGGTCAGTAAACTACCATTATGAGTGTTAATCCCTAGGCACTCCAGGATCCTTACATGTACAGTAGGTTCTAAAAAGCAGTATCCTTGTTTTAGGGAGGGGGAGATAAGTCATGTGCTGACAGGAGAGATGTAACCGACTGGAGGACTGAGTGACTGAAGCTGGCTTTGGCATCATGAGTGACATCAAGTATGTAATGTCTAGTGAATGTTTGAACTGATGTCCAAGTGGTGGCTGCACAGATCTCCTCTGTCATTGACAGATTTCCTTTGGCCCATGACATGGTGACTGCACTGAACAAATGGGCTTTAAAGTCTTTGGGTGGCAGTTTGGAACTCACTTTGTAGGCTTCTTGGATGGCTGTTATGAGCCAGGATGCTATTGTAGCGCGTACGGCTGGGTGGCCTTCCTGCATCCCAGAACAATGATGAACGTATGTCCATATGTAGAGATAGCTCTGCTCATTCCAAGAGTGTAAAGTTTGGAATCCTCTGTGCCCTCTGAGGTTGGCATTTGAACTGGCAGTTCAATCACCTGTCTTAGGTGAAAATCTGAGATAATTTCAGGTAAGAAGGATGGGGTTGTTCTCATTGTTACTCTGTCTTTGTGAAAAATCAGGTATGGTTCCCTGCAGGATAGAGTTTGAAGCTCACCTGTCCTTCTGATCAAGCAAACCACCACCATAAAATCTGTCTTGAGATTCATCCATTTTAGATCCACTGTGGCTAGTGGTTCGAATGGTCACTGCTTTGAGAACTAAATTTAAATCCCAGGGTGCTGTAATCTGTTTAACTTTAGGCTGTATATGTGTGGCTGCTTTCAAGAAATAAAGTATATCAGGGTGAGCGCTTGGTTGTGTTCCATCTATTTGACCTCATGCCACTCCAATCACTGACAACTTAACCTGTGGGGATAATAGGGAGAGTCCCTTGTCTAAGCTCTCTGGAAGAAAAAGAAGGATGTCTGCTATGGAGGTGGTCTGTGGTTAACGGAATTTCATGGAAAACCATTTTGAGAAGATTGACCATTGCCTTTTATACGTCGATGTGGTAGACCCCCTTTCTCTACATAGTCAAGGTGTCTAGGACAAAAAGATTTTAACCAGTTTAGGAGTCTCTCCCTTTCAGGAGTCAGGCTGTCAACTTGAGGTTCTGAGGGTTGATGTAGCAGACTGGCCCTTTTCACAATATGTTGTGTCTGAGTGGGGACCTCCTTTATGATCTAGAGTCATGACCACTACTTTGGTAAACCATAACTTTCTAGACCAGTAGAATGTGATCAGGATTACTCTCACTCTTGATTGTCAAATTATTATTTTTTTTTAATTACTATGCTTTTTGGTCCCTACCCAGCCGTCAGGATCTGCTCTGGTCACGGGCCCTCTTGGCTCCACCTCTGGATATGCCCTCACTCACCCTGTCATCCCTGGCTTTCCTCCCAGAGAGCGGGATCGCAGCACTGACCCCCGTATCAGGCCACAATACAATTATCTGGTCGGGGAACTGGCTCCGGAGGCTGATCGAGGCACCGGGGCAGAGCTTCATAGAGACGGCCAGGCACGGGATATTTTCTCCCTGTGAGCAGGGGTGGGATGTGCAATGATGACCAGCGCCACCACCCCTGAGTTCAATTTGGCATCGATTGCTGTGGTGAACCAGCCTCCACTAGTTTTCACCGTGGCACTGAGGAACACCCTCCCCTGGAGAAGGAGAGCAGTTCAAGACGCTGTAGTCCTTCCCCCCCCCAGCCGGCCCTCTGACAACCCATTGATTGTCAAATTTTTCTCAATATTTGTGGGAGTGGTAGGAGAGGAGAGACAATGTATGCCATGTCAAAGTACCACTCCAATAACAGGGCATCCACTTCCATGGATTGGTTGTCTTTGAACCCGGAGTAAAATTTGGGAGATTGAATGTTCTCATTGGTTGCCATAAGGTTCACTTGCACAGGTTCCCAGTGCATGTTGAAGGAGTGGAAGACCTGTGGATGAAATCTCCACTCGTCCAGGTGAATCTGTTGGTGACTCAGCCAGTTTGTGATTGTATTAGGTTTGCTAGCTAAATGAATGACTGAAATTCTGACTAGGTGGCTTTGTGCCTAATTCAAAACCTTTGTAGACTCCTTTAGCATGACCTTCCTCTTGGTTCCATCCTGTTTTACAATGTATGCCACCATTACCTTGTTGTCCGTTCTTATGAGAATGTGTTTTTGATTAGGTGACTGAAGTGCAGTAGGGCTAGGAACATGGCCCTCATCTCCAAGATGCTGATCAGCACTTTTGACTCTGTCATGACCATCTTCCCTGGGCAGACAGGTGGCCGGTGCCCCCTCCGTTAGGTTGGCATCCGTGTCAATTGTCGCATCATATTGAATGTTCAGTGGCATCCCTTTCTTTGGTATGGTAAAATGTTACTTTTATACAGAAACATGCCATTTGGATTTTATCAGTCCAGTTCACAGGACAGTCCTGTTATTATCTAAGGTTACACACATATAATAAATAAACAATATATGCAATACATACACAAAATCAATAAATATATTATAAACACTGTGGGAAGGGGGCATAGGAAGAATTGAGATTATCTCACACACCGACAAGTAGGAGTACAATGACCCTTTAACATCCCAATAAAAGTGCTGTGTACAGTTTCAGGACGTATAAGTGGAGGTAGTACATTCCAATGTAGAGCTGCCAGAGTTCTTAAAGTATAATCCCCAAATCTGTTAGTACGCTTATCCTGTTGAATTTTGTTTTGGTGATCAGACCTGAACAGATGTTTTTTTTATATTTAAAGTATCAAAAAATAGGATCTTTGAAATGTTATGATCAGTGTGAGTAATCTTATGTTTATGTATAAATATTAAACAACTTCTTACATATTCTGTCTCTGAAGGCATCCAGTTGAGTCTGGTCAGCAGTAAACAATGGTGGGTCCTAAAGTCGCAACCAAGGACATATCTGGCTACTCTGTACTGAATTGTATCAAGTTTATTCAGCAATTGTTTATTTGCTGACCTGTAGATTAATTCACCTTATTTTATAATAGACATGATTAGCTGCTCAGCAATCTTTTTCCTATCTAAAAGTTTTAAACACCTAGTTGTTCTTTTTAATGCCCCTAGTTTTTTAGTTACCTTACTAATAGTCATGTCAATGTGATCCCTAAAAGTTGGTGTAGAATCAAAAACTAATCCCAAGTACCTATAAGTAGTGACATGTTCTGTAGGGAATTTTTTAACTGCAAATATTTGTAGTTGTGTACAACTGCTATGTCTCTTAGAGACAAAGTGCAGTACTTTGGTCTTCTTAGTATTCACCATTAGCTGTGACCTGGTAAACACTCCTGTACCCTGACCAAGTCTTCCTGGAGTTTAACCTGAAGGTCCTCCAGGCCTCTCTCTGAAGCCACTATGGCTGTATCATCAGCAAAAAGCCTGATAGATGTGTGTTTCATTACAAAGGGCAGATCATTCTGGAAAAGTAAAAATAAAACGGGTCCCAAAATGGACCCCTGAATGGCTCACGGTTCAGACAGGTGCTGCTGTATTTGAACCCTTTGGGAACACCCTGTCAAGTAGGAAGAAAACCATAAAAGAAGGCCCCCAGAGAAATCCTGGCCAGACAACCTCTCAGTCAGGATGGAGTGGTTCACCAGGTCAAAAGCCTTTGACAGATCAATAAAAATCACTGCTGTTTCATTTCCTTTGTTAAGGGAGGAGCAAATCAAGTCATTAAACTCTACTAAAGCAGAAGAAGTAGAGTAGCCCCTACGGGAACCTGATTGGAAAAGAAACAGTATCCTATATTTGGCTGGGAAGCCAAGTTTCAAGAAAATACAAAATCACACATGCCCCCACAATGCAAAGCATCATGGGATGCATATGCAAATCACCACAGAATGTTATGCTAGTCCAACTTAAAGCAGAATTGCATGATGCCCAAAGGCTTCTCACACAGTTTGCAAAGGGTGTTAACAGAAGCCATAGACATGTGTTTCATCCTACCAGGACTCATCAGTATGCCTTGTCTGTTTGATACCCCAGTGGAATGGACCAGCTACCCTAGAGGCAGTGTGCCTTGGATATATTGTGGTGAACCCATTAAAATAAAAAACTATTTAAAAGACAAAGAACCTCTGTGCGCAAACACTGAGGCAAGGGTTACCCCAAAGGGCATTTGGCTGGGAAGCCAAGTTTCAAGAAAATACAAATCACACATGCCCCCACAATGCAAAGCATCATGGGATGCATATGCAAATCACCACAGAATGTTATGCTAGTCCAACTTTAAGCAGAATTGCATGGTGCCCAAAGGCCTCTCACAGTTTGCAAGGAGGTGTTAACAGAAGACATAGACACGTGTTTCGTCCTACCAGGACTCATCAGTATGCCTTGTCTGTTTGACACCCCAGTGGAATGGACCAGCTACCCTAGAGGCAGTGCAAACTGTGTGAGAGGCCTTTTTGGGCACCATGCAATTCTGCTTAAAGTTGGACTAGCATAACATTCTGTGGTGATTTGCATATGCACCCCATGATGCTTTGCATTGTGGGGGGCATGTGTGATTTTGTATATCCTATATTTGTCCAGATAATCACCGATTTGCCTTGAGACTAGTTTCTCCAAACATTTTGATATGATAGTCAAAATCATTATAGGACGATAGTTGTTTGGATCGGCTGAGTCCCCAGCCTTAAAAATAGTGTAACTTTGCTCACCTTCCGCAGTGTTGGAAAATGACCAGTCTGTAGGCTCTAGTTTAATATTGGCAACACAGGCAAAGTTATGTAGGGTGCTGCCATTTTAATAACTCACCCTTACAAGTTAACTAAACCAGGCAATTTGTGTATAATAATTCTTAATAGCTCCCTTTTTACCTCAGATAAGGCTAGTTGTTTAAACCTAAAAAGAGGATACTGTCCCAATGTTGATTTATTGTCTGTAGTTTCAATTTATTTATTTATTTATTTAGATTTTGGTAACCGGGTAAGCCCACTGAGACCAGAGATCCCTTTTTCAGGGGCGACCCGGAATTAGTTACAGTGAATACATACATAGGTATAATATACAGTAGTTTTAACTGAATACATATTTAGTTACAGTGAATATATACATAGATATTAATGTACAGTAGTTTTAGTTGATACATATTGGGGAGTAGGTATCAAACGTTGGGCACAGAGACAGCAGGTATCACAAAGCTCACAGGTATTAAGACAGGTACACAGTACATTTAGCATTTTTTCATAAGAGATTCTTGGGGTGGGAAGGCGTGGTTCAGCTGGTGGTAGCAAGGGAGTAGGCCCAGGCGGGGGCGGCTAGCGATTACAACCACAGAGGCTAAGTTCCAGGAGGTACACTTTGAGGCCTGATTTAAACCCTGGGAGAGTAGGCTTGTTGACCAGACTTGCTGGGAGGCATTCCATAAGTAGGGAGCCGCATATTGGAAGGAGCGCTTGCCTTGGTTGGTGCAAACACGGGGGATATCGAGGGGACGACTTGCTGTGGATCGCAGGGTTCGGCGCGGGACTTCTGGAGTGAGCAGCCCACACAGGTGTGGAGGAGGGCCAAGGGAGGTGAATTTAAAGGCCAGACAGGCAGAAGAGTAGGCCAGCTTGTGCCGTAGGGTGGGCCAGTTTAGGTCCACGAGGGCCTCGCAGTGGTGCCTCCTGGGGGAGGAGTTTGTTGCAAAGCGAGCCACTCTGTGATACAGCATGGAGAATTTGTTGAGCTACATCTCTCGGAGGAACTGTAGTACAGGGGAACCATATAGGATGGAGGGGAGGAGGTTGCAGTTGGCTATGGCTCGTCATGCCTCACTAGAGAGGGAGTTGCCCAGACGGTAGAGGAGACCAAGCTTCTGGTGGATGGATCGTGTTAAGGAGTCGATGTGTGGTTTATAGGTCAGCTCCTGGTCAAGGAGGACTCCAAGGTACTTACGAACATACGAAATTTGCCAGCAGATAAAGGCCTAGAGGTCTATCAAATCTGCTCGAATGTGCAGCTAGCACCCCTTATTCTGCAGCTGCCCCTCCCTTCCACCCTTCCCCTTCTTTAACCCTCCCCCTTGTCCTGTCCCATCCTCGTTTGAAGCAGTCCACTGTTCTACTGCATACCACTTCAGCAGGTAACGCATTCCACCCATCCACCACCCTCTCTGTAAAAAAGTGTCTCCTCATCTCCCTCCTGAACCTTCCTTGCTCCAGTCTCATATCATGGCCCCTGGTGTCCCTCCCCTCCCTTACTTTGAACAGCCCCTCTGTACCTGCCTTGTTTATTCCTTTCATGTATTTAAAGGTTTCAATCATGTCACCCCTGTCTCTCCTGTCCTCCAGTGAGTACATGTTCAACTCCTTCAACCTCCTCTCGTATGATAAGTCCCCCAGCCCCTTGATCATCTTTGTCGGCTCCTCGCATGCACCCCTCCAGTAACTTAATGTCTCTCTTCAGATATGGACACACCAGTACTGTACGCAGTACTCAGGTGTGGTCTAACTAATGACCTATACAGTGGCAGAATCACCTCCTCCTTCCTCGGGATATACCCTTGCAGTACAACCCAGCATTTTGTTGGCCTTTGCAGCTGCCTTCCTACATTGTGCCGAGTTGTTCATTGACCCTGTAATGAGCACACCCAGATCCTTCTCCTCCTCTGTCTGGGCTAGCTGCACTCCCCCTAGCTGGTATCTCCTCCTTGGGTTCTTCATCCCAAAATGCAGCACCTTGCACTTTTTGGCATTAAAGCCCAGTTGCCAGGTGTCTGACCAGGTTTCAAGCTTTGCCAGATCATCCTGCAACCCCTGCCATCCCCCTAGGTCATCCACCACCACGCCTACCTTGGCATCATCAGCAAACAGACTGATCTTGCTCTTGATGTCCCATGATGTGCCTGCAATGAATATCCCAAACAACACTGGTCCCAACACTGAGCCCTGTGGAACACCGCTTGTCACTGCCCTTGGGTGTGAGAGCTCCCCACCCACCACCACCACCCTCTGTTGCCTTCCCTGCAGCCAGTTTCCTACCCATCTCACCAGCTTTGCACCCGCCCCTGTGCCTACTAACTTCCTTCCCAGCCTTCCATGTGGCGCTGAGTCGAATGCCTTACTGAAGCCCAGATACAGGACATCCACTGCATAGCCCTGTCCAGTTGCCTAGTCACCCAGTCATAGAACTTGACCAGGTTGGTTTGGCAGGATCTGCCATGTATGAAGCCATGCTGTCTGCTGTCCTGTAGTCCTTTGGCCTCTAGGAGGGCCACCAGCCTCTCCTTCAGGATAGTCTCCATTAGCTTACCCACGATGGATGTGAGGCTCACTGGTCTGTAGTTTCCCGGTTCATCCTTAGGGCCACTCTTGTGGAGGGGCACCACATGAGCCATCCTCCAGTCCTGAGGTACACACCCCGAATGTAGTGAGGCATTAAATAGGTCTACCAAAGGTCCTGCAAGGACTACTTGAACTGGTCTATGACCTCTACCCTCCTTCTTTGGGCTGTGTTGAGCTGGAGTAGCTCACTTCTGTCAGTGCCCAGGCATCTAGTCCCAAACAGGACAGCCTTAGTTTTGTCTTCATTCAGCTTTAGGGAATTAGAGGTAAATCAGACCTCAAGAGCTGAGAGACAGGCCTGCAGTTTGGAGGAGATGACACTGGGTTGTGGGTCACTGCAGTAGACAACAGTGTCCTCCACATAAAGGATGAGGTTGCTGAGCATGCAGTCACCCTCAATGTTGTTGAGGAAGAGTGAGAATAGCAGGGGGCCCAGGATCGAGCCCTGTGGTACCCCGGAGACCATGGGTCTAGTGCCAGATTGTGTTCCTCTCCAATGGACTTTTTGGGATCTATTGATCAGGTAGCTCTCGAACCAGGAGAACGAGTGCTCATCCAGTCCCAACCGGTGGAGTTTGGAAAGGAGAAGTTTGTGGCTGACCAGGTCGAAGGCCTTGGACAGGTCAATGAATAGGGTGCCCGTTGGAGAGCCTTGGTCCATGGCCTTGAAGATGTCGGATGTAAGCTGGACGAGGGCAGTGTCGGTGCCATGGCCTTTTCTAAAGCCATGTTGTACATAGGCAAGGAGTAGGTGCTACTCAATGTAATCCTGGAATTGATTGTATACAAGCCTCTCCTGCACTTTCCTGAGAGGGCTGAGTAGGGAGATAGGCCTATAGTTTCCCACTTTGTCCCGGGGTCCTTTTTTGTGGACGGGGACAATAGTCGATACCTTCCACTTGCTTGGGACTGTTCCTTCGAGGAGGGACCTGTTGATGAGCAGGGTGACAGGGTAGGCGATAGCCGGGGCAGCGGCCCTCAACAGCCAAGGTTCTAGCAGGTCATTTCCCAGGGAAGAGTTAGGCTTTATTTTGAGTAAGAAAGGAAGTACAGCGGACAGTTCAACCAGTTTCAGGTGGAATAGGGGCCGAGGAATCACCCAGTCCATATTGGAGTGGTAGGGAGTCCCGGGGGGGGTCCATTAGGATTGGAGAAGGAGGCACAGAAGGTGTCAGCAACTGCAGAGGGGTCATTGGTCAAAGTATCCCCAACCAGGAGTAAGTCATCTTGTGCATTTTCGGTACCCTTGAGAAGGGAGTTAATGTGACCCCAGAATTTCTTAGGGTCGCATAGGTGGCTAGTTTGGAGGTCTCTTAGGTACTTGGACTTGACCTGTTTGGAGGTTTTTTTGCATAGGTTCCTCAGTTCCCTGTACTTCTCCCAGTCAGGTGTACTGCCCGAGGATTTGTAGAGTCCCCGTGCCCTGTCGCGGAGTAGCATAGTTGCTTAAGGCTAGGGCTCAGCCATTTGTGGCACTTTCCCTGTACCCTGAGCTTCTTTCGCGGGACGTGCAGGTTGGCCAAGGACAGGAATGAATTGCCGAAGTAATCAAGTGCCTCATCGAGTGAGGGAAGGGAAACAATGGGGTCCCAGTCAATTGTCCCCAAGTCAGAGCAGAGGTCTGCTGGTACAATCCTGCTGAAGTTCCTGACTTCTATGACCCTGGCAGCAGTTTTAGGGGGTTTGTTGGACCAGGCGCAGAAAACTGGTGAGTGGTCACTCAGAGAGCCTGACATGATCCCAGCAGTCAGTATGCAGTCAGGGTGGGAGACTAGTGCCCAGTCGAGTAGGGAATGGTTGCCAGACTTAGCATTGTGCCTAGTAGGCAGATCGATGACTTGGGTAAGTGAGGAGTCAAGTATTGAATTCTTGATTGTGGAGGTCCCCAGGGCAAGCCAGTTTAGATTGAAGTCCCCGAGGAGGATGATCTCCCCAAGGGGGTGCTCCACCAGGGCATTGGTTAGGGATTCTAGGGAGGAGGCGGGAGGTAGGCACACCCTATGTAGAGGGGCTTGGTGTCTCCAAGGAGCACTTTAACAAATAGGATCTCACTCTGCGATCCACAAAGAGAGGGGTGATCAATCTGTGAAGCATTCAAGGTAGAGCTGAGATAGATGAGAATCCCACCTCCTTTTTTCCCCCACTCTGTCCTTTCTAAAAGCCTGTTAGTCAGCTATGTCCACTTCGTAGGGGAGGATCTGAGGCTTGAGCCATGTTTCAGTCACAGCTAGTATGTCAGGTTTGTATAGTGCTGTCCATGCCTCAAGGTCATGGATTTTGTGCCTTAAGCTGCCGATATTCATATGTACCAGCTTGAGTCCACTGGTGGTGGCCCAGAGGGGGTTGGTGGGGTCACTGAGGGTGAGGGTGAGATTAGGAGAGTAGGGACCAGGGTTTGGTTCGATGTCCCCAGCACCAGCTTGAGCCTGGCAAGGTGGTCAGTAGTATTGTGGGGGAAGGGGAGGAGCCTCCACTGGTCGTACTCACTGAAGTAGGAAGATAAGTTATAGCAGCTGCCCTTCAGGAGTGGTCCATACGAGATTTGGCTAAGCTTGTTTAGCCCTTCCAACTGAGGCTCTGAGGGTCAGGAGAGGTGTATGGAATTCCAACACAGCTCTAAGGAGAGCCGACCCCAGGGGAGGGGTCGGGCAGTCCCCTGTAACTGAGCTAAGTTTGCAGTAGTGACCCTGGGCGCCAAGCTCCTCATGTTGTAGATCTGAGAGGGGACACATGACTCAGGGGATTGCTGGAGTTTAAAGTGGCAGGGAGCTGAGCTAGAGGGGGGACTAGATCAACACAGCAAGCACCAGTGTAACAAAAACAGTTGGAGACCTTAGACTGTAAGAGAAATTACTAAGCCAGGAGGATATCAGCTGTACCTCTAGCTCTAGCTCCAGAGAGATGAGTGGGTCTGGTTATTAGTATATTGGGTAATTCAATAACTGGTATTACAGGCTAACTACACGTAGTTTACAAGACAGCTTTAGTTAAGGCACTTGAAATTCGCAGAGACTCTAAGACAGCAGTAGAAGCCTGCAGTAGTTAAGCACTTGAGATAAGCACAGACAAATATAATACTGGTTGGGAAGCCTGCACATCAGGCTTACAGGGGTAGGGGGTATATGTGGTTAACAGAAGCTTGTTTTCAAAAACAGTATTACTGCTATTTCCACTGCCTGCTCCAATGAGGCAAGCTGCAGCCAGATTATGAAGCAGCAGGGTCCTTCCTTTCAGCCACCTATAGAGGATAGAACGTGCAGGAAAGTGGGATGCGACCTCTAGTGGAGAAAGCTGAGAACCTGCAAATGGGAAAGTGAGCTGATAGGTTCTGCAGCTCACGTGATCTCAGCTATATAGGTTAAACAGAGAGGATTTCAGTGTAGACTGAGCAGATTTAAGGGCTACAAAAACTATCTCCACTACTGTGGCGAAATTTAATTCAGACAAGTCTTTTGAAAATGGCACCAAAGATCAAAGACCAAAAGTCTTCAACTGAGCAGAAGTTCACAAAGTGTCGCAGCTCATGCTGTTGTTTTCCGTGTGAGGCGAAGATCTGCAGGGTCCGGCTTGGGGAGGTGAGGCAACCGAGGGCCCTCATGACCACCACAGCTGTTTTTTCTCCTGGGAGATGAGTCTGCAGGGGTCTGGCTTGGGGAGAGAGCGAGGCAACCGAGGGCCCTCATGACCACAGCGACACCTGATCCCAGCTGGGCCTGGACCTCTATCCCCAGAAGGTCCGTAAAAAAGGCATTTAGTACATTTGAAACTGTTTTGGATTGTCAGATAAAGTATTATTAAATCTGGTAGTTACGTTTTTCTGATTACCTTTTCCCCCTGGATGTGATAAATGTTTTAACAGTAGACAGGAACCTTTATGGCTCAACATTTTGGTGTAATTTGCACCTGTAGTAATTTACATTTGCATTTTTAGTCAGTCTGTTACACTCAATTCTTTTTACTTTAAACTGTTCCCAATCAGTAACCATTTTTTTCCTTGCCTTTTTCCCAATACAGTTTTTGACCCTGATTTTGTTTAGCAATTTTTGAGTGATCCAAGAAAACCTAGGCAGAGTATTAACGTTTTTTTTTTTACTTTTGGAGCATGCAAATCACACATTTTTTGGAACGTGTTAGTGAAGTATTCAACTGCAAGGTCTAAATCAGGAATTAAAGAACACCTCTCCCATTTTTCCTCTCTTATGCTATCTGAAAATGTACTTTCAGAGAAGTTTCTCATATCTCTGGACCAGTTTTGCTCTAAGTGCACATAAGAACACGTAGCTGATTAAAGGGTGATGTGGCTCAGATAGGACTGTGGTCACGAAAATGAGGAGGCAAGATACCAAAAGCCTCAGCTTGAATAGTGTCAGAATTAAAAATTAAATCCAGTATAGAACCAGGAGCTGTAGTACTAGTAAAATGTGTAGATGACTGAATTAATTGTTTTAATCCCATTCCTGTGATAATTTCCTTCAATTGCTTGCCTCTTGGATTAGACCAGTTACTGTTAAAATCCCCAACCAGTACCATGAAATTATCATTAACAGTCTGCTATTTAAGACAAAACCCTTTCTATAATTTTCAGATTTGTCCGAGAATAAATTACAACATGATTAAGTTGGACTGTACTACACTGATCACAAAAAATTCTATATTGTTTTCACTACCTGTAAGCACTACTTCTACATGTCTAAGTGTGACTTTTGACATAAAACATTACCCCACTCCACCCTTTACCCTCTTGATCTTGCCTAAAACTTTGGACAGGTTACACTTGTTTGTCCACCATTTCAGTGAGGTGACTACCCGAGGTGGCATTGTCAGTGTCACCATGAAGTCATTGTCAAGAAAGGCGTCTTGTTGGAAGGCCAGAAGGGGCAGCTCTCTCATATTCCATCTGCCTCATGAAACCAGGTTTACACATGATATCATAATCCCCAGTACTCATGATACTTGTTCCAGAGTGGGTTGTTTGCTCAGTTGTAGGTTGGTGACTTATATCATTAGGCTGTTGATTTGTTTGTCCGAGGGGTGTACTCAGCCTGCTGCAGTGTCGATTAGGGTACCATGGTGCTTAATGGACTGGTGGGTATTAGGCTGCTCTTTTGTCAGCTGATTACCAAGCCATCTTTCTCTTGGCAGTGAATCATATTTGTGTCTTCCGTAGCGATTGCTGTGAGGATGTGGTCCTGATTAGCCAGTCATCCAGGTATGGGATGACCTGGATGCTCTGTTCTCTCATCTTGGCTGCTTGCACAATGGAGACTTTTGTGAAAACTCTGGTTGCCAAGGTGAGAGTCCAGGGAAGTGCCTGCTACTGGTAGTGTTTCCCTAATATGTGAAATATGAGCAACGTAAGTGGGACAGGCCGATGGGGATGTAAAGATAGGCATTCTTCCAACCTGTTAATAATCTCCTGCCCATATAATTCTCATGCTGGATCTGATTATTTCCATCTTGAATGGCTTGTTGTAAACTGAGTGATTTAATAATGTTTAAATCTAACACTAGTCAATGGTCTCCAGTTTCCTTGGTTACTGTAAAGAAGATGGAAAATATTCCTTGCCCTCTTTCTTCTAGTGGCACCTCTGCTGTTGCTTTGTTTTGTGTCAGTCCCTGCAATATTTGCTGAATCTGGTGTGGTTGGACCTTGTTTTTCAAGACTGGTGAGATGATGGGGCAGTCCATTCTGGGGAGTTCCTCCAGCTTTATGGCATTGCCCTTGTCTGTTATCTCCAGCACCCTGTGTTCCCTTTTGATTTCTGCCATTTGTGTGCAAACTATTGAAGGCGTGTCCCAATTGGTGTGAGTTCAGATTGAGGCAAGAGTGGATAGTCATTGTTTCATCTGTGGTTTATGATTGAAGCTGCCCCTGATAAACTCCCTCTGTCCCTGAATCTGTTGTTGGTGTGTGTGTGTGTGTTGGTGGGGGGGGGTATGAGGGAAGAAAACTGCTTCAACTGTTGCTATTGTGAGCCCAGTGTCTGTCATGAAAATTATTGTTTGATTGATATCTAGGTGAGGTAAGTGGGCCTAGTGGTCTGCTCTATACAAAGTGCTTTTCCACCGACCTTGCCCCTGACATATTTTTCCAGTCCCTTTCCAAAAAGCAGGAATCCTTTGAAGAAATGTTTGTAGAGTATTGCCTTTTATTCATTGTCCGCATCCCACAGCTTAAGCTACAAAATCCTTCTGCCCCAGCTGACAAGTGCCACTGTGCTGGCACTGATTTTGTGAGGATCCACTGCTATGTCTGCTAAATATTTAGTGGATAACAATGCTTGCACCAGTAGTTGTGCCTCTGCTGACTTTGGGGCTAGTGTTTTGTGCACTTTTTGTATGCAGGCTAGTATAGCCCTGGAGGTTTAAATGTCAGTTGTTGCTGCACTTGCTCTGAATCTTACCAGTTCGAAATTCTTTTTCAGTATGCCCTCTAATTTTCTGTCTGCTGGGTCTTTAAGTCTAGTTGTGTCTTTAGAGGGGAGAACTGTCTTTTTGTTTAGGGCCACTATTTTCGGGTCAACTGCGGGTTGTGTGCACCACAGCTGTAGCTTATTGGCTTGCAAGGGGTACATCTTGTCCCATGACTGGCATTCTGGAATGCAAGCTGGGCCCGGTGATTCATATTCTTTTCCCATCACCTCATCAACGGACTCACACACTGGGAAGGTGTCACTAGGCATGGCTGAGGACATTAGGGAAAGCATTAATTTGGATTGTGGCGGAGGTGCTGGGCCACCAAACCCCATGATAGCCTTAATATTCCATAACAGGATGGGAATCTGGTCTGTGAAGCACCTCTTGTCAGTCAGACTGTGGATCTACAAGTATTTCCATGCCAGCCTTGTTCTCCGATTCTCAGATTCTTTCCTGGACTCATCCAAGGCTTTGGAGTATGTGGTGATAGATTCGCTGGTGCGGGGTTGACAGGGTTTGCAGTGGTTGGGTTAGAAGGAGCAGGAGGAAGAGTAAGAGTCAGATCAGCTGGTGTAGGGTTATGTGGACCAACTATTTCCACCAGTTTCTCCAGCATGGCTGTCATAAAGTGTTGCTGTGCTTGGATTATCTGCTGGTTCTGCAGGATAATGGAAGTGGTGTTCATTAGGTGGCTGAGTGTTTTGACAATTTGAGGAAAAGTAGTATCAGATGAATTTTCTGTCACTGGTCTGGAAGTGGATGGATCTTGGGATAGTCCATTGGAGTTGTCTTTGGCTTAAGCAGCCTCGGACACTAGTGAGGACTCTTTGGCACAGGAAGGGCGAAAATGGCTCAACTGGCCTGAAGGAAGAGGAATGCTGCAGGAGTTGCACTTTCTTGTCCCGATCATGTTTGTCCTGTGAAGAAACATGACCTGATGGGAAAGTATGAGAGAGAGTGTCCCCTGTCCGGTGCATAACAGGCAAAAGTATCATAGCAGTTAATAAACTGCAGTGAGGAAAGCAGTGGTATGTGGCCCTCCCATGTGTCAGCAGGTTATATAACAGTGGAATAACAAGGTACTGCGTGATATGGGGGCATTTTGGTTGATAAACCTCATAGAAAATCAAGGCAGGTATAAGAGACTTGTGCAGTAGTGCTGAATCTCTTTTGTAGCCCCACTAAAGATAACCACCAGAAGTAATGCAACAGTCCTTTTGGTTGGCCTGATCTGCCTCCTATTAAGCTTGCTGCTGGAAGTGATGCAAATCAGGTCACTTTTGGTGGTGGGAAAGATCAACAACCTTGGGAGCCAAATTCTACTGGTGGTGTCAATGGCAGAATTCCACAAGACTGCATGGCATAGAGGAGCCCTAACAAGTGAGGATCCCTCCAAGTGCTAACACCAGGCCGCACACAAGCATGTAGTCACCAGATTGACTTGCCATAATGCACATGTCCAGACTTCATGACGTGCATGTGGGGATGCCATGACATCAGATGCATGATGTCAGATGTTGCGGTACTTTGGAGGATCAACACACAGGGCAGAGGTAAGGAACAGCACTAAAGGCAGAAGAGGAGCTCCTAAGGCAATTTTAGGCAAGAAGAAGGGTGATTAGCCTGAAACATGGCATGGGCATCATTTTCAAACAGTTGAGATGCCAACCTCCTGTATGGTCCCACTCAGCCCAGGATCCCACCAAGCCCACACTCTGAGCTCACACAATCTCTGGGTCACTTGTGTGGAGTGCAGCTAATTCTGGAACAGTGGCAGGGGTTCCAAAATGCTGCAATGCTTCCTAAATGCAGAAAGAGCACCGCTACCAGAGGGACTCTCTACTGCCAAGTCTAGCACAGCACGACATGTGACCGTTACACGAGGGGTCATACTCATGGACCAGCACACCATTTCAGCATCTCCATGTGATATAGGGGTGAGCGCTACTCAGTCTCGTGCAGAGTATAAGTAGAACAGCACAGCTGATTAAAGCTTCAGAGCACAAATTCAGTGTCAAAAAGACACAAACCAAATAATTTAGCTGAATATATCCATATGCATAAACTGTTCCTAACCCACATGATGCACTATTGCACTGCTGACACTGGATACACTCGGAGCCAGCCACAGAGATAAAGGATTAAAATGAAGAAATGAGACATAAAACAGAAGCCTCCTTGCAAAATGTAGTACTTGTAAGCCACATAAAGCTACACATATAAAATTTTTAGTATTGAAGGTCAGTTTTGGGTACAAATCTCTGATCCAGTGCATGGTACTGGCTCTTTAGAAGGTAGCATTGGTGTGCCAGTCCACAAGGGTGGAGAGAAAGGTTATGTCAAAAACTACGGACCAATCTCTCTTCTTAGCCCTCTGGCCAAAATTCTAGAGAGACTGGGCTGGATTTTCAAAGCTCTGCTAGATCGCCACAAGTTGTGGCAATCTAGGGGCTTTGCCACATCCTGGCTGCATCAGGAACCCTGAGCCATATTCAGGTACAACAGAGTCCCTGCGCCAGAACTCTGGGATGCACCGCACCCGTGCACATGCACCAAAGACAGTGACGCACCTGTGGGTAAAGCCACAGGGTTCTGGATGGCCCCCCAGCACAACCAAAGAGGGCACACACATGGGTAGCAAGCAGAGTACAGGGGCAGCATAGGGTATGTGTTGGCACAGTTGCAGTTGAGGAAGGAGTGGGCAACCATGACATTGCTGTTGCACCTTGTGGGGTGCTGCTCATGGCAACATATTAGCATAGACACACAATGGAGAATGGTGGGTACAGTGACACACACTACCATGAGCCCATAATGGCATGGCCCAGGTAGCAGTCCCCAGAACCATGCCAATCTGCGGCCCTGGCACTGTGTGTTGCTATACCCTCATTTTCCATTGTGTGTCCATGCTAATATGGTGCCATGAGCAGCACCCCCACCGGGTGCAACAGCAGTGTCATGGTTGCCCACCCCTTCCACAACTGCAACTGTGCCACCCCGTGCCCTATGCCACCCTATAACTGCCCATTAGGGCCCCCTAACCACATGTCCCTACAGTGTCTTGAGTGGCACAAGGGGCTTAGACCACCTTTTCAGTGGTCTACCTTCAGCCTCTTGCTATGGCCACAGTGGGTTTTCTTGCATCCTAGAAAAGGGGATGTTGCAGTAATGCCATGGTGCAAGCCCCCCTTGCAGCATGATGCATCCTAATCTTGGCCACAAGGGTGGTGCAGCACCACAAGAATGCAGCTGCACCTGATTCAGATGCAGACTGCATTTCTGAATCAGGAATGCCACATGATTTGATACAAGGTGCCAGTTACAGCACAACTGTTTGCCACAAGCACCTTGCATTGGCTGTAGGGCACTGAAATTCCAGCCCATTGATCTTTAACCAACTAAAGCAGTTCTTTGCCACACATGACATCCTGACTGCTGCTCAGCATGGTTTCAGATCTAACCATGTCACAGATACTGCACTGGTCTGACTGACCACCAGTGTCTTCAGGGCGATGGACTTTGCTCTTTATTAACTTTACAAAGGCTTTTGATTTGCCTAATCATGACATACATTTAGCTAAACTCAAAATTCTAGGCCTGGATGAACTTCCCCGTCTCTGGTTTAAAGATTACTTGGCGGCCAAGAACCAATTGGTTAAACAGAAAGGTTGATTACCTCTCTTTAGACCAGTTACATATGGAGTACCTCAGGGCTCTATACTTGGCACTTTGCAGTTCTCACTATTTCCTGATGACCTGCATGGAAACTGTGATGGGGCTAAATTGCACTAATTCGTGGAAGATGCAGTACTGTATAGAAGCCATCTTGCCCCAGCGTCCTTAAATTCTGGACTGGTTCAAAAGGAACAAGCTATTATTAAACTCAAAGAAACATAAAGGCAATGTTCTTTGGAACCAGGAGATTGGGAGTGCACAGAAGTAATCTGCTAAAACTATTTTCTATGGCTGGTTCTCGGATAGAGGTGGTAGGTGTAATAACATACCTCCATGTCCAGCTCAACCAGAAATTAAGTTCCAAGTCCCATGTTTAACAACGATTGAAATCTATCCACCTAAAGCTTGGGCTAATGTTCCGGTATAGGGCCTACATCACCCAGTCTGCATAGCGAAACCATTGCCAATAGTATCTTGCTACCCAGGCTACTTTACAGAGCATCAGCTCTTGTCTCTGTGAGGGACGCTAAGCTCAACAGGTGTTATATATTAAGACTGGGTGATCTGCTGCTGGTGTCCCCAATAGGGAGCATCACTGCACAGTTTTCTCCCTCCTAAACTGGTCCTCCTTAGAATGTAAGTAGGAACACCTCTCCCTATGCCTTACTCATAAATTAGTGCTTGGTACCCCTCCCCCCCAAGTCTGCTTGATATCCTAAAGCCTAAGCCACAGTGGAGAACACTTGGCTCCTCACCCAGCTCCCTCCTGGATATTCCAAACTTAAAGGCAGGTAGCAGGTCCTTTCACTGCTTCACTCCAAAAATCTGGACCTGCCTTTCTCCTGAAATCCAAGACTGTGAAACCTTGACAAGTTTCAAAAATAGTGTCAAGACTCTTTGCCTGGGGAGGAGTCACTCTAGCTGCTATTGGCAAAAATCCTGCTTTATGCCTGGTATGTGTTGGCGAGGCAAAGGTCAGGAAGCAAAGGAAAACCAGGAGCAGTTATAAAATTTGCAAGTAACATTTTATTATTTTCACTAACAATAAAATAAAAAAAAAATAATTGTTCAGAATGTTTTTTTTTAACTTCAGCAGTTCAAACAAAACAAAGTCCTTCCTCTGAAGGTATCTCTAATTCTAAACTTCAGTCTGTCTCTCTCAAGCAAAAACATGGCTGCTCTTTTTATAAGAAGTCTTTGCCTTGCGCTTAACTTCTTCATCCTGAGCTCATTAAGAAATATCCTGTTTCTCACAACATGTATAGAACTCTGTCAGTTACTTTCCTTACAGGTGCAACAAAATAGAACACTGTGTCACAGAACTAATCTCCTGTTGACAACTCTGCAAATGAGCTTAGTATCTCAAGGTTAACCCCCTGAGTTCCAAATAGCTTTATGCAATCATTTCCACAATATAAGTATATACATTTGCAAACAAAGGAATCCCAGTTTCACATATTCAGATATATTTTTATAACTACAGATAAGCAAGGGGGAAGAAGATAGAAACAGCAAGTGAAGGCAGAGAGACAGCAGGAGGGGAGAAGCGCAAGACCATCAGAGTAATCAGTTCCTAGGTCTCACAAGAAAATGTGATTGTGCAATCAGACAGACCAGAGACAGAAAAAGAGAGGCTAGAACAGATTCTAGCTTTTAACTCTTTCTGCATAACAAATGGGAAAGGGTCTTTTTCAACCCTGTCACAGTATGTTCTCTCCTCAGAATTTCCTTTCCAATTCTGTGATTTGTTCTTGAACATAACATTATTAACAGGTACTTATGTATTGACTGGCACCTATTCTTGCCTCTGTAAACTGTTATTTGCTCTATTACTGTCTGAATATTTTCTTTGTAATATGACACTGATATGTATATGATTCGTTATCTGTTAACTAAATCCACCCCTGAAAAAGGGACTGTCAGTCTCAGTGGGCCTGCCTGGATAACAAAATCCAATAAATAAACAAAATAAACTGCTGAGATCCTGTGCTGCAACCTGGTCAGATGCATGTTTGAAACTGAGTTAGGCTGATCAGGTCACCGGAGAAGATGGGCCAGATTTCACTATTGCATCAGCAACCTATTAGGTGAACATAACCCTGGATGTAAGGAGTCTGACGTGCCTCAGAGATTATCTTCCATAATGTACTTTACAAGAGGTTACAACTGAATCTCATCCTAGTAAAGTATAAATGGCTAAAAGGGAAACAGAAGCTGATGTGTTAAGTAAGTATATAAAGAGTAATAATAAAGATAAGCAGACATTTTAAAGCAGTTAAGGGTTCTTGGGAGGAAGAGGATTAGGAAAAATAAAAAGACAGAGGCAACTTAGTACAATCAGATATGCAAAAGGAAATAAAAAATGGAAAATGCAAATAAAAAGTCAGCCCACTGGCACACCAGTAGAGCTATTGCAGGCTGTGATGGCTTAGGGGTTCAGAAACTAACCCTGGTCATTTGTGGCTATTTGGGGCCAGGAGGAAGGAGGACTAAGAATCCCAGAGGATGCTCTCCTCCTTCAGGGGGAGGCTGGCAACACTCCACAGCACTACCGCCATCTGGGGATCACAAGTGGTGGTGCAGGAAGGGGAGGTTAGTGCTAGCCATCACCACACGTGCTCTATATGCATTGCTGCAAGGTTCATCCATGATGATGCCAGACTTGGGAACAGCAGCACCTTACTGTGACTGAGACATGGCCATACCAGGCTACTCTGTTCAGGAGAAACAGGGCAGGAAGAAGGGATTTTTCTATTGTTAGGGAAGGGAATCAATGCTAGTGAAGTCTGGAGCACCTGGAGAAAAAGGAATGCCTGGAGGTGCTGTGGGTTATGTTGGAGACAGGCTCCGTGCTTGCTAACTATACCAGGGCAGATCACAGACATCCAGCACAGAGAGTGGAGTTATATAAGGCACTAGGGGAAGCCATCGTCAGGATGACAAGTAAGGGGGATGACTTCAATCTGTGTTACTTGGAATGGATCCTTCCAACTGCAGCTTTGGCAAGGAGCAGGGCCATCTTTGACTCCCTATAATGGGCTTTTCTCAGGCAGCTAGTCAAAGAAATTACTAGGGATGGGGCAGTGCTGGACATGCTATTACAAACAGGGACAGCATTGCAGACATCACAGTGGGCAGTTCCCTGGGTACTAGTGATCACTGTACAGTGTGGTTTAACATTAAGATGGGGACAGAGGCTAACCACAGGATGATGATGGTCCTGGACTTTAGAAGGGAGAATTTTAAGGAAATGTAAGACTGCCCCAGAAACTGTCTCATGGGGTGTGGGTGCTAGGGAGGGGTAGAGGCAGAGTGGGAAAACTAAGGGAGAGCATAATTAAGGCAATTTACCTCTGCATGAAGGAAGTGAGTCAAAGCTGAAGGAAAAATAGAGTATTATGGGTCTCTAGGGAAGTGGCCAAGGTGAAGGAAAAAAAAAGTGGCATTCAGGAGATACCCTGTATAAGGAAATGCAGAGGGAGGTGCATTAAGTAAAACAGAGGGAAATGGGAAAGGCAGTGAGGGGAGCACAGGCACAGACAGAGGAAAGGATAGCCAACTGGGTGGCTAAAGGGGATAAGACTTTTTTCAGGTTCAGGTACATACTGTGAGTGAGAAGAAGATAACAAGGGGAGGGATAGTGAGGATACGTAGGACAGCAAGGGGAGATTGCACAGAAGAAGACTAAGAAAAAACTGTTATCCTGAACAGGTACTTCTGCTCAGTCTTCTCAGTAGAGGGAGGAGGGGACAGAAAGGACATAGACAGGGTGGAGGCAGTCCAGAGGAGGGCAACTAAACTTGTGCAGGGTTTGCACTAAAAGTCCTACAAGTAGAGACTGAGGGATCTCAACATGTACATCATGCCATAGGAGAGAACAGGTGTGGACATGATAGAGACCTACAAGTACCTCACAGAGTGAACAGGGTGCAGAAAGGGAGTCTCTTTCAAATAAGAAAGAGCACCAGGAGGCATGCAATGAAACTGGAGGGAAGGGAGTTTAAGAGGGGATGTGACAAAGTACTGTTTCACTAAAAGGGTGGCAAATGTCTGGAACAGACTACCAGCAGAAGTGGTGGAGGTGAAAACAGTGGGGGCTTCAAGCATGAGTGGGTTGGGGGAGATACAAAGTCTTTGCAATGGGATAAGTCCCTGGGGGAGGTGGGAAGGCAGGGCTGGGGGCCTCCAATAGTGGGGTATATCCCCTGGCTTGTGGAAAAGCATAAATTGTACATAAATACTAAGATCATTAAGAAAGTATATTTCAGCACACGCATAGTAAGTAAAGGGTTAAAGGCAAAATGTGGCCTGTTATAAAAAGGTGATAAGACACTGGAAAAAGAAGATAAAGAGAAAATAGTAGAACTGTTAAATGTTTATTTTTCATAAGCCTTACAATGGAAGATGGCTGGGAGCTTTCTAAGACAGTGATCAGATTTGAAGGGGCCTTACAAGAGTCCCTTGGTGTAACTGCTGAATTATTTTTAAAAGAATAGGTTCTAATGGAGGAGAAAGTCAAAAACGGTATCCAGTGAGCCCCAAATGCTGCTCCAAGGAGCTGCAAGTCATGTTAATATTATTCAGTTTTCTGACTTGTTTTCTTCATTTCGTGATTTTAAAGAGGTTATTGGTTTCATAAAGCAATTGAGTTGTGGCAGGCCATTGAAGTATAACAGCAGAATATTAGGCAAGCTGATGCTAAGAATCTTTTGCAAAATGGAGGGGCTTCTTTTTCTGGCCAGCTGAAGGGCACTGGTGTTAAAAAAAATTCTACTGTGTCATTGGTGCAAACACATCACATGACTTTGCATTATTCCCCAATGACCACACACCTGCATCTTTTCATGTGTTGTTTCCCATATATATTAATTTTGCACCCATTTTGTAAGTGTGAACCAAGCGACTGATAATTTAGCAGGTGCTTAGAGCCATACTCAATGACTGACCATGCCAGTTTTCAAAATTCTGGATTAGAGGATGACCGAGTTAGAAGCAGCTGAAAATAATGGCAAACTTTAGTGCAATTTCACAAAGAAGTAAATTGCCAGATTTTGAGCCCCAATAAGTTCCAAAGTGCATATCCCAATGCAATCACATTTGGTGAGTTTTGTGACCTTTACATAATAAATGAGCATTTGAGTTCTTAGGTCTCTAAAGTATTGCAGTTATTACCAGTTAAAAACATTGGCAATATTTTGCAAATTTTTGCAGAAGCAGAAACTGCTAATTTCACCCATCCTTAACTAATACGTGAAATAATATCACTCAGTTCAAGCCAGATATCCATGGCTTGGAAAGTGATGACTATAATACCACTTTTAATGAAAGAGCCAAAAAGACATACTTTGCTAACACAGGCTACCTGCGAACAACAGTTTATTTAACATCATGTGTGGGGAGGATTTTGTAAAACATTATGATAAGAATTATTCAGGGAAGCCTTCTGAAATTATCTCTGACTAGATACAGTCAGCATGGTTTCATTAAGGAGAGGTCAAATTTAACTAACTTAATGGAGTTTTTTGTAATGCATAACTTTCATAGTAAATAAGAGAAATGCAGAAGGCATATACTTAGATTTCTAAAAGACCATTCTGTAAGGTTCCACGTGAGATATCATTAGCTGAAGTAAGAAGTCCTTTATTTTATTTAATTTATTTTGCCAGGTGAATGGACAGACCACAGATGGCATTGGGTCAGACCATAGCTGACCACAATGCTGACAGCAAGAACAACATGGCAAAAATGCCATTATTTTTATTTTTGGGGGGGCTCCACCATCTGCACCCCCCAACATGGGAGGAAGTGCCCCCTGCACCCCCCAGACTTAAGGATTCCCACTCTGGGGGGAGCGAATCACAGGGCAAGTTAAAATCTGTGGGGCAATGGAATACCGTTTCCATTGCCCCTTGTAATAAAATTAAAGTCCCAATTTCTACAAAATGGTTGGAGACCAGAATTAGAACCCTGGTCTCCACTGCCACCTGACTGAGTTGCTCTATGCCCCAGCCCTCCACGCCATGAGAGCAGCTTGGCCAGCCTCCTGGATTCTGCTGCCCTTGTCCTGGGCAGCACCATGGACAGCGACCAGGGCAACACATAAAGCAAGTGCTGTAAATCCCTGCTCGCTGTCCGTGGTAGCACTATACAGACTAGCGCTCTCTTGACTGGTGCTATAAATGTAGCGCTAATCTAACCGGGTACCTGGATGGACTGGAGTCCACTTTCAGTTATGGTACGAGAGACAGAGAGAGAGAGAGAGAGAGAGAGAGAGAAACGACTGCCTCATTCTGATCTCTCAGATCTCCAGCATTCTGGTAAGTTCATTTTAGCTCATAGGTTTACATGTGGCTTTATTCCATGCAAAAGCTGTGCACACAGTGACTGCAGTGCAAAGTGCAGTTATCTGGTGCAAACCATAATCAAATAAATAATGTTAGGTTGCCTGGATTCCTAGTAGTACTTAACTAATTATGTTCTGCATCAAAATAAATACCTTTGTAACTACAGTCTTCACATGGGCAGTCTTTTGTGCATGGTAGTTTGGAAACACTCATTATGTGTAGCATGTTAATTTGAAGCTGCAGCACCAATTGTGGACTAATGTGTGTTATAACATGGGTTGTCAAAAACATGTAACCCAACTGGTTCACTAGCAGTGCATGCCCGTGGATTAAATCCCCTATTTAATCCACAGTTTTGTGAAGCGAGTCAGGGTAAGTGCTATCAGGACTTGTTATCTGCTGAACAACACAAAGCAGAAAGGCAGCAATTAAAATTGGGAGAGAGTGAGATGATGAAATCGAGCACACTGTGCTCTGGAGCCAGATGTCTGCATCAACATTCCTCTGCCCCTTCCCCCCCAACAATGTTATCCATTTTATAGAAGTGGCTATCCCATACTGAATCTGAAATGGAATTATCCTTGGGTTAAAATGTAAAATAATAAATGAAAAAATCCTCCTGCTGGCCCCAACATGACATCTGTAACCGCACATAGGTGCCAGTAACCTTCCCAATCCCAGTAGCATGTCCCAGACAGGTTCCTCTTCCATGCAAGAGAGATAGGGAGAGAGAGAGAGAGAGACAGCAAGATTGAGCAGCTCACCATCCCAGATAGGTTCCCCCACCATGCAAGAGAGAGAGAGAGACAGCAAGATGGAGCAACTCACCATCCTGGATAGGTTCCCCCGCTGTGCGAGAGAGAGAGAGAGAGAGAGAGAGAAAGATAGAGAGAGCGAGAGAGAGACAGCAAGATTGAGCATCTCACCACATGTTGGAAAGTGAGAGACAGATGGAGAGAGACAGAGAGATAAAGACACATACACAAAGTGGGCAGCGCACCATGCTGTGGACAGAGAGAGAGAGAGACCGAGAGTGAGCTGTTGCAAACCTCATCAGGACACAAACATAGTGAGGGGACAAGGCACCTGAAAAAGAGTCAGTGTTACAAAATATTTTATGGACAACAAATGTCAGAAATCATTTCAGCACTCTATTTCTGGCATTTGTATGTTCATGAAAAAAACTGACATATACATTAGTTGTGTGCACTACTTCTCAAGTCGGCGGCATATAGTAACTTTTTTCCGATTTAAACAGGAAAAAAAACATCTTTCTGGATTGTTTTTCAACATAACCCATGTTATAAGTGCAATACAAAACTCCAGGGTAGGGGGTTATTGGGATTTAATCCACACCCCTGGTGCTGTGAGTGCACTTGCAATACACTCGGGGTGTGGATTAAATCCCAGTAACCCCCTACCCTGTTGTGGGTTATTGCTTACTTGCCTTTCTTTTGTGTGCTTGATTATATGTGGCTATGTTATTTATAGTGTTTTTATTGCTATACAGTAGGAATGCCTTCCTGAGTTCTTTGGGTGAGAGAATTGTGAAGAAAAGTTGAGCAGTTCTTGCACACAACAGACCGAGAAGTGTCTTGAAAACAAAGCACCGTAACAGTGCATATAAACATATTACACAGCAAATCAAGTTTAGAATTTTTGTCTAGTAGCACAGGAGTCAGATGGTCCCACATAAAACAAGCATTTGTCAATGCCGAATGTTGATTGCGTTGGTCTGTTGAGCTCGTGCAGTGGGCCTCTGTCACTGGCTCAGTCTGTTTGTCCCGGTGCTGCAGGCTGCTCTTTTGTACTGGGCTGCTGCATGCATTGGCACCTTGTTCTGCTGAGGAAGAAATACGCAGCTGTCCCGACAGAGCTCCATTGAGGTGGCTCACTCCCCCTGTCTCACTCACCCATTCTGTTTCTCCTGGCACTGCAGGCTGCCCTTTTGTGCTGGGCTCCTGCCTGTGTTGGTGGCTTTTTCTACCCATGAAGAAATCCACAGCTGTCCTGACAGAACTTCGTTGAGGTTGCTCACTCCACCTGTCCCACTCACTCAGTCCGGTTCTCCTGGTGCTGCAGACTGCCCTTTTGTACTGGGCTCCTGCCTCTGTTGGCACCTTTTTATGCCCACAAAGAAATCTGTAGCAGTCCTGACAAAGCACCGTTGAGCTCGCTCCCTCCCCTTCTCTCACTCGCTCATTCTGTTTTGCCGGCGCTGCAGGCTGCCCTTTTCTACTGGGCTCCTGCCTGCGTTGCTGCCTTCTTATGCCCATAAAGAAATTTGCAGCAGTTAAAATACAGCTCTGTCGAGCTTACTCACTTGCTCATTCTGGTTTTCCTACCACTGCAGGCTGCCCTTTTGTACTGGGCCCCTGCATGCATTGGTGCCTTTTTCTGCCCACAAACAAATCTGCAGCAGTCCCAACAAAGCCCCGTTGAGCTCACTGACTCCCCCTCCCTCACTTGCTCATTCTGTGTCTCCTTGCACTGCAGGCTGCCCTTTTGTACTGGGCTGTTGCCTGCATTTGTGGCTTTTTCTGTCCAGAAAGAAATCTGAAGCAGTCCTGACACAGCTCCACTGAGCTCGCTCACTCCCCCTCTGTCACTCTTGCATTCCGTTTCTTCGAGTGCTGCAGGCTGGCCTTTGTACTGAGCTCCTGCCTGCGTTGCCGCATTTTCTGCCCACAAAGAAATCTGCAGCAGTCACACTAGAGCTCCATTGAGCTCGCTCACTACCGCTCTGTCACTTGCTCATTTTGTTTGTCTTGGCGCCGCAGACTGCACTTTTGTATGGGGCTCCTGGCTGCATTGGCACCTTTGTCTGTCCACAGAAATCCGCAGCTGTCCTGACAGAGCTGGGTTGAGGTTGCTCCATCTCCCTCTCTCATCACTCATTCTGTTTGTCCTGGCACTGCACGCTGCCCTTTTGTACAGGGTTCCTGCCTGCATTGGCCCCTTTTTCTGCCCATGAAGTAATCCCAGCAGTCCTGTCAGAGCTCCGTTGAACTCACTAAATCCCCTTGTCTCACTCACTCACTCGTACTGTTTGTCCCACCGCTGCAGGCTGCCCTTTTGTACTGGGCCCCTGCCTGTGTTGACACCTTTTTCTGCCCACAAAGAAATCTGCAGCAATCCTGACAGCGCTTCAGTGAGTTCGCTCACTCTCCCGTCCCTCACTCGCTCTCTCGTTCTGTTTCTCCCAGTGCTGCAGGCTGCCCTTTTGTACTGGGCTATTGTGTTGGGCCCTTTGTCTGCCCACAAACAAATCCGCAGCAGTCCCGACAGAGCTCAGTTGAGCTCGGTCACTCTCCCCCCTCTCACTCGGTCGGTCTTAATCTTTCCCAAACACTGATTTCCCAGAGTGACCGTGCTATTGTCCGGCAGGAGTGCAAAAACATATTTTAGCCAGGATGTGAAAAATGACAGCTGCAGTGTTCAGAAGGAGTTGTGAAAAAATACCACTGTTGAAAATGTGGCATGACAGTATTACAAATTTGCGAAATTAGAAGGGTGCATGGAAACAGTTCAACGCACGCTTGTAACACAGTCATGTTATGGCAGTCCCAACAAAGCTTCGTTGAGGTTGCTCACTCCCCTTCTCTCACTCGCTCATTCTGTTGTGCCGGCACTGCAGGCTACCCTTTTGTACTGGGCTCCTGCCACATTGCTGCCTTCTTATGCTCACAAAGAAATTTGCAGCAGTTACAATTACAATACAGCTCTGTTGAGCTCACTCACTCGCTCATTCTGGTTTTTCTGCCACTGCAGGCTGCCCTTCTGTACTGGGCCCCTGCATGCATTGCTGCCTTTTTCAGCCCACAAACAAATCTGCAGCAGTCCCAACAAAGCTCCATTGAGCTCACCGACTCCCCTTCCCTCACGTGGTCGTTCTGTGTCTCCTGGCAGTGCAGGCTGCCCTTTTGTACTGGGCTCCTGTCTGCATTGGCGGCTTTTTCTGGCCAGAAGGAAATCTGAAGCAGTCCCCGACACAGCTCCACTGAGCTCGCTCACTCCCCCTCTGTCACTCTCGCATTCCATTTCTGCTGGCACTGCAAGCTGGCCTTTTGTACTGGGCTTCTGCCTGCGGTGCCGCATTTTCTGCCCACAAAGAAATCTGCAGCAGTCACAGTAGAGCTGCGTTGAGCTCACTCACTACCGCTCTGTCACTCACTCATTCTGTTTGTCTTGGCGCCGCAGACTGCGCTTTTGCATGGAGCTCCTGGCTGTGTTGGCAACTTTGTCTGTCCACAAAGAAATCCACAGCTGTCCTGACAGAGCTCCATTGAGGTAGATCAGTCTCCCTCTCTCATCGCTCATTCTGTTTGTCCTGGCACTGCAAGCTGCATGTTTGTACGGGGGCTCCTGCCTGCATTGGCGCCTTTTCCTGCCCACAAAGAAATCTCAGCAGTCCTGACAGAGCTCTGTTGACCTCACTAAGTCCCCTTGTCTCACTCGCTCGTACTGTTTCTCCCACTGCTGCAGGCTGGCCTTTTATACTGAGCCCCTATGCCTGTATCGACGCCTTTTTCTGCCCACAAAGAAATCCGCAGCAGTCCTGACAGCTCTTCGGTGAGTTCGCTCTCTCCCCCTCCCTCACTCGCTCTCTCTTTCTGTTTCTCCCAGTGCTGTAGGCTGCCCTTTTGTACTGAGCTCTTGTGTTGGGGCATCTGTCTGCCACAAACAAATCTGCAGCAGTCCCGACAAAGTTCAGTTGAGCTCGGTCACTCCCCCCCCCCCACTCGGTCGATCTTAATCTGTCCCAAATACTGATTTCCCAGAGTGACCGTGCTATTGTCCGCAGGAGAGCAAAAACATATTTTAGCCAGGATATGAAAAAAGACAGCTGTAGTGTTTATAAGGAGTTGTGAAAAAATGCCACTGTTGAAAATGTGGCGTGACAGTATTACAAATTTGCAAAGTTACAAGGGTGCATGGAAACAGTTCAACGCAGGCTTGCAACACAGTCATGTTATGGAGTTTCGTCACCAAATTTTCAACGTAGGGATTTTAGGACCTCTGCTCAGGAACAGTGCCACTGTCATTTTCTTAATCTGTCCCGAACACTGATTTCCCTCAGTGACCACGTTATTCTGTGCCAGAACTGTGAAAACACATTTCGTCAGGATGTGAAAAATGACAGCTGTACTGCTTATAAGGAGGTGTGAAAAAATGGCACTGTTGAAAATCTGGTGTGACAATATTACAAGTCTGCGAAGTTACAAGGGTGTGTCGAAAGTGCGCAATGCACACTTGTAACACAGTCAATTGATGGGCTATACTAACATACTAAAATGCCAGCAGAATAGGCCTAACGATCTTTCGAGTCTGCTCGATTGGTCAGCCCCCACCCTGGGTGCTGACCTTGCTGCCCCCCTCGCCTTCTCTGGCTTCTCCCTTCCCAGTTCCGGATATTCTTGCTGCATTGGATTTTGCTTCCAGAACCCTTCCTCTGTACCTGTCCCAGCCCCTCTTGAACCCCTCCACCGTCTCTGCCTCCACCAGCCCCCTAGGTAGTGCATTCCATGGCTCCACCACCCTCTCAGTGAAGTAGCACCTCCTCCTTTCTCCCCTGAATCTTCCCCCCTCCAGCTTCCACCCATGCCCTCTAGTGGCCCCCTCCTCCTTCCTTCGAAGCACCCTGACTGTTCCTCCCCTATTTACCCTCTTCATGTACTTAAGGCCTCTATCATGTTCCCCCGGTCTCTTCTCTCTTCCAATGTGTACATATTTAGCTCTTTGAGCCTCTCCTCATAGGTCCTGTCCCCCAAGCCCCAAATCATTTTGGTTGCCGTCCTCTGGACTCTCTCCAGGAGTTTAATGTCCCTCTTTAAGTGTGGCCTCCAAAACTGCATGCAGTACTCAAGGTGTGGCCTCACCAAGCAGTTATACAGAGGGAGCATCACTTCCCTCCTTCTGGAGGTGATCCCCCTAGCGATGCATCCCAGCATCCTGTTGGCCTTAGCTGCTGCCCTCCTACAAGTCTCCGAGTTGTTCATTTTGACATCCACCACCACCCCCAGGTCCCTCTCAGCCATCGAGACTTGTAGCATTCCCCCAGGGTGTACACTTGCCCGGGTTTCTGGCCCCCAGGTGGAGTACCTTGCATTTCCCTGCATTGAACCTCAGCTTCCACTTTCTAGACCATCTTTCCAGAGCCTCCAGGTCCCCGTGTAGGGCCACCCTCCCCTCCTCCCCATCCACCACCGCCCCCAGTTTTGAGTCATCTGCAAAGAGACTCATTTCACTCCTGATTCCTGTCCTTATGTCAGAGACATAGGCGTTGAACAGGAGGGCACCAAGGACTGATCCCTGTGGGACCCCAATAATGACCCTCTTTGGGATGAGACTATCCGCCAACTCGACCCTCTGGGTCCAGTCATGGAGCCAATTGCCTATCCATCTGATCATCTGGTTCCCCACTCCCATTTCTCCCAGCTTATCCAACAGGCCCATGTGAGGAACAGAGTCAAATGCCTTGCTGAAGTCTAGAAAGAGGACATCCACTGGTCTACCAAGGTCCAAGGCACTCGTCACCCAGTCATAGAACTCCACAAGGTTTGTCTGACACGATTTCCCCGAGATGAATCCATGCTGTCTATTGTCCAGGCACCCTGACTTTTCCAGGTCCCCCTAGCCTCTCCTTGACAATGCCCTCCATCACCTTGCCCACCACCGATGTCAGGCTGACAGGCCTGTAGTTCTCTGCCACCTCCCTTGATCCCCCCTTGTGGATAGGCACTATATGCGCCACCTTCCAGTCCTGGGGCACCCACCCTGTCCTCAGAGAGATGGTGAAAAGCTCCGCTAGGGGTTTCGCCAGGAGATCCGCAAGTTCCTTCAGCACTCTGGGATGTAATTTATCCAGCCCCGGTGCTTTCTCTGTCTTAAGGGGGCTGAGGGCTTCCCTCACACTCTCTGCTGTGATTTCCACTTCCAGTACCTCTTCTCCCTGCTTAGCCCTCCCCCCTCCTGCCAGTGATGCCTCCCCCTCTCCCCAGACTATCATCACCAAGTTTTCAACATAGGCATTTTAGGACCTCTGCTCATGAACTGTATCATTGTCATTTTCTTAATCTGTCCCGAACAGTGATTTCCCACAGCGACCGCTCTATTTTGCACCGGAAGTGCAAAAACACATTTCGGCCAGGATGAGAAAAATGACAGCTGTACTGTTCATAAGTAGGTCTGGGAAAATGGTAATGTTGAACATCTGGCGAGAAAATATTACAAATTCATGAACTTATGAGAATGCGTGCCAACTGCACAACGCACTCTCGTAACACAGTCATTTCATGGAGGATCATTGCCAAATTTTCAACATAGGCATTTTAGGACCTCTACTCATGAACAGTGTCACTGTCATTTTCTTAATCTGTCCTGAACACTGATTTCCCACAGCGACCATGCTATTCAGCTGTCCTGACAGAGCTCCGTTGAGGTAGCTCAGTCTCCCTCTCTCATCGCTCATTCTCTTTGTCCTGGCGCTGCAAGCTGCCCTTTTGGACTGGGCTCCTGCCTGCATTGGTGCCTTTTTCTGCCCACAAAGAAATCCCAGCAGTCCTGACAGAGCTCTGTTGAGCTCACTAAGTCCCCTTGTCTCACTCGCTCGGACTGTTTCTCCCACTGCTGCAGTCTGGCCTTTTGTACTGGGCCCCTGCCTGTACTGACGCCTTTTTCTGCCCACAAAGAAATCCGCAGCAGTCCTGACAGCACTTTAGTGGGTTCGCTCACTCCCCCTCCCTCACTCGCTCTCTCGTTCTGTTTCTCCCAGTGCTGCAGGCTGCCCTTTTGTACTGGGCTCTTGTGTTGGGGCCTTTGTCTGCCACAAACAAATCTGCATCAGTCCTGTCAGAGCTCAGTTGAGCTCGGTTACTCCCCCCTCTCACTCGGTTGATCTTAATCTGTCTCAAACACTGATTTCAAAGAGTGACCGTGCTATTGTCCACAGGAGTGCAAAAACATATTGTAGTCAGGATGTGAAAAATGACAGCTGTAGTGTTCATAAGGAGTTGAAAAAATGCCACTGTTGAAAATGTGGCATGACAGTATTACAAATTTGTGAAGTTACAAGGGTGCGTGGAAACAGTTCAACGCACGCTTGTAACACAGTCATGTTATGGAGTTTCAGCACCAAGTTTTCAATATAGGGATTTTTGGACCTCTGCTCATGAACAGTGCCACTGTCATTTTCTTAATCTGTCCCGAACACTGATTTCCCACAGTGACAATGTTATTCTGCGCCGGAACTGTGAAAACATATTTTGGTCAGGATGTGAAAAATGACAGCTGTACTGCTTATAAGGAGGTGTGAAAAAATGGTACTGTTGAAAATCTGGTGTGACAACATTACAAATCTGCGAAGTTACAAGGGTGCATAGAAAGTGCACAATGCACACTTGTAACACAGTCAATTGATGGGCTATCATCACTGAATTTGCAACATAGGCATTTTAGGACCTCTGCTCATGAACAGTACCATTGTCATTTTCTTAATCTGTCCCAAACAGTGATTCCCCACAGCGACTGCTGTATTCTGCACCGGAAGTGCGAAAACACATTTCGGCCAGGATGAGAAAAATGACAGCTGTACTGTTCATAAGTAGGTCTGGGAAAATGGCAATGTTGAAAATCTGGAGTGAAAATATTGGAAATTCATGAACTTATGAGCATGCTTGCCAACTGCATAACGCACGCTCGTAACACATTCATTTTATGGAGGATCGTTACCAAATTTTCAACATAGGCATTTTAGGACCTCTACTCATGAACAGTGTCACTGTCATTTTCGTAATCTATCCTGAACACTGATTTCCCACAACGACCGTGTTATTCTGTGCTACAAGTGTGAAACCACATTTCAGTCAGGATGTGGAAAATGACAGCTGTACTGCTCATAAGGAGGCGTGAAAAAAAGCCGCTCTTGAAAATCTGGCATGACAGAATTACAAATCTGCGAAGTTACAAGGGTGCATGGAAAGTGTGCAACGCACACTTGTAACACAGTCATTTGATGGGCTATCATCACCAAATTCTCAACATTGGCATTTTAGGACCTCTGCTCATGAACAGTATCACTGTCATTTTATCAATCTGTCCCGGACAGTGATTTCCCACAGCGACCGCTCTATTCTGCGCCGGAAGTGTGAAAACACATTTTGGCCAGGATGGGAAAAATGACAGCTGCACTATTCATAAGTAGGTGTGGGAAAATGGCAATGTTGAAAATCTGGAATGAAAATATTATAAATTCGCGAAGTTACAAGCGTGCACGCAAACTGCACAATGCATCCTCGTAACACAGTCATGTCATGGAGTAGCGTTACCAAATTTTCAACATAGCCATTTCAGGACCTCTACTCATGAACAGTGTCATTGTCATTTTCTTAATCTGTCCCAAACACTGATTTCCCATAGTGACCATGCTATTTTGCGCCGGAAGTGCAAAAACACATTTCCACCAGGATGTGAACAATGACAACAGTACTGTTCACAAGGAGGTGTGACAAAATGCCAATGTTGAAAATCTGGTGTGAAAATATTGCAAATTCACGAAGTTATGAGCGTGCGTAGCAACTGCGCAATGCACTGTCGTAAAACAGTAATTTTTTTGATTTTTTCCACCAAATTTGCAGCATAGGCTTTTTGAGATCCCACCTCATGAACACTGGCACTGTCATTTCGTTAATCAGCCCCAAAAGGTGATTCCGTACAGTGACCGTGAAATCACCTTTCGGGGCCCATTAACGCCATGACAGTTCAAGAATTCATGAGGAGGGGTCCCAAAAACCCCATGTTGAAAATTTGGTGGAAAAAGTTCAAAAAATGACTGAGATATGCACTAAAGTTGGAAAAACCCTATTTATTACATTATACAGCTTATCGGCATTTCCTCAGTTCGCGGTCGGCTTTGAAGAGTGCAGACGTGTTCCCGGTCCACCGAAGATCATTGCACCAAGCTCCGGAGGTAAGCATGGGGTGAGGGGTGTGGGAGGCAGGGTGCACAGTGGGTGGGTGCGGGTTGCGGTTGGGGTGCTTGGAGACTACGAGGGACCGTTTCCTTTTTTGCAGGGAAAGAAAACAACAAAAGACGTCGCGGGACCGTTTTTGCCTTTACAGAGGCATGTGGCATGGTGGGGTGGGCTCCCAGCGTGCCACCAACAGCTTTATTTTGGGGGTAGCATTAGCTGGCGAGTTGGGCACCCCGTCAGCACACAAAGGGGAGGGTAATCATTATGCCGGCGAGGTTGGGCACCCGTCGGCAGGAATAAAGACGGGGTGCAGGGCGGGTGGGTGTCACAGAATGCCGGCGGGGTGGGCTCCCCGTCAGCAACAGAAACACGAGACAGAAGCCGACGATTGGGGCCCGTCGGCAACTAAACATGGTTTGAGGGGGTTATATTGTTTAGAACATGGCGAAATCCGCCACCATGTTTGCAAACAATATCAAGCTAGTGAGATCCCACCCTGCAATGACGGGTCACTCCCTCATTGCAGTGGATGGCTGACGCTGCAATGACGAGGCAGCCCCTGATTGCAGCGGCTATTTTTTTAGAAAGTTGTGGCACGCTGGCTGAACTAGTGTCAGCAGCAGCGTACCATGGCATTGGGGGATGGGGGACAAGCCTTTGCAGGCTGTGGGGGCATTGGGCACAACAGTGCCACGCCTCCACAACCTGCTTCTGGAGAAACCTGCCGCAACATTTTTCTTGCACATGTGCGCAATCAACATAAAAATTACTTCCACTAAAATCCAGTTGAACTGGAAGAAACAAATGTATGAGGTGAAACTTTGGAAACAGAGAGACATGGGCAAGCTTATGAGCACTCAAAAGATTTCCACCAAGAACAGTGCTCAGTCGCTAGTGTGTACAATTATTTAAGCAGAGTTTACTACAGTATCCCTGATGAAGTGGTGTATAGCCACAAACTGCTGGTCAATGCCATAAGTGAATTATTAAACTGGATAATTAGAGAACTCTTACAGAGAGTGCAGCCTTCATTTCCCTTTTGCTACAGCCATCTGTTTAGAAAATAGAAAATGAATGTAAAATCAGAATGTTTTACTTTGCTGAAAATTAGAGAACCCACTCTGTTGGAACTGGTTTATGCCAAGTAAACTTAGAGCGTTTGAATAACTTTAGAACTGTTGGCATGAAGTACACTGTTATGATTATAAGAGTACAGTATCTGGAATGCTTATATATATAAACATATTTATTAAAGTTTTTCTTTCCAGAGCTCTTTTGAAAAGTTTCTAACCAATGTGAGTTAAACTTACAGTGACAATTGTTTGTATTTCTATTTACCAGTGGGTTCAGATTTCCTGTTTCACAGCAGGAGAAAAACTGTTCAGTGATTATAATAAAATTACATCATGTTCTTTCCTGTGGAATGCTGTCACTCAAAAAACTCAGAACACAGGCATTTAAAAACCTAATACAGTGTTGCATTGTAAACTAGTGTTTTTGCAAGCACACCTCAAAAATCAAATAATGGGCTGCCTGATGACTCAAAGGATGAACACTGCACTTCCATGCCAGTGACCCAGATTCTGGAGTGAATTCAGAAGCCAGCAATCAGGCAACCAAGCTAGAGGCAGCCCTGCCAATGATAGCATGCCCTGGCTTGTGGGAGGGAGGCAGCACACTCCAATACTGGAGCGGCTTCTGCTGGTGGGCCTGGCAAGAGTAACATGCTGCATAAACTCAAGGCAAGACCCCTACGCACTTGTGTGCCACCTGGGGTTGTGGAAAGTAAACTGGAGGAAATCCCACTGGCTGTGCAGGGTGAAGGCTGGCCACTCTCAGGCCTTGTGCCACTGACCTGGCAACCTCCTCCACCTGATATGGACATCCAGAGGGGTAAAGCCCCTGAGGCCTCTTCTTGTGGGCAAGCCATGAGGGACAAAGGCTGCAGAAAGTGCTTGAAGAAAGTGAATGATGGGGCTTGGGAAGCCAGCCAGATAGCGGCAAACCAACATGAAGACTATAAATAAATAATGAATAAAACATTTTAATAATACAAAGTACATTTTGAATTAAAAAATTATGCTTTTTTTTTTGCTCCTACTGTACCTTGTCACCAGTTTCCTCACTCTTTTGTGCTCACATAAACCTCCTCTCAAAACAAGACACCACTCTCCTCTGGTAATGTCCTGCAGGTACAGCAGTATCTTTTTCCATCACAGGCTAATGATTTGTCCCAGCATAAGGGCCCCTCTTAGCAGAAAAGAAAGCTCAATTTTTTAGCAACATAATGACATGGGCAATACAGGTAAATGAAGGCAAAACTCAATGTGTTTGTCTGTCAGAACTTAATGGTAAGAACCCTGAATTCCCTTATCCGAAAAGTGGTTTTTAGTGTGGGGATTGAAGGGGGGGGGGGATAAGTCATGGAGAGTAAGAGGCCCAGTGATATGGGGAGGGGAGTGAAGGGAGTGAACAGCAATCATTGGTTGGGTCTGGTTAGCTGTTGTTTTCCCATCCCCCCTAGCCCTCCCACTATTCTACACCTGACAGTGCCTCTCAGCATCATTCTCATAGGTGGGGTGTGGTCAGTAACTAAGCAGTAAGACTTGACAGGGTGCACATTGTTGTGGGATAATGGCATATCCCGAGTACACTGTGAGGCATGAAGTATCACTAAGTGCTTTCAACCACCTGAAAAGTTCTGTTATCCCACAACAATGCACACCCTGGAGTGTCCTACTGAGTTATGAAATGGGACCATATTTAGCAATAAGTAAAGAAAAGGTTTTGGGCTTAATATAGTTCTATAATGTAATATTAAAATGTATCCTTACACCAATGAGAAAATAACCCCTCTATTATTCCTTAAGTTGAACTCACCCGGAATATATGGATGCCATAGAGTACAAGAAAATAAAACTGTGCTCAGTTCTAGTGGCAGAATGTTAAGCCTCAGGTACACAGAGACACACAACAGAAAGTCCCACATGGAGCCATCGCCTTAGTGGTATCTGTGGCAGGGTAAGCAGGAGAGATTTCCCTAGTAAGTTCGTAAGAATAGGTGGAGCATTTTAAATGGTTGCCAAAGAATCAGCAGGAATGAAAACTGTAACTAGCATTTCATTTTATGTTTGAATGTGTTAATGTGTGGCCACCCCAGTGATCCAACAGCAGCATGCTCTATCGTACACGTGACCCAAGTTCACAAGTGAGCTCGGGACACTGCGTCAAGAGGCAGGCCGGGCTGAGGCAGCTGCTGCATGGTAGTGGGCGGCAGTCAGGGAGGGTCTGTGGCAGGCTCCGGTGCCAGAGTGACCCCTGCAGCTGGGCCAGAGAGCTTGCTCCTAATGAAGGGTCTGCTGTGAGTATGCGAGGCCAGCTCAGATGGCAGTGCTCACAGTGGAGGCGGTGGGAGGGATCCAAAAGGACAGGAAATAAAACATTTCTGCCTATATGATGGTCCGGGCCTCTGGGACTCCACTCAGAGCCCCTATCACAGGGTGCAAGCTTTGGGGTAACCAGCTGGTTACCTTGATTCATGGAATCTGAGGTTGTGAGCTTGAATATGGTGTGTCCCTTGGATCAGGGTTAATCCTTGGAATGATGCAAGTGGCCAGAGAGAAAAATCTCTATAGAAGAAAAATGTGCATTTGCATAAGAGGGTATCATGAGAGAAAGAATTTTTTTTTAAAAATATAAGGGAGCGTAACCTTTTTAGGCCTAGTTGAAGGTTTTCCATGAGTAAAGGTGGCATCCATGTTTTAGGTGACAATTGGGAGTGAGTGAAGCAGCTCATGAATTCTGTATGTGAGTTCCCCAAAATCCGAAACCTACTATCTGAACTTGTTCCAATGGTCCATTCAAAGGGGATTAACATATGGGCCTCAAAACATATTTAGCTATTCAGGCAGCCGGAAATGTGTAACCCATTTGATAATGAATGGCCAGCCACAGAGTCAGTAATGTGTGGCAAACAACTGTAAGAAGACAGTGGTAGAGAGTACACTTTCCTTCCTTCAAAGTTTGACTATACTACAGAATGCTTGAGAAACCAATGACTTGAGCATACTGTAGGGCTGGGATTATGATATAAACTCAGTTCCTGGATTATTACATACTGTGATAATACACTACTGCCAATGCTGTGGGCCTGGTTTGCTTATGATGTTTAAAATTTACAGAAATAGCCTAACTATACATGCAACAGTTTTGACTATACAAAATCACACATGCCCCCACAATGCAAAGCATCATGGGCTACATATGCAAATCACCACAGAATGTTATGCTGGTCCAACTTTAAGCAGAATTGCATGGTGTCGAAAGGCCTCTCACACAGTTTGCAAAGGGTGCTAACAGAAGACATAGACACGTGTTTCGTCCTACAGGACTCATCAGTATGCCTCATCTGCTTGACACCCCAGTGGAATGGACCAGCTACCCTTAAGGCAGTGTGCCTTGGATATATTGTGGTGAACCCATTAAAATAAAAAAACTATTTAAAAGACAAAGAACCTCAGTCCTGGTAGGACGAAACACGTGTCTATGTCTTCTGTTAGCACCCTTTGCAAACTGTGTGAGAGGCCTTTCGGCACCATGCAATTCTGCTTAAAGTTGGACCAGCGTAACATTCTGTGGTGATTTGCATATGTAGCCCATGATGCTTTACATTGTGGGGGCATGTGTGATTTTGTATTTTCTTTAAACTTGGCTTCCCAGCCCTATGCCCTTTGGGGTAACCCTTGCCTCAGTGTTTGCGCACAGAGGTTCTTTGTCTTTTAAATAGTTTTTTTATTTTAATGGGTTCACCACAATATATCCAAGGCACACTGCCTTAAGGGTAGCTGGTCCATTCCACTGGGGTGTCAAGCAGATGAGACATACTGATGAGTCCTGGTAGAACGAAACACGTGTCTATGTTTTCTGTTAGCACCCTTTGCAAACTCTGTGAGAGGCCTTTCGGCACCATGTAATTCTGCTTAAAGTTGGACCAGCATAATATTCTGTGGTGATTTGCATATGTAGCCCATGATGCTTTGCATTGTGGGGGCATGTGTGATTTTGTATTTTCTTGAAACTTGGCTTCCCAGCCAAATGCCCTTTGGGGTAACCCTTGCCTCAGTATTTGCGCACAGAGGTTCTTTGTCTTTTAAATAGTTTTGACTATGAGGCTTAATATTTCAACAACAGAGCAACATATAAATGAATACATCTGGTACAGAGACATTGTCTTTTCTCAATTGGTAAAATTGTCCTTTTTTTGTTGGGTGACATTTTTTTCTGATGTGTACTTGTTGGCATACGTAGTTTCATCTTGATATTTTTATCCTGTTTACACAGATGAAAGGAGACCGCCTGGACCAGTTGTGATCTCTTCAATTACATCTCCCTCCCCAGCAGCTGACTCTCAGTCTGTAACCTCTACACCAGGTAGGAGATGCAGCTGGTTCTCTTACAAACCCTTTGGCGTGGACAAGACAATATTGCAGGCTACAAATATGCTACTGAGGGTTTAGAGCCAAGAGAAGCTGCCAAACAGTAGGATGGAGTATGCACCACAAATTTAACTTTTTAAGGATAGTCAGGCAGTAACTGGGAGGATACTCAACAACTGTGAACGAGGTGTGTTCATTTTAAAACATATAGTTTTCTGTATTGAGGGGGTCAGTGCCCGCAGACATTTAAAAACCATATAATGTAAATAAAAAATAAGTGATGGCAAAATCCATGTACAACAAGGAGTGTGTTCTTCTGTCTTGGGATTCTGATGACATCAGAGACTATTCGAGCTTCACTCTCATGGTCTGTGATGTCACCAGAGTGCCTCGATGGAAACAAAGCCTTATAAATGGTTACCATTCATAATGCAATATCTTGCATATGCCTCTCTAAGAATTTGTTTATTTTTTTATCTCTGTGTAAGTTCTTATAGCGGAGAATCAGAGTTAGAACACGATTCTAGTAAACAGCTGACTGCAAAAACTTGGTCACACTTTGAAAAGGACAGGAAATTATTTCTAATTGGCAGCTGTTTATAATGTTCTGGTTGTTATAAATTATATTCGCACCCATAAGTAAGCAATAATGCAGTCTGAGATGTATAATTATGGGTCAATAATTACACATCTCTCAAGGGTTTTGTTTGGCACAAGGCACTTACACCAAGGACCTTTGCAACACCCAAGAGAGGTGTGTGATTATTGACCATAAACATACATCCCAGACTGCTTTATCGCACTTACAACATGTGTAGAAAAATTCCAACAAATTCACAAAGTCAAGTTGTTGGTTTTAGAAACACTGACCAGTTTTCAACTATGGGAACTGTGTATGGACATAAAGTAGTCCCTTAATCAGCATGAACTGTGCAGTACTGCAGTCAGACAGTAGGAAGAAGTTGTAAAACAGCTTGCTTTACATTTGCTTCCACTTTTCCCATACTGGCCACCTTGATCAGTAGTGCAATTGCCAAGCGGTGTCAGTGTGCTGTGGACACGGCTTCCATGTTCCCACCAGAATCACTTGTACAGTCTGCTGACAGCCAGCATCACAGTGATGTGCAGTTGGCTTCCACCTTCTAGCTGCAATCGCTACTGAAGTTGCCTGCCAGCTGTCAGCCATAACAGGTGCTGGGGTGAGCAGCTTGTGAGAGGTAGGTGAGGAGGGCTTGATTGCCTGGGGTGAAGGGGTGCATGGAGAAGCAGCGGTGCCCACTCATCCCACACAGCCACACTGCAGCTATTTTTTGGGAGGGTTGCTCGCAGGCAGAGTGGCAGGCAGCAATAGACAGTGACATTCAGGACTCTACATGCTGAAAAGCAATTTAAAACCACTCCTACCAAGCTGTGTCAATTTCTTTAATGCAGACAGCACAGCGCTCATGATTTTTATTTATTTTTTATTTAAAAATGTTTCGCCAGGAAGGCACACTGAGCTGGGGCTCATTTCCAGCTGCAACCTTGGGGAGAGGGGGATGGAGAGATACAACAATAAATAAATATACAAGTAATACATTATACTGGTGCAGTAACGCCAGTATAGTTAGGGTTGATTAAGCACTTTAATGCTAAACCTCCCATTTTGCACCTTAATAGCTTTGTCACCATATGACAGATTTGCCTGAAATGTTGCATGCACAGTTTGCTACCATAGATCACTGGATATGGCAAGTTGCGTTATGGTCGGATGTACGGTTGCAGAGCTACAGAACAACAAAAAACACAAAAAAATTTACTTTTTGCATACTACTTTGCTCGCACCCATAGCCTGCATGATTTGTCTGGTCAGTCCGAAATCTTCATGGAAGATGCAGTCTGGGTCACTGATGTGACTTTCGAAGATTTGGTGTAAAAATATTAAACCGCTCAAAAGTTATTAAAAAAACAAATTTCCCATTATAGTCAATGGGGAAAAATACATGTCTCACGAAAGTTTCGCAAATACAATTTTACTTTCACAAATGGCCCTTTTACTTTCGTGCTGCTGCCATCTTGTTTTCAGTTAGAGAGAGAAAAATGCCTGGCATTTAAATTTGGGACCCTCTAGGTAAACACTGACTGCTGGGTTTACCTAGTCGGGTCCTGAGGATACCAACCCTATCTTTTGGAGTAAAACCCCCCAGAAATACGTTTAAACATCAGAGAAAAATACTTCGCCAAATCACGAAAGAAACTGCGAAATACTTTACATGAAATGTGAGCGTTCATGCTACTTTTTGTAAAACTTTCGTGATTTGCAAAGTATTTAAAAACAAAACAGCAAATCTTTGCTATCACCCTGCAACTGAACTTTTGGGTCTTTTGGGGCTGAAATTTGCAGGTTGGCAAGCCCTGGGCCCACAGATGTGCCTTTTGGTGGTTTGGGACCAAAGTTACAGCGTTCCAAAGTTGAGAAATTTCCCATAGGATAACATTGTGGTGCCCATGACACCTTTCAGTGTCTGTATCTCGAAAATGAAGCGAGCTATGGATTTTTTACTACCTGCAGCTTAGCTCACTTTCAGGTGAGCTTACCTGCAAAAACAATTTTGTAAACATTCGATTACACCAGCAGTGGAATTTTTTTCCTACTTGCTACGGTTAGGGAGATATTGGCAAAAACATGTTACAAGGGTTCCAAGGGTGCCTTTTCAGTGTGTTTCAGTGCTGTATCTCATAAATAATATGAAATACACATTCAGTCAATTTATTGCATGGAGTACTCACTGAAATGATTACAACGACACGTGATTTTTTTTTTTGTAGCTACTACGGTTGCTGAGATATTGGCACATTAGTGGCACAAGGGTTCTTTGCCCTAAAGGGCTGCTGTATGGCTCTGTACTTATGTGTTAGTGGGAGCACAGGGCCCAGAGGGCCCTGTGCTCCCACATACACATACCATTACAAAAACAATGGACAATGTGAAGGGAGCACAGGGCCCGAAGGGCCCATGCTCCCACTGACACATACCAGTTACCAGTTACATTACACCTTCTCAAAAAGAAGGGAAATTCATTGCAAAAAGTCAGTTGATGCATCAGTTAGGGTTCATAGCATAGCGACAAACATTTGGAAATGTGCCGTTAGGGTTCAATCCCCTAACTCTGCATTTCCCCCCACCCCCACCCACTCCCACACACATGCGCACACACATACACACACACACACACACACACACGTGCAAGGCACATGCAAGATTGTAAGACACTATACCACTCCATCACATCTGTTAGCACAATAATCACAACACTGTACTAATTTCACATAACACTATGTAATGAAAAAAACAAATACAGTATGATCAACTCTATGCTGCCAGCACAGTATGATGACACATTATTGCTGGCATATCTTTTTCATACAATGAGACGTAGTCTGTATACATTTTCAGAATATTGATTGTCATGTCTCATAATTCAACAATTGGCTCGCTGCAGGATAGAGCTGACACATACATAGTACTTTTCAGATACTGCTCAGGCATGAAACTAGTAGCATCAAATGTTGTTATACTGCTGCATTTCCTGGAAATACTCATTAGCAGTATGTTATGGTTAGTTTTGGATGTTACAACTGTTGCTTTTACATATTACTTGTAATCTATACTACAAAACATTACTTTTATTATTGCTACCATTTGTTGTTAGGACTGACTCACTCCATCAGAAAAAAAAATGCAAACATCCAGTGGCTGTTGGTAGGCTTATTCAAACTCTCATTTCCAATAAACTATCTGTGGATGACATACTGTGTGTTTTACCTGATGTTGGTTGTCTCTGGTTGGTTGTTTTGCCTTGGCCCTTCCCCTGCTTGCATATGTGTGTGTGTGTGTGGGGAATGCAGAGTTAGAGGTTGAACCCTAACAGCACATTTCCAAACTTTTGTTGCTGTGCTATGAACCGTAACTGATGCATTAAGGAAGTTTTTTACAATGAATATATATATATATATATATATATATGTAAGTAGTAATACATATATATTCAGGAATACATTACGCAATACAGCAATCAGTAGGGTTGGGGTATCAATACAGTGATTGAGAAAAAGTATAGAGAGGCATGAATACTGGACAATCATAAATTTCACTGAAGGGTTAGTAGGTAGGGATGCAACTAAAATGGAAGAACCCTTAGAGAGGACAGGAGATAGAGGTATGAATTACAAATAGAGGAGGGAGCTTGGATTCGGTGAGGAGGGTTAAAAGGAGAAAGTAGGATTAAAGAAGACTTTAGGTGCAGGAGCAGATGTGAGGAGGAAGTTTGCGAAGGAGAGAGGAAAGAGCAGCAGGGGAGGGGGCATGGCAAAGAGGCCAGGAGATAGAGTTCCAAAATTTTGGCAGGCGGTGGCAGAAAGCCGAATGACTTTTAGAAGTGGGTCTTCTGGGAATAGTCAGAGAGTGGGAGTCATAATTTCGGAGGGAGTGTGAGGGGATGGGGAGAGAAGGAGAGGAAAGATAGAAAGTGAGAGAACCAAAACAGTATTTAGCTGTGAAGGAGATACAGTGACAGCAAGAGAGGAAGGAGAGAGAGTTATAGAGGTCACAGTGATGAGAGAGAGGGGGGGGGGGTGCATCAAGTGCAAAATGGCAGGAGTTGTAGAGGGTGTCCAGTTTGGCAAGGGAGGTTTTGGGAGCAGCACTGAAGGTGACGTCACCGCAATCAAAAACTGGGAGGATCATTTTCTGTACAACTGTGTGACGGGCAGGCAGCAGGATGAAACTGTGGTTACAGTAGAGAGCACCAAGCTTGGGGTGGAACTTTTTGGCAATTGCATCCAAGTGTACAGAAAAGTCAAGGTGTCTGTCGAGCCAGACACCGAGATACTTGACAGAGGAAGTATCATTCAGTTTTGACCAATCGAGGGTGTGGAAAGAAGGTACTGAGGAGACGCGAGAGAGTTTCAGACTAGTGCCATAGGTCTGATGAGAGACTAACCAGTGCTGGATATTGTCAAAGTCCATTTGCAGGCTGGCAGTGATGCTAGTGAGGGCTGGGCCAGATGTAAACAGAATAGTGTCATTTGCATACATGTGAATGCTGGAAATGGAGCAGACGGAGGGGAGGTCATTGAGAAAAATGGAAAAGAGTAACGGGCCCAGTATGGAGCCTGTGGCACCCCAGTCTGGATGGGAAGGGGGGGATACAGAGTCAGATATCCTAACCAATTGGGTTCTGCCAACCAGGTAGGAACTGAACCATTCAATGGCTGGGGGAGAGAGCCTGGCTGAGGAGAGTTTGGACAGAAGGATGGGCTGAAAGACTATATCAAAAGCCTTGGCAAGGTCGATTAAGATGACAAAGGTGATGTGGCCACTGTCCATACTGGTGAGTATGGAATCAGTAAGCCAGAGGAGAGAGGTGATGGTGGAGTGATTCTTCCTGAAACCAGACTGAAAGGGAATAAAAAAGGAGGTAGAGTCTAGGTAGGAGGATAGTTGAGATAAGACAAGGTGTTCTTGGAGCTTAGACAGGATAGGGAAGACCGAGATGGGCTGATAGTTGCCAGGGGCAGAAGAGTCACCCCCATTAGGAAGGGGGATGACTGTGGCATGTTTCCAGGCTGAGGGGACACATGACAGGGAGAAGGAGAGGTTCAGAAGTGAGGTGAGAGGGATGTAAATGGTAGGGGCTGATAGGAAGAGGAGTTTTGGGCCTAAACCATCAGAGGAGGACCCAGAAGAGGGGTTCAAGGAAAGGAGGGCCTTGAGGGTGGTGGAGGAGGGTATAGTGGAGAAGGAGAAGGAGGGGTGAGTGGGGAGGGGACGGTATGGGGAAAGAGGAGGAGGGGTGGGATGGGAGAGAGTTGAGAAGGTTGGCAGAGGTAAAGTAGGAGTTACATTTGGAGGTGACGATGAGGGGGTCTGTTAACAAGAAATCATTGTCACGGAGAACAGGAACAGGGTTTTAGGTGGGAGGGGAGAAGAGGGCTTGAACCACTTTCCAGAATTTTGATGGGTGGTTCAGATTGGTGTGGAAAGTGGACAGGAAATATTCTGCCTGTGCAAATCATATGGCCCGGGTGCATGCGTTGTGGAGAGTGTGATAATGCTGGTAATTATTTGGGGAGCCTGAGGATTTGTGAGACTTCCAGGCAAGGTCATGTACCTGAATACATGCTAGAAGTTCAGGGGTGATCCAGGGGAGGTGATTTCCCCACACTCTGACTCACCTGAGGGGAGCGAACTTGTTTCAGATGGCAATGAATTTAGTCTGGAAGAACTCCCATGCCTAGTCAATGGAGGAAATGGAACTGATGGGGGACCAGTCAGTAGCTGATAGATCAGTAAGGAAAGGGTTGAGATCCAGGAATTTATAGGAGCAAGTCTCAGTATATCTTGGGGGTGCTTTGGGGTGGTGGATCTTCCTTACAAGGTAAATAAGGTGGTCACTTATGGCATCAGGGTATAAACCATCAGCGATGACATGGTGTGGGTGGGTAATGAGGGCCCAGTCTGAGTGTATAGTTAAGCGATTTATTGTTACAATGGGTAGGTTCCATGATGAGTTGGGTTAGGCTGAGAGAGGATATATTGTTGCATGTTTTAGCATGCTGTGGGGATAACCAGTATAGATTTAGATTGCCAAGGATATAAAGTTCACCTGAGAAGGAGTGGGACAGGATGGTGGCCATGAGGGCTGATATGGAGGTGGGAGGTGTGCTAGTGCAACAGTAGACACCAGCTACAAAGATAGGGGTGGAGTAGGGGTGGAGTCAGGAAGGGTAAGTTTAATGAGTAGAAGTTCATAAGCATCAGCAGAAGTGGATGAGAATATGGGGGGTAACTTGCAGAGAAGAGGCTATGTACAAGGCCAACCCTCCACCCCGACTAGCTCTGTCTTGGTGGAGAAGGGAGAAGCCTGGTAAGGAGATATTGCAATCAGGGACCTTGGAGTTTAACCAGGTTTCAGAGATAATGAAAATATCAGGGGACAGAGTAATAGTGAGGGGAAGCAGCAACAGTAGTTTATGTAGCAAACTCCTAGGGCGGGATATTCAAAGGGGTTGAGCATGGCGCAACCCACTGATGTGTCCCGGTGCGATATTCAAAGGGGAATGTTGTGCTGCGCAAATCCCGATGCGCCGGGGCGCACCAGTAAAATATGCGGCGCAAGTGTGGGGGGCGTGCTCATGCATATGCGGCACATCCCGATATTCAGCCCAGGATGTGCAGCGCTTATGCAGGCATGAACTAGCCTTGCGCCACACAGGGGGGCACAAAGATCTGCGGTCGAAAGCAGGAGCAAGTCCTGGCCACCCACAGGGGAGCTGCCATATTGCAAGGTGCAACACGGCAGCTGCCTGCTGTGGGTGCCACCCGACCTCCCAAGTCGCCCCCCCATGCCCGATCGCGGGCTTAAATAAATATAAAACTTCCCTGCTGGTCCAGTGGACCTGCTCCCAAGCCCGATCGCGGGCTGTGTAAATATAGAATATTCCCTGGTGGTCTAATGGACCTGCTCCAAAGCCCGATCATGGGCATTGTAAATATAGAAAATTCCCTGGTGGTCCAGTGGACCTGCTCCCAAGCCCAATTGCGGGCTGTGTAGAAATTGCATTCACATATCGGGACTGTGTAGTACAGTACGGTCTGCACGCCCATTTGGCTCATGCAGTACTGTCGCTGTCAGTCAGCGGGCGGCCAGGCGACTCTGCGAGGTGGAGAGCTGCCACCCACCGCTGACCAGGGGAGCAGGGTGGCAGGTCTGAGCGGGTGGGTGGGGGTACCGCTGGGCCACCAGGGAGTAGTTATTTCTACACAGCCCGCAATCGGGCTTGGGAACAGGTCCACTGGACCACCAGGGAATATTCTATATTTACACAGCCTGTGATTGGGCTTGGGGGCAGGTCCACTGGACCACCAGGGAATTTTCTATATTTACAAAGCCCACAATTGGGCTTGGGAGCAGGTCCATTGGACCACCAGGGAATATGCTATATTTACATAACCCGCGATTGGGCTGGGGAGCAGGTCCACTGGACCACCAGGGCAGTTTTAACGGCACAAAGCCCACGATCGGGCGTTTGGACACGTTGCCACCATGGTGCAAGTCGCCGGGGATCGGCGCACCTGCATGCAAATGGGGCCATAATGACATGCAAAAGGACCCATTTGCACCTTGCATGCATAATGGCCCCATTTGCATACCCACCGCTGAATATCGCAGTTCTTGCACCTAACGCATCCGCACTTGTGCTGGCGCATCCCCCTGCTCCTCTTTTGCCACTTGCGCTGGTGCAGTGCCACTGTGCCATGCGCAATGCGGGCAGCCACAGTGCCATTTTCAACAGTGCTGATCCATGGTGCAGTACCACTGAATATCGCATGGACCACACCCTGGTGCATCCCAGTTGCTCTGCGCCCAGGCATGCGCCCCTGCCTAGCACATTCTGAATATCCCACCCCTAGTGTTTAGGTGGGCAGTTCTGAGTCCACGAGGAAGTTGGGAAGGGCAGTGGGGTGAGAGGCCAGGGTTTAGTTCAAAATTCCCTGCTAACAGCAGCAGGAGAATACGTATTAGTCTGGTGGAACCAGGTCGCTTATGAGAGGCTGGGGGGGGAGGAGGAGGCACAGAAGGGGAGGAAGGAGTAGCTAATGAAGACAAAATTGGTGTTGTAATACTTCTTTGTCGTAATACTTTGTCATAGTGCTACTTTGGCTGTGTTATGTGGTTTGAATGACTGTTAGCAGTTCTGGCACATAATTGTGGGTCAATAATTACATGGCTCAGAAGTACTTTCAGCCAATCAAATCACCTGAATTTTTCTACACGTTAAAAATGATCCATATGTCCATCATTACCTGAATAAAAACTGATGTGAAAAACTGAATTTTGTATTGTTTTATTTTCATGTGCAACATTCTGTGACCGTTCTCGTCATGGAACCTGTGATCTGGAGCTTTAACAATGTAACAGTTTATTTTCAGAGCTCTGAGCATGGTTCTGATAGGTCAACAGCACATGCATAGCATTCTGCTCACCAACTGTGACATACTGTACATTATAAAATGGGTAAGAGAAATAATGTACTGTGATTGTCACATGACCGTGCTGTTATCCCAGCACAACAGCACAAGTCAGAAATGCTTAACTTTTTGAACCTCATTACTGGGTCCTAAAATAAAACAATCAGGAAAGCCATTTTACAATCACAGCAAGGCATTCCAGTGTGTGTTTAATTGAGGGATCATGGCACTTCTCGGGTGCATAAAGCCCTCTGGCTTCACCTCAGGCTTCACTTCCCAAGGTGTGCCATTGTCCCACAATAACGCACACCATATCATGCATTATTGCTTAAGTAGTAAGCACTCCAAATTTCTCCTTCCAGTAAGAAAAGTGTGCAGAATATTGTCCTTAAAACAACTGAAATAGTTTTTCACACCAATGTTTATTCAGATGCTGTTAAATATGAATAATTTGGAATTATGAATTTCGTTTCTGGAAACAGGACCATTATTAACTGCTGCCAGTTAGAACACATTTCCTGTTCCCTTTAAGCATTCACTGTGAGAAGGTTGTTATTAAATTCATATCTATTTAGGTAGAATAGTAAAGCTTCCAAAAGGAATAAGAAAACAACATTTATCAGATGGTGCAGGCTGGGGGGAGTCTGCTGTGGGATGTCACATGTACTGTAATTCCACTGTAACCTCTCCAAAATGGTGGGATTTACCATGCTATGTCTGAGCACAACAAACTGCCTTCCATCTGTTCTGTTGTCTCCAGTCCATGAGACTGCAACCTGTCTGGGGGACTGGAGGAGCTCAGCTCATTGTAGCCACAGAGGCTTTTTGCTTCAGCACTCAGCATGCCTGACACTGACTGCCGCAACCCACAGTCCTGCCTGAACTCTAACCACTGCAACTGCAGCCAACATTACAACTTTTTCTAGTATGCTTAATCCCCAGAGACATCAAGGGACATGGAGACATTAAGGATTAGCAAGGGATAAACCATGTGTTTGGTGCTTGTTGGGTTAGTGAACTGCGCTCCTCCCAGCTGCTTCAATAATGGGGACTGCCCTGCTGAGGGACAGTGAGCACAACAGAACTCCCAACAGGGTGAGGGAGCACCTGACAGTAACAAACACTTGCAAATAATTAGGGACAGGAGTGCCTATCGAACTGGGGGTCATCTTATTTAAAAACAGGAACAGGTGTTTAAATAAAGGACGTTTATTGAAGATAAGGTTCTCTTTGTTTTGAAAGCCATCATCTTACCAACTCCTGATCTTGCCACCAGCCTATCAGAGGTCAGAGATCTCAGCATCTGACACCAAGAGCATGCTGGGACAATAACTGTACTGCTTGCTTGGCACCCTTTCACTCCACCAATAGGACACTGAGTGAACATTCTGCATTCTAATTCTGATGACTGGCAGCCCTTTACACCATTCAGAAGCTGCCCTTCCCCAGAGGAAGTCTGAGGGCAGTTCCAAAGTCTGTCAGTTGGCAGTGATCTCTCACCATGTGAGAAGGGCTTGTGCTGCTGGCCATAATGTTTAAAGGGCTTTAAACTGGCACCATTGATAAATGAATCATGCCCCCAGTACAGGTGGGCTCATAATACAGTATTTACATTGCCACTGTATTGCGTTGGCTGGTGTTGGTGGGCACTAGTGCTGTTTTAAAGTGTGTTTAATACGCTGAGCCTAGTCAGGCACCTAACTATGGCCCTAGTTCTCTGAAGTTCATGAGACTTGCATTCCCCTATCCCTTGTGAATATCTCCCAATAAATATCTTATTATTTTACGTTTCGTCCCATGGGCATATTATTAGTATTAAGTCATTAAATACAATTTTGTTGAATTTAAGATTGCACTGCAATTTTTTTATATGAAGGAAGATACTAAGGGGAGGTAGAAAGGTATTGCATCCCAGGGGGTTGTAACACTCTGACACAAGGACCACTTAAACTTAACTCTGGGTGGAGGCACTATGCAAACTAAAAATATCTGGATATAACCCCCAAGACAGGAAAATAAGAACCCAGATCCCTCAACCTTCTTTGAACCCACAAGGGACAGGTAGTAACTGCAACATCTACGGTGACCTGGTTACACCACAGCTGTGCACACTTTCAGGATTAAGGTTTCAGTGAGACAATCATGCTACTTCAAGCATTTATTTCTTGAAAACATTTTTAATCTCTTTATTTCTTGAAAACATTTTTTAGTCTCTTTAATCTCCTTCATGTGTTCCTTTTTGTCCTCACTGTCTCAAGTGCTTAAGGTTCACGTGTTATTATAAACCACTTGAAAGAAACAAGGGAATTCTAGTCATTTCTGGGGTTCTTAGAAAAGTATGTTTCTTCCTTTGTTTAACTGGAGAGCTGACAGAGTAAAGGAGTTGAAAATGTCTTTCATGCTGGTTCAGCAGACCTAGGATCCAAAGCAGAGGGCTGTTAACTCCGAGTAGTCAAAGCTAGCCTGTGGATAAAGGTTCAGTAATTCTGATTCAAATTCTTGAAGTTTGTACTCCATATCCAAACCGGGATTTCTGACACTTTTGCTTTGTTAAGAAATCCATACATACTGGAGGTTGATGGACATCATGCAATGTTTACTAAAAAAAGAGCTTCTGGTTCCAAAACCTGTCAGAAATTCAAATTCCTGACTTGGAACCTGCAATGTTCTTATCGCTTCAGAGTTCAAGAAAGCTTTGCTGCACATCTATGCTCTAGAGAAGGATACGTGTCTCATGAGAAAAATTCTTCTTCTTTGAAGAGGTCATATAACAGGTCTAATCAGCTATCCCAAATCTTTTTTGGTTTTCTTTTTTATACAGTTTTGCCCCATTGTGAAAATGAAATTATAATGGCAGTTTCTTGCTTTGCTATAATGCCTGCAGTGGCATTTCAGCTGCAAGTTCATCAGTTTTTGCAGTACCATGATGGAACTGCAGTTATTTCCCAGTGCATCCATGTTCTACGTCTGATATTACCTTATCCAGTCAGGACATAGGATAATCACATTGCATGTTGCAGTAACTAGTGCTCCACATCAGTAATACAACCAGAAATCGGATGATGTCATCTTGAACTGGATTGGTTGGAATGAATATCTCAAAGTGGTAGAAAAAATTACCCAGGGCCTGCTCTTGCCTTTTTACAAAAAAGCTTCTACTGCTGAGGATTTGCACTTTTTTTTGCCAACCCCAGTTGCCAATGTGAGATTGTTGCAATTTTGATTTTAGTAGCTATGGTGGGATTCTTGTATATCTGACTACAGAAGAAAAGTGTGAGATTCTTATGTACTGTATCTGACAGTAGCTGGTGGGGAATTCTGCTACATCTGACCTTATATCCCAAAAGAGTGTGCACTAGGATGTGGTGATAGAAAACTTGCTACACAGTGGTCCTGGACACTAAAATGAAGGACTATTTAATTACCAAATACCCTGTAAGAGCAACATTCTATACACTCTTCAAAATTCACGAAACCCTGATTAATCCACTGGGACGGCCCATACTCAGTGGCATAGGCTCTCTCACGGAGCCTTTATCGCAGCTTTGTGACTCTTTTCTGAAGCCCCTTGTCATGCATCTACCCTCTTATCTTAAAGATACCAAAGAGGTACTGAATCTGCTGCCCATGATAAAGTTGACACCTGCCATGCTTTTGGTTACATGTGACATCGAATCACTGGATATCAATGTGCCACATGAGGGGGCACTTGATGCCACAGTGCATTTTCTGAATAAAACTGCCTCCAATACATCCCCTGTTAAGTTACTTTTCAAGATGTTAGAGCATCTACTGAAAGACAACACATTTTTGTTCAACACTTCTCTGTATCAGCAAATCAAGGGCACAGCTATGGGGACCACATGTGCCCCCTCTGTGGCCCACCTCTACATTGGCAAGTGGGAAGAGGATGTGGTATTTAACAATGCTGTAAATGTGTTTTCCTCTCATTTAATAGTGTGGAAGTGTTATATAGATGATGTTTTTATTATTTGGCAGGGTACAGCAGACAGTTTTGACAATTTCTTGGATTTCCTGCATGGCACTAACCCACATCTTAGATTCACTTCTGTGAGCAGTCCAAATGAAATTACTTACCTTGATCGAAGAATAAGTAGAAATGCTGAGGGTAGACTTGAAAGTAACATTTACAGGAAAACTACACATGGCAACACACTTTTGAGGGCAAATAGCTGCCATCCACCTCATGTGGCATACAATATAACTACAGGACAATTTCTCAGGACAAGACGGAATTGCTCCACAGAATCCACTTTTGAACAAGGAGCTGAAAAACTTACACAGAAACTATTACAAAGGGGCTATAGACACACAAAGATTACGAAGGCTAGAGATAGAGCCAAGGACACAACAAGACAGTTAGTGCTAATAGAAAGAGACATCCCACCAGCAAGAGACCATAGGTTTCATTTTGTGACTGAATTTTCTGCACAAGCTAAAGAACTGGAGATAATCATTAAACAACACTGGCATGTTTTGTCTGTAGAATCTGGCCTCAAAAAACTGTCCTGCTTGCCAGTTAGGATATGCTATAAAAAAGCTCCAGTCAGGAGAGATTTACTGGTTCAGAGCCATTTTGTAGACAGAAAAAATACAGTACATGGTTATCCAAATCAACAGACTGCTTTAAATGCAGGAGATGTATTATGTGTGAATTTATAACCCCCATAAGAGTTTTATTAGTTGTAACTGATCAAGAATTTCAGATCAGGCAGTGCATCACCTGCAATACTGAGGGGGTTATCTATTTAGCTACCTGTACATGTCAAGCCTTCTACAGTATGTAGGCAAAACAAACAGAACTTTCAAGACCAGGGTTGGAGAACATGTGAGAGCCATTGCTAGAAAAGATGAGACCTATGCCACTGCTGTCCATGTGATGACCAGTTTGTACCCAGTTGCTCACACTTTTACATTTACAGCCATTGATAGGGTCTGTAGGAACTCGGGGGGGGGGGGGTTGACTTGAACAACTTGATCCTGATCAGAGAAAATTTGGGGATCATTACATTAGGGGCCACAAAAAGATCTGGCTTCAACACTCAGTTGGACATCTGCCCTTATTTAACATAACAAAAGAAGAGAAAATGCTGATTTCAGACCCTTTATAATACTGCTGTTTTATTGAAGTACTACAACATTTATCTGATTTATATAGCATTGAGCTTTTGAAAATAATTGAGGTTAACATGTTGTACTGCCTGTAAGTATAACTGAACATTAGGATTCCCAACACCTATAAACGTCTGTACTATTGGAACATGCAGGTTTGAGTCCCACCAGAACTGAGTTGTACCAATTGCCCTTTTTGTGCGAACTTTGCTGTTTTGTTTTAGTAGGCATTACTATTTAACACAAGCTTCTGTTGAAGCCCTCAAAAAAGCTATTTTAGTAATTTACTATATGAAAGTGTTCCCCCCTTTTTTCCCCTTTCCTTTCCCTTCCCCGCCATCATTCCTTCTGTTTACAATTTCCCCTTTTTTCCTTTCTCTCTTTTTTCTTTTTTTCTTTTGTTCTTGTTTACCTTTCCTTGTGGAATTCTGTGCAATTAAAAGTTTTTTATTGCATATTTTATTTATTCACATATGACCTGTTAGTAACAGTTTTAAACCTTAGTTAATTAATGTATAGGATGGAGTACTTATTTAGTTTAAGGTGTTTCACTTGTGTGTGTTTCATAGTTTCTATTAAAGTCTAATGACATCAATTCATTTAAAAAAAATGTTTTAACCAATCACAGAGTGTTTCAAGACAGGGTGCCATAATGAGTGCATGGCTAGTTTAGACCTATATATGTATGTTTCTAGCCTGATGTTATTCAGCCTTTGAGAAAGGACAGGCATTGTCCAAAACATGTCAGGCACTGTGTGTCTGTATTTTATATATTAATTGTACTTGTTATAATCACAATTTACTTTGGCATCCCTTCTTTTGGGTTAAGTGTGTACAGACTACATCTGACCTTAGTAACCAGCAAGGGGTTCTTGCATAGCAGACATTAGTAACTAACGAGGACTGTTTATGTACCTGACTCCAGTAACTAGTAGGGAATTCTTGTATACAGTATCTGAGCTTAGTAGCCAGCTTTGGATTCTTATATATGTTTCCTCAGTAGCTAGTGGAAGATGTTATTAGTTAGTTATTGAGCTTGGCTAGCAAGAGGAGCAAGATAGCGGCCATGCTGGGCTGCTGCCTGCAGAGCTCTGAATACAGCTAAAAAATCCTCTCCTGCCTACTTTTATTTGCTTATTTGTCTTACTTATTTTTGGAGAGACCAGCGATTATTTGATGCTGCGACTTAGTGGTCACTGTCACCGCTAAAAGTCCTAAATTTTAACTTGTTTTAAATTTAGATAGACATCAGGGTCAAGACAAATAGATAGGGCTGGGTGAGTGAATGTAAGGTGAGAAGCTAGCTTTTTTATTTTCAGTTAGGTCCATTTTCTAGTGCTACATTACGCTGTGGTGAAGGAATTTTGGAGGAGCAAGACCTAAGGGGCGTTGGTTTGTGGTCTAGGAGAAGGCATTGACCGGAGGCTCCATTTACAGAGGTGTACTCTCGGAAGGACTCCCCCAATACATCATGATATCTGCTGCTACTGGGTCTAATATGAGAGGCTGGCCATGGACTGAGGGAATACTAGAAACTCAGTCCTGCTACAGTTACATGCTGCCTGCTTGACTGGAGGTTCAGTTAATTTTTTGGACCACTTAAATCAAGAACATTTACGTGGAGTGTTTCCCCAGTGGGCATGTGGAGTAGTGACTTGTGGACTGGAATCTGTGTCTTCCTGGTCTGTCTGCTGTGCTGTGCCACCGAAGGTCCTGTAGGAGAGCCACAGAGGAGAACTGGTTGGTGCAGCCTTTGTTTTTTGGATCTCCTGTTCGTTCTTCTCTTGGACAATAAAACTGTCAATCCTGATGTGAGGAGCATTCTCCTGTTGGAAACTTGGCCTGCTGGATTTTACCCAAACACCAGTGAGAGCGGTATGAAGTGGAATGCAGTGGGACATGGCCCAGTGAGTCTGTTCCTTGTTTTGGCTTGCCCCAATTTGTTTGGCATTCCTGGCTGATTCTGTTACTGGGGCAGGTGAGAGCAGTCCTGGGACAGGTTTGTGTTGGGGTCTGTTACCTCCAGTTCCTCCTTCCATTAAAAACAACTGTTGCAGCAGTGCAGTCCCTGCTCGAAATGTCATTCTTCATGGAACTCTATGGTGAGAGTAGAACTCCTATGTGGGAGTGCTTCACAGTCTGGTGAGAGTATACTGTGTCTCTTCTATCTCAGCAGGGTCTGCATCTAGAAACCTGTGCTGATTTTTCATTTTGACTCTGTAAACTGACTGTGGACATTTTACCAGAAGGAGCTGTGATTCTCTTTATTCTGTCATAGCACTGGACTATGTCTCCCCTGAGGACTAGTTTGCTAGCTGTATTCCTTAATTTATTATTTGGAGGGTGAGAGGTTAGGTTAGGTGGGGAATTTGATTTGGGCTGGGGAGTGTGCGCTGTGTGTATGGGGTGTGTGAGTGGATAGTTGTGTTTGTAATAAGGTGGATGTGATGGATGTTTGTTGTTAAAGATCACTTAGCTTAGTAGAATAAATTATTCCTGCTAGGTCAGGGATAGTTGGGTGTTTTAAACAGTAGTCTGAGAGTTAAGTGTATGATTGAGTTATTGGTTGTGCGGGTGTGTAGTGTGGTTTGGTTTTGCCTTTGCACTTTAAAAGCGTGTGCAGTTGGACTGCTTGAGGGACTGAATTGCCAGGTAAAGATGTGTTGGTGTTGTGGCCCCACCCGTATCACCTACGCTGATGCTTGGCTCCGGGACCTTTGCCCCTTTACCGACCTCCCAGTTCCAGCTACTACAGCGAGGTGCTGCAGGGAGGTCGAGATAACAAGGTGGTGGAGGGGTCATGGGCTGAGGGCAGCTGAAGAAGGGGTGGTGAGCAGCACTGAGGTCGTTTGGTGCAGGAGACACCCTGGGCATAAGCAGAGCCTAGGGAGAAGGCAGACGTGTTTGGTCTCCATGCCCAGGGTTCCCACTGGACCGAGTGGGCAGGTAGTTAGAAGGCCAGCCGCATTCTCTAGTCCTCTTTGGGTGGTGCTATGCAATGCCAGGTCAATGAGGAATAAGACTGCTAATTTTGCTGACTTGATTTCCCCAATCGACCTGGCTTGCATTATGGAGACGTGGTTGGGTGATGAAGCTGGCCCAGTTCTTGAGGCCGTCATTCCCCCTGGGTACTCTATTGTGCACTGCCCAAGGAAGGATTGCAGGGGTGGGGGAGTGGCCATCATGTTTCAATCCAGCCTAGGCTTCTCGGTGCACAGAGTTGGCAGCACCTGATCTTTTAAGTGTATCACTGTCTGTGAGGTTACAGGTGCAGGTTGCAGGATTCTCCTCATTTACTGCCCCCCTGGGGTGGGGGGAGAATTCCTGCAGGAGGTAGTGGACTTCATCGTCGACCAGGTGCTGGAAGCCCCCAGGTGCTTAATCTTGGGGGACTTCAATGCTTGCATCGATGATGAATCCTCATGTTCCGGTTATGACCTCCTCCAGCTGATGCAGTCACTGGGCCTGGCACAAGCAGTTGCTTCTGCTGCCCACTAGCAGGGCCACACACTCGATCTGGTGTTCCAATTGGGGCTTGAGGTTGATAACTTCAAGATTGATCAGGTCATTTGGTCTGATCATTACACAGTGGAGTTCACATTTGGGTCCCCTCTGAAAGTCCCTCCCCTACAGAGATGGTCAGCTATCGCCCTTTAATGGGCTTGCACCCAGAGAGACTGTTGATAGTACCCGATCTATCTAGGGTTGATGCGGCATGTGCGATCAGTGCTGGAGGGGTGGTGGCTGTGACGTGGACAGCCAGTTCTGAGTGCTGTAGCATTTTTTGTAATATAAAAATGGGTTATGGACTGTCTCTCTTGAGAAAGGCTGAAACAGCATGTGAGATCACACACACACACACACACACACACACACACAGGTTATAGATATTAGGTGTTACCTGGAAGGCCGAAGCTAATTACAGACTTTAACTAAGTTAATTATAGCTGTAGTTGCTAAGAGGGAAATTCATAAACTTTTACAATGCTTAGAGGAAGAAGAGCAGATTGTGACATTTTAGTGCGAAGTCATAAAAGAGGCTTTGATGTCCTGGGAAGGGGAAACTGATCACAGATCAAAGAAATGTCATCTGAAAGAGGAAATGAGTTGTGCTGAGGATTCTATAATTTAATACTTTGAAAAGACATCCTGTTTTTGTATAGATATATATTTTTATATATTCTGTCAGAGAAGGAGCTAGATGATCTCACACAAAGGGGTTGGCAAATACAGTTTTCTTTAAGGAACATTCTGTTTTACTTCTCAGGGACACTTCTATCTAGACTCTGACAGAGAAACATCTATGAGCACTTTAATCAGGTATTTAGAGAGAGAGAGAGAGAGACAAATCTAAGTACTGTAGTAGGAATTGTACTGTTTGAACCTTGTTCTTTTAAAAGATTTGTATGGTTCTTGTGATACTGGTTCTGTATTTTATGTTTTACATATTTTGTTTCTATCTTAGTAAAACTCTATTTTTAGAGACTACTTGGTCTGTCTTTGATTTCTTTCCTTTTGCAAGTGGAGTATATATGGTAAAAGCAGACACTGTACATAAGCTTGAATGGTGGTACCAAACTGGAAAAAGGTAAGCATTTTTAATCTGAGGTCTTTTATTACAGTTTTTAAGGGTTAATTTCTGTACAGCTGGTTAGGTACCCATAGGCAAAGATATCTGGCCCCCCAAAGACAGAATTATCTGAGCCTGTGCATTGGGTAAGCTAGCAAGATGTTCACAATTTGAATCCCTCCAAGACTTGAGACCAAAGGTTGATTGAACCCACAAAACAGACAGGAGGGTTACCCTGTTTCTGTAAACTGTTCACAAGACTATGCTCAGAGGTTGGCACTTTGGGAGAAGAGGGATGACCTGCTGAGTGGGTTTGTGACAGTGGCCACCTATAATAGAATGGTCTCCGAAGTTCTGGACGCCATTGCACCAGTTCTTATATGACTCAGATCTTCTCACTTGAGATCCTCTTGGTTTGATGGGGATCTCAAGGTGATGAAGATCAAGGGTCAGAAGTTGGAGTGCTGCTGGCAGAAGACTCTGCTGGGGTCCGACAAGGTGGCCCTGCCTGCTCACTATGGTGAGTACCAGGGGGCAATTTCCAATAAGAAGGCAGAATTCCTGTCCAGAGAAATTGTTGCTGGGAGGAACAGACCATCTCAAGTGTTTTGGACTGTAAACAGTCTTTTACATCCTGCCTGTCTGCAGCCACAAAAAGCCTTTTCATCTGCTGTATGTGAAGAGTTTGCTCTGTTCTTCTCCGATAGAGTGTCGGCCATCCGATCGGGGATTCCACCAGGTATGCCATTGCCTAGCAGTGGCCAGGCTGGGGGGAATAAAAGTACTCTGTCAGTCTGGGAAGAGTTTAGGCCAGTGGAGGTGTCTGAAGTGACTAAGGTGATCTTAGAGCTGAAGCACACTTTTTGTGAACTGGACCCAGCCCCGACGCGTTTCTTAATGGGATATGTTAAGACTGTTGACCCGGTGTTCACCAGGATTGCCAGGTGCTCATTGGCAGAGGGGGGTTTCCCAGCTGCTCTGAAAGAAACACTGGTGAGACCCCTCCTTAAGAAACCTTACCTTGACCCTGACATCCTTGCGAATTACTGTCCTATCTCCAACCTGCCTTCCTTGAGCAAGGTTGTTGAGAAGTTAGTGGCACAACAGCTCGAGGACCACCTGGTATCCTCTGACATTTATGAGCCTATTCAGTTGAGTTTTCAAGCTAGACACAGCACTGAAACAGCTCCAGCGAGGGTGCATAATGATCTACTCAGAGCCAGAGATAGAGGAGACAGGTCAGTTCTTGTACTCCTCAATCTGTCATCAACCTTTGACACTGTGGATCATGCCGTGCTATTGGATTGGTTCTGTGAGTTCTGTGGACTTGCCAGTACTGTCATCAGGTGGTTTGAGTCCTAGCTCTCAGATAGGGTACAGCGGGTGGTGATGAGGAATTTCTCCTCCTACCAAATGCCTCTGTCTTGTGGACTACCATAGGGTTTGATCCTGCCACCGATGTTATTCACAGTATATATGCTGCCCCTGGGCAAAATCATTCGACAATACAGTGTGGAGTTTCACTGCTATGCAGATGACACCCAACTGTATTTGTCATTTGCTCCCAGAACATCTGGAGCTGTTGATGTGCTTAACAACTGTCAGGCCAAAATCAATGACTGGATGGCTTCTAGCTGGCTGAGACTCAACCCAGCTAAGACGGAGGTGCTGGTGATCGAGTCTGGTCATGGGCATGATGGGTTGCCTCCCGGGGCTGACTCTGGTCTTGTACTAGGTTCAACCCCGTTGGTGGCTTCCCCAAGGGTGTGAAATCTAGGCGAGATCCTTGATTAGCAGATTGACTTTTGAAGATCAGGTGTCATCTCTAGTCAGCAGTGATTTTTACCATCTGCAGAACATCACCCCTCGTTCCGCCAGAGGACCTGTCGATGCTAGTACACATCTTTGTTTCCACCAGGCTCGACTACTGCAATGCTCTGTACTTTGGGGTCATGGGAGGGACCCTCTGCTGACTACAGCCAGTGCAGAACACAACAGCCTGGTTGCTGGCAGGTCTTTTAAGGTCCAGTCATGTAACCCCGGTTCTGCGTACCCTGCACTGGCTGCTGGACAGGTGGAGGATCCTTTTCTAGGTGGGTCTTCTCACCTTTAAGGCCCTATACAGACTAGGCCCTGGCTATCTGTCAGAGCTCCTGACACTGGTGACCTCTGCTCGCTCCCTCCGCTCCTCCTCAGGGGACCTTCTGGACATTCCCAGGGTTCGGCTCAGGACCTCGGGAGATCATGCTTTCAGTATTTCTGGACCGACCCTGTGGAACCCGCTCCCATCTGCAGTCCGGGTGGCCCCCTCAATAGATGTTTAAGCGGAGGCTGAAAGCCCACGTCTTTAGCCTGGCATTTAATGATTACTGAATTACATCTTGTTTTTGTTTAGCCCCTGATTATGGCATCCTGATAGCTTTTAATCTCATTTATATTTTATTTATTTATAATCGTATTAACATAATCTATTTTAATTGTTTTATTTCTTGTCTTATTGTATCTTTCTGTAAGGCACCAGAGCCTCCAGGATTGGGTGCCATATAAATAAAATTTGCCTTGCCTTGGTAGTTAAATAGTTTTGCTAACTGTGCAAAAAAGACTAGGGAAAACACTTCCTATTTTCAGTCATGCCCCAGGGAAAATGAATAAGAAAATGCAACACAGCATAATTCTAATGCATGGTACACTTGCAGGTAGCATAGACATTTACAGGACCACCAAAACAGTGGTTCTAATGAATCTTAGTAGCTAGCTACGGGGAAATTCTTGTATACGTGAACTTAATCACTAGTATGGATTTTTATACATCTGACCTCTGTAGCTGGTAGAAAATTCTCATACTGTATATATCTGACTTTAGTGGCTAAAACGGAGTTCTATGTACCTGATCTCATTAGCTACCAGGGGATACCTGTACTGTACAGTAGATCTACCACCTCAGTAGCTAACAAAGGCTCTGCTATCTGACCTCAGAACCTAACTGCAAATTCTTTTAGCACTGGGCTGATTCTTAGTAACGAAGGCAGCTCCACTAAAACCTCCTCCAATCAAAACACAGAACCCCCCTGCATTCTGATATATCAGTTCAGTTTTCTGCCTGATTGGCTGTGCTGAGAGCACCCCCTTCCCCACAGCAGAGTCTTGCCTTGGACTCAATGTACGTGCTAATAAGTTACGCAACCATTCCCTGTGTTATGCAAAAGATTAAAATACTGTAGTTGTTGGTCTATTCTTATATGCTTGTTTTTTTTAATAGGTGCAAAAGTCAATGTCTGTCAGTTGCGACCAAGGATCTGTGGTCCAGGACGCTGTGTCCCTCAACAGAGTGGATATACATGCCTGTGTAATACTGGATTCCAACTTAACCGTCAGAGAACCCAGTGTATTGGTAAGAGACTGAGACACTACTACCAGAAACTACACTCACAAGGCAGAATTTGAAACAAATTTTTTTAAATATTGACATGACATGTAACCAGTTTCTCTTAGCTCCTCATTTCCATAGAGAATACAACAGATTTTTCTTGGGGGGAGGTGGATAAAATGTTAATAGTTATACTGACAAAATGTCTGGTGAATTATAGAGGAGTATCACAACTCATTTTTTGCTATATTCTGAAATAGCAGGATGTAGGCCTAAAGTTAGCCCCTATACCTTTGCAGTGTCAACTGGGGTTCAACGCCAGAAAGTGCAAGATCTTGCTAGGGTGTAAGAATCCAGGTGCTGAGTATTGGATGGGAGGAGGTACTGATAGGCACCAAACAGGAAAGGGACCTTGGGGTTATCTAATGATATCTAATGACTTCCAGGCAGCAGAGCAGTGTGACAAAGCAGTGGGTAGGGCTAGTGGAATGTTGGGGTGCATAGAAACATAGAATTTGACGGCAGATAAGGACAGCTTGGCCCACCCAGTCTGCCCAGGGAGGGGTATATCCAGCAGGAGGAGGGAGGTGGTGTTGCCACTGTATCGTTCGCTGGTGAGACTCCACCTGGAGTACTGTGACCAGTTTTGGATTCCACAGCTTAGAAAGGATATAGGGTGGAGGCAGTCCAGAGGATAGCAACTAAAATGGTGCTGGGATTGTACAAGAAGCCCTGTGGGGAGAGTCTGAGTGATCTCAACATGCAGACCCTGGGAGAGAGAAAAGCGAAGTGACATGATAGAGACCCACAAGTACTTCATAGGGGTAAACAGGGGGCAGAAGGGAAGTCTCTTTCAAATGAAAAAGAGCACCAGGACCAGGGGCATGTGATAAAGCTGGGGGGGGGGTGCTACAAGCAATATGAGGAGATCACTGAAAGGGTGGTAGACACCTGGAACAGACTGCCAGAAGAAGTGGTAGAGACAAAAACGAGGGGGGGGGGAGGCCTTCAAGCATGTGTGCAATAGACATAGAGGTATATTAGAAAAAAGGCAGAGAGGAGGGAGGATCACCAGAGACTAATTAGGGTCTGTGGAGACAGATTAGGCAGGGCAGACTGGGTGGGCCAAAGAGTCATTTTCTGCTGGCAAAATCTGTCTCCATGTTTCTAGTGAGATTTTTTTTTTATACAATTATCTGTGTAACTTGATGTTTTTCAGTCTTTTAAGTGCTATTATGAGCAGATGTTTGAATATTGTTAAAGACTCACTCTGTATTATTTTCTGAGGAATAGTCTACCTCAGAAAATAATACAGAGTGAGACTTCAACAATATTCAACAAATTCTGGTCAGAGCCAATACGACTGCACAGAACGTTTAGGTGCTCGGTTCAGATGGAATTCATGGATATTGGAGTAGCAGAGTATAAGGCTTTTCGGAGCAGCAGCATATGGTGACTGATCAGAGTGCTGCCAGAGGATGCTAGTGAAACAATTAAATGAAATAAATAAAAATGCCAGCGCAGTATGGCATTCACAAGATGGCAGTGATGACAGAACTGCGCATGCATGGCACTCGTGCATGTGCAGTTCTCTCAAATGGCATATTGCACCGACATTTTTATTTATTTATTTTATTTAAACATCTCAGCAGCATCCTCTGGTGGTGCTACGATCTGCAGGCATATGCCACAATGATAAAATAAAAATTTGATTTAAATGATGACTCCTAGCCACCTTTGAGAGACACTGATAGTATATGTAGTAAAATATAGCACAAATGGGCATTTTGACCCATATGGAATGTCATTATACTAAATCAAAGTTAAACAAAAAAAACTGGGGGGGGTAGCACAGCAAAGCTGTCTGAGAGAAATCACAATTGTAGACTGAAAGGACCTTGAGAGCTTCAAAGAAGCATACGGAAATGCACAGTTTACATGCATACAATACAAGGCCTGGCAATCTGTTTAAGAATACCTCTTCTGTTCACAATCAGCTGGTCACAAGAGATCAGTTTATTTTTTCAGGTATCACACCTGGGTTATCTAATCTATGAAACATGCAGTCTGTCTAAAAAAGGGTAAAGGAAGTAGATGGTACTGCTATCAGATTTGAAAATGGTATACAATATCTTCAACCCTATGTGTTTGTGACACTACTGAGACAATAACTGCACTATAGACATGACATATGTTTTATCAGTTACGGATCTTGCATGCAAAATCAGCCCATGGTGAAAAGTTGAGCACAGGACTTTTAACATTGTAGTTTATAAGTTCAGTAAGAATATGTAATTGATATCCCATTAAACAGGAACTGTTCAAATGACAACAGTCTATAATACATACATGTTAAAAGAGACACAGCTGTAAACTGTTTTAAAAAACAGAAATAGCTCTGACATAACAAGGAGGGTAAGCAAATGTTTGAAGTGCAATGGTAAAAAATGCATAGCAGCTGAAAAGTACATTCCAGTAAGGGATGCCCCCTCACCCCTGATCACTCCCTCAAAGCTGATGCAAACACAGTCTTTGTCCTACTCAGAGCATGCCCTAGGGTCAATCTCAGTCTTTTTTGGGGGAAAGCATCAGGACACTGTGCTGCATGCCAACACTGATCGCTCTGCTGTGGCTGATAGGTTCAATGTGAGCAGAGGGAGGAGAGGCAGCATCAGCTCTAGGGGAGTGGACGTTGTTTTTTTTTTTTAAAACATGAGAGTGTGGCCCTCTTTGATCGGGCAGAAGATGTAGGATTTTAAAACATGGGAGCATGGTCTGCTTTGAACGGGCAGAAGATCCAGAATTTTAAAGGTACTGAGTGTGGCAATGGGTGCACGTGAGACTGGAGCGGGTCGGGATCCAGGAAACTTGAGAAGAGCAGGATTTTTTTGAAGGTGGGGCACTGAAGTGGAGGTTGGGTCTAGCTCCTGAAGTTTGAGGGTCTAATTTGAAATGTGTGATTTAGTGTTTTCCGTACTGGTGTGCTAGCAGCAGCGCTGAACTCCAACAGAGTGCCTTGCACGTTAAAATGAATGTTGCAGTGCACTTATTTACTTATTTGGGTCTAGATCCTGAAGTTTGAGGGTCTAAGTTAAAATGTGTGATTTAGTGTTTTCTTTACTGGTGTGCTAGCAACAGTGCTGAACCTCGACGGAGTGCCTTGCATGTTAAAATGTTGCAGTGCAGTTCTCGGAGGGGGGCATTTTTATTATTTTATTTAAACATTTCAGCAGCATCCTCCGGCAGTGCTCTGATCCAGCATATGCCGCTGCTGCTCTGAAAAGTGCTATACTCCACCACCCGAAATTAATGTGGAAGTGCTGTGGCAAAGTAATGTGCCCATGGAGGGGGGCCACCATGCTGCGGAGGGGCGCTCCATCCACAGAGGCCACACAGCAACAGAGTCAGCATTGTGGGGAGCTCACCGCATCACTGTAGGAGAACACAAGGATGCATTCCACTCACAGTCCTTTTCCTCTCCTACAGTGATCACAAAAAGCCTGCTCTGGTCAGTGCCAATATGGCTGCTCAGTGCAGCAAAAGTGATTAATTCAATAGCTGGAGTGCTCACCACAGCTGGAATCTGCCGTATCAGCTCTGACGGTTGCTGTGCCCAGTACCGCAGTGATGACACATCTGCACATGCATGATACTCACTGTTTTGCAACCTTTAGGTCATCTGTAATGATCACCCCCAGCTCCCTTTCTTGATTTGTGTCTGTCATGCCTCTCACCTCATTTTGTATGTTGCCATTCGGTTCTTGTGCCCCATATGCATTATTTTGCACTTTTTTGTGTTGAAACCCAGTTGACAAATTTCTGACCATTCTTCAAACTTTTTTAGATCCCCTTCATTCTGTCCAATCCCCCTGGTGTGTCCACTCTGTTACAGAGCTTTGTGTCATCTGTGAAAAGGCACACCTTTTCCTTCAGTCCTTTTGTAATGTCACTTACAAAGTCATTGAATAGAACCAAGCACAGTACTGATCCCTGTGGCACCCCACTGGTCACTTTGCCTACTGCAGAGTCAGACCCATTTACCACCACCCTCTGGGTCCTATTGCTCCACAAATTCTCTACTCATGTAACCACCTTGGTACCCACCCTTAGGTTCCTGAGCTTGTTAAGCAATCTTCTATTCAAAGCCGAACTGAAAACTGAAGAATCAAAGGTAAGCATGCTATAATGGCATTCAATGGGGTTTTCAACTTAAGTTGCTAAATCAGCCATTTTTTTAAATTTTGGCCCCAAATTTTCAACATGGGGTTCTTGGGACCCCACCTCATGACCCGGTGTCACTGTCATTTTGTTACTGGGTCCCGAAAGGTGATTTTGTGGTTGCTGCGTGGAATCATCTTTCGGGACCAAGTAGTAAAATGACAGTGCCACTGTTCATGAGGTGGGGTCCCAAAAAGTCCATGTTACAAATCCAGTGAAAATAACTCCAAAAAATGAGTGCGTTACGAACATGCGTTGTGCGGTTTCTACGCATGCTCCTAACTTCATCAATTTTTAATATTTTCACTCCAGATTTTCAACATTGCCATTTTTGCACACCTCCTTTTTAACAGTACAGCTGTTATTTTTCACATCCTGCCTGAAATGTGTTTTCAGACCTGTAGCACAGAATGGCACAGTCGCTCTATGAAGTCACCTCTAGGGACAAGTGAACAAAATGACAGTGGCACTCTTCATGAAGAGGGGTCCCAAAAAGGCCATGTTGAAAATCTGGTGCATCACCTCCAAAAATGGCCAAGTTACACCCGGACGTTGAATAATTTCTACGTACCTGTGTAACTTCGGTCATTTGGTAGCTCTTCACAGCCCTATTGGCTCTGGCTAGAATTTGTAGTATAGTAAAAGTTATTACTGCAGCTCAGATTTATTATCGGCAAATGCTTTGCACTCAGTCTCTAAATACTAAAAGGCCAAATAAATTGGTGGAAAATAAAACCACAAGGTGCACAATCAAATAAATCCCATAAGGCCTGCAACAAAACAGTTAACTTATATGCTTTTACGGTGAATAATCTGGAAAAAATCAATATGTGCATATGATTCCTAAATGTATGACATTTACCAGTAACACACTGTACGTGATTCCGAGTCTCAGTGCTTTTCAATTTTGGATCAGATCTGACCAAGAAACATAGAAACATACACCTAGAGATGAAAATATTATCCCCATTCCTTTTTACATCGGTTTGTATTTCTTAGAGCGGGCTCTTCTGGCTCTTACATATTTATGTGTATACTATTCCTCAATGAATTTTGCAACAGAATGTCTGTCATAACAATGGAACATGGAGCTCTTATAGTTAAAAGATTCTTGTCATGCATCCCACAACAGCAATGACTAAGGCAGTAGAGTTCAACAGAGCTTTGTGGTAAAGTCATGGCAGTTCAGCCAGCTGCATGGGAACCAGTCCACAAGTCCACAAATATCTATGCATATGTCTTTCTTATAGCTATAAATTAAGCATGCATGAGTGTCAATTTTGTGAAAAGAAAAATAAAACTGAAGCAACACATATTTCTATCATTTCAGTCCTGTGTCACGCACAACAGAAAACACCACAATAGCAAAATAAAATTTAAGGAGCAGAACTCAGATATCTAGCAAATCTTTAGGCTATAATACAAATTGCCTTTCATTCAGTTTTAGCATGCACAGTGCTGTCCTCAAAGAACAGTTCATGTAATTTGTATAACACACACACACACACACACACACACACACACACACACTATTATTGTCAATGAGTTTTGAAGACAGTATCTGGATCTTTGCTATGGTAATTGATGCTGGTTTCAAACAGCACACAGGCAATGTAATAGCATAAATCATCCTGACTGTAGCTATTTTGCTGTGCGTTATAGGCAGGTTCAGCCAAATGGGCCTTTCTGGAATTGTATGTTTGAACTTCCAGACCTAGCTGAGGTGTTCCTGGGAATATTACAACTTACAGTATAGGAGCTAGTGCTATACAGAGAACAAAATGTTAAAATATGACCACCAGATGATCTTGAGAAATCCCTCAGTCAACTCATAATCCAGACATGTTCTAATTAACTATATGTCAGTTTATGCTCAAAAACAATTAGTGTTTTACAAGGTTCTGGGTGATCAGGGTGCCGGCATCAGGGCACCATAAATCAGAGTGCTGGCGAGAAGGCAAAACAGCAAGGGTGCCCCCCTAATCAGAGCACCTGTGGAACAGGGACCCGTCGCTCTGGAGTACAATGCTGTGCCTGCAGGTAGTGCAACATGCCGTGCTGCCCACTATGGGTGCCTTTATACCCTGTCAGTGTTATGTTGCCCCTGCTCACTGCCACCATTGTCAGCCGCACGTCCGGTGGGGGGTGCCTCATGGGATGGCCCTTTGCTCGTGTGTGGCTCCTGGCAGTGCTGCGGTCAGCTCTACTGTTGGTGGCCATCAATGTTCGGTGCAGCAGTACTGTGGTACTGGGCATGTGGGATAGGGCCATGCCATGTGGTCGTGTACATGGTACCCTGGTCCCATGCACCATGGGTTCATGGGGGCATTGTCTCATGCGCAATGGGCACAGTGGTGCCCCTCTGCTTTGCTGCCCCTCCTGTGGTCCTGAAGGCATTCAGTGGGTGGGTCGGCGAGTGTGCAGTGTGTGGCACTGCCCAGCTGCGCAGTGTTGACTCATGCTCCCGGTCCCGTGTGGCTCTGAGGTCCGGTACTGAGCCTGCCGGTGACCTCCTGCTGGTGCTGTGATTTACGGCGCCCTGATGCCAGCACCCTGACCACCTGGAACAGAAACTAACATAGCACAAGGGTAAGCAAATCCTTGCTGCATGATTTCAAGGTGCACAGCCTTTAAAATAAGCAGTATAGGTTACTTACACTGCCTGAAAGAAATCCACTTTCTACAGGTTCTTTTCTGAACCAGGCAGATATTTACTAGTCTTAAACAAAAGCAGGAGGTGTCTTCTGTTTTGTAATGAATGCACAACTTACTAGGCAGTTATTTGCCAGTCTGAAACACAAGCAGGTGTCTTGTTTTGTACTGTATCCACAACTTACTCAGTTTGTGTTTCTTGGATACAAAGAACTGATGCTCAAGCAGTGCATTTAGGCAAAACATTTGCAGTGAACAGTGAATCTTATAGTTCCATATGTGTTACAGCACACTTGCAACATGACAGCTGACTCCTGCATGACTGGTGCTTTTTAGTGCACACCAACTGTTGCAGAAATACATGCAGACTGGATTATGACCAAGGCCCAGATTTTTCTGCTGCACTTTGGAGCAAAGTTCTGTGCCATGATACCCATTTGCCACCAAACATCTGCAGCAGTGGATGGTTATTTCTGTGGCAATTCTGTGGCAGAAAGCTGTCACACTATTTTGTGTGTGTGTGTGTGTGTGTGTGTGTGTGTGTGTGTGTGTGCGTGTGTGTGTGCGCTCACGCGCGTGTAGACTTGGTGCCACAATATTGGAACAGTATGCTTGTAATTTTAAAGAACTATTCCTTGGGTTACATAGAAATTCTGTGGAATTATCCAAAAACATTTTGGAAGTGGCATTGCAATTTGGTATGAATTCTGCTGGCAGATTTCCACATTCTGCACAGCTCTACTATACAGTACATCATCTTATGTGTTACTGTGTGTGTGTTGGTGATGTACATAACTTATGAAAGCTATATCCTGAGAGTGCTGCAACATTAATAATGTTCATAAAAATTATCATGCTTAACAGGACTTCATTTTTAACAAATAACATTGAACATACATATCAAACTATTTCAAAGGCATTCCTTGATGTGTAAAGCTTTAATTTGTTGTATTATTTTAATGAAAGTGTGATGTGACATAGAACATTGAATGGTACTATGACTGCAGGGTTAAAACTCATACAACCTTTTCATCTACAGCTTAACACACACATCATAAAAACACAACAAATAAAACTTAAGCATTACACATTATACTAATGTCCAAGCAGCCATTGTTGGCTCTTGCCATCTCTTGTTATTTCTAGTGATATGCTTTTATTATAGAAATTGAGAACAACATAAGAGAAGGTAGACGGTAGTTTGTTGAAACACAAGAAATGTACTCAGCTACTAATGAATCCTTTTCACAATTGAGTATGCGTCTTCTTTGTTTTATTTGTATTCAGAAATTCAGGTTGTAAGATTCACAGCACAACTCCTTTACATATCTTCATGACATAATAGTAATACTGCACAAACTAAAACAATGTTTTTTGCTGTAATTTCACACACACACACACACACACACACACACACACACAACACAACAATGTTCTTGTTTCACATATTTTTATTTATATATACATTTAATTTTACGTCAAAATGGTTGCAAAATTTTTTGTTTAACAGGTTTGCACATCAAGATAGATAGACAGCAAGAGAGAGAGAGAGAGAGAGAGAGAGAGAGAGAGACAGATACAAAGACAGGTAGATGGACAGAGTTTGGGGACTGTAATCATTCTTTTATATTTTGCATCTAATTTACTACAATACAGAAATCACAACAACAACAAAAGTTCACCAAATTGGCAGTGCCTTTAGAATGTGCTGCCATGAGTTTTTTAAATTTTAGATGCAGAAAAAAACTTGACTTCATATCGTTAGTGAATACAACACACTGTAGACTTCGGGGCGAATGGGTCAACACCCGTGCATTTTATTTGAACATTAAAAACACATAAACAAGAGAATTCTTAATGTTAAATTAATTAATTAATTTTTGAATATATCCTGAGAGGGTGGGTGCCAGTCAGGATGGGGCATTATTTTTTGTTTTCCCACCTATAGCGGGTCCAAACCTGGGGAAGCCAGCAAATGGCTTCAATTAAACATTCCCACTCTGTGCATGTCTTGGCCTTGGAGGGCATTTTTAAATAATGTTAAAATCCCACTCTTAGCAGGGATCAGCCCAGGGTCTCAGCATGGGGGGGGTACAATTTACTTTGGGCAGGAGCCAGCCAGGATGGCAACTCAAGAAATCTGCACACTGGTAAGCAGCATGCATTCAGAATCCACAACTTTTAGAAGAATCAATACTGAGTTTATTAGCTCAAAACTGTATTTTCCATCCCTCAGTTTTGAGCTAATAAACTTTGTTTAGATTTTTCTAAAAGTTGCAGCTCCTGTATTAATTTTGGTTACAGTGTGCATATTTCTTGTGTCCTGGTATTTACCAGGATAAGCCACCATTATCTGCACCCCTGAAATATTTGTAGGGTGTGCTGCTGTATCCTTTTTCCAGCCAGGATGGGTTGGATACCAGTCAGGACAAGACATTATTTCTTTATTTTATAATTTTTTTATTCCATTTTATTTTTTGGTCTAAGCCCCAGAGAGCCATAGAATGGCTTCAAGTAAACATCCTGGCTTGGAGTGGGTCTTAGCCCTGGAGGGTATTCTTCAAGTTAAAATCCCCACTCTGAGCAGGTCTAGGTAGAAGTTGTCAGCATGGAGGGGGGCAAGAGACTGGACTGGCAAAACAGTGAGTTGAGGCTGTATATATTCCTTCTTTTATTTAATATTGAATTCAGCCAAAGAAGTGCCTGCAAACAATATTTCAGTGATGGGGCTCATTTTACTATGAATGAGTGTCAGCCAGGACAGAAAACACAACTTTTAGAACAATCAACCTGGAGTTTATTAGACTGTATAAGGACACGGTGAGACTTCCATTCCTCATACAGTTTTTAGCTAATAAACTCCATTTGGATTTGCAGATTTTTTTGTCCTGGTATTTGCCAGGATAAGCTGCCATTATCTGTACCCTTGCAGCATTTCTAGGGCATGTTGCATTATTCTTTTCCCACCCAGGACAGGGCTATTACATTTTTCCCATAAATAGCAGAACCAAGCCCCAGAAAGACTTCCAATAAGTGAAATATTCCCTTCCTGCTTGGAGCGGTTCTCAGCTAAGGAGGGCATTATTAATTTTAAAATAATTAATGATAAAAGACGTCCTGAGCGTGGACATTATTTTTTTTTATTTCTCACCTACTGCAGGTCTCAGCCTTAGAGGACATACTTAAACGATATTAAAATCCCACTCTGAGCTGAGCTCAGCCTTGGAGGGCATTCTTAATGTTAAAATCCCTGCTCCTTGGAGTGGGTCTTAGCCCAGGAGGGCATTATTAGTTTAAAAATAATTAATGAGCGGGACATTATTTTTTTTATTTCCCACCCATTTTGGGTCTGAGCCCCAGAGAGTCACAGAGGGGCTTGAATTAAACATTTCAGCTCAGAGCAGGTCTCAGCCCTGGAGGGTATTCTTAAAATCCCTGCTCCAGGAGGTGCTTAGCCGAGGTTGTCAGCATAGTTGGGGGGGGGGGGCAGGAGACTAGATCTACAAAACAGTGTGTAGAAGTTGTATGTATTTTTCATTTTATTTCATATTGAATGCAGTCCAGGAAGAGCCAGCAAATAAAACATTTCACTTAAGCGGCTCGGTTTACACTGAGTGAGTGTCAGCCAGGATGGAGGACACAAGAAATGTGGGCATTTGTAAGCAAAATGAATTCAGCAACCATGGATCTCTCAGCCCAAGAGGGCATTATTAATTTTAAATTAAAATGAATCAATTATTTATAAAAAAATGTCCCGTGCCGGGCGGGTGCCAGCCAGGATGGGGTCTCAGACCAAGAAGAGCCTACACTATTTACTATGCAAGAATTGGTTGCACAAGCCCATTATTTTTTACAGTTCTCACTCCAGGGTCTCATAGTGGGGCTGTGCAGTGACCAAGCTCTGTGCTGGCCTCAGTCATCAAGCTGACTTCCATGGAAAGTTCAGGGGGTAGCAACAAGTTCTGCACTTGAAATGGAAATCTGTGGGTAGAGCTCAATTCTGCCATTACTTCTGTGGACTTCCACTGCTGCTGAACCACAGAAAACTGTAGGCCATGACTATGTCTAATGCATAGCAAAAGGTATAGTATAAATATTTAGGTGGGGTCACTGGCAAGACCTTGTAACTCTCTTCTACGTGTTTATTACTTCCTACCCATTGATCCTAAATAGGAAGACACTGTACTGGTATTGCATGTTAGTTAAATAAACGTCAGTGCTGCGATTAGCTGAACACCTTAGATATATTCTCACTGTCTACCTGTCTTCAGCTAGTATCTTTATGAGGAAAAAGATGTCCATCATCGCAATGACAATATTTATATAAATATTTGTGTGAATTTTTATCAAGATTTTAAAACAAAATTTGATGCACACCTATACGGGACTTTGTTTACAGTAAAACGTTTACCCGCATAATGCAAATCTGCATTGTTTTGCAGTTCAGGAGCATCCAAGTAAAATAATAATATGCTGTAGTTATGGGCAAATCCTCACTAAAGCAGTTTATTTAAAATTATTTTGACTAGAAAAGCGCTGCCTCTTGCTAGTATGAACTGTGTGTGTGTGTGTGTGTGTGTGTGTGTGTGTGTGTGGGGGTATTGAAACCTGTATGTTAATGAACCACCTCCCGCTATTCTAAGCATGAGGATATTAAAACAGACACTAGATGGGGTCCTGTTCAACTGCAATAAAGTCTGCCTTGTAAGGGGGCTTCTCTCTCTCTCTCTCTCTCTCTCTCTCTCTCTCTCCACTCTGTCTTCCATGCAGATGCAGTTGGGAATCGAGGGTTACAGCATTCAGGGCACTCTGCTTACTCTCTCTATCTCTCTCCCTCCCTTGTGGCAAAAGGGTTGTAGAGACCAGTTCAATTTTTAATTTGTCTAAAAATTATGCATCCTCAAAAAATAAAGACCGACAGTCGACTCCAGTGCAACCAAATTGAAACCATTAAGAAGGCTCCAGAGAGCGTGGAATACATCTATTTATGACATATGCCACATAGTAGGCCTTTAAAAGATTTCTGTTGCTTCTGGCCAATGGGTGAATTTTTGGATAGCTGTATTAGATTGCTGGCCACATCACAGCAGTGATTATGCAATATCCACTTTTTTAAGGAATTATTTATCGCATAGTATCCCTCACCCACACCCTGCTAGGTGGGAAATAACAGATCAGGCTACCTAGCAATTTTACCCAAAGCTGGAAACCCTGCATGTTTTATTGCTTTAACCTAATGTCGCTAATTCTGTTTTCATACATTTTATTTCATTAGTTTGTTTCTCTGGCTGACTTCACGGTCTGTGGATTCAGTCTCATTTGGAAGAGTCATGGTCTAGAGATTTCATTTAATTATTAATGGCACTTTGAAATCTACTTGTTCAAGGTCTTTTTTTAACAATTGAATGTTTATGTGTTCAGTTCTGCCAGCTCGCTGATTATAAATATAATAATAAATAGATAAGTGTGTATTACAAGGCAGTAATACCATCGAGAGGTTTTGGGACTTGGAACCCCAAGACCAAAGCTCGAGAAGTTCCCAAAAGCCCCCAGACCTTGAGGTGGGATTACTGCCTTGTAACACACTTATCTATTTATTATTTTTTATAATATATGGATAAGCCTTAATAATACCATCTTGGCTCTTCTGAAAATTTTATAGTTTATTCCATGTATTATCAATCTAAAACCATGTATTATCAGTCTGAAGCCATGTATTATCAGTGCTGAACGATAGTATTATGGCATTGGCAGTTGTGTATTACAAGAAAATTTTCCAATGGGCCAAGATGGTATTATTAAGGCTTATCCTTACTGTATATTACATTAGCACTGTCAATGTTGGAACCAGAAACATTAAACAGAGAAGTATATATTATATGTATTGTTTAGGCAAACTTTATCTATCCTGTATCTGGTGTTTGTCAACCTAACATGTAACAGTGTGCAGTGCCTTGCTTGGGAAATATGCCTGCCATTTGCTGCCTTTCCCAACACATCAATACTCCCTTCCCCCATCCCTTGTTCAAACATTTGGTGTAATATACTAACAAATGTGCCACTGTATTAGCACAGTAATAAAATGCTGGTGGGATTTATATGGAGGAGAAACAGCATTGTAATGGACACTAATACTACAGGGAGACATTTTGCCCCCCATCGATCAACCCTGTTTTGAAGACTGCACGTGGGCAAAATTTGGAGATGGCATTGGTCACAGCAGAGTGAGAGGGGTACTTGAATGCAGCAGTTCTTGAACTTTCTTTGCAGCAATTGTTAAAAAATTTTAACTTTTTAAAACATGCACATGGACGGATCAGTAACAATATAATACATCACCGTCTCCCTTTGGGTACAACACCACACACTAGTCACAGAAAATGTAACAATGTTATTATGGAAGAAGAACAGTTACCCAATTGCACCAATTGCATTCTCTGACCATACACTTGAAGTCGAATGGTCACAAATATAATGTAAAATGAGGGTGAGTTGGTATTTACAGCATTCCGGCCAACACTGTGGTAAGGGGAATGTCCATGCACTCTAATGTGTATTCTTCTTATATACTGTGGGTCAGCCAGGAATCAGGGTGCAGTTGCATGACCTGCTGTTGCTGATAACTGAATCAACCACCCCAGCTCACCACAAACACAAACACACACAGTTGCTAAGTAGGGGAGCATTTTTGTTTTGCTTTTACAAATTCATTAATGTATGTATTCATATTTTAAAGCAAGCAAGTCTTGCATAACTAGGCAAGGGGGAGTGGAGCCATGGCTCTGTTTTGCTGACATCGTAATTCACATAGTGTAGACTGTCTGCAATAGTATGCCTATTTATTAGCTAAGCAATCTGGTTTTCTTAAGGATGTTGCCTCAGGGAATACATGCGTGCTAGTGATTTATGTGTGGGTTTCATGCAGTTGGGTGGGGGCTTGGGATGGCTGGGGGGGTTCATCATGTAATCTGTATTTTTAAGGACACTGCACTTGGCCTGCTGGATTTACTTCCTATCTGATTAAATAGAGAATAAAGGATGGGGAAGGGAGTGCTATGAGAATTTAATGCACACCCAGATTGTGGGATGCAACATAAACCCCGAGGGCTTTATCAAAGCATCCCACAACAAGGATGTGCATTAAATTCTCATAGCACCCCATTCCCCAATCTTTTATTTTTTTATAATACACTGGGCAGCAATTATTTCTTACTTACAGTCATGTTGTGGCGGCTCCACGGTAAGCAAGAGATGGAGTTGCCATATTTTTTGAACTGCTAACCCACCCACAAGGAAGACAAGAGCCAATGAGGGAGTGGCATACTTTGATTGATATCGCTAGTGAATGCCATAACAACCAGCCGGTTGTTACGGGAAATATCAACTGGTCCAGCCCATAGGAAAAATTGCTGACCAGTTATTATATAGAGGATAAAGTATGGTCCTCTATCGTTCACAGGTTTGTTAACCATCGAGAGGTTGCCAGGGTGACCATGTAAACCTCGAGAGTGAAGCTCAAGAGGTTTACATCACCATGGCAACCTCGAGACGGTTAACCAAACCGGTTAATGATAGAGGGACCATACATTATATTTTATAGTGTATGGTCCCCATAAACTGGCAAAACAAACTAATATTGCTTACTTTTAGCCCCACCGTGGACGTTCTGGGTCATTTTCTGGCCACTGTGCTGGTTTCGGGAATGCCGGTGCGCGAGATCGCAGGTACACACATGCGCAGATGGGCTTCGTTTGTAATCCCATCGCTATGACGTACTCAAGAGAGGTTTATAACATTTACATCATTACGATGGGATTATCAAGAAATAATTTTGCAGCTTTTTAGCGGTAATAAGGGCGCACCATACATTATATGCAGGTATATGCTGTCTTTTAACCCTTATTCTCAATATTCCACCACCCCTAACATGTGAAACTATCACTTCGGATGGTATTTGCTGTAATTACACCTGTCATTGAAAGCTACTCATTTAAACCACCATGGTGCATATTTACTACCCTTCTGCTTATTGAAGTTTTACATATAGTGTCACTGACGTTCCGTGATTCCACATGTTGATCCCTGCTCTGTCTCATAGAGCAAATGTTGTTATTCATTTCTACTGACATGGACATGGCAGAAATTCACAGTATTTAAATACGGCTGCTCTCTATTATCTAAGCATGGTTATAGTACATTTATAAATATAGAAAGCAGTGTGTCCACTGATCTATAAATGGTGTGTCCATATCACACTTGGCATACTAGTGGCATTGCAGATTCATATGTTATGGGTTGGTAGAATGGGGAGGACAGAAGTTAAAAGATAGTATATGCCTGCACTTAATCAGACAGGCAGCAAATCCAGCAGTCTGAATGCAGTATCCTTAAAAATATACATTGCATGAAGACCAAGCACTTTTTTTCTTCAAACAATTTTGCTGCTAGTTGAACAAGCACGTTTTGATCTTGCAACTTTGTATAACTTGTAAAGGGAAATTATATCCACAGACATTAAACAAAAACTCAATGCTGTGCTTTTATTCTGGATTTAAAGATGTATGTGCTTTCAGTTTTTTCAGAGAAACTGTAGTTCCTGTAATGCCCCTTCCCCCATTACTGCCAAGGAAACAAACTATAACAATCTGTATGTCAAGGACATAATTAAGTAATATGGGAGAAAGCAAAGAAACTGCTTTGAGACATGCTGGCCGCCAGGGAAAAGCAGCATAATTATGAATATAGTAAATTCCATCCTAACTCTGTAACTAAAACAATTAAACATGCTCACTCTCAATGATGTCTTCAGCCTTTAATAAGATGACTGGCAGATTTAACAGTCACTAATTACCTGGAGGTTTCTGAGGTTCAAATTGTAATCACATAGTTCCTGGATTTAATTAGCGTGTGATCCTCATCTTCTTCAGAGAGAGGACAATTGTGGTGATAGACTGCCAAATTCTTAGTAAACACTTAGGGCGCCGCTTTCAGCTACAGACGCTGTCAGTCTAAGTGATGGATGGGACACGGCTATTTTTGGTTTAAATATATGCCTTTTTGCTGATATAATGCCTAGCAGCCCTACTTTTACAACCCCACAGCAACATGTTCTGTTTCAAGGCTTAGGAAAACAGGCCATCGTCTACACCTAGTTCAGACTGCAATGATCTGCATGTTTCTTTGATAGGCTCCTGAGTCTCACATCTGTTTCACCTCAAGTTATAGTTGTTTGTAGCTTGAACAGTGGCAGACACTGACTCACCTTAAACTGGGCAAATGACATCCAGGCAGATGAGCATGACTTTTTATTGTTATACGTTTTGCTGTTTCTGTACCTTCCCGGGTCATGCCTGAAAATAGTAATTGCCATGGCTAGTGCACCTTACCCAGTAAACAAAAACTAAATAAATAAATAAAATTGTTGTTTAATGCTGGATTCCCACCATTTCTGCTCTTGGGAACCATCACTTTGTTGTCTTTGTAGTTCTGCATTTTGGGAACAATTAAGCATTTTTTAATCCAGGAAAAAAGGGCAGAATCAAGTTTTCGTTTAATGCCTGTGGATATCGTTTCCCTTACAAGCTACAATAAGTTGCAAAATCAAAACTTGCTAGTTGAAGTAGCAGAAAATTCTTCCAAGAAAAAAGTGTGTGTGCTTTCAATAGTTTGTATCCCAGAGATGTTTGCAAAACTTTAAACAGCTCTGAGCAAGTCATCTTAAACATAAATAAAGCTTCATATCTGTGACCTTTTAAAATATGTGCTTGTTTTTGGTTTTTTTGCCTATTAAAGAATGGCTGTTGAACAGCGCATGCACTCAGTTCTGAACTAAAATTCAGAAGTGCACATTAAAATAGTGCATGGGGGGAGGCGATCATGCTGCAGAGGGGATCTTCATCTGTGGAGGGCTTGGGATGAAGATTCAGCATATAAAAGCAATGGAGTTGGCACTGTGAAACAGGCACTAAAGAATCAGCACCAACACAGCATCAGGAACAACACGAACACTATTGCATAAAAACGTTTTGTTTATATAAATGCAGTTGTGCAAAACAGACAATAAAGTGACTAGTGAAAAAGACTAACGTTTCACCTTGTACACTGCCAGGCTTCATCAAAGTAAAATAATATTATTAACAGGTGCTCATTAAACACATGTCAAAGCTAAACATGTGATTCAAACAGACCAATCACCTTTTCAGAGGGTTTTTACAAATTTTTTGTTAACTATTTAATGGCCATCCAGACAAAAAATATGCATCATTCACTACAATTTGTTTACTAGCCCTCTCATTATACAATATTTAATATTTAATTACACCAGATGTGATCTTGGAAACCTCAGAACCTTTATTACCCTACACTATATTTTTACACCGTAATTTTAATATACTACATTACATATTTTTTTATTTACATTCAGTATTGTTTATAACATATATATTTCAAATTTAATTACATTTCAAGTGTGTGTTATAGTAGATGTAGGTGCTTGAGGTTTCCAGGCACCTTTCTTCATTTCACAGCAACAGAAGGCACAATCTATTGTTTAATTACCCAAACTTTGAATTCTATAATATCAGACCTTTAGCATCTATAATTTTTTTAGGAGATCAATATTCTCATTAAGCCCCCTATTGGAGTGAGCTCCCAGGGTGAAAATCCGAAAGCTCTCTCTTTGTCATATCTTTTTGTTGAGGTCTCCCCCTCCAGGGCCCAGGGTAACCAACTCCAAACCGGAAAAGCTGAACGTATGCTTTTGTGACTTATTTTGTTATATTTGTTTCACAATGGCATAATTGATATCACCCTTCTCGACTGCTCTTACATGTTTACCTATCCTAACCTTGAAGTTTCGTACACTTCGCCCCACATAGTATGCCCCCACAGTCACATGTGAATAGGTAAACCACTCCCACACTGTTGCATGTTATAAAATCATTAATTTCAATTATCTTTTCCTGTGATGGGGTGTATTAAAGTTTTACAACTGTGTATATATTTACAATATACACAGTTGCCACATCTAAATGTGCCCTTAGGTCTAGGTGCTGAAAGCGTCTGTCTGCTTACTTCCTGGGTCGATGTCATATTACAAACTACATAATCTTTTATGCTTTTGCATTTATGAAAAATTATCCTGGGTCCTATTTTGGCTATTTCTCCCAACCTGGGTTTAAGTTCCAAGATGGGCCAATTATTAGCAATGATCTGCCTAACTTCATTAGCTCATTTTGAGAAGCTAGTCACAAAGGGGCACTGAAAACTTTTCTCTCTGGTCTCCTGTTGTTTATATTGTAACACTTTGCTCCTATTTAGTTCATCTGTTTTCCTGATAGCTGAAACAGTACTGTGTTTGCTATGAGCTCTCTCTAAAAACTCATGTAGCTGTTCTTCTCTCTTCTTAATATATTCTTTCCGTTCAGTACAATTTCTCAGGGTTCTAACTAGTTCTCCCTTTGGCATGTTATGGTGTGTATGGTAAGCATGACAACTGTCAAACCTCAATAGGATATTGTCTGTTTTGCACGTCTGCATTTATGTAAATGAAACATTTTTATACAACAGCGTTCATGTTGTTCCTGATGCTGTGTGGATTATACCTGGATTATAGCACCACACAAATCCTGGTGCTCCTAGTTTTGGTTTTTCCACTTGAAACAGACACTGCATCACTGTAGGGGAACACAGGGTCGCATTCCGCTGATGGCCCCTTTTATCTTCTACAGTGATGGCAAAATGTCTGTGGAGCTCAGCCCACACAGACCTAAAAATAGGTTGGATAAATACTTTCTTCAGCATGGGGTGCAATGGACCCGCTGATGTGGGAGACAGACTCGATGGGCAAACTGCCCTCTTCTGTCTCTAACCAAGTATAATACCAAGTATAAGTATAAATATATATAGAAATAAAGCAAATATGAATCATACTGTATGTGGAAATAAATGTTTCTTTTTCCAGGCTAAAATGACATTAGTCAGGTCACCTCTCTTCCCCTTCCTTGATTATATGAATCATATATACTGAGCAAGCCATACAACTTCCTCTGAAACCTAGCCACTGGTGCCATCAGGAAAGTTAAAGGAAACTGCTTTCAGATCAAAATGAAACATCAGACCCCAACAAGCTGTGGAAGATAGTCCAGACACTTCTAAACCCTTTGGTTAAGTCCACTGCCATCCCAAGCTACACATTGTGTCAACTACCGTATACTGTAAGTGATGACCCCAGCTCCTCTACTAACACTTTTAGCTATTTTATATAGCTGGTCTGAGATTACAGGTTGCCCCCTTATATGCTGCCCCTTTGGTGCCACATAATCCAAGCTCCCAGTTTATTTTTCTCTCTCTTTTGTCAGTATGATGTCTGAAATGAGCTGCTGTACTTAAACCAAAATTCTGGCTATGATCTTCAAGGCCTTGTCTTTAAATGTCTTACACTAGGTGCTTTAAAAATTGCCAATCCCATCTTCCATCATTTTGTTCTTTTTTGTTTTGTTTTATTGATTTATAATGAGTTAACTAATAAAATGAATAATTTCCAGTAATGTATCAATATCAAGACACAGAGTAAAGTGAGAACCTTTCTTTTTATTATGACATTGCTAGAACCAATCATTGTTCTTGATTCGGGAGGCTGGCTTTCTAAATCAAAGTACCACATTTTATCAGTCAGCTGAGAAATTAAATAATAACTACAACAAAGCAAGATTGATATCAAATCCCTTTCTTATTCCCTAGGATCCATGTGCTGAAATATTAACTATATCAAATATCTGCAGAATTACAGTACAACCACTGTTTTCAATAGTGAGTTATGTGGGTATAAGATTAATTAATACAATTTTCATTCAAGTTATTATTCAAATAAAAAAAAATTTGTATAAAAATGAAAACTAAATTATTGGTAATTATATCTGTATTTATATGAACACAATAATCAATTAGTCCTGTGTACAGAACTAAATTGTTTCAGTAATTGAATTATGCCCTGTTAATATTGAACTCTCCACAATTAGAATGACAGAAATAGGGGATATGACATGGGCTAACTTAAGATATCATTTTTGTCTTCATGTGTGGGTATTGATCAGTTGATCTCTCACGTGTGACAAAGAGCCTGGCACTTGTTTTATTGTGTGTTATGTTTATGAGTGCATTTGTGTAACTGGGATTGCAGAGGAAAATGATCATGGGACTAGTGCAGGCCTTCTGGGGAGGATTAAAGATTTTTTTTAATTGACCCATGTACCATGTACTGAATATCAAGTGTCGGGGGGTGCTGAATACGAACTCTTGATGAGAAGTCAAAAAGAGGTACTTGTGCACACCTACATACTGTGTGAAATAAGCAAAACTCCCATTAGTTTTATTTATTTCTTAGTGGCATATTTTACCAGGTAAGCAAACAGAATCCAAATGGACTTGTTTTCACCTGTGACCTGGGGGCTGGGGGGCAGAAAATAAAATCAGGAAATACAATACAAACAATGCCAACAGTAGAGGTGTACAAATTAGTCAAAAAACAAGGTAATCAAGTCACCAAATGTACAAAGACAATATGTATAAAAAGTCACCAATTACAGCGTGTATATACTGAGTCAAATTGCATTCAGGTACCACAGGAACAAGGAGGAATGCTGACCCCTAAAACTATACAAATTAAGTTATTTACCACTGTATAGAATACCCATTAGGAAAGCCCATCTCAGATAAAGTCAGAGTAGGAGTAAACAAACCGGGACTAGGCCCCTATAAAGGGTTAGGTAATACCTCTAGGGGAATTTGGGTAGGGCAGGGAGGCCTTGTAATGCTCCTTGTAGTGCTCCTTCAGCTTAGCCTTCACAGACTGGATACTCTTAGTGGTAGTGAGGGAAGAGGGAAGACTGTTCCAAATATGAGGAAATCTGTAACCAATAGAGGCTTGTACTGCAGTGAGTCCACACCAAGGAACATGTAGTCCTTTTCCATCCTCCAACCTTAAAGAGTATGAGGGATTGCAAGAGGAGGGACGGGGGCAGATGATTGAAACCTTTAAGTACATGAAATGAATAAACAAGACAGGTACAGAGGGGCTGTTCAAAGTAAGGAAGGGGAGGGACAGCAGGGGCCATAACATGAGACTGGAGGGAGGAAGGTTCAGGAGGGAGATGAGGAGACACTTTTTTTATAGAGAGGGTGGTAGCTGGGTGGAATGTGTTACCTGCAGAAGTGGTATCCAGTAGAACAGTGGACTGCTTCAAAAGGGGATGGGACAGGACATGGGGGAGGGTCAATGGAGGGGAAGAGTGGAAGGGAGGGGCAGCTGCAGAATAAGGGGTGTTAGCTACACATTCGAGCAGACTTGATAGACCTCTAGGCCTTATCTGCTGCCAAATTTCGTATGTTTGTAAGAGTGGGTAAATATGTCACTGAGATACCCCAATAGTTTCTTGGACCAGTATTCAGCACCTAGTAGAGAAATATGGAGGGACTGGCTCATAGGGAGGGAAGGAGGCCCAGTTTAGGTCATTATACATTGTGCAGTGACAGGTACGGGGAGAAACATAGTGAGAAAGAGGCTCCAGAAATAAAGACATCCCCAAAGTCAAGCTGTGGGAAGATCAAGCACTCCATCACAGTTTTTCTGGTATTAAAATGGAGACAATTTTTAACCCTGTAGTGAGCCCCTAGTTTGGCAAAACATTTTCCAACTAAATAGTTTATGTGAGCTGAATAGTCTAGCTGTTGGTCTAAGAGCACATCGAGGTGTTTATAGGAATTTATGGAGTCAATGGGGTCATCAGATAAGTGGCTCAGCTTCAGAGTGGAAGGGGCTGATCACAACCAATGGGCAGTGGCAAAGAGCATAGCAACTGTTTTCTTGTGATTCATAGATAGTTGATTGGCAGGGAACCACTTTTGCACATTAATGAAGTCTGTCTGAAATGTAAGCTCAACGTCAGAGAGGGAGTGACCAGAGAAGAAAATTATGGTATAATCTGCATACATGTGGGATTTAAAACTTTTAAGCAGTTGGGGAGCTAGTTAATGAATACTGAGAAAAGAAGTGGGCCTAGGACTGACCCCTGGTGAACCCCTAAACAGACTGGTAGCTAAGAAGAAATTGATAACCCTATTTGACTGATTTGGTCCTATCAGAGAGGTAGGAATTGAACCAGTGCAGGGAGGTGGCAGAGGCACCAGAGGAGGCTAGCTTGCAAAGAGCAACATATGATTAACTGTATCGAATGCCTTTGCCAGGTCTATGAAGACTGTCAGTTCATTGACTGACAACCATGTGCAAATGGATGTGGTCAGTAATTCTGACTAGGGAGATAGAAGTGGAATGGACAGGGTGGAAGCCCAACAGAAAAGGAGTGATGAAGCCTGATTTGTCAAAATAAATAGAGTTGTTTACTGACCAACCTTCTCAAGTATTTTCAAGTATTTTGGAAAGGAAAGAGAGTAGAGATATTGGACAGTAGTTTGTTGGGGCATTGGTGGCTCCTCCTTTATGAAGTGGCACAACAAGGTCATGTTTCCAGCTTGAAAGGAAGGTGCCGGTGTCCAGAGACTGATTGGAAATGTGGGTGAAGGGGAGACCAGGGCTGGAGCCCCAGTGGCTAGGACTCTAGATCAGTGGTCATTGGATCTCCAAGAAGACAGAACATTTGGGGAAAGGAGTTTTCTGAGGATGTTTGATTCCTGGATGAGAAGAGACCGAAAGTCACATAAGTTAAAGAAGGTATCAGCAGGCTAGTGGCTGCTGAAGGAGATACGAGGGCATTGGCCCATCTATGAAGAATTAGCTAAGTGCATTGGCAGATAAGATGTGACAAGTATTGCTCTGCAGGACCAAAGCAGTAGGAAAGGCATTAAGAAGGCAATGAACTGCTTTCCAAAATTTAAAAGGGTCTGAGCCACTGATAAAGTGTTTATTGTGGGAATAGGTGGCCTTAGCCTGCGAAGTGAATTAAGAACAGTAATTTTGTAGTCTTGTGAAAGTTTGTTTATCAGAAGGCACCCTAGAAGTTTTGTGTCTGGCCAAGCAGCATCTTTTAGATGGAAGAGGTCAACAAGAGCAAATGTAACCCAAGGAAGGTGGGAGCCACAAACTCAAAAATGTCTGAATGCTTTAATTGAATTTCACAAGGCTACATAGAGACTAATGCATAGGTGACTGTGTTATGAAGATTGTTCACACACCCTCAGTATGTGATGTCCTATAAACCTCGAGAGCAAAGACTGAGAGGTTTATGTGGTCATCATAGACTGAGGATGTGTGACAAAACTAGTACCAGGTCAATATAGCACTGCAGAAAGAGCGCAGGAGTAACCGCACTGCAGAAAGCACTGAAGTTTGTACAATGCCTGCGGTTTTTCAGCACTGGGGAATAACCGCAACCCCTGTCGCTGTATGCTCCGATAGGGGACTGTTAAGGAGGCTGCTGGTGCAGTGCCTGGGGGAGTCACTCCAAGGGTGGAGTGGCTAGGGCACCAGCACCTGGCAGTATAGGGAACCTGTGGATGTGGTTTGCCCCGCCTCCCATAGTGTTGCAGCTTTTTTTTTACTTAAAACGTGAATTTTCCCCCATCCAGTGTTTCACCCCATCCCTGAAGTCCACACCCCCTTGTAATTCGTTACAATCTGTCTGGGTGATGTGGGGGGGGGCAAAGCCCCCCATGTTGGTGGGTCCCTCCACAAAAAACAAGATAGTACTATTTGTTTTAACTGTATGCACTGTTTCTATTGTGGTCAGTGTGTTTTCCCGATCTTATTTCAGCACACACCGTTTTGTCTGCGGCATTGTGTTTTGTGCTGTTTCGTCTGTGACATTTTGACCCCATGCCAAAAAACTTCATATTGTCACAATCACCTATGTTTTATTTTTTTGTAATGACTGGTACAGGGTGTTTTGTTATTAAAAGATAGCAAGCAATTTGGTAAAAACAGTCCAAATTCTTTTGATACATAGCTCATGAAGCACAACATTAGCAGAGAAGAATCTATATATTTAATAACTTAATTCAGTAGTGCAGAAATTGATTTTTTTTTGGGGGGGGCGGGGAGTTGTATGTGTTTTAAAAGAGAAAAGTAAACATGTTTACCGCTGGTTTTACAGCCATCAGATTTTACACTCCCCCTCCCAGCCACCTTCCTTTCTTCCTGCCTCAACACGCTAGCCACTACATTCCCATGACCTGACATTCATGCATGCAGTTACTCCAAACCAGCTGTGTTCAGGCAGCAGCCAAGTCTCTACTGGCTTTCTGCTCTGCTACAAAAAAGACATGAAAATATATAAAGAAAAACTATTTCATCTGGGGCAGAAGGAGGCTAGAAACTGTGGTGAGGTTTGGCTGATGGCCCAATGGGTAGTGTATTCATGCTAACAGGATTAAAATAGTGCACAGAGAAGCATGAGCATTCAAAGTGTTGAAATAACCGGGCATGAAGTCATACCCCATTATTACAGTGTTTGAGCACACTGATAATCCAGGTAATAAAGGGGGTCACCAGTTATTATATCTAAATATACCACTACTTATCTGTGGTTGCTATTGTACATGGGGATCCAAGTGCAGGTGGGAGAAACTATGGGTCTGGGGGAAGCCACCCATTTGATCTAAGGGACAGATTTTCTGAGTCCATGTCTGAGGGCCTAAAAGCCAATTCAGGGCTGTTACTAGCCTTGATCTATGGATTCACTTACACTAGGACTAGAACAAGTCCTATATGACCAGGACTGAGAGTAGACTTAGTAAATGTGTCCATAGTTCAAATGGGCTAGAACAGAGAGGTGACTATGTCTCCTGGAACTTTGCAAAAGCACAGCAGGACCACTTTATATGCCTGCTTGTGCAGAAGATGGTGACTTTCGCTTTATGCTATGTGAGCAGGGTTCATTTTGACATGGGTGTCTGGTAGAGCTGTACTGGATTTTCAGATTCTGCTTTCCACAGAATTCTGCAGATTTAAAAAATTCCACCAAAGTATGTGGAATTCTGTCAGAAGCAGAATTCAGAAAACAGTTTGCAGCTTTTTTTATATTACGGATTAGTAATTTGTGGTTTTATAAGTGTTCCACGGTTCACCTAAACCCTGGAGCAGGTGTCCTCAAACTGCAAAAAAAATCTGCAGATTGCATAAACCATTGGAAAGTAATCTACAGTTTAAATTAAAACACTTATTGAATTCCATGAAATGTTATCAAAAAATTTAGGAAAGCATTTCAATTCTTCTGGCAGAATTCCACTTTTCCACATGGCTTTAGAGGCCAGATTTGCTTGGCACTGTTGACCTCCTATTAAGGGCTTCATCACCCTGGTTTTCCTTTTTACAAAGAACTGAAAATTTAGGCGTGCATGTAACCCCCTTAATATCCCTACTAGGGATGAATGAATACATTAATTCAAATACTTGGTGTGTATTTATACTCAGCATCCCCAGATATTCAGTACTTGGTAGTCAGCTGAAGTTTAAAAATATTTTTTTTAAATTGTTTCCCTTCTCCAGGTGTCTAGAGCTAGTTCCTTGGTTATTTCCTTCCATTTTCTGCTCTGCACTTCTTCCCTATACTCGCAGACAGATATATTTAAAAACATTTGCCAGCTCCTGCCTTCCTGCCAGGAGCTGACATCTCAAAACACTACCTCTACTCTTTAACCTAACTATACCCCCACTTTCATAGCGCAAGAAGCCTATTTGGGTTCTAACAGCATACCTAATTTCGGTCTCAATAGCAGTCGTGCCAGACTAGTCCAGTCCCCACTTTTCCCCCTCACATGGCTCCATCTGTGTCTGTGTCTGCTCATTTGTTGCAATGGGAGGTGCACATGATCAGAAGGGAGGGATGAGGCAAGCAGTGTACATATGATGAAGCAAACCATTCTGCACCCTCCCTTCTGGTCATGCACACCTCACTCTGCATCAAATCAGCTAATACAGACACAGGGTGATGGCGTGTTGTGGGGGAGGGAGTCAGTAAACTAACCTGGCATGACTACTTTTGGATCACCTTCTAAAACACAAAATCAAGGATTGGGGTCAGGAAGAGGCCCAGTTATAGAATTCTTGTACGATGCAAAAATCTGTACCTTTTCCATGGAAGTCATGGAAATCCTGGATTCCATGATTGTTCCCCTTTTATGAAAACTCCATGATTTTTTGCATTTTCCATGACATCCCTGTTGGCATTTTCCATGACATCAGCATAATTTTCAGAATTTTTCATGACAACATCTATGTTTTTGGTGTTTGCAAATGAAAAATCCATTATTTAATGCCTTATGGTTGCAGTGAGCTTGGTCTCCAATCAGCCCCAGTGTTGGATTCTGGAGTGTGCATGTGAGCCCTGGTTTCCTAGATGGCAACTTCTACTACTACTATTGGACCAGTTGGCTTTTGCTAATATGATTGCATAGCAATTATATCAAAATAGAGGTAAACAGGGGAGATGACATGGCCTGATTGAAGACATCATATTTATCTTCATGAGAGGCTAATGATATTATGATAGCTCACAAGTGGTGAAGTCTCAAGTAAGATATGTTAATATCATTGGCCTTGAATGAAGATAAATGTGATATCTGCAGTCAGACCATGTCATGATTTGTTTATACAGACATGTTTTGGGGATAAGCATGGTTGGGAATGTGTGAAATGTGCCTGTGAATTTGAAATTTGTAACTAACTTTCAGCTGTTTTGCAGATACAGTTCTTGTTAGGGAGTGGTTTCTGAGATGTACTACTACTTCTGTTCAACTGACTGAGCCTCATAGTTTTACATTATGACCAATGCATAATGAAAAAGTTTTGATGTATACGTCATTTGTTTTTGCTTTTCTTGCAGCATTTGTTTGTCAAAAAAGTAAAAAACAAAACTGAATTTTCTGCTATTTTTTGCTTATTATAATAAAATCTAAAAGGTATCTATGAAACAGAATACATGTTGTAGATATTTTGTGCTCACAGTACCATGTATCATTTTTCATTTTAATGTTATTCACATTCGTTTATCGAAAAAGTGGAAAAACTTTTATTTTATGCTCTTTTTTTGCAATTATAAAAAACATTGAAAAAGTATCCATAATGAAACTCTACAAATTTTGTAGATATTTTTGTGCTGAACAACTTTTGTGCCCACAGCATCATGCTATCATTTTCCATTTTAAAGCTAGTCACACTTGTTGGTTGGAAAAGTGGAAACAAAATTACATTTTCTGCTGTTTTTTTGCCGATTTTACTTCACTGACTTCAGTGCTGCATTTGGTTATTGTAATGTCATCAGCATTGTGAAGGCTGTACTCAGGTTCAGTATGTATTGCAACATACCCAACTTTGCAAGATATTATTATGCTATGTTGGGTCATGATAAGATGTTATATCTTGCTACTTATCCTAACACGTATGTTACATAAAATGGATTCATGACTTTTCATGGGTTTTACTGTGATTTCCATGATTTCTATAATTTTAAACACGATAATTCCATGATTTTCTTCAACCATTTCCTTGACAAAAGTACAGCCTTAATTATAAGGATAGGGAGGAAGGGTAGGGCTTGGGAGTCAGATGACTTTTTAAGACTGTATTAGCTTCTGGCAGTATACCAAAAACTGTCTGTTTTGTAAAACAAGTATCATTCTGGCAGGGTGGGGAAGGTGGTGGAGAGTGGGAAATGACTGGAGAAGGGGAGGGGGAGGCAGAGGGACTTATCCTGGCTAGCTGTGGAAGGTTATTATTTTTTCACTTGTTAAATGCCCCAAATAGTTTTCTACAAATACCCCTGACTACAGAATAACACTTACAGTAGCACTCAGATCCAAGCATTGAGTATCTTATTATTCATGATATTTGGGAATTAATATTCATTGGATAGTCAGGCCAAACTGCCTCCCCCTCAGCCCCCAGCAAACCACTCTATACACTTGTTAGAATTAAATGGCCACAGCCATGTGTTTATTTGGTAACATTTCATGAAATGTCATTCCTCGTGATGTGCCCAGCTGGGAGGCACATCCTACTGGTTCAGCCTCCTACCCTTCTGAGGAGGCTTCCCTTAGTGGATGGGCCAGCCCCTGTCTTGGGCCAGACCCTATGATGGGATCTATGTAAGCACTAGAAGACCCATCTTCTTAAGGAGGGATCATCAGGCAGATAAAAGGGATGCTCAGTCCCATCTGGCAGAGCTCTCCTCATTGCATAATAAGTCTGACTCAGGGATACTGAGACCCACCCAGACTGAGCATGTGTATTCTGTCCCAACCCCCCCCCATGCTGACCTAGGAGGACCTATGTAGACTGGGCATATGCCCCCTAACCTCTATCACCTTCTCCTTCAATGAGACCCCCAAGTCACCACTAGACTGACATCACCTGTCTCCCAAGCACATCATACCAGCAACTTTTCCACAGCTACTCAAATGACAAAGTTGAACTGGTCATACCCCCAGATCAGATAGGTGTACTCCATCCCAAGCATACAACCCTGGATCTGTGTGTCAAAATGTTGTCAGATCCCCCACCCCCACCCCAACCCCATGAATAAAACCATTTCCATATTAATAGTTTTTTTTTTTCTGTAGCTTTATTGTTCTGAGCGTGCCTCCAGTGACAAGGTTTAATCTAGGGTGGTCAAACCAAGGTTGTACGTCTCCATTTTTGATGTACTATGGAGAGGAAGTCTTCCTTCATACTCCAATTCATTGCCTCCAAGGTGAATCACGAGGATGTCAGATCTGCTCCACCACTCTTTGGCTGCCATTCTTTGGAACAGGTCCCTTCAGCACATACCAATCTGCCTCAGAAACATAACCTGGGCCAGACCAGGTATGAGATCATGGATCCTGCTCCCTTCTTGCTGTTTCACCCTTTCCACTACCTAGCTAATGAAGAAGTGCCCATATATCCACACCTTCATACCCATGTGCCTTAGACCTGCTTGAAATGGGACATAAATATGTTGTTTGATTGGAGCAAATAGGGGCATACATATCTCTTGTATGCCTGTGACTTGTAGTGGCCTAAGGCCTAAGTCTGGTTTTCCATTAACCCCTTAACCTTTGCGTTATTGGTTGCACCTGTGGGAAAGGAGTGTGTGCTGACCCCACCAGGTCAAGCCCTGCAGCCTTGTGCTCACCACAGCACATGACAAAATTGATATTCCGTAAGGGGGAGCCAATCTTGTGACAGAAGAAGACCACCCATTCACAGGAGCACTCTCTGTGTATTTCATGACCATCTCATGCAAATCCCAGCCACCCCCCACAGGTGCTTGGATCATGTACCAACTTCCTACCTTGTCTGGTCCATTTTTGTCTTATCCAACTTGAAAAACACCCCTGCAAGCATAACCATATCAGTTTTTTGCACACACACACACACTCACCCACGGCTCATGGTGCCTTGATCCAGCCAGCTCTGAGACCCTAAATGCCCCCACCAAAGGCAATAAGAAAGGTGTTTGAAAACACCAGTGCCTAATTTTGTGACCAACAAGTGGTGGGGAGCATGTCCTACACCCTTTCCAATGATGCTGGACTCAATGGGTACTAAGTATGAGCAGATACCGAATTTTATTGAATGTGCTGAAAATCAAACTTTAGGAGCAGTTTGGGATCGCTTCTACATTTGGTCAGCTAACTAAAGAAAACATTTGTATTTGTTTAGCTGTCCAAGGTGATTACCCCTTTTACCCACCCAATCATTTCTCATCTTTCTCCTCCTAGTCGAGACCTTTTCTTTATTAAAAGAAATTCTTAGCCCCAGCCACTGTGTCAGCTGCTGACTGAGTTTTTTGTTTAAAATCTGGCTGGAGGACTGATGGAAGTGGAAGACGCTGGGATAGACTGGGTGGGTAAGGGGTGGTTAAGAGATGCCACTTAGCCCTATATATAGCTTGATAAACCCCAATATCAAGGACCAAAAGTGTCTGCTCAAAGTACTTGCCAAAGAGGTATGCATTTGAACCATCTGTTCAGCATTTTAAAAGCCAGCACTACGCATTCTAAGAGGTTGAAATGTACTTTTGACTTTTGTAACTCGGCATTTGCATATTTATTGATGCTGTTTTCTGGGACCCCACTGGAAATGAGAAGCAGATCTTACTGGATTATTTCCTTCTGGGTAACACAAATGAACTGAACTATCTGGATATGGATGGGCCCAAATAATCAGTGTTTCATTATGCTAGCAAACTAGTAAATGCACATCCCTGTCTTATCAAATAAATATACTTTTATTGTTTTCATAAGTAAACATAATATCAACAGTCTGGACTGTATATTACAAGTAGACAAAAACCTGAATGTAAAACATTGGGAGCGATGCACAAAAAATGGAATTGTCTACACACTGTGTATCTGCGGCACCTAAGCAACCCTAAGTTGGAATGCTGCACATCAGTGGTCCCGCGAACCCTTGGCAGTATTGAAGGAGGTTCTATGTGATAACAGCAACTGCATAACAGGGCCAAACATATGGGCGAAGACAATACAGCGACCACATTTACAACTCACTCCAAATACAGCACATGTCAAAGCAGCAACTCCCCAAGCAAAAAAAAAAAACCCTCACCAAAGAAAAGTACAGCCTATACACAAAAAAATCAAAGCACAAATGACAGTTGCAACTGAAAGTTGTACGCAGCCCCACGTAGATAATCGTTTTTTTTTGGTTTTTTTTTATTTGGAATATCAGAATTGCAAAACTTTGAGTCAGAGACTCATTAACAAAGGCTCCACGTCAAAACAGTACATGAGTTACAACAGAGTAAAAAAGATATTACATTATTTATTTATTTGAATTTTGGTGACCAGATAAATCCACTGAGACAATTACAGTCCCTTTTTCAGGGTCGACCCGGGGTCTAAATAAGTTGTACAGAGACAGTGCAGTAATACAGAAGAGCAATACAAGACGGCAAAAATTTAACATACAACATAAGAATATATACAACATATTACAAGTATGTTACATACTGTACAGTATACAAAACCAGCAAGATACAATAGGATGAGAAACATGTAGTTGAAAACTGAGAAACAAGAGGCACAAATTATGAAGCAGTCAGATCTGACCTTGTCATTGGGAATATTAGGGATAAGGAGAGGGATTAGGAAGTAGGTGGAGGAAAAGGTGGTGCTAGGAGCAGTCACAACTGCCTAAGTCGAGGAGGTGCTGCATGAGCTGTTGTTTGAAAGGGCCTAACTTAAATATAGTGGAAACCTCCAGAGGCAGCCCATTTAACCATCAGGGAGCTCTGTACATGAATGCCCTCTGCCCTAGGGAAGTCCTACAGAAAGGGACCAGGAAGGCAACTTTAGAGGAGCTCCTCATAGATCTGGGGGGTGGGGGCAAGGGAACGAGAAGCATATTTGGAAACAACTAATGACAGTCTCTTATTCAGATTCTTGTACTTTTTCTTAACACCTGACAAAACCTCCTAAACAATAAAAAATCACAGCACACAACACCACACTACACACCAGCACCTAGACTTGAACCCATAACACTCAGTAGCACACAACGCCATACCTACTTTCCTTTCTAACAACCTGCCTAACCCAGTACACCACAGCTGCAGGCTATCCAATATCACCCTACATTCAACACAATACATCCAGCCACAATAGCACAACAGTATATCTCTATATTTAATGCTGGGGCTTTGCTCACAGCCCCCTATATTATTATAACCAACTTGGAAACCACACTATTTTGACACAGTGTGCAATACCAACCAGCACACTTCACTGTAAGTGCTTCACCATCCCTGGATATAGTCACTGTCATTGCTATTGCTATTCTGCACATGACACCCATTTTACAGGCACTCAATCTGAGTCGCTTATACTGAGTCACTCAAATTAAGTCACCCATATCATGGAATACCTTGATGGTTGGGGTGAGCAATCCTTCCACACTTGATCCCCCAGCCACTTGTGCGGTTACACGCATGGATGGTTTGGGCGCGTGACAGGGGTGTGCCCGCACTGTGCACCATTCATGAGGTGTGGAGTGCCAGGCGAGGGGGCTGCAAGATACAGTAGCAGGGAACCTGCCATATGTGTTGCATGCCCTACCCCACAGAGTATCCCTGCCGGATGCAGAAAAAGCTAAACCCTCCCTAATATGCTGCCCCAGCCCTCTGGTCAGGCAGGAAAAGCTGGGAGCAACCATTCGGGCACTCATCCAACTATTTTAAATTTAGTGACCTACACTGTCCCACAACTGGACCAGGATGGCATCTGGCTGTATGCAAGCCTGTGTCCTCTGTTCCCCTCCCCCCCATGCACCAGCTTGCTGGGGGAAAAGGCCATGGACAGGCACCATGCAGTGGCCAGTGATCATGAATACTGGCCACCACATGGCTGTCCATGGGTGCAAAGCTGTTTGGGTACACCTCCCGTGTGTACCTGGCCCTCGATACTGCAGAGCCCACAATGGGCCCAATGTACGACCCAAATAGTCACCTACGCACTGCGTATCTGAGGCGTGTTGGCAACCGTACATGTGAATGCCATGCAGCAGGGGTCCTGTGGACCCCCAGTGGCATTCACTAATGGCATGCAGGACACATATGCACATGCTGCCCTAGCCCCATGGGCAACTCCACACTGGGGGTGTGTCAGGGCATGCCCGCACTATGCGGCATTCACTAAGCCATGTAGTGCTCGGCACAGGGGAGCACCGGGTACACCGTCTGAGACCAGGCATAACCCTGTACATGTCCCCATGTACTCCAGCCACCAGTTGTGGCGGCACTGGAAAAAAGACATCCGAACTGCCACAGCCCACTAGGCTGCAGGGGAGGGCTGGGGCGGCAGCACGGATGAGTGCCCGGAGGATGTACATTTGGTGCTGCTTTATGTGGCCAGCCCCTACTCTGTGTGCCTACCACATGGGCACAAGGGATCCACTTTGGGACCTGGTAAGGGGCACCAATTGGATGCCCTACATGGTCATAGCGCCCACCTGACCACCCAGCGACCCTGCATACCCGGTGTGTGACCAGACAGGCACCCACAGTTGTACATACCTCACACCCTGCTCCTGTCTGGGGCAGCGTAGGTACGCGGGCAGGGTATGCACCTCGGGCGTGTATTACCTGCCCTTCAGTGTATAGGGCCTATTATTTGTAAATATGAATGAAATAGATTGTGTAACTTGAATGGGTCTATTTACAGTGCACACTTGCATTTATTTATGAACAAGTTTCATTTCCAGGAGTCTCTCTAATGAGGCTTATTTTATTTCCTTATGATTTCAGATGTAGATGAATGCCAACAGACTCCTCATCCCTGTTCCAGTGGGAGGTGTGAGAATCTTGTCGGCAGTTACCGTTGTCTCTGTCCAATGGGATTCAGACTGAGCCCACAGGGGACCACCTGTGTTGGTAAGGGTTCATAAAATCTATATGACAGGTACGGTAGTCTCAGACACTTAGGGTTTAACTTTCAGAACATTTGTACAAGAAGTTCGTTGGGCAGAAAACTGCCTGCCAGGATTTTCTAGGGACAACTCCTAGATTTATAAGAGCTATATTTTCTGGAGAGGTCCCTAGAAATCCTGAGCAAGCAGTTTTTTTCCTGAAATAAAGTGTTTTAAAATGTGCAAGAGTACCCAAACTGCATATTAAACTGTATGAAATATCTGGCCCACAAACTTTAAGCAGAAGCCATGCCAGAAACCCCTCCATATGAAATTGCTATCCCGGACAATTACAAATGGACTTATAGACTAAAAAAAAGAAAATATCAGGAAGTTATGAGCTAATGAAGGGCTTTAGCTTGTGGTTCTGTGGGGCAGTGGATGACACATGCTACCCTCTCCCATCACAATCAGTATTTAAACTGCATGCCCAGGTTTCCTTTTGACACTCATTTCTCTGGAGGTGCCATGTGGCTTCTGGTTCCTCTTAAAGTCCCACCCAGTTTGCCTGCTTCTGTCAGTTTTGTCTCCACGGCTACTGATTGGTGCTCCCTTCTCATTCTCTGACCTGGTTGTTTGGTTGCCTTTCCTTGGCGGCACTTGTCAATGCACTCCTAGGTGGTTTCACATTGTAAAGATGGTAAGCAAGTGGAGAACTGGTTCATCTCATGCTGACTCCCTAACCTGTTGGCTCTACTACCTCTGTTCTGCTGCTGGTGCATGCTGCTTTGGTCTTTCCACCCACCCCTTCCTGGTCCCTTCCGTGGGCATTGTCACTTTCACTTCCTGACTACACCCAGCTTGCAGCATTCCTTCTGTTTGTTCTCAGTGCTACCACTGGCTACCGCTCCATAACTATACCTCCTGTCATGCTGGAGTTTCCTGATCTGGGTTCACTCCTGCTCTCCTGGCTGCCACCCCATCCCATGGGGGCTATTTTCACCTGCTCCTGCCTGGGCTCCTGTACCCCTCCACTGTCCTCTTCCCCCCTCCTGCTGTCCTGTGCTGCTTTCCCACTGCTGGTCTCCCACTTTCCAACATGGCTCCTTGAACCCTGCCTGCTTCTTTGTCCTGTGTTGTGTCCCTGTCTTCTGCCTGCCTCCCTTCCCTACCTTCCTGGCCTAATTCTCAGATGTGCTGTGTCCATTTCTCCTTTGCTCATTTGGGCTCCCTGCTCATTCTTTGCAACCATATTAGGATATACCCACCTTACCGTACTACCTACCCAGGCATTCACACTCATCATCATCAATATCATGCAGCCTACATAGGCTTTGTCCTCCTCATCCTATTCAGTGTCCCTTGCTGATCATTGCAGTTAAGTAGATCTTGATGAACTCACTGCTTCGCCCCTGAAGTGCTGGCTCTAGATGGTAGAACCCTCACTGTGGGGGCCACTTTAGCCATACAGATTGTCTCAGCTGTACAACTTGGTGTTTTTTTTTATGACTTCCTGCACCGTGAAAGTGGGGCTCTCACTATGTGGAGGCCCCTTTAGCCATACAGATGAACTCAGTGGTACTTCTCAGTGCAATCCCCTGCCTCCCCACGTCTGCCTATGGTCTACATGATCTTGATCTGTATTTCCTTTCCTTTCCAGTCCAATTAATCATCATAAACATAGGTCTAGACTTCCTTGTGGATTTAAGGCCAGGCAGATACCTCTTCCTCTCAACCACAGGCCTTGAGAGTAGTGTCCTCCCTAAGTGCAAAGATCTACTTGGTGGTCCCTCATGGACGTGTCTCATTAGAGGGACAGAGTAAAAGAAAGAGACATATTCCAAAATAGTAAAATTGGCCATAAATAATTGGAAACCAAATATGAACATTAATCCAAGCCATCATTACACATAATCCTTAGCACGGAGGGATGAAGACCTTTGCCTCTATTTCCCAGAGGTTTCCTTCGCAGATGGGGTTTCCTTTCCTCTGTGCAAAAGGTCAAATATCAATTAATATTAATAATTAATTATTCCCTCAAGAGTTGGAGCTGGAATATGGTATTAAACTTTTAGTAATGTCATCTCCTTCCCTTGCTATGTCTCTTCTCTCCTTATGGGAAGCAATAATTTTACTTGTTTCATTCATGTGTGCTTTTAGGGCTTCTTTCCTAAAGTATAGTAGTAAATTTATTTGTTCAGTGCCCATTTCCTGGGGCTCAGAGCACATAACCAAAACATACAAATAAATAAAAATACCACAGTATATAGTTAAAGACACACATCCTTAAAAAAATTTATAAAATAAGTAATAAATAACCATTGATAAAACAGTAGCCAGTGGGAGGGTCCTTAAATGATCCCAAAGGCCTCCCCAACAGATAATACTTCAGGCCCCTCTTGATGGCCTCCACCAAGGGGACCTCCATCAAGGATCTTATGAGCGCATTCCACAATGCTGGCCAGCAACTTCAATGTACAATTACCCGATAACTTAAGCCTATCCATGAGAACCACTGGGAGACCCACCTCAGAGGTGCAGAGAGGGCAGGTGGTATGGTATGGAGTCAGGAGGTCACACAGATAAAGTACCTTGAGTCTAATAGGACCTTGTCCCTGTGGCACCTTTGGTTGTGGAACCTACCTCAGGCGAGTTCCTGTTTTTCTTGGCATACTGAAAGGGTAGTAGCCCCTGTAGGCAGGGAAAGAGTGATTATACACTAAGGTTATAATCTGTTTTGCACAAGCATTCTTACACTGCATGCCTTCCAGACTATCTCAGTACCTTCTTTTACTTATTTATTTAGTTTTTAACCAGGTGGGTGTACTCTTTCAATAGTCCCCCAGGGACAGTTTTCAAGCATGACCTGGGCCACCAAGATGGCACATAACAGTGAACAGCAGAGATACATACATTACAAGGACTAACAGCATGGAATGATACAGTCGATTAACCCAGAGAATGGTGCATACAAGTCAACAACCAATAATCACAGAAATACCAGTACAAAGATACGATGAACACACCGGGTGCCTCCCAGCAATAAATAAAAAACCATGTGCACAATTTACAGAAAATGCAACAGAGACAAGCTGGGCTTTTAAAAGTACAGAATGACACATTCCTTGATTTTCATATCAGGGGGTGTATTTGCAGGCAGAGGTAGCTCTAAGGGCAATCCAATAGTGTTATCTGAAAAGGGAGTTTTGAGTCTGGAGAGCAGAAGGAAATTGACAAGTTGTTCAGTGCCTAAGGGCAGCAATGGAGAAGGCTTTTTGGCCCATACAGATAGCAGCCTGGGGATACTCTAGGAGAAGATGTGAGAAGGACCTGAGGCTACAGGGACCAGTTATGGGCTTAATGAAGAATAGCAGTGGGGAGGACTCTTTCTCCTAAAGAGATTTGTCTACCTTTTCTACTTCTATCATTATTCTAATCCTGAAACCATACTGATAATTTTTCTGCGTTGCCTAAGGAGATTGATGGTTCATTGAATCATGCTTTTTTTTGGTTTCAGATATCAATGAGTGCCTTTTGACCCCACGCCCCTGTAGTAATGGACAATGTGAAAATACGGCTGGGAGTTATCATTGCCTGTGTACCGCAGGATTCACACTAAACTCACAAGGCACTACCTGTGTTGGTAAGAAGTAAACTCCATCTTTCAACAGTTATCAAACACTGAAGCTTTTAGGTAAGGGGTTGCAAGAAACAAATATGAATTTCCCAATACCTCGAAAATTGGGGTACTACCCTAGACAAAGTACCAAATATTGTTCACTATTGTGTGGTATTCTAGGATTAGTATTCAGCAAGACTTCAAAATCTGGTGGAATCATACTGGCCAATTGAAGTTTGTTTCTGAAAGTAACTGAATCCAGATCATGTTAATGATCCTACTTCTTGCTTAAGAGAGGAGATGGTCAGTTGTGGCAGCTGAGAGGCATGCTTCTCTTGGGATATGCTCTGAAGGAGGAGGCACTGGCCCATCTGCAAGACCTCAGTGGAGCTCCATGCTCAGCTGGCAGTAGCAAGAGAAGAAATAGCTTAGCTGCATCACCAGCCCAGCTGGAGCCCATGCCCCACACCCCTGCTTCCCCAGAGGCCCACTAGTCCAGGGGAGTGGATAGTGGTGAGGAGGAGAAGAGGGAAGGGAGGCAGGGTTAACCATAGGGATGTTGTCCAGCCCAACTGGCAAACTGGTTTGCACCTCTAGAGGAGACGTGTCTACCTGACTCTGCTAGGGGGGCTCTGAGTCTGCCAGTGGAAAGGGGCAGGACAATATTATGGTACCCGGAGTGATGAACAAGAGTAAGTCTGTCAAAAGAGTTTTAGTGGTTGGAGACTCAATGATTAGAGGTGTTGAGAGGGTGGTGGTGGGGGGGTTGGATGGGGGAAAATCATCAGGTGCCTTCTGGGATTTAGACAGGGTAGGGAGGATGGCAGAGAGGGAGAGGTAGCTGGGGAGTGCTGGTACACCTGGGTATCAATGATCTGGGAAACTAGTTGGTGGACATGGTGAAGCAGAACTTTCACAGACTGGGGGAAAATTTACAGCACAGTCTGCCTCCCTGGCCTTCTCTGGGGTTCTCCTAGTCTGGGGCAGAGAGGGTAAGAAGGATAGAATAAGGAGGAATGATGTAGAGATGTTTAATAGGTGGTTTAAGAGATATCAGGAGCAGAGGTGCCACTCTGTGGGAGAATGGGGGGACTTCTGGGAGGCTTTTCAAGAGTGACAGGGACTACAAATGACAAGAGAAGGGGCCAGTGTGCAGGGGCAGAAGTTTGATGTCTATATCAGACAGTTAAACCAATTGAGAGGGAGTCCGAGACTGGGGGAACCATGGTGATAGGAAAGACTAAGGGATACCTAACTAGTACTTCCCCATATCTGGGGGTGTCTAGCAGCACAGTGGGTAAAAGTAGGGTTGATATCCAGATTGGACTAGAAGAAGGGACAATAGAGAGGGGAATACAAAGTGTGCAGTCATCACAAGAAACAAGAAACTAAGAAGGCCAGGGAAGAACAAGGGATAAAGACAGGTAAATAGCAAAAAGAATTGAGGAGTTAGATGGAAGGAGGTCTGCCTTAACACCAGGACCCCAGGTAATAAAATCAGCAAGCTCCAGCTAATGATGGCAGACACTGAGATGTACTTTGTGGACAATACAGAAACTTGAGCCTCAGAAAATAACCACTGGGACCTGACAGTCCCTGGGTACACAGTGCTCAGGAGGGATAAAGGAAAATGTAGAGGAGGAGGAGGAGTAGCCCTTTATGTCAGGGATGGCACTGAAGTTGTGGAAGATGGGTGAATCAGGGGTAGTAATGGGGAGAGAGAGTTGCTGTGGGTGCAGATCACGACAGCCTCAGGCAAGAAACTGCAGTTGTGGGTGATCTATAATAGTGTTGCTCAGATAGTATCCTAGGTTACCAACAGATATCTCCCATTTGGCCAGATAGTTGCTGTGGTAGGATAGCAGTGCTATCGGACCATGGATCTGACCCTTTAGGATCCGGTGCACAGATTCTGCAAATGTTGTGGATCCTATGGATCCTAGTAAAAGATCCATAAATCTGACCAACAGATCCAGTTCAGATCCTAACTATCCAACCTAGGATCCCTGCATCTGTCCTACGATCCCTGAATCTAACCTAGAATCCATCGCTATCTGACCCCAGATCCTAACTCTCCATCCTAGGATCCCTGGATGACCTAGGATCTCTGGATCCAACCTAGGATGCATTGCTATCTGACCCCAGGATCTGACATCTGTCTTTGGTAGGATTTCTGGTAGGATCCTAGGTAGGATGCCAGCACTATCTGATGGAGTGTGATAGGATCCACAAAAGCACTATCTGAGCAACACTACTCTATAGACCACTGGGGCAAGGGGAAGAAAGGGACGGGGAGCTTGAGGAAGAACTAGAAAGGGGAGTGGCAAAGGGGAAAGTAGTAGTAGTAGTGGATGCTCTAAACCTGCTGGATATTGACTGGGATGTTTCAGCAGCCTGGAGCACCAGAAGTCAAGCCTTGCTGGATACATTCCAGGACTGTCTACTGGTACAGCTAGTTAAAGAACCCCCCAGGCAGGCTGCCATTCTTGATCTAGTGCTCACCAACTCAGAGGTGGGAAGAACTGTGAGAGAAGGAGAGCCACTAGTGGCTTGAACTGTCCTTGGAACTGGAAAACACCAATCAAGAACTGAGGTCTTTGCTTTCAGAAGGGCAGATTTCAACAGGTTGAAGGAGTTGGTCCAGGACAAGTTAGTTGGGGTAGACAGCATAGGAGGTGTGGAAGAGAGGTGGGGGACAATAAAGGGCGCTATGCTCGAGGCATCTAAGATATGCAGGAGAATGGTAAATACAAGTAAGAAGTATAAGAAACCATTATAGTTCTTGGTAAGGGTCAGGGAAGCAATGAGGGCCAAGAGAAAGGCATTCACCAGGTACAAAGAAAAGCAGGAGGGGGAGGAAGAATGAGGAGAATACATATTGGGAAATAAGGATGCAAAGAGGGCTGTTAGAGAAGCAAAAGCAGACACTGAGCTGTGTATTGCAGAGGGGGTCAAGAGAAGAGAAAAATAATTCTTCCAGTACAATAGGAAAAAAGGAAGAAAGGTGGGGGAATTGTTAGGCTATCTGAGGGGGGTAAGATGATACTGGAGAACATGCAAAAGCCTTCTTTCCTTCCTTAATAATCACTTTTGTTCTGTCTTCACAAGGGAAGACAGCAAGCCCTTGCCAGAGAGTGGCATCAAAGCAGCCACAAAGGGGGTCCCAGAGATGAGGCAGCCAGTGTTTACATTTGAAAGGGTCACAAAAGGACTAGCAGCCCTAAAGATGGATAAGGTCCTGGGACAGGAAAGGATGCATCCAAGAATGCTCAGGGAACTGGCAGCAGAACTAGTTGAATCCCTGGTAGGATTATTCAGTAACTCATTGCAGACAGGAGTAGTTCCAAAGGACTGGAGGGTGGTAGTTCTGCTCCATGGTGGGTGGAGAAGAACAAGCAGGGAACTACAGACATGTCAGTCTTAGAGAAGCTGATGGAGTCACAGGTCAAAGAGGACCTTGTGGACTACATGGATAGTAATTGTATCCAGGATAGTAAACAGCATGAGTTTGTGGCAGGGAGGTCTTGTCAGACTAACCTGATAGTTTTCTTTAACTGGGTGATGAGGGCATTGGATAGGGGTCACACTGTTGATTTACTCTACTTCGACTTCAGCAAGACTTTTAACTCGGTGTCTCACAAATGATTGCTAAAAAAGATGGAAGATCTGGGAGTGGCTAGGGACATAGTAAGATGGGTAGGCAACTGGGTGAGAGGCAGCAGAGGGTTGTGGTTAATAGGGTCAGATCAGAAGAGAGGGAGGTCATGAGTAGGGTGCCACAGGGATCTGTCCTGAACCTGGTCCTCTTCAATATGTTTATCAGTTACACTGAAGAAGGAATCTGGGCAGGTTGTCTCTCTTCACGGATGATAATAAGCTCTGTGGGAGGGTAGATAGCAAAAAGGGAATCAGGGAACTGCAGAGTGACCTGCAAAGACTGGAGAGGTGGTCTAAGGTTTGGTAGTTGAAATTCAATGGCAAAAAAGTGCAAGGTGATGCACCTAGGGAACAAGAACACCAGAACAGAGAACTGGATGGGTGGGGTAAGACTCAGCACTATAGCTGAGAAACGGGACCTAGGAGTTATCAAAAGTGTCTCCTTTAAACAATCAAGCCAGTGCAATGAGGCCTATAGAAAGACAAATAGGATGCTGGGATGTATTGGGAGGGGTACTGACAGCAGAAGAAAATAGGTCATACTACCTCAATATATATCTTTGGTGAAGCCACACCTGTAATACTGTGCCCAGTTCTGGAGTTCTCACCTCAGGACAGATAAGAACAGGCTAGAGATCATGCAGCAAGGGATAACTAAAATAATTCAGGGCCAACGGGGCAGGTCTTACAAGGATCACCTCAAGGCACTGAACATGTACTCTCTGGAGCTCAGATGGAAGAGGGGAGATGTGATAGAGACCTTCAAGTTCCTGAAAGGAATAAATAAGGTGAACTGTGGGGAATTATTTAGCATAAATAATGGTTCAAGGTCACGAAGGCACAAGTGGAAGCTGACAGAAGGGAGGTTCAAGAGGAAAATAAGAAAGTATTATTTTACATAAAGTGTGGTGGAACAGTCTACCAGCTGAGGTGGTGTGCCCAAAAACCATGAATGATTTCAAGTACAGTTGGGACAGAGTTAAGGGTACAGTGGTTGCTCAGGGCAACAGTAACAAGGAGGAGAATAGGGGGTAGATAGGGAGGGCTAGAATCATGTATGGAAATAGGTCCCAATGGTAGATAGGGAACCATGGGCAGACTGGATGAAGCTTCAATATTTTTCTGCCGTCAGTGTCTAGGTTTTTGCTTCTATGTTAAGCAGATTCAAGGAGACAGATATGTTGATTGTTGTCTGTTGTCTGAGACTCAACTTTCCTCTTAATCTTGTCTAAATAAACTTAGAATGTGACAGTTTCTGCAGATATTGTGACTTTAAAGTGCAAAAGAGTAGAATTTGCGGCAGGGTGTTTTTGTTTCTTTGAATTTGCCCTTTTTTGTTATGCTGAACATTCATTTAGCCTTGACAGGGTTTTTCTTCCATAGACTTTTGTTTGCTTCATTTCTGCTGCTGCTCTGTGACACCTACTGTACAGTATGTATTAAGAAATATGGCATATAATCTTTTTTATTTAGTGACTATTTAAGCACCTTAGTGTGCAGATTTTAAGATTTGGGACAGTTTTTTTTAGATTTCTGTCTGATCTATTTTTGCTTCTACTTTGTGTGATGCTTTGTCTGAGACATACTGTACATGCTAATAAATATTGCCTTAAACAGCCATACTAGTAACGTTGTGGGCATATATTGTGCACAATAAAGGGCAACATTTTAGATCTTTACCGTGGGGCACTTGTAAGTATTTTTGGATCAGACTTTTGACTGAACCTTTTTAGTGAGTCAGCAGGATTTAACAAAGTGAAGGCCCAAACATTGTTGATGGCAGAGCTGTGTTCATTGCCTCCTGAGTTAATGAGCTAGTGTACTGCCTGGAAACTGTCTGCAATTAACTGTAACTTTCAGATGTAGTCAGCTAATACTTCTTATATCTCAAGTATTTTTTTCTTTTCTGTTTGTTAATTAGACGATTTTCCCCCTGGCAGTACTGGGGTGATATGAGGAGCAGCACTCTGTCTGGAGGCCAAGAAAAGTCAGATCTGTTCCTCCCATTTCATCATAACTAGTAACCAATGAGAACCATTTCTCACTGCCAGGTTTCACTTTCACATGACGCAGCAGGGACTGGCTCTTCTTGGTTACTAATGATGTCACAATTTCCTGCATTTTGATTGGTAGCTTGTGAAAGTCATTGCTCAGGCTGCAAGGATTCTGGTGCCTCAAGGTGTTTGGTCTAATTTCTGACGATGTAGTGGGAGGAACAGAATTGGCTTTTTTTGCCTCCAGACAGAGTGCTGCTCCAGACATCACCCCAGTACTGCCAGGTGGAAAATCTTCCAGTTATCAAGTAGAAAATAAAAAAAAAAATACTTCAGATATTGGAAGTGATAGCTTACTGCATCTGAAAATTGCTATTAATTCCAAGCAGTACACTAGCTTTTTAAGGTAGAATAGTCATATAAAGGCTAAGACCTTTAAGCTACGGCCTAGCAGCTCCCCTGATACTTATGGGGGTTGTTTGGCTATTTTCCAGGCATTGATTCTCCTCTGTTATCTGAGAGGGCAGTTGTGCCATACTCTTCTACAGCCCGCTGTGTGTGAGACCTACCTGTTCATACTCTAGTAGCTAGCTACTAGTGGTGTGCATACCCTAAATAGTAATTAATCAGTCCCATGAATAATACAGTATGAGCTTATTGTGGTGCATTCAAGGAAAATATTCAGGGATTCCAATTAAAAAAAAATGGCACGGGGTCATAATGTCACAGACGATACCGCACACATTAAGACCGCAAAGCAGGTAACAGTGTGCAGCAACACCTGAAAGCTGTTCTTTTGTTTTGCAGGAAGCTTCTCCCCCGCATCCCCCATGTGGGCGGCTTCTCCCAGCACACCCACTGGAACTATTATAATCAACTCTGACGGGGTTGTGAACACTGGGGCAAGAAAACAATTAAAGAGATTCCATAATAGGGAATCAAACCGCGATCCCCCAACCCATGCACTGCAGGATCAGGTGCTCTAGCCACTCCACCATGGAAGCAGCTCGACTGAGCACCTGACCGGCAGTGGCATTCACTTCCTCCTGCCTGGTGAGCGACAGGAGGTAGCGATAGTATTGCATCGCTGATATTCACCTGTCCTTCTAATCCCCTATGCACTACCCGCAACGCGGTCCTGTTATGCGTGGGTTAATGTGTGCGATTATGACCCGGTACCAAAAGAAAACTATTCTTCCTCAGGTTGTCAGGGCTAGACCTGTGACCACTCCATCCCCAATCTCAATAATTTAACCTCTTCGAACTCCCTGTCCTAAAGAGTCTCAATAAAAAAAAAAAACACGTTGTCTCCTGTCACTTTGCCAGGTGCCAACACCATCTTTCAAGAATACCCCCAGCCCAACTTGAAGGGGTCGCTAGTGATAAATACCAACTATCCCAGTTGTTCACTCGTCCCACAGTGGCCCATCACACAGTCTTGCTCTGTATCTATCACTGCTACAGCGTAATCAAGATGTGAGATTAAGAGGGAGGGGGCAAAGCAGCATGCATCATTGATAATGGTAGGAAGACCAATTGGCTGGAATAACTATTTGGAGAGCCATCGAGGATTGGGGGGTTAGGCAGGGGGATGCTCTCAAAACATGGTGTTGGTTTCTGACAGAGTGCCAGGAGCCAGTAATGTATTTTTTAAATAATTTCTGAAGAGATGGGGAGACTGGTGGAGGGTGGGAAATTAATGCAATTAAGGAGAAGGTGCCCATGGAACTAGCCCTGGCCACCGGAAGAGGGCTAACATTTTTTAATGTTTTGATTTTTCTCATTTCGGCCAAATAACAAGTACCAAGTATCTGGGGGTGTCTCTCACAGAGAACTGTAAAAAAAGGTACTTGCATACCCATGGTAGTTACTTATGTGTGACACTTCATGGCCTCTTGCTGTGTATTTGTGCCGGATGCGTGCATGCACTGTACACACGTTAAACATCCTGTCATGTCTAAGTCCTGTGTTGAGTGGTGAGACTCCACAACATCCAGAGCCATGCTGAGCATCCTCACTGCGTGCCCAGCAGTAAGGAGCAACTAATATAATAGGGGCAAGATTTCTCAGAGCCTGTGAAACTCGCGCGGCTGTGGGAAAAACACGGCTCAAGTGGTTTGCCACTTGAGGAGCCACATCTTTTCTCACAGCTGTCATATTTTCAAAAAGCTGCCATATTTTGAAAGGTGGAGCCAGTTTAAGACCAGCTCCACAGTTTCTGACAGCTTGAGGCTGTGTTTTCCATGTGGCTGCAGTAAAATGTTATGCACAGTGGGACCCACAGCTGCAGTGGACTGAAAATTTTAATTTCCACAGCTGCAGAGATTTCGGACCGCAATTGCAGTTGTGGAGTGAGACTTAGTCTCACTTCATTTATTTTTTTTATTTATAATTAATATTTTTATTGTTTTTTGAAGTAGAACCAGAAAATACAATACATCAAACGTGAGAACTGACAAGGACCACCGGTATTAAATGAACATGCCTGGCCGGGGGAAGCCCCCATGGAAATACAACTCTAAGCGTGGTCTGCAAGTAGAAAACATATATACTGTTTCAGAACTACAGAAGAGTATGGAACAAAAGGAAACTGAATTAATATCAGACTATAATAATACATGCATTAGTTGCAAACATAAATAGCATATCTTCGAGCCTGAAAAGGGGGGGGACACTGACCAGGGCGGGGGGGAGGTTGGGAGAGATATGAATATATATATATATATGTTTGGAAGAGGAGGGGAAACCAGAAACTATTCAACCTTCTGCTCATTTCAAGGGCACTGAAGCATGTAACAGCCCTGAGGTCTAGTGCAGAAGGAGAAAATTAAAAAAAAAGGTTGCCAAATCTTGTCATACAGGTCTAGCTTGCAATTAGTGGAGTAATGAGCCCTCTCAAAGCAGGCAATCTTACTGAGTTCTAGTAACCATTCTGAAGGCATAGGGGGTTAGTGTCCCTCCAATGCCTGAGTAGGATTCTCTTGGCTGTGACCAGGGCACCCACGGTCCACTGTTTCATATGGGCTGTCTTAGAGGGAATTTTCTCACTTTCAGGCACAAGCCCAAGTATTGCCATAGTGAGGATAAGAGTAAGGCCAATATCCATTATGGTTCTAATTAGGGTCTGGACATTTGTCTGAAAAGGATGCAACAGGGCACTGCCAAATGATATGTGACATGTTTCCTGTCCCGGAGAAGCCTCACTTTGTTTTGAAAATCTGGCCCTATATTTCTAGTTGTGCCAACTACAGGGGTGAACTAGTTTTGTTAGCCCTGCATCTGAGTAAGTGTGCTGATACTGCAGAATATAAGCAAAGTAACAGTACAGCAGATAACCGTGCCAAAAGAGCCTAAACCACTGTCCTCTTGCAATGTTTCATAAGCAATGACTAGCTGAGCTCTGCCTACTCACTCTCCTCAGAGCTGGCAGTAACTCATACTTCATCCATGGTAAAAAGTGTGCTACTTACCCTACACCACTGGTAGACATAGAGGAGGCTAGTCAGGTCTCCTCCACTTTGTGCTTAACTGGTGCCACCAGTACCCACATGTTATTACAGCTCTGCAAACAACAGTTGCTGAAATATATTCACTCTGTGGCTGTCCGTAGTAAGGTGTGGAGCATCAGACTTAAAACAACAGTTGAGCATGGTTGCTACAATATTATTACCGTGGCCCAACAGTTTTGTAAACTATGCCTGTCAGGTATATTTTATGCAAATCACTTTAGGTTGGGGGGAGGGGCCTTAGAAACAGAAACATAGACTTTGAAGGCAGATTAGGACCACGTGGCTAACCTAGTCTGCCCATTTCCCTACCTACTGGATAAGCCGCAGATCCTAGTTTTACCAACAGCCTACTTCTTACTACCTCCCACTAGAATTGCCTTATGTCTGTCCCATGCATTCTTAAATTCTCCCACTGTTTTTGACCCAATAACCTCCTCAAGGAAGACCATTCTATGCATCCACCACCTTGTCTGTGAAAAAAACTTCCTCGCATTGCCCCTGAGCCGTCCCCCATCTATCTCCAAATTGCGCCCCCTTTTTCTTGCATCTCTTTTTCTGAAAGATGCTACCCTCTTGGACTTTGTTGATTCCCTTGAGGTACTTGAAAGTTTCTATCATGTCCCCCTTCCCCCTCCTTTCATCAGGAGTATACATATTAAGCTCTCTCAGACTCTCTTCATATGGCTTCTGGTCAGCGCTGGATTTACATTGCCATGGGCCCTATGCACAGCAGTAGCTAAGGGCCCCCCTCCTGGGCCCCTGCCGCCCCCTCCCAGCACCCCTGACCCCAACCTAAACATTACACATTTACATCTATATAAGTAAAGGTACTTTGTGGGCACTCCTGTTTCCAGGATGAAGAATACGATTTAATTAAAACTGCAAGGTCCACAAACCACAGTCCACTTCACATATAAAAGAGGGAACAAAAAAAAATACACATGCTACTAGGCTAGTCTCTAAATGAGTATCAGGTCATGGAAACTCAGGACTAGGATAGGACAGGAGGATACAGCAACAGAAGCATAGTCTGAAGCTCTGAATTAACTAGTAGTAAACTGATCAAAATGAAATACATTTTTATTTATTTATTTTATTTAAGTCTTTGATAACTAGGTAGGCACACTAATCCTGAGGACCATTATCAGGCATGACCCAGGCCACAACAAGCAACACAAAATCATAGTATACAATGAATAACAAAGGATAATAATTGGGAACACAGCAGCGTAACAAACAGTGGCTAGTAACAAGTACAGCAAATTTACAATGGGTCAATGAACCGGCAAGTAAATATACAAACTCAACAGCTTATCAAGAGGAAAACAAGCAACTGTACAGCAGTTTACAGGGATAACAGATGAGACAAAAGACGAACACAGTGGAACCTAAAGGGAAGGGAATGAGGTCATGTATGGACGTTGGGGAAGTGAGCAAGGAGAGGAGCAAGGGTAGAGGCAGGAGACAGCGAACGGGACTACATGCTGGGAGGGGGCAGGCATAGGAGATGAAGTAGGCAGCAGGCGAAAGGAAGCAAGAGAGCTGGAGGATAGCCTGGAGAGCATAGGCATCAGAGCCCATTGCTCCCTTTATTAAAAAAAACATTAAAGCAGGACTTTTCCCTTATTAAACAAAGCCACTCTATAACTAACATTCTTGTTTGCGCCAAAAGGCAGGAAAACATAGTAGCACCAAGAAAAAGTTTAAACTCCACACCATTTTAAACACTATATAAAATAATACTAATAATAAAGTGGGGAGAGGAGCAAACGCAAGATCATATGCAAACGGCAAACCACAGTCCTCTCCACACATAAAAGGGAAAAAAAACAATACACAGGCAGACAGTCTACTAGATTAGTCTCTCAAATGGATATCAGATAAAATTCCCCCGAGTCCTGGCTCAGAAACAAGGACCCGTCTGGATGGATGGATATGGACATACAAACTTGCCAGCAGAAACAGGCCTCATGGATGGAAAGGAAACCGTACTCTCTCAGGAATATAGGATAGGAGGATACAGGCACAGCAGTAGCAGCATAGTCTGAGACTCTCTGATTTAACAGGTTGTGTAATAAACTAATCAAAAGAAATCAGACGGAGCCCAAACCAAAACCATCCAGAGACTAGTAACTATTATATAGTTATTAGTGTGCCTTTTTCTTGTATAATAAAAGGAAGTCACGCTTTAACTTTTTTTTAATAAAGGCAGCAAAATCAGGTAAGGAGGCAGCCTGAGGCTGTAACCCTCATTGCATTCTTCCTCGGTAATTGCTCAAACTCTGCTTTTAAAGCCTGAACAGTACTTAATAAACCCAACATATAAACCTGTTTGACTTCAGCGTACAGCTCACACTTAACCCCACCCACATGAAGGAATTTCTTCTGTTTTGCTGTGCACTGTAAATCTACAGCTTACTGTTCACAATTACCCACACACACACACACACACACACACACACACACACCAGATACTTTCCTCTGTTTCACTGTGCACTGTGAAACTACAGCTTACTGTTCCGTTACCCCCACCACCACCACCACCAGATAATTTCCTGTTTTGCTGTGCACTGTGGAACTATAGAGGGTGTATGTGCAACATGGATTCTTCACCTCCAGATGAATATCACAAAACTCCCTACTCCATTTATGGACCACTACCCCAGTGTGTGTCGGTCCCCTTTCTTCCCAGCTCTCCTTCCTTTGATTTGTCCACTGTTTTGGACAATTTAGTGTCACTCACAAGTCCACAAAGTTTACCAGTCTATAACGGACTCCCTCCTCCAGGCCATTGATCAATGCATTAAAGAGCAGAGAACCCAGCATCAGTCACAGTGGTACCCCACTCAGCCCAGCTCCACTGTGACCAGCTACCCTCCACCACTACCTCTCTGTTCCCTAGCTGTCAGCCATTTGCTGTTCACCATCTGTCTATTTTGTTGACCTCATTTAATGTGTGCTTCTTTCTTCATGAGTGTTCCATGTGGTATGGTGTTGAAAGCCTTGCTGGAGTCCAGATGGACTACATCTATGACACAGTCCCTATCTACAGTGTATGTGTTACCTCCTCAAATAAGTCAATAAGACTTATTTGACATAAGATCTCCTTCCTATGATGTCACGCTGTGTGCTAGCAGAGAACAGCTCGTTATTTTAGTCTGACTACACCACCTTTTTGAACAGGGGACAACATTGCTTTTTACTCCTCTGGAGTATCCCTGTCTGTAAGGATTCCTGAATGATATTAGCAAAGGCCCATGCTAGAACCCCTTTTATTCAGGTATACACCATCTGGACCCTGTCAATCAATCAATCAATCAATCAATTAAAAACTTTATTTTACCAGGTGAAACATCTTTGAGAAAACTAATTTTCAAGGTGAAACTGGGCAGTATACATAGTCAATACACAGAATAATGTTACACAATCTAAAATATACAAAAGAAACAGGATACAATTGAGAATTGTGACAATATACTGTGCAGTATATACAATATATACAAACAAAATAGAAAAGACAAATACCTAATGCAGTATATACATGGATCTTGCAGGCAGTCATAAGTGAAAAGACCTTAAAATAAGCATGAAGGAGAAGGTTAGTAAACAGGTTTCGCAAGGAGCAACTCATAGTAGAGTGGAGTGGGGAAGGAGGAGGGTACAAAGTGTTACGAAGGAACCGGAGGACACCAGAGTGAGGAGCCGCTGTTGGCTGAGGTCACATGGCAACAATTAGGGGAAACAGGATTCCTTGACAGAATGTACGCATAGCGTTTGAGAGCGGAGAGAAGAGGAGGAGGAAGGAAGTGGGTATAAGGTGTCAGAAGGTGCTGGGTGGACCCTGTGTGTAGGGCCTCTGTTGACTGATGATATCAGACTGTTCCCAGCCTAACAACCTCCAGGTATTTGCTAACAATTTCTGGCATGATCAGCAGTGTTTCCTTAATTTATTACACTATTAGGTTGGTTTAATGATGGAATGTTTTAATTAATCTTACTGTCTATACATAGATTTTATTTTTATTTTAATTAGAAAGGTAAAAACCATCATTATGGCAGCAGATCTTTAATCTCTACTGACTAATAAGACATCAGATAGCCACCGAGTAACTGCAAATTTTGCTTGGCTAAATTGAGATGGACTACTGCATTTAGTTAATTTTACTTAAGAATCAGGTTAGCATGGCAGACTACCTACTACCTAAAATCCTAAATGCTGCTAATATGGTATAAATGATAAAAATGATGCAGCCTTTTACCCTTACACTCACACAGCGGCAGCCTGCACCTGCCTGCCATCGCAGAACTTTTACTTAGTCTCTGGACTGTGTGGGCTTCTGAGTCAGTCCCCTGTCCCACTCCATGTTGTCTTGGTCAAACTCCACACACGTAAGGTCCAGGAGCCATCATCTGGCAGCACGGCACTTCATTTGGCTCGCTCGAGCAGAGTCTCTGTCTGGCTGCTCTGCCATGGTTGGGGCCTGCCTGGCACTAGGGTACTACCATGTCTATCACCACCACCACCGTACAGCAGTTTTCATAATCACACATTGCCTGTACCACCTGCAACCCGGTTGCCTAACTGAAATAAGTTTTCTACTGAACTGAGTGAGTTCTTCGCTTTTTCTCATCCCATTCTCTGTTAGATCAGATGATCAGTATTTGATCCAAGACTGAGTCCACTCCTGCTTGACTGAGGCTGAGCTGATCGTGAGCTGAAAGAAAACATATGCTTTCACCTCTATGAGATGCACGGAATGGCAGCTGGTGCCCAGACTGCCAGGTACTACTAGGTGCATCTGGTGAGCGCTTGCATTGTGAGTGCATGTGATAATGATGACATCACAATATGCAAAGAGCGTGCATAGTGCATTGCTGATGATGATAATGAGGGCACACTGCTCGGTGGTGGCGGCATGACTGGATGTATATCTGGATTCATTTTCTTCTGACTTCACTGAAGATGTACTTTTTTCTCACCTGCTTCTTGGTGCCGCTGCACCGGTGGACACACCCATGGCCACCTTGACCCAACCCTGTCATCACTCTCGCCTAGTTCACACACATCAGGGAGGGCTGGGAAACAAAAAACATCAGGGAGGATTTGGAAACAAAAAAAAGGAACTTGAAGGGAGCAGCCTGGGGGCCCCCCAAAACACAGGTCCCTATGCACAGGCGTAGTTGGCGTTATGGTAAATCCGGCCCTGCTTCTGGTGCAGACCCTGCACCATATTAGTTGGCCTCCTCTGGACTGCCTCCATCCTGTCTCTGTACTTGCAGAGATGGGGTCTCCAGAACTGCATGCAGTACTCCAGATGGGGTCTCACCAACTGTCTGTACAGAAGGATAACAACTTCTTGTTTTCTACTGGTGATGCCTCTCCCCATGCATCCCAGTATCCCCACAGCCCTCCTTACTGCCCTCTCACATTGCTTGCCTACCTTTAGGTCAAATGACATAACTACCCTCAGTTCCTTTTCCATTTTTGTTGTCATTAATTGTGTACACTTCCCTTGGGTTTTAGGTGCATTACTTTGCACTTCTTTGCATTTAATCTAAGATGCCATACTTTTGACCATTCCTCCAACCTTGCCAGGTCCCTTCTCATCCTTTCCACCCCCTCCCTATGTGTATCAACACTGTTGCAGATCTTTGTGTCATCTGCAAAGATGTATACTTTTCCTTCCAGTCCCTCCACAATGTCACCTATAAAGACATTAAGAAGAAGCAGTCCCAGTACTGAACCCTGTGATACCCCGCTAGTTACCCCCCTTTCTTCTAAGTGGACTTCGCCTAATATTTCACTCTGCGTCCTGTTGTCCAGCCAATTTTTTACCCAGGTTACCACCCTGGAACCCACTCCCAGGCTGGTTAATTTGACTATTATTCTTCTGTGTGGGACTGTGTCAAATGCCTTGCTAAAGTCTGGGTAGGCCATGTCCACAGCCCCTCCTGGTCTACTACTTTGGTCTCCCAGTCAAAGAAATCTATTAGATTCATCTGACATAACCTTCCCACTGTGAATCCATGCTGCCTTGGGTCCTCTGGCCTGCTGGCCTCTAGATACTCAATAATTCTTTCTTTCGGAAGTGATTCCATAATTTCCTTTTACACTGAGGTTAAACTAACAGGTATGTAGTTTCCTGCCTCTGCCTTACTCCCACTTTTGTGAATGGGAATCACATCCACCCTCCTCCAGTCCTCAGGTACCACACCCTCCTCCCATGACTTGTTAAAAAGGGTGGTCAGTGATGCGACTAGATCTCCCCTTGGTTCTTTCAGAATTCTGAGGTGAATCCTATCAGGCCCTATTGCTTTGTCCACCTTCAGTTTTAGGAGTTCTTTCAGGACCCTTTCTTCTGTGAATGGACTGGTATCGACCCCCCTATTCAGTGTGCTTCTATTATTTGGTTTAGGTACCTCCCCCTTCTCCTCTTTTGTAAATACTGAGCAGAAGTATTCATTCAGTATCTCTGCTTTGTCACTTTCACCCTCTGCCCCACCCCACTTCCCTTTATTAGCCTCTATATCCCTCCTATGGCCTTTCTTTGCTCCCTAATGTACCTATAAAAGGTTTTATCCCTCTTCTTAACTGAATTGGCTGTCTTTTCCTCAGTTTGGGCCTTTGCTATTCTGACTGCCTTCCCTTCTTCCTTCTACTTTAACTGGTTGAGTTCTCTGTCCTGCTCCTTCTGTGTTTTCTTATACTTCCTGAATGCAGTTGTTTCTCCCTAACCTTCCCCGCCACCTCATTTTAAAACCATAGTGGTTTTTTCCTTCATTTTGTTTTGTTTTTTTGCTTCACACAAAGGCTTGTTGCCTCTGTGATGGCAGCTTTGACTTTTCCCCATTGTTCCTCCACCCTACCTTCTTGCCCGTTTGCTAGTGCTTTTCTGAGGCACTCCCCCATTTTGCCAAAGTCAGCCCTCCTAAAGTCCAATACCCTCACCTTTGTGTGATTTGACTCTACGGCTGTGTTTATCGTGAACCATACTGTTTGGTGGTCGCTTGTTCCCAGATGGCTACCCACTTCTAAATCCGAGATCCTCTCTCTGTCCCCATTTGAGAGTACCAGGTCTAAGACTGCTTCCTCCCGAGTGGGTTCCAACCCTAGTTGTCTGAGGCATACCCCTGTATGGCATCGAGAATTATCCTGCTCTTGGATGTGGCTGCAGCAAAGGTGCTCCAGTTAACATCTAGCATATTCAGGTCCCCCATCAACAATATCTCCCCCTTTTCTGCCACTCTAAGGATTCCTTCTATCATTTCCTTCCATTTTCTCCCCCTAAGATGGGGATCTGTATATAACCCCATACAGGTTATGGTGCCATTTCCTGTCTCCAGGGTGACCCACAGTGCCTTCTGCTTCCTGTTTACCCTTTAGTTCCATTGCTTTGATCCCTTCCCTTACATAGAGAGCTACTCCTCCTCCTCTTTTACCCTCCCTGTCCCTCCTATAGATTGTATACCCTGGTATGTTGACATCTCAGTCATGGTTCTCTGTGTACCATGTTTCTGTGACTGCCATGATATCCAGGTGTCCCTTTTGAAACATAGGGGTGACTGGTGCAAAAAGGCTCTGTGGCCCTTCAAGCTTGCCCAGCCTGTATCTACTGTTGATTGTGAGGGCCCTAGTGGCCCTTTACTTTTGTTTGTCCTTACCCCTTACAGTTTTGCCACCACATTTACCAGCCCTATATATCTGTCCCACATGTGTTTGAAACCTCCACACATACTTATTTCACACAGACTGCTTCCCTTGGTGGTCTATTTCAGCACACTATTGCCCTCTCAGTGAAGAGATGCTTTCTGATGTCCCTCTTAAATCTCCCACTTGCCAGCTTCATTGAGTTTCCCTTGGTATTTGTGTTCCATCTCACCAAGGGGTGAAAAGGAGAAATGTAAACACAAAGAGGTGAAGAGGAGGAAGTTGTGACTAGCACCCAGTAGCTTTCAGAAATGCAAAAGGTACCACCACACAGAATGAGTCCAGATTTGAGTTCCATGGGGGGTGGGCACCTGATCATCCAGTGGATGCCTGAACTATGAGTAAAGGACTGGGCCAAACCCTGCAACTGTTTAGTATGGTTAGTTTAGATAGTTTGGGGTTATTAAGTCCAGGGCATAAACTGCACAAATGAGCTGCTCAGGTAAAGATTAACCAGGACTTCTGAGGAGTTTGGAGTTTCACTGCTGCAAATTCCTGTAGTTGGTTTGGGTATTTTACGTTTTCTCCTTTAGATTACAAATTAGCCAGCTTTCAGTAAAGGTATTCAGTGTGCCATCTAGCTTCCTAAATTGAGCTCCAACTGATGGTACAGTACATACTACTTATCTGCTCCTAGTGACTTAGGGTAGTGAATTATCTGGTGCACCACATAAGTGGGGGTACTGTATTATTGGTTTTTTTCTCCTACCAGTCCTACTGCATTTGTTCTTTTATTCATCTTGTTCCCTTCCCCACAATAAACCTGTCACCCCTGGTGTTTGCACCAGTGGTTTTCTAAAGTCTTCTGTAAAGTTTATGTTATTCAGAGTGCTGAGTACTGATGTTGCTACTGCCATTGTGTATTTTAATTTCCTGGCATAAAGCACATTTCTACCCACAGGGGGATGTCCCCTATATGAGGCAATGTGGTGCAAGACCAAGGTGATTATGCACATCACAGAGTTGGCTGGCAGCTCCGACAGATGGCTTGATCTGTTTTCACAGTGTTGCCAGCCTTGACATTGAGATGTAGAGTGTTTGCGACCAAAAGAGTAATGTGTGTGGGCAATAGAACAGATGCCATCAAAGTGCCCACTAGTCTCTGCTCTGACCATATTTGTACAATTGTCCATCACAAGAAAATCAGTGTGCAAATTGATGACCACAGTGCACATATTCAATTTATCCTGCATGAATTCAAGGATATCAAAGACTGGGTCAAATGTATGTGTGGCTTCTGGATGTATTCAGATGCAGAGAATCAATGTGCTCCTGATTACCAATATATGCGGATGAGGAGAGACTCTGATTAGGAGCAAGGGTGGAATCAGAGTAGGTCTGGTCATAGGTAGAGTAGCTGTGGCTGTATCAGGGATGTAGACCAATAGGCACTAGCCAGAAACTTCACCAGTGCCTCTATGACCAACTAGTCATGATGTCCTATGACTCTCCCAATGTCTGACAGTGGTGTTTACGATGGTTGACTGGATCTGTTGCAACTTGTCTCCACAAAATTAAAAAATAAAAAAATATGCAAAAACCCCATCCTCCCCTTTCAGCTGCATTGAGTGGAAGTCTGGCAAGACTCAGCACTCAACGTTCTGCACTGGATGTGGCCACAGCCAAGGCTGTGAGTTTTTTTCTGAGGGCCACATTTGTAGTCACACTTGGAGGTGAGAAAAAGTACTGTGTGCAGTGAATGGAGAGAGAGAGAGAGAGAGAGAGGGAGAGAGAGAGAGAGAGCTAGAGCTAGAGCTAGAGCTAGAGCTAACTGCCCTTCTTAGTCACATGTGGACTTCTGCCCTGGAAGGCTTTTGTTTTGCATTGGTGAGGTATTCAGACCCAGGTGATTGCATCTTTTCACTAACATTTTCTGAGGAGGTGGAAACATTCAGTACCAGAAGTCACAGTATGGGCGGTCGCTGTGGCAGTAGTTATTGCAGCGTCCATCACAGTGGTGGTGTCAGTTGATGTCTGGGTCCATTTCCCTTCCTCACCACAGCCTTTCTTTTCAGTAAGATTGACCTCCCCAGGTACACTGGTAGGCCCCAGCACAATACTTGCTGTGCTCAGTGCGGCTGGTGTCAGGGGTGTGAGGTCTCCAGTGGTTGCCATATATGCTGTAGCCACCAGAGGGACCAGCAATCTGTTTACAGTCAGCTAAGGGGGTGGGAATACAGTCAACTGTCATCGTTGGTTGCATATGGACTTCAGCCCAGAATGGATTTTTTTCTAAGTCTGGAGTGAGGTATTCAGAGCCCTGAACTGGACAGCTTCAAAAAATATCAAATGAGTCTAGCCTGAAGTGAGATTTCATGGGCAATATGTTGACCTACTTATGGTATGTGATAAGATGTACAAAACCAAACAGAAATGAATGCCAGAAGATTGTCAAGACAACAGCCACTGGGTTTGTCATTGTGGTATGTATTGCTTTCTTTGTGAAATGTATCCATATTTCAATCAAGTTGTTAGAGGTTCAAGACTTTTATCTGATTTAGATGGGTTGGGGACTAGAGGGGAGTGAATGAAATATAGCAGCTTCAATTTGACTTCGATTCAGATCCCCTGTCTTCAGTTTGGCTTTGACACTTCGGCCAAAAACACTTCACATTCTTGGTGTGGGGGTCTACCAGAATAACAATAGGTGTAAGGTACCCTTCCACCACCTTTTGCTCACTCCAGGCGATCCCAGACTCTTCCACCTTCCCCCCTTCCTCCTGTCTGAATTTAAAGAGTAACTGTTAGCAGCTGGCACTGTACCAGGACTCAGATTTATTTTTAGTATAAAAAAGATTCTGGAGAGGATGAAGGAGGAATGGAATTGTCTTGGGGGGGGGACTAGTTCTAGCCACCTGGGAAGAGCTAGTATGTCATTTTTTTTAATTAGTCGGCCAAAGATCGAAGACATCCAAAGTGGTCCAGATGTTCATCTGTGGCCCTTGTAGGTGGATGTTCCTCCCTACTGACTTAGAGTTCAAGGTACCTCTGCATTATACCTCTGTTGGGCTGCCATAGATGTTTTTAATGGCTCCTTGGTTCTTTTCTCACCCAGCAGTGGGGGAAGGGGGTCACATTTAAAAGAAAAGAAATGCACAGTGCCACCACCCAGAAAAGGATTTAAGTGGACTAGGTGTCATGTCACTACAACCACCTGAGATGCTGTGCTTGCCTACCTCCCCATTATGGTCACACCTTCCACAGACCCCACACAAATGCAACAGTGTCCCCAAATTTGCATGCAAATTAGTATTGTAGTCAATAAGGAGATGTGACTTAGCAGTAAACACTACTTTATTTCCAGAACAAGCTGTTTAGAAAAAGAGAAAAAAGTTTAGTGCAACCACTTGGTAAAAAGGTGGCCCTTTCTAGGTAAGCCTGATCCATGACCCCCTTGGTTGCCCTTTTAGGATGGGTCAAACCATCCTCTCTCCAAATGGCCTACTTACATGGCCCTGACCAAGCCCACCAAATAATGGTCACACAAGCTGCAGTTAGTCAAGCCTGGCCAGGTGGCGTCCTGCCACCTATCCCACCCCACACAGCAAAACAGCACAGTTACTTGATGGTCCTGCTGCACTGGAGGCCATTACTCTCTTTCCACCTTGTACCAGGATATCCTGCTTACACTCACCTCATACACAGTCTCTGTGTACCTCAGGTGTTGAACCTGAGTGAGCCCAGTGTAGTTGCAGTGTGTTGGCCAGCACTGGTGCACTTTAATTTAGACACAGACTATGCAATTTTCCCCCCAAAATCCAAAGTCCATGTAAGTGCTAATTGCAATGGTTAAGAATGACCTTGCAGCATGGGATATTTATAATCCAGTCTGGTGGCTATCTTGCAAACGACTCCAAACAAACAAGACTTGCTTGAGGCAGGGTAAGCTCTGATTTTACTCACAGTTCCACAGCTGTACACTCCTATTGCCACACTGCAGGCCTCTGGCACTCTGATATCCCAGCATACAGTACCTTTGGAATAGTTGAGCTCCCTCTCCAAGCTTGCTACACCTCTCTTAGGTGCTGGCTTCCCAGATACCTCTGGATGCCTAACTGCGGCACTTTTATCTTCTCCTCCCTTCACTGCTGAGGCTGCAGACCTACCAGACATCTTGGCTGCAGAACCTTTAGACCAGTGGCAGCCCAGCACCTAGCTGTAGTGTTCGCAATGGGACCGGGCAGTAGGTATGTGCAAGCAATGGTGTAAGATCAGGTGTGGTGGTGAGGCAGCCAGCCTAGGAGGCAAAGGAGGCACAAAAAAGGAAGCAAAGTACAACCATACTCACCGAGACCTCCTAACAATCTCCAGCACTCAACAGCATAAATGGCAGGCTGAAACTGGAGTGCTGTATGCCAAATGTATTAAGTGGAGAAAAGGAAGCATGACTGCCACCTAGTCCAAACTTGCCCTGCTGCTTCATTCGCTACAGCTTCTTCAGGAGACCTATGAGTTTGCTATGGGACCTTGATTAGCAGTCCTGGATTTCAGTCTGTCAGCTCTGCGCTAACTCTTCAATGTCATCACTTTTGCTGGCTTGCACGCAAATGCCACTCTTTCCTCTCAGGAACTCAGCAGCTTCCATCATTGCTGGTTTCCTGGGCACAGGGCCTTAAAATTGTATAGTTTAACCTCTGAAACAGACAGCAGGTTCAACACCACTGAAACCTCTCCCAGTTCTGTCAGCCTGCAGCACTGTTCCCCTTCTTATAGGCACACTTTGAAGTCAGCTCCCACTGATTCTTACAGCAGTCACTCTAAATCCACAATGCCCTTAAGGTCCAAGAAAAGGGGTCAGAGTTTATGTTCTTCCCTCTCCCAGAAACCACCAAGAGCCAGTTGTGAGCTCCCAGACCCTTGGCTGGTTGTCCTGGGAGTCAAGGGTCAAAAGAGATGACGATGTTCATGGCATCCCCAGGCACTGGCCCCAAAGTTGCAATTCTGGAGGGCTTCTTCCCTCATTTTCTTTGTCCAACCCCAAAGATCAGATAGCAGGGGTGAGCTGTGTCTTCTGGTGGTGGTGTGACGGTGGCTAGAACTTTGCTCTGGTGGCAGTCACCCCACCTTGAGGTGCAGCTACAGGCAGCTCTGTTCATTAATCCTGCACAGTGCAGGAGGCACCAATGAACCTAGACTCCTGTTAAGTCCTGCAACCTCCTCCCAGTCCCCTGCCCATGATGTTTGTGTCCTGGGGACTGGAGAAGTCTATCAGTGATGGTGATGGAACAGAGCAGTTCCTGGGGTCCCTAGCTAAGCCTCAGTTGTAGCGGGTTACATTCATTTAGGATGAATCAAAGGTAACTGCTAGATTTCGGCACATTCACTAAACAGAAATTTGGAATTGGGTCATTGTTAGAGGGGACTGGTAGATGGAGATCAATAGACAATAACCTTTCAAATTGATTCATTATACATGTTTTTTATTTGGCTGCATGACTGAGGAAAAAAATATACATGGAATTATGTATCAATTCTCAGAATGTAGTATATAGTTTTGCAGTCTATTTAATGACAAGAAATCCAAGGAAATGGACATCAAAAACAAACACCCAAAAATGCAATAACCAATGAGAGAGCGTTACTAGAGAGCAAAACAGAGGAAAATGCCCTGAGGGTGATAACATCAGATTGGCTGAAATCTATGATGCAGTGTAACAGTGCAGTGGGAAGGCAAACAGATGCTTGGGTGTGTAGGAGGGGGTAGGAAGGAGGATCAACAGTAAAAAGAGGGAAGCGATTCTTCCCCTGTATAGGTCTCTGGTTCACCCTCACCTAAAGTACTGTACGATGTCATGAAGTCCACTTCTACAGAAGGTCTGTGGTAGGGTGGAGGCTATACAGAGAAGGGTGACCAAGATGATATTGGGGCTGGGAGAGAAAGCTTATGTGGAAAGATTGAGGTACCTTAAGATGCTCACCCTGGAGACAAGGAGGTGAGAGGGTGGACATGACTGAAATATACAGCTATCTCTGTGGAGTTACCAGGGTCAGAAGCAATGAACCACTCACTCTGAGTACAAACACATACACAAGTAGGAATCAACTAAAGCTGGCAGGAGGAACGTTCAGCAGGGATGTCCCTAAATGCGTTCTCACAGAAGAGTGGTGGACAAGTGGAATGGGCTGCCAGAGGAAGTGGTGTGTGCCAAAACAGCGGTGGATGCAGACATGGCTGGTACAAGCACAAGGGCCTGATAAAGGCAGTGTGGGGTGGGGCGGGGAAGGTGTGTAAAGAGGAAAGGATAACCTGGCTTTTTAGATAGGTACTTTAGTGTGTTAAATAGTATAGCCCTACTGCACACCCATCTATCATTGTATATTATTGTAATTATTATTTATGTAGAGTATATCATATTTTTATTGTATATAATGTTCTGAATTGTGTTTGTTGCATTTCATTGCCTTGGTTTGGAAAAGGCATGTCTGTCTGTCTGTCTTATCTATCTACCTTCTACCTATCTATCCATCCATTCCTTGTCTGTCTGTCTGTCTGTCTGTCTGTCTATCTATCAGCTGGATGGCCCAGTGGACCTTTCTTGCCATCATGTTGTATGTGCCTATGTGTCTATATAATCTCAAAAATACACACAGCTTCAGAAACCTCATTCTGTTATAATTTTTTATAAAATGGGGAAAAAAAAACTTGAATGATGATTGGCTGGAAGCCCTTTCCAGCCGTGTCCTTATCAGGACATAATGTTACAGTGGGCACTACTTGTGCCAACCAAGATGCAGTACAGGGGGAAACCAATCCGTGACACCTCTCTCTCGAAGCAGCTGCTCAGCAAGCATACAAGGGAATCAGAACAACTGCACTGGAAGAATGATGGCACCACAATACAAACAATTAAAATACCACTTTGTGTCCAACATCCCCCTTCCTGCACATGTCCTAAACTTTTAATGTGTTCAGCAAAGCAGTTTGTTTCACTCACTGCCTGTCTCATAGTAGAAGATTCAGTTCTCACACCGGGTCTCACACCCACTCAGAAATCTACCCAGTACACACACACACACCAAGCACTTCAGCCATTGTTGGATTCCATGCCCTCAACCCCACTTCATCTTGTACTTTAAATACCACCACAACAAACCAGAAGTTGTTACGTAAGACAGAACTGCATTACTGACACAACCAAAGTCAAACCACTTTATTTTCTTCCCAACTGATTTTCCGGTTTGACAACATGCCAGGAAATGACTAGCTACAGTGGCCATTGAAGGACATGCTCACTCCCAGGCAATCCAGTCCTTCAATGTAAAGAAACTGATAAATTGATTAAACCATTTAAACCTTTCAGGGAAAAAACAAACAACTAAAAGTCCACAAAAAATTGTTTCTTCGGGGGCAAGGAACATTACAAATGTTGTACATTGACCGATATGAGACACTCACTCATGCTCACGTGCTAAGTATGAAATAATAAACAAAAGAAAAATCAAAAGAAGTGTATGTGTGGGGGGTCTCTGGAGGCACAGACAATCAGCAACATTTTCTATTAACTTTTAGTAAAAGAGTTCCATTACAACACAATGACAGAGACTATTTTCTTTCTACTGATATGATCATATTTTTTATTGTTTTTATATACACTTTTTATGTACTTTTTTTTAATTAACTTCTTTACGGAGGGCCCATTTTGTAATAACACACTCCGAGGTGTGGGTTATGCCCTGCTAAAAGCATGCCCAGGTGCATAAGGCACTTGGTGCAAGCTCCTCGTGCCTAATAACACACCTGGGCGTGCTCTTATCAGGACATAACCCACACCTCATCATGTGTTATTGCTTGGTAAAGAGCTAGCTTCACTAAGTCCTATTTTTTTCATAACTTGAAATAAAAAATACAGGGAATCTGTCTGATAGGATCCTTTAATAACAGTCTACAAGACTCCATAAATTGCACAAGTTACATAACCTGGTTTATGGTGGATAACTACGAGTTTCTTCACGTCTCTCAAAGGAACTGCCTATGTAACACTGCCTGCTGCTTCTACTCCCAAGAACACTAAGGAGCACAAAATGCGTAACCTGATTTATGGTGGCTGTATGTGAGTTTCTACCCATCTCTCACTGGAACTTTTAGTAGCACTGCCTGGCAGTTGCTTATACTTCCCAAGAAAGTGGACTTCACAACCAGATCCACTCAGCTCCTTGCCCACTGAAGAGTTAGCCTTTGTGATATCATCTTTCTGCACTATGAATCACAGCCTTTCTGCCCTTCTACTGTCATTGGTAGCTTTACTTTACTGACTATGACTCTACGGCCACAACTCTGTTATACTCCTCTGTACCTGCTCTTTTTCCCCTGCAGTCATTGGTGCCTCCCTCTGTCTCTCTCTCTCTCTCTCTCTCTCTCCCCCTCCCTCTCTTCTCCTTCAAATAGTTACTGCAGCTCATCTCCAAAGACACCAAGGGTGCCTCTAAAGAATATGCTGTCATAGTCTCGGGAGTAAGTCTTGAGATTCTGGTACATACTCAACACCATATAGGTGCTACTCATCATCGCCAACATCAGAAGAGGAGGCACTCACATTAGGGTCTGTGCAAAAGCCTGTACACTGCACATATGTGGCTCATAGGCTTTCCTAAATCCCGCTGCTGTACATTGGGGGCCTATAGACTCCTGCAGCATTCATACAAGGGAGGGCCCTTCACACCAATCCCTGTCTGTTTGCAGATCTGCATGTGTGGACAGACTAGGGGAGGGTCTCTGCGGGCATTCCTACACCTGTGCCATGCACCAAGATGCATAGTGCTGGTGGAGGGTACCCAGGCTATGGGGTGGGACCTTGCCACGCCACTGTGTGCCCACTCCATCACACACCGCTGGCTATGGTGGGGTGAGCGATCCCCTGGCATGCTGCACTGGCCCTCCAGACATGCAGAGAGGGCTGCCATTGGCACACTCTGCCCAGTCATTATTGATTTACCTGGGACCCGCTTTGTCCCACAATCCTTTGCTCTATGGAGAGCAGGGGATCCAGTCCACTTCTAGGGTGAGCATCCATTGGATGCCTGCCTGTGTCTGCCAGTCCTCCTGTACAGCAGGAATGTGCCAGTGGGGTGGGCCATGGACAGGCGGCCAGCATTTAGGAATGGCACACCCTGCACTCCTGTCCATAGGTGCAGATGGGACCAGGCTGGGTACATACCTGTCGCATCTACCCCACCTGCATTAGTGCATAGTGGCCATTTTGAGCATAGGGTGTCACACTAGAGGTGGTCTCAGGCACAGAGGCAGTAGTCATGGCTGGTCACAGTGCTTGTGGTCATAGTAGTTAGTGTTGTTGCCATGGCCACAGTAGTTGCAGTAGTATCAGTGCTGTGGTGGTTGTCACAGTGGTTTCATTCTTGCCTGTGGTAGTTGTAGTTGCAGGAATAATATTAACAGTGATAGCTGCAGGCAAAACATTTGTGGTATGAATGAGATTTCCAAGCACTAAAGCCCTCATTTGATTAAAATGCAGGAAAATTGGCCATCTGGTGGCGCTGAGGGCTGAGGCACTGGTTGCCTTACCTCACGCTACGCCAGTGACCTGTGTTCAGGAACGACCATGGGGCACTCAGGGTAGGCAGGGGAGGAGAAGGATCAAGCATCCGATGGACTGCTCTCCTTCTCCAGGAAGGGGGGGACACTAGCAGTCAGTGCATGACTAGCCCCTAGCAGAGGCTGGGAGCTGGTGCACCAATGCTTCCAATGGGGAGGAGACGAGGCAGGTGCTTGGAGTAGGGCTTGTAAACGCATGCGCACTGTCTACTGAGGCATTTTTGCATGCCTCATCTCAGAGGTGGAAAAACTAGGAGGAGAAAAAGTGGTTGGGTGCAGTAGAGTGAAGCTGATCCCCACAGGCACTGCTCCCACGAAAGGCAGCCCCCTCCAGCACCAGCTTGTGCATTCGGCATGTTGAGGGATCCCCACCACCCGACCATGGGGGGTACAGCCATGGGGCAGCTGGGAAAGTGAGTTGCGAGCGGGGGACGGGACTGGGGGATCCGGGTAGATGTACAGCCACCCAACCAGGGGAGTACAAATAAACTAACTGTAAAAAAAAAATAATAATAAATTTGCAGGAAAATGGAATAGCCCTAGAGTTAATACAAGTAATAACATCAGTACTACTATCACTACTCCCACAGCCACTGCTACTTGAAGCAGGCTTGCTAGGGGATAAAAAGACTTTTGCACAGTAAATAAACCATCTCTTACCTTGTCACAATTTGCAAGCATCCTCACGGAGACCAGCAGCTAGTGCACACACATATAACTCATATCAGCACTTTTATTTTCATTTAGGCACATTTCATGCTTCTTTTATTAATAAGACAAAGAACCTCTGTGCATTAACACTGAGGCAAGGGTTACCCCAAAGGGCATTTGGCTGGGAAGCCAAGTTTCAAGAAAATACAAAGTCACACATGCCCCCACAATGCAAAGCACCATGGGCTGCATATGCAAATCACCACAGAATGTTAGGCTGGTCCAACTTTAAGCAGAATTGCATGGTGCCGAAAGGCCTCTCACACAGTTTGCAAAGGGTGCTAACAGAAGACATGAACCGTGTTTCGTCCTACCAGGACTCATCAGTATGCCTCGTCTGTTTGACACCCCAGTGGAATGGACCAGCTACCCCTAAGGCAGTGTGCCTGGGATATATTGTGGTGAACCCATTAAAATAAAAAACATTTATAGACAAAAGAACCTCTATTGCATTAACACTGAGGCAAGGTTACCCAAAGGGCATTTGGCTGGGAAGCCAAGTTTCAAGAAAATACAAAGTCACACATGCCCCACAATGCAAAGCACCATGGGCTGCATATGCAAATCACCACAGAATGTTAGGCTGGTCCAATTTTAAGCAGAATTGCATGGTGCCGAAAGGCCTCTCACATAGTTTGTAAAGGTGCTAACAGAAGACATAGACACGTGTTTGAGTCCTACAGGACTCATCAGTATGCCTCGTCTGTTTGACACCCCAGTGGAATGGACCAGCTACCCTAAGGCAGTGTGCCTGGGATATATTGTGGTGAACCCATTAAAATAAAAAAACATTTATAAGACAAAGAACCTCTGCATTAACACTGAGGGAGCAGGTTACCCAAAAGGGCATTTGGCTGGAAGCCAAGTTTCAAGAAAATACAAAGTCACACATGCCTCCACAATGCAAAGCACCATGGGCTGCATATGCAAATCACCACAGAATGTTAGGCTGGTCCAACTTTAAGCAGAATTGCATGGTGCCGAAAGGCCTCTCACACAGTTTGCAAAGGGTGCTAACAGAAGACATAGACACGTGTTTCGTTCTACCAGGACTCATCAGTATGCCTCGTCTGTTTGACACCCCAGTGGGATGGACCAGCTACCCCTAAGGCAGTGTGCCTGGGATATATTGTGGTGAACCCATTAAAATAAAAAAACCATTTATAAGACAAAGAACCTCTGTGCATTAACACTGAGGCAAGGGTTACCCCAAAGGGCATTTGGCTGGGAAGCCAAGTTTCAAGAAAATACAAAGTCACACATGCCCCCACAATGCAAAGCACCATGGGCTGCATATGCAAATCACCACAGAATGTTAGGCTGGTCCAACTTTAAGCAGAATTGCATGGTGCCGAAAGGCCTCTCACACAGTTTGCAAAGGGTGCTAACAGAAGACATAGACACGTGTTTCGTCCTACCAGGACTCATCAGTATGCCTCGTCTGTTTGACACCCCAGTGGAATGGACCAGCTACCCCTCCCATGGTGCTTTGCATTGTGGGGGCATGTGTGACTTTGTATTTTCTTGAAACTTGGCTTCCCAGCCAAATGCCCTTTGGGGTAACCCTTGCCTCAGTGTTAATGCACAGAGGTTCTTTGTCTTATAAATGGTTTTTTTATTTTAATGGGTTCACCACAATATATCCCAGGCACACTGCCTTAGGGGTAGCTGGTCCATTCCACTGGGGTGTCAAACAGACGAGGCATACTGATGAGTCCTGGTAGGACCCTTTGCAAACTGTGTGAGAGGCCTTCCGGCACCATGCAATTCTGCTTAAAGTTGGACCAGCCTAACATTCTGTGGTGATTTGCATATGCAGCCTATGGTGCTTGCATTGTGGGGGATGTGTGACTTTGTATTTTCTTGAAACTTGGCTTCCCAGCCAAATGCCCTTTTGGGTAACCTTGCCTCAGTGTTAATGCACAGAGGTTCTTTGTCTTATAAATGTTTTTTATTTTAATGGGTTCACACAATATATCCAGGCACACTGCCTTAGGGGTAGCTGGTCCATTCCACTGGGGTGTCAAACAGACGAGGCATACTGATGAGTCCTGGTAGGACCTTTGCAAACTGTGTGAGAGGCCTTTCGCACCATGCAATTCTGCTTAAAGTTGACCAGCCTAACATTCTGTGGTGATTTGCATATGCAGCCCATGGTGCTTTGCTATTGTGGGGGCATGTGTGACTTTGTATTTTCTTGAAACTTGGCTTCCCAGCCAAATGCCCTTTGGGTAACTCCTTGCCTCAGTGTTAATGCACAGAGGTTCTTTGTCTTATAAATGGTTTTATTTTAATGGGTTCACTACAATATATCCCAGGCACACTGCCTTTAGGGGTAGCTGTCCATTCCACTGGGGTGTCAAACAGACGAGGCATACTGATGAGTTCTGGTAGGACTAAACACGTGTTCTATGTCTCTGTTAGCACCCTTTGCAAACTGTGTGAGAGGCCTTTCGCACCATGCAATTCTGCTTAAAGTTGGACCAGCCTAACATCTCTGTGGTGATTTGCATATGCAGCCCATGGTGCTTTGCATTGTGGGGGCATGTGTGACTTTGTATTTTCTTTTATTAATGTTTGTTGATTAATTCCTAACTCATCACCAGGCCTGATAGAATGCTTCTAAAAACTAAAGTCTTTGTCAAAAATATCCAACATCATTGTGCAGATGTATTAAGGGAGACAACACCACTGCACATCAGATGGTACCACCACTCGTAACAGATTTCCTAGTTGGGTTTAACTCCGATTCATTACTGACCACAATGATTTATTAACCCCCATTATTTGTTCAAAAACACCATTAAACATTACCATTAGTAACGTGCAAAAAGTTGCCAAAATTCACAGGCTGAGGACCTATTCGCCAGGCAAATTAGCTAAATTTGCATGGCGAATGGCCTATTCAAGGGTGAATCCCAATGAGAATTTTGTGCTACACCTCCTCCCTCAACCCAAAATTGATAAAAGCCAACCCCCTCCTGCCACCAAAAAATTATGAAAACCATAGCTCAGAGTAGGGAACTCTATTTATGCCTCTCATGAATTTGAATGTCTCTATCATATCCACCTTCTCTCTCTCTCTCTCTCCCCTCATCTCAAGCAAGTACATGTTTAGTGATTTTCGGTGCCCCTTATACAAGAGCCCCTGTAGTCCCTGTATCATCTATGTTGCCCTTCTCTGCATGGCCTCCAGCCTATCCCTGTCCTTCCTAAGTTGAGGGTTCCAAAACTGGACATAATACTCCAGGTGTGTCCTCACCAGGGACATATAGAGGGGGAGGATCACCCCTTTTCTCCTGCTATTGAATCCTCTTCCTATACACCCCAACATTCTGTTGCCTGACTGTATGCTATGTTACATTGGCTTGTTTGCTTGAGAGTGTCACATACGATGACATCCAGGTCCCTCTATTCATGTGAGGTACTGAACATGACCCCATTGAGCTAGTATTCTGTCTTCGGGTTTCCTTTCTCTAGGTGCATCACCTTACATTTTTTCACATTGAACCTCAACTGCCAGACTTTAGACCATATTTACAGTCTGATGAAGTCTTCCTGATGGTCCCTAACTGTTTCTCTACTGTCCACCCTCTAGCAGAGTTTCATGTCATCTGCGAACAGGACCAGCTTACCTTCACTGATGTTGCTAATGAACACATTAAATAGGACCTGGCCCAAGACAGATTCCCTATGGAACTCCACTTGTGACCACTCCCTCAGATGATCTCACCCCATTGACTACTGCTCTCTGTTTTCTATTCTTGTACCAATTCCCCACCAGCCTAACAATACCCTTAGCAGTGCCTAGGTCACCCAACTGCTGTAATAGTTGATTATTGATACCGAGTCAAAGGCCTTTGCTAAAATCAAAGTAGAGGAGATCCACTGCATAGCCCCTATCCAGTTCTCTAGTTACCCAGTCAAAGAAAGTAATGAGGTTCATCTGGCATGATCTACCTGTTATGAACCCATGTTGTCTGCCATCCTGTAGACTGTTCCTTACATGTACTCACAAGGTGGTCTTGCTAGATGACACAGGATTATCTCGCCTGAAAAAAAAAAAAACAAGCTCAGCTTGAATGCCACAAGCAAGGGTGCGCTTACGAAATAAGGCAGGGAGGTAAAACACCAACCACCACAAAACAGCGCACACCCTTACAAACAATGGGTTTTCTTGTTTTTTGAGAGGGTTTCGCCCTCCACACACCCAAATTTAAATAACAAACTCTGGGTGGTGTGGACTTGAGATGAGGAGAAACTTGGGAGGAAAACTTTGTTCTTTTAAAAAAAAAATGTAGTAGTATGGGGAGACCTGGGAGGAACCGAACCACGGTCCCAGGTCTCCATTTCCGCCGTGTGCTGGTGCCTTAGCCACTCCATCACGGCAGCAGCTTGCCCAGGCACACCAGCACACAGCAACTTGATGCTTCCATATTTACAGCACACACTGACAGGGGAAATAGTAATTCCCTACCGCTGTTATACCCCTGTCGCTGTAATTCCAGGCGCGCTCTACACGGTGCAATTAATGCCACGCTGTCTTTCTTGCATGTTACTGACCCAGTACCTTACTTGATTAGGGTCTCCATAAGTTTCCCAATGACAGATATGAGGGCTAACTGGCCTGTAGTTGCCAGCCTCTTCCTGCTCTCTCCCTTGTGGAGTGGAACCACATCTGCTCTTATCCAGTCACCTGGTACATCACCTGTCTGTAGCAATTGATTAAACAGATGTGCCAAGGTGTCAACAAGTTCCTCAGCCAGCTCTCTTAGCACTCTCGGGTACAGCCCATCAGGCCCTGGTGCAGTGTCCGCTCAGCTACACTAATGCCTCCTGACCCTACCAGTGGTAATTGTTGGTGTTTCCATTCTGGGATTCCTTATTGGCTGCTTTGAGGCTGCTTTCAGGCATCGGATCAGTATTTTCTTTGGTGAATACTGAGCAGAAGAAGTTGTTCAGTGTAGCCTTCTATCAGTTGTTCTCAAGTATTCTGTCCTCCTCCACTAACCTAACTATCCCTTCCCTTTTCTTTCTTTTTTCCTGAATGCACCAGAAAAATTGTTTGCTTCCAGTTTTGACCCCTGTAGCAATCTGTAGCTCGGCTGCTGCCTTTGTTTTACCACTATCTTTGCTTCCTTGTTTTTCTGAATGGAATTGCCCCAGTTACTATCCCTCATATCCCTTTTGTACTTGTGGAAGCCTCTTTCTTGTTGATGATTGCTTCTTTGACCTGGACTGTGAACCATATGGGTCTTTTATGCTTGCTTCTTTTCTTCACTGACAAAAATGCAAAGTTTCACAGTCTCCAAGATGGATTGCTTAATCAGCTCCCAGCTATCTTCCACTTCAGACTTTTCCTGAACTCCTTTAAATTGGTCCCTTCTTCATCCTTTCAAAGTTAACTCCTTTAAAGCTCAAGACCTCCATCTGAGATTGAGACTTAACATCTCCAATGGATAACTGAAACCAGACAGAGTTGTGATTGCTGTTTGCTAGTGGTTCCCCTAACCTAGCAGCCCCAACCACTTCGAGTTTGTTAGGACCACATCCAGGATGGCTTTCTGCCTGGTCGGAATGTTAACCAGTTGGATCAGCAGAGCAGTCCTACAGGGCCTCCAGCATGGTTTGGCTTCTTGAGGTTCTAGCCACTGGAATTCCCCATTCAATGTCAGGCATGTTTAGATCTCCAACCACCAAAGTCTTCCCCTTTCTGCATCACACTTCTGATTTCTCCTAATAGTTCCCTGTCCTATACTCTGTCTGACCCGGTGGGCTGAATATCACCCAGATATAGACCTTCTTCTCTGATGGGGCACTGAGTTGCACCCACAGGGATTTGACTCCCTCCTTCTTATTAATGTCATATGAAGTGACTTTAATCCCTTCCCGAACATAGAGTGCCACTCCTCCCCCCAGCTCCCTTCATCTCCTTCCTGTAGAGTGAGTAGCCTGGGACCAAGAGGTCCCAATCATTGTTCACTGTGGCCCATGTCTCTGTGATGGCCATTAGGTTCAATTTGGTCCCTGCCATCAGTGCCTGAAGATCACTTATTTTGTTTCCCAGGCTTCTGCTGTTTAAGCACATTCCCCCCCAGAAGCCAGTTGGAGTATCATCCTTCCCTTCCTTGGGTTTCTTATGCTGATTAATAATTGTTTTACCTCCTTTTCTGCCCTTACAAAGTTGAATGTTTATTTATTTGAAAATTGGTGACTGGGAAACATTATTTATTTGAAAACTGGTGACCAGGAAAGGCACACTGACCTGAGGCTTGTTTCCAGGTGTGACCTGGGAGAAGGGGACAGGGATACAAAATGCGTAGCACAGACACAGGTTGCAGTTACAATAAAGTGCAATCAGAATGACATGATGAATATATAAATGCAGTATGAATACCGTATATACTCACGTAAAGGTGGTCTGCGTATAAGTCGGGGACCACTTTTACACTTTAAAAACCCTGCACTTTCTGTTTGTCCGCATATAAGTCGGGCAACGAAGTCTCAAAATAAAATAAAATTAAAGTGCAAAAACGAATGTCATATTTTATCAACGGTGCACGTTGTGTATTTTAATGAAAAAAATTAAAATAGAAACACTGTAAATATGTCACATTAAATGCCACACATTTAAATAGTTAAAAGAGAAGCACACTGTAAATAGAGCACATTAAATAGCACACAATTAAAAAGGCACTCATGGGGGGGGGGAGGACACATGATACAGTTCAGAACCCCAGAAATTCCTCATCCTCAACATCTTCAGTGCTGAACAGCACATGCAGCTGTAATTCGGAGAAGGGAATGTCATCTAAATATCATCGTACTCTTGGATGTCATCTTCGTGGCTTTCAGGGGTTGTGGCACTGGCTTCTCCCACTAGATTCTCATAGAGCATATCATCTTCTGTTCCATCCAAGCTGTTTGAGATGCCACATTTTTTAAATGATTTAACTACTGCTTCAGCTGAAATGAAGTTCCATGCATCCATGACCCACTGGCAAACGAGGTTCAAGCTTGGCTTTCTGACATTGCCTACAGCAGTGAATTGCTTTTGGACCACTGACCATCCATTGCTACCACAGTTCCCTCATGTTGGCCTTGAAAGGTTTATTCAGGCTGATGTCTAGGGGCTGAAGTAATGAGGTGCATCCTCCCGGAATGACAGCTTGGTGTGTTTGGTGGCACCATAGGTTTTTCTTTACTGTTTCCACCAGGTGGCCATGACACATGTCCCAAACAAGCAGCCTTTGTTTGTGTATTAATGCCCCAGTTCGATTTGCCCAAATTTCCCTAATCCATTTATTTGCTAGCACCTCGTCCATCCACCCTTTAGGCTGAACCTCCACCAGAGCACCAGGCAGCATTTTTTCTTTTGGCAGTTTCTGTACTATGTGGGTCCTCTGCTATAAAGTCAGCCCATACCACCGCATAAATCGTGTGCAACATCCCGATGAGGCTTTGAACAGTGGAAAGCCTTCTTTCTTTGATAGAAACAATGCCTGCAACCTTATGGCCATACAGGTTACAATGTAGCCTTGCAGATGAAGTTCCAGCACCCAGGTACTGAGTTCCTTCTCAATATTGGCAACAGGAGAAGAGTTTATTTTCAAGTGCTTAACGCTCTTGTCCGCCAACTGTAGCATTCATTTCAAACACCATGAAGTCTTGCTTATATTAGGACCTTTGCAGTATGCCCCTGGCTTTTGACTGCCCCGGAGATGAAATAGTTAACTCCAGAGAAATCTGGAGTTCCAGAGCGCGAGAGCGCTATTGAAAGCTCTATCTGGGTTGTTTGAACCCAAACTGTCAGATTCTTTACTCCGCTTTCACTGAACAGACGCTCCGGAGACCAGCTCCTTCATTTCAGTTCGGCTTTTAGTTTAAAGTATTTTTATCGGTTCATTTAACCGAGAAAGTGTTTAAAAATACCGCTGTTTCAGGTTTAAAGCTCTATCTGGCAACCGTAAGTAAAATAATTTTAGTCTGTGTGAAACTCATTATCAGTTCGCTCTGAACGATCAGTTTCTTTAAAATTGTTTTCTTTGCATTTAGAGTGAGGTACCGGTTCTTATCGGTCCTAAAAAACTGCAATTAAAAGTGTTTTTTCAAATACCGTAACACGTTAGGGACGATAAGGGTGTCTTGTCCTGGCAAGGCCTGAAACAAAGGACAAGTTTGGTTAGGCTGGCACTATGTCTGAGAAACCCAAAAGAAAAACTGCATGGGTTTCAACACTGTGATGTCTGTGGGGAAGCCTTTGCCAAGGCTGACCCACACACCACTTGTGTCTATTGTCTGGGGGCTGACCACCTCCTGTCAGACTGCCAGATATGTAAGAATTTCCCTGCAGCCACCCTGGAAAAGAGATTGGGCAGGCTCAGGGAACGAGAGGCAAAAAGTCCGCTGACCGGATGGCCAGCCCGGCCCAGCTACGGCTGGACCAGAGGAGTGCCCTCTGACCAGGGCTATACCTCGGCAAAGAAAGGCTGGTCCTGAGGAACCAGTCAAAGCAAAAGGACAAAGAAATCAGCTAGTGTGGAGTCCAGTTTTGTCTCTCCTTCTGCTGTAGAAATAGCTAAAGCCATACAGATTGTCCAGTCTTTGTCTCAGGGACTTGTTGAACCCTCTCTGGTTGGAAAAAGGGGTCGTTCAGGTCCAGTGGTTCAGGATTATGTTGGGGATTTTATGAACCACAGGAGGGAGGAAGATTTTGATGATTGTAATTGTGATTGGGAAGGTCTGGAAGTGCCAATAGAACTGGACATTTCTCCAGACAGACCCTTTGAGTCTCCCCCTTTATTGTCTGAGTCCCCATCTCATTTCAGATTTTATAAGAAAGTAGCAGAAACTCTCCAGCTGCCCTTAGAAGAGGCTGTGGATGAGCAAGAGGAGCCTGACTATGTGGAAATGATGGATATTCTAGAGGCTAGAAGGTTCACCTGAGCTCTTTCCTTCTAAGACTGCTTGAAAGGCAGAGTAGAGAAACTTACCAGAGCAAGGGAGAAGGATTAAGACTTAGTTTGGCTAAGCAGATTTACTGTGTGGTGGTGTTTTGATTTTTTACTCACAGGGATTGCTACTGTTTGTGGCTAACATTTCATTGCTTTATTTTTTCTCTGATTCAAATTGTTGTTGCTGGTATACCTTCTTCTGCATTATTACAAGGTGTGCCTACAGGTGTGTGCTAACAGATTACTGCTGTAATCTTCTGATTCAAATTGTCTTTGCAAGGTATATCTTCTGTTACTGCTTTATTTTCTCTGGAGCAAAGTGTTTCTTACAGGGTATATCTTCTCTGAAATTATTACAGGTGGTGCTTTACAGGTTTTACAGTTTTATCTAACATTAGGATAAGCTTTCAGGGTTACTCCATTTGTTGTTGACTGATTGTTTCTGCTCTTACCTCCTTGTTCTTTCGTCCGTTGGTTCTTCTTTTTAGGCAGGGAAGGGCCCAGCCACCCACCCCATCCCCAACCACCCACGCTACACTCCTTTTATAGGGTACCACAGTTGTGACATTTCCTGTGGCAGAGCAGGAAGGGCGGATCAGTGGGGCCTCCACAAGGTGATCTCATTTACAGGGCACTAGTAATTTAACTTGTTATAACAAGTTAAACAAAGCACAATTAAACCATTACTTGCATTTTTTTCCTTTTTTCCTTCTAATTACTCTGACTAGGTTACAAACCCAGCAACTTATTTGGAATGGATTCATTAACTGCAGGTACTGTGGAACAATTTTCAGAAGGACAGTCTTACAGGATTTGGGACACTGTCCTACATGCTGGGCCTTTGGAGATCTTCGGTCTCAGCTCCGGCAGCATGGGCAGAGATTGCACGCCTCAAATTTCATATTGAAGAGGAAATACATTATAAGAACCACCGCCATTTCCCCAGCATCCAACAGAAAACCTCGACCGCAGAGGGTAGTTGGTCCAGGAGGTTGGCAGGTGGTTAGGAGGAGCAAATCAGGTGCCCCATCACTCTCTGCTCTCCAACACATTACCTCCAAAAACCATATAAGCGCTACAAACAGGTATCTGCCTCTATCTCTGAAATCAAATAAAGAGGCAGAAGACACTGCAGAGCAGGACATCAGGCACAGGAGCTAACACAACAATACTCACCAAATCAGGAACCAAAACTAAACAAGCACAAAGGAAATCCAAAAACTTCTGATCATAGGAGACTCCATGATTGGGAGTTGATACCCATCTCCAGCCAGGGTGATGGTCAGATGTCTCCAGGTACATCAGCATGGAGACACTGACCGCATTGCTAAAATTGTTCACAAAGCAGGAGAAAACATTGATGTCCTAGTACACATAAGGACTAATGATCTCGCCAGCCGGTCAGTTGTGGAGACCAAGGAACACCTGACTAAGCTGGGTGACAAACTATCATCTATTTAGTCCGGCATCTCCTTCTCTGAGATCCTGCCAGTCTGGGAGAAGGGAACAGATGGACGGAAGGTCAAGAAGGAGAGATAGGGGAGCTAAACACGTGGCTCAAGGACTGGTGCCAGGAAAAGGACACAGATTTGTAGGAACTGGCAACAGTTCTGGGAGGCGAAAGTTCTTTAAATTTGATGGACTGCATCTGACTAAAGAGAGTCAGTGCATTGGGGCAGAAGTTTGACGTCTTTGCAGAATATTTAAACTAGCAAATGAGAGGTGCAGCACCCATACGTCAGAATGGAAGAACACCCCTCCCCTCAGCTAGTGGTCAAACAGGAATTCAGCGTGTTTGCCATTCATTTGCATCACCAGGTAAGAAAAAGGTTTGTCTCCCCATACGATGCACAGGGGTAATGCCAAACTTCACCCAACAACTAACACACAAAATCTGGCCAATGGAAAATCATGTACACAAATGCTCACAGCCTGGGAAATAAATCCCAGACCTGCAGGCAATAATGTCAGAGGCTAAACTGGACATAGTAGCAATTAGTGAGACGTGGTTTACCAGTAACCACACTTGGGAGACTTCAGTACCTGGCTATGTATTGTTCAGAAGAGACCGAGGTGCAAAAGGGGGAGGAGTGGCCCCTGTATGTTAAATGAAAATATCAAAGCTACAGAAATTCAGAATACACATAAGGAGCCAGAAGAACTGTGGGTCACCCTGAAAACAGGAAATGGGACAGCCATAAGAACTGGGGTTGTCTACAGGCCCCAGACCAGAGGGAGGACATAGACACATTACTGTTAGAAGATATACAAAACATGACAGCTAAAGGGAGGTTCTGATAATGGGAGACTTCAACATGCCAGATATAGATTGGTCAATACCAGCAGGAACATCTGCCAGAACTAGACTCATAGTGGATTCCCTGCAGGGAGGGCCTCAAACAACTGGTACAGCAACCCACAAGAGACAGGGCTATCCTAGATCGTACTGACTAACAAAGAAGGGATCACAGATCTCAGGTAGAAGAGTCACCTGGGGTCCAGTGACCATCACATGGTATGGTTCAATTTGGCTACTACATCTAAATCATCCATTCCAAGGCAAAAATATGGGACTTCAGAGGAGCTGACTTTGATAAGATGGCCAACAGAGTTAAGCTAGCCCTGGCAAAAAGAAACACAGGTGAGGAGGTACAGGCAAAGTGGGCAAGCATTAAGGATACAATACTTGAAGCAACATCCCATTGTGTTAGGACAGAAAAGGAAGTGCAAAAGAAGAAGGAAACCACTTTGGTTCTCAAATACAGTAGCAGAAAAGGTCAGAGCCAAAAGGCTGGCCTTCAGAAAATATAAAGAGACACAGCGGGATGAAGATAGGGAGGCATACCAAACTGCCCTAAGGGAAGCAGGTAAGGCAGTAAGGCAGGCAAAGTCCCAAACTGAGGAAACACTAGCACTAACAGTAAAGAAGGTGACAAGACTTTCTATAGATACATTAGTGAAAGGAGAAAGTCCAGAGGGGTATTGCTAAGCAATGGAGAAAAGGGAGCATGTGAGGAGGAGGACCCTGTAAAGGCATCTATCCTAAATAGATACTTTTGCTCAGTATTTACTGAAGAGAAGGTAGGCAGGGCCCACAGCTCAGCATCATGGACACAGAGGGGAGGGAGGTGAGCACTACTCCCTTCACAAAGAAGAGTCCTACAAGAGCTTGCTAAGCTCAGGGTGGATAAGGCAATGGGACCTGATGGCATACATCCCAGGGTACTTAAGGAGCTAAAGGAGGAACTAGCAGAGCCATTAGCAGAGAATTGTTTAGTGAGTCTCTGAGCACAGGAGAGGTCCCAGAAGACTGGAGAAGGGCTCATGTGATCCCGCTCCCACAAGAGTGGTAGCAGGGAGGAGGCGGGAACTACAGACCAGTCAGTCTTACCTCAGTAGTGGGCAAGATTATGGAGGCACTCCTTAAGGAAAGGATAGTGCAACACCTGGAATCCATGAGGGCACGGGATCCAAGACAGCATGGGTTTACTAAAGGAAGGTCCTGTCAAACTAATCTCATAGATTTCTTTGACTGGGTAACCAGAGGGTGGACCAAGGGGAGCAGTTGATGTAGCCTACCTTGACTTCGCGAAAGCTTTTGACACTGTTCCACATGAAGATTGATAAATAAGCTAGGTAGGCTGGGGTGGGTCAGAAGTTGGTCAACTGGGTGGCAAACTGGTTGACTGGCAGAAAACAGAAGTGGTGGTAAATGGTATACAGTCAGAAGAGATGCAAGTCACAAGTGGGGTACCTCGGGATCAGTCCTGGGGCCAGTCCTATTCAACATCTTCATTAGTGACCTCCTAGATGGACTAGAGGGTAAGGCTTGTCTGTTTGCAGATGACACCAAGATCTGCAACAGAGTAGATGATCCAGATGAGGTGGGCAGAATGAGAAGAGATCTGGATAAACTAGCAAAATGGTCAGAAGAGTGGCAACTGGGATTTAATGCAAAGAAGTGCAAAATCATGCACATAGGGAAGAGAAACCCTGAAGCCACTTATAGGCTGGGAGGAGTTGCTAGCAGTCACAAAGGAAGAAAGAGACTTGGGCATCATCATCACTGATGACCTAAAATCATCAAGCAGACCTCTAAAGCAGTAGGTAGGCTAGGGGGTGTTAGGGGTGTATTAGTAGGGGATCAGCTCGACAGTCGAGGGAGGTAATAATCCTCTGTACAAGACATTGGTTAGGCCCCATCTGGAGTACTATGCTGCAGTATTGGAGGCCACACCTTCACAAGGACATTAACTCAAATTGAGGCAGTCCAGAGAAGGGCAACTAAAATGGTGCAGGGACTGCATCAGAAGACATATGAGGACAGATTAACGGAGCTCAATATGTATACCCTTGAGCAAAGGAGGAGAGAGGTGATATGATCGAGACATTTAAACACCTTAAGGGCATAAACAAGGTGAAAGAGTCTAACATGTTTAAATATAAAGAAAAATTGCAGGACAAGAGGACACAGCATGAGATTAGAGGGAGGCCAATTAAGGGGAATGTGAGGAAATTCTTTTTCACAGAAAGGGTGGTAGATGCATGGAATAGCTTACCACAAGAAGTGGTGGCTATGAATACAGTGCAGGGCTTCAAACAGGCATGGGATAGGCATAAGGGAGCAATACAAATGACTATGAATAGATAGGTCACTGACAGAGCAAAGGCCGATGGCACATTTATAAGGTAGAAAAAGAAATGGGCAGACTGGATGGGCCTTGCGGTCCTTATCTGCCGTCAACTTCTATGTTTCTATGTTTCTATGTTTTCTATTCCTTTACATAAGTCATTTAGGAGGCAAACCACTAAGATTTAAAAAAATCCTTTTTCTGTCCCTCCTGTAGATAAAAAAATGGACAGAAGGTATACGTTGTCAGGCCCTAATACAGACTTCCTTACTGAACAGTGTAGTCATGTAGGTGTGGTGCAAGCTGCAGCCTGTGACAAGGTTAATATTCCCTGGCTTCACATCCTCCTGATAAGGATTCCAGGAAGATTGATGCCATGGCAAAAAACAGTATGTGGCAGCTCTTTGGGACTCAGACAGGCTAATTATATGGCTTATGTGGCTAGATATCAGAAATCTAGATGGGACACTATATTGCAGTTGGCCAAGCAGGCCCATGGCCAGCTGGCTAGTGAGTGGAACAGGTGGCTGCTGATGGCATTGAAGCCTCTAAAGTTCAGTTTCATGCTGCTGTTGATGTTAATGATGTTTCCTCTAGGGTCATGGCCACTTCTGTAGCTCTCAGTAGTTGGCATGGCTCAGATGCACTAATCTGTCCCAAGATACCCAGTCAAAGGCTATAGATTTTCCTGTTATAGGAAATTCTCTGTTTGGAGAACAAACAGAAATTACATGAAAAGATGGATGAATACAGAACTACTTAAAAAGTGCCCAAGCTAGGAGGAGGCATGCCACTCAACATAGGCATGCCCCCAGGGTAGGGCAGGCCTTACAATGAGGCCTTTTACCAATTCCAGGCTTCTTCTGCTTTTGCACAGAGAGGATTTTCAGAGGCAGAGGCAGGCGCAGGGGCACAGGCAGCCCTCTCTCCAACCTAAAGCTGCTCCTGCCAAGCAGGCACCCTGACGGGGTGTCTGGGGCCGACTCTCCTGTACCGTTGGGGGGCAGACTGGCTTATTTCTGCCAGAACTGGTTGTCCCTAACCTCGGACAAATGGGTTCTGGAGGTGGTAAGCCAAGGCTTGGTTCTCAGTTTCAAACAGTTTCCCAAGATGAGAGCCAGGCACTTTCCCCCTCAAGTCTTTTAGAAACCCTCACACTAGGAGGTTTCCTCTCTTTTGGACTGCAAAGCAGTGGAAAGAGTCCCCTTGCCACCAGAGCAAGGGTCTTTACTCAAGGTACTTCCTGACCCCAAAAAGACAGGAGACTGGCGCCATCTTGGATTTAAGATTTCTGAACAAGCATCTTGTAAAACCAAAGTTCAAAATGCTGACTTTAGTAATGATTTTGCCATCCTTGAGGCCAGGGACTGGCTAGCTTCCCTGGACCTCAAGGATGCCTACTCCATATTCTAATCAGGGCCTCTCACGAAAGTACCTCAGGTTCAAACTGCCCTCGGGCCACTACCAGTTCAGGGCAATGCCCTTGGACTCACTTCTGCTCAAGAGTTTTCACAAAATGTCTAGCTGTAGTAGTGGCCCACTTAAGAAGACAAGGGATAGCTGTGTTTCCCTACTTGGACGACTGGCTTATTGTGGGTCAGTCATCAGAGCAGGTAAAATCCCACTTGCAAATCACCCAGGAACTCCTCATCTTTCTGGGGTTCTCTGAATGTTCAAAGTCAGTTCTCGAACCAGTTCAGGTACTAACTTTTATAGGTGCAGAGCTGAACACAAAGTTAGCCAGGGCATTCCTCCCCTCCGAAGAGTGGACAAACTCATTGCCCTGGCATCTCTTCTCTCCATGCAGGTCTCTCGACCAGCAAGGCACTTCTGCAACTCCTGGGGCACATGGCTGCCTCTACAGCTGTTGTGCCAGGGGCAAGATTTCAGATGAGGGACATTCAGTTCCACTTGAGATCCTATTGGTCTCAAAGGAGGGACCCCCTTACCAAATTGGTCTCAGTGACCAAGACTCTGATCCTAGCTCTCCAGTGGTGGCTGGATCGGAGCAACCTGTCCTCAGGGGTCCCATTCCTTCCTGTCCCTCACTCCCTCATCCTCACCACGGATGCGTCCCTGTTGGGTTGGGGGGCTCACCTGGGCAACCTTTCAACTCAGGGAGTTTGGTCCCCTCAGGAATCTCTGCTTCACATCAATCTGCTGGAGCTCAGAGCTGTCTTCCTAGCTCTCCAGGTTTTTTCAGAAACTGTCCAGAACAAAGTTGTTCAAGTCAGGACAGACAATACCACAACAATGTGGTACATCAACAAGCAAGGGGGCACTCGCTCTTCAGCCCTGTGCACCGAAGCAATGAAGTTGTGGTCTCTGGCCTATTCCCTGAACACCTCTCTGATAGCGGTTCACCTCCAGGGAAGGACAATGTCCTAGCGGACGCCCTCAGCAGGATTTCCTCAGGCCACCACTAATGGGCTCTGAACCCTCAAGTGCTGGGGTCAATCTTTGCCAGCTGGGGCACTCCTCAGATAGATCTTTTTGCAGCCCCAGACAACCACAAACTTCCTCTGTTTTGCTGCAGGCCCCCAGTTCTGGGGTCAGTCCCCCTGGATACCTTTCAGCTGGATTGGGAGGGAAAGTTCCTCTATGCTTTCCCTCCGTTCCCTCTCCTCTTCAGGGTTTTAGTAAAAATCAGAACTCAGCCTTGCAGGGTGATTCTGATTGCTCCAAACTGGGCCAGGCAGCCTTGGTACCCTCTTCTTCTGTCCCTATCATTCCACCCTCCCTGACCTTGCCGGGCTCACGACCTGCTGACCTGTGCACAGGGAGGTGTGTATCCGGATCTCAACTCCTCCACCTCAAGGCTTGGTTCTTAAGAGTTAGAGTTTGCTCATTCACACCTTTCTCAAGGTGTCTTGGATATTTTGAAGGCCTCCAGAAAGCCTTCCACTAGAGCCACTTATAATTCTAAATGGAAGAGATTCTCATTTGGTGTTCTGAGAGGCAAATCACCCCAGAATCAGCTGACCAGCCTATTTTGTTGGACTACCTGGTCCACTTAAATTCCTTAGGCCTCAAACCAGCTACCTTAAAGGTTCATTTGGCAGCTGTTTCGGTTTTTATTTCTGCAGGAAAACCAGTTTCTCTTTCTTCTCACCCTGTGTTTGCAAAATTTTCAAAGGGTTACTTCATACTAATCCTCCCTTTAGGAACCAACCCCTGCATGGGACTTGAATATTTGCATTGCCCAGCTAATGCAACCTCCTTGAGCCTCTGGATTCGGCAGATCTCAAGTTCTTAACTTGGAAAACTGTTTTTCTAGTGGCTATCACTTCTGCTAGGCGTATAAGTGAATTGCAAGCCTTGTCAGTGGAAGAGGATTTCATTTCTTTCCACAGAGATAAAGTGATCCTCAGGACTAACAGAAAGTTTTTACCTAAGGTGGTTCAGATTTTCATCTTAACAATCCATCTCTCTTCAGTATTTTTTACTGAGCACTCCTCTTCTGGTGAGAGAAGCTTGCACAGTTTGGACGTAAAAAGAGCCCTTAGCTATTATTTGGATCGTACCAAGGGTCACAGGTTGAATCCTCCAGCTCTTCCTTACCTATGGAGATGTGGGTAAGGGAGGCCTGCTACTAGGAGGTCGATTGCTAGGTGGATTGTCTCTTGTATCCAGTTCTGTTATCAAAAACTGGGCAAGGGCAGCCCTCAGGCCTGAGGGCTCATTCCACCAGGGTACAGCTGCATCTCTAGCGGCTGCTAGAGATATTCCCATTTTGGAAATCTGTCAAGCTGCTACCTGGAAGACAGTCCACACTTCTAAGCATTGTTATTACCTGGACGTCCAGTCCAGGAGATGCTAGCTTTGGCACAGCTGTCCTGCAGAGCCTATTTCCTAAGTAGGTTCTGACCCTCCTCCATGGGGTACTGCTGTGTGCACTCTGCAAGATCCTAATATAAGCAAGACTTCATGGTGTTTGAAGAAAAATTACTCACCTTAGTAATTGCTTTTCTTCTCATGGAGTCTTGCTGTAATGAGACAACCCTCCCTCCTACCCCTCTCAGAATCCCTACTTGGGTATGGGGTTGGCAAATTAGTGCAATCACTGTGTCATGCCTGTTTAGCTTCTAGTTCCCCCCCTTCTTTTCTTTCTTGGGTTAGGAACTAGATAGTTTCTATTTTTGTTAATTGGTAGCTGGGCCCTCTCTGGACTTGAGTCTTTGGGCAGAGGGGCCTTAGTAGTATTGTCAGGGTTATCCTAACAATAACACGTGATACTGTTTTTCTTTATTGTTGTGTTTTTGTGGTTCTACTGTTAGTAGGTAGCCAATGGCTAGTGTAAGGCTTTTCCACACAGACTTGCTATATTAGTTTAGCCTCATAAAGAACCTGACAGTTTGGGTTCAAACAACCAGATAGAGCTTTCAATAGCGCTCTCGCTGTGGAACTCAGATTTCTCTGGAGTTAACTATTTCATCTCCGGGGCAGTCAAAAGCCAGGGGCATACTGCAAAGGTCCTAATATAGCAAGACTCCATGAGAAGAAAAGCAATTACTAAGGTGAGTAATTTTTTCTTTTTTGCTCACCAATCTCTGATTAATTTCTCATTCACTCCAAACTTCCTTTCCGCCGCAGCATTGGAGTTACATTCGGCAAACTGGACAACCATTAATTTAAATACTGCCTCGTACGTGCTTCTTTTTCTTTTCAGCGACTGCACAACTGAAAGCATGGTGATGGTGTGGAGCTCTCAAATGAGTGAGTACTAACTAGCCTTTTATTTTCAGGGTGATTGGTAGCTAACATTTATTATTCGTCAAAACCTCTGAAATGGAATTGGGTCCAGAATTAAGGTGCTAATAAGCAATTAGGTGCTACAGGTGCCTTCAGTGAGGTTTGTACATACAAACGCTAACTGCTATGGAAGCCCAGCATATTTCATATGTTTCTCATGGCACACTACTTTTCAGTCAATTGCAGTACTGCATAAGTCGGACCTGCTTTTTTCACTGACAATTTAACACCCAAAGTCCGACTTATACAGGAGTATATACAGCAAGCTAGGCAAAATCAACAATTAAGCACTTCAGCACACCTACCCTCTGGTAGGATAGCAGTTGCAGGTGATGTGTTAGGGAGAGGGAAAACAGGAGCTGGGGAAGGGAGCGAGTTTCAGATGATACCTGAGGGAGCCAGGGAACACAGTGAAGCAAAGGGATGTGGGGAGCTGGTTCCAAAGTGTGGGAAGATGATAGGAAAAGGCTGATTACCTAGCAGCAGAACAGGGATGAGGAATGATGAAGGTGCGAGGATCCCTGGAGTGGAGGAATCAGGAAACAGAAGGGATGTGGGAGAAGTGTGATAAAAGGTAAGAGGGAAAGGACCCAATCCAGAATATGGATATGAAAGTGGCTCAGTGGATCTGGTGACATGAGGGTAGGGGAAGAATGGATAAGGAGCAGTGAATTGAGCAATCACGAGTACAAGGAGGGGAGCTGGTAGCAAAGCAGCAAATGGAGTTGCAGAGGGTGTCTAGTTTGGCCAGGGAGGTGTAGGGAGTGGTGCCATAGACCATGTCTGCATAGTCAAAGGCTGGGTGCACCATTTTTGTAACAAGGTCTCAACTGACCTGCGGAGACAAACAGTTTTTTATTGCAGTACAGGGCACCAAGTTTAGGGTAGAGTTTGGCATGGATGGCATCAATGTGGGCAGAAAGGTCGAGCTTGCTGTCTAGTCACACACCAAGATACTTGAAGGTTTGAACCTCTTTTAGAGGTTCTAAGGTGGAGAAGACAGGAAGAGTAGGGAGTCTGGCCAGTTTATGGCTGGCACCAAAGTCATGGGCACAGGTTTCTGTTTGTTTTTTGTGTTGACCCAGAGTTGGTTGGATTGGAACCAGTACAGAAAATTGTAGAAGTTTTGCTAGAGCAGACCTTCCACAGCTGTAGTAGAGGGACTGGAGATGTAGATGACTGTGTCATCTGCATACATGTGAATCTGAGAGTTGACTCAAGCAGAGGGAGGTCATTAAGAAAAATGTAGACAAGTATGAGTTCAAAGATGGAACCCTGTGGGACCCCAGCCTGGATTGGAAGTGGTTGTGACAGGGTGCTACCAACCTGTACCAGCTGTAGATGGCCTATGAGGTAGCAGCAGAACCAGTCAGCAGCAGAAGCTGAGAGGCCAGCAGAACTCAGTTTGTCCAGAGTGAGTGGGTGGGTCACAGAATCAAAGGCTTTTGCCAGATAGATGAAGATAGCAGCTGTGATGAGACCCTGATCCATCCCTGAGAAGGCAGAATCCATTACACGCAGTAAAGAGGAGACTGATGTGTGTGACTCCTGTGTCCATAGGACTGTTTATAGTTGTTACATTGATTATATGCCAGTTTGGGTAGAGGCCAACACCAATAGCTTGCATAATATTTTGAAGTTAATTTGGAAAACACATCTCTACTTCTTGATATTGTGTGAACTGATGTATTTATACCATCTTTTATCCTCTCCCTCAACACCTGTTGGTGTGGGTACTACAGATGCCAGTTTGCTGGGACTAGACCAAACAGATTTGTGGAGTTCATCAGACATTTTGTATGGTTAATATATGTGCTGCTTCTTTGATTCTTATAATACACTGAAAAGAATACTTGTTACTGGAATTACCAGATATCAGTGTAACTACACAAATGCACACCAAGGGAATCCATATGATTCTCTATATGATTATTTCAACAGTTACCCTAGTTGTGCAGATTTGATTGAAAATGATACATTTAGAAAAGGACTTTAATAAAACATTAAGAAATACTTTTAAATTTGGGATGTGGAGGCATCTAGTTCGTGGACAGGAAGGCTGTTATGATAATGTCACTGCCACACCAGTGTGAACAGTGTGCAGTGCAGCAAGTGAGAGCAGGTTGGCTATGCTGTTAGGGATCCTATTATAATCTGAAGAACACCCTGGATTTTATGTTTGGCAGAGTGTAACAAAAGAATCCACTGCTTTTCTTTATGATTTATCAGGATCCCTGTCTGTAGGAGCAGTTTGTTTTAACTGGCTTCATTGCACACTGTTATAGCTGGTGAGGCAGTAACATCATCACAGTACCCTTCTTGCCCACAAACTGGTTTCCTCCACATTACGGTTTTAAGTATTTTTCTGCCTTACTGAAGACATCTTCTAAATATAACCCAGTAATTTATTTATTTATTTTATTTAACTTTTTTTAACCGGGTAAGTACACTAGACAAGTAGTATGCCTATTTTCAGGAACGACCCGGGAGAGTACAAACAGGTAATACAGAGTACAACAATACAGCAAAAGTTAAGTGAATGGCTATGTCTCACACTAGTTGAAATGATTACATATACACTTGAGGTTAGGTACAGTAAGTCGATAAGCTGCAGGCTATATACAGAGTAAGACAGTGAGGATAGAATACATAGTGAGTTGACATTGAACAACATTGACTATCTGTAGCATAAGTGAAACAGAGGAGGAGCTGGTCAGGGAAACCGGCATCCGATGTGGTTTAAATAAATGTAGCTCCTGAAGCAGCGTGGCAGAGGGACTACAGTGTCCAGGAGCTTATAGCTAGGGAGGCTTTAGGCATTCCAGCGTGAAGCCAGCTAAGATGCCCCACAAGGAGGTCCGAAGGCTTTTGTGGGAAGGGCGTGCGTACCTGCTCAGGGAAGGAGTTCCAGAGCTTAGGGGCATGTGCGGCATAGTCCCTCTCACCCATAAGAGTGCGGGTTGAGGGTACTTTTAGTATCCCAGGACCCTGGGACCTTAGGGGGTAGCATGAGCGGTCAGCTGGGGAGAGGAGCTGGACCAACCCCGGGGGTGAGCCAGTGCTGATCACTTTGCTCACGTGGCAACCTATACCAAAGTTTAGGTGATTGGTCGGGGATAGCCAGCCTAATTTCTCATAGAGATCGCAGTGATGAGTGAGCCGGGGGGCAGCCAGAGCAAAACAGCAAATGTTGTTGTACGTCGTATTCCATCTAGTAAGGAGGGCTTTTGAGGTGCAGCAAATGAGTGGAGTCCATAGCTTAGGAAGGGTAACATCCCCTGGCAAGGGCCAGGCGTGCAGCAGGGGTGAGGTTGTGTTTGGCCTCATAGGCCAGCCCCTCCCAGCTGCTGCTTACTCCTTTGCAGACATTGAGGATGTGACTCCGCAAGGTCCAGTTGGGGGTCGAGCGTCACCCCGAGATATTTGACGGAGGTCGCAGTGTGGAGGGAAGTGCCGTCTGCACAGTTGATTAGCAGAGGGACTGGAGAGGCGTGAATTTTAGCTGAGGAACCGAAGAGCATGGCCTGCATTTTTTTCTGGTTGAGGACCAACTTCTGGTTGGTGAGCCAGGCCTGGATATTCCTGAAGTCCTCAGATAGATGGAGGTTTAGGGTGGCTGCGTCTCGGGAGTGAGCAAGGAGGACCAGGTCATCCACGTACAGGGTGACCCTACATCTGGTAACAACATCTGGGAGATTGTTGATAAACAGAGAGAAGAAAAGGGGTCCCAGAACAGAGCCCTGGGGGCGCCCGAGGTCACCGGCAGGGGATCGGAGACGGCTTTATTAAATTTGGTTAGCTGTTTTCTGCCATGCAGGTAGTCAATTATCCATTTCAGGGCCGGGGGAGCCAGGCCGAGGGACCTCAACTGAGCGCAGAGCAAGTCATGATCAACAAGGTCAAAGGCCTTTGATAGGTCGATGAACACAGCTCCAGAGAGCTTACCCTGTTCCATGGCAGTTCTGACACTAGAGGAGACAGAGATCAGCGCCGTGGTGGTGCTGTGCCCTTTGCGAAAGCCATGCTGGGCAGGAGACAGCAGTACGTGAGATTGGATATACTCCGAGTCATACTGGATCCTCATAGTAACCTTTACACTAATTACATAGGGAATCACAGATTCCCTTTAACACTTCCCAAGGGCAGGACATGCCTCACACAGTTGTGCACAATGAGCTTCGGGTTTGGGGATTAAGCCAATTGCTCTTCTTGGCCAATCCTGTCCCACTGAGGAGTGCAGCAGCTTCATGAACTGCATGCACACAGCTGTGCATGCACACACACACACACACACACACACACACACACACACACACACACACACACACATGGAGCAATCTTACAAAAATGGCACACACATAGGCAAGTTGAGCAAATGTCAGCCAGATCTCCTCCTCAGTTGTATATGCTTACAGAACCGAGCCCAAATCCTGACAACGCTGAAAAATACACACCTCATTGAGTTAAGCCAGAACTACTGAAAGCAATCAGGTAAAGGTTTAACAAAAAGAAAAATCTTGTCATTTGAAAATTTGGATCTCTGATTACAGACCTAAGCTCATATACATTTGTCCCTCCGCTTCCCTGCCTCAAGAAAGTGACAGGCTCGCATGATCTGGATGTTGTGTGTTCCAGAAACAGCCTCTGACTGGCCAGGACACATCAAGAGATTATAAAACTGTAGGACGTGGCTGTATGCACAGGCAGGACATGCACAGTCTGATATGGAGAAGGGTAGTTCACCAATTACCCTCTGCTTCGTGTGTAGAGACTGGACTTCACCTTGGGAAATGAATGACTACCCCAAAATACACACCTCACACAGTCAAACACCACTGTACTTGTTGTAGGCTCATGGAGAAACTGCTGACCAAAGAATCACTACCTAGAAGCCAATGGCCTACAGGACCAATGGCAACATGGGTTCACTGAGGGCAGGTTGTGTCAAACAAACTTGAGTTCTTTGACTGGGTCACTAAGGTAGTAGATCAGGGGTCTGTAGACATTACATACCTCGACTTGAGGAAGGTGTTTGATTCTGAACTGCATGGGGACTATTGCACAAAATGAGATGTCTTGGGGTGGGGTCAGTAGTAGTAAGGTGGGTACAAAACTGGCTGGGGCAGAAGGCAAAGGGTAATTATGAGCAGGGTACCTTCAAAGGAGGGCATGGTTACCAGTGGGGTGCCTCAGGGATTGGTGTTGGGGCCACTCTTATTTAATATCTTTATAGGGGACATAGCGGAAGGTCTGGAGGGGAAGGGTATGTCTATTCGTGGATGACACCAAGGTCTGCAATAGAGGTAATATGCCGGAGGGAGTTGAGAGTATGTCCCGGGATCTGAAAAAACTGGAGGAATGGAGTGGCAACTGTCCTTCAGTACAAAAAAGTGCAAAATCATGCACTTGGGCAAAAAAAAAAACAGGGAGCAGAATACCGAATGGGGGGCATGCCCTAGAGGAAACCGAGCTGGAAAGGGACCTTGGTATAATCATTTCACAGGACCTGAAGGTGACAAAGCAATGTGAGAAGGCGGTGGCAAGAGCCAGTAGGATGCTGGATTGTATCAGTGGGGAATCACTAGCAGGAAGAGGGAGATCATAATGCCCTTGTACAGGCAACTGGTCAGGCCACATCTTGAGTATGGAGTCTACTTCTGGAGGCCATACCTCAAGAAGGATGTGGATAGAGTGGAGCGGGTCCAGAGGAGAGTGACAAAAATGGTGATGGACCTCGGACACTTGTCATATGAGGAACGGCTGAAGTATCTAAACATGTACTCCCTGGAGCAAAGAAGGGAAAGGGGGGACATGTTTGTGACCCTCAAATATATCAAGGGTATAAACAGAGTGCAAGTAGGGGACATTTTCCAGCTAAAGGGGTAATCAAAAACAAGGGGGCATGATTTGTATATAGTAGGGGGGAAGTTCAGAGGGAACATTAGAAAATTTTACTTCATGGAGAGGGTGGTAGAGAGCTAGAACAAACTCCCTGTGGAGGTGGTGGGGGCAAGGACTGTGGAGGGATTCAAGGGAACGTGGGATAGACACAAGGGTCTTTTGGAGCTGGGGGGATGTTAGGAAATAGTAAAGACCTAGGGCGAGATATTCAGACTGCGCCAGGCTGTGGCGCAAGCCTGGGCGCAGCGCAACTTGGCTACGCAGCGGGGTTGATAGGGTGATATTCAACGGAGCTGCGCCATGGCACAGCATCATTGAATATCACACCTTGGCCACCCGCAGTGCACATAGCGCAGTGGCACTGCACCAGAGCAAGTGGCCAGAGTGGAGCAAGGGGTTGCGCTAGCGCAAGTTCCATTGCGCTAGGCGCAACTGCGATATTCAAAAGTGCACATGCAAATGGGGCCATATTGTATGCAAGGCACAAACGGGGCCATTTGCATGTCATTATGGCCCCATTTGCATGCAGGTGCGCCACTCCCTGGTGACTTGCGCCTGGTGCCCTGCCAGGCTGCAGCCGCCGGGGACCGACTCCCCCTGCACAAGCAGCAGAGCGCCCTACTGCCCGATCGCGGGCATATGTTACATATAAAGTCCCATATCCTGGTGGTCAGTGGACCATTAGCAACCCGATCGCGGGCATTTGTGAAAATAATCGTCCTATATCCCTTGGTGGTCTCCAGTGGACCACTCGCAGCCGATCGTGGGCACATATATAACAATAATCGTCCTATATCCCTGGTGGTCCAGTGGATCGCTTGCAGCCTGATCGCAGGCATTTGTAAAAAATAACCATCCTATATCCCTGGTGATCCAGTGGACTGCTTGCAGCCTGATCGTGGGCATAAGTACATTTCAAACAGTTAACCCTATCCCTGGTGGTCCAGTGGCCCACTCCCAACCCGATCGTGGGCATATGTAATAACAAAAAGGGGTCCAAAATCCCTGGTGGTCCAGTGGACCACATCCAGCCCGATTGCGGGCATACGTTTCACAATAGAACACGCCAAGCCTGAGCCCTAGCACCCGCTCCCCAGTCAGCGTGGTGGTAGCTCCCACCCACCAGCCACCCGCTGCCCGCCGACTGACTGCGTCACAGTAGGGCTGTCGCCCATTGGTCCACAGCATGGGCCAATGGGCGTACAGGCTACTACCAAATACTACACAGTCAGATATGTGAATGATCCATTCTGAAATCTGGACTGTGTGTATAATGCAATTCTGTCGCCCATTGGCCGCTGTGTCACTGGGCTACGATCTACCATACGCAGTCGGTCGGCGAGCGGTGGGGCTGCTGGCGGGTGGGAGCCGCCACCCGCTCTGACGGGGAGGGGAGTGGGCTGCGGCTCAGTGGGCGGTTGGGAAGGAGGGGTACCGGCTGGACCACCAGGGATGGCTTGGTGTGTTCTTTTGTGAAATGTACACCAGCGATCGGGCTGGATGTGTCCACTGGAACAACAGGGATTTTGGACTCTTTTTATTACATCATGCCTGCGATCAGGCTGCAAGCAGTTCACTGGACCACCAGGGATACAGTTAACTGTCTGACATGTACTTATGCCTGTGATCAGGCTGCATGCAGTCCACTGGACCACAAGGGATATAGGATGATTATCTTTCACAAATGCCCATGATCGGGCTGCGAGCAGTCCACTGGACCACCAGGGATATGGGATTATTAATTATAACAAATGCCCGCGATTGGGCATTGGGGGGCGCCACAACGAAGGTGCCGCCGGAGCTCGAATGCCACCCACAGGTGGCGCTGCCATGCTGTGCCCTGCAATATGGCAGCTCACCTGTGGGTGGCCAGCTGTTGCTCCTTTTTTTTTTGGCTTACCTGTGTGCAGCATAGGTAGGGGTTGCGCATACATGGGCTCAGCACATCCCTGGCTGAATATCGGTATATGCGGAGTATGCATGGGCACGCCCCCTCTACCTGCACCGCATACATTACTGATGTGCTCTGGCGCATCGGGATTTGTGTCAGGCTCAATCCCCCATTGAATATCGCGCCAGGCACATCAGTGAGTTGCGCATGGCGCAACTGTGTTGTGCCTTGCACAACCCTTCTGAATATCCAGCCCCTAGTGTTTAGCTAGGCAAACTGGGCAGACTAAGTGGACCTGGTGGGCCTTTTCTGCCGACACATTCTATATTTCTATGTTTCTAGGACATTGGATCCTATGCTATCAATCAGCTTCCCGTCTTTCTTGCTCATGTCATATGTTCCAAAGTTATGATGAGAGACTGGAGGCCCTTAACATGTTCACCCGGGAGAAGAGGAGGCCTAGAGGGGGTATGACCTCAGTCTTCTGCATACCCAAAGGCATATTATCTTACCTTGGCATGGTTTTACCTTAGTGTTGTATATCCAAGGGGGTAACCCTGGCCAGGAATACTTGCCATATGTGTTGCTTGACCTATGAAGAAACTCAATAAAATCTGATATACAAAAACATGTGCATTATCAAATATGCAGAAATTTTGTATCTGCTGTCCTTCAGCAGGACACTGGGACCTGCCCTGAAGCTCAGAGGTGGTAAATACATTGGCTAACATTAGGAGGCACTTCTTCTCCCAGAGGGTGCTACATCAATAGAACAGCCTACCAGCAGAGACAGTGGATATGAAGACAGTACAGAATGTCAAGGTAAGCCTGGACAAACATCTTATTACAAAGGAAATTCTACAGTTCCTGTGAGTAGTAGAGTGAGTGGGGAGATAGCTGTATAAATTAGTACATGTTTGCATGGTTGAGCATACTTACTAATAACCTCTGCTTATGCAGTGCAGTGTGATAGACTGGATTGTCCCAGAGTCCCATCCGACCTTAAATTACTATGTTACTGTGATGCTGTCTTCAGTACATTGGCCAGTTGATCAGAGAAGAGAAAGGACTGGGCTGAATGCATTCATGGCATCACTCTCAGACAGGCTCCTCCGAATTTGGTGATTCTGCAGCTGCAGAATGTTCTGCAGAACTTGTATCTTGCTGCAGAATATTGTAGTGACCCAGAGCTCATTATTCATGGTGATTTGCCATTAAACTGTTGCATTTTCCCGTGGCTCAGGCTCCTTCCCTCCTTGTTCTGAAGCCCCTCCACTGTCAGCGTGTGATGTTGTTAGTGACATCCCATCACATTGCATTTTGTAGCGATAGTAGGCCTGTATTTAGTCACAGAAGGAAATAATTCATGCCACAGGAATGAGAAAATGCTGTGCTGCAAAAGCCTAGTAGCTCCACTGCAGGAATTAGGACCAAAGTGCTGCAGAAATTATGGCTGAAGTGCCATAGAGGACTAGAGTTGTTGCTCTCAAGTGATACATATTGTTAGCTAGGTCCTGTTATACTGGTAATGGGCAGATAGCAGCTAAAGATGTCATTATGCAGTCACTGTGGTCGATCCACAATGACAGGAGTAGCAGTTGGACTAGTGATAGATTTGGTGGGAGGGAGATGGATGAGTACGCTGCTGTGTCGTAAACAAAGGAATAGTTGAGTTAAAATGTATTTTTCACTGTATTTCCCCAACCACTCTATTTTGGCCAAAATACGAATATTTGGTGATCTCAGTTATGAATACTGCCCAAATATTCAATAAAAGGTACACAGAGAAACATTTCCAGAAACAACCTTATGAAATGGCTATCTTCAAAACTTGTGGGTGGCCTTGACCCCATATGCATTCACCAGTTGCCAGTTTATTTCTGTCTAGAATTGTTGCAGATCAGAATAGCCTAATTTAAGTAAATCATCTATTTTCAAGATGGTCCCATGGGCACATAGCACCAGAGTTGTTATAGACAATACTATAATTACAGCCCTAAACATTACATTGCCAGTCCTATATACACAAACAAATGCAATCTAAACATCATACCAAAAAAGGTGTTATCAACACAGAAGGTTAGATAGAAAGTGAAAAATACATTAAAACACAATAGTTATGGAAACATAGAAAATACTGGAGAATTGATCAGCATTGTTAATGCCCAAACTTCAATAAAATTATTAGTAGGTGCATGGTTGGAGTAAGTGAGAGAGCATGGGCCACTTGATGTTCTGTACCTTTTTTGAGTCTTAAATATATTTTCTGGGAGTGAATTCAACTGACAGGATCCTTCTTGCCAATTCCTTTGTGTGTTCTTGGTACTGTACCTGAAGGATATTCTTGACCTGCAGTCTAAGGCAGAAAATCTGGACACAGTTGGTTAGCAGGCTGCAAAAGTATTGTAGATCAGCTAAATTCTGTGGACACAATTGTGTAGTAAGGTGGCCCATTTGAATTTATACCTCATTTGTTGCAAGTAGACCTAGGATGCAACAGAGTAGACAATGCGGGGATATTCTGTCTCAGTGTTTGCAGATCTTCATGGGTTGTTAAATCCTACCGTATAGTCTATTGAGTTCCATGGCAGGTTAGGCATAGGCTTTTCTGTACTTGACTGTTTTGTTGGCACATACTGTAGGTGGATATTGGCATCTGTGTTGTTGCAAATAGCAGCAAGATGATTTAAGAACAAACTGAATAATAAGAAGCCCAGCAGTGATCTTCAGGGCATACCTAGATTGATTTTAAGGGGAGAAGTTGATCTTTTGACTGTTACAAATTGTGACCTGTCAATGAGGTCATTCTTGAACCAGGACAGTTTATGCTGATATACAGGGCAGATTATTTTGACATTTTCCTGTATCTCATGGGGATGTTCATGTGCTTTCCTGTAAATTACATTTTACCTTCTGGACCTTGATTTAGTCACTTTTTCCTGTATAAGCAATGAAGTCTATGGGCACTAGGATGGACTGACCCAAAGCGATCCTTACTCTTATTATCAAGACAAGGATCCAGGTCAGAATTTTTATTAGTTCTGATTGCTTCTGACTCAAATCAGATCTTCAGCAAAGTACTGGAAAAGCCTGAAAATATTCCCAAAATGCAACAAAATTAAAAATAAAGCATTTTCTAATCTTTATCTGTTGGTCGGTGTTTCTGACTCTGTTCTGTGCATTTGTGACCTATCTCCAGTTTTGTCTTGGCTATAGAGAATTCATGGCACTCATGCGCCTTTCTTTTACCCTTTGTGTGGGGCATGATATCACTGATCTAACACACCCTTACCCCAGTATATATACATCATTGATGCCCGTCCCATCTACTGACACCCCCTCCAGCTTTTATCTGTTCACACCCACTCCATACCTGGATGTATATCCCTGCCCCTCCCTTTGGCTGACACATATCCTGCCCCAATGTTCACACACCTGATTCTCCCATTTGCTGGCACTGTCCCTGTCCCAGCTCTTGCATCCCTTCTACCCCCAACCCCAGTTTTTACATCTCTTCACCCTCCCTGTTTTCCTTTTTTTTTTATTTTGATTCTCTTTCTCGCTCCTCAGACCGGAACTTTCTCGGGCTTACCCCACTGGCCTGACTGCTCTACCGCCCGTCATCCCTCCTGTCATCTTTCATAGTTGTTTTGACTCTCTGAGGTTGCGGGCCCATAACAGCCCCAGAGAGATCAAAGGGGCAGTGACGGGAGACCAACGTTGGACTTGTGGCGGCGGCTCTGGAGGAAGCTGTTGCCTATCCGGCTGAGGAGGAGTTTCTCTGAGTTTCTTTGTTGCACCCCTCATTCCTCTCCTTCCCCCCATGCGTGATGCACGTATCCCAACTTCTCGGTGCATGGCCACCCTGCCAGCGTCGGGCCACGCAGTGTACATGCTGCCCAGCACTCTGCAGTGCCCCCGATCTCCACCAGGGGTCCCGGAGCACCGAGCCACCCAACACCCTCCCCCTGAGACAGGAGATCAGCCCAGCGGGTACTCAGTCCTATCCTTCCCCTGCCAACCCCCGGCACCCGAGCTCACTCCCAAACTCAGGTCGCTGGCATGGCACGGGTGTGGCGTCCAGCGCCTCAACCTCAAGCGCCACAGGCAGGCCCGCCTCCCTGTTAAAGTTAATCACATCCATACCGCCTCCCTACCCAAATTCTTCCATTTCTGCCCTTTATACCACTGGTCCAACATATCTTCCCCCTTCCTGTCCCTGTTCTCACGTATCTGCCTCCTCCGTGTCCCAGTTCTTCCAATTCTACCCCTTCCCTGTCCCAGTTCTCACATATCTGCCCCTCTTCTGCCCCAGTTTTTACATTTCTGCCCCTTACCCTGCCCCAGTACTCACATTTCTGCTACTTGTCTGCTGCCTCAGTTCTCACGTCTGCCTAGGTCAGTTCTTACCTCTTGCCCCCTTCATGCCTTAGGTCTCCAAATTGATGCCCTCCCTGCCTGCCAAGTTCTAACAGTCCACAGTCTTCTTAGTCCCAACCCCTGGACCACCCCAGGAGAGAAAGTATCAACAAAAGAAAATAACTGTGAGGCTACCCACCTGCCACAGTAATTTTTCTGATTATTTAAAAACACTTCTGGCCACTCAAACTCTCCGACCATTTGCACTGCTGCTACTGCTGACTTCTTGCCTGCTACCTCGGCGACACCCATGTTGTGCAGCAGCAATTCAAATCTGCACAATTAAAGCACTGCATGAGTAGGTGGAAGCAGAAGCAAGTGGGGCAATGAGCTTGAGGATTAAGTATTTACATTTTTTATATTGTGGCATTTCTGTGGTGCAGGTGTGTTTAAATTTTCACATGCAGCCATTGGTACACAGGTGGACCCAGTACATTTCATGCAGATTTTCAATCTGCCTGGGTCTGCCAGATATCATGGGATCAGGGATGGGGTTCTGATTCTGAATGTACAAGTCCGCCCATCCCTAATGGGCACCATTTCATTGTAGGTTGCCCAAATTCCTGGTAAGCAGGCTGTGAAATTATCCCACTCTTACAGATTGTAGATTAGAGTTAAACTAGAATGAAATTATCATTTTTAAAAATGTGTTAATTCTCAACATTTGGATTTCAGATATCGATGAGTGTCTTCAAACCCAACATCCCTGTAATAATGGACGGTGTGAAAATACAGCTGGGAGTTACCGATGTCTGTGCTCGGCAGGATTCAAATTAAACCCACAGGGAACTGCCTGTGTCGGTAAGGGCTAAATACAGCAATCCTCTGGTTCAGATGTTTTTAATAGAAGCATAACCAGAAAGGTCCCTTATGATATGACTGTCTTAAGGTAGCCTTGCATATGTGAATGAACCTATAGTAAGCTAATTCTCAACTTTTTCAGATATCGATGAATGCCTTCAAACCCCACGTCCATGTAATAATGGACAGTGTGAAAATACAGCTGGAAGCTACCGTTGTCTCTGCTCAACAGGATTCACACTGAACCCACAGAGGACCACATGCCTTGGTAATTTAAATTCAATGAATTCACACACATAGCTATCCAGCCCTAACCAATCACTAACTAACATCCCAAACAACTCCATCTCCTATGATCTCCACTACTTACCCCTTGAGGTGGGACATTCAAAGGACAGTCCCTTCAGGAAACTTTATGATGCTTGCTGCTGGTGGCATGGAGATGAAGGATGTTAGGACCTTCATTCTGCATGCCAGAGGTATTTCTCTATTGTTTATCCCAGCATCATGGGATGCCATAGATATGAAATCTGTGACTCACTTAGAGAATAACAGCAAAGTGTGAAGAACAAGCTGGTCTACATACAGTACCTGGTGGGTGCTGTGACATCACTGGAAATGACAGCAAACTTCAGTAAGACAGGAGTACTAAAAGGCTCTATACTTGGCCCTCTAATGTTCTCCATTTTTGTAAATGATCTCCCAAGGCATAGAGGAGATGTCATCTCCACATGTAAGCAGATAATATTCATCTTTTTCTACAGCAAATTGTCCATGTCCCAGGTCAAGGTAGTCCTCCAGTCTTACTTCATCATGATTACCTCCTGTTTCTTCAACAATAGCTTGATCCTAAATGCAACCAAACTAAGGTAATGGCATTTAGATGCCAGAACACACTAAGTCATTCAGTAGACCCTCTCACTATAAAGACATTAGATGGCAACCCCATTAAATAGCTGGGGGTATGGACAACATCCTACCATTGTGGAGCCCTAGATCAGCTTTCTCTTTAGGGCCAATTGTTGTCTCAGTGCACATGCATGGAGGCAGGTGGTCTCCCACTTCTTACTACCAGCCATCATCTATGAGAACATCATATACAGATCAGCAAACAAATTCACTCTTCTAACCCAGAGTATTGGTATGACAAAGCTCTGCAGTCTTATATTCTTGTATAACTTGACCAGCCATCATTCTACTCCCTTTCACAAGCTCATCTGACTATGTCCTTCAGACTATTATTAGCTCTTATTGCTATATAACTGTGGACATGGAGGAGATGCTGATTATCTCTTAACTTATGTGTAACCCCCTAGGCAGTGCTATCCCTAAGGTTACTACCCCTGCCTGTATTTCTGACCACAGGTTGAGAGGCCTGGGTTCGATGTTAAAGTGCCTCCACCCAGAGTAACAATAATGGGGCTATCTATCTAACCTGTTATAGCCCTCTGGAAAGCTATAACCACTCACAAACCCGCCTAGTGAACTTGTACCTTGAACAGCAGTTAACACACAGTCAGCAAATAGCCATAATAATATGCACACACCCCTTACACTTACTACCAGGGTCTGGCCATCAGCAAATGCCATGGAACCCATTGTAATGGCAAGGTTAACAACACAAGTATACACTTTTAGTTCAGTAACCCAACAAACTATATGCTCATAAGCCAGGTTAAGCGTGAAACAACAATCAGATTTATTAAGGGGTCATGAACAAGGAAAGGGCATGAATTAGCTGAATGATTACTATACTGATTGGATTCAGATTACTTGGCATGCACTTATAGTCCCAAATAAGCAGTCTTACAACACTGGGTACCCAGGATGTTATACTGGCTAGCCAGAGTCATTGCCAGGGGGTGACCAGCATTGCAGCTGTTGTTGGGGCCCTTGATGGAAAGAAAAAAGCAGTTAGCATGCACAACAGATCTTTGACTATTTGTAAACCTGGCAGCTGTTCCAGTCTCTTGTAACCCAGAAAATTACTGAAGCAATCAGACGGTACCACAAATAATTAAAGGATTTGCTGCAGGGAGCTACTTTGGATTTACTCATGCTACCAGTTGGCTGTTGAATCTGACAATATGGAGACTTCATGTAGTTCACCGATGAGCATGGGGAAGCAGGGCTGACACGACACACCTCCACTTCATGGCCTTTCCCTCCAGGTGGCCACAACCTGTGAGTTGTGTCTATGCAGGGGCAGGATCCCCAAAGCCAGTCTCTCACCGAAGGCAGTCTCTGTGCAAAAACAGTCAGTCTGGGCCGGGTGGGCAGAGGCCCAGGCATGATGAGCACTTTGGCAGAGTTCAGCTTGTTTTGCTGGTGAAGCCTCCAGCTGGCGTAGCAATCTGGTCGTGGGTAAGCAGGCCTTGATCCATGATGAACATTTGGCACATTTAACAAGAACAGCATTAAACTTTCCTTCACACAAATCAGTTTGGTGCCGGTCGCTATGGCAGTTGTTTCACTGAGCAAACCTCTCAAATGTTAAATCAGTCTCGAATAACCTCTGGGCAGAACACTTCACAGGAGTTTCCTCTCGGTCCAAATCTCAGGCTGTACCTCAAATACCTTGCAGCTTCTGCTGCAGTTCAAAGTCACAATTTGGATTATTCCGATTTCTGCAATAGGCAGTCCCAAACAGGAGAAAAGAGGCGGGGAGGCAAGTCAGGCCTTCTCCAGCTGATTCTCCTAGGCTTCTTTCTGGAGCAGCTCCTCGATAGCTCAAGCTGCTCACTCTTCATGCTCTAACTCCAACTGTTTTTACTGTCTCTTATGAGCCTCGGGCTTTCCCTTGGTTCTCCAAGTTCCGGTTGGCTGGGGGAGCTGTCAGTCACAGTTTGGATGCCCCCTTCAGTTCAGTTTAGATGCCAACCTAAAAACTACAGTTTTTCCTTCCCATGAGGCACTGGAGCTAAGGACCCTTTGAGGTCCCCTGAGTCCTATTAGTCCAAATTCTGGAAGTCCCAGAACTAACATGGTGACTCCCATTCAGAAAGGCAAAGTTGCATGGCAAGCAGGTTAAACAAACTCTCTAATTTAAATATAACAGCAAGTTAGAAATAAACAAGTAGAGTTCCACGTCAAGCTCCCTCTTCTTTACCATTGAATGCAGAGTGGAGCAAATTAAAGCAGTGTCTGGCCAGTCACAAGCTTTGAAGTACTCAGACACAGCCCAGACCATTTACTATACACATACTGGCTAAATTCTTAAAGGGACAGGTGTGGAGGCAAATCATGGCACTCTCACAGAAATCAGCAGAAACAGACAGATAACCTTGGATTTACTACCCATGAAGGACGTCAGCCTGGCAGTGGGCATGGATGGAGCCCAGAACGGCATTAAAGTAAACCCCAAATTGGTGAGGGTTACACTCTTCCCTGGCTAGGAAAACTTGGCGTCTGCATCAAGTCTATACTTTATAAACATTTTTATTTAGGAACATTCTATTCGTGAATATGTACAGGTTGCAACCATAGACTATTATATACATACTACATAGTTTCATGTTCAATACATCACATAGTAAGCATACTTTGTTCATAACCAGTATTGACTCATATGCAATGCTATGCCACTGAACATCATACATCTTCATTCTGAACACTTCACCTTTTTATGTTTGCTTGCATGTGCAAGAAACATAGTGCCATCATCTGAGTTTTTCAGAGGTGTGTCAGCATCTTCCAATTCAGTCAGTGTGTTTGCAGGCGTGGTCACAGTTCTCCAATCACTGCTGGAACTGTCTATGACAGCAGTTGAAAATGCAGTGGCATACAGTTGAAAGAGGGAGCTACGCTTCAGTGAGCAGCTCCTCCCCCCCACACACACACAGATCAACTGTGTCTGTTACCTGATAGGATGGTGTAGTCTTGTCTAGTTTAGAGAGACAAGCCACACATCATTACTTTAACAAACTGCTCCCTGCCACAGCAGGACCACCAAAATGTGTGGGTGCCTAACAGTCCTTACACACGCCAGCTCTCCAAAGCACACCTTCATGGACTCCATGGGTTCTAATCCTCCAGAAAAAAAATACCTCAGCATTTGATGTGAAAACTCAGACTTTGTTGTATGTGTAATTCAAAGCGTTTTCTCTTACTAGACTCTGTCAATGTGAACTCCCCGCTGCTAAAACCTATGCAAGCGAACTTGAGCGTACTGTACTACCTGCAGCTGAAGCAAAGAACAGCCAGAATGCACAAAGGAGAACATACTGCTATGCATTTCAGCAGCAGCTAGTGGGGGAGGTTTTCATGACTGAAGCACTTTAATGTGCCTTTTAGTGCTGTCATACACACACCCGTGTGGTAATTCACAAAACTGCACACTTAGTCTGGTAGTGCAGCTTCAAAATATTTTTTTCTCTGAATTGCCGTGAGCTGGCATTTAGATAGAATCACACAGCTCTTTCTCAAATCAGATGCTCAATGAAGTCACATCACCTTGTGACCCTAAACATCTTAGGTTGGACATGTGCCCTAACAAAATAGCGAAAACTAGGTATAGAAAAGAAAACACAAATTCAACTGTAGCTCACAATCAAATCCACCCTTTCCTCCAGCGAATCTGAAGTAAGCCTAACAGCCCACCCTGGGTGCTCATGCACTCCCTCCACCCGCACAACATATGGCCGACGGGGGTGCTGTTGCATTTTATTTCATAATTTCCTGATCCCGTTGCTGTCACCATACTGATACAGTAATTCTTTTTATGGCTCGAAAACTGCTTGACATTAGCTGAATTATAAATGGCATCCCTGTTTGATGCTGTGGTGCGGAATATGATGGTGCTCAAATTTTAAGCCAAGTATTACTTTCAGATATGTTGTTATTGACTCATGTCACTTACCATTTTATACAGCTATTGATTTTTTCAATTCACTTTTTCTGACAAATGTTGATCGCAGGGATTCTGGTGTCACAATTCAGTTCAGCAACGTGTAACATCTTAGTGCAGATGCTAAGTAACTGTTTTAAAATGCTGAAAAAGTTAACAGCCATGAAAATGCATGAACTTCTTTCTTCAGTGTCTGGAGCTGTAGTGGTGTTATTGGCAAGTGCATGTCCCTTTGCTCCTGATCTATCAGTGAGATGTCTATTCTGTGCAATGGACAGCGGCTGAATGTTATCAGCTGACAGTTTTCATTTCATTACCAACAGATAAATATTCAGGGCTTTGCAAATGCAACTTTGCTGGTAGCACAGTTTCATGCCTCCAAGTGTCTGTCATCAGTTAGTGGTTATATCTTAACCGATGATCACAAAAAGTATGAAAAAGATTTGCCGCTGAGTAATGTAAATGCCAATCCACCTAAGCACCTTTAGGCTGCAAACAGAATTTGAACATATAAGGATTCTGGACCGGTGTATCACTCCACAGCACAGCAATGGTTAATAAGTTTAAGCACATTCTCAGGACATTGTTCACTTGCCCCCTCTCCCAACTACGATCCTGGTCACCTGAAATAAACCTGACATTTTAGTATCTGTTTTACATCTTGGCTCAATTAGGCAATCAACGCTGTAAGAACATAAATGGACATATAAATGGGGACTATAAGAGCATGGTCACCTGAAATAAACCTGACATTTTAGCATCTGTTTTACATCTTGGGTCAGTTAGGCAATCAATGCCGTAGAACATAAACGGACATATAAGCGGGACTATAAGAACATGGTCACCTGAAATAAACCTGACATTTTAGTATGTGTTTTACATCTTGGCTCAGTTAGGCAATCAATGCTGTAAGACCATGAAAGGACATATAAGCGGGACTATAAGAACATGCCGTGGGTGCTTGTGCCTTAGTCCAGCTGTGCAACATCAACCTGAAGCTCAGGTAGGGCTTACTGTCTACCACTTTGTTCACCCCCCCATGTACCTGTACCATTTCACATCCTCCCTTGCCTTAGTCCAGCTGTGCTACATCAGCCTGAAGCTCTGGTAGGGCTTACTGTCTACCACTTTGTTCACCCCCATGTATCGCTGTGCTACATCAGCCTGAAGCTCTGGTAGGGCTTACTGTCTACCACTTTGTTCACCCCCCATGTACCTGCACCATTTCACATCCTCCCTTGATCTACAGTGAGTGGATCCCTCATTCATACGTCACATATGCATGCACAAAAAAAAAACCGGTCTTCAAAAATTAAGATACATTTATTATGTTTGTTATGTTTGCTTGCATGCATGTGCAAGAAACATAGTGCCATCATCCGAGATTTCGGAGGTGTGTCACCTCCTCCTCCAATTCAGTCAGTGTGTTGGCAGGCGCGGCCCCTGTAAGCCAATGCATGCTGGAGCTGTCTATGACAAGCTCCAAAATGCAGTGGCATACAGTTCAAAGGGGGAGCTACGCTTCAGTAAGCAGCAATAAGATATCACTTGCTTATGCGCAGCTCCCCCACCACACGCACGCACACACTGTATAGCAGACGGGGGTGCCCAATCCCCCATCGGCTGTGCTGCGCTCCCCTGCCCCCCAAAAGCCTCCCAAATGCCATGCTGGGTGCCCACCCCAGCGTGGCAACTCATGATATAGCCGATGGGGGCTGCCCAATCCCTCATCAGCTCCACTGTCCTCACCCCGCCCCCGAGTACTGGATGCCATGCTGGGAGCCCACCCCAGTGTGGCAATCGATGCTTTGGCGATGAGGGGTGCCCAATCCCCCATCGGCTGAGCGCCCCCAACGTCCTTGTGCCATGCTGGGAGCCCACCCCAGCGTGGCAAACATCCCGCGTCGTCATTGGAAACAAAAAGAACACCTGTAAAGAAAAAACGGTCCCACGTAGTCTCCCTAGCCCCCCTCCCACAACCTGCACCCAGCCACTGGGCACCCTGCCTCCCCACACCCCCCTCACCCCATACTTACCTCCGGACCTCGGCGCGACGATCTTCGGTGGACCGGAAACACGTCTGCACTCTTCAAAGCCGACTGCGAACTGAGGAAATGCCGGTAAGCTGTATAATGGGCTAGATAGGGGGTTTTCAACTTTGTTGCATATCTCAGGCATTTTTTGGAATTTTTGCACCAAATTTTCAACATGGGGTTTTGGGACCCTTCTCATGAATGATGTCACTGTCATGGCGTTATTCGGGCCCGAAGGGTGATTCGCAGTCACTGCGAAATCACCTTTCGGGACCGATAACAAAATGACACTGCCAGTGTTCATAAGGTGGGCTCTCAAGAGCCTATTTTGAAAATTTGGTGAAATATTTCAAAAAAGCGACTATTCTAGCCAGCAACGTTCTGCATGATTCCCTCATACTGACTCGTGAGATTCGCAATTTTCAATATTTTCACTCCAGATTTTCAACATTGCCATTTTACCACACCTTCTTATGAGTAGTATAGCTGTCATTTTTCACATCTCACCCAAAATGTGTTTCCGTCCATGTAGCGCACAATGGCGCAGTTGGTGTCTTGAAACCAGTAATGCGGGACAAATTAAGAAAACCACAGTGACACTGTTCATGAGCAGAGGTCTTAAAATGGCTATGTTGAAACTGATGAAAAAATTCTAACAATGACTGTTTTCTGGCGTGCATTGCCGGATTCCTACGGCTTCGTAAGTTCGAGGAATTTTCAATATTTACACTCCAGATTTTCAACATTGCCATTTTACCACACCTCCTTATGAGCAGTACAGCTGTCATTTTTCACATCTTGCCCAAAATGTGTTTCCGCCCATGTAGCACACAATGGCGCAGTCGATGTGTGAAATCAATGTATGGGACACATTAAGAAAATCACAGTGACACTGTTCATGAACAGAGGTCTTAAAATGGCTATGTTGAAAATTTGGTGAAAACATTCCTAAAAATGACTGTTTTACGAGCGTGCGTTGCGCAGTTCCTATGCATGCTCATACGTTTGCAGATTTAATATTTTCACTCCAGATTTTCAACATTGCCATTTTATTGCACTTCCTTATGAACAGTACAGCTGCCATTTTTCATATGTTGCCCAAAATGTGTTTTCGCACATGTAGCACACAATGGTGCTATTGGTGTCGAAAGCAATGTTTGGACAGATTAAGAAAATCACAGTTACACTGTTCATGAGCAGAGGTCTTAAAATGGCTATGTTGAAAATTTGGTGACAAAAGTCCATAAAATGACTGTGTTATGAGTGAGCATGCGCAGTTTCCACGCACCATAATAAGTTCATGACTTTGTAATATTTTAGGTCAGATTTTCACCAGTGGCATTTTCCACACTGCCTTATTTACAGTACAGCTATCATTATGGCCGAAGTGTGTTTTCACACTTTCAGCGCAGAGATGCGTGGTCGCTGTGGAAAATTATTGTTCGGACAGATAAAGAAAATCACAGTGACACTGTTCATGATCGGAGGCACCAAAATGCCTGAGTTGACAATCTGCTGTAAAAAAAATCCCCAACCTAATTATATTACGGGTGTGCGTTGCACAGTTTCTACGTACACTCGTGACTTCATAATTTTTAAATATTTTACTGCAGATTTGCAGCATTGCCATTTTACACCTCCCCATGAACAGTACAGCTGTCATTTTTTACATCCTGTTCAGAATGTGTTTGCACCTGTGGTGCTAGATGCCGTAGTCGCTGTGCATAAGCAGCTTTCGGCTAAGAAACTGATATTCCCCCTATTCATGAGGTGGGGTCACAAAAAAACCATGTTGAACATTTGGAGTGAAAATTCCAACGAATGCCTGAGGTATTAGGGTTTCCAACCATAACGCCCAACCCTGTAGAGAATGACAGGCATCAGGGGTGTGACTTGGGATTCTTGCCTGTAATGCTCATACCATTCCACACCCTGCAGCCAGTGAGAAGCATCGAGGTATGCCTTGGACTCTTTGGCCCCAATGTTCACCCCATTCTCCTATATCACACCCATCTCACTGTATTTCCTAATGGAATGGGGTGCGCATAAGGACCAAAGACCCCAAGAAACACCGTGACACTTGCCAGTGTCTGCAGGGTGGGGTAGCTGAAATGGCGTGGCCGTTATGCCTGACGACCCAAAGGCACACCCCAATGCCTGTCACTCTCTGCAGGGTGGTGGTGGGGTTGGCTTCAGTTCAATACTTCATTGCCATTACTATTATGCAGCTCTGTAACTCCTACACTACTACTGCCAATGCCAGCAAGCAAACATTTGGCATTGACAAATGCTTGTTATTGGTATAATAACTCAAGTAGCTACACATCACCCTTATCTGTACCACTCTCTGCACCTGACCCACAGGGAGGAGGGTCTGTCCTGGTCAGCTAACTTTGGGCTGTCTGTAAAGTGATTCCTAGAGTACTGACTGGAGGGCTTTATTATTAGCTTAGAGGCTGCAGTGCAACCTAGTTTAGGAAGGGAATTTGCCATAATGTACTGTAAACCCCTTTATGGATTACATTCATGGGGAGGTCTACAGGCCTTCCTGGGGGGTCATAACTAAGGTGTAACACAGGCTTAACAGCTCTTCCAGATTTTCTGGGAGGGGCAAGCACAGACTCAGTCCTTTCAACATTGTCATCTGGGTGCGCGACTTCCAGCTCATTGTCTAACAATAATGCAGCTTCTGCAGGGAGGGGTGCCTTGGCACTTACTGTTTGTTCAGGGATTGAAGAAACACTTGCTTCTACAGTAGTACTGTCATTCACTTGCTCTGCAGGCTCTGGTTCATTGGTAAGGGGGAACTCCATAGAATTCAAATCATGTAACATATTGCTGATACTTTCAGAATTAGCATTTGAATTAACATTATTATCCAGCATGAAATCAGATTCCCCAGTTTCAGATATTTCAGCTTCATCTGGCATTTCACTAACCTGTCTCTCACTTTCTGGGTCAGGGCTTGCCTCTTGGAGTTCATACAGTTGCACGAGACATAAAGAATCTGCTATCTCAGAAGTTATACTTTATTTATTTTTATTTTTTATTTTATTTAAACAGCAGTTTGGAAAACCTTTGAGCCATAGGCTCATTTACAAAGGTACCTTGTCACAGTAAGACAAACCAAAATACACAGTATAGCAGTACAACACATAAGTATAACAGTAAAATTAAGACATAGATACAAACAAGCTGGTACAGGTAGGATGGATGCAAACAATACCAGAGTTATGTAGTCCTTAGCAGCTTAGTAATAAGCTTTGTCATAAGTATTAGTACGGCTTTGACTAGTGGCAGTTACAGCATCGAGTGTTAATAAGGTGGTTACGTAAGGAAGTTTTGAAGCACGATATAGTTGGAGCTTGGAGATGGAGGAGGCAGTGTGTTGAACCAGGAGGGGCCCTAAAGCTGAAGGCTCTTTGGCCGTGAGAGGTCCTAGTCTAGGGATAACAGAGAGTTTTCCCAGAGGTCCGAGTATGAACTGGTGGGACAGAGCGGTATGGTGGTGGTCAATCCTGGTGGGAAAGCCCAAGGAGGGTCTTTTGTAAGGGTACAGGTAAGATATTTGAGGCGCCTGTCGAGATCAAATACCAGCCTTAGCATACAGTAGACAGGTGTGTGTCATCCTAGGTGCTCCAGTAATTAACTTGCAGGCCTTATTCAGAGAAAGTGAATTTTATGGAGTGCAGTCTGATCAGCAGCACCATACACCGGCAGTCCATAGTCCACTAGGGACAGGATAGAGGAGGTGACTGTGAGTCGAAGAGCCTCCGGGGGGAGGCAGTGTTTATACCGATGTAAGATGCCCAATTGGATATTAGTGGCAGTGGCTAGGGCAGCGATGTGTCCATGGAAGGAGAGGGAGGGGTCAAAATGGATCCCTAGGTATTTATAGGAGCAAACTTGTTGAGTGGGAATGAGGACCCAGAGTGAATGAGGAGTTTGAAGTTGCAGGACTTGTTTTGGGGATGAGTGAAGAACATGGTTTTGTTTTTAAGATTTATCACCAATCTATGTTCCTTGAACCAGCCCTCGGCTTCAGTGAAGGACTTCTGCAGCGAGTCCTGGAGGGCAGTAGGGTTACGACTTGAGGCAAAGATGACTGCATCATCAACGTACAATAGAATGTTCCCCGAGCAAGAGCGTGGAAGGGTGTTAAGGTAAAGGGAGAATAGTAAGGGGCCCAGAATGGAGCCCTGGGGAACCCCAGAAAAGATGGGACAGATGTCTGAGTAGGTCCCATTAATTTTTACATGCTGTGAGCGGTCAGACAGATAACTGGTGCACCAGGAGATAGGCCCAGCAGCAAAACCAGAGAGACTAAGGGCATCAAGAAGGAGGGGGTGGGAGACAGTGTCGAAAGCTTTCGAGAGGTCAATGAAGACAGCACCAGCCAGAGAACCAGTGTCTAAGGAGGAGTGGAGAAAGTTGGAGAACTCTAGGAGGGCTGTGTTTGGTACTGTGGCCCGCTCGGAAGCCATGCTGCTCAGGACAAAGGACATTGTAGGTGGAGAGGTAGTCAGAGATTTGAGAGGCCACCACTTTTTCCAAGGCCTTGGAGAGAGGAGAGAGAATGGAGATCGGTCGATAGTTTCCAGCCACAGTCCTATCACCACCTTTAAAGATAGGGGTGACAGTGGCGACTTTCCAGGCAGTTGGAACCTTCCCAGGCAAAGAGAGTGGTTGATGAGGCATGTGATCGGGTAAGGACTGTGTCTAAGACCAGCCATAGGATACACGGATCCAGGGTGTCACTGCCTGTACTATTACTCTTGAGGGCAGTGACAAGATGCGGCCTAAGTTCTTGGGCAGAAACATGGCAGAGGAGAAAATAAGGGTGAGAAAGATTTACGGCAGGTGCTGGGGAGGAGGGTCATAAAAATTTGTAGGGAGGATAGGGCTAAGGTCAGTGAATGAGGTGTTGAGGTGGTTGGCTATGAGGGCTGGGTCTGAGGAGATCACACCATTAATGTTGATCTGGGTGGGTGGGAAGTGTGCACTCCCATTTAACTGTTTAATGTTATCCCAGAAGGTTCTGGGATTCCCCCATGAGGCAGTGAGTGAGGACCGATAGTGCTCAGACTTGGCCTTTCTGATGGCCAGTGCACTTGTTTGGTGGCAGCATATAACCGCCTGTCATTGGGCCGGCCAGTCTCAATGGCACGGTGCCATAGGTTGTCCCTATGTTTGAGCTGGTGGATCAAAGCTGGGGTAACCCAGGGGGCATTCTTCCTTTTAGAACGGCGGGTCAACACTGGGGCAAAGATATCACAGGCATTATGCACTTTGCACTTCACTATCAAGTGGCACAGGGGTAGTTGAGAGGGCTGGACAATTAGACAGCCCTGAAAGTTCAGCATCATCTCCTATGTTATACAAAGGATTGCCTTGGAATAACTGGGCGAGTTTGAAAGAGGGATAATAGGTAGGCCCATATTAACTGTCATCAGACTCAGAATGTCATCACTAAGGACAGCATTACTGGTTGAAGGTTTTGGCTGTGGAACAACAGAAGGTGAGCTTAACTGTTTCCTTTTAGCTGCATCCATGGTCACAGGCCCAGTAGGAACAGTATCTTGATGTACAGAGTCTATGATAATTTGCCCAATTGGTAACAGGTGATTTCTGTGCATTGTATTTACAGTTCGTGGGTCATTCTCTGGACACACTTTGTAAATTGGCAGATCCTTCAGCTTGCTGATAACAATGTAAGGGGTGCGATTCCACCTGTCGGCTATCTTGTGTTTTCCTTGCAAACCCAAATTTCTTAATAGAACATGATCCACAGATTGTAATGCTTGAGCCTTAACACGTTTGTCATGTCTTTCTTTATTGACTAAGTTTCTCTTGGCAGCCATTGTGTGAGCCAGCTGATAGGTATGATTAAGCTGAGCTTTGAGTTTTTGCATGTACTGGAGATAGTTTTCTGCTTGGAGTCCACCTGGTGACATGCCAAAACAAATGTCAATAGGTAACCTTGATTCTCATTCAAACATAAGTCTATATGGGGAAAAAACAGTTGCATCATTAAGAGTACAATTAAAAGCATGTACTAAAGTGCTTATTTGCTGACTCCATCTCTTCTTCTCTGGGATGAAGTGTGCTAACATGTCCAACAACGTCCTATTGAATATTTCGGCTACAGATCTCCTTGAGGGTAATGGGGGGTGGTTCTTGACTTTCTTACTCCCCAGAGGGAGAGCATCTTCTTGATCAGACGACTTTCAAAGTCTCTCCCCTGGTCAAAATGGATCTGTTGAGGGGCGCTGTAGTAAACGAAAAATTTCTCAACAAGCACTTTGGCTACGGTGGCTGCTTTCTGGTCTTTTGTTGGATGGGCCTGGACGTAATGAGTGAAATGGTCTGTCACAACAAGTACATTGCCAATGTTTTTTTATCAGGCTCCAAACACAAAAAGTCGATATACATGAGCTCCATGGGTACACTGGTGGAGATATTAACTAGGGGAGCTGCTCGCTGTGGCTGAGCTTTGCTTTGAAGGCAGCGGCTGCATGTTTTAATATAGGTGTCACTGTCAGCACCCATCTTGGGCCAATAAAAGTGGGACCGGGCTAAGTCCAAAGTTCTGTCATAGCCCAAGTGTCCCATTTGATCATGGAGTGCTCGTAGAACCACACGTTTAAATGCAGTAGGCAGCACTAACTGTTGTTTAATGACCTGGTCTTGGCCTTTTGTGGTCTCTTGGTAAAGTAGCTTGTTGTGCAACTTGAGCCTAGGCCCTTTCGTAATAGCAAAGCAGTTCTCTGGTCTTTAGAGCGAAGCTTGGAAACACTTTTTCCGGCATTCATGGCATCCAACATGAGCTTAATCATGGGATCGCGATACTGCTCCCTTTGAATATCGGCTGGGGTAAGTTGAGGCAAGGTACTCAGGTCTAATGCTGCAAAGTTGCAATAAACTGCCGGGACACAGGTTTCTGGGGGCCCCAGGCAATCCACCAGACAGTCTACAGTTTCAGAAAATGGATGTTTGTTTTTATCGAACTTGTGGCATAGAGCCTTAACAGATTGTTCAGTCATCCTCACCCACTCAGAAGTTGATACAGACCTCCTGGATAGGGCATCAGCATCAATGTGATTCAGACTGGGGCGGTACTCCACCGAATAATCATACGTGGAAAGGGCCAATAACCAGCAGTGTCCAGCTGCATCTAATTTGGCTGAAGTTTGGACATACGTGAGAGGGTTATTGTCAGTCTTTACCAGAATTTTAGCACCGTAAAGGTATTCATGAAATTGATCTACTATCGCCCTCTTTAATGTGAAAAATTCAAGTTTATGCATGGGGTAATTTTTCTTGGATGGTGCCAGTCTTCTACTAGCAAATGCCTCAGGGTGTAGTCCTTTCTCATACTCCTGATAAAGCATGGCCCCAAATCCTTTCAAGCTAGCATCTGTTTGTATGGCTCAGTTGGATCTCGTAAGCAACACAGAGCATGAGTAAGCTGATGAATAATAATAATCATAAAAGCTGTATCATATTCCTGGGTCCACCTGATCCCAAATGGTTCATTGGTCTTGAAATATGTTTTATCCCCTTCTTTCACAGCATTCTTTTTATATTTCCAGTTGGTAGGTGGGTAACCTTGAGTCAGCTTTAGTATGGGGGAATGACTTTAGTGTACTCTTTTACAAAGCGGCAATAGTATCCGCAGAATCCAAGGAATCTTTGTAGCTCTTTCAGATTGCTAGGCCATGGCCAGGTAGTTAGTGCTTCTACATTGCTTGGATCAGTTTGAATGCCTTAAGCAGACACAATGTGGCCAACATATTTTATAGACTGTTGAAAAAACTGGCATTTGTCGATAGACAATTTTAATCCGAATTCTTCTAACCAGTCCAGGACCTTGAACAAGCGAGTCTCGTGTTCTTCAAGTGCTTTGCCAAACACAATGACATCGTTCAGATAAACTAAGCATTCATGTAAGTTCATGTCTCCTACAGCTCATTCCATTAACCTTTGGAAGGTGGCTAGTGCTACCAAGATGCCCTGGGGCATGCATACAAATTCGTAAAAACCTAAGGGACAGATGAATGCAGTTTTTTCCTCTATCTTCCGGTGCCATTGGAATTTGTAATACCTGCTCCTGAGGTCCAAGATGGAAAACCACTGGCTCCTATTAAGGCAATCAAGGGCATCCTGGATGCAAGGCACTATATATTGGTCTGGTCTGCTTCTTCGGTTAAGGGTTCGGTAGTCCACACACATTCTCACTGAGCCATTCTTCTTTTGGACTACCACAATGGGGGATGCATAAATGCTACATGATTCTTGTATAATTCCAGCTGCTAACAACTCCTGGAGGTGATATCGAACATCATCAATATCTGCAGGGGCCAATCTGCGGGACCTCTCTCAAAATGGTCTCTCATTGTGGAGACTGATATGGTGTTCAGCATCAGTGATGAATCCAACATCCTACTCTTTTAACAAAAACACTCAGCTGGGCCAGCTTGCGACTGACCTTATCCTTCCACTCTTACGGAATGGGTGACTCACCAAAATCAAGCAAGTCGGGAGTTACTTCAGCATCTTCATTTCTACAGCGCTTGCTGGGTAGTACAGCACTATCTGCACAATAAACAGTGGTCAGGGTGCAACCTCAGTGGACTCTAATGTCTTGGTCAGACACATTTTGAATTTGGACCTCCACTCTCCAGGCATAGGCATCGGCACCGGCACGAGCAGGTAATATACTGGGTTTATCTAGGATCCCACCTGGCAGCTTTCCTTCCTCTGGGATGTCCAACATAAGTATCTTGTTGGTGACATCCTTCTTCATTCGCACTTCACCGCTGATGGTGCACTGAGCATTGGGTAGCACTACGAGAGCCGCTGGGTCTTTCTTCCTTACAATTCCCACTGGCTCCTCCTTGTCAGCCTCCTTAGTCTGCAATTGTAGATCATACGCTTTCCGCACCATGGCATGTACTGTATGTGCAATGCTCACCCCATTTTTGAGCTTGTCTCTACTGACACATCTGGGCTAATCACCCGAACATGTGGGCATTGGTACCGATTAGCAAGAAATACCATCATACAAGCTGGTTGGCAGGCAGATCAAGGCCAGAGTCTCCACAGATTCATCCACACCAGCAACAGTAGAGGGAAAAGACAACCACAGTCATACGAGTAAGATTTATCTTTTAAACCTCATACATGCAGTCCCTCAAGGGGTTGGAGTGGGAGATCAGACAGGTGCTGGTCATACCAATCTTTAAATATAATAGTGACTTGAGATCCACTGTCCAATATGGCTCAAGCCTGGATACCATTGATGTGCACCATAGTTTCTATAGACGGACCCACCAACTTAGACCAGTCTGGAGGGTCAGATTTAGCAGTCGTTTTCACTGCAGCCTTAAAGGAAAAAGATTTGCGCAATGGCCCGTGCTGCGGTTTTGTGTTGCTCTGCCTAACTTGCTTTAGCAATCTGGCTGTAACTCAGCGCAGGTCTTCAGGAGCATTGCAGGATTTTTTGGTGTGCCCGTCTTCTTCACACGGTAACAAAATACTTTAGTTCAGGTTCAGCAGTATGAGCGAATCTTCACGAGGCTTAGGGTTGTCAGGGGTGGATGCCTATACTCTTCCTTGGGTCTAGAGTCAGACTCAACCCCCAATAGTTTCTCCAAGGTGCAGCGAGCGGGCTGCATAAATAAGATCTTGCACCATAGCATGCAACTCCCTCATCTTTTCTGCTACATTAAAGTCAGGTCTAGGCTCAGCAGCATGGGCTGAGGCCCCTTCATGGCAGGTGTAGTCTCATAAGCAGTCTCAGCATTGAGGGTGCAGGGGCCAGGGTTTTGGCCAGGTCTGCAGCTGTTTGGTGGGTGGCCGTCAGTTCTTTGAACTCCTTCAACAGTTCACTGATTTGCTGCAACTCTAGGGTGGCCTTCTTCTTCTTGGGTCTTTCAGAGGTAGGGATAGTTCATGCAACACCAGCATTTTGGTCCCAACTATCATCTTCATTCTCAGCTTCCCTAATTTCTTTCATTAGCCAATAGTATTCAGGAGGGTTATCTTTGCAGTCCTGAAATTTTAACTTCAACATAAACACACTTGAGTAGTGAGCAAACTTAATGACATGTTCTAATCTCACTCGATTAAGCTCACTAGCTGGGAGGCCCCCTTTTCAGTGCACCCTTTGAAATGCGCCCTTTGAAAGGCCAACTGTACTCGAGTCACATAGGCAGATAGTTGTTCATTCTTCTATTGTTTTGTGGCCTTGAACTTCCAAATCAGATGCTCCCCTGACTCAGTACTACCAAACACTCCCTCTAAGGCAGATAAGTATTCAGCATCAGAGGCCTCAGGGCTGGTGGACCAGAGAAACCAGATAGCTTTGAGTGCAGGGCCACTTAAACTCTCCATAAGTCTCTTACGTTTCTCCCCTCAGAGCACAGCCACTCTTGGACCGGAGAGTGGCATAGTCCATCCATGTCTCCAAATTATCTTCTCCCACAGGGACAGGGATGGCATCTAAAAACAGTCTGAGCCTGCAGTAAGAGTCCAGGTTTACAGTGGGTACCACTATAGGGGGCACTGCAATGGGGGACGGCATAAGTAAGAGTGTAGAGGCTGGTGGAGAGTGTATTGGAGTAATCACCCCATAATCCTTTAGGGCCCTCTGCAAACTCTCAACAGTCTGTCCTTCAGCAGCTAACAGCTTTAACAATTTCTCCCTAAATCCTTCCACTTTGGGGGACCTCCAGGAGACGACTGCCCACTATGCACGTGGATAACCCTCAACCCCAACTGGGATCCCTCAGGCATAATGACAGGAGTACTTTTCTGGGTCAATAGAGTGCTACATTGAATGAGGGCCATTACTGTCTGTTCGGACAGGTCAGCATTATGCCCTCGCACTGAAACTTTCCCCAAGCACTTGACCATACCCACAGTTTACTCTATAATAGCATTAGTGGTCCCTAAAGGAATATCCAACAACAGTAAAGCATGGTGGGGATCAACCTCTTCTGCCTCACTCCACCCCAACATACAGTGCATGACCATTTTGTGGGGTGAAATATTCAACTTAACTGTAGCGAGGCTCTCCATTTCAAATCTGGCACCAAATTTACAACTGACTGCAATTTTATATTTTTGGTACTGGGGGCACTAATCCCAGGAGTACCTCCAATATGCAACCCCTAGGTGGCGCTATCCCTAAGGTTAGTACCCCTGCTTGTATTTCTGACCACAGGTTGAGGGGCCTGGATTAGATATTAAGGTGCCTCCACCCAGAGTAACAATAATGGGGATATCTATCTAACCTGTTATAGCCCTCTGGGAAGCTATAACTACCCACAAACCCTCCTAGTGACCTTGTACCTTGAACAGCAGTTAACACACAGTCAGCAAATAGCCTTAATAATATGCACACACCCCTTACACTTATTATCAGAGTCTGGCCATCAGCAAATGCCATGGAACCCCCTGTAATGGCAAGGTTACCAACACAAGTATACAGTTTTAGTACAGTAACCCAACAAACAATATGCTCATAAGCCAGGTTAAACATGAAACAACAATCAGATTTATTAAGGGGTCATGAACAAGGAAGGGGCGTGAATTAGCTGAATGATTACTATACTGATTGGATTCAGGTTACTTGGCATGCTCTTAGTCCCAAATAAGCAGTCTTACAACACTGAGTGCCCAGAATGTTATAATGGCTAGCCAGAGGTATTGCCGGGGTGGCCAGTGTTGCAGCTGTTGTTGGGGTCCTTGACGAAAAGAAAAAGCAGTTAGCATGCACAATAGAGCTTTAACTATTTGTAATCTTGGCTGGCAGGCCCAGTCTCTTGTAACCCAGAAAATTACTGAAGCAATCGGATGGTACCACAAATAATTAAAGGATTTGCTGCACGGCTCTACCCTGGATTTATTCACGCTACCAGTTGACTGTTGGATTGGGCGATATGGAGACCTCATGTAGTTCATTGATGAGCATGGGGAAGCAGGGCCGACGTAACACACCTCCACTTCACGGCCTTTCCTTCCAGGTGGCCGTAGCCTGCGAGTTGTCTCTACACAGGGGCTGGATCTCTGAATCCAGTCTCTCACCGAAGGCAGTCGCTGGTGCGAAACCAGTCAGTCTGGGCTGGGTGGGCAGAGGCCTAGGCATGATGAACACTTTGGCAAAGTTCCGTTTGTTTTGTTGATGAAGCTTCCAGCTGGCGTAACAGTCTGGTCATTAGCAAGCAGGCCTCGATCCACGATGAACATTCAGCACATTTAACAAGAACAGCATTAAACTTTCCTTCACACAAATCGGTTCGATGCCGGTTGCTATTGCAGTCGATTCACTGAGCAAACCTCTCAAATGTTAAATCAGTCTCGAACAACCTCTGGGCCGAACACTTGTTTTGTTTTGTTGAATTTTGTTGACCCGATAAGCCCACTGGGCCTAGAAAGTCCCTTTTTCAGGGGCAACCGGGGGGAGGGGGGGATACAGATGGTAAGCAACTGAAATTGAACCAGATTAAGCTACTGGTGGTATTTTTAGTGAACTTCACAGGAGTTTCTTCTCAGTCCAAATTTCAAGCTGTATTTTCAAATACCTTGCAGCTGCAGTTCAAAGACACAATTCGGATTATTCCAATTTCTGCAATAGGTAGTCCCAAACAGAAGAACAGTGGCAGGGAGGCATGTCGGGCCTTCTCCAGCCGATTCTCCTAAGCTCCTTTCGGGAGCAGCTCCTCGATAGCTCAAGCTGCTCACTCTTCACACTCTAACTCCAACTGTTTTTACTGTCTCTTATCAGCCCGGGGCTTTCCCCTTGGTTCCCAGAGTTCTGGTTGGCTAGGGGAGCTGTCAGTCACAGTTTGGATTCCCCCTTCAGTTCAGTTTAGGTGCCAACCTAAAAACTACAGTTTTTCCTTCCCACGAGGCACTGGAGCTAAGGATCCTTTGAGGTCCCCTGAGTCCTATTGGTCCAAATTCTGGAAGTCCCAGACCTAACATGGTGGCTCCCATTCAGAAAGGCAAAGCTGCACGGCAAGCAGGTTAAACAAACTCTCTAATTTAAATATAAGAACAAGTTAGAAATAAACAAGTAGAGTTCCAGCTCAAGCTCCCTCTGCTTTACCATCGACCTCAGAGTGGAGCAAATTAAAGCACTGTCTGGCCAGTTGCGAGCTTTGAAGTACTCGGACACAGCCCAGACCATTTAATATACACATACTGGCTAAATTCTTAAAGGGACAGGTGTGGAATCACATCATGGCACCCTCACAGAAATCAGCAGAAACAGACAAGATAACCTTGGATTTACTACCCATGAAGGACGTCAGCCTGGCAGTGGGCATGGATGGAGCCCAGGACAACATTAAGGTAAACCCCAAATTGGTGGAGGGGGTTACATATGTAACCGAAAAATGGCAGCACACTCTGCTCATCTGCTGCGCCCAACATTTTAGCTTCCAGAATGAAGTGTGATTCTGGTCAAAAGGCTTTTGCATATTCTGCTCTGGATTCCTGCAGTAAGCTCCACCCTCAACTTAAGAACATGCCCAGCCTACAAGCACTTTAAACCCGCCTCTCCCACCACCTGAGAACCTCTTGTACTTGATCGGTGTAATCCCACACCCAATCACAGTGTATAATACATTTAAGATACAGTTTTCCATTTCACTATTGCACCTATCTCATCTTGTAATGAAATATGTTTTGTTTGATATTTAAGCAATAATGCACAACAGGGTGTGGTAGATCATGGGATATCGTCATACCTTGGGTGTGTTGTGAGGCATGAGGCCACAGGTTTAGTGACTCATACACCAGTATAGTGATGATATCCCATGATATACCACACCCTGGAGTGCATTATTGCTATTATGACCTGGGTGAACATCTAGTTTAATAAAACAAGAAAAAAAATGATTTGAAAATATATGGAACATTATTATGTTTGCTTGCACGCATGTGCAAGAAACATAGTGCCATCATCTGAGTTTTCGGTGTGTCACCCCTCTTCCAATTCAGTCAGTGTGTTGGCGCGCGGCCCCAGTCCTCCATGCATGCTGGAGCTGTCTATGACAGCTCCAAAATGCAGTGGCGTACAGTTGAAAGGGGAGCTACGCTTCAGTGAGCAGCGATCAGATATCACCTGCTCATGCGCAGCTCTCCCACACACACACACACACACACACACACACACACACATACACTGCGTGCCCCCACACACACAAGTATAGCGGCGGGGTGCCTAATCCCCATCGGCTGTACTGCCGCCCAAAGCCTTCTACATGCCACGCTGGGTGCCCACCCAAGCGTGGCAGCCTCAAGTATAGCCGCCAGGTGCCCAATCCCCGTTGGCTCCACTGTCCTCACCCCGAGTACTGGGTGCCATGCTGGGAGCCCACCCAGCGTAGCAATAGATGCTATAGCTGACGTGTTGCCAATTCCCGTTGGCTCCACGGCCCCCAACCAGCCGTCCTTGTGCCACGCTGGAGCCCTCCCAGCATGGCAAGCGTCCCGTCGTCAATTTAAAAAAAAAAACTGTAAATTAAAAAGCGGTCCCACGCAGTCTCCGGGCCCCCACAACCCGCACCCACCCCGCGCATCCTGCCTCCCACACCCCCTCACCCCATACTTACCTCCAGAGCTGGGCACGACGATCAGTGACCGGGAACATGTCTGCACTCTTCAAAGCTGACCGCGAACTGAGGAAATGCCGGTAAACTGTATAATGAGATAGATAGGGTTTTTCAACTTTGTTGCATATCTCAGGCATTTTGGGAAATTTTGCACCACATTTTCAACATGGGGTTTTGGAACCCTTCTCATGAATGATGTCACTGCAAAATCACCTTTGAGCCCAATTAATGAAAGCGACACTGTGAGCATTCATAAGGTGGGCTCTCAAGAAGCCTATTTTGAAAATTTGGTGGAAAAATTTCAAAAAATGACTGTTTTACGAGCGTGCGTTGCGCAGTTCCTATGTAGGCTCGTAAGTTCGCGAATTTTCAGTATTTTCACTCCAGATTTTCAACATTGCCATTTTACCACATCTTCTTATGAGTAGTATAGCTGTCATTTTTCACATCCCACCCAAAATGTGTTTCCGCCCATGTAGCGCACAATGGCGCAGTCGGTGTGCGAAATCAATGTATGGGACACATTAAGAAAATCACAGTGACACTGTTCATGAGCAGAGGTCTTATAATAGCTATGTTGAAAATTTGGTGAAAAATCCCTAAAAATTACTGCTTTACGAGTGTACATTGTGCAGTTCCTTCATCGACGTTCGTAGGTTTGCGAATTTTCAATATTTTCAGTCCAGATTTCAACATTGCCATTTTATTATGCCTCTTATGAGCAGTACAGCTGTCATTTTCACATCTTGCCCAAAATGTGTTTCCACCCACGTAGCGCACAATGGCGCAGTCGGTGTGCGAAATCAATGTATGGGACACATTAAGAAAATCACAGTGACACTGTTCATGAGCAGAGGTCTTAAAATGGCTATGTTGAAAATTTGGTGAAAAATTCCCTAAAAATGACTGCTTTATGAGTGTACGTTGTGCAGTTCCTACGCACGCTCATAAGTTCGAATTTTCAATATTTTCACTCCAGATTTTCAACATTGCCATTTTATAACACTTCCTTATGAACAGTACAGCTGCCATTTTTCACATGTCGCCCAAAATGTGTTTTCGCACATGTAGCGCACAATGGTGCAGTTAGTGTGTGAAAGCAATGTTTGGGACAGATTAAGAAAATCACAGTTACACTGTTCATGAGCAGAGGTCTTAAAATGGCTATGTTGAAAATTTGGTGACAAAAGTCCATAAAATGACTGTGTTACGAGTGAGCATTGCGCAGTTTCCACGCACCCTGGTAAGTTCATGACTTTGTAATATTTTCAGTCCAGATTTTCACCAGTGGCATTTTTCCACACTTCCTTATGAACAGTACAGCTGTCATTTTCACAACATGGTCGAAATGTGTTTTCGCACTTTCAGCGCAGAAGCGTGGTCACTGTGAAATCATTGTTCGGGACAGATAAAGAAAATCACAGCGACACTGTTCATGATCGGAGGTCCCAAAATGCCTCTGTTGACAATCTGCTGTAAAAATCCTAAACTAATTACATTATGGGTGTCGTTGCACAGTTTCTATGTACGCTCGTGACTTCACCAGTTTTTTTAATATTTTTACTACAGATTTGCAACATTGCCATTTTTTACACCTCCCCATGAACAGTACAGCTGTCGTTTTTTACATCCTGTTCAGAATGTGTTTGCACCTGTGGTGCTAAATGCCGTAGTCGCTGTGCATAAGCAGCTTTCGGCTAACAAACTGATATTGCCACTGTTCATGAGGTGGGGTCACAAAAAAGACATGTTGAAAATTTGGAGTGAAAATACCAACAAATGCCTGAGGTATTACGGTTTCCAACCATAACGCCCAACCCTGTAGAGAATGACAGGCATCGGAGATGTGACTTGGGATTCTTGCCTGCAATGCTCATACCATTCCACACCCTGCAGCCAGTGAGAGGCATCGAGGCATGCCTTGGACTCTTTGGCCCCAAAGTTCACCCCATTCTCCTATACAGCACCCATCTCACTGTATTTCCTGATGGAATGGGTGTGCGCATAAGGCCAAAGACCCAAGGCACACCGTGACACGCCTGTGTCTGCAGGGTGAGTGTGGTGAAATGGCAGTAGCCATTATGCCTGACGACCCAAAGCCACACCCCAATGCCTGTCACTCTCTGCAGGGTGGTGGTGGGGTTGGCTTCAGTTCAATACTTCACTGCCATTCCTATTACGCAGTTCTGTAACTTCTACACTACCACTGCCAATGCCAGCAAGCAAACATTCGGCATTGACAAATGCTTGTTTTTTGGGGTGTTGTAAGAGTACATTTTGATAAAATAGGTCTTTAAGGGTTGTGGTCAGCAGGTGGTGCTGTTGTAGTAGAAAGTGTTTACTAGTGCAAAGTGGTGTTTTGTTGGTTGGGAATGCTTTGCGTTGGTGCCTCCTGCATGCACACGCTTGTTAGTGCTGGCTGGGAATCCTCTGGTTCACTGCCCCCGCCCATATTCAAGCAGTTAGGGTAAATGTTGCTTTGGCAGGGTGGAGCATTTAAAACAGAAAGGAGAAATGCATGGGCAGGAGGAAGTATTTCTGCAATGTTTCCAGTCATGCAGCTCGAGTCAGTGGCAGAAATAACAGCAAGGTAAGTGACCAGACAGTTGCTGAAGAAAACTAAAATAAAGTTTAAATGTTGGCAGGCAGGCAGGGCCGCTGCTCAAGTTGTATTCTGTGAGAGGCGGATGGGTCAAAGTGAGGTTAGTGTGGCAGTTGGCAGTGGTAGCTGTATGTGACAGAGTTTTTTTTCCCAGTCAGCAGGAGTCAGTTATGTATATGGGAATCAGCTTGGCAGTGTTGCACCACTTTTCTGTAGAGAGTGGGTGCTTTTGTGTATGCTGCAGTGGGCGTCAGCTTCATTTATGTAAGTGGGGATAGTTGTGAGGATTTCGTGTGTGTGTGTCTGTGTGTGTGTTTTTTTTTTCTAACAGCGGCCATCTGGAGGTTAGACTTGCTATGGACCATGGGATGTGGGAAATGATGGTCTTGGAGGAATTTGCTGCGAGTGATGAGTTTGGTGGCCAGAGGTTTCAAACACCTCTCAGACAATCAGCTTCTTAGATTTGTTTATCTAGTTCATAATTAACCAATAATGCATGACAGGGTGTGGTATATCATGGGATATTCTGATATTGTCACGCCTCGGGTGTGTTGTGAGCAGCCAAGTGCCTCGTTTATCCGAGAAGTGATGATATCCCATGATATTCCACACCCTGAATCTGATATTACTATTATGAATTGGCTTTATCAGTAATAAACTAAAAAACAAACTTTGAAAACCCTTTGAAAATGCCTTCTTTTGGATGTCGGAGGAGTATGTTTTCAGAAAATAGTTTCTGAAGGGCTCTGGGCAGCAGATGGTGCTGTTGTGAGAAGGTGGAGTTGTGAACTGTGTGCCACTATCCCAGCACTACTCCTGGATATTCTCCCTTTGTTTGACCCAGTCCCGCTGTCTGCTCTGGGACCAGGTCAAGATCTGTGTGGAATTTATTTTTCTTGTCAGAGTCTGATCTGTTGTCAATCGCAATTGCAATGTAAAAAATGCAAGTGGACACTTCCAGTTTTGCGATGGCTATCAGTCTGGATAATCGGTAAGCAGCCTTCAGTGGTTGTTTACAGCAGCTAAAATGGTAAAGTGCTGAAAAACTGGCCGATACTATTGTTAAAAAAACCCACTGGTGGCTATACATGAATGGGCGGGAATTACGCTTCAGAGGCGCATATCCTACCTGCATAGCCCCGCACCTGTGGACAAGTGCATGCTGCCGGTATTCACCAGTGGCCGCAACCTGTTCATGGCCATGCCCACCCAGTGTGCAGCACTCTGCAGGGCAGCTGGGGCAGAGTCGCAGACCCAGTTGGGCTTCCAATGGGATGCCTGGCATGGGTCTGAAAGTGGATCACTAGTGCAAGGAGGCACGGGTCCAGGTGCATGAGTGGGCACTGCAGGCACCCGGACCCACGTGGCTATGCCCCAGTGGATGTGGTCCCTGGAATGCCTCCCTCCCCCTACACACACACACCAATACAGCCGCCCCCTGACACCCTCCAGGACAACCCTGTCACCACATGCATGCCCCCAAAATACATATTGTTCCTGTGCATAGCGCACCAACTGTCACATATCTGGGGGTGTGGTCCACTGTACCGCACTGGTGTCACTGGGGGATGGAGTTGGGGTTCCAGTGATGGGCAGTTCGGGTGCAGGCTGTGTACTAGGCACGGTGGGGGCACTGACTATGGAGGCCAGGGCCGGACATGTGCGGGGTGTTCTTTGCACCAATGGTGTGGGACACCCCTTTGGTGGTTGGGGTTGGGGGTCAGGTGGCACTCAAGGGCCAGGCGACCATGCACATCCATCTGGTTTGTGTCCATGAAGAATACACTGCTCACATAGCCAGGCTCTCGGCCATGCAGTCATCCAGCCCTCTCCGTCAGCCTCGGGGGCAGGGGCAGCTCTGCTGGTCAGATCCTGGTGCCACCATGTCTGGCGGGTGTAGCGTGATGGGGTTCACAGTGTGTTACGGCAGGGTCCCACCTTGTGTAACTGGAACACTCCTCTGCACACCTGTGGCCAGCACTATGCACCTTGGTGCATGGCGTGTAGTGCTGGCATGCCCCCAGCCCACCCCGGCACGTTGCCGTCCATGGGCCCGTTTGTGCATTCTGTGCGGGGAGTGCAATATGTGCTGAGTAGCTATGCACCACAAATACATGGTGCGTAGCCACTCCATAGGTTCATGCATGGGGCCCATTGTGTGACCAGTTTGGTGTCCTTAGGGGAATGTTTGGTCATTAGCAGCTGTTGATGGATTTAGATCTCTGTGGTGATGTTGTGTCACTTTTGTGTGGAGAGCAGTTTGTTTTCTGTATGTCGCAATCAGCAGCGGTTTAATTGATGTCACCAGGGCATATTCTGAGGGGGTGGGGTGGGGGAGGTGTTGGGACTGCTGTTAAATGTGAGTCAGATAACTTTTTTAAAACAATGGTCCTTCATCAGGCTTCTGGTACTGACTCGTCTGTGCTGCCACAGCCTACTGCTGCCAGAATCATGGTGAGTTCACCACTCAGCTGCAGCGTTTTCATAACTGCCGTATGGCAGGAGGAAGCATGTTGTGGTAGGGAAATCTATTTTCTGAGCTTTGCAGATTCGGGGACACTTGGAGGCTCCTTTGCTTTGTTTTTTCTTTTGTTTTTTTCCCCCTTCTTTTTTTTTTTGACTCACTCCAGACCATGGGACGTGGGGAATGTTATGGTGGGAGGAGTTCGTTTAGAGTGAGGAGGCTGGTGGCCGGAGGTTTTTTGAAGACCTCTCAGCCAATCAGCTTCCTCCATTTTCAGCAGCCAGTTCATAATATTTATTTTTACATTAAATTTCTACTTTGTTTTTGTGTATTGTTTGTAATGGCTTTTCTGCTGTGTTAAGTTATACTGCTGCCTGCTGTTGTCCTACCTGACCCCCCGTGAAAACAATATGCTACATCTCATGGGGGAACCCAACTGGAGAGATTCCAAATAAATAAATGACTAACTAAATACTTAAATTAGGTACACTGAAACATAGAAAAGTGATGGACAGAAAAAGACCTGAACAATCCATCCAGCCTCTCTCAAGATTCCCTACTTGGAGATGTTCTAGTTTCACTCTCCCCTCCCAGACATATCTTCCTCTCCCACCACATCTGGCCTGATGGCTCCATTATATGTGCCTCACTTCCTGTTGAACCCTGCTATTGTCTTTGCCTCCAAAACCTTGTCACGGAGTTTGTTCCACCCATCTGCCATCCCTTCCATTAAGTAAGTCTTCCTGATGTTCTTTTAGAATCTTCCCCCTCCAGCTTGAGCACATGCCCCCTGGTGGGCACACTGTTTCTTAGTTTGAAAAGATTTGCTGCATCCACTTTGTTGAACCCTATCATGACCTTAAAAGTCTTTACTATGTCCCCTCTCTTCCTTCTGTCCTTCAGTGAATATATGCTGATACTTTTCAGTCTCTTACCATACACCATGCCCTGCTGGTCATGGATCATCTTCTTGGCTCTATGTTGGGTCCTGAGAGGGTGGGACAGGAGGGAGGAGGAGGCCTTCTGACTGATCTGATGGTGGGGTGACTTCTACATATGAATACTGGGTGGTGATAGAAGGTGAGGGGACTACTGGATACCAGGAAATGTATGAATAAGTGTTTGTCGGCCAACAGGGGTTGGAAGACCACTGGATGCCAGGGAATGTACAAATAAATGTTGGTGGTGGGGGTGATGGGAGCATAGGATTCTAGGGACAGTATAAGAAGCAGCCCTGTTGGGCACTGGGGGGAAGGTACAAACAATGTTTGCTCCAGGCCTGCAATGAGGCCCCTATTGGGATGCAAACCTGGACCACATCTTCCAGATCACATATTGAGGTGGTTGCGTCTCTTAAATACCTTGGGTATATCTGGTTCAAGAAGTCACTTTTAGATCTCAAGTGGATTATATTATGAAATATCTACACCAAAAATTGGTCTACTCCACCAACTGAGTAACTGACTAACTAGGGACACATGGCTAGCTATTGCAAACAGCACATTGCTTCCCATTTTGCTGTTTGGTACCCCTATCCTCCAGACCCTCAGGATCTCCGAAAAAAGCAAACTAAAAATCCTTTGCAAATAAATTGGACTCTTTGCCTCTGGTGCCCCTCACAGGGAAAACGACTGCAACATTTTTCATACTTTAAATTGATCTTCTCTTGAAGGGAGACTGGTGTACCCACTCCTCTGTCTTGCTTTTAAAATAGTCAAAGTTGCTACCTCTCCAAGTCTCCATGGTGTTCTTGTAACAAATACCCTGAGGCAGGCACACCAGTCCCAACTGCTCCCTGCTAGAGTTGCCCAGCATCTTGTGTGGCATGGGCAAAAGGTCCTTTGCTACCTCATCCCTCTCCTTGTGGTTTACTCTCCCAGGGAAATACCACTTGTGCTCATCAGCAAATTCTCCAACGTCCAGCACAGTGATGACTCAATATCGACACCAGTATTGTGCCGTCATAAAAGGAAGTGTCTTTTGCAGGGGGGCTTAGGCCCATGCACCCCCTGCATTTATTTATAATCAGCTCCAGGTTGGAGTTGTTTCCGGGAGAGGGCAGAACACCATGAGGAGCCTCGTCACTGAAAACAGGCTGTTACAGCAACTGTCACTGTAATTGTATGTTTTTGTGTTTCATTCTCCTGGTGTTGCTCACAAGTGGGCTACCACTCTTCCAGCAGCCATGCAACACTGCTCCTCACTCGGAGGCTTCAAGAAAGGGCTGATTAGAGCACAGTCAATGCACCTGACATTGTTGAACTACTGGATACCCACTTGCTTGCGCTCGTTGTTACCTACAGTAGCCTTGACCTGACTTGATATTTTGTCCTTCAAGTTCACCGATGAAATGCTCTACTTGTTTTCTAACCCTATGTTAGGGAACTATTATGTACATTTGTAATTTTTGTTCTGTTCTGTTGCCTACAGCCTCCCATCTGCGTACATGTTTCTTTGTTGTTTTGTTAATTTTATGACTTGGAATGTTCTATAGATGAGACTTGTTTCTCATAGAACTTGTCCTGTATTTTATGCAACTTTTAAACAACAAAAAATGTAAAAAGTGCAGTGTGTATACTTCTGTGTAATTAATGTCTTGTTGTCCCTGCAAATGGAGCTTTGCATCTCAGCAGGCCTACCTGGTTTACAGAATTCAATAAATAAATATATAAATAAATGTCCTGCTATGGGGTCATTTGCATATGGATATGTGAATATGGTAGCTTGCTGCACAGGAACAAACACTATTTGTGAGCCCTAAGAGCACGTTTGCTCCTACAAGCCCCATAAGTCCTTGTTTCCCCCATTCCTCATGTGACTTGTTGCGGGTTGTGGTTTGTGGGAGGAAATGGGTTAGTGCTTGGCTCCATCAGACAGTGTATTGGAGCATGCTGTTAGCACTCGCTATGTACTACAGGCATGTTGCAATATACTTCTGGAGCAAATGTTGGCAAGTGCAGGTTTGAATATCCTGGACATCAGTTGGCAGCGGTTGCTGACCAGGAGAGACAAGGGATATGATAGAAAGTTTAGAAACATACACATTTCCACAGAAGGTTAACAGGGTGGGCAAGGCGAGGTGTTCACAATTATAGGGACCACCTCTAGGGGGCACAAGTATAATTGGACTGAGGTAAGTTCAAAAAAGACGTGGAGAAATTTGTCTTCTTAGAGACAGTGGTAAAGAGCTGGAACAGCTTGCTCAGTGGGGTGGTGAATGCTGACAGTATGATAGGGTTTAAGGCAGGGTGGGGTAGATACATAGGGATGTTTGGAGGCTTAGGGGGAAAAACTGTTCCAGAATAGCCAACTGGTGTTTTAGGGGTCAGAAAGGAGGGTCAGGAGAGAGTGAATGAGCCCACTGGCCTTTTTCTGTCCTTGGCAGTCTATGTTTCTATAGACTTTGACAGTACAAACAGCAGCTATGAGGTCATATGGGGATGGTGAGATGATCTTTAAAAGATACAGTCAAACTAATTCCGTATTATCAGAAATATCTAGAATGTCGATACCAGCAGAAAGTAATACAGACTAGAAAGCTAAAAAACATTAAAATTAAACATCATTGTTGTGAATATTACAGTTTTATGCTTATTATTTTAGTAACTACATGTTCTATAACAATGAAACTATTACAAGACAATAACATAATTTTATCACTGTGTTTCTGTAGATATTGATGAGTGCCGTCAGATCCCACATCCCTGTGCTAATGGAGCATGTGAAAATACGCCGGGCAGTTTCCGCTGCCGATGCCCATCAGGCTTCCGACTTGACTCACAGGGGACAGCGTGTGTTGGTAAGGAGTCTAGTTTTACGTTAGCTCTTCATGATATTATGTGGCTGTTGCTGGATTTGGACCCTGTCAATTCATACAATCAGGCTTCAATACTATAAGCATGGCTGAAGTAGCTGCATAAAGGAGACCCAGTCATTAACCTGACTGTAGTTTGCTGTGGATCCAACAAAAACTAAGACAAACTGGCAGGCTAATTTCCTGGTCATTTTCCAGTAACTAGATACCAAAAGAGGGTCAAATTTGCTGTGAAAAGTTACATACTTAACACCACCAATTAAACAAATGACTTGTCTTGCAAAGAGAATTTTGTTAGAACTAAAATCATTTTCAGTCAGAAGTATAGCAAATGAATATAACTGGTATGATAGACTAAAGAACTTTAACTTGAAGAAGAAACTTTTGCTGTAAAGCAATTCCCTATGTTATACGTACAAACAAACATGCATAAGAACATATGAAGAAGCCGGCAGAAAAAGGCCATTTGGTCTATCAAGTCTGTTCATATTGCAGGGTCCACAGCTTGAGTTAATGTCCCTGCCCTCCTTCCCCACTCTTCCAATCCTCCCTACCCATGATTCTTACCTTCCCCTATGCCTATCCCAGCCTCTCTTGAAGCTGTCCACTCTCTTCAACAAGATAATCTCTTGTGGTAGCGCATTCCAAGTGTCTACCACCATCTCTGTGAAGAAGTGCTTCCTGACTTCCCTCCTAAACCTCCCACCCTCCAGCTTAAGACTGTGCCCCCTGGTGTTATAGTTGTCACTCAGCTTAAAGAGACTCTCCTTATCAACCTTATGTATCCCATTCAAGTACTTGAAGGTCCCAATCATGTCCCCTCTCTCTCCAGTCTTCCAGGGAGTACATGTTCATTGCCCTTAACTTCTTCTCGTATGCCTTACCCTGCTAACCAGCTATCATCTTTGCAGCCCTCCTCTGGACCTCCTCCAGCAGGTTAATGTCTTTTTTGAGGTGTGGGCACCAGTACTGAACTCCATACTCTAGATGTGGCCTTACCAGTGACCTGTACAAGGGCAGTATACCCTCCTCTCTCCTGCTACTGATCCCCCTAGATATGCATCCCAGCATCTTGTTTGCCTTTGCTGCTGCTTTCTTGCACTACATGGAGTGCTTCAGGTCACTAGTGATCATCACTCCTAGGTCCTTCTCCTCCTCTGATGCAGATATTCGGACTCCACCCAGGTAGTACTCGGTCCTGAGATTCTTGGCTCCAATGTGCATAACTTTACATTTCTTGGCATTGAAGCCAAGTTGCCAGATCCTGGACCACCTCCCCAACTTTTTCAGATCTTCCTGTAGGTCCTGTATCCATTCAGCTGTGTCCATTCTCCCATAGAGCTTGGTGTCATCAGCGAATAGGCACATTTTGCCCATAATGCCATCCCCAATGTCATTAATGAAGACATTGAATAACACCAGCTGCAGCACTGAGCCCTGCGGGACTTCTCTGGCGCCAGATAACTCTCCCCCAACAACCACCTCTGGATTCTGTCCCTCAGTCAGTATTCCACCCATCTGGCCATCTTTTCCCCAACCCCAAGATCCAACAACTTCCTGATCAACCATTTGTGGAACACAGAGTCAAAGGCCTTGCTAAAATCAAGATAGAGGATGTCTACTGCTTGGCCCCTGTCTACTGTCTTAGTGACACAGTCAAAGAAGTCAATCAGATGCGTTTGACACGATCTCCTCCCACCATGAACCCATGCTGTCTCATATCCTGGAGACCATGCTCCTCTAGATATTACACCAACCTTTCCTTTAGTATGGTCTCCATGAGCTTGCCCACAATGGAGGCAGACTGACTGGTCTGTAATTCCTTGGGTCATCCTTGGGACCACTTTTGTGGAGGTGCACTACATGTGCTGTTCTCCAATTCTGTGGTTCCCTGCCTGACTCTAGTGAACTATTAAATAGGTCTGCCAGTGGCCCTGCCAGCTTCTCAGGCAGCTCCTTTAGTACCCCTGGATGTACTCTGTCGCAGTCTGGTGATTTGTCCACCTTCAATGCCAGCAGCCCCTCCCTCACTCTGTCCTCCTCTATCACTACATCTGTGTTCCCCTCCACCCCCGCTGTTCTTCTCCCTCCTGAAGGCACTGGCCTGTCCTTCTTCCTGGTGAAGATGGAACAGAAGTATTAATTTAGTATCTCTGCTTTTCCTCCATTATCCTCCATTCGCTTCACCCCTTTCTTAAACCTAATAATCCCTTCCTTCTTGACCCTTTTCTCATTTATATAGAGAAAGAAAGCTTTGTCTCCCTTCTTAATTCCTTGAGCTATCTGCAGCTCCTTCTGTGCCTTTGCTCACCAGACTTCCTTACTTGCCTCACTAGCCAGCCTTAGGTAATTTTCCCTATCCACCTCTCTCTTAGTCTTCCTGAATTTTACATAGGTCAACCTCTTTTCCCTTACTGCCTGGGCAACCCCAGAACTGAACCAGCTGGATGCTTTGGCCCTTGTGTTATTCCCCCTGAACCTAACACACTCATCTGTGGCAACCAATATTCCTTCCTTAATGATGGACCACCTTTGGTTCACCCCCATATCTGCTCTGTTGCCCGCCAGATGGCTCCTGTATAACATAAAACAATGAGACAGAAGTGAGGAGCAAAGTTGCTCACCCAAAATATTTTGATCACAATTTGTTATTTTATTTATTATTAATTTGCACCAGCTCTACAATACCAGTTCAACAAAAAAAACATCGACTGGCATCACAGTGCCAGGCTGCATGTTAACAGCAATTTTCAGTTGGCAAGGAGCCACACACATTGGTGTATGTTTTTTCTACAGGGGGCTTTGCCCCCGAACCCTCTACATGGGAGGCTCTGCCCTCTGCTCCCCCCATACTTTAGGATTCTAACTCCAGGTTGGAGTTAGTTTGGAGAGGAGGTGCAGGTTGGAGGAAGGGGTTGCCCGGTCCCAGCAGCACGTCTACAGCAACATGGCGCTGTTGTCGATATCGACGCTTGTCACCTTAGAAATGTCACTGTTCGGGGGGGGGCATACCATTTGCACCATCTATAACAAGTATTCATTGCAAAAAACTTGGTTAGTGCACCAGTTAGGGATAAAGTGACAAGTTAGGGAAATGTAGTGTTAGGCTTCCCAACCCTAGCATTCCACCCCCACCCTACAGGCAGCAACAGGAAAAAACATTATGATTTCACCTCTCCTGAAAATTCGCAAATCAGGTGTGGGGTGTACCTTGGGGTTGTCAACCCTAACGCTCAACTCGTTTCATCAGTAAATAAGCTGAGATGTGTAGAGTATATGAGAATGGGGTGAGCGTTAGGGTTGACAACCCCAAAGTACACCTCATGCCTGTGAAGACTCAGGAGAGGTGAAACCATAAATAACTAGACTGACAGCTATCTACTTATTCAGTTTTGCTTTCCATTTTTATTACTTTAAAGACAGCAACAACAGTCACCAATATATACTGTATGTTTATCTTTTTGGGGACACCCTAGGATGCTCGACCTTATAAAAATACTGTGTTTGACCAGTCTGAAGCTACGGCTACTATTACATTTTTACACTTTCAGCCACAGCTAAAAATGGAGGAAGTTAGTAAAGAGGCTTCTATTGATAAGCTGCTCAGCCCAAGCTGTTTGTCATATCTGTCTATTCTCATACCCTTGATCTTACCTTTACCAGCAGAGCTGACTACTGGGACTGGATTCTGTGATACACTTGGGCGCTCAGTTTTCCACCCAGTCACTGTATGGCAATAAGATGATCTGCTTAGTCAGTGCTATCCTGTCTGTCTGCTCTTTCCCACTCCCATTCCTGGCTTTAGCCATACATTCTATAGCCCAGTTTAGACTTGGCCCAGTTAAATACTTACTACCCTTGATCCTGCTGCACTCGGCACTGAAAGAACAAGTCTGCCAGCTGCACCATCTCCCTCTGGCATTAGCATTGGCAGATCAGACCAGCAGGTATAACATGTTTCAAGGGAGTCAAGAGTGGGAGCGGGTGCACATTTTGTGCTGCTCATTTCAGTGTTTAGATGCTTCAACTACAAAATGGGAGCGAGACTTGTAATAACAGTCTTTGTTTCAGTCACGCCTTAATTCAAGTGTGGCTAGTAAAAGGGAGCCACTTCTAAACCGTGAAATACAGTAGGTGCATAATTAAACAGAAATGAATAAAAGCATGAAAAGCCTAGAAAAGGGGCAATGACACTGCCATCTAAATGTGAGTAGTTGGCACTCTCGAACCCTGTATGAGAGGGACCTCTGCTGGAGGGACAGCGGGCTAGTGACAGACAGAATTAGGAGGTTGCCAGAAAACACTCTAACCTAAAGACTGGGAGGACTGTCACTGGAGGATAAAAAACTCTCCAAAAAGGCAGGCTAAATTAAGATTTGTTGTGTAATAGTTTTAAACTAAAATTGTTTATTATGAACAACAAGTCAAAATATTTTACTGCTGTGGCTGAGCTGGTGTATTTTATGTTTTGTTTTTTTAATGGAGGATACTGCTTTGTAAGACACAGGAATGAGTTTCCAGTTCTAGATTAGGCTGCCTCAGTTTACTGTAGTTTCAATGCTGTGGTCTGTTCTTCATGTTGTTGTAATGATGAACTCTAGCCTCATGGTGGCAGCCTTTACTAGCTGTTGCAGTACAAACATGAGAACAACTACAGTATCTATGATCAGCCTCTGCTGCAGCTCTCTTTTCCAGTAACGCAGGGCTTCTATTTTCTACCCTTTCCACTGACTATGCTCACCCACTGTCTTGTTTCGAATTCTGTACTTGTAAACTGGGGCCCATTGTCTGTTCTTAGGATCTGTGGTATCCCAAATCTTGCAAAGATTACTTTAAAATCCTTTATCACTTGGTTTGATGTAGGTGTTTAATTTTACAACTTCAGGGTAACATGAAAATGCATCAAATACAGCCAGATACTCTTTGCCTCCTAGTGCAAACAAATCGACACTCACCTTTCCCGATACTGTTGCATTTTTTGGGTCCAAAATCAAAGGTTCCTTCTGCAGGGCAGGCCTGTTTTTCTGACATACAGCATCTGACATGTAGAGCAACTCCACTGCAAGGGATACAACCAGACCCTAAATCTTGTAGGACAGTTAGAGAGGTAGCTATTTTGCTGAAAAATTGCTAAATGATGGGAAAGCAATAGCTGCAAACTCCATGTGACAAATGGCAGCTTGACTGCCCTGTGCACTGCTTAACTGTAGTAAACAAAACTACATAAGATTACTGCAGGTTTTTTTAAACAAAACTGTCCATTCACATACAGCCAAAACATGGAACAGATTAACATTATTCACCATCACACTCTGTCCACTTTTTTTGGTAAATGGGCAGCCCCACAACTTTTAAAAAGCAAATTAAAAGTTAAATTAAGATTGTTAAAAGGGTGCCTTTGGTAAATAGTTATTCCTGTGTGGTGGATGGCTTGCTTGACTCCTCCCACTCTGTCTACACTAACCCCAGCTGTGACCACTTTCACTAAATTGTTTGGCAGGGTCCTTAGTTTTCCATTTATGACTTTAAAAGAAGGGGGCTACCACTTATCACTTACTAAATACGAGGGGTGGACGGTGATGGTAAATATGTTAATCTGGTGCAGGATGTGTTTGCCTGTGAACAGACTGTATAGTGTAAAAAAACTGAAGCAATCTTCATGCTTGTTGTTTACTACAGTTAATGGGGAATAAAGGAGATTATTAGGGGTAGAGCTCTCAATAATCAAGACAAGAATACATTTATTATTACAGCATGTCACAGCATGTGGGAATACACTTCAGACAAGGCAAATTTACAGGTTTAAAAACACCGTGGTGTGATATTTATTTTTCAAAAGTTAGAAAAATAATGCATGAAAAGAAAAGAAAATTGCAAAGAAAATCACAACTTAACATCTGTAGTTTCTCATATAATACAGTCCTGGACCTTAGAGCTCCTAGGACCATTTTAATCTGCGTTCAACAGCTTGTCTACAGTAGCAGTAGAACCTCTCTCCTCTCTCTCAGGGCTGAGCCCCACTGGGCTGAACTGAAGTGGCCTCAGTGAAGAGGTTTTATATCTTTTTGGTGGGGTCACCTGACTAAGCCCTTTCTATTTTCACGTCTGGACATGCTGTTACATGTCTGGACATGCTGTTTTAAAACGAAGGGAGTTTGTTTGTTCCAGGGGACTTCCTGGTTCAATTAAAGGTACCGTGTATATCTCCACAGACATTGACTCTCTAGATCTCGGATTCATAATAACTAAGCATTTTTATAAAGCATACCACAGTTTGTTTAGCTTCATACAGTAACAGGTTTATAATGCGAATTTATGAAAATACCTTATGGATTTTGTATAACTGTACAAATCATGAAATGATTAGTTTGTTCTGGCTTCTGAATAATTTTTCTTTAAAATTGCTTTATTAACTGTATTCATTCCTGCTATCTAAAATAGCCTTCATGTTTATTTTACACAAAATGCACTTATGCACTTTACACAACATCTCTCCCGGTGTTTGGCATCATTCCAGGGACTGGGTGGATGGAAATGGAAAAAGAATGAAAATAGAGAACTAGTAGGAAGTTTAGTAGGGATAGTAGAGAGCTCTGCTACATGGCCAACCTAGGGTAGGGGGGATAAAGAAGAAAAGCAAAGAGAAAAGCATTAACTGTTGTACAACAGAAATTTTGGTAGCTAGGAAATAGAGATAGAAAAGTGATCCATCAGTCACAGCTACAGGTGTAGCCAAACTCCGCCACACAGCATATGTAAAAAGACCTGTCACACACACACTAACTTCTTTCCTACTTTTGCCTACTTTCAAATTGTCATCGCTCTACCCACATTACTTGCATCATTGTTCTACTCACACTGTACTTGTAGCATAACCTTGCTTATGTGAATCCCTGTTCCGAGTAACAGTTACAGGAGAGTCCTTAACTCTCCACATATGCCCTTTAACAAAAATTAAAAGTTAAATTGTTAGGAACTGGTAAAATTGTGCCATTATTTAATTGTTATTTTCATGCTGTGGATGACTTGCTTGGCTCTATGTACTCTAACGATGCTATCTCAAGCTCTGCCCGCTGTCACTAAACAAATTATAGAGGAGGGTCTATAATCTTCCACTTATGCCTTTGAACTTTATCTATCAACAGGCACCCCCCATCATGCTCCGTCTCTATTGTCCTCATAGCAGCCCCATTCTCAATTTATTGTTATCATATTGCTGAGGCAGGACTGTAGAGGTCAGTGGCAGCATTGCTTTTCCAGGAAGTTACGAGTTATCTCATATCAGTTGAATATTGAACTACAAAGTTGATCAGACAATTCATATTAACGTTAGTAGGGCTGTGCTGCAGTCTGAATTGAGAATATTGGTCACCCAGGTAGTGACCTGCCCAATCTAGTGGGCCCGAATAGGGTCACAGACAGCCTGACCAGTTTGTAACCTGCCACGGCTGTCCTGTGTACTGTTGCTGCATTGTTGACCAACTGGCCAAAATCCATTTTAAAATATGAATAAAAATCAAACCTACCGTAGGGCTGCAGGACAGTCAGAAAGGCATCATGTAGTGGGAGGGCACTAGGGCCCCACAGCATCCTCAATCCAACCAACACTCATGATGCTTCCTAGGTGTAGTTGCCATCAGCAACTCACCTTGTTTAAATATGCCCAATAAAAGAATAATTGTCCTGTTTGCTGAAATTGCACTCACATTTTTTTTTTAAATACACAATTTGGGGGGGAAAAAGCTACCAAGATTGCTGATTTTTTTTAATAGACAAATGAAAACTGCAACAAGACCTTTGGGTAACTGGCATTGTGGCAGTATATGATTGAGACAGGCACAGCTGGAGTCACGTCATGCATCTACTCGAGTGAGCTGTGCTTCCTTTCGGCCCCACTGCTGATCTCGTCTTTTTTGTATTAAAACCCCTGAATTTCAACTTGTTTTGAGCCTACCTTTTATAAGAATTGTTTCTTTTCTCCCTGGTGATTTTTCAGAGTTCAGTTTGGGTGCCGATTATGGAGGTGGAGATGATGGCAGTCAGCATGCACCACACACCTCCTGCTACCCCCTGAAAAGGAGAAGGCCCCCAAGAAAAGTAAAATACAGGCAGCAACTACTGTAAAGTATCAGGGAACTGTTCAGCTGATCTCTGAGGATAGGTTCCTACAGGAAATCTCCCCATTAAAGAGATGCTGAGGTCTGCATTCATTCTTTAGAAGACTGGCGTTCAAGACAAGAACCAGAGGCTGTGTCCTTCCAACAAAGGCTGTCCCAACTGAAAGACAAGGCGGAGGATCTGGAGGGCTGCAGCCAATGAAATAACATGGTAATCGTCAGTCTGCCTGAGGGGTCGGAGGGCCTGAATGCTGTTCTATTTATTCAGAAATTGTGCGAAAAGATAATGGGCCCTTCTCCGAATGGTCCCACCTATATTGTGGCGAGGACCCTTAGGGTGCTTCAGGCCACTCTGCCTCCGAATTCCCCGCCCAGGCCTCTCATTTTTAAATTTTTCAATTATTTAGATAAACCCCAGTTCCATGTCATAATAGCAATCGCAAAACAGTGATCGCTATTATGGCAAGTGTATATCGCCAAAAAGCAAATCGGTGATGTACACATACCAGCAAATGCACATCCGGCAAATACAGTGTTTGTGCTGGGGGGCTGTGCCCCCCATCCCCACCCTAACAGGGAACTTTGCCCCCTTAACCCCCCTGATTTTGGATTACAAACTCCAGGGGGTGCATTTCAGGGAGGGGGCAACATTCAAGAATGCGACAAAAAAAAAAAAAACAGCCGCAAGCAGCAGCAAAATTTTCTCCCGGGTCCAGCCACAAACCTAGTGCCTACTGCACTGACTGACTCAGCTGTAGCAGGCACACTCCCCAGAGAAAACCCTCTTCCCTATCCCTCCCCTTCTCCTCCCTATCCATCCCCTCCTGGTCGCTGTCCCTTACTGTTCTGTCGCTACCCTTGCAGGGTAGCCCAACATGATAGTGCAGAAAATGAGTCACTGTTTTTACAGTCGCTCATTTTCAGTCACTATCGTCACTGGATACCATGAAACCCACTTGATGGCCAAAGTTAGTGATCTCAAGGAGGTGACATGGGAAGGTCATAAGATTCAGATTTCCCAGGATTTGCCCCACTCCGTGCGCCTTAAACATGTGGAATATGGTTCTATCATTTCGAAATTGCTGGCAGCACAAATCAATTGTAGAATGCTCTACCTGGCTAGACTGCAGATTACTTTTAAAGGTTCCCCAAAAACGTTTGACTCCAGTACCCAAGCTAAAGCTGAGTTACCCGCCATGTATCCTGACGTCTTTAAAGTTTGCAAATTGCTTTCCTGAATGCTGGCCCAGCTGAGGGGCTTTGACATGTTCATTCAGCTTGATTTAGTTGGACCTTTTAATCATAGTTGGTCTACATGATCCTGGCAATTGGGTGGGGCATACCCTTCTGTTGTTTGGTGCCCCCCCCCTTACAAATGTTCACAGTTTGGTGGTTGTTTGGATCTACTCCTTTCCCCTGGACTTGAGTGTACTGCATAACTGTTGCAGGAGCTTGTTATTGCACTGAAGGTGTCCTTCTGTTTGACTCTTGCCTGTATTCTGCTCCTGCCCAAATGTGAGCCTTTTGGGACTGTGTTGCCTTTTTGGTTGCAGACTTGACATCCTCCTTGACATCCTCTTTCCCTGCTATCTCAAGCAGCATTTTGGGGGACGACTTTAAGAATATTTTGTTCTGCTGCCTTTTGAGGAATCGAGCTCCATACAGCTCTTCCACTTTGATCGGTGGTTCTGCTTCGATGTGGCTCTTTCACCACACTTCGTTGTTTATTCTGGACTGAGGAATGCTTCCCTAGTCGCCGAGGAAAAGGACTTTATTGGACAGGTGGGATTCCTCAGACTCTCCTTAGGCAAGCAGTCCTAGCCAGGCCGCAGTACATCCATGACTGGTTTTGGAGTACTGACCCCCCTTTCTGGTAGGTAGGTGTTGGGGTGCATAGTTTTGGGAGGGTAGTTTGGGGTGGTGGATGACCTTCCTGGGAGACCCTCCAAGCTTCTGCTGATGGCCTGGGAGCTGAATAGCCCCACTGCTATGTGATTATCCACTTAGAGGCCAATGGCCTTAAATGGCTGGAGTAGGGCTCCCTTTTCTGGGCTCCTTTTCCTCCTGGTCTCTAGGATCCTACTCTGGGTCACAATTGTCCTTTTGGGGGAGGTTCTGATTTATGGACTTTGCCTCAAGTGGTTGTTTTTATATATTCCTCAGCAATGGCTTATGTCTTTGGTCCCTCTTCAGGGACCTGCCCTACCCCTCCTACTCCCTCCTTCCAATAATGATCAAGCAGGACTAGGTGTCAGGGATGGAGATAAGTACCCCACTCTTCTCCTCTGAGGATGTCCTGGCACATTGTATAAGATGGTTCCAGCTACTCATATGGTTACTGAGGGCTCAGTGTCTGTGGGGGGCGCTTTGTTTCTTCTCCCTCCCTGAAGTAGCCCTTGTGCTTAAGTGGCTTGGATTTTAGATATAATGGGGGGGGTTGGGGGGTCCCCCTTAAGCTCAATGCTGAGGACAATAACTAAGATGGAGACAGGCATATGTAGCCCCTATTGGTAGACAATGCCGGACCCTGGGTTAGGCCTCTTCTCTGTGGTATTACGTCTGTGCAATAGGGGTTTTGTGGCTCCTGGACAGTTAATGTAGGAGAGGGGTCTCTGATGTTGGATGTCCATCAGTCCCTTCCCTACCAGATTAGTACCTTCTTCCTATACTCCTACTTCTTTCCTTGCCATTTCTGGCAGCTGGTGGGTGGAGCTTTGTTGACTGCCTGCCATGGTGAGGTGTCATTAGGACATTTGAATGGACTTGCTCAGCCTGAGACCTCCTGTCTTATCAATGCCATTTATCTCAGGGCAGGATGGACCTTCAGTCATTGTTACACCTGGAATACTACTTGGGCAACAGGCTCAGGGGACTGTTTTATTTTACTTTGGTGTTTTATGCCATTATTCACTACTGGTTTCTTATTGCAGGCAAGGGGAAGGCATCAGTCTTTTTCTCTATGATTGTTAAGGCTTTTTCAATGTTTCACTTAGATTATGATATTTGTGTATACTGTTATTTAATCTTGGAGCTATTAATGAGTCAAGTAGTTCACTTTAGGGGCTGTAGTTGTAATTGTTGTTTTCTCTTACTCAAATTGCAGTTTGTCAAAACTTTTAGGATTCATCTTTCTTATCCTTGCAATTTGGACTGCAGAGGTTGGGGTGGGGTGGGGTGGGGTGGAAACTTGGGATGGTTGACTTTATGCATCTGGGACCTGGTGTTTTGGAGCAGCGGTCCTTGGGACTGGGGAAGTTTTCTCTGTTACTTGGGGTGAGGGGGGGCTTTGGGGAGGATGGGGATTTGTTGTTTGGGTTGTTTTTGGGTGGGTTAGGTTGTGGGGAAGGGTGGGTACTGCTAACCCAAGGGGGGTGGCATAGCGAGGGCCTCATATTCTTTGTTCACCTATTTCCTTTCTACATCCCAAGAATTAGATGTCATCTTCTGTGACTTTTATTTCCTGGAACATAAAGGGGGTCCAGAATAAGTATTAATGGGCCATGGTATTAAAACATTTGAAAAAATCCCAACCCGGGGTAGCTTTCCTTCAAGAGACTCATCTTCCAAGGGACGACATATCTCTGTTCTGCAGAGACTGGATAGGTCAAGTTTTTGGATCTGGGATTTGTAAAAAGAGAGGGGGTGTTGCTATCTTAATTAGTAAACAACTCCCTTTCTCATTAATCTGGGAAAATGGAGACGGACGGTCATTATCTTTTCTTACATGGTCACTTAAACTTCACAGAAATGCTCCTTGGTACAGTCTACTGTCCTAATCTAGACTCACCCCGCTTCTTTACTGATATTGCAGCCCAATTAGGTCCCTTTTCCTATCTGCCTATTCTGTTAGGAGGGGATTGGAACCTGATGCAGTAACTGGACCTTGCTAGATCTGGTCAGGGGAGGAAGGAACTGTCTCAGGCCAACGGCACTTATGGGAACTTATGGATTCCCTTGAGTTGGTGGATCCCTGGAGAGTACTCAACCCCTCCATCCAGCAGTATACCTTTTTTTCACCTATCCATCTCTCTCACTCACTCACGTATCGACTATTTTTTATTAAGTAAGGTTACTCTTTCTGGTCTTGTTCTCATCTCCATCTTACCTATGGTCATCTCTGACCATGCCCCAATTCTGCTAGACCTCACTGTGCCAGGCCTGGGAGACTCGGATAAGGTTTGGCGCCTACACCCTTCCCTCCTTGTGGATCCAGTTTCTAGACAGGCTGTTAGTCAGTTTATTGAGGACTTTCTTAAAAACAATGAAGGCACGGTTCCAGATTTAGATGTTCTCTGGGCTGCCCTTAAATGCTCCATAAGGGGGAAAGTATTCGATTAGCTACCATAGCTAAACAGCACCATAGTTGACACGCAGAAGAGTTCCTTTCTCAGATCTGGGTGTTGGAGCTTTCTCTATCCCCTGATACTGATGAGGCTTCATGGTCCAGGTTGCAGGACCTCCGTAAACTCTATCATGAACATCTGGTGGACAAGGCAGAATATGCCCTTCAGCGTACCAAAATGCATTACTTAGAAGCAGGGGAGAATGGGCCGGGCGGCTACTGGCTCTCCATTTAAAACATGTAGATTCTGCTCAGATTATCCTTGGTCTCCGGCCTGCCCCTCAAGATCCTATCCTTACTCAGCCTCGGGACATAACTCAGGTCTTCCACTCCTATTATAGCTCCCTCTATAGTCAGGACGCTATTTTCCCAACCCTTTTACAATTCATGGAGAGCTATTTAAACTCCCTCCCTCCCTCTTCCCATTCTCTCCCCTTCCCAGCAGGATCTTCTTCAAGCTCTGATACAAGAGTTAGAGGTCAGACAAGTTATTTGGGGCCTTCCAAAGGGCAAAGCCCCTGGTTCCAACGGGTTTATTAATGTCTTTTATTCTACATTTATTGATATTTTGGCCCCCTTGCTCACACGAGTATTCAATAATTTTCTCGCTTCTAGTCTTATAGACACCTCCATTACCCAAGTCTGGCTTTCCCTTATTCTTAAGCCCGGAAAGGATCCTTACTCCCAAGTAGTTACCGTTCGATATCCCTTTTAAACATGTACTTGAAAATATTAGGGAAGCTTTTGGCGAACTGGTTATTACAAGTTTGGACAGGTTTAGTCTCCCTGGAACAGGTGGGCTTTATGGTGGGACGTCATTCAAGTGACCAAATATGTAAACTTTTACATCTGATCTCTGCGTCCAGGGAGACCAGGTCCCCCATGGGTTTAGTCTCCCTGGATGCAGAGAAGGCCTTTGATAGGGTCTTATGGCCTTTTCTGTCACTGGCTCCACAAACGTTAAGCTTTCCCAACAACTTCTGTTCCTGGCTGCGGGTCTTGTACACGAAACCTTCAGCTAGAATCCATTGTAATGAGGTCATATCGGAACCAGTGATGCTTCAACAAGGAACAAAACAAAGCTGCCACTTTCCCCTTTTCTTTTTAATTTGTACCTGGAGCCCCTCCTCTGGAAGATACAACTTAATCCAGAGATTTTGGGTACTAGTGTGGTGGGCTTCGGGTACAAGTTGTCAGCTTACGCAGACAATCTTCTTTTACATCTTGACTCTCTGGCTTCTTCTCTCTCTGTGGTTTTAAAAGAAATTCAGGCATTCTCAGAGGTCTCAGGATACCGGCTTAACCAGGACAAAGTCCAAGTGATGCCACTCAACTTGTTGGTCTCTAAACATCAAATCTTGGACTTGGGCTTGTGTTGGGCACCTACAGCCTTGACTTACCTTGGAATTTGCATTTCTTCTGCTCCTTCTGAGTTAGCTAAATTAAATCTTACTGTGCTCCTCTTCAGAATCAAGGAAGACTCAACGTGGTGGGTTGCTCTGCCTATCTTCTTGTGGGGGAGGGTTAACATCGTAAAGATGAATATTCTGACCAGAGTTCTCTACCCCATGAGTTTGCTTGGCCTCTATTTACCTAAGGTCTGGTTCTCCCACCTTCAAAGGGTCATTTCATATTTTACTTGGCAGCAGGGGGTGGTGTGACAGGTGTATTATAAGTTGATGCAGCCGAGAGTGGCGGTCTTCATCTGCCAGACTTTTTCTTATATTACTGTGCACTCAGTGGCAACAAAATATTTCTCTGGGCCCAAGATTCTGACCAGCCTAGTGATGGGGAATACCTCCCTTTGTGGCTTTAAATTGAATCTCAACTCTGTTGTCAATACAGCATTCAGCGTTCTAGTCTTTTATATTCTAAACCCTCAGCCCTTCCTCTGCGACTCGGTACTACACCTCTGAAATGGTAGTTGCAGGCCCTTACTCAGTTGAGGTCATACCTGCAGCAGGATTGGTCTCTGGATTTTTCTCAACCCTTCTGTGGAATCTCAACATCAAAATTGCTAACCGTCACATTCCTTTTACTTTTTGTCCCTTGCTGTGGAAATCCCTGCTAGAGTCTTTTCTTTCCAATGGTAGGCCGGCATCTCCAGCGGTGATCCAATAATGTTTTGTCCTCCCAGTCTATCATTCTTTTAAGCATTTACAGTTATCAGGGACCATGACTGCTTTCCTAGGCCCGTCACTGTGGGCTCCCTTCCCCTCTTCTCTCCTCCCGGAACTCCAGTCGATTACCCTTAACCCACACTCAGTGGCTAACTTTTATCCTTTTTTCAGCTTAATGACCCTAGGAGGCTACTTGGCACAGGTTTTTAGTGGCAACATACTCTGCACTTGCAACTCGAGCCTGAGGACTGGCAGTTAATCTGGAAGAGACTCTATACATTTGTTAAACAAGACAGATATCATTACACCCAGTTCCGCATTCTTCACAATATGTATTTCACCCCCCTATGACTATTTCATATGGGTTACCTTTCCTCACCGGATTGTACTCAGTGTGACTCTGGGGTGGGCTCTCTTATGCATATTTTAGGGAACTGTCCTAAAGTTGCCTCCTTCTATACATTGCTCCCTCAATCCTCTGCTTTCTCTGGACTCCTTTTTTACTTCTGAGTCTTGTCTCATAGGTCTTTTTCTGGAGGAGCTTTTTGGTCCCTGCAAAGCATACCTTTCCCTAAATGCTATAACTGCTAAACTGATCATCCTTCATCACTGGAAGGACAACTGTATTCCTTTGCATTCTGAATGGTGACAGGAACTCTTCCAAGCTTTGGCAGTGGAGAAGCATATTGCTAAATGAAGGGAGAAAATCGAAAGATATTTGGAATTCTGGGGCCCATTGGGAGCTCTTATTTAAAGGATCCTGAATATGTCTGGTGGGAGCGCATAAGGTGTACAGCAGGTTATATGGGGACTCCAACCTAATAGGCCCCCTGATTGCTCCCTTCCTCTTCCCTTTCCTTTTCTTGCCCTTCCTTTGGATAACCTTCCATTCTAAGTTCATTCACCTGGTGGGTGGCAGTGCTCAGGGTTGGGTGGGGAGGGGAGTGGGTTGGGTTGGGGGGATTTAGTGGGGTGGTTTAGTTGTATGTAAGTTTTCTTTGCTTATCTTTGTGTTTGATAGTTTGCTTCCTGTCACACCAATTATGTACATACAGTATATGGTTCTTTGTTTAATGCATTTTGTTATGTTATGTTCATAATTCAATAAAGCATATTAATTGGTAAAAGAAAAGACAGGCACAATTTGCAGCAAGCTGACATGTATGCCATGAACTGTGCCTGACTGTCACATCCAGTTATATCCTTCTTTGACCATGTTGCCCACCCATAAGACTAACTGCAGTTTCAGCACTTGTTTATTATTCCTTAAAAAAATAATCTATATCTGTATCTATTATAGTGGCTTATAAAATGGGTATATAATTTCCTGCATCTTGTTTGGTTAAGAGGTACCATATGCCGTGTCCTTATCAGGACATATACTAGCAACTGGCACTACATATGCCAAGCAAAACGCTGCACACTCTGAAATCAGTGCGTGCTACCCACAGGTCTCTCAACTGCGGCTCCACAACTGGCATCAGATCGAGGTGCAAAATCTGCACCGGGAGAGCTCTGCCACCAGCCATCAAAAATCTACCACACCAACCACTGTTACACTACACAGACAACTAAGCTCTTCGAAGGGGTTGTCTCCGATGTTGAAAACAGAACCCTCCCCCCTTAGAGTCACAGACAAACTCTCTCTACAAAGCGCACAGCCTCATTTCACAACTAAATAAAACATTTTAAAAATAAAACTGTAACCTGTGTGCTGCACTCGAAAAACCAAGCTGTAGAAATGGAATGCTGCGGTGCTGCTTCACCAGAAAGCACAACTCTCAATTAAATCTTAACCTGAGCAGCGATCAAATATTTAAATGCAAAGTACCTCTCTTCCCCTTCAAAACATCAGGCAAGCAGGCGCTACTCCACCATTATCGTCTTTTTTCAACGCCCATTAACGCAAAATGCGAGCCGCACACTATGGTGGTTCATGAGGACAAGCTCGCTCTAAAGAAGCCGCAACTGACACCAAGCACACGCAATGTAACAAAACAGTCACTCTTAGTTAAATCAACAGCAATTAAAAATGAAAAAAAAAGAATTCTACAAAGTATAGCCATATTGGTACTCGGACAACACATGATGGGACCAGGAATGAAACACCTATACAACAAGGAGAATGCTTTTAATATGAGTGAAAGCTGACAATCATTTATGAGGCTGCCACTGTTTCTTAAAGCACAAAATACTATAAATTATAAAAAGAGCGAATAGTACATAAACTTCCCTGTTGGTGTTGATGATGGAGAGGTCTGGAACACTCATAAAAACAAAGAAATTATATTATAGAGGACTATTTTTTTCACTATTTCTCCTATTGAAAGCTTTGTTTGTTACTCTTGAAACTCTGTTCCTACTTTATTTACAAAAGTGCAGTGCCCATTTATAAGTGGAATAAGACACTCCAGTGTGGTTTATGGCTTGATAAGAAGCACTTCCGGTGCTAAAGTCACTTTCGGCATGGCGCCTGCGTGCCTCATCACACACCTGGGCGGCTCTTATCAAGCCATAAACCACACCTCGTCATGTCTTATTCCTTACATAGTGGTGCCACTTTAGTTAGGGTTGAGCAGGGGTTTCTATGTTAAACATCAAATTTTGCACTTTAATATCTTTACAACTGTTCAACAGATTTGCTTACAATTTTACATGTGCTGTCTTGGGGGGTAGGTCTCTTGATGTGCCAAGTTTCACTCTGGTCAGACTGTGGATTCTAAGATAAGGATAGCAAAAATAGTTTTAAAAAAAATTGCTGGTTTTTGCTGGTTTTCTGTCATTACCTAGTGCCTGGAAAGTTTGTAATTTTGGTCTGAAATTTTCAGGGTATAAAGAGCTTGGCCCACATTTGTGCCTTTTGCTGGTTTGGTGAAAAAATATTAATCTGTTCCAAAGTTATTCAGTTTTGAAATGTTAGTTCTGACCACGTATAATACAGTCTTTTGCATAGCTGCTTGGAACAAAAAAAGAATCTGGTCCATAAAAAAAAAAAGGATCCATTTTTTGTACGGAGGTAACCTTTTTTATGAGGAAAAAATCTTGATTCTGTCCCCACCCCCACAAAAAATTAAAAACCCACAAAAATGGCATCCTGCACACACACCAACATGTGTATCTTGCTCATCGGGACCCCTTCAGATGGATTCTGCACTTAGTGTCTGACAAAATGACCCAGAAATGTAATTTTCTAACATTTAAAAATTAATTTTCATGAGCTGATTTTCTTTTTTTCATGTGGGCATATGAAAAAAGAACTGGTCCATATGAAAAAGGATGGCAAAAGAATTTGGACTTAGTTTTTTTTTCTGATTCCTTTCTTGCATGAAGGCATTCTTTTTTCATATGACTGAAAAAAGCATTCAAAAAAAGATGCCTTCATACAAAAAAAAAGAATGGGAAAAAATGAAGTCCAAATTCTTTTTTCATATGAAGACATCCTTTTTTGTATAGCTTGTTTCATTCACAGGAAAAAAGAATGCCCTCTTATGAAAAAAGAATTTGGACTTAGTATTTTCCCCATTCTTTTGTCATATGGAGGCATCCTTTTTCACATTTTTTTTCATTCATACAAAAAAGAATGCTCTCATATGAAAAAAGATTTCGGTCTTAGTTTTTTTCCCACACTTGAACTTCAAAAAGCCATAAATCCATCAATATTTGGACTTATAGGAGAATCTATTTATCAAAACAAAGGTCTTAATGAATACTACAAGTATAATACATAATACCCCCATTTAGGGCCCATATAAAAAATCCTAAAAATTAAAAAATGAAAATTCGCATAGAATAACATTATAACTTAAATAAGCCATAACTCCCTCAGTGTTTGGACTTAAGGGAAAACCTATATATCAAAACAAAGGTCACAATGAGTACTGCAAGAATAACACATATCCCCCTCCTCCCCAAACATTTACGGGCAACATAAAAAATAAAAAATGAAAATTCCCTTAGGATAACACTGGAACTTGAACAAGCCATAAGTCCTTCAATATTTGGACTTAAGGGAAATCTGTATCTTAATAAGTACCAAAATAATGACAGATACCCCCACAGCCTACTAAACATTTAGGAACATTATAAAAAATAAGCAATAAAAAATACAAATTCCCATAAGAGAACATTGGAACTTCAACAAGCCATAACTCCCTCAGTATTTGGACTTAAAAGACTTCAGTATCTACAGTATATACCAAAACAAAGGTATTAATGCATACTACAAGAATAATGCATATTCCCCACTCAAACATTTAGGAGCAATACACAAGAAAATAAAAAATGAATATTCCCACAGGATTACATTGGAACCTCAACAAGCCATAACTCCCTCAGTATCTGGACTTAAGGAACAATCTATATATCAACACAAAAGTCTTAATGAGTAGTATAAGAATAACACATACCCCCCCCCACACACACACACACACAAAGAAAAAAAATTAGTGGCAATAGAAAAAAAAATTTTAATTCTCGTAGGATAACATCAGAACTTCAACAAGCCATAACTCCATCAATATTTGGACTTAAGGGACAATCTATATATCACAATAAAGGTTTCAATGAGTAATACAACAATGACACATATCTTCCCCTAAACATTTAACGGCAATATAACAAAACAATAAAAAATACAGATTCCCCTAGAATAACATTGGAACTTCAACATGCCATAACTCCCTCAATAGTTGGACGTAAGGGAGAATCTATATATCAAAACAAAGGTCTTAATGAGTACTACAAGAATAACACATATCCTCCACCCCCAAACATTAAGGGGCAATATAAAAAAAACAGCCAATAAAAAATACTAATTCCCATAGGGTAACATTGGGAATTCAACAAGTCATACTTCCCTTAATATCTGGACTTAAGGGACAATGTATATATCAAAACAAAGCTCATAATGGGTACTACAAGAATAACACATATTTCCCCCTTAAACATTTAGGTACAATATTAAAAGAAATAATACAAAATACAAATTCCCATATGATAACATTGGAACTTCAGCAAGCCATAACTCCCTCAATATTTGGACTTAAAGGAGAATCTATGCATATCAACACAAAGGTCTTAATGAGTGCTACAGGAATAACACATTCCCTCCCCCTTCCAGGTCCTGCATTCCCACAGGCATATGAGGACATGATTATAGTATCTAAAAAAGTAAGGAAATTCATTGCAAAAAACTTTGTTAATGCACTAGTTAGGGTTAAACCACAAAAGTAGGAAAATGTGGTATTAGGATTGCCAACCCTAACACCTCTCCTCCACCCTGCAGGCAGTCACAGGAAAAAACATTACTGTTTGACCTCTCCTCTGTCTTTGTAAATCAGGCATGGTGTGAGCCTTGGGATTCTCATCCCATTCTCATATACTATACACACATCTCAGCTTATTTACTGATGGAATGTAGTGAGTGTTAGGGTTGACAACCCCAAGGCACATGCCATGCCTGATTCATGAAGATTTACTGCAGGGTGGAGGTGGGGTGTTAGGGTTGCCAACCCTTACACCACATTTCCCTGCTTTTGTTGGTTAAACCCTAACTAGTGCATTAACAAAGTTTTTTTGCATTGAATATATATTATAGGGGGCGGTCACACCCCTGTAGTTAGGGTTGAGTAGTCTGTTTAATGTTAAACCCCTTTTATTTGCACCTGAATAACTTTTGCGTTCTTTGATTAAATAAGCCAAAATTTTGCATGTGTGGGCAGGCTGCCTGAGTCTGAAGACGTAAAAGTTTTGTGATGGCATCTTGTTCCTTTTTCAAGATACAGAGGACCAAAACACAAAAAAAACCAAATGTCTGATTTTCCTATACTTAACATTGTGTATTTTCTGCTCTCACCTACAGCCTAGATGATGTGGATTTTTTTTCATTAAATCTTCAGGGTTGAAGGGGCCCTTGCCAAGGGTGTGCCTTTGGAGGAATTGGTGAAAAAATATTATTCCATTTTAAAGTTATAGCAATTTTTGAGTTAACATTCCAGTGCAACTGGTAAAAAAAAAAAGATTGCAAAAGGTAAAAAAAAAATTATCGCGAAAGGTAAAAATCATATCGCAAGTGGTTATTTGCATGATTTACTTGTCATGGGGAAAAAACACTCAAGATGCATGCCATTTTCTTTTTGCTGCTTAAACATACAAATAGTAAAAGTGCATACAAATTATGTATTTAAAAAAACAAACACCTGAACCTAGTTAAACAGGATTTGTTTAGCTAGATTCTAGTGTTTATTTTTTTTTAAGTTGCCAGACATACCTTTTTTTGGCACCCAAAATTCAGGGTGGCCAGCTTAGAAAGAGGATACATTCACCCGCATTCTCTGTATGAGAACAGTGAGACTTTCTTGACTTCTGCAGCTGCAGCTGGAAGTCATGCAGCAAGTTCCAGTGACAGCAGTGAACTGCCATTTCCCTGGTATCTAGTGGAAGCCCCTATTGCTGTCCATTTCAGTATGTTACATTTCCCTGGTGTCTAGTGGCACCCCACCCTCTGATTGCCATCCCCATGTTTATATTATCATTCCCTGGTGTCTAGTGGCACCCCCACCCTCTGATTACCATCTCCTTAATGGATTTATCGTTCCATGGTGTCTAGTGGCACCCCCCACCCTCTGATCACTGTCCCTGTAATTAATTTATCTTTCTCTGGTGTCTCCTGGCAACCTCCCACCTTCTGATCAACATCCCCATTATGGATTTCTTTTTCCCTGGTGTCTAGTGGCACCCCCCACCCTCCGATCACCATCCTCGTAATGGATTCATCTTTTCCTGGTGTCTAGTGGCACCACCTACCCTCCAATTGCCATCCCCATAATGAATTTATCTTTCCCTGGTGTCTAGTGGCATCCCCACCTTTCAATCACCATCCCTGTCTGAAATAAAGAAAACCATCCCTCAATGTTTTTTCCCTTAAACCTGCAAAAAAGAAAATGATCCCTCACTGATCTTACCCCCACAACCTCCCTCTCAGTGCCCACCACCCCAGTACACCCCACACACCCTCACTCACTCAAACAGGTCACGGGGTGAAGATCCACTCTCTGATTGAAGACAAGTCTTGCTGCTAGAACTGCCAACTGCATTCTGAGAAACTAAGGTAAGTGTTGTTCAATGTATTTTAATGGGGTTTTGAACTTTGATGAATAACTTTGTCATTTTTGTACTATTTTGACTCCATATTTTCAACATGGCCTTTATGGGACCCTCACCTCATGACAATAGTGGTGGAATTATGGAAATCAAGCCCAAAAGGTGATTTTGCAGTTATCTGGTGAAATCACCTTTTAAAGCAGCATTTGAAAATTGTCACCACCCTTGTTCATGAGGTGGGATCATAAGAAGGCTATGTTGAAAATATGGGGTCAAAATATGTAAAAATGGTAAAGTTATGTGCCTCAGTTGGAATGTTACTATGCTCGCTAGTAACTTTGGTAATCGTAAATATTTTGACCCCGAATTTTCAACATAGCCATTTTTTTGCACCACCTCATTAATGTGCCAGCTGCCATCTTTCAAACCCTGGCCAAAATGTGTTTTCGTGCCTCCTGTGGCATGTAATGATGTTTCAATGCAGTGAAATGATGTTTCTGCAGGGATTTAAAACTTTTCACTACTGGGTTGATGAAGTGGTGTAATAAGAAGGCTATGCTGACAATTTGGTGTACAAATATGGTAAAATGTCCAGATTATGCGTGGATGTTGCAGTATTTCAATGTTCGCTTATAACTTCACTAATTTTCACTGTTTTGACTCCAAACTTTCAATATAGCCATTTTCCATATCACCTCATAAATGTGACATATGTCATTTTTAAATCCTGGATGAGATGTTTTTTCTCACTTCTGGTGAGAAATGAAATTTTGTCCAGTGTATTATAAATGGTACATGCTGTGTTTATAAGTTGAATCATAAAATGAGTATCTTGAAAATTTGGGGTCAAAACTGAAAAAAAACAAAACAATATATAATTGTTTACAAACTTTGCATGTAGTGCCACTCTTGACCCCAATGGTTATGCTTTGTGATCCCATGCTGGTGAGCTGAGTTCAGGGGTGAGCTCAGTGACCCAGCTGGATGGCATAAAGGTAGAGGTATGGTGCTGTTATGCAACAACCCCCTCCACCCAGGGAATGAAAGGTACAGGATTATCTGCATGGGCCTGGGTACCATATAATGACAGCAGTTGTCCTCTTGACATAGGGCCCTGAATCTCTGCACTCCTGGGTGGCAGAGGGCCCTGTGAATTGGCTAACAGATGCACTCTTTGTCCTGTGTATCTGTATCTGCGGCAACATGGAAGCCCAAGGACCACAGGGCCCTGTGCTTCCGTAGCCCACTAGACAGCCAATGAATTCTTCACACCCATTGCTACACTGAAGTGTGGGGCCCACAAGGGCCTTGCACTTCTGTAGGTGGATAGACTGTTCCCTTAGTGCAGGGCATAAGATCCTGAAGGGACCTGCATGACTGAGGATATGATTCCACTATCTCAAAAAGAAAGGAAATTCTGGGCAAAAGACGTTATTAATGCACCAGTTAGGGCAACTTAATGCCACAAATGTAGGAAAATGTGGTGTTAGGGTTTCCAACCCTGATGCCCCACCCCCTAGGCAGCAAAAGGAAAAAAATACATTAGGGTTTTGGGTCTCCAGAGTCTTTGGGAAAATAGTTGTGAGGTCTTCCTTGGGGGTTATCAACCCTAATGCCCATTCCATTCCATGAGCTAACAACGTCATACATGATCTCCTCTTTTCACACAAGGCCCACAGGGCCTTGCATGAAGAAAGGTACAACAAACTGTTGGCAAGCTGTGGCGAGACATACTTCTCTGCCTTTGAAGAGTGTATCATTATGAGGCAGTGGCTTGGAGCTGTACCTTGTGCTTTGGATTGGAGGCTATGGGCTGGGGAGGAGGGGTAAATATTAGGGTTGACAACCCCCAGGAAGACCCCAACACTGGTTCACCAAGACTCCAGAGACCCAAAACCCTAATGTTTTTTTTTTCCTTTTGCTGCTTGGTTTGTGGGAGTAGGGCATTAGGCATTGGAAACCCTAATGCCACATTTCCCTACTTTTGTGGCATTAAGTTACCCTAACTGGTGCATTAACAATTTTTGTTTGCAAAGAATACACAAATACATATCTCTTTCTCTGTCTTTATATATATGATCCTTCTCTGTGCTGTTCAGATTTTCTTATGTGCCTAAAATGGCAGAAATATAATATTCTCTTCCTTCCCTCACCTGTATTGTAAATTACTTTGGGATAAAATTAGTCTGAAAGCTTTTAATCTGCTATAGAAAACCAAATTCATTACTGTATTTATTAATAAAATGATTATTATTGCTTAGAAAATGGGTTGGAAATGTCCTGCTTCCTGATAGGCTAAACAAGTTCTGAGACCCATATCTTAATTCTCCACAACTTCACAGGTTTGAACAAGTTCAGGCAATTGAATGTGGAATCTGGGCAACTAACATACATAATTCATGAGCCACATCACCTGCTCCTAATTTTCATCACAAACAAGGCTGTTACCTTTATTCATATGCTTACTCATGTATAAAAACCCTAGAAATAAAAGTCCATTAAATTAAACAGAACAAGTAAATAATTGACAGTTCTAACCCCAGGAATATATCAGTGTATTCACAAAGGGAAATCAATCCCCAAGAATGAGCATCTCTGGAGTTTCAAACTTTATGCTAATTATGGAAAATTTAAATCAAGTTCAAACTCTGCTCTGTGGTCATGCTCCACCCTGTCTCCTAACGTCAAATGTATCTTTCAGCAAACGATAGCAGTAGCCCCAAAATTCACTTCTACACTTCTGGCCAGACTATGGTTTATTCATTTTATTTTAAGCAATTAGTAAACTCTTGTAGTTATTTCCTGATAACTCTTCATTAGATAAGGTATATTTTGTATAAATTATTTAGTGTTTTTTTCTCCAGTTCCCAAATGGTTTACAGGAACCGGAGAAGGCTGCTAGTCAGTGCAGCTTCCACCTTTAGGGAACTGCAATATTTTGTTATATTTTTGATTTAAATGTTTTCGGTACAACCGCTTCTGCATTTTTTTGTCTACTGTATGCTCTGTTCCAATTTGAGCATATTGTTAAGGTTATCAATTCCAGAATTGGCCTCTTGTACAGGCACCGCCATAGCATGACCCCCGATGCACTGTCACTCGCTGTTAAAAGCTCCATCCTTTCTATCATTGACTATGGGCTTGTGGTGTATGGCGCAGCCTCTGCCACTACCCTCAAAGGAGTTTGCATGGCCTTAAATAAATCCTGTAGACTAGTACTAGGTGCACACAGACTTGCACACACTTGTGACCTTTACTCCCAGACCAACTGGCTGACCATATGGGACAGGGTATATTACCAGGTCTGTCTCCTAGGGGGAAAAAAACTGCCTCGGCCTAACCTCACCAGCTATCCAGAATCTCCTAAACTCAGCGTCCAATTCCCACCAGACAAGAGGTATGTCCAGACAATCTCTTCAAGTCCCTCTCTTCCGAACGGCACAAGCGCAATGGTCTTTTGCCTATCGTGCACCATGCTGGCTTAATGATCTTCTCCCTGACATAACCAATGAGCCTAAGCTTGGGCTATTTAAGAGAAACCTCCTCCAACACCTTACCTCCTTAAGCAGGTGTGATGCCAACCCTAATTTCTGCCTACCCTCTGCTCCTCTCCTCTCCTCCCCCTGCCTACTCTACCTTACTTCTTGTTTTCTGCTCCTACCCCCTTATCACTAATCCTGCTCCTCTACCTGCTTCTTCCCACTTATTCACCCAACCCCGTCACTCCTACCCCATCTTTCCCACCTATTCACACCCAACCCCTCTCACCCCATCCCCCTTCTACCACCTCTGACAAAGTTTAACTTCTGACTGCCTCATTGAGTGTTTGTTAAATATGTATTTACCTGTATGTTAATTATACTCTGTAACTCTGCACTTACATTGTTCCATTGCTACCTGTAATGTTTTGGCTTGACTTGACATGGAATCTTTGTAAACAAGCTTCCAGCTCAAAGGTATTATTCCAAGAAAAAAAAAATGAAAATAAATTAAAAAAAATGTTCCGGGAAATGAGACGTTTCTTTACAAATGTATTACCTCTTTACTTTCTGAAGTAAAAAAAACACATTAGCAGTACTTGTTAAACAAGCATTTGTCAATGCCAAATGTTTGCTTGCTGATATTAGCACTGGAAATGCAGGAGTTAGACAGATGCAGAATAGGAAGGGCAGTGAAGTATTGAATGCCACACCAAGCACACCTCCATCCTGTAGAGATGGACAGGCATTGGGGTAAGTGTTTGGGTAATTTCCCATGACATTCATGCTACGTCACCTCACCCTATTCTGCAGACACCGACATGTGTTGAGGTGTGCCTTGGGGTGTTTGACTTTACAGTCACCCAGTTCCATAAGGACATACGCTGAAATGGGTGCAGCATAGGAGAATGTGGTGAAGTCTGGGGCTGAAGAGTCCAAGGTACACCTCGATGCCTGTCACTGGCTGGGGGATGGGGGTGGGATGGCATGAGCAGTTCAGTTGGCAATCCAAAGGCACACCCCAATGCCTGTCAGTCTGTACAGGGTGAGACGTTATAGTTAGAAACCCTAACGCCCTAGGCGTTTGTTGGTATTTTCACTAAAAATTTTCAACATGCCCTTTTTGTGACCCCATCTCATGAAAGTATTTGGGACCTCTTCTCATGAAGAGTGACAGTGTGATTTTGTCAATGTGTCCCGAACTTTGAGTTCCAACAGCAACCATGCCATTCTACGCCACATGTACAAAAATCCAGATCGGGCAGGATGTGAAGAATGACAGCTGTACCATCCATAGAGAGGTGTGAAGAGATGGCAATGTTGAAAATCTGTAGTGGGAATATTAAAAATGCTCGCACTTCCAAGCATACGTAGAAACTGCACAACTCATGCGTGTAACACAGTCATTTTATGGACTTTCATCACCAAATTTTCAACATAGGCATCTTAGGACCTCTGTTCATGAACAGTGTCACTGTGATTTTCTTTTTTTTTTTTGCATTATTTGTTTATCCCCCTCCGTGCTCCTCGTGACCCCCACTCCTTCAGGCTCCTTACAAGTCCTCACCGATCCCCACTGGCCTTACCCGAGCTCCTTCACCTCACAACGCAGCCGGTCCCTGGGATATCCCGGACATAACCCTTTGACAGGTGGGTCCCCCTCCTCCTCCGTGGGGGAAGTCACCAGTGGGGAATCCTAGTGCACTCTCGATAGAGCCCAGGGATGCTGCCGAGGGAGGAAGCTCATCGAAGGCACCAGAGGAATCGGGGTATGGAGAACCATCATCCGGCAGCCACCACCGAGCAGTATTTCCAGTTTTTCTAGGTTCCTTCATCGCGCCGCTCATGCAGTGCCTCCAGTCTCCACTGGGAGCTGCTGCTTAGCGAGGCAGTGCCCAACCCCACCCCAGGATAGGAGAGCAGTCCTTCAGACGCTCAATCCTATCCTCCCCTTGCCGACCCCCGGCGTCCCAAGTCCGTTCCTGAACCCGGGTCACCAGCATGGTTCAAGGTAAGGTGCCAGTGCCTCATTTCTCTGTGCCACCGGGCCGGTGTGATTTTCTTAATGTGTCCGAACACTGATTTCCCACAGCAACCGCGCCATTCTGCGCCGAAAGTGCAAAAACACATTTCGGCAAGGATGTGAAAAACGACAGCTGTACTGTTCATAAGAAGGTGCAGAAAAATGGCAATGTTGAAAATCTGGAGTGAAAATATTGCAAATTGGAAAAAGTACGAGCGTGCGTGGAAACTGTGCAACACACACTCGTAACATACCCATTTTATGGACTTTCATTACAAAATTTTCAACATAGGCATTTTAGGACCTCTGCTCATGAACAGTGTCACTGTAATTTTCTTAATGTGTCCTGAACATGGATTTTCCAACAGCGAGCGCGCTATTCTGCACCGGAAGTGCAAAAACACATTTTGAACAGGATGTGAAAAATTACAGCTGTACTGTTCATAAGGAGGTGCGTAAAAATGGCAATGTTGAAAATCTGGACTGAAAATATTGCAAATTCATTGAAGTTACGGTGATGTGTAACAACCTGCGCCAACACGCTCATAAAACAATAATTTTGGATTTTTTCCACCAAATTTGCAAAATAGACTTTTGAGCCCACCTCATGAACACTGCACGTTGTTTTGTTAATTGGTCCCGAAAGGTGATTCTGTGCAGTGACCACAAAATCACCTTTGGGACCAGATTCTTTGTTTATGATAGTAGCTGAATTCATGAGGAGGGTTCCCAATAACCCCATGTTGAAAATTTGGTGCCAAAATTCCCAAAAATGCCTGAGATATGCACCAAAGTTGAAAAAACCCTATTTATGCCATTACATAGCTTACCGGCATTTCTTCAGTTCGCGGTCGACTTTGAAGAGTGTAGATGTGTTCCAGGTCCACTGAAGATCATCGCGCCCAGCTCTGAAGGTAAGTATGGGGTGAGGGGGTGCAGGGAGGTGGGATGCACAGAGGGTGGGCGCGGGTTGGGGAGGGCCACCAGACTCGATGAGAGAGCGTTTTCTGTTTACAGATTAAACAAACAAAAACATTCGGGACATTTTTTTTACCAGGGAAATTTATGCGCTGGGGTGGGCTCCCAGCATTCCACCCTAGTGTTTTTGGAGGGCAGTAGCCGACAGGGATTGGGCACCTCCGTCAGCACAGAACCGAGGGAGGACAAGAACCGAGGTGGATTGGGCACCCCCCTCGAAAAAAAATAATGTTTTTTTTAGGCAGGGGACATAATGCCGATGGGGAGTGGGTTCCTCCATTGGCAAATTAACTGGGAAGGGGGGACTGAAGCCAACAGGGATTGGGGCCCCATCGGCAAACAAAGGATGTTTTTGGGGGGGCGCATGATGCTGAGGGGGATTGGGCACCCCCTCGGCACTAGGGTTGGTAATATTGTTTGTAAACATGGCGGCAGCTTGCCACCATGTTCACAAGCAGTATTACACTAGGCAAGGTACCGCCCTGCAATGATGGGTCACTCCCTCATTGCAGCGGAATCCCTTACGCTGCAGTGACGAGGTGGCCCCTGATTGCTGCAACGAAAACTTTACAAGTTGGTGGCACTTTTGGAAGCCAGTGTCATCAGCACACTGTGCCTCCATTGGTCCACCAGTGCCAAGCCCCCAAATGCAGTGCATCCGTTGGCTGCCACAGTACCACACCTCCACAACCTGCTTCTCTCCTAAGCTGCCACATAATGTTTCCTGCACATGCGCACAAGTAAACATGAAAAGGAACCAAACCACATTTTAAATTAAGCCCTTGTTTTTAATATACTTGGGATTGCTGTCAAATTTACTTTTCATTATTTGGGAACCAGGAATTATTTTTTCAGTCTTCAGTGTTTGGCATGACTGACAGATCTAAAAAGGAAAACAGGACCTACAGGCTTTAAAAACTGTACTATTTGTTTTCAGCTCCTGGCAAAGGCAGACTACTAAGAGCTTTTCTTGGGCTGAAAAAGGAGAAGATTATATGGCTTCTCAGTCTGCCTCTGTGTCACATCAAGGCTCAGAAGAGGCTCCTGCCCCTCAAAGTAAGCAGCAGTCCCTGTCAAAAGGGACATAGAAGAAAGATAAAGCTGCTAAAGATGGTACAGAAGTCAGGGTGTCTGAAAGGGGGAACCCTGAGTCCAGCAAAAATAGAAGAGCCTCTGAGCAGCCACTGGAAATAGTGTCTGCTAAGAAAAAACAGAAAAATGTCTCTGTCTCTCCTCCTGAAAAAGGAAAGGAGCAGACAGCTGATTCAAAACAAATGACCTCAGTAGAGGGCATCACAAAGGCATGGCATTTCTTCAGGCATTCCAGGCTATGGGAGCTTTCTTTAATATGCCTTCCTCCCTCCCCAGGCTTCGGCTTCATATCCAGTACCTGTGGAGGAGAAGGAATTGTATTTTGAAGATGAGGGGGAGTGGATGACTTCTGGAACCAGCTGGATCTCCTGAGCAGGAATTTGGCTCTCCTCCAATGCCTTCAGAGGATTATACATCTCACTACTCCTTTGTAAGGCAGATGGTGAACACCTGCAACATCTCCTTCCATGAAACCGAGGAGGATAAAGAAGAGGTGGAGTTCATGGATATGCAGGGATTAGTCCCCACAAGAAGGTTGCTTGTTTTTATCACAAATCCCTCAAGAAAGCCAATAACATGGTCATGTCAGCACCCACCTCAACTGCTGGCATTGACAAGAAAATGTAAAAAGTATCAAGTGGACAGACAGAGGTTGAGTACATGTGCTCCCACCCTGATCATGAAGAGATGATCCACACTGCTGCTTGTGACAAAGCCAAAGAACCCCTGTCCTCCTAGCCTCCTGAGTAAGAGTCCTGGAAACTGGATATTATGGCCAGAATAATATATACATTAGCTTCCTTCCTGCTCAAGCAATCAGCTTACTTGGCATACACAGCTCAGTGCCAGAAGGCACTCTGGAATTCCATATTGGCATGGATCGAAAAGCAACCAGTAACTTAGCACAGGACATGGCTGACGCAGCTAGATTAGCCATGGATGCTACAAAGTACCAGCTCCACATGGTGGTGGACACAAATGACACTGCTTCATTGGTTCTGACCCATGCAGTGTCCTTAAGGAGGTTTGCCTTGCTTGGGGCTGCCACTATATCCCAGGGCACAGAAACAAAGGCTATGGATTTCCCTTTTGAGGGAAACTCCTTATTTGGTGACACAGCAGAGGCTTACATGAAAAAGGGGTATGAGTTCAAAACGACCTACAAGAGCAATACTGAGACAGAAAAGGCTTCTACTTCCTATTGACCTTGTGGAAGGGAAGGGAAGGTAGGGGTAGCGGCTACAACCCATGACCCTATGCTCTCTATTGAGTACCCACCACAAAAAGACCATTATAGGAGCAGGGGAAAAAAGGGTGCCAGGCATGCAGCTGCAACTCCAGCTCCTAATCCCCAACAGAATCAAAACCCCTGACCACTCTGCCCAGGTCACCCATCCATTGCCAGTGGAGTGAAAGGTTGGCCCACTACTTCCAGGAATGGCCAAAGATCTCAACGGACAGGTGGATCCTGGAAGTAGTGGGCAAATATTTGCCCCTGCAGTTCAGAAAATTACTAAAACTGTAGAACCCAAAAATTTGTCTCCCCAAACACCATCAGAAAAAGTCCTGTTGAAGCCTGAAGTAAAAAAAAAAAATACTGCAGTCACAAGCAATGGAGAATGTACCTGCCACACAGTGGGGTAAGTCTAGTCTTCTGTTACTTACTGACCCATAAGAAAAACAGGGAGAGATGACACATTTTAGACATGAGATATCTGAATAAACACAAAAAGGAAAGATTCAAGAAAACACTGGGCTCAGTGATACCATCTTTACAGGTGTGAGACTGGTTGGGGTCACTGGATCTAAAGGATGCCTACTTCCATATATCAGTCAGACCCACTCACATGAAGTACCTCAGGTAAAGACTGGGAAAATGTCAGTACCTAGTCACATCCCTTCTGGCTCACCTCAGCACCAAGGGTGTTCACAAAGTGCCTAGCTGTGGTGGTGAACATCTGAGAAGACAAGATATGGTGGTTTTTCCTGGATGACTGATTAGTCTCAGGATAAACACAGCAAGAAGCAAAGTCCTCTATACAATTGGTGAAAAGCACCATACAGGACCTAGTCTTTCTGATAAACATTCATAAGTCACAAACAGAACCAACTCAGATTTTGGACTTCATCAGTGTAGAACTAGATACCCTGCATGGGAAGGCCTTTCTTCCTCAAACAAGGGTAGCAAACCTGATTTCAACTGCAAAATCCTTCAGAGCAGGTCAGCTAAGGTCTGTAAGGGATTTTCTACAGATGTTGGGACACATGGCCTCATCCACTGCAATGGTACCAGGGGCCAAGTTACAGATGAGAGACATCCAGTATCATCTAAGGGATTGCTGGTCCCAGAGATGGGGTCCTCTGTCCAAGCTGATGCCTGCCACAAAAACATCTCTAAAGGCACTGGAGTGGTGGAAGGAGGACGACAACCTCAGAAAAGGAATTCCCTTCCACCAGCAATCACCTACAACTATCCTCACAACAGATGACTTCCTCCTGGGGTGGAGTGTCCATCTGGAGGATTTCACTGTTAGTGACACCTGGAGCACACAGGAGACTCAGGGACATATCAATCTCTGGGAGCTTGGGACTGTGTTTCTAGCAATGCAAGTCTTTTCCTCACAGATCTAGGGTTAGTCTGTACAGGTTCAAACAGACAACACCTCAACAACATATTCCCTAAACAAACTGGAGGGGGGGAGAGCCAGTATCTTCAAAGCTATGCAAAAAGCCATCAAGATCTGAAATCTAGCCTATTCCCTGGGGGTAGAGCTACCTGCAGTACACCAGCCAGAGAAAAACAATGTCCTCAGCCAATGAAACCATGAGTGGACTCTGAACCAACAGGTGCTAGCTTCAGTATTCAGATGTTGGGGTACACCAGAAATAGTCCTGTTCACTTTCTGGGAGAACAACCAGATCCCACTCTTTTGCTTCAGATCCCCAGCAATGGGGTCAGTTCCAGAGGATGCACCGATCCTGGACTGGACAGGGAAGTTCCTATACACCTTCCCTCCAGTCCCACTACTACAGAGAGTGCTCATGAAGCTCAGGAGGAAATCAATAACAATGATCCTCATAGCACCACACTGCACCAGGCAGACCTAGTACTTCATGCTGCATGATGAGGGGCTAGCTGCACATTCGAGCAGACTTGATGGACCAAGAGGCCAGTTTCTGCTGGCAATTTCGGAAGTTCCAATGTCCATACATCTGGCCTTCTCCAGCAACCTTCCTGTAAATCTGCCCCTGAGATACTGTACAATCTGCTGACACTGTCTCAGGCAGGAAAACATTTAGAGACCTGAGAACCATACACCACAGGGCATGGTTCTCAAAGAGCTAGAGTTTTCTGGTCCAAATCTATCAGAAGAAATTATGAAAGTGTGGATGGTTTCTAGAAAACCAGCAGCAAGAAAAGCATAAAACGGAAGAAGCTTTCTTTCTGGTGTGTTCCCAGAGAGATAAACCCTAGCCAGGCAGGCCTGCCTATAGTTCTGGATTATCTGGTTATCTCCAGTCACTGGGCCCGAGGCCCTCAACTCTGAAGGTGCATCTGGCAGCAGTATCAGCTTACACATCAGCTGGGAAAGACAGATCAGTGGTCTCAACCTATTTTCAAAATGTTTTTCAAAGGCCTTAATTACTTGTATACACCTGTGAGGGACCCTCTCACATCCTGGGACTTAAATATGTGTACTGCACAAATTATGGATACTCCTTTCCAGCCCATGGCAACTGCTGCACTGAATCATGTCACTTGGAAAACAATATTTCTAGTAGCAATGATGTCTGCTACAAGGGTGCGTGAGCTCCACACCCTCTGCATGGATCCAAACTACATAATTTTTCATAGGGACAGAGTAGTCCTGAGGACAAACAGGAAATTCCTTCCTAATGTGGTGTCCGAATTCCACCTGAATCAATCAGTTGCCCTTTCTGTGTTCTTTTCTGAAAAATCCAGTATAGTGGAACAAAAACTCCACTACCTGGATGTCAAAAGGGCATTAAGTTACTACTATAGCCAGACAAAAGAAGTTTTTCATCACTTATGATAAAGTAGGAAAAGGCAAACCAGCATCTGGGAAAACCATTTCTCATTGGATAGTCTCCTGCGTACAGTTCTGTTATGACAAACCTGGTAAGTCACCACCCAGATGCCTAAGGATGCACTCTACAAGAGGCACCTCTGCCTCTGTGGTAGCAGTAAGGGGTATCCCACAGCAGGATAGATTCTTGGGGGTAAAAGAAAAAATTACTCACTGTGGTAATGTTGTTTCTTCTTAAGGGATCCCTCAGTATTATTCGCAATCCCTTACCTTGCCTCCCCTTCCAGAACCTGGAAATAGGGTCACACAATAATCAGTTCTTATCTGGCTGGGAAACCGCCATGATGAGCATATGCCAAATTGGTGGTACCAAAAACATCTGGTGGCCTACAATTACCTAATTTTAGATTATGTTACTGGGCCATACACTCAAGCAAATACCTTCAATGGCTCTGTACAATGGACCCTGATGCTAGCAGTTACTACGTTCCATTGTGGCTTGCTATGAAACTCAGTCAAATGTGTTCTATGGGTCTTTCCCAGGTTCAATTTTATATGTCAAATATGCTAATCTTCCTGTATCTTTGCAATGTGCGGTTGTAGGGACGTCCCTATTGGTACATAAACAACTGCTGATCGTTATGACCCACAACTTATAGGTGGATACAACACAGCCTTTGGTTAGGAATCCCAGTTTCAAAATTGGAGGTAGACCTATTCCACCAGGATGGCGGCCCATATTAGACAGTATTTCCCTCTCAGATTTACTGCAGGAGGGGTATTTCATTTCATTTGCCCAGTTTTGAAACCAATTTCATGTTACTGATACCATGGCTTTTAAATACTTCCAACTCAAACATGCAGCTGCACAGTACATGGGGAAACCTTCATGGTTAGCATCTTCTGACCTCTTTTTCTTTTCTTCGAAGTTCATGGTCACTATGCCTCATATAATTTCTAAATTGTGTCAGACTCTACTAATGGAATTATACAGAAATTATGAGTGTCAATATAAGTATCGGCAACAGGTTTTTCCAGATGTGCCATTCAACTGGTCTAAAATTTGGAAATATACCTTTAGTTACATAACTCAAGACCGCCTTTGGCTGACTCAGTTTTTCAGATTGCACAACCTATATTATACCCCTCAAAAACTGGCCGAAATGGGGACGGCCTCTTCAGTTCTTTGTACCAGATGTGGTTCTGGGAAAGGGTCCTTGTTACATATCTTTTGGAAATGTCCTCCTATTTAAAATTAATGGTCCAAAATCAAAAACAGAATGGACCCACTGTTGGGACTCCAAAGCATCTTTTGTCCCTGTGGTATGTACTGTCGGTGACCTTCAACCTGTTCCTGCTAAGGAATAAAAGTATCAGATCATGATGATATCCTTAACACTGAAAAGGCTAATACTGCACCATTGGACTGACCAGCGGCACTTAACATATGTGGAATGGCTAAATGAGTTACTTAGTAATCTTCGTCTGGAGAAACTCTCAGCCAGTACACAACATAGATTATCTGTATATGACAAGAAGTGGTCTAAACTGCATGCACTTTATACTATGTCTGACTGTCACCTTAAATCCTGCTCCTCCAAGTTTCTGGTTTTCATTTCTTTATCATATATTTATTTTTCTGATTTTTTGTTTGTTATGTACATATAAGAAATTATAATTTGAATACAAATCTCATGCATAAAGATAACCACTAGACCAATTCATGTTGGGGAGGTGATACTTTAAACAGTAATATACAAAATTAACAATTCATCAGCTAACTAGCAGATGCCTTATAATTTTATCATTCCAATTTAAATATTAATCAAAATAGCCCCACTAAGATTACTTATTTATGCTAACACACGGACTCATGCCGGAACATCAAGGCAAAACACAAATCAAAAAGCAAATAACTTTGAAGTCCATTTATACTTCCATGCTACTCATATTTTCCAAAATGTCTCTCTCAGAAGGCGTTGGGGACTCCCAGTATCTTGTGAGAGAATAGTTAGCTCTTAGAAAAGCTACAAGTTGATCTACCTCAAAAAAGATATGGGTGTTACCATCTTTTATCACCTTCACTTTTGTCGGTGGCAGTAAAGAAAACTGTGCCCCTAATTCGAGAACCTCCTGATGATAATCCAGAAACTTGCGGCACCGCTGCTGTGTGGCGAAACAATAATCAGGATAAATAAAATATTTGTTTCCATTGTACTCCAAAGAACCTCTCAATCTGGCGAATTTAAATATAAAGTCTCTGTCTGATTTAAAACCAAGCGTAGCCAGATTAGTTGACTTAGATAGGTCCAATATGTTTTCATTTTTCTTATGCACCCCAAGAGCTTTAGTTATTAGAGGTGGATTATCCTGCGGCAAATCAAAAGTCGTAATCAAAATATCTTTAACCAATTCTATAATGTCGTGGAAGCTTGCATTGAATTTGTCAAGTATTCCTAAGATGCGAATGTTCTTACAATGCAGCAATTCTCGCTGGTCTCCAGTTTCTGATTGATATTATAATTTTCTCTTAGCAGGCTTGTGCAATTTGCCTCCAGGGTCATAATCTTAGATTCATGCTTGGCTATCTGGTTAGTGTGCATTGACAGAGTCTCCTTCACTGTCTCCCCCTCTTTTTTAACTAAATTTATTTCAGCTTGCATAAACTCCATTTTTTTCTTCAAAGCATCAAACCTGCAATCGCTGCGCTCCATCCATGTAAGGGGTCTGTCCAAATATCTACCAAGAGACTCCAATGTGAATTCCCCTGTCTCGGGGGAGATGACTGCAAAATAGGATCCATCTGTTGCCAGTGCAGTCCTTGCTTCCCTGACTCCGCCATACTCAGGTCTGATACAGCCAGGGGAGAGGGAGGAAACTTATCAGCTGCCAGCGGAGCAGTTGGTGTGCTGCTCGAGCTACCACCACACTCCGGGCTATACTCTTCTGAAAGAAGCCGCTGATCCAGCAGGGCAAACCTCGGGGACACAAATCCCTGGGATCTACCAGTAAGTTTAGCCATCGCGTCCACCTGGAACTGAAAACCAGGTCAAAATTTTCATTATTTTCGTTGTTTTCCACCTAAGGTATTGACACTCATGCAGTTGCTATGTCAGCCATCTTGCTCACCAGATTTCTTTCATTTCTTATATATGGCCTCCACAGTTGGTAATTTTGTATATTACTCAGATACCCTTCCATCATTTAAATCACCTTGCCCTTTGCTTTATATGTTTTATGGATCAAGTATTGCTATATATCTTTTTTTAATTTAGCACACTCGCTAGTCTGTACATAGTTTCTTGTGGTATTTGTTGATTGTTGTTGTGACTTTTCAAATATAAAATAAACTTAATTAAAAAAAAGAATTGATTCTTTTCTATTGGCTTGAGCATTACATGTTACAGTTCCTTACAATTGTTGCTCAGTGGTCTGGTTATAGATCTTTTACAATATGTGGGGACTATGCACTAATGGGTGGATAGTATGTGTCAGATGCACTTACCCTGCCCGTGTAGCTCCACACCCATGGACAGGTGCACACAGACTGGTATTCATGAATGGCTGCCACCTGTCTGTGGCCCTGTCCCATCAGTGTGCTGGTCTGTGCAGGGCGGCTGGGGGCAGGGTTGAGGACCCAGGTGGGCATCCAATCAGATACCCATCCCGGGTCCTGGAGTGGATCCCTTGCACCACGGCACGGGTCTGGGTGAGTGAATACTGCCTGCAGGCACCCGGATCCACTCACCCATGCCCCTGTCCCCAGTGGATCAGCCTACCTGTAGACAGCCCCTGCAGCAGCACCAGCTGCACCGATGTCCCTCCCAACAGCACCTCCGCCCATACCTATACATATATGGCAACCCCTGACACAATGCAGCCCCAACTCCGGTACTGTACACAACCCCCACCCCACCACACTGCAGCCCCTTCCCCGATGTAGGCAAAGCGCCCCGGCCCCACCACATCGTAGCCACATCCCCAATGTAAGGCAAGCACCCCCACCCCACCACATTGCTGCTGCATCCCCAATGTAAGGCAAGCACCCCTCACCCCACCACATTGCAGCCCAATCCCCATCTGCTGGAGACATACCCCCACATGTGGCAGCCGGGTCCCTGTGAATGCCATGACAACCCCACCACTAACACACAGAGGTGCCATGAGCAGTCCTACCCCAGCCCCCCTCCCAGTACCCCCACCCCTCATTGGTGATCAGTGTTCCCTCCACCCCTCGTGGCACAGACATCACCGACACCCATCCCCGTACCTGCCTGTTGGTACCATGGCTAAGAATGGGCAAGGCCTTCCTCACCTCACCTCAGCTATCGACCATCCAACTGATGCTGGGGCTCACCTCTATAAATAGGCAGCATGCTCCCAGCATCCATTGGATGGCCGTGGCTGCGGAGTGTGTGAAGGGCTGCTGCTTGCCGCCTTAGCCGTGGGCACTGACAGGCAGGTATGGGAGATGGTGATAGTGTTGTCAATACTGCAGAGGGTGGGAGGGACCACTGATCACCAATGAAGGGGTGGGGGATTCGGGATCGGAGCCAAGGGTGGGTGGGGTTTGTGGTATTGGGCTATGTCCCAGGTGCGGATGCCCTGGTTGGGGGGGGCACTATTATGGAGACGGGGCTGTCATGTGGGGGGATGACTTTCCCACAATGGGGTGGGTCCACAGGCCACTGATGGAGTTGCTGTGGGTTCAGGTTTGGGTGTGTGTGCACCAGGGATATATATATTCTTTGCACAAACTTCATTAATGCATCAGTTAGGGTTGTTTCTACACTGACAAAAGTGTGGAAATTCCACGTTAGGATTACCAGCCCCTCACCCCACCCTGACACCCACCCACCCTGCACACACCACGGGCATCAGGGTGTGTGTCGAGTGGGCGGCCTACTCTCACCCCATTCTAAGTGTAAAAAGAGCTGTGGTGGTGCAGTATAGGGGAATGGAGTGAAAGTTAGACATGACCACCCCAATACACGTCCCAATGCCTGCTGGTGTGTGCAGGGTGGGGGGGGGCATTGGGAGTGGGGTGAGGGGCTGGTAACTCTAAAGTGGAATTTCCACACTTTTGTCAGTATGGAAACAACCCTAACTGATGCATTAATGAAGTTTTTGCATAGAATTTATTTTCGTTTTTAAAAGTGTAAGGTAAGTAGTAATAGAAATGGACAGGTGGCCCACGAAGACGCCCAGTTCTGCATAATGGTTTGTGGAGGGTCCTGCTCTCCCAGTTACACGCAGCTATGGAGCCATACCGCAGCCCTATAAGGCAAGGAGCCCTTGTAACAGTAATGTGCCAATATCTTGTGAACCATAGCAACTAGAAAAAAAGTCAAGTGTTTTTGTAATTGTAACAGTGACTAGTTAATGCAAGAAGCAACCAAACCCATGGCTCGCATCTTTTCCAAGATAAGGGCACCAAAATGCTATGGGAGTGATAAGTCTCAGGACATAATAGTGGCCGCCGCGCAAGAAAACGACCAATTGGAACACTAATTCGCAAATATCTCAGGAATCATACGTGCTAGAAAAGAAATTAAAATTTCAGGTGTTTCATGGCTTTGTAACCTAGTTCTGTTGGGGGACTAAGAAATTTTGCAATGAAAGGTCCGTATTGCAAACCATTTTCAAGATACGGGCCCCGAAAGGTGCGACAGGTGCTGCAATGTTATTCTATGGGAAAATTTCTGAACTTTAGAATGCTGTAACTATGGGCCTGTCCAATGTTTCTGTTAAAAAAACAGCAAAAGGCACATCTGTGGCAGTAAGGCATTCTTCCCTGAAAGTTTCAGGTCAATAGCACAATGCACGTTGCCACAGTGAAGTGACAAATAAAAGACAGCTGCCGCAATGTTATCCTATGGGAAAATTTCTGAACTTCAGAATGCTGTAACTATGGGTATCTTCAATGGTTCTGTGCCAAACCACCAAAAAGCACACCTGTGGCACTAAACCTTTCCACCCTGAAAATTTCAGGCCAATACCTCAATCCACGTTCACACAATGAACTGACAAAGGAAAATGATGCCTGCAATGTTATCCTATGGGAAAATTTCAGAAATTTGGAATGCTGTAACTATGCATGCCTTGAAGCATTCTGTACCAAACCAGTGAAAGGCACATCCATGGCACCAGGGCTTCATACCCTGAAAATTTCATGCCAATAGCACAATCCACCTTGCCACAATCAAGTGACAAAAAAATGAACAGACAGCAAAAATCTCCTATCTTTATAATGGGGATATGATCACGATCAAATAAAATGTAATTGCGATCATATTTAAAGTTGCCGCAATTGTTTTCACAGCGAAAAAATTTTGCCACAATCAAACACATAAAAAAAATTAAAAAAACACGTTTCCAGGCCAGCTAGCCAGAAACTAATGCTAGAGGCATGTTCCTCGGGGCCCATTCAGGTAAACTCAATGATCCCTGTCTTCAAAAGTGATGTATTTTTTGAGTTATAATGCTTTTTTCACATCACTAACTGAAAACAAGATGGTGGAAGCTCAACAACATTTTTGGCAAGCTTGACACAAAAAATATGATCACGAAAATTTTTGTGCTGCACATATAAATTTTCCCATAGGATATAATGGGACACTTAACATGCTATAAGTTTTGAATGAAACAACATTTTTTCATGAAATCTTCAAAAGGCACCACTGCTAGCCAGGACCCATACAGCCCACCCAATCTGAACCCACTCAAATGCATTCTTCAGTCCAATATGCACATCTAAAGAAAACAGAATGTTGGGGATTTTTCACTTTTTGAGCATACTTCAATTCCACAGCTGTACATCTGATTGACACGCACATTTCCAGATCCAGAGATCTATGATAAATCTTCCTACATTCCAAAGTTCAGGCAAATCGGACAAACGGTTCCAAAGTTATTAAAGTGCAAACTTTGAGGTTTAACGTAGAAATGGCTATGCAATCCTAATTATTGTGGCACTACCGTGCCACTATAAAAAAAGAAAATATATATATATATCCATACAGTCTGCACAGGTTGCACCAGGACTGGCATACTGAGCTACCTTAGCTCAATTCCTGATGCAAGCTGGGGACTGCTTCTCTGTGTGTGCTGGGAGACTGCCATGTAATTCACCGGGGATGGGGTCAACAAGTGTCTGGGGTGGGGGCATATGCATTGTACACTACAGGAAGGGGCAGTCAAGAATGGGGGGCAGGGTCTGCCATGCAACTACAGGGATGGGGCAAAGGTGTGGAGGGACTGCCCTAAGGGCATGGGGCAGGGATCCAGTTGTGTTCGGGGGATGCTGCAATCCTGCTGCTGGGGCCAGCCGGGGGTCCTGTGTGAGCAGTGCTGGGTGCGTAATGTGGTTATGGCAGGGTCTACCCTGGTGTAACCTGCACCCTACTGTGCCCCCTTGTGTGCAGCACTACGTGCCTTTGTGAATGGCGTGTAGTGCTGGCACTCCCCACGGTACTGCCCCCACCTACCCTTCAGCACACTGCTGTCCACATAGCTGGGGGATCAGACACGTAACTGTCTTATGCCCCATTAGTGAATGTTGCTGGTGGTCCGTGGGACCCCACTCTGTGGCATTCACACATATCAATGCCTAAGTGCCCTGTTTCCATGGTGCATAGGCGTTGTGCATAGGGCCTGTTAATTGTTATCCTGCCTTGTTTTTAATATTTTTCAAAATGTTACAAACATTTTTAAAATATTTTTGGTAGCCATTTAGCTAGTTTAGTGGTCACAGATCACCCTAGCTTTAAAAATAAATCTGATGTTAGGAGGCAAGGTGGAGCTTAACCACAGATCAGTGTTTGGACTTGATACTAATTGTCCATAATTAGCATAAAGTTCTCAGCTCCAGGGCTACTCATTCCTGGGAAATGATTGCACTTATGAATACTACTAATGGACCCATTAAGAAGAAACAATATTACTAAGGTGAGTAATTTTTTCTTCTTTACACTCATCCCTTCCTTACACAAATAAAAACATTTTAAAAATCAAGTACTGTTCAGAGTTTCCAATACTGGTGTTTCTTTCATGATCATGACTAATCCCCTCCTATCCTTATCAGTTTGCCAGAGAACTCACTGCTTCTTACCTGCAACAGATGGAATTAAGATTCTCGCTCCACTTGAGGCCTGTGCATGTATCTGTGTGTGTATGCCAGTGGAATTCTGCAGAATTTTGAATTCACATGTTCCATGTTACCATGCCGTTTATGTGGGGCAAGAGGAGGGAGCATTAAATTACTGGGATACTGCAGTTTTCAATTCTTGTGTTCCATGGTAAACAATCACACAAGGTATTGAATGTGTAGAAAGACGGATGGATGACAGGTGAAAACCATATGGGGATGGACTGTTTTTTTTGGCAGTAGAGTGTTCAGTTTTTAAAAGTTGCCCATGGACCCATTTTATAAGCATGATAAGACACTTCAGGGCATTGGCTGTGCTGGTTTTACCACATTTCCAAGGGCAGAAGACTACTTGTTCTGTGGCCTCATACCTTACTACACCCCTGGGTGTGTGGTTAAACCTGCACAACCAATGCCCCATATTGTCTTAATGCTTTACTTTTATTATTGACTCTGAGTCTGCTTTATAGCCTTCCTTTACTGCTTTCTGCTGTTTCTCTGCTACCTGGAAATTCTTTGATCTCATTTCTACTATACTGTACTGCTAAGTGAACAGCACTAAACAGTTGAACTGGCATGAGGGTCTGTCCAGGAAACCTCAAAAGGCATAGCAGTAAAAATGTAGGTGGAGACATACAAGGCAGACCATGCCTTGTGTATCGCATATGTGAAAGATCCAAAAGGTTGCAGTTGCATCTAAACATGTGGACCTCACCTTACTTGAAGCACCAACAAACTGAACTCCTAAAAGTTGTAAAACAAATTAAAAGACCTCATTATGATATGGGTGGATCTTCTCATTTCAGATATAGATGAATGTCAGGAGACACCACGTCTCTGCACCAATGGACGTTGTGAGAATCTGATGGGTGCATATCGCTGCCTCTGTCAAGCAGGATTCCGACTGAACCAACAGGGGACTGAATGTGTTGGTAAGGGACTTGTGGTTGTCCAGGGCATATTCAGAATGTGTTTTGTATTCTCTCTGTAGTAGCTCATTAAGTGGCCATGAGTGAACCTCTTGTTCAGGCCTTCCAGTACCTTGCTTCCTCTGCCATTGGACTCACCCCATGCTATGACTTGTACTACTAGAGTTCACAGGTCTTTCATGGTCTGAGGCCTGATTTAATCTTCTCTGTATGGCCCCCATCCTATGCCACTGGAGGAAAGAAAGATGTATCTAATCTTGGAACCATGGCTGAGAGACTGCTTGTGGAGCCATGGAGGGTCAGGTGACATGTGTAGATTGGCACACACACAGGTCATTACCTCAACATCTCAGCCAGCCAGTTTTTCCCATTCTTGCCGGCCTTGACTTACATGTTAGACATACACATGCATGACTGATATGGAGGGGTACCCAACAGTGTGTGGTCATCAATGTAACCACAGCATATCACCACCAGAAGCCACTGCAAGAGTGGTGCACAATCAGCCCTCCCCAGTAGAAGAGCATCTGATTGGCCACTTTGATCCCTCCCTGTCCATCTCCACTCCAGAAATCCCAAACTTGGAGTGCAAATTCAGGTTGCAATCATGATAAAGCAGTATGCAACCACTCAGCATCATGTAGCCAACCCAGACAGTTTCAGAAATTTTATAAAGGAACAGCCTGATATTGCTGGGAGGATGCAAATTCTAAAACATGGCCAGCATTACAGCAGTCAGCAAATCCTGAAGTACTGTAAATATGCACAGACATTATTGCCCCATCTGGGTGCAACAGATTCAGTTGTTCAACAATAAAGGGCTCACTCTCTTATGTGAAGGCAGGTAAATGTCATGCCTATATAAAAATATCTAATCTTAAAGATCTGGTGAATGATTGTAGGCCCATTTCGTTGATTCTAGCTGTTAGTAACATGATTTAGGGCTTTGTGCACTGTCAAAAAATTGAGACAGACTGCAATGTGATCCACACCAGTTTGGCTCTTTGCAGGGGACCTCAACTATCCAGACCCTTTTCAAACTCATTAATATATGTGCATCAGAAAGACATCAAGGTAATGAAGAAAGGGCCATCAGTGCGAACTGTAAAACGGCTTTTGGTGATATCAATAATCATGTTCTTTTGACAAAGCCAGAGGCCGTGGGGTCCACCTAGTACTGTGTAGATGGATAAACTGTTGTTTGAAAAATCAGATTCAGTCAGGGGTGTTGGGGCATACCATGTCAGACTGGAAAGTAATTGGGTGTGTGGTCCCTCAGGGAAAAACTGGGCCCCTTTTGTTTTTAGTAATGATTAATGATCTTTGTTCTAAAAGCCCATGCTTAAAATTTGTTGACAAAAAACATTAATGATGGTGCTAAGGGCCCAAACACAGTTCTCTGAGGCAGCTTTAGAGTATAAAGAAGCATAGCCATTAGATAATACGATGCAAATAAATCCAGAAAAGTCAAACTAAATTAGTTTTGGTACAGGCAAGGAGTGGAAAGCCCTGCCTCCAACTCTCTTAGTGGAAAAGCCATAAAGGTGGTTCTCAGTGTGAAACTTTTGGGTTTAATTATTCAGGATGATTTAAAATGGGCTGACAATATTGATGCTATTTGTAAAAAGACTAATGTCAGTCTGTACTGTATTTTTAAGTCTGGCTGATCAGATTGAGTGGTGCTAATGTATACTGTTTACTTTGGCCTTTCTCTGTCATCTCCACCCTCAAAGAGGTGCTGGCATTATAAGGCTGAAGGATATAGAGCCCATCAGGAGAGGAAGAGCGCTGGAGAAGGAGGAGCAGCAGGAGGAGTACAAGCAAAACACCTAGTGGTAGAAGACTGGGGTATGATGGGTATTAATAGGAGTAGGGAATGTAGTTAGCCAATCTCAGAACTATAGGCAGTAGCCGTTCAGTTCCAGCTATGTGTGCACATCTATTTTCATTTTTCACAGATGTCTCCATCTCTGTCTCCTTCCCTCACATTTATCACCTTTCAGCCTTCTTACCAGGCCCTGTTAATAAGCCCCCCTTTTGAAGACTCATCAGCTGTTTCACTCCTATTGTGCCTTGTCATACCCATCATCACCTTTTTGTTTTACAGATTCTTTTCTTACCTTGCTTATTATCACTTTTTTGCCTACAGCCGCCCCCCTTTTTTCTTTCCCCAGTTATAGGGAGGAGTTGAAAAACCCTCAGGTGGAGGAAACCTCTGGCGATCCAAGGCAAAGGTCAGTCCTCCCTCCAGGTCTTAACTAGCTAGTCTGTATACTTACCCATAGCCTTGATTATGTCTGGTGTAATGTTTCTTGGGGAGCAAGTAGCCTCTCCTTTTGAATGACTGTCCCAAAAATGAGAGGGGGGTGAGGCTGAGCTGAGCTAGTAGAATTCCGATATGGTGCACAAACCAATAGTAGTCCTCACTTCACCAGACTCTGTAATCAGTATTGGTCCATTTGGATCCTTCAGATGATCTTTCAGCCGATCACATATCATAATAGGACATTATGAGAATACACTGTGTGATAAGGAACAATGAAGCCAATATGCAGTCTGATCGTTTGGACTACTTTGAGAAGCAGATGGTAGACATCAGATAGCCTTCTTGAAGACTACTTGCAAGGAGATGATATTCTGGATTGAACTTGGAAGAACTGGATGAATTCTTCAGGCCTCAAGAAGTGATACTAAGCATGGGTCATGGCAGCTTGTTGATTGAAGTCACCTGGTTGTCGGACTACTGAAGAGGAGAGGAAATCCATGAAGCTTGAGTTACAAATCCAAACTGATTGAGTGTCTGTCCAATTGTTTTATAGGGCTTTGTCGTATAATGCCATTCAGAAACATTTTGAATAACTAATTTGAAAAGTCAGATGAAGGCTGAGTTAAACAGCAAAGATAATGCACGTGTTGGATGGTGGCAATGTGCTGTTTGATGGTGGAATGGGACTTTGAATTTTCTGGGGAGCAGAAAGATGCAAAAGCAAGAACTTATGAACACAGATCAGAAAAGGAACAAGAGCTGAGTTTGTGCAGAATGCAAGTATCTTGTACAGGTTGGTGATGCTGTTTTGTAGCCTCAGCTAATGACCATAATACCTGCTGGACTGACTCAAAGTGGAGGTTCCTGGCATTTGACAATCTGAGAGATTTGGACTTAGTGATATACATGTGTTTGCTGTAGCATTCACATTGAAGAATGGCTAAAGTGAAGGCAATATAGGTAGTCAGATGATTAGCAGTTCACAGAATGTGTGCACAGTAGAGTTAAAGACAGTTACAGACAGATGTCCAGGTCAATTTCTGAGATAGGCCATGACAGAAGGAGTGGAGGATCAGCTTTTATTAATGGTTGCTACTGCCAATCAGTTGTCTGGATAAAGGAAACATGATGGTTTAACCACAGATGCCCACATTAGAGTGGCAGCAACTATTGGGTATATTTCAAATAAGGCAGAATATTTAGAGAATTTAGGTATCCTGAAAATGTCAGGAGGCCACGGAAACGTGAACTAGGAGTTTCCATGGATGGCAATGAATCCATACATAGGTGTTACATTGATAAACATTTCTAGTTGATAAGCAAGTGAAGGATTGTAGCAGAACAAAGATATCTCATTTCATGGTTCGAGAATTAAGGACCATATTTGAGGATCTTGCTGTATGATTCTCATGGTGTAGTACAAGTATCCTAGGAGGTATAAGAGCTATCTATGTACAAGATCATTTAGACTGGAAAGAGACTGGAGAACTAATCCAGCTGAGTTGTAAATAGGGACATGTGTTTCCATGTAGTCAGATCCAAGACAACGCCAAGGACTTCCAGGATGTGACCAAAACCAATGTTCATCCTCTACTAGCAGTATATAAAGGGCCTGAATTTAGTTAGACAGGTGATGTCTTCAGCTGGTGGAGAGTTCAAAAGGTCCATGGTAGAAGTCTGCTGATAGATGCAGGACCATCTCATCAGACACAGTACAGATGATATAGATTAGAAAGGAGTAGCAACACTTTGAAGGCATCAGCAGTGTCTGCTTTGGCTAACAAAGTATGGTGTCCAGCAAGTTTTATACATTATGTAGCATTGTCAGTTTGTAGTCAATTAGGTTTTCATTCTTAGCTACTCTTGAAATTGGCATCTGTAATACCTTGAAGTACATCATCAGTTTTGGAACAGTTGGGAGGTCCTAACAGAAGAGACATTTTGCCTCGAGGTACTACGGGGCAACATTGTCTGTCTACGCATTATGGATTTGCATTAAATTAGTCTGTTTGTGCTGTCTCTTTTTCTTTTCTAAGTGCTGTTTTGACTGGCAGTATTTGGGCAGGTTAACAGCAGTGATCATACAGGTTTGTTGGAAAGCATGGAGGAGGAGCCCTGCTGTCGACGATGGCTTTACACTGCACAGATCTGAAGTGAGTTGGATTTACCCTGGTATTGGATGGTACAGCAGAAGAAAGGCAAGATGGAGAAAATCCCAAATTTGGCATCTGCTGGAGCAGCTTGGTTCTGCGGTGAGCGATGTCACCCTGAGACACTGAATAGGGAGCTTCAGAGTCCTATGTCATGCATTAAGGCAGAAGAAATCGGAGTGAGGCAGAAGACCTGAAGAGTTGCAACAGTGCTTCATACAATCATGTTTCCTGAAAATGTCAGATTGTAAATAATGTGTCTATAGTACTGACTGAGCAGATGCAGGCAATTGGGCTTGTATGGATGCATTTATAAAGCCTGATGGCTTGGAGTTCAATTTGACTCACTGAATGCTGACTACTGAAAGAAGCGAAGCAGACAAACTGAGTAAGTAATGCTGATTGAGTAAGGCTGACTGAATTGGCTGAGTAGGAGGAAACAACTGCCTATCCATGAGAAGATGGAAGGACATATGCCCAGTCAGACCATTGCAGTGCCCTGTGATTACAAGCCAGAAACAGTCTTCTTGATTTTGATAGCAGAAGGGCTTGCTCTGGTTGCTGAGCTTAGATATTATTGAACTAAAGAACCATAGCTTTAGGCTTAAAATAGATGCAGCACAGAGGTGAACCTGCAATCCTCGCCTTCATTTTGTGTGAACATTGAAGTTGTTCTTGTTTTCTTGATTTATGTTCTTCAGTTAAGAGGGTGTTGCTATTCTTACATTGCAATACAGGTAGGTAGGAATGCCATGTGGACAGATAATGGCTGGTTGCAGACTAAAAAACTCTTGAGATCCTTAGGTTTGGTGATACTGGAGTCAGAATACCACTGCAGCTGGTTTATAACAGTTGAGAACTGCAGATACTACGAGATCCGAAGGCTTGGTGCTGCTAGTGTCAGAAAGCGCAGCAGCACAGAGTATATGTATGCAAGGAAAAGGAGGTACTGCCTCTTTAAGTCACGCAGAGCCAGTGAGCAGGGCTAACAGGAAATACTGAGAGGAGAGTGAGCCCAGGTGGATTCTACTGTATGAGTCTAGCACACTTTTTAGCACAGCCAGGTAAATTCAATGAGGACTGGGCTGTGGAACTGAGACAAAAGTTTGCAAATGGCTGGTAGAACACATGAAAAAAAAGCAAGCTATATGAATGGAGCTACAATAACAAAAAGGGGACTGAGAAGGAGCTTCAGGAAAGTTGCAAAACAGTTCCTCTAACTAGAGGTTGATGGTGATGGCAAGGAGAGCTGTGGGAGAGGCCACTGGAAGTGGATTCACAGCAGAGATAGGACACAGGTGAAGCTGCTGAAGCCACACCAAGCTGCTTGAGGCAGAACACAAGGCAAATACAATGGGGCAGCATGAGCAGAGGCAAAAACACACAGAAACACAGCTTAGGAAAATCAGTGAAGAATTTGCAAATGTGTGCTGGAACAGCAGGTAGTCGAGCCTGGAAGACAAAGGAAATACAATAGCATGAAGAAGCTGGCTTTTAAACACAAAATCAAGGTCTACCTACTTGGTAACTCTGACATACTGTAGGTGGACAAACACTGATAGCATACAGCAGGGAAGCACTGAGCGAAGGGAGGATGAAGAGCAGCAGGGCTGCTGCCCTAGAGAAAAGCAGGAGCACAACATTGTCACCAGAGAAAGCAACAAAATACTAACCCAGTGAGCAAGAGAAGGCATGGACCAAACAAAAAACTGAAGGCAAACCAAACAGGAAGGTCCAACAACTACTGAGAAAAAGCAGCAACCACAGGTGGGAGCAGAGCCTCTGGCAGAAGTCAACATCAAACAAAACACCTAATGCTGGAGGGCAGGGCCGCAGTAATGGGGGAGTGAGGATGTTGAGCTCAGACCCACCTGAGGAGCTGGCATACCCTGTCATTAGCTGGTTTCGTGACAGGGGCCCATTTCAATTGACTTGTCCTGGACCCCAAAATTTATAGCTGCAGCCCTGCTGAAGGGCAGGGGTTGATGTGTATTTATAGGTGTGGTGGGTATGGTCAGCCGTCCTCAAAACCACAGGCATTAGCCTTTCAGTTTATGTCAGTTGTCAAAAGAGCGCTTTTTATTACTATTTATGAATTGCAAGTTAAAATTTGTAGGATAAGTTTAGTGAGGGCTAATTTTGTTTATAGAATAATTTATAGTATGTTACAGCCATTGACCAAAATATGAAATAGACTATATAAAAAACATAAAATATCACAAGAATACAAATCATACTAAACAGTAACAGATGGTGTGTTCAAGAAATTATTTTTCATGGTGTTTTAAATCACTGTGGGACCAGCCCTGAAGTATGCATTCCAAGTTTGGAATACTGAAATTACTATTTGTGAAAGTAAATATCTGGAGAACTTGCAGAAGAGATCACTTCAGATAACGTGAAGTATGGTTATGGTTTTCTAATTGCAGCGCTTGCCTTCTGTTTAGCAAATTGCTCTTACTTGAGAACAGAAGTATACAAATGCATAATTTATTGTTTGAAGAGGCACGGTCCTTAAGTTCTGGCCCATACTAAATCTATTACCTTCTAAAGGGAATTTTTAAATCTTCTGTTTTAAGGTGGCAATGGTCTTTGGATTTGGGGTGACGGCTATAGTTCTGTGGAGTATAAACTACTTTTCTTGATTTTGCATATGACGTAGGCTCAGTTATTCATAAATGTAACAATTGCCCTGCTTGATTGGTTGACTCATTAGCCAATTGTCCTGCAGCTATTATTGCACTTTTATTCTTTTGTGTAACTTGTATGCAGCTTGATACAACTGTGGGCTTTGCCCAGTGGTTACAAGAAATAAATGTAAATGTCTCTCTCAGTCTAGGGGTGTCAACAGTAGCGATACAGTGAATTTAAACTTTGCTGCTGACTCCCCAACTCTGCCCAGTGAAGTGATTTTAAACATTAATTGCAGCCCCCACCCACTTTGCCATAAATAGCCTCCCGACTCTTACCACCTTGATCCTTCTGATTCTATTTCCTCATTCCACCACCCTCTGCATTTAACCCCACCGAACAGTTCACTACCAGTGAAATCCGCTCTGGTCAGTGGAAAGTATTGCAATTTTCTCCCTGTGACAGCAAGTGAGTGCAAATTATGCTGGGAGGTGCAAACTAGTGGACCGGCTAGCCCCAATAGTTTCACAAAATAACAAAAGAAAAGCAGCTGTACTCAGTGGTGCATTCTTTGAATAAAACAAAGCATATAGCCATAAATTACTTATGTTTTTCATTTCTGAATAAACATTCATACAGGTTCACTTCATCACATTTATATTGCACATCAGTTTGAGTTTGTTCTTAATTGCACTGCGTTTCCTCAACAGGAGCCCGAGTCACAAAAATTCGCAAAGCACAGCGCAAAAGTTTGCATTGCTCTTTGCAATTGCCCAGGTGTCTAAGGTTGCTGTTCTCAGTGGGATATTGCACCTGTACTATCCGACATGAGAATGGGGCTAGGTCAAGTCAGCACTAACTCCATCGCTCCCACCCCAACATGGAGCCAGGAATATAGCTCCACAATGGATAGTGCAGGTGCGCTATTTCCAGTTCTCTAAAACAGCCATGTACATGAGCCCATTGGGCATGCAAGGCACTATGTGGCCATTTGCATGTCCATTATGGATCCATTTGCATAGGCTGCACTGCAGCTTGGTGCGCCCCCCAGCCCCAGCCCCATATGCAGCCCTGTGTTCCTGTTGTCTAGTAGTCTCTCCCCCCACCCAATCTCATGTCCGATAGTAAAGAACCATTTCTCTGGTGTCCAGTGGTCATACCCCCCACCTGATCCCATGCCATGACAAGAGGGCACAGATGTTGCTACTGTTGGATTAGTCATGGGTGGACTCAGGCAGGGGCAGCCCAAATCTTATGTGGAGCCAGAATGGGTCTGTGAGCCAAACTGTTAGGTTCTTCCTTAGTGTCACTGTCATTATACCCTACAAAGATACAGCTCTGGTGGGCCCACCAGTGGATAGGCTGCTAATACACTCTTTTTCTCTGTCCTTGGCTCCCACCAGGGTGAAGCTTCTGACCCCAGTCACTATCATCTTGCCCCACAAAATAGATGGTTAAGTGGCAGTTTGGGTGGCTACAGCAACAGCAGTCTCAGGACTCCAGAGTGGGGGACATAATTGGTTTGGACAGCTCCAACTCATTCTCAGGAGCATCCACACCTGCCCCATATCCTTGAGGTGCTAGGAGGGTGTCAAATATGGTACTTGTCTTGCACTAGAGTCCAGTACTAGGATGGTATCAGGCTGGCAGACTGTGAGTCAAAGCTTCTCCCAGGCAACTTTCACACAAGGGGACAATGTGTATCCCAGGGCCAAAGTACTGCAGCCCTCAAGGCGAGGAACCCAGAACAGGGTTTGGTAGGTGGGACCTTGTTCTTTTGTTTAAATGCAATAATAGATATATAGGTAGGTAGGTAGGTAAGTAGGTAGAGGGATAGATGGAGAGATGGAGAGATAGAGATAGATATATGGCTCTATATACCAGTATGTTGAAATAAACAGCTTAGGTCTTGTTTTAGTAGTGCATTGAGCTAAGCAGCCTCTGTTAGTTCTTAATCAAAGTTTGTTTCTGTGTGCAGCTTTCCAGACTCAGATTCAATTATTCAAGTGAGCCTCACTACCAAGTGTGCCTAGGTGTCTCGTGTGTACTCAGGGATGCCCCCACACCTTTAAAATGATACACAAAGGAAACTGTTTTTCACAGTTTGCTCTCTGTTTGAAACCTGGTAAACCAATAAGAGTCCAGGGAAGGCGGGCACTCAAAACAGATGGATTACAAACTTGTAAGACACACACAGTATCTCAGCTTTCACACAGGCTTTATTCCTTGTTGCTGGAAACTGCAGTTGCAGTGAAACAATACAGAGATTGCAGTGTACAGCTAACTTTGCCACACAGCCCCTAGCGTCTTGACCTATAGTCTGCCAAAGTCGAGGTGCACGGGGTTGTGTGAAGTTAACTGCTGCAATCTCCATGTGTTTCATTGCAACTGCAGTTTCCAGCAACAAGGAATTAATCCTGTGTGAAAACTGAGATAATGTGTGTGTCTTACAAGTTTGTAATCCATCTGTTTTGAGTGCATGCCTTCCTTGGACTCTTACTGGTAAACTGGGGCTTGCAACCCCCTGCAGAGCACCGGGACCCTACCGCAGAGTGCATCGTACCACTTGGACTGTTCGTACCTGGTAGACCAGCCCTTAATTTCAATACATGCTTGACAGATTCAGAGTATGCAGGGTGCATACTTGAGTATGCCTGGGGGCAGCCTTAAGTTAACTCTTGTGTACCCACAACTCTGACTCCACAGGTGCTCTCCCCAGGACAGAATTCCTGAGAACCATCCTTCCTCCACCATGCACCTACAGCTGCTCTTCATGTTCCCCAGTGATTGAGAAACAGAACAGAACCTGTACAGATGCACACCCTCCTTCTTTGCAGCTTCATGAGCGATGCCTTGGCAGTTTTGTTCTTTCATGGTCTGTTGGCTTTTGCACTCCACATGGCTACTGCCTCTCAGCATGTGCAGACTGTTATTATGGGCTTCTCTGCTCCCAGGAAACTGCCGGATTCCTCCTCCTGCACTAACTTGACTAAAGACTTGTTACTCCCCTGCCAAAATCATGAACCAGTGATGGGGAACTACATGATCTTCTTCTCTCATTTACATGGTGAGCCATACCTTGCCGTAGCACCCACAAATCAAGCACATGCATCCACAAAGGCGTTTGTGCACCTGTGCCAAGCTGTCTACACATAGCCACAAACCTGAATGGTTAAACAGATCAGTTTCAAGTTTTTTTTTCCCTTATGTTTTCCCTCCAGTTAACACCAATTAGCTTGTGGACACACAGACACATACCATGCCTGTTAGGGTACCTCAGATCTTAGATAATCCCCCACTTGTAAAGCTCCTTCCAAATGAGGAGTGTCAGTGGCTCTTGGGAGGTGCACTTACATGAAACTTACATTCGTAAGACCAAGGGTGATCCCCGCCTTGCTGGGTGGCTCCAGTGCCGCCTGACCTTCACTCCCTACACCCATGTCACAGCCATGCGGCCTCCTCTCAGAGTCAACACCCTTTTCTTTCTTTTTCTTTGGGGGGGAATAAGTTGGCAGGCACTGTTTATATTTCTTCTAAAGTAAACACATTATGCATGATGTTCAGGTTAATCTTTACTCCAGATGGGGGGGACCGCACCTCTCAACTGTCCCACATTATAAGGAACAGTTCTTCATTTTGCCTCACAAAAGCCTTCTGTTCCACATTGAAATAGTCTGTCCCACATTTCACGCTAAAATTTTAAGCAAAAAATCCAAACAATAAATGTGAAAAATGCATTGTTCAATGAACAGCAAACTTTGTGAACATGAAATCATACATTCCTACAGTGTTCTAGGCTTCTGTCTCCATGATTTGACAAGGTGTTCCACATTTTGCCTTTTTTCCACATTTTGAGAGGCAGTGTTGCACATTTTGGGGATGAAAAGTTGAGTGCTATGTGGGGGAGCACTTCACCAGTCGGAGGTGCAGCACTTCACCAGTGAACTGCACTTACAAACCTCAGAAGAGAAATTCCTCCTACCCATCAGGGTTATTAGTCAACCACGTAGTGAGCCATTGCTCTGTGCACTCAAGGACTGAGTCCTGTTCATTCTGTATGGACTTCAGCACCTCTTGAACAGAACCTCTGACTCCTAAAGAATTGGAATGCCTAGGGCCTTCCAAAGGATCAGCCCTAGTTGCAAGTCTTATGGCTCCTGGGGAACCCTCTCTTGCAGAGCTCCCCAAGGACCTAATGAAAATGGTTGACATCTGACCCTCCTTTTTATGGCTGTGGGAGGAGTCTACAGCCATCCTGCTTTAGCTTGAAAAAAGGGCTTTCCATGGAACACATTTTTAAGTACTTTTCAGTGTATTCTTCCATAACTGCAAATTCCGATGGCAGTTGAGCTAGTGAACTGCCTGGAAACTGCCTGCGATTTAATTGTAACATTCAGATGTAGTCAGCTATCACATCTTATATTGCAAGTATTTTTTTCTTTTCTGTTTGCTAATTAGAAGATTTTCTTCCTGGCAGTACTGGGGTGATGTGTGGAGCAGCACTCTGGAGGGGAAAAAAGTCAGTTCTGTTCCTTCCACTACATCAACACAAACCACACTGACTATGACATCACTAGTAACCAATGAGAACCATTTCTCACTGACAGGTTTCACTTTCACATGAAGCAGCAGGGACTGGCTGTCCCTGGTTACTAGTGATGTCACAATTTCCTGCATTTTGATTGGTAGCTTGAGAGTCACTACTCATGCAACAAGGATTGTGGTGCCTCAAGGTGTTTGATCTAATTTCTGATGATGTAGTGGGAGGAACATAACTGACTTTTGTTTTCCTCCAGACAGAGTGCTTCTCCACACATCACCCCAGTACTGCCAGGTGGAAAATCTTCTAATTAACAAACAGAAAAGAAAAAATACTGGAGATATGAGAAGTGATAACTGACTGCATCTGAAAATTACTATTAATCCCAAGCAGTACACTAGCTCTTCAAAAAAATACTCCCTTCTTTCTTAGCTGCTTTTCTCTGAGAGCATATGTGCACACCTTCCAAACAAATCTAAATATCTTTAAAACTATTCAAAGTGCACAAAAACAGCTGGCATGAAAGTTGTTCAGGACAAAAATAACTTTCACATGAGGGTAGTCACTAATCTGAATTCTTTATGTTTTGTAAAATGTGATCTTCCAAACAACCTCATTTTCTTTTCTTTGTGAGTGAACACAGTAGGAATCATTTATTTATTTATTATTAATTTAGTTTTTGTTGACCGGGTAAGTGCACTAGGCAATTCCTGCCTATTTTCAGGCACGACCCAGGGAAGGGGGATACAGATGAATGCCAACTGACTTTGAACCAGATTAAGCTGTTGGTGGTATTTTTAGTGAATGAGAGAAATTTGGCCAGGACACCGGGGAAATTCCCCTACTCTTTTCGATAAGTGTCATGGGATCTTTAACATCCACCTGAACTACCACCAATCCAGGAAGATGGGACCTCGGTTTAACGTTTCATCAAAAGACGGCACCTCAAGTGCAGCACCCTCTCATGCTGCACTGCAGTGTCAGTACTGGGATATTAACCCAAGTGCAGATGTGGGAACTGAACCCACAGCCCTCTGATCTCCCGGCCTCAGAGGTGAGTGTGCTACCTACTGAGACACTGACATGCCAAACAAATGTAAATATCTTGGAAAGTATAGAAGTTACCAATATACAACCACATGAAAGTTATTCAGCACAAAATGACCTTTCAAATAAGGGAAGTCACTATTCAGAATTCATTAGATTTTTTTAAATATAGCCACCTAAAAGGTGAAAATTGTGAAGAAAAATGAAAATTCAGGTAATCAGATGGCCATAGTTTAAAAAATATAATTAGTTCAGCTTAATGAATAGGCTCATTGGACAGGTATTTTGTCGAATAACTTTCATGCTGATGGTTTATGTGTAATGTGTACACTTTTAGAGATATTTACATTTGTTTGGCATAACTCTTATGAAAAACACAAATTGAGGTAATCAGATGGGCAGAGTTTAAACAAGCATTTGTCAATGCCAAATGTTGGCTTGCTGGCATTGGCATTGGTAGTGCAGAAGTTAGAGACATGCATAATAGGAATGGCAGTGAAATATTGAACTAATGCCAAGCCCCACCCCCCGCAGAGACTGAAAGGCGTTGGGGGTGTGCTATTGGGTCATCGGCCTTAATGCTTACACCATTCCACCTCAGCCCACCCTGCAGACAGCAACAGGTGTTGCAGTGTGCTTTGTGGTCTGCGGCCCTTACGCTCACCCCATTCCATAAGAAAATAAGCTGAGATGGGTGCAGTATAGGAGAATGTGGTGAACATTAGGGCCAAAGACCCGAAGACACACCTCGATGCCTGTCAGTGGCTGCAGGGTGGGGGGGTGCGGGTGGAATGCTAGGAGCATTATGGCCGACAAACCCAAGTCACACCCCCGATGCCTGTCAGTCTCTACAGGGTGGAACATTATGGTTGGAAACCCTAACGCCTTGGGCGTTTGTTAGTATTTTCACTCCAAATTTTCAACATAGGCTTTTTGGGACTCCACCTCATGAACAGTGTTGTTATCATTTTGTTACTCAATCCTGAAAGGTGATTTTGCACAGTGACTGTGCCATTCAGTGCCACAGGTGCAGAAACACATTTTGAGCAGGATGTGAAAAATGACAGCTATACTGTTCATGAGGAGGTATGAAAAAATGCCAATGTTTAAAATCTGGAGTGAAAATATGAAAAATTGGCGAAGTTAAGAGCGTGCATAGAAACTGCACAACGCACGCCCGTAACGCAATCACGTTTTGGAATTTATCCACCAAATTTTCAACATGGGCATTTTGGGACCTCCTGTCATGAACAGTGACACTGTGATTATGTTAATCTGTCCCAAAACTTGATTTCCCATAGCGACCGCGCCATTCTGTGACACAGGTGCAAAAACACATTTTGGGAAGGATGTGAAAAATGACAGCTATATTATTGATAAGGAGGTGTGACAAAATGGCAACGTTGAAAATTTGATGTGAAAATATTAAAAACTTGCGAAGTTACAAACGTGTGTAGAAACTGTGCAATGCACACTCGTAATGCAGTAATTGTTTGGAATTTGTTCACCAAACTTGAAACATGGGCTTTTTGGGACCTCTCCTCATGAACAGTGGCACTGTCATTTCATTAATCAGTCCCAAAAGGTGATTCTGCACAGCGACCACAAAATCACCTTTTGGGACCAAGAAACAAAATGACAGTGCCAGTGTTCATGAGGTGGGGTCCCAAAGAATCCCATGTTGAAAGTGGAACTACAATTCCAAAAGTGAGCTGAGATATCAACCTAAGTTGAACCCCCACCCACTGACTCCCATTATACAGCTTACCTTCAATTCTTCATTTTTGTTCGGCTTTGTAGAGTGCAGATGTGTCCCGGTCCAAGAAGATGACAGCACCTGACCTCCAAAAGTAAGTATGGGGTGAGAGGATGTGGGAGGTGGGTGCACAGAGGGAGGGTTGGGATGGGGAGGGACAGCGACACAACAATGGACCGTTTCCTTTTTTACAGGTACAAAAAAACCCAGTGAAGGACGGTTTTCTTCTTTCACAGGGAAATTAATGTGGGCACATTGGGGTGGGCTCCCAGTGTGCCACACTGGTGGGGGGCATGCTGAAACAGGGATTGGTCACCCCAATGTCGGCAAATTATGTAGAGGCATTTGGGGAGGGAGGGGGCCATCCAACACCAGAGTGGGCATCCTGGTGTTGGAAGAAAATAAAAACAATTTTGACCCACTGGGATGGGCTCCCAGTGTGCCACATTAATGGGGGAAGGGGGATACATTCTGACATGGGGATTGGGCACCCCAATGTTGGCTTTTTGGGAGTGTGTGGTGGGCAGCAGGAGCTGCCATGTTTAGGCACACTGGGGTGGGCTTCCAGCATGCCACATTTAATGGGGGGGGAGAATACATGATGACACTGGGATTGGGCACCCCGATGTCGGCTTTTCGGAACTATGTGGCAGGTGGTAGGAGCTGCCATTGTGGAAAGATGCTCCTTGGCTACATTATTTATTGAAATGTTTCACCAGGAAAGGCACACTGAGCAAACATGTTGCTTGTAACTCCAGTCATGCACATTACTGTGCACTGTAATGCGCATGGCCAGAGTCTTGTCATCTGCTGCTGCTGCAATGACAAAACTGCACCTAATTGCAGCGGCAGATTACTTCCAACATTTTGGCTCTCTTTGAAGTTTTCTGTTATCACCAGCATGCTCACTGATTGGCAGCTGAGGGACGCACCCACTAAAGTGTCCCCTGTATTTGCCACAACACTGACACAACTCTGAAATGTGCTACTACCACAAGATGTTTCTTGCGCATGTGCGCAAGCCAACATAAAAATATAATTACTGCAGCTTACTGAATAGGCTCATTTGAAAGGTCTTTTTGTTGTGAACAACTTTCATACAGGTTTATTTTCTGTAACTTGTATACTTTTAGAGATATTTACATTGTTTGCCATAATCCGTACTGCACTCCTAAACAGCCTCAGCTTTGCAAATTACTACGCCAGTTAAGTGAAATTCTAAACAAGACAGTGTAAGTTTCATCAAAAGAAAGCTATCCCAAGGTCAAATTTCACTGACTTGAAAGTTCACTCACTGAGAAAAGCTATGAACCAACTGAAGCTTCATTTTAAAACCATCTGTGTGTGTCTGTGCTAACATTAGTAAATGACAATGATTAAAAACCACAAGGAAAAATAAGTTTAAAGAGCAGCTGACACAGTCAGGAGAACTTTAACAAAACATATTATTTAGATGAAGTTCAGCTTGTATTTCACATTAGTTCTTTATTCCTCCTCCCATTATTTATTGCTGAGGTCATTTGCATGAAAACAGGTTTCTCCTCTTGAAGAGTTCATCTATTTCTGTTGCTGTCTCCCTACCGAGTCATAATGCACTCTCTGTAACATCACAGTTACTCTCATGGCAACAGATTGTGATATCACAACAGAGCATTATGACTTGAAGTAGGGAGTAAGTACTGTTTTCCATAAAAACATCTCTATCTCTCTTCCATATTGTATATCTGTGGGATGCCACACACTTTAAACATTTTCCACACATTTCCATTTCAAAAGTGTATATCTGTGGGATGTGCCATACACTTTAAAGTCCTCCTGGTGCATGGTCTTTGCCAGGGAACACTAGTGCCCATCCACAAACCACTTAGCCCTGCCTGAAACTCCAGATGACATTCCTCCACCCTTTGCCCCAAACAGCCTATGCCATTCCTTCAGGGTTACACCAAATGAGTCTCAATCCCCAATGAATTGCTAAAGACTCCCAACTTTAACTTTAAATTCAGCACAGTTGTAGTGAAAGGGGTCCTAACCGGTGTGATCTAGCCTTATCTAGGGCACACACACCTCAGACATCTCCCTCAGAAAACAGTCTCAAATTCTGTACTCACAGATTAGTTGTTCCTTCCTCCCAGTCAAGGAAAGAACAAAAGGCACCTTTCTTTCTCTGGTAGCTGTCAGAGCCTACTCATTGTTCTTCCTTAAGGCAGCTGTGAACTTTAGGAACTTCAGGGGATTACCCCATGGATCCACAAGAACTGCATTCCCTCTCACTCCCGCTGGAATGAAACTAAAGAGTCCTGCAAGCAAACTGAAAATGTTACCAAACTAGGGTGAGAAATACCAGGGCTCCCTTTGACAGAGCCCCAGTGGCAGACCTCCTGCCACTCTGACTGCCACATTTGAACTTACTGATGAACATTCTAAGCTCCCCGAGAGCATTTGACTCTAAAAGGTTTATACTGCTGTGAGAGTTCTAATTGACATAATCATCCTTCTGTCAGGCTAGCTGAGTAAACAATTATGTCATTATGTAGAAAGCCCCTAATGATCTCTCCACCAGCTTCCTTTTCCTACCTGCCTAAGACTAGTACTAATGGGATTCTAGTAACCCGAGGGACTGAGTTGTTACACATAGTTATGTCAGCACCTCCACGTTGCGCAAAGCTAACTCAGGGGCAAACTGCACATGTGCGACTATCATGCATGTGCAGTATTGTAATCGCTCAGGTATTATGGCTGACTCCTGTGCAGCGAGAGCACAGCATATTCTGTTCACCGCTCTTGCCGCTCTTAAAAGCTCTCCACAGCCATATTGGCTCTGACCAGAGTTTGTTATAGTAAGAGGCTCCCTAACTGAGGAGTACTAAGCTACTTAACCCTAAGGGCCAGAGTTGTATACCCAGAGGAGATGCCTGGAGATTAGTTGAGTCCTCCACCCCCGTGAAGGAGAAGGACATTACGTAAACATTATGAGTATTAATTAGAAAGAGGAGTGGTGATTGCACAGATGAAAACCTACTGCCACTGTGCTGCCTCCCTTCAAAACAATAGAATCAGCCACTACTTTGTGTCTTTTCCCTCCCTCCCTCCTCCCAATCATGTGCCCTACTCATACAATCAGTAAGATGACCAAATGAATTGGGAGCGAGCAAGCTGTGTGTACGGGGTGACTGATTTTGCTGGGATTTTAGACATTTATTGGCCCCTCAAATCATGGAACAGATGTCAGGGGGTGAACCCATATTAAAAAAAGACTACATCGAGGAGGAGGGGATGGAAAGCAAGTGGCCAGCTCCTGGCAGAGGGACAGGAGCAGTATTTTGTAAAACAAGTAGGTATTCCTTTTCTCTAAACAGAAATAACTGTGATCTAATAACACAAGGTAAATAAGTTTAATATTCTACCTGTATACAGAACAAAGACCAATCTAACTCTTCATTCATATTTTATCATTAATGCATCTGACCTTTTAATACAGTAGGCTTTTTCTTTAGTGATAGCTTTTCCCATTTGCCTCCCTGCCTTAACATAACTCTCTCTATGCCACAGAAATATATTGCCACTGATGGAGTGTAGTGCACCTTGACAATGGCATGCTGAATTGTGCTAAGTGTTTAGAAATTCTGACCCAGAGTTGTCTTTTAATTTTGCCAATATATGATTTGTCACCTGGATATTTTAGAATATAAGCTACTTGAGTTGAACTACAGGTAATACTGCATGTTGAAAACATGCAGTGTAAAAAACAACACTCCATTGTTTATCACGTGATGAGCAACAAAGTAAATATAGAACAGTAATTGTCTTTTTAATTATTGTGCTAATGCTGTAATTGAAATGGACAGGATGCTGAATTTGTTCTCATTTCAGACATTGATGAGTGCAACCAGACCCCACGTCCATGTGCTAATGGACAATGTGAAAACACAGCCAGCGGGTACCGCTGCCTGTGCCCGAGGGGCTTCCGTCCAAACACACAAGGGACAGATTGTGTTGGTAAGGGCATGTCTCATGCATCTTTGTATTTAACCTGTGGATGTGACTGTGGATGAAACTGCTGTCACTCATAATCAGGCCCATTAATTTACAGTGAATGAAGCAATCAAATCCAATTTTTCAGATTTGAAATTCTTAGAATGCTTTGGTGATTGTAGCCTAAATTATGTATTTAGCCTGGATGTTACTGTTAAACATATGTTGTATATCTAAATATATTTCATTTAATTTGTTAAGCAGTTAAAATGTATGGGATCAAAGGCCCATTTTCAGAAATGATCTGGGCCAATGAGGCCCTCAAAACAATAGCAATACTTATTTATATAGTATAATATGTACTATGAAATGGATGGTCAAAATTCTTAAATATGATTGGCTGAGAACACTTTCAGTCAGGATGATATCTCAGTAGATAATCCCTGTCTGAAAGTAGATCATGCCATCAGTCAAAAAATCAAAATGGTACCATTTCATAATCACAATAATCCACTCCAAGTTGTGCGATATCATTAGATGACATCCCTTCTCAGAAGTTTGACATCACACAGCCTATGAATTCGTGCCTCACAACACATCTGAGGAGGTGGTATGATATCCCATGATATCACCATGTTGTGTATTATTGTTGAAGTATGCAATAGTATTATTTGACTAGGTAACTAAGACAGTGGATAAGGGACAAGCAGTGGATTTACTCTGCTTTGACTTCAGCATTGCATTTGACTTGATGCTACACAGAAGGCTGCTGATATAGTTATTGGATCTAGGTATAGCAAAGGACCTAATTAGATTGATAGGTAGTTGGTTGGAGGGGAGACAGCAGAGGGTGGTGGTAAATGGAGTCAAGTCGGGGGAGAAGGGGTCACAAGTGGAGTGCCACAGGGGTCAGTCCTAAGTACAGTCTTTTCTAATATGTTTATCACCAACATGGGAAACTGAATATGGGGTAAGATGCGTCTCTTCGCAGATGACACTACAATCTGTGGCAGGGTGGACAGCATGGAAGAGATACGGGAGTTGCAGAGGGACCTGAATATGTTAGAGAGGTTTCCAAGGTTTGGCAGTTGAAAGTTAATGCCAAAATGTGCAAGGTGATGCACATAGGGCACAAGAACTCCACAATGGAATATTAGACAGAAGGAGTTAGCTGGGCACTACTTCCAAGGAAAGGGTTTTGTGAGTCATCATAAGTGACTCCCTAAAGCAAATTACCAATGTAACAAGACCTACAGCAGGCAGCCAGGATGTTGGACTGTATTGGGAGGGGTTTTGACAGCAGGAGAATGGCTGTAATACTACCTCTCTATAGATCACTGGTAAGGGCCCCATGTGGAATATTGTACTCAGTTCTACAGTATGCAGTTAAGGAAAGATGAAGACAGGCTGGAGACATGCGGTGTAGGGTAACACAAATGATTCAGGACCAACAACACATTTCCTATGAGGAACTGGACATGTACTCACTGGAGGCCAGAAGGGAGAGCGAAGCTATGATAGAGACTTTGAAGTTCATAGAAGGAATGAACAGGGTAAATTGTGAAGAACTATTCAGCAGGAATCGTGAGTCAAAAACATGGGGGCATTTGTGGAAACTGAGGGGGTTAGGAGGGATGTGAGAATGTATTATTTTACAGAGAGAGTGGTTGATCTGTATAACAACCTACTGGTAGAGATGTTGGATTCTAAAACCATTAATGGTTTCAAGCATGACTGGGACACAGTTAAGGACTTAGTTACTCATGGTGGCAGCAGTAAGGCATGGGGCAATTGGGGAGGAGGGTTAAAAAAAAACTTCTCTATACAGCCGGTCTCACAGTAGGAAAGGGTATAACCGGGCAGACTGTATGTACCAGTGGTCTTTTCTTCAGACATTGTCTATGCTTATGTGTTTGTAGGTAAGCAATAATACTTGACAGGGTGAGCATTATTGGAAATACTGGACTGCCCAGGGGCATAATAAGGCCCGGCGCCACAGGCAGAGAGCCTTATAGCCCTGAAGGTCCAGTATTTCCTACAATGTCACCCTTGAGGGTATTACGCTTAGAAAAATGGCTTATTAGTAAGTTTTAACTTAAGTGGTAAAGAAGAGAGGAAATGAGTATAAAAAATTAATAGAATTAGCAGAAAAAGTATTGAAAAAGTAGTCCATATTGTTTAAGGCTGTTCCAGCTCCTTTTGCTCCTCCTATAGCCATCAACCCCCCACACACACACAGACACACACATCCACCTGAACAACAAAATTTGTGTAGTAAAATCTCCATAGCAGTCTCTGGGCATCATTTTTAAGTTCTGTCCCTTTTGCAAGTTCTTTTTTTTTTTGTTTGTGGTTGGAAGCTGCATCTGGTAAACACGCAATCTGAAAGAAGGTGGATAGAAGTGTAGCTGGCATGACGACAGCCCTGAGGTAAATTATTTATTTTTAAATCAGTAGATTAACTGTGCAGGCACTGTGCTGTGAAGGAGTTCAAATGTCTGTTGAGGCACAATGATAGTGTCAAAATCCTGCTTTTCACTGAGAAGTTGTTCGAACAGCGGCTTTGTTTACTTAAAGCGTGGTATTACGAGGACAGCGGTCAGGAGACTGCGGCTGTGAGAAAAGCCTATTTTGTCACTCTTCTCCAGCATAAAATAACTGCAGTATGCATGTTTATTTTCATTAAGGTTTTATTAAGTGGGAGCTGATACTGAAGTAGCGAGGTGGGGGCCTGTAGCTCTCACTAAAGCGAGAGAAAAACATGGCGAGTTTCAAATTTAATGAAGTGATTTCGACCAATGACAAACCGGGCTGGGCACCCCTGTACAAGGGTATGTGGTGAGATGGTACTTGGCTGGTACTTATTTTTAGCTGCTCAACTATTGAGAAATAAATGCCCAGCTTAGGGCCTTATCAGCCAATCAGAATTGAGAATTAATCCTTGCCATTTTCTAATACATAATAATAGATTCCAAATACAAAGTGCAAAGTGCCAATTGGACATTAACATCAATTAAAAGGTGGTAATTGGCAAATGGGTCCTGGCCATGTGACAGAAGGTGAAGAGGCTGTAGTGGTGGCACAGGGTAATTGTAATTTAGAAAGCATGCTCCTGAAGTGTGTATGATATAAGACTTCTATTCAAATGCCCACCTTCAAAGCAATGTTGTCAACATTGGAGAAAGCCCTAGAGGAAGGTAAGATAGACCTGTAACTCTAGTTGGAACTGTATTTAGTACTTCTTGGAAGTGGTGGCTACCAGGCACTGAGGTTTCATGTCCTGTTATATTCTGCCTGCGTAATGTCATACATGTCATTACTGACCCACCACTTTCTTTTAGATGCAGGTGTTTTATTGCCTCAGGGATATTGCAAATGCTGTTATCAATTGTATGGGTGACTGAAAATGTACTTGATTGCGCCATTCTGTTTGCTGTATCATTTATGATTCAATGCAAGCAGCAGATTTTACCAAAAGAAATATGAAAATTAAAAGATTTTATATAATATTAAACCATTAGATTTTTCCTTAAGTATTTTTAAAGCCAAATGAGTTAAGGCAAATCTAAGCAAACAAGAAGACTATTCCAAAGCTTAGAAGCAGCAGTGGAAAAGATCTTAGAGCTTGTTCCAAAAATAACAAGGGTTAAAGCAAAGGAAACCCTGAGGGAGGACAGATGTTCCTTAGACCAGTCTAAACTTTAATTCAGATAATGAGGAATAAATGAAATGACAATGAGTTTTATCAGTTAAACAAACTGAGAAAGTAAGTCTTCTGATCATTAGGGAAAATCAATTTGGTTGAGTGTATACTGTAGATCAGAATGATGAGTATTAACAGGGATAGATAAGGTAAATTGACCAATGGAGTTGTAGATAATACTTAGCCTATCAATTTTAGTAATTGAGGCATGTAACAATTTTATACCCATGATCTAAAGTGAAGGAAAGCACTCTTGGCAATAGTCAAGTGAACATCAGGTGTCAGACTGTAGTGCCTGAATCAACTCCTAACTGATTAGTAATTTTACAAACATTAATAATTTGATCAGAATAGGTGAGACTAGAAATGGGAAGGGTGCTTTAGACTTGAAATTGTTCACCTGTTCAATCAAAATGATATCTGAAGTAAGAATTGAGAAATAAGATTGAAATTCACTTCCTAAATCTTTGGTTTCAAAACAAATATCAGCTTTTTTTAAATTAAACAAGAGATGCTTACTTACCAATCACTTTTCTACAGAGTGGAATTAATTACTCAGATTAATAGAGGTCTCAGAGAGATCTTCTGAACTTAGAACAATGAAGATCAGGTATTACTACAGGGCAAAAACTATGGAAGACAGTCAGGTCATAGGCACACAATAGCGTATTGCTGAGGCAGCAAACAGAAGACAGTAAATATATGAGCAATGTAAATAAAATGGGCCCTAAGATGGCTCTTGAGATCAGGACACTACTAAGAACAGTAAGCAAACCAGAAGTGTGTTTCTTACCTAATTTGATGAGTTCTGCCAGAAAGATAACTTTAAACCAGAGGAAAGAATTTGCCGATAGTCCCAGAGGGAGGATCTGATGGTCATAGTCTACCAAGTTAAATGCTAGCATCAAATGTTATCATGCACACAGTGGGCCATGTTAAATATAGAATGAAAGAAATACTGTACATATATTCAACAGTTTAAAGAAATCAAAATGGAAAATTTATAGCAAAATATAAGTAATGTAGATGTATGTTGAGCCATCAGAGGGCTGTTGGGGGAGGTTTGAGTGTCCTAGAGGACATTCATCTTTTCCAGGTGCAGAGGTTGTCCTTGGCCCACTGTTCCAGCACTGTATGGGTACCACAGGGGCTGCAGAATGGCAGATATGGCAGTGGGTGACAGGATGGGCACTCCTGTGTATGCCCATTGTGTTTGCGATGAAAGCATATTGTCCCACTGTCCTGGGGGAGGGAGAACACTTAGGAAAATCACTGCCACCTGCAGAATGGCACACCTCCCCTACAAAAAATCCACTAACCTGATTGACCAAGATGCTAAGAACCCAGTGCTAGTATTCTAGCAAAACATCTCTGGATAAGATCCTTGACTTCACTGACATGTTTACATTAAGCAGACAGAGCAGTATCAATACACCTTAATTCACTTACTTTTTATTTAAAAAAAAAATACTGCATCTGTTATCTACTGACCAAACAGCAAAATTATAATGGCTCAGTAGATCTACTTTTTTCTTTTATTGGTTCTTGCCTTTTTTCTACTTTTCACTAATTTCAATAGTTTAAAAAAATATTTCTTTACTCATCCTAATGTACCTACTTCATAAACGCAATATGGCCCTCCAGGGTGTGCTTTGTGGTGGGATATTAGTACTTCTCGTGCTTTAGCCCACATAAGCCATGCTGTTATTATTATTATTAACTTTTATTGACCAGGTAAGTATACTAGACTTAGTCGCACCTATTTTCAAGTATGACCTGAGAGGTTACAAGACAAGCAGTACAATAAAACAATCCAATACAATACAGTAAAGCAGATACAATAGTGCATGAACAAGGAGCAAGATTCAAAACAAAATATAAGTTACAAAAAAATACAAAGCAGGTGAGAAACGTGTCAGCCCATAGAAGAAACATAAACTGAGAAATGGCAGGTGAGATGTACAAAACTTAAGCACAGTTAAACAAGAATAAGATATGTATCTGCTGGTCCAGCATGGGTAGTGCTAAAAGCAAGGCTAACAGCCTGTGGGCAGCTGACGTATCCCAGAAAAAGCACACCGGGTCATGCCTAATTGCTTAAGTTACCTGCCACAGTGATGTCACAGAGTCCCTTTCATATTTAGTGTCTTAAACCTATGAACAGTTTCATACATAAATATTTATTTTCTGAAACCTGTAAAGTGTAATATATAAAAAATTCCATATTGCAAGACCAGGGACCAGATTTTACAAAATTTAAGACTGCCACAAAAAGTGTAAGACTACTGCAACCCCAGGTGCGCCCAAAAACATAGTGCGCCAAGCTTGTGGCAATCTAAAGGGATTTTCTTTCCCTTGTAGCAAATGATGCTCACTATACCATCATTTTGGGATCTAGCTTGTGTCTATACCTGGGACCATTTACACTGAGCTTGCACCTGAGATGTGAGGCAAGCTGCCATAAGTCAGGTCAATTGTCACAATTGCACCCAAGATTATAAAATTTAGTGCAGTTGCAGCAATTGGCAATGCAACAACTGCAGTGCTGCAAGGGTTTGGCGCAGGGCTGGACATAAGCCCCGCACCTGCCTTCAAAATTCCAGCCCTGTGTGTGTGTTTTGTGCAGTTCTTGTTTTTGCTCTGCTACCTAACCTCCAACAGCACTGTTAAGGCACTTGAACCCCCCACAGGTGACATACCCTTCCCCATCGCTGCCTGCCCATCCCTCACAGAGTGGCTCCTCCCCTCTTCATACATCTGTGCAGTTTGTTTACTCTGGTCAGCAGTGGGTCACCTAGAGCTATTGGTTATTAAACACACGATCCCTCCAATAACTCATAGGAAAATGAGTGGCAGTATGGCAGGAGGAGCATGTTCCCATCTAATACAAGCTTTCAGGGATCTGATGTGTATGCATATGGATGTGGTAGGTATGGTGCATGAAGCAAGACTGGAGCAAATGGTTCCAGTTGTCACAAAGTCCAGAGTGACACAATAAAGGCAGGAAGTGCTGTGATGGGTGTAGGCGGGCAGAAGAGCGGAGGCAGAAACCAGGCAGCAGCAGGTGGAGACACCGACAGTAACAATGTTCGTACTGAATTGCAGAAGGAGAGTGCAGACCACCCCCAGGATGATGGAGAGCAGAGCAGTGGGGCACCCCAAAACAGGTGAAGCAGAGAGTCAGTGATGCAGTGTGAGTGTGTGCATGTGAGGGGCAGTGACACAGCTGGTAACAAGGGCAGTGACATTGCTGGTAATGGAGGGAAGGAAATTACACAGCTGGTAGTGATATAGCTGATAAGGAGGGAGCAGTGAGACCACTGGTAACTGGGGAAGCAAGGATACAGCTGGCAGTGGGGTGAAGCAGTGACACAGCTGGCATGAGATGCGGCAGTGACACTGCTGGCAATGAGGGGGCACTGAAACAGCTGACAATGATGGGAGGAGTGACACAGCTGGCAATGGAGGTCAGTACCGTCACTGGTAGTGAAGGCAGTGGCAGCTAGCAGTGAAGGATTTGGACAGTGACACAGCTAGCAACAAGGTGCAGAGAACAGTGACCAGAGGCAATAAGAAGGAGTGGCACAGCTCGTAATTGGGGAAATGATATAGCTAACAATGAGGGGCAGTGATACAGCTGAAAATTAGGAGCCAGTGACACTGCTAACAATGAGGGAGCATTAGCATAACTGGTAATGTGGCACTGACACAGCTGGTAATGAATGGGGCTGTGACACAGCTGGCAACAAGTGGGGAACAGTGACCACAGGCAATGAGGAGTGAGACAGCTCATAATTGGGGAAACAGTGACAATGAAGGGCAGTGATACAACTGACAATGCAGGGCCAATGATATTGCTGGCAATTAGGGAGCAGTAGCACCACTAATAATGGGGCATGTGACATAACTGGCAATGGGGCAGTGTCATGGCTGATAATGGGGAAGCAAGACAGCTAGTAATTAGGTCAGTGAAACAGCTGCCCACTGGAGAGACAGTGACAAAGCTAGTAATGGAGGTGCAGTGACACCTGGCAATGGAGAGGAGCAAATTATATTAACAGGAAGGGGTGGGGACAAAGCTGGCAATAGTAATGGGGCATTGACACAGTTGGGGTTACACAGCTGGCAGTGGGAGCACTAAATTACTTGTAGCTACCCCCCCAACCTCACCACCATCGGTCTGGTACCTAATAGTACCACATACATAATCACTTCACTACACCATTTTCACAAACCCAGGATCAGCTGTCATTAGAACAAACCAGCAGTGGTTCACTTTGTTTCTTTCTTCCCTGGTTGGTTCTGTACAGTGCAGTGCTGATGTGCAGCAGACACAAATGTATTACAAAACCCTTGGTTGATCTCAGTACACTGGCTGGCATTGGGTCTCTGCGGGGGGAGGGGGGTTGCGATTACAAAGAGTGCCCTGCAGTGCTAAGGTCTGAAACAGTTCTGGGGTTTAATTTTGTTTTCCTTTTTCGTATACCACAGAGCCTGTAGTTCACAAGACTTGGCACCATTGCAGCAGAAAACTGATCTAATCAGTGATGGATACTGCTGAGGGCAACTTGCAGTAAAGCTTGCGACACTGGCGGGCATGTTCCCTGGCAAATTGAGGTTCCAGGCTGCCACCTTGAAGGCAAAGTTCTTTGCACTTCCAGTAATTAGTCCTATCCCTAGCCCATAAAAAAACTATAATGTATGTGCACAACAATGAGAGGGTACTGGGGCTTGTAATATACAGAGTATTGTAGTAGCACTCCCGGGGTCAAATAGTTAAGAAAACAACATGGCTGCTTCCTACCGCATTTATTTTGTTGTGCCCCAGTCGGGCAGTATTAGTTTGCCAACAGTTCTCATGGTGCCCACTTCAAGCTAGTGTTATTCAGATATTCTAGTAGCTATGTAACACTCCAGCTGGCAAAGAGATATATTGGAAAGCCTAGCAAGAGAGGGAGGATAAGAGAAACCTGGGGGTTGGGATTCGGGGGAAGGGCAGCGGTAGATACCCCATTCTAGAAAAGGTCAGAGAGGCGAGGTAGGAATATCTATTGGGGCAGACTGAATGGTCCTTGGTCTTTATAGACTGGATGGTCCTGGACTTTTCTTCAGGCAGTTTCTATGTTTCTATTAAAAAAATTAGTGATAAAAATATAGTGCACAGGATTTAAAGTCCTACTGCAGGCAGACATTACAGGAAAGAGAACTTTGTTTAACCATGGTAGTACACTAACCTGAAGCTTGTTTCCAGATGTAATCTGGGAGCACAAGGAAGTTAAGTGACTTGCTTATACAGTATGCACCTAGGCAGCTGTGGGATTCAAACCCAGGTCTCCAGATCTGCAGCTCAGAGACTTAACCCACTGCACTATACTGCCTTCATGTATGAAAGTATATGCAAGTATTCTACTTGGCAACAGTTTTTTTCAAAGATTTTTTGTTGCACTGTTGTTGAGTTCTTCAAATGTATGCAATTGCTCATTTAATGGAGAGTTGACAATGTTGTGAGCTGCCAGCTGGGAGACCCCATTCAGAGGCAGATTAGGGTTCTAGCCCTGAGACTTGCTGGATGTCAGCTGCATTGAGAAGTTGAGCTATTCGACTTACAAAGAGGGATGGTGCAAGCTCCCAGTGTTCGCATACCCCCCAGGCTGCTCACAGAATGCCATAGGCATCAGTTGCAAACATAGCCACTTGCTTGACTTATCTGATAGATAAGGCAAGGCAGCAAAATTGCTGATGGTCTTGGGGAAGGGGGAGGAAGGTGTTTGTCCCATCAAAATAAACAAAAAACAAGCATTTGTCAATGCCAAAGGTTTGCCGTTGGTATTGCTTTTGTACCCGGTCTTTCTTGTACACATGTTTACTATATATTTACCCAGCACAGAGCATATGCAATACAGTATCTTATTTTCAGTTGTGTCCTGCTTTGACACATTGTTAGATTGTAATTACCCAGGATAGGGCAACTGAGAGGCAATATCTGCTTCTAAGTGGGCACCCACATTTTGACCTAAAATGTCCATCAGTCTTTTGGTGACCTGACATTATAATCAAGACAGGTGACATTTTTAAAATCCCAGCTGAAAAGTGGTTTCAGCTGTGCTACTGTGGAAGCAAGTTTCAGAGAGTTTGAAAATGACACCTGCCATGTTCAGGAGGTGGGGTAACAAAGGTATATGTTGAACATTAGGGCCAAAATCTGCAAAAATAAAGTTATGAGTAAATATTGGAACAGTTTGTTTTCACATAACTTAGTTGGTTTTACATTTTGCCCCAAATTTTCAACAACATTTTTTGACCACTCCTTCTGAGCATGACAGGTACCGTTTTTAAAACAATGGCTGAAAACACATTTTGGGACCACTGCTCCAAAATCTCTGGGGGCCCTGCAACGAAAGGGCCTTTCTCTACCAGCTTCAGAAGCGGACAGTATATTGAAGAGGTGCATCCCACAGTTGGACTGGTCTTTTGTGTGGTTTTATGTGCAAGGGTGAGTCCCTTATCACGCTGCTCGCAAAGAGCGACACAAATTCGCCCACGCTAAAAGGGTGAATTGGATTAAAAGAGACTGCTGCAAACAGCAACGGTTCTCTGAAATAACTGCTTCTTTGTTTTTTTGTGGGGGGGCTACAGCCCCCTCAAAATAAATATTCTCAACTCCAGGGGAAGTGGACTTAGGCATAAAAAGAAACTCCCCCTGGAAGCAAAACATTTGCCCACACCGGGATCTGATCCCAACACCACAGACTCTAGGGGCAGTGGCTCAAGCCATCACACCACACAGCCAGCTTGGCACTGCTTGGCCAAACAAATAATTTTAGCCCTTTCTCACCAGTGTAGTGCGTGTCCTCAGCACTACACTCACTGTCTATTCTGTGCTCTTTTCCCTTCTCACTCTATATGGGAGTGATATTATTGAATCTCATATTGAGCGCTCAATAATACTGCCCATATAGGCTACTACCCTTTTGTGCCACAGAGGTCATGGGGACTTCCCTCTGCAACTGGTCCATGAAGCTCTGGAGCAACCGGGAGCGGTGACGAGGTGAACATCGGGGAAAGGCAACACTTCTATGTCTACTAACAACCACTGAGAATTTGACAAACTCGGGTTATTCCTGTAGACATCATGCAGCAATTCATCTCTACAATGGGACTATCGGGATGAACACTGCTCAGGGAAGTACTCTTTTGTTTTAACTTCTACTGACCTAGCATAAGAGCCAATGTGTTACATTTACAGTTGGCATGCATTGAACTTCCTTATGGATGCAAGCTCCTGACTGAGCTGGGAAACTGTCCCCTTTTGTTAATTCTTGAGCTTACTGCCCGGACTTAATACAACTATTCTGACTGTGGGCTGACTATACTGATACAATGCATGCCTGACTGGTCTAAGAACCTTGCTGCAGTTGGTGTAAACCCGATCTTCAAACGAGGAAAGCAGTGTCCTCTTTTATGCAGCAAATGGCAAAAATGACACTGCTGGGACCTGCACTCGCTCAGTCCTGACTGCTTCTATGTAGAAGATGAGCAGTTTTTTCAGCCCCGATCTACAGCTATAGGGCTGCTTCAGAACTGTTATTTTTATACCTGCCAACAGTATTTGTGACCCAAGTTGGTCATACTATGACTGTTTTCTAATGTTTTGATAGCATTTCGGAGACTAGGAGCAAGTTAGGTCATTTTAGGTAGTTTTAAGCATATTCTGCCCATCATTTATATTCTATAACTTAAGAGGGGTAAACAACAGGTTGTTTAGATAAATGTTTTTTCTATTGACCGGTGTGAGATCCGAGTGTCCGTATAAAGGTTCCTCCAATCTTACATGACAACTAAAGAGTAAGGCTAGCTCCTTGCACATTGAGTTATTCCTTTTGGGATGACTCTGGAAGAGGACCCTGTGTATTCTCAAGGCATAGGAACCCTCCTTTCCCTACCCTTAAATTTGCAAAATATTATGCAGTCCACTGTTTTGGACTTCCCACCTTGGAAGCGCATGTTTCCAGTTTGGGTATCTCTAGTTCTTATGTTAGTTTTTTCAGATTTTATACATCTGGGTCCTTTAGAATTTGTAAGGAATATGGTGTCACTGTTATTTTTTCCTTGTTTATCAAGGTCCATTGGTAGGTATAATACACTAAGGGGGTCACAAGTCATAATGAGTTTGCTACTCTGTTCTGATGGATAAGTCTACAGGCGTATGCTCATATAATGTAAATGATTTAACAAATCCGGTTAAACGGAGTGAAGTTCTAAGCTTCCTGAAGAGAATGCATGCTGACTTTATATTACTTTAGGAGACGCATCTTTCACCTCAGGAACATGACAAATTGGGCAGGTTTGGATTCTGTGCTGCTGTCTGTGCCTCACATGGGAGGGGTTGATGCAGGGATGTTGCTGTATTGGTCCCTACCCATGTTTCTTTTGAGCAGGTAGATGCTTTTTTGGAAGAGAGGAGATTTGTCCTTCTGAAAGGACGATTCCAGGGAAAGATGTTGACTCTGGCCTCTATATATATATTCCTCCGGGTTCTGATTTCCAGATTTACCATAATATATTTCTGACGTTACAGGAATGGGCCAACGGAGAGGTAATATGTGGGGGTGACTTTAATACTCTCCTTAATCGTCATTTAGACTCTATGTTTGGCATCCCCAGGCAGGAGCACAGAATATCCAACAGGCTTTCTAAACTCCTGGGGGAGATGGGTTATTCTGATGTATGGTGTTCAGTACATGGGAAGCAATGGAATTACACCAATTGCCCCAACATATATTCTAGACTTGATTATTTTTTTCTCCCTAAGGAGGTGCTGGGTCAGGTACAGGATAGCTGGACAGGGACTTAGTCCTCTCAGATCACGCCCCCATTATTTTTAACTGCAGCATGTGGATTTAAAAAGCGTACATTCTGGCACTTAAACATCTCCTTGTCACAAGATCCAGAGGTTATGCTCTCCATTCGGGAGGCATATGACCAAGCCCTCTCCTGGATAATGATTCACAGAAATTACCCTGCCCTTCTCTGGGGCCCGTAAAAGCCATTTTAAGGTGAAATTTTTCTCTCTCCACCCACAGGAAGAAACAGCAGGAAGCTAGAAAGGAGCACCTCAGGTCCCAAACAGCACAATTAGAGTCTCAACAAAAGGACGTTTTGATAAAACAAAATTAAACTCTCCAGGCCCTTAAAGGAATTTAACAGTATCCTTGATTACCAAGTAGAGCAGAAACTCCTATTTTAAAACAAAAGTATTATGAAGGCGGACCTAGATCTCTATGCCTCTTGACAAAGCCCGATTAAGGATGCAAAGATCAGGGCCATATCACAGCATTAAGCCCTCCCATACTCACCAGACACTTCCGATCGTCCCAGAAATTGTGGAGGCCTTCAAAATGTATTACACCGAACTCTATACCCCAGGCCCTCCCCCAGATGAAACTATCCTAACCCAATATTTAGACAAATTATCTTTACCTACTATACCCCAGCACATGGGAACCCTCCTGGTGGCCCCAGTCTCTTCAAAGGAACTATGGTCTGAGATTTCAAACCTCAAATCTGAGAAGTGCCTCAGCACTGATGGCCTCTCAGGTGAGTTCTTCAAGCATTATAGAGCTAAACTATCTCCAGTGCTCTTCTGGGTCTTCAATGGGGTTATGTCCTCAGGTGAGTGTTCCCACCTCCTGGTCTTAAGCTATTGTTTCAGTTATCCCCAAACCTGGAAAGGACCCCTCCCAATGTGCATCATACTGGCCTATATCAATTCTTAATACTGACTATAAACTGCTTATGTCCATTATTATGCATAGACTACAACAGGTGGTACTGAGACTGATGCATCTGGACCAGACTGGATTTGTTCCAGGCCGTCAGGCCCAGGATAATCTAAGACGTATGGTTCACATTATTTTTTTTTTTATTTAATATACTTTATTATATTTCAAGTAGTCCAAGTTACAAGGTAGGAATGTGACTCCAGGTTGTACAGACTGTAGTTTACATCAGTAAAATCAACTGACCGAAATAGTAACTTCACAAATCTTACATAATACACTAATACTATCGCCCACCTCCCACCCCAACCATCCCCTGCCAAGTGTTATCCTCTGAAAGGGAGCTAAAACTGCCAGTCTCTTAGGAGTCTGTAGAGAGGAGTTAGGTTTCCATATGGACAGCAAAGTCTCAAAAGGGCCCATATGCTCTGGAAGGATTTAATTTTGTTACGCATGGATGCAATATGCCTCTCCAATTGCAGTGCCAGAAGCACTTCTCTGTACCATTCTAGAATTTAGATTGTAGCCTGTTGTGTGGCTGGCTGTTTGTGTTTGTCTCTGTCAGTAGTTTAGTTTTTGTGGATTTCCATGTGTTTCTGCTTGGAGGAACTGGACCATTCTTGGATATAACATCTATGAACATTTCCTGGACTTAGAAACTGCAAAACATCACTGCCAGGTATTGGCATTCTTATCATAAATCAACTTTTTTGGAAGCCATCAAAGCAAAACTAAGATTCTGAGCCCCTGGCAGAATCTGCATTGCCCCTAAGAAGAGTAGCGGCCAGCGACTGGATACCCCGCTCAGCGGCTCGCCTCCTGGCCGCCACCGGGAACCATACAAGCGGGTAAGAAATCCTCTTTGGACCGGGAAGCCATGTGTGCCTACATTGCCCAGCGTGATCAGGGCTCTATCTGATTGGACCCCTGCTCTGCCTGAGCCCTGACTGGCTGCAGCGCCGCTGACTTTCGGACTTAGCCCAGGGCTGTGCGTCCATTGAAATCAACAGAGCTCTGCCAAATTTTTTTCATTTTCTCCAATGGCACCCGGCCACCTTACCACTTGTATCTCCTTAGAATTGGGGCCTCTGTGAAATTGTTTGTTTAAAATATGCTGAGCCAACCGAATAGTATTGTAATTTGTCTACTGTTCTGCTGCGAATCCGACTGCTGTTTAAATTTGTCTTGCCTTTAAAACCCTGCCTAATCTGCCCTCCTGTGATTCTCCCTTCTCACGCTCTGGGCTTGACACGCCCCATCTCCAGCCAAGTTCCCCTTTCTTTGCTCACTTGCCTAAACTACACCTCAACTCTTCTCACCTCTTCCCTGCCCCCCAGGCACCAGATCAAGTTGCCATCAAACAGCTTATCTGGTAGCCCCCCCATCCAGCTCCACGCCCCCGATCTCTGAACACTGCTCCATGTCACTGCCTTTTGTTTTTGCTCCAACTCATCCCCCTTTTAACTTCAACTTTCTCTTTCCTCCCTCCCCAGATTCCTGAGCCCCTGACAGGGCTGCATTTGCCCCGAAGGTGCAGCCGCAGCTATGGACCCTGCCGCTCTGCCGCTCACCTCCTGGCCGCCACCATGAACCATACAAGTGGTTAAGAAATCCTCTTTGGACCGGGGAAGCTGTGTGTGCCACCATTGGTCCAGTGTGATCAGGGCTCTATCCTGATTGGACCCTGTCTACTCTGCTGAGCCCTGACTGGCTGCAGCGCCACTGACTTTCGGACTTAGCCCAGGGCCATTGCACCCTTGAAATCAGCGGAGCTGTGCAGATTTTTGTCCACCCCATCCCCTCCACCATTTATTAAATAGACCCCTCGTCACGCCCCTTCATTATTGCTCTCCTCCCTCGTTCTCCCATTGGTCCCTCACCCTCTGCATGCCCCCCCGCTCATCATCTGCTGCTGCTGCTGCTTCTACTGCCTTTGTAACAAGCTTCTAATTCTTTCACTCTCCCTTCTCCTCTGCAAGCATGCACACCTTCCCCACTATGCTCTACCTACCAGTCCTCCTCCTTACCCTCACCCCACTGTTGCATCTCCCCACAACCTGCCTCCCTTCCCCTCTCCAAAGCTATAGGTTGAATCTCTCATTCAGCCAAACTGGCACCCTTACTAATGATCCTATCTCTGACATAATTGTCACCCCCTCACAATGTACCTACACCTTCTTTTCATGATGCGGTGGGCACCGCTGTTTCCCCAGTTCACAACACTCCTTCTGTATCCTCACAAAATTACCTCTACCTACTCCTCCTCAAAAAACAACTGCAAGCTCTCCCTCAGGGAATTACACCTGGCCACCTTGAAACTCCTACTCCTCCTCCTGCTGCTATCTGGAAACATTCACCCCAACCCTGGCCCAAAGCCAGCTGGGATCTCCACCCACACAAAGCGAGTTGGCACCCTCTCCATTATCTGCCTGAACATCTGCAGCTTACTACCCAAATTTGGCCAACTACAAGCCTTCGTAAGTGCTCACCATCCTGATATTCTGGCAGTGGTCGAAACCTGGCTCACCCCCTCAGTTCCTGATCACACAATCTCCCTCCCAGGATATAATATCTTCAGGCTGGATCGTAAATCTAAAAGAGAAGGGGGATGCGCCCTTTATCTAAAAGACAATCTGTTGGGGCACACTGTCCATATTGACACACCAACACCCAATACCCAACTACTGCACATCAAAATCCTTCTTGGTGCACAAAATAAAGCCCTATCGGCCATCACAGTGTATATGCCTCCCAAAGAACAGGGACCAGGCCTCAGCGGGGTTTTGGATTACATCAAAACACTCCCGTCCGACTCTGAAACTGTCATACTCGGTGATTTCGACATAAACTAAATGGGTATTGAGGCTGGAACTGCCAGTGACTCGGTTGCATCGGCCAACCTCACCCAGATACTGAACTCCCCAACCACAAAAAACTATAAAACTGGCACCAGCACCCTACTGGACTGGATCCTGACTTCTCACCCCTCCCGGATCATAAGATCCGCTGTTCTGCCAGATTCCCTCAGTGATCACTCCCCTGTCAGCTGCACCTGGTCAAATAAATTCTGCAAACCACCTCCTAAAGTCACCCACAGCAGAGTCCTACCCCGTGGACAGCTAATCAACCTAAAAATACACCTACTTAATCAAGACTGGTCCACCATTGTTTGGGCTACTAACACAAACACAGCACTGGACCACTTCATCCGCATCTTCAATGAAGCCTGTAACATCTTCGCCCCCAAAAAAGCGCAAAGTTAAATCTCTCTGCAACCCATGGCTCTCGGGCACACTCTTAAAGAAGTTAAATCACAGGGACCATCTCTGGGAACAGGCCAGATCAACTGGAAATCAAGCAGACATCCAAAAATACAAAACAGCAAGAAATGACTGCACCAAATCCATACACCAACAGAAATCTGATTACTACAAGAAAGCACCCACTGACTCATGGGGAAATGGGAGAGCTTTTTGGAATAACATAAAAGACGTCACAGGACAGGATACCAAATCACCCCCGACTGTTCTCAAAATAAACGGGTCTATTACACTGGACCAAAAAGTAATTGCCAATACTCTCAATGATGCTTTCACCAACCTCAGCAGTGTCCTCCCCCCTGACTATTTCCACATCAGCGACACTCATCTGCCCACCAATCAGACTCTACCAAAAAACCGACCCCCCCTTCTACTTCAAAGCAGTTAACAAAAAGACAGTCAAGAAATACATCTCCAAAGCCATTGGCAATACCAGAGCAAGTGCTGATACACTGGACCTCAAGCTACTGTCACTCACACTAGAGGAAGTTCTGGAGCCGCTCACTAAGATCTTTAATCTCTCCCTCTCTCTCAGCCAGTTCCCGGATAAATGGAAGTCAGCAACAGTCACTCCAATCCACAAAAGCAGTGACCGTACCTTACATGAGAATTACCGCCCTATCTCTATCCTCCCACCCCTCTCTAAGGCCCTAGAATGGATAGTAGCGAACCAGCTCACCGACTATCTGAGCAAACATAACATCCTCTGCCAGCAGCAACATGGGTTTAGAAAAGGGCACAGCACTACCACTGCCCTCCTTGAGTTCACGGGTGCCATCCACAACTCCCTAGACCAAGGTCTCCTAACTGGGGCTATATTCATAGACCTGTCAAAGGCTTTTAACACCATCAACCATCGCCTCCTGCTACGTCAGCTACTGGACACTGGCCTCTCGACTGAATCTGTGGCATGGTTCAACAGCTACCTTGGAAACCAGACCCAATGTGTAAAAATAATGGACGTACTCTCCAACACTAAAGAAGTTCTCTCTGGTGTCCCCCAGGGCTCCATCCTGGGCCCACTACTTTTTCAGTCTGTTTCTCAACCCTCTCCCCACCTCCAGTCCACTACAGATAATACTCTATGCAGATGACGCAGTGATTCTTGCCTCCCATCAAGACCCATGCCACCTTCAACAAGCCCTTCAGCATGGTTTCACCTCGGTTGAAAACTGGTTCAAAGATCATAAGTTAATTCTTAACCAGAAAAAAAACAAGACCATGATCTTCACCAGCCAACAAAACAAGCACTAACATCTCCAACTCTCCTTGAACACCTGCTTAGGTAGCCCTCTGGAGCAGGTCAGATCCTTTAAATATCTAGGAATCACCTTAGACTCCCACCTGTCCTACGCTACCCACATAACCAATGTTGCCAAAACTGCGAACTCCAGACTGGGTCTACTATATCGCCATCGGTGGCACCTGACCAAAGAGGCCCTCATTGCCACTGTTCAAAGCCCCATTGTCTCTCAGATAGACTATGACCTACTCATCTATGGCACCGCCACTCGCACAGCCCTCAGAAGGGTGTCCATCACCCTAAACAAGTCCTGCCGACTCGTCATTGGAGCAAATCACCTCACACACACACCTGCGACCTCTACACACAAACGAACTGGCTGCAACTTGAAAATTGAATCCATTACCAAACCTGTCTGATGGCAAAAAAATCCAGTTGGGGATCGTCCCCCCTTCCCCAGAGTCTGCACCCTTCTCCAAACGAAGACCAGCTCTAGAATCACCAGGGGAGCAAAGCCTCACCTGTTTCAGATCCCTTGCTGCCACACAAACCAAGGCCAATGATCATTCACCTATAGGGCCCCCACCTGGTTTAATGGTCTCGCCTATGATACTATCACCACCACCGGTCTTGGTGCCTTCAAATCCAAGCTCCGAAATACCCTAGTTGCCTCCAGCACTTGTGACTTCCATGGCTAAATTTATCCATCACCGAGCCTCCTGTGCTCACCTCTGCCGGGCCCATGCCCACCGCACTTGCCCTCCAATGGGCACCTTCCTCTCTGCACTTGGTACTGACAATGCTGACTGGCTGCCTTGCATTCTTTCCAACTGCCCACACTATCCCCTCCACCAACACTCCTCTCCTTCTAGCTCCTCTCTGACACCTGCTACTGCCTTCTTCCTTTCTCCTCCTACCCCCTGATCCTATCTTTATCACTTGTATTCTTTTGCAACATATGTAAACCTCGTAACCTATGATGTTAAACCTTTGTTATGACATAGAACCTTTGTAAAAGAGCCCTGGGCTCAAAGGTAATTTGTAATCCTAGAACAAATAAATAAAAAATAAAAAAAAGAACTGGGGCAGCGCATCCACCTTCCAATGCCTCATGATTATCAGCTTGGCAGTCGAGGCAATCAGAGACAGATGTACCTTCTTAATTCTAGGGGTACCATATGGAAAAAAATAAGTAAACAGACTTCTAGGGCAAATAAGGTATTCAACCCTAGCAACAGGTCCAGTGTTCTTTGGATGGAGCACCAGAAGGCCTGTACCTTTGAACAGGTCCATAGCATATGGCACAAGGTACCTGGAGCTTCTCTACACCTTGGACAGTTTGAGGTAGGAACCTTATCCAGTTTGTAAAGTTTAACAGGGGTGAAGTATAAATTATGCATAATGTTGAATTGGACTAGCTGAAGCCTATCTTGTTTAATAAACTTGTAATTGTTCTGCCAAAGTTTCCTCCATGTATCTATAGTTTCAGGTAGTACTAGTTCTTGGGTCCAGTAATAGCAAACACCTGAGGGTAGCAGAGGGTCCAGCATTTCTAGATGTTTATATACCATAGATACAGAGTGTGGTTGATCCACAACCTGCAAAATTGCAGATACTTCTAAGTTGGAAGGGGTATTTAAACAAGCATTTGTCAATGCCGAATGTTTGCTTGCTGGCATTGGCAGTGGTAGTGTAGAAGTTAGAGCTGCGTAATAGGAATGGCAGTGAAGTATTGAACTGAAGCCAACCCCACCACCACCCTGCAGACAGTGACAGGCATTGGGGTGTGCCTTTGGGTCGTCAGGCATAACGGCCACGCCATTTCACCACACCCCACCCTGCAGACACTGACAAGTGTCACAGTGTTCCTTGGGGTCTTTGGCCCTTATGCACACCCCATTCCATTAGGAAATATGGTGAGATGGGTGCGATATAGGAGAATGGGGTGAACATTGGGTCGAAGAGTCCAAGGCATACCTCGATGCCTCTCACTGGCTGCAGGGTGTGGAATGGAATGGTATGAGCATTACAGGCAAGAATCCCAAGTCACACCCCTGATGCCTGTCATTTTCTACAGGGTTGGGCATTATGGTTGGAAACCCTAATACCTCAGGCATTCGTGTTGGTATTTTCACTCCAAATGTTCAACACGTTTTTCGTGACCCCACCTCCATGAACAGGGAATATCAGTTTCTTAGCCGAGCTGCTTATGCACAGCGACTTCGCATTGCACCCACAGGTGCAAAAACATTCGAACAGGATGTAAAAAATGACAGCTGTACTGTTCATGGGGAGGTGTAAAAAATGGCAATGTTGCAAATCTGCTGTAAAATATTTTAAAAATGGTGAAATCACGGCGTGCATAGAAACTGTCAGCGCACACCATAATATAATTAGGTTGGGGATTTTTTATAAGATTGTCAACTCAGGCATTTGGTGCCTCCGATCATGAACAGTGTCACTGTGGTTTCTTTATCTGACCGAACAATGATTTCCCACAGCGACCACGCATCTCTGCGCTGAAAGTGTGAAAACACACTTGGCCATGTTGTGAAAAATGACAGCTGTACTGTAAATAAGGAAGTGTGGAAAAGGCCACTGGTGAAAATCTGGACTTAAAATATTACAAAGTCATGAACTTACGAGGTGCGTGGAAACTGCGCAATGCTCCTCTTAACACAGTCATTTTATGGACTTTTGTCACCAAATTTTCAACATAGTCATTTTAAGACCTCTGCTCATGAACAGTGTAACAGTGATTTTCTTAATCTGTCCCAAACATTGCTTTCGCACATTAAGAGCACCATTGTGCGCTACATGTGCGAAAACACATTTTGGGCGGCATATGAAAAATGGCAGCTGTGCTGTTCATAAAGAAGTATAATAAAATGGCAGTGTTGAAAATCTGGAGTGAAAATATTAAATTCGCAAACTAATGAGCATGCATTGGAACTGCGCAACGCATGCTTGTAAAACAGTCATTTTTAGGAATTTTGTCACCAAATTTTCAACATAGCCATTTTAAGACCTCTGCTCATGAACAGTATCACTGTGATTTTCTTAATTTGTCCAGTACATTGATTTCGCACACTGGCTGCACCATTGTGCACTACATGGGCGGAAACACGTTTTGGGTGAGATGTGAAAATGACAGCTGTACTCCTCATAAGAAGATGTGGTAAAATGGCAATGTGGAAAATCTGGGTGAAAATATTGAAAATTCGCGAACTTACAAGCATGCGTAGGGAACTCGCATAGCACGCCGTAAAAACAGTCATTTTTAGGAATTTTTTCACCAAATTTTCAACATAGCCATTTTAAGACCTCTGCTCATGAACAGTGTCACTGTGGTTTTCTTAATTGGTTCTGTACATTGGTTTCGCACACCAACTGCGCCCTTGTGCGCTACATGGGCGGAAACACATTTTGGGTGAGATGTGAAAAATGACAGCTGTACTGCTCATAAGAAGGTATGGTAAAATGGCAAAGTTGAAAATCTGGTGTGAAAATATTGAAGATTAAGTGAACTTCTGATAAGTAGGAACTATAGCCTTGCGCTCATCAAAACAAGTCGTTTTTAGGAATTTTTCCACCAAATTTTCAAAATAGGCTTCTTGAGAGCCCACTTTATGAACACTGGCAGTGTCATTCGTTAATCCATCCCGAAAGGTGATTTCGCGCAGTGACTGTGAAATCACCCTTCCAGCCTGAATAACGCCATGACAGTGACAGCATTCATGAGAAGGGGTCCCAAAAACCCCATGTTGAAAATTTGGTGCAAAAATTACAAAAAATGCCTGAGATATGCAACAAAGTTGAAAAAACCCATCTAGCTCATTATACACCTTACCGGCATTTCCTCAGTTCGCGGTCAGCTTTGAAGAGTGCAGACATGTTCCAGGTCCACCAAAGATCGTCGCGCCGAGGTCCGGAGGTAAGTATGGGGTGGGGTGTGGGGAGGCAGGGTGCGCAGTGGGTGGGTGGAGTGCGGGTTGTGAGGCAGGAAGACTGCGTGGGACCGTTTTGCTTTACAGGTTAAAAAAAAAAAGGCAGCCTGGGATGTATGCCACTGCGAGTGGGCTCAGTGTGGCACCTTTGTACTGGGGGGACAGTGAAACCCGGCGAGTTAGGCACCCCGTCGGCTATACCATCGAGTTGCCATGCTGGGTAGGCACCCAGCATGGCATTTGGAAGGCTTTGGGGAGCGCACAGACGACGGGGATTGGGCACCCTGCCGGCTATAGAGTGTGCATGGGGCACGCAGTATGCGTGCGTGCGGCAGCAGCGTGTGTGTGTGTGTGTGTGTGTGTATGTGTGTGTGTGTGTGTGTGTGTGTGGGGGGAGCTGCGCATGAGCAGGCGATATCTTATCGCTGCTCACTGAAGCGTAGCTCCCCCTTTCAACTGTATGCCACTGCATTTTGGAGCTTGTCATAGACAGCTCCAGCATGCATTGGCTTACAGGGGCCACGCCTGCCAACACACTGACTGAATTGGAAGAGGGGGTGACACACCTCTGAAATCTCGGATGATGGCACTATGTTTCTTGCACATGCGTGCATGCGTGCATGCGTGCATCATTACACTTGGGCTTATTTGATTAATCATAAGTGTTTTTGTAGAAGTATATATTTGATTGTATTTATAAGTATATGGTTTATTTATGGCTCCAGCCATTGTAAGTGCACTTTAAATAGTGATATTTACTACATAGTATTCATTTAGTATGTGTGTTTGTATTCTTCTCAATAGGTTTTAATTGTATAATTAGATACACCTGTGTATTATAAATTGATTAGTGAGTCTCCACTATAAATGTTGATTATTTGTTCATGCCACTGACGTCTTGGAAAAGTACCAGGGTGGCGTGAAACGTTGATGTTATCGGTGCCTGGGGGGTGCTTTTGTAATAAACAAGTTGCTATTTTGAAGCTATTTTTATATTTGCATGTTTTTGTGCTGTCGAGCCAACTTTTTTCCTTCAACTGAGTTTCTGTTTAGTGTGGCTCCAGCTCACATCTCCTGAGCCACGTTGTTCACATTTGCTTCAGTATGGGTTTGTTGCCAATTTTAAAATTAGGATTACCAATGATTGGTTGTTCCAGGGACTGTCGCCAATTCAGCGAAAGTTGATTTTGAATCTGGTGTAGTGCTTTAAGGGACCACCCAATTGGAGTCTTCCTCAATGGCTTAGGAATACATGCAGGGACTGCATACAGCAGGGCTGATAATGAACAGAAATGCTTTGAGGCTAAATGCTTCTCTAGTTCCAACCATAGAGGGAGATACTCCAACGAATTAGCGGGATTTACTTCCTTGACCCAGAAGGCAAGCTTACTTAAATGGTGGGTACCATAGTATGTGAAGACAGAAGGGGTTGCCAGATCTCCCTGAAGTTTAGGAGCTGTCAGTTTAGTGTAGACCTGCTGAACCTCTTTCCCCTTCCACATAAAGGCATTAAGCACTGTCTGAAACTTGGAGAACCAGACCTTGAGAAGAAAACAACCCAACATGCCCATGGGGTATAAAATTTAGGGAAGCACATTCTTTTTAACAATGTTAATCCTCCCCCAAAGAGAGGGGGGAAGGGCTCCCCATCTATCCATGTCTGCTGCCAGTGTCTTCAACAAGTCTGTTAACTTCACCTTAACCATAGTTGTCAAATCCCTTGACACCTTAATACCTAAATACGTGATGGATTTGTTTTCCCAGGATAGATTATATGCCACCAATTCAGCCTTGGTAATTTTATTATTTAATGGAAAAAAACTGGGTTTTAGAAAGATTTAACTTATAGTATGACAACTTAGAGAAGGCGTCAATTTCCTTAAAGAGGGCCGGAATAGTAATGTGGGGATTTTCAACATGTAGGAGCAAATCATCCACATATGCCGAAAGGGTATATCGCTTGTTCCTTATTTTAATACCTATGATTTCCAGGGAAACCAATCACCTGTGGATTAAGGGTTCCAGATAAAAATTAAAAAGAAGTGGGGATAGTGGGCACCCCTGCCTGGTACCCCTGTAAAGGTGGAATGAATTAGAGAGCATCCCATTGCCCCAGACTCGAGCTGTAGGAGTGGTACAGTATACAATAAACGTATCCATTTAAGGAAGCTATCAGACAGACCAAAGTGGGCTAGAGAGAGGAAAAGAAAATCCCAAGAGACATGGCCAAATGCTTTCTCAGCATCCAGGGAGATAAGCAATGCCAGGTCATCTGAGTCCCTGGATGCCGAGAGAAGATGTAATAATTTCCGCATGTGGTCTCCTGAGGATCTCCCCACCATAAATCCAATCTGTTCATTACTAATAAGGCCTCCCTTTATGGGGGCAAGCCTATTAGCCAAGATTTTTGCTAACATTTTGAGATCAGAATTAAGCAAAGATATGGGGCGGTAATTCTCAGGGTATAAGGGGTATTTCCCCAGCTTTGGAATAAGGGTGTTAGGTGCTTCTTGGAAAATAGGGTCGGAGAGACCATTTTCATACCAAAAATTGTACACCTTTTCCAAAACTGGAGCTAGAATGGTGCAGCAGGATTTATATAGATTATTAGATAGGCCATCAGGGCCAGGAGATTTATCCAGGGGCAACTGCTCTATAGCTTGTTGTATTTCTCTGATGTTAATGCGGGCACCAAGGGGGGCCACATCCATAGGGGACACCTGGGGGAGCACCACTGAACTGAGGTATTAAGTAATCTCTACCTCCGATGGTTGTATATGGGAATCCTACTACTTCTAAATGCAAAAAAACCAAAAGCTATGTTCTTTACCACAAAGAGTTGTACTACCACTACCCCAGCATCCAACACCCTACATATATCCACCTTACTTGGAGAGAAACTTGAATTTGTTGATAACTTCAAATACCTTGGAGTCTGGATAGATAACAGGCTTGACTATTCTGTCCATATTGAAGAGTTACTTAAAAAGCTAAGACAGAGGCTCGGACTATTTTTAGAATAAAACATTACCTAAACAGTGATTCCAAAAAGGTTAATTCAGGCCTCATTCCTATCCCTCATTGATTATGCTGATTTTCTCTACTGCCATTGTTCAAGTCATCTCTTACATAAGCTGGACACCCTGTATCACAGGTCCATAAGATTTATTACTGACCTTCCCTCCAACACCCATCATTGCTCCCTTTATATGGCAGTCAACTGGACATCATTGCAACACAGAAGAAATAGGAATGCTGTTATCTGGATACTCAAAGCGTTAACAGGCAAACTACCAACCTATATCACTGATTGCTTTACCCAAATTACAACCAGGCCATACACCTTAAGGATCAGTAAACTCATCACATTAAAGGTCCCCAATGCCTGCACCGTATGGGAGGGCTGCTTTCAGCTATTCCTTAGCAGCTGCATGGAACTCTCTCCAAAAATCCATGAAGCTAGATAGCCTACTACCTCTGGCATCCTTCAAAGATTGTTCTCCCTTTTTCCAGAGCTCTGCAATTGCTTTTATAAAGCATAATCCCCCACCTATCTGACCCAACTAAACCTCCTTTTTCTATCCATTATATTAACTCAATTTCTTTCTTCGAATCACCTATTATATTCACTTAAAAACTAGTTTAGACCATATAACTTATATTTTAGGACTGCTATACCCTTTGTCCTCTTTTTTTCCTACAGGCTAAATGGTTCTATTGTTACTTGTATATATGTAAATTGTTGTATATAATCATTTCATGCCATTGTATTGCTATTTATTCTATTCTTGTCTATGTAATAATACTTGTATCCTCATTTGTATGACCACTCAGGTCCATCTTGTAAATGAGCTTTGCTCAATGATGTTTGCCTGAATAAATAAAGATTTTGATTGATTGATTGATTGATTGATTGAATCCACTGAGTAGAGTTTCTGAAAGAATGCTCCAAAAACCTCAGTTATGCCTTTTGCGTCAGTGGTTACAGGTCCATCCTTTACAGGACAGAGACCTGGGATAAACTGTAAAGCCTCTGCTTGTCTGAGTCTTCTTGCAAGCAATTTGCCCACTCTTTCTCCTGTTTCGAGATACTTGAGCTTAGTGTGATGGAGGGAAAGCTTCGCTTTCTGAGCCATCAGATCCGCATGTTGGGCTTGAAGTTTATGCAGCCTGGCCCACTCATCTCCAGTGGAAGTCCGGGTTAAGGTCCCATCTAGAACTTGATTGGAGCTAAGTAGTGACTCTACCTGAGCTTTATGTTGGCGTGACTTAGTCTCCACCAGACAGATACATTCACCCCTTAGGGTGCACTTCAATGCTGCCCACATCAAGTCAATTTTATCTACTGACCCCTTATTGATCTCAAGGAATGAGGAAATAAACTCTTTAATGTGCTCTACGTTTATTGACCTCTGGAGCAGCTGATTATTCAGATGCCACAAAGAGTCTTGTTTAAGACCAGGCACCAGCAGACAGGTTAGACTAATAGGAGAGTGGTCAGACAAAACTTTAACATGTATATTCCAGTCTAGTACCCCTGGTAGAGCAAAGGAACTAATTAGGAAATAATCTATTCTGGAATATGAACAGTGGGGATGAGAAAAAAATATGTATTGTCTTTCTTTCGGGTTCAAAATTCTTCAGATGTCTAGGAAGCCCACTCCATGCATAAGATCTTTCAATGCTCTTTGTGCTGGAAAAAGGTGACTCCTTTTACTGTCTGACTTATCGAGGTCCACTTGGGGGTCAAGACTCCAATCCCTGCCCAATACTGTTAGCTTAGTGGGGGTCATTAGATATTAAGCTCAGCAGATGTGTGAAAAAAATGGGGGGAGTCTATATTTGGGCCATAAATTGCACCTGATAACACCGGGTAGGATTCCAGAATTCCATGTATCAGGATATAACGATCATTAGGGTCCCAAATTTCTTGTACCAGCCTAAATGGGACAGCCTTTGCTACCAGAATTGCCACCCCACCACAATTAGTGGAAATGCCCCACCCAGCTTCTTCGTAAGATATGAACATCCTCCCTCCAGAGGTGCGTTTCTTGTAACAGGCTATCCCTGTCTTGAGATGGGACAAGTGCCTCAAAATCATTTGCCTTTTACACCTGTCCTGGGCCCCTTTGACATTCCAACTCATAAAGCTTTATGGTCCCCCTATACTGTTAAGACACACATTGCTGGGGGGGATAAGCACTTAAATAAATCAGAAACATTCCACGGCGACCCTTCAGAGCAGGGACAGAAACACTTGGCAACCAACCCCCCACCTTATGGAACAAAAAATCGGAGAAAGTTGCACTTTAATCCCTTGAAAGTCCCCTCCCCCACCCCAACCACAATGAAATACTGTAACCCTCTAAACATACCCTCTCTAAATCTAACTAACTGCCCCCAGTTCTAAACAACCACACTACTACTTTTACACTGCCAGGTGATGTTTCAGTGCAGATCAAAAGAAGTCAATCAGCCATACCTCAACCCCCCCCCCCACACACACACTCTAGCACTTTAAACACGAATGTAATATGATAATCAACAAAATCAGCACTGGCATGTTGAACAAGAACCACTAAAGGGGTCAATCCTGAGGTAGCAAGTCCAAGCCAAAAACAACTCAGAAGTGTTGCCTCCCTGGAGACAACTGGCACCAGTGGGGACCAGGCTTAAGTGACTAGAATTGCTTAACTGAGAGCTGTAAAACAAATATATTAGCAAGGTCCTGAGCAAGTATTCTCAGACTTTCCCAAAAGAAAAGAGAAAGTCTCACATATTCAGTGTCATGCTAGTAATACCAGGGGCTTCTAGTTAACCCCCAAAGTTCGAAAGTTCAAATCACCAGGGACTGCTATCCTAAATAAAGCCATGGTTGTATACTACATTTAAATTAACATATTAAGCTTATGGTTCAGCTTTTACTTTTTTTTTTTTTTTTAAAGAAAGAGAGTAAACGGAACCCTTATCTAGGGTATAGGTGTGTCCCCAGTAGAAATTTACTTATGTCCTAGGATAAGACAAACCCTCCGGTTGCCTTGTAAAGCATTTAATGTCACAGCCAAAATTAAAGATGATCCCCAGCCTGGTAGAAGTTGTAACACACATGTTCCCTTGGAAATATTTGCAGTTTCTAGTCTGGGAAGAGAACAGACTACCCAGGCCGATCCAGGACAAGCTGAGAAGTAGAATTCTGAGAGACACTCCAGGAGACAGATGCTCACAATTAGGGCCAGGTGCTCAAGTAATCATAGGTGGGGCCTCAGCAGCAGAGTACCAGAATCAGTTTTGGCTTCTCTATAGTTTGCCCCTGATTCAGTTGTAATCTGAAGCTTCTTGCTGTATCTCTTTAGAAGTCCCAACATTGAAATAAGTGGGACAGGTCCCCTTCACAAACAGCAAACTGCAGACATCCAATCTGACTGTATATTTCCACTTCAGGTTGACAAAGTCACTAAGTCCAAATCATTTGAATAAGTCCTGGAACAGGGTTTTTAATTCCTGATTCGCCTTTCCGGAGTCTCGAAAGCAAGCCATTGGTCACCATGCTTCACTTGCAGAATCGCCGGACAGTGCACATGAAACGGTTTCCCAGCTGCAGTTAGCTTGGTAACTGTAGGATGAAGCTCTTGCCATTTAACACACACAGAGTGCAGCAAGTCCTGAGTGATGCAAATCTTCCGACCCTCCCATTGAACCTCCTGTAGTTCCCTGACTTTTGTCAAAATCTGTTGTTTGTCTAAGAAATTAAGTAGCTTAAAGATAAAGGGTCTAGGCGGGGAGCCCGGTGGTGGTGGTGGAGGGTGCAGGGCATGATGGGCCCTCTAAGTTATGTAGGTCGCTCCATTTGGTGATGGCCCAGCTATCTTTTCACAAAACCTTTGTATAAATTGAATTGGAGAGCCACCTTCCTCTTTCTCTGGTATTCCAATTATCAAGAGGTTACTGCGCCCCTCTAGGTCCTCGAGTTTTTCTTCCAGCTTCTTAATGCGCCTGTTAGTATTGACCATCTCTTACATGGATTTCCCTTGCTTTTTCTCAATCAAGACAATTCTAGTCTCTGTATCCCCCATCCGAACCTGCAGGGACTCCATGGAGGCTTTGATCAGCTGCACATCTGCCGACATGTTGGAAATTGCTTTCTGCATGGGTCGCATTATCTCGATGAATCTTTCCTCTGACAGGGCCGTCTGGGAGGCTGGTGTTTTATGCAAGTTGGAAGCCTGCTGCTTGGCCCGTTTAGCGGCCTTGTCTTTTATTGGGGTGGGAGGTGGCGAATGCCACGGAGGAGCCTTTTTCATATAAACCTCCATTTAGCTTACTAAGGTCAATGCTACTAGTGTCCACAATAAGTAGTCTTTTCTTTTGCAGGCAAAATGCTCACCTGGGAAAGTAGTTTGATGGGGTTGTTTGCTGAAAGGGAGCGGAGCGGTGCAGGTAAGCTGCTGCTTCTTAGACTGCCATCACATGACCCACGGTTCACATTATTAATTCGCTTCAATCTACACAACAACCTGCCCTCCTTTCTAGATGCAGAAAGGCCCTTTGATAAGGTCTCTTGGGCCTTTCTTTGAGCTGTCCTTTCCAGGTTTGGGTTCCCAGGGGAGTTTATCCAATTTCTGTTTAAGTTATATACTGGCCCGATGGAGTTTACTAGAGCAAACAATCATATTTCCTCTCAATTTACTTTATGAAGAGGCACCCGTCAATGGTGTCCTCCATCTCCTCTTTTGTTTGCTCTTTATATAGAGCCTTTGGCTCAGGGAATCGGGGAAAACCAGGCTATCAAGGGGTGCACCTCGGGGGTTCTCAACATAAACTAGCACTATACTCTGATGATATTCTGTTGTTTTTAACAGATCCAGAGGCTTCTCTCCCTGAGGTATTGGACCACATTTCCCAGTTCTCAGAGTTATTAGGTTATACCCTTAGTGCTTCCAAAACCGAAGTATTAAAATTTAATTATGAGCCACCTCTCGAACTCCATAAGACCTACCCTATGAGATGGGACCTTCCTTCTCTGAGTTACTTGGGAATCCGGTTGTCCCCCAGGTCTCCCAGCTTTACCAACTAAATTATACCACCTTCATTGCACAATTGTGGCAGGACAAACAAAGATGGTCCCTGTTACCTTTATCCCTACACTCCAGGATTCAGGCCCTCAAAATGAATGCCTTGCCCAGACTCCTTTTCCTATTCCAGTGTGTCCCATGTCTCATTTCAAAGAAGGACTTGGAGTCTTGGCAACAGATGTTTATGAGATATGTGTGACTTTCTAAGTGGCCCAGAATTCATCAACAGACTCTCTCCCAAAAAATTGGGGGGGTAAGCAATCCCCTATTTGCCAGGTTACTGGGTTGCTGCCCAGGTACGGGTCACTTTACTGTTGAGCCACCCTGATTTTTCTGCACATTGGAAAACCATAGATCTTTCTGTTCCCCTTGGTCCCCCCCTCCTGGCCCAATGTTTTTCTTTATCTCCTCCTGTAAATTGGGAACTTTCTTCCTTTACCGGCACAGAGACAGTATTGGAGGGCTGCAGGTGAGGCTTTACTTGGGCTTAACTCGAATATATATATGGAGACACCAGTGGTGGTTGATCAACCTGGATTTTAAACTTGCCCCTTCAGACTCCTGGTTTACCAGTCAAGCGGCTAAGGGTATCTGTGCTCCTTGGCAGTTACTACAGGGGGACACAATCATTTCTTTTGAATCTGCTCAGGCCAGGTTTGCCTGGCATCCAGGAGACCACCTACATTATTATCATCTTAGAGATTATATCACTTAACAGTTAAGAATCTCTGCAATAAAAGCTCAAGGTAATTGATACCCCCATTTGAGGCTATCTGGCACTCTAAATTGGGAGAAAGAGCTATATCTCTGTTGTGTATGAATTATATCTCTGACCTTAGGCAAACCACTAACAAAATTAAACAGAAGTGGGAACAAGAGTTGGCAATTTGGCTGGACCAGGGGCAATGGTTTAAGATGTGGCAACACACATAGCACACATCTTCCTCCCACGGGTGGTGAGAATTTGTGTGGAAACTGTGCATTAAGTACTTCTGAGTGCCTGCAGTAGTATCTAAATGGAATCCGTCAGTTTCACCCACCTGCTGGAGATGTGATGCGTCAGTAGCCACACAGGTCCACATTTTTTGGCATTGCCCATCCCTGCAGGAATACTGGGGGGCAGTCCAAGCTTATTTGATAAACATTTTTACACTATCTTCCCCTCACCCTGGCACAGAAAACATTCTACTAGGTATTCAACCTAGGGAGGTAATGGGAAATGAGGCAAAGTACCTGTGGAACATCTTGGTGGCAGCCACCTGTAAAGCAATTACCAAAAAATGGTTATCACCCAATTCTCTGTCTATTGAAGAATGGAAACGCCTAGTTAATAGGATTTCTATATTGCAAAGAATAACATATTCTCTACAGCACAGACTCCCACAGTTCCAGAATAGTTGGACATGTTAGGAACTCTGTGAGGGCCTCGATCCCTAATGAGACACGGGGACACAGCTTTCTTTTTTTAGGATCCTGACATTTCCCTAGAATATCTCCTCTAGCCGTATTTGTCTGGTCCTTAAAGTAATTGGATCCCCTGAGTAATATAAAGGTATACTTAACAGTTTTTTCAGAAAAGCTGATGGACTTTCAAATGGTGTTTTTACTTTATATATCCTAGAATAACTCTATTCAGGTTCTAGGAAATGTGAAGTTTCATATCAAGACAGGCACCATTTCTTTCGGTTATACGGACCCCTTACTATTATTGTTCACATTAGCATTATTCATTTTCACTCTTGGCTTTATTTTTGAGTTTCAGGTTGTAATCTGTACCAAATTATCTGTTTCCAACAGTTACTAGTTAAGCCTTTGTATTGTCAGCTATGTCCAGGTATATAGACTCTGTGTTTTCCTGATGAATAGCCTGTATTGGAGAACCTTGTATGTACACTGTTCCTTATTTGATATATGGAATGTATTTCTCTGTTATCTGATGCTATGAAATTTAATGCAATAAAGCTTAAGTACAAAAAAACCACATTTTGGATAGGATTTAAGGAATGACGGCTGTTAAATTTTGAGTAGGGTTTGAGGAATGACAGCTGTCACATTCATGAGGTGGTAAAAAAATGGCTATCTTGAAATGTTGGGGGCAAAATATTGAAAACTACCACAGTTGCGAGCATGCATCAAAAAATTGCAACCTAGACTCATAACTTTGTTGTTTTCTCATATTTTTAACCCAAGGCTTCAACATAGCCTTCTTATGACCCCACATAGCCAGCTTATGAGCCCACCTCATGAGGAAGGTCAAAAGAAATGTACGAATCCTGCCCAAAAGGTGATTTTGCACCACAAGTGCGAAAACACATTTCGGTCAGAATTTGAAAAATGACAGCTGTCACATTCATGAGGTGCTGTGAGGGAATGGCTATGTTGAAAATTTGGGGTCAAAATATTAAAAATTACCAAAGTTACAAGTCTGCATTCATAAATTTCAACACAGGCTCATAACTTTATTATATTTTTAATATTTTTACCCCAGATTTTCAACATAGCCTTTTTATGACCCCACCTCATGAACAAGGGCAGAGAAAATTTTCGACTTCTGCCCAAAAGATGATTTTGTACAGTAACCACAAAATCACCTTTCAGGGCAGATTTGCCTAATTTCACTGCAATTGCTCATGAAGTGGGGTCCCAAAAAAGGCATGTTGAAAATTTAGGGCAAAAATATTCAAAAATGCCTAAGTCACGCCAGTAAGTTCAAAATCCCATTGAGTCACCTTGTCGGAAGCCAAGAAGTACCTGAAACAGGTGCTTGGTAAATCTGGATCCAGCAGTGATTCGCTTGATCTCAAACTTCTTCACCTAACCCTTGATGCAGTTCTCTTACCAATCACTAAACTCCTGAACATGTCACTCTGCCTTGGGCAGTTCCCCCAGTGGTGGAAAGCCACTGTGGTAATGCCTGTCCACAAAAGTGGTGATCGTACTCAACAGCACTGAAACTATCACCCAATATCAATTCTCCTCCCCCTCTCAAAGGCTGTGGAGTGCATCATCTCGGACCAGATAACTGAGTACCTTGAGAAATACAAAATCCAATGCCATCAACAGCATGGATTTCACAAGGCACATAGTACCACCTCGGTATTACTTGAATACATGGACTACATACATAATGGTCCTGACCGGGGTCACTTGGGGGGGCGATTTACATTGACCTCACTAAAGCTTTTGACACGGTCAACAATACCTTACTACTAGACTTACTCCGCACCCTGGGTATCTCACAAAATACAGTTGACTGATTTGAAATCTACATTGGCTGCAGATCCCAGCAAGTTAAAATAAGTGACATCCTCTCAGACTGCCAACTAGTGTGCTCTGGGGTTCCACAAGGGTCCATCCTGGGCCCACTACTCTTTAGTCTTTTTCTAAACACCCTCCCCCTGTTCAGCCCAGATAACGTAATACTCTACACGGATGATGCTGTAATTTTCATTAATCATCCTGACCCTCTCCAACTTGAAATGCAACTGCAGCTCGACCTCTCAGCAGTTGAAACCAGGCTTACTAAGCACAAACTCCTCATGAATTACAAAAAAACTAAATCCATGTTATTCTCTAGCCCACACAACAGACAAAAATCACACCGGCTAACTATTCTAAACAGCCTTTGCTCACCTCTTGAACAGGTCCAGTCCTTTAAATACCTAGGGATAACACTAAACAGCTCTCTAACCTACACAACCCACATAGATCATGTCGCTAAGACAGCAAATACCAGAATCAGGCTACTATACAGGCACAGGCATTGTCTGACCCCTGATGCCCTCCTACTAGTGGTCAGTAGTTCAATCCTATCCATAATCAATTATGGGTTAGTTGTCTATGGGGCTGCTACTGATACTATACTGAAAAGAGTAAACACAGCACTCAATAAATCATGCAGGCTGATTACTGTGTCACATAGACTCACCCATACCTGCGACCTGTATGCCTAGGCTATCTGGCTTCATCTAAAGGGCAGGTTAAAATACCAGTCCTGTCTTAATAGCAAAAAAAAAACAGCCTTGGCCTTTCCTGCCCAATCACCCAAATGCCTCTTATCCATGCATCCCACCTGCATCACACTCGCAGTATGTCAAAACAGACTTATGACATCCCTTTCTGCTGCACCTGTCAAGCACAATGTTCCTTCATATACAGGGCACCTAGCCGGCTAAATGACCTCCCTTCATTAATCCTGGATGAGGCAAGGATTGGCCCTTTCAAGTACTATACAAACTCTGCCAACACCTCATTGCACAAAATGGCTGTGACTGCCTCCCCTAAGTGTCTTGCCCTCGAATTTCTGCACAATCCTCTCCTCATTGCCATTTGTCACTCTCTCTCCCCTCTTCTCCATCAATCTCAAATGATGCCTACTATCTTAGGCTGTTTCAGCCATCCTCTTCCTTTCCTTTCCTTTCCTTTCTCTATCTCTCATCCCTCACCTTTTCCCCTTTCTGCAGCTGTCTCCTCCCCAGCTCTCTACCTCCTGCCTCTCCATCACAACCCCTTTGCCAGCCCTCTCCACCCCCAGTTATTACACCCCTCCAATCCTCATCCCCCCTCTTTGCTACCTCCCCTCCCCCACACTCCCCTCTACCTCAATTCATGCTCCCATTCCTGACAAAGTCATACCTTTTGACTACCTTAATCTACAACCTTTCATACACAACTCAAAGTACTTTATTATTTGTCTTTTGAGTCCATGTATTCATTTCAATCTACCATTGTTATTTGTTTGCCAAGGTATGTGATTGATTGTATTTATTGCCTTGTAAACTCTCTGACATGGAACCTTTGTAAAAGAGCTTCAGCTCAAAGGTATTTGTAATCCAAGACTCAAATAAAATAAATAAAATACTTTGAACCACATACCTGATTTCCTCAGTTCACAGTCCAGTGTTGAAGGGTGAAGACATGTCTGCAGTCCAGAGAGGATTACGGCATTGGACCTCTGGTGGGTATGTAAGGGCTTAGGGGGAAACTTAGTGGGAGAGCTGGTTGGGGGGGGACAGTAATGGCGGTAGTCAACAAACATCAATGGACTTTTTTCTTTTTTACAGGGTGTTTAAAAAAAACTACAAGGGATGGTTTCTTCATTACAGGTACTAACAATGGGATTGTGCACCCCAGTGTTGGCACTGGGGGGTGGGCTCCCTGGTGTTGCATAATGAAAATGGGCAGGGTGGGGCAGTAGTAGCAGGCACGGGGGATTGGGAACCCTCTTGCCAGAATTTTAACATAGAGGGTGTGAGGTCCTTATGTTTGGCAGCACCGGAGGTGGTCTCCCTGATCCGCACAATGAAAATAGGCATGGGGGGGGTGCTAGAGGATGGTGTTGAGTATGATGTTGGGGGGTGCCACAGCAGGCTGATCATGACAGATCAGCTGTGCTTGCTGGATGGCATTATATGATCAAAGGAAAGAGCCGCCCTATGATAGGATCAGCTCTTTCCTTTGCACTACACAAAGTTTCCACCCAGCAAACCAGAACAGTGTCATGATCAGCCTGGCTGAAAATTGGTGTGACACTGATGAACCCCTTGCAGACTACTCTACATTGGACTGGCAGTGTCACACCCCTCAAAAGTCACTCTCATAGCAAAATGTTTGCTGCATGTGCACGCATGGCAAACATAAAAAGTATGAGATGTAATTTTCAAATAGCACTGTTTCTACAAATTTAAGATAGCTGGACAAACATTTCTATAATGGGTGCATGACACCACGACATATAGCAACATACATGCAAAGTAATTTAGAAATGTAAGGTCGAAAGGGACTGTAGGTCCACTAAGTCCCCCCCCCCATTTCATAGGTAATAGCATGGATTTATAAGTACTGTATGCTGTGCAAACATATACTAGTAGTCTAATTTTATAGAAATGTATATTAATTCATAGACACATCTCCATGTATGCTACTTGAAGTGCGCCTCCTGCTTCCCTTTATTACAATTTTATAATATCAAGAAATGGGAAAGAGCAGTGAAACCAATCTACACAGTAATGGTCTTCCTTTAGCCCGGGTCACTGTAGAGTGCAAAGGAGGAAGAGCAGAATGGCTTCAAAGAATGAATAAGAAAGTATTGTTATATTTGGAAATGAAAGAAGTTTGATGGACCTAGAGTCCTTCAGACCTTAAATTATTATGCTTTTATGCTGCTATATAAATATTTTAGAACATCTAAAAATCATAAAAAGGTCTGGAGCAAGAATTCTGGGAGATGTGGGCCCCAAGGGGTGTATAAAAAGACTGAGTCATTTTGGGGTCAAATCTGTAGCGCTTAGCATTCTGTTTGTCAGTTCTTGTAGTGATGACCAGCCACGTTACTGAATTTCATGGCCCTGTACACCAAAAGAAAGGGTCTATGTTGACAAGCTGGTACCAAAGCAGATGCAAAACCAGCATGTAACCGAGTCCTCTGGGTGCCTCCCTAGGACACAATGGTAACTGGCCAATGTTGTACTTGTTTTTGCCTTTTAGGAATAAGTGAGGGAAGGACTTAGGTGTCTGGGTCTTCTGGTGCATTGCATAACTTTAATGTCCTTTGCTATGCCATGTTTCCTGTGGTGAATAAGGTTCATCACTCACTTTTGCTCTCCTGTCTCCAGTACCAATGCATAAACAGATAGAAAAGTGCACATCAACAGAATGGTTTCAGAACGACAGGGTTGTGCATTTATTTCAATGCCAGCCATTTCAGGTTTAACCTTGAATAAAGGCGCACTCAAATATTAAAATCATGTCCTAAGAAAGATACATGGTAAATGGTGAAGAACAAAAAAGTAGTCATGATAATCAGTTCATTAATGGGTGCCAAGACTAAGACAATGAGCCTTCAGTTCATTGTACCCAGCCTAGACCTGAACTCAAGTACCCTTGATGCAATCAACAGCAAATGCCGAACAGCAATCAGAGCACCACCTTAGGACAAGCCCTGCTGTTACAGGGGGTACAATCCTAGGCAACCACTTTTCTGTCTTCCAGCCGTAGAGTGGGAAACAGGGTGTCCCTGCTGAATATGTCCAATGCTTTCTTTACTCATTAGATAGTTTTCAACTTAGTCTGGCCTTCAGACAGGACTCCATTCTGGGCTGTAGATGGGAGGCCATTCTTGGCTCCAGATAGGAGTTTAATCTGGGCTCTGGATGGTGGTCCAGTCTTGGCTCTGGACTGGAGTCCAGTCAATGCTCTAGGTGGGAGTCCAGGTTCCCACTAAAATTCCTAGACAGCAGCTCTTCCAACTGTAGCTCCTTGCCTGTTACAAGGCCCTTCGTAAACAATACTTGAACATTGTACCCTTGCTGGCCCAGATGACACCTAACACCTTGGGTCTGGAGAGACCTATATTTCTTGTGGGTAGCCTCCCCTAAAGTCACCTACCTGAGACTGTATCAGGGACCCTGGAGGCTGGATCACAGCATGGAGCTATCCAGCCAACCCAGACTCAGGTGGAATCTACCCAATGCTTCTGTTCTGACAACTTCCCCTCCTGGTCATACTCTGTTGCAATAGTGGGAATATAAGCCAGCCTGGCCTCACACCTCTTTCTTCACTCCAACACCATTCTTGAGCTCTCTATCTCATTGCACTCCCTTTTCCAATTTGGGCAATGTTCCCTCACTCTGAGCGTATCACTGCTTCATGCCACATCCCCAGCTGGGGTAGACCTGGGCATGACTAACCCATATGCTGCAAATATGGCTACTGGGTTACACGCACATGGTGGAAGACCCCTGACTGGTATTTATGAGTACTTTTAGAACAGTTGCCCCTCAAACTTATCTTACATTGCTGTTTTTTTTCACCTGAATATTGCCACAAGGCATTACGCTGTATTTTTGAAATTGTGAGCAGTAGATCAGAATGAGATTCTAGTTGAACTTGTTCTGTTTGTGTATCTTCAGATATTGATGAATGCAGTCAGACCCCACCGGTTTGCACTAATTCTCGCTGTGAGAATACACCTGGTAGTTATCAATGCTTGTGCTCCGTAGGATTCCAGCTACATCCACAGGAGGCTACATGTGTCGGTAAGGCATTTGTCACTCATATTTACTTCTGCTTTCTTTAGTGATTAATATGTTTCTTTCACTAACTGGTTCAATTTGTCCTTGTTTACTACTGCAGAGATGATCGTTTTGTATGTTGGTATTTGTGGTGGTTGTGTCCCCTTCTCTTTTATGGCTAACACAAATCTTCAATGCTGATGCAGCAAATAAATGACAGGGATTACCTTGTGCATGAGGACCTCTTTATATCCAAAAATGGACCTCACATGCAACATTCATGAATGTAGAATGTTTCACATTCTCAAGAGGAGGGACAATTTATTTTTCCTTCCTATTTACCAATTTCAGTGTCTGGATCCTCCATCACCTTATTAACAATGTTTGTCAAACCACCACCACTAGAATAACCAGACTAGTCCCCAGCACCCTCAAGCCACCTGCCACCTCCAGAAGCTCCTTCAACTAATAGTTAGAGAACTGGATGCACCTCTGTTTGGCTTTGAGTTGAGTCCCTTAATAACACCCCCCTCCCAAAATAAAGTTATGCATTAAAAAGATGTCACACTTAAAAATGAAAATACATTATTTGAAGGACATTATTTTGACCATAAGGTGTGTTCTTTAATTTATACCAGCTATGTAATCTGTGCTCTCAGTGGTACACCCGATCGTATCAAACTTGTTGATCACAATGCAAATGTTACTGTAGGTGTCACCAAGAGGAGTTTCACCACCACTGCTGGAATGGTGAGCCAGACTGTGGTTTTAATGCCCACGGGCATACTGTGGGGAGACTTGCCACAGGAAGTGTAAAAGTGGGAACAGTAGTAGTTGTTACTTGTTGGGCAAGTGAATAATCAAATGAGTAATTAAAGATGATTCCTGGTAAATTGAGTTCTAAAAGGCTATAGATTCAAGATTATCAGGCTATTGCCCTGATGTGAAGTAAGCAGAAGAGGAGGAGAATGCGGAGTAGTATGACCAAGAGGTTCTGTATACATATTCTAACTAGTTTCTTCAAGCTGCCTTTGCTGGTTCACCATAATTGCATAAACTGTACTGTAATAGTTTCTGTTTGATATAATCTATGTGTCTGTGCAAAATTCAAACATATTAACTCCAGGATGTAGTACTGTTGCCATGTAAAACTACATGTCTGATAATGCTGTCAACATGTCTGAAAGTCGTGTCAGAAACATCTCTGCCACCTCTTTAATAAGCATTGCTTTCTGACCCTGTTGCTGCCATGACTCAGATCAAAACTGTCACAGCCTCCTATAGTTATGAATGCCAGTCTACTCTACCTTCTGCTATGCAGTGTGCAAGAAAGAAGGTGGTGTCACCCAATGCTGCAGTGACTCATGAAAAGGAAAACATTATTTGTAATAGAGGAAGGAGGAGTACGATAAAGATGATGTATTATTTTCTGAACTAGTTGACTTCAGTGGTTTCTATTTTTTTGTTATTATTATTATCCTTAGATTTGGCTCCATTTATATGCTTAGAAAATTTGATTGGTGATGAAGGGAGGTGGAGGATGATAAAGAAGATGTGTTGTTTTTAGAATAAGTCAATGTCTGTATATTTTGTTTAAATGCAATTATTATTAGTTGTTATTATTATTACATTTACCTTCATTTTGCAGGCCCAGTGGCATGGAGGGCTGAGGCATTTGTGTTTTACCTCATGCCATACCAGTGACCTGTGTTTGCAGTGCTAGCAGGAGGCCAGGGGTTGGCCGGGGAGAGAGAGGATTGAGCATCCGGAGGGCTGCTCTCCTCTCCTCTCCGGAGGAGGGGTGAGGATGGAGTCCACTGCTTGACTGACCCCTGGTAGTGTCTGGGGGCTGGTGCAATGGACCCACAATGTAGGAGGCAGATGCGGGGCAGATGCCCGGCATGCTGCACCCGGAAGCATGTGAGGCTCAGCTATTGACATCATTGCACACCCTCTCTCCACGCTATGGGCCGGGAAAGTAAAACAGGAAAAAATCCTGACTGGCGAGATGATGCCCCCCCCTTGCAGGCACTGCACCTGGCCAGCTGGCACCTCATGGAAGAAGAGGTGAGCCCAGTAGACACCGGGGTGGCAGGGCTTGGGGGGGCTGGTTGGGAAGGAGTGAAAAGAGATTACATAAAAAAAAAATTGCTTCATTTATATGCCAAAAATATGTGATTTGTGATGGAGGGAGGATGAAGAAGAGAATGTGTTGTTTTCAGAAGCAGTTACCTTTGGTTCTTATTTTATATAGAATACTAGATGGAGAAGTGTGCTTAATGAGAATTTAATGGTTGACCGAGGAGTGGGATATTACATAAACCCTGATGGTGAAGTCTGAGGGGTTTAGTAAAGCATCCTTCACTGAGGGCCATCATTAAATTCTTGTTTAAGACACACTTCCCCATCTTTTATTTTTTATATTTGCTGGTCAGCAGTTTTTTCCAATGTTTCTCTAGTGTCCCCCGTCTCACTCACACTGACACACATACACACACACAACACACACACGGTATGTCTCCCTGTTCCTCTTTGATTTATTCTTTTTGTTACTTTTTTTTTTGATGTTTTATTTATTTCTTTTTTTACTTGCATGCAGTTTCAGACCGACGTTGCGCTCCAGCTGTTTATTGATAGATAGATCGCGCTGCAGCTGTGTGTGAAGCCACAGCCCCATTTCTCCATAGGACAAAGAGCAGGATTAACCAGATAGAGTTTCAAAAAAATATAGATGGCAGGCTCAACCAGATACTGATATTTAGTAAAATAAAATCGAACTCCAAAGACATTGTGGCAGCGCCTCAATATGCGAGAGATGGAGCCGCCATGTTTGTGTGACTGCTCAGCCCACCCACAAACAGAGCATTACCCATTGAGGGAGTGGCTGTGTTTTTTTTGAGTGACTTGGCTTGTGCTCGTCGTTATAACCCAGGGGTCACTGTGGCCTGATTGGTTGGACTTGGGTCCCCAGCAGGAGATTTCCAAGGCTGGATATGGTAGCAACCAGGTTGGAATGGGGATGGCCTGGATGAGCTATAAGCATAGGGGTAATAACTGTGGATGGGATTTGTTTTGTGACCTTGGGAGAGCAAGCTCCATGGACTACTGGACTACTGTCTATTCCAGCCTCATGCGGACCAAGTCTTGAGCAATTATTCAATAGTCTGGACATGTGGATAGGGGTGCATCCTAGAAGGGGGACTTTGCTGTGGCTTAGTTACCTTATCTTTTCTAACCATTAATGTATGTTTATTAGCATGTTCTGCATGTGTCTGTTTTGATGTATATACATTGTTTTTCTTTCTTCTTTTAACGTCCTCTTCAGGTTTTACTGTTGTTGCAATACCGGACTAAATCTAAAACTAAGATAAACTGTTCAAACATGTTACACATTTTTTCTTTCAAATGATACTGTAAAATAGGTATTTTCATGCAACTTAAATTTTTATGCTAGTCAAGCTGTTTGATTGCACAAACATAAAAACATGCAAAGGTCATACAACAATACAACTGTATTGGTCACATGATTTTTACAAGATTGTCGATGCAAAATTAAAATTGCACAATTTTGGGCAAGTTGCAGAATATGCAAAATATAAACTAATCTGAAAATTACCCATTTTATAGTGTATCTAATATATCTTCGATTATAGTATAAAGTCTTGTTCAAGTCATTATCCAGCAAACTGTTCTCAATGATATACGTTATCAACATGACAAGTTTATATTGAAGGCAGTTAGGAGGCAGAAAGAAAAACTTCTCACCAGTTTTAAGAACTTTGAAAGTGTAAGACTTTCTCCGCTACCTGAAACAATAGTTCAAAGACTTACTGTGCAGTAAACCGCACTTCAGTGGCCAAGGTGGTAGTCAGTGCTGGAAATGTGAAGGAATTCAGGGAAACCAAGCCGTAGATGTGAAATTAAAAGTCTGGCTCAGTTCCAGGAACAAAATGGGGAATTCCTGCTCCATTGTAAAATGAACCTCCAAAAGGCATAAAACTGACTACAGTAGGGCTGGCCCAGTCATGTGGAGGGCTGAGGCACTGAGCGGCTTACCTCCTGCCATGCCAGCAACCTGGGTTCAGAAATTAGCCTGGACTGCAGGGGGTTGGCTGGTGGGTAGGGCTGGGAGAGGACAGAGTGACCGCGAGGTAGCTCTCCTCTCCTGGATTGGAGAGGTCAGCTGTACCAGCTCTTGGCTGCCACCAAGTAGAAGCCTGGTGGTAAGCCCACAAGAGCATCAGGAGCAGACAAACATCAGAGAGAGGGGAAGGTGTCATGGCCTCCAGACTCATGCGTGCCTCTATGCTTACATGCTCCTTGAGGCAGCTGTGGCTGGGGATGGGAGAAAAGACAGGACGAAAACGGTAGGCAGAGCGGGGGGGGTATGATGCCATTCAATGTACTCCCACCTGCCTGGTCACCAGGACAATCTGCAGCGGATGACTGGATTTCAGACATTGGGGGGATGACCTTCCCCCTCCCAACCCCACCACGAAGGGCAGTCTGTTGGGGACCGAGCCGCAAGATGAGACCCTGGGGAGGTTAGATGGTGGAGGGAAGCAGTGAAGCTGGCAGAAGGGAGCCTTGCCCCTCTGGGGCCAATGGAGGATAAAAAGTTCTATTATAAAAAAATGGACTACAACATACTGCATAATGAAGAAATGTGTCCCCAGATCACTGTTGGGTATGTTTCTCCTTCTTCCTCTGGATTTCAGAAGAGAAGACTTTAACCAGATGAGGGAATTCATCCGGCATAGGTTAGTTGGAGTGGACAAAATTTATTTATTTATTTTAAATTTGGTAACCAGGAAAGGCACACTGAGCTGAGGCTCATTTCCAGGTGCGACCAGGGGGAAAGGGGATACAGAGAGGAATACATATAGTACAAGCATTATTTAAACAAGAAAACAAAAGAATGCAGAGTCAAATACAATTTAAGATCAGCTAACAGAGAGAACTGAACACTGTGTTACAACACATTAGATCAGTGCTATGCAGTACATTGTAGCATACAAAATACAGATGTATCAAACTAATGCAGGCTGCAAGGGATTCCTAAAACAGGGATAGTGAATTAATAGTTGGCAGAGGTGAGGGGGGAGAGACTGGTGGTAAGGGTGGGGAGGTGAGAACACTGGGTACACTGGGTAGGGGGGAGTTGTTTGAATTGAACTTTGAAGGAGAAAAGAGAAGGGGATAGTCAAAGATCAGAGGAGAGCTGATTCCAGATGAAAGAAATGCGATAGGAGAAGAATGACTGACCTGCAGCTGAGTGTGGACGTGGAAGAGCTAAAGAACGTTTGTCCCAATTATGGAGGGTATATGCTGAGGGAATAACTGGTGAGAAGAGAGAGGAAAGGTAGGGTGGCAGACTCCCAAACCAGTATTTTGCAATGAGTGAGACACAGTGGACCATCCTCCTGTGAGACAGTGGTGAGAAGGAGAGGGTGGAGCAGAGTCGACAGTGGTGAGTGAGGGGTGGTGCAGTGGTGGCAAAGCGACAAAAAGAGTTAAGGAGTGTGTCAAGCCTAGAGAGGTTTGTGGCAGGGGCAGAGACATAGACCACGTCGACGTAGTCTATGACTGGAAGAATCACTCTGGAAACCAGTTTCCAATGGTTAGGGAGAGGAGGACTGTCCTTATGATAATAGAGGATGGTCAGTTTAGGTTGGAGTTTTGTGCAGATGGACTCAATGTGAGAGGAGAAGTCTACTGTAGGTGGCTGTCAAGCCAAACGCCTAGGTATTTGAAGGTGGAAACCTTGGTTAGGGAGGAGCCATCCAGGGTGGAGAAAGCAGGGGGGACTGGAGTGTTGCCAATTTCTGTCTAGTTCCAAATGTCATGGTGACTGTTTTCTTTGTGTTTAGTTTTAGTTTATTTTCCTAAAACCATCTCTGAGCTCTTATCAAAATCCTCTTGGAAAGCGGATTGCACATTGGTAGTAGAGGAGTCAGAGGTGAAAATGACAATGTTGGCAGCGTATATGTGAATGTGTGAGGAAAGGCAGACTGAAGGAAGATCATAAATAAAGAGAGAGAAAAGGATGGGGCCAAGTATGGAGCCTTGTGGAACTCCAGCGAGGATAGGTAGAGGGGAAGAGACTGTCACCAACTTGGACTGCTTGTTTCCTGTCATGTAGGTATGAGCCGAACCATTGAACAGCAGGAGCTGCCAGGCCAGCTGACTGAAGTTTTTATAGTAGCATGGGGTGGGAAACTGAGTCAAAGTCCTTAGCCAGGCCAATGAAAATGGCTGCTGTTATATGACCTTTGTCCATGGCTGTGAACATTGTGTTAGTGACTCGCAGCAGGGAGGAGGTAGCAGAGTGCTGTTTTCTGAAACCAGCCTGGACTGGGGAGAGAGTGCCATCTGAGGAAAAGAATTCAGATAACCTAGTGTGGATTTATGACTCGAGAAGCTTGGCGAGGGAAGGAAGGAGAGCGATGGATCAATAGTTACCAGGACAGGATGAGCCCCCACTTGTGGAGAGGCAGAACCTTGGTGAGTTTCCAGGCTTGCAGGACAATGGCAATACAGAGTGAGAAGTTTAGAGTGTGAGCTGGGGGGCGGCTATAGCAGGAGCGGAGATTTGGAGAAGTCTGGGGTGGAGACCATCTGGGCTTGTTTTGCTCAGATTTAGAGAGATTAGGGCATTGTAGACTTCTTCAGTGAAAATTTTGGGGAAGTAGAAACCTGCAGGGGTGGGAATGGAGGGGGAGAGGGAGGGATAGTCGGAGGGAAGGGAGTTGGTGGCAGAGGGGGTGGGATGATCAGGGAGTGCACAGGTGGAGAAGAAAGCGTTGAATATTTCAGCAACAGTGGAGGGGTCAATGATGGAACAGCCGTTGACACTGAGGGTGGGGGGGTCTGGTGAGCAGGAGGATCGAGAAGTGAGTGTATATCCCCTCAGAAGGAGGCTGGAGAGTTGTGATTCAGTTGTAAGTGTGATTTGAAGTATTTTGCCTTGGCAAGACAAATGGCTTTAGTGCTGTTATTTCCAAGGGTTCTATAAGACTGCTGGTCAATTTGGGATTGGGAGGATTTGTAAGTTGACCAGGCTTTGTCCCTGGCTTTACATAGTGCTACTATTTCAGCAGTTATCCAGGGGTGATGGAAACATTTTACTTCCAGATTTCTTTAGTAGGACATGTGAATTCCAGTTGCTAGTGAGGGTTCTGGAGAAAGCAAGGAGGGCAGAATCGACATCTGGGGCTGAGAATACAGGCAGCTAGTTTGCATAGGAGAGGTCCTGCAGGAGGGCTGTTGTGTCTATGGCATGAAGTGGATGAGACCAAATGTATTTTGGAGAGGACTGAGAGGTGCTTATCCTCCTTATGCAATATGTGATGCAGTGGTCCCTAAGGGCATCTGGAAGGACACCTGCAGAAGATCAGGGAGTGCACAAGTGGAGAAGAAAGCATTGAATATTTCAGCAACAGTGGAGGGGTCAGTGATGGAACAGCCGTTGACATTGAGGGCTGGCAGTATAGCCTAGAGGTTAGAGGAACGAGGTGTGAATGTGCTTGACTCATCCAGCAGACCAGACCTGAGTTTGATTCTCACAACCTCCACTTGCATACTGTGTGACTCTGAGCAAGTCACTTAACTGCCCAGTGCTCCCAGGTCGCCCCTGAAAACAGGCATTTGTGCCTAGTGGGCCTTACCCAGTTACCAAAGACTAAAATAAAAAAAATTAAAAAAGAGATGTGGTGGGGGTGAGAGGTCAGTACCCAGTCAAGGAGTGAGTGATTTTTGGGAGCAGGGGTTTATGCGTGTGGGTTCTTTGATTAGCTATGTGAGGTTAAGAGACTCTATCTTGAGGAGGATGGGCTTAGTGGAGGGTGAGAGCCAATCCAGGTTATAATTCCTGAAGAGTATGAGTTCACCTCCTGATGCATGTGTAACCCCCCCCTGCAAATGGGGGTTCCCAAAAGACTTCCAGGAGCTTGCTTGAATGCTCCAAGCCTGAATGGTGTTTGGCGTTGAAGCCATTTATCAGTGAGTGTTTTTAGAACCTCTGGTACTGTCTCTTTAAGAGCTGTCTGCTTGCAGACATAATTAGTTTGTATGGGGGACTGTGTGTTTCTTTGATTGAGTACTACTCGAGCTGCTGCCAATTCACTCCATTTTGCAGTCACTAGGGTGCAAAGGAACCTATCTGAAAGATGTAACTGTTTGCCAGAAATGATTTAGAGTAATAATGAAATTACAGTTTGTCTAACCTGCTTTCTTTGCAGTCAGAACTGTGTCTGCCTAGTTCCCCATTCTGGTTTTGAACTGCTGAACTGGACCAATCAGTGTGGGTAAGCTAGCTCTAAAATGGTGCCTTGGACGAATCAGAACTTGGACTCATAATCTGAGCCAGCCACAAGAGGATTGTATGGGCAGTGACTCTGGAGATGTAGTTTAGACTTCGGCGCCTTTTGGACCAACAGGAGCAGTCTATTGTGAGTGACAGCCAATCCAGTCAAGAACTGGGAGGAACTCAAAGGAAGTGCCGGTTTGTCTGTTGGAGTTTCAGTTGAGCTCTGGCAGTGAAGAGGGAAGGAGCCCTGTGCTTTTTCGGTGTGCAGTTTTAGTCGGGAAATGCGTGTAAGGCCCTGAGTTCCGGTCTGCAGCTTGTGTAACTGCTTGTTAGGACTGAATCCGTCCTGTGAAGAGAATCAAACGATATCTGAAGAGTAGAAACCAGGCTCACCCTGTAGAAGACTGGAGAAATTGCTGAATTGCACTCGGTCTGTCAGGAACTGAATCTGCTGTGTGTTCTCCCGGTTTTGTGCAGTAATTAGCATCGGATAGAGAAGCAGCCTGCCTAGTATAGTACTTTCTGTTTTACCATATAAATGTGTGAAGAGGCTTGTATACCTCAAGTGAATCCTGCTGCCATTAAAGGACTTTTGCCTGTTACTGTTCACCATATAAATGTGTGAAGAGGCTTGGTTAGCTCAAGTGAATCCTGCTGCCATTAAAGGACTTTTGCCTGTTGCAGTTTGCCATATAAATGTGTGAGGAGTCTCGTGGAGCTCAAGAGTAGCCCTGCTGACATTGAAGGACCCTATCTTGTTTGGAGGTCGTGAGTACTAATTAGGGTCGCTCCTGTTGAATTGCCACATTGAATCCAAATGGAATCACTGTACTGCTGACTGTTTAAACTAATTTTTCTTTTCTCTGTGGGAAAGGGCCCTCACCAGCTGCCACGGTTTGGACTAGCCACTAGGCTTGAAATTAGGACAGTAACTGGTAGGGATAGCCTGCACAGAGCCATAGGTAGATGAGTAAAGTGATAAGCTAATTAACCTGATTTCCCTGTCCTTGTTATATTCCCCTAAATAAATCCGAGCTGCTTGTTTCAGCAAAGTTATACTGCCTGAGGTATTTGTCTCATGTTAAAGTATTGTACTGTGATTGTTGCACTGTATCTTATTTTACAGGAGGTCCCAGTGCCTGAACCAGCCCTGGGGGTAAGTGTTATACTGTGAAGGTAATTCTGATATATTGTGTGGGCCACTAGTGGGAAGAAAGGGGGGTTGCAGTGTCCCAGAGGGCTGTGACCAAGTAAGTTTAACTATTGCAAACCCTGACCTCTGGGTGGAGGCACCCACCATTGGATCCAGGCCCCTCAACCTGTTAGTGGCAAATCAGGCAGGGGTAGTAGCCCCTGGGATAGCGCCATCTAGGGGTTACACATGGGTGAGGATGGAGGAGATGACAGAGAACAGAGACTCTGGGGGGGGTTTGTTGAGGGGCATAAAGTGCAGCAATGCAGATTGGGATTAAAGAGGGAAGGGATAGGAAGGCAACTATAAATTCATGGGAGGAAGGACAGGATTCTCAAAGGGAGATGGTGCAGGAAAGAGACTGCCCGATGTACAGGGCTACACCACCGCCACATTTTCCTGAGTTTTGATGAAAGAGGTGGAAGTCAGGAATAGCAAATGAGGAGTCTGGGATTCTAGCAGAAATCCAGGTTTCAGTGACACAGAGAATGTCAGTGGGGTGCTGGATCATCCACTCTTTTAGAGCATCCAACTTGGAGAGATGACTCCTGACATTTAGGTGGAAAAGGTGGTGACCCTTAGGCAGTTCATGTGGGGAGGGATTTAGGGGACAGCCAGGGTTGGGTTGCAAACCTCCAGAGAGGAGCAGGAGTAGTAGAAGTAGTGGTAGGTATGAAGGGTATTTTGGTATTCTGGGGCTGTGAGGGGAGGGAGGGGAAGAAAGACTGGAACAATGAAGGAGGGACTCTAAATTTAACAGGGGGAAGGGGATCTGAACAGAATGGATGAGGTGGAGAGGGGAGAAAGCAGGGAAGCAGAGCAGTTGCAAGGTTTGAGTTGAGGGGGGAAGGGGGTCAGAAGTCAGGCTAGGGAAAAAGATGAGTGGAGGAGCTGATTGTATGACTGGGTGGGGTAAGAGAAGGAGATCAGGAGGCATTTAGGGGAAAAGAGGAAAGGTAACTGTGGCACATGTGAGGTAAGCTGGGGAAAGAGCATTAAGAACAGGGTCAGGAGGTATGAAAATAGAAAAGGTAGGAAATACATAATACTGTGGGGAGCAAAATAAAGGGGTGAAGTAAGTAATAGTGTACTCTGGAATTATGTAGATTGCAAGGTGATGGAGGGACAGTAGGACTAACGTGGAGAGACTGTGAAAATCACTGATTGGGGAAGGCAGGTGAGGTCCCTGCCAATTAGGCTGGTGCAGCAGCCAGCAATGAGCAGAGCACCAGAGAGAAGCAGGAGAGAATTTAGCGGGAGTGTGTCCCAAGTTAAACAGTAACGAGTGGAGCCAGGTGCAGCCTAATTGAGGGGAGGGAGCTGGCGACGCAGAGAGAGAGAGAGAGAGAGAGTTAAATTTCAGACTCTCCAGGGTGGATTGGGTGGGATTTATCAACCATCAGCACAGCACGCAGTTACCGTGCTACCAAAACCAATCAGTGGAAAAAGCAGAAATGTGCTACCTCCAAGGTGTCTTGCGAGGTAAGCTAGAGGGGGTAGCACATCAGTTCAGTGAGTCAATTACAATGACTCAGTTTCAGCGAGTCAAAGTCAGTGATTACAATTTCAGCAACCACAGCAATATAGCGACGGTACAATAACAGCGAGAGCGACATCTCAGCAGATCTCCTGAGTCAATGAGCGACTCGGAGGATGTAATTTTAGAAATAGGGGGGGTTTGGGGGCACAGCCCCCCTGCAATAACAATTTAATTTAATTTATCTGGTTTTAACCTTACACTCATTCAGGCCTAGATACCCCTCTAGGTGGTGTCTGAAAGCATAGCCACTCAGGCCAATAACGCCTGTAGACGTACTCAGCTGACTTACACTAAGGCCTGGAAACGTCTGAGGAAGTCAGCAGTTTTTACCTAAATATTAAACAAACCAGATTGCTTATAATTGATTGCATAGCACCATTAGAAAGGTCATTTTGTGTTGATCAGTTTTGCTGCAGATACTTTGTGTCTATCATGTATACTTTAGGAGTTATTAGTATTTGTTTAAGGTATGGTGTGCATGGCTGACATCTGTCTCTCAAGCCTCACGTAAGCACCTTGAATAAATCTAAAAAAAAAAAACCACAGTTTGGTATTTCAACTAGTGTAAAAGAAAAACTAAATGGATTACAATTGATTGCATAGTACTGTTAGAAAGATAATTTTATGCTGAATAATTTTGCCACTGACACTTTGTGTCTACCATGTGTACTTTAGGAGTTATTCTCATCTGTTTAAGGTATGGTGTGCATAGCTGACATCTGTCTCTCAAGCCTCACCTAAGCACCTTGAAAAAATCTGAAAAAAAGCACAGTTGTTTGGTATTTCAGCTAGCATAAAATAAAAACCAAATTGATTACAATGGATTGCATAGCACCACTGGAAAGGTAATGTTGTGCTGAACAACTTTGCTACTCGTACTTTGTGTGTAGCACTTAGGGTTCAAGAGTTACTCACATTTGTTTGTGGCATGCTGATTATATGGCTTGATTTTGCTTAGAAAGGCCCAGGATGCAGTGCTTAGAGTATACAGGGCACAAGTGGTGGAAGTTGCAAAGAGCTCTTGTGGTGTGAATGAGTTAAGTAAGTGTGCTACAGTTTAAAATGTCAGTCCTGACATTAAGAAAATGAACAAAAGAATGATGCAGAATGATGTGGTCCAGAACTGTGATTCACTCACTGTTTAGCCCCCCTGCAGTAACAATTAGACTGAGTGCTATCCATGGTATGATTATTTGCATAGTTTGGTTATAATATTCAGCTGCAGATCTGATTTCATGCACTGAATATTCCCTCGCTGAAGTTTCCAATCGCTAAATATTATCGATGAAATTGCAATCGCTGATTTTCACTCACTGAAATGACATAAAACCCTAGAGGGAGCTGCGCAAAGTCGACGTTTTTTTTTTGGGGGGGGGCGCAGATCAGGTCCGTTCCCCTGATCCCACAGGACCCTTCAAGGAGCTATTGTGCTCCATGTTTCTTTGAGAGGCGGCTCTGGAAGGTAAGGGGAAAGAACAAGACTTTAGCCACACCCACAACTGTAACACACACAGGAGCCTATCCCTTGCTAGCGGGAGTGAAATCTGAGAGTCTGCAGGGTGAGTGGCGGTTAAGCTCCAGTCAATGCAGCAGGCTGTAAACTTAGCTGCATTAACCACAGGTACTTTGTGATTAATGTCTACGGGGTTGGCAGCCCCTCTATACTGAGTTCCTGGGCCAAAGAAATTCTATGCAGCACACAGCTGTGTTAACTCTAGCAGGGGAAAATTGGCCATTTCTCAGATTACAAATTAGGGCCAGAAGCTGAATTGGGACCCTTAATAGACCACCTTAAGAATTATACATCTACAGAACTGCCCGACTTTACATAATAACATAATGCATACTGTATGCAGCAGGATCACTACCAATTAATATACTGAATTCATTCACAAATCACAATGTAACAGTAGCAGTATGAGTAAATTCAGCTGGAACACAATCTGCCCCAAATGACTCCCAACAGTTAACCTAGTATGCTATAAGACCCACTTAAATTCGTAACTCTCCTCTGCAGTCTTACTCTGCTAACTATTTCAAAGTAAATACACTGCACACAATGTTAAATAACCCTACATAAACTTTCACAGCAGGCTGCAGTTGGCATTTACAGAATCGGAGCACTCACAGTTTGGACACGGACACTGCCTGCTGCCATGGACTCAATCAGGTCAGCAGCCCATCCAGTACTGTGGTGTCTGTGGAGTGGTGACCATTTTGTGATCCACCACGTGGCACACAGCTATCATGCTCTCAATACCAATCAGTGGAAAAAGCAGAAATGAACTACCTCCAAGGTGTCCTGCGAGGTAAGCTAGAGGGAGCTGCGGCGAAGTCGACATTGGGGGGGGAGATCGGGTTTGTTCCCGATATCTCACAGGACCCTTCAGGGAGCTCTTGTGCTCCATGTTTCTTTGAGAGGTGGCTCTGGAAGGTAAGGGGAAAGAATAAGACCTTAGCCACCCCCATAATTCTAACACACACAGGAGCCTGTCCCTTGCTAGTGGGAGTGAGATCTGAGAGTCTGCAGGGTGAGTGGAAGTTAGGCTCCAGTCAAAGCAGCAGGCTGTAAATTGAACTGCATTAACCTCGGGTACTTGGCAATTAATGTCTACAGAGTTGGCAGCCCCTCTATACTGAGTTCCTGGGCCAAAGAAATTCAATGCAGCACACAGCTGTGTTAACTCTAGCAGGAGAAAATCGGCCATTTCTCAGATTATAAATTAGGGCCAGAAGCTGATTTGGGACCCTTAATAGACCACCTTAAGAATTATACATCTACAGAACTGCCCGACTTTACATAATAACATAATGCATACTGTATGCAGCAGGATCACTACCAATTAATATACTGAATTCATTCACAAATCACAATATAACAGAAGCAGCATGAGTAAATTCAGCTGGAACACAGTCTGCCCCAAATGACTCCCAGCAGTTAACATAGAATGCTAGAAGACGCACTTAAATTCATAATTCTCCTCTGCAGTAATACTTTACTATTTCATGGTAAATACATTGCACACAATGTTAAATAATCCTACGTAAACTTTCACGGCAGGCTACAGTTGGCATTTGCAGAATCGGAGCACTCACATTTTGGAAAATGGACACTGCCTACTGCCCTACTTCCACAGACTCAATCAGGTCAGCAGCCCATCCAGTACTGTGGTGTCTGTGGAGTGGAGACCATTTTGTGACCTGCCATGTGGCACACAGCTGTCATGCTCCTGAAACCAATCAGTGGAAAAAGCAGAAATGAGCTACCTCAAAGGTGTCCTGCGAGGTAAGCTAGAGGGAGCTGCGGCAAAGTCGACATTGGGGGGGAGATCGGGTTTGTTCCCCATATCTCACAGGACCCTTCAGGGAGCTCTTGTGCTCTGGGTTTCTCTGAGAGGCAGCTCTCCAAGGTGTCCTGCGAAGTAAGCTAGAGGGAGCTGCAGTGAACTTGATGTTGGGGGATAATCAGGTCCATTCTCCTGATCCCACAGGACCCTTCAGGGAGCTCTTGTGCTCCATGTTTCTCTGAGAGGTGGCTCTCCAAGGTGTCCTGTGGGGTAAGCTAGAAGGAACTGCAGCAAAGTTGACGTTGGGTTGGGCAGTTCAGGTCCATTCCCCTTATCCCACAGGACCCTTCAGGGAGCTCTTGTGCTCCATGTTTCTCTGAGGTGAGGTTCTTCAAGGTGTCCTGTGAGGTAAGGTAGAGGGAGCTGTGGCGAAGTCAACATCAGGAGGAGGAGATCAGGTCCATTCCCCTGATCCCACAGGACCCTTCAGGGAGCTCTTGTGCTCTGTGTTTCTTAGGGGAGTTAGGGGAGTTAAGGAAAGATGAGAAGAAATTAAAGGGACTGTTCTTGAAACAGAAACATAAAAAAGTGATGGCAGAAGGGGACCTTTCAATATATCTCGTCTGCCCATTTTAGAGTAACTACACCCTCCCCTATTTACTGCTGAGTGCTATGATACCTTTGTACTTATCCTATGCATGTTTGAAACTTCCGACCGTCCTGACACCTACCACCTCCAGTGAAGACTGTTCCATGGGTCCACCACTCTCTCTGTGAAGAAGAACTTCCTTGCGTTACCCTGTATCTTCCCTCCCTCAATCTTCATATCATGCCCTCTGGTTTTTGTATAACTCCTACCCAGGAACAGGTCTTGTACCTGAGTTTTGTTGATGCCTTTTAGGTATTTGAAGGTCTCTATCATGACCCCCATCCCTCCTCTGTTAGAGAGAATACATGTTGAGTTCCCTCAATCTGTCATCATATGGTGCCTCATGCAGCCCTTGTATCATTTTAGTTGCCCTGCGCTGAACCCTCTGTAATCTATCTATGTCCTTTCTGAGATGTGGTCACCAGAACTGTACACAATACTCCAGGTGCAGCCTCACCAGAGATATGTAGAATGGGAGCACCACCTCCCTTCTCTTTCTGGAGATTCCACTACTTATGCAATCCAGCATCCCATTTGCCCTAAGTGCTGCCTTTTCACACTGTTTGCTTGTTTTTAGGTTGCCCATAGTAATCATCCCCAGGTCCCTCTCCTGCTTCGTGGCCTCCAGTCTCACTCCTCCCATGAAGTATTCCTCCTTCCCCAAGTGCATGACCTTGCATTTTTTCACATTGAAATGCAGTTGCCAGGTCCCAGACCATTGTTGCAGTTTCTTTAGGTCAGACTTCATCCTTTGCACACCCTACCTTGTCGACCCTGTTACTGATCTTTGTGTCATCTGCAAACAGACACGCTTTACCCTCTAAACCTTCAGCAATGTCACTAATGAAGATGTTAAATAGGATAGAACCTAATACTGACCCCTGAGGTACCCCACTGGTCACCTCCCTTTCCTCCGATAGTGTACCCTTTACTAATACCCACTGGGTTCTCCCACTCAGCTAGTTTTGCACCCAGTTTACTACTTTCAGACCCACTCCTAGGTTGGCTAGTTTGTTTAGCAGCCTTCTGTGTGGAACAAAGTCAAACGCTTTATTGAAATCTAGATAGATTACATCCACTGCTCCACCCTGATCCACTATCTTGGACACCAAGTTGAAGGAGCCTATTAAATTTGTTTGGCACGATCTCCCCGTCATAAACCCATGTTGTCTAGGATCTAATGTTCCGCTCTCCTCCAGATAGGAGATGATTATTTCTTTGAGGAGTGCTTCCATAATCTTGCCCACAATCGATGTGAGGCTTACCGGTCTGTAGTTACCTGTGACTTCCCTACTCCCACTCTTATGAAGACGGACCACAGTGGCTGTTCTCCAATCCTCAGGGACAACTCCCTGTTCCAAAGATAGGTTGAAGAGTGCTGCCAGGGGTTCTGCCAGTTCTTCCCTCAGTTCCTTGAGTGTCCTAGGGTGTATTTTGTCAGGCCCCATTGCTTTGTTTACCTTGAGTTTCCCTAGTTCTTCTAGGACTCTCTCCCTTGTGAATGGTCCTGAGTCTACCTCCTTACCAGAGGTGCTGTCCCCCCCCCCAGCTTGGATCTGCTACCATCTCTTTCCTTGATAAAAACCGAGCAAAAGTATCCATTCAGTAACTCCGCTTTTTCCCTGTCATCCTCCGTGTGTTCCCCTGTTTCCTTTACTATTCTGACTATACCCCCTTCTCTTCCTTCTTCTTCTTTCACTAATATATCTAAAGAAGACTTTGTCCCCCTACTTTACCCCTATAGCTATCATTTTCTCTGTTGATGCCATTGGGAGTCTGATTGTGCTCCCTGCTTCCCTCAACTTCTCCTTGTATGTATCTGTCTAGATCAGTTATAGTAGTGTCTTTGTGCCTTTTAAAAGCTGCTTTTTTTTCCTCAGATTTTGGCAGCCACTTCGCTGAAAAACTAAAGTGGTTTTCTCCTTCTTTTCATTTTACTCACTCTTTTTAGGCACTGATTTAAGCCTTCGGTTATAGCCATCTTGATCCTTATCCAGTGTTCCTGTACCCCACTCCCCCTGCTCACTGTGCCTTGAAGGTTCTGTTTAAGATTTTCCTTCATTTTTATGTTGATTGCAAGCATGCACAAGAAACATGTTGCGTCAGCTTTCTCCACAAGCAGGTTGTGGAGGCATGGCACTGCTGTGCCCAATGCCCCCACAGCCTGCAAAAGCTTGTCCCCCATCCCCCAGTGCTGTGGCACGCTGCTGCTGACACTAGTTCAGCCAGCATGCCACAACCTTCTAAAAATAGCAGCTGCAGTGGGGGCTACTCATCATTATAGCGTCAGCCATCACGCTGCAATGAGGGAGCTACCCGATCATTGCAAGGCGGAATCGCGAAAACCCCTGATATTGTTTGTGAACATGGTGGTGGCTTGCGCCCGTGCCACAAACAACTCGCCCTCCCCACTGTGTTTACTTGCTGGCGGGGCCTAATCCCCAGCAACATGGTGCCCGTGTTTCTGTTGTTGCTTAATGGGAGCCTACTCCCGTCAGCATTCTGTAACCCCCAGGTTTTGTTCCTGCCGACGGGTGCCCAATCCTCATCAGCATCAATGAACCCCCGGTTTTGTTCCTGCCGACGGGTGCCCAAGCCCCATCGGCATAATGATCCCCCCGGTTTTGTTCCTGCCATCGGGTGCCCAATCCCAGTCGCATAATGAACCACCCCTCCTGGTTTCTTCCTGCCAATGGGGTACCCAATCCCGTCGGCATAATGAACCCCTTTTTGTTCCTGTCGGCGGGTGCCCCAATCCCCCCGTCGGCTACTGCTGCCCTCAAACTAAAGTCGCTTGCTGGCATGCTGGGAGCCCACCCAGCATGCCAAATGCCCCTGTGAAGGGAAAATGGTCCCATGATGTCTTTTGGTTTTTTCCTGAAAAAGGAACTGTCCTCGGCGCCGCCCTGTCCCCCACCCGCAACCCACACCCACCCACCGCGCACCCTGCCTCCCCACACCCTCACCCCATACTTATCGAGCTCAGCACCACGATCTTCAGTGGACCGGAACTAGTCTGCACCCTTCAAAGCCGACCGCGAACTGAGGAAATGCAGTAAGCTGTATAATGTAATAAATAGGGTTTTTTCAACTTTAGTGCATATCTCGGGCATTTTTGGGAATTTTTCCACCAAATTTTTAACATGGGGTTTTTGGGACCCCTCCTCATGAATTCTTGAACTGTCATGGCGTTAATCGGCCCCAAAAGGTGGTTTCGCGGTCAGTGTGCAGAATCACCCTTCAGGGCCAATTAATGAAACGACAGTGCCAGTGTTCATGAGGTGGGCTCTCAAAAAGCCTATGTTGCAAATTTGGTGGAAAAAATCCCAAAAATGACTGTTTTACGAGCCTGCATTGTGCAGTTGCTACGTACACTCGTAACTTCGCGAATTTACAATATTTTCACACCAGATTTTCAGCATTGACATTTTGTCACACCTCCTTGTGAGCAGTGCAGCTGTCATTTTCACATCCTGGCTGAAATGTATTTTTGCACCTCCTGCACAGAATAGCGCGGTCGCTACGGGAAATCAGTGTTCAGGACAGATTAAGAAAGTGACAGTGACACTGTTCATGAGTAGAGGTCCTAAAATGCCTATGTTGAAAATTTGATAACAATACTCCATAAAATGACTGTGTTACGAGCGTGTGTTGCGCAGTTGTCATGCACGCTCGTAACCGAGAATTTATAATATTTTCACTCCAGATTTTCAACATAGCAATTTTCCCAGACCTACTTATGAACAGTACAGCTGTCATTTTTTCCATCCTGGCCGAAATGTGTTTTCGCACTTCCGGCGCAGAATAGAGCGGTCGCTGTGGGAAATCACTGTTCGGGACAGATTAAGAAAATGACAATGATACTGTTCATGAGCAGAGGTCCTAAAATGCCTGTGTTGAAAATTTGGTGATGATAGCCCCTCAAGTGATTGTGTTACAAGTGTGCATTGTGCACTTTCCACGCACCCTTGTAACTTCGCAGATTTGTAACATTGTCACACCAGATTTTCAACAGTGCCATTTTTTCACACCTCCTTATAAGCAGTACAGCTGTCATTTTTCACATCCTGACTGAAATGTGTTTTCACAGTTCCGGCACAGAATAACGTGGTCACTGTGGTAAATCAGTGTTTGGGACAGATTAAGAAAATGACAGTGGCACTGTTCATGAGCAGAGGTCCTAAAATCCCTATGTTGAACATTTGGTGATGAAACCCCATGACATGACTGTGTTACAAGCATGCATTGAACTGTTTCCATGCACCCTTGTAACTTTGCAAATTTGTAATACTGTCACGCCACATTTTCAACAGTGGCATTTTTTCACAACCCCTTATGAATACTACAGCTGTCATTTTTCACATCGTGGCTAAAATATGTTTTTGCACTCCTGCCAGACAATAGCACGGTCACTCTGGGAAATCAGTGTTTGGGACAGATTAAGATCGAACAAGTGAGAGGGGGGAGTGACCGAGCTCAACTGAGCTCTGTCGGGACTGCTGCGATTTGTTTGTGTTCAGACAAAGGCCCCAACACAAGAGCCCAGTACAAAAGGGCAGCCTGCAACACTGGGAGAAATAGAGCGAGAGAGCGAGTGAGGGAGGGGAGTGAGCGACTCACCAAAGCGCCTGTCAGGACTGCTGCAGATTCTTGTGGGCAGAAAAGGTGTCAATACAGGCAGGGGCCCAGTACAAAATGCCAGCCTGCAGTGGTGGGAGAAACAGTATGAGCAAGTGAGACAAGGGGACTTAGTGAGCTCAATGGAGCTCTATCAGGACTGCTGGGATTTCTTTGTGGGCAGAAAAAGGCACCAATGCGGGCAGGAGCCCTCTACAAAAGGGCAGCTTGTAGCACCAGGACAAACAGAATGAGCGATGAGAGAGGGAGACTGAGAAACCTCAACAGAGCTCTGTTGGGACAGCTGCGGATTACTTTGTGGACAGACAAAGGTGCCAATTCAGCCAGGAGCCCCATACAAAAGCGCAGTCTGCGGCGCCAAGAGAAACAGAACAAGTGAGTGACAGAGCGGTAGTGAGCGAGCTCAACGGAGCTCTAGTGTGACTGCTGCAGATTTCTTTGTGGGCAGAAAATGCAGCCACTCAGGCAGGAGCCCAGTACAAAAGGCCAGCTTGCAGCGCCAGCAGAAACGGAATGCGAGAGTGACAGAGGAGGAGTGAGCGAGCTCAGTGGAGCTGTGTCGGGACTGCTTCAGATTTCTTTCTGGCCAGAAAAAGCCGCCAATGCAGGTAAGAGCTCAGTACAAAAGGGCAGCCTGCAGCACCAGGAGACACAGAACAAGTGAGTGAGGGAGGGGGAGTCAGTGAGCTCAACGGGGCTCTGTTGGGACTGCTGCAGATTTGTTTGTGGGCAGAAAAAGGCAGCAATGCATGCAGGGGCCCAGTACAAAAGGGCAGCCTGCAGAGCCGGCAGAACAGAATGAACGAGTGAGAGAAGGGGAGTCAGCGAGCTTAACGGAGCTTTGTCAGGACTGCTGCAGATTTCTTTGTGGTCAGAAAAAGGCGACAACAGAGGCAGGAGCCCAGTACAAAAGGGCAGCCTGCAGCGCCAGGAGAACCAGAATGAGTGAGTGAGACAGGGGGAGTGAGCAACCTCAATGGAGCTCTGTTGGGACAGCTGTGGATTTCTTTGTGGGTAGAAAAAGCCAGCAACACAGGCAGGAGCCCAGTACAAAAGCGCAGCCTGCAGTGCCAGGAGAAACAGAATGAGCGAGTGAGAGAGGGGGAGTGAGCCACCTCAATGGAGCTCTGTCGGGACAGCTGCAGATTTCTTCCTCAGCAGAACAAGGTGCCAATGCAGGCAGCAGCCCAGTACAAAAGAGCATCCTGCAGCACCGGGACAAACAGACTGAGCCAGTGACACAGGGCCTCTGAGCGAGCTCAACAGACCAACGCAATCAACATTCGGCCTTGACAAATGCTTGTTTATTTTATTTCACTTTTGGATTAATACCTATGAGCCAGTGGCTCTTTTACATAGGTTCCACGTTGAGAGACAAGAACACACAATTATAAAATACAGATAGCATTGGGCAAAACCAGTACAAAAAGGCAAACAGGCAAATACAGTGCAGGTATACAGCGAGGTAATGATGAACAGTACTGGTGGGATATTTGGTAAAGCCTCAATAAATGTGCATGCAAGACAAGCAGTACACGTAAAAACAGAGAAGGAATATGAGGGTGTGGTAATCAATACCAAGTGGTTATCTACCCAATGGAAGCAGTGGAGTCAGGGTAACTTAACAGGTGAGTATCAAGGGAGAGAGAGGAGGGGGTGCGAGAGTGCACACTGAGGGGTAAAGGGCGGAGGGGGGAGAGATATTAGTATGGTGCGGTGCAGCCGGAGGCCTTGTCTAAAAAGAGAGAAGGGGTGGGGCGAGAGGCAAAACTGTGGTGCAGGCCAGCAGGGGAGATTGTCTGGCCAGGATGGCTTAAAGGGGTAGCGGTAAAAGTTCCAAGTTAAGGTTGGCAGGGGAGATTAGAGAGCAAGAGAGGGCAGTTTGGCTAGTGGGTGGGGGAAAGATGGTCCAAGTAAAATAAGGGAGTGAGGGGGGTTAGGAGAATCAATTGCAGGAGGCAAGGGCAACAAGGTGTTCATGGAGCCTCTGTTTAAAAGGGCCAATGGCAGGGGAGTTTGCAACCTCACTAGGTAGGGAATTAAACCCTTTTGGAGCTCTAAAGGCAAAAGACCACTGTTCTTGGGATGTGCGACAATGGGGAACTTGTAAGGTATATGTATCTGAGCTTCTGGTATGATGGATATTATTGGACAGACTGAGGAGATTCCACACTCCAGCTGGGAGCAGGCCAAGGGAGGCCTTCTTTACAATGAAGCAACTGAGATAGAGAATCCGACCCTGCAGATTTAACCAACCAGACTGCTCAAAGAGATGGCAAGTGTGTGTCCATGGTGTATCTCCCAGAAGAAGTCTGGAGGCTTTATTCAAAGCTTTAGCTATACTTGTTAGTGCTGAGTCTGAGGCGGCTCCGTAAATCAGTAGACCATAGTCAATTATTGAGACGATTGAGCTTTGAATTGCAAGATTAAGGGTTTGTTCGGTTAAGCAGTGCTTGTGTTTGTGGAGGAGACCTAAGCGGGTATTCACTGATTTGGCAATAAGATCAATATGGTTAGTATAGGAGAGGGTAGAGTCCAATGTGACCCGAAGGTACTTAAAAGATTCCGTCTGTTCCAAGGCAAAACCAGCGCAGTTCATGACTGTCAGCGGTTTGGCTTTATGCCTACTGTGTGAGCTGTGGAAGAGCATAGATTTTGTCATTTTATAATTAAGCACCAGCTTCATTCCAATGAACCAATACTCAACTGCTGTGAAGCATTCCTGTAATTGGCTCTCCAGCCTGGAATGGTCTGAGTTTTTTGTGAACATTACAGCGGGGAAGCTTGTTAAGAAAAATGCTGAAAAGCAACGGCCCCAGAATTGACCCTTGTGGAACACCGGAGCAGACAGGGAGCTTGGAAGAGAGGGCATCTCCTATTTTCACTTGCTGCAAGTGGCTGGAGAGGTAGCTGTTGAACCATTGCAGGGCATTAGCAGACAGACCTAGTATGGCTAGCTGTTCGAATAATAGGGGGTGGTTGACTGTGTCAAACGCCTTGGAGAGGTTAATAAAGGTGGCACCAACCAGATGACCATTATCCAAGGCCTGCTGGATATAGCTCGTGAATTCAAGGAGAGTGGTGGTGGTGCTGTGACCTTTCTTAAATCCATGTTGGTGCAGACATTGGAGATCATACTTCTCCAGGTACTCCCCCCAGCTGGTCAGCGACAATTTTCTCTAGAGCTTTGGATAGTGGAGGAAGAATGGAGATGGGTCTGTAGTTGCCACACTGAGCCCTGTCCCCACTTTTAAGAATGGAGTCACCTGGGCAAGTTTCCATTTGCTTGGGAACTGGGAAAGCATGAGGGGCTTGTTGATGATCTTTGTAAGAGGAGTTAGAACTGCATCAAGAGTGAGGGAAATGAGTTTTAGGTCAAGGTTGTCTCCACTTAACCTGGCCTTACCTAGTACTTTAGTTAGGTATTTTTTGGCATCACGTTCAGTCACAGCCCTGAAATAGAAAGGCGGATGTTCCAGCGCTGAACTTTACTGACCATTGGTTGAGTAACTGGAGGGGGGGATCGAAGAAGTTTTCGGGTAGAACATGGCTGAGGTCAGTGAAAGCAGAGCTGAAGGTGTTAGCAATCACTGTGGGATCAAGTGTTACTGTGCCATCCAGATTTAGCATTGAGGGGGGGATTCGGAGTCTTTCCCTGTGATGTCCTTGAGGTTACTCCAGAAATTCCTACCATCCTTCCATGAGTTGGTGAGGATGTCTCGCTAATAGTGAGCTTTTTCTGGTGCAGGCATTTCTGGCAGTTTTATATGCCTGAATATTTGCATGGTTGCCAGTCTCCCTTGCCCAATGCCACAGTTGGTCCCAGACTTTCAACTGCTGCAGAAGGTTATTGGTTATCCAAGGGTTGTTAATTCCCTTGACCTTCTGTTTTTTGAAAGGGGCATGCACGTCACAGGCCGAGTTAAAGGTTGTGATGAAGAATTCCAGTGCCGAGAGAACGTCGGCAGCAGAGTCTATCAATGTCCAGTCCTGCAGCCGCAGGTGGTTCCTAAGAGTCTTGAGGTGCCCACGGATAAGAACCCGGCTATTGATGGTTTTAGGGGGAGGTTTACTGAATTTGTTGGACCATATACACAGAATTGGAGAGTGGTCACTTATAGCATTGGGGAGTATCTCTGAGTGTGAGATATGGTTAGGGCGGTTAGTTAGAACCCAATCCAGTAGGGTGCTGGTCCCAGTCCTGTAGTTGACCCTAGTGGGTGATTCTAATAGTTGTGTGAAGTTGGCAGCAGTGAGAGCATCCTTGTACAGTAGGTGCAGGTGGAGGGCGAGAGCCAATTTACATTGAAGTCACCAAGTAATATGACCTCGGAGTTATGTTTGAGGTTATGAATGCAGTTTAGAATAGAGCTAAGACCATTAGTCGCTAGTTTAGGAGGGATGTATACAGACCCTATGGTTAGTGCTTTGTTATTGGCTCCAAGGAGAAGCTTGATGGCAAAGATTTGAATATCAGCATCTGTGTCAGGTAGCACCAGAGCATGCCCCACAAGAGTCTTTTTCAAGTAAATAGCACATCCCCCTTCTCTTTTAGTGAGTCTATCCAGTCGGAAGACATTATAACCAGGAATAGCAATTGTATTGTCTGGTATGGTGGGGGATAGCCACGTTTCCTGCACTGAGATGACATCAGGGGTGTGCTACATAACCCAAGCTGTGAGTATATCAAGTTTCTTGGGGAGGTTGCAGATATTAATACTAGCCATGGAGAGAGCCCCAGGTCCATGCTTGCTGTCAGGGGTGGAATGAGGTGGGCCTGGGTTTGGATGGATATTCCCAGAGATAAGCAGCAGGAGGAGCAGCAAGCATTTTAGTAACAGGGTGAGGGTCTTTCTATGATGCAACAGTACCCTTTTACCCTTGTGGGGCTTGGGCTTATTTTGTTGAGAGGATAAAATGCAGTGGAAGAGCAGTGGGGTGCAGTATGTAACATGGATACATTTTGACAGTCTCCAGTGCATCTCCTGGGTAGGAGGGATGCCACAGGGCTTAGTGGTGCCACTGGTCCCAGTCCCATAGCAATTCCAGTGGTGTTTTTTGAGGCCTAGGGTGTAAGTTACAGATGGGCTCTCACTGATGCCTAGTAAGAGTATCAGTAGGGGCAGACTAAGTGTTAGAGGTAGCCTGATGTGTAAGACCATGTTAGAAGTCTGAGAAGAGGGTGTGCTGTGATAGGAGGCCTTAGATCGATCACTTATTTGGGTTTGCTGTTTGCTTTTGCTTTTATTAACGTCTGCCCTCTTAAAGTCCAGGACTATAGTTTTGGAGTGTTTAGTTTCCCTACTTGTATTCACCTGGAACCACAGTATGTGGTGATCGCTAGTTCTGAGATGACTACTGACTGTTACTTCTGAGATGTTTTTGTTATTTGTGAGCAGCAGGTCAAGGACCACTTCCCCTTTAGCTGGTTCCTTGACTAGCTGCCTTAATCCTGATCCCTCTAAAGCATCGAGAAAGCTTGAGGCAACAAAGTCGTGCTTGAGGACAGTTATCAAATGAAACAAGTACAAGAGACCAGTCTGGTTCTCTAAAAATGTCAGGGAGGCAGTGAGGCCAAAAAGAAGCCCTTTATCAGGTACAAGGAGAAGCAGGTGGATGAAGAATGGAGTGAGTACCAAGTGAAACGTAGGGAGGCCAGGAGGACAGTCAAGGATACAAAAGTAGGCACAGAGCTGCATATTGCAGGGAAGGGGAATCTAAGGCAGGGAAAAACAGTTTTTCAGATATATTAGGAAAAAAGGAAAAAAGGGAGGAGGAATTGTTTGGCTGAGAGTGGGGAGCTGGATAACAGAGAAGGCCGAGTAGAAGGCAGCTGTTCTGAATAACTACTTCTGCCCAGTAGGGTGGATCACAAAAAGGTTCCATGGTTAACAGTCCAGGTAAGATCCAGGTAATCTCTACTAATATGGGGTTGGGGTTACACAGGTACAGCCACTGTGAGGCGTAGTGAGATGCTTTCTGAAAGACAGAAGGGGCCTACAGTAGCTAAAGAAACAAGTGTGATCGTGGACACACAAAGCTGGGCTTTCACAGAAAAAAGAGAGGTGGAGGAGAAGAGGGGGATAATAGTCATATCTGAGACAGGAAAGTGCATAGATGGAGACCTGCCCAACAGATGTCTTGATAAGGGTGCTTTTAATGGAGTGGAAGTCAGAATTCCTGACAGAGTATGAAGGAGTGAAGGAGAGGAGAGGGAGGGGGCAGAAAGGTGAGCTAGCAGGGGAGGTCAGAAAACTAAATTTACTTATGAGGGAAGCAGAGTAGAAGAGATGACTGCCTTCACTGAAGGGGAAAGAATGATCAGGGAGCATTGTTAAGTATGGGGGCACAGTTTAATGCAAAGTGGCAGAATGAATGTGAGGGAGGGTCCAGTCAAGCCAGGGCAGCCTTAAAGACAGCACTAAAAGCCCCATTTATGTACCTGCATGTTGAGAGAATCATTTTGAGCATGATATCATGATAGTCAGGCAGGTAAGATGCAATACTTGTTCCGATACAGTGCCCCCAGTAGGTAGGGGGAGTTTTGAATGGGTGACATGTATGCATATGGAGAAGTTGAAGTGTTGATCCAAACAGCTAACAAGGTATTTAAAAGAGGGAATTTCCTCTAGCAGAAAGACATCCAGATTATTGAAGATGTGGGTAGTGTGGATCCTAACCAACCTCTGTTGTCTACCAAAGGTTATGGAGACCATTTTTATTCTTGTTTATGGTGAGTTAGAGCAGAATCAATGCCCCATCAGCATGCACCTCTCTAGGTTGAGACAGGAGGTTGCAAGACTCCAGGTTGAGTTGGCTGGGATGGGGTCAACTTATTCCCCCACTCAGATTCCACCAAGTTTGACACCATTACCTCGGTGAGTGTCTGAGAGGTTGAGTGGCTGGACTATGGTGGTCTCAGGAAGGGTGGTGGTGGGTCAGGGGCACATTCCTCAGCTGGTACCACTACGTAATTCCTACACTGTTCTGGCAGGGCGGGACAGTTACGAGGAGGCATCCATGGCAGGGACTGGGTGGATGTTATGGCTCTCCATAGTGGAGACCCCAAGAAGGGTGACAGAGCACCCCAGAAGAAAAGGAACCAACTTCTGGTGGGGGTTTGATTGTGAGGGGGATAGATCTGGGAACAGAAAATGGGGGGTTAGGTGTCTTCGTGGTGGAAAGTGGATCCAGATAATCGCTGGAGCAGCAGGAAGGGAGGCAGAGCTCAATGTCATTGTCTAACTGGGGACCAATGACCTGGCTAGTGACGGGGCTGGGGAGAGGTCTTGGACAGCATATTCAGTGGTTTTTGCAGAGGTTCTGCCTGTCTGTGACAAGGGGAAGTAGAGGGACTGCTGCACCAGGACCTCCAACTCATGGTTGAAGGAATGGTGCAGAGTGGAGGGGTTCAGGTACAATGGGGACTGGGGTTCAACCTGGAAGGATAGGGGCCTTTACAGGGGTGATGACCTGCATTCACCCAGGAAGGAATCCCACAGTCCTCAGTGGATAGTTTAAATGTTACTTTGATGAACATTTAAACTAGTCGATGGTGGTGGTGGAAGAAATTGGGGAGGCAGTAACTGCCTACCTCACAGGCTAAAGTAGGAAGTAGAGAGAACCTGAGGGGAGAGAAGTACCTCAGGGTGCAAATTAATAAAGGACGCAGTGTAGTAGAAATGAAGGAGAATTGAAACAGGAGCAGTAAAAACAGATGGGGGAAGGAGGCAAGGCAAAAACGAAGAAAGAGGGGTAATAATCGTAGTGGTAACTACATCTGGAAGGCCATGCGTATGAATGCTAGAAGTCTTGGAAAAAGATTTCAGACCTAGAGGCCATCATGGCAAAGGCTAACCTGGATATTGTGACCAATACTGTCTCATGGTGCACTAAAAACCATCACTGGGACATGGCCGTACCAGGCTATGCTCTGTTCGGGAAGGACATGGTGGGAGTAATAGGAGGGGCTGTGTTACTTTATGTGAAGGAAAGCATAAAAGTGACAGAGATACAGGAAATACAGGGGGAGCAGAGGAACTGTGAGTTACCTTGGAGAAGGGGAACAGAGACACTATTCACACTGGTGTCATCTACAGACCTCAAGCACAAGGGGAGAAGTTGGATAAAGCACTGGTGGAAGCCATTGGAAAGATGGCAGAAAAGGGGGAGGTGCTGCTAATGGGGGGACTTCAATCTGCTGGATGTACATTGGAGCCTCCAATCTGCAGCTTCAGCTAAAAGTAGAGACATCCTGGACTCCCTGGAAAACATAGACTTTGATGGCAGATAAGGACCGCTTGGTCCACCCAGTCTGCCCATTGACACTGCTCCATCCTGGAGGGGGTATTCCTCAGCAACTAGTCAGTGAACCCACTCATGATAGGACAATACTGGACATGGAACTCACTAACAGGGACAGTGTTGCAGATGTCAAGGTGGGAGGCCACCTGTGGACCAATGATCACCGTACAGAGAGGTTCAATATAAGGATGGTTGCAGAATTGAACCACACAAGGATGAAGGTCTTAGACCTCAGGAGGGCAGATTTTATAAAGATGGGTGATTGCCTGAGGGATAACTGGCAAGAGGATGACCTAGGTGGGGTGGAAGAGCAGTGAGTGAAACTAAAAGGGACATGGTGAAGGCAACCGTTCTGTGCATCAAACAAGTGAGAAAAATTAAGAGGAAAAGGAAACCACTATGGTTCTTGAAAGGGGTGGCTGAAAAGGTAATGACTTTGGAAGACACAAGGAGATGCAGAGGGATGAAGATAGGGAGGTGTATCAGAGGAAACGGAGAGAGGCAGGTAAAGCAGTAAAGAACACAAAGGCACAAACTGAAGAGAGAATAGCCCAAGAGGTAACGAAAGGGGACAAGACATACAAACATACAAAATGTCAGCAGAAACAGGCCTCACAGGCTATCGAGTCTGCTCGATTGTGCAGCTAGCCCCTCAACTTGTAGCTGCCCCACCCATCCCTCCTTCCCCTCCTCATAACAACCCCCCCACTCTGTCCTACCCCCTCTTAAATCCTCCCACCATTTTACACGATACCACTTCCTCAGGCAGTGTATTCCTCTTGTCTACCACCCTTTCCATGAAAAAGTGTCTCCTGATTTCACTCCTAAATCCTCCCCTCCAGTCTCAGCCGATGCCCTGTCATGTCCCTGCCCCTTCTGATCTGAAGAATCTCTTCTGTATTAGTCTTGTTTATTCCTTTTAAGTAGTTAAAGGTTTCTATGATATCCCTCTATCCCTCCTCTCCTCCAAGGAGTACATGTTCAGCTCTCCCAGCCTCTCCTCATAGGAATTTGCCTCCAGTCCCTGGATCCTCTACATTGCCCTTCACTGCACCTCCTCCAGCAGTCTGATGTCCTTCTTCAGGAATGGATGCCAATACTGCATGCAGTATTCCAGGTGCAGCCTAACCAGTGACCTGTACAGGGGAAGGTTCGCCTCTCTGTGCCTGGAGGAGATTCCCCTCGCTATGCACCCCAGCATCTTGCTTGCCTTTGCAGCTGCTTTCCTACACTGAGCTGAGTGGTTCATACTCCCTATTATTAGTACCTCTAGATCCTTTTCCTCCATGGTGCTTTCCAACTGTACCCCTCCCAACTGATATTTCCTGCCCTGGTTCCTTGCTCCGAAGTGCAGGACTTGCACTTCTTGGCATTGAACCCCAAATGCCATGTCTCCGACGACTCCTGTAGTTTGGTCAGGTCCTCCTGAAGCCCCCTCCACCCCTCCATGTCATCAAACACAGCTCCAATTTTAGTATCGTCTGCAAACAAACTGATCCTACTCTGGATTCTGTTTGAGATATGGGCTATGAATATGCCAAACAGCACCAATCCTAGTATCGATCCCTGGGGCACCCCGCTCATAACGTCACTTAGTGATGAGAGTTCCCCACCACCACCACCACCCTTTGCTGCCTACCCCTCAGACAGTTGATGATCCAATTGACCATTTTTGTTCCATCCCCTATATATTCCAATTTTCCCCCCCAGCTTCCCATGCAGCACTGAGGCAAAGGCCTTGCTGAAGTCCAAATACAGGACATCCACTGCACAGCCCCTGTCTACTTCCGTGGTGACTCGGTCATAGTACCTGACTAGGTTTGTCTGGCAGAATCTGCCAGAGACAAAACTGTGTTGATGACCGTCTTGGAGACCATTGTCTTCCAAAAAGGTCACCAGCCTCTCTTTTATGATTGACTCCATGAACTTCCCCATGATTGAAGTGAGACTCACCAGTCTGTAGTTGCCTGGATCATCCTTCAGGCCACTTTTATGAATGGGCACCACATGGGCCATCCTCCAGTCCTGTGGTATGCATCGTGTGTCCAGTGATGTACTTAACAGGTCTGCCAGTGGTCTTGCCAGGATCTCTGCCAGCTCCTTAAGTACCCTAGGATGAATGACGTCTGGCTCCGGTGCCTTGTCCACTCTCAGAGCCCCTAGTCCTTCCAGGCCTGTCTTCTATTATCCTGATATCAGTCACCCCCGCTCCCCCACTCCACTCTTCCCATGGGGTATCTGCCCCCCTTTTTTTCTTCATGAACATGTACTCATTCAGTGCCTCTGCCTGGTCCTTCCCCTTCTCTACCCATCCCACATCCTTCTTAATCCTCATGATCTGATCTTTGTTTCTTCTTCTCTTGCCTATGTATTGATAGAAGTCCTTTCCCCATCCTTGATTCCCTGTGCCAGTCTCTGCTCTCTGTAAGCCTTGGCCACTCTGACTTGCCTGGTAACCTCCCTGGACTTCTCTGTGTACTCGTCCTTCTCCCCTTGCCCACAAGATTTTCTAAGCCTCTGGAATGCCTTTCTCTTGGCCCTCATCCCTTCCATGACCTCCCGAGTCAGCCAGCTTGGCTTCTTTGCCGTACCCTTCTTGCTCCATGTCCTTGTATAAGCCTCAGTTGCCTCTGCTAGCCCTTTTTTGATGATATCCCATTTGTGGCTAGCACTCATGCATGTCTGAATTCCCCCCAGGTGCTCAAACAGAATTTCCCCCCACCCTTTTAAAGTCCACTCCCACACAATTGATCACCCTGGTAACCGTACCTCCTGTTTGCCTGCCCATGTTGAGTGTGAACCACCCCGTGTGATGGTCACTCCCAGCCAGGAGGTCCTCCACTCCCAGATCCCTTACAGCCTCCCCGTTTGTTAATACCAGGTCCAGAGTCCTTCCCACCTTAGTCGGCTCGTGGATCAATTGCACCAGGAAGCAGTCCTGAGATGCATCTAGTAATACCTGCTCCTTTGCACCCATGGTGGTTGGGGTGTTCCAGTCCACCCCAAGGAGGTTGAAGTCCCGTACCACTACTGTGTTCCCCTTCCTACAGACCCCTCTAATCTGCTCCGCCAACTCTCTATCCAGCTCATCCCCCTGAGCTGGTGCCCTGTACACTACCCCCACCCTCAGTGTCTTTCTTTTGGAGTCTTGAAATTGCATCCACAGGGCCTCTGTTCTGCCTTCCACCCCCTCCTCCCTTATACACCTTATCCCCTCCCTCATGTAGATCGCCACACCCCCCTTCCCCCTAGCCCTGTCCTTCCTGAGTATCCTATACCCTGGGATCATCATATCCCAGTCCTGGTTCTGGGTGGCCCATGTTTCCATAATGGCCACAATGCCCACCCTCCCCACAGCCAAGACAGCCTGTAGCTCGGCTGATTTATTTCCTAAGCTTCTTGCATTCAGCAAGACCACCCTCCATCCTGTGTCTTTCCTCCCCCCACCTTGTGTCCCCACCCCAGAAACCTCACCTGTAGCTTGGGGGTGGGCATCTTGGCTCCCCTCCTGGGATCTGCCTGCTGGCTGTCTTCACCCCCACCTAGTTTAACTCTATCGTTGATGCTATGTATCCTCAAACCTCTGCTTTATGCCCCTCCCCTCCCTGCTCAGGTGCAGCCTATCCCCGGCATATAGATCCTTATTGTCCCAAGTTCTGCCCCAATCCCCTACTACCCTGTACCCCTTAGACCAACGCCATTCCCCCAGCCAAGTGTTGAACTCCCCAATCATCCCTTTCCTTCACATACTCATGCTGGTACTGGGAGCACCTCTGAGAAGGCCACTGATTCACCCACTTCCTTACATAGCCCTCCTAGTTCCTCAAACCTCCTCCTCACTACCTCCACTTCTCCCCCACCAGGTCGTTAGTGCCCACATGCACCACTACATGTGGTTTCTTCCTGCCCCATCTTACACATTTAAGAAGCGCCTGCCTGGCTGTGTCCACCATTAGCCCGGATAGCCTCCACCCATATCCTACTATGCCTTCCTCCCTGCCGCCCCATCGGATCCCTTTCAGTATGGAATCACCCAGCACTAGCACCCCCCCTTCCTCGTTCCTTTTCCACGCCCCCTCCCTTTTCTCAAGGTATCCATTACTAGAGCATGACACCTTGCTAACTCCATCTTCCCCTTCTGCCCCCTTCTCCCTTCTCCCTTATCCTGTCTCCCATCCCTTCCTGCTCCCTCCCTGTCCTCCACATCCCTCCGCCCTGGCCAACCCCCTGTTCTACCCCGTTGTCCTCTCCGCTAGCAGTGCTTCTCTAGCCTTCACCCCGTCACTCTACTCTGACCGACTCCTGTCCCTTGTGGATTTCCTTCCCCTTTCCCCTCCTGCCCCCCTCCCCGAAGATCACGCACCCCTTCCTTCTCCACCAGAGTTGCCAGCACAGCAAACCCATTTCCTGCCCTTCCTGCCATTTTTTTTAGGTATGTAAGTAAAAAAAGGAAGACCAGGAGAGGGATTGTAATGTTAAAACATGATGGGGAGGGGGGGGCAGTGCAGAGGGGGACCAGGAAAAGGCGGACATCTTGAACAAATACTTTTGCTCAGTATTCACAGTGGAAGGAGAAGGGGAAGAGCCAAAAAAAAAAGTAACAGCGACTCTGACAGGAGGGAGGAGGAGGACACTAGCCCTTTCTTCAGAGGAGAGTCCTAAAGGAGCTTGCTAATCTGAAAGTGGACAAATCGATGGGATCAGACAGGGTACATTCTAACATATTGAGGGAGCTAAGGGAGAAACATAGAAACATAGAAGTTGACGGCAGATAAGGACCGCAAGGCCCATCCAGTCTGCCCATTTCTTTTTCTACCTTATAAATGTGCCATTGGCCTTTGCTCTGTCAGTGACCTATCTATTCATAGTCATTTGTATTGCTCCCTTATGCCTATCCCATGCCTGTTTGAAGCCCTGCACTGTATTCATAGCACCACTTCTTGTGGAAGCCATTCCATGCATCTACCACCCTTTCTGTGAAAAAGAATTTCCTCACATTCCTCTTAATCGGCCTCCCTCTAATCTCATGCTGTGTCCTCTTGTCCTGCTATTTTTCTTATATTTAAACATGTTAGACTCTTTCACCTTGTTTATGCCCTTAAGGTGTTTGAATGCCTCAATCATATCACCTCTCTCCACCTTTGCCAAGGGGTATACATATTGAGCTCCGTTAATCTGTCCTCATATGTCTTCTGATGCAGTCCCTGCACCATTTTGCTGCCCTTCTCTGGACTGCCTCAATTTGGTTAATGTCCTTTTGAAGGTGTGGCCTCCAATACTGCACGAGTACTCCAGATGGAGCCTAACCAATGTCTTGTACAGAGGTTAATTACCTCCTCTTCTGACTTGTGATGCCCTACTAATACACACCCTAACACCCCTAGCCTTACCTACTGCTTTAGAGGTCTGCTTGGATGATTTCAGGTCATCAGTGATGATGATGCCCAAGTCTCTTTCTTCCTTTGTGACTGCTAGCAACTCCTCCCAGCCTATAAGTGGCTTCAGGGTTTCTCTTCCCTATGTGCATGATTTTGCACTTCTTTGCATTAAATCCCAGTTGCCACTCTTCTGACCATTCTGCTAGTTTATCCAGATCTCTTCTCATTCTGCCTACCCCATCTGGATCATCTACTCTGTTGCAGATCTTGGTGTCATCTGCAAACAGACAAGCCTTACCCTCTAGTCCATCTGCGAGGTCACTAATGAAGATGTTGAATAGGACTGGCCCCAGGACTGATCCCTGAGTACCCACTTGTGACTTGCATCTCTTCTGACTGTATACCATTTACCACCACTCTCTGTTTTCTGCCCGTCAACCAGTTTGCCACCCAGTTGACCAACTTCTGACCCACCGAGCCTACCTAGCTTATTTATCAATCTTCTATGTGGAACAGTGTCAAAAGCTTTGCTGAAGTCAAGGTGGCGACATCAACTGCTCCCCTTGGTCCACCACTCTGGTTACCCAGTCAAAGAAATCTATGAGATTAGTTTGACAGGACCTTCCTTTGTAAACCCATGCTGTCTTGGATCCTGTGCCCTATGAATTCCAGGTGTTGCACTATCCTTTCCTTAAGGAGTGCCTCATAATCTTGCCCACTACTGAGGTAAGACTGCCGGTCTGTAGTTCCCGCCTCCTCCCTGCTACCACTCTTGTGGAGTGGGATCACATGAGCCCTTCTCCAGTCTTCTGGGACCCTCCTGTGCTCAGAGACTCACTAAACAATTCTGCTAATGGCTCTGCTAGTTCTTCCTTTAGCTCCTTAAGTACCCTGGGATGTATGCCATCAGGTCCCATTGCCTTATCCACCCTGGCTTAGCAAGCTCTTGTAGGACCCTTTCTTTTGTGAAGGGAGTGTGCTCACCTCCCTCCCCCTGTGTCCATGATGCTGAGCTGTGGGCTGCCTACCTTCTCTTCAGTAAATACTGAGCAAAGTATCTATTTAGGATAGATGCCTTTACAGGTCCTCCTCCTCACTTGCTCCCTTTTCTCCATTAAGCTAGCAATACCCCTCTGGACTTTCTCCTTTCACTAATGTATCTATAGAAAGTCTTGTCACCTTCTTTTACTGTTCGTGCTAGTGTTTCCTCAGTTTGGGACTTTGCCTGCCTTACTGCCTTACCTGCTTCCCTTAGGGCAGTTTGGTATGCCTCCCTATCTTCATCCGCTGTGTTCCTTATATTTCCTGAAGGCCAGCCTTTGGCTCTGACCTTTTCTGCTACTGTATTTGAGAACCAAAGTGGTTTCCTTCTTCTTTTTCACTTCCTTCTGTCTAACACAATGGGATGTTGCTTCAAGTATTGCATCCTTAATGCTTGCCCACTTTGCCTGTACCTCCTCACCTGTGTTTCTTTTGCCAGGGCTAGCTTAACTCTGTTGTGCATCTTATCAAAGTCAGCTCCTCTGAAGTCCCATATTTTTGCCTTGGAATGGGATGATTTCGATGTAGTAGCCAAATTGAACCATACCATGTGATGATCACTGGCCCCAGGTGACCTTCTACCTGGAGATATGTGATCCTTCTTTGTTAGTCAGTACTAGATCTAGGATAGCCCTGTCTTGTGGGTTGCTGTACCAGTTGTTTGAGGCCCTCCCCGCAGGGAATCCACTATGAGTCTAGTTCTGGCAGATGTTCCTGCTGGTATTGACCAATCTGTATCTGGCATGTTGAAGTCTCCCATTATCAGAACCTCCCCTTTAGCTGTCATGTTTTGTATATCTTCTAACAGTAATGTGTCTATGTCCTCCCCTGGTCTGGGGGCCTGTAGACAACACCAGTTCTTATGGCTGTCCCATTTCCTGTTTCCAGGGTGACCCACAGTTCTTCTGGCTCCTTATGTGTATTCTGAATTTCTGTAGCTTTGATATTTTCATTCACATACAGGGCCCTCCTCCCCCTTTGCACCTCGGTCTCTTCTGAAAATACATGCCAGGTACTGAAGTCTCCCAAGTGTGGTTACTGGTAAACCACATCTCATTAATTGCTACTATGTCCAGTTTAGCCTCTGACATTATTGCCTGCAGGTCTGGGATCTTATTTCCCAGGCTGTGAGCATTTGTGTACATGATTTTCCATTGGCCAGATTTTGGTGTGTTGGTTGTTGGGTGAAGTTTGGCATTACCTCTGTGCATCGTATGGGGAGACAAACCTTTTTTCTTACCTGGTGATGCAAATGAGCGACAAACACGCTGAATTCCTGTTTGACCACTAGCTGAGGGGGGAGGGGTGTTCTTCCCATTCGATGTATGGGGTGCTGCACCCCTCTCCCCATTTGCTAGTTTAAATATTCTGCAAGGCGTCAAACTTCTGCCCCAATGCACTGACTCCCTCTTTAGTCAGATGCAGTCCATCAAATTTAAGAACTTTTGCTCCCAGAACTGTTGCCAGTTCCTACAAATCTGTGTCCTTTTCCTGGCACCAATCCTTGAGCCACGTGTTTAGCTCCCTATCTCCAATTCTCTGACCTTCCGTCCATCTGTCCCTTCTCCCAGACTGGCAGGATCTCAGAGAAGGAGATGCCGGACGAAATAGATGATAGTTTGTCACCCAGCCTAGTCAGGTGTTCCTTGGTCTCCACAACTGACCGGCTGGCGAGATCATTAGTCCCTATGTGTACTAGGACATCAATGTTTTCTCCTGCTTTGTGAACAATTTTATAGTCACGGTCAGTGTCTCTCCAGCTGATGTACCTGGGAGACATCTGACCATCACCCCTGGCTGGAGATGGGTATCAACTCCCCGAATCATGGAGTCTCCTATGATCAGAAGTTTTTTGGATTTCCTTTGTGCTTGTTTAGTTTTGGTTCCTGATTTGGGTGGGTATTGTTGTGCTAGCTCCTGTGCCGCAGTGTCCTGCTCTGCAGTGTCTTCTGCCTCTTTATTTGATTTCAGAGATAGAGGCAGATACCTGTTTGTAGTGTTTATATGGTTTTTGGAGGTAATGTGTTGGAGAGCAGAGAGTGATGGGGCACCTGATTTGCTCCTCCTAACCACCTGCCAACCTCCTGGACCAACTACCCTCTGCGGTCGAGGTTTTTCTGTTGGATGCTGGGGAAATGGCGGGTGGTTCTTATAATGTATTTCCTCTTCAATATGAAATTTGAGGCGTGCAATCTCTGCCCATGCTGCCCGGAGCTGAGACCTAAGATCTCCAAAGGCCCAGCATGTAGGACAGTGTCCTAAATCCTGTAAGACTGTCCTTCTGAAAATTGTTCCACAGTAACTGCAGTTAATGAAATCCATTCCAAATAAGTTGCTGGGTTTGTAACCTAGTCAGAGTAATTAGAAGGAAAAAAAAGGAAACAAATGCAAGTAATGGTTTAATTGTGCTTTGTTTAACTGTTATAACAAGTTAAATTACTAGTGCCCCTGTAAGTAACAAGATCACCTTGTGGCGGCCCCACTGATCCCACTTCCTGCTCTGCCACAGGAAATGTCACAACTGTGGTACCCTATAAAAGGAGGTAGCGTGGGGTGGTTGGGGATGGGGTGGGTGGCTGGGCCCTTCCCTGCCTAAAAAGAAGAAACACGGACGAAAGAACAAGGAGGTAAGAGCAGAAACAATCAGTCAACAACAAATGCAGTAACCCTGAAAGCTTATCCTAATGTTAGATAAAACTGTAAAACCTGTAAGCACCACCTGTAATAATTTCAGAGAAGATATACCGTAAGAAACACTTTGCTCCAGAGAAAAATAAAGCAGTAACAGAAGATATACCTTGCAAAGACAATTTGAATCAGAAGATTACAGCAGTAATCTGTTAACTACACCTGTAGGCACACCTTGTAATAATGCAGAAGAAGGTATACCAGCAACAACAATTTGAATCAGAGAAAAAATAAAGCAATGAAATGTTAGCAACAAACAGTAGCAATCCCCTGAGTAAAAATATAAAAACACCACCACACAGTAAATCTGCTTAGCCAAACTAAGTCTTAATCCTTCTCCCTTGCTCTGGTAAGTTTCTCTACTCTGTCTTTCAAGCAGTCTTAGAAGGAAAGAGCTCAGGTGAAGCTAGGTGCCTTGGCCAGCAAACCAAGTCTTCTACCTCCAAGATATCAACTAACCTGACTTTTAATCCTTCTTTCTGTTGGAAATTACTGACAGTTTGCCAGCTCCACCCCACATACACACCTAATCCTTTGGAAGAGATGTGGGAGGAAAACAATTAGCTCCTTCAATGTGAAGGAGACTGAAACACCTCTGAGACAACAAACCTTTTCAACAAACAAGAATAAAATAAAACACAGTGTCAAACAGTAATTTTGCTTAGCCCAATGATAAAAAAGTCACAAAAATGTAAGCTCCACCTGTAATACAGTAATTTCAGAAGATATACCCTGTAAGAAACACTTTGCTCCAGAGAAAAATAAAGCAGTAACAGAAGATATACCTTGCAAAGACAATTTGAATCAGAAGATTACAGCAGTAATCTGTTTAGCACACACCTGTAGCACACCTTGTAATAATGCAGAAGAAGGTATACCAGCAACAACAATTTGAATCAGAGAAAAAATAAAGCAATGAAATGTTAGCAACAAACAGTAGCAATCCCTGTGAGTAAAAATATAAAAACACCACCACACAGTAAATCTGCTTAGCCAAACTAAGTCTTAATCCTTCTCCTTGCTCTGGTAAGTTTCTCTACTTCTGCTTTTCAAGCAGTTTTGAAGGAAAGAGCTCAGGTGAAGCTAGATTGCCCTTAGCCAGCAAACCAAGTCTTCTACCTCCAAGATATCAACTAACCTGACTTTTTTAACCCTTCTTTCTGTTGGAAATTACTGACAGTTTGCCAAGCTCCACCCACATACACACTAATCCTTTGGAAAGAGCTGTGGGAGGAAAAGCAATAGCTCCTTCAATGTGAGAAGAGACTGAAACACCTCTGAGACAACAAACCTTTTCAACAAACAAGAATAAAATAAAACACAGTGTCAAACAATAATTTTGCTTAGCCCAATGATAAAAAGTCACAAAATGTAAGCTCCACCTATAATACAGTAATTTCAGAAAGATATACCTGTAGAAACACTTTGCTCCAGAGAAAAAATAAAGCAGTAACAGAAGATATACCTTGCAAAAGACAATTTGAATCAGAAGATTACAGCAGTAATCTGTTAGCACACACCTGTAGGCACACCTTGTAATAATGCAGAAGAAGGTATACCAGCAACAACAATTTGAATCAGAGAAAAAATAAAGCAATGAAATGTTAGCAACAAACAGTAGCAATCCCTGTGAGTAAAAATATAAAAACACCACCACACAGTAAATCTGCTTAGCCAAACTAAGTCTTAATCCTTCTCCCTTGCTCTGGTAAGTTTCTCTACTCTGCCTTTCAAGCAGTCTTAGAAGGAAAGAGCTCAGGTGAAGCTAGGTGCCTTGGCCAGCAAACCAAGTCTTCTACCTCCAAGATACTGAGGTACTAATTGCAGCTCTGACAGTCCTATTTAACAGCTCACTGGAAACAGGAGTGCTTCCAAATGACTGGAGGATGGCAGATGTAGTCCTATTTCACAAAAGTGGTAGCTAGGAGGAGGCTGGCAATCACAGACTAATCAGCTTGACATCGGTGGTGGGAAGGTTAATGGAATCATTGCTAAAGAAAAGGATAGTGGAATATCTTGAATCTAATGGTTACAAGACCCAAGACAGCATAGATTCACAGGTGGGAGGGAGGTCATGTCAAACAAATCTGATAGATTTCTTTGTTTGGGTGATCAAGGAATTAGATCAGGGTAGAGCAGTGAATGTAGCCTACCTAGATTTCAGTAAGGCATTCGAAACACCATTCCACACTGGAGACTACTAAGCAAATTGTGTAGCTTAGGAGTTGGTCCAAATGTGGTAAACTGGGTAAGAAATTGGTTTATGGGATAGGCAACAGGAAGTGGTGGTAAATGGAGTTTACTCTGAAGAGGGAAGATTACCAGTGGGATGAGTCAGGAATCAGTGATGGAACTGGTCCTGTTTAATGTCTCCACAGGTGACACTGCAGATGAGCTGGAGGGGAAGGCCTCCCCTCTTTGCATATGATACCAAAATCTGTGATAGGGTGGACCCTTGGGGGGGGTGGAAAGAATGACAGAGGCCTGAGAAAACCTGAGGAGTGGTCAAGGGTTTGGCAGCTGGGTTCAATACGAAAAAGTACAAAATGATGCACTTGGGTCACAGAAACCCTGAGGCAGAGTACAAAATGGGGGAGTGTTATTGATGACCACCAGGCAGGAGAGAGACCTGGAGGTATTAATCCCTGATGACCTAAAGTTGGCCAGGCAGTATGACACAGCAGTTGGGAGGGCTAATGAGATGCTGGGGTGCATAAGGAGAGGTATCACCAGCAGAAGGAGGGAGGTGGTGCTACTTCTGTGAAGATCGCTGGTAAGACCCCACCTAGAATACTGTATACAGTTATGGAGGCCACATCTCTGAAAGGACATAGAAAGTGAAGGCAGTCCAGAGGAGGGCAACTAAAATAGTGCAAGATCTGCATCAAAAGTCCTAGGAGGAGAGATTAAAGGAACTCAATACGCACACCTTGGAACAGAGGAGGGAAAAGGGGGGATATGACAGAGACCTGTAGATACCTCAAGGAGGTAGATAAGGTATAGGAGGGAAGTAGTTTCAGAGAAAAAGTGCAAAAGAACAAGAGGTCATACTATGAAGCTGGAGGGGGTAGATTCAGGAGAGATGTGAGGAAGTTCTTCTTCACAGAAAGAGTGTTGGAGTCCTGGAACAACCTACCAGCCAATGTGGTGGGAGTGAAAACAGTGGTGGTGGTGTTCAAGAATACATTGGGTAGGCTTAAGCAGAGCTTAGTAGAAAGGAATGGAGGGGAGGAGGGAGAAAGAACCAGAGATCAGGTAGGGTCTATGGAGATACTGTAGACAGGGAAAAATGGGCAGACTATGTGTGCCAAGTGGTCCTTATCTGCAAGGCAAATCCTATGTTTTTATGTAATGCTGGATACTATTAAAGTCATGCTGAAGTTCATATTCCAGCTCAGGAGTCACGCGTTCACTGGGAAAAGCACTGTGCAATTCACAAACATGTGAATGTGTGAGGAGATACAGGCTTTGGGAAGGTCATTAAGGAAGACAAAAAAAGAAACTGAGCATTGAGGACACGATCCATTGTGGGTGAGGGGAAAGGGAATCACATACCAACATAACAGTTGGACAGGTAGGAGTGGAACCAACTAACAGAGAGGTCAGAGTCCTACCCTAGACAGTTTATCAAGTAGAAGAGATGTGCAATCGTGTTAAACAGCTTGGCATGATCAACAAAGACTGAGTAGGTCAATAAACCCTGGTCCATACCATTTCAATATTCCATACTTCAGAAAAATATTCTGTTCTTCAATACTAAAAGTGGTTACATAAGAACAGAAGTTTTTTCCCTGCAGACTTATGCCCTGCTTGTGACATCATAGTAATTTCCACATCAATAGACTGCGTTGTAACAAGCAAGGAATTATGATTCAGCTTTAGTTGTGGGTGCTGGGGGAGGGAGGGGGTAGAGGATGGGAGTGGGCTTTTTGCAGAAGATGGGGAGACAGATGTTGTTTTTAACATGATTGAGCTGGGAAGGAGGGTGAGGGGCTGTTTCTTTATTTCTCCCTCCTCCCTAACAGGTACACCAATAATGAATCCAAATACTGACTTTCCAAATATTGGGGCCCTGAGTACATATATTTAGCCGAATATTCAAAATAAGATATTCACCCACCCCTAGTACCTAATAACAGAGAACATAAAGGCTTGAAATTCGAATGTTTTGGAATGTTTTGTATATGAGTTCTGATGATGCCAATGGAATTTTGCACTGGTGACCAGGATTTTCAAGAGTGTGTGTGGAGGTACGCACAAAGTGCACCTGCATCTGCATCCACCCAGTTGCATCTGAGCAGCTATTTCCCAAAGATGCATCCATTTACGACAAAAAAAATCATGACTGCAGTATAAAATTGCTGCAGACACAGTTTGTGTCATTTCTTGTGCATTTACGTCTTTCTTTGGACACACAATACAGATGTAGTTACGCTGTCTAATAGCTGGTCTACCAATTTGGATAGGTTGTCCTTTTGAAGAGTGCTGCAGGCAGATCTTGGATGAGTCCTTTTAAAAATCCAGCTAACCATATTTAAATCACCTAAATGTTTACTGATAATCACCCAGGCTGCATAGTTGAGAAGCAGGTTACTTCACCTCATCACTAACATGCACCCTAGGGTTATCACTATGAAGTCATCATGTTAAAACTGATATGAAAAACATTTAACATTAATGCTCCAATGGGAGGTTTATAAGAAATGAAGGCATGCAGTTTACCGAGAAATAAGGGTGCGTTATGAACATACTGATGTATAAGAAAAAGAGTATATATAATAAGGCTGTAATTCTATGAAGCTATTCTAGTGATATCTTTGCAGTCATGATTAATATTTGATACCAGAACCCCAGGTTAAAATTGCAGCCTTAGTATCTACACTTTGGGTGTGAATGCTGGCTGTCCATCCAAGTTGGTGATGTGGACATCGGGATCCTTGAATCTGCTGTCCAGAGACAAGATCAGGGTAAGCATGGGGGCAGTATGGCTGTGTATATGTGTCACAGTCTCAGCTGTGATGTAATATCCTGGTTGACTGTCCCCTTCTCCAGCAAACATCTCTTATATAGACCCTTTTTCTCTTCCTCCCTATCTATTTTCATCTATGCCTCTGCTAATACCAAACATGACTTCCTTTTTATGTTCTCTCTTCCCTCTCTTCTCTTTCTTTCACTTATATAATTCTGCTTTTTGGGGATCTAAACATCAGGTGATTTTCCCTTTCATCCAGATCCATCACCAAAAATATTAAGTCCCTTAATCTCTGACAGTTTATCACTGAACCTATCTGCCTCAACCCAACCCCACAAATCACTCTCTTTCATTGACTGAGTTCTCTCCCCTCACCCCCACTGCATTCTTGCAGCTGGCACTGGATGATGGTTTTATTGACCACAGGATGGTCTACTCTGTCTGAAATATTCTGCCACTCAACCTTGGCATGTTCCCCACGTGCACACCCAGTTCCTGAGGCACGAGAGCACTAAAATAAAATTTAAGAGGGGATGGGGAACTTAGGGAGAATGTTGCAAAATTTCCTGCTACAATACACGTTTTTCAATCCGAATTTATTGCAGCCTGGGCCAAACATGCTCACCTCAAGAGGTCTCATGTTTGTGGGTCCCACCATCACTGGATCTTAGTTGAGTTCATTTGCCAGATTAAAGCCTTTGACTTTACCTGGCATTCCAGAGAGCCTTCAAATAACTGTTGCACTCTATGGTTGAATACTTCTGAGGTTGAGCATATGGCAAAGGGCATGCGGAGAAAGCAATGTTTACCAAATGGTGTGTTAAATGTGCACAGCTTTGCATTTTCCTCATCCAGAGGGATTTGATAGATATCTGATGAGGCATCCAACTTAGAAAAGAATGCAACACCCACCACTGAACTTGTTATATCTGACCTGGTGGGTAAATGGTAATGCTCTCTTTTTTTATTCACTTACTTAAGTCTTTTGGATCAATGCAAAGTCTCAGACCATTTTTTCTTTCCCACTGTGACTAAGGAAATAACCCAGTCTGTAGGCTCTTATATCTTTTTCACTATGCCCGAGGTGATTAGTCTGTCTAGTCCCTTGTGCAGTTAAGCAGTGTCTCTGTAGTTGCTGGGCATACAGCTGGCGTAATTACATCAGCATTTACTACTTGGATGGGTTTTACCAAACCAATTTTTTCATGTCTTTTGACCAAAGACAGGCTGTCTCTCCCCTTCCACTATAACAAAAAGTACATCAGTGGACTGTCCATTACAAGTTACTTTGGCTCTGCACATACTGTACCTCTGATAGGTATTGGTCATTGTTATAAGCGTGTAGTAAAACTGGCATCTGGAACATTCTTGGCCTTTCTTTAAGCTGCCTCTAGTAAGACATTGGCAAAATATTCACCTGTGCTCCCATGTCCAACTTAAGTGGAACAATAGAGCCATTAACTTCCAAAGGAGCAATCAGTTTATCTTTGGTGCAATTTTCAGCTCCCACAGCTCCAATAAACAGATCTTCTCCCTCGCTGGAGTCATCTGCCATATTTTGATGGCCCACTAGCTGAACCTTTCATTTGGAAAAACATTGTTTCGTAAAATGGATCTTGCCACCACATTTTTGACAAGTTTGTTTAAAAGCAGGACAGTTTTTGGTTCATGTTTATTTCCACATCTTTCCATATGATGACCCACTGGCTTTGTTCAATGAAGATTTCCCCTTGCCAGGCACTGTCTTTTTGGCTTCGTCTGGGGCTCTGGGTACAACATTGACTGCAGTCTCACCCTCCTTTCTGAAGTTTTCCATGTACAATCTTTTTGTTTCGGAGGCTTGGCAAATCTGGACAGCTTTTGATAAAGTTAAATCAGTTTCTCTGAGGAGATGAGGACAAACTTTCAAATGCCAAACACAATTTAGTCTCCTGTCATCGAGTCACCTAAAGGCCCAATGTTGCATGACTGGCTCTTCAGACGCAAATCAGTAGCATACTGCTCAATAGATTCTGCTTCTTTATGAAACCAAGATCTGAAAACATACCTTTCATATGTTTCATTTTTTTGAGGTGATTCAAATTTTCTTATCACAGCAAAGTAGTTAACTTCTTTTTGTTCGGTGAACTCAAAAGCATTGTAGACTTCGACAGCTGCATGGCCTGCTGCTGTTAACAGCAATGCAGTCTTCTGCCAGTCTCTTTTGTCTTCTGCTTCAATCGCAGTAATATAGAACTCAAAACTTTGTCTGACGGTTCCCCAGTATTCATACACTTTCCCTGCCAAGGTTAGTTTACGGTGTTGGCGTGGATCAGTTGGTAGTACATCTGCCTCTAGATCAGAAGGTTGCGGGTTCTACCGGCACACTGGGATTGGGTTTATAACTGAGCACTGGCATCTGATTGCAGTACTGAGGGGGTGCTGTACTGTCAGGGTGTGCTGTCCTTTGGAGAAGACATTAAACCGAGGTCCCTTCTGCCCATCTTTGGTGCTATCTTGGTGGATGTCCAGGTGGAAATAAAAGAATCCAAGGCATTTTTTGCAGGAGTAGGGGACTTTCCATGGTGTCCTGGCCAACATTCCCCTTCCAATGAAACCAGTTCATGCAGTTCTCCAAGGTTGTGTGTGGGTGTTGATGTGCAAAATGGCTGCACTACATAGTCAGTCACTTCACTACCACTCTAGCATTACTTGTAAAGTACTTTGGGATACAAGACGTATGAAAAGCACTATATAAATGTTGATTCTTCTTCTTCTTTATTTGGTTGCTGAGTTGCATTCACATTTTCCTTGGATAGCAATGGATTCTAACTCCTGCTACCATGTAATGATAGCAGTCCCTATATTGAATGCTTTACATGGTATATATAGTACAGCACACCACCTAGTGGCACATTGGAGCAACTACATCCAGTGTCATCTTACTGTTAGTCTATAATGGGTTCATATTCGCACAGTACAATTCTGTGGCTAATCATACAATTTGCTAAAGCTATAACAATGCAGTCTAGCTGATTTCCACAAACAAAGATACTAATATGCTCTATAATACATTGTTTCAGAAAGTGCACCAACTCAGTCAAGTCATTTAAACTGGGTATACTACATGCCCATGTACAAAAAATCCATTTTGTTTCATATTAACTGACTTGACTTTACCAATCACCCAACCCCCCAAGTCCCTTGCTAATGTTATCTATACCAAAAAAATGTAATAGTATGGACATCCACATTTCCATGATATACTGTACATGTCTGCCAATGGCATATTTTATATGTCTTACCTGTTGAGCTCATACATGTTCTCCAATCCTTTTTTCAAACTTCCTAATTGTGCACCCGGTATGAAAAGCACCACAATTGCGCTGCAGGATATAAACGTCCCCTTCGCTATTGCAATTAATAAAACAATTTGTCCTAATATTACCCTCCTTTCATGGATATTTAATTTCATCAACCTGGAGGACGTGTTTTACAGTACATACAGTGGCCACAATGTTGATTGCCTTTGAGCAATGGGGTTGGTCTAGATCTAGTCTGTTCAAATTTGGTAGGTACAAATATTTAATGATCTAGTCCAGTACACTTTTTCCCCCTCCTGTATACACTGTTCGGTTTAAATGGAAATTAGCAGCTGAATAAGAAACATTTTTTAAAATATCCTAATGCTTCTTTAGGGTTGCCACCTGTCCAGTTTTAAACCAAATAATTTGTTTTTTAGGGTCTTTATCCAGTCATCTGGTTTTGCTTAAATAGTCTGTTTACTGGTCCAGAAGCAAATGGTTTGATACCTTTTATTGGACCAACATAGATGTTACAACAAAAGAACAAAGTGCTCTAGCTTTTGGATCAACCAGGTCCTTCTTCACAAGCTTTATGACAGTTATTTAGAAAATCTCATACTGCTAACACCCAAATAATGCATAAACTACAGAAATAATTCTCATTGGTTTAACATACTCATTCGAAACATAACAGAAGATTACATCAGAGAAGCCAACTAACACCAGTATGCTTTTAGCTAAAAAGACCCTGAAGGTCAAAGGTTATCAGAAGATAGCAACGAACAGAGAGTTCTCCTCACATAAATTTAAAAATGTCTCAGTATGTTTCAAAAAAACAGTCTAATGAAAGCAAAACCTTAGGATAGTATTCTCCCTAGTTACATGTAAGATGAGGAGCTTACAACTTTAATTGCAAGTGTCCTTGTGTGTTGAAGAATACCGTCAATGAAAGGCAAACCTGTGGATAATAAATACATGCTAAAATGAGGCCTAATTGCAAGAAATTGAGACCATGAGCTTGATATGTACAGACTTCAATACAGTGTCAGTGAACAAGAATGTTAAACCTCTATGTTGGTCCAATAAATGGTATCAAACCATTTGCTTCTGGATCTGTTCTTACTGGAACCAATACGGCAACTATACTATTTGTCTGTTTTCTGGGCCATTTTGAGTGCTCACTTACTCTTAAAACTGATTGTATCAAATCGCTGATCATTTTTGGCATGTCCAGGTTAAAAAGAACCCCTGATGTCACAGACCTTTGTTTGTAAAACCAATCTATCTGGGCAGTATAAGGTATGGTGATTAAGACCATTAGCAGTAAATCAACCTAATCTTTTCCACTCTGAAATTAAGTATGGTCTTTTACTGCTGTGATAGGAAGCAGTTCCTATACCTTTATATGCTCTCAAGTGTTCCTTTTTGTGTGTCCTATATTCTGGTATCTTTTATATCCATTTTTGTTTAATTAATCATCTAATTTTTATTGCCTTTATCACTGCACTGATTACTTCTCTCCTGAGTCCTCAGCTGCTGCTGCTCTCATTATGGCTGCATAGTGACAGATGTGCTGACATATTGCAATTATTTATTTATTTAGTTAAACATCAGTTTAGAAACCTTTGAGCCAGAGGCTCATTTACAAAGGTACCTCGTCACAAAGAGGACATCAGAACAGTAGTACAAGGGACACAGTACTTACAAACAAAAAAGTTACAGTTCAATTACAATTTTGTTACAATAGAATACAATCTCCAACGAAGCAAAAGATAACAAAAGGTGCAAAACTTATGGTCGGGGGAGAGCTGGTGGGGGTAGAAGGGAAGGAGATAGGGGAGGAGGAATTAGTAGGGAAAGGAAGGGGGGAGGGGAGCCGCTCAGTGAGCATTGTTGAGCAAATTACATTGAGAAGGGGGCTTTGGTAGAACATGACTGCAGTTGGCGGGGATTTGGTCGCATGCCACTGTGAATACACCACAGCTGTGTCCTTCCACTAGAGTAGGTTAGAGCAAACATCTTTCCATTCGTACCTTTACCTACCCCCCGCTGTACTTATTTCTTGCTCCCAACCCTGCTGGCCATGCGTTGAGGAAACTAGGAGTTATACCTCCCATCTTGCTTCTATGAATCATAGTTTTATTTTTAGCTTGCAATGTCATAGCTGATGCGTCCAAAAATGCTTTTACAACACACAGCCCCCACTACTTTCTAACAAGAAACTACAACTCACAGAACTCTCTGGATTTCAAGCTCACAATACACATCCCTCCCTGCCCAACTGGCCAACATCATGCAGTTCAACATAAGATCAGGCAATGAGGTGAGGCCCACTCAGATAAATCCACTAGGTCTTTCTTTATTGGCAGTTTGGACATGACTAAGAACTCTTTGCTTAGTAGCCAATGTCCATCATGAATGGGGTGGTGCAGGGAGGATGGGAGGTGGCTCCTGGAGATTCATCTCAACAGCTCAAAGAAAGTGCCACACCTCCACAGTGAGCACTGAGCAAAGCGCAGAGGTTAGATGAGACGAGGGAGACAGATGGTCAGGCTGTCCCACAGTGAAAACCTAAATTCTGCTTACCTGATCAGAGCACCACTCACATACTGTAGTCTACACTATATGCTCAGTTCACCACCTGTTAGTGCTCTACTATTTGGTAAGGAGCCCAGAAAGTCAGGGCAATATATTCAGCAGTTTGTATTCTAAATGGGCCATTGGTGGCACCAAAATGGGGCACATGGACGGTCAGCTGGGGAATGGGAGTGGGAGGGTTGTATCAGAAGTGCAGACATATGTGTAGACTGTGGCATGTAATAGGGACAAATAATGTGCAGTTCTGTTCTGGAGGGAGAGGGATGGCAGGGAAAGCATGACTCATATTTTCTGTCTAGACTCTGTGGGTCCAGTTTTCAAAGCGGGATGCGTTCGGCACAAGCTGCGACAAACCGCAGCTTGCACCAAAGCCTCATGTGCCAGGGACTCTGTACCTGATTCAGGTACAGGAGAGGTCCCGGCGCCTAAGTCCCCACACTTGCACCACCTCCTCCCATGCGGCAAACACATGGCGCACAGGGGTTTGCACTAAGCGCATGCAGCAATAGCAGGATGTCCCCAAGCCCCCAAGCCGTCATGCCCCCCATAGGGGCTACAGCAGAATCCCCACAGTTCTGATGTGCCACTCACAGTAAATATACTGGAACCCCCTCATCCTGGTGTGCCCATCATTATGACACATGATAAAATGCCCACGCACTGCAGATCCCATACTCCCCACACAAGCAGGTAGCACCCCACCCCATCCTCAGACAGAGCAGGGACTGGCACAGCCCTCTCATACTGCATAGTCTCTGACTGGTCTGACAGAAGGACTGTACAGTGTACACGCTGGATAGCTATTAGCGTGTACACTGTACAGTCCACTGCACATTCAGTTCAGTTGGGGACTGGCTGTGGATGTGTGAGGAGGGCTGTGCCAGTCCCCTGCTCTGTCTTGGGATGGGGTGGAGCACTACCTGCTGTGGTGGGGGGTATGGGACCTGCAGTGCATGGGCATTTGTCATGTGTCATAATGATGGGGACACCCAGGATGGGGGTGTTCCAGTACATATTTACTGTGAGGGGCACATCAGAGATCTTGTGGGGGATTCTGCCCTGTAGTCTCTATGGGGGCACAACATAGCTGGGGGGGGTCTGCTCCATATAAGTTACTTGTGGGGTACATCAGGGTTGTGCAGGTGGGACCCGCGACACACTATTGCTACCACATCTCTCCCAGAGGAGATATTTCTAAGTCCCCTTAGACCAGCACTGGCTGGTCTAAGGGTATTTAGAATTTCTCCCTCTGAGAGAGGTTTGTGAAATGCATTACTGGGCTGTGGCAACTTGCATCTACTGCAGGGCCCCCTTGCACCTTGTCACAGCCCATTACTGGGCGCAAGGGTGGCGCAGGACCTGTTTGGGGCAGGCAGCCTGTGGTTGATGCAGGCCACCTTTGTGAATTGCTCAGAGGGCATTCATGGACGCAAAGCACACCTTGCACCATATCTGTTTGGTGCAGGCACCTTGCGTCAAACACAGGGCTTTGAGAATTGGGCCCTGTGTGTTAATTGACAGTGGAGTAGTAGTAAAGCTGTGGGGAGCTGGTGATTAGCTGATGCTTCCCTGTGATGGTGGCTAGTCTATTGTTAGCGTTGTTTATTGTACAGTGCATGGTAAGATGCCTAATGGTCACCTGAGTTACACTCAGTGCTGTACATCATTTCTACTAATGCAAAGTACAACTCTTCAATGAAACTAAGGCTCTGTTGACATCTTATTGTACTTCATCAGGGTTGGAATGGATGCTGCTGCTTAATCAATAAGTTCACAGTTTGTTTGTAAAACCCAGATATGCCCAAGCTGTACAGTCGGTGCAGAGTTTCAGCTCCTCCCACTTGTTTAGGCCATACCAATACAGCAGACAGCTGACTGAGCAACACCCATAAAATTACAATGAAGACATGAGGGCAGGATCTTGCATGAAGTAGGGCAGGACAGGAGTGGGTGATGGTGTCTTTGGCTGAAAGACACGCATGCTCTGGGGAACATGCTTTCACTAGTGACGCACGAAACATAGCCTGGATATCCACAGTTGCTTGTCACATGCATCTCACAAGCTCCCTTTTGTGGACTAAAGTGCAACATCAACTATACAATATGATGGCAATTTGGGAGAGCTGGTTGACTACTGCTTTAGTTGTGATCAACAGCAGTAGATCACTCATCGAGGGGGCAACTTCTTTGAGACATAATCTGTTGGCTTCTGGGACCGGACACTCCAGCTCTCCATATGGAGCCAGTGGTGGCAGAAATAAGTAAATCTAGCACTGCATTCCAGTTAATAGCTTCCCTGGTAATAGAACTCCAGGACCACTTCAAGTGAGCAGGAGCTGCATCTTCCTAAAATTCATTTTACTGTGAGTGTATAATTCCATTGATTGCTACACCAAATGGCACATTTTAGTTATACTACATGTGGTACACATCTTGGGCAACTTAACATTAAAAAATCCCATTTTTGTGGCTGCACTGCAAGAGCCATGCTCACATATTGCAATTACATTGAGAATGGGGGCTTTGGTAGCATATCACTGCGAATACAGCACAGCTGTGTCCTTCCACCAGAATGGAGTTGAAGCATACATCTCTCCATGTTCTCGCCATTCAGTACTGTGTGGTTGCTTCCTCTTCCTCCCTTGCCACACTATTTTCTTCCTCCTGACCCCGCTAGCCATGTGTTGAGAAAACTAGGAGGTATACCTACTGTCTTGCTTGTATGTATCACATGATTTTGTTTTGAGCTTGCAGTGTCATGTTTAATGTGTACAAAGAGGCTTTCTCCATGCACAGCACCCACTACTTTCTAACAAGAAACTACAACTCCCAGAACTCTCCGGATTCGAAGATCACAATACACACCCCTCCTCACCCAACTGGCCAATGTCATCATCATCGTTCATTTATTGGATAGCAAGTTGAGAGAAAAGCTATCATTTACAGTTGCGTCCAAACACAGACAAGGCACATTGACAGAACATACATGCAGTTTCATTTTAAAATATATAAAAAGGAAATCAATAAAATCAGCATCTTACAAATATTATTAAATGTTGGGCAGTTCAACATAAGAGGTGAAGCCCACTTAGATAAAATCCACTAGGTCTTTCTTTCATTGACAGATTGGGCATGACTGATAGCTCCTTGCTCAGTAGCCAACATCCATCATGAATAGGGGGGTGGGCATGTAGAGGATAGGAGGCAGTCCCTGGAGATGCATCTTGTCAGTGCAGAGAAAGTGCTGTGACTCCACAGTGAGTGCAAGTGAAGCATGGAGGTTAGGTGAGATGAGGAAGATGGAGCAGCAGGTTGCCCCACAGTGAAAACCTAAATTCTGCTCACGCATACAGTACTGTGGTTTATACTTTGTTGGTAGGATAGCAGAAGGATCATAACCCATGATCGCTAGCCCCACTTCTCAGTGGTTGCATCCATATAAGTTGCTCTCATTGAACACTACACACTCAGTTCACTGCCTGCTAGCATGCTACAATTAGATGAGACCAGAAAATCAGGGCAACATATCCCGTGGTTTGAATTCTGAATGGGTCATCGGTGACATCAAATTGGGCACAGAGACTGACAGCCAGGAAGTGGGAGTGGGAGGGTTGTATCAGGAGTGAGGACATGTGTGTAGACTGTGACCACCATGCAAATGGATATCATGGGGACAAATAATGTGCAATTTTATTCTGGAGGGAGAGGGGTGGCAGGTAAAGTAGGACTCATATTTTCTGTCTATGTGTAACTTGACAATAGAGGAGTAGTAGTAAAGCTATGGGGAGCTGGTGATTAGCTGATGCTTCCCTGTGATGGTACCCAGTCTATTGGCAGTATTGGAACTGGTCCAAATTGATGGGGGTTATTTTTTTTATTTTATTTTTAGTCTTTGATAACCGGGTAAGGCCCACTAGGCACAAGTGCCTGTTTTCAGGGGTGACCTGAGAGCACTGGGCAGTTAAGTGATTTGCTTAGAGTCACACAGTATGCAAGTGGAGGTTGTGAGAATCAAACCTAGGTCTGGTCTGCTGGATGTGCCAAGCTCATTCACAGCTTATTACTCTAACCTCTAGGCTAAACTGCCAGCCGACATGCTGCCATGTTGCCAATCAACCAAAAGTGGCAAACAGAAGGTTGGCGAGTGATAGGCCAACATTTTTCATCCGCCCCTGGTGGAGCCATGTGGGTGGTGGCTGACAGAACCATTAGTTGTGCTACAGCAAGAGAAAAGACAGGGATTAAGTGCTTTTTGGAAGGAGATCTGCAACTGCCTGCCTACCCTATCTGTGGTTTAAATGCACTGCAGCCACTTTGCAGGAGATTGGTGGTTGTGTTGGGGACAGTGGCACTGGGAGAGGTAAGGAGAATCCAAAAGTTGGGTTGCCAGGAATGGGATTTGATCTCAGATTCTGGTGGATCCTGGTTTGGCGTCTGGCTGTTGCATGGACTAGACTTTCTGAGTTAACATACAGTAGGTCAGAGTCTCATTCTCTTCTTATTTTTTGTTGCACTGTGAAACTTGATGGTGGAGGTTATGAGCATGTGCATCCAGATTACTTCAGTACTAGTGCAGTAGCAGCCACTGTGGCTCTGATCAGATTTTGTTTTACATACTACGGAAACATTCCATGGTATTAGCTTCACCATTACGGGTCATTCAGATAAATAGCTTGGAATGGTGTGTCTGAAATAGTGGAATGTCTTAGAAATATAAAAATAAAAACAGCAGTTGCTACTGAGGTAAAGAGAACCCAGTGCAGAACTGTCAGAACCACAAACATTGATAATTAATCAAAAACAGGTCAGAGCATATTAGAGTTCATAAATGACATAGAAATGAAAATGGGAAAGTTTTTAATAGCGGTTAGAGCAACAAGCTGTGAACAAGCTTGATACATCCAACAGGCTTTGGCTTGAGTCGCACAGCCTCCACTTGCATACTGTGTGACCTGTGCAAGTCATTTAACCTCCCTGTGTTCCTAGATCACCCCTGTAAATGAGCCTCATGCCCAATTGGAGTTACTTGGTTACCAAAGAATTAATCTAAATAAATAAAACATAACACTACAAAAATGATTTCCTGTCACTTTTAAAGTATGTTCTGATATTACAAATGGCTTTGAAGGTGGAGTAAAATACTCTTCAGTCATAAAAGTGGGTGGAATCAGAGGCGGAGTTTGGGGTGTGGTTTAGCACAATGCCATCATTTACCTCAATGCCTTGGACTAGCTCTCCGTCCATGAGTACCAAGTCTAGAATATTGCCCTCCCTGGTTGGCTCTATCACCTTCTGTGAAAGTAAGCTTTCCTGGAAGGCCTTCAGGATGACCTGTTCTCTAGCACTTGAGGTGGCTGGGGTATTTCAATCCATCCCCAGCAGATTTAAATCCCCGACCACCACTGTGTTGCTCTTACCACTAAGCTTCTTAATTTGTTCTTCCAGCTCCCTGTCCATTTCCACACTTTGGGATGGTGGCCTGTACACCACCCCCAATCTCACCCACCTGCTCTTGAAGTGCTATGGGTGAATCCATAAGGCTTTGGCCTTGCTCTCCTCCCCTTCCTGTCTGGTGCACAATATCTCCTCCTTAACATACATAGATACCCCTCCCCCTTTTCCTTTGTCCCGGTCCCGCAGGTACAGTTTGCACCCAGGGATCACTAGATCCCAGTCCTGGTACTGGGTGGCCCATGTTTCAGTGATGGCGGTTATGTCCACCTCCCCTTCCTCCATCAAAGCCTGCAGTTCTGCTGTCTTATTGCCAAGGCTTCTTGTGTTCAGTGAAACCACTGTCCACTATGAGTACTTCCCCTGTTTGCCTATACCTTCTTCCCTAACCCCTCCCATTTTTGCCTTTTGCTTCTCCTCTTCCTGCCTGTCTATGGGAGGGAGGCTGGTGATCTCCCTTGCCTGGTAGCTGAGTTTGCTGCCAACCCCCTGCCCCCCTGCCTAGTTTAAATTATGCTTTCCTGCTATGAACTCCCCCAGCTTTTTCTTTAGGACTTCTGAGCCTTTCTTACTCAGGTACAGTGCATAGAGGTCCTGGTTCTCCCATGTGCTTCCCCATCCCCCACCAGTCCGTATCCCATGTCCTCACATCATGTCCCCAGCCATGTATTGAACTCTGAGAGTCTTAGTTTCTGGGCTGTGCTAGCCCTTGGTATTGGGAGAACCGCAGAGAACACCACTGTCCTCCCTTCACTCCTGCACAACCTTCCTACTTCCTTGAATCTCTCCTGTACTTCTTTCAACGTATTTCCCTCCAGATCATTAGTGCCCAGGTGCACCACGATATGAAGCTTTCCCTCTAGCATCTCCACACACCTCTTACCATGCTGCCCCACCTTTCCTGTTGTCATGCTCGGCATACACTCCACCCATATGTGACTCTTCCTGGCCCCTCTGCCCCCCATCTTATACCTCATACTACTGAATCCCCCAGAATAATGACTCTCCCCTCTTTATCCTGCTCACCTCCCTGGTGCATCCCAGTCCCCTGAACACACTCTTGCTCTACTACCCCTGATTCCATCCCTAAGGGCCCCTCTGCCTCCCTTGGTCCCTGCTGTACCCCTGCCCTAGACCCCCCCCCTTGCTCTCCCCTGCTGCTGTCTGTGTTAGCTGTGTCCTTGCCCCTACCATTCCCCACCTGCAGCCCCATCCCCTTCTTGACTCAGGCACCCTCTGCTCTGTATTAGTCCTCTCCTTGCCTCAAGCCTCTAGTGCTTCCCCTGATCTTTTCTCTTCCTTTATTGTTGACCTTCCCCTCTCCCTCGCAGTACTCCAGTCCTGCCTGTGTTGCACCCCCTGCTTTCCATACCCTTCCCTTGCCTCCCCACCCTTCCCTGAGTCTTCTGTCCCCCCTTCTGTCATCCCTACTCCTCTAACCCTGTTACTCTCTCCTGAGGTGACCCTGCTCCTAGCCTCCCTACTAGTTCCCCTGCCAACACTACTATCCTGTTCCCCTGCTTTCCCTGTGACTGGCCTACCCCCATCATGCTGCTCCAGGTTTGCCCCCACTGAAAACCTGTTGTTATCCTCCCTCCCTTTATCCTGGGCTTCCCTCCCCTCCCTGTGACCTTGAACTCAGCTGTGCTCCCTTTCCCTCTTCCCTCTTATTGTAACCTCCCTTCAACCCTTGGCCTCCTGTCTCAACTGGTCTTTAGTGTGTAACCCCCCTACAAATGGGGGATCCCAAAAAGTCTTCCTTGAGCTTGCCTAAAATGCTCACTGCCAGGCTGGTGTCCTGCGTTTTAGCAGTTTAAATGTGATTACCAGAGCCTGTATAGCCTCTGTGTACTGTCTCTTTAAGAGCTGCCTGATTGCAGCCTAAGTAATCTGAGAGGGAACTTTGTTGAAAGGTGTAATTATTTGCTGAGAATCATTTAGAGTGGTAATGATAATGTAGTTTGTCTAACCTGCTTTCTTTGTAGCAAGGACTGTTTTGTTTGTCTCTACTATCTTGGTCCTGGACTGCAAATTGGACCAAACAGTTCTGGTGGGACCTAAAATGTAGCCAGACTACAGGAGCTGTCTGAATTCAAAATCTGTAGGAACTTTAGTTTGGGGTTTTTTGCACCTTTTTTGCAACTGAAGGGGAAGCTCTTGCTTTGACTGACAGCCAAATCAGCCAACCAAACCTTTTGGATCTTGGGGAAGTCCCGGGCTGCTTGCAGTTTTCAGTTAGTTCTGAGCTGGAAAGTGAAATGAGAAGAGCTCAGGTGTATTTTTGGGCAGCAATCCTGAGTGGATTCACGCGGGAAAACTGTGAAAGGGCTGAGTTTTTGGCTTGCATGTCTGCTAGCTGCTCTTGAGAGAGAGAGAGAGGAGAGAAGAGAATTATTTTGGACTAAATCCAAGTTTGTGTGACTAAAGTAAGCTACTGAAGTGGGCCAGGCTCAACCTGAAGAAGACCGAAGATTTTGCTGAATGCGATTGGCCTGTCAGGAGTTCCAGCTACCCTAAGCTCCCGGTGTATGCAGAGACTTTGCGATTGTGACTGGGGAGTGCTTTGCCTGGTACAGTAGAATTCCCGTACATGTAAATGTGCTATGAGCTGCTAGTGGGTTGTGAGTTAGTTCCCCACTGTGGGAACTGTGTTCTGCTTGCTGGAAGCTGTATCCAGCCCAAAACGGACTGCATCCGAATTTGTCTCCATGCGGTCTGGGCCTTGCCAGACTGACCCAGCCAGACTACCCACTGCACAGAGAAGCCATCGACGAGAGACCTGCCTGGGGATCAGCCCCCTGCTCCACACTTGAACAGGAACGACACCTCTGCAACTTGTGTGGGCCCTGCTTCTCCTGGCATTCCAGATTAACCACTTGCAGTCTTGATTTTCGTCCAGCCTGTGTCCAGTCTTGGGTATCGTGAGTAAATACCAGGGTAGCTCCCTGCAACAACAGCTTAATCTGAGAGTGTCATCTCATTGTCTTGTTGTTTCGTTTCCTTTATGAACTGAGCCCTCTGGCTCCAGATTACAAATATTGTGTACTGTGCATGTTGTGTTTTCCATCACAGGGCCCCAACCAGCTGCAACTCCGGGCAACAGTCCTGGCTAGCCCATCTCTTCTCCACCTGGGTACCCAGAGGTGTGACTGTGTGGGGGGACTCAAAGCGCATGCATAACTGCTTGATTGATATAACCTTTAAGCTAATTAACCTGATTTTGTCCCTTCCTTGTTCAAGTCCCCTGAATAAATCAGATCTAACATTTTCTGCATGTAATCTGACTGTGGTTCCAGTTTGTGCTCAGAGTACTGTACTGTTGCTATATGCTGTGCATAACCTTGTTTTTCAGGGGGTCCCCAGGGTCGAGCCAGAGGAACCAGCCCTGGTGGTAAGTGCAAACAGTGTGGGTACTTTTGTGGTGTACCAGGGGTATTGTGAAAGTGATTATTGTACAGTGTTTAAGCCACTAGAGGGGAAAGAGGGGGGTTACAGTGTCCCAGAGGGCTGTGCCAGGTTAGCTTGACCCCTACCAACCCTGACCGCTGGGTGGAGGCACCCATTTCAGAACTCAGGCCCCTTAACCTGCTACTAGCCAAGTAGGCAGGGGTAGTAGCCCTTGGGATAGCGCCACCTAGGGGTTACAAGTACTTGCATGACCTGCTTTCTGAATCATCTCCCATTGTAGTCCCCCCTGTTTGCCTCTTGCATCTACTGTGTAGGTCCTTCTGTCCCTTGGCCCCTGCTGTTCCCTTCTGCTCCACCCACCCCACCTACTCAGCTCACTTCTTAGCCTGTCAACCTCTTCTCTAAGTTGCCTTATCTGTCTACACACCATACAACCCCCTATCCTCCAAGCAATGCCCAAGAAGATGGTCGCCCCACACCCATTGCAGCCTACTACCCGTCCTGGCTCCCAATCTGGTCTGCCACTGCCACCCATTCCCCATCCCCTTTTCGTCTCCAAGCCCCCTGTCTATCCATTTTTTTCCTTAAACTCCCACCCTGGTTTGGTCGCACTCTGGGCCTCCCCCCACTATCAGCTCAAGGTTGCAAATTAGTGTTAAAGCATGTCTACATTACTGAAATAATGATGCACATAAAATGCAGTGGATACTTCTCCCTTTCCTGCAACCACACAGGAAGCCTCTCCCTTGGCCCAGGTGGTCACACTATGAAGGTGGTCTATCCTGGGGAGGATGAGGGTGGGAGTGGGGGAGGGAGTATGGGAGAAGCCTTTATTACATCTGAAAATGAGTAAAAACAATCAACCAACTGTGCCCCAAGACAATATCCGCTCTGAAGTCTGTGGCAAGCAAGCAAGACTCTGCCAATCACAATTACTGTTAGTATCATATTATGTAAATCAGCCTGTTAATTATGTTTTGATCTCATTTACAACCTTTATAACCTCCCAGGTTGTGCCGGAAAATAGGCAGTTCCTTGCCTTGTGCACTTACCTGGTAAACAAAAATAAATTGAATAAACTGCCAACATTTTTATATGGACAAAAGTAGAAAGGTCCAGCTCATGAACTCACTCAAACACAAAGCTCATACTGAGATCCAGCAGCAAAAGTGAAACAGTATTGTGAAGCTCTGTGGAAACAAGCAGAGCCACAACATGTAAATCAAGTTAATAATCATTCAGTCAAAGTAACCAGAGCAGTATCTTAATGCTTTCAGCACTGCATTTGTTACAGCTATGGTTATATTGTAAACATGCTTATTAACTTTTACCTTGTAATATTTCTTTACATACATCTTTTTTATCATAATTTTTAATATTTTTTAATAAAGGTTTTGTTTATATACACTTCCATTTCCCCTTTTTTGATGTTAATTAAGAGAACTCTCTTGTTAAAAAATGATATGCTGTATCTTTAAATATGAGGTTTCCAGGGGCCAGCAGAAGATGTTTCTCTCACACTTGACAAAGTGCTTAAGTAGGGAGTAGAATATGTGTTGTTGTGTCACATCTTCTTTGAACTAAACTTTAACAAACTTTTCTACTTTTGCAGCCGGAACTCAGGATGAGTGTTTTGTTTGGGGTGAGTGCATGTGCTGGGCCCTTCTGCTATTGTACATGCATGTCTGGTTGCTAGAACAAATTTTGTTAGGAGTAGCCCCAATTTTGTTTTTTGTGCAGGAAGCATACGGTGGTTTGCAAGCGGGCGACATCTGGGATGCTCCCTCAGTTTGCTGATTTTTTTTTTGTAACTCAAAGTTTATTCAAGAACATGGATCTTACAGTGCAGTGTTGTCCAGACTGATACCTACCACCCTCCACATTCGGAGGTGGCTACACTCTAATATATGCAATTCGTTTACACATTCATTAAAACATCTAAACCATTAAACCCCTGGGGCGTGTTGAAGACTTACTCCCCCATCATGCCTCCTTCCATGGCTGAACACTCCTCCTCCCCTGTGGGAGGTTGTCCTGCCCCTACCTCTGGGGTCCTTGGGCCACCAGGTATGAGCAATAGAAGGGACTTAGAGAATTGTTAGATATTACCTATGCCCCCCCAATTCTGACCTGGGCTTGGGTTTCCAACACTTACTCCTACTTTTTTCCTTGGGAAGGGAGGCAGTCCTGGAGGGGTCTCTGAAGTCACTTCCATCTATCGTCTTCCTTGCTGCAACCCCTAAATAAGCAAGGCACCAGGGATTAATGACTTTGCAATAATACCTATACCTTTGGAAGTGGCTAGTGTTCAAGACAGCTATGTTAGGTTACTTCAAGATAATGCATGTAAAAAACTTTTATAAACTTGATAACACATAAACCTACTAAACAAAACCTTTAACCAACTAGAGTGTGTGTGCCCTATACCAACCCTTCCCATCTCCCCTTTTCTCCCCTCACAAGGTTTCCCTGTATTCGGTCACTTAAATGGGACTGAGAGATGATGCCCAAACTCTCCATTTATTTGGGAATTTCTCTCCTGTTAAACATAGGGTTGCTGTAATCTGCTCCATTTGGAAGAGCTGGTTCACCCTGTCCCTCCATTCCCCTATCTTCAGGACTTCCGGGTATAACCAATGTGAGCTGATGGTCTTTAATGCCACTAAGGCCAGACAGCGGAAAACCTCCGCCCCCCCCAGCACTGGTTGGGATTCCTGGGACCCTAGCTCCCAACAAATAATGGGCATACTCCACTGACATCTGTACCCCTCAGATCTTGGACAGCTCCCCTCTAACCTCCCTCCAGTATACTTCTATTTTGGGGCAGTCCCATAGTATGTGGTAATGTGAACCTATGCCCAGGGCCCCTGGTGTTCTGCGGCAGAATTTTCTCTGATTTCTGTGGCAGAGCTCCTTGGCTTCTGCGACAGCATTTTCTGATTTCTGCGGCATGATTTATTCACTTCTCTGGCAGAATACAGTCCTGTGATTGGCTAACTATGATGTGATGTCATCGGTGACATCATATGCTGAGCATAGAAGAGGGGCTTCAGGATAAGCGAGATGGGAAAGAAAGCCTAACACTATGGAAAAACAGTATATTTATAAGAAAATTCACCAAAAAACAATGAATTCTACGGCACTATATATATTCTGCGGCATGATGCAAATTCTGCGGCAAATTCCGCAACCGCAGAATCGCAGAATTCCAGGGGCCTTGCCTATGCCCCACAACCCCTCCAGCATCTGTCCGAGTGTGTAGTTCCAAAATGTCTAGTGGTGGTTGGAATACAGAAAAAACTATTCAATATTTTCTATCGGAACTCCCTCTAATCTGTGGAGGATGACACCTTCCACCCCACCAGGCATTCCCTCCATTGTTTATCTGAGATCAGAACCCCTACCTTCACTTCCCACTTGTTCCTTGTCCCTATCAAGGAATGACCCTCTGATTTTAGTAAGATTTGGTGCATGTGTGAGATATACCCTATCCTCTCTCTCTAAGAATAGCTGACCAATACAAAACATCCTCTAGTGGGGTCTGAGTCCTCTGGATCTGCTCCAGTCTGTTCGCCCTCTGTAGTTTAACTTCTCACTTGGAAGCAGTGATAAAAATCTTCTTTAGCAAGCTCATATTTAACCTGAAGGTATCTAAATCATACAAAAAGTCCTCCCTCAACAAACTGTGCGTGTCTAGTCAACCTTTCAGTTTCCTGATTTTATGCAGGATCCTTTTATAGAATGTAAGCAAGCCAGTCTGTAAATACAAATGCAGCATCAGCCACATTAGGAGTCACTTGATTGATCTTCACAAGGGCTAAATCCCCATTTAACAAATACGCTCAATGGATGAGCGACCTCATCTGTAACTAATTCAGCTGAGCCTGTAACAATCCAACAAGCCTTGATTTCATATGAATGAACAGTGCTGAAAGGTTGGTGGCTGTTCTGGCAACAGATCATTTTAGAACAGTCTTTCTCATCTGAGGCCACTGTGACCACATACGGCCACCAGCAGGGTTTTCTGTAGCCACATAGCTCTTTGGGGCCCTAATTACAACAGTGATGAAATAGACAATTTCTTACCTTAAAACACGTGAGATACTTTGCAAGTGAAAATACATCAGTGGCTTAATTTTTTCGTATGCTGTGTGAAATCAAACTTGCTATATCAGGGGGGTTGGGGTGAAAAACACAGAGTGAGGCCACCAGGAAATTCTAGTGGTCATACTTTGAGGCCCTTTAAGACCACCAGGATTTGGCACTTGAGAATCACTGTTTTAAAAGCATAGAAACATAGAACATAGAAACATAGAAGTTGATGGCAGAAGGAGGCCGCTAGGTCCACCTAGTCTGCCCATTTGTTTTAGACCTATTTTGACACTCTAGTTGCCCTTTGTAGTCATGGCTCCCTTGTGTCTATCCCATGCATTCTTGAATCCCCACAGTGTTGTCCCCCACAACCTCTTGGGACAGGCTGTTCCAGGCATCCACCACTCTTTCTGTGAAGAAAAAACTCCTGATGTTGGTAGAGAACCTCCCTCCTTGCAGCCTGAGGTCATGTCCCCTGGTCCTGGAGCCCTTCTTGAAGTGAAGAAGTTCCTGTGCCTGTACCTTGTTAATGCCTTTTATGTACTTGAATGTTTCAATCATGTCCCCTCTGTCTCTTCTCTGCTCCAGGGAGTACATATTCAGTTCCCTAAGTATTTCCTCACAGGACATGTACTGCAGACCCTGAATCATTGTTGTCGCTGTTCTCTGTACTGTTTCCACCTGGTCAATGTCCTTTCTGAGGTGACACCTCCAGAACTGGACTCTGTATTCCAGGTGAGGCCTGACCATTGATTTATACAGTGGTAGTACCACCTCTCTCCTCCTGCTTATGATTCCCCTCCAATGCAGCCCAGCATTTTGTTGGTCTTCAATGTCGTCTTCTCAAACTGCTTACTAACCTTCAAGTCATTTGAGATTATGATTCCCAGATCTCTTTCCTGGTTTGAGGCCGCCAGTCTTTCGCCTCCTAGGTAATACTCCTTTCTTGGATTTTTCTTTCCTATGTGCATGACCTTGCACTTTTTGCTGTTAAATCTCAGCTGCCACACTCCAGACCATTCTTCTAGTTTCTTGAGGTCAGCTTCCATCTTGATCACTCCTTCTGAGGTGTCTACCCTGCTACATATCTTGGCGTCATCTGCGAACAGACACACCTTCCCTTCCAGTCCATCAGCAATGTCTGCTACAAAAACATTAAAGAGCAGAGGCACCAGCACTGAGCCCTGGGGCATTCCACTGGTCACCCTGCCTTCCGTCGATTGCGTTCCTTTAACCTGTACCCTCTGGGTTCTACCTTGTAACCAGTTTTGTACCCATCTGACTACTTCTGGACTAACCCCTGTGTGGTCAAGCTTCTTTACCAGTCTTCTGTGTGGAACCGAGTCGAAGGCGTTACTAATTACCTATCTCCAAGTCAAGAAAATACTTAGGGGACAGTGTTTCAATAAACAGCTCCAGCACTGGAAAGAGACAGAGTGCCATTTACAAAGAACTGAACTGATGTTAATACACAGAACATCACTGGATTTGACACCGTGCTTTTTAAATTATTCAAAATTGATTCAAGTTGATATCAGAAGGGAACTGAGTAAGAAGGAAGTCATTTTGGAGGCCTTTTCTGGTTACCTGAGTTTTCAGAATACAAAAAAAAAAAGAATGTGTATACCATCATAAAAAAAATTTGACATTAAAATCAAAGCCAAGAAATCCAGAAAATGTAATATGAATAAGGAGGATTATTTTAATGGTCATATTTTTGCTTGGGCTAAGCACACTAGGAGACTGAATCTAAAGCCAAAGTCCTTTTAAAAAAATCTTACATCATCGGTAAGCCTGTGCAAAGTTGCCACGAAGTGGCCCGCTGTACACTTCAGAAATGTTCACAAAGTGGCAACTTTATACTTCGCCATACTTGTGGGAAGTTTATTTGAAATTTGTTACTTTGTAGCAAAACAGAGCCATGAAGTGGTAAATTGCCACACTTTGCTTATTTTTTCCCTGCAAAGTGCTCAGTTAAAAACTTTGCATGGACCCAATTATCAGGCCCTGATACCAGTGCCAGTGACATTGACGGTGACTCAGACTCACAACCATTAATTTTTTTAGGGGACTCACCCCGTTTCCTTTCACCTTTACATCACGCCCGGATGATTATCTGCTGCATAATAGGAGAAGACAGACAAGGAGGGTCAAAAGGGAGCAGATGCTACAAGGGGCAGGAATAGAGTTTGTAGATCACAGGGTAACCAGAAGAGGAAATACTAACATCTAATAATGCAGTTAATCTCTCCTCATACTCGTTAACTGAAGTTTTTAACAAAGGACTTAGTTTTGTTTCAACTAGCCATATTCAACACTTTGAAACCCTCAGTAGCTTGCACAAATTTTGTAGACTTAATGAACACTTTTTCTGGTGCTCACCCCAGAATCCATGAAGGACTCTTACATGCCCCCAATTCAAATACTGAATACAGCTTCATTTTTATGTGTCGGTATTTTGGAAGAGAAGGGATCTTATTTAGGCTCCATGAAACAGAGAGCCTGATTCCCTCCACTTCCTAGCCCTGTCTTCTGGCTGGCACGGGGTCAAAATGTTGCCAGCAGAATGCAGTGCGCCTTAATTGCATTGCACGATTCCAGTTTAATCTCTTTTCTGTGGAGGGCTCCACCCCCCACACCCCCTGTTACAGGGTGCTGCGGCCCCGGACCCCCCCACTTAGGATTCTAACTCCAGGGGGGGTCCAACATGGAGAGCGCACAGGTCGGGGGTTCACTATAATGCTGTATGCTATTAAGCGTATGACATTGTGACCCGGTACGCTTCTGGCCCCATGATAACATGTTTTATGAGGTAAGAATATGGAGAGTGTGGGAGCGTGCTCCATTGACAGTAACGGGGCCATTTTTTTAACTTTGTTTTTAATATTTTTGATGACAAATCCAAGCAAATCAAGGCCACTGCTCAACTAACAAAGGTGTTGAGTGCTATGACGTCAGATGTAGTTTTGTATCAACAAAATGCGAGCTCCAGCTATATAAGCTGTGCTGTGCATTTCTAGGTGATTAATGCCTGGTACAGTAGCCAATTAGAGAGTGCCATGTGCTCATGAATAATTAAGTGAAGTTGAAGTTACTGGCTTGTAATATATGGACAGATGGAAATAATAGTACAGAAAAGCATACAAAAAAGTCCCCATAATGTCACACTAGCAAACTGATAATAGTATCTTTGCTGCCCCGTGATACTATAGTTCAGAGCCCATAATACTATCGTTCAGAGCTGTGAACAATAGTATTATCAGAAAAATACAAGAGCAGATATGCAGTGCTATCTTGTGCAGAGGGGGGCAGGTTTTCACCGTATAGTAAAAGTCGACTCGCCACTTGCTGAAAACCAATAAAATAATGAAATCATAGGTTCATAGGTTTGAAGGTTCATAAGTGTATTACGAGACGCGACGTCTATTTAGACCTATTATGACTCGCCACTAATTTAGTGGTGATACCTACATGTATCAGGGCCCATATGCATATCCAATAGTTTGTTAAAACTATCCATTGATTTACAAGAAACCACATTTTCAGGGAGAGGGTTCCGCACTGACACCACTCTATTGCTGAACCACTTTGCTCTCCTAGATGTCCTTACTAATCCACCCTGCAATTGTAGGGCGCGTGTTCTTGTACATGTTTTTTTTTTAGTAAGACCAACACTTTCCATAAATAATCAATCATTGAAGGCTCTAAAGACGTGGCATAGATCCCCTCTGAAGCTTCTGTAATGCATGGAATACATGCCAACTCCTTTAACCTGTCTTCGTAAGACTTGTCCTTTACAGCAATAATTTTTTTGGTTACCTTCCTCTGAACTCCTTATACCAAATTTTTTCTCATAACACTCTAGGGGTCACAGAAGGCAGAACAGTACTCCAAGTGAGGTCTAACCAAAGCAGAATACAAAGGAACAATCACCTGAGGATTACTACTTTTTATATTCTTAAATATACATGCCCGTATCCTGTTGCACAGAAATCAATCTGTCAAAAGAGGCAACTTTTTTTAATTTAAACCTGTTCCTAAAATCCCTCTCCCCAGTCTATCACCTGAAACTGCCTATCCAAAGTGATAAAGAGGAAACTGCCATCTCCTCTTCAGTCCAGCTCCCGGCCACTGAACCATCCGACTCACCAGTCATTCGCTAAGGCTTCATAAGCATGCAATGGATATTTACTTTAGGAACCACAAAAAAATGGCATAAAATATATTTTTTCTTTTTCTAAATGTCATTAAAAAAAATAAGACACAGCAGAAATATATAGAGTTCCTTCTTGACCCCTCACATAGACAAGTCACCATTCCCCCGAAAGAACTATTCAAAAAGACACACAAAGCACCAATAGACACACACTCACTCACTGGGTGCTTCAGAGGTGTTTTAACTTTCTGTTGTCCATAGCAAACAACTAGCAAGCAGCTCCACTTAAAGAGACCTGCACAGACACTTCACCACCCTGGGAGTCTAGCACCACATTTCTGGAGAACACTGGAAACTCCTTGGATCCATATATTACAAAAAATAGCAGATAGGGGACTCTGATTGCTCAACTATACCATCTCGAGGTTCTGAAGAAATGGGAGGCTCTTGCTGGTATTATTAGCTTGTAATACACAGTCCCCTATCTATTATTCTATTTGTAATAGTTCAACATAAATAAAAAGTAATATGAAGTTTGTAAGCCGCAGACAAAATGCTGTTCAAAAGTAATGTGCTTTGCATGGATGTCCCTGCAGATGTTGATGAGTGCAGTCAGATCCCTTCTCCTTGCCCAGCTGGTCGTTGTGAAAATACTGTCGGCAGTTATCGCTGCCAGTGCTCAAAAGGATATCGGCTCAACCCACAGGGGACTGCATGTGTTGGTGAGACACTTCACTCTTATTTTCTGGTATAGTTTTCCCACTTTTCTGTTTGCCTCTTTGACAAAGGTTTGCCGCATTCAGCTTTTTTGGTTGGTGTCTTTAATTGTTTACCCAAGAAAAATCAGATGAGAGTCAACATCTCTTTTACAGCGGAGTCCTGCTTCTAAAAAATGTTTATACCTCAGCTGACTGTTATGAAGAGGTTCTGACAACTTGCTGATATCCATGCTGGGCAAGGTCAATTAAACCATTCTTAAGGACAGAATGATGAATAACTCGGCTGATGCCAAGGTCCCCTCCCCCTCAGCATTACTTCATGAGGGGCTGATCATGCCAATCCAGCCTTTGCCCACTTTAGGCGGTGACCATGATCAGGGGTACAGCCATAATAACATAGTCTATCTGGACTTCAGCAATGCCTATAACATTGTGGTGCATGGCAAGCATCTGGGCAGATACAAAGAAATATCAATTTTCTATTCTGGTCATTGTGGCAAAGAAACCTTTTTACTAGAAGGTGGTCAAAACTACGTGCTAAACAGGAGAATAGTGGTGCACGTTAAATAAAATGTATTGCATGGAGAAGCTCAAATGCATTGGGAGACTACAGAAGGAAGCTTTTGACAATAAAGGTACTCTATGAATTATACAGATCATCTCATGGGTGATCAGTTTTGTTCCTTAACCATTACTGATAGTGCCAGAACCACTTTCATTACTGCCTGGTTTGAAGTTGCTGGATCAAACAGATATAAGTAGAAAAACCAGCTAGAGCAAGTATTTGGTGCACAGTACACACACACACCTGGGAGTGCGGAGAAGAGTGGTCTGTATCTTTGAAGATGCTAAGCTGGTGGACCAATCAATGACACAGAATGTCCTCCTCCCATCCCCCCTCCCTCCCTCCCTGATGCACGTGCCATGCACTAATGCAGTCATCTGAATGTATTCAGCTACCGGGACCAACTGAGCTAGCCAGGATTTAGTACTGCTCACCCCCTCCCCAAACCATGACCTGGGGGCCACAGGTTGGGCCCACTTAAGTAAAAGCATTTTGGAGCCTCAGGGTGGCCTAAGGATGTTGATTATTTTGAAAGTTATGGTCGGCTTCTGAAAGGCATTTTCTTTTTAAATCAATCTATTTGTGAGGGGGATAGGGCAGGCAATGACTGGGGTTGGAGGGGGGGGATAACCATGGGACTAGTCATGGCCACTTGGGGAGAGTAGAGAGCTTTTTTATTTTTCCCTCATTGGAGACTAATTACCGAGTACAGACTACCTAGTATCTGTGGGGTGCCGAGTATGAATACTCAAAAGTATTTGCAAAAAAGGTGTTGGCACACCCCTACTCAAAAGCATATATATGTAGTTTCAGAATGGAACCTTTAGTTTAATTAACATTTAAGATTTGCATGTATTAAAAATTAAAATGTATATAATAATGCAGTAGGTTTTTTAGACTATACTGTAGTATATAGAAAATACTGTCGATTGCATTATAATTAGTGCTGAATAGGTGCTCTAATGTTAAATCTCGATTTTTGCTTGTTTAGAGCTCTATCATCTTTTGACGTAGGGGCCAGAAAATCGACATAAACATTCTTAGTGGCAAAGAATGTTTGACATTCTTAGTGGCATTCTTACTGCTAAAGTAGTTGTAAAGTTAGAGGGGTCAGTAATGTGGAAGTTATTAATTCTGAGACATTCTTAGCTATAACAAATAAAAAACAAGTTAAAAATTAAAATCTGAGACAGTCAGGTTAATTAGGTCCTGTCCCAAAGGTAGCGCTTTTGTAGTTTGGGGAATTACACTGTTAAAAGAAGAAAGTTGTAAAACAATATAAAAACTGCCCACCACTCATGTGCAATATCATTTTTCACCATTTCTTAAAAGGGATTTTCACATGTTTATAATCACATTCCAGTGACTGCAGGCATTTGGGTGCAACATGGCCAGCTTTTTCAAAGAAGAAGAAGAATCAGCATTTATATAGCACTTTTCATACACAGTATCCCAAAGCACTTTACAAGCAATGCTAGACTGGTAGTGAAGTGACTGAATGTATGGTGGCAGCCATATCGCACATCATCACCCACACACAGCCTGGATAATTGCATGAACCGGTTTATGGGAAGGGGAATGTTGGCCAGGACACCGGGAATGTTCCCTGCTCTTTACGAAGAGTGCCCTGGGTTCTTTTACTTCCACCAGGACACCCACCAGGACAACACCAGGATGGGCAGAAGGGACCTTGGTTTAATGTCTCATACGAAGGATGGCACACCCCAGGAGTACAGCACCCCCCAATACTGCACTCAGATGCCAGCAATTTTCAGGTGCAAGTCCAATCCTGGTGTGGGATGAGAACCCATGACCGTCTGGTCCAGAGGCTGATGTGCTACCAACTGAGCCACGCTGACACCTAATCAAAGTCCCCTCAAACCCTGCTGTTCATGGTAACACTTGGCACATATATTCAGTGACAGTTTATTTTTTCTTCTCCCCCCCACCCAATTCTGAAAAGCAGATCAGTTACTGCTTGATTGGACTTCTTTACACCAACTGCTTTTTCTCATATACAGCAGTCAAGAAGATACGGCTTACAGTTTAGGAAGAGATATGCTTGGTGCTATGAGTGGCATGGTTTCAAATCTGGATTTATACACTGACAATCTAGTCACATGCCCAGGCTACCAGATGGAGCAGGGACAAAATTAAGGGGCAAAAGTAGTTATTTATTGACTGGGGGAAGCATATCAAAGTCTGAGACTGATGCGGTCTGACTGCATGGATAGCAGGTGCCAGGATCTGCAGCACCAGTCTCAGTAACACAAGGCCCCGAGCTACCAGCGGTAAAGGTCGTTTGGTATAAGCAGGGCACAAATGTAGCACAGAGGTGGTGGGATTTCAGAGTAAGGGTAATTTCTGTTCCAGGTTGATACCATCGGTCTCAAAAAGGAGCCACACAAAAATAATAATTGTATCATACTTTACTGGTCAAGGACTGGTCACCCTGCTCTGACTTCTGATATTGTCTGTTCCCACAGATATCAATGAGTGTGAAAGCCGGTCAGTCTGTCCTGATCAGGAGTGTGTTAACACTGTAGGATCATTTAAATGCCTCCGATGTCGACCTGGGTATAGGTTCCAAAATGGAAGATGCACTGGTAGGCGGTTCCAAATTTCTTTGAGATTTTCTTTTTCTTCTTATATGTGGAAAGCTCTACTTTTGTCCTGGCCATAACTATGTGTTTGTGTCTGTTCCAATCCTAACAGGGTCTGCCAGTTGAAGATTGTCATACCATGAGATGTTTTAGTCCATGCTACTGGTGCTGTTAGCACAGCTAATCAGTGTCAGTGACAAGGATCACCTCAGTCCTTGTCAGTGAGCACAGGGGTATTTTCGAGCATTCCCTGACTCCACCCCATAGGCCAATGGTATCCAGTCCTCTTAACTTGCGCCACCAACACCATGCCCTGAGTTGCACCATACCATTGCCTTTCACAAGTGAGTGGTGGGCAGGCCTAACTCCACCTCTAGGGTATCTGGCTAGTCCCATCCCGCATCATAGCCCATCAGTTACTAGGTGAAGGTTTCACTGTGGCATGTTTTTCCTTACCCTTTGCATCAATCACAAAAGATGTGTGCCCTTCTGGACTATACTGCTGCATTCTACTACTCCCACATTGGATCCTGGCTCAACTCTGCATGGCTGGTGGATGTCTAGTCAATAGGCCATCAAGACAGCCTAGACTGGGAGCTTTATACCTGGGATCTATTGGCACCCTTGCTCATATACACGTGTTCACAAGCATGCACGGGTGCACACTCACAGACACACACACGCATGTCTGTGGAAGGATTCCAGCTGTATCAATTTCATGTCACAGAATCCTTTTTGTCAGTTATTGTCATGAACAGCTGTGTTGTTTCATGCCATGTACACACTATGTTATCACTTAATAGTAGTAGTAGTGGTTTTACATTTGACCCTAGAAGGTTTCTCAGCAGTAGCAAACTGGTAGAATCTGGTTCCTTTCATTTAAATCTCAGTTGTTTTTTTAAAAAAGGTATTTAAAACCAATGAGAATTCTTTCTGGATTTTTATGTATGATCTGGGTGTTAACAGAATGTGATTTTCTAAACAACTGGCATAAGCTTCCAAGGAAGGACTTGGTTGGTCTGAAAGCTTAGATGCTGTTTTCATTTTGTAACATCTATGTTGGTCCAATAAAAGGTATCAAACCATTTGCTTCTGTATCTGTTCTTACAAGGGACACTATGGCAACTAAACTAATTCTGCATGTCTGTTCGAGTATTCATCTTATCTGCTTCTGTTGACATTTGACATTTGACCTTGGAAGGTTTCTCAGCAGTAGCAAGCTGGTAGAATCTGGTTCCTTTCATTTAAATCACAGTTGTTTTTTTGAAAAACAGTTTTAAACCAATGAGAATTCTTTCTGGATATTTTTATGTATGATCTTGGTGTTAATAGAATGTGATTCTCTAAACAATTGGAATACATTTTCAAGGAAGGACTTGGTTGGTCCGAAAGCTTAGGCACTGTTTTCTATTTGTAACACCTACGCTGGTCCAATAAAAGGTATCAAACCATTTGCTTCTGGATCTAGTAGTAGTAGAGTAACTATACATTTTTTTATGAGAGATGCCTTTGTGTAAGTGTAGGTACTCTGCCCAAATGTACCGAGTCTCAGATGTAGTTTAAAACTCCCCTGTTATAAAATATCTGTGTCCATTCAACACAATATTCCTTGAAGTGAATTGAATTCTACTCTTTTTTCAGCTGTATTAATATCATCATGCAGTATATAACATTTGAGGGCAGCACACATGAGAAACATGTTAGAAATTAACCTTAAACTCTGTTATATGTAACTGTCTCTTCAGATATTGATGAATGCACTCAGATCCCAGCTCTTTGCACTGATGGCCAATGTGAAAATACAGCGGGCAGTTATCGCTGTCTGTGTGCAGCAGGATTTCGGCTAAACCCTCAGGGAACAGCATGTGTTGGTAAAGACTGACTTTTTCTACTTTTGCATTGTTTTCTACATTGTTGTGCTCTTTTGCTCTTATTTCACAAAAAAATGCATTGTTATTTCATATAGCGTCTTTCACAGAAATGCACCCTGAAACTATTTTTATCTGTCTGTCTATCTATCTATCTATCTATCTATCTATCTATCTATCTATCTATTCTTCAGATATGGTATATTATAGAATTCAAAGGGTATTCCAGCTCCTCTGTAGGAATGGTTTTGGACTGAATGTGAGAACTGAAGACGTACGTGAATATGTTTGCAACTTGTTTGCACTTTGGTTCACACTCTCTTTGTTCCTGCTATGGGGACTACCACCCTGCTGGGCACCATAAAGATGCAGGAACCCTCAAGAAAGAGGTCCAACCCCTCAAGGTGTCACAGTGATGAGGTCCCTAACACCAAAGGCCCCTCATAGAAGAAGGCCCAACCCCAAGGAGAGATAGGTGCTGCAAGAGAAGGAGAGGAGGATTGTGGCAATGAAAAATCCAAACATCCAAGGGATACTTGGGCATGCGTGATATATGTTTTACTTGGAGGGGGTATGGCAAGTGATGCCCTCCACCCCATGGAATCCACAGCTGGAGCCTTTCAATTCAAAAGGCCATCAGACTCCTATGTAGGTAGAGTTTAGGATGGAACATGAGAACTGAAAGTAGTATGGGAATGCCTATGTAGTTTGTTTGTACTTTGGCTTACATGCTCTCTGCCCCTGCTGCATTGACTACCACCCTGTCTGGGTGGCATAAAGATGCAGGAACCCTCAAGGATTGGTTCCCACCCTCCGAGGTGTCACAGTGATAAGGTCACTGAGACAAACGACACTCTAGAGAAGATGGCCCAGCAGAACAACAGTGACAGATATACACATGCTTCTCACCCATGGGAGGAGAGATGTAGCCACACTGTGATCGACTAAAAATAAAGGGCGACAACCATGATCCAGTTCTAACTCTCTGCAAAACAAAAGTATTACAACCTTTGGCACAGAGGAGAGAGAAAAAACCTTGTGGAGGAAATCACTGGGGAACTAAGGTTGAGGTCGCCATCTTTCCAGGCTAGGGGCAGTACTAGTGACAGCTTGGATATGTAAGGATTAAGCCATGAGAAAGGATGGATCTACTGTGGAATTAATCCATGGTTGGAGGGGTTGAGTGCCTCCAACAACCCAACCATGGATTAATTCCACAGCAGACCCATCCTTTCTAGTGGCTTAATCATCCTGTAACATGGCAATGATTGTATGACTAATATGACTAATATTCTCTGAATAAATGAGAACAGACAGATTGATTTAGCTTTGGAATGCTTTATACTGAACTGTTAAACGTGGTGTACACAAAGTACAAAACAATTGGAACACACCTATTGGAAATATTGTGGCTGCTATTTAACTTTTGCAAAAAAATAGCTTTCATTACAAGTTTTAGGCTTCCTAACATCAAAACTTATTTGAAAACCTTTCAAAAACTTGCAGTTAATTTTCTACACTAGGTTCTTCAATTTTCATGTGTGTGTATTACAAGATATGGGTTGCACTGCATGATTGGACTGTGCTAGGGTAGATCTTCATGTTTTTTTTTCCTGCAGTTCCCTTGGCAGGTCAACAGATGACTGTGAAACATTGCTAGCAGCACAGCACTGTTTACAGCCCAGAATTTTTAGATAAGTTTCCAAATGTACTGAATTGAGTCAGTCTGAAAAAACTTTCATAGACCAGGTACCATATTTGTGAGTATTAACTTCACTTTTTTCCTCTCTAAATTATCAAGCTCAGCAGAAGATAGAACAACATGACGTTTTCTGCTCTCACCTTTCAAATACTTGTTTTGACTAGTATTGTTAGTCTCTTTCTTTGATTTCTTTTCGTTTTTCTCACATTCTTTATTTTTCTTTTGGCCCATAGAAGTAGCCTCTTTCTTTGATCTTACTTTGTTTATCTCACTGTGTTTGTTATTTTTGCTTTCTGTTACAGAAGGTGTAGGCTCGTCTTTGCCATAGTCTGTATTTACCAAGGTAGTGATGCTCACTACTCCACACACACAAAAGTTGACATTAAAATTATGCATTGCTCTCCTTCTGTGCTTCACTTGTGAATGGTGATACACTGGGTGGGTGGGTGGGAAAATCAAGGGAACTCTGCTGTTTATGATGGCTGTGAAAGATGCTAGCAGCACAGCACTGTTTGACAGCCATCTGTTGGGCTGCCATGGGAACTGCACTTGAGCAAAGAATTGCTGGAGCAAGCATGGATTATTTAAGCAATAAGGCATGACAGGGTGTGGGTTGTGCTGGGATAACCTCATGCCTGGGTGGTTGGGCATGAGACCGCAGGCTGAGTTCTTCCAATGTCCCAGAAGTGAGGTTATCCCAGCACAACCCACATCCTGGAGTGTATTATTGCTATTATACAATGGCTCATTGTTATACAAAATAAAAAAGCATTTAAAAATGTTTTTAATAGATTTTTACTGTGGCAAAATATCTTTGTTTCTTAAGAGATGATGGCAGCCATGCAACCGATAATTACAGTGAGGTTGTGCTCAAATAACCTCACTGTAACAAACACACACTGACCAATCAGAGTCCAGGAAATTTTCTTGCCATTGTATAATAGAGAATTGTGCTATGTATTTTATTGTGGTTCAATACTGGTATTACACAAGCAACCATGGTTCTACTGTGGAATTATTCCATGGTTGCTTAATGGTCAGCTGTTGCTGTTTATCCAATCTGTGTTAGTTATTTTAGTCTCTTGTTTAGAGCCATGTTACAATGCAATTTAGACACCCACTACAGGGGAATTGTTTGGAAGAAGGGCTCTCGTACCATTCCTCTAACAGAATAATGCTGTAAGGGTGCAGACACTAAATCTAAGAAGGAAAAAAAGACAATTTTTTGTTCCAGCAGGCAAGAGTAGATAGCTACTGGTTTCATGCAACAACAGCTGCAGGGAAAGCTTAAAAAGTCTGGAAACTTATTAAAAAATCAATCATTCACAGTGTGCCACAAGACAAGAGTTAGGAAAGAAAACCTTAAAAGATTTATATTTTGATTTTATGCAACAGCTAAAGTGATACTAAAACAAAACTAGCAGACAGCTGGCATAATAAATGTCCACAGCATAAGCTTGCCTTCTTTCACACATACAGAATAATTCTGAGAAGAAAAACAAAACTACTACTTAATTATTTTTTACCAGTAGGCGCCAGTAGATACTAGTAGCTACTGGTTTTATGCAGCAACAGCTGCAATGAAAACTTGCAACCATCAGCTGACTTGCAAAAAATCAGTCACTAAATTGCACTGTACCAAGAGACAGCTGTTAGCATACAGTACCTCTCAATTCCAGATAGTGCTATGTATTTATACCCAATTTTTATCTTTAATCCACCAAAGATTTTGACATTCCACATAATATTAGAGCTAATTCTGGTTGCACAAAGTATTAAAACATTTAAGTAACTTGATAGAAACTATCTTTAACACTAAATATACATGGTGCCCACTGTTCTTAAACTTATTATTCTTTAAAATAAGAAAGTGAAACACATTCTAGCCATCTGCTCATCATTTTGAAGGCCATTGCTATGCATTTTAATACTGAAAGGTTCAGAGGTATGGTAGTCAAGAGAAAAGAAAATTAAAAGATTTACATTATGAATGTATGCAACTGCTGAAGTGGTAATAAACACAAAGCTAGCAGGCATCTGGCATGTCAGATGGCCATAGCAAACGTGTACCTTATTTCATGCTCCCAGACAATAAACCGGAGAAGAGAAAAAAACTGCTTTATTTCCAGCAGGCACCAGCACAGTAGATACTAGTACCTACAGGTTTTATGGAGCAACAGCTGCAATGAAAGCATACAACAGTCAGCTGACTCATAAAAAAAAAAAAAAATTATTCAGTCACTATGTGCCAAGACAAGAGTGCTTTAGACTGCTGGGGTTGGAAGAAAATAAAACGCATTTTAAAGATAACTATTATAGCTATATATTTTTTCTGCAGCTAGTCAAGAGTTGTAAAATAAGTACTACTAGTGTAGCAAAGCTGCAGGCAGCTGTAGATGACACACAAAGCTAAATATTGTCTTACGCAGACAGTCTACTGAATTTGTGAAAAAAATAGCTTATATTGTTTCCAGAAGGAGCCACCAGTAGAGGTTATATGCAGCAGCAGCAAGTTCATACAAAACAATCCCACTGCTCTAAAATTATTAAGCAGACTTCTTTTTTTTTTAATAAAACAATGTTTCATGTGCACACTGCATGCTTTCTTAAGGTGACCTTGAGTTGGCGGGAGACTAATGTCTGTCTGTATTACTTGTGTCTCTGACCTAGAGCTTTATCAGCTTGTTTTACTTAAAAATGTGTTTTATTAAAAAAAAGAAGTATAATAATAATCTTGAAGCAGTGGGGCTGTTCTGTACAAGCTACGAATGAGTGTGTGGTGAGTCTGTTAAAGCTATTGAACTGTGGCAGCCTAGTTGCTCCCAACTGCCAGCTTTTCTTTTTTGCAGCAGCAGCAAGCTGCAGCAAAATCCTTTAACACAGTTAGATGATGCGTAAAAAGAAATACACTTACTCAGTCAAGTGTGACATCAGTAGTAGTACCAGGCACACTGACTGCAGGAGCAAAACAAAATGTCTTAAAAAAAAAAAAAGACTATTTAGCAAGAAACAGCTTTAAAAACGCACACGATTGAGAGCAGCAGGAAAGCATGACTTCCCAGTTTGAGTGTCTCTGTGGACTGGCACTCAGTGCAGGCAAGTTACATGGTTCAGTTTATTTACTTATTTAAAATTGGTGACCGGGAAAGGTGCACTGAGCTGGGGCTCATTTCCAGGTGTGACCCCGTACAAGGTATACACAGGAGTTAAACGATGTAACAGTATAAGTATTTGATAGCATTTACAACAGTATAAGTATTTAACACAATTTACAAAGTACAATGTGGTATAGGCTCAAAAATATACATTGACAAAAATGTACATGTCCAATGTGGTACAGGCACAATATGTACAAAGGTAAGACATATATATAAATTTAGCAAGAAGTACATAAATGTAACTAACAGCTAAGACATAGGGCACTAAGAGGCCCCATGTAAGGGAAATGGAGTAAGCAGGGCTAGAGTTTGGGTTCAGGAGGGTAAACCAAGTGAGTAAACCAAGTCAGGCCAGCCGAGATCAGGCAATACAAAAAGTGAAGCTTAAGAAAGAAAAACACAGAATGAGATTAGAGGGGGAGAGTGCATTTAAATTTACCAGGGTACAGAGAGGAAAGCTCACGAGGGTGGGGAAGGAGATGGTGGGGGTTATGAGCAGTTCTCTCTGAGCAGCTCAGCACTGGCTGGAAGTATCACTTGAGAGCTCGGAGTTTCATCAAATACAGTCCATCAAATATCTCAAACATACCCAGGTATTCGGGTATTTGTTGAATACATCTGGTGTTCGAGGTATTTGACAGCTGATTTGAATTTGACGTGCACATCTATAAGCTGGCAGCACACAAATTGCATATTTTTTCTGTCCCCCCAATAGAGCATAGGGGGTCATAATATTCAACACATCAGTTCAAACTTTATTATGTATTTTTAGCATGCATTGCAGATAAACATCCACCCCACCATGATACCCAATGCTCAGATAGTGTACATTCCGAATGCATCTGACATAAGACATCACCCTCTTCATGTGAGACAAAGGGCTTCTAGGTAGTTAAGAACTGTTCCTCACAATGTGAGGTAGTCGAGAGGTATGCTTACATGATTAGTGTCTGTCTCTCTTGGCAATTTAGAAATCATTTGGGTAGGAGTCAGAGTTTTGAAGGTACACAGAAAACTCAAGACTTTTAATCCATTTACTTTAGTTCTACTCTGCATATCATTGCCCTTTTTACTTCTGTAGTGGGCCCAGCCCTGCAAATGTATTGTGATCTCTTTAGAGTAAAGGGAGTCCACTGGATACCGAATGGACTTTTAAAATAGTGGTGGTGAATGGCAATTACTGCACGTTCACCACACTATTTTGTCCGTTAGTGTCAGCGGAGCACGGCAATGCCCGCCATGTTCAAGATGGTGGCGCAGAGTTTTCTGTGCATACGTGACGACTCACATGCACAGAGAACTCCGGCAGCCATTTTGGATACGGTGGACTGTGCTGCCAGAGTTCACTGCACATGCACGAGTTGTCACGCATACTCAGAAAACCCCTTGCCACCATCTTGAATACGGCGGCATACTCTGTGTTCCGCCGGACTTCAGCTGCCCTGATGTCAGCTGCAGCTGTAGTGGATCTTGCTAGAGGCTGTTTTATTTAGCCAATAACTATGCACAGTTTTCCTTCTACTGTTAATTTTTCTTTCTCGCCAGATATCAATGAGTGTCAGACTGCAGCTGTCTGTGGCCTGAACGGAAGGTGTATCAACACTGAAGGCTCCTTCCGCTGTGACTGTAATCTTGGATACCGTCAGAACAATGAGGGAGCTCAGTGCACAGGTTTGTGGAGAAACATAGGTTACATACTTGTTTGGGCCTTACAATATAGGATAGCAATGTAACACAGGGCAGCAAATTCAAGGGTAATTCCATTTTAATATAGTAGCTAAGAAAATCTGTGAATTTTATTATATTTTTCAACATTTCTTAATATAGGACAGCAAAAAAAAAAATAACATACAATGTAATTAATCTTTAACTGCTAAGAATAAGGTTATTAAAGCATCACAGTGGTTTTGGTGACTTTACCGAACCAAAGAGCTAAGTGGTATCATAATATCCACAGAACCGTTATGGCCAGGGGTTATATTAATTTATGATTAGCACCATGGGCAGCAAAGCTGGAAGAGACCTGGACCACCTCCCAATATTTCACTTTCCAATGGGGCTATGCACAAAAGTGTGTGAATTGTGCCAAAAACTGTTAGACCACCGTGTGTGCCCCACATGGCCCCAAACAGGTGCAGGATGCATGGATGCAGGACTGCAAGCACCTTCATGGCACCTGTCCATGGCCCCACCCCCCAGCAATGAGGGCAGACAGGTGTGGAGCAGTGGACCCAGGCAGTCATCCAATTGGATGCCCAACCTGGGTCCCAGAGTGGATCCTTTGCACCATGGGAGTGGGGTAGTGTGGAGAGGCGTGGGTCTCATTTTCTACAAAGTACAGGCATAGGCCTAAATGGTTGCCTCCAGTCCTCCCCATCTGCCCAGTGGGTTGGGGCAGCAGTGTGGCAGGGGTCAGGGTGGTGTCCATTTGGGGGGCTGTGTAACAATAGCAGGGTCCCCCCTTGTGTACAGATTCCTGCCCCAGCCTGGTGTGCAGCACCTTTGTACATGCCGGCAGCGCAGGCACGCCCCCTGGCACTTCCCCGGTACACCCATGGTGCAGGGCGGCATGATCAATGGGGGGTTCTGGTGCACAACAGGCTGGCACACCAATAGTGCATGCCTCTGGACCCTGCTGCATGGGATCCACCCATAGAGTTCCCTATATGCCTCATTTATGTGGCATGTAGGCGTTAAGCACTTTTGTGCATAGAACCCAATATGAAGCTTCAACAGGGAACCCCCTGTTAAAGCCTCATACTGTGAGGTGAAACATTGGGGTGGTTGGTCCAGCCATCTTCCAGTTCTCCTGCCCATGGTGCTAATTGTGAGTCTTTTTATCTTTTTAGATACTGTTGTTGGCTGTACAACTCCCTATAAAAATATTACACATTAGCACTATCTTCCATTGCCTATTTGTGCTTTGCTAGTGCAACTCATGTTTTTCCAACTGTAACCCATCCCAATGCAGAAGGCACAGTTTGCGTGGCTCCCTCCCTCCATAACTATGGCAGAGATCTACAGTGCAGCTGGATGCCAAAACAGCCATGAAAAAATTGATACGTGGTCCTTGATGCTTGGAGTTCTTCAATTTAGCTCCCGCTGTAGCAGTGTAGGAGTCAAAAACATTTTAATTGCTTCTGCTGATGTGGTGTCCTCAATAAAGATGCAAATATCATCTGCATATGCCAGTACTTTAAGGGGGGATTAAAATGGTGTAACTCAATTTTTCCAATGTCCAGGCAAGTCTGAAGCTTGCAGAGGACAGGGTTGATGGCAAAGATGTACAAAAGAGAGCTGAGAGCCCTACAGTGTCTCCTATCCATATATTCATGAAGGGCAGAATGGCCACTTGTCTGTATAAATTGGCTATCCAACCAAAAAATATCCAGTATACCATAGTGTGCTCAGACACGTAATAAGTAATCATGTACCACACTATCATAGGCTATTGCTTAATCTATAGAGAGCAGAAAGCAGACAACCAATCCTGAAGTACCCTTGTCCAATAGTTTGCAGATTACAATTACATTATGCAAAATGGACCTTTTGGGAATGGCAGAGGTTAAGATGGGGAAATCACAATGGTGGCAATCTTAGCCACTCTATTTGACGATATACAGGAAAGAATCTTAAATCAAGATTGTGGAGGTCTCTACTCCGTTTAAACTTTTAGGCTGGGTGGAAAAAAAATGTACATTTTTGGGGGGATTCCTCCCACTAATTGGAGATGGAATCCTAAGCACATTGAATTGACAACCTCATCTTATAGAGGTCACACCATCGAGATTTAATGTTCTCATCTTCTAAAAGTTTGTTATTCAGTCTCCAAAACCCAGATTTCTCATGGCAAGTTTGATCATTAGGGGAAAATTAGCAGGCTACAGCCGTATGATCAGAGGTTTAAGTACAAACTGTGTTTGCTCCAGACATTTTTATATTTTGAGAAAACAAACTAGAAAATCAATGCAGGTAGCCTTAGTTCCTCTGGTGTATATTTTCCTACCACAATACATGTACTGTTTTATCACCATCCTTTAGATTAGCAGCCTGAATCATATTACTTAAATAATTTGTGTTGCTGTATAATTTTGTGGTGGTGCCTCCTCTACCTCTGAGGCTGAGAGTAAGGGAATTAGCCTGGTGTCCTGGCCAAATTTTCCCCATTCAATAATAAAACCCACCAATAGCTTAACCTGGGTCTATGTGATAATGGCGAATGCCAAAATGCGATCACCATTATCGCACAGTCAAAGTGCCAAAAAGCTTTTCGGCACTCTGACAACCCCGGCGCACAGGACTACGGTGCCAGATGTTTGTAATGCCTTCTGTGGGGGGCTGTGCCCCCCCCACACCCCTCCTTATGGGGGGGCTTCACACCCCCACACCTCCATTTAAGGATTCTCAACTCCGGGGGGGTGCATGTTCGGGGGAATGAAAGCATTAAAAAAGAATAAAGGTTCAGGCCAGGCGTAATAAAATCGCACCAGTGCCCGGACCCGAACCCGGTACCTCAGCCGCCCCAGCCACTAGCTAGCCCCTGATGCCACAACGCAGCTCAGCCATTCACCACAGCGTCACCCCCTACAGCCCCTCCACCCCTCCCAGCCCATGCTTGCCATGCTCGCTCCCCCCCCCGTGCATATACACATAGCAACATACTGTTGCCCAGTTCGCCCGACCCTTATCCAGTCACCCTACCCTCCTATCGCCATGAAGGATTGCACCAGGAAGGTGTCACCATTATGGATGGTGCCCTTCCTCATGCACCCACCTCATGGGTTACTGCTTAACCTGGTTCAATATACAGAAATATTTCCTAACCCCTCTTTCCTGGTCAACAACAAAGACAAAAACTGCCTGCATGTGTGCACTAAACAAAGGTATGGGTACACCACTGCACACAGGCCACATTTGATCCCTATGACTGTGTCTCTAATTTTTCAACAATTCAGTGACAAAATGTTAAGAGGTGTACGGGGTCTGCCCTGTAGGTGTTGCATTTTATCCCAGCCTCCCCATAGCCACTCCCTCTCCCTTCCCATCTCTCAGCTCTGCACTTTCCACCCAGACACCACTGCAGGCTGATGACAAAGGAGGTACCCAGGAAGGACAGCAATAGGCATGTAGCTGCCCTTTCTGGCAGATGTAAGGGTTCTCAACTCTTCCCCATGTACCACACCAGTTAATGCCATCCAAGCATCCCCTCCCTCTACCCGCCTGCCACGTCCTCTCATCCTTAAAGCAATGCTTTGAAGCATGGATGGTATACAAATAAACCCTAATAAAATATATTTTTTGAAAGGCTAAAACAGGCATTCTTGGAATAAGCAGATCCTCCTGATTAAAATAGAGGTGGCAGAGCTTCATGCCTTGGGGCTGATTCATCTGGACTCATAAAAGGACATGATTTTAAAAAACACCATTATTATTGGAGCACAACATCTTGAAAAATCAATATTTTGATGCGTGGTACATATATGTTTTGTTTTTTGCTCCCATTGTTCCTACCAGCACCCCAATCCTTTGGACCCCAACACCCCCTTCTCCCACCTGACTCACCTCTCGATCTCTTTCCTCCCTGTCATGCTTCTGTCCAGACCTCCAGATCCTGAGGAATGGCTTGTCCCTGCCAGGGACCTCCCCTAGCTATTGTTGGGGTAAGACTCTCTGACAGATCCTTAACTTTACTCTTCTTCATCAGTTTGTCTCCACCAGAGGCCATGCCTTAGCCTAGTGGAGGAGTGCTGCATTAGTGTCTGGAAGGTGTGCATCCATTGAGTGAGTGATGATGGTCCCAGTATGGTGAGGGACTGAGAGGCCATCATGCAGTGTACCAATGTGGCATTTTCCCATGTTCTGCATCCCCACCCTCCCTCCTCCACAATTCACTCATGGGCACACATGACTTGCCTGGGGGTACCCGTGGCACATGGTCACCCATGCCATCACTGACATCTCCACCAGCTACCACCAGGAGCCACTACATAGTGGCGATGTGAGGTGCCACCTCACAGGAGGAGAGCCTATAAAGGCTGCTTGTAACCCTCCCTGCCAGCCTCTGATCTTGACATCCTAGATTCAAGATCACCAGCATGCGAGAACGTTCTCCTATTGGTCGGTGCCATTGAGTTGGCTGTGAATGGTATATATTAAGTAAGCAATAAGACACAGCGGGGTGTGCTTTAGATAGTTCTAATGCACAGCTAGGGGGCGTAGTGAGGCACGAGGCTGCAAGCCAAGTGCGCCCAGCCCCTTAGCTATGTGTTAGAACTGTCTAACGCATATCCCTGGAGTGGCTCATTGTGCTTATAAAATGGGTCTGTGTATTCTAAATGGGGTTTCTAGATTTAGCCATGCATTAGACACTTCTAATGCATGGCTCACAAGCAATCAGATTGCTTGAAATCTTTTCCAATTTCATAATACGTTTTCCACATTGTTCTGTATTCTAAGCTCACTAAGTTTGTCTGACCCCTCCTCAAAAAAGTCCTAGATCCACCCTACATGGAAGGGGTGGATTGTTGTGCATTATTAATGATACTAGGCAGACTGGTTAGTACACTTAGCTTCTTCTTTCCATGCCAGGCCTTCATACCCTGCCCAGCACTGTTCACCTCTGCTTCTGTAAGACCCTATATCCCCTGCTGAAGTACTAAAAGAACTATTACAAGAAGACTGATTCCCTTACCTCCTCCTCCACCAAAAAATGGAATGTGTACTAGCAGTTGAAATGCCATGGGATGAACTGTTTTCTTAAGAAATGCTGCCATAGAGGTAGCCTTGGCTCTGCTGAAGGCCTGTAGGAGCAATGCTCGGCTCTAGCTCTCTGTTGATTTCGTTTCAGATGTTAATGAGTGTTTGGAAGCGGACTTTTGTTTTCCTCATGGGGAATGCCTGAACACAGAGGGGTCCTATAGCTGTCTTTGTTCACAGGGATTCAAGGCATCACCTGATGGAATCCGTTGTACAGGTACGTATTCTTTCTTTTTTGGGAACACATTTATAACAGTGGAACTTATTTATTCTCAGACCTTCTATACTGGGACATGGTCACATAAGCAATCCCCCCCTCACTGCTTTTCTCATGAACTTATAGCCTGCCCTCATATGCTCACCTGTTATTAAGAGGAGTTCAAGTGCCCCCTGAACTTTATTAAAATGCCCTAGAAGAGCACTATAAAATATCACTGTATAGCACATCCTAGTGGATCCCATTAGATGTCAAACAGCAAACTGAGAATACTGTAGATATTATACAGATTGAGGTGCTGCGAAGTTTCAATTCGTATGCAAACTTCAGACAAAGTGGCCATATTCACCTTTGTGAAGCACTTAGCAACATTTCCTGAATTTCTGCGCTAAGTTTGTAGCCACTTCACCTATGTACTTCGCAAGCAAAGATTGCTGTGCACTTTGCCCTGAGATGACATAAGGCAACGTTTTGCTGGGACAAAATCAAAAAGAGGCGTGGTAAACAAGTTTCTGCTAGTCACATGGTAGTACCACATCTCTCTCTCTCTCTCTCTCTCTCTTATATATATATATATATATATATATATATAGCTTAATTTTCAGCCAATCCCAGGACTTAGTCCTGCTCCACAATGGTCATTGCGGACGACAATCTACATACCTGCTGAGTTCCTTATTTTCAGCCAGTGCAGCTGTGGGGGATGTTATACCAGGTCCCACCAGGTGTACCTTTCTCCGCAGCTGCACCAAGAAATCATCCACAAACTGCCATAAATCAGGAAGCAGGTTGTAACCTGGCTCTCCCTTTGAAAATACTGTGGCTGCGGGAAAAACTGGCGGCTGCACAAGTGGAAACCCACATGCAGCAGTTTTTTTTCCCATAGCCAAGGAAATTTCAAGGGCTTTGAAAATCTAGCCTATAGTGTGCAGAGAGCAGTTTGATCTTGGGTAACCTCCCGGATGGTGTAAGCTATGAGTGATGTGCACAAGGTCAGACTGCTTGAGTGCAAAATAAATCAGTTATCCCACAAGATCCCCACTGCGTATTTCATTTATTCAGTAGGAAAGGACCATGTGTGTTGCATTTTATCTTTTTATTTATTAACGGAAATCTGTGGCACTTTTTTGTTAAGTACTGCCTTTCTCTGGTATTCGAGTCCTGTTACCATGGGCATTGCCATTAACACAGCATCATGAAGTATACGCTGACTCTGCAGTGTCTCCACTCATTGATGGAGCAAGTTTTTTTTTTTTTGAAAAATTGAAGAAAGGATGGTGATGGGCATCAGTGAGTCTGTGGTAGCCTAGGCTTGCCTGTAGCAGCTCCATGTTTCAAGGAACTGACATCGGCGAGTTGTGGCTGGGTATTGTGCTGATCTTTTTTTTTAAATGTGCCTGTAAAATTAATTTGTTATTGCCATGGGGGAGTGGAGCTGTGGCAAAGAGAGAACAGGTGAGCCACAAGGAAGTGTAAGTGGTGCTGGCCAGCTGGAGACAGCAGAAGTGTCATCACTGTGTACGAAGACAAACTGTTTTTTAAAGGTTCTTTTTTTTTTTACTACTCAGAGGCATAATTTGAGATAAGAAGGGACCAGAGTGAGTGAGTACTAAAATAAGAGGTGAAATGGGGGGTGGGGGAGAAAACATTCAGCATGCAGTGTGGTCTGAGTTTTAAAAATGCAAAACAAAACAACAGAAAAGAAAGTGGTTCCTTTTCCTGTGAGTTCAGTTCATTATTGTTAATAAGTAGTGGATGCTGTGGCTATTAAAAAAAAAAAAACTGCAACTGAGTGGGAGCTTATGTGTTTGCTGTTGTTACTATGAAGTACTGTGGCTGACTAAAAGGTACAGAAGTAGTGCCGACTGGACTGGGGAGATGACACGGCAACTATTAAGATAAATGCTGCTGTTTAGATAAATGCATTTATCTTACTGATCACTATTTTCCAGTGAGATTAATGATTTATCTAAACTGATTATTGTCCATCACTATTGCATATATATACAATATAAAATAAACCTTCCTCACATGCCTCATGACTCTTCCTTCCACTAGCTTCCATTTATGTCCACATGTTCTAGATTTGCTTTTTCTGTTGAATAGTTCCATGCAGTTTACCTTGTTCACTCCTTCAAGGAACTCGAACATCTCTGTCAGATTTCGTCTATCCCTTTTGGCCTCCACTGAGTACATGTTCAGTTCTCTAAACCAATCCTCATAAGATCTGTCTCATCAGAAACAACAGAGTAATAGCTAGGGATGGGTGCAAATAACTTGTGCATGTTCAGAAAGTTGTTCTTTACCAAAAAATTGTGATTCACTTGCAAACTAATTGATGTAATAAATGTAAAAATATTACCAGAAAATTGCCCCCCTTATACAAAAATGACCAGTTTGCATGTAAACAGTAATATCATGCAAAAATGATTTTTTACAGCTTTGCTTTTGCAGTCACATGACCTGCAAAGTGCTTAACCCAGCATGTTCTGCATGGCTTCTTTGCAAAGCAAAGAAGCAGCAACAGAGTTAGAAGGGTTTGTGTCACTTGGTATCACTGATGAAAAGGAAGAAAATCACAAAAATAACATTAAATAAAGTAAATCCCTTAACTGTTATGCAATCACATTGGCTACTGTAGTCTAGTTCAAGTGGTTCAGGGTTTTTTCTTCATCATTTAGGGATTTTAAAAAGTTGAAAGACAGAGATGGAGAAAGGGAAACGTAAACAGGAGAAAGGGAAAGAGAGAGAGAGACACAGCTAGTAAGGCCTGTCCAGCTTGTATAGGAATGCTGTGCTGTTATATAATATTTTAATTTGTGTCCATCCTAAATCAGGATTAATGGTATAGGCAGTGTAAAGAAAATACTGAAAAAGAAGTTTATACTGTTATTTCCTATAAATATTTTTTTTAAATAAAATGGTACAGTAGAAAAACAAAATTTTTGGAAGTTTTTTCCACGTTATATACGGCTTTGTAGAATAACTGAGGCAGGTGTCAGCTCCAGTATAATCTGTCACCATTCAGTCTTAATCAACTATTAGAGGCAGAGATGGAACAGTGTCCAGTTTTAAAGAGTTAGTATATTAAAATGGTAGTTTCATTTGGGTACCAAAATATATAATTTTTATACAATGAATCCTCTCATGATGTACTATATGGAATTTGTGCAGAAAAAGTGCTTTCTAATTTATGTACTGTATTTGCATGAAAATGGTCACTTATGACCATAAGTCCTGCAAAAAGTGAACTGGCCAAATTTCATGCAGGGTAAAACCCTTTGTTATTTCTTACCATGTTGTTGTTATTTTCCTATCTTTGAGATTGTTTCCTCCACAAAGACACACTCACCATCTGTTCCTCCCGAGTTGTTTTGTTTATTTAATTTCTGGTCTCCCAAAATTTATTTGTACCCAGTTGTTTTACAGTGCAAGCAGGGACCATCAGAAAATCCAGAAATTCCCACAGTGATGCAGACAAAGTCGTGAGAGAAGAGCCAGCAAAATGGGACATTGTCCATATGAATCTTATAATTTTTTTTTTATTATTATTTATTTATTTTATTTTAGTCTTTGGTAACGGGGTAAGGCCTACTAGGCACAAGTGCCTGTTTTCAGGAGCAATGTGGGAGCACTGGGCGGTTAAGTGACTTGCTCAGAGTCACACAGTATGCAAGTGGAGGTTGTGAGAATCAAACTCAGGTCTGGTCTGCTGGTTGTATCAAGCTCGTTCACACCTCATTCCTCTAACCTCTAGGCTATACTGCCAGCCCATTGAGTGCACTCACTTACCAAAGTAAAAAAAACAATAACAAATTCATTGTAAATGTACATTATATAACAGGCCAAGATTATAACATATAACATTTCACAGGACAAACTCTGTTTTTTTCAGTGGAGTGTTCCCAAATTAGCTGGGTTTTTTTCTTGATTCACTCTTAGCATAGTACTTTCAAACAAGCATTTGTCAATGCCGAATGTTTTCTTGCTGGCATTGGCATTGGTAGTGTCGGAGTTAGAGAGATGCATAATAGAAATGGCAGTGATATATTGAACTGAAGCCAACCCCACCACCACCACCCTGCAGAGACTGACAGGCACTGGGGTGTACTTTTGGGTCGTCAGGCATAGCGGCCATGCCATTTCACCACACCCTACCCTGCAGACATCGACAAGTGTCACGGTATGCCTTGAGGTCTTTGGGCCTTATGCTCACCCCATTCCATAAGGAAATACAATGAGATGGGTGCGGTATAGGAGAATGGGGTAAACTTTGGGGCTGAAGAGTCCAAGACACACCTCGATGTCTGTCACTGGCTGCAGGGTGTAGGTGGGGGTGGAATGGCATGAGCATTGCAAGCGACAATCCCAAGTCACACCCCTGATGCCTGTCAGTCTCTACAGGTTGGGTCATTGTGGTCAGAAACCCTAAAGCCCCAGGTGTTCATTGGTATTTTCACTCTAAATTTTCAACATGGGTTTTTTGTGACCCCTAACTAATGAACAGTGGCAATATCAGTTTGTTAGCTGAAAGCTAATTTTGCACAGCGACTACACAATTTGGTACCACAGGTGCAAAAACACATTTCAAACAGGATGTGAAAAATGACAGCTGTACTGTTCATGGGGAGGTGTAAAAATGGCAATGATGAGACTCTGGAGTGAAAATATAAAAAAACTGGTGAAGTCACGAGCGTGCATAGAAACTGCGCAATGCACACCCATAATGTAATTAGTTTGGAGATTTTTTAAAGCAGATTGTCAACACAGGCATTTTGGGACCTCCGCTTATGAACAATGTCACTGTGATTTTCTTAATCTGTCCTGAACACTGATTTCCCACAGCGACCACACATTTCTGCACCAGAATTGTGACACACATTTCAGCCAGAGTGTGAAAAATGACAGCTGTACTGTTCATAAGGAGGTGTGGAAAAATGCCAGTGTTGAAAATCTGGTCTGAAAATAGTACATATCCGTGAACTTATGAGGGTGCATGGAAACTGCACAATGCACGCTCACAACATAGTCATTTTATGGACTTTTATCACCAAATTTTCAACAGAACCATTTGAAGACCTCGGCTCATGAACAGTGTCATTGTGATTTTCTTACTCTTCCCGAACATTGATTTTGCACACTGACTGTGTCATTGTGCGCTACATGCACGAAAACACATTTTGGGTGAGATGTGAAAAATGACAGCAGTGCTGCTCATAAGGAGGTGTGGTAAAATGGCAATGTTGAAAATCTGGAGTGAAAATATTAAAAATTTGCGAAGTTACGAGCGTGCATAGGAGCTGCTCAATGTACTCTCGTAAAACAGTCATTTTTGGGAATTTTTTCACCAAATTTACAACATAGGTTTTTTTTTTTTATATACTGAATTTTTATTAAATTTTTTCAAAGTATACATAATGCCCAAGGTTACAGGGCCACATAAACAGTAACTGTGTACTACATATCATGGGCAGACCAGTTAGGGAAGGGAGGAGGGAGGGAAGGATGAAGGAATGGGGGAACAGCAATGGGGAAGGGGATCAACATAGGGTTTTGGGGAGCCTACCTCATGAACTGTGACACTGTCATTAGATTACTCGGTCCCCAAAGGTGGTTCGACGCAATGACCACAAAATCACCTTTCGGGACCGAATAACAAAATGACAGTGACTGAGTTCATGAGGTGGGGCCCCAAGAACCCCATGTTGAAAATTTGGTGAACAGATTCCTCAAAATGGCCAAGATATGCACCAAAGTTGAAAAAAAAAACATTTATGCCATTATACAGCTTATCGGCATTTCTTCAGCTTGCGGTCAGCTTTGAAGAGTGCAGACATGTTCCCGGTCCATCGAAGATCATCGCACTGGGCTCTAGAGGTAAGTATGGGGTCAGGGGGGTGTGGGGAGTTGGGTGCGCAGAGGGTGGGCATGGATTGGGGAGGGGGGGCAAGGCAGGCAACGAGGGACCTTTTTTTTCTCTTATTTAGGAAGATGACATGGAACTTTTGCCATGCTGGGGTGGGCTTCCAATGTGTCAGCTGGAAAGTTATTTTGGGGGGCAGTGGAGCTGATGGAGGATTGGGCACCCCTGTCAGCCATACCGACTTTTGCCATGCTGGGGTGGGCTTCCAGCGTTGCACCTATAAGTCTGTGGGGTTTTTTGGGGGGGGTACAGTGGAGCCGATGGGGGATTAGGCACCCCCTTCAGCCATAAGGACTTTTGCCACACTGGGGTGGGCTCCCAGCGTGGCATCTAGAAGTCTGTTTGGGGGGCAGTGGAGCTGACAGGGGATTGAGCACCCCTGTCTGTCATACAGTGTGTGGAGGGTGGCAGGGAGCGCATGAGCACACTGGGGTGGGCTCCCAGCATGCTACGTAGTGTTTGGGAGGGGGAAGATGAACAGTCTATGACATTTCAGATGCAGTGCTGATGTACTTGTTGGCAATTTGCATACTGCCAACAGCAGTATGCAAATTGACTACACATTACTGCCGCTGATTGTGGCACTGTTTTTCCTCAGAACTGTATGCCACAACATCTGTACAGCTGTCATAGACAGCTTGGACATTCATTGGCGCGGTGCAGCCACACCTGCAAAAGGGAGCAGGACATTGAAAGTGGGGGAGGCACACCTACAGGGATTTATTTAACTCTAAAAATTGATTAGCATTTTGCTCATAAAAGTGCAAAATCTTTGTGAAAATGCATAGCTCTTGCATCACTGTGTTTAACAAACACAGCACTTCTAGAAAATCTATATAGATACGTTCTGTACAGTTAGTATAGTCCCAAGAAAAAACTGCTATTATTTAAAACCCTGACCTATGAAAACTCGTATGGTGGCACTATGTTTCTTGCACATGCATGCAAGCAAACATAAAAATACTGCATCCTACTTTGTATTAACATGCTGTCTACCTCCTAAGTACAGTGCACTCATTTGGCAGGCCTTACAGATGATGGAAACATTACTTTCTAAGCATCAGGTGCATTTTTCTGAGAATTGTTTGTTCTAATTAGCAGGAACTGGGGGCTGTTCATAGTACCCATACTTTCTGTTGGTATGTGGTGCATTACAAATGCCTCCGATGCTAATTGCAGAACTGCTGACATGGAGCTCTCACAGTTGGTGCAACTAAGCACCGACAACTGATACAGTTTGTTAGAAGGTCAGCACTGCAGCAGCAGATTTATTATAAAGCAACTGGTTCAGTTCATATGGCTTACTGAAAACTGACCAGATTTCAAAGCAGCTTACAAACTGAACCCAATGTTATGCAGTGTATGGGTGTTGGCTGTGCTGCATTCCATTCATAAGGTGCTCTGTGTGAGAAAGCATCACAAACTTAGTCAGTCAGGCTTCTCACCAATGCCCTGGCCCTTCAGCTCTCTGGGAATCTTTGTCAAAGACCCCCAGTGCTCATTGGTGTTATGCTAAAGAATTTTATTTTTCTTGTGGGCCCCAGTGCTCTCTCAGAACACATCAAGTTAAACTCCGAGCAGGAGACTATGTCGAAGATTTAAATGGTAGGGTAAGCCATTTGCTTTTTCCCTTGATTAGGAGAGTATGCATGGCATCTCCAGATGTTTTCTCATTACATCATGCATCTCTTCAGTGGTCAATATATCTTCATCTAATATATGTATCCGATCATAAATATGACAACAGTCTAGCAAAGGGGCTTTTCAAGAAGTCTTGAAGACAAAATGATACAGCCTGTTAAACTGTATTCTTACTGTCTCACCAGATGTGGATGAGTGTAGCACAGAGAGAGCCTGCCAGGGTGGAGTTTGCATCAACATGGAAGGATCCTACGAGTGTTCATGTTCAGCTGGATTCCGGTCCAATCCCAGTAAAACTGACTGCCTTGGTAAGATTTATTGTCATCACAGCCCCCTTTATAACCTATGTCATTATTTATTCCCTACAACCTTTACATTTATACTGATAATCTGACATAAATGATATATGCTGATTATTGCCACGCTGTACCTCTAAATGAATGTCAGACTAAGTTTAAGTTCACAGCTACGCTATTCAGTTTCAGCTAGAGGTGGACCTTGTCTGCCATTTTCTCTCTCAGCCCACCAACTGTGGCAGACTGAACAGTCACAGACCTTTATAACTTAAGCTTTTAGCTGAGCAAGCCACAGTGTGCTGGCAGTGAGCCAGGGCTCAGAAGAGCTGAAGTGCATGTTCATAGAGCAAGTGGGAGACAGGGCTGCCCAGACCACAAAAACCACCTGTGGTCAGCCACAGTATGGCACTGGCAATACAGTGGTGCTTGATTGCAAAACAGGCAGGGACATTACTGTATCCTGATTGGTCAGCAACTGTGCAATGTCAGGGTACTACCACTGCTTAATACAGCACTGGCGATCAGTCACAGTCATAAAGTACTGGCAATCATCATTCTGATGAGAACATTAGCATATCAGTACTTTTTTTTTTTTTAAATATCCTGACTGCCATTACATACATGGTTACCACCTTTACTCTCACTAATAAAAATAAGTTGGGCTCTAAAAATGAAACCTCCTTAAAATATTACAAATTAACACTTAAATGTTCTTTTCCTTTATAATCCCCTTTCTACACACATATACCAATTAAACAATGAAGCACATCTCATAGCTTTACTTTTCTGAGCTGCTTTCCTGACCATAAAAAAAAAACCTTAATATCCTTAATTGCCTACCAGGCAAATCACTGCTGAGTAACCCTGCCCAGATAAAATTGAATCCCTGGCTTCATTTAGGCCTTCTATTGTGCATATTTGTGCGGAAAGGGTTAAAGCATTCTGCCAGTGGACTTCTGCAGAAGTTTGAATTCCTGCATTCCATGATAAACAAACATTCCATTTACTGAATGTATAGAAACACAGATGATAGGAAGGGAAGGACTACTTTTTACTAGTCACTTTTATCAAAAGAAAATACCTGTTTTTAAAAAAGAGAAAGTTTTTCTTTTTTTGCTTTTTAAGATTTCCTAGTTCCCCCATTTTATGAGTGCAATAAGACACGTCATGGTTTGGGTAGTTATGTGATAACTGTACTTCCAGGTGCTGAAGGCACTTGACGTAAACTCCTCTTGCCTCAAAATGCACTTGAGCATGCTTTTATCACTAAAATACCCACCCCGTGCTGTGTCTTATTGCTTACTCAGTGGCCCTCCTTACTAGAAAAAAACCACAGTGGCACCATGGTGGTTACTATGTGACAAAAGTCAAAATACAGTTGTGGGGGGGGGATCTGGATTCTTCAGGCAAAAGTTCTTTGAATGAAAACAGGAATGTGGACTCATCATTCTGATGAGCTGACTGTGCAGTACTTATTGATGTGACATTTTTAGATCTCATCAAGTGTGGCGAGCGGGACTGGCCAATGTGGGTTACAGTCTCTGCTGCTGTTAACTGGTGAGTATCCTCTTCTGCTCTGATGTGATATGCCATGTAGTCTGAATGGGATTAGCAAATATAAAGAAGGGGGAGAAAGTAAATGCTTTCACTTTGTGGCAATCTGAAAGATTTTGAGAGATACTGGGAAAAATGTAACATATGCTGTGCCAGTGTTTATTACAACCTTGTATTTGAATATATGTACAGAAAATGTAAGGCAATTTTATTTCTATGGAGCCCCAAGGGCTTTGGGTGCTTCACAGAGCATAAAACAGAATAAAACAGTAAAGCACGTTTCAGTTATGTAGTAAAATCAATCACCAGACCCATAACAGCTATTAAACAAATTACTTTAAAGATTTACTTTTAAAGTGTCAAAAAGGAGACTTCTCTAACATCAGGGGAAAGTGTGTTCTACAAAATCAGTGCTGTGATCTCTAACTCATGATCTCCCCATGATTGAAGCCGAGAACTCTGAGTACAGCGGAGACCTGCCTCTGCAGATCAGAGAGAAAGGTTGGGAGCATATGGGACCAGGAGGCCTTTCAGGTAGCCTAGGCCAAGACATTACAGGGCCTTGTTAGCTCTAAAAAAATAACACTGTGAAACTGATGCACCACCGAAGTTGCAACCAGTGCAGTTCATGGAGCACTGGCATGATATGCTCAGCATGATACGCTCAGACCAGGAAGTCCAATCAAATAACCAGGCTGCCACATTGTGCACCAGCTGTAGGCAAAGCATCAACCTCCTGGAGAGACCTAGGTAAAGAGTGTCAAAGTAGTCCAGTCAAGAAGTGATGAAGGTATACACTGGGGTCACCAAGTCAGCTGGTGCAAAAAAGGTTAATCTGAGCAATGTTTTGAAGGTGAAAAAAGCCACTACAGACAACTGCTGACACCTGATGTTCTGCTCCTGTGTCACCTTGGAGTCCACAGTGATGCCTAGATTTCTTACCCTATTCACGGCTCCTAGCATGATAACATTTTTGGCTGGCAAACTAACCCCAACGCCATTCATTGCCAACCCACACCAACCTAATTCAACCAGTAACAACTCTGTGTTTGTAGAATTCAGAATAAACCAGCTGGCAGCCATCCAGTCTTGAATTTCCTTTAGGCAGTCGCTCAGCTCTGCTACCACAGCATCCCCATCTGGAGCACAAGAAAGTCACAACTGGGAATTATCAGCATAACTGTGAAAACTCAACCCATACGGCCTAATAATCTCTCCCAGCGGCAACATATACATGGCAAACATGGGAGCCAGGATCAAGCTGAGAGTCCTACAGCATGCCTCAGCTGTAACAACAACACCCCAGTGTCCACTGTGTCAGATGCTGAGGAAAGGTCAAGTGGAATCCAAAATAGAGTACTGACCGCTAAACCTTGGCAGGAAGCGATCACAGTGCACCTTGATGAATGTGGTCTCAGTACTGTAATGAGGCCAGAAACCAGATTGGAATGGCTCATAGATGTCAGATTATTCCAGATGATACTCCAGCTGTGCTGCTATCACTTTTTTGATAACCTTCCCCAGAAAAGAAAAGTCTGAGGCAGGGCTGTAGCTCTCTGAAACATCAGGGCCAAAGATGGTTTCTTAAGGAGGGGCTTCACCGCCGCCCTTTTCAAGTCATTGGGAAAGACACCCTCCTTCAGGGAACACCTGAAAAATGTCCATGAGCACTGGACACACTTCTTGCCAGCACCCCAAAAGAAGTCTAGTGGGCCCTGGATCCAGCACACATTAAGTAGGTTCGCAGTTTCGAGACCACCTGGAAAACACCTTCCACCAGAACTGGCTCAAACTCTTTCTACCAGTATGGAATGCCTTCAACCAGTGTTGAGAGACACTGCTAGTCCATGACAGACCACCCAACGAGATCCCAGTCCAAAGGGAGGATACCTTATCCAGACAAAAAGATTGAACTCTTTGGATTTGTTTTCTGCTGAAAAACTTCTTCTTAACTGCAGACAGATCAGGTTCAATACAGTACAAGTTCAAGTTTCAAGTTTATTACAGTTAGATGTATAACAAAATTTACATTTTGTTACATCACCGTACAATACATACAATATGATAAATACAACTACCATATTAACAATAATATTTCACATAAAATGCAGAGTGCTCTAGATTTAATAAAAACATATTCAATCTGTCTTCATTCTACTTATAAACATTGCCAGACCATAGATCCCTTTAATTTTATCCAGTCTTAAGAATTGTTTCATACAAATATTCTTACTTTTTAAATTACATGATTGCATTAGCGGCATTACCCATTTTATTCTCTCACTGGACAGCTCATCACATTCTAAAAGCTTATGCATTAGACTTGAGATTTTCACATTTTTGCATTTGCAATTCAATCTGTTCCCAAACCGACCCCACCATTTTTTATATTGCAAGTTTATTATCCCCAAACTTTCCAATCCTAAATTGTATAACATATTTCTATGCCATTTGTTTTCACAATGAATTAAATAAGATTCAATTTCTCCACTTAGTTTTATATTAAAGTTCTTGTGTATCCATCCCATGGATCTTTGCCAGATCATTCTGTATTTCAACATAGTTATTTCTCTGAACAGCTTCCTTTGCATAACAGTTTGCAGTAGACCGTGCCCTAAATAACCAGAGATCTTCCAGACCCATTCTTTTCACCACCAGGTTTAAAATAGAAAACCATGTTACTGGAGCCAATTACCTCCAAACGGGCCAAATAATCTGTCCAACATAATTTTGGCAATCTGTCATTGGTCATATTCATTATTTTACTCCAGTAATTAATTGCCCTGATTTTAATTCTAGCACTCAGTGGGCGTAACCCAGCTTCCAGTCTCATAAATGCAGTTGGACAATCCCTTGGTAAATCTAATACATTCCTCAGAAAGGTATTCTATAAAATTTCAATTTTTGTTTCTTTAATATAGAGACCCCAGACTACACTCCCATATAATGTCTGGCTAATAGTTTTTGCTTCAAAGGTCTTTTTAAGGGCTACAAAAGAATTATTTGCGAATTTGTTTGCAAACGTACTGATCGCATTCATTGAAATATATGACTTATTTTTTACCTCTGTCAATTGTGTATTCCATGACACGTTACTTTCAAAAATAACACCTAAATATCTATGTTCTTTTACTTCCTCTATTTTTTTACCATTAATCTCCCAAATCTTCTTTGCTTGAAATTTTTCCCCAAATGATATTATTTTCATTTTATCAACAATAATTTCCAGATCTAATTTACCTAGTGAATTCAGGAGACTGGTTATACCTCTTCTCAAACCTAACTGGGTTTGTGAAATAACAATAGCATAATCAGCATAAAATAAAATTTGAATCTTTTCGTTGTTTATTATAGGGCAAAGGTATCTAATTTTGCTATTTCTTTTATTACGGAATCTATATATAAATTAAAAAGCAAAGGAGCTAATAAACATCCCTGTTTAACCCCCTTTCCCAATGTTTATTTTCTTCAATAATGCTCCGTCTCTTGTATACCGAATTGCGGCAGTTGTGTTAGAATGTAAGACTTGCAATATTCCTAACAGCTGTTTATCAATCTTTAAAGTATCTAATAGCTCCCATAATTTCCCCTGATTTACAGAGTCAAAGGCTGCTCTGATAACAAAACACACATACAAAAAACTTTTTTCCTTAACATATAAGTCTATTATGTATTTTAATATGAAAATCAAGTCCAACGTATTAAAACTTTATCTAAAACCACATTGAAATTTAAATCACATTATTTTCCTCTACCCAAGCTGACAATCTTAGCAATAATAAATGTGTATAAATTTCTGGGCCACTGGGAGTAACATAATTGACCTATAACAGGCCAGATCTTGTTTTTGGCCCTTTTTAAAAAGGGGGACAATCACTCCTTTATTCCAATTTGAGAGGAGGAGAAGGGATTGGCCTATTATCCTAAATATCAGAGTCAGCATGCTAACCCAATGATCAATACTATGCAGAAAACTTCTGCAGGAACACCATCCACCCAAGGGGTCTTATTTCTTTTTTGAGCTATTATTGCCCTTTTAACCTCCTCTGGGGTAAAATGAAGCAGACTATAAATTGAGGTTCCCTCTATCAAGTATTCATCAGTCACTCTGTCAGAGTTATTAACATAAATTTTACTAAAATGGAAAATCCATTGGTTTTCTTAAATCTTTCCTAGCAAGTTATATTGCACATTATTTCCATTACATTCATATGCCACCAGGGCCCAGAATGACTGGTTAGCTTTTTTCTAAATAGCTTCTTGTAACTTATCCCAAAGGGAGTTCTTATAAGATTTTTTCTTATTATATAACATATTTCTATATTCACATTTCAGATTTCTAAAAGCCTTCAGTAGTACTGGGGATGTGTTTTTTATCCTTAGCTTTCCTAATTTCTTTATCTCCTTTTTTATTTGTTCACATTCTTTATCAAACCAAGGTTTACCTGTACCAATGCGTGACTTTACTACCCCTCTTTCTCTTGAACTCAACACATCTTCTATTTCACACATATGTGCCTCATATTGTTTTACTTTTAGCATAGCCTCCTCATTACTAGGTGTTCTAAATGTACAGTCTACCATAACCATTACTTCTTTATGACTATATTTCTGTATATTCTCCTCTATTACTCACTTTGTTATTCATTCCATACTATTCTTTTCCATATTTAATACACATATTTTGATTTGCATCCTGTTCTTGTTTATAGTTTTTACTTGTTTGTTTAAACGATAAATTTACCAAACAGTTTACAGGAAAGTGATCACTATCCCATAATTTTAGTATCTTTAAATAATTCACCTTTGGATAGTCTGTGGTTTCCACTATACAGAAGTTTATTATACTGCCCCCCCTCATTGTGGGAAAGGTTACTTCTTCCATCCAATCCCCTCTTGTCCTACCATTCAAAATTCTTAGACTATATTTATTTAAAAACTGTAGCAACACCTTGCCATTTTGGTTTAATATCTTATCTCTTGACTGTCTAATAGGAATATTCAACAGGTCATCGATCCCCCCACTCAGGGGAGGAATCTTCCAACCCATCTCCAAAGCATACATTAAAATCACCGGCTATAAATATACTAACTCCTAGGAATCTTACTTTGAATGCTTTGATATCAAGCCCTATTTTCCCTAATATTACAGAAAAGTCCCTCCCCTTAATGGTTGGTGGGATATACACATTGAATAATGCCAAACTTTGTTCCTTCTCTAATATCATGATGTACATATAAAATTCATTATAAATTCCCACGTCTGGGCATATACAGTGAAGTGCAGCATCAATGCAGATAGCCAGACCACCTTTACATCTACCAAATTTAAAATTCTTGTATGCTGGGGTTACCCATACCCTATACCCTTTTAACAATACTTCATTCATTTTCCCCATCCAGGTTTCCTGGAGAAATAAAATTGTAAAACTCATTAGCCATTCTAAACATAATTTATCCTCCAGTTCATCTTTAAGGCCTACAATATTCCATGAGACTATTTCTGTCTGCTTCTTATGTTCCTTCAGTCAGATTAATGATTCCTGGCTCTCCATACTTCCCTTGCCCGTACTCATTACATTATAAGTTTCTTCCTCTTCTTCACTTTCTATTGTGGAACCATCTACTTCTATTTCTGATGAGTCATCAAAGTCCAGAATCACCGAAGTGTTTATTCTTTGCCCCAGCTGTTTCCTTCCTCTTCCAATGATACAGCCAGGTTCATCCCCCTTTAGCGTATGTACTGTCTCAATTGGCTTTAAAAATGCAGTAATTCTTGGTTGTTTAACTGGATTATGTTCTCTCCTCTCATTCGAATTTTCCTCTGGTTGTCCCTCCCTTATATTATTTGTACCTTCAAATGTAGTTCTAATAGTCATATCAAGTGATATCTCCAGATCTGCAAAACTGTCTTTTTCATTCAGAATGAATTTTCGTATTTCAGTATTTCTCAGAACTACACACAACCATCCTTTATATGGGTTTACATGATATCTATAAACCAATCTAATATCTTGCCAGTTTACCTTATTTCCCAATATCCCTTTAAAAAGATTATAAGCTGTTAACTTCACTGTACAGGGGTTTTCATTTTTTTGTTTTGGGACACCTTTTACATATAAAGTAGGCAAACGTTCACCAGCTGTAATTAATTTCTCTTTTTCTACTTCTTCCAGTTTATGAGGCATAGAAGATTTGTCCCCCATATTTTTACCCCTTACTTCCTCAAATCTTACTTTACGTCTTTGGTTTCTTAGATTTGTTGGTGGCTTTTCAGCTTTTTTCTTAGCCATTGCCCTTCCTTCCTCCCTCTATTACTTTTTAATTTTTCCTTTCCTTAATTTGAGTATTCAACTTTTTCTTTCTTAGCTGCTCCTTACTACCTTTCTCTCCCTCACTCTGGAGGGCTGCTTTTCTATGGTTAAGCTCTTTAATTAATAAATCTATTTCTTTAACCTCCTTATTGGCAATGTATTCTGTTATTGCCTTAATTGTCCTTTGTTCTTTTGCCTTTATTTCTTCTCCTTTTTTGTTATTTTTTTTACTTTTCCTAAGCATATTACTACCATTCAGCTGGCCTTCCTTTCTTTTCTCCCTACTAATTCTTATTATTTCATTCCCATGCTGTTGCTTTCTCACACATTTTTTCCAGCTCATTCCTATGTTCTCTCTTAGTGTTACTATTTCCCTTCTTTTCAGAATTTTCCTCCCTTGAACTGATCTTATCCACAAAATATTCAATAAAGGCCTGAAAAAGAGTAACCATCTCAACCAATTGTGTGTTTTCTAACAGAATCTCCTTTTTTATCTCATCTAATTTTGATAATGGAGAATTATCAATATAAGATGTTTCATGTTTACTGAGGCTTAGGTTTCCTTCCCCTCTACTTGAATTAGCCCTCGGTCCTAAATAACTGCCATTGTGGTCTTCATTTGGTGGTAAATGGTGTCCTATATTTTTTATATACGGGGTTAAAAAGGAGTTAAATGCTTCCAGAAAAGAACCAGATGCTCTCTTAGACTGTTGGTTACCCTTTTTCAAGCTCCCATCTTTTCCTGCAAAGTTGGAGAACCCTTTTCTTGGTTCACCACAGTGCTATCAGTTTCACAAATAATTGAGGCAGTGCAGCTTTTATCTGACTGCATTTCAGTCTCCTCATTCCTCCTTGGTGTTCCAGAAATCATATTCAGATTGTACACTATACTGAGAGGTGATGACAAATTACCCCCCTTGAACAACCTCCCTTTGTTTGATTAGGTAGATTTAAGTTGGAAATATGCAGCTCAGGGCCTGTCATTTCAGTTAAATTTCTAGGTTGCAAATCAATAGGATAAGCTCGAGCATTTTCTTCTAACTTTCTAATTTCCTCTAACAGTGGATGAATTGTATGTAATTTATTACCCTTGTCATTTTTCCCCCACTGGAGAGGAAGTCACTCTGGGATTAAAATGTTTTGTAATTTTCTTATCACCCCTTAATTCAATCTGGTTCAAATTAGGGTACAGATATTGTGTTATTCTCCCAGTCACATCCCTCCTCTGAGTATCCTCTTTTCCCTTCTTGGAATTTTTAACTGCCTTATGGATATATGTTTTCATCTTTTTAAGAGGAGCTATATTTCCACTGAATTCTGTAGGAACAGAAAACAGTAGGCAATAATGTACCTAAAATATGTGTTTATATCAATGTTTTAATATTTTTTAACCCAAAAGAAGGGCTCATACTATTGCATGTGATTGCTAACACTGCTTAGCAGGAACTTTCACTATTCCTAAAGAAAAAACAGGACAGATATACAGAATTAGCTAAAGAGACCCAGAACACTCTATGACCCAGTCTTATCACCGATTCTCGGTTCTTAATTCTGTCTGGGATCTAACATAAAAACCAAACACTGTCAACAGTGACCAAAATTCCACACTGTTGGAGTCCACACGCTTTGGCATAGAAAATAGTTCACAGCAGCAGGTTCTCTGTTCTTTCACATTAGAAGCAACACTTCTAGAAGTTCTTATTCCAACCAAAGGAACCACACACCAAAATTTGCCAGAAGGAACAAAAAACAAAAGAAAGCTCCTAAATTATTGTTGACTATAACGAACACCCCACTCTAACTCATAGAAATAGTAAAATTATAATACAAATTTTTCTTAAAGTTATAAAAAGGCATAACTTACATAGCCATTCTAATTGCAGCAAGTACACTTAGATGCAGTAATAGAAAGAAGCTTCTCCACCTTCCCAATAGCCACAAATAGCAAGGAAAACTGCTCCACCTTTCTCTCACTGGCTTAAAAACTGAGTAGCTCAAGAACGTGAAAGTTCTGTCACTCCGTTACTCAGACAGTACCCATGCTCTAATAACAGAGCCAAAGAAAAAACAGCCAACAAATACTCGGGTGTAAATTTCACCAACCCAAAGAAAAGACAGATACAATGTTATCCCTACACAGACAAGATAACAAATGAGCTCAGCTACCTTTCTGACTTCTGCACTTGTGTTTTATCGGCTTTAGTCATGTGGGTCAGGCTATCCAGTCATAAGCCTAACCAAACCAAAGGCGCGAAAACCACAAAATCCCAATAAAAAAGTAAAAATAATCAAAACTTGTCTACAGCACCTAAAAGCAATACTTGTAATAAATGCAAATTGTGGTGAAAAAGGGAAAATATACACTAATACTGCTCTAGAGCACTCTGACAGTCTCTAAAAACTATTAAAATACCTTGTTACAAGAGTTTTTAAAACAATTAGAACAAACGGTTGTATCATTATCAATATCTTTATCAGTCTACTTTCTAAATTCTGGGTTCAATTTAGGATTTCAAGTGTAGAATAATAAGTCTTGCTTTACTCTACTCTTTTCTCTACACTTCACTGCTTGGGCAGATTCTTCCATTCTACTCAGCAGTTCTTCCAACATCTACAAGCCATCGGGCAACCGAGTGACCAGATTCTCAGTGAAGAACAAGTACAACAGGCCCCTGCAATGCTCAAATGTTACCAGCTAGCAAACCACAGAGTCTCAGTTCTCAGTTCCACAGTTTGAAATCCTCCACAGATCTACACTGCACTTCTTGAATCTCAAATCATCTCCTCTAAGTCTGATGTTTCCAGCGGTGACTCCCCAGGTTTCAAGCCTTTCCGAAGGGTCCCCTTGTCTGTCGGCAATCCTGCCTCCACCACAGTGCTGCGGAGGGGGTCAAAGAACAACCTGAGGGCACATGCCAAGACAGAGAAGGCACAGGAAAGACCAGTAAGACCTACTAGGCAGTAAATGGTGGCATACCTGTTTTAAATAAACTATAAGCGTATAGCGGGTCCTGCTCTTGAGAGCTCCTTCACAGCTACCACAGCGTTCAGCCTTCTATCACTTCCAAAATGTAGTCAGTCCAACATCCCACTCCACAGTACAGTAATCTGTCCACTGTATGGAAGAGCAAAGCAAGTCATTTTTTACCTGCAGCAATCACCCTGTGGTGGAATTCTGACTTTCTCGGCATGAATGAGTGAATTCCCACTGATACTCACTGCAGTGAGTTTTCGGTGTTACTCTAGCCTCCTCAGACCTGGATCTCCACCAGGAATGCTCCAGCCTCCATCCCTTAGTCTTCAATCCATTCAGATCATTATCTAAATACGGTGATCTGTGGCAGAAAATCAAGCAATGATCATAGAATGGTGCCAGGGAATTAAAGGCAGCCATAAAGAGAAGCATTATAGCTCTCCATGGTTTTCTGTGATCTCCCAGCACAAGCCGTCACCATGCCTGAAGTGTTCAGTGCTTTTCCAGCTCCATATTTTGAACTGAACGGTATCTGACCATCTCCACCAGGGGGGTCGTTAAACAGAGGGGAGGGGACTGCTGTAGAGGAACTGTATGGCATGATGGTCCAATCAAATGACTGAATCAGCCTTTGCCTGTACTAGACCAAGTGATATTGTCAACTGGAGGAACTGAATTCCAAATATAGAGGTTTTGTCATTGACCCAGGCATTGAAATTACCCAGAACAATCAGTCTGGGTGAGTCCACTACAGGTCATCTATAATACTCTCAAGTTCTCCTTGGGTCCAGCAAAATCAGCCATTTCAAATCTGGACTCCGCAACCTGCTGGCATGTGAGACTACCTACAACTGTTAGCCCTTATCAATGCCACCTGAGTGCCTTTCACATTCCCCAGCACCACATACTGCCCTGAACAGCTCCCCTTACCCCTTCTCCCACCCAACTCACCCACCACCTCACCTGATAATGCCTTCCTGGCTAAACCCCCCCCAACTTATATTGTCCTTGTCCTGGATCTGTCTAGATCCTCTAATTCCCCTATGTGGCAACTCCTCACTACTGCAGACAAGTGGTTGCTTTGCCATGCACTCTCTAATCACTCTGCCTGTTTCTGCCTAATTGCACTTAGAAACCTGTTCATTGTACTTAGTAATCTGTATTTTTTGTTATGTAGCCACCAGCTGTTTCACTTTCGTATGTTTATTGTTGTCTAGTGTTACCCTCGTTCCTCTCTCTGTATAATGTTTTCACTGATGTAATGCAATGGCTCTGTACTGTGTCACCTGACTTGGAATCTTTGTAAATGAGCCTCTGGCTCAAAGGTATTAATCTGAATCTTAAATAAATAAATAAATAAAAAATAATTTCCTGGTCCCAGTGATCGGAACATGACAATGATCCTGCAACCTGTACCCAGACCAGCCTTTACAGCCACATATTCAAACAACTTGGTCATACCTGTGGGGTATGCCATCAGGCCCAATGCAGCTCCAAAACAGATGGCCACCCACCTCCTGCACTTCTGCCTAGGAAAATATACCACTGGATAACCTAGTGGAATAGATGCCTCTAGCATAGTCCAGAGTCGTCCCCACCAGGTCTCCATGACACATACAAGGTCAGCCGAGGAATCTGTGATAAATGCCTCCATTATCAAGATTTTATTCCTCAGCAACCTGGTGTGACATGAACAGCCCTAAGGGGAGCAGCTAAGTCAACTGGCCCATTAGTTACCTGCTCATGTGAAATCAGAGTAGCCCTAGAAACAGAACACGGCAGGGTGGACCCCTTTCTTGACACCATTTATTCCCAGGGCACCGCCTCAGTCTCACACTCCCAGTCCTATTCACTCTATGGTCAACCCTTGAGCAAACTTGCATTATGAGCTACAACCCCAGAGAACCCCCCCAGCAGCAATCAATAAACCTGGCTCGAAGAAGAAGAATCAGCATTTGTATAGCACTTTTCTTACACAGTGTATCCCAAAGCGCTTTACAGGCAATGCTAGACTGGTAGTGAAGTGACTGAATCTGTAGTGGCGGACATATTGCACATCAACACCGACACACAGCCTGGACAATTGCTTGAATCAGTTTTATGGGAAGGGGGAATGTTGGCCAGGACACCGGGAATGTCCCCTACTCTTTGCGAAGAATGCCCTGGGTTCTTTTATTTCCACTTCGACACCCACCCAGACAGCACCAGGATGGGTAGAAGGGACCTCGGTTTCAACATCTCATCCAAAGAATGACACACCCCAGCAGTACAACACCCCCCAATACTGCACTCAGGTGCAAGTGTTTTAGGTACAAGTCCAACCCCGGTGTGGGACGAGAACCCATGACCTTCTGGTCCAGAGGCCGATCTGCTACCAACTGAGCCACGTTGACACCAATGAGAGGGTGTAAGGGAGTCCCCAAGGGGGCACAGCTGCTGCAGTTGTCCTAAAGAGTTGATCAAACACTTCCTGATGGGCACAATACACATTCTATCATCAATAAAATACTAAATAAATAAAAAATAACTAACCTTCCACAGACAAATCCAACCCTCACCCAACAGAAAAAATAAGCTTTCCCTCCCACAACACAATAACCACCCCACTCCCCTGGATTGTCACACGTTACAAGTAGACACACCACACTCACTCACTTCATCACTCACTCACTCACTCACTCACTCACACATGCATAGCTCTATTAAACCAAATAGTACAAATTCCTAAGCCTAAACATTCCCACTGCCCCAAGCACTTCAAATGTAAAAGCTGTTGGAATCTGAATAAAAGTTTTGTGGTGCAGAGATTTCAAGTAGGCAATATGCTAAAATGTTTTTCTGGCAAATACAGCCAGAAAAGAGAAGTAAATCAAGAACTGTGTCTCTTCATCTGCTGCCACCAGGTGAGTAGAAAGGAAATTCAGTAGCCACATACAGTGACAAGATGAGGAAAATGGCCTCTCTCTCACCATGGTACAGTATCCCCAACCACAGTAAGCAACTATGCCCAAGTCAACAAGGACAAGTCAAGCTGATGAGCACTAGGGCATCCTATGATACAGGTTCTGAATAGGGATTTGATAGGAAGCAAACAGTACCCCCATCACCAGAGTCACTTTCCAGCTTAAGCAGATCCTAAGATGATTGAACAGGGATAGCCTGCTTCCAAAACAGCATTCAAAGGATACACTGCTGTCTCACACCGCATCTCCAAGTAAAGTGTGTAACGCTTCCCTACAGTGTAAGGTAAAAATTAGCACACTTCACTTCAGTTCCTCCCAGTGCCAAACATAAGCTGTAGCTGACAGCCAGATGACATTCCAGAAACATAGAATCTGTTGGCAGATAAGGACCATACAGCCCACCTAGTCTGCCCATTTCCCTACTTGGTCTGGCAATCCCTACTCTTATCTGGACTGCCTTTCTCCCAATCTGCTGAACAGCAGGGTGCCTTTATGCTTATTCCATGTACTTTTGAATCCCCACACTGTTTTCGCTTCCACCACCTCTGCTGCTAAGCTGTTCCATGGACCCACCACCCTGTGTGAAAAAAAATACTTCCTAACATTCCCCCAAGCCTCCCTCCCTCCAGCCTCATGTTATGTCCCCTTGTCCTTATGCACTTTCTTCTCTGAAATATGCTCCCTTCCTGTACCCTGTTTATTCCTCTAAGGTATTTGAAAGTATCTATCATATCCCCTCAATCCCTTCTCTCTTCCAGTGAATAGATGTTTAGTTCCTTGAGTCTTTCCTCATAAGGCTTGTGGTGCAGTCCATGTATCATTTTTGTTGCTCTTCTCTGGAATGCTTCTATTCTATGTCCTTCCTGAGATGCTGTCTCCAGAACTGGACACAGTATTCCTGATGAGGCCTCATCAGTGATCTATACAGTGGCATCGCCACTTCATTCCTCCTACTGGTTATGCCCCTTCCTATGCACCTCAGCATTCTGTTGTGTTCCCCACTGCTTTTTTGCATTGTTTGGCTGACTTCAGATCATCGGATTTGATAACCCCCAACTCTCTCTCCTGACTTGTGGTCGCTAGAACCTGCCCCCCCCATCTTGTATTCCTCTCTTGGGTTTCTGTGTCCAAGGTGCATTATCTTGCATTTCTTAGCATTGAAACCTAACTGCCAAACCCCTGATGATTCCTCTAGTAGTTTAGGTTATTTCTCATTTTATCTAGCCCCTCCTATGTGTTGACTCTGTTACAGATCTTGGTGTCATCTGTGAACAGGCATACTTTCCCCTCCAGTCCCTCTGCAATGTCACTTATGAAGACATTGAATAGAACTGGACCCAGCACCGATCCCTGTGGAACCCCTCTGGTGACCTCCCCTCTTCTTTTGTTATACTTATATTTTATTGTTTTCATGACAAAACAATTACATACAAGCTAACTCATGTCAAAGATCCCATATCAGGTCAGAAAAGAACATAGGATACATTCAATGTAATAGGCTTTGTTAGTCTAGACATTCTGATTTACAAATATGGGATATTTTTTCATTTATCAGTCCAGAAAAATAAAGTCCTGAGAAAAGCTGCACACCACAAGACTTTGAGCGGTCATTTCTTTAAAAAAAATCTAATTTTACCATACATTATTAACACAACATCTGGTGTTGTTATGACTCTCTACCAAACAAAAGATCCAACAAATGGTAGCAAACAGCAGTAGAGTCCCACGATGCCCACTATATCAATGTCTAGATACAGAAGACAATCCCTTATTTAACTAAACAAACCATCCTGATAATCCCATGGCATTAACATAGAAAAGTTGCTGTGGCAATTATGAACAGCTAATTTTTAAAAACCACAGTATAATGCTATACTGAATAAGCCATTTGCCAAAACTGCAGCTCTCAACAGGAGTAACATCTACATTTTTATGTTGCTTGCACGCATGTGCAAGAAACATAGTGCCATCATCCAAGTTTTCAGAGGTGTGGCACCCGTCTTCCAATTCAGTCAGTGTGTTTGTAGGCATGGCCCCAGTTCCCCAATCACTGCTGCAGCTGTCTATGACAGCAGTTGAAAATGCAGTGGTCATACAGTTGAAAGGGAGAGCTCCGCTTCAGTGAGAAGAGCTCCCCCCCCCACACACACACACACATATGCAAAGCATGCATACTGGCGTGGCTGATGCGCCCCCACGCACACACTGCAAGGCTCTATTTAGGGTGCCCAATCCCCATTGGCTCCACACCCCTCAACAAAACTGTTATCGCTGACAGGGGTGCCCAATCCCCGCCGGCTCCATGGCTGCATGCCCCAAAAAGCTTTCAGGTGCCACGCTGGGAGCCCACCCAGCATGGCAAAGCTTGTTACAGCTGACAGGGTGCCCAATCCCATGGCTCCACGGTTGCCGCCCCCCAAAAGCTTTCCAGGTGCCACGCTGGAAGCCCACCCCAACATGGCAAAGCTTGTTATGGCCGACAGGGGTGCCCAGTCCCCGTCAGCTCCAACACCCCAAACAGCCTTTCCAGCTACCATGCTGGGAGCCCACTCCAGTGTAGCAAACATCCCACGTCGTCTTAATTAAAAAAAAAAAAACCTGTAAACAAACAAACGGTCCCTCGTAGTCTCCCTGCCCCCACAACCCGCACCCACCCACTGCACACCCTGCCTCCACACACCCCACCCCATACTACCTCCGGACCTCGGCACGACTGATCTTCGTGGACCGGGAACATGTCTGCACTCTTCAAAGCTGACCGCGAACTGAGGAAATGCTGGTAAGCTGTATAATGTAATGAATAGTTTTTCAACTTTGTTGCATATCTCAAGCATTTTGAGGAATTTGGACCCAAATTTTCAACATGGGGTTTTAGGACCCTCCTCATGAATTTTGCACTGTCATGGCGTTAATCGGGCCTGAAGGGTGATTTCCCGGTCACTGCATGAAATCACCTTTCGGGACAATTAATGAAATGGCCTGCTAGTGTTCATAAAGTGGTCTCTAAAATTATGTTGAAAATCTGGTGAAAAAATTCCTAAAAATGACTGTTTTACGAGCGTGCATTTTGCAGTTCCTACTCACGCTCGTAAGTTCGTGAATTTTCAATATTTGCACTCCAGATTTTCAACATTACCTTTTTACCACACCTCCTTTTGATCAGTACAGCTGTCATTTTTCACATCTCACCCAAAACGTGTTTCCACCCATGTAGCGCACAATGGCGCAGTCGGTGTGCGAAATCAATGTATGGGACACATTAAGAAAATCACAGTGACACTGTTCATGAACAGAGGTGTTAAAATGGCTATGTTGAAAATTTGGTGAAAAAATCTCTAAAAATTACTGTTTTACGAGCGTGCATTGCGCAGTTCCTACCCACGCTCATAAGTTCTCAAATTTTTAATATTTGCACTCCAGATTTTCAACATTGCCATTTTACCACACCTCCTTATGAGCAGTACAGCTGTCATTTTTCACATGTCGCCTAAAATGTGTTTCTGTACATGTAGTGCACAATGGCGCAGTCAGCGTGCTCAATCAGTGTTTGGGATCAGATTAAGATAATCACAGTGACACTGTTCATGAGCAGAGGTCTTAAAATGGCTATGTTGAAAATTTGGTGAAAAAATTCCCTTCAGCCGTTCTGCAATGTTACTAATGAAGACCCTGCAGCACCCCACTGGTCACCCCTCTCTCTAGACTGCACCCCATTTACCATCACTCTCTGCCTCCTGTCTGTTAGCCAGTTTCTAACTCAGTTTACCACCCTTTCCTCCATGCCCAGCCTACCCAGCTAGTTTATCAGCCTCCTATGTGGGATGGTGTCAAAGGCTTTGCTGAAATCAAGGTAAGCGTTGTCCACTGCCCCACCCTGATTCACTTCCTTTGTCACCCAGTCAAAGAAATCAACCAGATTCGTCTGACATGATGTCCCCACTGTGAATCCATGTTGTCTATAGTCCTGGGCTCCGATTGCTTCTAGATGCCCCACTATCCTTTCTTTAAGCAATGCCTCCATGATCTTCCTCACTACCGAAGTGAGGCTGAATGGTCTATTGTTCCCTGCCTCCTCCCTGGTGCTGCATTTGTGTAGAGGGACCACATGTGCCCTTCTCCAATTCACTCATATTGAATGACTCAGTGAACATGGCTGCCAGAGGTACTGTTATCTCCCTTCGCAGTTCTCTTAATATCCTTGGGCATATGCCATCTGGTTCCATCGCTTTGTCCACCTTCAATTTAGTGAGCTCCTGCAGGACATTTTTGCCTTTGAATGGACTATTGTCCACCTCTTCACCCCCTTGGCAACTGCTGTACTGCTGTGGCCCTTGCCCCTCCCACTCTTCTGTGAATACTGAGTGGAAAGACACAGTGGATGACTTTGGAGGAAGGCATGGAACTATCACTTCCAAATACCTAAACAACACATACAAGCAAGCAACATTCGGCATTGACAAATGCTTGTTTATTATAGACAGAGCATCAGTCCCCATTTATGTTTAGCTGCAAAGTGAACACTGTTTATGTAGAAAAACCTGTAATTGTTCATGTTCATTCTCCAATTCTGAATCGGTCCCCACCGTCCTTCTAGATTGATCAAACTCCTGTGAAAGGGTCTCCGCTTTCTTACCGGTCTCCTTGGGATCTGTACACTGATATACATTGCCTCCATACTGGATCATCAAATGAGCAGGCATCAAAAGAGAGTGCGTTACACCCAGGCTGCATAACTTGGCTTACACATCATCAAACCTTGTCGTCCTTGCCCTGGAGACAAATGGTAAGTCCGGAAACATATGGACAGAGGATCTTTGATAGTTAAGTTGTTCAGTATTCCTGGCTGCTTGGAGAATAGTGTACTGAATTATTGGACTCGTGGTGACCAAGAGGGTCATTCTAGGTAGCTCACTTAGACCCAATGCCACTCTGGGCGATATCCGGTAAGCCTGAACAAACTGAGCAGTGATGTGAGGGTCAAGCAGTAAGGCTCCAGGCAACCATTCCTTAAGAAAATAAAGTAAATTGTCTCCCTCTATATTTTCAGGAAGCCCCACTATGCGAATGTTAGACGCCCTTTGGGAGTTCTCTAGAGCTTCCAAGCAGTACTTCAGTTGAGTGTTTACTTGGTGAAGTTTAGTCCTGGTGGTTAGGCCTTTCATTGCCATAGATTCAGCCATAGTTGCTGTATTAGATGCAGCAGCTATTTTAGCATTCTGTTCTTCAAATTTTGTAAGGATCAATTCTACTTTTGAATCTATTGCCTGCATGGACTTTTGCAAAGCCTGCCATGGTGGTTCAGAGTCCGGAGAAGTAGGCCCCTGCCTCCACTGGTATGGTTTGAACAGGTGGATTCTTAGAAGTACTTGCTGAAGCTTTGTTAGTCTATCCCCATTGCTCCAAAAAGGTATCATTAGATGCAGCTGAGTCTATTAAACTCATTTTTGAAGAAAAATCAGCTTGATTTTCAAGATTTCTTCATTTATTGCTCTTGTTAGTGAGATCATTTGAGGAGAACTCACTGAGTGCGTCTCGTCGGTGGGTGTGGTCAACAGCACCCCCCACCTCCCCCCCTTCTGATTTTATGCCATTTACTTCCACCCTCTGGGTCCTTCCTTTTAGCCAGTTTCCAACCCATTTTACCACTTTAGAGCCCACACCCAGATTCCCCAATTTGTTAAGCAACCTTCTATGGGGAGCGGTGTCGAAGGCCTTACTGAAATCTAGGTAGGCTACATCCACCGCCCCTCCCTGATCCACCACCCTGGTCACCCAGTTAAAGAAATGAATAAGATTAGTCTGACAGGACCTACCCTCAGTGAATCCATGCTGCCTTTGGTCTTTTGCACCACTTGACTCCAGGAACTTCACTACCCTCTCCTTAAGCAAGGGACCCCATCTGCTTCCCCATCACTGAGGTCAGGCTTACAGGTCTGTAATTGCCTGCCTCCTCCCTACTTCCAGTCTTGTGCAGGAAGACCACCTCTGCCCTTTTCCAGTCCCCAGGTACCTCCCCTGCCCCTAGTGATTGGTTGAAGAGGGTTGTCAGCAGACCTGCTAGGACTTCCATGAGTTCCTTCAACACTCTAAGTTGAATTCCATCTGGCCCCATTGCCTTGCCTGTTTTTACTTTTCCTACTTCCTCCAAGACACTATCCACCATAATTGGGCTGGTGTCCACCTCTTCCCCCTGTACATCTTTCCTCATGAGTCTTGACCCCTCCCCTGCCTCTTTCTTGGTAAATACTGAACAAAAATATTTGTTCAGTATCTCAGCTTCTTCAAGGTCATCCTCCACCCACCCATCCTCTCACTTCTTTAGCCTAACAATACCATTTCTGGTCTTCTTTCTCTCGCCTAATATAATGGAAGGAGGTCTTGTCCCCCCTTCTTAATAGCCTGTGCTGTTCCTTCCTCTGTTCTTGCCTTAACCCCTCTGACAGCTTTCCCAGCTTCTCTCTGCTTCTCCACATATTTCAGTTTGTCTTCTTTTTTTTTGTGTTTTTTTATATAGCTCTTTGGTCCCTGTCACCTCCTCCCACCAACTGGCGATAGGGACACATAGGTATTTTACTGTTTTTTTTCTCCTCTAACCCCCCCACGAGGCCCCGGCACATGGCCGTGCGAATGTGTGAAGGCGCGTTACGCACACTGGCACTAGCTCAGCCTCTTCCTCCTCCTCCTCCTCCTCCTGATACCTTTATCACCCCCTCTCCACCAACGCTACCCACCGGAACTCCACCCGGTGGGAGTGGAACAGCAGGGGGTGCCAACCATCCTCACCACCCTCAGAAGAGGAGAGCTGCCCATTGGCATGCTTAGTCCTGCTCCACCCTCCACCCCACACTGGGACCCCAATGACCCAAGATCATTCCCAAACCCGGGCCGCCGGCATGGCGCGCAAGGTGTGGCGTACAGCACCTCAACCCTCAGAGCCACTGTCTGTCTTCTTCTTCTTTCTGTGTCTCTTTGTAGTTCCTGAATGCCTTACTTTTTTTTCACACTTTCTTGGCTACTGGTTAAAGACCACATTCAGGGCCAAATACTTAGCCCATGTGACACCAAATGTGGGGCTCAACTGATGGCCATAAAAGTAATACTTGGCAAGAACAGGAAAACCTTAACAATTATCTCAGCCTATATCCCTTCCAAGGAACAAGTGAACGGTTTCAATTCTGTCATCAACTACCTCTCTGAAGGGGGACCAAACACAGAGCTGATAATGGTTGGAGACTTTAATATCAACTGGTCCTCCACTGAAGCTGTACTCAACAAGGACTCATTAGCCGCTCTCAACCTTGTGCAATTGGTAGACTTCCTCACTTGGTATAACAGGAGAACAGGCACAGGGTCAGTAATTGACTGGGTGGTCACAAATAAGCCAGAAAGAATATCCTCCATCACAGTTCTCCCCAACTCCCTCAGTGAGCATTCCCCAGTAATCTGTAAATGGTCAAATAAGGCCCAAAGATGCCAGCCAGGACTATTACTGCTAGACTTCTGAAGAAAGGCAAGTTGGGAGCTCTAAGAGCACACCTCAGCCTCCAAGATTGGAGATCTGTTGACCACAAAACGGACATCAACTCTGTCCTAGAATGCTTTATAAGCAAATTCAATGAAGTGTGCAATGTCTACACCCCCTACACCAAAAGAAGGATCTGCGACTATGACAGCCCCTGGATCACACCACAGCTACTAGCCCTCATGAAAAATAGAGATGACTTGTGGTACAAACCAAGGAACTCCGGTACCCAGATAGACAACCAGAACTGTAGAGCTGCAGGGAATAAATGCACATGGGCTATTCGCAAGGCCAAAAACACTCACTTTAAAAATGAGCTGACAAACTCATGGGGTAACAGTAGATGGTTCTAGGAGAACATCAAGTCCCTAACCGGTAAACCTAATAAAACTCCCCCACCTTCCTGAACATTGAGGGCCAACCTACGCAGGATCACAGTCGCATAGCAAATGTCTTCAACAAAGCTTTTACTGACCTCAGCAGAGTGTTGCCCCCTAGCTTCCTTCAATGCCAATCAGATACTTGCACCAAACAAAACCCGGGGACCCAATTAAACTCCCATCCGCCTTTCTACTTCAGAGCTATCACCTTTATGGAAGCAAAAAAGTACATCCTAAAAGTGCTAGGTAATTCCAGAACTAGCTCTGATCAACTTGACCTAAAACTAGTTAGGCTCACCCTGGACATAACTCTCAAACCCCTCACCAAAATCTTAAATCTCTCTTTGGTATCAGGCAAATTCCCACGGATCTGGAAGGTGGTGGTGGTGGTTACCACTGTTTACAAAAGTGGTGACAGGGCCAACTCTACAAATTTCCACAAAGTATCTATCCTTCCTCCACTCTCCAAGGCCCTGGAGCGAATCATAACCGACCAACTGACAGAATATCTAGACAAGTATCATTTACAATGTCAGCAACAACATGGATTTTGAAAACAACATAGTACCACAACCGCTGTAGTGGAGTTTACCAGCTTTATCCATAATGTGCTAGACAGAGGGCTCTTGGTGGGGGCAACATACTGTATATTGATCTCACCAAGGCCTTCGACACTGTCAATCACAATCTACTCCTGGTTCAGCTCTCCAATACCGGCCTCTCCCCTGCAACAGTAGCATGGTTCAGAAGCTACCTCTCTGGGAGGGTTCAGAAAGTGAAAATCCTGACACCTTCTCCGACAACCTTAGTGTTAACACAGGCATTCCTCAAGGCTCTATCCTTGGCCCTCTACTGTTCAGCCTGTTCTTAAACAACCTCCCTCAATCGGTAACCAACCAGCAACTACTATATGCAGATGATGTGGTCCTATATTCATGTAATACTGACCCCTACATACTGGAAAAGCAAGAAATGCAGGCTAATTTCACCACGGCTGAGCACTGGTTCCTTCAATCAAAACTGCTCCTCAATTTAAAAAAAAACAAGACTATGTTATTTTCATCATCACATAACAAACACCGCACCCACCAACTTTGCATTTGTAACAATCAGAACACTTCCCTGAAGATGGTGTAAACATTTAAATACCTACTGTAACCCCTAGGTGGCACTATCCCAAGGGCTACTACCTCTGCCTGCTTGGCTAGTAGCAGGTTAAGGTACTTGAGTTCTGAAACGGGTGCCTCCACCCAGAGGTCAGGGTTGGTAGTGGTCAAGCTAACCTGGGCACAGCCCTCCGGGACATTGTAATCTCCCTCTTTCCTTACTAGTGGCCGGAACAACACACAAAAATCACTTTCACAATACCCCTAATACACCACACAAGTACCCACACTGTTTGCACTTACCACCAGGGCTTTCCTCTGGCCAGGTTCTGGGAACCTCCTGTAAAACAAGGTTATACACAGCAAATAACAGCAGTACAGTACTCTTGCACAAACTGGAACCACAGTCAGAGTAAATGCAAAAAAGAGTTAGATCTGATTTATTTAAGGGGCTTGAACAAGGGAGGGGCATAATCAGGTTAATTTACTTAAAGGCTCTATCAGTCAAACAGTTATGCATGCACTTCAGGGTCCATAAACAGTCACACACTCTGGGTACCCAGATGGAGAATGGTGTGCTAGCCAGGAATGTTGCAGCTGGTTGGGGCACTGTGATGGAGGAAAACAACATGCACAACACACACTATTTGTAATCCACAGCCGAAGGGTTCAGTTCATGAAAAGAAAACAACAAGACAATCAGATGACACACTTTTAGATTAGGCTGTTATTGCAGGGAACTACCCTGATGATTACTCATGATACCCAAGACTGGACATAGACTGGATGAAAATCAAGACAGCAGCTGGTCAATCTGGAGTGCCAGGAGAAGCAGGGCCCACACGATTCACCGAGGCATCATTCCTGTTCAAGCGTGAAGCAGGGGGCTGATCCCCAGGCAGATCTGCCATCGGTGGCTTTCTCTATGCAGTGGGGTAGTCTGGCAGGGCCAGCGTGGCATGGCCCTGGCTGAATGGAGATGAATATGAATTCAGTCCGAATAGGCTGGATAAAACTTACAGCAAGCAGAACACAGTTCACACAGTGTGGAACCAAATCACAACCCACTTTCAATACACAGCACATTTATATGTAAAGGATTCTACAGTACCAGCAAGCAGAACACAGTTCACACAGTGGGGAACCAAATCACAACCCACTTTCAATACACAGTACATTTGCATGTAAGGAAATTCTACTGTACCAGGCAAACCGCTCTCCGGTCATGATCGCAAAGTCTCAGCACAAACTGGGGATTCAAAAACAGCAGGAAATCCTGACAGGTCGATCGCATTCAGCAAATCTTCAGTCTTCTTCAGGTATGAGCCTGGTCACAGTCCAGTAGCTTAAATAGTCCTCACAACTCGGATTCAGTCCAAATAAACTCTATTTTCTCTCTCAGGAACAGCAGGCAGACAGGCAGGCCAAAACTCAGCCCTGTCACAGTTCTCCCATGCAAAACTACACAGAACTGCTGCTCAAAATCACTTGAGCTGTTACTTCTTCACTGCTCAGCTCACAACTGAAACTAGCTGCAGCAGCCTGGGAAATTCCCCAAGGTCCAAAAGGTTCGGTTGGCTGATCCTCCAGTCAGTCACAACAAAGCCTCCCCCTTCAGGTGCAAAAAGGTGCAAAAAGCCCAGAACTACAACTCCTACAGATTTTGACTTCAGACAGCCCCTGTAGTCCGGCTCCATTTTAGGTCCCACCAGTACTGATTGGTCCAATTCGCAGTCCAGGCTCAAGATAGTGGAGATAAACAAAACAGTCCTTGCTGCAAAGAAGGCAGGTTAGATAAACTACATTATCACTCTAAATGATTTTCAGCAAATAGTTACATCTTGCAACAGAGCTCCCTCTCAGATTACTTATGACTGCAATCCAGGCAGCTCTTAAGAGACAGTACACAGAGGCTATACAGGCACTCTCTGGCAATCACATTTAAACTGCTAAAACACAGGACACCAGCCTGGCAGTGAGCATTTAGGCAAGCTCGAGGAAGACTTTTTGGGAACCCCCATTTGTAGGGGCGTTACACTAGGATTGACTCTGGACCGCACCCTCTCGTTTAACCAACACATAGACACAGTCGCAAAGACATCAAATGCAAAACTAGGATTACTGTACAGACATAGAAAAGGCCTGACTTCTGAGGCACTAAACACTGTTATAAATAGCTCAGTCCACTCAGTGATAGACTATGGTCTAGCAGTATATGGGACTGCCTCCCAATCCGCTTTGAAATGTATCAAAACAACACTAAACAAAGTATGTTGTTTAGTCCTAGGTGTACCCCATCTCACTGACACCTGTGAGTTGTACACTCAAACAAACTGTCTCAACCTTGACAGACACCTCCGTTATCAAGAATGCATGCTTGCCAAGAAGTCTATGCTAGGACATACCACTGCAGGTCTGCAAAGCCTTCTTAGCTGACCTAATTCCATCAGATGCACTAGGGGTACAAACAACTCGGCCCTCTGCATCCCTTTCCGTAGAACCACACAAGGCCAATGGTCCTATGAATACCAGGTGCCACTTTGGCTTAAATGCGCTTGACCTAGACATCACGAAAGAGGACAAAATAGGCCCCTTTAAAGATAAACTCTGAGTGGCCTTAGCCACAAACAGTAACTGTGACCTGAACCCCCCCCCCCATACTCTTTCCTGCTCTTTTCTGCTACCTTCATTCTAACCTGCACCCTTGCCTTCTCCTCTCTTCTTGCTAACTTACACTCCCCTAGTAGGCTCCAGGTCCCCGTCTCAGCACTCCCCCCCCCCATTGAGTCTAGCCCTCCTCTACGACTACATTCTTTAGCACTTCAGACAAAAGAACTGCTGCCCATCAAGTTCTTGCCTACTTGCATATAGTATTAGTTAATTATATTACAGACTATATCATCCTCTGTTCCCTACCTGATTTGCTCTATATTCTGTGATTCTCAAGTTGTTCACTTAAACTTCTTGTCAACCTAGCTTGCTAAAAATTATGTATCTGTATAGTTTTAATTATGTAATCCCTGTTATTGTAATTATGTAACCTCTGTAACCTGATGTACTCATGTTTTTCTAGACATGGAACCTCCTTGTATCTGCTTATGCACTTGTAACCATTGCAAATGATGTTATGCTCATGTATTACTAGGACGTGGAACCTCTGTAAAAGAGCCTTTGACTTAAAGGTACTTCCCTAGAAATAAATAAATAAATAAAGAACCACTGAGTCCGCTTCTTTCTTTTGCTTTTGCTAAGCAATCTGACACATTGACTTGTCACTCCTGCTATGGATCTCTTGAGCCTAAGCCACTGTTCTTCTACCCCTCCCCCCACATTTTCTGCTGCCAAGGCAATTTTGAGCTGTTCCCCCCATCTCCATGAAGCTGGCCTTCCGGAAATCTTGGATCTTAGTCTTTGAGAGGCTTTCTTCTGCTAACATGTTGACTCTAAACCACACAGTTCTGTGGTCACTGGTACTAAGGGGACTGCCCACATCAACATCTATGATTCTGTCCCCATTTGTCAGCACTAAGTCCAGTACAACCCTGTCTCTGGTGGGCTCAACCACCACCTGCCTTAGGTTTGCCCCATATATGGCAGACATGAGGCCCCCTGCTCCTTGATGTACTTGCAGTCTGGGTATCTCAATCCGCATCCAGCATGATGAAGTCACCCATTAGTAGTACTTTCTGTTTGGCAGCCATATTATGGATGGCTTCCACTAATGCTAGATATATATCCTCTCCTTGCATGGGAGGCCTGTAAACTACTCCAGCATGGATGGTTGTTTTGTTCCACGATTTCAGAGTGACCCACAATGCCTCTGCTTCTTCCCTGGATACCTGAGCCTCCATAGCTTTAATCCCTTCCTTTGCATAGATAGCAACCCCTTTTCCCCTCTCCCCCTCCCTATCCTTTCTAAAAAGTGTATACCCCGGTATGGCTGCACCCCAGTCATGGTTTCCTGCATACCATGTCTTTGTAATAGCCTCAATGTCCAGGTCTGTGTCTGCCATTAGTGCCATTAGGTCTGGGATTTTGTTTCCCAGGCTGCGGGCATTTGTGCACATGACCTTCCACTCTGTGTACCCCCTTAATGTTTCTTGTTTATTGGTGTTTGCCCTGTGCTGCATTAGTGATGTACCTTCTGTTCTCTCCCCCATTGTATCCATGGTAATTTTACGGTTAGATATTATGCTAGTTATTGGATCCTCATTACTTTCAGTTATGTCCTGTGGGGGGGGGGGCGCTAAGATAATCCCCTTGACTGTCTATGTCACTCCCCTTGGCAAGTTTAAATGATCACTAAGGATGCACTTAAACATCTCAGAGAGGATACCTTTGCCTCCCTTAGATAGATGCAGGGCATCTGGAGAATATAGTCCTTCATCCCTCAAGATGAGGTTCCAGTCCCCAGTGAAGGCATACCCCACCTCTCCGCACCATTTCTCCAGCCATTTGTTGAACTCAGTAATGCGGATGTCCCTCCCTTCCCTTCTCCCTTGCCATGGACAGGCAGCACCTCTGAGAAGGTGACAGATTGTGCTACTTACCCAAGACTCCTCCCTAGCTCCCTGAACTCTTCCTGTACTCTTCCTACATCTAACCACTGTCTAGCCAGGTCATTAGTCCCCAAGTGAATAATGATGTCCAGCTCCCCCCTCCTTGCTACCACCCTTACAATCTTAAGGTTTTGCTTGCCCTCCTTCTGAACTGTGCATCCTGGTAGGCACATTACCTCCCTCTCACCATTGCTACCTGACCCCAGCTCACTCCCCCCGGACAATGGAGTTCTCAGCCAGGATTTGCTTCCTCTTCCTCTTCCTGTGTGTCCTCCTTGTATCTGTCCTTGGAGTTCCACCCTGGATGATGCCTTCAGCCCCCATGGTGTTCACTTCTGATGCTGTGAAATCTCTATGCTCTGCCAGGCTGGCATACAAGTTGTGAAGTGCCACTGGCTGGGGGATGTGCCTCTGTGCTAGCTCACGCACCATCCCTGAGCCCACCCTGAGTTTGGATCATAGGGGTGGGGGTATAGGCATCTTTTTTAAGACCAAACTGGGCCTTGTGGATGTTCCAGTGGGGACCACCAGATCCTTTGAGTGTATCATGGGAGAGGGTGTAGGTTGCAGGATACTCCTCATCTACCATCCACCAGGTAATGGGGTGTATTCCTGCAGGAGATGGCGTACTTCATCGTCGACATGATATTGGAATCTCCCAGATGGATAATTCTGGGGAACTTCAAAGCCTGGGTTGATGATGAACTCTCTCAATTTGGTCTAAATCTCCCTCAGCTAATGATAATGCTGGGCCTTACACAGGTGGTTATCTCCTCTACCCATATAGGAGGTCACTCACTGGATCTGCTGTCCCTCCTGGGGATGGAGATCTCAGGCCTTGGGGTGGAATCAATCAGTTGGTTTGACCATCACACCATAGGGTTCAGTTTCGGGCTTCCCCAAATGGGCTTATCCCTTCAGAGATGGTCTGGTACCGCCCTTTAAGAGGAGTTACCCCAAACGGTCTGTCAGTGGTCCTGGACCTATTGGGATTGCTGGATGAAAGCACAAGTCCAGGGGACCATCATACTGGCATATAACAAGGCAGTGGGAGATGCCTTGGCCTTTATTGCTCCTGTTCATGTTCGACCACTCACTCTTCACCCAAGGTCCCCGTGGCATGATGGTTCCTTGAAGGAGCTGATGTGAGTTGGTTGAAGGTTGGAAACAGTATGGCAGAAGTCCAGCCTGGATGCTGACAGGCTTAGATTGATGGAACATTACAAGGGCTATCAATCAGAAATCACCAGTAAGAAGGCAGAATTCCTGTCCAGGGAGATTCTGCTGCGCAGAATCAACCAGTTCAGCTTTTCCGAACTGTTGACAGATTGTACAACCCAATCTGTCTCTAGTCTGGAAGAGATTTTTCACAAGTTAAGTGTGATGAGCTAGCTCGATTCTTCACAGATATGGTTGCCAGCATCAGGTCAGGAATCGGCCTGACTATCCCTACGAGGGGTTGCAGAGGTCAATGGGAGGTGGTGAACACCCAGTCTGTCTGTACAGATTTCAGATGGCTATAAGTCATGGACATTGTGAAGATTGTCCAGACTTTGCACCCAACCTGTTGTAGTTTGGATCCGGGACCTACAACTTTTTAGTGGGGTTTGTAGATGTTATCTGCCCAATCCTAGCTGAAATTGTCTGGAGATCCTTGGAAGGGGGGTCTTTCCAGATCCCCTAAAGGAGGTGGTCATTCGACCACTCCTTAAAAAACCCTCCTTGGACCCCGACTGTCCAGCTAACTACTGACCTGTCTCTAACCTGCCCTTTGTGGGTAAGGTTATTGAGAAGGTGGTTGCGTTGCTACTAGATGATCACCTTGCAACTCACAATGTCTATGAAGCTCTCCAGTCTGGATTTAGGAAGAGGCGTAGCATGGAGACCACCCTTGTCCGGGTATTAAATGACCTCCTAAAAGTGAGAGATTGAAAGACTCGTACCATCTTGGTCCTTCTCGATCTCTCAGCAGCTTTTGACACTGTGGACCATGGTGTGTTTTTGGAGTCCCTGCGGTTCCTTTGTGGACTGTCGGGTACAGTCCTCAAATGGTTTTGATCATTCCTCATGGGTGGGTCTGAGAGGGTGGTCACTGGAATTTATTCCTCTGACACCCTCCCCTGTCCTGCAGGGTGCCGCAGGGCTCCATATTGGCACCCATGTCATTCACAGTGTATATGCTGCCATTGAGAGATATCATCAGGTGATACGGCTTGAGTTTTCACTGCTATGCTGATGATCCTCAGCTGTATATGTCCTTCATGCCCATACAGGTTGATGTGATTTCAGTGCTAAATAATTGCCTTTCTGAGATCAAAGACTGGATGAGCCCTAGTTGGCTGAGACTGAATCAGGATAAGACTGAGGTGTTGGTTGTGGACCCAGGTCACCAGGGGCGGGTTTGTGGGCTGGGCATGTGTTGGGCCTATGGCTTGATGGTGTTCAGCTCACTACCTCAGATTGGGTGCGTAACCTGGGTGTTATTTTTGACAGTGGCTTGACCCTGAAATCTCAGGTGTCAGCTGTTTTTAAATCCTCATTTTACCATCTGTGAGGACTATCACCCGGGTGAAATACCTGGTAGCACCAACTCTGTGGAATTCTCTACCTCCTTGGTTAACAGAATGCCTGACCGTCAGTAGTTTTAAATCTATGTTAAAAGCATATTTATTTTCATTAGCCTTCCCAGAGTGTTCTTAAATTATTTATATTGTTGTCTTATCTTTTTTTGAAATTATATTTCTTTATTAGTTTATAGAAAGATGTGAAGTATAAGCAAGTAATACAGGGATTACACACCATGACAGATGACATTAAATGCTTAATAGCTGCAGTGTAAAGATATACGGAATTCTGCAGGAATCCCTGATTCTGGATTGTTGTTTTATCTTGTTTATTATATCTGTGTTTCAGTGTGTTACAGCACCTTGGTATTTGAAAGACGCTATATAAATAAATCTTTGATTGATTGATTGATTGACTGTAGTCCATCCTTCCCTCCATCTTGGCAACCTCTGAGGGAGTGGTGGTGGACATGGTGGTCTCTGTATGGGGGGAAGGTCGTCTGTATCCTCGACAACTCTGCTAGAAGTTCAGCTACCTCCTTCCTCAACACAGAGAGGTGCCTGCAGATAGGGCAGCACCACAGTGTCCAGAAGTTCTTTCTGAACACTGCTGTTCCACATCTGCTGCAAAGCACCACACCCATCATCTTCCTTCTACTATCCTTGCCCTAAATGAACCCTTATTGCTCTGTACCCTCTGCTGCTCTTTTCTTCTATACCATGTCCAGTGCCCCAGCTATATATATATATACTGTATTTGTACTGCTAATACTCTTTAGTGGTATAATGTATCAAGGAATGTAGATTTATGTCAGGGAGTGGTGTGTGCCTATGTTGTGTACTGAAATAAGATGGCTAACAGTGTGTGTATGCAGTCAGCTGGTACTGTATGATGTAACAGGTTAACGATATAAAGGAAGGGGTGGATGGGGGTGTGGGGTCAGGGGACCAGTACAGTTAGTCCCTCAGATGCTGGCCCTTAGTGCAACCTTTAACACCTATTGCCATCATCCTCTGACTAAAGTATGAGCAACTGTTGCCATAACCTGTCTTGCATTGTACTGTGTAACTTATATACGTGTAACCCGTTGGAACCAACACTTGTGTATCCTGCTGTGCTGCATTTTAAATGGGTCACATTTTGCATATTTTCTGCAGCACCAAGGTAACTATATGGAAATACATAGTATCACAGTAATGTAAGGCGAGAAGGGACTCTAGGTCCCTTGTGTCCACTCCCCTATCTCTTCCTAAGCAGGGCTTAACAAGATGCTGCTTATCTACAGTAGGTACTAGTTTATAGGGATACCCCACCCACTCTATTACACAGCACTCTGTAATTCCTTTATTACTTAGACCCCCCCCCCACCCCAGTCCTCAAATGTACCTTTAAAAAGTTGTTCTCCTGCTTCCCCAATCCAGGATTTTGGGAGTGATAAGCCACAAATCCACATCAACCATGCTAATGCAATCCCCAGAGTACTCCAGCCTCTATTTACTATATGCAGTCATCTGACTGTATTACCAAGCAGGGCTCACTACTGGGAGTTGACAGGGGGACAGACTGATTGGTCGGTCTGCTCAGTGTCATCAGTATCGAAGACTGCTTGTTCCCCTTCCCCACAGTTGTACACCCCACTCAATAATACAGTCAGATGACTGTATATATAGTAAACAGGAGCGTGCATGTTACTCAGCCATTAGTTGCTAGGCAGCAGTTTTGGCAACATTCCAGATTGAATAAAAAGCTTGTTCCTAGATGCCCTGTGGAATATACCCTATATTTACTGATTTATGAAATGTGAGTACTATGAAATGCTGTTGTCAAACCCCAGTAACACATACTAAAAGATGTGCCAACATTTTCTATAAGTAAATAAAATGGATCTTTTGGCAATGTGCTTGCTGATGTTATGCATACCTTAACCCTTGTTGGTTCTCATATGCCTCTCTTCATAGACATTGATGAGTGTGCAGAGTCTGCTGGTACAGCCTGTGGTTTAAGACGCTGTGAGAATACTGTGGGATCATTCAAGTGTATTACTGAGTGCAAGCCTGGATACAGAATTACACCAGCACAGACCTGCGAAGGTAACTATTGGCAAAGGTGCCCTTATTCCCTACTTGACGTAAATAATAATGCTTCTTAGTCACAGTACATTTAAGATAACCCTTACTGGCTGAAAATCTGATTTTTGTAGCAGTTGGAAGTAAGGATGAGCCGATGTCAAATTATCATTTGGTGAATGTTCTGAAATCCGTCATTTTGTACACCGGCAACGCAGTTCCAAACAAACTTAGTTTCGCTTCAGCATTCGGCACTTTAACATCATGACACAGCACTTTTTACAGGGAACATTACTGAATATATCCAAGTTGTGAACAAATCACATGACCTGAAGCAGCCAAATAGCAGTGATGGAGAGCTAGAACTCCTCCCGCTGCACATACTGTATCTCAACGCCATTTCACGTGCTTTTTCACAGTGGAAAAACCTGTGGCAGCCACAGCAGTGTGTACTGAAGGAGCTTCTTTCATGTGAAAAAGTGTAAATTTTCATCAAAAAAACTTTAGAAGTCATTACAGAATAATGTATTATCATTCTAGGCAGCTACTGCTTATTATATTTAACTGTAGTTTTAGTCAGGCAGGCTAGTGAAATGCTGAAAAGGAGAGAGTGCACATAGCCTACAGTGACAGCAACTGGAAATGCAGCAGGCTGTCACAGTGAATTTAGACCAACTTTGCTTTTTTGTCTTTTAGATAATTCCTGAAGAAGACCTATGATCAAAATGTTGATTCGAACTCTATTTTCTATTTCCGTTGTGCATTTAAAATTACGTTTTTTTTTCTGCCTACACACTGACACAGTGCAATGCTTTTTCATTGAATTTAGTAGACTTGGAAAGGTGCAGGAGGAGGGGATATTTGACAGATTTATTCGGCAAATATTTTTTAATTAGGGCTGGTGGTGTACAGAGCACAGAAATCTGCAATAATTTATTCTTATTTTATGTTTTCACCTGCAGCGGGAGCAGGGCGGACTGAATTTAGGAGACTGGGGAAGGTGCAGGGGGGATTTTGAAGGATTTATTTGACAAATATTTTTACTGACTACTGGTAATTCAGCAAGGCACTGCAATACATCTTGTTATGTTTTGTCCGTGTATGAGCCTACCAGCCAGTCAGCGAGGAAAAAGTAAAGCAGACTGCTGTGTGAGATACAAGGTCTCTCAGTGGGGTGGTATGTAGTCTGTCAGTGGGAGAGGAGGTGGCCCTATTGTGTCGCTATTCCTTAATACCTCACAAATCATGCGGCCCTGCAGCTTGCCCATGTGCATATCATGGGCATCTAAGAATCAGTCACTATTCTGAGTCATCATTGTTTGTGTCCGCATACTGCCCTGACAGTGACATGTCAACATCAACTGACACTATAGTGACAACAGTGCCAGGTCACTGTAGTGTCGGCGCTAGACCCCGGCACTGTTTTCTGCAGGTCTTGCACCCCTTCCCCTAATCAGCTCTGACTCGGAGTTGATTATATTAATTGGAGGAGTGTGGGGTCACAGCCCCCTGCTTGGGGGGTTTGGGGCACAGCCCCCCAAAGAATACATAGTAGACACTGGCTACCTTTATGCCAACTGCAAATGTAGTCGACATAAAGGTTTCACTGTCCCGTCAGTCGACAACATTTTTGTCGCTGTACAGTCGTAGATCCGTTAGTGTCTGTGGTGGCTACACCATGTCACCTGTTGTGCATGCGTAGTTGATGCATGTAGAAAATATGAAGAGAAGAACAGGAGGAGAAAGGGATAGGGGGAAGGAAAGGAGCAGAAAATGTTCCACCATGCACTTCCTCCAAGTATAAATTCTTCAAGTGACTGTGGTGGAGAAGGAACTGGTCATGGTGGAATGGGATGAGAGTAATGATCTTGGGATTGTGAGGACAAGCACTGGATGCATGATAGCACAGCCAAAGAAACCACGGTTCATTAGTTCCCTGAAATCCAGTGGTCCCACTCCCAATGCAGTGCAAGCAGCCATCACTCAATGTATCTGGTGATGAAACCATTCTGAGCTATCCAGAAGCACACCAGTCCCCCGACACACATTCCTTCTTCAAATGCTTCCAGTTTCCTTACTTGAAATATAAGTTATCCATCCAGAAATATAAATCTAGTTCACCTTTAAAAAACCATCACACATTTGCTGCTCAATTCCTCAAACAATCCACCTCCCCCAGTCACTAGCAGCTCCTAAAAACATCATGAGGGAAGGAGTCAAACATCAAGCACAAATTATGTTTCAAGTTTCATGATTCATGTTTTCTTGAAACATAAATAAAAGACATTATAATAAATAAATAAAGAATGGTTGTATATCATATCATATTCATATCATATTATGTTCTATCAGATTATATTATTTTCAAGAATCGGTCTTCTCAATGCAAGCCTACTCTTGGGTCTAAGTCGTAGGTGCTAGGACCCTGCAGATCTTTTGCCACGTGGGACAGCAATGCTTCTGGCCTAGTGCACCTGCGTGACACTGAGTGGTGATGCATGCTTACCAATAACTGCTGCTGGCTCCTTCGTCTACCCAGTTCTGTTTTTCCCACCATCAGTGTGCACTGTGGGAGGAAATCGTGTCACCTCAGTTCGTCTTTTGGACATTATTCTTTCTCATTTTCTTATTTTGTTGAGAATGCCCAAGTCATCAAAGAAGAGAACAAAATGTTTATCCTGTCTAGGGCCTAGCCACAATATGGACCCTTGTGACACCTGCTTTTCTTTCGACCACTGCATGCTGCAACATCATTGTATGAAGCTTGACCTGGAGGTCCCACCTTCGGAGGTGGGCATTGGTCTAGGAGGTCACTGGAGCGAATATTGGACCATTCCCCCAGGTGCCTCACCACTCTTTGAAGTCAGCTGAGGTATGGAGCTCTCCCAATCTCCCACTGTGCCAGGACTGCGTTGGGGTCTCTGGTGGTGTATGATGCAGACCATTAGCTCATTCTGTATGGCCAGAAGAGAACCCACCACAGCCAGTTTGTCATCAGCAACAGGCCATCCCAGGGTTGGGGTCAAGGCTTTTGGCCTTGTCCACTATCTCAGTGATATCAGTGCCAACTGATGGTATTGCCATGGCTGTTGTCACCACTGGCCATGATGACATCAAGGACCAACAATGGCACTGGTTCTAGTGCTGATGTCATTCACGATGTCAAAGCCAGGGTCAGTGCCAATGTTAGTGTCAGCCACATTGTCGGCTTTGGACTCCATTGTGCTAGCACTGAGGAAGACATAGCTGATGAGCATGACACTGACATAGGTGACGGGGTTGGTGCTGGTGCTGGTGCTGGGCAGGGCTGTCTATGATTCGGGTGTCAGTGTGAGTTCACTCTGAGCTATGGCATAGGCATTGGTACAGGACTGGAGTTGGGCTTCTCAGAGGGGTTCATCCAGCCACAGACATACACTGTCTGCTCGGGGCTTTGCCCCTGGGTCACCACTCTGCCACATCCTCCATTGGAGGAGTGTCAATAGAAGGAGTCTCTGCTCGCTACTCCCCTAGGGTGAAGGAGCCTCAGGACCTCAGGACCTTACTTAACACATGAGTACTGCAGACCAGCAGGCTTCCCCATCCCACCTTTAAGCTTATGCTTCAAATTTCTTGGGTGTGAATTGACAGGATGCCCAACTTCTTCAGGCCACTAGGCCCTTTAACACTGGAGCAATACCGTAAAAGCCTGGTATAGCAGTGCCTAATTCAAGGCCCCCCCCCTCGATTTTCCATCCCAGATGTTTCCTTGCTTCCTCTCATTTAAAGCCCTCTTTACAGGACAACAAATGTTTGCACGTGACCTTGTCAGATGAGTATGTTCTGTACCAGAGATTCATGGTAGAGAAATTGCAGGCATTGGGAATTATTAATTACACCAGTCGCAATCCTGTCGCCTTGCCATTGGGACTGCTTGGGATTCCCAGTACAGACTAGGGATAGGTGGGTCAGCTACAATCTGGTACTGATTCCGACTCAGATTTTTTTTCTAAAAGGTTCTGATTTACTCTGATTAATTGTAGATCTATTTTTAGTTTATTTGAGTATGAGAAATGCATCAGTATTATTCTTTTAGATCCCTCTGTTAAAAAAAATAAAATGTAACTTTTTTTTTTTATTCTGTGTCTGTATTTGCATGTCATTTTAATATATGAAACAGTGGGCTGGAGTCACAAAACTCCTGAAAATGCTGCCACTATGGGAAAAACCCAGCGCAAGTGGGTTGCCACTTGCAAAACTGCAGTTTCTTCTGCAGTTACAGTATTCTCAAAAGTGGGACTGGTTTATGACTGGCTCCATGATTTATGGCAGCTTGAGGATGGTGTTGCTGTGGAAATCCCCACAGCTGGGGAAAAAAGTTACAGCCAATGGGACCAGCAATAACATCTTCTGCAGCTGCTGCAGATGTGAATACCAGTCTCCGCAGCTGCGGAGATTTCAGTCTGTAACTGGAGTTGCGGTGTGGAACTTAGTTCCAAAAATGTTTGTGAATCCAGCCCAGTATATGCAGCTCATTTAGGATGTTGCAGTGAAAGGAGGCACTGTGTCAAAGGTTAGTCAGAAAGAGAGAGCGAGAGAGAGAGAGACCAATGAATTCAACAGCAGAAAGACAACAGTGGAGTGCAGACCTTCACTGAGTCTGGCATGCTTTTTGGTGGGAGACAGGCAGCATGAGTAGAATATGTTTTGAGACCCTAGCCATCCCTCCCACTCTTTTGACTTCAGATGTTATTTTTTTTTATTTGAAATAATTTGCTTGCTACTTGGTGTTATAGCAAGCATCATGGGTCCCAAACATTCCACACATTCCTGCCTAACTGGCCAATTATTTTTTATCACTTGTGTTTTGCAACTTACTTTCTATCTGGTTGACCTTGCCCCACCCATCATTGCAGTTTTTGGATATATTATACAAGCTTCCATAACTAGTAACTGTAGTCAGTTATGGTATATATATATATAGATAGCAGTCACACCACTCTAGTTAGGGGTTAAGTAGGCACTTTAATGTTAAACCTCAAATTTTGCACTTTAATACCTTGCAGCCGTTTCACGGATTTACACACAAATATGCATGCACAGTTTCCTGGGGTAGATCTCTTGACATGCCATGTTGTGTGTCAGTCGGAATAGCGCTACACATAGTGAAAAAATTCTAAAAATCACCAGTTTGGGCTGGGTCTTCCTCATCATGCTGCATCCAAACCATATGGAATTTTGGTCTGATTTTTTAGGGTAGAAAGAGCTTGCCCCAAGGAACAATCCATCATTGGTTTGGTGAAAACATATTAATCCATTCCATGCTTATTAAATTTTGAAATTTTGGGTTCTGAGCATGAATAGTTCAGTTTTTTGGATAGCTGCACAGTGCAAAAGAGGATTTGGGTCTGTATATGTAGTCAAGCCCACCAGGATGAAGCATAGTGTCATAGATTTCCTGCATGACAATAGGGATTGACTCCCATTGAAATTGCGTTGTTTGCTGCAGTAACTCAACTGCAGAGTGTATACATATAAATATGTTGCAAAAAAACTTAATTAATGCATCAGTTAGGGTTGCTGTGACAAAAGTAGGAAAATGAGGTGTTGGGGCACTCCTGCCCTGCATAGACCAGAAGGCGTTGGGGTGGCACTGGGGTCATCAGCCCTAACACTCACCCCATTCTCCTAGACTGTAGCCACCGAGTTTATTTTAGAATGGAATGGTGTGAGCATTGGGGTTGATGACCCCAATGTCACACACCCCCAACACCTCCTGGTCTCCACAGGGCAGTGATGGGGTGTTAAGGTAAAACCCTGACACCTCATTTTCCTACTTTGTCACAGCAACCCTAACTGATACATTAATGAAGTTTTTTGCAGCATATTTATATATACACTCTGCAGTAGAGTTACTGCAGCAAACAATGCAATTTTAATGGGAGTCAATCCCTTTTGTCATACAGGAAACCTGTGACTCAACGCTTCATCCTGGTGGGTTTGACCATATATATATATATATATATATATATGTAATAGATATACCACTCTAGGGTGTCTGCAGTGGCGCTCTGATATCCCGCATGGTTGTGTGCGTTGTGCCTGCGAGGCCGCAGGCGAGTCGTTCAACCACCAAGGCGTGCGTATATCAAGCGCATTCCTGAAAGTATTCTATCTTATAAAATGGAAATAAATGTTTTTGTGGGAGAACAAAAAAGTAGTCCCTGTGTAGCATAGAATTGAAAAAAAAAAAGGTTTGTTGCATTTTGCTTTTTATTTGGATTTGTATAAAGAACTGCATTTTGCCTTATTTTATTTAGATTTGTGTAAAAGAAGAGGCGAGGTGAGGCTAGTGACAGACAGAACTTTCAGTTTTATCACTGACATATAGAGTGACCGGCGTGGTGAAAGTGAAGCGTAATGTGCAGGCAAACAGTGAAAATAAGTGACACTCTGTACTAGAAAGGAAATAAACTCTGCATTTGAGCTTATTTAAATTTAAAACAATGTAAAAAGCTGCCGTGGGAAGCAGTCGGCGAACTGCAAACAGGACTTTCAGTTTATGACTGAGGTGTGAGCGTGACCGGCGTGGTGAAAATGAAAGTTAATGTGCAGCCAAACAGTGAAAGTAAGTAACACTGTGTACTAGAAAAGCAAAAGAAACTCTGCATTTGAGCTTATTTAAATTTAAAAGCATGTAAAAAGCTGCCGTGGGAAGCATTCAGAGAAGTAAGCGCAAACCGAGGTGTTGCGGCGTAATGCAGGGCAGGCGAGTGTTGCTCTAGCAACTGTTGCTAGAGCAACACTCGCTCTATCATGCGTCTGCGCGCGCTGCCAACACTCTCGGTTTGCGCTTATCCGAATGCTTCCCGGCCTTTAATGCTGCTTTAAATCAAATAAGCTCAAATGCAGATTCTTTCTTTGTACACAGTGTTACTACTTTCACTGTTTGGCTGCACGTGATTTCATTTTCTGCCGCTTCACGCTCACCTCAGTCATAAAACTGAAAGTCCTTCTGCAACTTGCTTGATCTGGCTACTTCTTTTAAGTAAGGTAAAATACAGTTACTTTACTTATTCACACTGAGGGACACTCTTTCAGTGTCTGGGTGGTTATTAGATAGTGTTATTGACCATGCTCGGTCACGCTACATGTAACTAATAAAAGTGAAAGTGGTCTCCACTCGTTTTCCTTTCTGTAAAGAGGACGGCTTTATTGTAAGAATAGTAACTGAAAAGAAATAGGAATACAAAGCTCTTTTTTTTTTTGTCAGTGTTAGTTTGAACTTTGGTTTGTGGGTGACTATCTGTGGTAGATGTGGAATGATGTGAGTACTGGTGAGAAGGTTTTGGAGGATAAAAATTAGTTCAGGCGTGCGGTCGCGCTGGGAGGTGTCGGTCGTTGGGAAATAATGCACGGTCATGTGATGCATTCTGTCCAATCATGTTAGTGGAATTTCTATGATTTTACCACCCTATTTTATAAATATATATATATATATATATATATATATATATATATATATATATATATATATATATATATTATATATATATATATAGATATATATATATATATTATAGTAGCACAGTAGTGCTACCATAGTTAGGGTTGAGTAGCACTTTTAAGGGTCAAATTTTGCACCTTAATAACTTTGCCATCGTTCAACAGATTTACCTGGAATTTGGTATGCACAATTGGGCATGATAGTTCTTGGGATCTGCCAACTTTTGTACCGGTCAGATATACGGCTACGGAGTTATTAAGCGACAACGAAATGTGCAATTATGCTTTTTTGCAAATTCTTTGCTCTCACCTACAGGTTGCACGGTTTGTGTGACTGGTCTGAAAACTTCAGGGAATGTGCAGCTAGGGTCCCCAATGTGTCTTTTGAAGATTTCATGAAAAAATATTAAGTGGTTCAAAAGTTATTCAAAAAACAAGTTCCCATTATAAGTCAATGGGAAAAGTTAACAAAAAGTGCAACACTTTCGCAAATGCACTTTTTAGTGTCACAAATGGCTCTAGCAGTGTCCCAAATCTGCCATTTTGTTTTCAGTTAGTGATCAGAAAAATGCTTGCCATTTAAAATTGGGACCATCTAGGGACACAATTCTTTCTGTGTTCACCTAGTCGGACCCTGAGGATGTTAGCCATGTCTTTATTTTGGGGTAAAACACCCCAGAAATATATTTTTCAAATTTCCAGAAACAGTAGTGTTGCGAAGTAGTGTCGCACCTGCGACACTTTTGCAAATTTTTGCAAAAATTGCAACAAATTGCGACACTACTTTTTCAGGCTTGGTCAAAATGACTGGAATTCTTTGCCACGCTGCTGCAAAAAAACGGTTTGGTTTTTTGAGCTGAAATTTGGAGGGAAGACTGCCCACATCTCACAGATGTGTCTTTTGATGGTTTGGCAAAAAAATATTGTATGAATGCCGAGTTACAGTACTCCAAAGTTGGTGTTTTTTCCCATAGACTAACATGGTGGTGTATATTGCGCCTTTCGAGGCTTGTATCTTGGAAACGGTGCGAGATACAGAATTTTCATCATGACAATGCCTACGCATTCTGCAAACTGGAGGCAGGAAAATCATGAATCATGGCAATTTTTTTTTCTACGTCATATGGTTCCTGAGATATCAGCGCTTTAGTCTTCCGACAGCTCATTTTCTGCTGTGAGGCCCATTATTATGCATACATTCTTTGTGCACACTGTGTTTCTCTATGCAGCTGTTGAGCAAAAACAGGGTGTGCACTTACATTACTGTTACACTTAGTATTACCACTTGTGTTTCCGTACCCGTTTGCGTTACTGTTCCCGTGTATGCCACTGTGTGCGTTATGCTTTGCGTTCTCATTTGCATACACACTTGCATTCGCGTTTCCATTTCTGTTTCCTTTGCCATTATTTCTGCTGTTAACATTACCGTTTGCACTTCCACTTGCCATACTGTGACCACGCACGACGTGGTTTGCGTTTCCATACGCGCTTGCATTTCCTTTTGCGTTTCTCTTTCCTTTGGTGTTATTGTTGCTGTTACCATTACCATTTACATTTACAATTGCGGTAACATCACCATGCTCGTTATGGTTTGCGTTTCCATACGTGCTTTCATTTCTGTTTCCATTTCTGTTTCCTTTGGCCTTATTCTTCATGTTAACTTTAGCAGTTGCATTTACAATTGCGGTACTATGCCTGTGTGTGTTACGGTTTGCATTTCCATGTGTGCTTGCATTCCCTTTCCATTTCTGTTTCCTTTGGTGTTATTGTTGCTGTTACCATTAACATTTCTATTTACAATTGTGGTAACGTGACCATTTGCATTACAGTTTGCGTTTCAGTACACGCTTCCATTCCTGTTTCTGTTTGTGTTTCCTTTCATGTTATTCTTCATGTTGACTTTACCATTTGCATTTACGATTGCGGTACCGTGCCCGTGGGTGTTACGGTTTCCACTTACATGCGCACTGGCATTTGCGTTTCTGTTCCCTTTGGTGTTCTTTTTGCTCTCACACTTAACATTTGCATTTCAAATACCACTGCCATCACTGTGCCTGTTACCAGTTGCATTTTTGTACGTGCTTGCATCTCCGTTTCTCTCACTGTTTGTTTCGGCGTCACTTTGCACTTGTGTTTCTATTAACGTTTGCTTTACCATTTACATTTACGTTACCATGTGCGTAACTCTTGGCGCTTGCATTTGTGTTGTTGTTCCTGTTACTATGTGACAAGACATCACATGGTGGGAGCGCGGGGCCCGCTCCCACCACCATATTCTATTCACTATTTATCAGCCTCATTCATAAAAAGAAGGGAAATTAGAGCCAAAAAACTCTGTTTAATGCATTGGTTAGGGTTGTTCCACAACAACAAAAGCAAGAAATTTGGTGTTAGTGTTAAAGCCCCCTTGCACCCCAGCCCACCCCCAACCGGCATCGAGGTGCGCATTGGGGTCGTCGGTCATAACTCTCACCCCATTCTCCTATACCTCTGCTTCTTTAAACATGTGATGGGGTGAGAGTTAGGGCTGACGACTCCAATGTGCAACTCAATGCTGGTTGGGGAAGTGGGCTGGGGGGGTGCAAGGGGGACTTTCAACCCTAACACCGAATTTCCTTGCTTTTGTTGCTGTAGAACAACCATAAGTGATGCATTAAATGAAGTTTTTTGCCCCTTATATATATATATATATATATATATATATATATATATATTTGCAGTCACACCCCTATAATTAGGATTGAGTAGGCACTTTAATGTTAAACTCAAAATTTTGCACTTTAATAACTTTGCAACTGTTCAATGGATTTGCACGAAATTTGGTATGCGCCTTCCTGTAGGGTAGATCTCTTGATTTGGGAAGTTACGTTCCAATCAGATGTGTGATTTCCAAGTTACAGAGAGGTGAATTAAACATGTTTTCGCTCATTGATTTTGCTTTAGTTTTTTGGTCTGAAATTTTCAAGGCAAAAAGGGACTACCTCATAGATGTGTCTTTTGCTAGTCTGGTGAAAAAATAAGCCATTTTTAAGTTATTGCAATTTAAAAATGTGAAAAAATCATTTCTGAGCATGCTCAGTAAGCACTACAATATAACTGTTTGAAATGAAGTTGGAATCTTAGTTTGTGTGGGACAATTCCTACTTCATACTGTATGGCTGCCATCTTGCTTACAGTTTTGCCTGAAATATTCAAATTTGGAAACACCCAAAATGATGACCTGGGGAGGACCCAACATATGTAGCTTGCTGACTGGGACCTCTTAGGTACATTTTGCACTTTACTGCTCCAAAAATGCCCTTAAAATGGGCTTTTAATGCATCTTGAAATTCTTCCATCCTATCCACATAATACGAAGTAGGATCTTACTTCCTATGACAAGATATGAAGTAAGGTCCTACTTTGTGAGCCAAAAATTGGATTATTCATTTAAAAATAACTTTTTCTGCTGACAATGGGGTGCCTAATCCCCGTGTCAGCACTAGACGACTTATCAACAGTGTGGGACACTGGGGAGCCAACTCCCAGTGTCCCCAGCAGAAAACTATACATATCCGACAATGGGGTGCCCAGTCACTGTGTCGGCAGTAGCCCACCATCAAAGTGGGACACTGGGGAACCCACTCCCAGTGTCCCCAGTTATATCATACCCCCTCCCCACCATCACCAGTACTGTCACTGTGGGACACTGGGTAGCCCACCCCCAGTGTCCCAAAATTTTATTTATTAAAATTAAACCTGACAAAAAAGAAAACAGTCCCCTGATGTCTTTTTATGTTGCTGACATCAGGGTGCCCAGTCCCCATGTCAGCAGTAGCCCCCTCAAGGGGAACACTAGAGAGCCCTCCTCCAGTATCATGAAATTATTTTTATTGAAATTATACCTGAAAAAAGAAAACAGTCCCTGATGTCTTTTATTTTTAAAAATCCTGCAAAAAGAAAACGGTCCCACATCTTCCCCCATCCCCACCTCCCACTGAGCAACCCACCACCCCACACACCCCTTGCCCAATACATACCATCGGAGGTCGGTGGCTGTCATCATCATTTGTGAACTGGAACACGTCTGCCCTCTTCAAAGCTGAACCACAAACTGAAGAATTGCAGTACGGTAAGTGCCATACAATGGCTGTCAATAGTGTTTTGAACTTATCTTGATATCTCGGCCATTTTTCAATATGTTTGCATCAAATTTTCAACATGGGGTTTTTGGGACCATATCTCATGAACACTGTCACTGTCATTTTGTTATTCGGCCCTGAAAAGTGATGTCGCAGTCCCTGTACTGAATCACCTTTCGGTACCGATTAACAAAATGACAGTGCCAGTGTTCATGAGGTGGGGTCCAAGAAAGCCCATGTTGAAAATTTGATGAAAAAAAGTCCCCAAATGTCCGTGTTACAAGCATGCGCTGTGCAATTTCTACGTCGGCAAATAACTTTGGTAATTTACAATATTTTAACTCCAAATGTTCAACATTGCCATTTTTTTAGCTGTTTAACCAGGAGTAGCACACTAAGCTGAAAACATTTTTACAGGTGCGACCTGGGAGCACAGGGAAGTTAAGTGACTTGCTCAGGGTCACACAGTATGCAAGTGGAAGCTGTGGGATTCAAACCCAGGTCTGGTCTGCTGGATGTCACCAAATTTGCAGCTCAGAGCCTTAAACCACTGCACTATACTGCCTCCCATTTTTACATGCCACCTCATGAACAATACAGCTGTCATTTTTCACATGCTGCCCAAAATGTGTTTTTGCATCTGTGGCACAGAATGGCGCGTACACTGTGCGCAATCACTATTCCTGGCTGAATGACGAAATCACAGTGTCACTGTGCAAGAGGTGAGGTTCCCCAAAAGGCCATGCTGGAATCATGGTGCAAAAATTCCTTAAAATGCTTGAGTTGCATATGTCCATTGAATTAATTCTACACATGCACATAACTTTGGTAGTTTTCCTTATTTTGCTACCAAATTTTTAACATAGCCATTTTTTTACACCACCTCATGAATAATACAACTGTCATTTCCTACATCCTGCCCAAAATGTGTTTTCAGACCTGTGACATGGAATGGTGTTGCAGTTGCACATAATTATGTTTTGCCTTGTATTTCACAATTACTCCATACATCAGGTGGGGTAATAAGATGATTATGCTGACAATTTGGTCACTGTTGTTCAACAACTAGAAGAGCAGGTTCCAGAGAGCCCTGCACTTCCACACCTACATACATGTGTATCTACGGCGGGATTGGAGAGCAGGGTCCAAAGGACCCTGGGCTCCCACAGTAAAATAAGGATACTATTACAAAAGGAAGGTCTCATAGATTTCTTTGACTGGGTAACCAGAGTGGTGGACCAAGGGGGAGCAGTTGATGTAGCCTACCTTGACTTCAGCAAAGCTTTTGACACTGTTCCACCTAGAAGATTGATAAATAAGCTAGGTAGGCTCAGGGTGGGTCAGAAGTTGGTCAACTGGGTGGCAAACTGGTTGACTGTCAGAAAACAGAGAGTGGTGGTAAATGGTATACAGTCAGAAGAGATGCAAGTCACAAGTGGGGTACCTCAGGGATCAGTCCTGGGGCCAGTCCTATTCAACATCTTCATTAGTGACCTCACAGATGGACTAGAGGGTAAGGCTTGTCTGTTTGCAGATGACACCAAGATCTGCAACAGAGTAGATGATCCAGATGGGGTGGGCAGAATGAGAAGAGATCTGGATAAACTAGCAAAATGGTCAGAAGAGTGGCAACTGGGATTTAATGCAAAGAAGTGCAAAATCATGCACATAGGGAAGAGAAACCCTGAAGCCACTTATAGGCTGGGAGGAGTTGCTAGCAGTCACAAAGGAAGAAAGAGACTTGGGCATCATCATCACTGATGACCTAAAATCATCCAAGCAGACCTCTAAAGCAGTAGGTAAGGCTAGGGGTGTTAGGTGTATTAGTAGGGTATCACAAGTCATAAGAGGAGGTAATAATCTCTCTGTACAAGACATTGGTTAGCCCCATCTGGAGTACTGTGTGCAGTATTGGAGGCCACACCTTCACAAGGACATTAACCAAATTGAGGCAGTCCAGAGAAGGGCAACCAAAATGGTGCAGGGACTGCATCAGAAGACATATGAGGACAGATTAACGGAGCTCAATATGTATACCCTTGAGCAAAGGAGGGAGAGAGGTGATATGATCGAGACATTTAAACACCTTAAGGGCATAAACAAGGTGAAAGAGTCTAACATGTTTAAATATAAGAAAAATAGCAGGACAAGAGGACACAGCATGAGATTAGAGGGAGGCCGATTAAGGGGGAATGTGAGGAAATTCTTTTTCACAGAAAGGGTGGTAGATGCATGGAATAGCTTACCACAAGAAGTGGTGGCTATGAATACAGTGCAGGGCTTCAAACAGGCATGGGATAGGCATAAGGGAGCAATACAAATGACTATGAATAGATAGGTCACTGACAGAGCAATTGCCGATGGCACATTTATAAGGTAGAAAAAGAAATGGGCAGACTGGATGGGCCTTGCGGTCCTTATCTGCCGTCAACTTCTATGTTCCTATGTTTCTATTATACTTTCTCAAAAAGAAGGGAAATTCATTGCAAAAAACTCTGTTAATGCATCAGTTATGGTTTCTATTACAGGACAAAAGTCATGAAATTCAGTTTTAGGGTTACCAACCCTACCACCCCATCCCCACCCTCCACACACCAACAGGTGTCAGGGTGTGCCTTGGGGTCATCAGGCCTAACTCTCACCCCGTTCTCTTATACTGTACCATGTCAGCTTGTTTACACGTGGAATAGGGTGAGAGTTAGGGCTGATGACCCCAAGGCACACCCTGATGCCTGTTGGTGTGTGGAGGGTAGGTGGTGGGGGTGCTCAGAATCCAAAATGTCAAAATTAAATAACTTTGGAGTGGATTAATATTTTTTTAAATGATATAGCCACAACGTGATGAGGAAATATCATCAAAAATGGGCAAAAAAAAACAAAGACTTTTATACTTTTTTCACTATGTGCTGTGCAAAATCTGCACATTCGATCAAAATGAAACTAGGCACGTCAAGAGATGTAACCCACGGGACCATACATACATAATTTCGTTCAAATCTGTTGAACAGTTACAAAGTTATTAAAGTGCAAAATTTGGGGTTTAACGTTAAACTGCTTACTCAGCCCTAACTATAGTGGCGCTACCACACCAGTATAATATATATATACTTTTTTTACTAATGTTACAATACTGTTGTCACTGGAAAGGAAAGCTTGTACTAACAGATTTAATGAGTGTGCAAAGCACAGAATGTGAGTAAAACCACCACGTTTCAATGCACTAACAATATTGGCACCATTTGTCTGAAACCAGAAATCCAGTATTGAGTCCCAGGAGGGGCTCTAACCACTCAAATATTTTGTTACACAACTCTTCCAAAATATTGTCAGTGGTGTGATGCTTACCAAACATGACAGTGCAAAGTGCTGCCGTTCTTTGTCTTCCTTCCTGTACACTACTACTTGTGGTGGTGTTTGAAGACAATTGTGACACCCAATGTGCTGTGATACATGTATAAGCAGTGGTTTGAGAACTCATCCACATGTCTGTGGTCAGGTGCACAGCACCACATTCATTCTTTTTAAGAGCCAGTTTTATTTTACTTTGCATACATTCATACATTTTGGAAACAGCAGCAGTTGCTAAATATTTACGGATTGGTACAGCATGTTGTAACGTGGAGCAAAATATTTTAAAAGAGCTCTAAAACCATCAGTCTCCACCACAAAAGATGGTTACAGGTCCTTGGCAATAAATTCAAGTATTAACTGATTAACGTTTAATGTTACTTGATGTGATCTAGTGTAATCAGTTTTTTATTCAAGCATTGCTGTAATGGTCTTCTGTTTAATTTGTGCGGGGGGGGAGCAAAAACCATGGGATTATAGTGGTGACGCTGTAGTTTTTCCAAATATTTTGTCAGTGAAGTCAAACGTTTTTTTTTTCTGCCTTGTCTCTGAGTCTCTTCACCATCACTATTGTCTGTAGGACAATTTTCATCACATATATTTTTCCCTTGCTCAGTACTGCTGCCCAGCCAAATGGTTGGATATGCTCTTTGCAAATGCCTTTTTAGTGATGTTGTCCCAAACTGGCCCCTCACTTTTCCCATGCTAACTTGACAAAAGGTGCAGACAGCAACATATTCATTTTTGGGATTTATATGAAAATAGCTCCACACAACAGAGGTGGAACATTTTGTCGTCATGCCAGGAACTGCAGCAGTTTTGGTGTCTGGTGTTTTTGATCCCAATTCACGCACACTGTGGCTGTCCCCAGAAGAGCTATTGTGACTGCTATTGATTTTTTCCCAGTATTGGCTATGGCTAGTGGTGGTGCCTGCTATATGTGTTTTTGTTTTTTTTCAAGTTCGGTAATCCAGATGACATCCTCTTCCTCATCAATATCACATTCTGAGTCGTCACCTTTGGAAGAGCATAACTGTGATACATTATGACTGTAATCTTGTACATTTACAACATCTTCATCAGAGGCATTGCTTTCTGATAAAGGAACCAGATATGCATGAGTAGCATATCATGGAGTGCCACATCCAGTGGTACTAGATGGAGCCTTTTCCTTATTCATTGACTTTCTAGGTCTAATTGTTTATGCTACCTATTTCTGTGTTTTACTTTTGTCTGATTTTTCTGACAATGTCGACAGTTTTGCATTATTTTGATCAGGGGATTCACCAACATCTTTTCTTTTTCTGGTTGTATGTCTTCATTTTTATCAATTGTATTAATTATGTCTTTAGCAGTGAATTTCCCTTTTTTTCTGAATTTCTTTTCGGGAAATATTTTTATTGTTACGTTTGCCAGCTTCAGCCATACTGCTGGTGTTGGCCACAAGTTCCATTTCCATAACAGACTCTGATTCTGAATCCATTTTTTGGGGGTCCAACTTAATTACTTAATTAGTAGTAATAGTTCAAATGCAGAGATGGGCAACACAGAGTCTGAGATGTGACATTCACCTCTCAAAATACATGAGGCACTATGACCTAGTAGTAGTTCTCAGTCACAGAGATGGGCAACACAGACTCTGAGATGTGACACCCCCCCTCTCAAAATACGTGAGGCACTATGACCTAGTAGTAGTTCTCAATCACAGAGATGGGCAACACAGACTCTGAGATGTGACACCCCCCCTCAAAATATGTGAGGCACTATAACCTAGTAGAAGTTCTCAGTCGCAGAAATGGGCAACACAGAGTCTGAGATGTGACCCCCCCCATTCAAAACATGTGTAGCACTATGATCTAGTAGCAGTTCAGGCACAGAGATGGGCAACATAGAGTCTGAGATGTGTTACAACCCCCCCCCTTCAAATTTTGTATGGTACGATGACCTAGCAGTAGTTCAGGCACAGAGATGGGCAACACAGAGTCTACATCAGTATGACCTTTCAGGGCAGCACAGAGATGGGTAACACAGAGTCTGAGACGTGGGTGACACCCCCCCTTCAAAATCTATTCTGTATGGAACTATAAGCTCCCCTCAAAATTAGTGAGGCACTGGGACCTTCAGATAGAGTCCTCCTGTTCTATCTGCTGCCCTTATTAGTTCTTACTTTCATAATATATTATTTTCTAATTTGTAAAAAATATATATATTTCAAAAAGAAAGAGAATTATCAAGTTGTTGGATGCTGTACACTAGTAACATTTATGCTATGTTTCGATGTTTATGTTTTTTGTTTTTCAATTTCGTTGATTTTGCAAGAAAAACAGATTGACTTAATTAATACTTAACCTGTTCAGGCACAGAAGTGGGCAACACAGAGTCTGAGATGTGCCCTCCTTCAAAATCTGCATGGTACTATGACCTAGTAGTAGGTCAGGTGCAGAGATGGGCAATACAGGAGTCTGAGCTGTGACACCCCCTCTCTCAAAAGACAGAGGCACTATATGACCTAGTAGTAGTTCAGGCACAGAGATGGGCAACACAGAGTCAGAGATGTGGGTAATAGGAAGGGAAGGGAAGGATGCCTAAATGGATGACTCAATCAATGCGTAGACAAATAAATAGAAAAAATAAGGTGTATAAAAGATTTAAGAAAAATCCCTCCTCCTGCAGACTGTCTATATACAAGTCTTTAGTAAGAAAATACAAAACTAGTATTAAAAGAGGAAAGGTGAAGGTGGAATTAGATCTGGCCTCCAAAAAGGGAAATAACATAAAAGAGTTCTACAGTTAAGTAGGTAGTTTAAGGAAAAGTAATAATAATCAGATCACTGTCTTAAGGGACCACGAAAACCAAGTGGAAGATGAACAGGGTATAGCAAACATGTTAGGTTCATACTTTCAAAGTGTCTACCTTGGGGAAGTCGAATTGGGGGGGGCAGAAATGGATATTCTAATCATAACTGCAGAACAGGTAAAAGGGAAATTAAAGAAATTACACAAATTTAAATCAGGGGGGCCAGATGGTTACCACCCAGCGTTTCTGAATGAACTTGCAGAGGAGGTTTCCACTCCATTGGCTGTCCTCTTTAATAAATCATTAAGGGAGGGTGTGGTCCTGGAAGACTGGAAGGTGGCTTACATCACACCCATATTTAAATCTGGGGATAGGACAGGACCTGAGAACTATCATCCAATAAGCATAACCTCTATTATTGGCAAGGTAATAGAGAGCTTTATAGACAAACTACTTGAAAATAACTTGAGAGCCTTGAACCATCTGGATATTTCCCAGCCTGGTTTTTCGGAGGGGAGATCACGTACCACCAACTTATTACATTTCTTTGAGCCGTTGAGTCAGGCGCTGGATGTTGGGCTGCCGGTTAATGTGGTGTACTTGGACTATAGGAAGGCTTTTGATTCTGTCTCACATGGTGTCCTGCTTAGGATCCTTCAGCAATTGGGAGTTGAGTATTATCTCAGAAAATGGGTAGCAGCATGGCTATATAACAGACACCAGCAGGTTCAGGTCAGGGGCTACCTGTAAACAGAGGTGAGGGTTACTAATGGGGTCCCCTAGGGGTCTGTACTGGGGCCAAGGCTTTTTAATGTCCTAATTTCTAGCATCAGGTATTGGAGGGAGTCTGGATCTGTAAGTATTCAGATGATGCAAAGATCGGGGCAATAGTAAATAACAAGGAAGCTATAACAAAATTTCAAGAACAATTATCCCATCTTGAGAACTGGGTAGAAGAATAGAGATTGGAGTTTAACATCTCTAAATGCAAGGTTATGCACTTCGGGCAAAATAACGTCAGAGCACAATATAAATTGAAATCAGACAATTGTGGTTACGGATAGTGAAAACAATTTGGGGGTAGTTATCACTGATAAATTGGGCTTTGACACACACAATACTGTTTGTATTAACTGACCCAATAGGATTGTGGGTAATATGTTACATAACATCAGAAGTAGGAGGAGAGAAGAGAAGTTCTTGTGCCCCTGTACAGATCCCTGGTGAGAACTGTCTTGGAGTATGGTGCCCCCTTTTGTTCAGTACAGAGTGTTGGTGGAAATAAAAGAATAGAAAGTGTCCAAAGAAGGTTTACCAAGAAAGTTGGTGTGATGGCTGAACTGGGGCTGTTTTCAATGGCATATAGAAGCATAAGAGGAGATCTATGTTATGTATACAGATCGCTGAGTGATGGTATGTTATGTGAGGCAGCAGGATTAAATTGGAAAGAGAGTGTGAGGATGGGAACTAGGGTTCATGATAAACAGCTAAAAGGTGAGAGATATAGAATGAACAGAAGAGGGAGATGGTTTAATCAGAGGGTTGTGAATGTTTGGCATGGCCTCCCAGTAGAGGTGGTGGGAGCCAGTAGTTTGGAGCATTTAAGCACCTATTGGACAGGTACATGGGAGAAAAAAAATGGAGCTATGTCCACTAGTTTAGTGGCAGGACCTTTAAATGGCTCTTGTAGATTATGAACCTGAATTTATCTATGAACCAATGAACCTATGATTGGATTCCATGGGGGATTGGGGGCAGCCACAGTTCACTTTCAGTGTGCACCATACCACATGACTCTTGTAGGTGACCCATTATTTGAGTGAGCCAATACGAGCAAGTTAATTTGGGCAACCGTAAATAAGATTAGTAAAAGGGCGATTGTGATTTTGGAGCAAAGGTAAAAAGGGATGCTGTGTATGTTGAATGACTGTAAGGAGAAATGAATTGGTAGGGAGGAGTGTGGTCTGAAAGGATGTAGGGGTTTGTGTGTGAGTGTCTGTTGTCAAGCAGGCTGCCTAGTGTAGAGGAGAGAGTCACCACCTGGGAGCCTGGCTGGCCTGGATTCGACACTGGGTATGGTAGTCGTGCTTTTTTTTTGTTGTTGTTTAATTTGGGGGAGTATTTTTTTTTTGTGTTGTGGGCGGGGAATTTGTTATCCTGCTGCTTTGCCTTATGACCCAAGTTTGCCTCCATCACTGCTGCCCTCTCTGACATTCTCCCCATCCCCAATGTGTCCCTCCCTCCAGAGTTTTCCCCTGTCTCAGTGTATCACCCCCTTCCCCCCAGAGTTTGTAATCTAAAGTTTGGGGGATATGGGAGGCGAAGCCTCCTGCAATGGGGGGGTGCGGGGGGCAGAGCCCCCCATTGAAATAAGGATTTAAAGGTGTTTTGGGCCACAATTTGGTGTAAGTAGTTAATTGTGACAGTTGCCATAGTGCTGCTCGCTTTGCTTCATTGTTATGGTGTGCGCTGTGATGCTCTCGCTGTTATCACATGTACCCTCTTGTAGGACCAAAACAGAGTCATGTAGTGTAAGGCACTGTATTGTACATGTCAGGCTGAAAAATTGTGTCTTTCTCCAGTTCTTCCACCTGACCTGACCGTTGATAACAGTAGCCGTGGTCAATCATGATCATGGAAAAAGCAAGGAGGAGAGAGAAGACTCAGTGACTGCCCGCCGTGACCATCATGCTGACTGAACTTCCTCTTCTGACAGAGTGTGACAGCACAGTGATTAATTTTTGTTTCTGCTTAATTTGTTTTAATAATTTATCTTTTCATGTTGCATGGGCCCCTTCGTAAGGTTCATTGTCCCCAACCCCAGTCCCCCTCTTTCCGCCGTCAATCAACCCGTGCCATCAGAGTCCCAACCCCACCACCAACACTACTTCAAAATTAAATAGATAAAGTGTTTAACACATTGTCAGGAATTTCATCTTTCATCTGACAGGACATCCCTTGATTGGACCTGCTAGCATTGGCTTACTTGATGACAATGAGCAGACAGATTCAGTAGTCGCTGTCACTTCACTTAAAAACATTTTAATTTAAAATGCTTTACTTGCTGGCACATCAGGGCAGTGGTTGGAGTTCCACTTGTGATGCCAGTGACCCAAGTTCAGGAACAGACCTGGAGGGCCAGTCAGGGAGAGAAGGCTTGAGCGTCCGACGACTACTTGCCTTCTCTCGGGGGGAGGGTTGGGAGAGAACTCAGCGATTGCTGACTCCTGGCAGAGGCTGTGGGCACAACAATGCACTGGGCCACACTGTCTGATGGGGTGTGGTGAACATCGGCGTATGCCTTGATGTTAGTGGCACACCACGCCCCCAGGGAGCAAATGGGAAATAGTGCTCCATGGCCAAACAGATGATGGCCGCTGGCTCCTGCTGCCACAGAAGCCTTGAAGGACAGCCCAGGACCACTTCAGCAGCACCCAGGCTAAGAAAAATTAGTGTTCTGGCTGACCCCCACTGGCACTTCTCTCTCTCTCTCTCTCTCTCTCTCTCAGAGGAGGGGGACCTGCCTGGTGAAGGGTTATGCCAGGTTACCCGGAGGGCTGCGATGTGGGGTGGTGGTGGCTGGTCCCAGGAGTAGGGTGCTAGTGGGACCTAGATGGCTCAAAGGACAGGCCAACCAGGAGGCAGGGAAGGTGCAAAAAAAATGTTTTACTTTACTTTGTTCACTTCTCCATTGTGGCCTCACCTGTAGTGTCGGTTGGGTCACCAGCCTTTGAAGGGTTGGAAGAGCAGAGCAGCGGTCAGAGCAGAAGCTGCTAGCAAGTGAACTGACAAAATGGAATATTATTATTATTAATTCTCTTTCTTCTCTCCTAGTCCGAGACTGAGTCCAGATTGACTTGTGCAGAAAATGAATTTTATTTTTTTAATTCTTCTAGCCTGAGTGGATTATTGGGATTGGGAGAGGGTGACACCACCAGAAAGTTAGACAGTGAAAGCTGTTGTAAGTGCTGTGCCCAGTGCACTCTTCTTACTATGTTGTGTGTAGGATAAATAAATTAGCAAGCACTGTGACTGATTCATTAGCACTATGCCCCCCCACAAAATAAGTTTCTCATATTTTGAACTTGTGCCATAAACTGATAATTATGAGGCCATAAGTCTTATGGCCACATAATTATCAGTTGAGAATAGGGCCCTATGAGTACTGACTGACCTCGAGTTATTTATTGCCATTTTTAGGGTTGTGGGTGGAGCGTACAGCCATTTTGCAAGTGCTCTGTAGCTATAAAAATGACCTTTCGCAGAACCCTTTCCACTGGACTTTTAGAAGTATCTTTCCTAAAGCCCAATGGAGCTTAAACCCCTTCACCACAATTGGCCTACAGAATAACAGCTGCACTATTTTGGCTGTTACTTCCACATTCCAGTGCGTGAACTGCAGGTGCTGCCATGTTGTGAATGGCAAAATGGCATTCAGTATTTTCTGTGCCCCAAGTCATGCCCGAAATCTCATGGGACACATTGGGAGCCCACCCCAGTGTATGGAATTGTTTTCTGTAATTTAGAAAATGGTCCCTCATTGTGCTTCTTTTTTCCCTGGTGCCCCCCTGCCCAAGTCCTGCCCGACATCAGGGTGCCCAATTCCCATATCGGCATTCATGTGACACACTGAGAGCCCACCCCAGTGTGCCAAAATGTTTTTTTTTTTTGTTTTTTCTGTAAATTACAAAATGGTCCCTTGTTGACTGTTCCTGTGAAACTGAAAATGGTCCCTCATTGTCGCTGCAGTCCCTTCCCCTCCTCACCCTCCCACTGAGCACCCACCTCCCACACCCCCCACCCCCCACTTACCTCTAGAGGTTGGGGTTGTCATCTTCTCTGGACCAGTACACATCAGCATTCGTCAAAGTCCAACCCACGAACTGAAGAATTGAAGGCAAGCATGCTGTACAGCCATTCAATAGGATTTTCAACTTATGCTGATATTGCAGGACTTTTTTGTAATTTTTGCCCAAAATTTTCAACATGGGGTTCTTGCGACCCCACCTCATGAAAACTGTCACTGTCATTTTGTTATTCTCTCCCAAAAGGTGATTTTGCAGTCACTACGCGGAATCGCCTTTCAGAACTGATTCACAAAACGACAGTGCTACTGCTCATGAGGAGGGGTCTCAAAAAGCCCATGTTGCAAATTTGCGAACAAATTTCAAATGACTGCATTATGAGCGTGCATTGCACAGTTTCTATGCACACTCCAAACGTCACCAATTTTTAATATTTTCACTCCACATTTTTAACATTGCCATTTTTGCACACCTCCTTCAAAACAGTACAGCTTTCATTTTCCACAACCTGGCCAAAATGTGTTTTCGCACCTGTGGTGCAGAATAACACATTTACTCTGCGCAATCACCTTTTAGGACAACTGAACAAAATGACACTGGCACTGTTCATGAGGAGGGTCCAAAAGGCCATGTTGAAAATCTGTTTAACACCTCAGAAAATAGTCAAGTTACACCTGGGCATTGAATTTCTATGCACATGTGTAACTTTCGTCGCTTGGTAGCTCTTCACAGCCCTATCGGCTCCGGCTGCATCTTGTTTCAATAAGGAGGCAGGAGCAGATTCCCTGTTGCCTATTTCAGCATATACATTTGTGAACAGAACTGCATTAAGTACCACACTGTCTGTACCACAGCATATATGTTTAGATTTCCTATTCGCTTTTTTGGATGGGGTTACAACACAATTGCCAGCCTACCACGGTACAGTATATACTGTAGCAGAGGACAACACTTGGCATTTGATGTTATACAGTATGTGTTTCTGGGGGAAGGGGGGTGCCACCTCTAGGATTTACTGGCCAAAGAGCCTCTTGTTGCAAATCAGTTAAATGCACAATTCAATATTTTAAAACATTATGAAGCTGATTTATTATCCTGGTCTTAACTTATTTGAATTAGAGTTAGACTGTCTTGACTTGTAATAGAAAGACTTATAAAAATATGACCTGCATACTACAATGAGGCAGGATTGACTATTTGGCTTGGCAGTTCTTTCAATAGAGAATGAAAGAGCCTATTTCAAAATGGGGGGGGGCTGTTTCCAAACTGGGGGGCCCTATAACATACCCTTGCACCCAGGCCCTCTGGGAATTTGCTACGCCACTGATTCTGCTGTTGTCTGCTGGTAAATTTGTTGGTCTCTCTCTCTTTCCGACTAACAGAAAAATGTTGTTTCCCACTTTGTTTTTGTTGCCATGGAGTACTCTGCAACATCTGCATTCTGCTGTTGAATTCCATGGTCTCCTTCTCTACTCTCTCTCTCTCTCTCTCTGACTAAAAGTGAGAACATTTCAACTTTCGTTTTTGTTTTACTGTGGACTAAAGTCTCGCGCACGCGCGCGCACACACACACACACACACGCACACACACACACCTGTCTCCTTTCAATACAAAGCCTCAAATGAGCTGGATACATTGTTTCCTACAAGATGTCCTGGGGCGGCTGACACACAGGATTGGCTAGAACATGAGACAATCACAGAAAAAAACACCCTAATTGGTTTGTTCCCTTTGGTGCCCCAATATCACGAGAGTTTGTCTTTGTTGGTCATGTGACAGTCCAGAGACTTGGGAGTATTCAGTAGAGATCAGGAAAAACATTTTTTTTTATTTCTGTGCGCTTCCCCATCCTGCACCATAAAGTACTGTACCGGACCGCACTTCTGAACCGGGCTGACTATGCAACTCAGGTAGAACCATGAAAGGCTCAGTTTTCCTGATCAGAGTCAAGTCAGCCCAGTCCAGGGAGGTTCAGAACTGCGGCATAGACAGTCCACCCATCCCTAATGGAGATGCTGGTGTTATTCCTCACTGGCACAGAGCCATGGAAGATGCAATGAGGACACTATATAGGCATCCCTTCACCATACCCCTAGTAACCTCATAATAAGGTATCATGCACCCACTGGCTCTATTGGAGCCATACCACCACACCCCACTTCACGTCTTCCACACCCAGACTGGACCACAGCACTCATCCAGTGATTATCCTGCCAGTCAAGATTCCAGGGGATTTGATGCACTGGGTAGGAAACAGTTTTCCTCTGCCAGGTCACTTCTAACTATTTCTTCACACCAGGTCCACATGTAAGCAATAATACTCTCCAAGGTGGGTGGTATTGGGATATACCCCCCTGCCCAGGGGAGCAATGGCTAAGATGCCTCAGGTGCAGGACATTATAGCCTCTGGCAGGATGGGTCTCACCCATATTGCCCACCCTAGAGGGTAATGTTGCACTTAGAAAATGGGTTATAGGTGACATTTTTGTAAAACATTTAATGAAAAAGCAAAAGCCACCCATCTTCTCTGGTCCTCACATGGTCTGTCACATGGATTCAGTTCAGAAATGGACAAGAAGGCAAACACAACAGCAGAATCCTTATTTCAATTTAGATAGTAGTTTCTGCCCACTTTTAAATGCCAACGTTTTGCTGACCCCTGTCAGCTTGCTCATGGCATTGGTCCGAGATAAAGTATATAATATATTTATAATTACTGGCCACAATTTTTTCCCATAGACAAACCGAGTTATAATTTGCCGTTATAACTAGCTCAGCTAGTTATAACGGCAAACACGCGCCACCTCTGTCTAGACTGGTCAGCAATTTTTTCCATAGGCTGAACCAGTTATAATTTGCAAACACTCGCCACTTCAATCAAACTAGAGCCACATCCTGATTGGCTCTCTGCTTCTCATGGGCGGGCTAAACACATAGTAAACATGGCGGCTCCTCGTCCTGCTTATCGAGGAGCTGCCACAGACCAGCCGTCACACCGGAGATCGTCTTTTCTTTCACAACCTCTTATCTGGTTGATCCTGCTGTCCATAACCCATACAGCCCGAGACATGCCTCAGAAACAAAGCACCGCTCTGGAACGGCTGGCTCCGAAGCGCTTAACAGAGGTAAGCGCTGTTGCAGCAAGGGAAACAATAATCAACCAAAGCACTAAGAAACACTTGTAAAAAGAAAGATGCCTAACAAACAACAATCTCTTTTTCTAATAAAGATGTGTGTGTGTGTGTGTGTGTGTGTGTGTGTGTGTGTGTGTGTGTGACAGTGTGACAGAGTTGTGTGTGTGTGTGTGTGTGTGTGTGTGTGTGTCAGTGAATCACAGACAAGCAGCATCAATCTGGGAAAAATTGCTGACCAGCAATTATAAAATAGAATAGTGGCAGGTGGCTTTTGAGAATTTTACAAAACCCTGGTGTGGGATGCCTATATAAACCCTCAGGCTCACCGGTTTATGGGCATCCACACACCGTGTAAAATTCTCATAATAACCACCTGCCTATACATTATTCTCTGTTACAGCTGTGGATCAGTGAATTTAGCTTAAACAACTATATTATGTGCTTTATCTAGGACCACTGCCCTGAGCAAGCTCACAGGGGTCAGTGAAGCATTGGCATTTAAGGGTGGCTGGCAATGGTTTAAGCAATGACTTAAACTACTATCAAAACTGAGATAAGGATTCTGCTGTTGTGTTTGCCTTCTTATCCATTTATAAAATATTTAAAAAAATAAAAGTAAATGAATAAAAATGAGTAGAAATCAATTAAAAGTCACCTTTTTTGTAAATTAGTCCCTCTGTTGGTACTCTTCCTAGTAGAGGGCACTGCTGTTAGTTGGGAACCCTTTTCTGGCTCACACTTTTCTTTAGTGGTGTCTTGAACTCCCCCCAGCACCACCACTCGTCATTCAAAAGAGAGACGCAAGAAAAGATACTGCAAGGAGGATAAAAGTAGAACTGCGCTGAAACTGTAAGTCATTTTTCCCAGTACAAACTGTTTTTAATACTGGTTAAAATTCTGTTAATGTTCCTTCAATTCAGGAGTTATAGTAATTTCAGTAGTGTTTCTGCTTTACAATCTGGTGATAAGTACCATTTTAGAATGGCATTAGGTAGTTTATGTCCCTCTCAGTCATGAAGTTCTATAATAGAACATGGATGCATTGTGCCAACTATAGAAGTGCAGAACAGGGACATAAACTACATCTTGCAGTTCTAATGTGGTTCTTACCAGCAGCATATCAATCAGAAATAACCAATAGGATAACTTAAAAAGCCTAGATGGCAAAAGCAATAACATAATTTTAACCAGGATTTAAAAAAATCAGCTTCTACTAGGAAAATGACTAGTAGATTCAGCACAGTTCTTTAAGTTTAAATTTTCAGGAAAACGTGTATTAATGTCACAACGCCATTGTCAGTGAGCATGGCTGTGTGACATCTGGCTGGATCTTGCCTTCGGATCCAGTGGTTGAGTGGGTAACGTGAGACTAAATTAATTGCATGACAGCGCTGATGTTCACTAGCTTTTCTGATGTTCACTAGCTTTTCTTTTTTTTCATGATTGAAGACCAGGTTGTTAAGATAAGCATGGTGAGGGTGCTCCTCTTGCTCGCTAAGTGAGTAAAAAAAATTAAGACAATTTTAAAAGTGAGCATTCCATTCAAGCTCATTCATTTTCTTGGTATGCAGTCAGGCAGGCATAGGGACTAATTCTTGACTAGTCCCTGTTGCCTGTTACATGCACAGGTCATGAAACTGGCATTCTCAGACCCTTGTTCCGAGGCAGCATACCAACACCGCCTGTGGATGCAGGAACGCAGCTTGCTTTCTGCTGTGCCTGTTTACAAAGCCACTAGACAAGCCATGGCCATAACCATTAGGGTCCTGGAGGCAGCACACAACAAGTCGAGGGCATTGTGCAACACCAGCAATGTGTCCTCCAGGACTGTGGGATCAGCCATGTGTCAAAAACAGATTTCTGACTTCATCTGTCCTGGCTAGCTCCATTTTCCCAGTGTAAGGCTTAATCTGGTTCAATGTTAGTTGGTATCCATCTGTATCCCCCTCCCCCAGGACGAGGCTGAAAATAGGCAGAATTGTCTAGTCCTCTTTTCCCGGTCAACAAAAACTAAAATAAATAAAATAAAAACTCTCTGTACTGAGAGGCGAATTTTTTTTCCTGTGGGTTAGGCGACAGTTATGGGGGGCCCTCCCAGTACTGTACCTCATGAAGACCCGCCTGATCCTGACCAGTCCTCAGTCCCTTCAGACCCAGATAAGCCCCCCCTCCCTCAGGTATGGCAAAATATGGCATGGAAGAAAGAAAGGGCTGTATCAATGGTGGTACTCTATGGGGAAGACTGATTCAAGGAAGATAGAAAAGTTACAAGTTGCAGTACTTACTGTAACTGAAGATCTTCCACATAAAGTACCATTCATTCACCCATCATCCCCTTCTCTGTAGAGCCAGAGTTACTGGGCAGCTCACCCCACTAGAGAGTATCCAGCCTTGCTGGCAGTCTCCTTCCCTCCCTCTCCCACATTTTCCACAGAGGTTTTTCTGAGAACAGGATCTGAGATACATCCTTTTTATCTCGGGTATATCCTTATTAGTTGCTGTATGCAACACTGCACCTTGGTGGAGTCCTAACTATTCAACCCCAATTCTACCTAGTAGTTGCCCTGTCAGTGAGTACAAACTAAAGATGTGCTCTGTCCTTGCTTAAGCAATTCAACTGTGTCAGGACACTTGGTGCACAGATTTCTCTGTCAGGTAAATCCTCTTTTCTTATCAGCTTAGGCCATCCCCATGAGCTAGCACCATCTAGTGACTGGTGACAGGTTATTCATCTCATTGCTATTATTCAGTCTAATCATTGCTGGAAGGTTTCCTCTACCTCTGTGGTTTCTTCCATTAGGAAGAAAGTGAAAACGACTTTTTCATTTACTTGTCACAGCTGGTCACAACTCTCTTACTCTTGTGGGTGCCTAGTGGAGGGCATTTATCTCCCAAGTATTTATGTCTGTTTATTTTCCTGGTAAGGGAAATATATTAATGGCTTGACTTATTTCATTATTCTTCAAGTTCTCTTTGGCTACCACTTCAGAGCGTTTTTTATGTGACAGACATAGGTGACAACTATTACATTCCAGTAGAATCTGTTTTCAGATCTGGCACAGAAGCAAGGCAAGGCAACCTTTTTTTTTTTTATAAAGCACACTTTCCCGAAGGTTCAAGGCACAGTTCATAGTTTAAAGGGACACTGTCAACCCCCTTAGGTCTCAAAGTGTCCCTAGTTTAAAAACACATTTTATGATTGCCAACATTCTGTAAAGATTGCTGATGTGGCTGGTAGTTTGATTCTGACTCTTTTTTCTTTAAAAAAGTGAAAAACAGGCTGCCAACCATACTGGTGTTACCACACAAACACAGGTTTGTTTGCATTTCTAGATCAGCTCCAGCTGCATCTTTCCTGGACTTGGGGACACCCACAAAACAGGCTAGCCCCTCATGATGCAGTGGGAGTTTAATAGGCTACTGCCTCATGAGTGTCTGCTCTGTTTGGGTGTGTTTCTAATGCTCAGGAAGTATTCATGAAGAACAGATCCAGGATTGTAAACAAAACAAGGTTATTTATAAATAATACATTCACATGCATTTTAGTTCTACTAAACAAGGAAACAGGCAAAACAAACAGCAACATCAATGAATTTTATAGAAGGCAGGCTAACATAAAATGTAGGTTTCTAACTAGAAATAATATGATGAAAAACAGGTTGACAGTGTCCCTTTAACAGATTGAAAGCATAAAAAACACATAAACAAATATGACACAAGAATTAGTAAATCTCGCTTATAAAATACTGATTAATGACTGCTAGCTAACTGGGGTAATACCTGCTCAAATAAATACGTTTTTAGTGATGTTGGAAAGGCCTCTACCATGTGAGCAGAATGAATCCTCCCGAAACAGAGTTCCACAACATTGGAGCTGCCACTCCAAAGGCTGCCTCTGTCTCCAGATTGTCTCATACAGGAAGAGGGGGCAGCGAGTAAGCCTGCATCGGTGGAGTGGAGGGGTCAGGTTGGGAGGTAAGGAACCAGCAGATCTCTCAGGTAATCAGGTCCCAGAAAACAAGGGGTCTTGCATGTTAGCAAGCATATCTTAAAGGTTATGTGCCATCACATAGGCTGCCGGTGCAGCACACACAGCACTGGTGTGATGTGGTCCCTCCAAGCACTTCTCCCCATTAACAGAGCTGCAGCGTTCTGGACCTGCTACAAGTATCACATTAAACCTCCAGATAACCCATGGTACAGAGTATTACAGTAGTCCAGCCTAGAGGTAATGAATGCTTGAATGATCATTACCAGGTCAGCAGGAGCCAGATGTGGTTTCATCCTTAGGATGTTCATTAGGAGGCAGTATAGTGCAGTGGTTTAGGGCTCTGAACTGCAAATCTGGAGACTGGGGTTTGAATCCCACAGCCCCCACTTGCATACTGTGTGACCCTGAGCAAGTCACTTAACTTCCTTGTGCTCGAAGGTTGCACTTGGAAACAAGTTTCGACTTAGTGTGCTTTTTCTGGTTAAACAATTTCCCCTTTCCTTTATCCTGGCAATGGTAAAACCTGATCGGACCAGTGCCAACACTTGCTGGTCTAGTGACAGCCTGCAGTCAGAAATGATCTCAAGATTCTTAACCACATCATCAGCAACAAGAGATTGGCCACCAAACAAAGGATTGGCTGCTGTACCTCCCATCACTACTGCACCCCATCTACCCAGCTTGATCATCATTACCTTTGTCTTCCATGGGTTGAGACATAGCCAGTTTGAGGCCATCCAGTTATTTATCTTGATAAGACAGCACCCTAGCAATGAATCCACATGGTCCCCACCAGAAGAACAATACAGGTACAGCAGAGTATCACTTGCATAGCAGTGAAACTCAAACCCATACAATCTAATGATTGCCCTCAACAGCAACATGTAAACAGAGAACAACCCAGGAGCAAGGACCATGCCTTGGAGAACCCCCACAGGAGAGCACAGATGCCCCAGATGTGAAATGACCTAGGGCAACCTGCTGTATTCTCCTGGTTGTGCAGGACTCAAACCAGTGAAGAACAGTGCCAGTGAGACTCACATAGTTCCTCAGGCAATCCAGTAGCACCCCATGGTTAACTGTTTCAAATATCAATGATAGATCAAGGAGGACCACAATGGAACAAAATCCTCGATCTCTGTCCAGAAGGAGCTTGTGCATCACCCAGATAAATGCAGTTTCAGTACTGTGGCAGGGCTGAAAACTTGACTGGAGAGGTTCATAGGTGTCATAATTCTCCAGGTAATCTACAAGTTGGTCAGCCACCACTTTTTCAATAACCTTCCCCAGAAGGGAAGGTTCTAAACAGGTTCGTAAGTCACCAGAACATCAGGGTCCAAGGATGTCTTTTTTTAGGAAGAGTCTAACCACCACCTTTTTCAAAGCAGATGAAAAAACACCCTCCCTCGAGAAACCACTGATGATCTCAGAGATCACAGGACCCAAGGATTCACTGCAGCCCAAAAGCAACCAGGATGATATGGAGTCCAGTATACAGCAGGTGGGGTGCAAACTAGAGATTACCTGCAGCACCTCATCCTCAAAAAACACCTGAAACTTGCTCCAAGTTAATAAATCTACATTACCAGGAGATTGACCATGGTTGTCCCATGGCAGGTTGTTTAAAGAGATACCAGATCTAATGGACGACACCTTGTCACAGAAAAATTTACAAAACTACTCACACTTTTCTGCTGACAAAGCTCTAATGGATCACAGACAGGGAGGATTTAACAACCTGTCTACAGTACAAAAGAGCTAAGCTGTCTGATTTATTCCTGCAGCAATCAACCTTGGCAGGAACTCTGTCTTTTTCATGTCCATTGCCCATTGATAGTCAACATAATGAGTTTTCAACACCAGCCTGTCATCTTCAGACCATGACCTTTTCCAAGAATGGTCCAACTCCTGTCCCTTAGTGTTCAACTGACAGAGCTCATTGCAGTACCACAGTAAGCTGGGATGGGATGTCAAAGGACAAATGTAGTATGGTGTCAGGGAGTCTAAAGCAGCTGTAAGAACCATATTATAGTGCTCCATCACCTTCTCACCTCCCTGTGCACAAGCAAGTATCATACACAAGATGTCTAATACCTCCTGGAGCCTGTGAGGCTCCAAATTATGTTTCTGACGATACCTGATAATCTCTACAGAAGGAGTATTAAAACAGGGGACCCCTCAAAGGAATGACACTGCATGATGATTCAACCAAAACAATGGATCAGCCTTGACTGCATTAATGTCAAATCCAGCTAAGAAGATTACATCCAGATTGTGGCCATGTTGATATGTTCTGAAGGCAACTGCCTGTGTTAGTCCCAGTGAGGACATCCGCAGGAGGAGTTGTTGCCCAAAATGCAAGGATTCTTCATCAACCGAAGCATTAAAATCCCCAACACTAAAAGTCTGGGGGTATCCAACACTTGCTCAACCATGAAGACAGCTCTTGCAAGAAATCACTCCTATTCCCCAGGGGATGGTATTGAGAATGATTGTACCACTAACACAAGAAAAGTATCAAACTGCCACTTATTCAGAGAACCTGAAAGTCCCCATGGGGAATGCAGTGAGCCCCAAAATTGATTTTAAGCAAATGGCTATCCTGCCCACTCTGGATCCCTCGTCGAGCAATGCACCACAGAATAACCTGGCAGGATAGATGCTTCCAAACAGGTTCAGAGTCATCGCCCAGCCAGATCTCCGTGATGCAAACAAGGTCAGTTGAGGAATCTGTGATGAAATACTCCATTACTGCTGTTTTATTCCTCAGTGACCATGTGCTACAAAGAATGGCCCAAAGGGGAGGAGCAGAGCTGGCTGGACAGACTATGTTCTGCTTGCTGACATTTGGCTGAGCCCTGGGGAGGGGACCAGACAGGGTAGACTCCAATCCTGATTTCTGGATCTCACCACCCCAAACTTTCCCCACCTCTGAACATCAGAATCAGGATCTTCACTACACGTATTGCTCAGCTTTTGAAGGATCCCCGGTGCCCTGTAATGGATGAGGACCCCTGCAGGGAGGACTAATGGGGTACCTCCAAAAGTGAGCTTAAGCTGGCACCACTTTTGGGGCTGCTGCCCATGTTGCTGCCCCTTCTTCCTCCTGTTCAAGAAGGAGGTCCTTGCTGTGAGAGTAACTAAATGTAACAGTAGCTCTGGATCAGCTTATGTTCTTTAGATAACCATAATCCCCCACTGGGGCATATCCCCTATTTTTCAATTTCTCTGTTTTTCTCTCTAAATTGCTAGTTAGATTACATTCAGTTGTTTCTTTTCCCGTCATATATCCTTTTCCTTTTCTTTTTGTTTGGCTGCCCAGTCAACCCAGCTGACTGCCCCCCACCCAGCCCTGTCATCTGGTTTCTCCATGGGTTTACTCACCCCTTCTCACCCTCTGCAGGGGTCTCCATGAAGGTGCCCAGTCACCCATGTAGAACCTGTGGGGGGACTGAGCATCATCCTGCAACCAGGGGTTTTTATTTTTTCACCCCAGGGACTACTGCGCATGCCATGGCTGTGATGTGCTTACTCTGCCTCTGAGGAGATTCCCCTGACATCCTGGATGTGGTCCCTCTCCCAGTGTGACCCCGCTGCGCTACTGCTCAATTTCCTCTGGGAGACAGACAAGCAGCAGGATGCTGAAACCCTCCTCTCCGAGGGAGGAGACCTGTCCTGGGGAATGCTCAATTCCCCCTCCACCAACCAGCCCCCAATTGACCTGCATCTGTTTCCACCCCAGAATGTCAGCATGGCAGAAGGTGAGGAACCCACCATCTCAGCCCTCCATGCCACTGGGCAGACCATTCATTTCCTTTTCTTTATACTGCCTATCCTACAACCAAAACCATAACACTCTCCTGACCTCTTGTGTAACTCTGAATCTTGGCTCTCCTCTAGGTACCTGACTCCAGCTTGGCTCTTCCTAACTGCCATCCTTTCTGGCAGACCCATGGCAAATGTGGAGGTGGTGTTGCCCTCTATATCTGTCAGAACCTATTCAGCTCCATCACCTTCAGAGAGTCAGTCCCCTCCTCTCATGAGTTCCATCTAGTCAAGCTATCTGTTCCTTCCACTCTTTCCACCTTTGTTTGTGTTTTCTATGCCTCACCTAAGATCTCTCCCTCCTCCTCCTTGGTCATGTTCCTTTCATCCCTCATCTCTCTTGCTACCTCTGGTGAGCTTATCCACCTTGTAGACTTCAAGTTAAATTGGCTGTCTCCTGCTTCCAGACCCACCATCCACAGTATTGTGTCTCTAAACCTTTCTCAACTAATCTCTGAATCCACCCAGCTCAATCCTCACTTCCTAATCACTCCCTCTTGGACTAGGTGGTCTCCTCACACCCCACCTGTATCACTGCAGCATGCATTCTACTGGACACCTTCAGTGACCACTATTTGATCTACTGTATCAGGAAAGTTAGGCTCACTAAATCCACCCCTAAATATATTTGGTCCAGATCACTCAGATTGATTGAAGCAAATTCCCTCCTAAATGAACTTGCTACCTCCCATTTGGACCCCAATCTATTTTGCCCAGACATTGATACAGCCCTTTCCCTCTTCCATGCCATATTTTGCCACATCTGGGACATGTACACCTGGTTAGAAAGTCCAGGATTAAAAGTTCCCACTACCACTGGATTATATCTGGCCTTAAGGATTTTTGCAAATCACAGGACCAAGCATGAGCATGTTTTAAATCCTCCCAATCCCTCTCTGACCTCATATCCTACAGGTCACTCAGGAACTCCTGCATGAAGGCTGTCCGCACTGTGAAAGCCAACTACTTTAACCTCCAGTCAATCCTCTGCTCCTCACCAAGATTCTGGAAGATTGTCCACCCCCTCTGTGATACCCTGGCCCAGTACACTCCATGTGTCCTGCTGGTGGATGGCTCACCAGTCTCTGCCCCACCTCACCTCCCCCCCAGTTGCTGCTCATTTTAGTGAATTCTACACCACCTGCACACTCCCCTCTCCTCCTTCTCATGGTCACTCACCCACTCTATCCTCTGCTTCCTCTCCCATTTAAGTTAAGTTTATTGATTCGGAAAATACCTTTGAGCCCAAGCTCTTTTACAAAGGTTCCACATCAGTGACAAGACAAGAAACAAAGTAGTTATTGTAAAAAAGAAAACATAGGGTAAGACAACACCATGATTTAACAAATGAGCAAAGACAATTGTGGATCACAGGTTAGGAAGGTAGGATACAATAGCACAGTTATAAGCCAGAGACTAGTGCAGCCCCAAGGAGCCTTGTCATTGGGAGTGGAGGGGTGTGGATGGCCGTTGAGGTCAGAGAAAGTTGTAAAGCAGAGGTTGGGAGTTAGGCATAGGTGGGGGGGGTGGGCCTTGCCTTGGTAGAGGTAGCCAGGAAGGCTTGGGACAGGAGGAGCATGCTGCATCAATCATAAATTAGCAGTGGATTGAGAGGCTGGGGATTAGTTGCAGGAGCATTTAGAGATTGTAATAAGATGCTGTTTGAGGTTAGTTTTGAAATTGGCTAGACAATTGGTGACAAGGAGGTGCTTGGGTAATTCATTCAGCCACATAGGGCACGGTAGGCAAATGCCCATTGCCCGAGCGAGGTACATCGGAAGGGAATGGTCAGGGCCCCTCTTGACCTCCCCCTAGTGGCCTGTAGCATGTTTGCAGCCACTAGCGGATTGCCAATGCAAGGTGGTGTTTTCCCCATTAGCGCTTTCTTCCCAAGGGTGCACGTCTGCTGTATGACCCTGTTTTTTAGGGATAGCCAGTTAGTGAGCTCATATAGTATACATGTGTGCATATTGTGCTGTAATCCTAGGGCTAATCTGCAGGCCTTGTTAAGGGCCACCTGGACCCATTTCAATGCGGTACCCATTGCCGCCCCATATATCACTAATCCATAGTCAGTATGTGATAATATGGAGCTGCGAACTGCAAGGCGGGGGGCCTTGGGGGATAGGTGTTTCTTATGCCTATAAAGGACACTAATCTTGGTGTTAACTGTCTTGACCAGGGAGTTGATATGTTGGGCAAATGTAAGGGTTTCATCCAGAGTTATCCCCAGATACCTGAACGTGCAGACCTACTCCACTGGCTCCCTGCAGGAGTTTGTAATGATGACGGGGTTATGATTGATTTTTTTGCGTGTACTGGTAAATAGCATGGCCTTGGTCTTTTTATAATTCAGAAGCAACTTATGTCTGCAGAACCAGTTCTCTGATGTGGAGAAGGATGCCTGAAGCTCATGTTGCAGATTAGAGAGGGACGTGTTGCTTCCCATGAGCACAGCATCGTCGGCGTAGAGTATCAGTTTGGTATCGCTTTCACTGGGGAGGTCATTGAGAAAGATACTGAAGAGTAGGGGCCCAAGAATTGACCCCTGGGGCACCCCCAGTGATATCTCTCTTGCACAGGAGACTGAATGTCCAATTTTGACACATTGAGTTCTGTCTGTAAGGTTGTCTTGGAACCAGCATAGTGCACTAGGTGCCACTCCCAAGTTTGACAATTTGGTCAGTAACAGGGGGTGATTGACTGTGTCGAAGGCTTTGGTGAGGTCTATAAAGATAGACCCCATCAGTTTGCCTTTATCCAAGGCCTTGTGTGCATAGTTTGTAAAGTCCAGCAGAGCTGTGGTTGTGCTGTGGTTTTGTCTGAAACCATGCTGGTTAGTGCAGAGTAAGTTATACTTGTTGAGGTAGTCCATGAGCTGGCCAGCCACAATCTTTTCCAGGGCTTTGGACAGCAGAGAGAGTATTGAGATGGGCCTGTAATTGGCAACCAAGGATTTGTCACCACCCTTACACACAGGTGTTACTAGGGCCTGCTTCCATACCACCAGGAATTGAGCAAGAGTAAGTGATTTGTTGATCAGCCAGGTGATGGGTACTATGAGGACGTCCAGGGTGACGGAATCCCACAGGTTTACCTGTCAGATTCCAATCCCCTCCTGTTTTCCCACAGGAAGTCTTCCTTACCCTTACTACACTTCAGCCTTCAAAGACCAGACCTGATGGTCTGGAATCCAAATATCTATTTATCTTGGCTCTGGCCATTGCCACTCCACTCTCTTACATTCTGAACATCTCCTTCTCCCTCAGTGATGTCACTCAGGCCTGGAAGGTTGCAAAGGTTCTGCCTCTGCACAAAGGGGGCGACCCCTGCTCCCCTGGCAACTTGTGACTGATCTTGCTCCTCTTTTTTCCTGCAAAGTTACAAGAGATCATTGCCTACTCCAGATTTGCTGGCTTTCTTCACTCCTCATATTTACTTTCCCCTTTCCAGTCTGTTTTCAGAAAGCAGCACTCCACCGACTCCTCCTTACTGTGAGTAGCTGACTTTATCCTCTCTGGGTGGGATTAGGACTTACCACCACCTCAGGACATGGCTCTTCACTGGCTGCCATCCCCTCCTTCCAGTGGCTGTAGGAAATCAGGAGCACCAGCAGACGCCGAAGCGGCTAACAACCATCTTAGGACATGGATCTTCACTGTCCGCCATCCCCTCCTTCCTGTGGCTGTAGGAAATTAGGAGGCCCAGCAGGTGCTGAAGTGGCTTGCTACCACTTCGGGACACGGCTCTTAACTGGACCACTGGCCCCTTCTTCCAGTGGCCATAGGAAATCAGGTAATTTCAGGACTCTCAATTCGGAGCCTTATTCTAAGCCCTGAAGTACGGCTCTTTCCACCATTAGCTAGCTACTGGAGACCTCGGCTGCACCATTGGTTGTTCTTAGACCAGGCTCCTGGTGATTAGCTGCCTTTTGGAATCCTGGTTTTCTTGTAAGCTCCTCAGAGGCAACTTTTAAATTGGGACAAGATATTTTTTTGCCACTTATGCTTCTACTGCTCATATTTTAAAAGTTAATTTATACTTTCTCTGAACCTCCTTGAAGGGCTACTGTTTAAAACTGCCTAATTTAATTTTTGGCCAGGAATTTTAGAGTGGGTTCAATGTCAGTATTTGCTTAATATAGGTAGCCTGGAATTTACAGTTGTGATTTGTAATACCCTTAGCTACCTAGTCACATTGTTTTGCTGTTTATAATAATTAGGACAGGAATTTCCTGCTATCTCTGTCTGTTGGTATCTGAATAATTTCTGTTAACCATGCATCTTCTATATGTTCCTCGATTTTGTTACTGCATTACTAATTGAGCCAGGATTTATGCTAAGTGAAAACAGCTCTTTTAACCTACTTTCTCTGTACTTTTATGGACCGAGACCAAGTTTTATGTGGGTGCAACTGTCTGCTTAAAGTTTTCTGCCCTAGAGTTTGAAATTTCTCGTCTCTCCCCCCTTGCTCTACCTAACTTCCTCTAGCTTGACTTAATCCTAGCTAGCCCCTTCCCCCTCCCCCTGCTATCTCTCTCACTTAAACTAGCTGTATTTTCTCTTTGCCATCACTACTGTTTCTCCCCCTCTCAGATCTCTGTATTCCTGCCCTCTCCCTAGCCTGCACTCTGAGGTCCCCCCACCGATTATCACCTCTTTGCCATCCCTACCTGCCATCTGCTGCTACTTAGTCTCCCTGCCCTGTCTGTCCCCACCCACTCATTGCTATGCTCAATATCTAATCCCCCCTCTGCCTCTGTTCTGTCTTCTACAAGAGCCCCAGTGGGCGCCAGAGCAGCTTTACCGCCACCTCAGGACACGGCTCTTCACTGGCCACTGGCCCCTCCTTCCAATGGCCATAGGAAATCAGGTAATTTCAGCACTCTCAATTTGGAGCCCTATTCTAAGCCCTGGAGTACAGCTTTTTCCACCTTTGGCTGGCAACCAGATACCTCTGCTGCACCATTGGTTGTTCCCGGACCAGGCTGTCAGTGATTGGCTGCGTTTTGGAATCCTCTCTTTCTTGCAAGCTCCTCAAAGGCAACTTTTAAATTGGGACTGTGCATTTTTTTGTCACTTACACTCCTACTGCTCATATTTTGTCCCATGCGCCCTGACCCAGGCTTCTATTAAATACAGTATAGCCACACCCCCATCTCCTCCCAACCTTCCTGATTGGGTCCTTTCCTGCTGATCCTCCTTTGCAGCTCCGTATGACTCTCACCACTTTCCTCTACATCTTTATAATTTTCTAAGAGCCTGATTGCATTTTACTGCCGTTTGTGATTTTATTCACCAAGTTAAACAAGTGATTAGCTGACTCTGGGATTCCCCCATTGGCTTTGTATGACTCTCTCCACCATCCTCAAATATTTTTCCACTCTCTCTGCTCTCCTCAGCATCTTAACAATTCTTTCTCACCTTCTCTCTGCCCTTTGTGAATTCACCACTACAGTTTTCAGCTACCTTCCCTGAGTTTTACTACATCTTCTGGTATGCCCAGCAAAATGCTCCTCTTAAAAACTGCTTGTCTCTTATTAATGTGTCAAATACTGGCGCCTACCATCACTGAGCATCCAGATACTACCTTAAATCATACATTTCCAATAATAAGCAGCTTTTCTTATTACCAACACCACTCTAAATCAACTGCCACCTATGTGCAATTTACATCTCGCAGTGCCTCACTCTACCTTGCATCAAGTGTGGACACAGAGCAAATCGTGCATCCCCCTCCTGCCACCTATTACAAAACTGTTATTCACCAACACCATAGTCAAACACCACACTGCCAATAAATGATACCGGGCACAATTACTAGTGAACCTAAAGAGGCAGGCTATACATATGGCTTGAATACTTTTGCTTCTCTCTGGGAATATCCACCACAACCCAGGCCCCTTGGCAAAATCCTCAGCACAACCAACTGCAACAGCTCAATCTAGTAGGCAGAGTGGGTTCACCCTCACCTCCATCAATATATGCAGCCTTTTGGCAAAACTAGATGCCCCCCAAGTTTGGATTACCCAACACCAACCAGATATTGTATCAGTAGTTAAAACCTGGCTCAACCCAAGGACTGCAGACTCGGCCATCCAAATGCCAGGATACACCTCGTTCAGGATTGACAGAATAGGCAAGCGAAGGGGTGGCTGCATTCTTTACCTGAAGGAGCACATACAGACCCAAATGTTACCACCCATAGCCACCAACTGTAGTACCAAACTTCTAGCATTAAAAGTATTACTTGGCACCAATGGCAAAATAATAACAGTGGCATCGGTTTATATCCCCCCCAGGATCAACCCAATGGTTTCAAAATCATCCTGGACTACCTTGATGACCACCATTGGAACTCAGAAATAATAATGATGGGGGATTTTAATATGGGCTTCCTGATGTAGCACCTTATAAAAATGCTCTATTAGTCCTTAACATCACTCAAACTGTGAACTCCCCCACTCGCCAAAATTACTGTACAGGGACACGTTCCCTTATCGATTGGATTATCACTAACCGGCCAGAAAGAAGAATTCACACTACAGTTCTCCTGGATAGTCTCAGCGATCATTCTCCCATTCTACTTAGTCCCCCAAATTACCAACTAGAACAGTCTCGCACAGAGTATTGAAAAAAAGGTAAACTGGTTGCCCTGAAAACACACCTTAGCCATCAAGATTGGAGCTTCCTAGACAACATGGTGGATGTGGACACCGCTTTAGAAGGGTTCATACTCGGGTTCAATGAGTCCTGTAACATCTATGCCCCACACACCAAACGTAAGCTTAGGGACTCCTGCAATTCCTGGATCTCCCCCAACTCCTAGATATAATGAAACACAGCAATGACGTATGGGTTAAAGCTAAAAGTACTGGGCCCCCAGCAGACATCCAGTGCTACAGAACTGCTCGAAATTAATGCACCTGGGCTATCAGGAAAGCAAAAAGCCAACATTACAGAACTGAACTAACCAACTCATGGGGAGACAGCCAAAGGTTCTGGGACAACATTAAAAACCTATCAGGTAAACCTAATAATTCCCCCCCCACCTTACTAAATGTAGATAGCACCCCTACCCAGGACCCTAATGTCATTGCCAATACAGTTAATAAGGCATTCACCGACCTCAGCAGTGTGCTCCCCCCTGATTTCCTCCAACCCCTGAGCAATGGCAATATCGTGGAGGAGTCCATGCCATCACCAGTCCACCACCACCACCTTTCTACTTGAAAATCATTACTCCAGCTACGGTTAAAAAGTACCTCATTAAAGCTATCAGAAATACCAGAGCTAGTAGTGACATGCTTGACCTTAAGCTCGTTAAGCTCACCCTTGATATTCTTATTCCTCTGACCAAACTCCTGAATCTATCCCTTATCACTGGTAGATTCCCCTGTCTATGGCAACCAGGCTGTGGTCACTCCTGTCCACAAAATTGGTGACCGCACCCTCCATTCTAACTATAGGCCCAGTTCCATACTCCCCAAAAGCACTTGAGAGCATCGTATCAGACCAGCTCTCTGACTACCTGGACAAATATCAGCTACAATGCCATCAGCAACACAGTTTCCATAAGCAACACAACACTACAACTGGCTTGTTGAGTTTACAGCTTATATTTACAATGCATTAGACTGAGGGCGCTTGGTGGGGGCAACCTATATAGACCTCACCAAGGCCTTCAACACTGTTAACCATGAACTGCTCCTGAACCAACTCTTTAGGTCTATCTGCTGACTCAGTATCCTGGTTCAGAAGCTACCTATCAGAGAGAATACAAAGAGTGAAAATACAATAGTCCTCTCAGATAGCTTACCCGTTACAACAGGAGTGCCCCAGGGCTCAGTTCTTGGCCCACTTCTTTTCAGTTTGTTTATTAACAACCTCCCCCAGGCAGTGAAAGACAATGGTTTATTTACAGCGACAATGCTGTTCTCTATTCCAGCCACCATGACCCCACAGCACTCGAATGTCAGATGCAGTCTAATTTCTCTGCAGTAAAACAATGGTTTCTTAAATCCAAATTACTACTTAAGTACTAGAAAACCAAAACCATGCTGTTTGCCTTTGCCCACAATAAATACAAATCCTATCAACTTCAAATTCACAATAACCTGTATTCCCCCTTAGAAATGGTACAAAGATTAAGATATCTTGGTGTAACACTTGACTGCACTCTTTCATACACACGGCACATTGATAATGTTGTTCACATGGCTAATGCCAGACTGGGTCTATTCTACCGTAACAAGCACTGCCTTACCAACGAAGTGCTAAGAATTGCCGTCTCTAGCTCACTGCTGTCAATCATTGACTATGGCCTAGCAGATATATGGTGCTGCTACCCACACTGTGCTCCTATGGATAAAGACCACACTTAACAGGCCTGTAGACATGTGCTGGGGGCAGACAGGCTGACTCACACTTGTGCCTTGTACACCCAATCCTGCTGGCTCAATTTGAAGTGCAGACTAAAATACCAGGTCTGCCTCCTGGTTAAAAAGTCCACCCTAGGTATTACCCCCCTGGGAGTGCAAAATCTCCTCACTACTCCCAATACAGCCAGAAGTACTAGGGGCATAAACAACCATACCCTTAAAATCCCCTTCAGGTACTTTCAGGGCCAACGTTCATTTGAATACCGGATGCCACTCTGGCTTAATTCCCTGTGGGAAGACTTCCATAAAGAAACTAAGCTGGGACCATTTAAGTCAAATCTACAGGCGCTTCTAGCATCCGCCAGTAACTGTGACTGTGGGAACTAACTCTCTAGCTCTGCTGACTTCTCCAACGTGTCCTGTCTATGTAGTATCTACCACTGCCTCTTCCCTTACCCCTCCTCTACTTAGGTCCCCCTCCATTTCCTACTGCCCCTTTACTGCCATTGTCCACTTCCACTCTACCTCTGCCACCTCCTCACTCCCCTGAACATCCTCCACTCCTCCTCCTCTCTCACCATCCTTTTTATTAGCTCCCTTCCTCCAGTATCTCGACACATTCCCTTTTACACCCCATCCCCACATCATGACACATTCCAGCCTAGTTTCTGCCCCACCCCTCATCTCACTTATACCTCCTCCCTCTCTTCACCCTACCCCTCCTTTACACTCTTCTGTCCAACATTCACCTTCCTAGCTATGCTATCCTATTTAGGGTAGCACCCATGTAGAGCACTTATTATTGAGCGCTACAATTTGAGCGACTCAATAATACCGCTGTCACTGAGAGCGAGTGCTGAATTAGGTCACTATATCCTGTAGAGCGAGGATAGCAAGGAGCTATCCTTGCTAGTACAGGATATAGGATCCTGTGTGCCAGGCTTTTGCTGAGCTGGCTGGACAGCGAGTGGTACACACTACCACTGTGATGCCAGTAGACCCGCTCAGGTCTGGCTTTGGACAGAATAATTTTGTTTTAAAAATGATAACTTGCCCTCGGTCCGCACCCCCATGAGTTGATTATTTTAGTTGGGGGTCAGGGGCTAACACCATAAAAAGCTTGCTTTGTATGAAGAATGTAAGAATTGTAGCCACTCATCGCTATTTGTGACGGTTGCTACAATATCAGAGGCTTTTTTGACTGTGGGCTGTTTTGTTGTGACTTTATGTGATGGGAGGTCTTTTAGATGCACCTTTATCAGATAAAACCTCCTATTTGGTACCTCAACAAAAGAACTGTTGTTAACACATGTCTTGCAATGTTCTCTGCACCACTTATTGTATAACATTGTTTATTTTTGTTTAGCACATTCTGATTTTATTTGCATGGCGTAAATACCCATTGTAACTTACTTATGTGTATGTAATCTGTTATCTCTTGATCTGTTTGTAATCATGTTCATCCTTTTCAATTACGTGGAACCTCTGTAAACGAGCCTCTGGCTCAAAGGTAATTCCGAAATACAGAGCAAGGAAGGAAGGAAGGAAACTGAAGCTAATTTCATCATTGATCTGGTCAAAGCCTTTGACTTAGTGTCCCACCCACTCCTCCAGGGCAAGCTGAGCTCTGCTGGCCTCTCAGCTCCTTCTGTTGACTGGTTCCATTCATACCTCATGAGTTATCAGCAGTCAGTACAGGTGGGAGGCATCCTATACCCCTCTCCTCCCCATCCTAGCAGGGGTCTCATGGGGCTCAATCCAGGGTTCTATCCTGTTCTCAGTTTTCCTTAATGATCTGCCCTCTGCTTGTACCTCTTTGCATATCCATATGTATGTGGATGAGACAGTCATTTACACCTCCGATCCCTTGACATCTGCTCTAGAAGAACCACTCCAGCATGACTCCCACAATATTCCACATTGGTTCCACACAGACCAACTTAGGGTCAGTACTAAAAAGACAATGTCCGTGACCTTTGACACCAGCCAGGAAATGGCCAGACTCATGTCTTCACTCATCTTCTCCATGCTGGATGGCGACTCTCTAGAAGCTGTCCCTGCTTTCAAGTACCTTGGTGTGTGGCTTGATAGTAAGCTCGACTTCTCAGCCCACATCAATGCCATCCATGCCAAACTTAGCCCTAAACTCAGTGCCCTGTACCACAACAAGGACTGTCTTTCCCTCTAGGTCCACTAGGAGCTGGTCACCAAAATGGTTCTCCTGGTCTTTGAATATGCAGATGTGGTCTAAGGCACCACCTCCTCCTCATCCCCTGCCAGACTGGATACTCTCTGCAATGCCTTCAGTCATTTCACTACAAACTCTCCCCTCCATACACCACTGCACCCTCTATTCCTCCTTCTCCATCCTACCACAGACCTTACATTGCCAGACCTGCTGTGCCACCTTCATTGCTAAATACTGGTTTGGATCCCTTCTCTCTAACCTTTCCTCACTCCTCTCCCCTGTCCCCTCTTCTTATTCTCTCTGCTCCAAGCATTCTTGTACTTTCTCCATTCCCCACCCTCATGCCTTTGCAGGGCAAGCTGCCTTCTCCTCCCACCTCCCTTCCCTCTGGAACCTGCTTCCCTCTCATCTCCACTTCTCCCCTTCTTTCCTGTCCCTTAGATGCCACCTAAGGCACCTTCCTCGTCCCTCCTGTCCCTGTCAGTTCTCCTCTTAACTCTTCTTCCCCATTCTCCTGATTTCCCCTCCAGCTTAGGACCACCTTCATTTTAAGCGAATTATGAAGACGCAACCAGTCTGAGTCTGTACCTCATAGCATTGTCACCCTCCACAACTGACACTCTGCACTTTATTGTAATTTTTTCATGTTTGTCTTCATATCAGTGTGATGAACCAAGCTGATGTTCACCTACTTGTTCACCATATTGCTCTAGCACCTATAATGTTGTCTATATATACAAACATAGAAAATTTGCCAGCAGATAAAGGTCTAGTGGTCTATCAAGTCTGCTTGAATGTACAGCTAGCATCCCTTATTCTGCAGCTGTCCCTCTCTCCCACCCTCCCCCCGTCCCTCCCCCTTGCCCTGTCCCAGCCCCTTTTGAAGCAGCCCACTGTTCTACCAGATACCACTTCTGCCAGTAACGCATTCCACCCAGCTACCACCCTCTCTGTAAAAAAAGTGTCTCATCTCCCTCCTGAACCTTCCTCCATCCAGTCTCATATCATGACCCTGGGTGTCCTTCCCCTCCCTTACTTTGAACAGCTGCTCCATACCTGTCTTGTTTATTCTTTTCATGTACTTGACAGTTTCAATCATATCCCCCCGGCCCTCCTCTCCTCCAGTGAATACATGTTCAGCTCCCTCAGCCTCCTCTTGTATGGTAAGTCCCCCAGCTCCTGGTTCATCTTTATTGCCCTGCGCTGCACCCCCTCCAGTAACTTAATGTCCCTCTTCAGATACGGTCACCAGTACTGCATGCAGTACTCCAGGTGTGGTCTAACTAATGATGTATATAGTGGCAGGATCACCTCCTCACTCCTCGAGGATATACCCCTTGCAATGCAACCCAGCATTTTGTTGGCTTTTGCTGCCTTCCTACCTTGTGCTGAGTTGTTCAATGTCCCTGTAATGAGCACCCCCAGATCCTTCTCCTTCTCTGTCTCGGCTAGCTGCACTCCCCCCAGCTGGTAACTCCTCCTTGAGTTTTTCAGCCCAAAATGCAGCACCTTGCACTTTTTGGCACTGAACACCAGTTGCCAGGCATCCGACCAGTTTTCCAGCTTTATCACATCATCCTGCAACCCCTGCCATCCCCCTAGGTTGTCCACCACTGCTCCCATCTTGGTGTCATCAGCAAACAGACTGGTCTTGCTCTTGATGCCCAATGATATGTCTGCAATGAATATCCCAAACAACACTGGTCCCAACACTAAGCTCTTCGGAGCACTGCTCATCACTACCATTGGGGATAACAGCTCCCCACCCACCACCACCCTCGGTTGCTTTCCCTGAAGTCAGTTCCCTACTCATCTCACCAGCCTTGCACCCACCCCTGTGCCTTCTAACTTACTTCCCTACCTCTCATGCGGCACTGAGTTGAATGCCTTACTGAAGTCCAGGTGGAGGACATCCACTGCATGGCCCCCATTCAATTGCCTAGTTACCCAGTCATAGAACTCCACCAGGTTGGTTTGGCAGGATCTGCCACTTACGACGCCATGCTGTCTGCTGTCCTGTAGCCCTTTGGCCTCCAGCCTCCCCTTCAGGATAGTCTCCATCAGCTTACCAACAATGGTTCATAGGTTCATAGGTAATTACAAATTCAGGAGGTCATAGGCCTTTTTAGAACTCTCCACCAGTGAACGTGGATTAAGTAACTCGCTGTGGGGTCTGTATTTTTTTATTTCCCATATATTGGTCCAACCTATGTTTAAACTATTCATAGTCTCACTTTCCACTACCATTTCTGAAAGCGCATTCCTGCTGTAACCACTCTCTGAGTGTACCATTCGTTCTCTTTTTGGTCTTTTTAACTTCCCCTTTCAGTTTCTGAATATGAGTTCTAGTACTAACAGTGGTTTTGTTTCTCACTAGTTCTACAGTCTCCACTAGGTGGGCATTCTGCATAGTACTGTATGTGAGGCATAAGTCCCTCTTAGACATCTATATTCCAACGAATACAGACCTAGATGTTCTAACCTCTGGCTGTAATCCAGATCATGCATGTTCTTCACCCTTTTTGTAATTCTTCCTTGCACTTCCTCTATAAAATGTTTTCCACTCTAAGTAGTGGGGGCACAGAAGGGGGAGCAATAATGAAGATGAGGTCTGACTAAACTGGTGTACAAAGGAATTATTACTTCTGGGGTACAAATTTTGATGGTTTTAAAAATGCACCCTGCAATTTGTTGACATTTCTTCACCATTACTATGATATGGGTATCGAAAGTCAGTTTATTATTTACTATAATACCCAGATCTGTTTCATTTGTTGTTTCTATAACTGTATATTGTTGAGCCTATAGGGACTCCTGAGATTATTATGCCCTAGATGCATAACCTTGCATTTTGTTTCATTAAAGCTCATTTTATTTTCTTGAGCCTATATTTCTAAAATGTGAGGCTTACCATTCTGTAGTTCCCTAGTTACTCCTTGGGACTGCTCTTGTGGAGGGGCACCACATAGGCCATCCTCCAATCCTGAGGTATACACCCTGAGTGTAGTGAGGCATTGAATAGGTCTGCCAAAGGTCCCACCAGGACCTCTGCCAGCTCCTTCAATACCCTGGGGTGGATGCCATCTTTGTCCTGGCACCTTGTCCACCCTCAGTGCCCTCAAACCTTCCAGAACCCTGCCCTCCATGATTTCCCCGTCCATCACCCTATCCCCTCCGTTTCTGCCCTTCCTGTCCCTTGGGTATCACCCCCTCTTCTTTTTAGTAAATACCGAGCAGAAGTAATCATTTAGCACTTCTGCCTTATCACCCCCTGCTTCCACCCCCCCCTTCCTAATCCTTACTATGTGGTCCTTACAGCTCCTTTTCTCCCTGATGTACCTGAAGAAGTCCTTCTCCCCTTCCTAATGCCCTGCACCAGCCTGAGTTCTTTAGTCACCTTGGCTGCCCTTACTGCCCTTGTCACTTCCTTTGATTCCTTCAGGTACTCCTCCATGTCCTCCCCCTCCCTGTTTTTTTGTACTTCCTAAAGGCAACTCTTTTCCTCCTTACCTTTTCCATGACCTCCTTGCTCACTCAACTAGGTTTCTTTGCCCTAGCCTTCTTGCTCTGGGCCTTGCTGCAGGTTCTAATTGCCTCCACTGTCCCCAGCTTTATGAGCTCCCACCTCTGGTTAGTGCCCATACTAGGTTGAATTCTGGCTAGGTACCCTTTTATCACTTCTCCCATCCTCCTGAAGTCAGCCCTCCTGAAGTCCAGCACCTTTGTACCAGATTCCACTCCTTCCTTACCCATATCCAATGTGAACCATACTGAGTGGTGGTCACTCCCCACCAACAGTTCTTCCACCCTCAGTTCCCTCACAAACTCCCCATTTGCTAGCACGAGGTCAAGGGTATTCCCTAACCTGGTTGGTTTGCTGACCATTTGCATCAGGAAGCTGTCCTGGTAGGCATTCAGCAGTACCTGCTCCCTTCTATTCCAGGTTGTTGAGGTACTCCAGTCCACTCCTGGCATGTTGAAGTTCCCCACGATCACCACACTACCCTTCTAGCAGGTCTTCCTGATCTGTCCCACTAGTTCCCTGTCTAACTCCTCTGTCTGAGAGGGTGGCCTGTACACCACTCCCATCCTGAGAGTCCTATTCTTGGAATCCTGGATTTGTATCCATAGTGACTCCATACTACCCTGCTCCCATTCCTCCCATACACACTTCAGTCCTTCCCTCTCATATAGTTCCACCCACCCTCCTTTCCCATTCGCTCTATCCCTAAAAAATATCCTGTACCCTGGTATCGTCAGGTCCCAGTCACTGTATTGGGTGGCCCATGTTTCAGTGATGGCCACATTGTCCACCTCCCCTTCTGCCATGATAGTCTGTAGCTCTGCAGTTTTCTTCCCAAGGTTCCTAGCATTCACGGTGACCACCTTCCACCCCTTCCCCTTTCCCCCTCCCCCCCTGCCCTCCTTTACTAGTATCACCACTAGCACTTGCCCTTTGTCTTTTGTCACTGTTATGGGGGGGGTAAGCTCATATGGCTTCCCAACCTGTGGTCTCTGCATGTCCCTTGCCCACTTGCCACCCCCAGCTCCTAGTTTAAATTCCCAACTTCCTCTATGTACACCTCCATCCTCTGTTTCAACACTTTCTTTCCCTCCTAACTCAAGTGTAGTCTATCCTTAGCATAGAGACTACTGTCCTCCCAGGTTCCTCCCACCCCACCCACCAACCTATACCCTTTAGCATGACACCAGGTTCTTAGCCATCTGTTAAATTCCTCTATTCTCTGCTTTCTTGCTGTCCCCTGGGTACTGAAAGTATCTCTGAGAAAGTTACTGATCTTCCTGCCCCCCCCCTCACATAATTGTCCTACTTCCTCAAACCTCCTCTGGACTATATCTAGCATCCTGTCAGCCAGGTCATTTGTCCCCAAATGTATAATTAAATGAGGCTTCTCCCTACCCCTTCTAGCATATTTTAGAACAGATTGTCCCACACTTTCCACTGTCATTCCCAGTATAGCCTCCACCCAGATGTGACTATGCCTCTCCCCTTTGCTACCTCACCTGACTCCTCTTAGTATTGAGTCTCCCAGCAATAAGATTCCACCCCTATTACCAACTACTTACTTCCCTTCCTCCCCACCTCTCACTCCTGGCTCCTTCTCCTCTTCCTCCTGCACAGTAGTTCCCCCTTCTGCCCCTGCTGTAATTCCCTCAGCAGAACTTCCCCCTTCAGTTTCATTCGGACTTCTGTCAGTTACTCCTACAATCTCATCACCTCCCTCCTCCTCCTCCTCCTCCTTTCCCTCTAGTACTGCAAAATTATTTTCTGAAGACCCTTCTCCTATGCCTGCTTCCTCCCTCCTTATACTAGCCCATTCCATCTTTTTGACCCCATGACTTTTGCCACTTCTTCTTCTCCCCTCACCAGTCCCTTTCTCCTCCTTCATGTTGTCTTTTTTCCCTTGACCTGGGTTCCCCCAACACCATTCCCCTTGGCCTGGGGCCCCCCTGTCTCCACTCCCCTTTTTCTCACCCTCTCCTCCCCCCTGTTGACCCAACCTAACCTCCCTCCTCATCTCCCCTCCACCCTCCCTCCCTCCTTCCCTCCAGTGTTGGGCTATAACCTCCTCCAGTCTGCCTTATCTATCTTAGCTCCTCCTGCAGACCCTTAATCTCCTTTTTAAGTTTCCCTATTTGGTTGCACACTAAACATCCCCCCACCCTCCATGCAATTTTTAGAAAGATTGGCGACCCACAGTTGTTGCATCCTACCAACCTACCCATTGCGCTCAGTGCCCACCAGCAACCCCCCACCCTTCCAGATGGATACCCAATGCTCCCTCAAGTCTCCCTTCTCCCCCTCTATCATTGCAAAACATTCTTCTCCTTTTCTCAATCTCCCTTACCCCCTTTGTCATACACTTTAGATAGATTTAGCAGCTGCCTTTTAAAGTCCTATCCCTCCAGTTCACACCCAATAGAAACTGTAATCAACTATTGCACACCCTCCTTCTAACTCTTACCCCTCCTTTTCACAGTGCAAACACCAGTGCAAACAGATATAACTGAAAGCACTTTGTGTTTCAGTTACTTCCCTTTCCCAAAGATAGCAGTCACCTCCTCATTCGCTGCTGTTTCTTCCCTGGTCATCTACTTCTGCTATGACAGGTGCATGTCCTTTGCCCTTTTTGGGAAGTGATGTCAGAACTCCTAGTATAAAGGAAATGATGTACCTGGGGTGGGTGGGGTGAGGGTCAGGAGGTGGGACCAAGCCCATGCCCTCCAGAAACAAACAGGTATCTGAGGTCCCTGGCCAAACAATTAGCACCCTTCCCCCACTATGCACTAAACTTAGCAGTTAGTGAAGACAGCAAAAATAAATCACAACCCGACTAAAAGCACAAACAAATATAGGTTTGATACCAGAAGAAACAGGTCTCCAGTTCAAAGAAACAACAGCCTCGTCAATAACACCTCACAATAGGCTTGAAATTAGAAAGTATAGGCTTCCAGTTCAAAGAAACAGTCCCACCAAAAACATACCAAAAATAGGTATGAAATCAGAAGAAACGGGCCTCCAATTTAAAGAAATAACAGCATAACTAAAAGCTCACCAAAATACAGTGGCGTTACCCAGGATGAAACCCATTCTGCAGCATTTTGCAGCACTCTGCAGAATGCTGCAGCAAACCTACTGAATAAAGCAATGTACTTTCAATGGCAATTAGTCCCTTTTGTCATTCAGGAAAATGTGACACTGCCAGGATGAAGTGAACACCACAATTTCCTGCATGACAACGGGAACTAATTGCCATTGAAATTACATTGCTTTATTCAGTAGTCTTTCTGCAGAGTGCTTTAAAAGTGGGTTTCATCCTGGGGGATGCCACTGTAGGTTTCAAAGTTTCAACAGCTCCAAAACAGTTCCCTGCTAGCCCCTTTTAAGAAGTAAGAAAAACTCAGCCTGCTACCAAGTGAAACAACAAGAAATAACAGCCCACTTAAAGCACACCAAAACAGGTTTCAAAATTTCAACAGTCCCAAAACAATTCCCTGCTAGCACCTTAGAAGTAGTAAGAAAATATAACCTGCTACCAAGTGAAATCAACAAGAAGCAATTGAAAAGCAGCAATTCCCCTTCTAGCATCTTCTGAGAAGCCAAAAGCAACCTGTTACCACAAACCTGACTCAGCTCTGCCTCTAGTTATCAGGTAGCTGAATGAGGCCCCAGGCTGGACAATTAGCACTCTTTCCCCACTATGCACTAGACTTTGCAGCTAGTGAAGACAGCAAAAAAAATCAACCCCACTAAAAGCACAAAAAAATAGGTTTGATACCAGAAGAAAAAGGTCTCCAATTCAAAGAACCAACAGTCTCAGCAATAACACATCAAAATAGGCCTGACATTAGAAGATACAGGTTTCCAATTCAAAGAAACAGCCCCACCAAACGCACACCAAAATAGATTTAAATCAGAAGAAACAGGCCTCCAATTTAAAGAAATAACAGCATCACTTAAGGCACACCAAAATAGGTTTCAAAGTTTCAACAGCTCCTAAACAGTTCCCTGCTGGCTCCTTTTAAAAAGTAAGAAAAACTCAGCCTGCTACCAAGTGAAACAACAAGAAATAACAGCCCACTTGAAGCACACCAAAACAGGTTTCAAAATTTCAATAGCCCCAAAACAATTCCCTGCTAGCCCCTTAGAAGTAGTAAGAAAAAATCACCTGCTACCAAGTGAAATCAACAAGAAGCAATTGAAAAGCAGCAAGGAGCAGCTACTGCACTGAAATTAATCTGATTCCTTCCCCTTCTAGCCTATCCACACTTCAGTTTTGCAATATTATTCTTTCTGTACTTCCCTTCCCCTCTCCCCCAGGTCACACCTGGAAACAAACCTCAGCTCAGTGTGCCTTTCCCAGCTACCAATTTTTAAATAAAGGAATGAATAAATAACTTGTAGCCATTTTTCACACTCACCTGGTTAACAAAACTGAGGAAAGCAAGGTAGCCAGCAATGGTTACTGGCAGGTACACATCCACATGCGGTGTCATGTGGGCAGCCTTGGCCAGTAGCCATTGCTGGCTGCCTGGCCACACAATGTGCTCCCACAAGATCCTAGCACCTCCGTCTTAGACCCAAGAGTAGTACTCTATAGAGAGGATATTCAGGAAGATCTTTGGTTACAGTAAGTTGCTTTTCTTTGACATATATCATATCATAATAACTGGTGATCCCTGTTATCAACCCATTTTGAGAACTGTAAAAAGTAGTATCAACCACAGGTTGATTGAAAAAATGATCTGATCTGGCGCCAAGAGAAGCCTGCAACTTCGCATTCCAAAGTAAACAGTTTCAAACTTGACAAAATCAACACAGAGACCCGCTGCCAAAACGCTGCTACTTCCTTACTAGTAGGCACGTCCCCACGCTACCACGTTATGTGATGTCAGTCTTTGAATAGCGTGGTGGCGTGCCTATTAGTAAGGAAGTATGAGAGTTTTCGTCTCACGTCTCCTTGTAGTGGTAATACTTATATTGAATTTTGTTTTGGTGCCAGTTATTATAAAAAATAAAACATATGTAGGGGGTAGAAATGAAGTTTTTCCACACACCCTCATTGTGTGATAATACTAAAACCTCTCGAGCTTCGCTCTCAAGGTTTACATATTATCACACAACTTGGGTGTGTGAAAAAACTCCATATCAACTCCCTACATATGCATTATTCTCTATATACTGTATCAGACATCTTCGCAAATATCATATCATGTAGTAACATAATGTATTACAGATCCCTGATGAGGCATCACCTGAAGTATTGGGCCCAGTTCTGGAGTCCTTACCTCAGAAAAAACAAGGAAAGGTTAAAGACAGTGCAATGTAAAGTGACCAAAATGATTCAGGGACAGCAGGATAAATCCTAGGAGAAGCGCCTCAGAGCATTAAATTTGTACTCATTTGAAACCAGAAGGGAGAGGGAAGATGTGGCTGAGACCTTCAAATTCCTCAAAGGAATTAAGGAAGTGAACTGTGGGGAATTATTTAGCCTGAAAGAGTACCAACTCACTCTCGTGAGGTCATGAGTGGAAGCTGGCAGGTGGGAGGTTCAGGAGGGACGTGAGGAAGTACTTCTTTACAGAATGGGTGGTGGAAAATTGGAACAGTCTGTCAGCCAAGGTGGTGGGAGCAAACACAGTGATGGTGTTTTAACAGGCCTAGGGTAGAATGAAGTGAATAGTGGTTACCTGGGCCAACAGGACCAGGGAAGAAAATTGGGGCAGATCCGGAAGAGTTAGTACTCTGGGGAAAACATTATGGTCCAGGGAAGGTTCCAGGAATTTAGGGAACTTGGGCAAACTGGATGGACCATTGGTCTTTTTCTACTGTCATTTTCTCTGGTTCTATGTTTTCAATATTATCTTCCCACATTGTAACATTGTATCTGCTACCCTGCCCTATGCCATCTAATGTCACATCATTCCACAGTTGCTGAAAAAAGGAATCATCTTGCAATCAGTGCCACAGGGCCCAGCCCCCATCAATACCACCAGTCTACTGTACCTAAAAAACACATACATCCTCTGCAGTGTGGGAATATTGTACAGCTGACACCACAAATCGTCTGCATATAAATGAAGCCTAACTGAAGAATGATAACAACTAATCGTAATAGTTACATTAAAATGAAAACCATAGAAAGATCCTGGCTTCAGAAAAGAAAACATAATCTTTATAATCATCATGCTTCTCCTTCTTCCATCACAAATCATGTTTTCTTCATCACATATCACTGTGGTGTGTGGGTAATACCATCTTCTTCCCCACCTGCACACTGCATGGATAGTACAGTAGGGCTGGTATCCATCACAATAGCAAGTGATACAGTGTGCCATGGGCATGGATAATTGCCTGTCTGCCTTGAGATGGTATAGACAGTATTAATTATTCTCCTCTTCAAGACTCATCTCTCTACTCCCCTTCCTCCAGAACACATTTGTAAGTGAGCCATTTTCCAGCTCTGTATGCCTTTCCTGGTAAAACTTATGACATAATTTATTATCATCTTCAAGACACATCACATGTTTAAAAACAACACAACACCAGCGGTCAATGCCACCAAAGCCACCAGTGCACCGTGGTCATCGACAATTGCCCGTCTACCTTCAGTTACAATAAATAGTGCTATTTATAATCATCTTCATGATTCATCCTGTGTTCATTCAGAAATCACACTTTCTTGCCAAATAAATAAAAATATATTTATTATTTAGACGTCTTTTTACAGTATTACTACAGTGTCATCTATTCAGATAAATGTAATGTCATGTCACTCACATCATGGGATCATGCTCCTCTGCTAGTACCAATAGAAGCACAAGAACCAGTGTCCAGGCCTTCATATTACAGCTCCCTTGGAAACTATGATGGCTTTTGATCTCCAGCCATTCTCCATTGCTGAAGACATTGGTTTTCAAAGATTCTAGCATGAAAAACTGAAGCACAAATACAACATTCAATCACACTCAGCCTTGTCTAGTCGTATCTTTATTATGAAGGAGTGCGGCGTGCTTATACGTTTGAAACACAATTTTAGAAGTGAGAAAGAAATAAATAGCCCCAACTGGGATTTGAGCCCAGGTCTGCTCTGCTGCACTAATGGTACAACTGAAATCTGAGGATCCCTAAGGGCACTCAACTTTTTCTTGAAATGCACATGCTGGAGCTACACAAGTTACATCTTTATTATCAAGAAATATGGTGTGTACATATGTTTGAAACACAGTTTTAGATGTGAAAAGGAAATATGTGCCCCAGCAGGGATTTGAACACAGGTCTGCTCAGAACACCATTCCACTTCACTAACCAGCTGTGCTGCCAGGACAACTGAAATCTGAGGATCCCTAAGGGGCATTTGATTTTTTCTTGAAATGCACACCCTGGGGCTACACAAATTAGAGTTATGTCTTTATTATCAAGGAGTGTGGTGTGTGAATATGTTTAAAACACAATTTGTCTAAGCATGTCAGGTTTAGACAGTACATGCTGGGGTGTGAGCTGCAAAAACTTATTCTCCTTTTGCAGTCATATAAACAAATCTCCAAAGTACACAAAAAGCAACCTTTCCCATGGTCCTTTCCATAGTGAGTTCACTTGAATTCCTCCACACATCATTATTTAACATCTTCTACAGCAACACAGTGAAGCTTACTGTTATACTATCATAGAACTAATATTCTTGATATAGAACTAAAAATAATAAAAAAAAATGATCAAATTACATTAAAATAAAAACTACTTTAGTCAACTAGTTATTCTAAACTAAAAACACTCATTCAAACAACATGAAGTCTTGCTATATTATGACAATTGCAGTATGACCGCAGGTTAGAACTGCTCCAGAGGTGAAATAGTTAACTTTCCATGCAGGCATGGAACTTAGAGCGTGAGCTCGGTTGAAAACTCTGTCTGTTGTGCTTCAAATGCAAACTGTCAGATTCTTTACTCCGCCTCACTGAACAGTCGCTCCGGAGATTTCTCCTTTGGCTCGGTTCATTTTGTCAGTTTAAAAGTATTATTTTTTGGTTTTTAGCCGAAATTAAACCGCAACCAGTCGGTTCAAGCTCTGTCTGTGGTAATGTAAGTAATAGATCGGTTTTACATTTATTTTTTCTGTGTGGAAATAGCTAAAGCAATTCAAATTGTCCAGTCTCTCTCTCCGGTTCCGACCGAACCGACACCTTCAGGTAAGCGTTCGGTTCGGCCGGTTCCACCGGTTCAAGATTACGATTTTGAGGATTTTTATGAACCGGGGGAGGGGGAAGAGGAATATGAGGAGAGTGAATATGGTTTTGAAGATCTGATGTGCCCATTGATCCGGACATCTCTCAGATAGAACCCTAGGGTTTCTCCTCCAAGGCTTTCTGAGTCCCTTCTCATTTCATGTTTTATAAAAGTTGCTGAAACTCTCCAGCTCCTGTTGAGGAAGCTGTTGATGACCAAGAGGAGCCAGACTATGTAGAAATGATGGATGTTCCAGAGTCTAGGAGACTGTCTATTCCTTTGCATAAATCTTTTCGGAAACAGACAGTAAAAGTTTTAAAAACTCCTCACACTATACCTTCTGTGGATAAAAGGATGGACAAGAGGTATACCTTATCAAGGCTCCGACACTGATTTCCTCACTCAACAATGCAGCCATGTGGGGGTAGTGCAGGCTGCAGCCTGTGACAAGGCTAATATTCCCCTAGCTTCACACCCCCTGAGAAGGACTCCAGGAAGATTGATGCTATGGCAAAGAAACAGTACATGGCAGCATCTTTGGGACTCAGACAAGCAAATTATATGGCTTATGCTGCTAGGTACCAGAAATCCAGATGGGATACTGTGCTGGCCCTAGCGAAACAAGTCCCTGACCAGCTTGCCAGGGAGCTGGAACAGGTGGCTATGGATGGTATTGAGGCATCCAAGGTGCAATTTCATGCTGCAGTGGACTCTAATGATGTTTCATCAAGAGTCATGGCTACATCTGTAGCACTTAGCAGGATGGCTTGGCTCCAGATGTACTACCCTGTCTCAGGATACCCAGTCTAAGGCCATGGATTTTCCTGTTGTTGGAAATTCTCTATTTGGGAGCAAACAGAGAATTACATGAAGAAAATGGATGAATATGGGACCACCTATAGGAGTGCACAGGCCAAGGAAGGCAGGCCACTCCTCAAAAGCAGCTCTAGAGGCAGGGGCAGGCCTTTCATAGGCCTTTTACCAAGTCCAAGCTTCCTCCTCCACCCATGCTCAGAGGGGTTCTTTAGAGGAGAGGCAGGCGGGGTACAAGCAGGTCTGCTTCCACCCCTCAGCCCAAAGCCCCTGCCAAGCAGGCACCCTGATGGGATTGCCAGGGCCGATTCTCCTCTACCTGTAGGCAGGCTGGCTTACTTTGTCAGGACTGGAAGTCTTTAACATCGAGACAAGTGGGTCCTGGAAGTAGTAAGCCAGGACTGGTTCTCAGCTTCAAAAATTTCCAAAGCTGAGAACCAGATCTTTCCACCTGCAACTCCATCAGAGGCACTCGCCCTAGAGGCAGAGGTCTCTCACCTCCTAGCTCTCAGAGCTGTGGAAAGGGTTCCTCCCTACACCAGGGCAAAGGTTTGTACTCAGGTACTTCCTTACCCCAAAAAGACAGAAGAATGGCGGCCCATCCTGGATCTCAGATATTTAAACAAGCACCTTTTAAAGCCAAAGTTCAAAATGGTGACTCTGGGAATTATCCTACCTCTTCTAAGGCCAGGGACTGGCTAGCTTCCTGGACCTCAAGGATGTCTACTTCCATATTCCCATCAGAAGCTCCCATCAAAAGTACCTCAGGTTTGAGCTGCCCTCAGGCCACTACCAGTTCAGAGCAATGCCCTTCGGCCTCACTTCTGCCCCAAGGGTATTCACCAAATGCCTGGCTGTAGCAGTTGCCTACCTAAGAAGGCAGAAGATTGCCATCTTTCCTTACCTGGACGATTGGCTCTTAGTAGGCCAGTCCCCAGACCAGGTCAATTTACACCTTCAGATAAAGCAGCAACTGCTTACCTCTCTAGGTTTCCTTCTGAATCTCTCAAAGTCAGTTCTAGAGCCGGTCCAGCTTCTTACCTTCACATAGAGAGAACTGAACACACAGGAAGCCAGGCCTTCCTCCCCTGGACAGGGCAAAGACCCTAGTCTCCTGGCCTCCTCATTTACCCTGCAGGTCTCCCGGCCAGCAAGGCATTTTCTGCAGCTCCTAGGACACATGGCTGCTTCCACAGCAGTTGTGCAAGGAGCAAGATTTCAGATGAGGACATCCAGTTCCACTTGAGAGCTTTTGGTCTCAAAGAAAGGATCCTCTTATCAAGCTGATCCCAGTAACTCGAACCCTGATCCAAGCCCTACAGTGGTGGCAGGATCAGAGCAACTGAGACAAGGGTTCCTTTTGTCACTCAGCCTCATTCTCTAATCCTTACTACAGATGCGTCCCTCTTGGGCTGGGGAGCTCCATGGGCGACCTCACCACCCAGGGTCTGTGGTCTCCCAGGAATCTCTGCTCCACATCAACCTGTTGGAGCTCAGAGCAGTTTTTCTAGCACTTCAAGCTTTTCCAAATCTGTTCAGAACAAGAGTATTCAGGTCAGAACAGACAACACCACTACAATGTGGTACATCAACAAGCAAGGGGCACTCGGTCTCACGGCCTTGTGCACTGAAGCGATGAAGTTGTGGTCTTGGCTTACTCCTGAACACCTCCCTTACGCAGTTCACCTCCCAGGCAAGGACAATGTCCTGGCAGATGCTCTCAGCAGGATTTCCAGGCCACCACTAATGGTCACTTAATCCCTGGTCTTGGGAGTAGTATTTGCCAGATGGGGCACCCATGAGATAGATCTTTTGCAGCCCCAGACAATCACCAACTTCCTCTTTTGCTGCAGGCCCCAGTGTTGGGCTCACTCCACTGGATGCCTTAGCCCTCAGTTGGGAGGGAAGTTTCTCTATGCCTTCCTCCCTTTCCTCTCCTGTTCAAAGTGCTAGTCAAAATCAGATCCCAATCATGCAAAGTCATTCTGATAGCTCCGGATTGGGCCAGACAGCCCTGGTATCCACTCCTACTGTCATTAGCAGTCCATCCTCCCCTGTCCTTTCCCAGGAATCACAATCTGTTAACCTGTGCCCAGGGAAGGCTCTGGTACCCGAATCTCAAATCTCTCAATCTCAAGGCTTGGTTCTTGAAGAGTTAGAGTTTGCTGATTTACACCTTTCCCAAGGTGTAATGGATATATTAAAGGCTGCAAGGAAGCCTTCCACCAGGGCTACTTACAATTCCAAATGGAAAAGGTTTCCATATGGTGCTCGGAAAAGCATATTTCCCAGTCTCTGCTGATCTACCCACAGTCCTGGATTATATGGTCCACCTGAATTCTTTGGGGCTGAGACCAGCTACCCTGAAGGTGCACTTGGCAGCTGTGTCTGCTTTTATTTCAGCAGGTAAACCTCTTCCTTTCAGCTCATCCTGTATTTTCCAAGTTTTTAGGGGTTGTTTCACCAACCCTCCATTCAGGGATCCTGCCCTGCCTGGGATCTTAATGTTTGCATTGCTCAGCTTATGCAACCCCCCTTTGAGCCCTTGTCTTCACCTGAGCTCAAGTACTTGACTTGGAAAACTGTGTTTTTGGTAGCCATCACCTCTGCCAGACGCATAAGTGAATTACAAGCATTGTCAGTGGAGCAGGAGTTTATCTCTTTTCACAGAGATAAGGTGGTCCTTCGGACTAACACAAAGTTCCTGCCTAAGGTTTCAGATTTCCACCTTAATCAATCTATTTCACTTCCAGTGTACTTCACTGACCACTCCTCCTCTGGGGAGAGGATGCTTCACAGCCTAGATGTGAAGAGAGCCCTTAGTAACTACATAGAGCGTACTATGGGTCATAGGTTTGACTCTCTTCAACTGTTCCTCACCTATGGCGAAGTTGGTAAAGGTAAAGGGAAGCCAGCCACTAAAAGATCCATTGCCAGGTGGATTGTCTCTTGTATCCAATTCTGCTATGAGAAGTTGGGTAAGGTTCCTCCCTCAGGCCTGAGGGCTCACTCTACCAGAGGTACAACTGCTTCTCTGGCTGCTGCCAGAGACATTCCTATTCTAGAAATATGTCAAGCAGCTACCTGGAAAACAGTTCACACTTTTACCAAGCATTACTCCCTGGACATCCAGGCTAGGCGTGATGCTCGGTTTGCTTTTAATAAATGCTTCAGAGCCTATTTCCTAGGTAGGTTCTGTCCCTCCTCCATGGGGGTACTGCTGTGTAGTTTGCAATTATCATAATATAGCAAGACTTCATGTTGTTTGAAGAAAAATTACTCACCTTAGTAATGTTGTTTCTTCTAATGGAGTCTTGCTATATTATGACCCTCCTCCCTCCTCCCTGCCTGCCCCTCTCAGAACCTCTGTTTTGGGATGTGGGTGGGCAGTACAGGGTTGGCACTTTTTTGATGCCCACCTTGTTTGTTTTCACCTACCTTTTTGGGTGAATTGGTGTTGTGTTTTTGCATTTTTGGGTCTCCTGACTTGAGTCTTTGTTTTAGGCCAAAAATGAGTGTTTATGTTAGTAGCCAGTTGGCTAGTGTAGGTTTACAGCTTCCACACAGAACCTTAGTGAGTTTTAGCTCATAAAGATCTGACAGTTTGCGTTTGAAGCACAACAGAGTTTTCAATCAAGCTCGCGCTCTAAGTTCCATACTTGCATGGAAAGTTAACTATTTCACCTCCGGAGCAGTTCTAACCTGCAGTCATACTGCAATTGTCATAATATAGCAAGACTCCATTAGAAGAACCAACATTACTAAGGTGAGTATTTTTTTCTTATCAGAAATCATGATGTCTGCCTATTTAACCCTTACAGGACCTTGGATTGATACATCAGTCCGGAACTCCTGTACATTCTAATTCTGTCAGCAGTCTAAGGGTTACTATCTAATATATAAAATATAAATATAAAATAATCATAATGTAGCTGGTAATATATCTAATCCCTGGTGGTCTAGTGGTTAGGATTTGGTGCTCTCACCACTGTGGCCTGGGTTTGATTCCTGGTCAGGGAAGATGTTATACCTAGCTCCTCAGGTGGCACACTGGATGTGTCCTAACTTTACACGCAGAGGGTCAGAGGTTTGATTTTGGATGAAAGTACATATATACCATCTGTCAAGGACACTGAAGAATTATGCAGTCACTATACTCATGGTCTCTCACTATACTCATGGTCTCGCCACGCTCTTCTCGTTTGAAATGTGAAACAGCCTGCCAACAGAGGTGGTGGAGGCAGAAACAATGAGTTTTTTTACACACTTGGGATAGGCATAGAGGATTGCTGGTAGTCAGGGGAGGGGGGTACATGACCTAATGCCAGCAGTGCATGACAAAGTGCAATTGTTAGTGGTAATAGGGCAGACTAGGCAGGCCAAAGGCCCTTATCTGCCGACAATTTCCTTGTTTCTATGTTACAAATATTGTAAAATCCATGTCGCTGCAAGGGAGAATATGGTAATTGATATGAGGTAAAGTCGAGTCAAAGATTAGATGAAGGTAAATACCTTGAAGTCAGTTATATTGTTCACACTGGGTTATGGTGGTCTAAGTGGGTTTTATTGACTCTGTCACAACATCACAAACAGCAGTCCAAAGCAGATAAATGCCATCATCACCTGCCACAAGTAAGCCACAGTAATTCATGTTAATTTATTACCTCAAGGCTTCCCCACATTTGTAGTCTGTTTTACCTATTCTAATTACTGCATTGGGAGTCAAAGTAGTTCAGCCAGATGGGTTCGGCCAAACTGAATTTTCCAGCCCCAAGTTGAAGCCAAACCAATGTTGTCTCTGACCCACTTTTCTTTCCCTTTTTTTGGAAGGTGGTCTACTGCAAAGGCTCTGTGCCTCATATTTAATTTATTGCCAACTAGTGCTGCAATATATTTGATGGCATAAGTGAGTGCTCTGTACCAGCCTGCTCACACTTGCAATGGTGTTGTAAGTCTAGTGTATGGTCACAGGGAGTGGGCTGGCATTTTTATGTGCTGCAGGACAATAGTGAGATAGCCTACATAGGTGTTTGTGAGTACCCTTTCCAAGCAAATGTTCATATTCTGACCCCTAAATACTCAGCATTAGTTATTTATTATGTGACATCAAGGAAATAACAAAAATATTTGAAACACTGTGTTGACCTCCCCAAGTGCCTGGACTAGTCCTATGGCCACTTCCACTCTCTAGCCATCTCCCACCTTCCATACCCCCTGTCCCCCCCATACAATCTCTGCCTTAAAGTTGCATGCTGGCACTGTGTTTGCCCCGTTTGTATCTTTTGAAGAGGTCCCCTCACAATAGCCCAATTCCCACGTGACCCCAAATGGCCATTTTTATCAGGTTGCCTCCCTACTAACTACTGATCCATGATTGGAGGCAATAGAATGTGACATACAGACTGCTAAATGCCCGCCCGATGTATCTACTTGGCATCATTCAAAGTGTTAGACTGCCCCCTCCCCCAGTACATGGCAGACTGCATATGTTGTGTTTTAAAACTGGCATATAAAAGAAAATGCTTTCTTTTTCTGGTCTGTAGCCTCTCATCCCCATGCATTCTTAATCTTTTCCAGACATTGAAGAGTGTGCTAATGCTACCATTTGTGAAGAGCATGCTGTCTGCATCAACGTGATTGGTTCTTACCGGTGCCAGTGTGATCGGGGCTATGAGCTAAGTGCAAACAGACCACGCTGTGTAGGTATGCTGCTTTCATTTCCACCATCAATTTTCTGATCATCTAGGCAATGTAAGCATTAGGCTTGCCAACATCTTTTCAAATAAAAGCAAGATGGATCATTATGACAGTATCCAGTGAAGAGAAAACAAAGCCAATACTGTTTCTTATTTTCTCGGTAATAGTTTTTGGTTAATTTTAAAGTGATTCCATCTTTCGCAGCACTATATTTTGGAACAATCTGTGTCTTCTCCTGAAGAGCATGCATTATGTATGAGTATTGCCTCCCTCTTTTTTCACATGGTCTAGATTAGTAAAGGGGATTGTGTATTGTAGCATTAAATTGAAAATCCAAAATACTGTAATATTCAACCACCAGCTGTTACTCATGAAACTTTCATGGTTTAGTTTATTTCCATTTGGGAGTACCATTCTGCCCCGTATCTTTACCCAATCTGAGTCAGGTATTCCCTAATGTCCAGAGTCATCCCTACCTAGGTCAAGTATGCTTTGGTATCCAGTGGCACCCCATGCCCTCACCCTATCCTATTGTACCTCAAGCACTTTCTTGTGTGTAGTATCCTTCATTCCCTCACCTTGTCTTATCCAGTAGCATCCCCACCTTCACCCTGTTTGGTTCAAGTATTCCTTAGTGTCCAGTGGCCCCTCCACCCTCACCCACACCATGTTCCATGTCAAACATTCCCATGTATTCTGTGGCAGCCCATGCCCTCACTCCATCTGTGTGAAGGATTTCCTTGTGATCAGTGTTACTCAGCAACACCACACAACCCCATGTAAAGCATTCCCTGCTGTCCAATGACACCCCCCACCCTCATCCAATCTCATGTTAAGCACTCCCTTGTGTCCAGTGGTAGTCCCTACTTTCACTTCCTCCACCCCATCTATGTGAAGCTATTCCTGGTGTCCAGTGGTAAACCCCACCCTACCCCCATTCTTGTCAACCATCGCTTCATCCCATGTCAATCATTACCTGGTTCTCCTGTATATGTCAAGAAATCCCTGATGTCCAGTAACTAGTGATGCTCAGATAGAACCTTTGACTATAGAAACAGAATTTATTGGCAGAAAAGGACTGCTTGGCCCACCCAGTCTGTCCAGATGTTCCATGCCTAATCTATCTCTGCAGACACTAACTGGTCTCAGGCGACCCTCCCTCTTCCATGCCTATTTTCTAATATACCCCTATGTCTATCCCATGCACTGTTTTCATCCCCACCACTTCTGCTGGTAGTCTTTCCCAGGTGTCTACCATCCTTTCAGTAAAAAAATATTTCCTCACATCTCTCTTAAACTCCCCCCTCCCCAGCTTTATCGCATGCCCCATGGTCCTAGTGCTTCTTCTCATTTGAAAGAGACTCACTTTCTACACCCTGGTTACCTCTGTGAGGTACTTGTAGGTCACTTTCATGCTACTTCTTGCCCTCCTCTCTTCCAGGTGTACATATTGAGATCCCTCAGTCTCTCCTTGTAGGGCTTCTTGTGCAACCTCTACACCATTTTAGTTGAGCTCTTCTGGACTGCCTCCACTCTGCCTATGTCATTTCTAAGATGTGACCTCCAAAACAAGATAGAGTACCCAAGGTTGGGTCTCACTACCAAGCAGTACAGTGGCAACACCACTTCATTCCTCCTCCTGCTGGAGATATCCCTCCCTATGCACCCCTGCATCCCAGAAGCCCTACCCACTGCTTTGTCACACAGCCCTGCCATTTTGAGATCATCAGATCTGATAACCCCAAGGTCTCTTTCCTGATTAGTGACTGTCATTGCCTCCCACCCACTCCTGTACTCAACTGTTGGGCTCCTATTTCCCAGGTGCATGATTCTGCACTTTTTTTGCATTGAACCCCAACTACCACACTCTTGGCCACGCCTTGAGTCTCACAAGATCCCTGCACATTCTCTCCACCCCCTCCTGAGTGTCCCGCCTACTGCAGAATTTGGTATTATCTACAAAAAGGAAAACCTTCATTTCCAGTTCTTCTGCAATATCACTTATGAAGACATTGAAGAGGACCAGTCTCAGCACTGAGTCCTGTGGCATCCTGCCGGTCAATCTCCCATCGTTAGATTGAATGCCGTTAACCCCCATCCTCCATCTTGTTAACCAGTTTCTAACCCAATTCACTAGTTTGGATCCCACCCATAGGCTGCTTAGTTCCTTTATTAGCATCCTTTCTTTAGCATGACCTCCATCCACAAATCCATACAGCCCATTGGATTCAAGATACTCTATAAGTCTTTTCTTTAGCAGACTCTCTATTAATTTCCCCACCACTGCATAAGACTGACCAGCCTATAGTTACTAGCCTCCTCCATGCTACTGCTCTAATGTAGAGGGACATGTCAGCTCTTCTCCAGTCCTCTGGAACCATGCCTTTGTCCAGTGAGATGTTAAATAATGCTGTCAGTAGGACAGCTAGCACCTCCGTGAGTTATTTTAGAACTCTTGGGTGTATCCTAGCAGGTCCCATAGCTCTGCCCACCTTCAGAGCTGCAAGTCCCTTATGAACTCTTTCCACTGAAAATGGACTTGTGTACATCTCCTCACCGCAACCTTGTTCCTTCCACTCCCTGGTGGTCTCCCCCCACCCACTGTAAAGATTCAGTAGAAGTACCAGTTTAAGATGTCAGCTTTTTTTGGTCCTCTTCTGCACTGATTCTCCCTCCATCTGTCTAATCTTCACTGTCCCTCCCTTTGCTTTCCTCTTCTCACTCATGTATCTGAAGAAAGTCTTATCCCCCTTAGTGACCCTTTTGGCAATTCTTTCCTCTGTCTGCACCTTTGCTTCCCTTACTAACTTACCTGCTTCCCTCTGCTGTATGAGGTATACCTCCCTGTCCTCCTCCCTCTATGTTTCTTTATACCACCTGAAAGCCCCCTTTTTCCTTCAACATCTTTGCCACTTCCTTAGAGAACCATACAGTCTATTTTTCTGTCTGCTTTTACTCACTTCCTTTACACTGAGGTTGGTTGCTTTAATTATGCCCTCCCTTACATTTCCCCACTGTGCCTCTACTTCTCCTTGGCAATCGTCCCTTGAGGCAGTTTCTGAAGCAGTCCCCCATTTCTTAAAATCTGCCCTCCTAAAGTCCAGGACCTTCCTCCTTGTATGGTTTGTCTATTTTCCTGTCTTTACATTAAACCATATTGTATGGTGATCGTTGGTACCCAGATGACTGCCCACTGTGGTATCTGCAATCCTGCCACTGTTTATAAGCACCAGGTCCAGCACTACCCTATCCCTAGTGAGTTCTTTGACTAGCTGGCTGAGAAAAACCCTTGTAGGGAGTCAAGGGTGGCCCTACTCCTTGCTGAAACAGCAGTTGGAAGGTTTCATGCCATGTCTGGCAGATTGAAGTCACCAACCAGCAGCACCTCCTCCTTACTTGCCATTCTGGTGATGGCTTCCCCCAGTGCCTAATCTGACTCCTTTCCCTGTGCAGGAGGTCTGTACACTGCCCTGGTGTGGATAGCAGCTCAGGAGCATGTGTCCAGGGTGATCCACAACTGTCCTAATGGGATCTGTGTAATAGTCTATTTATTCAACTCTGAATCAGCTTTCCTGTCCAAACCCATTTGGATTTCAGATGCAATGCTGGATTGCGGATCCTAGGCAAGATAATGAAATCCAAGGTCAGATAGTGGGATCTAAGGTTGGATGTCTGCGTAGTGGTTGTGTAAATGAGCCCCCTCCAAAAAAAAAATATATCAGCTGGCTGAAGAATGCTATAGTAGGGGGCAGGGGCCCAGTGAGTGACTGAAGTACAGAAAATGTGACATGGTTTGTGGTCACATGAATAAGTCCCAACATAATTGATGACAGCTGGATAAAGAACAGTGCTTTACTTTGTACTTTATGTTGTACAAAAAATGACACCTGAGATTTCAGGATGCTATTTTACTTTTTTTTCAATAATGTGTCTATTTTTGGTTTTGAAAAATAATAATGGTCTTTAAGAAAATGGGGGTGTTGGGGCAACCCCAGATTTTAAATATTAAAAAATGTTTTTAATAACAACCAAAATGAGATTTTGATTCAAATGCAAGCTGAAATTACCACCACCATTTAGTACAGCACAAACTGTAGTTGCTGTAAAGGACACAATAATAGGAACAAGGACTCAGGGACTAAAGTATATCAAATATGATATGGTTTGTGGTTGTTTAAATAAAGGCCAAACAAATTGCTGATAGCTAACTGAAAAATGAAGTAATGGGGGTTGCCCAGTGATTGAAGTATGGCAAACGAGACATGGGTTGTAGTTATATGAAAAATCTAAAAAAATGTAGAATACTGACAAACTGCAGGGTCGGAGAATCTCCTTCCCACACGCACAGCTGTGTCAAACTTAGGACAGCATCAGTGTCCTCTGGTGCAATGGCTATGCAAATCCTAATGAAGCCTAGGTGAACCTTTGTTGGGTGACTTGAACAAGGATTTTTATACCCGTGATATCATGCTCTGAGAATGAGGCTGGAAAATAAGTGCACAGTTTGGAGAGATGCACAGAAACCAAACAATCTGGATATTTTTTTCTCTCCTAGCTCCCTTATATGGATCCCATACACTGCTTTCCCTGCAAACTGCCTCTCGTGTATGCACATTTTAAGTGCTCTAAATATATTACAGTGTAGGATCTGTGTGATGAAAAAATAAGTCACTAAAGATGCAGTGCTATTATCTAAAACCTAGGCTAATGATATATAACATAATTCCCAGTCACTACAGACACACACACACACACACATATATATATATATATATATATATATATAAATTTTATATTTTGTGTGATGCAGTGCATCCCGGTGTCAGTGATGGTGCAGTACTGATACCTAGGCTAATGAAATTTAAATAATGCCCAATCACTGCTGATATGATCTTTAGTCTTTTGTGTGGCACGATGGAACAGAACCCATTGACTGCTAGTGCATAATTCCCAGTCACTATTGATATAGTGTGATCTTCTGCATAACAGGCTGTTGTCACTGTGTTGTACAGCTGAACCTCAACATGCCACAGTACTACCCTGACAAAAGGTCTCACTAGACCCGTAGCGTCAGGGCTTCACATGCCACACTATTGAAATGTAACTGGGTATTATCAGTATAATACAGAATTCCTGATATGTGTTTCAAACAGAGTGCCATGCCTAATGTGTGTCATTCAGAATCTTGTGAGATTGGGATGTGCACTTACTGCCTTCTCTGAATGTGTGCAGCTTACGTGTTCCTGCCTCAATGCTACCATCTACTAATATGCTACAGTACCTACCATACTATTGTACCATCTAGGATATATGAAGGAGGGATTTGAAAGAGGGGGTAGAGGAGGTGTCGCAAATAGCAGGACAGAGAGAGTAGACCAGAACTCAGGAAAACCGAAAGAGAAAGCTGCTTGCCCGGCACAAATTTCATGGGAGGAAGAAAGAATGAGCGGGATCAGTGCTATGAAGAGAATACATGAGGGAGTAAGGATGGGAGAAAATGGAACTAAGATATGGGGGGAGGGACTCAAGCCAGAATTTTGTGATAAAGGAAGCACAGTGATAGAGGTGTCTAACTTCAAGAAAGGAGAGAGCAAGGAAAGTATAAAGGGAGCAGTGGTGATTGCTGAGAGGAAGGGGACACTCCAGGGCAAAGTGGCAGGAGGAGTAAAATTCAATCTGGCCACAATGAATTTGGGAGTTGTGCTGTAAACAATTTCACTTCAGTCAAAGATAGGAAGGATTATCTTCAAAATGGTTTCTCTCTGTACAGGAAGTAGGATACAGGCTTTACTTCTGTACAGAGCACCAAGTTTGGGTGGAGCTTCTGGTGGATAGCATCCACACTGAGGAAGAAATCAAGGTGACAATCCAACCAGACCCCCCAGGTATTTAAAGGAAGAAACATTCTTAATAACATCCCCATTCATGATGTGATAGAATGGGGGTGAGAATCTGGCCAACCGCTTCCTGGTGCCAAAGATCACAGAGACCATTTATTTGGCATTGAGGTTCAGAACCAGAGCTGGATGTTAGAGAAATTCAACTGGAGCTGAGAAGCCAGGTCAGAAGCAGAGGCACCAGACATGAAAAGCACAGTATCATATGTGTACATATGAATGTCCAAATAGATACAGGCATTGGGGAGATCATTTAGAAGGATGGAAAATAAGATTGGGCCAAGGACAGAGCTTTGGGGAACACCTGAGCAGATGGCAGGGAGAAGAGTAGGCATGTGGAAAAATTTTTTTCCATGGGGAGAATTCAAGCGAAAGTCTGACTTTTGCTTCTGCGGAAGTTCGGAAATTGATTTCCAAACTTCCGTGAATTCCACCCGCAGTTGCCGCAACCCATTTACCCAAATTGCCCTAGCCAGTCCCACCGAGATGCTATCCTCCCTCCCTCCACCTCTTCCCTACCCGACAAAAATGCTCTGTAGCTAAGTCCCTCCTCCACCTCATCCACCCAAACTAAAATTCTTCACCGCATTTAGAATTAGTAACCCCCCCATACCATCTTTGTCTGACCCGTACTTTTAAAACAAATTCCTGGTGGTCTAGTGGTTTTCCATCCTCCATATCCCCCAGTCCCATTATTTCCCTGGTAGTCCAGTGCCCCCACCCCTCCACTCCAGCAGGTGTCACCACCCCACCCATCAGAACCCCGGTGGGCCGGCACTGCCCTCCTCTCTCTACCACGGCTGTACCCACTGAGCTGTCAATGAATGAGCGCGTTCTCATACAAAACGCGCTCATTCATTAAACTCAGTGACAAGTCAGCTGTGGTGGAGAGAGAGGCTGTGCTGGTCTGCTCACTGGGGTTTGGGATGGGGGTGGGAGTGCTGGGTGTAGGACACTTGCTTGGGGTGGGGTCACTAGACCAGAGAAATAATGGGACTGGGGATCAGGGATGGGGAGGGTGTGGGAAACCACTAGACCACCAGGAAATGTTTTTTTTTTAAAGTACAGGTCAAAAGGAGATGGGGATGGGGGGGGTTGTTACTAATACTAAATGCCGATGGAGAATTTTAGTTTGGGTGGAGGGACCACTAGCCACCAGGGCATTTGTTGTCAGGTAGGGATGTAATAGGCAGAGGGATCGCAACCTGGCAGGATGGGGTATTTTTTTTTAAGTCTAGCCGCCAGTGGGTAATCCAGTGGGGGAAGGGACCACTGGCCACCAGGGATAGGCTATATACTTGTGGGGTGGGTGCGGGAGTGGCCACTAGCCACCAGAGCTAGGGATGGGCATCAGAAGTGCAGTTTTCTGCCCCCCAGGGCTTGATACTGAGCGAAATTTCACCCATAACTTTCATGGAAGTTTTCCACTCTGCCACGGACAACAGGACAACAGAAATAAATCCCCACATCCCTGGTGGGCTAGTGACCCCCCAACCCCCAGCCTGGTAGTCAGTGACCCACCATCCCTCTCCACCCCAACCCGACCCAGTGACTGGCACAGCCCTCCTCATACCACCATGGCCAGCCACCAACTGAACTGTACCAGAGCTCATACAATATACAGTACATGCTCATTGGCCAACTTGTTGACCAATGAGCATGTACTGTAAACTGTATGTGCCCCAGTACAGTTCAGCCGTGGAGGTGTGAGGAGGGTGTGCCCGTCACTGGCTCGGGTCAGGTTGGGGGGGAGCAGGGTGGTGGGTCACATGCCTATTGGGGTGGTGGGCCACTAGCTCACCAGGGATGTGGGGATTTATTTTTGCAGAATGGGATCGGGGCTCGGGGAGGGGGGAACCACTAGACTATCAGGGGGACAGAGTTTTATTTTATTATAATGACATGCATCAGGGCTCAGGGAAGGGAGAACAACAGACTACCAGGGGGACAGGGTTTAATTTTACTATAATAGCATGGATTTGGGCTCGGGGGGGACCACTAGACTACCAGGGGGAAGGAGATTTTATATTAGTACATGGATCAGGGCTAGGGAGGAACCACCGAACTGCTAGAGTACCCAGCCCTTGAAAGTGGGCAGATGGGTCTGCACACTGTTAATGGCTGGGTTTCAGACGATTAAACTGTGCCGCTGATGACGGCCATTTAGTGTTTCTGAACACTTTCAGTATTGTGCTGCATGGCACATGCATGAAGGAACCCTCATTTGCATAGGCACAGCACAATATTGTGCTCAATGGTGCTGTCGGGGGTGTTCCATTCATCTGTGCCCTTTAAATATGGGCATGCTCCCGACAGCTGGTGCTATTCCCAATTAAAGCAGCACGAACCGGGTTTGTGCCACGCTAACCTTTTGAAAATGGGGCTCACAATTGTGAATCTGTAAATATCTGGAAGCAATGCCCGATGACTGATGAACCATGAGGGGGCAGGTATTATTATATTTTAACTGCTTTCTTTTTCTTAATTCATCAGTATATTATAAAACAGTTAACAGTTATTGCATTAATAGTAATATCAAGGGTATAATTACATCCCAGTGTTATGGTGGCATTAGTAAAACAGGTATGCTTTAATCTCTGGTTTATGATGCCATTATCACAACCTAGAAGCAGAATCACAGCCTTATACATTGCTGTGTAATATTCTGTTTATACAGCATATACCCATGGTATAGTCTGTTGCTGGCCTGTTTTCAACAGAATGAATGCCAGCTTCTTGGAGCACTGAGCTTTGTCATGTTTTTTTGTGTTTCCCCAGATGTAGATGAATGCAGGACAATGCATGAGGTGTGTGGAATGGCGACCTGTGAAAATGTGGAAGGATCATTTCTCTGTATTTGCCCACGTGAGAATGAAGAATTTGACCCTATAACTGGGAAATGCAACCGACCTACTCAACCTGGTAACTCCTCTTTTAAATACAGCTCATGAGAGTGAGAGAGAGAGAGAGAGAGAGAGAGGGCTCAATTGTCAAAGGTTGATGCAGAGCTTGCCCATGCACTGCACCGAACACATTGGAGCATCTTGCGCCCGATTCTAGAAGGTTGTGTGTATTTGTGACACTGTACCCTTTTTGCGGTGGCTTGCACCAGATATTTGGTGCAAATCCTGTAAGAGGGTCCCCTGAGAGATGCAAAGTTAGACCATCAAAAGCTGATTCAACTGGCAGGGGTGGCTGCGATCAAGAACCTAAGCCGTTATGAATGCCACAAGCCCCATGCATTGTGTCTTTGGCACACCACAGGGCTTCTGGCATACAATCCCATTTGAGAATCAAGCCCCTAGAATTGTAATTCAAGACAATCACTTAGTCTTGTTACTTCCATCATTGTTTCAATCTTGGCAGCTTGTGACTAGTGCTGCACAGAGAGTATGAATTCTGATTCTAAAACAACTTTGTCAAAATGTCACAGATTCTGGGAAATTTCATGAAATTTGAACCTTAGTGAAATCTGAATCTTCCAAATGGTGTTTGAAAATATTTGCCCTGTTCTGTCATATTTTCTGGATGAATTGCAGGATGACACAAATGAATAGCAGAATGACAGATCTGCAGAATTCCAATCTGCACCTTAATTTGTCACTCTGCAATACAAGATTCTTTTTGCAGTTCCAAGTCAGAACTTTGTGAAAGTTGCCAAAATGCATTCCGAAATATTGCGGATGTGAAATTCTAACTTTTGCCAACATTTCAGCAGTGGCATTTTATTTTTGTACAGCAATACTTATGACTGATGTTTTCAAAATGTATATATGATTCTTTGAAGCTTTCTGACATAAATGTAGGCAACAGTAACAATATTGTTATTACATATATGACAAAGAGCTAGAAAAGGTACTCAAAGTACCAACCTCCACTATGATCTAGCAGTCCTAAAACTCACCTCTGCCCTCTTCTGATTACCTCTAGTAATCCACTCTTCACAGATGTGTCCTTCATAGCACCACCTGGGATTCGAACACTGCACCCTGTACAACAAAGGCTGTGATCCTAACCATTAATCTATTCAGTTATCCTTATTATTGTGCTCTTTTCACAACCCCTTACCATTTTATTCAATTCTCATTAAATTTCTGCCTACTTTCCCTCACTTATTTTCTGAGTCTCGCCCTTGTCTGTCCACTTAGCTGATCGCATCACACATGGCTATATTTCTCTCACTCCTTCTAATATTGCAATCCCCCCTCTTGCCCTCACCCTCTGGTCCTCTCCATCAAAGTACACTCGAACCATCCTCCGCCCTCCTCAATCTCCCCCTCCCAGGCCATTTTACCCTTACGCTTCAGCCAAAACTCTTCAACCCCCCCACCCTCTTTACAACATCCCTGGAATGACCTTTGCCCCCTTCCCCCCCTCCACTGCCCTTTGTGCCTCGTCTTTCATGCACCTTCTCTACTATCAAATGCTCCAGACCTAGAAAACATAAATCGCCAACTCTTAACTTGTTCTCGTCCAAGACTCTTCTACTCCTCCTACTCCTCTCAGGGAAACATTCATTCTAACCCTTGCCCTGGTCACCCCAGCACACTCATCCATCCAGTCCCCAGTCCCTGTAACCCTGGCTCCCCACTCTGCCCCTACTTAATAACTAAAGGAACATCAGCATAGTCCACCTCAGCATACAGAGTCTCCCTGCCAAACTAGACGCATTTCAAGCCTGGGATGCCTCGTATGACTTTGATGTCATTGCCCTGTCCGAGACATGACTTTTCCACAAAATCACTGATGGGGAAATGGAGCTACATGGATACATCTATGTCGGAAATGACAGATGGGGAAAGAAGGGGTCGGCGGTGCATGCTCTTTATCTCTAACAGATTTTCCTTCACCGAATACAATCATAGCACCAAGTTTGCAGTACCTCAGACCCTCTCAATCCACTTCCTTTTGGGCCCCAACAAAACCCTCATGCTCTCCACTACCTGCCTCCCCCCAGACACCCCACACTTGAACCTGGAGGCTCTTCTTGCCCTCAAACACCCCCTCCCTCTGAATAGAGAGTGGATCCTCCTCGGGAATTTTTTTTTTTAAACTCAGCTTTATTGCTATGTCACAGCATAAAAGATACAGATAACAATTAGGCATCATACCAGCTTAAATGAGAACCTGAGTAGCAGGTAAACAAATTCAAGCAAGCAGGATTTTACAGAACTGGTTGATATTGAGGGCCGTAAGGGCCCCCTTTAACAGTTGTCTAAGTCATTTTTGTAGTGTAGCTAAGACTCCCTGAAATCAAGATAATGGTGTCTTGTCCAAAACCTTCAGTTCATATGAGTTTTAAGCTAAGCAACACAACTAGGTGCCAACCTGCACCTATACCTTTTGATCAGCAGCTCAACAGGAGCCGGACCATTGTGAATGAAGAACCAGCTTAAGACTATGCTGCTAAACTATGGAGTACTACTGTAAAGATACACTGCATGTATGGCTCAGGGGAAATGTCTATTGGGAGGCGGTTAAGGGGTGGGGGGTGACCCCACTCACTTCTGAGTCCAACCCTGTCAACTCAACCAGTCAGAATTGCTGAGTCAGCTCCACAATGTGTCCCAAGTTACAGGTCTCAGTATGTGCCTCCAGAGAAAGCCTTAATTTAGCTGTGAGCTCTTCCACTCTCCTGATGTTATCTACCCGAGATTTCCAAGATTCCAGTAGTGGGAGAGAGATCTTCAGCCAATTTGATGTGATTTCCTTCTGTGCAGCTAGGCACAGGGTTCTGAAGAGGTTTTGCTGTCTAACAGTGCCCAGCATAGGTTGTCCACAACCCAGCACCAGCAGCTGAAAGGTCATGGAAAGCTGAGGCCGCCACCCCACCCTCAACCTACCATAAACCTCTTTCCAGAATTCATGTGCATGTGGGCAAGCCCAGAATATGTGGAAGTGGGTACCCACTTGCCCAAACCCCCACCAGCAGAGGTCAGAGGTTCCCCCTGTGAAGTATTTTGTGATTGTTGAGGTATGAAAAAATCGAGAGAGGCATTGCCAGTGGAATTCCCTCCAGCCTGGGGAGGATGTGGTCCTCCAACCTCTTTCCCAGGCCTTAACCCACTAGGCTACTGGTAGGGGCGAACCACTCTCAATCTCCCACTTTTGTCTGAGGTCCTTGAATTGGGCACTGGCCTCTCCCTGTAACACCTTATAGGCTCCAGAGATGAATTTCCTGCTCCCTGCTAGGCGTACTGACCAGTAGAGAAAATTCTCTAGAGCAGTCCGATCCCTGGTGACCCTTAAGATCAGATTGTTAGAAACTAGGTAGTGTCTGACCTGTAAATACCTATGGAAATCTATTTTCGTAAGGGAATGCGCAGATTGAAGGGATGCAAAGGAGACCATTATATCTCCCCGGATGAGGTCCACAAAGTGCACTAGGGATTGTCTGTTCCACCATTGAAATCTGGTGTCCGTATGGGGGGGAGTGAAGTTAGGGTCTCCCAGAATAGATGTGTGGGGACCAATCCCCTCAGGTGTCTGGGTAAGTTTCTGAGCCCTCACCAGCACCGCGAGGGTATGTCTTGTCCAAGGATTTTGTATAGCTTTCCAGAGTTCCACTGTCAGTGGGGCATGTGGAAGAGATGCCAGAGGGATCATCTGTAGTTGATGAGCTTCTATTTCCCTCCAGCCAGTATCTCCCCGCTGTTTTACCCCGGTCACCACCGGGGCTGTCTGGGCCACTATATAATATAGCCTGAAGTCTGGTAGGGCCAGGCCCCCTCACCCTTTAGGTTGTGCAAGAAGTTTGTGGCTAATTCGTCTCCTACCCTGTTGCCAGATAAAGGCCAAGAGGGTCAAGTTAACTGTCTTAAAGAAGGAATTTGGAATGTGGATAGGGAGGGCCTGGAACAAAAATAACAATCTAGGGAGAATATTCATTTTAATTGAGTCCACCCTACCGCCTAGTGTTAATGGGAGTAGGTTCCACCTGGCCAGATCTGATTTTATTTCTCCCCACGGTTTGCCATAGTTAAGCCTAAAGATCGATGACAAGTGGGGAGATACTTTAACCCCCAAATATCTGACGGTATTATTCATTGCCCATCTGAAGGAACATTTTGCACCAAATCCCTGGGGAAAATACCCCCAAACTTAATTGCCTCCAATTTGTCCCAATTAATCCCGTAGCCTGACACCTGACCATAGTCCTTAAGGACCTCTGTTAAAACCGGGAGGGTAGTCTCTGGAGAGGTCACAAAGAACAGGGAGTCATCAGCATATACGGAGATTTTATGTACCCTCCCTCCCACCTGGATGCCTTTAATGTCCGTATTATCTCTAATTGCCCTGGCCAGGAGTTCAATGCACAAAGCAAAGAGGAGGGGGGAGAGTGGACACCCCTGTCTAGTCCCTCTGGTGAGAGGAAAACTTTGAATTGTGAAACCATTTCAACTCACCATGGCCTGAGGGGCCACATAAAGTGCTTGGGTCTCATCTCTGAACCTAGGGCCCATCCACACCTCTTCCAGGGTCCTGTGTAGGAACCTCCAGTCCACCAGGTCAAAGGCCTTCTCTTCATCCATAAAAATTGCTAAGAATGGTTCCCCCTTGTTCTGCTAGTAGGCCAGAAGGTTTAACAGGTGCCTAATTTTATTGTGAATCAGTCTACTATTGATAAAGCCCATTTGAACTGGGTGGACCTGAGGCCCCACACACTCCTGTAGCCTGCGGACTAGAGTCATCATAAAAATTTTTAGGTCTACATTCAGGAGGGAGATAGGCCTGTAGGACCCTCAAAGCTCAGGGTCCTTCCCTTCCTTAGAGATGACAGAGATTTGTGCATACTGCCAATTCGGTGGGATGGGTTCACCATTCCTCACTCCTTGACAGACTCTGCTTAATAAAGGGACCAGTTCCGACTCAAGAGCCTTATAGAGCTCCCCAGGTATCCCATCTGGTCCTGGAGCCTTCCTTGTTTTAAGTTCTCTAAAACTCTTATGAAGTTCCTCTTCTGATATGGGGGTCTCATCTCTCCCTTTCTTCAACAGATAGTTGCTGCATTTTTACCTTTTTAAAGAATACTTCCAACTTATCTGTGTAATCTGTGATATGATGGCAGTACAATATTTTATACAATTGTTGAAACTGTGCCTCTATTGCTTCTGGGTCTGATACAAACTGTCCCCGATTACTCGGGGTCTTTAAATGAAGGACATTTCTAGCAGCAGCCGCCTCATTCCTTAGTTGCCATGCCAGTAATCTACCCGCTCGATTACCTGCCTCAAAAAAACTCTGGTGAGAATATCTCAATTGCCCCTCAATTTTCTCATCTAGAAGTCTATTTAGTTTCCCTCTTGTCTCTTCCAATTGTTTCCTGACCTGGTCATCCAAGCAGACCTTATGTCCAGCTTCCAGGTCAAAGAGACTGTTCTCAAGCTCAAGTATCTCTTTTTGTTGCCTTCTTTTGAGATTAGAAGCATACCCTATGGTGGTCCCCGTTAGAACTGTCTTCAGACCGTCCCACCAGACTGCCGCTGTGGTGTCCCAGGTGGGGTTGTCATTCCCATATTGTCTTATTGTCTCCTTTAGGAGGTCTTTGTACCAAGTGGAGTTTCTAATTTGAGGCGTGGCCACAGAAGCATTGACACCATGCTATGATCTGAAATGGTCTGGGGATGAATCTGAGATTCCTCCAACCTGTGAAGCCAGTCAGTGGACAGCCAAAGCATGTCTAGCCTTGAGTAGGCATTGTGTGGTGCTGACCAGCAGGTATAGTCCCGTACCTTTGGGTGTTGGTGACGCCAAACCTCTACGAGGCCCAAATCTTTCCCCATTCTGGTCAGTGTTTGAGCTGCTCATGCAGGGGGGCCCAATAGTACCCCAGATCTATCCATCTTGGGGCTGAGGACTGTGTTGAAATCCCCCCCTACAATAAACATCTCTCCCAGAGGGGGCAATGCCCAAAGAAGGAAGTCACTATTATCCCCATCCTGATTGGGTGCGTAGATATTTAGAATGGAGCATGGAACCCCTCTATAAGTGCTTTTAAGAAGCAGGAATCTCCCTTCCTGGTCCTCTTGTACGTTAATAGGCTGGAAAGGGCAACTTTTGTGGATTAGTGTGGTGACCCCTCTTCTACGGGGGTGGGCCTTGTAAGTGGAATAATGTACTTGACCTACCCATGCACATTTAAGCTTACTATTCTCCCCCTGGTCTAAGTGAGTTTCCTGGAGGAGCACTATTTTAATGTGAGCCTTATGCAGCTCATTCAAAATTCTCTTTCTCTTGAAAGGGTTACCTAGTCCCCTCACATTATATGAAGCTATCCGTTCCTCTGCCATTCTTCTTGTTTAGCCCCCTGTTTTCCTGGTATACCTTGTAGCATGGTCTTCCAATACTCAATCAAAAATATGAATCTCATAACAGTAAAACAGTTAAACTTTGTACAGCAACAAACTTGACAACTTCCAAGGCTATAAAACAACATCCGGTAGGTATCTCAAGTGGCACTGGCCAATCAGATGGGGCACCCATAAAGGGGGCTCTGCGCTAAACTTGCGCTTATCCCCTTGAGTCTAGCCTGTTATTCCCGACAATCCGGTAAAGAATTAGTCGTTAGGAATAATTCAAGAAGCCCCCCTCCTCTCAGCTTAATCACAACCCCCAGGAGATAAACAAATGTGAGAGGTGGGGAAATAAGATCCCATATTGGGCCTAGATCAAGTTATAACCTAAATTCTTTGGGAGGGCTCCAGGCCTTCCAGTGAGTGAATAGTTACCCCTCTTGAAGCCATATGACTTCCACCGCCCCAAGCTGGGATTTGCAGAGTTCAACGATGCTTTCCCTGTAAGGATATGGTAGAGCTGAGTCTGCTAACCCAACCAATGAATTCCAATTGGGTATCAGACATTTTCCCCACCATGGTTAGGGACTGGAGGACGATCGGTGCCGTGATCCTGATCCTCTCCTCCTATGTTGACTCCCCGCTTGTATCCGAAATTCCACTTACCTAATACAGGGAGTCCCCAGCGGAAGGGAATATATCTCTCAAAACATAGAAAGAGGGGAGAAACCTCATCCCCTGGCCCTTCTTTTGTAATGCACCCCCTTTCCCCATGAGATTAGGATAATGAGCAAAACTCCCCCCCAGCACCGCTGTCCCAGTCCCTGAACCATCTGCCCTTTGCACAGCTATGGTTACATGTAGGGCAAGAAACAGACTGAAGTTCTCCTGTAATTCTGGTGCATTAGCCAAAACAAATGTTAAAATCATGTGTCAAACCAAAGGCTCACACTCAAATACATGTAGGACCACTTTTAACCCCCATTTTCAAGGAGCTTTAATCTGTAACTAGAGCATATATAAAGAACATATGTTAGATTGCTAAAAGTTCCTTGGACTGCTTTACTGAAGCCCTTTCAGGCTATAGAACGGTGCAGGGCCATAGCGCGTGCCCATCATTCAAGAACAAAAAGAAAGCATCCTAAATTCAATGAGGGGAGTCCAAAATGTCCTCTGATAGAGTCCGCCCTTTTGATGCACCAGAAGACTTGTTCTCAGAGGGTCCTGAGATGAAGATCGACCTCTCTTCCTTGTGCCTCCTACACTGGTCCAGGGTTCTTCTCCATTCAAAGTGTCTCTCTCTAATCTGGTAGGTCTGGTCAGCATATCCTGAGGAACCCCCGACTGCAGCAAAATGTTCTTGGTGACGCTGAGAGAATGAAAGAATTGTGGGCCCTCGGGGAGAAATATTTTCAGTTGTGCTGGTGCAATAAGATGCATACGAATGCTCTTGGAGGCCAGGCATTTCTTTAATCTCCAGGAGCACTCTTCATTTTTGTTGGGTAATGGGGGTATAATCATTATCAAAATATAGGTGCTTATCCCCAAAAATAACTTCTTTTTTTGCTCAAGCCACTTGTAGTATTCTGGTTTTAATCCTTTAGTCCAGAAATTGCAGCACAATGGACCTCGGGGTTGCATTTGGGCCGATAGGCTTTTTAACCAAAGCTTGGTGCGCCCAGACGATATTTAGGAGGAGGTCAGCAGGTAGATCTAGTAATTCTTTTAAAAATGAATTGAGAAAGTCCTCCATCTTACCCTGCTCCATGTCTTCCGGTACTCCATAAATGCGTATGTTGTCCCATCTAGAGCTGAGTTCCAGATCATCTAGTTTATCTGTCACCTCTCTCTCCCTGCACATTAGGTGATTAAGCATGCCCTCGTGGTGATCAACTGCTTTGTCAGTGCGTGATAGGCCCTCCTCTCAGTCGGCTGCCCATTTCTCCACTGCTACGATACTCTTTTTATTTTCAGCTGTTGAGTATTCGATTTTGCCCAGGGAGTCATTCAGTTTAGACAGCTCCCGGTACAATCTCCTCGAGGTGGTGGTGAATTCCTCCTCTGGAGGCTGCTTGGCCTGTTCCTCTGCCTGTTGTTGGGTCGCGGGTAGCGACTTGTTATGGGCCTTCTGGTTGAGCTGGTCCAGAGCTGCATTCGGCTTTAAAAACTCCATTAATGTGTCTTTTGCCCGAGATTTAGGAGGCATCGCAAAGCAGGTGAATCGGAGCAGTAACCAGCGGTGTTGGAGATATTTCTCGGTGCTGGGGGATGAGCACTACCATGGATTTCTGTCCCAGGGGATTGGAGCTCTTGTCTTGCATCTAGCAACTGTGCAGCATGGAGGCGGAACCGGAGAGAGTACCTCCTCGGGGATTTTTATTTTATTTTTTTGCGATTATTTATTCTTTTATGACCAGAGCCCCTAACCCCATGATGGGCTTGCCTGCCACGTACCTGACCTTTCTCCGGGAAGCCCCCCATGGAGTGCAGTCGCTGAAGCGGAACTGTCGAGGCTGAAGGGTCAGGCACCATACCTGGGTCATACGTGGGGGTTGGCGATTTTTTTAAGCTAGAGTCCCCTTTGGAGCTAGGATGTGCAATGATGCAAGGGTACCTGGGTCTGTCCTAGCTCCACCCCTTGTCTTGGAGTGACATGCTTGTCCCCCAGCCTCCGCTCGAGGGCAGTCAACACTGACACCCTGAAACCCCCAACCCCGGAGAAGGAGAGCAGTCCACCTGATGCTTGATCCTTCTTCTCCCCTGCCGACCCCTGATGACCTGTACTCGTTCCTGAACACTGGTCACCAGCATGGCACTAGGTGTGGCATCCAGCGCCTCAACCCTCAGCACCACCAGGCCGGCCGCTCCGCTGGGATTTTAACATTAACTGGGACTCTTGCCATGCTGACACTGCCAAAGCCAGTATTGCAAACTTAGGCCTCCACCAGCTTATTTCCACACCCACCAGAATCAATTACAAAACTGGCACCCATACACTTATTGACTGGATTGTCGCCTCTCACCCCACCCGCATCACTGACTCTGGTGTCCTGCCTGACTGTATCAGCGACTACTGGCCATTTTCTGTCTCTGGTCGGCCCATCTACCCAAACACCTCCCCCCAAATTCATCTACACCAGGAGACTATCCGATCGGAACACTGAGTCAATAACCTAAGAACTTGGTCTAGTCGACTGGTTCTTCACAGAGAGGCCGGATGACTGTGACTCTATCCTCGAAAAATTCTCTAGTATTTTTGTCAGCATCTTTGATAAGCATGCTCCTTTACAAAGAATTAGAACCAGGGGCCATTTCAATGAATGAATCTCTCCCAATTTAATCAAACTTATGAGAACCAGGGACAAAGCCTGGGCTTGTTACCAAAAGCACAATGACCCTACAGAGCTCTCCCTTTACAGGTCACTAAGAAACAAGTGCAAGTCAGTTGTTAGAAAAGCAAAAATAGACTTCCTACATAATAAACAACTAGGTGAATCCTCAAATTCCCATCAGCTCTGGGGTACACTGAACTCTCTGCTTGGTAAGAACAATACTTCCGATCCCATTACATTATTCCACGGCGACAAACTGACCAATGACCCATCGGAAGTAACTAACATTTTCAACACTTATTTCGGCAACCTTGAAAAACATGACCCATCGGAAGTAGCTAACATTTTCAACACTTATTTTGGAGACCTTGAAAAACACAAGCCTACCCCATCCACTCCCCTTCCCACCTCCACCCCACCCCAGCGGACCTGCCCAAATCCCATGAGTAGGCCTATCCCCAACTTCTACTTCAAGGCACTAACTCCCACCGACACCATCAAGGTCATCCATATGAACAACCCCAAATCCAGTAAAGGAACTAACGGCAAAGACTATAAAATTCTAAAACTCTCCATCAATGCCTTGGCTGTCCCTCTCACCAACGTACTAAACCACTCCCTTTGCTCTGGGGATTTTCCCCACCATCTGGAAAACCACTACCATCAGGCCTTTATTCCTGTCCTGGTCCAGAAATGAAGTTGGTAATTACTGCCCTATTTTCCTTCTCACCCCTCTCTCAAAAATGATTGAGAAAGTAGTGCATACTCAACTTACCGCCTTTCTTGAATCTAACAACCTGCTCTCTAGTACCCAGCATGGGTTCAGATCCAGGCACAGCACTAAAACAGCCCTTGTCAAGTTCACTAGTGACGTCCTCAAAGCTAATGACAAAGGCCAGTTCACCAGCTCAGTTTTTGTTGACCTGACCAAGGTGTTCAACCTTGTGGATCACGCCTTTCTCCTAAACACCCTTAAAGGCCTACATATATCAAATAATGCCATCAAATGGGTCAGCAGTTACCTCTCTGGGAGATCCCACAAGACTTCTATTGAAGGCCACTTCTCCTTCGAACATCCCATTCAATACGGGGTCCCCCAGGGATCGATTCTAGACCCCCTCATTTTCTCACTCTTTATTAACAACCTCTCCTCTATCTGCTATTCTACCCAACTCGTCCTCTATGCCAATGATGTGGCCCTCTACTGCAGTGATAAAAAAAACACCACCATGTTCCATAATCTTCAGGCTGACTTTAGGAAACTGCATTCCTGGTTCTCCGGGAACGACCTGGTCCTCCATTCCAAGAAGACCAAGTTCATGGTCTTCTCAGGCCCAAGGAAAGCCCTTGCCTCCGGCCTCAGACTTTCCACAGTTCTGGAATATTCATTGAACAAGTCTCAGAATTCAAATACCTGGGTCTCCACCTTGACCCACATCTCTCCTTTAATCTCCACATTAGTAACCTCATCAAAAAGGTCCACATTAGGCTCAATCTTCTTTATAGGTTTAGAAAGTTCCTGATCCCCTCCTCCAGACTTCACCAGGCTATCTCTCTACTCCTGCCTCTCATCGACTATGGATCCATTGTCTTCTCCCCTCCTATCTCATAATTCGTCTACTCCAAACTCATAGCCACATACAACAGCATTGCTCGCTTCATCACTGGTTTCGCCTGGAGAACACACCACTGCACCCTTTACTCCTCCCTTGGCTGGCCCTCCGTAGAAGGGAGGTTTCATCTAAAAATGCTCTCTTTCCTCCACAAGATATACCTCAATATTCTCCCTCCTAGTATTACCTCCCTTTTCCCATGCACAGCACCTGGTTGATCGACCAGAGGTTCCTCCAGTCTGGTTTTTGACACCCCTTTATAAAGGACTAAGCAGGCCCAGAACTCTATCTCCTACAGGGGCACTAAGCTTTACAACAAACTGCCCCCTGAAATCCAGGTCTGTGGATCCTTTTACTCATTCAACACCTCCCTCAAAGACCACCTCCTCATTTTGTCCACTTGCCACTGCCCTGATAAGCCACCTCCTCCACCCACTCAGTAATTCCTGCAGTTTATTATGCCACTGTACATGCACTTTTCCCCACCCTTTTCCATCCTAACCGTAGGCACTATACTAGGCCAACCCCTCTTTCCAATATTACCTGCTTCCCTTGTTTCCTCTCATCTCCTTGGGGAAACATCTCAGATACGAATTTTACTCCCTTGCACCTGTTTGCCATCTTTTTGCCTCAGTGGGGCAGCCCCTTACAGATTCCAACCACCACCCCTCACCTGCTTACATTTCTGCTCTCCTGTTGCCTTTGTGTTCCCTCTTGTACGTTATTTCCCCAGTAAATATTACAATGCAAATTATAAAACAGAATGTACCTGTTGGATTTGTGCTTTTACCACTGTACAACTGTAAATACAATTGTATATATTATGTATTATTATGTATAACATAATGTGCCTGTTGGATCTGTGCTGTTGGATTTGTGTTTTTACCACTGCAATTCCAATTGTATATATTATGTATTGTTTTGCATTTTTATAGCTTCCAACTCTGGATGCATTTTCAACGTATTTTTGGACTTTGTATCTTTTTCCCTGTTTTTCCAACACTGTAAATTTGTGAAAATTGGCATTTTTTGCTCACATACCTTCCAGTGTACAAATAAAATTGATTGACTGATTGATATTGAAAATTTGGTATAAAAATATGCAAAAATGGCAACACTACAGTATGCCACTACAGTATGCATCAAAGTTGAAAACCCCTTTGAAATAAATTGAAACTCACTTACTCCAAATGAAACCTGTAAAAAAACACTAAGTCCCAAATCCTTTTTCGCTAGTAGAAATCCTTTTTCACAAGAACAACAAAAGATCACAAAAAAAAAGAATCCATTCTCACGAAAAAGGAATCAGAAAAACTAAGTTCCAAATCCTTTTTCATGAGTAGAAATCTTTTTTTCATGAGAACAACAAAAGTTCATGAGAAAGGATCCATTCTTGCGAAAAAAGAATTGAAAAAAAAACAAAGTCCCAAATCTTTTTTTGCAAGTAGAACTCCTTTTTCAAGCGAACAACAAAAGCTCACAAAAAAGGATCCATTCTCATGAAAAAGAATCCCAAGTCCCAAATCCTTTTTTGTGAGAATGACAAAAGCTCACAAAAAAGAATCAGGAAAAACTATGTCCCAAATCCTTTCTCATGAGTAGAAATCCTTTTTTGTGAGAGCAAAAAAGGGCTCACAAAAAAAATTAACAAGTCATGTAAAATTATTTAAAATGGCAAATAAATGCCTTGCAGGGTAATTTTTTGACCAGATAATTGCAGAATCCACCTAACAGAGTCCCAATGACCAAGATACATGTGTTGGCATCTCTGAATGAGTTCATTTTTGTGGGCTTTCAAAATTTTTTTTTAAACGGAAAACAAGATGGCAGCTCACAAAAAAAGGAAATTTTCCTCATGAAAAAGGATTGGCACCTCATGAAAAAGAATCCTTTTTCACTAGGACCAAATTATTTTTTCATTCCAGGAGTCTGTCCAAAAGACTGTACTGAGCATGCTCAGAAACCAAAACTTTAAAATTCAATAACTTTTGAATGGATTAATATTTTTCACCAAACTAGCAAAAGGCACTTCTATGGGGCAAACCCTTTCTACCCTGAAAATTTCAGACAAACATTCCAAACCATCTGGGCACAGCACAATGACAAAAAAGTACAAAAAACAATGATTTTTAATGTTTTTTCACTGTGGCAGCTCAGAATCCATAAATCCTACCAGAACAAAACTTGGCACATCAAGAGATCTATCCCCATGTGAATGCATATGCAAACTTTCATGTAAATCCATGGAACGGTTACAAACTTATTAAAGTGCAAAACTCGAGGTTCAACAGAAACCAAAGTGTACTACAGTGGTGCAACCATGTCACTATAATATATAGATATATACTGTGGATATATATAGTATATTACATGGATGGCATGCCTTCCTGTAGAAGTTGATAGCAGTTATTTCACTGTATACTCTTTCCCTCTAATGCAAATGTGATTAAAACTAACGGTAACCATCCAAATGTATTATGTAAAAGATGGGCAAGTGTGGTATACTCAGAAATAAACCTACTGAAGGGGATAACCAAATCATAAAGTGACATGCCCTTTGGGCATATCATTTTATCATCTGGTTAACCCCTCAATTGGTTTATTTCCTCGTGTACCACACCATCTATAGATACAGTTGTCTATAAGAAAGAAAGAAAGAAAGATCTCCAGCCATTGATGGTAAAATATTGTGAAGGGCAATGAAATATCCTAACTTTAATATATGTTCCTATATTTTTATGTTTTATTATGCATACTTTTTATGGAGGGTGTATTATTATTATTATTTTTATTATTGTATATTTGAAAATATATGGGGCCAGATAAAATATAGTAATTTGCATGGAGGTAAAACACAGAATATAGAGGCATAGGCCTTAAGGTCAACAATGATTGTCATCTATTATTGTAGCTCAGCACTGGGCTGCTGTGGTCATCTGGGCTGCAGACTCTGTCACAACATCACAGACATAGCAATACATGGTAAGGGCACGCCAACATTACCTGCCCCAAGTAAGCTGCATTAATAAGTATTAATTTCAGAATTCAAGGCTTTTTACCCCATATTTGTAGTATGCTTTTCTCTGTGCTAATTACTGCATTAGGAGCCAAAGTGGTTTTAATGAATTCTTAAAGCTAAACTAATAATAATAATAATAACTTTATTTGTATGGCGCCTTTCCAATTCCAAGGCACCTTACAGCTTCAACATCAATTAAAACAAACATTAAAATCCACAGTCTTAAATATAGATAAGAATCATATTCAAAAATCAGTTCAAGTTCCTAGGAAGGCCATTAGCCAAAGATAGGTTTTTAGTCCTCTCTTAAATTCCTCCATGGATGTGCACTCCCGTAGCTGATGGGTACAGAATTCAAAACAGTGGGCGCAGCATAAGAAAAAGCTCTAGAGCCTGATGATTTGAGGTTCACCCTTGGAATCTCTAGCAACCTCTCGTCGGCCGAGCGGAGTGATCGGCCAGGGGAGTAAGGAATCAGAAGTTCTTTCAGATAGGCCGGACCCTGACCGTGAAGGGCTTTAAAAGTCAGTAAACTGACTTTAAAGGTGATCTGCCACCGTACAGGGTGCCAGTGCAGTTCACGCAGCACCGGGGTAATAGAACAGGACCTACTAGAACCTGTCAAAACCCAGACTGCTGCATTCTGCACTAGCTGTAGGCGGCAAATTTCAACCCCTGAAAGCCCAAAATAAAGAGAGTTGCAGTAGTCCAAGCGCGAGGACACAAAGGCGTGGACCAATGTTGGAAGGTCGTCAGATGGAACCAGATGCTTACTTCTGGCAATGTTCCTAAGATGGTAAAAGGAAGTCTTGATGACAGCTGACACCTGCGATTGCAGTGTCAGTCTGTCATCAAAGATCACCCCCAGGCTACGCCCCCATTCAGAGGTCAGTAGGGCGACACCGCCAAGAAACATTCCTGAAGGCGTACCAACACCCAACCCCTCTATCTGTTGACCCTGGTCCACAACCAATACCTCTGTCTTTTCTGAGTTCAGCTTTAATCAGTTAGAAACCATCCATTCTTGGATTTCTTTCAGACAGTTGTTAAAGACCGAGAGAGCGCCATCCTGGTTGCGTGCAAAAGACAGGTAAAGCTGGGTATCATCTGCATAACAGTGAAACCTCAGCCCATACCTTCTTACAATGTCTCCAAGGGGTAGCATATACATTGCGAATAGCATGGGTGACAGCACAGAACCCTGAGGCACCTCACACAACAAAGCCGTTGGGTCCAAGGAAAAAATCCCGGACACAACTCTTTGTGATCTCCCCGTGAGGAATGAGGTGAACCATCTAAGGATGGTTCCCGATATTCCACATATATGCCTCAGGCATGCTAACAATACCATGTGATCCACAGTGTCAAAAGCTGAAGAGAGATCTAGGAGAACCAAGATGGAATGTCCCTTTGGATCTTTTGCCCTCAGTAGATCATTGGGCACCCAAACCAGCGCTGTCTTGGTACCATGTCTTTATTAAAACTGGACTGGAGGGGTTCATAGATGTCATGGATGGTTAAAAGGTCTTCCAGTTCTGCTGCCACTACTTTCTCAATCACCTTCCCAACAAAGGGAAGGTTAGAGATGGGTCTGTAGTTCATGAAACAGTCTGGGTCCAAGGTAGCTTTCTTCAAGAGTGGTGTCATCACTGCCTCTTTCAGGGAGCAAGGGAACTCACCCAACTCCAAGGAGCACCAGACTATTCACACAAGGACTGGACCGATGATATCACTACAACCCAAGATTAGGGAGGTCGGTCCAGGATCCAAACTACAGCATGTAGGGCGCACACTCTGGACAATCCTCATGACATCCATGAAATCTAGCTGACTGAAGGAACTCCATGAAAACTGAGGTACAGTGAGCTCACACTGTCCAACAACAACCCCCTTAGAGGATGCTGCCTGCAAATCTGCCCTGATATCGGCCACCTTATTAGCGAAGAATCGAGCAAGCTCTTCAGACTCTGATTGTGAAAAAGCTTTCCGAACTTGCAGACAGGCTGGGTTGCACAGTCTGTCTACAGTTCGAAATATAGGAGCTGGTCGGTTCCTCATAACCCCAATCTCCCTGGACAGAAACTCTGCCTTCTTACAGGTGATTGCAGTTTGATAGACAGAGTAATGTTCCATCAATCTAAGGTGGTCAATATCAAGGGTGGACTTACGCCAGCAACGCTCTAACCTTCGCCCCTGTCTCTGCATCTCCCTCAATGTCCCATCAAACCAGAGGGACTTGGGGTGATGGGATTGGGGGCGCACATGGACTGGAGCAATAGAATCCATAGCACCATAACAGCCAAATTATAAGCTGACACGAGGGCTTCTGGATCACTGCTTGCCAACGCGGGGGATGAGAGGTCAAGTACTGCAGCAAGGCCTTGGGAGTTAATATCCTGTAAAGGGCGGTACCTAACCATCTCCACAGGGGTAGGCCTCCAAAGTCATGTGCCCTAACTCAAAGCCAAACCAAAGTTGCTAGTGGCCCACTTCTCTCACCCTTATTCCCTCTCCTCTCCAGACAATGATCCACAATTTTTTGGGGGGAATGGTAGCCACAAGCTGGGCTGGCCTAGTCACCCCCACCTCACAAATTAATTTAATCATCTAATTATATTGTCATGCTGTGTGAATGACCAGAAGGGGGTAGGGGAGGAATGGACTGCATCATTGATAATGCTGGGCAGACAACTGGCTGTATCGAAGTGCACTGTGGGTTAGGGATGGGGGACAACTGGGCAAGCCTGGCTTGTGACTACCATTGCCCCCCCCCCAACTCATTGATCGGGATCAGAAGTTGGTCCTAAGATTCAAGAAATTACCTTTTGAGGATAGAGAAGTCAGGTAAAGGAGAAGAGATTGCCAGATTTCAATTTGAGATGTGTATACCTCAGCTAATGCATCCATATTCACTGAGGCCTGAGTCTTTCACAGTCTCATTGAATCAGCTCTAGCTGCTGGTCATTGGCAGTGGAATCCCTGGCCCTAATGATTTTCTAGTACAGTAGAGTTTACATAAAAATGATTGTGCAACCTATCAACAACCAGTTAGCATTTGAGCTGTTAAGGTGCTACATAGGAAATCTCTTCATCAATGATATCTGGTTGTTAGCTGGTGTCTGCTGAGCGTTGGAGGAGTTGCCTGAATATACTTTTGGTTGAAAGCTACAATCTACATTCTACAACTGAAGTGGGGAAAAACAGCCCAACTAGTTGTCAACTCACTGCAGCTACAGTCACATAAAAGGAATGTGTTGCAAACTGCCTGCACAGTAAGTTTAATGTAAACTGTACTGTAGGTCACCTGTCGGCATTTGACTTTAAGTTTGGAATCATCTGAAACTTGCTGTTGTCTGATCATACTGAGAAATATGGCTAAGACTGACTTTTCTTCCTTTTTCTTCCTTGTATATTTCAGTCCGTCAAGGCTTACCTAGCAGTGCAGGTGTCTCAAGATCTGACCTGTCCAGGAGCAACACAAATGAGTGTTACTACAATATAAATGATGTCAACGCTTGTGAGAATGTCCTTGCACGGAACATCACCAGGGAGGTGTGCTGCTGCACTGCTGGGCAAGGATGGGGCAGCAATTGTCAGATCCAGCCCTGCCCAGTTCCAGGTTCAGGTAAGACTAAGGGCTACAGGGCAGCAGGTGCGTTAGTGTGAAAACAGGTCAACATGACTGGAAATGGGATGCCATTCCTCTAGTTTATTTATTGTAAAACTGTTCAGATAGAAGGACAAGGTTAATCTAAGTAGCACTCAAAATGGATAACTAGATCACAGGTGAAACCTGCAGTTGAAGTCACTATTGCAAGTTTTAGTTAAAGGGACACTGTCAACCCTTCCCTTGCGCCTCAGACTGACATTTGTTTAAAAACAAATTTTATGATTGTTCACATTCTGTAGAATGTGCTGATGTAGCTGGTAGTTTACTTCTGATTCCTTTCTTTTCTTTTAAAAGTGAAAAACAGACTGCCCTTCATACTGGAGTTACGACATCAAAATGTTTTATATTCCTTAATCAACTGACACGGCCATCTTTTCTGGACTTGGGAACACCACCAGCAGAGTCTGGCCACTCAAGACACAAGAGGAGGAGAGGAGAGGAGACTATTGCATCACGAGTGGCTGTTCTGTTTGGGGGTGTTCCTAATATTCAGAATGTAAACAATAAAAGTTGATCAATGATTTAAAATGAAAGAAGGTTGGGTATAATTACGCCATTAGCACACATTTTGGTTCTACTAAGAAAAGAGGTAGATAAAACAACCAGAAAGACCAATGAGTTTTAGAGACGGTAAGCCACCATAAAATGTAGGCCTTCAAGAGAAATAGTATGATGCCAAAAGAGTGGATAATGTCCCTTTAAATAATTTTGAAAAAGTATTATAGCATTATAGAAGCAATAAGACAATACCCTATGAGGGATATATTTATAAACTAATCGTACCCTTGTTAGGTCTCAGAGACTTAAGCAATAAGGCACAACAGGGTGTGGGTTATTGGGGGTTTACCCACGCCTTGTGTGGTGTGTCATGAGTCGCAGCCGAGTGACTTAACCACACAAGAAGTGGGCAAATCCCCAAAAACTCACACCCTGGAGTGCCTTATTGCGATTATACAATGGACCCATGTGTAAAATGTGTTTAATTATGTTGTTTTATAAATGCATTACCTCAGCCGTGGATAATGCAGGATTTACCCATGGTCATGTGACACGTTTTGACCAATGAGGTTACAGGATTTTCACACACCACTGTATAAACTGCTTTATCCCATGGTATAGCCCTCCCTTGCTAGAGAGGTAATTTCATAAAAGCACATTTTTCGCCATGGGCCAGCCTCCTGATTGACTGGAACCCATATAAATATCTTGCTTGTGCACCCTGCCATAGCATGGTGCTTTGTTTTTCATATGAACTGATGATAAGGATATTTCAATAAACAAATACAGAGTTCTTTGTCACCGTTTGTCAGAGCAGTGGTAGTGCTACCGCTCACAGTGCTAGCAACTGGGTTTGGGAATGAGCCACGGTCATGAATGACAGGCCGAAGGAGGATTCAGTATCCTCACAAATGCTCTTCTCCTTTGGGGAGGGAGGGTCTCTATCCTTGTTACTATACTGCCACATGGATGACCACAGGAGGCAGTGCAGCTGAGGGCACAGGGGATGGAAGGGATGCAGACCTAAAGCCAGAGCAATGTGCAAGTTCAGAGTGCGCATTGCTCCTTGGCTCTTCTAGCATGCCTGCATCTCAGGGCTGAGAGAAACTAAGAAAAGACCCCAGCCATGTGGAATGATTCTCCCATTCCATCTGCAGGCCTCTTACCACCGACTGTGGAGCCACTCCTACAGACAGTGGCTTGAGTTGCCTCTAAGGATCCATGCCCCCGCTACAAACCCTGATGAAAGAACCCCACCATGGGGAGGTGAGCCAAAGGGGGTGAGCAATTTATTTATTTATTGAATTTTGTTAACCCAGTAGGCCCACTGAGACTAAATGTCCCTTTTTCAGGGGTGACCAGTGATAAAGATGGTAACCAACTGAAACTGAACCAGATTAAGCTGTTGGTGGTATTTTTTTTAGTGAATGGGGGAAATTTGGCCTGGACACCAGGGAAATTCACCTACTCTTTTCGAGAAGTGCCATGGGATCTTTAACATCCACCTGAACAACCACTAGAACAGGCAGACGGGACCTCAGTTTAACACCTCTTATGAAAGACAGCACCTCAGAAGTGCAGCACCCCCCCCCCCCATGCTGCACTACAGTGTCAGTATTGGGATTTAACCCAAGTGCCTGATGTAGCTATAAAACTCATAGCCTTCTGATTTTCCAGCCTCAAAGGTGATTGTGCAACCTGCTGAACCACTGACACTGGAGGCAGGGTAAGACTCAAAGAAGGTGTGTGATGTGAAAGAGGTTAGAGCAAGGAGCAAAAAAGGCAGGCTGGAAGAAGAGGGCTTGATATAGAGTATAAAAAGAGAAAGTTCTTTACCATGTTTCATAATTATTGTGATGCTTTTTATTAGCCCAACAAAGAAAGTGTACATAAATATTACAGGATACATGGTTCTGATGCAGCATGCTGTAGTTCCTTTACTCACGTGTGTAGGAGGGCTGAGCAGGGGAAGCAGGTTTTAGGGCAGGCAAAGTTTTGACCCCTTAAGTTGTTCCATGGTTAATTATAGAGGTATAAGAAAGGTCAAAGGCGGGGGAAGAAAACAGAGACACACTGTAAGAGTTTGTTAAATGAGAAAATAAACAGAGGCAATCTCACTAAACACCATAAGTTACAGTATGGTGTCATTAATTGAGTCAGAAGTTCCCACAATGTGTAATGAACTCTGTGTTGCCTTTCAAACTGTTGTTTTGAATTAAGTTGCTTGATGAGCTTAAAGTGATTTGGAGAACTGTGCCACAAAAAATGGGATTAATAACCCGTAGTAACCTGTAGGAGATGTGACTGAATCTCCTACTAGTCAAACTGCCGAAAAGTGCTATTTTTGATTAAATAAATGCTTTTATTAGTGTTCTGCTTAATTTGCATAACCCACCCCCTTTTTTTTTTCCTTGGTGAGGTAACCCCCAAGCATGACATCATGCAAGGGAAACATTTTTAAGCACTGTTTCAAAACAGAGACCTCTGTTGGTCAGTCTTGGTACTGCAGACATCTACACTACTGACATAGACTACATCTCTCAGTTAAGAAATCTTGTCAGCTTAATACTATATGTACAAGGCCTTGTTTTGCAAATAAACATATGAGAGCTTTTATTGTTGAAGCCACTACAGAAGTATGAGACTGCGCCTCTCAGTAAAGGAATTGGAAAACAACTTCTTACTGTACCCACAATGCCTTGCTATGCACATCTGCATATTAGGTGCAGCCACCACCAGCAAAATAAAGGACTGCTTCTCTGAGTAACTAACATTTGTATCAACATAATTATTTACCCAGAATTCCTTGGTGATGTATGTAAAACACTGGCAGTTCCTTTGTATGACATCATTCTGGGGGTGTGGCCACACACACAAAAAACTGGAGGACACAGTGCTGCTAAAACATAAATAAAAATAACTATGAAATTCTTTTACAAAACACATTGCAGCTTTATCATCTGAAACTTTGGAGGCAATTGCATACTGTATGAAAAAGGCACCTGTGAAAGCTTGCAAAATCACTTTAAGTGCAAATGTCCATTCCTGTGTAGTTCTGAAGTTGCCTTTATGTTCCAGTACTGATAAGTTCATCAGTGAGTGGTTAAGTTGAGTGAGGTGGTGTCCCACTGGTGTGCTGGTAAATATTTGTCCTGGTTTGAAGTGGTTATTTGGTTTCTCACACATAGCATCCTTCTGGGCATTTGTTTCCCTATAAGAGGTAAATCACATTGCCTGATTTGCAGATGCATGATGTATGTATTAGTCTTACTTTGGTTTGTGACATTGTGATGGTGGTTTGTATGCCTATGTGGGGACAGGTTTCATATTGTGTATTGATGCAGGGTGTTGTTTAGTCAGGTTTCCTGTCCTGGTCTGATGGGTGTTTGTTTCAGAAGAGTATGTTGGAGAGGTTAGGAGGTTGTTTTTAGGTTATAACCGGTGTTTCTGGGAATATGTTTTAGTTTGCTGTCTTTATTGAGCATAAGTTGTAACTCGTTTATAATGTTTTGGTGTGGTGATGCCTTAGGGCCATAGATTACAAACAGAGGTACATAGTCAGGTGTGTTTCTTTCCCTGAATTTTTTGTAGCTTTGGTGGGGGTATCTGTACTACACATTCCATCATCCTGTCAATTTATGTGGGCGTGTGATGTTGTTGAATAGAGCAACTACAGAGAGCAGTGAGGTGTTGTTCTCTAGTTTCTTCTTCTGAGCATATCTCATCCAATAATAGATCACCTGGTTTCAAGTTACAGATTGTTTTGTGTGGCTAGGATAAGACTAGTGTTGTGTAGCTATCTGTGTCACGCTGTGGGGTTTTTACATATTGCAGTTTCTAGATTCCCATCTCTGATATACTTTATACTGTGTGTCAACAAAGTTTATTTAATGGTACATTATTCAATGGTAAAGTATATAGAAGGGTAGAAGTTGTTGAAGTCATGATCAAACTGTTTAAGCGTATATTCACCATCTGTCCAAATAAGAAATATGTAATTGATGTAGTGAAGATATAGTAGTTTCTTGCAGGACTGGGGACTGAGAAAGTTATCCTCCAAGTTGGCCATGAAAGGTTTTGCATATTGTGGTGCCATTTGTGACTGCGTAGTGGTACCCATGGTCTGTAAAATATGTCTGTTATTAAAGAAAAACTACACCCTCATAACTTGTACATTTTATTTGTTTGCATGTCAACAGACAACTCTTTCCATGTAGCTGTTAGGGATATATGTTACATAAGTTTGTTTTCACTGTTCATACTGGTCCTGTAACTATCCTGGGGCTGTCCATTTTCTGGTTGTTGAAATCTCATTGTCCCTGACAGCTGCATTAGCATATGAGAACATGATGTGTCCGCACCCTTTAGACTCTACAGTATGCCTGTCTGCTTAATTAGAGTTCAATAAAAGAAGTTGCAGCAAGGTGTGATAACACATTTATCTTCAGTTAGCTTTGCAGACTGTCTGAGTTGTAATCTAATTCTAAGGCAAACATGTATATCCCTAACAGCCACAGGACAACAGTTGTCTGTCGACATGGAAGCAAATAAAATTTACAAGATATGAGGGTGTAGTCTACCTTTAAATAAGAAGTTGTTGGTAGTCAAAATAAATCTTATTAGGCTACAGATGGTATTGTGAGGAATGTCTTCTCCAGATGTCCATTTCTGTATGACTCATTGGCAAGCTGAAATGCCATCTTCATAGGGTATGTTAGTATAAAGGGAATTGAGAACCATTGGTAGCCATGACAGTATTAGGAGTTTTCCTATCAGTTTCAGTTTTCTGAGAAAATCTACAGTGTCCTGGATAAAGCTGTCTCTGGATATCTCTAGTGCCTTTAAGATATGTTCTATAAACCCTGAAATGCTTTCTGTAACTATGCCAACACACAAGATAATAGGTTGCCCTGGGTGCCCCCAGTTTGTGAACTTTGGGGAGTATGTAGAATGTCCCTGGGACAGGAATGTCTGGGATCAGTTTATTTAACTGTTCCTGGATGATACTTGGAAAGGTGTATGTTCATATTCTTTTCTATATGTTATAGGATATTCAGTGAGCTTTCTGTATTAGGTTTTGTCCAATAGCTGTCTTTGTACCTCTTGAATATAATTCTCTCTGCTTTGAACCAGTACTGTGACCCCTTTGGCAGTTGGCTTTATAGTGATATGGAGATTAGTTTTCAGACACTATATGTCACTTCTTTTCAGTGATGAGAGGCAGTGCCACAGTTTTTGTAGTCTGTTGAGGATCTGGGTGTTTACCCTTGTGGGAAGCCATCAATGTAAGAATCCAGTCTGAGGATATTTCTACTTGGAGGGGTCTAATCAAATGATTGCGTTGTGCTGTCCTGTTATATTATTTGTGTTGTCCGAATGTCATAAACAGAATTCCTTTAGATGGAGTCATCTGAAGAAATCCTGCATCTCACTACAGAATTAGATTTTGTCAAATTTTTGTGTGGGGCATAATGTTAGGCCTTTTGATGCTACAGATGTCTTCCCTAGAGTTAGTTCTTGATTCAGAAGGTTTATTATTGTTGACTGTGTAGTGGTATGCTGTCTGAAGCTTTCAGGTTTCTCAAAATCATTTTCTGTAGGAGTAATGGCAGCATCGTAATAATTAATTTCTTTTGCTTGTTGGAGCACTCTTTACTTTGGAGAGGTAACAGTTTTTAGTGTGTTTTATTTCATAGTTCTTTTAAAGATTATGTTTGAATTATGATGTAGCCCTTTGTGTCTTTTCCTGAGACTTACAGGAGATGGGAACAATTCCATTGTTTACAGATGTTCTGTTGGAATAGATTAGATGGGTAAGGTGGTTTCTCTGTTCCTCTGATGTCCTCTGGCAGAGCTGGTCTACATATTTTGAATTGTGTGTGGTTCTCAGTGTTAGTCATTAGCACAATGGATTTATTGCAGATTGTCATAACTTTTATTGGACAAACATAGAAACTGTATGTACATGTTACTGTAGACATGCTTTCAGAGCCACATGGGTCCCTTCATTAGCTGTGTTAGAAGACTTCATAGAGGAAGAAGGTTTTATAAGAAAGATAAAATAATTAACAATGCAAAGTGAGGGCAGAGATTTGAGATTTGGATGCTATGTGGGAGGAACAAAACAACCCCTTCAAACCAGGGTGAATCTCCACTGACACACCATATCAAATATGAGTTAGGTTTTTATTTATTTAGTTATTTGAAAGACCAAGAGAGGCACACTGAGCTGAGGCTCATTTCCACTTGCAGCCTGGTAGAGGGGAACAGGAGAAGCACAATACAATACATGGGGCAAGTCAAATAGCACAAGATCTGATAATTACTTTGGTACAAAACTAAAATTATATAGACAAGTGAAGTGCGGTCACTGTACAAAATGAGATGCCAGATTCAAGTGCACTGGAAAACAACAATCCATGGTATGCACTTACTAACTGACACAGGTGAGAGACCAGAAAACATGCTTATGCCTAACCCTGTGCAGATAGAAGAGCAGTGGTGGTGAGGAAGTGCAGTCAGTAAGCAAGTAGAGGAAACCAAGGAGACCCAACTGGAAACACAGACACAGATGGTTGAGGCAAGGCCTGGGGGGAGTTAGGAAAAAGGATAAGAGGAGCAGGTGAGGTGTGGCTGGAGTTTCATCTAGTGATGAGGGAGCCAAAGGCCAAGGAGAAGCAGAGGGAGGAGGGGAGTTTATTCCCGAGTAAGAGAAATCAACAGGAGAAGGTGGATTGCCCAGCAGAAGAGTGAGGGAGAGGAGTGGAGAAAGTGCAATGATCCCTGGATTGGAGGGAGTAGGAGGCACAGGATAATTGGAAGAGGAGAGAGGAGAGGTAGGAGGGAAAGGAACCAAACCTCTATTTGGATATAAAGGAGGTACAGTGAGCCTGATGATGTGAGGCAGAGAGTGAATAGAAAGGGAGGAGCAGAGGAAGCAGTGGTGAATATGAGGAGGGGAATTTGTAGTAAAGCTGCAGAATGAGCTGCAGAGGGTGTCCAGTCTGGCAATGGAAGTGGAGGAGGTAGTGCCATAGACTACATCTGTGTAAACCAAGACAGGAAGCACCATTTTGGTAAAGAGCTCCTTGTGGATCTGCAGGGATAATCAGTCATTGTTGCAGTTCAGGACACGAAGTTTAGGGTGGAGTTTGGCATGGATGGCATCAATGTGGGCAGAGAGGTCAAGCTTACTATCGAGCCACACTCCAAGGTACCTGAAGGACTGCACCACTTCAAGAAGGGTGTCATCCAGCAAGATGAAAACTGGGGGGGGGGGGCTTGAGTCCGTCTAGTTTTTAACTAGTTCCAAAGGCCATGGGCACTGTTTTTCTTTAGGGGTGACCCAAAGATGGTTTAATTTAAACCAGTGCAGGATGTTGCTGAAGTCCTACTGGAGCAGGTCTTCAACAGCTGAGGTAGAAGAGCTGGAGGTGAAGATGACTGTATCAGTAGTTTGCATGTGAATGTGTAAATTGGCACAGGCACAGGAGAGGTCATTCCAGAAGATGGAGAGGAGGATGGGGCCCAGGATGGAGCTCTGGGAGATCCTAACCTGGATGAGTAGTGGATGTGGCAGGATGTCTCCTACCTGTACCAATTGTTAATGGCACATGAGGTAGAAATGGAACCAATCAACAGCAGAAACTGAGAGGCCAGCAAAACTCAGCTTGTTCAGGAGGAGTGGATGGGACACTGAATCAAAGACTTTGACCAGGTTGATGAAAATGGTGGTCATAATGTGCCTCTGATCTATCCCAGAGGAGATGAAATCAGTGACATGCAGCAGGGAGGAAATGGTGGAATAGTATTTTCAGAAGCCTGACTGGAAGGGGGAAAGGAAGTTGGTGGATGAGTGGTAGTAGAGGAATCTGGAATGTACCAGTTTTTATTGCAAATTTGAGAGGGAGAGGAGGAAGGAGAGTGGGTGGAAGTTGCTAGGGGAGGAGGGGTCATCCCACCCCCTGTGACGTGAAATAACTTTGCCCAATTTTCAGGACAGGAGAACAGCACAGAGAGAAAGGAAAGGTGGAGCAGGTGATTAAGGTGAGCAGGAATGGCAGCAGCTGAGAGGTGGAGGAGCTTGGGGTCCAGCCCATCAGGGCTGCACTTGCATAGGTTGAGGGAGGAGAGGGCAAGCAGGGTTTCCTGAGTGGTGAAAATGGGGAAATGGAAACCCGGGGAAAGGTGGATAGGGGAGGAAGGGAGAGTAGATTGGGGAGAAGAGGAGTCAGGAGGGGGAGAATAATGGAAGGCACAGGTTGTGAACAACTCACTGAAGTTTAGCAGTAAGACAGGAAGTGTCAGTCACAGATGAACCATTAACCATGAGGATTGGGGGAGCGAACTGGGCAGGGAGTCAAAAAGGGGAGTGGAATACCTTCCAGAATTTTGCTGAGATGTTAAGGTTTTTCAGGAGGCTGGCCTTGAAATAGTGTGATTTTGTGGCCCAGACAGCCTTCATACTGTTGTTCCTCTGAGTACTGTAGGAGATAAGGTTAACAATGTAGTGGGACAGTTTGTAGTGGGCCCAGGCAAGATGATGGGACTTGCACAGGCTGATGATATCAGAGGTAATCCAAGGGAGGTGGGAAATGTTGACTCTGGATTTCCTGAGGGGGCCATGCTTGTTCCAGAATGAAGAGAATTTGGAATGAACTATGGTAAGAGCCACATCAATATCAGAGGCAGAATGTAAGGCTGACCTGTCTATTGCAGCTGGATCGCTCAGTAGAGTATTGATGTTTATTAACCAGAGAAACCTAGACCAGATGTACTTTAGTGGAGAGGTGAGATGCTGGATTTTTCTGACACAGAACATCATGCTGTGTGGATCCTAAATGAATCTGGTAATACAACTGTTGTAACACTACAGTAACCAGCACTCTGCACCACTCTAATCACTTACTTCTGGACCTATCAGTATTGAAATGTAAAGGCAACTTTAGAACTACACAGGAAAGAAAGACATCAGGGCTCACGTTCGTTAATGCAACTGAATCCAAAACAAAATGGTCTGAACAGAGACGCATGCTTCATGACATACTATGGTGATCTCTGCGCCATTTAATTACACCATAACTTTTGTAGTGAGATTCTCTGTTTATTAACGTACTCAGCAAAACCTTGTTTCTGTCTCCATTAAACCTTTTCTCTCCATGCTTTTGACCCTCCTCATACAGTACCTCTAATTAAGCTCGGCACATCTGCAGTTTTAAGGTGTCAAATCTCTGCCTGCCCTGTCCTATGCATATGTTTTAACATCAACCTCTGGTATAAAATAATGCTTTCTCGGCTCAGTCTGCTAACACACCCCATGAAGGGACCCATGTGGCCTGAAGGCTTGTGTACAGTAACATCTTATGTACTGTATAGTTTCTTTGTTCGTCCCATTAAAGGGACCAATGTGGCCTGAAGGCTTGTGTACAGTAACATCTTATGTACTGTACAGTTTCTTTGTTGGTCCCATTGAAGGGACCCATGTGACCTGAAGGCTTGTGTACAGTAACATCTTATGTACTGTACAGTTTCTTTGTTGGTCCCATCAATGGGATCCATGTGGCCTGAAGGCTTATGTACAGTAACATCTTATGTACTGTACAATTTCTTTGTTGGTCCCATTGAAAGGACCCATGTGGCCTGAAGGCTTATGTACAGTAACATGTTATGTACTGTACAGTTTCTTTGTTGGTCCCATTGAAGGGACCCATGTGGCCTGAAGGCGTATGTACAGTAACATCTTATGTACTGTACAGTTTCTTTAATGGTCCCATTGAAGGGACCCATGTGGCCTGAAGGCTTGTGTACAGTAACATCTTATGTACTGTACAGTTTCTTTGTTGGTTCCATCAATGGGATCCTAATATTTAATGGTATGCCATTGTTACAACAATGCTGCAACAGCGACTCAATTACAATGGCACAATGTGGGTAACTGCACTTGCAGAGATGTGGTGTTCCTGCCAACAACTAGAAGGATCTAGAAGGGGGACAAGATCAGATCTACAGTAGAGTAACTTCTTGTTTTATATTGTTTTTCATGGATTCTACTTGGTAGAATGTTATTTCTTTTCTTTCTTACTACTAAGGGGCTAGCAGGGTATTGTTTGGGGCTGTTGGAATTTTGAAACCTGTTTTGGTAGCTATAAGTGGGCTCATTTGTTTGGTTCACTGTGTGGCAGGCTGCATTTGTAGAGGCCTATTTCTTCTGTTTTAAAACATAATTGGTGTAATTTAGCTGGGTCTGTTTCTTTGAATTGGAGACCTATATCTTCTAATTCCAAGCCTATTTTGATGTGTTGTTGGTGAAGCTGTTTGAATTGGAGTCCTGTTTCTTTGGGTAGCAAACCTATTTTGGGGGCTTTGAGTAGAATTGTGATTCATTGTTGCTGGCTTCACTAGCTGCGAAGTTTGAATGCACAGTGGGGGAAGGGTGCTAATGGTCTGACCAGAGGCCTCAGCTACCTGATTGTTTCTGGAAGACTTGGGCTGGTCCCACCTCCAAACCCCTCACCCACCCACCCCTGGTCCATGATTGCCTTTGCACCAGTGGTTCTGACATCACTTCCTCAAATGGGCAAAGGATATGCATCTGTCGTAGCAGAAGCAGACATCCAGGAAAGGAACAGCAGCAAGTGAAGAGGTGACTGCTATCTCAGTGGAAGGGAAGTGAATGCAAATCTAGGTGCTTTCATTATTACTTCTTTGCATTGATATTGCATTGGGGAAAGGAGGAGTAGGAGTTTGAAGAAGTTTGTGCAATGGCTACTTAAAGTCTCTTTTTGAGTGTGGATAGGAAGGATAGGAATATAAAAAGCAGTTGCTCAATACATCTAAACATGTGCAACAAAGGAGGTAAGGGAAATAAAGAAAATGTTTTGCACTGATAGAGGGGGGAGAGGGGAGACTTGGGGGAGTGTTTGGTATCCTTCATCTGGAATTGTGGGGGGGTCGCTGGTGGGCAACGACAGCAATGGGTAGGGTGGTAGGCTGCAACAACTGCGGTGCACCAGTCTTTCTAAACATTGCCTGGAGTGTGGGAGGATGTTTAGTGTGCAACCATGTAGAAAAACTTAGAAAGGAGATTGAGGGTCTGCAGGAGGAACTAAGACAGGTAAGGCAGATTGGGGGTGGGTTTAGCCCAATACTGGAGTGAGGAAGAAGGGGATATGAGGAAGGGCGATTTAAGCAAACAGTGGTGAGGAGAGGGTCAGAAGAAAGGAAGCAGAGACAAAGGGGCCCAGGCCAGGAAGAACGATTGCTGGGGAAACCAGGACAAAAGACAAATGGAAGGAGGAGATAGGGACTTGTGAGGGGAGGCGAAGAAGTGGCAAAAGTCATGGAGTGGAAAGGAGAGAACAGGTTACTATGAAGAGAGAGGGAGTGGAGCATTTGTGAAAGGTCTTCAGAAAACAGCTGTGCACTGCTAGAGAGGAAGAAAGTGGAGGAGGGAAATTAAGAAATTAGAGGAGTAATTGATAAATGCCTGGACCAAACTGGAGCGGGGGGAAGTTCTACTGGGAGAATTGTAACAGGGGTAAAAGGGGGAAATAATGTGCAGGAGGAAGAAGAGGAGCTGGAAATGAGAGAGGGAGATGAATGGAAGCAAGTAGGGGAGTAAGAGGGTGGAATCTAGTGCTGGGGACTCAATACTAAGAGGAGTTAGTGGGGTAGCAGGGGTGAGAGCATAGTGGCATTTGAGTGGAGGCCATGCCAGGAATGACAGCGGAAGGGGTGGGACAGTCTGTTCTGAAATATGCTAGAAGGGGTAGGGACAAGCCTCATTTAATTATACATCTTGGGACAAACGACCTGGCTGACAAGACAGTAGATATAGTCCAGAGGAGGTTTGAGGAACTAGCACAATTATGTGAGGGGGCAGGAAGATCAGTAACTTTTTCCGAGATACTTCCAGTGCCAAAGGCAAGCACAACAAGAAAGCTGAGAATAGAGGAATTTAACGGATGGCTAAGAACCTGGTGTTGTGCTAAAGGGTATGGGCTGTTGGGGGGGGAGGGACCTCGGAGGACAGTAGTCTCTATGCCAAGAACAGACTACACTTGAGTTAGGAGGAAAGAAAGTGTTGAAACAGAGGATGGAAGAGTATATAGAGGAAGTTGGGAATTTAAACTACGAGTGGGGGGTGGCAGTTGGGGAAGAGATATGCAGAGACCACAGGTTGGGAAATCATATGAGCTTGCACCCCATAACAGTGACAAAGGACAAATGGCAAGTACTATTGGTGATGCTAGGAAAGGAGGGCAGGATGGTAGGGGGGTAAAAGGGTGGAAGATGGTTACCCTTAATGCTAGGAGCCTTGGGAGGAAAACTGCAGAGTTACAGGTTCTCATGGCAGAGGGAGAGGTGGACATTGCAGCCATCACGGAAACGTGGGCCATCCAATATAATGACTGGGACCTGTCTGTACCAGGGTACAGGTTATTTCGTAGGGACAGAGTGATTGGGAAAGGAGGGGGGGCGGCACTATATGTGAAGGAAGGACTGAAGTGTGTAAGGGAGGAAGGGGGAGGAGGGTAGTACGGAGTCACTTTGGGTGCAAATCCAGGATTCCAAGAATAGAATTCTTAGAATGGGAGTGGTGTACAGGCCACCATCTCAGACGGAGGAGTTAAACAGGGAACTAGCGGGACAGATCAGGAGGACCTGCGAGAAGGGAAGTGTGGTGATTGTGGGGGACTTCAACATGCCAGGAGTGGACTGGAGCACCCCAACAACCAGAAACAGAAGGGAGCAAGTACTGCTGGATGCCTTCCAGGACAGCTTCCTGCTGCAAATGATCAGTGAACCAACCAGGTTGGGGAATACTCTTGACCTTGTGCTGGCAAATGGGGACTTTGTGAGAGAACTTACAGTGGAGGAACTGCTGTCAGGGAGTGACCACCACTCAGTATGGCTCACATTGGATATGGGCAAGGAAGGAGTGGATTCTGGCACAAGAGTGCTGGACTTCAGAAGGGTCGACTTTGGGAGGATGGGGGAAGTGGTAAAAGGGTACCTAGCCAGAATTCAATCTAGTATGGATACTAACCAGAGGTGGGAGCTCATAAAGCTGGGGATAGTGTAGGCAACCAAAACCTGCTGCAAAGCCCAGAGCAAGAAGGCTAGGGCTAAGAAACCGAGCTGGTTGAGCAAGGAGGTCATGGAAAAGGTAAGGAGGAAAAGAGCTGCCTTTATGAAGTACAAGAAAACAGGGGGGGGGGGGAGACAGAGAGGAGTACTTGACAGAATTGAAGTAGTTGACAAGGGCAGTAAGGGCAGCCAAAGCATCTACAGAACTCAGGCTGGCACAAGGCATTAAGAAGGGGGAGAAGAACTTCTTTAAGTACATCAGGAAAAAAGGAGCTGTAAGGACACTTAGTAAGGATTAGGAAGGGGGGTTGGGTGGAAGCAGGATACTATATGGAAGCACTAAATGAGTACTCTGCTCAGTATTTACTAAAGAGGAGAGGGGTGACACCCAAGGTGGGAGAAATGGCAGAAGCAGGGGGGAAGTGGTGACAGATGGGGAAATCATGGAGGCAGAGTTCGAGAGGGTTTGAAGGCACTGAGGGTGGACAAGGCGCCAGGCCTAGATGGCATCCACCCCAGGGTACTGAAGGAGCTGGCAGAGGTCCTTGCAGGATCTTTGGCAGACCTATTTAATGCCTCACTACATTCGGGGTGTGTACCTCAGGACTGGAGGATGGCTCATGTGGTGCCCCTTCACAAAAGTGGCCCCAAGGATGAACCGGGAAACTACAGACCAGTGAGCCTCACATCCATCGTGAGTAAGCTAATGGAGCCTATCCTGAAGGAGAGGCTGGTGGCCCTCCCAGAGGCCAAAGGACTACAGGACAGCAGACAGCATGGCTTCATATGTAGCAGATCCTGCCAAACCAACCTGGTTGAGTTCTATGACTGGGTAACAAGGCAACTGGACAGGGGCCATGCAGTGGATGTCCTGTATCTGGACTTCAGTAAGGCATTCGACTCAGTGCCACATGGAGGGAAGTTAGTAGGCACAGGGGCGGGTGCAAAGCTGGTGAGATGGGTAGGAAACTGGCTGCAGGGAAGGCAACAGAGGGTGGTGGTGGGTGGGGAGCTCTCACACCCAAGGGCAGTGATGAGCGGTGTTTCACTGGGCTCAGTGTTGGGACTAGTGTTGTTTGGGATATTCATTGCAGACATATCATGGGACATCAAGAGCAAGATCAGTCTGTTTGCTGATGATATCAAGGTTGGCGCGGTGGTGGATGACCTAGGGGGATGGCAGGGGTTGCAGGATGATCTGGCAAAGCTTGAAACCTGGTCAGACACCTGGCAACTGGGGTTTAATGCCAAAAAGTGCAAGGTGCTGCATTTTGGGATGAAGAACCCAAGGAGAAGTTACCAGCTAGGGGGAGTGCAGCTAGCCCAGACAGAGGAGGAGAAGGATCTGGGTATGCTCATTACAGGGTCAATGAACAACTCGGCACAATGTAGAAAGGCAGCTGCAAAGGCCAACAAAATGCTGGGTTGTATTGCAAGGGGTATATCCTTGAGGAGGGAGGAGGTGATTCTGCCACTGTATAGGTCATTAGTTAGACCACACCTGGGAGTACTGCGTGCAGTACTGGCGTCCGTATCTGAAGAGGGACATTAAGTTACTGGAGGGGGTGCAGCGCAGGGCAACAAAGATGATCAAGGGGCTGGGGGACTTATCATACGAGAGGAGGTTGAAGGAGTTGAACATGTACTCACTGGAGGAGAGGAGAGACAGGGGTGACATGATTGAAACCTTTAAATACATGAAAGTAATAAACAAGACGGGTACAGACGGCTGTTCAAAGTAAGGGAGGGGAGGGCCACCAGGGGCCATGATATGAGACTGGAGCAAGGAAGGTTCAGGAGGGAGATGAGGAGACACTTTTTTACAGAGAGGTTGGTGGCTGGGTGAAATGCGTTACCTGCAGAAGTGGTATGCAGTAGAACAGTGGACTGCTTCAAATGAGGATGGGACAGGACAAGGGGGAGGGTTAATGAAGGGGAAGGGTGGAAGGGAGGGGCAGCTGCACAATAAGGGGTGCTAGCTGCACATTCGAGCAGACTTGATAGACCTCTCGGCCTTTATCTGCTGGCAAATTTCATATGTTCGTATGTTAGGTTTCTAAGGATGACCGGGTGTGAAGCCATTGATGATTTTCTTGACAAACTGGCTTGCTGGAACCATTACTGTCTCCTTGTCTACTGTCAGGAGCGGTGGTTCCACAGCAAAGGGTGCTGTATGCCTTCACCTCTTAGTTATATTAATATTTGGGGGTGCGAGGGGCAAGGTCCCCCACATTTTCAGTTGAAGTGTCATGTTCTTGTCTTTGCCCTTAAATGTGCAGTACTTTTCACTGTGCCAGTGTCTCGCTTGGTTGGGGTGTTGCTGTACAGGCTGTCGCAGCTATGTTGTTGTTCTAGAAGTCATTGATGATTTTCCTGACAAATTGGCTTGGTGGAATCATATTTAACAAATCCAGAACTGACATGTTTAAAAACGTTTGCAAACATTCACTAAAAAGGGTTAAAATATATGAAAAGCTAGAACCTTGCATCAATATGTAATCTGCAAACACAGCAAAAGTGGTAAATTGCCTTTAGTTAACAAATACAAAGTTAAGATTATGTTTTACCTTCAGGAATGATCCACAAAGAAACTAGTAAGGTAATTAATGAGCTGTAATGTCAATAGCTTTGCTTAGTTCTTTACATTATAAATCATTAGTGAAGAGAATCATGCCAGTCTAACTTATTGTTTGTCCATTTTTGAAGACGTAACAAAGGAACTAAATAAGAAAAGGACCAGTGATGCATTATACATAGTAACACTGTATTTTTATGATGGATGGGACATAGGGTCCATCTTGTTCACCCCTCCTGCTGCACAGCAGTGACAGATTTCTACCCTTACTATGATGTGTCACCCTCAAGGCAATTTTCCTAAGTTCCCTAGTCCTGCATTGAAAACCTGAACAGTGCTAGTGTCCACAATCTCACTGGGTAGTCTTCTCTTCACGTTAATGTTTATATGTCCATATGTTAATCGCCCTCTGTGTAACATAATGTTTTCTAATGTTACCACTTATCCTGCCCCTCCCCCCCAGTCTGAGGGCATGCTTTCTAGTTCTTTAGCTCTCAACAGCTCAATTATCTGTGTATACTCCACCCTATCCATCTGCTTTTAGTATATTTAGTACACTGCAGATATATACCCTCTCAGCCTTCTCTAAGCGAAATAATTTCACTGTGTCCAGTTTCTCATCATAACTCTTTCCCCCAAATCACTATTCAGGTAGGTAGCCCAATATTAGACCCTCTTGAATGTTCACTGTGGCAACCAGAACTGGGTGCAGCACTCCAGATGAAGTCTAACTAAGGCACTGTGCAGGGGACCGTCACCTCCCTTTACCTGCTCCTCCTCCTGTTCTAATATATCCCAATATTATGTTTGCTGTCTTGACTGCAGCAGCAGATTGCTTACCCGGACTTATTGTCCAAAATTACCCCAAGATCCCTCTCTGCAGTTGTGCCGTCCACTGTTGCACCACATAGGGTGTACATGGGACCCAGATTCCTCTCCCCGTGCTTTACATGACATTCAATAGAAGCCCCCATTTCTCAGCCTGTACCCCTAAGGTGTGCAGGTCTCCCTGTGGTGAACCCCCCTTTCCACACTTATAACCAGTTAACCGTCATTAGCAAACTTGAAAGCCCTCTGCCAAACTGTTAATAAATATGTTAGCAAGCATGTAACCCAGAACTTACCCCTAGCAGGGTGCTATGCTCAGAACAGTGATCATCTACTACCACTCTCCTTACTAGCTGAATGCCAATTCACTAACCACTTCCTGGAAACTTTGTGGACCCTGTATTGCTCAACTTTCTACATAAGGTTTCCATTTGGTACAGTGTTGAAGTCCTTGCTGAAGTTTAGACAGCCTACATCCACTGCATAACCCTAATCCAACTCCCTGGCAACCACCTTGAAGAAGGCAGTCATGCTAGTTTGGCAGGGCATTCCTTTATGAGGCCACATTGTGCACTAGAGAACAGCTCCTGCTCTTTCATGTGTTGAACTGTGGCATCTTTGATGTTTGATTCAAACACTTTGCAATGCTCTGAGGTATGCCTCGCAGGTCTGTAGTTACAGTTGCAGCCAATGACATGTCTGGATATTTCTTCAGATTTCGGTGATAGGTTTAGAAAAAAATTTTTGCTGCCAATCATACCACAGTATGACCACCAGAGAGAATCTCTTTAGGAGTATCATGCAATCTCTGGAAAAATTAGGGCAGCTTAATGGCTATAACTATACTTGTACCTGCTTTCATGTCCTTTTTGACAACGAGAGAGTGAAAATGTGCCTTTTCTTAGCACTGTATATTTCTATAAAGAGTTCTGAATGATTCTGAGCTCTTTGCCTCTTTCATCCCAATAGGAAGGGTGTTCTTATCTCCAAACAGTGCCTCCGTAGTTTCACTTCATTCAGTCCCTATCTCTGAGATAGGTAAGGCCACTACCGGGGGTAATGTTCACATCATCACAAAACATTAAGATCTGGACATACACTTCAGAAGGCATGCAGGCTTTGGGTTGGCTGTATCGCATAATCTATTCTCCTTGTGAATCCTGTAATTCCCAAGCACCCTCAGTCTAGGGGATTTTCACCACTGGTCACTCAACCAAAGAGTGACTCTATGGAGAAAACTGACTCAAGAGAGATACAACAGTTGCTTACCATCACTCTTGAGTTTCTAAATTATAAACCACTAATGTGATTCCAGCCAATCAACATGCAGGGCCAGTATACCTCTTATCCTGTGCAAAGTGTGCTCTTGTGCAGGACTATGTGGAGGGAGCACTCCACTTCAGCACCAGGGGAAACGACAGCACAGTAAAATCAAACAAACAAAAAATATTATAAACTTGTTATAAATCAGTTGAGCTAAACTGAAGTGATTTATAACAAGTTAATAGGACCTCTGAGGGGGGTTTCCTATGGTAAGAGACTCCTCTCGAGGGTTGGGTAGACACAGGGTTGCTCAGCTTCACTTTTTTGTCCTCTCACCAAACCTCACAATCAGAGTCTCTTATACCATAAAAGACAATCTTGGAGGCCCTGTTAACTTACAGTATCTTCTCCATAGATAGAGTCACACTGCCCAACCCCCATCCCCTGGTCTCACTTCTGTTACTAGTAGTCCATATTAGTAGTCACTCACCCCTCGAGCAGTTATGAGCTTTGAAGTAATTTGTTGTGATCCTTATGTATTCTTGTTTTTCCAAGGCACATGTGAATTCTCCAAACCTATGGACTCATGTGGGTTACCACTTACATTACACAGCCCGACTGAGCAGCAGATTGCTGACACTAAATTGGCAATAATAGCTGACGATGCAGAGGAGGAGGAGGAGGTGCACTACAGGGTGGCCTGCACACATTAAGAGTATGGGCTAAGAGATGGGGGCTTGGAATTAATGTGGGGAAGTTTTTTTTTTGTTTGTTTAGACATTTAATAACCAGGAAAGGCATGCTGAGCCGAGGCTCATTGCCAGGTGCAGCCAGGGGTCACACAACCCAACGCAAGCAAGATGCATTCAGTCAATGACCTTAACTAAATGTAGTATGCCGTTGGGGAGGATCATGAACTACAAATAATGAAACATTAACTGCAAACATGCATTTCCTATCACGATTCCTTAATTAACTTCATTAGGTCTAAATAACAACTGAAATTTAATAATAAACCTAAATCAATTAATCAGATAATGCCCAAACGTGTTTTTCTGCTACAAATGCCACAAATGCACATATAGCTGTACATTAAAACAATAAGAATTCTCAGTGTAAAGAAGCAGCATCTCTTCCCTGGGATAACTCTGCAGCTATCTTTTAAAAAACTAGTGCATCCAACATTAAATAACATACCTCTTTTTTCCTATGTTCACTAAATCTCTGCAACAGAGGTAGGGTATTTCAAAGCAGCATCTTGCAGCTTTGTTTTTGCAACTGCCATCCCATTCTCGCTATGATTACACATCTCATCTGCAGCAAATACAGGTATTCACAGCTCATATGCATCAAAAGTGGGGGGTTTGAAAATGCCAGCAACACATAATTAACACATAATTGTAGGTGTAGTGACATTGGGGATGGTGTGTGAGATGGATTATGTCAGGGAATTATGTCAGTTTGTGGCAACAGCATTGGAATTGAAAAGTAAAGATTTTTTTTATTGGTGAAATTCACTTAAGATTCAGAGTTGATGGATGCGGGGGCTGCAGCTTAACTCCTCGGGGACCACATGCGGCCATATGCAGCCATATGCAGCAGGTTGCCCACCACTGTATTATAACATGGGCCAGAACATTTAATCCAGCTGACCAGGCAGTTCAATGGTAGAGCTACTGCTTGTGACTAGAGATGGGTGAAGTGGCTCCAATTCACTCCGTGAAGTGATTTATGGAGTGAAGGCGAATTTGCGGAGTGCTCCGCAACATGAAGCGGAGTACTTTGTGTTATAATGGGTAACACAAAGTCCATTGAAAGCAATGACTTCACATTACTCCACCTTCCCAAACCACTACTCCACCAATTCTTAAGGTGAAGTACATTGAAAACAATGTATTTCGCCTCACTTCGCCTTGTTTATAAACTCCAAAGGCGAACTTTGCAGTGATTCATGGGATTTCAGGACACATGGGCTCTAGATTGTTCTGCACAGCCTCAGTTTGGGGTAGTGTGTGAAGGAAGCTGTAAGAGACAGTCTGCTCTGAGAGCTCTCTGCGATTCAAACCTTCTAAAAGCTGTTAAAAAAGCCTTTTTGAGTAATTTTTTTTGCTGAAACTTTAGTTCATCGATTGTAGAAAACCTTCCTGTGCTCATCATCGAGCGTTTATTGTTTGTGTGTGGATTTTGAATGTTAATGTACAACATTCAGTCTGTGTACTGAGAGATAGGGGAAGTGTGCTCTGGGGGAGGGGCATATCTGTGGTGTAGGTAAATTAACTTTGAGGAAAAGACAGTTCTTTCTGTTTTGGTGATATTTTTCTTGTATAACTGTGTTAATGTACACACAGCAGTATTTTCAATAAATCTTGCCTTTTTTTGCTGATTTATTGTGGTGCAGCAGTGCATAATTTTAGTTTGTTTAAAATATGTGGTTATATTACTGAAGTTTTCCTTTTGCTACACATTACTTAGTGCGTGTGTGAGTATGTATGCGACGCGTGTCATCAAATCAGACACCTTTTATTGTGTCACATAATTTCAGCAATGTGAACCTACTATCCACTGCAGCTGTGTAATTTTTGTACTTTTTTGTGGTATCTTTACTGGTACTAGTACTACTGACTGTTACTGCAGCAAAGCAGTACACTGCCCCCCCCCCCACGGCCCGATCCTACCAGCAAAGGTATTCTTTTCCAGATTTCGATTTCTGATGGTGTGCACTGGTTAGGTGCTGTGCCTTTGTGTCTGCATCTCTTCAGTGCGCAGCGCAATCTTAATCTGTCTGTGCATTTGCATCTCTTTAGGGTCCAATCTCCATCTGTAACTTAAGTCACAGTTGTTTCTTTGGCTTCCCTTTAGAGTACTGGACAGGTGTGGTGCATAATTCTGCATGAACATTGTACTTATTAATATGCGTTTTTAAGTCAGGACCATCATCACGAGTCACTCATGATACAAATCACATTCTTCATCATCACAGTCACAAATCATGATTCACGATCATGTCATGAATCACAACATAAATGTTTTTACTAGTTACTTGAATGTATTGTAAGCCAGTTTTGTAGTATGTCTCCAGGCTTCACCACCCCACCGTTGTACTCATTCATACGTGTTTTTAAGTCAGGGAGTTTTGTGCTACAGCTCTTCGGAGAAGTACAGCCGTAGGCATTCACATTCCCAATACATTTCTATATTGGTTATCTCACACCGTCGACACCGAATCACATTCTTCATCATCACGGTCACAAATGCAGTCACAAATCACGATTCACGATCGTGTCACGAATCACAACATTAATGTTTTTACTGGTTACTTGGAAGTATTATAAGCCTGTTTTGTAGTGTCTCTCCAGGCTTCACTGCCCCACCATCGTACTCATTAATACCTGTTTTTAAGCCAGGGAGTTTTGTGCTACAGCTCATTGGGGAAGTACAGCCATAGGCATTCATGTTCCTTCCTGTACAGCATGTGAGTTACAGTACTGTAAGTAGTGGTGGGCGAAGTGGCCCCAATATGCTCCACGAAGTGAGTCACAGAGTAACGCGGAATCCATGGAGAACTCCACAATGTGAAGCGGAGTACTTCGCTTCATAATGAGGAACGTGAAGTCCATTGAAACCAATGACTTTTCATTATTCTGCCTTCCTCAAACCACTTCTCCACCAATTTTAAGGCGAAGTACATTGAAATCAATGTAATTCACCTCACTTCACCTTGTAATTGAGCTCCAAATGAAATTCTGCAGTGATTTATGGGATTGCAGGTCACATTGGCTCTAGACTGTTCTGCACAGCCTCCGTTCTGGCCTGGGTAGTGTGTGTGCAGTGGAAGCTGGAGACACTGGGAATCAAAACCTCTAAAAGCTGTTTAAAATGCCTTTCTGAGTCTTTTTTTTTTTACTTAAAATTTAGTACATCAATTGTAGGAAGCCCTTCTGTGCTCATAACATCAAGTGTTTATTGTTGTGTGTGGATTTTGAATGTTAATTTAGAACAGTCAGTCTGTGTACTGTGAAGTGTGCTTTGGTGGAGGGGTGTATTTGTGGTGTAGGTACTTCAACTGGGAGAAAAAGGCAGTCTTTCTGTTTTGGTTATATTTTTCTTGTATAACTGTGTTAATGTACACACACTAATATTTTCAGTAATTCTTGACAGTTTGTTGCTGATTGTTGTGGTGTAGCAGTGTATAATTTGTCTGTTTAAAACATTTGGTTATATTACTAAAGGTTTTCAATTTGCTATGCATTACTTGTAGTGTGTGTGTGAGTGTGTCTGAGAAGTGTGCCATTAAATCAGACACCTTTTGGGGGGGGCGTGGCCAGCAACCAAACAGGACAGATGCGTTGAACAGAAGCTCCGTTAAATCACAACAAAAAGGCAATTTAAAACGGAAAAATCTAACTTTTTCTTTCATAGAGAGAGAAATTGAGACCTCTAGCAAGACTGGGGAATAACTTTTGCAGACCAGAATGGGTAAAACCCATCATACAACCCAGCAAGGCCCAAATAAGTCCAGAGCGCACATAGAGACGCCACATGGCAGTGGCCTAGCAGCTGAGGCATCCAAGGCTCTGGACCCATCTATTAACACAGTACTGCAAGCAATTCAAGACCTGGATAAGAAAGTAGATGATTTAGGTACCAGATTTACTGTAATGGAATCCCGTATGAATGCGGTGGCTGTGGATGCTAAGACGGCGGTAGAGTCAGCGAACACGTCAGCGGCAGCAGTGGCTGGGATCCTGGCCGAAAATAAGACCACACGACTCTGGCTATAAATGCTGGAAAACAATATGCGGGCTAGCAACTTTCGATTGCTGGGGGTCCCGGAAGCTCAGGAGGGCAAAGCACTTCAGGAATTTGTAACAGATCTGCTACTAAACCAATTAAATTTGGATCTACATGGTCAGCTTATCAAGACATACCGCCTGAACCCACGAAGGAAACCAGCCATTCAGACACCTCGAACTATTATGATTGTTACAGCAGGTGCTCATATACGGGACAATGTTCTGGATGCGGCCAAATCTCTTGGTCCTTTGAAACTTGAGGCAGGACAGCAGATATATTTCTTCCTGCATTTAAGCTATGCTACGAGGCAGAGACGCAAAAGTTTTGATGCAGTTCGTGCAGGACTTAAAGCGCTGGGGATTAACCACTCCTTACAACTGCCAGCCTGACGGAGACTTTATTGTGCTGGTAAGACTTATATTTTTTCTGACCCAACAGAAGCAGGCAAGAGACTAGAGACAATTAAGCAAGATTTTGTGCACCGTTCTAGGTCTCTGCAAGACGAAAATGAGGAGGACTGAAAATCCCTTAATCTCCATGCAGTAACTTGAGTTCAATGGTTAAGTGGACATTGCTGATGTTAGAAGCTCAAAAATGTAACTGTTCTTGGGTTGGAAGGCATGGTAGCACTTGAGAATGCCTTGCACTCCTTTTGTTCTCCTGTGTTCATCTGCTTGAGCTTTATAACAGTCTGCTTGATTTCTAGCTACTTAAAGTTATATTTGAGAAGCTGCATTGGTATATTAGGGCCATGGAGGATTATAATTATCTTGACAGAAATAAGTGTAAAGCCTCATTATAGTTGCAAGTTAAATATTAATTAGTAGCTACTGTTCAAGCTACCTTAAGAAGTGATGCCTGTTTTGAAATATAAAAAGTTTTGTAAGAGTTTGTTAGGAGCTAACTCTGTTTCAATGTAGTTAAGTATATACAAGAAGCTACAATCTTCGGTTCTTCATGGACTCATAAAACACTAGATGTGTTAAAGGATGTTTATACACTCAGGAAGGCAATAGATACTCATTATCAATTTAGTCCATGAGTCTGTTGCAATGGTCTTTTCTTAGGTTATAATTTGATATCTGCTTAAATACGAAAATTGAGACCCCCCCTTACATGAGGTCACTAGAGTAATAGTACATAAATCCTGTTTTTGTATTTCTAATACCTGTATCTTCTGAGATTACTATTACTTGAATATATTTGAATTGTGTTAACTGCACAATGGAAAAATGAATGAAAATAAAAGCGAAAAAAAAAAAAAAATCAGACACCTTTTATTGTGCTACAGAGTAATTGCAGCAATGTGAACCTGCTATCCACCACACCTGTATTAATTTTTTATGCTGCTTTGTGGTATCTTTACTGGTAGTGGATTGTTACTGCTGTGCACTAATCTCCCCAACTGGCAAAATGTATTCCATTCCAGATTTGGATTTGTGACTTGTTTGCACAAGTTAGGTGTTGTTGTGCCTTTTCGTATCCATCCCTTTAGTGCACAGCGTAATCTTAATCTGTCTGTACATTTGCAGTGCACCAATAATTCTGGGAGACTGCATTTCTTGTTACATTCTCATTTCACTTTGTCAGCACTGGGGAATTTTCAAGACACAAAACAGTAGCATTTCATCAGCACTGGGGAATTTTCTGGACATAAGACAGTAGCATTTTGGGGATGTACATTAATTCTGGTGACTCTGTGTGTGACCACTGCGCGCATGACTGAGTGCGTCATTAATTCTGGGAGATTTTGCATTTCTTGTTATGCTCTCATTTCACTTTGGCAGCATTGTGGAGTTTTCTGGACACAAGACAGTAGCACTTTGAGGATGCACATTAATTCTGGTGACTGTGTGGGTAGGGTGCTGCCAGTATTGTTGTCACTCCACCTTACTTCGCGTTTAAAGCGGAATGACAATGTGAAGTAATAATAACAAGGCGAAGTGAGCCTTTCCTATGGGGCACTCCATGTAGTGAAGTGCCAATGCGATGTGGCCACTTTGCGATCACTTTGCAGGAGGATTTTAAATTCACTGCATCTCTGCTTGTGACAGTAACCTCAGTTCAGGAACACACTCAGATCATTGGAGGGATGGTCAGGGGAGGAAGACTGAGAATCTTGGAGGATGATCCTTTACTCTGGAGAGGGCAGGTGCTGAGTCCTGCTGTCACAGAGCCCCCTAGGTGACCACAGGGGCATTACTGTTGGGGCGGCAAAATGGGGAGGACTCTGCTGATGTTGACATTTGAGTTCATGCCATGTACAAGCATGTCAAACATTGTCCAGGTAGTGGCACTCTCATGGAGGTCAAGACCCTAAGAGAAAGTGGAAAATCCGCAATTACCCAGAGTGAAGGACTTTGATCTGCCTGCAAGCCCTTCTCCCATCAACTGAGGCATAGTCTTCTCCCATTGGCAGGAGGATCTATAACCCTGAGGGGCTTAGAGATCCTTAGTGATAGCCCTACCATAAGGGACAAGCCACGGTGGCCCAGCCGGGGGGGCATACAGGTAAGCTGTTTGAGATAGCAGCAAATAAGGCTGAAATATGGTTCAATAGAGTCCTGAGGAGGAAGGTTTCCTCACAAATAGAGCTGAGTGGTGTACAGAGTAAAAACAGATCAAATACTATAAAAAACAAACAACATTCAAGCCATCTAACTGGCTAAAAAAACATGTACAACAGTTCAATTATCTGGTCATAATTAAATTCCTATGTAACCCCTCACCCCTGCCTTTTTCCAAAATGACAGGTAGCATGCTGTTGAAGCTGACAGCAGTACCTGGTGGGGACCTGGGTTCGGGGAGGATGAGGTTACTCGGCACAGGAGGACCTAGGTTTGGGTACTCTGCACAGGGGTACCAAAGTAAATCAGAATGCAGGAAGCAATAACTGTAATGTCCAGAACCAGGAATGGGATTCTTCAGTGTGGCTTTTATTCACATACTAGCTGAACAAACAAAGCATAGATGGACTCCCATGGGGCTACATTTCCTGGTAATGCAGATTAGAGACTACAGAACACTTTATCACCATTTCCAGCCCTCAGGCTCTGAACCCAGCAGGCACACAGCCTTTGCCTGTGCCAGGCATGCAGCTTTGGGTACACAGCCTGACTCGTACACACTTGGGTTTTCCCCACTGGTCCAGCTCCCCCGCTGGCCACTTGATCCACGGTCCATTGGAAGAATAAACCAATTATCCCATTCGCGGTCCATTGGAAGAATGAACCAATTATCCCATTTGCGGTCCATTGGAAGAATGAACCCATTGTCCTGTCGTGGCTCCCCACACCACACTAGAGTCTGTGGCTCCTTGAGAGAATTTTCCTTACTGTCCCAAGTCTGGGTACTTCCCCCATCACTGGCCTAGTGCCTGAGACAAAGTAGAAACCACAGAAGAAATCCGTAGAGGTGGACCTGGTCACTAAAGATGGGGGGCCACCCACCTCCAGCTCCCACAGCCCATACCCGGCCATTTCTCTGGAAAACTGAGCAATTCCTTTGCTGAACTTCTAAATGTAGATTAAAGGGTAGACGTCTGTCACATCTCCTCTACATATTATTAGCATCACACAAACTCTAGGATTTGACACTACTTTTACTTGCTTGGCCCATTTCTCTAGGCTTCCCAATATGTAGTTAAATCCCTAGATTTTCACACAAGTCCCTGGGTGAAGAAAACATATGCCCTTTTAGCCAGAGCAGACACTCACCCTTAAGCTGCAGGTGCCCCACAGGTGACTCACAAATTTTCCATCTTCCAAAATAAATCCTGGACTAAAACAGGCAGCTTTTCTTCCACTTAACAGAATTAAGGGGATTGCCCCAGGAATCTGCTGGGAATTTTTACATCCCCCACCGGAGGGAGGGGACACTGAGACCTGAAAACAGCGGTCTCCACCACTTGAGTACAACTTCACTCCTCCAAGCCAAACTGCAGACTCTCCTTTGAAAACACCCAACGTTCTATCTAACTCCCTTTGCTGCAGATTCCAATGTGGCTTATGCAGCTGTGAAAGTTCTATAGGTGATGTCATCCCTCAGTCTCAGCTGAGACTGAGAACAGAGTGAGACAGTTGAAACCCATTTAACTGGATTTTCACAAGCAGCCTTCCCTGCCTACCACTAGGTCTTACTGGGATTCTAGTAACCCCGGGTAACAATGGGGTTATACTCGCTCTTGACCAGGAAAATGACTGCCCGCAGTCATTATTTACCCGGCCTTAGGCCATCCCACCCTATGTGCTACCTGCGGAGGGGGGTGATCAGGCCCCCTCCTACCATGTGCAAGCACAGGCAGGCAACACTAAGGGCCTAGAGGCCTGTAGCTGACATATCAGCCTCTACACTATCCACTTACTATGGACACCTAGTGGCTCTGGTAGAACCATCCAGAGCATAGCCCTGATAGATCAGCACTGCGGTCCCAGTGGCCACTCAGGATCACAGTCTGTCTATCCCCCCTTACCCTCTAGGGAAAACCTATCTGCCTTTAACATAATACCCCAAAACAAAAACAACCTGGGGACCTCCCCAACCTTGGGCAACCTGCAACCACACACCATTAAAAGACCACTTTACTGTCTCCTCCCTACCCCCACAACCACACCTGTGGAAGGAAAGGGTTAATACAGCAATAATAACAATAACACCACAGTACTTTAAATTTCTAAACACACTAAAGCACTGATGAAGAACTCCGATGAGCCCCTCCTCCTCTTCTTCTTGTTTTCTCTTCTGTCTTCCCAGGAACACCTGTAAGAAAAAGAAAGACAACACACACTCTCCTAATCTGCATACACAGTCTACCTAAACCCCTACCATCAAAACACTGCAGAATCCCAAAAAGATTTTTTAGAAAAAAGGTAGAAAAACAGTATTTACATTAGAAAACAACAACATTATTTACAATACACATTTGGGGGGATGGAGTGGCCTAAAAGTCCCAACTAATGACCACAAGGCCCGAAGGCTAGTCCAATAAAGAGTCTCTCCTGGGCCGGAGCCTGGTGAAGCACAGTTCTAACAGGCCAAAGTCCCGAAGGGGAGAGTTTTGCGGACAGTTCACATATTTTGAAGTCTGTTAGTGTAGGGTGTGTACTGCAATGTCATAAAGATAGAAAAGTTCGGACTTACTAGTCACTTGTATTACAAAATTCGCACCAACCTGCACCTCTGATGAAGACTCTCCCTGGCAGCATTTCTTCTGATACAGCTGGGCAGACATCTTCCAGGAACAACAGGAGGGAACATCTGGGAACAGCTGGGTTGATGTCATCTTTGGAGATGGAACCTTAGAACAGGAACAAAAAGAAAACAGCTGGTCTGACATCATCTGATTACCAGGCGATGAACAGGATACAGCTGGGCTGGTGTCCTCTCTGGATCTGAAGTCATCTGGTGGGCCAGTCGATGGATGCTCAAAAGGCCAGTACACTGTAGACTGATGAATGTGGGACACCTGAGTCCTGGATGTCCATATTGGTGGATCAATAAGGCACTTCACAGTCTGGTGTGGCAGTATTGACTACCACTGCTTGGCTCTCCATTTTGTAGGCACGGGCACATTTGCCGAGAGGTCCTTGCACTGAGGCCAATAGTACCACGGGTCAGGAGCTTGAATTATTACCCCATCTGGGTGCACATAATTCACATAGTGGGAGATTTCACATCCCTCTCCGTCCACTATTCTCACTCTGTCTATAAACAGTGTCCTGCCTCTCTTCCACTGGGTATACTTTTTGTGGAACAGTCTGTTCTTTACATGCTTGTTGACCCCAGGATGCACATTTTTCATGGCTTCGTCCTAGATCCAGGATTTCCTGCAGTTCTCAATCCTTTCCCAGACTTTCCAAGGAAAGGTAGGAAAGGTCATACCATAGATCTCATTTGCCTTCCTACGAACCCGTCTCTCCTCTTTACTTATTTTGGTCAATCTGAGACCGCTGGCCTGGCTTCGGGGTGGCCAGTCCTGGTTCTGCCAGCTATGCATCCTTAAGGAAATTAGAAACGGATCCCTGACTTCTTCCTCCTGTAAAGCCAGGGCAGTGGCATCACCACTTTCTTCCATACATTCCTCCAAGGCAAGATCTTGAGGTTGTGTACCCGTTCCTTTTTCACAAGGCCACATAGGTTCCCCCTCATCTTCCTCTTTACTGAAGATCTGAGCCCAGGAGTGAGCAGTCGTCCTCACTCCTGAGATTTGTCCACTCATCACTAGGCGCAGAGGTCAACACCTCCCACTCAAAGGCCTCCCGCATCTCATCTTCACCTAAGAGACTTGGGCTAGTTCCCCCCCCCCCCCAGGGGTCTATTGATGCTTTATCCAAACCTTCCTTCTGGGATCCAGCGTCCGAAACTTCAGCTTCTGGTTCTGTCTCCAACTCTGTACCCTCTAGCTTTCTGCCACACTCCCCCAAGGGGCTTTCCTCCACAGGCTCCATGTGGTGCTGTGTGCTGCCAACTGCAGATTCCTGAACCTTTGTCCATGTGGGAGCCAACCGAATTTGAGGTGCTTTATACAAGCCATATCTTTCTAGCATCCAGCACAGTGAGGAATCATGAAGACGTCCCTTCCAGCTCTCAAGCATATTTGACATACATGCACTGGAAAATTAGGAATCGCCACATCAGGAGACAGTTGCCCTCCATAGTACCACTTTTCAAGATTCCTTAGTCTATTTACTGCTGCTGTTACTGCAACCCGGGCATGATCCGGGTAACGAGCTGATCCTGAGGCCATAACTGCAGAAAAATAAACAAAAGTTCACTGTAAATGAAAGTCCCACTTTATTGAACACACTCTTTAGCTGTAAAATGGCTCCTCTGCTGCTGTGTTTACGTTACTACCCCACCCTGTAATGGCGGCGGCAGCACTACTGTGCATCAACATTTAGAATCTGGGTCAAGCCACTGCGCACCCGATTTATACAAACTACTGATAACTTTTGCTCAAACTGCACAACTTACTCTGTTCTGGCTTTAAACACATTTACAGGATTTTCGATGGACTTTTCACATGCTGGTATCATTTCTTTAATTACAGTCCCTTAAAGCTTCAGGTTTTTAACACATAATTGCCTGTATTTCTAGTGCTGCACTTTGCTACAACCCACAGTCTCCATCTGGCTGCAAACTTTAAACTGAGACTAAATTCATTACTATGCACACAGTCAATGGCTTAACAGACTTGCACTTTCTGGCAGGACTTTACACAGTCGTTACTTGCAAAGCAACTACACTGCCGCACACACATTTATATAACACAGGGCTGAAAATCACTGTTTGAGCAGTTTTAGGATGGTTACTTACTGTTATCAGTAGCAGTTTGCTGCAATGGGGAAAAATAGCCTGCAGACAGTTCTTGGAGGCCTCAGAACAGAAACGGGTAGGCAGTCCTACCGATCGTCTTTTCAACCACCAACCTTGCAATTCGGATGATCGATTAGCGGGTTGAGCCCGATTTTAAACAGCAAAGTCTATTTTTATAAGGTTTACAGCGATTTTAACATTCCTTGACGCTCCTCCACTGCCAGTACATGCACTCCACTCTCACTCCGTCTCGAATGCTGGGGCAGTCTCTGTAGAGCTGGCTGAGGGCCGGGACTGATTGCAGCCTGACCAACCACATGACGCCATGCAAATGACCCTCTTCCTCCTCGCGAGGGCTCTTCTCCTCATGGCGATTGTCGAGCAGGCAAATTTAAACTGCAGAATGCAACTTTTTTTTTTTCAACTGACTCCATGGCGGGAGCCTATTTCAACCATTTAACATAGCCATTTACACTACAGTCTCTCTTTTCATTTAAAAAGCATTTCCAACATCCAGGGCACAATTTTCCTGTTGCTACCCCTAGTCTTCCACACTTTTCTTCACAACAGTTAATCTTAAAGCATTTCCAACGTCCAGGGCACAATTTGCATGTTGCTACCCCTAGTCTTCCACACTTTTCTTCACAACAGTTCATTTTAAAGGAGGCAAAAATGCTGTAAACAATTTGATGCAGGACAAGGGTACACTATTTGGCTTTACTGCTCCTTGGTAAACAGTTGGCAGTTTTAAATAGCAGCACAAGATTCACAGCACACAGCAACACACTAGGGAAATTGTTTCAGCTTTTTGGGCTACCCACTGCCAGATAGCCAAAATGCAAGCCCCCTTGCCCAAGCACCTTCCTCCCAGAACAAAATCCAAAGTGGTGCCTCCATTTTTGTAACCCCTCATCCTTGCCTTTTTGCCAAAATGACAGGTGGCATGCTGTTGAAGCTGACAGCAGTACCTGGTGGGGACCTGGGTTCGGGGAGGATGAGGTTACTCGGCACAGGAGGACCTAGGTTTGGGTACTCTGCACAGGGGCACTCAAGTAAATCCAAACGCAGGAAGCATAGATACATAGATACATAGACAGTGTCAGCAGATAAGGGCCTATGACCCACCCAGTCTGCCGATTTGAGCTTGTAAGTTCAGTTTGTTTTCCTAGAAGTCTGTTGCCCCTTACCCCTGACCTCCAGAATTCCTTTATGTCTATCCCATGCATTCTTAAATCCGTGATTGTTTCAGCCCCACCACTTCCTCTGGCAGGGTGTCTCACATGTCCACCACCCGTTCTGTGAAGAAATTCTTTCTCATGTTTCCTCTGAATCGTCCTCCCTCCAACTTCATCCCATGCCCTCTAGTCCTGGAACATCTTTTCGCTTAAAAATAGTGTTTTCCTGCACCCTGTTCCTCCCTGTAAGATACTTGTATGTCTCTATCATATCCCCTCTCTCCCTCCTCTCCTCCAGGGAGTACATGTTCAGTTCCTTCAACCTGTCTTCATAGGACTTGTGATGCAATCCATGCACCATCTTTGTTGCCCTCCTCTGAACCTTCTCTACCCTGTCTATGTCCTTACGTAGGTATGGTCTCCAGAACTGTACACTGTACTCCAGGTGGGGCCTCACTAGCGTCTTGTATAGCGGAATTATGACCTCCTTTTCCTGCTGGTGATGCCCTGCCTCATACATCCCAGCATCCTATTTGCTTTACCTGCTGCCTTGTCACACTGTTTCCTACCTTGAGGTCATCAGAGATGATAACCCCAAGATCCCTTTCCTGCTTGGTGCATGCTGTATCCTCACCCCCCAACTGATATATTGTGCCAGGGTTTTTGTGCCCGATATGCATTATCTTGCACTTCTTTGCATTGAATTTCAACTGCCAAACCCTGACCATTCTTCAAGTTTCTGCAGGTTGCTTCTCATTCTGTCTACACCCTCTGGTGTATCTACTCTGTTACAGAGCTTTGTGTCATCAGCGAACAGTGAAATTCTGCCTTCTGGGTCCTCAATGTCACTGATGAAGATGTTGAATAGGACCGTCCCAGCACTGATCCCTGTGGTACCCCACTGGTCACTCTTCCTCTGTGGAGTGACAGCCATTTACCACCGCCTCTGTGTCCTGCCACCCAGCCAGTTACCTACCCACCACACTACTGTCCTGCCCACACCCATATTTCCCAGTTTGTGTAATAGTCTTCTATGTGGCACAGTGTCAAAGGCCTTGCTGAAGTCCAGAAAGGCCATGTCCACTGCCCTCCTCTGATCCACCTCCCTAGTCACCCAGTCAAAAAATTCAATGAGGCTGGTCTGACATGACCTCCCCCTGGTGAAACCATGCTGCCTTGGGTCCTGTAGCAATAACGGTAATGTCCAGAACCAGGAATGGGATTCTTCAGTGTGGCTTTTATTCACATACTAGCTGAACAAACAAAGCATAGACGGACCCCCATGGGGCTACATTCCCTGGTAATGCAGATTAGAGACTACAGAACACTTTGTCACCATTTCCAGCCCTCAGGCTCTGAACCCACCAGGCACACAGCCCGGACTTGCACGCAGCTTTGGGTACACAGCCAAACTTGTACACACTTGGGTTTTCCCCACTGGCCCGGCTCCCCCACCGGCCACTTGATCCGTGGTCCATTGGAAGAATGAACCATTTATCCCATTCGTGGTCCATTGGAAGAATGAACCATTTATCCCATTCGTGGTCCATTGGAAGAATGAACCAATTATCCCATTCATGGTCCATTGGAAGAATGAACCCCATTATCCCATTTGCGGTCCATTGAAAGAATGAACCCATTATCCTGTCGTGGCTCCCCACACCACACTAGAGTCTGCGACTCCTAGAGAGAATTTTCCTTACAATCCCATGTCTGGGTACTTCCCCCATCACTGGCCAAGTGCCTGAGGCAAAGTAGAAAACACAGAAGAAATCTGTAGAGGTGGACCTTGTCACTAAAGATGGGGGGCCACCCACCTCCAGCTCCCACAGCCCATACCCGGCCATTTCTCTGGAAAACTGAGCAATTCCTTTGCTGAACTTCTAAATGTAGATTAAAGGGTAGACGTCTGTCACATCTCCTCTACATATTATTAGCATCACACAAACTCTAGGATTTGACACTACTTTTACTTGCTTGGCCCGTTTCTCTAGGCTTCCCAATATGTAGTTAAATCCTAGATTTTCACAAGTCCCGGGTGAAGAAAACATATGCCCTTTTAGCCAGAGCAGACACTCACCCTTAAGTCGAGGGTGCCCCACAGGTGACTCACAAATTTTCCATCTTCCAAAATAAATCCTGGACTAAAACAGGCAGCTTTTCTTCCACTTAACAGAATTAAGGGGATTGCCCCAGGAATCTGCTGGGAATTTTTACATCCCCTCCCCCCCGGAGGAAGGGGACACTGAAACCCGAAAACAGCGGTCTCCACCACTTGAGTACAACTTCACTCCTCCAAGCCAAACTGCATACTCTCCTTTGAAAACTCCCTGCGTTCTATCTAACTCCCTTTGCTGCAAATTCCAATGTGGCTTATGCAGCTGAGAAAGTTCTATAGGTGATGTCATCCCTCAGTCTCAGCTGAGACTGAGAACAGAGTGAGACAGTGTGAAACCCATTTAACTGGAGTTTCATAAGCTGCCTTCCCTGCCTACCACTAGGTCTTACTGGGATTCTATTAACCCCGGGTAACAAGGGGGTTATCACCAACCATGACACCATTGCCAACGCCTTCAATGCCCTTTTTTCCTTCTCCACCAGTCGCTACTCTAACTAGCCCACAACCTGACTGTCCCTCTTCTCCTCCCTCGCCCCTCCCAACCTTCCCTTTCATTCTGGCTCCAACCACATACCTTGAAGTTCGCAAGCTACTTAACTCCCTTCTGGCACACGGGGGTCAAGGGCCTGAGGGCATCCATCCTTGCATACTTAAGCAGTATGCACCTTGGCTGACCAGACCTATCACCTGGCTTTTTAACCTCTTGATTCGTACATCTACTGTCCCATCCACCTGGAAAACTGCCAGAACCATCCCTATACACAAAAAGGGCGATGTCAAACTCATGTCCAACTACCGCCCTATATCTCTTCTGCCCACTCTCAGTAAGCTGCTTGAAAAAATAGTCCACCGCCAGCTTGCTGCTCACCTTGACATGTTTAATCTTCAAACCCCTGCCAACATGGTTTCGGCCGGTCACAGTACCACCTCTGCATTTACACAACTTACAAATGACATCAGAAATAATATGGACCGTGGCCTACTCACTGGGGCCGTCTTTATCGACCTGTCTAAAGCCTTGACATGGTACACCATCCTCTCATGCTAAAGAAGCTCCAATCCATTGGAGCATCTGATAAACCCTCTCCTGGTTCCATAGCTATCTTGATAATCGGACTCAGGCAGTAGCATTTCACAAGGCCCTTTCCTCCCCTAAACATCTCCCGTGGAGTTCCCCAGGGATCCACTCTTGGACCTCTACTCTTCTTCCTCTTCCTAAATGATATTCCCACCATGTCCCGGCATAGCTGCACTCTTATGTACGTAGATGACCTTGTTCTGTACTCTGGGTCAAAATCGGTTGCTGCCATCAACTCCACTCTCACGAATGACTTCCAATTCCTGCAGACCTGGCTCTCTAGCAACCACCAAGTCCTGAACCTAGAAAAAAACCTGTGCTATGCTATTCAGATCCTCTAAGAAACTGTCTGCCCCTGCGAAGAGGCTCCGGGTTCAATGCCTTGATGTCTCCCTCATCTCAAACACTGAGTCCTTCAAGTACCTTGGGATCACTTTGGATCCCACACTTGACCTGTCTTAACATGTCAATATGGTGTGCCGTGCTGTCAATGCTAAAATTGGCGGAGCTTATAGCATGCGCCACTCCCTCACTCCTTCAGCTAGACTTTCTGTTGCGAGAGGTATTCTCTTACCCCAGCTCCAATATGCTCTGCCCCTCCTCTTTGCTGCAAACTCTGCTACACTCCACAAATGGGACACTGTCTACAACAACATCTGTAGATTCGCCTTAACTGCCCCATGTCTTACCCATCATTGTCTCCTTTACGCTGGCTTAAATTGGCTGTCACCTAAGGATATTCGAGCCTACTCCCTGGGCTGCTTTATCGACTCCCTGTCTAGACCTCTCAGCCCTGTCTATCTTTCCAACCTCCTGACTCCTGCCTCACATACCCGTACCCTCAGGTCTTCCTCTGTCCCCATGCTCTCCACTAGACCTTGCATGACAAAAATGGGTGAACAGGCATTTGCCCATTTTGCTCCCAAATTCTGGAACTCACTCCCCCTTATGGTGAAAACTTCAGCCTCCCATCGAGAATTCAAAAACTCGCTGTTCACCCACCTCTAGCCTCTGGCCAATGCAAATGCTCTTAATTTGCTTTGTCCCACTGCAGGCTGTCGGGTCTGACCCTGAGTACTACACTAATGTTCTCCCATGCAATACGTTTGTCTAGGTGGCTATGAACCTTGATGTCTTTACTGTCCTCAGCTGTCTTATGGTTACCCTAATTGCTTTATTTTACATCCTTATTATGATCTATGCCTAAAATGTACCCTTATGTAACTATTACTGTGCTAGCCAATGTATATCTTGTTTTGCTCCTGTACACCTATATTATGTCTGTGCATTTCTGCATATTGTAACCAATGTCCTGTGCTCTCCCGGGTCGTGCCTGAAAATAGGCAGGTCTGTTGCCTAGCGTACTTACCCGGTTACCAAAAGCTAATAAATAAATAAATACTTGTTTAGCCTGTGCACCAGGTCTGTATATAATATCTGTGTGCTTTATCTGGATCTCTGTTTTTGTTTTCTGCTCAGATTTCATACAGAAACAATGTTTCCTTTTAAAAATCATAAAACCCTTTTTAAAAAAATGTTTTTAAGTAGAACTCTTGTTATAAGTGCAATGCAACACTTCAGGGATGTGCAATTATGGTCATTAAACATTGTGTGTTTAAAAGCACATGGCACAAGTGCCTCATGCCTAGCAACCCACTTGAGGCGTGCAATTATTGCCCTATAATTACACACCCTGGCATGGCTAATTGAAAACTTAATATGGCTGGTGATTTTTTTTAATCATTTTAAGAGTGGTTACAACCATCTTCAAGAGTCAGAACCCTACAGCTTTGTAGTTCATGCACAAAGAATATGCCTGACACTACTGTTAAAATGAAACTGTGAGAGCTGCTGACATATTAATATCCATAATAGACAATACAACTGTGCATCTAAACCTACAATGATGGCCAGTGGGTTTTTTTTGGCCAGTGTCTTTTTAAGTCATGTGTGCAGTTCTGTCACCCAAAGAAGTAAAAAAGACACTTGTACTACAAAAGTTACATGGTGAGCAGTGTCCTTTGGCTGTACAAGAGTCCCCACATGAATTATTAGTTTGAAAGAACTGCATTTCTGGTACCCAAAAAATACAACAAGTGAGTTGGTGACACTCTTGCAGCCAGAAGAGGCTGTCTGATTGCCATAGAAACATATTATAAATCATCAGTCAAGAAACACAATGGCTTTCTGCTGAAACGCTAATGCAGTGATGTTTGTGGGTGCGGTTAACGTGATGTTTGTATACGAGTGTACACCTGCCTTAAATGTGGCCATTACATTTATTTCACCAGGAACACTGGACTGCCATCATATCTGAAGCATTCTGTTGTTTATTTCTGATTTCCATTTCAGCTGAGTACCAGTTTCTTTGCCCTAGAGGGAATGGATATATTTTGACTGGAACAGGAGCTTTTGCAACTTACAGAGGTAAGTAGCATCACTGCAACCATTGAGACTGTCTTAACCAGGTTTATGTGCCAGATTAAGGTGGTTTAGTGGTGACATGGAATGTAACATCATGTTGTGCTGTTCCCACTTCACTTGACACAACAGAAGCCAAGAATGTTACAGTAGAGGAGCAGGAAACCCCCACAATGTTCAGGTTTGGATACAGCACATGTGAAGCACAGATTTATCTAATCCAATCTTGCACTCCAATGTGCTGCTGAATATCTACAGGGTACAGGATAATTTGCTCCAGTCAATTCCCTCCTTAACAAGTCGCTACAGACATTTTGCTGCAGCAGCAACTACAGTACATACCAGCCAAATTTGTTTTCCAGCAGTTTGCTCCCACAAAACATCAGACTGGACTTGAACAACAGTGCCAGCAGATGTGCCACTTTTTCAGCCCTTGGGCATATTCGGTAAATGGTGCCCACCTGGAGGTTTCATTATAATATCTACAGTGGGAGCAAATTGCCAGGGAAGGAATTTGGCAGGGCCACAGTTGTCGCCACAGCTAACTATCTGCAACAACTTATTAGGTGGGCAATTGACAGGAGCAAATTGACATGTAGTCATATCAATAGTATGTATTATTCTGTTTTCAGTGCATTATTATATGACTTTTTGTATTGCATTGTACAAATCGTACTATCTGAGTTTCCTTAGGAGCCATCTGCAAACAGTTCTCCTGCAACTCCAGCTGCAATCTGGTAAAACCATTACAGAAATAAATTACCTGAAATTATGCTGCATGTGGACGCTCTACTCCAATCTCAAGCCTGAATTACAAACAGTGTATTCCTCAGCAAACTCACAATTGTCATTTTATTCTTAATAAAACAACTGCTGTAAACTCAAAACAGTCATTTTTTTGTTCAATAAAATGCCAGTAGTGACATTATGAGTCTACCTTACATTCTGATTGGTCTGCACTCATGTCAAAACTGTAAGCAAGTGAGATGCAAAGAGAGGGAGCAGCAGAGTTACCACAAACTTATTATACCTGGGGCAAAAAAACAACCTCAGGCTTTCTTCAAACACATACAGCATAATAGTGATAATGTGCTAGTTGGCTCAGAATTCTTTGTAACATTTGTGACAGGAATCAAGCTTCACAATATCCTGTATAATGTAGACCAGATCACTAGAAAATACAAACCTTGTGAATGGACCAGATTGGTCAAATTGGAATCAAGTCACAAAATGACTTTGATTTTCCTAGTTGAGCCAAGGTGTGAAGGTATGCCGGTTAAGGGGATTCCATATATATATATCTATATATATATATATAGATATATATACATATGATATGGGATGGGCTGCTGTTGGATACATCATTTATTTGAATTAGCAGTGTGTGACCTCGGTTAACCTCACGAGTGGTAGTGCCAAAAGTGAGGTCCCAAGGTCACACACTGTGAGTTCAAATAAATGATGCATCAACTAACGACTATAACAAGGTACAGTTTGTGCAATGGGCTTTGTGTGTTTGTTTTTTTCGTGTGTTATTTTTTATTATTTTTTTATGTTTTTGATTGGCACTACTTGTTGTGCGGTTCATTGTTGAGGTTGAAGTTTACCTTTTTAGTGAGTCAGTGATGTGTAAGGTGTGATTGGTTATTTTTTTAAGAATGGATGCAGTTGCAGATTTTGATTGGGTTGTTGGGGCATGGGAAATGTTTTCCAATTGGTCAGGGACATTGTGCAGTGTTTGGGGATGGGATTTTACATTTATGGTGCAGTTTGGGCTCAGTTTGTGTGGAGGCTTCAAAAGGGAGTGTTGGTGTGTAGATTTTGAAGCTGGCTTTGGTGGATTCAGCCTACTTTGCAGTTTGAGGTGTGGATGGAGGAGTTTCATGGGACCGGTGTGTGAAGGAGTAGAAGGGGAAGGAGTCACTGGAGTGGCAGCAGGTATCTGGTCAGGGTGCATGATAGGTGTGGGGGAACAGATTGGTGGTTTTGGAAGGACTGGGATTAGTTCTTGGATTCAGTGTTTGATTTGAGCATGAAGAGCTTGAAGATTTTGTCATTGGGATATTGTTTTTTTTTTTTTTTAAGTTGTGTTTTTTGGGGGGGTGCTTCTGGGAATCACTGGATTTAGGGTTGGAAGAGCCTGAAGATTCTGTGGTTCATTTTACTAGTGTGGAATTTACAGGTGGAGGAGCCTGAATACAGCCAAAAAGGTTGGTTTGTAAGTAAAATGAAATTGCAAGTAAGGGTAACTGAAGTTGGTACCGATAGGAGGTAGGATGATTGATGGCAGGGTATTGGATAAATGGTGGTTGATTGACGTTAGGGTGTTGGATAAATGTTAGAGCCACGATTTATCCAACAGCAGTGAGAGTAAATTACTTTATTCCACTGTTTATGCACTCACACCCATTACATAAAATATATATATATATTACCAGACAAGCATGCTAGGCTAGAAGTAGATCATTTCCAGATACATCCTGAGGGAAGGGGACAAAATGGTTATACAGATAACTAGGATACAGAAAAAGAGGTGCAATATTTAAACAATGTAGGCAAATGTGATACTTTAAAAAATGTGTAAGAAAAATTAAAACACCTGATTAGCTAAGAGGCCCTCTAAGGTCTACTAGGCTGTCCCCATAATTGTACACATTAAGACTGGTACTGTACTTGTAGGGAGCCACATAAAACAATTATCAAATCAATCCCCTTACACCCAGAACTGACCTGCCATCACAAACATGGCTGCCTCATTTTCTCATTAAATACTTCAAATTAGGCCCTAAAAATAAAACTCCCTCAATTAACAACAAAAACGAATTACTTTTTTTCTGATCATAATTATCTCCATACACATATGCGCAAAGTTAAAAATGAAGTACTGCTCATAGTTTTCATTACTAGGGTTTCTTTGATGACTATGTAATACCTCCCTCCTATCTTTACCTGCTTACCAGGGAAACTCCTGCCACTTACCCTGCCACTGATAAAACTAATACTGTGGCTCCACATGAGGCCTTCACTGTGTACATAGTTTAGGAGATGAACATGCTATAAGTGGAACAGTGTGCAAAAAAGTCCAAAATAAAAAAAAAAATCCTAAAATGCACAACTCTGGAGCAAAATATTCATGCAAACCTAATTTGTTTCAGATTAAAAAAAAAAGATTTCCACAGGCCTGCAACCAGTAGGTAGTCCCGCAGTGTATGAATCAAAGCTCCTTTATGAACCTTGCATCTAAAACAAGTATCACTTGTATAATTCTTGTACACTGTTTTCTTTACTGGTGTACAATATAAGTTGTTCTTAATACGTAATTGTGTAAATTTATGACAATCTAGTTTACGGAATTTGTTTTCCAATTCTCCTATATTTCTTCTCTACCCCACTGATCCTGATCAGTACTGATTTCTTTTTACCATCAACTATGTAGTTTAGTTGTTAAAAAAAAAAGTTTAGTACTCAGAAATTGGTCCAATAGTCGTAAACCCATGTATTGTATAATGAATGGCATAGAAATATACTGCAAGTACTGGAATATGAAAACTGCTCTTTATAATAGTCTTAAGCAAATAAGAGTATATGATAAATGATGGGGTGAGGTAATTGAGATTTTACTGCGAGGGATTAGAGACACGGTCAATTCCACTTGTGTGCCATTTGAACGTGTGCACATTATGTTTCTGTGTACGCATTAATCTGGTCCCATTCCAATTGCCATTTCTTTAATGTTAAATGTGGTTGTGTGCACACTGACTTTTAGTTGCATGCACAATTCTGACTGCACTTAGCTGTCTCTAGCTGCTCCTGTGAGGTATTAATTACCGTGTCAAGTGGCTGCATTTATTCACTGCTAACTTCCCTGAGCTTGGTAACTCAGTAATTAACACCTAATCACCTAATTTCTATCAGCTGTGGCTATGTGTGAAGAGGTGTTTAAAATTGCAGAACTCACAATCCCAGCTTGAGTCCAGCAAGATTCCAAAGTGCTCTGTGGTCATCCCCTTGAACGCCAGCATGGATAAGCTAAAATGAAATGTTTTAAAACGCAAGCAAATGAGCCAGTGGTTGGATAGAGCACAGGTACCTGGTATAACATATAAAGAGCTGCATGCAGACTTTGGTATTGATGTGTCTTGTGTGGGAAACATTTTAAACAGCAAAGTGACTATTCTCCATGAGTGGAGCACTGGAGCCACAAAGATCGCAAGTGCAAGAGAGAAGAAAAAAATAGCCAGGTCAAAGATGCGCTCTTACATTGATTCACAGCTGCCAGAGATCATGGGGTACTGCTGTCGGGCTAAATTTTGTTACAAAAGTTAAAAGTCTCGCTACTGGCATGGACATTGAATTTGAATCAACTGCCGGTTGGTTATCATGCTGGAAAGCCTGAAACACCATAGGTTACAAGGGGGTTCATGGGGAGTGGGCAGAAAGCAACTCTGAGACTTCAGAGTGCTGGGTTACAGAGGTGCTGCCCACAATCATAAACTCCTTTGCCACGAGAGACATCTTTAACACTGACTAAACAGTGCTATTCTTTAGAGCTACACCTGATGGCACACAGTCTTTCAAGAAGGATTTTAATTGTTTTTACTCTTTTGAAAAAAAGCTTGAATCTTTAGGTAAACAGACTGCACGCAAAGCCCACATTATGGATTTCTATGGCATGCCCGGACTTTAAGTGGTATTGTGCAGTACTCTCAGCACTATAACAGCTGTTTACAATGTGTATACAGTTTATTTATTAACTTTATTAACTGCTTGCTGAAAGATTGTCAATCACTCTTTCATAATTGAGTGTTTTAACTGTGTTTGAATGAGTTTATTAAACTGATGTCATGTTTTTACTGCAACCGCTCTTCTGTCCCCTTTTTAAAAGTGCCAAATTTGGTTTAGTGCATTTTCAGTTGTGTGCACAACTTCAGCAGGTCCCAAGGTTGTGCACACAAGTGGAATTGACTGTAGTTTGAGATCAAACTTGGTAGACGGAATGCATACCTCTCAACCTCTCAGCATTAAAAATCATAGCACTGGCCTTCAAAATCATAGCAAAGGGCCAGAATGTGTAGCATTTTCTTATTTTAAACAATATTGTATCTACAGATAGTGGGCCCCATATAGTTAGTGATAAGGAATGTTTCTATCAGCTTAGTTCAATGATTCAATAGTCTGTGTGTCCAGAAATAGCTCTAATATTATGAGGAACATTAGTCAACTTGTGCAGAGCAAGGTAAATTTGTCTGTGGAAATCATAGCACTATGTGGAATTCATAGCAGTTGAGAGGTATGATGGAATGTTCCAATCTGTGTAATGAATAGTGTAGTAAACATGTAAGAAATATTTACATCGGACAGAAATTTAGGCTACTTGTCTAAGATTAAATTATTTTGTCTTTTCCTTTCAGTGCACCAATGGTAGATAAGATTTTGAAAATTTATATTGTTAATGCAGTTTTTAAAAACAAAAGTATTTAAGTTTAAATTAACACTAGGTTTAATTTTTTGTCACTTAAATACGTTGTTTTCTTTTAGTTGAGCTTGAATTGGGTATTTTTTTGCTATAACATAATACAATATAAATTTAAAAACAGAGAAAAAAGAAACAGGGTAAAGCCGGGAGGCAGAAGTTAAGCAATGTGGAATGATCAGGTATATGATTAAGGGACCCATGTCATGTCATTGAGGGCAAATGCAGTGCAGCACAAACAGAGCAGGCAAACCCTCGCAACACAAAACCTGGATAACTACTTTAATACATATCTTCATCTCTATGAGAAAAATATTCAAAATGCACATTTTATACAATTATGCATGTATATATGTACAGTAGGGGCCAGATTCTAGAAGGGTTATGCCTGGTGTAACAGCAGTTGCGCCAAGTAGAATGGCACATGTAGCAACTTACGCCAGCAGTTGCGACATGTGCAGTTCTACAAAGTGGCAGGTAACATGTTGCAGGCCACTTGTGCTGAACAGCAGTTATGCTGCATAAACCCCCTGCAGCATGGAACTAGGGGGTTTATATCAGCAGTTGCACCCCGTTCCAGAAGGGCAGCAACAAAGTCCCCAATGTTGGGATTCTACAAGAACCCCCAGAGGAGAACCGGCAATGTAAGTTACACCAGCATTTAGCTGGTGTAACATACGGTCCCACCAGGGGGTCCTGTAGACACGCCTGCAGACATGCCACCTTGTCCACCCCCATGCCTGCTTACCCCAGTGGGGCCCCGCAGGGCTACCCATACCCCATCTGCAGAAACACCCATTGGCACAAGCCCTGCAGGATGGTGCTGCAATCCCCCACCCGTGCCCTGAACTACGTGCCACCGGCTGCATATGCAGCAATTACCCTTTCCTGGTAGTCTAGCGACCCCTCAAACATTGCAATAAAAGTAATATCATGCACTTCCTGCTAGTCTAGTGCCCCCCATCATCATACAATACATATTGTCCTCCAAACCTCGGTAGTCTAACGGCCCCCAGACATTTTAATAAATATGAATAACACCTATTCCCTATTAGTCTAGCCCCAGACATTGGTTAATAATTTCTAACACCTATTCCTGGAAGTCTAGTGGTCCCCAACCCCCTACCCAGCCATGCCAGTCCACCCAGTACCCCCACCCATCCCAGTGGGTGACTGGTACAGCCACGTCTCACCCCATGGCCCAGCCACTGACTGAGTGCCATGGAGCGCCTACTGTAAAGACATGCTCAGAAATAATTTCTGAGTGCGTCTTTGCAGTAACACTCTACTGCACTCGAATTGGTAACTGGCTGGAAGTGATGAGAACTCGGATGAAATAGTACAAAAAGCTATGGACTAATAAGTGAGGAGTGAGAACAAACACCGGGGAATAGATGTTGATAATATTATTACAATGCTTTCGAGGCCAAGATACGGTCAATATGACATTTATTACAATGTTTGAGAACCACTGGACTATCAGGGAACAGATGTTATTCATATCTATTACAATGTTCAGGGGGCCACTAGACTACCAGGGATTTGGTGTTATGTATCTGTCTGACAGTGATGGGGGGCCACTAGACTACCAGGGCTATCTGGGTATATGCCACATAGGTGGCTGGCGACTAGGGGTCAGGGCACGGGTGGGGGGTTGACCATGCTGTCCTGCTGTTGCAGCTTGCGACATGCTCACCAAGTGCGCCCAGAGTTTGGCATATCTGGCCGCATGTTGCAAGTTGCAGGACTTAGTTGTGATGACCCTGCCCCTACTAGAATAGGGCACAGGGTCAATGTCGCAGTTGTGGGTGGCTCAAGTTGTGTTTGGCAGCAACTTGCACCACCCTTCTAGAATCAGGACCAATGTTTTTATTTTTTATAATAGCAATAAGGCACAATCAGGGTTAGATTATCAGTCAAGTCATTCCACTGGAAAATGTAGCAAGACACACAATACGCCCCTACAAGGTGAGTAACATTCTATTAATCTCATATCACATCGTGTCATTGAGAGGGAACCCAGTGTGGTCGGAAACAGCATAGGCAAACCCTCAAAACACAAAAACGCGCATCCAGAATACAGATGAGGAAAGAAAAATGGTAAGCTACTAAATATCACTGGAGTGGCAGTCCATAGTGGTGTGGAGTTGTAATAGTAAATGTTTCCAACCCCTAAATCCACGCCAGTATTCCGGATGCATGATTTTGTGTTTCGAGTGTTTGCCTGCGCTGTTTGTGTTGGGTTGCCAGGTATGCATTGGTTTGAAATGCAAATTCAGTTTTGTAATAGGAAATTAGTGCCATACAAGGTTTTTATTGGCTCTGATTGTTATTAAGTACCACACTTCCTTCATTTGTAAGAATATGGACTATTTTTTTTTATTCATAGTTAAAATGGAAGCATATTTCAATGAAAGGTCTTATTTCTATCTTTTTAAAATAATTTCTTCTTATTTGTTATGCATTTTAAGTCAGACATATTAAAATCCATTTTATAAGCACAAAATGGCACTCTAGGGTGTGTCGTAATGGCGGTATAATTGCACTTCAGAGGTGTGTTTAATGCACCTGAGGCATGTGACTATATATATAATAAAGTATGGGTCAGTATATGTAATAAGAAGTTTACACACACCCGAAGGATTCGATGCTACATAAACCCCTAGAGTGATGCTCGAGGGGTTAATAAATGACATCTAACCCTGAGGGTGTGTGTAAACTTTGAGTTTACATACACTGACCCATACTTTATGTTATATAATTGCAGGGTTTCATTTTTTTGCCACAACAATTATATAAATAAAGTGAAGATGTCTCCATGCAGCTGCGGTCTGACCAGGTTTCATTAGGGTCAGCAGTTGAATACGGCTGCGGAAAGGAAGGCATGTCTTTTTTCTTTTTCAGTTCGGAAGTAGTTTGAAATCGTTTAATGCAGTCGTTTGTTGTTTTTTAAAAGTTTTACTTACTGCTGAATCAGTGTGGTGATCTGGTCTGTTGCCCTTCGGTTTGCATGCAGCGATGCAGAAGAGCGGCGGCTGGTGCTGGCGCATGCACAGCAGAAAGGAATCCGGGCACGTGTTTGCCATTATAAACACTCCTTTATTACAACAAAATATGCTACAGGTTTGCTATGGGGAAAAAACAGAACCCAGTTATTATAAATAGAATAAAGTATGGGGTGGTCTGTGTACCGAGAAGTTTACACACCCCGAGGTGTTAGATGCTACATAAGCCCCTGAGAGTGAAGCTGGAGGGGTTTATTAAAGCATGTAACACTGAGAGTGTGTGTAAATTTTGAGTTTACACACTCTACCCCATATTTTATTTTATATAATTGCTGGGTTTCCCCTTTTTCACCACAGCAATTGTAAAAAAATACAAGACGTTCCCCCAGGGGTTCTGGTGTTGTCGCGCTCCAGTTCGTTTTTTTGGCATTACCTACATTTTAAAAGTCATGGATTTTTAAGTGCTTTAAACTGTTTTATTTTCCCTCTATAAGTGGAAAACCACATTTTTAAAAAAGAAATAGCTTACCACCAAGTTCCTCTGGCAGCTGAGTTTTGCCCGAGAAGGAAGCAGCCAGCAATGTGAAGGAACAAACTGTGGTGGGCACATGCGCAGACTGAGAGAAGAGAGAACCGTGTGCATGTTTGCCGTTATAAATACTCCTTTATAATGGCAATTTATGGCACGGTCTCCTAATTGGATAAAGGGGAGAGCAATTAATTATATGTGGAATAAATGATAGGGAAGTGATGGTTGTGTTTGCCAGAGTTCACTGATAATGTTTAAAACAGTTGCTCAGTATAGCTTAAAAGTTCAGCTTCAAGTTCAACAAGAAAAAAAAAAGTACTTAACAGAGCTTTAAAAAATGTTTTTGTAACAGGTTTGTACTTGCTGTCTGAGAAGGAGTCAGTCATTATTCTCAGTCTTTTCGGTTTTATTTTTGCTGGTGATTTTGGCTTTTTATTGTAAATGTTCACAGTAACACTGTCCTGTGAGGAGCAGTACAGGTCTCATAGGGTTTGGAAGCTGGTCTCTGGTTCGAGGATGGGGAAATAAAGTTCAAAGGCATTTTTCTGGTTTTAAACCAAAAGCGACTGAGGTGCAAGGGATAATGTTAAATGGAAAGTTTGTGACATAATTCAGCGTGGTGATTAGAAGCATGGTGCAAGAGCATTTTTAGGTGAGGTTGTGATAATCCACTGTTTGTGAATGCTAGTTAGTGATAATCCATACCAAGAAATGGATTATTGCTACTTGTCAGTCACAAACCATGGATTATCATATTTAGAAATTATATTGGTTATTGGCCTTAGCCATATAATGTATTGCCATAAGGTGAGAGATGATATGAGTTTCTATAATTTATTCTAAAGGAGCTGTATGTGGGCTTCGGCCTTTTTAGTTTCTCATATAATAAGTGACATTAAGTGATAATTCACACTCTGTTGTGTCTCACTGCTTACATATTCAGGGTAAAGAGGTGTAACAAAGGAACGCTACAGAGCTACTCCTCCCACCTCTAGTATAGACTGATATATACCTTAAGCTTGTTCTGATTTATCTTTTCTTCACCTGTAGATGCTAATGAGTGTAAGCTGTTTCATCCGGAAGTGTGTAAGGGTGGAGTATGTGTGGACAGGCTTTCTGGGTACACCTGTTACTGTCCCACTGGTTACTACTACAACAGTCTTCTTCTAGAATGCACTGGTAAGGGACCTTCAAGTATAAACATAGCCCTGATGCATACTGTACCTCTTCTCAAGGAAGTAAACTGCAGTCCAAAGATCTGGCTAACAGCAAACTCCCCTTAGATAAAGACATCAGACATTTTGAAATGTGTAGTCATATTATACTCTTCTATTTATATTGCTTATATTAACCTAACCCATGGAGCAGGAATGAAAGTATTGTTTTAAGTTGCTGCTGTATGTTTCTGCTGCGTACTCTTTGTACAGAGAAGTTGGTAACAGAAGGTGGTGGGCTTTCTTTATTTATGTGTTTATAAGGATTTATGTGGTTACATAGGTAGGTAGACTTCAGTAGCTACAACCTGGGGGAGGGAGGCGATGACAAGGCACGAATTACAAATGCAGGCAATACACAATACACAACTCCTGATGAACTGTATGGTCTTCTCATTTCCCCATCATATTTTGTATGTTTTAATCCCATTTATGAAATGTCATTTATATGCAAGAGTGCTTCAGGAATACAGCTACAGTCAAGACTCCATCAGGGCCTGCCTTAAGGAGAGGTACTCTATGCTGCATACTTTGAGAAGACACCAAATCAAGAAATCCTTGTTTCTGAGGCTGTTAGGACCCACCGAAAAAGGTGGACATGGGTGGAGAGTTGCCAATACCAAGTTTGCCAAAGGGCACTTTAGGACTAATAACCATCCTTGAGCTGCATCCCAGTGTGATATCTTCAGCTTGGAGTTTCTCAAGCAGCTGCTCATATGTTGGTCAAAGAAAGCACTGCTGGCTTTGCAGGGAGCTGAAGTCCACATTCTGCAGTAAACAACTAATGTTTTTGGTGTACATATTCCAGCAGTTCTCTGCTCTTATGCCTCTGGCCTAACCCCATTCAAACATGGATAAACCTTGGCTGATGATGGTTTGTACATGGGCATGAGATAAGGACTGGCATTTAAGGATGCAAACACTTCCTGTGCCCACCCACCAATGTGTGGGCCACTCCACAGCTGAGGATGAACTCAATTGATCATTGTTGCTAAACAATACCCTGCAGACCCAGGGCTAAACTTCATAAATGCAGAGTGACAAAGCATTTTTGCTGTGTCATTTATTAATAGCTGCATGTACTGTATATTTTAACAGTTTGGCATTCCACACCTCCAAGTAGCAGGGATATCTCCAGACCATGTCTCAGCTACTAGTGATAGTATATTTGAGTTTCTAAATGCTTTGTAAATACTAGAAACTTATGAAGATCCTAGACCTGTTTTGGTGAAATAATGATATACAGTATAGAGAGTGCATTGCCTCATACAGATAAGTAAGTCTGACTTTCTTCCCCCATTTCAGATCATGATGAATGTCAGGATGAGGAGACCTGCCTGGGTGGCCGCTGTGTGAACACCATTGGCTCTTATTACTGTACCTGTGAACCCCCCACTGATTCTGGACAGCTCACAGAGGCAGTGTGTCACCAACACCAGCGACACCCTTGGTAAATTAACCTGTCTGTTCAAGTCTGCATAGTTTTGTGAGGTTCAGATATCTTAGATTTGTTCTAATCAGAGCAACAATGGTTGCAAATGCATTAACCTGATAAGTGATATAGAATTAGTGACTGGCTTGGAGTGTAGATTACTTGTTGTATTATTGTGGTATAATACTTACATCACAGTATTAGAACAACATAAACTGTGGTCCAGTTTTAGGTTGTCCCATCTCCCTAGGGTGCAGACAGGATCATCACTGAAAGAGCACTTTGGGGCTGAGACCTCCCATAGTTTGCACTGAAGAAAGATTGGTGGAGGCAAGTGTGCAGCAATCTAATGCATGCTAGTAAGGTGATTCGATTCCAGGGTGGATGGCAAAGGTTGTACTCATCAAATCATCAATTCCAATTCCACGTTCCTGTTTCCTCTCCAGAAGCCAATTTGTCAAGTAAAACTTTACACATCAAGGTTGTAACTGTTTTAGACTCTTCACACACACACAAACACACACACACACACACACACACACACACACACACACGTGCACACATGCACACATTCTCACTTGTGTGCACATATAAGCACCCACCCCAACTACTTAGATTGAAATGTATTAATTTGTCCAATAGTCTTCAGCCCTAAGAACTGAAGTTTAGCCTGTTGAACTTCTGGGGTATTCCTGACAAAACAGCAGCTCAGCAAAATACCCCCAACTGGCAGGTAACACAGTGGAAGCAGGGAAAACAAGTAAGAAATGCTCATTAGAGTAAAACCACTATTTTTCGAGTCTCATCAAACATCTGTTTAAAGGCATAAAAATCTTACTATCTGAAACATGTTCCGCTGTGCTGATGTTTCCAAAGCTAAGAATTTTGGGATATCACCACAGAAGGACATGTTAGCATGGTGAGAATGTTGCAGTTCTGAAATAAATGTTTGAAACCCCTCCTCCAAGTGAGGTTTGATCTATGCTGGGATTCTTTTTTGGTTTTCTGTTGCCCCTTCCACCATCATACTTGTAGACTTTAGGTACATTTGCTGAGCTTATATTCTGGAGAATGCATTTTGTATACTCACATAGAAAACAACTGCTTCTTGTCAATAGCTTCTGTATAAAATGTTTGAGAAACTGTATAATACATGAATCATAGACATTTCACTAGAATAATCCATTGACAAAGACAGAATGCATTTTCAAATTATTATTGTTTGAGATTGTATCACACACAGGTGCATTATGAGGTTCTGTGCTAGTAGTTTTGTGGTGATGATAATCTGGGACCTAGTATGGGTGAATGGTAGCCAAGCAGTCATTAAAAAAATATGTTTTTTTCTGCACGCATTATGTGTTTTTCTGCACTATGATTTAGTCCTGAGTGTTATACTTGCACTCCAGAACAGTAGTTTTTAGATTAATAATAGACTGCTCTTCTGTGCTCAAGATGGTCAGGAAAACATGTATGCAATATTTTTACCCATACTAGATAAATATCAATAAATGGGGACACTTAGTGGTTCATACACAATAACATGCCTCAGATTATAAATTAATTTCATAGAAATACAGTAATTTAAAAGTGGTGAAAAATTAACTGTTTGTTGACCGTGCTTAGCAATTTATACAAAAAGTGAAAAACCCCGTCCGGTTCTGGAGCAGGTACTTGGTGGTCTAACATGATTGTACATAAATTATTGTGAACCTAATTCTATTGAAGAAAGCACTGACAATTTATTTCTGTCTTACCTAGCTGAAAACATGGGTTTATGCTGGCAAGAACTGGGTGAACACTGGGTTTGCAGTCGTCCTCTTCTAGATAGACAGACAACCTATGCCGAATGCTGTTGCCTTTTTGGAATGGCTTGGGGAATAGACTGTGCACTATGTCCTTTAAGGGAGACTGGTAAGGTTTAAAGTCTTGATTACTAGAGGTGGGCGAAGAAAAAACAAGTTCCAATACAGACTGCATTTAAGTAACTTTGCATTGCATTACGACCTCATTATCTGCCGGAAGAGACAAATTTTGCTTCAAACTTCTTGCAATGTTGTTTCATTGTGAATGCATTGCTATTGCAGTGCCTGTAACAAAAGACTTTGCAAAAACAAATGTACAAGTTCACTTATCTGCCAGAAGAGACAATTTTGCTTCAAACTTCTTGCAGTGTTGTTTCATTGTGAATGCATTGCTATTGCAGTGCCTGTAACAAAAGGCTTTGCAAAAAAAAAATGTACAAGTTCACTTAGAACTCAGTTAAAATTCACTTCTATTCCAGTTGCCAGTACATTTGAAGCTCAAATCAAAGCTCATTATAAGCCAAAAGCAAGTTGCTTTAATGCAGCCGGCACTGTAAAGGCTCTTAAAGTCCAAGTTACTAGTCTTTGGTACCAGTGCAAAGTTCATATCATGTTTTTATAATAATAATTAAATACTGCTAAAAAGCAACTCTCTACTAAATTAAAAAAAAAAAATTGAACTATAAGATTTCCAATAACGGTTTCACTTTAGTGTTTTATTGTTTTCTTTTGCTTTCTTTTCTTCTTAGTCTGTTAGATATTTCAGATAATGCTGCACATATTTGACTGAGGCTTTCAGAAAGCATCTGACTGCATCTAGCTGACCTCACGATTGCTGTTTGTGATACTGCAGGCTGTTGTCATGGTGAACACTATGATGTCATAAACAAAGGTGCTATGAGGTCAATAGGGCATAGGTGCATGATTTTTATACAGACCTTTTGGATAGACTGCTAAAATGTGTTACAAACCTTGGAAAGGAAATCTAAAAATTAAAAAAAATATATTTTCTAGTAATATGGTATTGTTGAGACATCATATTTATGAGAGTGCATGCTTAAGTGCAGAGTTGGTATTTAAAGTAGCAAAGTGTGTTAGAAACATCTAAACTTAAAGAGTTTATATAAACTTAGTAAATGTTTTATACTGGGTTTGTCACAATAACTCAAGATAGATATGACAGATAGATAGCTAGCTAGATAGATAGACAGACAACAGACAGACAGACAAACATACAGACAGACAGATAGCAAGAAATACAGATTACAGTAAAGGAACTGAGGTACAAAGTCATAAACTACCACTAATTACAAACAATCTAAAATTTAAACAACTTTTGTAAAATAAAATAATTAAGACATCAGTCTCCCAAGAGAGAAGCCCTAAAGAGTCAGATCATCAAGAGGGATTTGAACATTTCTACTGAGAGAGAGGTACGGTTGGACATAGCCAAGGGGCAGATACTGCAAATGCTTGGTCACCAACTGATCTCAGCCGTAAAGAAGGGACTAACAGGGGTCACCTGGTGAACTCTGTTGCCATGAATGTCCTCCTGTTTGGTGATCAGCAGTTCCTGATTATAGTGGCAGCAAAATCCATTTATGACCTTGTATGCCAACAGCAGAGTTTGAAACTCTTGAATTCAACCTGCCACTTTATCAACAGACATTTCAGAAAGCAAGGCAGGGGTAATATGATTATGTCACACAGCACCACATACTGTAGAAGCCTAGCTGATGCATTCTCTACTATAGATCAGCATGCTCAAGATAGGGTCGTAACCTGGCAATGTTCTTCAGATGATAAAAATGAACCAGACACTGAATACAGCCTGAGAAGTCAGGGTAAGCCCACTGTTCAAAATAGCACCCAGGTTGTGAAGCTTCCCCTGCCTGTAGTTGACACCAATCAACCACTGGAGGTTGGAGCTATTCCATAACTACTAACAACATGTTATCAGCACCCAACAGATGTAACTCAATGTTTCTGGGATTGAGTGTGTGACAACTTGTCACTATCCACAAGCTGATCTCCAAAATGCCATTTCCAATGACAGATCTTGGATTGCTCTAACCAGGTGCAAAAGGTATCATGTGCATAGCAGTGAAAACTCATTTTAAATCGTACCGGGTCAATATTTGGATTTGTAAATTTGCAGATGATACAAAAGTGGGAGCAGTGGTTAATAATCAGGAAGCAATAGTCAGTCTCCAGGACCAACTGACTAAATTGGAACTCTGGGCTGTTAAGCACCGTTTGAGTTTTAATGTGGACAAGTGTAAGGTCATGCACTTTGGGGCTAACAATAAAAGAGTTGAATACAATTTATATGTAACAATTGCTAGTACAGAATCTGAAAGAGACCTGGGGGTCATAATATCTGATACGTTAACATTCAGCAAACACAACTCAGAAAAGGTTAAAAAAGCTAATAGATTAATGGGAAATATTCTGAGAAATATTAAGAGTAGGCACGAGGGAGTTATGTTGCCACTTTACAGATCCCTGGTAAGGCCAATATTTGAGTATGGTGTACCCCTAACTGTGGGAGCTACTACAATAGAAAATTTCAAGTGTATGCTTGACAAATATATACAGGAAAGAAAATGGGATTATCTCCACTGATGTGGCAAGTCTGTTTACGGCCTATGACTGATAGGACTTGAAACACAAACTATGAAACTATGACATATGTTAGTGCTAATCCAAAATAGTGCTGCAGGGAACAGCAAGAAGTACAATACCGTGAATGCTGCTGTGCGCGGTATTGCACCCTCTCACTGTCCTGCCTCTACTGTGACAGGGTTCTGCAAAGCAGCTGCTGTGGCTCAATGGACAGCCATTGCAGCAAAGAACCCAGGTTCTACGTCTGGGACGGGTTTGATTTCTGGTCCCAGAACATTTTTTTCATACTTTGTGTGATTTGTGTAACCCCAGGAGTTGAGAATCATTCTTGGGGGTGTTAGGGAAAAAAGGACTTGCGCCGCATGCAAAATTGTGCTGTATTGGCAGTGCGATTTTTGCATGCGGCATAATGTCTTGCGACATTATGACCTCGTGCCACTTTACACCATAGGACCCCTTCACCAAATGGCTGCATATATTCCATTAACAGCAAAATTGGTATGATAGAGCACCATCTACTGTGGACAAGAAAGAATGACAATTTCTCATCACCAAAGTCTGTTATAGATCTTGCAGAAGGTGCCCAAACCATTGAAGTACAGTTTTGGACTATGCCACAGAAGCTCATTAGTCACTCAGTCAGCTCCTGGTTGCCCACAGTATCAAACACCAATGACAAGTCCAGAAAAACCATAACTGTTGCACCTTCTTCAAGGTCATTGTGTTCTGTTGAGCTGCACATATGGAATTGAAAACTGTTGGTGTCAGAACCACTCGTAAACTTTTGCCAGCTGGGGCTAACCATCTTGACATATGTTGACACTGCCTTTATAGCATGGGTGGCCTCATAATTCCCTCATTCTTTCTCACGCTATCAACCACTGATCAGATCACGGAGAATCAATGCTGAAATTCACTGTCACCTTTACTGGTGCTTTTCATAATTTACTTTTGCTATTTTTGTTCAGTGCATATTGACTTCCACCAACAAAGGATAAAGAGCCTGTATTGTGCCTCTGTCATTGTGGCAAACATTTACATGGACAATGCTCACACACTCTGTGTCTGTTGCCTGGGCCTTTTGCATGACATTAAGCACTACACCATTCACCAGTGGTTTAATCAGGCCATGAGGAGACATTGTCAAAAGGCTTTAGAAGCCTTTCTCAAATAAATGGAGAGTAGACATTGTTTGATGATGGTTTTGATGCTAGTTTCACCTACCTGCTTTACTGCGTCCATGACTTCAGTGTCCCACCAGTTGTCATGATGGTCAATGATGGGTGAGAAATCTCTGTGATGGATGTTAACTGTGAAGGAGAAACCAAAAGAAAAGCCTTCTACTGACAAGAAGAAGCAATGGCATTAGGGAAAGCTTAAGGATTGTTGGCTGCCTGACAGCTTGTTCTATCCATTGCAGATCTCCCTAGAAATACAGACACAAAAGTAAGATTTATACCCAGGCTGCAGCTTTGAACTCAAGTTCTACTGCCCCCTTGACTATCTTTGAGACACCGATGTATGGGTCTAGCACTAGCTCCATTATTGATAGTGGTTCTTAGCCAAAACTGCTGTTGGACTTTGGCCCATTGATGGTTTCATTATAAGCCCCTACTTCAATGTCATCAACACACAAGCCATGTTACAGACCATGTCAGCTCTGTTCATGCAGTTCCTGCCTAAGGCCCTGCCATCAGTGACCAGTGGTGCTATCGATGCTTCAGATTGGTACCTCAGTGACATTGAGATCTGCCTTGCTTCCAACAGGTTTGACTCCCATCATTGACCCAATGCCTCCTCTGTCAATGCTGTTGTCCAGACTGACTCCCTACAGGGAGCCGTTGTAACCTTCTTTTCATGATGATGATGAAGAGGAGTGTAATTCTGACATCCAGCATATGGAGGATGATTACGTGGAGGAAGAAGGTGACCTATCCTTGCCTGAAGACATTAGTTCCAGCTCTACTCATTCCTCCTATAGTGAGGATAGTATTGTTCCTACCCCACATTCCCCACCTGAGGACATCTCATTTCAGGCTCTCCTAAAGGGGATGCAGGATTTCCTTAGCTTTAGAGCTGAGGAGAAGGACTTCTCCATTACGAGCCTATATGAGTTCTTGGAGGTTTCTATAGTCCAAAAAAGTATAATTCCTCACATACACCCTTCTCTAGAGGATGCCACTATTGCTTCCCAGCACAGGCCCAGTGCCATTCCTACTGTACCCCGCAAGTTGGACAAGTAGTATCCGGCACTGCTTCTAAACATTTTTACTTATTTCAACCTGAACTTCTTCTGTGTTCATTATAGCAGACCATGACAGATCTGAAGCACCACACCATATGAGCACTCTTCCTCCTGACAAGGAGTCCAGGAAGTTGGACATTATGAGCAAGATAACCTATGCCCTGGCCTCTGTTGTCTTTCATAATGCTGATTATCAGGTTTCCATAATTAAATATCAAAACAGCCTGTGGAAATCTATCTTGGCCATGGCCAACAAGCTGCCTTGGTGGGACTCACTAAAATTAAAGCTTGGCTTCTGTTAAGGTCCTTCTGTGATACATCCAATGCTTCTTCCAATGCTGCTGCCTCTGACATTTGCCTCCGATGCTACTGCTGGCTCAGGGTGGTTGGCTTTGCCATTGATATTTAGCTGTTAGTGCTTAATGCCCATTTCTGTGGCCAGAAACTATTTGTCCATGACATGGAGATGACATAGCTGGATCTGCAGTTCTCTGAGACGACTCTACTATAGCCTCATTGTCATGGTAGAGGTTCCATTCATCAGCTGTACTCTTGTCCTGCCCATGGGTACACCTGTGCCTCAAGGCACGGGTCCAGCATACAGTACCCCTACCCTTCCCCCTCCTCTTTTGCCCCTAGTGCCCATGCCAGGGCCCCAAAGGGTGCAGTTTCCAGTGTCATCCTTCCACCTCCTGGAGCTTTCTAGTTCCCATGAGTCTTCCCTGATCCCTTAAAAAGACCCAGGGATCCTGGTTGGAGGCTACTTCTTCCCTTTTCTTCCAAAGCTGAGGAAGATCACCATGGATGCATGTGTCCTGGATATGAATGGGGGCATTCCCTGGAGGTGCTTTCTACCACACTGATGCTTGCACTACCTTTCTGCCATTTCCCTCCAGGTCGTCTGTCTTTCCTGTTAGGAAATGTTCCAGCATTACTGCACAACTGGGTTATTGAACCCATTTCTCCTCTGGAACTGAGCCAGGGTAATTACTCTGCATATTTTCTACTTCCGAAATGGTTAGGGGTCAATGTTCTGTCCTTGACCTCTTGAACCTGTACATTGAACATGAAACATTTTGTTGGGTATCTATATGGTCCCTGCTCCCTCTGCTTCATTTTTTTTTCAAATATGTTATTATTTTCATAGCAAACATTATATATAGAAAACTAACATAGAGCATCCCAAGAAAACTCATATTACAACAAAAAACTAAAACTAGGAGTAGCTCTCTATGTAAGGAAAGGGATAAAAGCAACAGAACAAAAGAGTAAACAGGGAGGAGAGGAGGCACTGTGGATCACCTTAGAGACTGGAAATAGCACCACAATCCGCACAGGGGTTGCATACAGACCCCCATGTCAGGGGGAGGGAATGGACAAGGAGATGATAGAAGGCATCCTTAGGATGGCAGAGAAAGGGGAGATACTGTTGATGGGGGACCTGAATATGCCAGATGTTAACTGGAACAACTTTGCTTCAGTCACATCCAAGACCAGGGCCATTCTTGATGCCCTACAGGTGGCATGCCTCTGACAGCTAGTTTTGGAACCTACTCGTGAGGGAGCAATCTTAGACCTCATATTCTCAAATGGGGACAGTGAATGGATCTCAGATCTAGAAGTGGGTAGCCATCTGGGAACAAGGGACTACCAAACAGTGTGGTTCATGATAAACTCAGCCACAGAGACAAGCCATACAAAAGTGAGGGCACTGGACTTCATGAGGGCTGACTTTGGCAAGATGGGAGAGTGCATTAGAAAAGCACTAGCAAAAAGGCTAGAAGGAGGGGTAGAGCAACAATGGGGAAACATCAAAACTGCCATCACAGAGGCAACAAGCCTTTTTGTGCAGCAAATAAGCAAATCAAAATGGAAGAAAAAGATGCTGTGGTTCTCAAAAGAGGTGGCGGGGAAGGGTAGGGAGAAATAGATAGCATTTAGGAAGTATTAGGAAACACAGAAGAGTAGGACAGAGAACTGTAACAGTTAAGGTAGAAGGAAGCAGGGAGGGAAGTCAGAATAGCAAAGGCCCAAACTGAGGAAAAGATCACCAACTCAGTTAAGAAGGGGGATAAAACCTTTTAGAGGTACATCAGGGAGAATAGAAAGACAAAGGGAGGGATAGTGAGGATGAATAGAATGGACGGTGGGTGGGCAGAGAGGAACAGTGAAAAAGCAGGGATACTGAACGAATACTTCTGCTCGGTATTCACAAAAGAGGAGGAGGGGGAGGTGCTTAATCCAATTAATAGAAGCACTCTGGACCAGTCCTTTCACAGAAGAAAGGATTCTGAAAGAACTCTTAAAACTGAAGGTGAACAAAGCAATGGGGCCTGACAGAATTCACCCCAGAATTCTAAAAGAATTAAGGGGAGAACTAGTGACACGCCTGACTACCCTTTTTAACAAATCATGGGAGGATGGTGTGGTACCCAAGGACTGCAGGAAGGTGGATGTGATTTCCCTTCACAAAAGTGGGACCAAGACAGAGAAAGCAAACTACAGACCTGTCAGTTTGACCTCTGTGGTAGAGAAAGTGATGGAATCACTTCTGAAAAAAAGAATTGTTGAGTACCTAGAGGAAAGTGAGGCACAGGACCCAAGGCAGCATGGGTTCACAGCGGGAAGGTCATGTCAGACGAATCTACGTAATCTATTTCTTTGACTGTGTGACCCAAGTAGTAGACCAGGGAGGGGCTGTGGACATGGCCACCCTAGACTTTAGCAAGGCATTTGACACAGTCCCACACAAAAAAGATTAATAATCAAATTAACCAGCCTGGGAGTGGGTCCCAGGGTGGTAGCCTGGGTAAAACAGTGGCTGGACAACAGGACACAGAAGGTAATTGTAAATGGAGTCCACTCTGAAGAAAGAGGGGTTACTAGTGGGGTAGCGCAGGGTTCACTATTGGGTCCAGTCATTGTTAATGTCTTTATAAGTGACATTGCAGAGGGACTGGAAGGAAAAGTATTACTCTTTGCAGATGATACAAAGATCTGCAACAGGGTTGATACACAAGGAGGCATGGAAAGGATGAAAATAGATTTGGCAAGGTTGGAGAAATGGTCAGAAGTATGGCAGCTTGGATTCAGTGCAAAGAAGTGCAAAATAATGCACCTGGGAAACAAAACCATGGGGAATATTACACAATGGGGTCGGGGGGGATAGTAACAACAACAAAAATGGGAAGGGACCTGGGGTAATCATATCAGATGACCTTAAGGTTAGCAAGCCATGTGAGAAGGTGGTAGGGAGGGCTGGGGGTATACTGGGATGTATAGGGAGAAGCATCACCAGCAGAAAACAGGAAGTTGTTATCCCTCTGTACTGACAGTTGGTGAGATCCCATCTGGAGTACTGCATCCAGCTCTGGAGACCCCATCTCTGCAAGGACATAGACAGGATGGAGGCAGTCCAGAGGAGGGCAACTAAAATGGTGCAGGGTCTGCAAGAGAAGCCATATGAGGAGAGACTAAAGGAGCTTAATATACTGTATAGTACCCTGTATTCGCGTTGACTTTATTTCGCAATGTCAGCTGATTGCCCACATTCGAAGTCTTTTGATTTAGCGCTGCGGTGGTCAGCTGATGTTCCCCCTATAAAAATCAATTACTGTATCTCAGCAAACACATCTTGCATGACTACATTTATGCCGCCGCCCTAATGCTGCCATTCAGAGAAAGTGGACTTAAAACTTTAGACCATGAGACATGTCTTAAACTGAGTTCGTGATATGGAGGATATCCAGGACACAGACGGTAAGTGAACAGGAAATGTCCTCAGAACCACGTGTGTCAACAGCGGTGTGGTGTGGCATCTCAAAGAATGCCAGCAGAATTTTTAAATTTGGATTTCTGTTCCCCTTTGGATTACTTTTTTGGTTTTTTTTTCTTGGAGATAATAAATAAAGATGATTCAGATACAGATTTAGTTTCTACAATGTTACCTGAAGCGATTGTGATCGGAATGCGAGTGCGACTGAGAAAGCGTGTGGAAAGTCTGTATGTTTTCTTTTTTTTTCAGCATCTCAATCTGGTAAACACATTTAAGCAGATGAGGATCACTATAGCAAGTTATGGACCTTGGGGTCTGGCTTGCCTAACACTATCAGGAATACAGATGTACATGTGTGGTGGGGTGCGGGGTTCTGAAAGAAATCTGACATGGTGGTTCTCTTGGGCAGGTAAAGGTACAGGTTGAGGCGGGGGCTGTAAAATGCAGATGCCACATAATTCTAGGGTTTTGGGTAAACTAACATCAGACAGCAAAGGATGTGTGTATAGGGGGTTGTGGGGTGAGTGGGTGGGGGTTCGAATAAATGAACCTAAACTGGAGTTGTTTTTGGTGGATACAGCAACAGTTAGTGGTGTGCAGTGTGGTAATTTTTGCTTGTCCTACATATTCGCTGATAGATATCATTCAGCTAAAATAGAGAATATTTAGGAACAGTGAAAATAAGGTACTATGCAGTACAAACCCTTGAGGAAAGGAGGGAGAAGGGGCATGATAGAAACTTTTAAGTACCTCAGTGGAATCAACAAAGTCCAAGAGGGTAGTATCTTTCAGAAAAAGAGATGTGCAAGAACAAGGGGACACAATTTGAAGATAGAGGGGGGACGACTCAGGGGCAATGTGAGGAAGTATTTTTTCACAGAGAGGGTGGTGGATACATGGAACAGCCTTCCTTAGGAGGTTGTGGGATCTAAAACCATGGAAGAGTTCAAGAATGTATGGGACAGACATAAGGCAATTATTGTGGGGGGTAGGATGAAATAGGCTGTTGGTTAACTAGGATCTACAGCTTATCCAGTAGGTAGGGAAATGGGCAGACTAGGTGGGCCAAGCGGTCCTTATCTGCCGTCAAAGTCAATGTTTCTATGTAACTATACCATCTCAGATATTGTCATATCTACCTACAGAATATATAGCAGCCCAGTCAAATTTATGTTGCTCTCCAAGTCCAGCTATTCCTGGATGGACATTTGATCACTCTTTATAGCAACAACTACCTGAGCAATATCAACTTATTCAAAGGGAAATGTCCACATCAGTACACCCCAAACCTCAGTGTGGGGCATCCCCTGATTAGTATTTTCACCCAGTGTTGCAAAAATGCAGGTACCTCGTTTTGAAGTAATTGTATCTGATTGATGCTGCTGTCCCTCCTACCAGCAATTTGAATGCAGCACCTCTAGCAGCACACCCCATACTCACCTGCAGCTGATGTCAGAGCAGGAGAGGAGCCACAGGAGTGTGTATGTACGCCCACGGACAGAACTATGAACTGCTCTGCATTGCCACTTAGAGGTGTTAGTGCTACACTGAGACCAAGTATAAATTGGTAACAGACTGCCAGTCTATACATGGTCTCAGTATAGTACTGAGATATCTAAGTGGAAAACCAGAGCTATTAATAGTTCTGTCCATTGGCTTACATTATACACACTCCCGTGACAGCTCTCCGGCTCGGATGCCAGCTGCAGGTGATTGTGGGATGTGCTGCTTGAGACACTGCATTCAAAATGTCAGTGGGATGGATGGCAGGATCAACCAGATAAAACAGAATTACTTCAAAAGCAGGTACACAAATCTTTGTAACACTGAGCGAAAATGCTAATCAAAGGGTGCCCTACACTGAGGTATGGGGCATACTAATATGGACGTTTCCTTGCAAATCGATCAGGAACAATGCCTTCTAAGTATCTCACATGATTATGGTGGAAAGTGCAGCTGGGTAATCCCTCCCAATATATTCACCACCTTGGTGCAATATATTAAAGGAATAATGCATGGCAGGGTGTGCATCATGCTGAGATAACATTACGCCTCAGATGGTTGGGCATGAGGCTGCAGGCCAGGTGCATTCAACACCCAAGAAGTGATCTTATCCCAGCATGACACACGCCCTGGAGTGCATTATTCCTATTATACAATGGCTTATTTTGATAAACAATAAAATAGAAAAATACAACATTTTTTATAGGTGGTTTTGCACAGTGGAAGCATTCTTGTTTAAAAAACATCCTGTTTTCGATCTGTCCACTTGGTGGTAGTGGTGTTCGGTGTAGTTACATTTACGTGCTGTGATTGTGGTGTTTGTTATTCAGTTGTCCCTTCCCCCACCCCACGGTGTGTTAGCGTGTAGGTTTTCATAAATGTCCCATGTTCCCATGTCCACTGCCTGTCCCGAGAACAGTAGAATTTGCTGCTTAAGGTAGTGTGCTCCCTCTCAAATCACAATCCTCATATGGAACCCTGTAACTCTGTATTAATTAAGCAGCAAGTTTTACTCTTCCCAGGACAGGGCAGAGACTTCCAGGTCTTGGGAGCTATCCAGTGAGTGCTTGCGGAAAGTGTCAGGAGCATTTGTTTTATTAATTTTTTTTTACTTTTTATCCTGTCTGTGAGAAGTGTGGCCGTTTCTTTCAAGCTGAGTGTTCTGTTGTACAAACGTGGCTCTTTCAGAAGGTCACGCTACAGCTGGGAGGGGGGGCCAAAATGCCCTTGCAAGGTACGACTTTAATTAAGTTTTTTTGAACAGGGCAGGGAGGAAGCATGTGTGCCAATTCTAATAGAAAAAATAAACTCAACATTTATGGCACCTTTTTCCCTGCATCCTGAGCAGCATCAGTGAACTGCGCGACCGACAGTTATGATCTCAGTGGTTCATTGAAGTTGCTGGGCTCAGGGAAGACATTTGCCATGCAAATTAAATTTGTGGATGCTGCAAAGTCTTTTTTTTTTTCAAATGTATTATCAGGAATCATTTTTGGAATACTGTGAGAACAGGACAGGGCTGCTTTGAATGTAGTTGGCAATGCAGGTGACTTTAAGTAATTGGGGAGCACAGAATATGTAGGCATGACTCAGCAGAAGCTGGTTTTTGTGATGGTTTGTTTTTCTGACATTTGGTGCAGTCTTCTGTGTGCTGGGACTAGATTCATGATATTATGCTTGGATAACATCACAGGTCCAGCCCCAGACTAACGAATGAGAGCCCAGCATTCTTTCTTGCCAATCTGTAATCATAGTTACAGACACAACAATAGCATTTTCGGTAACTGTGCATCTTCTGCCCCCACCTGGGACATCTGTCACTACATGTGGCTGTCAGCTTATGCAGTCTCACTGGTGTGTAGTATGCCTAGTGAACAGACATGTACTGAACCATCCATGAGTCACTGGGTGGTGGTACACAAATGGAGTCTTCCAGCAGGTCTAACCAGGATTCATCTGATATGCACTTGTCTTTAATTTTGGGAGGTGTGACCTGCACAAGACGCCTGATCATTTGGCATAAAGCAAGTATAAGTCATGATCCACCCTCTGCCTCTTCCAGTGTCGGAACAGCTGGAGAAGAGGGGCACCAAATCAAGGGTTTGCCCCAACTAATTTCCCAAATAGTGGTGAAGCTGCATGCATTTAAATAAATGCTGAACTGGTGACTGGAACTTTTCCTGTAACTGTGGAAATTTGCTAAATTTGCCCTGCTCCCATAAGTGGTCCATGTGAAACAGATGTTTTCCCTCCAAATCCAGAATCCCTCATCTGCCAGGAACTTCAGAGCAATTAGATTACTCCAAGAGGAGGCGAGAACCCTACTACCCATCCTATCCTTATTAAATGTATGTACTTTATGCATAGTCTCGCCTCGGCTATAGAAGGGTGTACCCTGCCCAGAATCACTCCACCACTAAGGGACAAGGCTCCTGCCCTTGAGCCTCAGCTATAGAGGGGTGCGCCCTGCCCAGGATCACTCCGCCACTGAGGAACAAGGCTCCTGCCCTTGAGCCTCGGCTATAGAAGGGTGCACCCTGCCCAGGAGCACACCGCCACTGAGGAATAAGGCTCCTGCCCTTGAGCCTCGGCTATAGAAGGGTGCACCCTGCCCAGGATCACTCCACCACTGAGGAACAAGGCTCCTGCCCTTGAGCCTCAGCTATAGAGGGGTGCGCCCTGCCCAGGATCACTCCGCCACTGAGGAACAAGGCTCCTGCCCTTGAGCCTCGGCTATAGAAGGGCGCACCCTGCCCAGGATCACTCCGCCACTGAGGAACAAGGCTCCGGCCCTTGAGCCTCAGCTATAGAAGGGTGCATCCTGCCCAGGATCACTCCGCCACTGAGGAACAAGGCTCCTGCCCTTGAGCCTCGGCTATAGAAGGGCGCACCCTGCCCAGGAGCACTCCATCACTGAGGAACAATGCTCCTGCCCTTGAGCCTTGGCTATAGAAAGGTGCAACCTGCCCAGGATCACTCCGCCACTGAGGAACAAGGCTCCTGCCCTTGAGCCTCAGCTATAGAAGGGTGCACCCTGCCCAGGAGCACTCCGTCACTGAGGAACAAGATTCCTGCCCTTGAGCCTCAGCTATAGAGGGGTGCGCCCTGCCCAGGATCACTCCGCCACTGAGGAACAAGGCCCCTGCCCTTGAGCCTCGGCTATAGAAGGGTGCACCCTGCCCAGGATCACTCCACCACTGAGGAACAAGGCTCCTGCCCTTGAGCCTCGGCTATAGAAGAGTGCACCCTGCCCAGGAGCACTCCACCACTGAGGAACAAGGCTCCTGCCCTTGAGCCTCGGCTATAGAAGGGTGCACCCTGCCCAGGATCACTCCACCACTGAGGAACAAGGCTCCTGCCCTTGAGCCTCAGCTACAGAAGGGTGCACCCTGCCCAGGATCACGCCGCCACTGAGGAACAAGGCTCCTGCCCTTGAGCCTCGGCTATAGAAGGGCGCACCCTGCCCAGGATCACTCCGCCACTGAGGAACAAGGCTCCAGCCCTTGAGCCTCAGCTATAGAAGGGTGCATCCTGCCCAGGATCACTCCGCCACTGAGGAACAAGGCTCCTGCCCTTGAGCCTCGGCTATAGAAGGGCGCACCCTGCCCAGGAGCACTCCATCACTGAGGAACAATGCTCCTGCCCTTGAGCCTTGGCTATAGAAGGGTGCACCCTGCCCAGGAGCACTCCACCACTGAGGAACAAGGCTCCTGCCCTGAGCCTCAGCTATAGAAAGGTGCACCCTGCCCAGGATCACTCCGCCACTGAGGAACAAGGCTCCTGCCCTTGAGCCTCGGCTATAGAAGGGTGCACCCTGCCCAGGAGCACTCCGTCACTGAGGAACAAGATTCCTGCCCTTGAGCCTCGGCTATAGAAGGGTGCACTCTGCCCAGGATCACTCCGCCACTGAGGAACAAGGCTTCTGCCCTTGAGCCTCAGCTATAGAAGGGTGCACCCTGCACAGATCACTCCGCCACTGAGGAACAAGGCTCCTGCCCTTGAGTCTCAGCTATAGAAGGGTGCACCCTGCCCAGGATCACTCCGTCACTGAGGAACAAGGCTCCTGCCCTTGAGCCTCGGCTATAGAAGGGCGCACCCTGCCCAGGATCACTCCGCCACTGAGGAACAAGGCTCCTGCCCTTGAGCCTCAGCTATAGAAGGGTGCACCCTGCCCAGGAGCACTCCACCACTGAGGAACAAGGCTCCTGCCATTAAGGTAACTCACCAGTCCTAGGAATCACCTCAGAGCTTTTTGCCCTTCCTTTGTCTGCAGTTTGAATCTTGACACCATTTTACTTGGACTCTCTGCCCTGTACTTTCAGAGTGCCTGAAACGCCCATGACTCGAACTTGCACAAAATTTTCTGTGTACTATAAACTGTATGCACAGTAGGTGGGGAACTTGACCTAATTCCCTACCTCCTGAATTATTTCTTAAACAGCTGCCAGTCGCTTAGTGGAAATGGTGCCAAATTTTAAATTCTGATCTTATTTGTGGCATAAGCTTAAAACTCACTGGATCAGCTGCACTGTTTCCATTCTTAATACAAATCTGTGCAGACCAGAGAACATTTAAAACATTCTTAACTTGAATATGTGCAGACTGGAAAAAGTTTAAAACTACAGTATCTGTAAATCCGGTCTGCCGTACAGATCCGATTTATTTGTACTTCGGTCCCATTGTAGCTGCTCCTTAAACCTCTCGGATGGCTAAACAGCTAAAAGGAAGGGACCCTGCTGGAAAAATTTCAATTTCTTAATCATTTTACCAGCCAGCTGATTAACTTGTAAAGGAACACTACTCCTAATATTCATTAATTTCAAACTAGTAAACAGTGCTGTAACAATTTAAAGCAAGGAAACTGCAGTGTTAGAGCAGGAGAGCAGCCCTTGCACTTCTGAAGGAAAGAATAGAAACATAAAAACACAGAAACATAGACTTTGACGGCAGATAAGGACCGCTAGGCCCATCTAGTCTGCCCATTTCCCTACCTACAGGATAGGCTGCAGATCTTAGTTAACCAACAGCCTATTTCTTCCTACCCCCACAAGAATTGCCTTATGTCTGTCCCATGCATTCTTGAATTCTCCCACAGTTTTAGACCCCACAACCTCCTCAGGAAGGCTGTTCCATGCATCCACTACCCTCTCTGTGAAATAATACTTCCTCACATTGCCCCTGAACTGCCCTCCTTCTATCTTTAAATTGTGTCCCCTTGTTCTTGCAAGTCTCTTTTTCTGAAAGATGCTACCCTATTGGACTTTGTTGATTCCACTGAGGTACTTAAAAGTTTCTATCATGTCCCCACTCTCCCTTCTTTCCTCAAGGGTATACATATTAAGCTCCATTAGTCTCTCCTCATACGGCTTCTCTTGCAGACCCTGCACCATTTTAGTTGCCCTCCTCTGGACTGCCTCTATCCTATCTATGTCCTTGCGGAGATGGGGTCTCAGAACTGGACACAGTACTCCGATGGGGTCTCACCAACTGTCTGTACAGAGGGATAACAACTTCCTGTTTTCTGCTGATGATGATGCTCTCCCTATACATCCCAGCATGCCCCAGCCCTCCTACTGCCTTCTCACATTGCTTGCTAACCTTAAGGTCATCTGATATGATTACCCCCAGGTCCCTTTCCTTTTTGTTGTTGTTACTACCTCCCCACCCATTGTGTATTCTTCCCCTGGGTTCTTGTTTCCCAGGTGCATTATTTTGCACTTCTTTGCATTGAATCCTAGCTGCCATACTTCTGACCATTCCTCCAACCTTGCCAAGTCCCTTTTCATCCTTTCCACGCCTCCTTGTGTATCAACTCTGTTGCAGATCTTTGTGTCATCTGCAAAAAGGCATACTTTTCCTTCCAGTCCCTCTGCAATGTCACTGATGAAGACATTAAAAAGGACTGCACCCAATACTGAACCCTGCGGTACCCCACTAGTAACCTCCCTTTCTTCAGAGTGGACTCCATTTACAATTACCTTCTGTGTCCTATTGTCCAGCTAATGTTTTACCCAGGCTACCACCCTGGGTCCCACTCCCAGGCTGGTTAATTTGACTATTAATCTTTTGTGTGGACTGTGTCAAATGCCTGCTAAAGTCTAGGTAGGCCATGTCCACTGCCCCTCCCTGGTCTACTACTTTGGTCACCCAGTCAAAGAAATCTATTAGATTCGTCTGACATGACCTTCCTGCTGTGAATCCATGCTGCCTTGGGTCCTGTGCTCCACTGGCCTCTAGGTACTTGACTATTCTTTCCTTCAGAAATGACTCCATCACTTTCCCTACCACAGAGGTCAGACTGACAGGTCTGCAGTTTCCTGCCTCTGTCTTGGACCCACTTTTGTGAAGGGGAATCACATCCATCTTCCTCCAATCCTTGGGTACCACACCATCCTCCCATGATTTATTAAAAAGAGTAGCCAGTGGTTTCACTAGTTCCTCCCTTAATTCTTTTAGAATTCTAGGGTGAATTCCATCAGGACCCATTGCTTTGTCCACCTTCAGTTTTAGGAGTTCTTGCAGAACCCTTTCTTCTGTGAAAGGACTGGGATCGACCCCCCTATCAAGAGTGCTTCTGTTAATTGGATTAGGCACTTCCTCCTCCTCTTTTGTGAATACTGAGCAGAAATATTCGTTCAGTATTCCTGCTTTTCACTGTCCCCTCTGCCCACCCACTTCATTCTATTCAGCCTCACTGATCCCTCCTTTGTCTTTCTCTCGCTGCAGCTGATGTAGCTATAAAGGTTTTATCCCTTCTTAACTGAGTTGGCTATCTTTTCCTCAGTTTGGGCCTCTGCTATTCTGACTTCCCTCCTGCTTCCTTCTGCCTTAACTGGTACAGCTCTGTCCTGCTCCTTCTGTGTTTCCTTATACTTCCGGAATGCTATCTTTTTCTTCCTGACTTTCACAGCCACCTCTTTTGAGAACCATAGTGGCTTTTTTTTTTCGTTTTGATTTATTTATTTGCTTCACACAAAGGCTTGTTGCCTCTGTGAAGGCAGTATTGATAATTCCCCATTGTTGCTCCACAACTCCTTCTAGCCTGTTTGCTAGTGCTTTTCTGAGGCACTCTCCCATCTTGCCAAAGTCAACCATCCTAAAGTCCAGTACCCTCACTTTTGTATGGCTTGACTCTGTAGCTGAGTTTAACGTGAACCACACTGTTTGATGGTCACTTGTCCCCAGATGGCAACCCACTTCTAGATCTGAGATCCTCTCACTGCCCCCATTTGAGAGTATGAGGTCTAAGATTGCTCCCTCACGAGTGGGTTCCAAAACTAGCTGTCTAATGCCTGCCACCTGTAGGGCATCAAGAATGGCCCTGCTCTTGGACGTGGCTGCAGCAAATGTGCTCCAGTTAACATCTGGCATATTCAGGTCTCCCATCAACAGTATCTCCCCTTTCTCTGCCATTCTAAGAATGCCTTCTATCATATCCTTGTCCATTCCTTCCCCTGACATGGGGGTCTGTACACAACCCTGTGCGGATTGTGGTGCCCTTTCCAGTCTCCAAGTGACCCACAGTGCCTCCTCTCCTCCCTGTTTACTCTTTTGTTCAGTTGCTTTTATCCCTTCCTTTACATGAAAGCTACTCCTCCCCTCTTCTCCCTGCCTGTCTTTCCTGTAGGTTTTGTACCCTGGTATGTTAACATCCCAGTCATGGTTCTCTGTGTACCATGTTTCTGTGACTGCTACGATGATCCAGGCATCCCTCTTCCATTAAGGCCATCAGCTCAGGAGCTTGTTGCCCAGACTACAGGCATTGGTACTCATTACCCTCCAATTCCTGATGGCCTTACTCCCTTTTGCCCCATCCCTGTCCTTCTTGCCTTTGTCACTTTCTCCATTTACCCCTGCCTTTCTCCCTATCGACACCTCTATGTTGGTGTCTGCTGCACTTACTACCATGATTATTTGGGGGGGGGCTAGGATTTTCCTGCTCCTTTCCAGTGCCTCCCCCCTTGGCTAGTTTAAAAGCTTGCCAATGAAGCATTTAAACCTATCACCTAGGATTCTGGTTCCCCTCCCAGACAGATGCAGCCCATCATGCCGATATAGGCTTGCATCACTCCAGGTGGACCCCCAGTCCCCAATGAAGCCAAACCCCTGAGCTCCACACCAGTTTTTCAACCACTGATTGAATCCCATGGTGCGGAACACCCTAGCCTGTCCTATGCCATAGATGGGTAGCACCTCCGAGAAGGTTACCGTGCGTGCTACTTGACTAAGGCCCCTCCCCAATTCCATAAACTCTTCCTGCACTTCTCTAATCCCTTTCTTAGCCAGGTCATTTGTCCCTAGGTGGACAATGACATCCAGCTCCCTCCCCTGTGCAGCTGCTCTGGCAATCCTGAGGATTCGCTCCCTGTCCCTCCAAGCCATGGCGCCAGGCAGGCACCTTACCTCCCTCTCCCCTTCCTCCCCCAGTTCTACCTTCCTAACAATGGAGTCCCCCACCAGGAGTTGTTTCCTTCCCTTCAGGGTCCCATGCCACCCTCCTGTGGGTCTCCTTTGTGGAGGTTCCCAGCATACTCCTTGGTCTCCACTGTGGGTGCCTCCATAGAGGAACCACACTTTGCCAGAATGGCATAGGAATTGTGGAGAGGTACAATGGAAGAGGATGCGCCTCTGTTCCCTACCCTCACCCTCCCGAGCCCACTGTGGTCCAACGCTCCCTCTTTCTTGGCAACCTCTGAGGCAGCAGCAGTGGCACGGTGGTCCCTGGATGGAAGGAGGTCCCACAAATCCTGGCCAACTCAGCCTGGAGATGAGCAACCTCCTCCCTCAGCCCAGAGAGGTGCCTGCAGATGGGACAACACCGCATCCTCCAGAACATCTCCCGGAAGACTGCTGCTCCACAGCCACTGCACTGCACCACTCCAATCATGTCTTATTTCTGGCCCCTTAACTGTTTGCAGTCCTTACTCTTTCCTCTGTTTTTTTCTCTCTCTCCTTACTTTCTGCCTGTGTGCCCTTTAAGCTCCTGATTGTCCTGTTCTGAGACAAGAATATCCTATATTTCGCAATAGACCACTTACTTGCTCAGAGGCAGACCTCCAGCAGCTAGAGGGGGCCGGAGAGCTACTCTTGCCTTTCTAGGATGGTGGGTCCTTGGTGGTTCTGTGATCACTCACTTCCTGCCCCTAAACAGGAAGTTCCTGTTGTCAGTCAAATCCTGTGCCTATAAAAATAGAACTAGCTTGGGGGGGGGGGGTGGAGGGGAGGTAAGGAGGGCAATATAGTACCAGTAGAGAAGTTCAGTCGCACAGCAGTCCTTTCTCCTTGTGCCTTCTGCCAAGCTATTAGCTGAAACTTTCTAAGGCAGCCTTTAAATGTAGCTTCCTTCTAGCTAAGCCACTCCCCCTACTTACCAGATCTTTCTACAAGTAATTTAAACCTCACAGCAGTTAAGTCCTTTCAGTCACCTGAGATTTACACCTAGATAACTCTGCAGATACCCATTCAGTTCAGTTAACCCAAACACACACTTTTTTTTTGTATGTTAGTTTTTTACCTAAATTAAAGGTCAAATACAAAAGTTCTTCTACTTTAGTCCCATAGTCAGTACCTAGAGGCCAATGGAGCACAGGACCCAAGGCAGCATGGGTTCACAGCAGGAAGGTCATGTCAGACAAATCTAATAGATTTCTTTGACTGGGTGACCAAAGTAGTAGACCAGGGAGGGCTGTGGACATGGCCTACCTAGACTTTAGCAAGGCATTTGACACAGTCCCACAAAAGATTAATAGTCAAATTAACCAGCCTGGAGTGGGACCCAGGGTGGTAGCCTAGGTAAAACATTGGCTGGACAACAGGACACAGAAGGTAATTATAAATGGAGTCCATTCTGAAGAAAGGGGGTTACTAGTGGGGTACGCGAGGTTCAGTATTGGTCCAGTCCTTTTTAATGTCTTTATAAGTGACATTGCAGAGGACTGGAAGGAAAGTATGCCTTTTGCAGATGACACAAAAATCTGCAACAGGGTTGATACACAAGGAGCGTGGAAAGGATGAAAAGGGACTTGGCAAGGTTGGAGGAATGGTCAGAAGTATGGCAGCTAGGATTCAATGCAAAGAAGTGCAAATAATGCACCTGGAAACAAGAACCCAGGGAAGAATACACAATGGGTGGGAGGTAAGTAACAACAACAAAAGGAAGGGACCTGGGGGTAATCATATCAGATGACCTTAAGGTTAGCAAGCAATGTGAGAAGGCAGTAGGGAGGGCTGGGGTATACTGGGATGTATGGGAGAGGCATCAGCAGCAGAAAACAGGAAGTTGTTATCCTCTGTACAGACAGTTGGTGAGACCCCATCTGGAGTACTGTGTCCAGTTCTGGAGACCCCATCTCCGCAAGGACATAGACAGGATAGAGGCAGTCAGAGGAGGGCAACTAAAATGGTGCAGGGTCTGCAAGAGAAGCCGTATGAGGAGAGACTAAGGAGCTTAATATGTATACCCTTGAGGAAAGAAGGAGAGTGGGGACATGATAGAAACTTTTAAGTACCTCAGTGGAATCAACAAAGTCCAATAGGGTAGCATCTTTCAGAAAAAGAGACTTGCAAGAACAAGGGACACAATTGAAAGAGAGGAAGAGGCGGTTCAGGGGCAATGTGAGGAAGTATTATTTCACAGAGAGGTAGTGGATGCATGGAACAGCCTTCCTGAGGAGGTTGTGGGGTCTAAAACAGTGGGAGAATTCAAGAATGCATGGGACAGACATAAGGCAATTCTTGTGGGGGGTAGGAAGAAATAGGCTGTTGGTTAACTAGGATCTGCGGCCTATCCTGTAGGTAGGGAAATGGGCAGACTAGATGGACCTAGCGGTCCTTATCTGCCGTCAAAGTCTATGTTTCTATGTTTCTTGCTGTACTAGTCACACAGGCAGCTCGCTAACCTGGCCATTTTTTTCCACACTTGAAATTAATCTAAATTGAGCTAAGAAACTGCTCCTTCGCATGCTGGGTGCTGCTTCCCACAGCCACAAAACGGCTGCTCCCTACCCGCCCCCCATCACTCTCACCCTTAGCTGGCATCAGTTATATAGTGTGAGGCATAGGCTAGACCATGCCCCATGCCCCAGAGAAATTTCACTTTCTCATTAGCAGGCTATATTTCTTACCACTAGAGGGCAACCTAAATCTTGTTTCAAATCCTTTCATGCCGCCGCCTCAGACATAACCCTGCCTATAAACCCTGAACAGCATGCTTTTTGCCAGTTTGAAATAATTGTGCTTAAGTCTAGCCTTACCTCCCTACACACCCACCTTACAATGACATTCTCACTAAACAACATTACCATAAATCCATGGGTAACTTTCATGTTAGTTTCTATTGTTTCTACCCTCATATGGCTCCGTTATTATACTGCCCATCTTCCATGCACCTTCACTACACCCATCCTGAGAACTCAAAGCTCTCCAGCTTGCTTATGCTATCTCACATCCCCCTAGCCACCTCGCCACTGTTTGTTCCTTATACTGTAAGTTTATCTACCACTTAGCCTTCACCCTGTATAAATCCCCACTCTGCAACATCACCCTATCTACCCCTTTCATCCACTGTAAAATATGGTACCTACTACTCCTAGCCTTAATGTTAGCTGGGGATATTGAATGTAACCCAGGGCCCCAAAGTTATCTACCCACTCAGATTCAACCTGGAAGGATACCAAAGACCTCCGCATTGTTCACTCGAATATTAGGAGCCTTCCACATAACTTAGCGGAACCTGAGGCATGGGTTGCTCAATAAAATCCTGATATCCTTTGCCTATCCCAAAACATGGCTCAAACCCTCCACCCCTGGTCACCTCTGCTCGATACCAAATTACAACCTAATCAGGCAAGACAGGCCCTCATCAAAGCGTGAAGGTGGTGTTGCTATCTACTATAAATCTCATCTGTTACTATCTTGAAATGCCTTACCTGCCCTCTCTCACTGCGAAGTGATTAACACAAGCTTACAACTTGGCTCTAAGAAACTACACATAGTCTGTGCCTATAACCCTCCAGGTGGTGGTATCACCGGTCTTGAGGGACTCCTCTCCCAAGTGAAAAATACCAACCACTGAAATGAAGTCCTCATACTGGGGGACCTCAACTTAAACTGGACTGGTAAATCAAACCAGGTCTCGCACAATATGGTAGAAGGCCACAAGTTTCACCAACTAATTACTGATCCAACTAGGGTCATTTAGACTGACCTCTGGATATTCACGAGTTCAAGTTCAAGTTTATTGCAGGAAAGCTCCATTGAGCCAGCTCATTCACAAGGAGGTCCTGAGTGCATTGTTACAACAAATATACAATGCAGGCAATAACATAACAATACATAAATGGCGGACCAGGTCCTACAAGGTACATGGGTAAACAGTCCTAGTTGAAAACCAAAAACCAAAAAAATATTTAGTACAAGTTGTTTAAGGAAGGCGGTGTAGAAACATAGAATTTGACAGCAGATAAGGACCGCTTGGCCCACCTAGTCTGCCCATTTTCCTACCTAACAGATAAGCTGCAGATCCTAGTTAACCAACAGCTTACTTCCTCCTACCCCCACTAGGACTGCCTTATGCCTGTCCCATGCATTCTTGAAGTCCCTCACTGTTCTTGACTCCACGACCTCCTCAGGGAGGCTGTTCCATGCATCCACAACCCTCTCAGTGAAAAAATACTTCCTCACATTACCTCTGAACCCTCCCCCCTCTATCTTCAAATTGTGCCCCCTTGTTCTTGCACATCTCTTTTTCTGGAAGATGCTACCCTCTTGGACTTTGTTAATTCCCTTGAGGTACTTGAAAGTTTCTATCATGTCCCCTCTCTCCCTTCTTTCCTCACGGGTATACATATTAAGCTCCTATAGTCTTTCTTCGTATGTCTCCTGGTGCAGACTCTGCACCATTTTGGTTGCCCTCCTCTGAACAGCCTCCACTCTGTCTATGTCTTTGCGGAGATGGGGTCTCCAGAACTGCACACAGTACTCCAGATGGGGTCTCACCAACTGTCTGTACAGAGGGATAACAACTTCCTGTTTTCTACTATTGATGCCTCTTCCTATGCATCCAAGTATCCCCCCCAGCCTTCCTTACTGCCTTCACACATTGCTTTCCCACCTTTAGGTCATCTGATATAATTACCCCCAGGTCCCTTTCTATTTTTGCTGTTGTCAGTGTCTCACCCCCCATTGTGTACGCTTCCCCTGGGTTTTTGTTTCCCAGGTGCATTACCTTGCACTTCTTTGCATTGAATCTGAGCTGCCATACATTTGACCATTCCTCCAACCTTGCCAAGTCCTTCTCATCCTTGCCACTCCATCTTGTGTATCAACTCTGTTGCAGATCTTTGTGTCATCTGCAAAGAGACATACTTTTCCTTCCAGTTCCTCTGCAACGTCACTTATAAAGACATTAAAAAGGACTGGTCCCAGTACTGAACCCTGTGGTACCCCACTAGTAACCCTCCTTTCTTCACTGTGTACTCCATTTACTACTACCCTTTGCGTCCTGTTGTCTAGCCAATTTCTTATCCAGGCTACCACCTTGGGACCCACTCCAAGGCTGGCTATCTTGTGTATTAATCTTTTGTGTGGGACTGTATCAAATGCCTTGCTAAAATCTATGTAGGCCATGTCCACAGCCCATCCCTGGTCTACTACTTTGGTGACCCAGTCAAAGAAATCTATTAGATTTGTCTGACATGACCTTCCCATCGTGAATCCATGCTGCCTTGGGTCTTGTGTCCCACTGGCCTCTAGGTGCTCAACAGTTCTTTCCTTCAGAAGTGATTCCATCATTTTCCCTACCACTGAGGTCAAACTAACTGGTCTGTAGTTTTCTGCCTCTATCCTGCTCCCACTTTTGTGAAGAGGAATCACATCTGCCCTCCTCCAGTCCTCGGGTACCACCCCATCCTCCCATGATTTGTTAGAGAGTAGTCAGCGGGGTCACTAGTTCTACCCTTAGTTCTTTTAGAATTCTTGGGTGAATCCCATCAGGCCCCATTGCTTTGTCCACCTTCAATTTTATTAGTTCTTTCAGAACCCTTTCTTCTGTAAATGGATTGGTATCAACCCCTGTCTTCAGAACGTTTCTCTTGTTTGGTTTAGGTAACTCCTCTCCTCTTCCTTTGAGAATACTGAGCAGAAATATTCGTTCAGTATCCCTGCTTTTTCATTGTCACCCTCTACCCACATTCCCTCCCCTTTATTAAGCTTCAGTATCCCTCCTTTGGTCTTTTTCCGCTCCCTAATATACCTATAAAAGGTCTTATTCCCTTTCTTAACAGAATTGGCTATCCTTTCCTTGGTTTGGGCCTTTGCTATTCTGACTGCCTTCCCAGCCTCTTTCTGCTTTAACTAATAAAGTTCTCTGTCCTGCTCCTTCTGTGTTTCCTTATATTTCCTGAATGCTGTCCTTTTCTCCTGAATGTGTAGTGAGAACAAACTAAGGAAGTAAGGAGAAAGCTAGGGAGGGAGTTTAGAAACAGTTACAGATGTCCTTTATTTTTGAAGCCACCAGTTTTTAGAAGAAATATACTGAGACTACACTGGATAGTTTCAGAGTGGATTGCAGCAGGTTCCAAATAGTTGGTAGGGCACTTGAGAAGGCTTGTCTGCAAAGGAGGTACGAATCCTAGTCCTAGATGTGTCGAGTAGGATAAAATCTGATTTCCTAAGGAAATAAGAGCTGTGGGCAGTATGGATAAGTGCTACTAAATAGCTTGGTAATTTATTCAGAAGAAGTTTTAGGGTCCAAATGCCAGCATGGAGTGTGCGTCTAATGGTAAGTTAAGCCCAACCAACAGCTGTGTATAGTTCATAATGGTGGGTTCGGTGTGGGTAGTTTGTAATGAAGGGCAGGGCGTGATAGTAGAGAATGTACAATTTGTTTAGGTTAGTAATTGCTGCAGAAGTGTATAATATTTCCTCATAGTCAAGAAAAGGGAGGAAGGTGGTCTGAACAAGCCTGAGTCTGGTTTCCAGGGGAAAGAGGGACCTATTTCAGAAGAAGAAGTCTAGTCTAGCTTTTAGTCTTCTGGACAGGTCATCAATGTGCTTGTTGTCTAACCAAAAGCCGAGGTATTTAAATTTAGAGACAACTTCCAGTGATTCACTTAGGGATGTAATGATGAAGTATTTAGGTGGGACAGTGAGGGTGATGGAGGAAGTATGGGGGGGGGATCATGGCCTTAGTTTTTTTTAGCATTTAGGAGGAGTTTAGTATTTTATGAGATTTGTTTCTAGCTGTGTGAAATCGACAGAGTATATCCCTGACTTCCGATATTGTATGGCCGGATGTATACAAAACTGTATTGTCTGCAAAGAAATGCAAGGTTGACCTGGTTATTTGAGAATCGAGGTTGTTGATATATAGGGAGAAGAGTATAGGATCTAAGATGGAACCTTGCGGGACTCCCCTAGTAACTGGTAAGGAGGCAGAGAACAGCCCTCCAGCTTTGACTTTCTGCATCCTACCTGATAGGTAACTGGAGAACCATTTGGTAGTAGCTAGGGTAGTGCCAATATTGGTGAGGCTGTTCACAATTAGAGTATGGGCAATGGTGTTGAATGCTTTACTCAAATCTAAGAATACTGCGCCCATAATTTTTTTAGCATCCTTGTCTGAGATCCAGTCATCGGTGACTTTAGCTAGCACAGTAACAGTGCTATGATTAGAGTGAAAGCGTAATTGGGCTGGATTGAGGAGAGAGTAGGTTTCCAGATGATTCTTCAATTGTATATAAATCAAATTTTCGAGGACTTTTGAAAGGATAGGCAAGATTGAGATTGGTCTGTAGTTGTTTAAATCGCATAGGTTGCTGGATTTAAGTAAGGGTATGATATGAGTGGATTTCCAGCATAATGGAAATACGGCAGAAGAGATAGAGAGGTTGAATATATGGAGAATGGGAGCAGTAAGATAGTGGTAGTCGACTTTTAAGAAAAATGGTTCTAAGCAATCGTCTCCAGCACTTTTTGTAGTATCTAAATTGATGAGTGGATCCTCGACTTCTTTGAAGCTGAGGGGGAGCAGCTGGAAAGGATGGGCTGTAGCTTTTGGGACAGTGATAGGGCTAGCATGGATACTGGTATGAGATGCGTACGGTGATGCATCGAAAGCTAGACCAGCTGTGGCAAAGTGAAAATTCAGTTCTTCAAGGATCTGGTAATTGCTCTCAATAACTGTGCCATTTATGTTGATCTTAGCTGGGATGGAGGGAGCAGCCGGTCGACCTTCAGTAGACTTGATGGTCCTCCAAATTTTCTGTGAGTTTCCTTTGGCTTTTTCCAGCATGGAAATGTAGTAATTCACTTTGGTAGAGCGAATATGTTTTACGCAGGTGTTCCTAGCTGCTCTAAATGTCTGCCAATCTGTCGGATTCTTAGTTATTCTTGCTAGAGCCCAGAGTTTATCTCAGTTTATAAGTGTGGTTTTGAACTCCGGTGTAAACCAGGGGTGGGAGACCTTGCGTGTACACACCTTAATAAATGGGGCATGCTTGTTAGCCAGGGTGTTGAGATTTTCTTTAGGTTAGAGACAGCCTCATCAACTGTTTTAGAGAGGTACATATCTTGCCATTTGACCTTGCTAAGGTCGGTCAGATAGCTCAGGGTGTTGAATTTATGAAAGGAATGCTTGATTATGAACTTAGGCTGATTGTGGGCTTTGGTTTGATGTCTTGTACAGACCATAACTCTATGATCACTCATATCGTTGGAAAAAACAGCTGATTGTAATATTTTGTGGGGATGGGTGGTAAGTATGACATTGACGAGAGAACTATTGGCAGTGTTGGTGGTGTTAATCCTAGTGGGCTCACTAATTATCTAGACAAGACCTAGTTAATCACAAAGGGGTTTTAGGCTATGCGATTTGTGTGTGAGCCAATCCATGTTGAGGTCCCCGAGTATCAGTGTTTCTATGCTGGCTGTTGTAACTAAGGATTTTAGGACGTTGATGATTTCAGTTCCACCAGTTGGAGGTCTGTAGCCACTGATTACTGTAATAATTTCATTGGAGGGAAGGTGGAGTTTCAGAGATATGATTTTGTATTCCTTAGATTTAGAATTGCAGAAGATGTCACTAATAGTGAATTTGGATTTGGCATAAATAACTTCTCCACCCCCGCCCCCGTATTCCTATCAGCCCTATAGAGATTATAGTTGAGGAGAGTTATTTGCTGGTCTGTAATAGTATTTTTGAGCCAGAATTTGGTGATAATGACGAGGTTGGGCTCAGTGTGTGTGGTCCAGGCTTGTAAAAGGTCAGGTTTTTGGGGGCAAACTTAAAATGTTGACCAACATGAATTTAAGGCCAGGAGCGGCAGCAAACTCAGTATGCAAAGAGAACATTGACAGAGGGCCTGGGTTTAGTTCTACATTACCTGAGCAGAGAAGGAGCAGGAGCCGGAGTTTTTTTATAGCTGTTGTGATGGATCTGGACGCTTTTTTGAGTTGTGACCGGCCAATAGTACTAGTAGGGGATACCACTTTAGTGTTGTTATGGTACAGTCTAATGTGGCAGTTAATAGGTAGTAGGGATAATGCTCTGAGTGACATGTGAGAAGGGGGTAATAAAAGCAGGTGAGTGGGGAGTGGGTTGTAATTAAAGGGAGGGGTGGGCTTTGGATGAGTGTTAGTGCAGTGAAAGGGGGCAACATAAATAGCAGTGAGATGTTCCAGGGTAGGTTTTGAACCTGGGACTTCGTCTTGATAGCATATAGTTAGGATGTTAGTGAGCAAAAATAAAATGACACTGAGGAGGTGAGTCATGGTTCAGCAGAGCAGGTTAGTGCAGGGGAAAGGGGCGGAGTGCCTAGAGAGAGGGTGGTTTACAGCATGGTCTATGCCCTTAACGTGAGCGAATACAGTGAAACAGCTCTATAGAAGGCAGAGCTAACTGAGTATTTATTGGAGGCCTGGGAGGGGGTGGAGGGGTGGGAAGAAAAAGCCCAGCAGGGACTGAACCCAGAGCACAGATATGCAGCACCTTTCATCTGAGCCAATCAGGGCTTGCTTCAAAAAAGCACCCGCATTGCGATTAGCTGATAACAAGGATAGTTCTCTTGCTGCTGATTGCAGGATTCCCCTGGCGGAACCCTGGCAGTAACAAATTGTTTTAGTAAGAAAGAGAAGGCAGGAGATTCATCAGGGATGGGAGTGGGCAGTGCTAACGGGTCTATATAATAGCACACAGGAGGGGGGATTGGCAGTTGGTCGAAAAATTGCCGCTTTGCCATACCTCTCAAGCGGTGGAGTCCGATGAAGAGGTCTCAGGCAGCTTCGGAAGCTGAGGCTAAGCCACTTGTGAGTATCCAGAGGTCATTGTACAAGAGTGAAAATATTTATCATATCACACAAGCGCACATCATGTATCCAATTTATACAATAGGAGCCTCTATTATTACAAAAGTTATCATTTGCCTGGGTTTGCATGGGTTTGTGCAGGTTTGCATGGGTTTGTGCAGGTTTGCATGGGTGTGATAAATGTCATTTATTTTTTCTGTTCTGACATCCACAGCATTTATTTAATGGGACTGTGAATACATGTTTTTATTCATGAAAATATCTCCCAACTCATATTCTGTGTGTGTATGTATGTATGTATGTATATATATATATATATATACACAGATATATGGGAAACACGATGGGCAGGAGTGTGATATGCAAAATATTCTCACTCCTGCAGAGTGAGCTCTGGATATCTCACAAGTGCTGAAGGCATGAGTGAGATTATCCAGAGCTCATGATGCAGGAGTGGGAATATTTTCCGTAGTACATGATCTGCACATCATGTGTACTATTTATACAATAGGGGTGAGCGCTTCAGAAGTATAGTTATGTTTTCCTGTTTGCTCTTTTATTTTTAGGGGTGACTTGGGAGCACTGGGCAATTAAGTGACTTGTTCAGAGTCGCACAATGTGGAAATGGAAGTTGTGAGAATCAAACCCAGGTCTGGTGTGCTGGTTGTACCAAGGTTGTTCAAAGCTCATTATTCTAACCTCTAGGCTATACTGAGAGCACTGTTTGTGTGTTCTGAGTGTGTGTGAGTGTTTCTGAATGGGCTGGGAGTGTTAGAAATACTATGGTAAACAGGTGAATGTGTTTGACAATGCTAACTGAGTTAGTTTCAGCTAGCAGTGAGAAACAGAAACTGTGGTGCAGCACTGTCATTTGGAATGCAGTCTTTCATGAAGCTGATAGTAGCATAGTAATGGGTTGTGAGTTGTTGAAACACTTTGGGGAAACAGGTGAGTGTCCTTTGCAATGTTAACTGAGTTACTTGCAAGTTACTTGCAGTGAGAAACAGATTTGTGAAGCAGTTCAATTTAGAATGTAGACCGTAGTTAGTGAGTGAGTGGTGACATTGGCACAGTATGTATAAACGCCATTTATTATCACTGTAGTGATGTCATCATCATTTATCACACTCCAGTGAAAGAGCTGCATTTATCACACCCTAGAAGCTCTCACCCCTATTGTATATATATAAAATATATATATATATATATATCTATATATATATATATATATCTCACTTTGGATAGATGTGCAAGGGCCATCATATAGCAGTTGCACTTGCACACACTTTACAAACATTTCTCCCTTTCCCATTCCTCTCATAGAGGACCACAGATGGTCACAATCAATTTGGTCAGAAGCTTTTTCCACATTGAGTGAGGCCACCACCACATTTTCCCAAGGATGAGCCTCCCTTCATGGCAAGACATGAATCAGAGTTCTTATACTCAGTGGCGATTTACAACCTGCTACAAAACCATTTTGCTCAGGAGACACTAGCTTGGGGAAAATGATTCCAAATGCATAGCAAGAATAAGGGAATAAATCTAGGGTCTGTATTAAGCAGTAAAATTATATGATATGAGGAAACCACATCACATAGTTTGCTTGACTTTGGAATACACACATTCTATATCTATTATACATATCAGTCCCAGTCATATTAATTTCAATCATAACATGTACAACAAACTGACAGTTCTTGCTTCATTGAATTGATAAAGAGCTTAGAGGTTTTGGCCACACTCTTGATGGAATCATTAAATGAGTTCCACAGGGATACAGCCATGAAGGGGAAGGTCATACTTCCGTATTTGTTCAGATCATGGCAGTTTAAATTCTCTCATTTTACTATTCCTAAGGCAATACTTATGTTCTGTTTTTTCCAGTTTTTCAAACAGATATACTGGTTCTGCAAAGTACATTTTTCTACAGATTTGATTTTTCCAGATTACGTTCCTCTTATTCTCTAGACTTAGCCATCCAAGGTCTTTGTACAAATTGCAATGATGTGTCCTAAACTTAATCTAAGAATAATTCTGACCAAATGATTATATACTACCTCTACCTTTTTCAGCAGAGTTTTTTTGTAAAACCATATACGTGGGTACCGTAGTCAAAAATGGGAACCAACAACTAGCTTACTATCGACATTCTCATTTGTTTGTTAATGCAATAGCCAGTGTGTCTAAAAGCTCTGATTCTGCTATTAATTCTTTTTGTCATTTCATCAATATGATAGTCAAATTTTAAGTTTTTATCAATCCATATGCCCAGGTACGTATATTCAGTCACCTGGGCTAATACTTCATTGTTACGATGCATGCAGATCATCAGTCCCTGCATTTCCATGCCTGACCCCTGAGTATGTAGAACCTTCCTGATTTGGGGCTTCTCTTGTGGTTGCTGAAGTTTGTTTTGCAGCTCCTACCCCATCTAGTAGGCATGCCAATTCCCAGAAATTGAAATGTTTTATGAACCAGCTCCACAAACACACATGTTTATTAGGGTGTAAAACACTTTGGGAAACTATTGAAGAAAGTGACTTAGGGGAAATAATAAACAGAAATGTAACTTCAACATCCCACTGTGCCACTCAGATTGCCAAAGCAAAGCAATTACTATGGACTATTAAGAGACGGTTCAGGGGCAGAATGAGTATGTTATTATGCCACTCAGTAGAACCTACATTAGGCTCATTCTGAACTATGGGAGCCCAGTTTGGTGCCCACTTAATAAAGGAGATATTGGAAAAATTGAGAAGGTACGACAGGCTACAAAAATGGTTTATAACATAAAACATCTGACCTACACTGAATGCCTAATGCATCTTAATTTAATGTCTTTTGAGACAAGACAATTGAGAGGTGACCTGTTGTTGTGTCATGATATAATGAAGGATGACTATTTATTCAGTGAACTAGGCCTTGAATTTAAGAATGACACATTGGGAAGTAGAGGCCATCCTCTACAAATTGGACCACTAAAACACCATACCAGTAGAAGGAAAGCTTATTTTACACAGCAAATAGTCAACTCTTGGAATAAACTGCCCACAGAATTATTGATCAGTAGTGATAAACTGGAGTTCAAAAATAAAATGGATACATACATACTAAATGGTAATGATCTATCTTACTATGGATAACGGACAGGAGCATGTATGGGCTTACCACTTCTTCCGCTCATTACTTACCTTAGTATGCACCTTAGTAGTATTTGGTCAGCCTTCCACAGCCTGAACCCTTTTATGTGTTTCCTCTTTCAGATACCTTGGGGTCTGGCTTGACCAGCACCTCACCTTCTCTGAACAACATTGATTTTTTATTTATTTATTTATTTAAACATTGATAACCAGGAAAAGCACACTGAGCCAAGGCTCATTTCCGGGTGTGATCTGGGGGTGAGGGGGAGAGAGTTACAACAGTATACATACATAGAATAGATACATGAGAATATTACATACAATCACATAATCTTGTACAAAGGAGTTAAGTACATTCAGTTGCATATATACAGGTATTTACAATCAGTTGCATGAATGCAATAATATACAGTGCAGAGGTTTTGAAATTTAAGCTGTGTTCATTTGGCTACAGGCAGACTAGTTGCAATTACAGGTGGGGAAGGGGAGTTGATGAAGTTGAGATTTAATGGAGCTGTGTGAGGGTGAGCTTCTGAGGATCTGGGGAAGCTGGTTCCATAGGTAGGGGAGATGGTAGGAGAAGGCAGATTTGCCAGCTGATGAGGATGGTTTGGGGAGGAAGAAGGAGCAGGAGTCCCTAGAGTGCAGAGAGTAAGGAGAAAAGGCTGCAGGGGTTAGTTTCTTGGCCAGGTAGGGAGGCAGTCCATTGAACCAAAATTTGGAAATAAAATAAATGGAGTGGCAAAAATGGAAATGGAGAGGGGCACTAACCCAAGGGAGGAAAGGAGTGTGCAGTGGTGTGTTCTGAAAGGGGAATTTGTTGCAAAATGGCAAAAAACATAGAATAAGAAATCCAGCCTGAATAGCGAGGTGGAGGGGGTGGTGTCATACACAATGTCCATGTAATCAAAGATGGGGGTGATCATTTTTGTTAGCAGTGTACATCTAACAGGTACTGGGAAGGAGTCAGGATTTCTGTAAAGAAGACCAAGCTTCAGGTGAAGCTTCAAAGTGATGGCACAGTGGTTGATGCATTCAACATAAAGTCATATCCTAAACTGGGTGCTCTGTACAGAAATCGTGGTTTTATTCCTTTACCGGCTTACCTTGCCCTGGGTCAGAAAATGATCCTACCTATCTTTGACTATGGTGATGTAGTGTACAGTGCTGCTCCCAAATCCTCCATAATTAGGCTTCACTCTCTGTGCCACTCTTTCTGCCAATTTGCTCTTGACTGTCCTTCTCTTACTCATCACTGTACCCTTTGCTTAGAGAAAAGATAGTGGGGCATCTAGAAGTATTCAGAGACCTGGACCATAGGCAACATGGATTCACAGCATGGAGGTCATGTCAGTGTGACCGGGAGCTCCTGCCACTCTTGAGGACCGACCTTTCCTTAAATGTGTTGCAACAGTTCTTCTGCTTCTTAGCTTAATCTATCCTTTACAATTTCTAGTCCACAAGGTTGGCCACCTGTAGGCACCCCCTGCTCCCTCCCTTGACTATGCTATGGTGTCCTCTTTGATTTTCCTTTTCTCTCGCGGGTTCTCATACAGGGAGGTTACTGTGGTGACCTCCAAGTGTATGTAAAACAGGTTGTGTTTATTGTTGTTGGATTTAGTATGTAATAGCACAATGTTATTATATTATATACCTTGTTGTATATACTTTATGTTTATGACACCTATAAACGTTGAAAATACCATGGCACTATGTGTTTTTGATAATGGTAAAAAGTACTATTTAACTATTACAGAAGTTAAGTTAGTTGTGCTCTTTAAATTGCATGGACATTGCTGTAAACTGAACAAGTCTAAATGGCATGGTGATTTGCATATATCCCATGATGCATTGCATTGTGGACGTATGTATAATGTGATATTTCTTTGAAACTTAATTTGTAGCCAATACCCTTTGGGGTAACCCTTCTTTCAATGATTCTGCATTGAGATGCTTTGTCTATAGCTTGTTTTATTTATTTTTTTTCTTTTTGGGCCCCCACTACCCAAGCAAATGGGGCCTGCATAGGGGTGGTGGTTACATCTCAACTAGTGAATTGGATCAGAGATCAGTGTCAGTAGGTGCTGACCAAGTGCAGAGAAAGGACATAAATAGTCTGTTGCTGCAAACTGATATACTGAAGAAGGAATATGGTATTGCAGAAGCTTATTTCTTGTATTTTGAATAAATATCACAGAGATTGTGTGTTGAACCTGAAGATCGGTGTTTGGTCCATCTGTTATCCCCCAACCCCGCCACAGCCTTGGTGTTAGAAGTGGTATAACTTGCTGGAAGCATCTGGACTGGCCGAAGAGGGACATTTTCTGGTGGCTATTGCTCAAATATCCCAGGTGGACCAATGCACCAGGAGTTGCCAGAGGAGAACCTGGAGAAGAAAGTCCATAGAGTTCTGAGCAGAACCATGGCTGACAGACGGAGAGAAGCTGCTGCCTGGACCGGACCTGAGAGCTTGGAGGAAGCCCAAGCCTGAAGACGATGAAGAGATGCAGGTCGAGGCAGACTGGAGTTGTGAGAGACTCTGATGAGGATGGTTCACTGGATGAGTGGGCAATGGCTGGAGGCAGACTACACAGAGAGGTGGAACACTGGTTCCAGGTTCTTGAGAGGTTCCTGCTAGAGAGCTTGGACAGAGAGTTGGAGGAGGATTTTTTGTGGGCTCAGTTTGAGAAGGACCCCCGACTTAGCAGGATATTCGTTTGTTTCCTGTGTTCCCAGGATGTTGCCTGTTGGAGGTCAGAGATGCAAGTATGGAACTTGAATGTGAGACCCCAGGTAAGACTGTGCCTAGTGATATTGTGCTGGGGTTGAAGACTCCAAGCAAGGAAGAAGAAGTCTATGAGGCTGAAGGGACTTTTCTTGTATTGATGCAGCTAAATCTAGTAACAGTATTGACTGGGGTATACTGCATGCTAAAAATACTAATACTGTCAAACTGTTATAGAATGTTAAAGTTAAGGAGGGTAGAGATCATTTAAAAAAATGTCACCCTTGGAAAAAGGGAAACTCTCACATAGGTTACAAGGTACTAGATGGTAACAGATGGCTGAAAATAGCACAGTGATTAAAAGGATGTTTAAGACACCCCAGTGTTAAAAAGTTAAGGAACCTGCTGTTTACCATTGCAGGATATTCAGCATGGGAGGTTCCTTGGCATCCTGTAGGTTTCTGTAGAGACCTGCTTGGGGATATGATGACCAGGGATTTGGGGTCATAGGTTATAAAAAGTTGAAATAGGAGAGTAGAAACTATTATTGCTCCTTCCATATTCCCACAGACACTTTGTGTAAGACAGAGGGGTCAAGTTAGTTGCAGACAAGGCCAGATGTGGCTCTGCTGTGGTCCATTTCTGAAGCCAAAAGTGTAGCATGTTTGGTCAGAGGGCGGGCTTGATGTCAAAGAAAGAGGTACCCAAGGACAGACAAGGTGTCTGAGGCGGTATGTGTATTCTATTCTTTTCTGAGTGAAAAACCTACAGAGGAGGTGGGTGGAAAATGGATTGGAACCTGTGTTGGGGTAACACCTTGAGTGTATACCCTCAGGTGTCTATATCTGTAAAAAGTGAAATAATCAAGAGTCATAGTGAGTTTATGTAGAGGGGTTGAACCTAGAAATGGGCCCCTGCTTAAAACTGACATGTCTGGATTGGGCTGGAGCAGGTAATTACTCACCCCACAGAAAGTCTTTCTATGGTACTGGACTTTACAGCCATCCAGATTTTTGGTTAAGAAATATGACAGACTTTCCCTAAAATGAGATGGAAAGGTAGCGTTAGTCTCTATTGAGAAATGTGTTTATGCCTCAGAGTAAAGAATGATGATGTCCACCAAGTTTATGATAGAATGTTTATTGTTAATAGGGACCCTGAGACAGAGCTTCTGAAGATGGATGGTGGAAACTCCATCCCTTCCTGGGACAGGAAGGTGGTAAGCAGTCTGTAATAACTGCTTCCCTCTTAAGGTGGGATATATGTGACCGGGAGCTCCTGCCACTCTTGAGGACTGACCTTTCCTTAAATCTGTTGCAACAGTTCTTCTGCTTCTTAGCTTAATCTATCCTTTACAATTTCTAGTCCACAAGGTTGGCCACCTGTGGGCACCCCCTGCTCCCTCCCTCCTTTGACTATGCTATGATGTCCTTTTTGGTTTTCCTTTTCCCTCTCGGATTCTCGTACAGGGAGGTTATTGTGGTGACCTCCAAGTGTATGTAAAACAGGTTGTGTTTATTGTTGCTGGATTTAGTATGTAATAGCACAATGTTATTATATTATATACCTTGTTGTATATACTTTATGTTTATGACACCTATAAATGTTGAAAATACCATGGCATGAAATTGGAAAGTGGGAGGTTAAGAGAGAATGTGAGGAAGTTCTTCTTTACAGAGAGGGTGGTGGATGCATGTAATGGTCTGCTTCAGGAGGTAGTGGGAGCGAGCACTGTGGATGGATTCAAGCATGCTTGGGACAGGCATAGGGGAACCATAGAGGTACAGCAGCAGGTGGGTCAGAAGCAGTAATATAGTACAATGTCTTACGGGCAGACTAGATGGGCCAGGTGGCCCTTATCTGCCAACAATTTCTATGTTTCTGTGTTTACCAATCTCTTTTTCTCTTCCTTCCCTAGCCAACAGGTGCCATGTCCACTGTGCCAACGATTCTTGCCAAATTTTGGTTTCACACCCTCCCTCTTTATCTCTCATCCTCTATTTCCCTCAGTCTTGTTATTCACTCAGATAGCAAGACCACTGCACTCTAACCATCCCGCTCAGGACTACCTCAGTTGGTCAAGCTGCATTCTCACACCGTTTCCCTAAAATTTGGAATGCCCTCCAACCTCCTATCTGTCATGCTGTCACCTCTCCTATCCTCAGCTCCCTCCTCGTGGATTATTTCCCCCTTCCTGTAGATGTGTTTAATGTTTCATTTTTATTCTTTCCTTTTTTTTGCCGCTGCACTAGATTGCAGTTTAGTACCTTTCCTATATTAATTGTGATTCTATTGTTTTGTTTTTATTAGTTTCCGATCACCTTTACCGTTATTGCTGTTTATTGTATTAATGTAATGTATTATGTATTTTGCACATCCTGTGTATGTTAGTATTCTTTCCATTATGCACTGTTTTTGACATTGCTGCTGTAACTGTAACTGAATTTGAAACTGTAACTGTATCTGTAACTGCTGTAACTATTGTGTATCTTCCCCTCTCCCCCAGGATGCATCTGGAAATGAGCACATCTGCTCAGTATGCCTTTCCTGGTGAAAAATAACTAAATAAATGTGTCTAGTTAGTCATGTACTGGATTACCTTCTCTCTCTGTTAGAATTGAGCCTTTAGTGTTCCTCTGTCAAGGTGCAGTTGACTGCTGTTTCAGCTTTTTATGCCCTCACAGATGGTAAGCTGATCACCCAGCTGGAGGTTTCTTATGGGTTCTTTAAAGATATCCTGCATATGTGTCCTCCAATCTGTAGACTGTTTCTGGTGTGAGGCTTTGACAGAGTTCGTAAGACCCTTAAGGGGCTTCCTTTTGAACTGGCTGCTACCAGTGAAATGAGTGTCCTCTCTTTAAAGACAGTGTTTCTGGTAGCCATTACTTTGACATAAACAGTGTCTGAATTGCAAGCTCTGGTTGTGGTGCCCCCTTATCTAATTTTTCGAAAGGATCAGGCTGCTCTAAGGACAAATCCTCATTTCCTCCAGAGGATTGTCTCTGCCTTTACAGTGAATCAGATCATGCAACATGCAGGTTTATTTTTAATCACTGTCTAGCAGAGGGGAATGGTTGTTGCATTCACGAGATGGCCGTTGGACACAATGTTTCTGCCTGGATTTATAACAAGGATTGCAGAAAATCCTGACAATTCTTTGTATCATTCAAACCCAGGATGTCGGGCTCCTCTGTTTCTAATCAATGTCTTTCCACATGTTTGGCATCTTGTATTATTTTCTGTTACTAGAAGTGTGATAAGGAGCTTCTGGGTCCTGTCTGTAGCCACCCTACCCCTGGCATAGCTGCTTCTGTGGCTTATTTCCACAGTGTTTCCACTGCTGAAATGTGCTCTGCAGCCACACAGGGTACTGTTCACACTTTCACTAAACATCATAGGCTGGGCACTGCCTCTTGTAGATGTGCTGGTATTTGCCTCACTGTTTTGCAATGCCTTTTGCTACTTTACTCTTGGGAATCATTCCTAGCTGATATTCAAGAGAATCTCCTCCACTGGGCCATAACAATTGTGCCACAGTTCACCCTCCCATTTTCCTTTTCTCTTCATCAGGTGGTATTTTCTGGAAGTCCTGCACACTCTTCCATACTCTGTACTTTTTCTCTGCCCTATAAGGACTACAGTATTTGGTTCCATCCTAGCTCTTCAGTGTCTGATTTTGGTTTAGGTTTTCCCGGTCCCTCCCAGTTTGATAATCTTCTGAGCTTTTCTGTGGCAGGAACTGAGAAGTGATTGGGTCACCCACGTTATACAGGCAACGTCTGTGTATGTCAATGTGGGCAACTCCAGCTGGCAGAAGTTTTCAAGTGGTCCTGATGCCAACATCTTATAGTTTCATCAATGTGGCTCAATTTAGAATATTCTCCCAAAGATCTGCCACTGTGGTAAGTAACTACACTTTATCCCCTGTTTTAACAGGTCTTAACTAGAATGAGTTCTTGTATGACCCATACCTGGGCATCTCTATGCTGTGATAGAACTGGAAAACAGACTCAAAAGGCTTATAGAACTCACATTTCTCAAGGTATCTTTCCAGGGAAGACATTACCACTTTCTTAATAACATTTCCAACAAAAGGAAGGTAAGAAATAATGTCTGTAATTCAAGAGATCACAAGTACCTGATGACACTGTCTTCAGCAGACGTGTTACTAGATTACCTGTGAGAGAATCTGGGAAAGAACACTCCCTCAGAAAAATATTTATGACCTTAATGAACACAGGTACCAGTGCCTGCCCTCTGGTCTTTGCCACATGGTAAGGGGGCCAGGTATAGGCACAAGTGGATTGGTATAAACCTGAGAACACCTGAAGGACATCGACAATAGCTGTTGGATAAAAGTCGCACCGTAGCAGCAGAGATGCTTTTACCTTAACTTCTGTACCACTGCTATTGCAGCTTATATTGGAGGATGATATATCATTTCTAATTGCAGTCTTTGCTGAGCGTCTACTCTACAATCTCTGTGTAATCCTCCTAGCTAACTCTACTCCACTATTGGTAGTTAAGTTACCAATCTGAGCCACTAATATACCAACAGATCACTATGTCGCTCACTCCCCCAGCCTACCCTCACATTCCTGCTTCTCTCCTTCTTCTCCACCTTCTCCCTATCGTCACCCCAATCCCCCCTTACCAAACATCCCCCCACCTCCCAGCTGCAATCAATCCCAACTTCCCCTTGGCAATGATTCCTTCCCCTCCTCACCATAAATGGACGTACTTCCCACACATCCCTCTAGCAACACTCACGTTTGTGCCAGATTCTTACATTTTATTTCAACTAATATTATTTCGGCCACTGCCCTCATACAATACCCCCTCACCACTACTACCAGGGCTCTCGCCTGTGGTACAAAAGTAATAAACTCCATTTCACAATAATTGTCTTACTACTCTTATCTGCTGGCGGCATAAGCTCCAATCTAGATCCAGCTTTCACCACTGGCCCCAATCCAACTAACTCTTGCCTTGGCTCCACTACCTCAGCCAGTCTGACCTTCCCTCATAGCCTAAAACTCCTGCACCTTACTATAAGGATCTTACCCAAAATTGACCTGCTTCAACCTTAAGTTGCTTCACTCACCCTCGACATATTCATTTTGTCTGAAACATGGCTAAACAGTAACATCCCTGATACCTCTATCACTATCCCAGGATCCAACCTCTCCTGCCAAGACCATACATCCAGAGGTGAAGGGGTGGCAATGCACACCTCCACATCTCTCCAAATTACCACCATCTTCTTGTCCTCCATGCCATCAGCATATGAGGCACTAGTAATAAGGTTATCCTTACCTTTCTCCATCTCCGTTTATACAGCTTGTATTTACTGCCATCCTGGCCTAAACTCCACAGTTGCTACTGGACTAATTACCACAATAATGTCTCACACAACCACTGGCAAACTATACATTATCGGTGACTTTAATCTAAATTGACAGGCCACAGTCCTAGCAAAAGCACAATATGAGCTAACAGCCCTAAACCTCACACAACTAATTCAAGAACTGACACAACTAAACCTAAACTCTCAAAACCACTCCTTGATTGACTGGGCACTCACCTAACATCCTCACCAAGGGTATGCCATCTTAACCATGACATTTCTATGGTGACATGTGTCAGTATCGACTACAGTGCCATGCCGCCTTAGAAGTGCCACTGGAAGGGGCAACCACTTCCCCTGACTTGCACCCCTTCCCCGAACTAACTACTACCTGGAGTTAGAATCCTTTAGTTCGGGGGGTGCGGGGGTGATGTAAAAAATATTCTCTAACAGTGTGGCTCCATGCTGACTGCAACTTACGGTCACCATGGAGCCCATCACTGTAATGCCGGTTGCAATCTCTTTTGTCGTGCCGGCATATACAACCCCTCACCAAGTCACTCAGTGTGGTCTACTACTTGATGCTGTAAGCAACCACCACTTGATCTTCCAGGTCCACAAGTTTCACAGACCCAAGGCCCCCGCAAAATATTGCTAACTCATTCCTTCAAATCCCTAGACCATGTCCTCCTCCACCATGACCTGGCCCAGATTGGCTGGTCTCCCTTAGCTGCCACTAGCTCTATGGACCAAGCCTCAGCTACTTCAAGGATAATTTCCTTAAAGTCTGGCACAGTCATGCCCCTCTAAAATGTACCAGAGTCCATGATAACTATCTTCCATGGGTCAGTCCAGAACTCTTGATGTGTCAATGAACACATGACCTTATGTGGAAAACCCACAAAGTATCCAAGCTGCCTAAGGATTTAAGATATACCGGATGCTCTGGAACTCCTGCACTAAAGCCATTCAGCTAGCCAAAGCAGAATACTTCTGCAACATCTTTCAAGCTAACATAAATAACTCTTCAACATTTTGGAAGGTGGTGCACTCTCTTTTCTCCTCTTCATCCAAACCCTCCACCCCAATCCTAAAGACAAACAACTCCCTCATCTCCGACCATCCTAGTGTCACAGCAGAATTCAACTCATATTTCACATCCTGTGTGTCAGCCCTACTAGCCTGTCTCCCGCCCCTTCCCTCCAACCCTGCCCCTGCATCCTACTATCCCTCAACTCTCCCCCCAGCTAAAACCTTCTTCTTCTCCCCTATCTCCCGCACTGAAGCATTGGAAGGACTCCTTGTGCTCAACCCTTCCAAAGGTAGCTCCCCAGAGAGCCTTGACCCCAAATAACTATACCTGTCAACATCCACTATCTCTGCTCTGCTGGTTTACCTTCTAAACTTCTCCTTCTCACTTGCATCTGTCCCAACCACCTGGAAATATACTGTCGTCCTCCCTCTAACCAAGGGTAGCAGCTCTTCCTCTCCTGGCAGCTACTGTCCTATTTCTCTTTTACCTGTCCTGGCAAACCTTCAGGAACATCTTGTCCTCTCCCAACTCTCCTCCTATCTCTCTGAATCTTCCTTCTTCAGTCCCTTCCAATCTGGGTTTTGGAAGAACCACTCAACCACAACTTCCTTGCTCAGACTCACTGACTCAATCCTAACAGGGATGGACATTGGGCAAATCACCTCTACCATATTTGTCAACCTTGCTAAGGCCTTCAACATGGTTTCCACCCCCCTACTAATTGAAAACCTTATTGCAGCTGGCCTATCCAACTCTGCCACAAATTGGTTCAGAGCCTACCTCACTAGTAGGTCACAAGCTGTTAGGATTGCTGACTCACTATTCCCCGCTCTCCAAATTACCACTGTGTGCCACAAGGCTCAGTATTTGGCTATTATTTTCCATCTTTCTCAATGACCTCCCGACGGTTTGTGCATCATCCTCCATACACATGTATGCCAATGACACTGTCTTGTTAACCTCTGGCCCCTCCTCCGATGATGTAGCAACCAAACTTCTACTTGACTTCACAAATGTTCAACACTGGCTTATCTCTCATCAACTTATCCTCAATGCCAAGAAGACAGTCTCAATGACCTTTGGCACTAGGCAGCGACTCTCTTGGCCAACCGACCTCCCTCCCTTCCTTCCACACCCTTTATGGGACTATCCTTGAGGACACATCCTCATTTAGGTACCTTGGGGTCTGGCTTGACCAGCACCTGAACTTTTCTGTTCATGTGGATGCCATCCTGAAAAAATGCACCCCAAGCTTGGCGCCCTTTACAGGAACCGTAGTTGCCTTCTGCTAATGCCAGACATGATCTGGTCCAGAAAATGGTTCTACCTATTTTTGACTACTGTGATATAGTCTACAGTGCAACTTCCAAGACTTCCTTAACCAAATTGGATACTCTATTCAACACTTTCTGTCACTTCGCCTGGATTCTACCCTTCTCACTCATCACTGTAACCTCTGACTCTCTCTTACCTTCTCTTCTCTTGAAAACAGGCAACTCTCCCACTGCACCAAATATACCTCTACGTTCTGGTTTGGCATTCTCCCCTCCTACCTCTCTTCAGCCCTTTACTCTCCCTATCCCCCCACTCTCTCCATTCAATTGATTCCCCCACTCTGATTGTCCCCCATTGCAAGACCACTATAGGGGCAATCAGCGTTTTCTCACCATTTCCCAAAACTGTGGAACTCCCTCCCAGCACAAATCCACCACTCCTCATCCACTGCATCCGTCTCATCAGCACTATTAAACTTCTTCTTTCCAAACTGCATCTGCTCCTAATTGCTGCACTCCCAATTATCCCTCAACAATGTTGTTCTCCTGGCACCTAACTATTCTTCTACCTTATTTGTAGTTTGCTGTCCATTCCAAGTCTTAAGGTGACCCTCATCCCAATAGCTCAAGCTGCACATCCGGCTGCCCATCTCCTACCTTCCCCGATCTCACTCCTAATCAAACTCCTAACACCACTACTGCTTTTCCCTACTGCCTCTTTCCCACTGCCTCCTGGCTCTCCCCAATTACCCTTCCCCCTAGTTTACTTTCAACTAGCACACACAAGAACTTATGTCACGTTCTGGATCTGCACTTACGACTCATAATCCATACTGCACAATGTTATGCCTATATGTTTATGATGCATTGTGTACTGCCTAATTACAATTTTTATACATTGTATAACTGTGTTTCCATCAAAAGAGATAGTCAAGTCTTATCTTTTGCATAAAGGAAAAGTTAAATTTACAATAAGTCTAGCTAAATCCCAGCTGTTTCTTTAAAGGTGATCCACACTCTTCTGCTGCACATTTGTTATTCATTATGCTATTTACATATGCAGTATATTATACATTTATCTGTATAAAAGGGATATGAAATTTACTATGTAATTTAACTTTAAGTGTTGCTGCCATAAGTTATGAAAGTCCTGCCCCCCATAAGTGGGCAGTCATTCCCTTCCCTCCCCAATCAAAATTGACAAGGGCTTCTCTCGCCTGCTCCCCCCCCCACCTTCTAAACTGATTCCCCTTATTCCTGTTAGCACACTTTGCAGTTAAATTTTTAACCTGAATGTTTTATATATCTTTGAGGCCTTGGCAAATGCTCTAGCTTGCCCATATTGTAACATATGAAACCTGAATATCTATGTATCTTACTCGCCGTGGCAGATGTCTTAGCTTCATGCCTGTATTGTAACTTTAATACTGCCTCTATTATGCTCTGTATATTTGTACCTCACGCGGAACCTTTGTAAAAGAACCACTGGTTCAAAGGTCTTCAATCCTAGTGATAAATAAATAAAATTAATGAATGAGTGTGTATTTAATGTATTGCACTTCCTAATGTTTACAGAAGGCAGTTGGCTGAGGAAAAGGGAGGAGGGTTATTGCCAGCCACCATCTTGGGATGTACCACTGGACAATAGGGATCCATGGCATGAGACAGTGTGTAAACCGGGAGTGGCACAGAACACCAGGGACCAATTACCATAGAGCATGGTGTGGGAGAGAGTACCATTAGACACCTAGGACCAATTGTCATGGTACTGGATGAGTGAGGGGGTGCTACTAGATGCCATGGACCAATTAGCTAGGTGAAGGGTGCTGGAATGGATTCCACTGAATACCAGGGAACAGCAGGCATGGGACAGGGTGTGGAAGGGGTTACACTAGCTGCCAGGGAGCAATAGGCATGGGGCAGGTTGTGGGAAGGGGGTCTACTAGATGCCAGCAGGATGACTTGGTATGGGGCAGCATGTGGGAGTGGATGATGCTGACTACCAGGGACCACTTGGAATGGGGTAGAGTGTGGAATTATTGCCATTGAAATCCAGGAATTTATTGATATGGGACAGGGTATGGGAAAGGAGTGCCAGTTGACAGTAAGTGCTACTGGTAATGGGAGTTGGTGAGGGAGCAGTATGCCACTGGACTTCTGAGACATTTTTGGATCAGGTGAGGGATTCCAGTGTTATTATGGACTGCTTGGTAATGGGCAGGGTGAGTTAGGGTATGACTATGGACAGCAGCGATTGCTTGGCAGAAAAAATAGTGACAATGTTGGTTGAAGACAATCTCAGCAAAGAGTTGCACAGTACAATCTGCATTAAATTGCCATGCCAATGAGTTGTTTCTGAATTGTTTTTAAAGTTGGAAATGAATTGACAACTCACAACATGTTGTTTTTCAACCCTTAACCAGCTCAATAGCAACCTTTATAAAATGTTGTAGTAACTCAACTGGAATGCATTTGCATTTCTGTCACAGTGCAATGCAAAACTGAGTGGTAACTCTTAGGGAACAGTTCTCATTAGGCTTCATGTTGGATCCAGCAACATCTATGCAACTCACTGAGAAATGCTGAAGCAACTAGTTGATAAGACATTTTAATGTGAACTGTACAGTAGTGTGCATGTGTTATTAAATACCCTTTAAAAAAAGAAAGGATATACCTTGCAAAATATGAAGTTTAGGTATCAGTTAGGGTTAACATACAAAGCCACAAAGGTAAGGAAATACATTGTTAGAGTAAAAAAGTTCCCTAACTTTTCATGCATGTGTGGTGTAGTGTACCTCAGGTTTAAATGATGGCTTTACACTGCATTGGTGTTATCCTGATTTGAACCCCCTTTCTCAAACCATTGGTTGTAAGTAAATTTCAATGCCTTGTAAGACAATGGCAAAGTTACAGTAATGCAAACATTGCATCAGGGGACTCTTCCAAGCCCAAGGAACACAGTATCTTGAATCCAGCGAGTTACAAGTCATAGGCAGCATGGATTCATGGAAGAGGTCATGTCAAACAAAGTTAAACTTCCTTGTCTGGGTGACCAGGGAGCTTGATCAGGGAGGAACAGTGGATGTGGCTTACCTGGATTTCAGCAAAGCTTTCAAAACTGTTCCACACAGGAGAGTAGTAAGCAAATTGTGTAATTGAGGGATAGATTTTAAGGTGGTAACCTGGATAAGAAACTGGTTAGAGGGAAGGACACAGAGGGAAGTAGTGAATGGAGTGTGCTCCAAGGAGGGAACAGTGACCGTTGGGGTGCCTCAGGGGTCAGTGTTGGGGCTGGTTCTTTTCATTATCTTTGTGACATAGCAGAAGAGGGAAAGTCTGCCTCTTTGCAGATGACACCAAGATATGTAACAGAGTGGACACACCTGAGGGGGCTGGATAGAATGTGCAAGGATCTAATGAGACTGGAAGAGTGCTCAAGAATACGGCAGCTGTGTTTTAATGCAAAATAAAGTGTAAAATAATGTATCTAGGCCATAGGAACACAGGAGTGGAGTATAAGATAGGTGGAGTGAAACTGGCAAAGATCAAACAGGAAAGAAACCTAAATGTTATCATATTGGATAACCTAAAAATGGCTAGGTAGTGTGACAAGGCAACTGGAAAAGCTAGTGGGATGCCTGGGTGCATAGGCAGGGGTATCTCCAGCAGAAAGAGAGAGGTGATTCTGCCCCTATATCAGTTGCTGGTAAGGTCTCACCTTGAGTACTGTGTACAGTTTTGGAGACCACACATCAGAAAAGATATAGACAGAGTAGAGGTGGTACAGAGGAGGGCTACCAAAATGAATCAGGGTCTGCAAAAAAAGACCCTATAAGGAAAGACTAAAGGAGCTCAATATGTACACTCTGAAGGACAGGAGGAAGAGGAAGGATATAACAGAAACCTTTAAATACCTTATGAGGGCTAATAACATACAGGAGGAGAGCATCTTTCAAATAAAAAAGTGGTCTGTAACAAGGGGGCATGAATTATGAAGCTGGTGGGGTTACATTTAGAAGGGATGTGAGGTAGTACTTCTCAGAAAGGGTGTTGATACCTGGAATAGCCTTCTGGAGGAGGTAGTGGGGGCAAAAACAGTAATTGGGTTCAAAAATGCCTGGGACAGGCACAAAGAAATTACAGGGGTGGGTGTGGGGTGGCAGAGATTGGGACATGGATTGAGCCATGTCTGGGTAATAAAAATAATGAAAAAACACAATTAGGCAGACTGGGTGGGCCCAGTGGCTGCTAATTGGCCATCACATTTTGTGTATCTATGAAAATCTGGTAAATTTCTTTGACTGGGTGACCAGTGAAATAGATCAGAATGGGTGGTGAACATGGCCTACTTAGATTTCAGAAAGACTTTTGACACAATTCCACACAGGCTCACAAAGAAACTAGGCAGGTTAGGGGTGGGTCTTAAGTTGGTAAATTGGGTAAGAAATTTGCTAAGGGATGGATCACAGAGGGTGGTGGTAAATAGACTTCACTCCAAGGAAAGGAGGTTTTCCAGTGGGGGTGCCACATGGCTAGATACTAGAACCTGCCCTTTTCAATGTCTTTGTAAGTGACATTGCAGATGAGCTGGAAGGGAAAGTATTCCTCTTTGTGGATGAGACCAAAATCTGCAATAGGGTGGACATTCCAGAGGGGGTGGACAGATTGTGCAGGGACCTGAGAAGACTCTAGGAGTGGCCAAGGGCATGGCAGCTGGGTTTCAATGCAAAAAAGTGTAAAATCATGGACTTATGGCACAGAGGCACAGATGTGGACTACAGAATGGGAGAACAGGTATTGATGGTCACCAAACAGGAAAGGGACCTGGGAGTATTCATATTTGATGACCTCAAGGTGGTAAGGCAGTGAGACATGGCAGTCGGTAGGGCCAGTGAGATGTTGCGGTGCATAGGGAAGGGTGTTGCCACTGTATACATCACTGGTGAGACCCTACCTGGAGTACTGTGTCCAGTTCGGAAAAGCACTTCTCAGGAAGGGCATAAACAGAGTGGAGGCAATCCAGAGGAGGACAACTGAAATGGTGCAAGCTTTGCATCAGAATCCCTATGAGGAGAGACTGAATAACTTCAATATGTACATCCTGAAAGAGAAGAGGGAGAGGAAGAGATATGATAGAGACCTATATGTACCTCACGGGGGTAAATGAGGTATGGGGGAAGTATTTTTCAGAGCAAAAGATGCACAAGGACTAGGGAACATGCAATTATGCTGGAATATGGTAAATTCAAGAAAGATGTGAGGAAGTACTTCACTGAACAAGTGGTGGATGCCTGGAACATTTTGGTGTGGGTGAAAACAACAGTGGGTTTCAAGCATGCATGGGATAGGCACAAGGAAATCTTAATGGAAGGAAAGGGGGGTAGCCAGAGATCAAGTAATGTCTGCAGCAATGATTTAGGCAGGGAAAATGGGCAGACTTGGTGGGCCAAATAGTCCTTATCTGCCGTCAAATTCTATGTTTCTATATCTATCTTCAAGCATTCGCAAATAGAAACATTTATACACTAACATTACAGTTTCTTACATTTGTGACTTTGTACTTCAACCCTAACTAATGCCTAACTAGGATTTTTCACCAAATGTCTATCTACAGTGTCTGTCTGTCTATCAAAATGTGTAAAAAGAAATGTAACTGAATAAAACTGCTATTTTTGGACCCACTTCACAAGATACTGTGATATCTTGCATTTTTGGATATGTCACAATTTATTTCTAGCAAAACTGGGTACACACAATGAAATTCTGAACAGATCAAAGAGCAGCTTTTACAGTGCAGTGCCGATGACAGCATAGTAACAATGTGCAGTACTGAAACCAGCAGTGTAACTAAAACAGTTACATCACTTCACAAATAAAAGATTTCAAAGCTATAAGAAATAAACTGATGTATACATACTCTTGTGAGGGGACAAGACTTTTATAACTTACTCTTGGCTCCATCACTCATGAGTTATGCTCCTGCCCCCTCGCTCATAAAGATAACCTGCTTATTTTGAGTCAGCCTATTGCACATTCCTATAGGTGTGCATTCATTGCAACATATAAGTACTCCTGTGGTGTGTGTTGAAACTTGAGTCCACAGACTGAGTGCTCCCCAGCATGCACTGAAGGAGTGTCTATATCTCCCAAAAAAAGCAGTACCTGGATTGTGTTATAGCACTTATAACATGGCCTAATATTCAATGTTTTTTCAATGAAAATGCAGCACCATGCACTTGTGAATAGATACAGACGTGGCAGGTGACCTGGTTCATTGAAACAGACAGCAGTATTTGAAACGACCATCCTCACCCATTTTATAAATGTAGGGATAAAAACATGTACTTGGTCTCATAAATTTATAAATGCAACACAGGTAAATGCAAATGCCTTTCTTTTTCCTTGCAGAAGATTATGAATACTTATGTAGTCCTACAAGACCTACTGGGCCACATGATGGCGAATCATATGACTACGATCAAGAATCAGTACCTGGGTCATGGCCTCCATTTGAATCAGATCCATTGTATGATCGTTCAACAAGGAGAGCAAGTCCAAGTCTTCGCAGACCAGTTGACGGTCCTTATTCAACCATAGGCCGTGGTTATGGATCAAGACCTCTTCCTTCTCCTCCACTATATGAGCATCAAGATTCTCTGTATGCTGGGAGAACATATGTGTCAACAAACCGTGGCTCTGATTTTGCATACGAAGCCCCTGAAGGAGAATCTAGAACACCGTACAGAACCCAAGACTCCTTACGTGACCCTCTCTATGAACAACCCAGTCTCCAAGGTAGCACACGTTATAGGCCAAGAAGCCCTCCGAGTGGCCCAGTGTATGACCCAGAAGAGAGTCGTTCATGGATGCGTTACAGGGGCCAACAAACCCCATCTTACCCTGCATATCCTGACAGGCCTCAGTCAGGCAACAGGAGGGAAATTTTTGAAGGTAGGCCTTTTACTTGACTGGATTTGTAGAATTCCGATGGTCTACGCTGATAAAGATAAACCTTTGAATTTGTGTTGTGCATAGGATCAAATAAAGCAGATACAGCTGGCAGACTTAAATTAAGGGTGATAACTAATAGAAAAAATGAAAAACTGAAAAGCTGAAAGGGGTACTCTGCAAAGATGGATATGGTCTAGAAATGGGAAGGGAGCAGCCTGGAGAAAATGTGGATGGGGAGGGTGTCATAGAGACTATTCCTCCTCAAAAGGGATTAGCTAGAATGCATCCTTCTGCAGAGCCTCATGCAGTCAGGATACAAAGCAGACTTGGTGGTATGGCTGTGTGAGTCCAAAGTAAGTAAAACAAACTCTGTCCAGAGCAGACACGGCTGCAGTTATGCTCGCTGAGCTGACAGCGGAACAGTCTGCCGTGCCCAAGATGGCCGCTGAAGCTCAGTGTGCATGCGCGACTTCACTCTTGCATTTGCTGCAAAGTCTCACATGTGTACCAAGCTCTGGTGGCCATCTTGGGCACAGCAGACTGCTGTGCTATGACCTCAGTGCACATGCAGGCTCCAGCAATGAAAGCAGTGCCCCACGGGGGTTGAGTGTTTTTGGAGTTGTTGATTCATGCTGCACCCAAATTAGTTGTTTGGCCAGATCCGGTGGGCTGGTTTTGAAGGTCCTTGCAAGATGGCTGTAGGCTTCGCCCACTGCAGCCATAAAAATGAAAGCTCCACTCCCATAAAATCTATTTCATAAATCCATTTTTTTGTTCCACAAAACAAATAAAAATCAGACATTTTGTGGCAAGCATCATTTTATCAGACAATACGGTGGTTTTATCTCTCTTAAAGTGCACTTTAAGCTGAACTGAGAACATGTCCCAGACCAGTCTTATATAGTATCCTGGCACACCTGGCCCACCTTTTTCTGTAATACTGATTTTGAAACGGGACTCCACGTCCTATGCTTACTAAGCTATAGGCTTGAGGAGCAGCCAGCTCCCTGACAACCTGGAGCACTGAAGTGAAGATTGCTCCTCCCACAGCACGCTAACTGTTGTTAGCTGTTATAAAGAGAAAGGCAGCACAAGCTGAAGGTTAGGAAGGGGGATATTTGAAAAGGTGTTACATATGCCTATTATTTCCTGCCTCCCAATGATGACCAGTGGGCTCTACGGACTAAAATAGATATTTCTGGCAAAGGGCATGCTGTGCTTCAAATGGAGGAAAGAAGGGGTGTTCTATTTTAAATTGTATGGGAGGATATGGGGCAGATAACTTGGGGGGGGCTGAGAATGAAACTAAACCTAGTCGCTTGAGGTTTGCTTTTTTTTTTTTTTTTTACTTTTTAAAACTTATTTCATGCTGATTGATAAACACTTGAATCGTTTTGGCTCTTGAATATGAATGCTCATTGAACATCTGCCAACAGGTATTTGTACTACCTTACATGGTGGAGTCTTAGATGAGGTCAATACCTCTACACCTTGTGGCAGAGACTAGGTGAGTGATGCATCCTCAGAGTAATCAGGATGAAAACAAGGTTGTGAGCCAAGGGAAGACTGGAGAGTAAATTATGGGAAACATGATTATTTAGCCAAGGCATAAGGAAAAGAAAACAAGGGAGTCAAAATCTATTCTAGTCCCTCAGTTTGGTGATGCATTCTGTCCCAAAGTCAGTCTCCTCCATGCATTCCCATATTGCACCTTCTTTTGTTTTCATTTAAGTTTCTTCTCCTTTTCACTTTCAGTTTTAATTTAGATGGGGTGTTTTTTCAATACCATGATCTCCTTGTGGCTTAGGCAGATGGCCAGGCTGCTACACGCTGTGTAAACTGCTCAATGGTATAAATATACTAGGCAGGGAGTTAAAAGGAAAAATAGACATGGTACCTAGCCAAGTAAAGTCCATCGTTTTACAAGATAAAATATGTATTGGAATTGGAATCTGATCCCACAAGTGCAACCCTGTATTGTAACAAATGTGGACACCTGAAAAAAAACTTTAAAAGCCAGAACAAAATTATGCAGATGGCAATGAAATGTTGCTAAATCTGTCTGTATAGTGGTTGTTTATAATGAAGAATTTAAAAAATTGTTTAAATCCAAGGAGTGAGCCTCATGTCTGGATTTTTGCCCAGACTGAATTGTCAGGGGCATTCCCAAGACCAAGTGGCTGTATACCTTTCTTAACGAACAAGGCATCCTGGGGATAATCCTCTCGTGTGCAGTAAAATGGTACCAAACCTACTATACTCACTTTCTGTCCAGTGCAGATCAAAGACTGGACCTGGGTTGCCAGACCCAGACAGGATGAATGGTTTGATACCTTCTGCACTATATAGAGCAGGGACTGGATCCTTGTCGCCAAACTTAACCAGACAGATTGTCTTGTACTGCAAATCTGTACAGCCAAAGGCTCCATTAGGGGTGGATATTAAAGGCTAGAGCTGCAAATCTTCATTCATTATCCCAGAATAAAAGAATTCTGATTCTAAAACTGCCCATGACCTATTTGTTTTATTACTGGGTGGGAAGGATTGGGGTTTAGGCCCCTAATCTTTTCTGGCCCTAGGAAAGTCCATGTCTACAGCTGAGTGGAGGATTGGGTGCTGTTAAGTGAGACTAAGAAACTCCATTCTTAGGAATTGCAAAGACAGCTTAAGGACATACCGCCATACACGTTCTTCTCATCCTCCCACAATCACTCACTCCATGCCTAATGTACTTATTAATTTATCTGATCACTGGGGAGCAGCTGAGCAAGTAAATGCATATTTTAAGGCATGACCTAGATACAAAACACATAGCTGGTGTGGAGTGATTCAAAAAGTCAGATCATCTCCCTACTCCCTCAACACCTTACACCCACCCCACCCACTCTGCAGTTATAATAGATCACTGATCTAATGCATGCCTTTCTAGTACTGGTGGATATCATAGACAATTTTTCAGGTTTATTCAGCTTTACCATTAGCCCCAGGAAGCCAAAGATGCTTCTTGTATTCAACTCAGGATTTTCTGAAGACAAACTTCTTTCTCCGCAGTGGTGTACTACAGGTTTTCACCTTCCTAGGACCATTTATAATTCATGAAATCCACATTTGTGTGTAGTGCCTAATTTTTATGTGGGTCCTGGAGGATAGCTTATAGCAGCACAGTATACTTAGCACTTAGAAACAAGTCCCGAGGTCTTTATATATACAACATGTTTGGGCCCATATCCCCATAGAAAATGCTATTGTATATTTCCCTGTATACCACCGTAGCCAATTAGGGTATATTAAAAAAAAAACAATTATATATAAAACCATCTATCTAGTAATGCTATATTAATGTGTTAGTAACACCTTAATAACACATTATCTAACAAACTATACATCATCCTAATACACTTGTAGAAACATGTAACAGGCAGCTTAATAAACCATATAACAAACAACTTAACAGTGCTAAAATGCACATGTAACAACCTCTCTAGTTATACACCTGAAAAGCACCTAGCACATCCGCTATAAAACCAGTACATAACATAAACAGTTTCTAACCCGAACAGTAATACAAAACCTCCCTCCAACTTAACTCAGCTCACAGCTATGTCCCTCAATGCTCCAGGCTTTACTTCAGCTGCCAAGCCCTCCTCACAGCTTCATCTGCTGTCCCCCCAGGCTCTTCTGAACCATGACTGATGACCACACTGACATGCTGCCTCTCTCGGCAGCTCAACCACATCATAAAGCCACTCCAGATCACTCAGCCACACCACACAGCCGCTCCTTACTGAAATTAAAAAAAAAAAAAAGCAGGAAGCCATGCCAGACCACTCAAATGCCACCCTGAAAGGAAATGTCAGCAAAACACTCCCCCTCTTTATTGGGGGAGTGTTAGAATGGGCACATGCATGGCAAAACAGGCATGCTCCCACTGCACTATGGAAAAACACTATGCTATCTGGGAAAATTTTCAAAAGCACACACGGTAACTAAACTTAAATGTATTATATGAAATAAATTAGGGTTGGTGTACCACAGGGAAATCTACCATCTCAGGGGATAGTTTGCTCAATAAACCCACACTGCCTTCGGGTTCATGGATTATTATGCTAATTAGCCACCCTCACTGGTATATTTCCCTATATAACAAATGATATAGGAAAGAAATATTGACAGGAGTTGAAGAATATAGTAAGAAAATATTGACCTAATTAGCCCCCAAGTGGTATATTGACTGTATTCCACACTTACTATATATATATATATATATATATATGTGTGTATATATATATATATATATATGTATATTATAGGAGCACGGTAGCACCCCTGTAGTTAGGGTTGAGTTGGGATTTCTATGTTAAATCGCAAATTTTGCACTTTAATAACTTTGCAGCCATTCAACACATTCACATGAAATTTTGCATGTGCAGTCTTGTGTGGTAGATCTCTTGATGTGCTAAGTGTTGTTTCAATTGGATTTTTAGACTGTGAGTTGTGCATAGTGCAAAAATGTTAAAATTCACCTTTTTTGTGTTTTTATTGGCCATGACGCTGCATCCAGATGGTTTGTAATTTCGGTCTGAAATTTTCAGGGTACAAAGGTCTTGACCCACAGAAGTGCCTTTCACTGGTCTGGTGAAAACATATTAATCCGGTCCAAAGTTCTTTAATTTTAAAGTTTCAGGTTCTAAGCATGCTCAGTGCAGTCTTTTGGATAGCTTCCTAGAATGACAAAGGAATTTGGTCTCACAAAAAAGGATTATTTTCCTTGAGGGTTCAATCCTCTTTCATGAGAAAAAATTCCCTTTTTGTGAGCTGCCATCTTGTTTTCATTTTTTCTACACAACAGACTGTCATAATTCTGCATAGTGATGTCTTCTACAGACATCCAAACATGTATCTTGCTCATCTGGAGTAGATGAGCTTCATTCTATAGTTTTTAATAGCTCCCATGGCCCTGGAACATTTTTCTCACTATTTAAATCCTGTTTGGAGACTCACTAAATTCTTTTTTCATGAATTCTTTTTCGCTCTTGTGAAAAAGGAAATCAGCTCACGAAAAAGGATTTAAAAAAAACTAAGTCCAAAAATCCTTTTTGTGAGACAGAATCCTTTTCCACGACCATGAGAAAGGATTCACAAAAAAGGATCCTAACTCCTGACAAAGGATTGAAAAAATCTAAGTCCAAAATCCTTTTCTGTGACAGTAAATCCTTTTTCAGCAGAATGGAAAATGCTGGCATAAAAGGATTTCTTATCACAGGAAAGGATTTTTCTGTATTTCCCTGTGTATTTCTATTGTTTTCCCTGGTGTCCAAGGTACTCCCCCACCCTCTAATTTTGCCCCATCCCCTATCCATGGTGTCTAGAAGCAACCCCTTCCCCCGCCCTCTGATTGCTATATTTTTGTTTTGTTTTTTTGGGGGGCCTGGTTTCCTCCTCCAGGCATGGAAGGATCCTGCCACCTGCTCCACTCGCTGCCCCCTCCATCCCCACATTCTCCCCCTGGATAAGGCCACCAGGTGGGTGCTCCCTCCCCAAGGTACTTGGTCATCTACCTCTGGCTTACCCCCCAGGGTGGGGTCACAGGAGTGGGATCTCCCCATTGGACTTCGGTCTGTAGCGGGAGTGGCAGCAGAGATGGGGCCATCATTAGCGGCCAGCATTTTTTCCTATTTTTTCTCTTGGTGGTGGGGACATGCAATGATGCCAACATCTGTCCCACTCCCAACATGTGGCACCAGCTGTGACGGTACTCTGAGCCTCTGTCAGAGGGCTGCATTGTGCCAGACAATCTTCCCCCTCCCCCCGGAGAAGGAGAGCAGTCCCTGGGATGCTCAATCCTTCTTCCTCCTGGCTGGCCTCCAACTCCTGAGTCCATCTCCTAACCCTGGATGTTGGCACTGCAAGCAGATGTCTTGTAGCTGCTCCAGCAGGCTGGCAGATTTGCTTTTGTTATGTATATCATTGGTGTCCAGTGGTATCCCTCACCCTCCCATGTCCCTCTGAACCTGGAAGTAAGAAAACAGTCCCTAAATGTCTTAAGTTTTGCTACCATAAACCTGTCAAAAAAAAAAAACAGCCACCGACACTCTCACCCGCACCCCCACCCAACCTCCCACGGTGCACCCACCTCCCACACCCCCCATACCCCCACGCACTCACTCACCTAATGTGCTCACACTGTGAAGATAAACTTTCTGATTCAGGACATGTCTTGCTGGGACCAGCGACTGCTGTCTGACAGATAAGGGTATTTGTCAGACAGCAGTCACTAGTTCCAGCAGTAAGATGTGTCTTTGGGAGGAGGGTGTATCTTTGCAGTGTGAGCATGTCAGGTGAGTGAAGGTGTGTGGAAGGGTATGGGGGTTGGGGAGGTGGGTGTACAGTGGGAGGTTGGGTGGGGGTGAGGGTGCAGGTGCAAGAGGTGGTGGACTTTTTTTTCCACAGGTTTACGGTATCAAAAATTAAGACATTGAGGGACCGTTTTCTTACTTCCAGGTTCAGAGGGACATGGGATGTGGGGGGTACCACTGAACATCAATAACATTACAATTAAAAAAAATCCAATATATATTAAAATCATCAAAGGACTGTTTTCTTATTAACAGACTCAGATAGACTTGGGGGGGTACCACTGGACCCCAATTATATAAATAAAACAAGCACAAAATATGGGAGTTGGAGGGCTGGGGTGCCATTGGACACCAGGGATAAAAATATAGAATAAAAGAGGATTGATCAAAATGGGAGGTTGGGGGAAATGGTGGGTGGCTTTTTTTTGAGGGCTATTAAGATAATATATTAATGGGGACTGGGCACAATTGGGGGGGGGTCCATTGGGTTGGAGTGAACAGACTAATTTCAGTTTCCAAGATAAAATACGACAAATGTGTGTATGCGTGGCAGCGCAGGGTCCAAAGAACCTGCCACTCCCACAGATAAATGCATGGGAGTGCAGGATATGAAGGACACTGTGCTCCCACAACATAATGTATGGGAGCATAGGGTCAAAAGGACCCTGCACTCCCATAACAACCATTCCCCTTTTGGTGCTGACTGTGCCTTTTGCCCGGTCCCATCCTCCTTTGAAGCATATTTCGTGATACTACTTCCTCAGGGAGCCTGTTCTATGCCCTCCACCACCCTCTCCATGAAGAAGTGCCTCCTGGACTTGCTCTTGAACCCCGCCCCAGCTTATTGCAATGCCCCCTCAAGTTATTTCTCTTTGTCCACCCTGTCTGTGCCCTTTAAATACTTAAATATCTCCATCATGTTTCCTCTCTCCCTCTTCTTCTCCAGGAAGTCCATTCTCTGAGCTTCCAGACTCTTCTGGCTTGTCCTGCCCTACAGACCATTAAGCATCTTGCTCACTCTCTTCTGTGCTGCCTCCAGCAGGTTAGTCTCCTTCTTTAGGTAGAGGCACTGGTACTGTACACTGCACTCCAAGTGCAGTCACACCAGTGGCCTGTATAATGGCGGTTTGACCTCCTCACACCTACAGATGATCCCTCTGGGCAACAAAGACCAATGTTCTGTTAGCTTTTGCTGCTGCCTTCCTGAAACATGAGGAGTGTTACAGTTCCCCAGTGATCAACACCTCCAGGTCTTTTTCTCCCTAATATTTGGTTACCTGGACCCTCCCAAGGTGTACTCCATTTTCAGATTTTTGGCTCCAATATGCATACCCTTGCACTTTTTTATATGTCAACCAAGTAACCAAATTCCAGACCACCTCCTGAACTTGGCCAGATCTTCTTTTAGGTCCCATACCCCATCTTCTGTATCCACACTCCTGTAAAGCTTAGTTTTATCCATGAACAAGAAAATCCTTCCTTTTATACCTTCTCCAGTGTCATTGATGAAGACATTAAAAAGCACTGACCCAAGCATTAAACCCTGTGGGACATAGCTGGTGACATCTCTAGCACCTGAGAGCTCTCCCCCTATCACCAGTCCCACACCCCGGTCCTGCCTTTAAGCCAGCTTGCAGCCTATCCAGTCAGCTTCTCTCCTACCCCCAGATCCTCCAACTTTTAGATCAGTCTCTTGTGGGGAACAGAATCAAAGGCCTTGCTGAAGTCCAAGTACAGGATATTGACTGCTTGGCCCTTGTCCACTGTCTTTGTGACCCAGTCAAAGAAATCAGTCAGAATTGTCTGGCATGATCTCCCAGCCATGTTGCCACTTATCTGGGAGGCTGTTTCCTTCCAGATATCCTACCAGTCTCTTGTTAAGTATGGCCTCCGTGATCTTGCACATGATTGACCAGTCTGTAGTTACCTGGATCATCTCTGTGTCTGCTGTTATGGAGTGGCACCCCATGTGCCATTATCCGGTAGAGAGGTAACACCCCCAATTTGAGCAAACTGTTGAAGAAGTCAGCCAGGAGGCCTGCAAGTTCCTCTGCTAGTTACCTCAGCACTCTCAGATGGATGCTATCTGGCCCTGGGGATTTATTTACCCTGAGGGCTAAAAATCTTTTCTTCACTCTTTTCTCCCCATTATTACTTCTGCTACCCCCGTGGCATCGGGCCATGTCTCTCTTTTGTGAAGACTTAACAGAAGTACTCGTTCAGTAACTCTGCCTTGTCCCCATTCTCTTCTACCTACCCCTTCCCTTTCCTGAGCCTTACTATGCTCCCTTACATCAAAGTGTGAAGTTATGCACTTGGGGGCAACAAACCAATAGACCAAATACTGGTTGGGTGGTGTTCAAGTTATTTGGTCAATGGAGGAAAAGCACTTGGGTGTAATTATCAAGAGTGACCTGATACACTCAGCACAATGCAGGAATGATACGTTCAAAACAAATTGGATGCTGGGCTGCATAGCCAGAAGAATCACCAGCAGGAATGCGGAGGTCATTGTGCTGCACTACAGGTCTGTAGTGAGACCACACCTAGAGTACAGTGTGCAGTATTGGTGCCCTTATCTAAAGAAGGATATCAACTTGCTTGAAATGGTACAGAGAAGGGTAACCAAGATGATCCAGAGCCAGCAAGGCAACACCTATGAGGAGAGGCTCAGGTGGCTCAACATGTATTCTCTTGAAGCCAGAAGGGAGAGGACAGATATGATTGAGACCTTCAAGTACCATATTGGTACAAGTAGGGTGAGCATAGACAGCCTCTTCACCCTTAAAGGAAACAAGATCACTAGGGGTAACAGCCTAATGCTGATTGGCGAAGGTTCAGAAGGGAGATGAGGAGGCACCTTTTCACTGTGAGGGTGGCAGCTAAGTGAAATCAGTTGCCGGAGGAGGTGGTGTCCCTAGAAATGGTGGACAGCCACAAGAGAGATTGGGACATGGTAAGGGGAAAGTTGCAGATGGGGGGTATTTGACAGAGATCAAGGGGATATGTGGAGGGAGGCAGTTGCCTCTATAAATGCAATGGAACTGTACGTTCAAGCAGACTAGATAGACCACAAGGTCTTTGTCTTCTGGTACATTTGCATGTTTGTATCTTTCTTATTTCTTTTCTCACTGATGTATTTAAAGAGCTAGTGTAGCCAAATCAGGCAGACAGGAAAATAATACAAATTTTAAGTAGTGGTCAGTTGTAACTTTTTATTTCTGAAGTATTTTTTCTTTTTCCTTTTACTTATCAGAAAGTCTTCTATGTGATAATATTGTGCTGGATGTGTGGAACAGATCTTAGCTTGGCAGCTGACATATCTCGCTCTACTGCCCCACACTACATCATCAGCATTATGATCTCACTGAGGGTGATATCACAGGTGAATGACCGGGCAGTCACTCACTTGCTGTTCCTAAGCAGCAGTGATGTCACAGTCAGTGAGGTCACAATGCTGATGATGTAGTGTGGGGCAGTAGAGCAAGATATGTCAGCTGCCAGGTGAAGAGCTGTTCCACACATCACACCTACTAACATCAGGTAAACAATATTCTAATCAAACAAAGGGAAAATAAAAAGTACCTCAGATATAAAAGGTAATGGCCGACTGCTTTTAAAATCTAATATTAGTTTTAGGTAGTACACTAGCTCTTTAAAAAAAGGGTTTTCTCCTTTTTATATCCCTCCTGCTAGCTGCAATTCTGTCTGAGCTTTAGCCTGCTGGACTACTTTTCCTACTTTCTTAGCCTTCCTCAGGTACTCTTCCCTGTTCTCCTCCCTTGGAATCCTCCTGTACTTCCTGCAGGCAGTCCTCTTTTCTCTGACTGCCTGGGCTATCTCCTAGCTAAACTGGATGGGTACTTTGGTCATTTAGCGTTTCCCTTTCAGATAAAATGCAATGAAGGAAAAAAACACTATGGTTCTCAAAAGAGGTGACAGGGAAGGTTAAGGAGAAAAGGATAGCATTCAGGAAATATAGGAAACACAGAAGGAGCAGAACAGAGAACTTTATTAGTTAAAGCAGAAAAAGGAAGGGAAGGCAGTCAGAAAAGCAAAGGCCCAAACTGAGGAAAGGATAGCCAACTCTGTTAAGAAGGGGGGATAAGACCTTTTATAGGTACATTAGGGAGTGAAGAAAGACCAAGGAAGGGATACTGAGGCTTAGTAAAGGGGAGGGAATGTGGGCAGAGGGTGACAGTGAAAAAGCAGGGATACTGAACGAATATTTCTGCTCAGTACTCACAAAGGGAGAGGAGGGGGAGGTACCTAAACCAAACAAGAGAAACACTCTGAAGACAGGGGTCGATACTAGTCCATTTACAGAAGAAAGGGTTCTAAAAGAACTAACAAAATTGAATTTGGACAAAGCAATGGGGCCTGATGGGATTCACCCAAGAATTCTAAAAGAATTAAGGGTGGAACTAGTGACACCGCTGACTACTCTCTTTAACAAATCATGGGAGGATGGGGTGGTACCCGAGGACTAGAGGAGGTTGGATGTGATTCCTCTTCACAAAAGTGGGAGCAGGACAGAGGCAGGAAACTACAGACCAGTTAGTTTGACCTCAGTGGTAGGGAAATGATGGAATCACTTCTTAAGGAAAGAATTGGTGAGTACCTAGAGGCCAGTGAGACACAGGACCCAAGGCAGCATGGATTCATGATGGGAAGGTCGTGTCAGATGAATCTAATAGATTTCTTTGACTGGGTGACCAAAGTAGTAGACCAGGGAAAGGCTGTGGACATTGGAGCCGGGTTTGTAAAATTTTTGGTGGGGCCCAGGGGTCAGGGTTCAAAGCCCGGCCCCCTTGTCAGAGGTGAACTACTGGGTTCTGGGGGTCAAAGCCCCACCCCATGGGTTGGGAGTCAGAGGTCAACCCACCATCACCAGGGGTCTATGGGAGCAGAGCACCTTCTATCATAATGTAGGTGTCTGCGTGTTAAGTACAACATATTTAAAAATAATAATAATAATAATCCAGCTCAATCTTCTATTTTTTCAGATAGTTTTCAAACATCCCTATGTTTTGCAATTCCCAGACTGGTAACTGAAAGCCCATTCTTATTCTTATTTAGTTACTGCAGCATGGGTAACATTTACCAAATTACACCATCATCATTCCCTAACAAAACTGTGAAAATTGAGTAGGATGGAGGGAGCCAGAACTAGAGGGCACAGCCTCAGATTGCAAGGAAATAGGTTCAGGGGCAATGGAAAGGGTGGTGGAGCCCTAGAACAGACTACCAGATGGAGTAGTGGGGGCTGAAATGGTGGAGGAATTTAAGAGGGTATGGAACAGATATATGGGACTGAGTATTGGAAGGAGGTTTGGGGCAGGTGGGGAGGGGGGTATGTGAAAGGGGCGGGTTGGGCAGACTAGATGGGCCAGAAGGGTTCTTTTCCGCTGTAAAATATCTATGATTCTATGAACAGACTGGCATTTGTTAAAATAAGTTGCAATGTGCCAGCCCCTCCTCAAGCACGGGCTAAGCAGCCCAGAGTATACCATGAGCTGAAGTGCCTAAGGAGCAGGCAGCCCCTCCCACCGAGCGCATGGGATTTGTTTCCTAGCCTGATTGCCTATCCAAAGAGTTTCTTGTTCACTATGTGCTGAATAATGCAATTCAGCCTTATGGAAACCCTCCTGAATATTGAGGGCTACACCACCTCCTCCATGTTTTTCTCAGTCTTTTCTACTGTATATAAGGCATAACCTCAAAGATCCTCATCCCACTCACCATTAGAGTCCCACCAAGTCTCATTATTATATTTGGTTTCTGAGATTGTACCAGTATCTTGAATTCACTGAATTTATTAACTAAACTTTTTGCATTTAGTTATAACATGGAGGATTTAGTTTTCCTCCTCAAATTACTCATTCCTTTCTTAACTGCGGGTGATTCATCAGCACCAGATTCCCCCACACACCATAGCATAGCTTCCCAGGGTGTTTAATACTGCTAATGTAATAACTTCTACCCATATAGGATTACTGAAATAAGTACAGTTTGTGAGCAAATCTTACAGACCAGCGATTGTTCTCTGCATTTGGGCCCCATGCCCTTAGTAGACAGATTAAGGCATACATACAGCACTATGTTAAAGGACAAATATTTGAGTGTTTTAAAATAAGAAAAACTGAAGGGCCAGAAGTGTGTTATAACTTGCTGTCCTTTTAAAAACCAACACCTGACCTGTCCTAACCTTGATGATACTGAACTCCAAAATATGTGAAAAATTCAGCTTCACAACTTCAAGTCATACTGTATGAGGCTCTAAAGGGTGTAGAACAGGGCCAGAACATATATGGAAAATTAAATAGAAGCTGGATCTCTTCTGTAAGAAAAGAGGCAATGAGGGGGGTGTTAGGTGTAATCTACTTGAGGGACATACAACATCACACAGCAGCTTCTGTCAAGTTGCCATCTTTATTCTAAACTGCCAACCTGGCACACTAGGCATGACAGGAACCAACATGGCCTGTACATATAAAGGTAAATGATTAAAGACAACATTGCCTCCAATAACTTCCTGGTTGAGTAACTACTACGTTAGGCACATGCAACTGTCCCAGCATTTGACCAGAAAGTGTTTTGCAGCATAAAACACAATTTTATTTGTCATGTATCCACTCCACCCCACCAGCAAGCTTTTAGAAACCTAAATGGGCCCATGGTGGGCCCTGATAGCTACCCATAGTTTCTGAGCAATACGATATATGAACATAACATAGCCCACAAATCCCAATTCTGGCATCACTCACTCAATTGAACAAGCAAGCCCTGTAATTAACTTCTCTCTCTAAATGAAAAAGCATTGTTTTTGCCGTATCACCACCGGGAGACCCCCGGGCCCTTGCAATCACTCCCACCAACTGCGCACCTCCTGTCAGGTTTCCACACCACTCAGTGGCACCCGCACTGTGGCTCTTGATGCTGCCTGCACTGGCAGCTGCCAGCCACCAGCTGAGCCTGAGCCAGCACCTGCTCGCTCGCCAGTCACCTCAGGTGGGCCCTCTCCCTCTAGGACCGGACTAGGTCATCACTGGCTGCCCCTTGGACCACCACACACTGTCCCGACCTGCTGACCAGACACCTCACACCATCACCACATGTCCACCTTACCTCTCATCTGCTGCAGCCTGCTATTCTTCTCTCTTCCTGGACCTGGACTTCTGACCATTACCGACGTTCGACGCACCATGACCCGACTCCCGACTACAAAACTGGCCAAAATAAAAGGTTGCTTGCTGTTGATTTGCTGACCGGACATCGCTCCTCACTTCTCATAGTCTCTCTCTCCCCAGCTCACCTTGCCACATGCCGCCTCACACAACACCAAAATGCACGCATATGGCGCCTAATAAACCCTCCCCTGGCCAATCAGAGATACGGCAATGCTGGCAAATTGAAACATGCCACCTGCCAATCAACCAGTCACTATGATGATGATTGGGGAGGTGTTTGACAAACAAAATTAAAGGTGTAAATTTTAAATAATGCCAGTAGCACTGTGCCCGCCGCCAGCAAATTAAATGGGGGGGGCGGCAAATCATGCCGGCAGCCGGTGTGGATAACAGGGCACGCGCTGGGTGCACACAAAGCCACAATTAGAGGGGAGAAAAAAGTCAAAGCAGGCAGTAGCACTGAAAATTACTGCTGGGGCTCAGCCCAGCTCAATAAATATTGATGGTGCCAATGCCCCACGGGCCCATACAACCCGACGCCTGTGACTATGGACATGGCCTACCTAGATTTTAGCAAGGCATTTGATACAATCCCACACAAAAGATTAATACACAAGTTAGCCAGCCTTGGAGAGGGTCCCAGGGTGGTAGCCTGGATAAAAAATTGGCTAGACAACAGGACGCAAAGGGTAGTAGTAAACGGGGTCCACAGTGAAGAAAGGAGGGTTACTAGCAGGGTACCTCAGGGTTCAGTACTGGGACCAGTCCTTTTTAATGTCTTTATAAGTGACATTGCAGAGGAACTGGAAGGAAAAGTATGTCTCTTTGTAGGTGACACAAAGATCTGCAACAGGGTTGATACACAAGATGGAGTGGAAAGGATGAGAAGGGACTTGGCAAGGTTGGAGGAATGGTCAAATGTATGGCAGTTCAGATTGAATGCAAAGAAGTGCAAGGTAATGCACCTAGGAAACAAAAACCCAGGAGAAGAGTACACAATGGGGGGTGAGATACTGACAACAGTAAAAATGGAAAGGGACCTGGGGGTAATTATATCAGATGACCTAAAGGTGGGCAAGCAATGTGAGAAGGCAGTAAGGAAGACTGAGGGGATACTGGGATGCATAGGGAGAGGCATCAATAGTAGAAAACAGGAAGTTGTTATCCCTCTGTACAGACAGTTGGTGAGACCCCATCTGGAGTACTGTGTGCAGTTCTGGAGACCCCATCTCCGCAAAGACATAGACAGAGTAGAGGCTGTCCAGAGGAGGGTAACCAAAATGGCGCAGGGTCTGCACCAGAAGACATACGAAGAAAGTCTAAAGGAGCTTAATATGTATACCCTTGAGGAAAGAAGGGAGAGAGGGGACATAATAGAAACTTTCAGGTACCTCAAGGGAATCAAGAAAGTTCAAGAGGGTAGCATCTTTCAGAAAAAGAGATGTGCAAGAACAAGGGGGCACAATTTGAAGATGGGGGGGTAGCTCAGAGGTAATGTGAGGAAGTATTTTTTCATGGAGAGGGTTGAGGATGCATGGAACAGCCTCCCTGAGGAGGTCTTGGAGTCAAGAACAGTGGGGGAATTCAAGAATGCATGGGACAGACATAAGGCAGTCCTAGTGGGGGGTAGGAGGAAGTAAGCTATTGGTTAATTAGGATCTGCAGCTTATCTGTTAGGTAGGAAAATGGGCAGACTAGGTGGGCCAAGTGGTCCTTACCTACCATCAAATTCTATGTTTCTATGTTTCTTCATGGCTGCGACTATTTCCTCCTTAATGAAGGACCACTTTTTATCTACCTGCATCTCTACGCTGATGCTGTCCAGATGACCTTTTACCAGCTTCCCCATCTTTCTGATGTCTGCCTTTCTGAAGTCTAGGACCTTGGTCTTTGTGGGTACTTTCTCCATGCCCCTATCCAGCCTGAACCACACTGTGTGGTGGTCACTCCCACTCAAGGGCTATTCAACCTGAATGTCCTGGATGTGGTCCCTATTTGTCAGTACCAGATCAAGGATTATCCCTTCCTTAGTGGGTACCATGACACCTTGGGTCACAAATTCACTCTGCACGGCATCTTGGATTACCTGACTCCTGACACGAGTTGTGGCTGGGACATTCCTTTTTAAAACTCAGCTTTATTCAAACACATTACCAGAGTATACAGCAAGTACCAGATTTCAAAATGGTCTTATACATCCAGTTAATAATACATCACAAACATAAAGGTGAGAGGGTGAAACTCCCACTTAGAGTGTCCTTTTCAGCTACATTGTCCTCCATCAGCCTTACTGCTGGCTTAACTTAAGAGTTCACATCTACTCTTGGCTCAAGGAGGGGGAAGTCAAATTATTTCCCTGTACTAGATATTACTTCTTTTGGAAGAAAGTACAGTTTATCATTCACAATAGAAATTAACAAAAATATATGGAAATTACATTCCTCCTAGTAATATCTAAACCCGTTATGAACATCCTCACACACTTCACACTAATTGTATGTATACTATGCAAATTTTAAACAAAAACCATATAACTAACAATAAGCAGTGGTTACGTGCATACCCTACTCAAACCCAGAACCTAAGATATGATTATTCCCATTAACCTTCAAGAACTAGGCCAAATATGTATCATCTTTATGCCATCCCTGTGTGTGCTTCATACATCTTAATAAGTGAGGTGCCCTTCTATGTCCATCCATTTTGACTTGGGCTTGTGAGATGGAGAGAAAAATAACTGAGTTTGTGGGGCCCAGTGTTGGTCTCCCCCTTATCACTGCAACTAGGTCTCAAAGCTGCTCTGGTACCTCCGCACCCATTCTTGTCTCTCTACCCCAATACCACTGTGTCCAACCTCTCCATCTGTCGACATGTTTCTGTTCTCCCAGTCTGAGTTTGGCTGTTAAGAATTCCATTTCCTGCACCTTCTCTATTCTTTTGAGCCATTCAGCCTGTGTCACTGCTTCTGAGTGTAGCCAGAGGGCTAGGATGCATTTGAGGGCTGTAACCATCAGAATCACAGTAAGTTGTTTGTCAGCCTGCAGTTCTGTCACCCTTGCTCTCCTGTAGTTTGTTGTGGTGCTTTGTGTAGCTGTTCCCCAAAACTTAACTTTTCACATCCTCAAAAAATATGCTAATGGGAGCCCTCCTCCCGCATGCCCTCCAGCACTGAGCTGTGTTTGTGGTCTGATAATGTCGTATAATGGTTGGGGTTCTGCAAAATCTGATAAATATCTTTCAAAAAAAACTCCCTCCATATTGGGGTGAAGGACACTTTCCATTCTCTTTGTAACCCCCTTGCCCAGTCCTCATCCCTAATCATGCAGGCTATAATATATGCTATATATTAACCACCTGCATGTATGTCTGCCAGCAACGATAATCCAAGTACATTTAAGTGGCCTCCCCTCCCCAATCCTATTACAATCTCCATAAAGCTCCTGAAGTCCTGTTCCCTACCTAGCATCATAATTATGCTGTTTTTGGAGGTGAGGCTGCAGTGCTTGGCAGATGCTTGGCTTGTACAAGAAAGTTATGAGCTGGGCTTTAGGGAGAAAATAACTCTTTTTGTAAGTAATCAAAAAATTCAATACATGGCTAAAATAGCTCCTAGGGCAGGTAACTCCATTGTATGGGTTGCCTGCCTGGAACATGTCAGTAGCTCTTTAATACTTGTGGAACATCCTGCCTCTCTTCCCTGATTCTGCAGCACAGTTGTCTGCTATGTTTGATTGGCAGCTCCTGCTGCTGCACATCTTTCTGGCATCCTTGGCTAGAAGCTTTGGGCAGGGGGAAGCATCAGACATCTCTTTGGCCCAGGCGTGGTCCCTCCAGTAGTGCTGGGTGCTCATCTGGAAGCTGGAAGGCTTTGCATGGATATGTGGATAGGTGCCAGTACTTAGTGCTGGTAGAAATAGCACCTTGCCTCCCTAATTCTACAGTCCCCAGTGGCTGATATGTTTGAGAGGCAGTTCCTCTTCCCACACAGCTTCCTGGCATTATTGGTTAACATATGAGAGCAGGGGCATCTGGATGACCCTCTCTCCCAGGCAGAGCCCCAGTGGTAGCCCTGGCAGTGCTAGCCATTCATCTTACAGTTGGAAGGATTTAAAAGGGCCTCTACATGCATCACATTGAATGAGGAAGGGGGCATAAAATTAGAGCCAGCATATTTGAAAAGTCAGCATCAGGTGGAGGAGGCATTTACAGGAGACCACATTTTTCAGAGATGGGTGGAGCAGTGAGGCGGAGTCTGTAGATGATAGAGGGATGTGTGGGTGGGTAACCCTGGTCATGTGGGGGAGGCAGAACACTATTTTATCTATTTGTAAGCATTTTTAAACTTTTTCTTTTCAGATATGATCCAAATGGGATTACTACCAAAGAGGGCTAATATTCGCTAGTTGGAATTTTATAATGACTAGCCTATTACTTATGTTACTGTATTGAGAAATGATATTCATTACTGACATAGCCTCATAGTCAATCACGATATGCTTTAGAAAATCATAAATACTTTGACAGTTTGCAAAGTAATATGATTAAACACTTTTTAAAATCAATTCAGCATTGAAATCAACAGTTTTATCTGCAGACTCGCCATGGATCTTTAATTTTGTGGCCTATAGTGATTGACCATGGTTCATTTGCATCCTTATAATTAACTTTTATTGCAGTCTGTTACCAGAGAAAGCTCTAAACAGGTTAATTTGTAACAGGAGCAATATTGTTTGCATTTTTAGACAGGTATGAACAGTTTGAAGGTCTCCGAGCTGAAGAGTGTGGCATTCTGAACGGGTGTGAGAATGGAAGGTGCATCCGAGTACTAGAGGGCTACACCTGTGACTGCTATGATGGTTATCACCTTGATATGACACAAATGGCCTGTGTTGGTAAGAACCCCAGCTGATGAGATTATTGTCAGAGCATTTGCTATAAACACCTTTCTGCAGAAGGTGGTCCTCTTTATTGAGGATTACACTATGTGTTAGGCTTATTAAAATGATTTTCTTTTCTATTACAATTTGTTTTCTTATAAGAATTCAGTTTTATATAGCATCCTTCATATAAACTGTATCCAAAAGAACTTTAGAATCCAGGAGAGGGTGGGGAGAGAATGCAACTGCTATTTCAGTGTACAGGGAGATTCAGATAGCACAGAGATAGGTAAAAAGATTACTTCAGCACAGGAACATTACATGACTATCTCAGGCTCACACAGATAATAAACAACAGCTGTGGGATTCAAACCTGCGTCTCTAGGTTTACAGCTATACCCTCTACCCATAGGCCAAACTGTCTCCCAATGAAATGTTAATATAGATACTACAGCGTGTTCCAGTTCAATACTTTTTAATGTACATTGGAATCATTATTCTGAAGCTCTCTATAATGAAGACACTTACCCCATTGCATTAAAGTGGCTCCCAGTTGCAATAATGCTCATGATGGCCTACATTGCCACAGTATGCTAGAGATTTTAGGGAGGGTCCTCAGTAATGGTAGTTTACTCACCTGATAAAGGTGATTGTGGGAGAACATCTCTGAGGCACTCCAAACCTTACTCACTGGGTCTCCAAGCCACCTGATAGGTTTCGATGCACATGTGACTTCTAAAGAAGTCCAGCCCCTGCCAGACCTCTCCTCTGTCCCTTCTTGGTCAGTTAGATCTCTTCCATAGCTGCACCTACATACTTGGGAAAAATATGTATTACGCTATCCTGGCTAGCGAAATTACATATGACACACCATCTTGTCATGCAAATGCTTCAGTTTAATTCCTATTAAGTACATTCTAATGCCAACTAGCCCTGACAGCATGCTGGTAAAAGACCAATAAATGTTTCCTCAATACTTCAGTATCATACTGAGCCATGGTCACGAACTGTTCCCTACTAGGGAGAGATGTGGAGTGCCTCCGAGATGTTCTTCCACAATCATCTTTACCATATGAATAAACTACCATTGTGTGGAGAAATCTCTGAGACACTCCAGACCTTACCCACTGGGTCTGTAAAAAGCAGTACATAATCCCAGTCAGGGTGTGCAAGACAGTTCGTGAGAGTCTGGTTGGCCTATTGCCGTTCTTAGCACAGCCGTGCTGAAATTTGCCCTTGAAGCGGATATAGAGTTCAATCTGTAATGTCTTATGAAAGTGTGTGTTAATGCCCAAGTTGTGGCTGCACAGATCTCATCTGTGGTCACTAGGTTGTGTTCTGCCCATGATGTAGTGACTGCCCTGGTTGAGTGGGGTCTTATACCGCTAGGGGGTGCTAAGTTCTTGTTCTTGTATGACAAGGTGATGGTTTCCTTCAGCCAAGACGCGATCGTAGATTTTGATGCGGGATTGCCTTTCTCTTGCCATCGAACAGGATGTATAACTGGTCCATCTTTCAGAAATCCTTCATCCTGGTTAAGTAGGTCATTAAGAGTCTCTTCATACCCAGAGCTTAAAACTCTGGTTGTCCTGAAGTGTCTTCCTCCGGTAGCTCATTGGGGTGGTCTGTGATATGTGAAATTTTGAGTTAACCTTGGTCGTGAATGAAGGAACTGCCCTCATAGTGATTCTATCTTAGTGAAACACAATGAATGGTGCATCACAGGCTAGTGCTTGCAATTCACATGTTTGTCTAGCTAAACATATCGCTACTAACAAGGCTGTTTTTAGTGTTATCCATTTTAAGTCTATTTCCCCTATCGGTTCAAATGGGTGTGATGTTAGTGCTTGTAGTACAAGTAGTAGATCACAGGGAGCTGTGGTAGCCTTGAGCCTTGGCTTTATATTGCTGGCCGCTTTGAGGAACCTGATTTCATCTGGATGTGCCCCTGGAGCTGTGCTACCTATCTGCCCCCTGGCGGCCCCAATTGCCACCACTTGTACTCTCAAAGATGAAGGGGATAATCCCTTGTCAAGTCCCTCTTGGTGGAACAGTAGGATAGTCACTCTAGGAGCCTCCTCTTTGGGGGGATTTGTCTCTGTGTGCACCAGCCGATGAATATGCCCCATTGCCTGTTATAAGTGGCTGCGGTACAGGATCGTCTGGACATGGTCAGGATATCTACCACCTTTCCTGCATAGCCCACTGTTAATCTCTCCCTTTCAGGAGCCAAGCAGTGAGTTGTAATGCTCAGGGGTCCGGGTGGAGGACTGGGTCCTGATGGGCGATGTCTCGTCTGGTGGGCAGTATCCAGGGCTGCTCTAGTGCCATTGTCACTGCCATCACAAATCATGCTCTCCTCAGCCAGTATGGCGCCAGTAGGATGACTTGTGCTTGTGATTGTCTCACTTGTGGGATTGGTGGGAATACGTACACTATTGTGAAGCTCCAGTCAATGGACAGGGCATCCACCCCGGCTGACTGGGTGTCCTTGAATCTGGAGTAGAACTTCTGCACCTGTGAATTTTCTGCAGTGGCCATTAGATCTAGTTCCACAGGGCCCCATCTTGAGTTGATCTCATGAAACACCTGGCGGTTGAGTGGCCACTCCCCTGGGTGGATGAGTTGGTGTCTCAGCCAGTCTGCTGTCTGGTTCAGTTTCCTTGCCTGATGTACTGCTGTTAGGGAGGCTAAATTGGATTGTGCCCAGTTGAGGGCTCTCGAGGCCTCCCTCTGTATTGCCACACTCCTTGTGCCTCCCTGCTTAGCTATGTAAGCCACTGTGGCTGTGTTGTTTGAGCAGATAAGCACATTTTTGTGTCGTATTTTGCCCTGGAATGCCATCAGTGTGTTGCATACCATGTGCATTTCCAGGACATTGATTGGGAGTTGAGCCTCAGCTGGGGTCCACCTGCCCTGAGCCGAGTGATTGTCTGAAGTGCTACCCCAGCCTTGCAGGCTGGCATCCATTTCTATGACCACTTCCATTTGGAACACGCCCCTCATCAGGTTGTCCATCTTCAACCACCATTTCAGGGACCATCTTACTTGCAGTCTCTTGACCAAACAAGCTGCCAGGTCCTGATTTGCTCGGTGGCCCTGTGTGATGTAATCCAGTAGCAGCTGCTTCATGTTCCACTGAGCCCATGGTATCAGGTCTATGCATATGCCACCATGCCCAACAGTCTGGATGCCTCAAGTAGTGAGGGTGTTTCATGAGTCAACAGCCTCCAGATGAGGCATAGCAGTGCTTGGACCCTGTCACCTGATGGACATACCTGGCCCTCTGTGGTGTCTATGACTGTGCACAGGTGCTTGATCCTCTGGCTGGCAAGAAGCGTGCTCTGCTCCTTGTTGATCACCCAGCCATGGTCCTCCAGGTGCCTCAGGACCATGTCCATGTCTCTTTGTGCCTGACTGAGGGTTCTTGCCCAAATGAGCCAGTCATCAAGGTAAGGGATCACCTGGATGCCCTGCTCTCTCATTTTGGCTGCCAGCACTACCGCTGTCTTGGTGTAGACCAGCAGCGCTGACACGAGGCCAAATGGGTGTGTTGTGTACTGGAAATATTTCCCCAATATGTAGAATCTTAGGTATTTGTAGTGTACCAGTCTGACTGGGATGTGAAGGTATACGTCCTTTAGGTATATAGACGCTAAGTATTCCTCCGGCCTGAGGCCTGGACAGTGGACTGTATTGTCTCCATCTTGAACCGCTTGTACTGAGTGAAGTGAATTAAGAATTTTAAGTCAAGCACTCCCGTTTTCTTGGGCACCATAAAGAACACGGAGTAGATCCCTTTGCCCTGTCGTGTTTTGGCACTTCTGCGAGTGCCCCTGTTTCGATGAGTTTTTCCAGGGCTGCCTTGACTTGATTTGACAACGTCCTCTCTTTGGATATCAGGAAAATGACTAGTCTGTCCCTTTGGAGAGTTTGTGCTAGTTCTGTTGCATAACCCTAAGTAATGACATCCCTCATCCACCGATCTGATGCCATTCTTTCCCATTTGTGGGTAAACAGCTTTAGTCGGGCCCGGATGGGTGGGTACCCCAACTCCGCTGTCATCGGCCTGTAGTTATGACTTGTTTTGTTTGGGCTTGAAGGAGTTTTTGGGGTGACTCCTGTTTTGCTGGAATTTGTTGCAAGGTCTGTGTTGTTGGTTCCTGTTGCCTTAATGGCATTGGCACTGGTAGTTATTTGTGCTATAGTTGCTTCTTTTGTCACGAAACTTGCATCTGTTTCTTGATCTGGATCTGTCCAGTAGGTAAGTACCTGCTGATTGTTGGTCCTGCACCATTTCCCTACCTTCTTTCTTTCCCTTAAGGAACCTCTCCATCCCTTCCTCGAAAAGAGATGTTCCCTTGAATGGAATTTTTAAAAGCATGGCCTTTGATTCTAAGTCCGTGTCCCATATTTTCATCCATATGAGGCAACGAACTTTGTTGGTTATGGCCGTGGACCTGGCATTGATTCTCAGTATTTTGCAGCCAGTATTGCCTGGTCAATCAAGGTTCTCTAGGGAGAATCAGGTGTGAGTGTCTTCTGAACATCTTGCAGCCATGCAGCCTGGGCCATGGTAGTGTATACTGCCATTGGGGCCGCCCTGAGCACCAGCCCCACCAGTTCACAGTTTTTCTTGAGTAGTTCCTCGAGCCTCTTGTCAGTAGGCTCTTTGAGGGCCAAGGCACCCTCCACTGGTAGCACCATTTTTTTGCTGAGGGGTGTGACCTGTGGGTCCACCTGTGGGGCCATGCACCAGGGCTTCAGATTGTCCACTGTGAAGTGGTACATCTTGTCCCAGGATCTGCATTCTGGAATCCTTGTGGGTTCTGGTGCTTCCCATTCCTTCTACACTACTTCTTGGACTGACACACAGATAGAGAAGGTGTTTAAGGCTTTAGAGCTGGGTTTAAGGAAGCAATTAACTTAGCGGGTGGTTCCACTGGTGTGTCTGTGAAACCTATTGTCTCCCTCATGGCCTTCACCATATTGGGTACCTGGTCCAGGGTGCAAAATTTTGCCATTAGGGTTTGCTGGTCTTGTTCCATTAGTTCCTGGGGCTCCGTCCCTCTGTTGGATTGGGTGTCTGACTCCTCCACTGAGTCCTCTGGATTTTCTGGCTGGGATGCGGAGTTGCGTGTCTTAGAAGGGCGGGCTGTCAGTCCCATCAGTGGTTTAGGTTGGGAGAACTCTGCCAGCTTTTGTAGAATGGCCGATATGAATTGTTGCTGTTGCTGGATGAGGGTATTCATTACCTGTTGGTTTTGTAAAGGTAGGGCCATTGTATCCGGTCGTGAGCGTTCCCTGGATAGGGTGCTGGTGGGTGCCACGCCTTGGGAGGAGGGGTCCTGGTCCAGGTTGGACATGTTGCAGTGCTCCGATAGCTTCTCATCCATACAGTCTGGGCACAGCTGGCTTTGGTTAGCTGGGAGCAGTGGTATCTTGCACATCTTGCAAATCCTCATCTTGACCATGGTTTACCTGGGAGATATAATGTGGAAAGGCTTTTAGTCTCCTAACCTGAATTGAGCCCTCCCTGCCTCACCTGCACTTCCCTAGGCTGCTTGCTAGTGTGCCTGCTGGATTGCACCTGTGGAGCTACCAATATGGCTGCTCGAGTAGTTTCAATTGGACTACAAATGTAGCTGGCTCTTCTAGCGCTCTAGCTCTGCTCGCACCCTCCTAGCTGCCACTGCTTCTAATCAGATCTGCACCGTATTCTCATAGAACCATCTGGTCATGGACGAGTGACGTGTGGGGCATAGGCACCTCTCAACGACTCTGTGAGAGGGATGCTTGCGTGGTAGCTCTACAGCCCCGTGTGCATGGACCATCAAAACAAACCCTGAAAATCCACTGGAGAAAACGCCATGGGTGGATCCCTCATACTTCCTATGAATCCCTTTGCAACTTATCTTCCGGGGAGGTCAATGTGGACATTTTAAGGTACAGCAACTCTGCTGTTCTTTCCTCTTCATTTGTCCTCTCTTGTGGCAGGCGGACATCTGTGTAGTCGCTAGCAGGGACTGCACCGTGCCATCCGCAATGCCAGGAGACCCTGAGTACCCCGCTACTAGAGAAGTGCTCCGGTCAAATGGGGCTGGTGTCCGTGTCCGTGTCCCCAGAGGATCAGTGACCAGGGATACCAATGGGACTGTTCATGGGTTGTCTTGCTCCCTGTGACTTTTGTTGCTAGGGTATATCATTATTTTGTGCCTTTTGTTTCCTGGTTGATGTAATAAAGTGGTTCTGAGACCGAAAATAGGCTGCTCAGCCTTATAATAGATAGCCAAGAAGTTAGTGAAAGCCTGCCAAAAGTGTGGGGGGGGGGTTTATTAATTAAATGCTTGCTGCTTACCTTATATAGGTGGTTGTGTTAAATTGCTCAGGAGCTGCGTCCTGTGCATGTGTAGCCTGGTCAGATGCACATGAATAATTGACCAAGAAGGGACAGAGAAGGGTTCTGGCAGGGGCTGGACTAGTTTAGAAATCACATGTGGATTGGAGTCTATCAGAAGGCTTGGAGACCCAGTGAGCAAGGTTTGGAGTGCCTCACATATATTTTTCACTAAAATCCCTAATGGTATTGCTCTTTCCACTTGGGGTTATCAAAATGCACAAATCTGCAAATACAACAGAACTGTGTGGCAACCCAGTGGACCAGAGGAATCACTATATGCTTCCATGCAGGCAACCTGGGTTTGGGAGTGGACTCTGGTGCCGGCTGCCAGGTGGCTCATGCTGGGAATAATGCTGCCTGTAGTACTGTGTCTTAGCACAGGGAGGGAGTGAGGCAGTGATGACCCCTCATGCTGGGCTGGGTAGTGTGCTATCTTCCGAGTGAGTAGGCTGTGATGCTAGGGCTGAAGCAACAAAAACACAGATAAATTTATACATGGCAGTGTTAGTAGAGGGGTGTCACGATATGAACATTTTCACAGTATGAAATTATCATGGTTATTTTATCATGATATAATAGTGCCTGGCTTAGGTTTTGTTGGAGAGACCCTCTACACCATAAATTCTGGATGGGAAATTGGGCAGTGGACTAAGAAACAGAATTTTTCATACTTTATCATGATATATTACAGTATATTATGGAAAATGGTTATTGCAATATAGGTAAATGGTTTCAAGGGGTTGTGAAAGCATCCAGGGAAACACAGTGCCAAAGTCAAAGTATAAGTAAGATAAAGTACAGTTCGGGGACTGACACCTGTGTAAAGGGACACGATCTGTGTAGCTCCCAATAACGGCTTCTGAGGCAACAGTTCCTTTCAAATCAGTGCTTTGTTTTAATAAAGGTGCCAAAACACATACAGGAACAGTTACATGAACATACTTAAGCTTGTAGTAGACCCAGAAATTGCCAAAGTCCTTAAATAGTCCATAAAAAACAACAGGCCAAGGTCCAGGCTGGTAAAGCGCTTGCAGCAGAGTATGGAGAATAAAGTCCTGCCCACTGACATCACCTGACGCATTTCACACACTTGTGCTTTGTCAAAGGCTGACGTAATATCTATTGTGCCTCACTGAAAAGGACAGATTTAAAGCAACACTACATATTCACAAAAATTCACTAAAAGTACCACTAACAGCTTAATCTGGTTCAAGGTCAGTTGGCATTCATCTGTGTCCCCTTCCCCCAGGTTATGCCTGAAAATAGGCAGAATCTGCCTAGTGCACTTACTCAGTCAGCAAAAACTAAATAAATAGCTAAATGAATAAATAAATAAAATAAATATTACGTGAAATGAGTATCAGTTCTCGTCACAATAATACCCCTAACAAGACACATCAAAACAAACTGTGCTCAAACGCATTGCTACTATATGTGCAGATAACAGATAAAGTAATCAAAAAGATAGAAAAAAGAGGTTAAAAACCGGTGCCTTTAAACAGGGCACCAAGTTATTGCACACAGTCCCATATGAATCAGCATGACAACTAATATTCATTTCATGGTCTGGTCAGTGATTCACTCTCTTAGGTGTTAGTCAAAGGTGCAGATCTGCAAAGGTAGTGCTAAAACGAAATAAGTAATACAGACAACACATATAATAATAAAATAATATATATAGAACAGCTGTAACCTTATTTTTTCAATAAGGGCTTAATCTCAGTTTTGTCCTTCAAACCAGGGAAATTCATTGCCTGCATCAAGAAAATCCAGTACTGTTCCCTTCTCATTAACAAACTGTTGTAGTCACCACCACGCCTAGATATAATGGGTTTTTCAATACCAGCAAGTAGAAATTCATGTTCATTTTTATTTCTTGCTCTCTGAACATGTATGGCCAGAGCCTTTTTGATATCACCATTCTGAATGGCTCTCATAAGCTCCCCTATTCTAGTTTTCAAGACTCTTTCAGGTTTTCCGACATAAAACTGACCACATTTACACTCAGCAAGATAGACTGCTCCACATGTACTGCATGTAATAAAGCCTCTCACTAGATTATTTTTATGTTGCTGGATTAACAAAAACTTTAGTGTTTCGAACCAGAGGGAAATATTTACAATTTGCACATTAATTGCACCCACTTCTGTGATCTGTTAGCCAATTTTGGTTTTTCAGGTATGGGCTGAACTGAATGTACAGCCATATCTTTAATATTTTTTCCCCTCCTGTACACCCTTTTAGGACTGTTTCTCTCTATGTTTTCAATCTCTGGTCCTTGGTCACTAAGTGCCAATGTTTTTGGTTTTTTTTACAATTGAAGCTGTTTGCTAAGATTGGGGGGTATATATAGTGACCAGTGTCACTTGTGGATCTGCTTTTTCTCTTTCTTGTAGCAACATCTCCCTTAGTATGTCGTTAACCTCATCTCTAGCTTTCATAATAATTTCATCATTGTACCCCCTACCGCATAGTCCTTCTGTCAGTTCTTGTCCCTATTCTCATATATTTCCATGCCACTGCAGTTTCCTTTAGTATGAATATATTGGCCGTTAGGAATGGCTCTGATCACTTGCCCTGGGTGGCTCATGCTGGCCATCAGTAAGGTATTGCAGTCAGTTGTGCCACTGTTTGGCTCTGCCTTTTCTCTGCCGGATTATCAGTCTCTGGACTTCGGCGCCCTCTGCTTTGCATTGACTTTTGCCTAACATTACTGCTATCTGTCTAGTCTCCCATTGGTTCCTTATAAAATTCCACCACTAGGGGTGTCTTCTAACATATCTTGAATAGGTCTTCATTTCCTCAATGTAATCTTTATCACAAGTAGCGCCTCCGGCTGGTCTGCTTTCCTAATTAACCTTTGTGGGGCTTTACTTTCTGCTTCTCTGATCCACTTCTTCTAAATAATAGCTAAGCTAGCAGGAAACACTTCGTTGTTTTTGTTCTATCTCTAATTTCGGCCAAGGGTTAAAATGGTGTAACACGGTCACCCTTGGCAGTCTTAATTTTACACACACCATCTCTTTATCCCTAAGAGCTAATCCTCTCTCTCAGTATACCACTAGCCTTCCTACCCAAGTCAAATAGTAACACTATGGCGAAGTATAGTCTGCTATGGGCACTCCTGTCATTTGTCCTTTTACTCAGCCTGGACACTGCCACATGGACTCTCCTATGTAACCAAATGGCAAAAGACTCCTTAGAGGCTTACCGTAATTATAGTTTCTCTAACTTGATTGCAGAGACAAAGCCTGATCTTCAACCTAACCCTATCCTCCTTGTTAGAGGTAGCATCTATTACCCCTACATGCCAGGAGGAAGCTGCCATGGAGATGTGCTTTCACCCTAATCTGCCACTGTGCAAGGCTTTGGTTCCTAGCCATGATCATTATTCTGCTATCTGGGGATGTCAAACTAAATCCAGGTCCACCTACCTATTTCTTTTCCCCAAATGAGTTATCTGGCATGTCCAAGAAAGGATTATTAATTGCCCATATCAATATCAGAAGTCTTATCTGTCACCATGCGGAACTCGAGGCCTGGGTGAAACTGTACAATCCTGATGTACTCTGTCTCACAGAAACTCGGCTAAGACCTGGCATACCCGATGACGTATGCTCCTTGCCTAACTATTCCCTGTTCCAGCAGGATAGATCCTCATCCAAGCGTGGAGGTGGAGTTGCCCTAGTCTTCAAAAACCAGCACAACATCTCTGTTGTCCTGGCATCTGCCTCTCCCACAGTGTGCGAATTCATACAGGCAACTATTGTATTGGGTGAAAAGAAGCTTCATATTATCTGTGCCTATAATCCCCCTGCTGGGGGAATAGTAGGTCTTCAAGAACTCCTTGACATCATCTCCCAGACTGTAAATCATAATGAGGCTGTCATCCTAGGTGATCTTAACCTCAACTGGTTAGGGTCAGCTCAAATATCCTTGCAATCTCTCACACTTAGTTATAATTTTCACCAGTTGATCTCTGAAGCAACTAGAGCCATGTCATCCAATCAAATGGGTACACTCCTAGACTGGGTGATAGTTAACCATATGGAACATGTGTCGAAAGCAGGAATCCTTGCAGATGCACTAACAGACCACTCACCCACTTTTTGTATCTATCATCTCCTCCATCAAGACTAATCACATTTACAAATCTAGCTCATATTGACCAGGATGCATTTCTCTATGATGTCTCCAATATCGACTGGGCAGGTATCTATCAAACAAAGTATGTGGAGGTTGCTCTACAGATATTCATAAATGAATTTCTTATCATTCAATATAAACATGCCCCCAAGACTACTAGGAGGGTCAGAGGAAAACAGACGAGGTGGCTGCATAAAGACCTCCTTGCTAATCTGCGCCAGAGGGACAAGCTCTGGATTCGCTACAAACAAACTGGCCTACAGTCAGATCTTATTGTCTATCATGAACTAAGGAACAGCAGAAAAAAGAATGATGGGGTGAGCTGAAGCAAGAGCCTGTGGAAATCAGGAGGGGCCACAGGCTAACGGGAGTACTGCTGGGACAGACCAGAACTATGCGGCATGGGGAAGGGGGGAGTTAGGAAAGAAACGATCGGACAAGGGAAAAAATTGGAACGGGGGTAAGGGCAGCTGTTGGAAGTCAACTGGATGGTGAGGTCAGAGAAAATGGAGTGGTAGTGGGAGTGAGGGGTGTGTGACAGAGGAGAGAGTTGGTCTCAAGGGGAAGGAGGAAGTTAAAGTGCTTCTGCTAGGGGAGTCCATGATCAGGGGCATTAAATGGGAATGGGGAGTGAGAGGCAAGGCTGTGCTGTCAATGTCAAGTGTATATCTGGCTTGACTGCACTCAAGGCCAAGCACTTGGTCTATGCTCTGGTGAAGGACTGTGGGGATCCCCTAACATATTAGTGCACCTAGGCACTAATGACATAGAGGGAAATAGTGTGGTGGAGATACAGGCATGGTTCCATGAGCTTGCCAGGGTGTGTCAGGCCGTGAGGTGCACAGTCTCTTTTTCAAAGGTCCTCCCAGTGCCTAGAGCTAGCGTGGGAAATAAGCAAAAAATCAGGGAGGTTAATGAATGGCTCAGTGCATGGTGTGTGGCTAGGGCATATGGGTTAGTGGGTGACTGGGGTCCAACTTGGGAGGACAAGTGGCTGTATGCTAGGGATAGGCACCACTTAAATTTGGGGGAGAAGGAGGTTTTGAAACTTAAAGTGACCAAGTTCATTGAAGCTAGGTGGGGTTTAAACTTGTGAAGAGGGGAAGGCTGGGGCTTGAGGCTTCTGCTGGCAGGCACATCAAGTAAGTAAGTAAGTAAAGGTTTATTTTTAAGCGCTTTTCGAAATCAAAGCGCTGTACAATAAAACAGTTTAAATACATATAAAAACATACATACAACATAACAAACAACAATAAATTATAATTACAATACAGTGCAATAAACTACTCCCCATACGCCTTTTGAAATAAATAGGTTTTCAGTTCTGACTTAAAGCTTTCAATGGTCAGGCAGCTTAGTATCTGACGAGGTAGAGAATTCCACAGGGTAGGGGCAGCATAAGAAAACGCTCGTGCCCCCGAGGTTTTTAAATGAACCCTGGGAACCTCTAGCAATCCCTCGCCGGTGGAGCGGAGTGAGCAAGAGGGACAGTAGGGAACAAGCAGATCTTGAAGATATCACGGTCCCTGTTCGTGTAGGGCTTTATAGGTCAGTAAACCGACCTTAAAGGTGATCCGTCACTGAACCAGCAGCCAGTGCAGCTCGCGCAGCACAGGCGTAATATGATTCCTCATAGATGTCCCCGTCAAAAGCCTGGCTGCTGCGTTCTGCACCAGCTGCAAGCGGCGGATATCAACCCCCGGCAGCCCTAGGTACAGGGCATTGCAGTAATCGAGGCGAGAAGTAACAAAGGCATGGACTAATGTCGGGAGGTCAGCTGGAGGAACAAGGTGTTTCACCTGAGCAATATTCCTCTGATGGTAAAAGGAGGATTTGACAGCAGATGACACCTGGAATTTCAGCGTCAAACTGTCGTCAATAATAATGCCCAGGTTACGCACCCGGTCTGAGGTCGAGAGCTGGGCACCATCGATCCATATGCCCGAAGGAAGACCAGCCCTACAATCCGCCTCACGACGACCTGGGTCCACCACCAACACCTCAGTCTTATCCGGGTTTAACCTTAGCCAGCTGGCACTCATCCAATCACTGATCTCGGCTAGACAGTTGTTAAGTATAGAGACTGCATCTTCTTGCCCGGGACTAAAGGACAAATATAGCTGGGTATCATCTGCATAGCAGTGAAAACCCAAGCCATATTGCCTAATAATGTCTCCCAATGGCAGCATATAGACAGCGAACAACATGGGTGCCAGAATGGAACCCTGCAGAACCCCACAAGGCAAAGAGACGGCATCAGAGGAATAAATTCCAGTGATAATCCTATGTCTCCGCCCTGTGAGAAAAGATTGAAACCATTGTAGAACCGTACCAGACAGTCCACAATAGAACTGCAGGCATTCCAAAAGCACACCATGGTCCACAGTGTCAAAAGCTGCAGAGAGATCAAGAAGGACTAGAATAGTACGAGCCTTTCGATCCCTCGCTATCAGGAGATCATTTAGAACCTGGACAAGAGCAGTTTCAGTACTATGTCTTTTCCTAAATCCCGATTGAAGAGTATCATAGACATTATGATTTGTAAGATGGTCGTCCAGTTGCAGTGCAGCACTCTTTTCAATAACCTTACCCAAAAGGGCAGGTTAGAGATAGGTCTGTAGTTAGCTGGACAGTCCGGATTCAATGAAGGTTTTTTAAGGAGTGGTCGAACGACCGCCTCCTTTAAGGGTTCAGGAAAGATCCCCTGCTCCAAGGATTTCCAGACGATTTCAGCAATGGTCGGACAGATAATACCTACGCAACCCAATAAAAGTGGCGTAGGGCCCAGATCCAAACTACAACTGGTTGGACGTACAGTCTGGACAATCCTCATAATGTCCATGAATTCCGGCCTACCAAAGTCAGACCAGGTGACACAGGTGTTTGCTTCCCCTCGCCGATCACTGCAAACCTTTGTAGAGTGAGCTTGGCTGAGATCCGCCCTAATGCCGGCAATCTTATCAACGAAAAATTGAGCAAGTTCATCACACTTTATTTGGGAAAAATCTCTTCCAGACTGTAGACAGAGTGGATTGCACAATCTGTCAACAGTCCGAAAGAGTTGAGCCAGTCGGTTTTTCGCAGCAGCAATCTCCCTGGACAGGAAGTCTGACTTCTTACGGGATATTGCCGATTGATAGATAACATAATGATCCATCAATCTAAGTTTGTCGGCATCCAGGCAAGATTTCCGCCATGCTCTCTCTAGCCTTCGCCCCACTCTCTTCAGCTCCTCATCAAATCAGGGGAGTCTTTGGGCGCTGAGTGAGTGGGCGAACACGAACAGGAGCAATTCAATCCAGGGCCCCGGTCACCGCCTTGTTATAGGCAATAACCAGGTCCCCTGGACCCATGCTCTCATCCGAAACACCCGATAGGTCCAGTACCGCCAATAGGCCCTCTGGGTTTAGTCCCCTTAAAGGGCGATACTGGACCATCTCCGTAGGGACAGACCTATTAGGGGGTGCCCCAAAACTGAATCTTATGGTGTGATGGTCTGTCCACGCATTTGGTTCCACCTCCAAATGTGAAACATCCAAATCCAGTAGGAACACCAGGTCCAATGAGTGTCCACCTATATGGGTAGCAGAGGTAACTACCTGCGACAGGCCCAACATAGACATAAGTTGGAGGAAGTTCTTTCCAAAGTGCGAGAGTTCATCGTCGACCCAGGCATTGAAGTCACCCAGAATTGACCATCTAGGCGACTCCAGTGCCATGTCAACGATGAAGTCCGCGAACTCCTTCAGGAATTCACCACCATCACCGGGTGGATGGTAAATGAGGAGAATCCTGAGCTCTGCACCTGCTGCCAGGATACACTCAAAGGATCTGGTGATACCCACTGGCACCTCCACAAGATTCAGCTCTGATCTAAAAAAGATGGCCACTCCCCTGCTCCTACGATCCAATCTCGAATGGTGCATTACCGAGAACCCAGCTGGAGTGGCAGAGTCTAAGATAGGGACTGCATTTCATCCAGCCAGGTCTCGTAATACATGCCAGGTCAGATGTTGCAACAAGATCTGCAATAATAGCAGTCTTGTTCCTAATCGACCTGGCATTACATAACACCGCTCGAGTTGGACGAGTTTTCGGAGAGGATCGCAGTACCTACCCACAGTCTGTGGAGCCCTTGGGGATGGGAATCAGGCAAGGAGGACCCCTCTCCTGACTCCATGTCGCCCCAAGGGAGGACTTGGCCTTCTCCCCCCAGCAGCGGGGAAGGGGTGCTTAACAGGGGCACCCAACAGTGTGCAAGAGAGTGGGAGCTTGCAGTTTACTGGGGGATCAAGGGTTTTGGGGGCATGGGTGAGGGCAAGGGGCAGGGATGGAGGGTGGTTCTGATTAATGCCAGGAGCATGAAAAATAAGATGCCTTAACTTCAGGCGATGCTAACTGAGGGGGATGTGGATGTGGCGGCAATGACTGAAACTTGGGCCACTCCTCAGCACAAATGGGACCTAAACCTGATGGGGTACACTGTGTTCAGAAAGGACAGGGCTCTAGGCAGGGGAAGAGGGGTGGCACTCATTAGGAATGGCATCGATATATGTAAGGTGGAGGGGGCAGAGGGAAATGTGGAGGTGTTATGGGTTACCTTGCAGGTGCCTGGGGGAAAGAGGATCAACCTGGGGGGTGGTTTATAGGCCACCTATGCAGGCTGAGGAACTTGAGGAGGACCTGGTGGTGAATCTAATGCATCACTGTGGTCAGGGGGAGGGTAAAACTGTGGTGCTGGGTGACCTTAACATGCCAAGGGTTGATTGGGGCACTATGGCATCATCATCGGCCAGGGAGCAATGCTTGCTGGACGTCTTCAAGGATGCATTCCTATCCCAACTGGTGACTGACCAATGATGGTAGCATCATGGATGTGGTCCTGTCGAACTGCGAGCTGGTTAGAAACTTAGTTATAGGGGACCCACTGGCAGGGAGTGATTATACCACAGTTTGGTTTTCACTGGATCTGTGTGGTGGGGGGGAGCTGCACTAAAACAGTGGTGGTTGACTTTAGGGGAGTAGACTTTAAGGGTATGGAGGAGATCCTCAGGGGCATTTGGAGGGGATCAAACTGGATATGGATACAGAGAGCAGGTGGGAAATTATTAAAAGAGGGCTCCTGGAAGCTACCAAGGCCCTCACGAAGGTCCGGCGCAAGTCTGGTAAGGCCAGAAAGCCAAGCTGGTGGACCAGGGAGGTCTAGGAGGTGGTGAGGGAGAAAAGAGTTGCTTATAGAAGATATAAGCACTCACAGGGGGATGGGGACAAGGTGGAGTACAATAGGTTAACCAAAAAGATAACCAGGGTGGTGAAAGCAGCCAAATCGAGGATGCAGCAGAGACTGGCACAGGGGATCAAAAATGGGGAAAAAAGGTTATTTAGGTACATTAGGGAAGGGAGGAAAGTGATGGGGTAGATTAGCAGACTGAGGTCAGAGAGTGGGTAGGCTGAGGAGGCCAGGGAGCATGCAGTGGTTCTTAACGAATACTTTGCCTCGGTCTTCACAAGAGACGATGGGGAGACATCACCAGATGGGGGAGGCAAGCTTGGACTGAGGAAAGGAGGATGCTCTCTGATGTTGATATTTCTGTTAGTAGGGCGTGGGAGGCCCTTAAGTCCCTGAAAACGGATAAGGCACCAGGTCTGGATGACCTTCATCCCAGGGTGCTGAAGGAGATGGTGGATGTCCTTGCTGCACCTCTGGTAGACCTTTTTAAACTCCCCCTTACAGATGGGTTGGGTGCCTCAGGACTGGAGGATGGCTCATGTCATGCCTATCCACAAAGGCAGTTTAAGGAAGGAGCCGGGTAACTATAGGCCTGTCAGTCTGACCTTGGTGGTGGGCAAGATGATGGAGGCCTTCTTAAAAGAGAGGCTGGAGATGTTCCTGGAGACACAGGGTCATCTGAATGATCACCAATATGGCTTTGCTCAGGGAAGATCATGTCAGACTAACCTTGTTGAGTTCTACTATTGGGTGACAAAGGCGCTGGACCAGGGGAGGACAGTGGATGTCCTCTTTCTAGACTTCAGCAAGGCATTTGACTCTGTGCCATACCTGGGGTTGCTGGACAAGCTGTGAAGAATGGGGGTAGGGAACAGGATATGGAGGTGGATAGGGAACTGGATAACTGGGAGGTTTCAGAGGGTGGTGGTTGGGGGGGTTATCATCTCCAAGGAGGGTCATTAGCAGAGTCCCACAAGGGTAGGTGTTGAGCCCAATCCTGTTTAATGCTTACATTTCTGGCATCAGGAATGGTACCAGGAGTGAGATGAGCCTCTTTGCTGATGACTTGAAGCTAGGGGTGCTGGTGGATGGGGACAAGGGTAGAAGAGCCCTGCAGGGGGACCTGGAGACTCTGGAGAGGTGGTCACACACTTGGAAATTGAGGTTCAATGCCAGCTCCCTCTGTGATAGCCAAGCTGGTGGTCGTGAGGACCCACAGAGTCACCCTCCCCCCGAGCAAAAGTAACAAAGAAATAAAGGAAGCTCTCCGCTGGTGGTCGCGAGGGTATACGGAGCTGCCTTCCCCTCAAAGCCGAAACAAAGCTCCCCTGGTGATAGCCTAGCTGGGTGTCATAAGGGCTCATGGAGCCACCCTCCCCCTGAGCAAAAGTAACAAAGAAATAAAGAAAGCTGTCCACTGGTGGTCGTGAGGGCATACGGAGCTGCCCACCCCTCAAAGCCGAAATGAAGGTACGAAAACAGGCAGTGAGGCACGTCAGTTTTACTCCACTGTGTCTCTGAGGACTGTATTTGTGTTTTCAACCTTGCCTAAAGGATTTTCTGACTCCACACTGATGAAGATAGTTTTTTTTGCATTCAATTATTTCTCAATTTTGTAGCCTAAACAATCTGTTGTTGTGTGTGCTTTAAGACCTGGTGCGACTGCATCTAGAAACAAGCTGGAGACGGAGTTTTTTGCCGCCAACTCCCAGTTTTGAATGCCCTAGTCTGTAAAGCCGTTTTATCACATTTATTTAGTGCCTAATTTTACTGCCTTCCTTGACTACTGATTTAGATTCAGTTCTATGTATTATTTCTTTTTTTCTTGAGCCAAATTTCTACCTGTTTACAAATGTTGCTTTAAGATTACTTAGTCTGAGCTCTTAAGCGCCAGTTCCCAGTTTGAATTTTGCTAGTCTGTAAAAACTGTCCCTTCGCATAAACTTCAGCCAAATATCCCAATTCATATTTATTTTCTGCCGTACTTTAACTTTGCCCTAAGAATATAAGGCCCTTGTTGCACATTTAGTGATTCAAATTCAATTCACGTTACTGGTAAATTTACTGCTAGTTCAAACAGAAGACTAGGTTGTTTCAGGAGTGTACTGTGGAGGAAACTGGTGAGCAATCCTATGTCCCACAGGGAATTAATTTAATCGTTAAAGAAATCTGAGACAGAACCTAGCATTTCAAACCAACTTTAAAGTAAATCGCAGTAACGTACTTCTGCTTGCTTGCTACCCCACCCCACCCTCGCGTACCATTTCCTATAAATACCTTCTGTTTTGTCCTCTTTCCTCAGCTCCCCCGCTGATAGCCACACTGGTGGTCATGAGGGCTCATGGAGCCACCTTCCCCCTGAGCAAAAGTAACAAAGAAATAAAGGAAGCTCTCCACTGGTGGTCGCAAGGGCATACGGAGCTACCATCCCCTCAAAGCCGAAACGAAGGTACGAAAAGAGGCAGTGAGGCACATCAGTTTTACTCCGTGTCTCTGAGGACTGTTTCTCCCCACTGACGCTTTGTGTCAGCTGCCCCACCACCCCCACCACCACCCTTGGTGAGCAACTCACTATATACTGTAGACTGTATCAGGTGACATTTTTAACCAATCACCCTACTTTCCCATTTGCAGCTCATCAGTTCTCACCACTAGTGGCCACTACAGCTAACTGTTGCACTAAATCCCCATTCTAGAAATGCCATTCTGCACATAGCCTATAAATCTATTTTAGGGATAGCCCTTCTTGCCACACTAGCATCCCTCCCACCCTCAATCCTTCCTAAATCACAGCTTGGTCCCCCAGTAATCACTTCACAAAACACCCACCCTAGTCCCTGCTCCTCCTCCATGATTGGACAGTACCCCCCTGGGCCTCACTGTTCCTGGATTCCTGGTCCGTCCATCCTCCCCCCATATTTTCATGCTGGGCTGTCAGTGTTGAAACTCCCCATATTGAGTTATTTCACACAGCCCCTCCAGACTCCCTCTGCCCACCGTAGGCACAAAAATATTCTGATAAACTCAAAACTGGTACTAACCTTAGTACTTCTCCTCGCAGGTGACATCGAGCTAAACCCCGGACCAGCCACCCACACTAGCCACAACCCCTCCCCCACTGGCCAGCTACCCAGAGGCCTAAAAATATCCCACCTAAATATACACAGTCTCCTACAAAAACTGCCCTTACTACAACCACTAGTATTATCACTATGTCCTGACATCCTGATTATCACTGAGACCTGGTTGAAACCACATAACCTAGATGCAGAAGTGGCTATTCCTGGTTACTCCATCACTCATCATGACCGCCCAGGCACTAAGAGAGGTGGCGGTGTAGCCATTTACATATCATCCCTGGTAAATTTCTCACCGGTTTTGCTATCCGCTCTCCTGGAAACCATCGATGCCTCACTAATAAAAATCTCTTTACCCCACTCAAGCTGCATATTTATAGCAGGCTCCTATTGTTCCCCAGACTCCCAATTAAACTCAGTCACAGCGCACCTGGACACCATAAAAACCATTACTTCAGGAGGGGAGCTCCACATCCTTGGTGATTTTAACCTGAACTGGCTGTCTAGTACCAGCATCAAGCTCCGAAACCATGTGGCAACATTAAATCTGTCTCAATGGATCACTGAGCCCACACGTCTAAACCACAGAACTCAGAACCACTCTCTGCTGTATTGGGCCCTCACTTCTCACCCACACAGGATAATAGCCTCTGGCCTCCTACCAGACTCCCTGAGTGATCACCATATGATATATGTAGTAAGAAAAATATTTAAACCAAGTCACCCCAACCAAAAACACTCCTTATCAGGTCATATAAATCCCTTAACCTTGATGGTCTTCTAAATGTCTTAGCAAACTTGGACTGGTCTTACATCCCCAGGGCCACCTCCATGGATTCTGCCCTAGACTTCTTTAAGTCAAAATTTCTTGTCGTCTGGGACCACTATGGCCCACTCAAAAAGGCTCGAGTAAGGGGACCACATCTGCCATGGATCACTGCAGACCTCATGGACCACCTCCATGCCAGGGACCAGGCATGGAAAGTCTGTAAGTCATTGGGGACACATGTCGATCACCTACTCTATCGAACACTTAGAAATGCCTGCACCAGGCTTATCTGTCAGGCAAAAGCCCACTACTTCACATCATCCTTCCAAAAAAATCTAAATCATCCAGCCAAGTTTTGGAGGTCGATCAAATCACTTTTCTCCCCTCCCACCCAGCCCCCACCCCTGCTCTAGATGTAGGCAGCTCCACCATAGCAGAACCACATGTAGTTGTCACGGTTTTCAACACAGTGTTCACTAGCAGTGGGTCCACTCACTACTCTAACCCACCGCCCGCTACACACCACCCAACATCTACATCCCTACCCACTCAAACCCCTTACCCAGCTTTCTCCTTCTCCCTGGTTACTCCATCCGAAGTACTCAAAGCCCTGCTTGTCCTCAATCCCTCCAAGGGTAAATGCCTCTCAGGTTTGGATGCCAAAATGCTCTACCTTTCTGCCCCAGCAATTGCCATCCCTCTAGCATCTCTTTTCAACCTCTCCTTCACTACAGCCTCTATACCCTCAGACTGGAAGCATGCCACAGTCATCCCCCTCCCTAAAGGTGGTGACCCATCCTCCCCCGGTAACTACCGCCCCATTTCCCTCCTACCCATTCTAGCCAAAATCCAGGAACATCTAGTCCTCTCGCAACTTACTGCCTTCCTTGACTCCTCTTCCTTCTTTACTCCAAACCAGTCGGGTTTTAGAAAATCCCACTCCACTGTCACTTACCTCCTCAGACTCACTGACGCCATCCTGACAGGCATGGACAAAAGTCACATCACATCTGCCATTTTCATTGACCTGGCTAAGGCTTTCAACACAGTCTCACATACCCTTCTCCTGTCAAAACTCTCCAACGCAGGTCTCTCCAGTGCGGCCACCAACTGGTTCAAATCATACCTGGCAGACAGTTGCCAATCAATAAGAATTGGTGCCTCCACCTCCAACCCCCTCCCTGTCACCATTGGTGTCCCTCAAGGCTCTGTCCTTGGCCCAATCTTATTCTCCATTTTCCTCAATGACCTGCCATCAACCTGCCCGCATACAGCCATTCACATGTACGCAGACGATAGAGTACTGTATATCTCAGGCCATTCCCCACTGGAAGTATTATCCAGATTCCAGCAAGATTTCACCAAAGTTCAGCTCTGGTTTTGCACAAATCAACTTATTCTAAATGCCAAGAAAACAGTCTCCTTAACCTTCGGCACGAGACAGAGACTCTCCCGCCTCCCTGCCTCCCCCACCTTCAAAACCCTTGATGGGATCCTCTAGAAGTTTGTCCCTCCTTCAGATACTTAGGGGTCTGGCTGGACCAACACCTTGACTTTTCTACTCACATTAAAGCAACCCACAAAAAACTGCACCCCAGGCTGGGTGCATTATACCGGAACTGTAGCTGCATTCCTCTTCCAGCCCGTAAAGAGATACTGCAGAAAATGATCCTCCCTATTTTTGACTATGGGGATGTAGTATACAGTGCTGCCCCTAAATCCACCCTGGCAAGACTGGATTCTCTTTTTAACTCCTTCTGTCATTTCGCGCTGGACTGTCCACCCTCCACCCACCATTGCAACCTCTACTGGTCCCTTAACCTACCTTCACTTTTCAACAGGCGCCAGTACCACTGGAATAGACTCACAGCCAAATTCTGGGCCCAATTACCACCCTCCTACCTCACCTCTACCCTAACTGCTCAAACATCATCTACATACTCACTCAGGAATTTCGACTCCCGGCTCCTACAAATCCCGTACATGGCAACCTCTGCCGGCTAGTTGGTTTTAGAGCCCGAATACCAAAACTATAGAACTTCCTGCTGCTGACATCCGGCACTCCCCCTCCTCTCAGCAGCAAATCTCCCTACATAAAGGGCAAGTCCCCACAAACTACTCATGCCGCCTAGACTCACACTAGAATGGGCCAGCTCGCCAGCTGCACAACTGTGGTTTCACTCAAAATGCTTAACTCTGTCCCATTTAATTGTCACTGCTCTTTCTACTAATTACTGCCTGTTGCTTGCTGTGTACATACTGTTTATATTCCTGTATATATCTTTTGTATATGATCTATGAAACTTCAATATTCTATATATCTGCGTCCCCAACAACCCCCAGGATGTATCTGGAATCAAGCTGTAGTCTGCTCAGTATGCCTTTCCTGGTAAAACTTTTAAATAAATAAATAAAAAATAAAAAGTGTTGGGTTCTCCACTTGAGCTTAGGAACCTGGATCATGAGTACTTTTTTTGGGGGGGAGAAAATGGAAGTTTTTTGGGGGGAAGGGATCTGGGGGTGGTTGTAGATGCCAAAATGAATAAATCCAAACAGTGTAGGAGGGCTGTGGCTAAAGCAAGTAAAATGCTTGGGTGCGTTGCCAGAGGGATAACCTCAAGAAGATGGGAGGTGCTTCTCCCTCTGTATAACTGCCTGGTTTGACCACTCCTAGAGTACTGCATGCAGTTTTGGCGCTCATACTTAAAAAAGGACATTGCACTTCTAGAGAGAGTTCAGAGGAGAGCAACCAGAATGATACAGGGCCTGGAGGGGGAAGAGAGCCTATGAGGAGAAACTTGAGGAGCTAAATTTGTACTCCCTGGAGGAGAGGAGGGACAGAGGGGATATGATCAAGGTCTTTAAATGTCTAAAGGGAGTGAAAAGGGTCATCCTGAATAGGGTGTTCCAGCTGAGGGAGGAGGGGGCCATCAGGGGGCATCCCATGAGACTGGTTGGCAGGAGGCTCAGGGGGAAGACTAGGAGATGCTACTTCACCGGGTGGGTGGTGGACCCAGGGAACGCACTGCCTGCAGAGCTGGTGACTGTGGATATAGTGGAGGTATTCAAGAGGGGCTGGGACAGATATAAGAGGATGGTAAAACTGGGAAATGCCAGACCTGGAGGTGTAGCTCTGTTGGGGGATGGGGTCGGGGAGATTTATGGGGGAGGAGTGGAGGGCAGCAAAGGTGTCCTGACCGGGTGCTGATTTTCAAACAGACTATTAAAATTAGTGATTTGGCAAGCAGAACTATAGTCTATAATTACTATGACTTTATATGATCTGAATGAATATGTTTCTTCTGCTATTTCATCTCGCTAAAGGAGGTGTTTTTAATTTGCATGTGAATTTATAATGTATTAATTTATATTGTCAAATAGGTATACCTGTATTTTATATGTATCGTTCTTCACTGATGACGTCATTAGTATGTGTTTAAGATGCAGCATGCACTGAGTTCCTCATGCTTTTTGAAAAAGGATTTCTTTTCCGAAATGCGTTAAAGCGTGAGGTGTAGTGTTTTTTTATTGCACTCCAGTAAAGGATATTTTGCACATATTCTGACTATTCAGGGCAATTTTTATTTTGAGGTGGTGAGTGCTGAGCCTTTTCCTTTTATTCTGTTATATTGGCTTGTGCACCACCGACCAGGTGCGGAGATTTTCTTCCAAATTGTCATGAAAAAACACGTTGCGTGGTGCTAATGCACTGAATATAGCATTGCGCCTGTATTCATGTACATGCCCCCTCTTTTTGCCCCATGCATACATTATACTTTTGCCCAGCACTAATGCAGTTTGCCTGCACTATTTGACCTTTTGAATATAGCGAACCCATGCAAACCTGGCACAAAACCTGCGCAAATGGTTTGTGCCCAGCGCAATTTTGAATATCTGGCCCCAAGGCAGATGTTGCTACAAGAAAGAGAAAAAGCAAAAAGCTGTGATCCACAAGTGACACTGGTCACTATATATACCCCCCAATCACAGCAAACAGCTTCAATTGTAAAAAAAACTTTGGCACTTAGTGACCAAGGACCAGAGATTGAAAAACGTAGACAGAAATGGTCCTAAAAAGGGTGTACAGGACGGGAAAAAATATTAAAGATGTGACTGTACATTCATTTCAGCCCATACCTGAAAAACCCTGAAATTGGCTAACAGATCACAGAAGTGGGTGCAATAAACGTGCAAATTGTAAATATTGCCCTCAGGTTCAAAACACTAAAGTTTTTGTTAATCCAGCAACAGAAAAATAATCTAAAGTGAGAGGATTTATTACATGCAGTACGTGTGGAGCAGTCTATCTTGCTGAGTGTAAATGTGGTCAGTTTTATGTCGGAAAACCTTAAAGGACCTTGAAAACTAGAATAGGGGAGCTTATGAGAACCATTCAGAATGGTGATATGAAAAATGCTCTGGCCATGCAAGTTCAGAGAGCAAGAAATAAAAATGAACATGAATTTCTATTTGCTGGTATTGAAAAACCCATTATATCTAGGCGTGGTGGTGACTATGACAGTTTGTTAATGAGAAGGGAACAGTACTGGATTTTCTCAATGCAGGCAATGAATTTCCCTGGTTTGAATGGAAAAACTGAGATTAAGCCCGTTTTGAAAAAATATGTTTACAGCTGTTCTATATATATTGTTTTATTATTATATGTGTTGTCTTTATTACTTATTTCTTTTCAGCACTATCTTTGCAGATCTGCACCTTTGACTAACACCTAAGAGAGTGAATCATTGACCAGACTATGAAATGAATATTAGTTGTCATGCTGATTCATATGGGACTGTGTGCAATAACTTGGTGCCCTGTTTAGATGACACCGGTTTTTAACCTTTTTTTCTATCTTTTTGTTTACTTTATCTATTATCTGCACAGATATTAGTAATGTGTTTGAGCACAGTTTGTTTTGCTATGTCTTGTTGGGGGCATTATTGTGATGAGAACTGATACACTCATATCATGTAATATGAACTGTTGCTTTAAATCTGTCCTTAGTGAGACACAATAGAGATTACATCAGCCTTTGACAAAGCACAAGCATGCAAAATGCGTCAGGTGATATCAGTGGGAGGGACTTTATTCTCCACACTCTGCAGCAAGCACTTTACCAGCCTGGACCTTGGCCTGTTGTTTTCTTATTTTTTTTGCATGTTCTATTTATGTCCCCTTCCTTCCAACCCGGCTGCCCACTTCTTTGAGCAGCCAAGTCCTCACCCTCCACTGCTCCCCCATTCTGCCATCCATCTGCCCTGCCACCCAGCTGTCCCGATGTATCCTTTCGTTGGGGACCCCCCTAGCCATGGGGAGGCATCCAGAAGTGGAGATCGACGTGCCCTTCTGCACCCCCTCGCATCTTGGCCAGGTGGCATGGATCAACTAGGGGGCTTCCCGGCTTTACAGCCAGGGGAGGCAGGCCACCATCATCCAGCTAGAACAGCTGGCAGTTTTCCTTGTTCTGTTTACCCTCTCCCTTAGGAGGCATGCTGCGACATCCTTGTTTCTTGTGCATGTGGGTTGTGGTCACCCACGCCGCAAAGCACAAGGCAGAATCCGGGCACAAGGAGCTTCTGTAGGGCGGTGCCTCCACAACCCTCCCCCCCCAGGAGGAGAGCATCCAAGGGACACTCTTGAGCCCATCCTGCCAGCCTCTACTCCTGACACTCTGGGCTCGGGTGCAAACCTGGGTCGCCAGCATGCCAGGCAGTCCCCTATCACCTGGTGCCATGGAGCCAGCAGCCTGTTGTTTTAATGGACTACTTAAGGACTTTGGCAATTTCTGGATATACTACAAGTTTACATATGCTTGTGTAAGTGTTCCCCTATGTGTTTTACCACATTTATTAAAACAAAGCACTGATTTGAAAGGAACTGTTGCCTCAGAAGCCATTATTCAGAGCTACACAGATCGTGTCCCTTTACACAGGTGTCAGTCCCCGAACTGCACTTTACTTTATTTAGACTTTGACATTGTGTTTCCCTGGATGTTAATATAGATATACTTACACAATATTAGTAAAGTCAGTGAAAATTGTCATGGTTATTGTAAAAGAAAACAGGATTATAATTACATCCCTACTGTGTATGAAGGACAGAAGTACATAGAATAGAGAAAATGCTCCATTCCATTGTCATAATAAAGGTTTGGAACTCTGAGGCCTCACATCATGCAGACTCCAGTCCACACCAGATGTGCAGTTCTGAAGGGGTGGAACCCGAAAGACGCAGCCACCAGGATGGACCAAGTCATGGAGACGGAGGAGAGTCTAGAGGTTACTGTTTTAGGACAGGAAGGTTGTTGGCCAGAGGGGTGATGGATGGAAGGGTAAACAAAAAAACTATATGATGTACAAAACCAGAAAAGGAGCAGTGGAGTTACAATCTACCTCTCCTCTAGCATTCAGTTTGAGCCTGTGTTCTCTGTCACCTCTCCTTCTGCCTATGAGTCATTCCCCCTTAAGCTCTATCTCCCCATTTCTGTCCCTATATTCATAGCCGGTGCTTGCTGCTGTCCTGTCATGCTACCAGCTTTTGTCTCTGAGCTCCTCGCCACTATTTCCTCCCATGCTTCCTCTGAGGAGCTTTTCCTCCTTGGTGACTTTAACCACAATTGGTTCTCCCTCTCTCTAGATAAATTGTACCAAAACATTAAGCCCTCCCAACTTACCCAACTGAATACTGACCCAGCTTGGCGCAATCACAGATCCTTCAGTCACTCCCTTCTGAACTGGGTTGTCACCTCCCACCCACACCATATTGTGAATGTTGGTACTCTCCCCAACACCCTCAGTGACCACCATATGATCTATTGCAAGTGCAAGATATACCATTCCAAATCCTCCCCAAATTTACTCAGATGCAGTCCTTCAGGTTACTGGACCTGTCCTCCCTCTGTGCCGACCTGGTGGCTACTGACTGATCACCCATCTCCACTGCCAGCAACTTAAACACTGCTCTTCATATTTTAGCACCAATTTCATGTCTGCCTGGGATCTCCATGCCCCCCCCAGAAGAAAAGGGTCCTAGGTTCCCACCTCCCATGGATCTCCACTGAGTTGATGGCCTGCCTCCATGCTTGAGACCTTACCTAGTGGAGTCACAAGTCTTCCAGCTCCCCTACTCAACTAAACAAGTATTCTGTCCTTTGTAATGCCTATACCAGAGCTACCAGGCTTGCCAAGTCCAAATACTTTGAATCCACGCTTCAGAACAACCTTAGTCACCCCTCTAAGTTCTGGAGAAATATCCATGCCCTCTTCACCCTCCCAACTCAGTTGCCTTCCCCCATCCTCAAGATGGGTGACACTACTATTTCTGAACCCTCTTCTGTCACCTCAGCTTTCAACTTTTCCTTCCCCTCCTGTGCCTGCTCCCTTACCTCCTCCTCACTTCCCCCTCTCCTACTACCCCACACCACCCCTTCTCCTTCTGTCCTGCCACTCCTGCTGTTTCCCTTAAGGACCTCTTCACTCTAAACCCCCACAACAGCATGAGCTCTGCTGGTCTTGACCCCAAATTCCTGCATTATTCCACTCATGCTATTTCTCTACCTATTACCTCCCTTCTCAACCTCTTCTTCTCTTTAGCCTCCATCCCTGATACTTGTAAAATAGGTTACAGTCATACCCCTTCCCAAACAGAGCAATTCGACTTCACCTGGTAACTACTGCACTATCTCCCCACTCCCCAATCTGGCTAAGATCCATGAACACCTTTCGCTGTCTCAGCTCTCCTCCTTCCTTGATTCATCCTCCTTCTTCATTCCGTTCCAGTCTGTCTTCCAAAGATTCCACTCCACCTCTACCTCTTTCCTCGACTTACCAATTCCATATTATCTGGCATGTATCAAGGCCTGGTCACCCCTGTCATTTTTGTTGACTTGGACAAAGCATTTGACATGTTGCCCATCCCCCTCCTCCTGGACAAGCTCAAGGCAGTGGGACTGTCTGACTCCTCAGTTAATTCATTCTGCTCCTATCTTGAGGGTAGGTCTCAAGCTGTCTGGATTGGAGAATCCACTTCCCTCTACTTCCTATCAGCTCAGAAGTGCCCCAAGGGTTTATCCTCGGCCCAATACTCTTTTCCACCTTCCTCAGTGCCCTTCCCATTGTCTGCTTCTCGTCATCTGTCCCTATGTACACAGATGATATGGTACTGTTTGCCTCCAGGTCCTCTGCATCTCACTTCTTGTCCATGCTCCAACTGGACTTTACTAACATTCAGCACTGGCTTTTGGCAAATCAGCTGTCCCTCAATGCCAGGAAAATGGTCTCCATGACCTATGGCACAAGGCAGCTAGTTGCCAGGCTCTTCTCCCTTCCTTCCTTCCATACTCTTGAATGTGCAGTAATTGAGGATGTCTCCTAATTCAAGTACTTGGTGTCTGGCTGTACCGGTACCTTGATTTTTCAGTGTATGTGAATGCCATCCACAAGAAGATGCACCCCAAACTTGTTGCACTTTACAGGAATAAAGGGTGCATCCTGGTTCCTGCCTGTTGAGAGATCGCCTCAAAGATACTCCCAGTCTTTGACTATGGTGACATAGTCTACACTACTACTTCCACATCCACCCTGGCCAAACTAGTTCCCCTCTTTCACTCCTTTTGCCGCGTTGCCCTGGACTGCCCCCCCCCCGCACTCATCACTGCTCTCCATACTCCTCCCTCTCCTTCCTCTCCCTTGCGGCCAGACACATTGCCCATTGTGCTTCTTTCATCTTCAAAAACTGCTTGGCTCCTTCCCCTCCTATCTTACTTCCCTCCTCTCTTCCCCTCTCTCACTTCTTACTCCCTCCGCAACTCTGGTTGTCACTCTCTACCTTCCCCCTCAAGGAAATAAACTGCTGGTAAAGTTGTCTTCTGCTTCCAATTCCCCAAATTATGGAGTTCACTCCCCTGTACCATCCACTCTACCTCTTCCCACCACTCACTCTTCTCACTGTTCCATGACTTCTATACTACTCCTGCAGTTACCCCACTACTAGTCCCTGGGCTATTGCCCAACATCCTCCTACCTCTCCTCCCCTTTCACCCTGCACTTACTGTAGTGCAGTCCCCCCTTCCACCCTCCCCAGTCGACAACCTTTGCTCCCACCCTGATCTCACTACTGCCCCTGCACATGGCAAATGTTGTTATCCTCCAGAACATTATTGTATTGTAATTGCATATGCTAATATCCTCCTTTACTTTATTGTACTGTTATATATTTTATTCATGCTCTGCTTATGTCTGCACAAAATCTATTTATGATACTTATTTACATATTATTGTATTGTTGTTCTTAGTGTTCCTTATCATCTTCCCTTCCTGCTCTCCCCAGGGCGCATCTGGAAACAAGCTGTTACCAGCTCAGTATGTCTTTCCAGTTGAGACTTTTGAAATAAACAGAAATAAAATAACTGTCCAAGGCAGTAATGATTAGTTACAATTACCTGAGTAATTTAATAATAGCCAAATAGAAAAGTATACCGATGCTTCATTTAGGGATATAGTTAGGCTTTAACACTGAATATATTTTCATTTCTCTTTCTAGATATTAATGAATGTGATGAAGTAGGGGACCCAGCCACCCTCTGTGTGAATGGGCAATGTATAAACACTGAGGGCTCCTATGAGTGCATCTGCCTGCGAGGCTTTGTGATGTCACGGCAGCGAAATTACTGCATACCAGCCCAGCCGAGAGTTTGAGAAAGTCAAGCAGAAATGATATGGCAACCAAAGATTCTGCTTAGTGGTTCATTCCATGTTTGCTGGACTGGGGTAGGGGAGGCTTAAAAAATATCGGGGGAAGGTATTTATTTTTGTATATTTAAATATATTCAGCAATGGGGTGGATCCGTTTGTTTTACAAATATACGTTACTTTAAAATCCTTACAGTAGTCTTTTCCAAACAGTAAGCATCATTTTATTGCGTTTCTGTCTTAAGTGTTGACATTTTTTGTCTGTTTGAAAGCAAATGCTGTGCTGAAGCAAGATAAAATCATTATGTGAGAAAATGGTCTCTTACATATGAAAAGAAATTATGGCAATTATTAGTTTTATATACTGTGTATCTTAGCGTTTCTATGATGAAAATGCAAAATCCACGATAAAAATATAAACTTTAAAAAAAATCAGCACTGGGGAGACTGTGGGCCCGATTTTCAAAAGTGATTAGATCGCTGCAAGAGACTTGCAGCCAGGAGTTTGGTGCAAGTGGCAACTTGTGTCAACCAATGCGACAAGTCCGATTTTACAAAAATTTCTGCCACAGCTCCCTTGCACAAATCCCTTGTCCCACACGCAGGACTTAGACCGGCTCACCCCTGGTCTACATGTGCGCCTTGGGGGGAGTCAATTACAGGGTTTGCACAAACCTTTGGCACAAGCTGCCGTAAAGTGAGTAAATTGTCGCAACAGTGCCAAAGGTACCAAAATCTGGCACAAGTTGCGACAAACTGATAGACACAGCTGCATCAAACTTTGCAGTGGATGCAAGGCTTCATGCAAGCCCTGTATCCATCTTCTAAAATCGGGCCCTGTAAGTCTACCATTTCCCTTATTAGAAGGGGAACACTGTATATAGTTTTTCATATACTGTATAGCTTAATTGTGCATAAAAAGAAGTACTGTATCTTTAAATTGCTAAAGGTGCTATCTTTCGATTGTATGTCTGTAGTATCACCATGATACTTTGCGTCTACTGTTCCATTATGTTCCCTTATGAATGGTAACATTGCTATGTTGTACAAGGGTTAGACCATGAAAGATTTAGCTGTGCAGTTCAGCTTTACTGTAAATGCTTTAAATTCCCAATTTTTTACTTTTTTATTATTGTTAATTGGAACACCAACCCACCCTCTCCTGAAAAATAATTCCTGTATTTTTGATCTTTTGTAACCTATTCTATTTATTAGGGTTGTTAGAAGTCACTATAAGTTCTAGGTTCTGGTCTAGAACTTTGCAACTAGTTCTATCGTGCCGATCTTCTTTTGAACTTAAACTCTTAAGTATATAGAACTGGAGAGAGAACAGAGAGAGATATACTGAGAAGAGAAACAAATAAAAAAAAAAAGACCTGTTCTCTCAGCCCAGCAATTAATACTGTCTCACTGCACATGCAAAAACGACAGAGAGAGAGACACAGTGTCCTATTCAAGTTGCAGTTATCAAGAGTCCCAATTCTGTGTGTTTGCTTGTCACATCTGCATATGAGCAGCATGTTCTCATATGTGCGTCTATCTAAAACATTTTTGAATAGAATCACCAAAAGTAGTTTGTGTTCCAGACTTACATTTCCTGTTTTTAAAAGTCTGAATACAAAAGGCATTTCATTTGTATGTTAATACGGCCTCTGAGATCACCCTTACCAGCATTCTTAGGACATAAAAACTGCAAATCAAATGTAAACAGTTCTGATACCTGAAGAATGACAAGTGGGACCACTGTTATTACTGTAAGAGTGATCTCTGTGGCTGTATTCATATATTATTGATCAAAACTGATTACTAATATATTAACGGGAAATGTCCATGTCTGTATTACCAACACCTCGGTGTGGGGCATCCCCTGATTAACATTTTTGCCCAGTATTTAAAAAATTCTGATACCTGCTTTTGAAGTAATTATGTTTTATCTGGTTAATCTGCTGTCCCTCCAGCAGACATTTTCAGTCCAGCGCCTCTAGCAGCGTATGTCTCAATCATTGAAGACTGACATCAGGGCCAGGGGCAGCCACGGGAGCGTGTATAGTGTTAGCCTATGAATAGCCTATTACTGTAATAGCTCTGGTTTTGCAATTTATTTATTTAAATTCTCTAATTACAAGTACCTTTGAGCTGGAGGCTTATTTACAAAGGATCCACATCAGTGGATAACACACAGGATTTGGGAAGACAGTGGGCAAATGAACAGCATGTTCAGTTATATTACACTTAAGAACAGCCATACAACCAATTAGAGTTCATACAATTCAAAAACCTTCAGGAAGTACACTTTAAATGATAATGCTTCCATACAATATAAAACACAATATTTAAGCAATAACACACAGCAGAGTTTGAGTTATACTAAGATAACCTCATCGGGGTAGCTGAACACAAACTAAACACCACAGACCAAGTACATCCAACTCCCCAGAAGTGCAGACATTCCAGCACAAACCATACTTTATGGTGCATTATTACTATTATATAATGGATCTTATTTATTAATATTGTGGGGACAAAAATGAGCACATGTAGATGGCTATTAGGTAGAGGACAAGTGTTGGAACATCCCTTTTATGTGTAGGGACATCTATTTTATAGTATCAATTCAACAGTTTTATTTTTAAAATTTTTTATTTATTTATTTATTTATTTTTTTTTTTTTTTGAGGAAACACTCCCCATGTGAAAGGACTGCATCATGGGTATACAAATAATCAATTGTCTGGTATCACTGTAGTGTATTATGCAAACCCAGGCAATTAGGTATTCACGTACCCATGATGCAGTGCATTCATATGTGTCGTGTTTCCTCATAAAAAAAAAACTGTAAAACTGATACTATAAAAGTGATGTTTCCACACTATAAAAGAGTTGTTCTGACACTTGTTCTCTGCCTAACTATAAAATGTTTTAGCCATGACAAATAGTTTTGTCCCCACAATATAAACAAATAAGGTTTTTATATGAAAGTAAGCTTATGCTACTTTAATTCTAAGAAAGGAAATTATTTTGCTAAAAAGAAGTTGTGTTTAGTTACTTACTATTATGATAATTCAGTGTGCTGTATAGTTATGTAACTGTCTAGGTTTGATTGTGCTCAAACAAGTACATGCTCATTATTAAGAATACAAGAAATGTTATTGCTATTGTATAATGTCTAGGATGTCCAACCAACCACCCCAAGCATGAGGTTATTTCAGCACAACCCACATTCTGTTGTGCATTATTGCTTAACTTTACTTTATCCATACCAACCTAAGTTTTGCAACCAAGAGTCCTTGTCAGGAACCTGGAGAGCCGCAGATGATATAAGAAGGTCTAAGGACCAAATGGAAGAAGTTGATTGTGAAAAGCATAGGAAAGTATAAGGAGGGAGAGGGTGAGCAGGAGACAAGCTAGAGAGGTGTAGCTGGTGAATAGTGATTGTTGGGAAGTAAAGGTAGTGGGTGAGTGTCCTGATGATTGTCATAGCAGCTAAGTGCAACAGTTGGGCAGTGTAAACAGGTCAGCCAGATTCTGATTTGGTTTGGTAGTCACAGCTATTGAGCACATCTAGGTAAGCCTGCAGCTTCTGCTTAAAAGGGCCAATTTTGGATTTGGCCAGTATGTCACAGCAGAAGGATTAGATGTCTCAGTGCTATACCGAGATTGAGTATTGATTGCCTGTCTATACTTGGTCTCGGTACAGCATCGAGACCTCTAAGTGGCAAACTGGAGCAATTATTAGCTCCATCCATGAGCTTACACTATAAATGCTCCCTCAGCTGTTCCCTGGCTCTGACATCAGCAGCGGGTGATTGTGAGATGCTCTGCTAGAGGTGCTGGATTTGAAATGCCAGTGGGAAGGATGCCAGGATCAACTGGATAAAACATAAGTACTTCAAAAGCAGATACCTGAATTTTTTTAAACACTGGACAAAAATGCTAATGGACGGGTGCCCCACACTGAGGTGTAGGTCATATGGACATGGACGTTTTCCTTTAAAATTTCAAACAAAAACTTCCCTGAATGTACCCGTTTTCAGGCATCTGCATATGAGACACTCTTTACAAAATAAGAGTGTCTCATAAACAGGGAAGAGGACTGCTCTGATTGGTTGGAAGTGCTCATTCAATCTATGCTAGTATTTAGAAGCCTTCATACTAAAAACTCATGGGTTTTATAGTTTTAAATTAAAACTTGAACTCCTGGGTTCTAAAAGAGTTTTAACATTTCTAGAACTAGTTCTGACAACCCTATGATTGATAGAGCTTGGTTGAAATGGACTTCATAAAACACAATTAAGACTACTATTCCCATATCTAACTAAAGTAATGATGCTCACAGTACTACATGTTTTTGACCCAGCTTGACCTTGCTTCTTTACTCAAAATGGTCGGTGAACAGCTGGCTGAACTGAAAAATGAATCCCACTGCTGGTTTTAACCACTAACATACAAGACACATAGTACATTGTGGGGGAAGAAATACCAGCTTGGGGGAGCAGGTGGCCAAGATAAAGTCAAAAGACTTTACCTCTAGCTAAAGAGATGTTCTAGCCCAAGGCCATTGCTATGCTTATTAACCCTTATAAATAAGAAGGCAGTAAAAATATGTTTGTTTGCTATTGTCATTTGATTTCACTTTCTGTTCTTCTTATCTTTCTGTGCTCAGCTTCTACTGTGGTTGCTGAGATGGTAACATCTAAGATATTAATGACTAGTTTACCAGCAAATCAGGTTCCTACTTTTCAGTCACATGAGTCTAAGCATATTTAAAATAAGTAGCAACCAAAAAGGGCAGTGCACACGAAAGTCTTCATATTTAAAGAAAAAACATATTAAAGTACTGATATTACCAGTGCAAAAAGGTACCTCATATAACTCAAACAGGGATTACCTACTCCCCTACATGGTGAGGCACTCTGCCTCTTGAAGAGGCAGAGGGCCTCATTACTCAGTATGTCTGAGTTGTGCAAAGTACCTTTTTACACTGTTGGTATCAGAACTTTCATAAATTTCTCATTTGATACTGAAGGCTTTTGTGTGGACTGTCCTTTTTGTATTTTGCCTCACAACTTATGCAGGGAGCTGTGCTCATGATTCTAAGGGTCTGTTTCATTCCCTTTGTCCTTACAATAAGTAATCTTACAGGAAAATTCTTTCACAGACAGACATACTGCAACATGTTCATCCAGCATATTTCATTCTAAGGCCCTTTCAGAGATTTTGTTCCCAAGGATTCAAAATGAACGATTAGGAAATCAAAAACACAAAAGTACGTTATACACCCTGGGATGATTCTGCTGCACAAAAATACATTACTACTTGATCCTTTATTGTGCAAACAAATAGGTAGTGATGTTCTAAAGAATGATCATGTGAGTGTGCAAAACATAATGCCTAGTGCACATTTGATTTACATACCATCAAGTTACTTGTCATATCTTCTAAAGCTTCTGTTTATATGAAGATTTGATTGTTTCTCTGTGATTACAACTGCTGGCTTCAGTGCTATTCATGGCTATTTTCATATCAGCAGCATTGTGAAAGCTGCTATCTGATTTATTCAGTATATTCCATTATGATGTACTTAGCTTTGTTATGTATCAGTTGTGGCATGCCCCAAAATGCCAGCTATCTTGAAATCTTGCAAAGTGGGTCAAAAAATTAGTTTTGTTCTGTGGCATTTCACTCTACATCTGTTGTATAAATAAATTATTTAAATACTCATATTGTATCTAGATTTTGGTAAAATGAGATTTGTAATTTCTTTCTTATGGTACTCAGAATAAACATTAACTTCAAGCTGTTGCTTTTAATTTGGGGCCCTTAAAAGTAATTTTCATGGTTATAGCGAAAGATGAAATACATCACAGTTATGAGACAGTGTTGTATAATGATGCACCCTTACACCTCAATCTGAGCACTGAGGGAAAAATGACAAGCATGTCTGATCAATAAATGCATAAAGACACAGCATCAAGAATCTTTGGCAATTGCATCACTCTGGCATGCTAGTGACCCGGGTTCATGCCCCGAGTCCAGGAAATCAGGAGCGGAAGCTGGTAGGCAGGCATTCAGAGTGTCCATTGGATGCATCCTTCCTGTGGGTGGATGAGTGGCTGCTATCTGCTTCAATATCTGTTTCAATAAGGGCTCCAAGTGGTGACTTTATAGTGGCGCTGTTGGCAGCATGGGTGACTAAAGGCTGCTGAGCATCCTTGCCTCCAGGATGCTACTATAGCTGTATGCATGTGGGTAGTAGGTGGGGCCCCCAAAATGTAAAGGATTGCACTGGAACACTAGGTGATGGCCTTCCTGGCAGCACCACCTCACTAACAGGCTCCAAAGCAGGCTAGCCCTTTTAACTCCAGCCATCGCATGCTGAATAGAGGCACTTCCTCCCTGGTGACAGCAGAATGGCCCCTGGACAGGGATAAGTTAGATCTGCCTGATGATAGAGGCACCTGAGGCCTGAGGGAAGGGTCCAGCTGTGCAGGATGGCAGTGAGAGGTGTACCCTGTGGAGACCCTGAAGGAGTGGGTGTCAAGGGCAAAGAGGAGCAAAACAAGCAAAAATCAATCATTGGCAAAAAGCCACAATCCAAGATATTAACAACAGAAGGGGGGTGGGAGCTGAAGAAAACAGTAATAAAAAATGGGAAAGCGGTAGATCAAAATAGAGAAAAGGAAAAGAAAATGAGAAAGGTAAGGGTTAATTTTGGAGTGATGAGCAAGGGTTAAGAGGCTCAAAATACAGTTAGTCTATATGATACACTGATACTACATGATATAAGACAGTTCATAAACTGTAGCACCCCAGGAGATGTACATTTGACTGACAACCTCCTGCTTAAGACAGAACCCATTTGGGTACACACGATGTGTGCTTTGCAATGGCCAGTTGAAACTGGCACCATTTCTTGTTTAAAGAGCTGACATTTTTATTATCCCTTCCAGTGGCATGCTTACTTTAACGTCCTTCCACACCATCCCCGCCCACGTCCTTACCTTTCATATTTTCTTTTCCTTCTCTCCTTTTTGCTCTGTCCTTCCTCATTGTTTCCCATTTTATTTTCTTCATTAGTGTTCATCCTCGACACCTTCTGTTGTTAGTATCCTGGATTGTGGGCATTTGCCAGTGATTGTTAATGCTGTGTCCTATCTACGTTTATCAAACTAACGTGCTTATCTTTTTCACTCACTGCTCAGATTGACGTATATTGGGTGACTCATTTTACCACAAAGATTCATGACTGCAATGCTTTTTATCTTCCCAGGACTATTCTTTTGAAAAATAATACTTTGACAGCCCCTAATTCCCCAAGATATGCCCTTGGTTTGGATACTATCTGAGTACATAAATAACGGATTTATCTTACTTATTTGGTCTCATATTATGTGCCATGTATTACAACTTGCATATCATGTTGTTGCATAAATACTCTTTATCAGCTTGTATTCATTTAATACTGTTAGACTTGAATTTTGCACATCTCTACTGTATCCAGGATTTGTGCTGATGACTGCAGTAGAGAAATACATAATATGAGCTAAACCTACAGCACCCAGCACCTTTGAGAAAGCATTGCGCAAGGGCACAAAGTTAGGTGTTTACACACTCACATGAGCAATATTTGGAGCACTGCTGCACTCTTGTTTACACAATATAAGGTGTGTTTACACTAAAACTGTGACATGGCTATGATGCTGTGTCCATGTTTGGAGCACCTCAGTGATGCCATCTCCAGTGCGTCCACTCACAGGAACTGCGGAGTGCCAGGGTCAGCTAATTTTTGTTACTGAAAATCCTTCCATTCTCTCACTTCACAAATCCTACTATCCTTCTGTGCACTCCCTCCTCCAAATGCCTGGCCCTGAAGAAAACCTGCACCACTGTGAATGATGGGGAGTGTCCACACATGGATGTAAAATGCCTACAGTGTTCCACTCCCCAGAAAACACCTGCTGCAGATTGGCTGTGGGCCACTCTAATCCCATCCACACTGATCCATGGAGAATGGAGCAATAACACTTGTATTATTCACAGATGTCTCAAGACATAAGTGTAATTGTAGCTAAATGATCATGCAATATGCTGTTTCCATGCAGTGGAATCTTTCTAGGTGAGTGTATGCCTTTCTTCTGTGTTTTGGCGATGTGATTTATGTATTGATCATTTGATGCTGACTCCATCTGTTTTTATTTGGAATTAGTAAAGCCTAATATCCAACTAATGCAGTTCATACGGTTGGCTCCTACTCTTTCTCCATGCTGGATAACTTTTACTGCAACAGGGCTCAACAGATATTGTTATCTAGAGATGAACTTTTCATGCAATGGGTTGCCCTCTCTGAGCTGTAAACAGCTCTTCTCTATAGCTACTAATATAGCACAGTTAATATCTAAATTGTAATAACTTTTGAATTCTGTTTCATTAAATATTTCTCTAGGTGATGAAGAGAGTAGAACCCCAGTGCTGGAGTTACCTTGACATAGTGCTGAGCACAGGAGAGAGTAGAATTAAACTGCTGGAATTACCTTGATGTAGTGTTGCGTGAAAAGGATAGTATGACCCAACTGTTAGAGTTACCTTGATGTAATGTTGCACTTGGGAGAAACTAGGATCCAACAGCTGGTGTGATCATGATGGAATATTAAGTTTGGGAAAGAGATCCAACTGCTGGTGTTATCTTGATGTAGTGTCTAGCTCAGGAAAGAGCAGAATCCAATGGCAGGATTTACCTCATTGTAGTGTTCAGCTCAGGAAAGAGCAGAATTCAACTGCCGGCATTACCTTGAAGTAATGTTGAGTTTGAGGACAGTAGAACCCAACTTTTGGAGTTACATTGATGTTCTGTTGAGCTCAGAAGAGGGTAGGACTCAACTACTGGAGTTACCTTGCTGTGCTGAGCTTAACCTTTTAATCATTATACGTCCATGGGACTCACAACTGCAAGAATGATTTTTGCATCTATCCCAGAGGCTGCACCAAGTAAAACAAACCATATACTGTATTTATTTAACAATTTGTTTACTCAAGATATCCTTGCTCAGACACTGTACCTCATTTTCAATGCCCTACATCTACCCAATTTTCTAAATTGGTGGAATTGACTCAAAGGCAGGTCAAGTAACTTATTCAAAGTGACAGTGAGTCAATTACTCTGGTTGGATGTGAATATGACATCCTTTGGTTCACAGACCACAACTCTAATATATGGGCTGCACTGCTTCCTTGTTTTATGCATATTGTACGTCACACTGAATTCTGTGCTCCTTTGTGTACAACTTAGTATGATGAATATATTTTGAAAATAAGCCCCCCATACCTAAATGATAACTAACTATAAGATATGGGAGTTGGTTATAAAACCTTTAAGACTTTCCCTTGGAGAAGACACCAATCCTGTTATTGTTTAGCAAATTGGGTTTATTTGCTACTCAATGAGCCTAACAATTTTGTAAATGCAAACTGATTGGATTCCATTGTCATTAATGGTATATTGTGATATCAAATTCTCATTATCAGAATGTCCTACAAGCCACATTTAGTTCTGCTGTATGTCCATCATAGCCAAATTAAGACAGTGTGTTGTGACTGGTGTTAAAATTAGTTTAACATTGTGAGTGATTCAGTTTTAGTCATTGTTTTCCAATTTTAATTAATATTTGAAAGAGGAAATTGTTTGATATTGTGTGCTGTTGTAATGGAACACAGTAGCCTTGTAGAAATTGAAAAAAAAAGTTTATTGCATGATATTTTTCATAACTCCACTCATGTTAGACAATTCAGTTTTAGTAATTTGTTAGCTGTTTCAGTTTTAATGACAGAAGGTATAATATAACATCCATCATTACTGATAAAGTTGCAGTACTTTCAGCTTTTGTATGCTAGGCAAGCTGTTTAAACCCTCTGCCCAGCTAGTTCCATGTTTCATTAGTTTATTTTGTTCTTAGCTAGTACACATGAATAATAACCACAGGCGGCCAGTATCAGTTCTTTTTTTCTATTTAGCTTGTCAATACAGCATGCACATGTAAAAAAGACTTTGTTAGCCCACTAAAAGCTAGCTATGTCGGCTAATGACAGAGTTTTCCAGGCATTATAAGCTATTTAGTTTTACCAAAATATGTGTTTTTGTTTTGTAGAGATATTTCAGTGTAACATGTACAGGCAACTCCAATTAGTTCCACAACTGGAAAAGGCATTGTGACTGACTAAAGTCTAAGTCAGTCAAACCTGATGACAATGTATAGACTGTCTTTTCCTCTCTATAACTATAGCAACAGCTAATTCCAAGTACAAACAAGTACACATTCTGAACTAAATAACAAATACCCCAAATATGTAGAATGCTGAATACAAGTATATGTAGAATGTTGAATACAAGTACACACACACACACACACACACACACACACACACACCAAACGTATAGTGCTTCCTCTTTATAAGGAACATGTCTGAAACCAGGCAATATGTTCATTACAACTATGAGGTGTTAATATGCCTAATTAGATCACAAAGGAAGCCATCACAGGTGTTCACTATAGCAGAAATTCCATATAGAGGGGTTCACTATAGCGAGGGACATGGCATGGGCATTGTAAAAATATGCCTGACAGTTTACCAGTGGTCAGTAACTTCATGGCATCATGATTGATGAAGCTACAAATGATGTCACTGGGGTCACAGTTCTCAAGTAAAACACAGTATCTGGCATAGTTTTATAGACCCATACCTTATTTGTTTTATGGAATGACAGATGTTTGTGTGGTAAAATAGATGCAAATGTGGCTGACTTAAGCCAGCTACAGTTAAAGTTCTGTAAATTGAACTTTCTGAAAACAGTTAAGTCCCAGAATGAAATTATATCAGGTTTCTATTCTTAATGGCCTGCATGGAGAATGTCTGCTTTGCCATCCGCCTAGAGTGGGAATATCATGATATTCTCACATTGTCTGACAAGCAAAAATAAAACTGACATTTGTGACTCTTCATTTGTGCATCCATTCATATTTATTTATGCTGCCATTCACAAGCAGGGAACTGGTAATGAGTTGCAGTGGAGTTAAGCAATATACCATGACAGGATGTGGGTTATGGCAGGATTTACCATGTCTGGTGTGGTTTGGTCATGAGGATGCAGGCCGAGTGAGTAAACCACACCAGAAGTGGTAAATCCTGCCATGACCCACACCCTGGAGTGGTATATTACAATTATACAATGTCCCTTGTGTTTGCTTCTGACAAAAAAGTAAAGAAACATTTTTTTATTCTCCTTTTTTTTTTTACTCCTTCCCCCATGCCTGGCCAGTCTCTCCTTCAAGCCCCCAAATAAACTTGCCCCTATCACAGCTATTCCCAACCCCTACTGTCCCACATCACAGCCAGCCCCAAGTGACCCCGGTATATCCCTTTCACCAGGCAGATCTCTTACCATCATAGGAGAAGGGCCCTGGCAGCCAACCAATGATCCTGGGGTGCTGCTGGGATGGCATATGGAAGTGTGGGAGCCCAGTGGTGAGGATTCAGGAAGGCCGTCACCTGATCAGCCAGGCGCCATTTTCCCATTTTGCCCCCCTGAGGAGCAATGTGCCACTGACATTAAGGCATATGCCGATGTCCATTACTCCCCTTAGTGTAGTGGGGACGACATCCTGCTATACTCCCAGCCTCCACCAGGAGTCAGCAAATGCTGAGCCACGTATCCACCTTCCCCTTGAGAAGATGAGCCATCATCGACACTCATTTTCTTCTCCCCCGGCCGGCCCTCAGGCAGCCCAAGTCCATTCCCGAACCCGGGTCGCTGGCATCGCAAGTGAGAAAAAATAGTCCAGGGTGCTAAGGTTGCTGTCCTGGGTTTGTGTGGTATTTCCGTTTTGCCCATGTGCAAGACTAGTTTGGTATTCTTAAAATAATTATCTTTCTGGGGCTGGGAATTCATGTAGGCTGTGCCTCATGTTGGCACTTCACTCTATCCCAGTTCCATTTGTGTTGTAGGAGCCAGGACAGCATGGTCATTTTAGTCTGTGGCGTGATTTGAATTGGGAAGCACTGGCTCCACTGTACACTTCTGCTGCAATGTATAATACTCATTTCCAAGCCAACTTCCACTTTTGGGCTGGGAAACGGTTACAATTTTTTTGTTTTGTTTAAGTTTTTTTGTGCAGTCTGACTTGTTGGCATCGGGAGAGGGTCCAATGTAGTAGGTAGCAGGATATTTAAATTGTGAAGCCAGTGAAAGAAAAGGAGGCTGCGAGTGATGAATGAGGGAGAGAGTGCAGCAGCAAGGAATCGGTTACCTTTTGAGGTAAAAGTGATTTTTTTTTAAACACGGTCAGTAGAAAAGACTCAACTGTTGGATTTTTTTTTTTTTTACATTTTTTTCCCTCAAGTTCTTTTGGGAGGGTTTATTAGCACTAAGCAGCAAGCCAGCATTAAAGGAGGTAGCTCAGACTGCCATGGTAGCTGGTGGGGATAGTGTGTGTTCCGTGGTATGGTTCTCCGGCCGCTAACAAGCGGGGAGTATCGTCATCTTTGCCAGTCCTGGGTTGGTAATTGTCAGAGTGATTTCAGAGGAGTTCTTCATGTGGTTCACTGGCAGTTGGCACCTTTTCCCACTGGTGAATCTGAGGACTCACAACAGCTGAAAGGTGCCAGTCAGCCAATCAGGTGTCAGGATTTTCAGAGCCCATTGTATAACAACATTATCCCCACTAGTGAGTAGTAAAATCGGTATCTCATGAGTGGAGAAGCCACAAGTTAATTATGAAGGTCTTACTCCTCATGAGTGGAGATAAAGGTGTTATTCCACTGCAACCTATTATGTATTTGATATATACCGTATCATGCTATTTGTAATGCTTTCATTTGTACCATATTTTTATCTTGTTTAAGTTTAAACTGGCTTTCTATTATAAACTCGCTGATCCACTGTTTGAAGTATTTGATTTCTAGATTCTAAGTGGAAATAACATTTTCTAAGTGAAATAGCATGTCTAATAGAAAATATTTTTCCCAAAGTAACATGCTTTTTTTTACTCAATGTATTTACTGCTAGTGTGGTATAGAGGGAATATGTAACGGGTTGAAGTGGATTAACACATTTATCTCTCTTAGTGAATGGTAAGACCCATAACTCATGACTGGTAAAGTCATTAGTTAGTTGTAAAAATCTTACTGCTCATGTGTGGAGATACATGTTTGATCTCACTACAGCCCATCATGTATAACAATGATATTGTATCCCTTACGTACAAGCTACTATGTTATCTTGGAAGTTGGGTATGTCACAGAAGACAGCTTGCCCTGTTGGATCATTACAGTTTATACGGTGCAGATGATATCACAACTGCCAAGTGCAGCAGTAAAGCCAGCAGTTAAAATAAAAAAAAAATTGTTAAATCTTCAAACAAATGGCAGATTTAAAAGTTAAAACTTGTAAACTGATGTTGTATAAATTAAATATGTAGCTGTACAACTCAAAATATGCCATTTACCATCACTTGTGAGTGGCAAAATGTTTATGAATCACTTATGGCTCAGCCACTCATGATTTATGGTCCTGTGCCCTAACACATAGAGAAATGTGTTTATTTTGAGTCAGCCTATTGCATATCCTATATTTATATAGGAGTGTGTATAGGTATATGTATATGGCATCGACTTAATAAATATATGCTAAATATTTTACAAGGGGTCCATGACCCCATGAGATCATAAGTGGTGGAGGCATGAGTGACATTTCAAGAGTCACAGTTCACAATTAAAATATCAGGCCTATTTTTATTTGGCCCATGCCACAGTTAATTATGAAAATGGCATGGGTTTGCATGGTAAAACTGTTGGCTTTGCTTCTGCCTCAAGTCAGTTACAGTTGCACTTCTATAAGCAAAATCTCTGGGTTACAATCATGTCATGGAATGAAGAAAATCAGGCTTCTGTTCCTCAGAACCTACTGTACAGTGAGATTATTTGCTTTTTCATCCACCTAGTGTGAGACTATCAGGGTTATTTTGTGCAGATTATTTACACAGGCATAGAATAAAGAAAGATATAGACAGACAGACAGACAGACAGACAGACAGACAGACAGACAGATGGATGGATATGAGTTGCGAAAAATATATGGTAATTCATGAACTGCAGTTACATTTATAATTTCTTGTCAAGATTCCTATTTTTGTCAACACAAACCCATTTTATTAGCATGGCAACGCATACTAAAGAAGTGTGCATATTACTTTGCTACTGTATAGAAACACCGCAGCATGCTGTTAGACATAAGTCTTACAGTGCGCACATGTGTGCGTGTGTGTGTAAGTAACTATATATACACAACACCAATGGAGATAAAAATGGCAAGATAACAAGTAATATCTTTATGGCTAACCTCAAGATATCATGGTATCTTGTTAGTGTTGTAGTTGATATCTTACTGGCTAGTTTCATCACTGTGGAGTAATAACCAATGAAACAGTAGCTTTTACAGTGAGAAACAGTTCAATCTTCAAATAAGAGAGCCGGTTTAAAGGCTGTAACTAGTAAATTGATGTCACAAAATAGAATACACAATTACCTTGCTCAAAATACACAGTTTATTATTACTTGTGAGGGGCAGGACATTTCTAACTCACTCATGGCTCTGCCTTTTCATGGATTATGGTCCTCCCTCCTCACACTTGAAGATAAATTGTATATTTTGAGTTAAGCCATTGCATGTCCCCTATGATCACATACACATAATACATCAAAAGCCAAAAATATAATTCAGAACACTTTATATACAGTAGTAGTGTGAAAATGATTTATTGCATTCTTAGCACCAGACTGTTCACCAGAATTCAATATTTTACATATTTACATATTAAAGTAACAATATTATGGTTGTTGTATTACTGGCAAACATGTTTTTGTGGAACATCTCTTTCAGGAACAAATTATTTTGTAACAAAACATTTTCTACTGTCTTCAGATGACTTTTTTGTACACTTTGTAATGACCAGTACTTAACTGAAATGAAATAAAGGGTTTTCTAAAACATTTTCTCTTGCATCGTTTATGCTGTCTTGTTTATAACAACTGTAAAGTTATTGACATCATAAGATAAATCAGTTTTCATTTTAAATTGATAGACAATAACACAACCAACATATTTGTTTCTGTTAGTCTGTGACACTAGGCTCCTAGCAATCTGGGGTGCACTGAGGCAGAATTCTATAGCGGATCCTATTAACACAATACAATCATAGTGCTTGACTCATTAAATTAGCATGAGGGTTGTCTGTTACTGGAAAATAAATGTACAGGATAGGAATAAAAGTAATGGTGCACCTTGAAGTAAGGCCCTGTCCACATTGTGGAACTGTTTCTGAAAACCATGTTTAAAACCAGTTTAATTAAACCATTTTAATGCATCCACACTATGCAGTAACCATTCTTGATAATGGTTTAGTGTGTCCAGACTGCTGATGTTAAACCTGTTCTACTTGTGACCATTTTCTATTAATTCCAATGCATAGAATTGTGCTTGCCTGTCCACACTGTAGCCAGAACTATTTTAGTTAAATGTTTATAGCTTTAACCATTTTTACTCCTGACCAGAAATGTGACTGAAATCATGCTAGCTCTAAAATATTTTTAAAAATGGTTTTAAGACTATGTACCTAGCAGGGTTAAAAAATGAAAACATTTTAAGGGGCTTGGGCCCAGGTATTCAAAGCTTTGCATGGTGTGCAAACCATTAGCACAGATTTAGCGCGGGATTAGCGTGGGTCTGCCATATTCAAAAGGCCGAACAGCACACACAAACTGCATTAGCACCAGAAAAACCATAATATATGCAAGGGGCAAACTGAACATGAATACAGGCGCTATGAAATATTCAGCGACTAGCGCCATGCTAAGTTGTTTAGCGCAACTTAGCATGACCCTTTGTGCGGTACAAATTACCACCCAAGAAAAGCTGATCTTAACCCTGGGCAAAGAGCTCTGCACAACATTGTGGCCTTGTGCAGCATTAGCGCGGCCTTGCACGACCCTATCATGTGACAAAGACACAGAGAAAAAGCGAGACATGGAGGAAACATGCTGCTCACTGATGGCACCACAATGATGCCAACAGCTGCCACCAGTCCCAGCCATGCCAGGCAGTATGTGGTGACCCGTCCCCTGGGAGCCACCATGGTAGTGTGGCCATACAGCACGTACCTGTAAACCAGACGTGTATGGTGACCAACAGCTGCCAGCACACACATGCAGCACTGTGGGCATGGTGGCTGGTGAGGGGGAGTGTACAGGTGGCCAGGCCTCACCACAGACCAGGCGTGGCCACACAGCTGCTACACAGCATGCAGTGCATATGGGCCAGTATTGGAAATACCCTGACACCTGTGTGCCTGTCGGACCATACGTGCCCCCCCAGCCATATACTGCACAACTGTACAACTGCCACAGCGCACACAGCCGGCCATGTATATGTCACTGTGCACATCCCATGCCAGAGGTGCAGCATCTGTGGATCACACAACAGCGTAACAGTACTGTCCACTGTCAGTACTCACCTGCACATTGGGCCTGTCACTGTGTACAGTGTAGTGGTCATCACTGCCTCACATACCATAGGTATTGCCATGTCCCACACTCTACTGGCCCCCCTGACACTGTAGTCTCTGCTGTGCACTGTAGCATGCCCTACAGTGTGACAGCTGCATGCAGCACCACCACCACCACCTGTGTCTATGCTGTGTTGTCCCTGGGGGTACACAATGCTATGCTGTACTGCATACATGTAGCCTGCAGCTGCCCTCATGCACTGTCAGACTGACCTACAGGTGGAGCTGCACCAGACCTGGCCAGCCCCTGTACTTCCAGACTGACCTATAGGTAAAGCTGTGGGACTCTGCAGTAACGCTGGACAATCTGCATGCAAATCAGGACATAATGAGATGCTAATCTGGATGTTTGCCCAGAGACTACCTAAGTAGGCTCATTTGCATGTCACTTTTGAATATGGCAAAGTTTAGCGCCGGGCAAACGTGTTTGCACTGGGTAAACGGCTTAGCTCCACGCTAAAGCCATGCAAACATGTTAGCACGGTGCTAACAGTTTGGGGAATATTATACAGTTTTGAACACTGTACTTTCACATGCACTGCTGCCTGCAGCTGTACTGGGTCCATGCATTTGCTGGCACGCATATTGGCCACATAGTTCAGCTCTACCTACCTTCACGTTGTTGTGCACTGTGTTGCTGTTGTGGTTTGCACTTTCTGGTTGCTATATTCAGAGCTGCCTATTCCAGGGCTATGTTTGCCCTGCACTCCCAGCCCAGTTTGCCCGGCCTCATTCCCATGCTATATTCAGACGCTGTTTGCCCTGGGCTATTCCTTTTGAACATAGCTTGCTTTTTGCTCCAGGCTAAGTTTGCCCACTGGGCAGTACTAATTTAGCCCCGGGGCAAAGTTTTGAATACATGGCCCCTAGTCTTAATGCAAAGATTGCTAGGGGGTTTTAAAGGCCCTGTTCACACTACGGCGTTTAAAATGGTTTAAGGAGCTTAAATCATTTTAAAAATCACTGTAGCATGATTTGCGTCTACACCTATCATGGATTGTAATACAATTTTAGAACCGTGCTTAAACCCTGATAAGATCTAGGCTTTAACATGGTTTTAAAAATGTTACAACAGCTAAATCAGACTTGATGCTGCACGGTTGCTAAGACACGGTTCTCTTTCATGTCAGTGCATGGGAACCAGTTCCAAGCTAAATCGATCTGGAGGCAGTAGTGTGGATACTCTAAGCTGTCTTTAAGAATGGGTTTACAACACACTGGTGCTAGTGCAGATGCTAGAACATGGACACTATAGTATGGTAATCAATCCATTTTTTAAAATATTTTTAGTTATCATGCTGTAGTGTGAACAGGGCCAAAATGTTTTAAGTCACTTAAACCATTTTAACATTCATAGGGCCAGATATTCAAAATTTTGTGCTGGGCGCAAACTGTTTGTGCAGGTTTTGCGCCAGATTAGCGCGGGTCCACTATATTGAAAACGTCAAATAGCGCGCGCAAACTGCATTAGCGCCGGGTAAAATCATAATGTATGCAAGGGGCAAACTGAGGGGGCATGTCAGCACAAAGCTATATTCAGCACATATCGCTGCGCAAAGTGGTTTTGCGTGATGTTAGCACAACACATTGCGTGGAGCAAATTACTGCCCAGGAAAAGGTAGTCTTAACCCTGGGCAAACCAGCTTTGCATGCCTTTGTGGCTTAGCACAGCATTTGCGTGACTTTTGCATGGCTTTGCATGACCCTAACCAATAAATATGACACACAGCAATAAGGCAGACATAGTGGAAACATGCTGCTCATTGATGGCATCACTATGATGCCATCATCTGCCACCAGTCCCAGCCATGCCAGCAGTACTTGGTGACCAGGCTCCACCATGGCAGTGGCCATATAGCACACACCTGCAGACCACCGTTCTGTGGACACCAACAGATGTCAGCACACACATTCAGCACTGTGGGCATAGAGGGTGTTGCACAGAGGGTGTACAAGTGGCTAGGCTGCACCACAGACCGGGTGTGGCCACAAGGCTGGGACACATCATGCAGTGCACATGGGTCAGTGTTGGGAATATCCCAACACCAGTGTGCCTGTCTGATCGTATGTGCCTCCTCCAGCCCCATACTGCACATCTGTACAGACACCACAGCACACACAGCCAGCCGTGTATAGGTCACTGTGAGCATCCCATGCCAGTGGTGCAGCATCTGTGGGTCACACAACAGCATAACAGTAATGTCCACTGTCAGTAAACACCTGCAAGCTGGGCCTGTCACTGTGTACAGTGCAGTGGTCATCACTGCCCTACATACCACAGACATTACTGTGTCCCTCACACTACCAGCCCTCTTGCTACAGTAGTGTCTGCTGGGCACTGTAGCATAAGCTACAGCTTGACGGTTGCATGCAGCACCACCACCTGTGCCTGTGCTGTGTAGTCCCCTGGAGCACAATATTCTATGCAGTTCTGTACAAATGTAGCCTGCAGCTACCACCATGCATTCCCAGACTGACCTACAGGTGGAGCTGTGGCAGTTCCAGCCAGACCCTGTACTTCCAGACTGACCTACAGGTAGAGCTGTGGGACCCTGCAGTAACACTGGGCAAACTGCATGCAAATCAGGGCATAATGAGATGCTAATTTGGAGTTTGCTCAGAGACTACCTAAGTAGGCTTATTTGCATGTCACTTTTGAGTATAGCAAAGTTTAGCAAGGGCAAATGTGATTGCACCAGGCAAACAGCTTAGCTCTGCACCAAACCTGTGCAAATGTGTTAGCACCATGCAAACATTTCAGAAATATTGTACAGTTTTGCACAATGTAACTTCACATGCACTGCTGCTTGCAGTTTTACTGAATCCACGCCTTTGCTGGCGCACACATTAGCCACATAGTTCACCCTCTACTTTCCTTCACATTGCTGTGAACTTGGCTGCTGTTGTGGTGTGCACTTCCTGGTTGCTATATTCAGAGCTGTCTTAGTCCCGTGCTATGTTTGAACTGCACTCCCCGCCCAGTTTGCCCGGCTTCCTTAGCATGCTATATTCAGCAGCTTTAGCACCGAGGCTATCCCTTTTGACTATAGCAGGCTATTGGGTCCGGGCTAATTTAGCACACCAGGCAGTGCTAATTTAGGCCCGGGGCAAAGTTTTGAATATCTGGCCCCATATTCCCTAAATATATCCAGCTCCATGACACCAGCATGACAACCCAAACTGCAACATCTGCTACAGCGCTGGGAACCGGTCGACACCCCAGACCATGATGCAACCCCGACCTGACCAGCAACACCGTGGCACACAATGTGGGGGAGCTGTGGCACCCTCACTATAGATATCTAACTCCATGTCACACAGACAGTGGAGTTAGATATGTACCCCCCCATCGCCCTAAAATCTCTCGATGCAAAACCCCCATCACTGCCAATATAGGTGCAGTGGGGGTTTCGCTGTGGGGGGTTCAGTGTACCAGTGTCACTGTAGCCACGGTAAACCAATATATCCCATGTACAGTATATTCTCAGACTGCCTTATGAGGGCCACTAAGGGTTCCATTGCAATAAGAACAAAATCTGGTTAGAGCCGATACAGCTGTGGAGCGCTTTTAGGAGTGGCAAGAGCATTGAAAAGAATATGCAGTGTACTCACCGCACCTATGTCAGCTGTAACTAATACTGCAGCAATTACAGTACTGTGCATGCATGACATCACACAACTTGGGGTCACTAACATGATGACATATGTGTAATACTTGACTGACTGCCCTCTGCTCTGGCCTGGTGCTGTTTCTGTGTTACTGGCTCTTTTCATTACTTAGCTAAAAGACATTCACAGTGGTGCCTGTTGATAAATAGAAATCTCTACTCTTAATAACTTGTACACAGTACTATTATTACTTTCTTAAATGTCAGAAATAGAAGAGTGATTAGAGAGCATTCTGGGAGTTACCTGCCTTTTGACAAAACAGTCCAACAGACAGTATGTGGTGCGTAGCTGTTGGAGTTACTTGGTTCACACTGGTACTTTAACTACTAAGCTATAAGGGCTGGTCAGAGTTATGTGACTTGCCTGCCTTTGCACAAAAAAAAAAAAAAATCAGCAGCAGCAGCATCTTAGAGGTTGGTGGCAGTTGTACCTATTACAGCACTTGAACTTCTAGTAAGTTTTTCCACAGTCACATCATTCACTCCTTATCTTAGTTCACTAGTCATGCTGTTTATTACTACTAAACAGTGATTTAATTATTTTTTCCTACAGATATGTTGATTAAAAGTAGTTTAAAATGATTTTTTAATATAAAGTTACTACAAAACAATAATGGTAAAAAAAGGTTTGGATAAGGTTCAGACCAGAATCTGGTGCCAGATATTCAAAACTTTGCACTGGGCACAAACTATTTGAGCTTGGATTGCACCATGTTTGCTCGGGGGCCACTATATTCAAAAGGCAAAATAGTGTGGGAAAACTGCATTGGCATCTGGCAAAAGTATAAAGTATGCAATGGGCAAAAGGAGAGGGCATATACATGAATACAGTTGCAATGCTATATTCAGTGCATTAGCACTGTGCAAAGTGCTTTAGCATGACTTAGCACAACACTTTGCACAGTGCAGATTACTGCCCAGGAAAAGGTAGTCTCAAATCTGGGTAAACCAACTTTGTGGCTTTGCGCAGCTTAGCATAACTTTGCGTGATGTTGCATGACGTAGAACCATGGTTTATGGAACTATGTAATTCACAAGTGTGAATTATGGAGTTTGTGAGGGTCTGTCATTAGTGGTTTATTGACCCTAACCAGTAAATATTAAACACAGAAAGAAACCAGACATGGAAGAAACATGCTGCACATGGATGGCACCTCCTACATTGCTATCTTCTGCCACCGGTCCCAGCAATGCCAGGCATTAAGTGGCGACCCGGCACCCAGTGGACACCATGGCAGTGTGTCCATACAGCACACACCTGCAGACCACCCTTCGGTGGATACCAACAGAATCCAGCACACATATGCAGCACTGGGGGTGTGGAGGGTGTTGAGGGAAGGGTGTACAGGTGGCCAGTCTGCACCACACACTGGGTACTGCCACAAGGCTGTGACAATCTATGCAGTGCAAATGGGCCAGTGTAGGGAATGCCCCCACATCAGTGTGCCTGTCTGATGGTATGTGCCCCCCAGCCACATACCACACATCTGTACAGACACCACAGCACACACAGCCAGCCATGTATATGTCACTGTGAGTATCCCATGCCAGTGGTGCAGCATCTGTGGGTCGCATAACAGCATAACAGTAATGTCCACTGTCAGTACACACCTGGAAGATGGGCCTGTCACTGTGTAAAATGCAGCAGTCATTGATGCCCTACACACCATAGGCATTGCTGTGTCTGTCACACTACTGGCTCCCTTGTTACTGGAGTGTCTGCTGTGCACTGTAGCAGGAAATACAGTTTGGCAATTGCATTCAGCTCCACCACCTGTGCCTGTGCTGTGTAGTCCCCTGGGGCGAATATCCTATGGGTTCTGTGCAAATGTAGCCTGCAGCTACCACCATGCACTTCCAGACTGACCTACAGGAAGCACTGTGGGCAGACCCAGCCAGCCCTTGTACTTCTACACTGACCTACAGGTGGAACTGTGGGACTGTGCAATAGTGCTGGGCAAACTGCATGCAAATCAGGACATAATGAGATGCTAATCTGTATGTTTGCCCACAGACTGCCTAAGTAGGCTCATTTGCATGTCACTTTCGAATATAGCAAATTTTTTGCCACTGGCAAACGTTTGCGCTGCACAAATATCTTTTGCGCTTCGCAGACGTTTCAGAAACATGGTACATTTCTGTAGAATTTCACATGTGCTCGTGCTTGCAGCTTTAATGAATCCATTCCTTTGCTAGCACACACATTGGCCACATGGTTCACCTCTAACTTCCTTCACATCACTGTGCACTGGGCTGCTGTTGTGATGTGCACTTTCTAGTTGCTATATTCAGAGCTGTCTTATTTCCTGGGCTATTTTTTGCACTGCACTCCCAGCCCAGTTTGCCTGGCTTCCTTAGCATGCTATGTTCAGCAGGTTTAGCACCGGGGTTATACCTTTTGAATATAGCGGGCTATTAGTTCCAGGCTAATTTAGCATGCCGGGCAGTGCTAATTTAGCCCCAGGGCAAAGTTTTGAATATCTGGCCCATATTGAGTACTGTGCCTATGAGATCTAACACATTCAGAATTATGATGGAATATGGACTGGTTCAGTAAGTAATGGATAAGGGTGTTGGAAGATTATAAAGTAAGGTTGGGGGCTGAAGGTTGAAAGCGTACTTAGAACTTATAGTTGCCCTTAGCCCAGTGGTGCCGGCACCTATAGCATATACCAAACCAGGCATTATTCCATGAAGGTACCCAGTGTAGAAGGGTCTTATTGTTTGGCCTAGTGGTTAGAGTGCAAAGTTGTGAACCTGGAGATCAGGACTGAACCATACCACTGCCACTTACTCACTGTGTGACCCTGAAGAAACCACTTAACCTCCCTGTGAGTAACCACTCTATAATGACTGGGCAATATTTTCCCCATAGAAAAACCCATGTATAATTTATTTTATAACCAGGTGGTTATGATATTCACATACATAACCATTTACTCACTGCTAACCCAACCACAGTATACCTCACAGACCATTCAGAGTTGTTCCCCATGTGTGCGTGTGTGTCTCTCTCTCTCTCTCTCTCTCTCTCTTCCTCTCCTTGTCTCTCTCTGTCTCCCTCTCCATCTCTCCCCCTTTCCCTGTCTCTCTCTCCAGCAGTCTGTTCCCCCTCCCTCCACTTTGGTGACAGCATTTCCATGGCAACCACATTCTGAAACCAAAGTCTCTCAGGAAACACATTCTGGTCAGAGCCAACATGGGTGCTGCTGAGCTATTTTGTCCATTATGCATAGGTTTAGGTAGAACACCACCTGGTTATCAATGTTTTGCAAGGCTTGACCTCTGACGGTAAATCGTGCATGCACCAATGTGTGGCTACTGTTATGTTGTATGTAAGCAATAAGACACAATAGGGTGTGCATTACAGTGTGATAACCGCTTTCCTTGGGGTGCAGCTATGCATGAAGCCAAAGGCCAAGTGTCGGTCATCCCTGGGAGTGAGGTTATCACACCGTAATGCACAACCCTGGAGTGTCTTATTGCGCTTATAAAATGTCCCTTTATTTTTAGAAGCAGTTTTTTTTTTATTTTGAAACACATTTTTAAATAAGTAAAATTGTAAGTGAATCTCTGCTTTTTAATATAAAATAGTCCTTCCACCTATTGGTGCTAGATTAAAGTAGTGTTATTCAGTGTGTACCTCCCTGCCCACTTAAGCTTCATATTCCCCTGCCAGCAACAACAATTCACAAATGCTGTTTTCCTCATTTTAAGCATGACACATAGCCCTCTTACTTTATTTCATTCTCACATTCAAGCAATACAAAAAGACACAGGCAGAAGGAGATAGGAAGAAGTAGCAGGAGAAGCAAAGGGAGGCAGGGAGGTCAGTAAGGGAAGCCAAAGCTCAGACAGAAGAGTGCATCACAAAATCAGTGGGTAGAGGGGTCAAAACCTTGTACAGGTACATAAGAGAAAAAAGAAGGGCAAAGGGATGGATAGTGAGACTGAATGGGGAGGATGGGGGGAGTGTGGAGGATGACAACAGTAAAGCCAACATATTGAACGGATATTTCTGCTCAGTCTTTACTGAGGAGGGTGGTGGGCCTGAAAGGAGTACAAGGGGTGGGAATAATGCAGAAATGGACACAAGTCCCTTTACAGAGGAAAGGGTCCTAAAGGAACTGAAAGGAATAAAAGTTCATAAAGCAATGGGGCCAGATGGGGTGCACCCCAGGGTCCTAATGAACCTAAGAGAGGTGGTGGTTGAACCTCTGGCAATCCTGTCTAGCCGATCACTGGAAACAGGGAAGGACAGCAAATGTAGTCCCCTTATACAAAAGCGGGAACAAAGAGGAAAAGGGAAACTACAGACCAGTCAGCCTGACCTCAGTAGTGAGGAGGATCATGAAAGTACTACTGAAGGAGAGATTGTTGGAATATCTGGTTGTCAACAGACTACAGGACCCAAGGCAGCATGGTTTCATTGGGGGGAGGTCATGCCAGACCAACGTCATTCAATTTTTCAACTGGGTGACGAGGGAGGTGGATCGGGGAGGGCAGTGGACATGGCTTATCTGGACTTCAGCAATGCCTTTGACACTGTGTCACATAGAAGGCTATTAAACAAACTGGGGAATATGGAAATGGGCAGGACAGTAGTGCAGTAGGTAAGTAATTGGCTGGGTGGCAGGACACAGAGGGTGGTGGTAAATGGCTGTCACTCCACAGAGGGAAGAGTGACCAGTGGGGTACCACAGGGATCAGTTCTAGGACCAGTCCTCTTCAACATCTTTCTCAGCGACATTGCGCAGGACCTAGAAGGCAGAATTTCCCTGTTCGCTGATGACATGAAGCTTTGTAACAGAGTGGACATGGCAGAGCGTGTAACCAGAATGAGGAGGGACCTGTAAAAGCTTGAAGAATGGTCAAGGGTTTGGCAGTTGAAATTCAATGCAAAGATGTGCAAGATAATGCATATGGGGCACAAAAGCCCTGGAACAACATATCAGTTAGGGGGGAGAGGATACCACATGCACCAAGCAGGAAAGGTACCTTGGGGTTATCATCTCTGATGACCTTAAAGTAGGGAAACAGTGTGACAAGGCAGCAGTTAAAGCAAATAGGATGCTGGGATGCATAGGCAGGGGCATCACCAGCAGGAAAAGGGAGGTCATAATTCCACTATACAAGACATTAGTGAGGCCCCACCTGGAGTACACTGTACAGTTCTGGAGACCTTACCTACGTAAGAACATAGACAGGATAGAGAAGGTTTAAAGGAGGGCAACAAAGATGGTACAAGGATTGCATCACAAGTCCTATGAGGACAGGCTGAAGGACTTGAATATGTGCTTCCTGGAGGAGAGAGAGAGAGAGGGGATATGATAGAGACATACAAGTACCTTACAGGGAGGAACAGGGTGCAGGAATACACTATTTTCTAACAAAAAAGATGTTCCAGGACTAGAGGGCATGGGATGAAGTTGGAGGGAGGGCATTCAGAGGAAATGCGAGAAAAAAATTCTTCATAGAAAGGGTGGTGGACAAGTGAAACACCCTGCCAGAGGAAGTGATGGGGGCTGAAACAATCACATGATTTAAGAATGCATGGGATAGACATAAGGTAATTCTGGAGGTCAGGGATAAGGGGCAACAGACTTCTAGGAAAACATAAAGTGAGCTTACAAGCTTAAATGGGCAGAATGGATGGGCCATAGGCTCTTATCTGCTGACAGTGTCTATGTATCTATGTATCCTCCCTCTGTCAACAAAACTAAAAGGAAGCCATAACACACACTTCTCAGTTCCCTGATGCTACAAGCACGATCATGGTTTAAAACTGCCGTGCTCACTGACAGCATCATGAACTGCTCACTCTGTCCTAAAAGCTAAACAGCAAGGTGAGTCATTTACTACCTTTTCCCTTTGTTTATGTAGTATTATTGCTTACTTTCTTCATTCTGTCTTTTTTCTCTGTGTTCCCTACATTCAAGAAATGGAATGTTTATCATAGAATGTTTACCATGGAATACAAGGATTCAAATTCTCCTCAGCTGCACTGGCAGAATATTCCTCTCCTAACATACTGTGTATGCACACACACAAAGGCCCTTTCTAAAGCAACAGACTCAATTATCTCACTGTCAGGGAAAGCAGAAGAGATTTCCCTGATGAGCATGGTAAAGATAGAATATCTATAGGAGGCAGTATAGTGCAGTGGTTTAAAGCTCTGAGCTGCAAACCTGGAGACCTGGGTTTGAATCCCACATCCCCCACTTGCATACTGTGTAACCCTGAACAAGCCACTTAACTTCCTTGTGCTCCGAGGTCGCAGCTCTAAAAAAGTTTTCAGCTTAGTGTGTCTCTCCTGGTAAACAAAATAAAATAAAAATAAGAAGGGGGATTGTTCACTGTCAGCAAAGAAACGGTTGTAATGAAAACTATAAACAGTACTTATTGTTTCTAATTTGTTTATGTGTGTAAGGAGAGTGTGATGAGAGAGGAAAACATATTAAATTAATTTGTTTTATTTTTTATTTAAGGTAGGCTTATTTTTAGGGCCCAGTTGAAGGTTTTTACAGTGTGAAGGTAGTAGCCATGTCTGTGATAGAAAATCAGTTCTGGTTGTAGAGGGACTGATGGAGGATAGTTCTGGTTGTATGAGGACTGATTTACTTATTGTGTGATGTGGTTTAGGACCAGGATGACTGTGCATATATAGAGATTTAATGTACGGTCAGCTGATGTCTCTTGGCCAAAGAGATATCTATATTTTCTCATGTCATTTTATAAATGGGGATATCCACAACTTTACAGCAGCAGCAACCCAAACCTACTCCTTCAGATACATATGCAAATCTGCCTCCTTCAGTTCCCCATATACAATATTACAACAGTCATACGTTGATGTATGCACAATTTCTCTCATCAGAGGTCAAGCCCTGCAACACATCGATAACCAGGTAGTGCTGCATTTAAACCTATACATACTGGAACAATAGCTCTGGAGTTGGACCCCTAAAATGTATCACATCACACTGTCCAGAGATGATCCTGATACCCCCACCAGCTCCTCTGTTCTCAGTCACTGCTTCTGAGACAGCCCTATCACCTGCCTGTAACAGTTCTATAAGCAGGGGTGTCACAGAAGTCTGTGCCCAGGTTTCCAAGGGTTATCCTGCTTTGTGCATGCATTGGCAGTTTGACCCCTTTGCCCTTCCACACATGGTCCTTATAGTAATAATCTTAAGGGCAGTGGTTCTTTGAAGTTGTAAAGTGCTCTGTCTGCAGTTGATTATCTAAACACAACACTCCAGTGTTTCAGGCATGAATCATTTTGTACATTAAGATTCTAGATTAGCTGCCTCCTCCTGACCTCCCTTGTGCCGTGTAATTGATGGGAGGTCAACTGGATCCGATCACCCACCTAAATTATAGTGAACTGTCCATGACAGACCCTGCAGAGGGGACCCCACCAGTATCGAGCAGGATGAGCTGTGGGTCAGGGTCTCCTATTTTTTCTCAGACGAGGAGGAGGAGATGATCAACGACAGGGTGATGGCCCAGTTGAGTGTGAAATTCAACCAGAAGACAGATGCATGGGGAAAAATATGCAAATGCATCACCAACACAGGCTGCTAGATTACCTCAAAAACAGCAAAAGATAAATTTTATAGAGACTTCCAGTTCTCTAATGGCATGCTAGGCACACATCAGGTGCACACATTATTAAAGTGTCCTAAATTTGTATATTTTGTATTTTCCCTACACTTCTGAAAATACCATGTCAAAGTAGTCTTTGTTCAAAACTGCTGGGGGAAGCAAGGAACTTCCCCAAAAATTTGCTGAGTCTATTGGGAAGACAGGTCAGTGGAATTTGTACCACTGATAAAATTACTCCTGGAAAGGCTAAGCTGGGTGCCCTGCTGAGGATAACTGTGAGGGTTGATCAGAGGGCTGAGCTTAGACATGGACACCTCTCCTGAGGTCAGTTCTCCTACCTATTACCAAGTGCAGTCCCAGTTCTAGACTAATGTGCAGTTATGGAGCTTAGAAATCTGTACTTCTGCATAGGCATTAATGTGTAGCCAAACACAGAAGTAATCAAGACCAGAATGGGAATTTCTTCTATGTTTGGCTGTACATAGACACTGGCAAAAGCAGTCAGCTGTTCTGCATAGCTGTCACTCTCACTGGAGCATGAAAAAGTGTTTTCTCTGTAGGACAGCTGCATCACTCATAATAGGCTGAGTGATAACATCTGCAGTTTTTTTAAATAAAAAATGGCACATTGATTTATGGTTTCACGGCCTAACAAAAAGTGGCATCTGCATGTTAGATTGTTCAGTGCAGTAGTACATATCACTGTCAGGTAAATACAAGTGAAATCAGTCAAGAATAGTTGAGATTTCCAGGAGAGGAATCCCCTCCTTCTCCTTGTATAGCCATGTGGGATATATATGTAAAAGTACTCTGTTTCACGAACACAAACAATAAAAAAATAAAATAAGGACTGCTGCTTTTTTAAAAAAAAATACTTGCTCACCTTGGCATGCCTCTGAAAGAGTCGTCAATTGTCAATCTGGAGATTTTTTTTTTTAAATCACCCTGTCACACATTGATTCTACTGGTGTTTTTCTATTTGATTTTGTCGGTGTGTATGTTCTAAAACATAGTACTTTTATTTAAATAATGTCATGTCCCACCAAAAAAATCAAAGAAGGCTTTTGCACTGTGGTGCAGGGATGGTACTCTTTGAAGGCTGACTAAAACTCAAAATAGTTACAAAAATCTAAGTGTGAAGAGCATTCAGTGTAAACTGTGACCATACAGTTCAACTGGGCAATTTAATGCACAAATGCAAATCCACAACAAAGGCTGTATTTAAAAAAAGGATTACTTCCACAACCTGCTGTGAGCAACCAGCAAATGGCTATGAGTTGAAAGTAAATGTTTTTTAAATACAGCTTTCATTGTGGATTTGCATTTTTGCATTTAATTACCCAGTTGAACTACATGGTCATGGACCAGTAATTTTATTATTCACCCAGCCTACCTCAAGTGCTCTCCACACTTGTGTTTTAAAAAAAATAATAAAAAAGGCTTGCATCCCTATATACACTGCAATCACCCCAACTTACATACAAATGCACTAACACACTAAATACCCCTTACAACGCAGCAATTATAAACAAACTCAGGCCCGAGCCGATAGGGCTGCAGTTGAGGAATTAGGAGTAAAAAATTGAAAATTTTTTTTAATGTTTTTTCACCAAAATTTCAACATAGCCTTGTTATGACCATACCTCATGAAGAAGGGCAGAGAAAATGTTCCAGTCCTGGCCTAAAGATGATTTCCCGCAGAGAACGCAAAATCAAATTTCAGAATGCAAAAACACATTTTGGGCAGGAGCGGAAAAAAGGCTGCTGTCACATTCATGAGGTGCTGTAAATAAATGGCTATGTTAAACATTTGGGGTTAAAAATATTGCATATTACCAATATAATAAGCCTGCATTTGCAGAATTCAGCATAGCCTCATATTTGTTTTTAAATATGTTTTCACCAAATTTAAAACATTGCCTTCTTGTGACCCCCTCCACCCCCATGAATAAGGTCAGAGGAAATTTTAAACTCCTGTTTGAAAGGTGATTTCTTGCAGGGACCATGAAACCACCTTTCAGGGTTGAAAAAAAACATTTTGACCAGGATTTAAATAATGACAGCTGTCACATTCATGAGGTGTTGTAATGTTATGGCTATGTTGTAAACTTGGGGTAAAGTGCAAAAATGCTAAGTAGGTCATTGTCCTGCTGCAGTGCTTCCTGATGTACCTTCTCACCTGGACTCAGACTCCCTGCTGTTGCCCCTGCTGCTGCCAGCCAGGTTGCTGTTGTCCCCTGCCACAGGTCCTGACAACTGCTGAGCAGGTTGCTCTTCCTCTTCTATGTGCAATCCAGCCAGGCTCCACAGCACCAGCACTGATGTTGTGTTGCCCCCACCCTTGAAGCTTTCTGGCTACCCAAATCCTGACTGACCAGCAGTGGCTATGAACTTAGGTGGACTATCTCAATTTGTATGTAGTGCTGGCCTAACACTGCATTGCTGAGTCTGGCCTTAATAACTTAACTGGGCCAGACTAAACCACTGGGGCCACTTGTCTTATCTCTTCATGTCTGTCCTGGTGAGGACAGACAGTCTTGGCAGGATGTTGAGTCAGCACTCAGCTGAGCTGTTTAGTGATGGTGGTGCAGGTGCTGTCACAGTCAAGGAGCGTCATTTCTGATCTAGGAGTTCATCTTGCAACAGAGGGGAAGCTCGATTGCTACCATGAATATATGCCCCTGCTGCAAATAATTGTAAGTCCCATGCTTCCAGCATGATTTGGCACAAAGGTGACAAAAGAATGCAGCCCCAGAGGATTGGGCAGTTTATCAGAAATCAAGTGTCTGCTGCATGTGTGTAGATTGGGGTGGCCGGTAATCAGGAGTCATAAAAGAACTTGGGATATATGATGGGGGCATGGGGGAGTGGGGAAGAGCCCAAAGGCCTTAACTGCCCATTTTACTTTATCTTGGCCGCTACTTTGATCTGAGCTGCTGCACAATAGGGAGTCTGGTGTCATGGTAAGTGGGTAGCAGCTTGAGAGACTCTCTTTTAGCAATAAAAAAAAAGCTATGAAGGAAGGGGGTCAGAAGACAGAGTGAAGCTCAGACCTTGTGTTTATGACGGGTACTGTGATTCTGCTCTCTTGCTCTCTCTCTCTCTCTCTTTAACAATAGAAGATATTTACTGCCATGAGATGGTATGGGTGCTGGAAGACTGGGAAATGGGTGGGGGGCTCAAGGTCAAAAGGGCACTTGTTACATTAGAAATCAGATTTGTCCTCCAATCACTGTTTGATGTCTGGCCCAGTAGGGGGGAGGGCTGAGGCACTGGGTGCCTTGCCTGCTGGTGACCCAGGTTTGGAAACAGATCCAGATAACTGGGGATTTGCTGGGTGAAATGGACTGTGTATCCTGTGGAATGCTGTCTTCTCCTGGGGTGAGGTGATATGCTATCTTAGCCTTTGACTCTTATCAGGTGGTTACCATCGTGGTACTGTGGGTCCGAGAAGCACTGAAAGGAGTGGCAGCAGTTCTGTGCTATGTGTGTGCCTGCACACATGTACCTGCTTGCCGCTGTGTCTGGGGACAGAAGGAGAGAAAAAAGGAAAGGGGGATGTGCGGGCCTAATGTAGCCCTTCCCACTTTCCCTGGGTCTATGCCACCACCCGGACTCCAGAAGTATGTCCAGTGAGTTTCTGACAGGATGGTATCAGTCACAGAGGACTGGAGATAGGGCTGATAACCCACCTGCATGGCTCCCAAGAAGTAAACATCTTTATGGGAAAAAATAATCACTGTTTGATATACATAAATACAGTGATTGTTAGTTTTCTAAAAAAAAGTCACAAAATGATATGCTTTTATGACTTGTGGATTACAGCAATAGAGGGTATACGGCTGGTGACACCAAAAATGGAGTTTGGGGAGTCGAGTTTTTATACAAGTACCAGTATGTATGGAGTTTTTGGTCCCATTAATTTTGGGACAGAAATGAGCAGTTAAGCCCAACCCCTCAACAACAAGTAACCTCTGCTGGGGAAATAATGACACAGACCTGACATAACTCAACATTACACACACAGCCTTAAGAGAATTGAAGATTTTGTTCTTAAAAGAATGAATGCTGATCAGGACACCTTAGCACCTATTTTCTCAGTCAATACTCCCACATCATAGCTCCTGATCAGAACTCACATTAACTGCATACTGCCCAGTAGTGTACCAAATTAGAAATGCTTTCAAGGAATAAAAAAAAGCAACACTGCTCACATAGTCAAGCCTCCTCACTATGCACAGTTGGACGAGTGTGTTGTGGCGGTGTAAAACTAAATTCATGAAAGTAATTTCCCAAGCTGAATTTTTGCAAGCAGCAGAATGCATATTTTATAATCTCCCTGCAGTGCAATCCTTTTCAGTTAAGTTCTTCACTACAAAAACATTTACTTGAGTTCACCATTCATATTTTAATTTTAAAAATGTAGGCAGACCATTGCTTTCCTTTATTTTCATTTTCTGTTCAACACCCCTTCAGTTAACTGAGCAACAATGCCTAATATAGGTAAGGATCAAAAACACTAGCAGAAACTAGAATTAATCACAAGATAGCACTAATGACAAAAAAATCAATTATTGTAAATTATCTGCCTACATCTTTCATTCTGCAGTATGATTAGAAATGTGCAAAATTGCTGAATTTCATTACACTAAATATTTAGCATAATTTGGCTTTTTTGCAACATTTTTTTCGGAAGTGAAATTCGGAAATTCACCCATGGAGTGTGAAATTTCTCCCATGAGTTTAAACTTTTGCCCATGAAATGGCAGAATTCACCACTTGTGGATGAAATGTCGCCATTTTTGGGTAAAATTTTTGCATTTTGCAGGCAAAAGTTTGCAACTTCACACCCCGTGAAATATTTTGTGGAACGGCCGAATTATGCAAAATATATCGTGCAGCAAAATTGATGGTTTCCTGGGAATTTTGCCCATGAAATTTAATTTTAAAACATCTCTAAGTATGATATAGTATGTGTGTGCCATTTCAATCTTGAAAAATCCATATCTGCCTATATCAGGCACTGCTCCACTGACTGAATTGTGCATGTTGTGGTGAAATAAATATTACAGTGTATATACAGTATGTGCCTAAATATAAAAATTGTTTCCAGTCTCCCAATCTCTGCACTAAGAAAAAACATGCAGACTCTGTCTCAGTTAATGTATTTTTAAGGGAAGGGGGTAACTTTATTAACCTTGTTTTAAAACAGGACAGTTTCTGGACCATCAGTTTGAGTGCTACCAAAGCAACAGGGATGAATACTGCTTTTGAACTTAAAGCTGTTTCATCCTTGGTTTGGAATATGTTTTTCCTCCTTGTGCTGTTACAGTGAACTATTTAAATTTATCCTGTACAAGATTACGGTTAGCAAACTAATCAGGCTTATTAGCACAATGAATCAGAAATCGTTTTATTGATTACACACAGTTTTATGGACTTGGTAACAGTATGTATAGGTATGGCAATCACAAACCTTCCAACCTTTTTAATTAGGTAAATATATTTGTGTCATGTAAGTTATCTATAAATTATTGCCTTTTAGTGTTTATGTTAGGAGGTTATTGGTTGTGTTTTTTCCTGATGATTAGATATTTGCTCACTTTTTTAATGCCTGTTTTTAAATTATAACATCATGATATATCATCATCAGTAGCCACATAAAAGACAGGCCAACATTTGTATACAACAGCCTTTTTGTCTGAAACACATCAGGCATGTACTATCTCTAATGATGACTATTGAGGTTTTATAATGATAGTCATATTATTAAAGTGACAACAGGACACTTTTGGATATGAATCATGGCATTTGATTGTCATTTTTGTATTGAGGCGGTGAGCCTCAATTCTTCTGTTTTGATCTCAGTTGTCTTCTACCTGCCCAATTTAGAGGAGCAATGCAAGTTGCAGGCATGTGTCCAACATTACCTCCTGCAAGACGGGATGGTGTATCTTCAGTGTAACCTTCTCAAATGGGACTAAAAGCATCCCATATCGTGAGGGGTTTGTCAGGGGGTTTCAGTTGTCTCAGTAGTATTGGTGTTACAGTCCCATATGTCAGTGACCTCAAAAGCAGGTATTGCAAACAAAGTGTCAGATAAGCTGAAATCTAGATCAGCTGCAGACTGGCTATTCGAAATCTGCAGAGTGACACTCATGCTGTGGTGGTCCCCATGGGCTGATGAAGGATGGTGGCTTTTGTTCGAGCCTGGCACAACACTAAGCATACAAGTTTAAACCAAAAGGGGCAGCTCAAAAACCACAGTGCAGCGTTTCAATATCAACTCTAGGAAAAATAATAAAAACTACACTCAAAGCCTTTAATAGGTGCTCAAAACATTTAATTGTGCAAATGGAGTAACACCCAGCTGACCCAGCCACAAAAAAACCCTCAATGTTCTGTGTAGGTGCACTTTGGCAAGAAGCTGAAGTGTCAATCTACTGCCACCTTTTAAATTCAAGTGAATTAAAGAGGTGAGAATCAGTAAAACAGTACATAATATAATACATATAAAACCATGTAATTTATCAGACACTCCATTTATGTCACAAGATAGATGGTATAGTGATGCTGATTGGATAAATAACATGCACCCTGACACAGAAAACTCCTGTTACATCACAAATAAACAAAACTGCAAGTAGCAGAACCGATACTTACAGTATATTTTCACACAAGTAGCAAATCACAGAGCTAAATAAACAATAATGCAGAACAAACAGATGCAGAACTACAAAAACATAAATGCAGGAACAGCAACTGCACAGACACATAAAAAAGGCCACCCAGAGGAGGAGATTTGGTGAAGGTACTTGCAGACGGGGAAGGCTTCTGGATACATACTGTAAACTGAGGGCGATGAGGTATTGCGGACAAACTGATAAAACTGAATTAACCCCATACTGGTAGAATTTAGAAATTACCTCAAATTGATTTACACATAGGGAGCCTTTTTTATGTGTGGCTATGCAGTTGCTGTGCCTGCATTTGTGCTTTTGTACTTCAGCGTCTGTTGATTCTATGCACATATTGTATGTCGGTTCTGCCTCTCACCTTTTTTTTATATAATAGGAGCTTTTTCTGGCAAGGTAAATATTAATTAGCCAATCAGCATCACTGTGTAAATTATTTATACCTGCATTACTGAGGTTACTGAGCCTGATGATGGAACAGCAGTGAATGGCGTGACTTGCTGCTGTAAATTTGCATATAGGAGTGCTGCAGGCCTGTAGAATGCCAGGTCCCATTTATGTCATGGACACTGGACACACATACTTGCCATGCTTCCAATGACTGCAATGGTGTCTCTCTTTCTCTTTAAGGGCCCCAGTCCACTGTTGCATTTCTGTCTCTCTGTCTCTGTCTCTCTCTTAGGCATGCATCATGTCAAGCACAGATGGGGATGGACAAGGCACAAAGCATGGGGGGGAGAGAGACATGCATTACACAAGGTTCTAAGTCATAATGGTGCTTGCGGAATAGCGATCGCCATTTGGGTGAGTGTACATCACCGAAAATGAATTACGGTGATGTACACTCACAGCGAACTGCGAGGTGGCGACTGCAGTTACATATATGTGGGGGGCTTCACCCCCCACATCCCCACTTCAAGATTCTAACTCCGGGGTGGCCGGGGGTGAAATCTTCTAAAAAAAAACACGCCTGCTGACACAAAAAATAAATGCTGCTCCAAACCCGAACCCTGCACCTTACACACCCCAACTGACCACCCTCCCCACCACGCTGGCTGACCTGCTCGGCAGCTGCCTGCCACACTCTTTCCCACATACCTCCCCTCCCTCTCCCCCACGTGTATGCTTCCCATCACCCTACCTTGCCCACCGAAGTATCCAGTCGCTACCCCACCAGGTAGCCCTGAACACAGGCATTGTAATTGAGTCACCATTTTAATAAGCACTGAATTGCAGTCACCATGTTGACTGGATACCATTACACAATGGTGCTTGCTTGTTGTCTCTCTCTAGTGCCCGGTCTGCTGGCACTGTTGCCATTCTGTGACTCTCTCTCACTCGAGGGTGTCACAAACACACTCCACAGGTCAGGCTCTCTGCTCCCACAGTGCCAACCTTAGAGCACAAAAGTGTGAACAGGTAACAGACACAGTAACCCTCCTGTCTGCTTTTGGTCTGAACCAACTTTAGCCTCGAATTCTGGGGGAATTCAAACTGTGAACCTTGTACTAGCATACCCAATGTACAGGCTCAGCTATGCACCCTCTTCAGGACTGCAGTACAATATTTTGCCAGGGGCACCCAGCCAGGCTTCCAAAATGAACCCTTTTTAACTCTATAAGAGACCTAGGTAGTTCTTACCTTTTTAAGCAAGCTCAATAACACAATCAAGCTTTTTTTTTTCAACAGCTGTCTGACTTAAATACAGGTACTTCACATGCAAAAAGAAACTGAGAAGACACCCAGGCAGCCTTCAAAGAAATGGTTGTTTACTAAAATATGACAAAATAAGTAAAATAAACTACAGAACAAATAGCATGAGTGCACAGTCACAAAAGAAAATGGGAAAATTACAGAACAAAACTCCTACCACAGTACTTAAGATCTTTGCTATATAAGTACTACCTTTTTAAGTGCATTTAAGTTAGAGAGAACTTTCTGTCTCAGAGCCCAAAATGATATGACACTTTTTCCAGATACAATGTTTCATTTCTAACTCTATCTTTTCCCCACCCACTTTTGGTGAGTCTGCTAGCTCCTCCTTTTAGAATTTAACTTCTGACATACTTATCCCTGAGGATGTGAGGCATTACATTGAAAAATCTATAACTAGCCATTTCCCAAATATAACAGTCTTCAATTAAACATTTCGCTTTGAACTAAATAATCTTACCATTTGTCATTAAGGTATTAGGAAACCAAGGGAAATCAGTCAAATTACATCCTTTTCCTGATGTGGTAAAACTTGCATTTGGTTTCAACTTCAAAAGCTTGGGCAGGTCATAAAAAGGTAGTAAAATGCCCTTCTTGAATTTTCTGTGGAAATATGCTAGTGTAAGGATTGCTCAGAAAACATTAGTCTTGTCAAAGGAGAAGGGAAGGCAAGCATTGCCAGATTTTTATTTATACTACTTGGCAGCTCAGTTGACTCAAATCTGGCATTGGTTAAATGAAGAGAAATTGCAGTTTTCTTCAGCACAAATAGAACTGGAAGAACATCCTTATAATACATTCATGTATCTGCTATATTTGGGTATTCCAATAAAAAAATTAAAAGCAGCAGTTACAACAAAAACTACATATCAGAGCTGGAAGTTTCTACAAATGAAATTAAAAATGGGTAAGGATATTACTCAATATACACCAATTTTTGGAAACTATAATTTTCCTTTTACTATACCTTTACAAGTCTCCAAATATTGGAGAGATAGAGGCTTGAATCAAATAGAAGATATTAGTATTGAGGATTCATTAGGGACATTTGAACAAATAAGAAATAAATTCCAATTACAAGATTCACATATTTTCTATTATAACCAACTTAGATCTTATATAAATAAAAATAAATTATATTTGAGGTTAAAGGAATTATCTACATTGATTAAGAGCCTTCAAGATAATAAAATGGAAAAAAATTGATAACACAAATATATAGTGTTTGTCAGGAAACATTTAATCATAATATAGAAGGAGTCAGGAAGAAATGGGAACAAGATTTGGGAATTCATATTTCACAAGAACAATGGGTAGAAATTATAAAAATGTGTATAGAAAATATATCATTGGTGAGGCTTCAACAAATACAAATGAATACCATGCATCGGGTTTATTTTACTCCAAAAAAATTACATCTGATAAATCCGAGTATAATGGATAAGTGTCCAAGATGTTCTCATACTACAGGCACTTTAATACATATATTAGCTACTTGTCATTGTCTCTCAAATTGTTGGCATGAGATTGAGAAATTTGCATAAAGAGTGTTTAAGAGAAAACATTTTTTTCTCCTCAACGCTAAAAATGTTAGCTTTTTTGCCAGATAGAAATACTTGGGAGATTTATCAATATAAATTATTAATTATTTTTATGATAGTGGCAAAGAAATGCATTTTACACAAATGGCGGGATCCGGATCCACCGGTGTTAGCTTATTGGATTAATGCGATGGTGGATGTGTCTGTTTTGGAAAAATTGGGGTATATGAGGCAGAGTAAAATGGAACAATTTAAGGAAATGTGGACCGCTTTCCAGTTGGCTTTGAATTAGATTTAGAGTTTTAGAATTATATTTGATATTTATGTATAACATGGTGAACGAGAATATAAATTAGGTAAACAATCATAAGTAAATAGATAGGGACAGGATCTCCCCTCATACCCTCTGATAATGATGTATAATGGCAATATATGGATTTTTCAGAAACATTTAGTCAATGGAAAATGATCCACTAGCCATTTTATCTGATAAGAGGGAAAAACAAATAAAATAAAATAAAATGTCCTTCTGTAAGGAAGTCTTAATTAAATGGCTCCCCCGGTCAGTTTAATTACATCCTGTAGTTCCAGCTGCTGACCTTTAAAGTTACAGGCCAATTCTGCTAACTTGTGTGAGACAATTTCATACACAGATCAGTTATTTATTTTACAGATATCATACAATAATCATAAGCAAGAGGACAGAGCGTCACACTCCTCCCCACCTAGACTGAATTTGGGGGCTCTATCCCCTGCATGGGACGAGCTCCCTAAGTCAGTTAATTCCTCAAACAGATGCAACAAGCGATCTGCATTTTTATTGGTTGCTCCAGCCCTATGTGAGATCATCATGTCCTACCCTTGCAAGGCAAGACTCCATCTTAATAGTCTACCATTCATTTTTTCCATTTGTGCTAGCCAAACCAGGGGGTTGTGGTCAGTTTGTACCTCAAAATGCTGCCCGTATAATTATGGCTCTAACTTCTTTAGGGCCCACACCATAGCAAGACACTGTTTTTCCACAGTAGAGTAAGTGTGCTCCCTGGAAAGTAACTTTTTACTTGGGTGAACTATGGGGTGATCTTTCCCTTGGTTGGATGTCTGACTTGGCACTATCCCAATACCCACATCTGAGGCATCAGTCTGAACTAAAAAGGGTCTGCTGTAGTCTGGACTTGTCAACACAGGAGCACTGCACAGTGCCTCCTTCAGTCTGGTAAAGGCGTTTTTACAGGTTGGTTTCCAGGTAACTTTCTTAGGCATCCTTTTCTTTTCCAGGTCAGATGGGGAGCAGCCAGGGCACTGTAAATGGGTACAAATTTCCTATAGTACCCTGCTGTTCCTAGAAAACTCCTGACCTGCTTCTGCATTTCTGGTCTGGGCAATGCCTTGATCACCTCTATTTTTACTTGGTTAGGACAAAGCTGTCCCCGGCCTACAACATGCCCAAGGTATGCCACTTCAGCCATTGCCACCTGGCACTTCTCAGCTTTGGCGGTGAGCCTGGCCCTCTGTATCCTGCCCAGCACTTCCCTAAGGTGGGACAGGTGTTCCTCCCAGCTGGCACTAAAGATGGCAATGTCATCCAGATATGCCGCAGTGTACTCTTCAGCACCATTTAACACCTGGTTCACCAGCCTTTGGAAAGTGGCCGGGGCGTTCTTCATTCCGAAAGGCATTACTTTGAATTCAAATAACCCTATCAGAGTGATGAAGGCCAACCTCTCCCTAACTCTGGCAGTTAACTTTACCTGCCACTACCCTTTTGTCAGGTCATTAGTTGTAAGGTAGGTCACAAACCTCAAAGGTAACCCGTGAAAATTGCGACCACAAAATCGCAACTAAAACAATAGCGAATAAATAATAGCGATCTTGATTTTAGTGAGCGCACATAATCGCACATATGCACAAATAACAACTACACCTGCCAATGTGGACACAATATTCGTGATGCGCACAAATGGTGACTTTCAGCTTCCATTGATTGGCATTCCAACAAACTGAGCGAATGCCTAACTGTGGCACTTCAGGGTTGTAAGGTGTCTGAGACCAGGATAAAAGAGGCAATCCAAACTGGTGCTTTTATTCTCTTAAGTTATTGCTTACCATTTGCCTGGCAACTGGACTTCAACTCTGACACCACCTCCTTACTAACCATTTTCCTTTCTGTCGTTTCCTGATGTCAATGCAGTTACCTATCCCCCCCACCTGGATCCACTGGGCAGGAACCCACCCCTCTTACAAAACTGTATGAGACTACCTGATGCCGTGTCCAATTTCTTGTGCCTTAAGATGATGGTATGCTCATCCTCATTCTGTCTTTATTAATATTGTAAATGGCACTGCTCATTTTTTTTGCTGTAGTAGAACATAGGCGAAGCAACTAAAGCTGTTTTTCCTCTGACACACTTGCTTATTTAACGTAGCAATGCAGCACCTCGTACAATGACCCTATTAAACCGGCCTCACTATTATTACGTTGCCGCTATTATGTGCGGCACTAAGAAGACAATGAGCTATTATAGCTCACACTGTTAAATACTTGCCTATTTGACGATCACGATTTTTCAGTCACAATTTTCACATGGAACCTTCCCAACTTGTCCAGGAGTTTGTCCGTCTGTAGCATCGAATGGGCGTCTGACCCCGTGACTGCATTCAGTCCATGACGGTCCATACAAAAATGAGTAGAGCTATCTGGCTTGGGAACAAGGACTATGGGTGAGGCCCAAGGGCTGTGGGATTCCTGAATTACCCCTTAATCCAGCATTTCCTCCACCTCCTTCCTAATGTCCTTTTGGACAGCTTCAGACACCTGATAAGCTGTTCACCGTACAGGCACCTGCATCACTGTCTCTACATTGTGTGTCACTAAGGGATTAGTCCAGACTTGGTGCTAAACAGTGGGGCAAAGTCTGCTAAAACCTCCCTCACTTCCTGGATCTTGTCTGGGGCAAATGGGGGTGACATTTTAATTGCCCCCACAGAGGACTCCCACTTGCTTTCTTCCAGCAAGTCCAGAAGGGGTCTCTTTCATCCATCCCTTCCCCAGGACTACACACTGCAAACACCATATCAGCCCTATTAACATATGGCTTCATCATACTGACGTGGTACATTCTTTCTGTATGTCTTCCATCAGGTGACTCTATGATATAGTTCACATCATTTACCTTTCTGACTAATTTGTACGGCCCTGCCCACTCAGCCTGCAGCTTGTTTTTCAGGACCGGGATTAGGATCATGATTTTCTGACCCATCGTATATGAGTGAGCTCCAGCTCTGTGGTCGTACCACACTTTTGGTTTTTGTTGGCCAGCTGCCAGGTTGATCTGGGCTGCCCCCATAAGCTCCTTCAGCCTTTCCCCTAAACCTACAAACATAATCCACTATGGGAGTTCCCTGGGTGGCATGCTTGCCTTCCCAGTCCTCCTAGATAAAGTCTAGGGGCCCATGTACCCGGCGTCTACATGAGATCTTGCAGGGGGAAAACCCTGTTGACTCTTGGGGCACCTCCCTGTATGCAAACAACAGGTGGGGAAGGTATTTCTCCCAGTCCCTCCCATGCTGTTCAGCAAATGCTTGGAGCATTGACTCCAGGGTACCATTAAATCTTTCCACAAGCCCATTTGCTTACGGGTGATAAGGTGTCATGCATCTCTGTACCACCCCACACTTCTCCCACAAACATTTCATCAGGTCCAACATGAAGGAACCCCCTCAATTGGTGATTCCATTGACTGCAGAAACCCAACACGGGAGAAAATTCCAAGTAAGGCATCTGCTACTTTGTCTGTCCTCAGTAAGGATAGGGTGACTGCCTCTGGATACCAGGTGGCATAATCCACTACAGTCAGGATGAACCTCTTCCCGGAGGAGCTGGGGGTATTTAAAGGCCCCACAATATCCATTCCCACCCTCTGGAATGGCTCCTCCACTATGGGAAATGGAATTAGGGCAGCTTGGGTTTTCTTATCTACCTTCCCTATTTCTAGGCACCGGTGACAAGACCTGTAATACTCCTTCACCTGCTGGGTGAAGTTGGGCCAATAGAAATTCTGAGCCAACCACTGTGTAGTGCATGCAGTTCCCAGATGACCAGACATGGGAATATCGTGTGCAATCTTGAGCAACTGCTCACGGTACCCCTGGGGAATGACAAGCTGCCTGCCTATCACCCCTCCCTCTGTCTTTACAGCCTGAGTATACATCAGTACATTGTCTCAGCAAACTATGTGTTTCCTGTCACCTCCCTGTGCTCCATCAGAGTCTGCCCAAGCCCTCAGCTTCTCTAGACTAGGGTCACCTTTCTGAGCAGCTTCAAACTCCTTACACATTCCCAAGGCATGGGATAGGTCCCCTTCTGTCTCTAAACTAGGGTTCCTAGTTCTAGCATCAGGGCACTCCAGATCACTGTCATCCCCAAGACTCTGACAATCGGTCACCCCTCCTTCTTCAGAGTAACCCCCTGTAGCTGTTTGGTTAACTGTTACTGGGGAAATTTCTACCCCCCTTTTCATTAGTTTCCATAGCAGGAGACATAGGCTGGGAAACCAGCCTCCCAGTGGTTTCCACAGTAGCTTCTATGGGGTCCAGGGCACTACAAATTTCCCTTGCCACTTGGCTGTGGGTAACTGCACACACCATCCTCTTTGAGATTGTTGCCAGTGATTACATTAACAGCTAAAGTTTCAGCTACAGCAACCTTTTGTACAGTCCCCCTTGTCTCACCCTACTGTATGAGGACACTAGCAAGTGGCAAGGTTTTCTCCTCTCCAGTGAATACTCGTACAGTTACAAATTGATTGGGTATTAGCTGACCAGTCTATACCCAGATCCTATTTTAGCAATGTCAGGGATGCCTTTGTGTCTCTTAACCCTTGTGTCTGTACATCATTCACAGTGACTGGGTGCATGTGTTCCCTCATGTTGACTGGCATGCTTTCAGGGACATACAAACAACCCACTTCTTTTCGAGCACCACTTTGTGTACTGCTTGCCCTTTTGGGACACTGTCTGGCAATATGCCCAGTTTCTTTGCAAACCCAACATTTGTTTCTTTTCTCAGGTAAATCTTTTCTTTGAAACCTGGGGCTGACTGGTTTTGGTGGAGGCAATGAGGGTTTTAGCTGCCCTGAAGGTACGCTTTTTCCTTTCTGTGCTGCCACGCCCACCCCCATTTGCTCTCAGATCACATTGGCTCCTGGCATAGCAGTCCGAGAGTTCAGCAGCTTCTTGCACTGTTTTTGGATCTTTGTCCTCCAGCCAGGTGTTCAGCTCTGCTAGGCATGCCCCCAAAAACTGCTCCAACAATACAGCATTTTTAATTTTAGCTACAGAATTTGCTTCAATTCCTTCCCACCAACATTTTAAAAACTGATGTTTCATGGCTTGCTCCTCATAGCTCATGTCAGGGCTTCTCCTGAGCTTACAGAATTTAGCTCTGTATGCTTCTGTAGTTAATTCATACTTTTAAAAAAGTGCAGCTTTAAGTTTGCTATAATCATTACTGTCCTCATTGTCCATTTGACCCAATGTATCATGAGATTTCCTGGTAAATAGCGGGGATAGCTGGAAGCTTCAGGACCCTCTAGGAATATTTGCCAGAATACAAACATTTTCAAAGGAATTTAAAAAGGCATCCATATCCTCCCCCTCTTTAAATTCAGCTGTCAATTTGGAATTTAATTTGTAACCCAGTCCTGTAGTTCCAGTTACACCAGGGCCACTTATCTGTTCTGGTGCTGGTGGTTGGAGTCGTAGCTTCTCTAGTTCATGTTGCCTCTGATGCTCACACTCTTCAAGTTCAGCTTCTTGCTGTTCTCGCTCACTCTTCTCCTCTGCGGCTCGCTTCTCTCACTCTGCTTCTCGCTCAAATTGCCGCTTCCTCTATTCGAACTCCAGTTCCATCTGCAGCCTGATTGCTTCTGGTTCCAGAATGCTGGTGACCTTCCCCTGCTGCTGTGGCCCTTGGCTTGCACTGGCCCTGCTGTCTTCCTCACCAGATCTGGACACTGCACTGGCCGCTGGCCCCTCCATGCTCAAGGTTTGGTCCTTTCCAGTCACGGACTGTGACTCAATGCTCTGGGCATTAGCAGCCATCAGAGCATCTATGATGGTCTGCTTGTTGGCTTTCCCCTCATACTGGACTCCTCTGTCCTGGCACAACTGCATCAAGTAGTCTGCAGTGTTCCGGCTGTAGTTGGAAACCATCTTCTTCTCTAACTATGGCTACTGTAACTTGCACCCGAAAAAAAATAAAACAGGTAGGAACTTTGACCATAAGCAAAATTATATAGTTCTGATTACTTTTTAAAAAATCACTGCCTTATTTTGCATGTAAACTGTACAGTATTAATCTGACACACTGAACTGTTAAAGCTCACATTACCAATACTTTAAATCGCATTGCTGCCGACCAAATCTTTAATTTCTGACATACTTATCCCTGAGGATGTGAGGCATTACTTTGAAACATCTGTAACTAGCCATTTCCCAAATATGACAGCCTTTAATTAAACATTTCTCTTTGAACTAAACAATCCCATCATTTGTCATTAAGGTGTTAGAAAACCAAGGGAAATCAGCCAAATTACGTCCTTTTCCTGATGTCATAAAACTCGCATTTGGTTTCAAGTTCAAAAGCCTGGGCAGGTCTTAAAAAGGTAACAAAATGCCCTTCTGTTAGGAAGTCTTAATTAAATGGTTCACCTGGTTAGTTTAATTACATCCTGTAGTTCCAGCAACTGATCTTTAAAGTTACAGGCCAACTCTGCTAACTTGTATGAGATGATTTCATACACAGACCAGTTATTTATTTTACAGATATCACACAATAATCATAAGCAAGGGGGAAGAGCATCACAGAGGGCGCTCCTTATTTCCAGCAGTCAGAGTGACTGACATTGCACAAAGCATCTGCGGGGGAGAGACAGGGATGCAGACACAGACTGAAGCAGGGGAGGACACACAGGAAGGGAGGAGACACAGGCAGGGTTGGCAACGAGGACGGTGTCTCTCTGTGTTGTGGGGAAGAGATGACTTACAGGAGGCTGCTTGAGTTACTGCCATCAATAACATGACAGTGCTGGGGGACAACTGCTATGGGATGGTAGACTCTCTCCCTGGACTACAGACTCTCTACAGTCACTTGTCTGACCATTCTCCACTCTACATGTGCTGCCTAAACACCATGCTGGTCCTCCATTTATGTTCCCAAACCACCACCACCCCTGTGGCTGCCAGCAGAGCAGACATCATCTCTGAAATGTTGCTCTCTCAGTAACATGACACTATAATGTGGGTGACAAAGATGCACAACATGACAGCGCTGAGGCTCTCACCACAGGATGGGGGAGGGTAAGAGAAACACTGGCTGCACTCTCCATGCCATACTCAGCAGTACATTCACACAGAACTGAGCATTACCTCCGAGAAAGAGCATGTTTGGAGACTGAACAAGACCTTCTGAATACATAGAATAAACACCAGATAGCTGCAAGCAAGTCAGTTCTGATATTATACCTGAGTTGTCACGTGGTTTCAGTAACGTGTGTTTCAGACTCTTAAATATCAGAGTTTTGTTTAATAACTATTTACTAAAAGTAAATCACATAAATCATTAGTGCTCCTTTTTAAAGAAAAATACACTGCGCCTGCCCTGTTTCATCTATCCAGTAAGCAGATAGCAAAAAATTACACAGCACACAGTTAAGTGTACTCCAAACCTTAAACAATAAAATGTTTAAGTCTGCACTTGAGTTTCCTCTTGCAAATAATTTAGAAGTGAGTATAAGGGCATAAATGCTGACCATATATACTACACTATGTGTGAGTCTCAGGTCAAATCACACTCTGCAGGGCTTCCCAACAGAACCAGCATCAGGAGCAGGCTACTCCACTGCAAACATTCGTGTCAACCCTCATCAGACCATGGAACACTGAAGAGCAAGGATTGTAGCACAGCAGGAGCTGGGAGAGAGAGTGATCTACGGCCCCCACAGCCTCTCCCCCTAAACAAGAATGTCAGCTACTGTCCATGAATGCTGGTATGGAGCTGGTGAGTGCTTCCACGGAGGGACACAGAGTGAGGAAGGGAAGCGAGAGCCATGGAAAATATGGAACTGCGATCAATTTTCTAGGATTGCGATATGAACGGCAGGCACCAGTAACACAATCAGCCCTGGTCTCATGATCACCAACTTCGCTGTTTCTTCTGTCCCATTCTGTGGAGCACACTCTGTTTCTATGCTGCAAGTGCCTGCCGGTCACTTGCTGACATTTGGGACAGGGGCACAGGAGAATGAACAGCTGCAACTCTGTCCTGCATGCCATGGAAGAAGGTGTGGGCTCTCTCTCGGAACACTACCATTCCCATCTCTTTCTTCAAGGAGCCACATCCCTATCCTAAAAGAACTGCAGACATTTTGTGGTTTTCTGACTTGGAGTTCCAAGTAGTACTGCTAGCTGGACTTTGCAGAAATGATCTTGTTACTCAAAGTTTTTTTTTTCTCTTCTTTTCTGTTCCTGCCTGTTGTTCTTTCCTACCTCTCTTACATTTTCATTTCAGCCTAAGTCCTACCCAGACCCTCTCCATCTCACACTTCACTGTGTACTGTATACTTACCTACCACTTTGTTTATCCAGGCCTTTAATGTTTCAGTCTTTCTAAGATGTCTTTCATTTCTTAACATTTCCTACCTCCTACCCTTCCTGCTCACATCTTATGAACATACGAACATATAAAGAAGCTAGCAGAAGAACACCATTTGGTCTATCTAGTCTGCTCATATTGCAGAGTACACAGCTTGAGCCACTGTCCCTGCCCTCTCTCCCCACTCCTCCCATCCTCCCTACCCATGATCCTTACCATCCCCATATGCCTGTCCCAGCCTCTCTTAAAGCTGCCCATGGTCTTCAACAAGATCACCTCTTCTGGAAGTGCATTCCAAGTGTCCACCACCCTATCTGTGAAGAAGTGCTTCCTGACCTCCCTCCTAAACCTCCCACACTCCAGCTTAATACTGTGCCCCCTTGTGTTATGGCTGCCACTCAGCTTAAAGAGACTCTCCTTATCTACTGTATTTATCCCTTTCAAGTACTTGAATGTCCCAATCATGTCACCTCTCTCCTGTCTCCCAGTGAGTACATGTTCAGTGCCCGCAACCTCTTCTCATATGCCTTATCCTGCTGACCCACTACCATCTTTGTAGCCCTCCTCTGGACTTTTTCCAGCAGGTTAATGTCCTTTTCGAGGTGTGGGCACCAGTACCGAACCCCTCACTCTAGAGGAGGCCTTACCAGGGACCTGTACAAGGGCAGTATAACCTCCTCTTTCCTACTGTTGATCTCCCTAGATATGCATCCCAGCATTTTGTTTGCTTTTGCTGCTGCTTTTCTGCACTGTGTGGAGTGCTTCAGGTCACTAGTGATCATCACTCCCAGGTCCTTCTCTTCCTCTGATGCAGATATTTGGACTCCACCCAGGTAGTACTCTGTCCTGGGATTCTTGGCTCCAATATGCATAACTTTGCATTTCTTGGCATTGAAGCCAAGCTGCCAGATCCTGGACCACTTCCCCAACTTTTCCAGATCATCCTGTAGGTCCTGTATCCCTTCAGCTATGCCCACGCTCCTGCAGAGCTTGGTGTCATCCATAAATAGGCACATTTTGCCCTTAATGCCATCCCCAATGTCATTGATGAAGACACTGAACAACACTGGCCCCAGCACCAAGCTCTGTGGGACCCCACTGGTTACCTCTCTGGTGCCAGATAACTTTCTCCCACAATCACCCTCTGGGTTCTGTCCTTCAGCCAGTTTTCCACCAATCTGGCCATCTTTTCCCCAATCCAAAGATCCACCAACTTTCTGATCAACCTTTTATGGAACAGAGTCAAAGGCCTTGCTGAAATCAAGATAGAGCTTGTCTACCACTTGGCCCCTGTCTACTGTCTTAGTGACAGAGTAAAGAAGTCAATCAGATTCGTTTGACACAATCTCTCCCCATGAACCCATGCTGCCTCACATCCTGGAGACCATGTTCCTCTAGATATTCCTCCAACCTTTCCTTTAGAATGGTTTCCATGAGCTTGCCCACAATGGAGGTCAGACTGACTGGACTGTAATTCCCTGGGTCATCCTCGGGACCACTTTTGTGGAGGGACACTACATGTACTGTTCTCCAGTCCTGCGGTACCATGCTTGACTTTAGTGAACTATTAAATAGGTCTGCCAGTGGCCCTGCCAGCTCCTCAGCCAGTTCCTTTAGTACCCTTGGATGTACTATGTCCAGGCCTGGTGATTTGTCTACCTTCAATGCCAGCAGCCCCTCCCTCACTCTATCCTCCTCTATCATTACATCTGTGTGTTTCCCTCTCCCACTCCTCTTTTTCCTCCTGAAGGCATTGGTCCATCCTCCTCCCTGGTGAAGACAGAACAGAAGTATTCATTTAGTATCTCTGCTTTTCCCCATTATCCTCCACCCACTCCTCTCCTTTCTTAAGCTTAACAATCCCTTCCTTTATGTTTCTTTTCTCACTTATATAGTGAAAGAAAGCCTCCTCCCCTTCCTAATCTTGTATCTCAGATCTTTCTTATTTGTGTTCCTCTCTTGTCACCTTCTTAGCATCCTTTTATTTTCATATGCCCTGTTCCTATTATTGCCACACCCCCCACCCCATGCCCCCTTAGTTCTTCATACACATACTATTGTTTATCACTTTGCAACTTTTACAGACTCTTATCCCAGGATTTAATTGCTCTGTGCTTCTTTCTTCACTTCTGAGCTTCACACTGCCTACCATTCTACCCTTCCTGTAATTATCTTCTATAGTTTTTATACATTGCTCCACAGCATATATAAATACTGCTTATCTTGCTCAGTTTTATCATTCAGAAGGGACCTGTGAGGCCCTGAAAGCTTTTGTAGAATCCCATCTTTGTGCAAGACTCTTCTTAGTCCAATTAAACATATCAAACCTCCCAGCGTCTCCTGTTTTCCCAGGACCAATACGGCTAGAATCTCTTTTTACCAGCAATGATCTGGAAAGAACATCTGCAACCACTAAATGCTTTCTTGGTATATGCACAAAAGTTACACCATATTTTTGAAGTTTTAGCATAAGCCTTTGAATTTGTGGTGGTGCATCACCCAGGCTCTTTTGTGAAATGGCAATAAGTAATGTGTAAATCGGTCTCTAGTAATACTGACAATCCATAAATATACTTGTGAAATTTCTCACATCCGAATACTGCTCCCAAGGTCTCTTTGTCAAGCTCAGCGTAACGCCTTTCTGCCGATGTCATGGAGCTTGATGCATATGCTGCAGGCTTCCACTCCCCTCGGTGCTCTTGCAGTAAAACTCCATCTAGCCAATCTTTAGAGGTGTCCGTGGAGACTTTGGTTTTCATAGCTGGATCATAAAAACACAGTACATGTGCCATGGTCAGAATGTCTTTTTAGTTGTTCCACTCTGCTGTGTGTTTATTGTTCCACTGCCATTCATTTTTTGCTTCTAAGAGGCTTCTTACAGATGTTGTTTTGGCTGTCAAATTTTGTACAGACTTGGCTAGATAGTTTGTCAGACCCATACATCTCTGCAGATCTGTTTTATTGTTTGGGTTAGGCATTTCTTTTATTGTTCTTACCTTTGGCTGATCAGGCTAGGTATCATCTGGTGAGAATTTATCTCCCAGGTATGTCTGTTGTTGTACTCCCATTTGGCATTTTCCATAGTTCAGTTTCAACCCTGTTTATCGTGCTTGCTGCAGAACTTGGGTCAGTCTCTTATGCTCTAAATTTGTTCTTCCCCACATTATAATATTGTCCAGAAATACTCTTACTCCTTCCCTATCTTCAAATAACTGTTATACTGTACAGTGGAACACTTCTGGGGCTGAGCATATGCCAAAGGGTATGCGGAGAAAGCAATGTCTGCCATATGGTGTGTTAAATGTACACAGCTTTGCGCTTTCCTCATCCAGAGGAATTTAATAGAAACTTGATAAGGCAGCCAATTTAGAAAAGAATGCAGCACCCCCATGGAACTTGTAATATCTGACCTGGTGGAAAAATGGTAATGCTCTCTTTTTATCCCCTTATTCAAATCTTTTGGATCAATGCAAGTCTCAGAGCACCGTTTTTCATTTCCAATATGACTAAGGCATTAACCCAGTCTGTAGGCTCTTCTGTCTTTTTCACTATGCCCAAGGTGATTCATCTGTCCAATTCCTTGTGGGGTCTTTCCTTTAGGGCTACTGGAACCTTCCTTGCAGCTTGAATTACTAGCTGTACATTATCTTTAAGCTGTATTTTGTACTGCACTGATAGACACCCAGTTCCATCAAATATATCTGCAAACTGTTTTGCCAGGTATTTTTCCATTTCTTTTGCATATTTTTTTATTCCCCAGAGGACTATGGCTCCAGCCTTATCTGCAGGCTTAATATAATCAGTGTTGGGTCTTTTTGAAGCTCCTTTAGAGCTGCTCTTTCTTTTGTTAAGTTACATGCAGGAGTCATTCTTTTGGCTTCTTTGATAAGGGTGTCAACATCTGTAGTCCATGACCATAGCAACCGAGATTGAGCACCTAGAAAAATAGTGACTCAGTCTCAGTGACTGTGACTACGGCTACCTAGGGAGGAGGGCGACTGGATACTAGGGATAGCGACTATGGCGACAGGAACTCACGGGTATACGTGCACGCACCAGTGGAGGAAAAGAGATGCAGGGAGGGATGGGATGTGAGAGAGGTTGTGGCAGGCAGCTGCCGAGCTGAATCACTGGTGTCATGGGGAGGGTGGTTAGCTGAATGGCATGGGGTACCGGGTTGTGGTCCGGCTTGAAGCGGGCTGTTTTTTTTTTTCCTGGTGGCATGTATAGTCCCAAGTTTTTGCCCCCGACATGCCCCCCCTGGAGCTGAGAATCCAGAAGTAGGGGGTGCAGGTGCAAAGCCTCTGTGGGGGTGGCACAGTTCTCAATATTAAAAACAAGACCTATAGGTCTCGGTTGCTGTTTTTTGCACTGTGGTGCTCGCTGTCAAATTATTTTTTGGCAATGTGCACTCGCTATAATAGCGGTCACTGTTTTGCAATCACTATTATGACATGGAACCATCAACATCACAATCCACCAGGGCTGAGAAGGTGTTGACCACTGAATTTGTACTTGTAGGTCGACAGAAGATGGACTTGCTTTTTAGGTGTTCTTTTTGTCTATACAGATCTGACCATCCATGTTGTATTGGCTGTGTCTGAGTCTTGTTCAGCTGCTTCTTGATGTATCCCTTCATTATCTGTGTGTTGTGCTGATTTGTATTCCTTAAAAGGGAACTGCTGAATCTATAAGTAATTTGTCCCACTAGAAGCTGTTTTTTTTAAATACTGGTTCAAATTCTGTTATTGCTCTATCTATTCAGACTTTTTAGTTATCCTTTTGGGTGTTTCTGATTTACATACTGCTGGTAAGAACCATTTTAGAACTGTATGATGTAGTTTATGTCCATTCTTCTATAGTTAGCACAAAATGTCAGTGTTCTACTATAGAACTACAGTATGTGACCAAGAGGGACATAAACTACATCATACAGTTCTAAAATGGCAATTAACACCAGACTGCAAAGCAGAAGCATCCACTGAGGTTACTAAAAGCCATTTATAGATGGATCAATAACAGAACTTTAACCAGTACTTAAAAATGCTTCTGTTGGGGAAATTACATATATGTTCAGCACCATTCTCCTGTAAGAGACTGATCTGTTTTGGGCACTAAAAATAGCTTCTAAGCTGTACTAAGGTTCATACTATTGTTCATGCTATGGTGGTATTGGGAGCAAGATGGCAGATGCCCATTAAAGCTCCCTCCTCATAAACCTTAACACATTGGTACAGCTGTGTACATAATCCATTTGTTTAGTTTTAAATGTAGATTTATTACAGCTTGATATTATTACTTCTAACAGTGAAGCATTCCAGACTTTAACTATTCTGTGTGAGAAAACATTTATTTTTCTGTTGGTGTTCTGTTTCAAACATCTAAGTTGTAGAGGGCCACCCCTTGTTTTGAGTGTATTTTGTTTAAATTTGAGACCAAACTCATTAAATAAATATGTATCATTGATAACATCTCTCATGAGGAGCAAACTGCCTCATAACCTTCTTTTTACTAAAAGCATCAAATTTAAGTTTCTTAATCTTTCATTATAGCTCATATCTTGCATGCCATTAAAATGTTTTGTATATTTTCTTTGTACTCTTTTGATCTGGTTAATTTCCTATTTTAAACAGGGACACGGAAGTTGGGATCCATAATCTAGATTGGGTATGATGTAAGACCTGAATAGAGGTAGCAACACACTTGAAATTCTGCAACTAATGTGATTATGAATTGACCAAATTATTTTATTTGTTTTGCCAATAATATTATCGATTTGTCCTCTGCTAGAAAAATCACTGGAGACAAGTGTTCCCAAGTCTTTTCCAGCATTTGTTGTTGCTGAATGTGTGTTACAAAAAGTATACTTATATTTTGTGTTATTGAAACCCAAATGCGTAACTTGACATTTGCCAAACTGAATCGCATGTTCATTTTAGTTGCCCATGCTGACAATACACCTAAATCGTCTTGTATTTTTTTTACAACCTTTACAACCTTAATCAGTCTCGCTAATTCCATCATTTTGGTGTCATCGGTGTACTTGATTGACCAACTATTCAGAACATTGGATAAATCTGCAATAAATATGTTAAAAATAACTGGTCCCAAAATGGAACCCTGCAGTACTCCCATTCAAAACTGCCCCACTAGATGAGGATTTGCCATCAATAACAACCTGTTGGGTCCTATCCATCAGTCAGTTGGAAATCCAATTAATTAATATATGATTTAGTCCACTATCTATAACCTTGTTAATGATTGCATCATGTGGACATAAATCAAAAGCTTTACCAAAATCTCAAAAAATGACATCAAAAGGAATACCTAGATCTAGGCTTTTGCTAACTCTTTCATAGAAGCATAAAATAGAGAATAAATTATGGGTCGGGGAGTGTAACAAGATTTTACACACACCTGAGTTGTGGGATGCTACATAAACCCGGAGGGTGAAGCCCAAGGGGTTTGTGAAAAGCATCCCACAACGAGAGTGTGCGTAAAATTGAATTTGACACACATCTGACCCATATTTTATTTTACATCATTGTTGGGTTTCCCTTTTTTACCTTAGCAATTATATAAAATAAAAAGCTTCCGGTGCATCCGCGGTGTAGATTCTCAGGTGCCGATTTGAATCGGCATATTTTAAAACATTTTGTTTTTGTCCTGGTTTGTGAGGTTTTCACTGTGTAGGGGGGAAAAAAAGAACTTACCGCTGAGTTCTTCTGGCAGTGGCAGTGCTGTTTCAGGAGAGAGGGAAGCAGTCAGCGGTCTTGAGTGATGGCGCTGCTGCATGAGCATGCGCGCACAGCAAAGGAAACTGTGTGCATGTTTGCTGTTATAAACACTCCTTTATAACGGCAAATTATGCCATGGTTTCTCTATGGGAAAAAGGGGAAGCAGGTTATTATAGGTTAGTAATACAGGAGCGTCCCTTAGCAAACCTGTGCTGTTTTTGGTCTATACTTCCAATCATTGCTGCAATTTTATCTTTGATAGTACTTTCTAATATTTTACAAATTATGGACGTAAGACTGATGGGATGGTAATTCTCTGTTAACTCTCTGCTCCACTTTTTGTACAACAGAATCACAGTTGCTATTTTCCATTCATCGGAAACATCATTTTTATCATGGTACCTGTAATTAAATCAGGCCCTGGGGAACAGTTAGCTTTTAACTGACTATTCCTCAGCTGACAATAAAACTTATAAACAGATCCTGTCTGACCTGAAAGGGAATAAGTTCAGTGGCTGGAGCAAATGACAGGTCTTCGTGTAAAATTGTTTGTTGTTCTTCTGTTATAGTTTGTTTTTTCTGTCAAGAGTATGACCACCATTTGTTGGTTCTGCTCAATCTCCTGGGTAGGTCAGAGTGCTGGCAGCATCCTTTGTTTCAGCTTCTGCTACATCCTCTTCCCATATCCCCTCCTTCTCATCCTCCTGGGTTGTCTAGATGCTGCTATTGGGGGAGGCAATAGCTCAGCATCTCCCCCTCTGCCTAAAAAAATAAGATCTGTTTGGTGATTTTCACCGTCACGCTCTGGTAAAGATGAAAGCTGCCTTTGATAAAGTGCAAGGTAGTGACTCCAAGCATTAGACACCTGCAGGGGGGTGCTGCTCCCTAATTTTGTATTGCTAATAAAACTGTTAACTGCTCCAATATGTTTTTGTAAAATATGTTTATTGAAATCAACTTAAAAGTAATACATCAGTACAGAATGGCATATCGGTGCTTTTTTAGAGACAGAAAGCATATTACAGTTCATTACCATTATATTTAAGCAACATTCACTGACTAAAACTGGATTCACATCTAGTGCAATGCATATGTACATATAACATAAAGTAAGACAGTAAAGCAGGACAATAAAGTAAGCCAATGTGGTCCCTGCTTTACATAGGAAAAATGACTGCCTCTATTGTCTGGGATAAGGGGCCAAATATTTCTTGGAATTTAGCCATATTACCATTAGCATTATGCTGTGTACACTTTATTTTCATGCAGCTATACATGCTGTTACTCCATTGTGCTATTGAGTGGCTTGTTAGCAAGCCATTTGGGGATATCGTTTTACAGGTATTTATTAGAGCCAGAGTCTGTCTGTCAGTGTGGCATGATCACCAACACCAAATAATAGCTCAGCTGGGGATCTAAAAAGTGCACAATCCAGTAGTCTTTCCATGATTTGATGTACCTCAGGCCAGAAGCCTCCCACTTTCAAGCAGGAGATGATCATATGTAGAAAGTTTCCTTCCTCTGTTTCACGTTTATATATAGACAAAGACAGTAGAAAAGGACCAATGGCCCGTCCAGTCTGCCCTAATTCCCTAGTTAGCCCTGGGACCTATTGTCATTTGGGGCAGAAGGAGTATTTTGAGGGGTCAAACTGGTGCATTTTCATTAATGTCAGATAGGTGTTGAACATAAAATTCATTTGTATCAGTCTAAGCCAGTTGTTAATAACTTGCTGGGGTGTGTGATGTTTTTTATCTAACTAGCTGTAAGAAAAGAACAGGAATTTTTAGTTGTATTTATTAAAATATTTTAACATTAAACAGTGCATTTAGAAAAGAAATTCTCATTTCCAAGTACATCCTAGAATAGAAGAGAGGACTTGTATTAAATATGATTAACACCATAGCCACTGGCTCATTGCATGAACTTGCACACATCACTCCCCCAGTCACTCATGCTTCAGTCATCCAGAGCTGAACAGTCATAAAAAAGCATGGTGGCTCTAAACAGGGTGTATACAACTGTGCCCCATAGCACCACCCTACTTTTTTTCTTTGTCCAAAGCTTAAACACTATTGCCAGGGGAGGTGGGAGTCTTCATCATCTTCATCATCACCATCATCATCAGCAGCAGCATTATACTTTATAAAGCACTTCACCCCGAGGCCTCGAAGTGCTGAACAAAAATTACATGGCATATGAATACCACTTATCAATAAAACATACAACAATAAATACATCAGCATATAGAGAATTAATCCAGCTCCTTCCAGTCACAATACAGAATTTAAACGTGCCCTCAAATGCCATGGAAAACAGATGGGTCTTCAAAGGCCCTTTTAAAAGATCCACCTAGGAGATCCGATGCTGACGATACTGAGTTCCACAAGTTGGGGGGGTGCTCACAAAAAAGGCCCTGTCCCCTGGTGGCTTTAAACAAGTGCATGGTACTGCTAATAGAGTCTCCCTAGCTGCGTAGTGAGGTCAATCTCACGTATGTGGGTGCAGGAGGTCTTTCATGTAGTCTCCCCCCCATGTGTGCAAAGCCTTGAATACCATCAATCTACTATTGAAGGAGATATGATGTGATTGTAATTGCTTGTACCAAATATCAACCATGCTGCATCATTCTGCACCAGCTGAAGATGGTGCACCAAAACTCCCAAAAGCCTGAAATAAAGAGTTCACAAAGTCACTGATTACAATCACTAGGTCCTCATATTAAAGGGGGACTCCTGTCAGGAGATCATTCACAAGTGGACAATACCCCAATGGATCACAACTGACACATGATGTTCCATTGTTAGTCTATAATGCTGCCTGCCCTTGAACGGGGCTACTTCAGCTCCCCAACTGTCGGCCGGCACCCAGACAGCCACCAACCGAGACTAAGACACCTGCCTGCAGCTTCTTGGAAGCTGCCTGCCCTTGAACGGCGCTGCTTCAGCTCCACGGTCGGCCGCACCCAGACAGCCACCGACCGAGACTAGGACACCTGCCTGCAGCTCCTTGGAAGCTGTCTGCCCTTGAACGGCGCTGCTTCAGCTCCCCCATGGTCGGCCAGCACCCAGACAGCCACCGACTGAGACTAGGACTCCCGCCTGCAGGCCCTTGGAAGCTGCCTGCCCTTGAACGGGGCTGCTTCAGCTCCCCCATGGTTGGCCAGCACCCAGACAGCCACCGACTGAGACTAGGACACCCGCCTGCAGCTCCTTGGAAGGTACGGCAACGGTGCTTCCAGCAAACCCGCTCTGATTGGCCAGGACTTTTCCCCTGCTTTGCCACACTAAAGCTGTCATTTTTTTTTTAAGTGGCTAGTTTTCCATTAGCAGGTTATACAGACCTGCCACTAGAGGAATTCTTGTTCTTTCATTTGAAAAAAAAATAGAAAAAAAAGTCTACTCTCTAAAAGACACAGTTTCTTTACTTGCTATATACCTTCCTTCCCACCCTCGAGACCCTCTCAAACAGGGTAAGATTTCTCTGAACCTTGAATCATACTTTAATCATGCGCCTACACCATTCTCTACCCCCTATTCTATTTCTTCTTGCCTGTCTTCCTCCCCTACTGCACTCCCCAAAAGCCTGCTTTCCCTTCCTCCCTCCCCCACAGCTTCCACATTCCTACATCCTTCCTCCACATAGGCACGCTACACACTGGTCACTGCCCCTTGTCCATGGTCCATCCTACCACCATGAAACTGTCCTACACCCACATTGGTCCTAGCCCTCCACTCTGGTCCCCCTGTCTATGTTTACCCTCACCCACTATCATCGGTTTTCCGTAGCAGGCAAAACATTCCTTTAAAGAAATACACTGCAGCTCCTGAGGCTAGTCCTCCTCCTTCTCCTAATGCTGTCAGGCAATGTGCACCCAAACCCTGGCCCATTCTGCTCTAAAGCCACTAATCTGAGCAAGCCTTCGGGTGCCCTCTCATTCATACCAATCAAATCTGCAGCCTCCTTCCTAAAATGGATGCCCTACAGGCCTTCACCAGCCAACACTGCCCTGACATCCTGGCAGTTGTCGAAACCTGGCTCATGCCATCGGTACCGGACCATGCAATCAGCCTTCCTGGCTACAACGTCTTTAGGCTGGATCGCCTCTCCAAAAGGGGGGCTAGCGCCTCTACCTAAAAGACTCCATACAAGGGCACCACATCATCACCTCAATCCAACCCACAACTGCTCAGATACCTGCCAGTGAGAATCCTCCTCGGTGCCCAAAACAAAACCTTCACTGTTGCCACCCATCTACATCCCTCCCAAAGAACAGGGAACTGGTCTAACAGCTGTGCTTGACTTTGTAAAGTCAGTCTCACCAGACGTCGAATCCATCCTCCTAGGCGACTTCAACATCAACTGGCCTGCAGCTGATGCTGGTGCACACAGGAATACCGATGCTGTGGCGAACCTCACACAAATGGTTGCCTCACCAACCAGAAAAAATTACAGGACTGGCTCCAGCACACTCTTGGACTGGATCCTTACCAGTCACCCATTGCGGATATCTAACACTAACGTCCTCCCTGACTCTCTCAGTGATCACTCCCCTGTTAGCTGCACCTGGTCAAATAAATTCATCAAACAACCACCAAAAACAATCACCAGCAGGGTTCTATCCAGTGGTCACCTTCCTCGACTCAAATCCCACCTCCTCCACCAAGACTGGTCCCCTATCTTCAATGCAACCAACGAACACTGCCCTTGACCACTTCATAAACATCTTCACTGTGGCCTGTGACACGTATGCTTCTATTAAGAAATGCAAAGTCAAATCACTGAGTAACCCTTGGCTCACAGGTGACCTCCTCAGGATGCTAAAAACAAGAGATCACCTATGGGAGCTGGCCAGAAACTCTGGAAAGCAAAACGACATCCAAAACTACAAATGTGTCCGCAATGACTGCACCAAAACCATCCGGCAAATGAAGTCCACCTACTATAAGCATGCCCTCACAAACTCCTGGGGCAATGGTCAGGAATTCTGGAACAACATAAAGGAACTCACTGGGAATCAACCCAAACCCCACCCCATCAATACTCAACATCAACGGAACCACAACCCTCAACCCAAAAACCATTGCGGATACCTTTAACAAAACCTTTACCGACCTCAGCGCTGTCCTACCTCAGGACTACTTCAAAGACGGTGTAGCCCCCCCTGTCTGGAATGAACACTACTCCCACCAGCTCCCCCTGCTTCTACTTCAAAGCAGTCAAGGCTCACCAAGTACGCAACTATGTTACCATAGCCCTTGGTAAATCAAGATTCAGTAATGACTCCCTCGATCTCAAAATCCTGTCTCTCACACTTGATGAAGTGCTTAGTCCTCTGACCAGAATTTTCAACCTCTCCCTCAGCCTTAGCCAGTTCCCAGACAGATGGAAATCTGCCACTGTCACCCCAGTCCACAAAAGTGGTGACAAAACTGCCACAATAACTACAGACCTATCTCCCTACTACCCCCACTCTCCAAGGCACTAGAATGCATCGTCTCGGACCAGCTCACAGAATACCTGGATATGTACAACATCCTGTGCAAGCAACAACAAGGGTTCCGCAAAGGTCACAGCACCTCCACAGCCCTACTTGAATTCACCAGCGCAATCCACAACGCACTTGATTCCGGTGAACTACTAGGCTCAATCTACATTGACTTAACTAAAGCCTTCAACACCGTCAATCACCACCTCCTACTTGCCCAGCTTCAGAACACTGGGCTGTTAACCGACACCATTGGCTGCTTTAAGAGCTACCTTGAAGAACGGTCCCAAACAGTAAGAATCGCTGATACACACTCGGACCCTAGACCGGTCCGCTCGGGAGTCCCCCAGGGCTCCATTCTGGGACCCTTCCTCTTCAGCCTATTCTTAAACTCAGTACCGGACAGCTGCCCAGAACAAATAATTCTCTACGCCGACGATGCTGTGATCCTCACCTCAGACCCTGCTCCAAACCAATTACAAAATAAACTTCAGCGGGCCTTCTCCTCCATCGAATCCTGGTTCCTAAATCATAAACTGCTTCTCAATCAGAAAAAAACCAAGTCTATGGTCTTTGCAGCCCCACAACAAAACAAACAACTCCACCTCTCCATTGCAACTGAACAAGGAGCCATCCTAGAGCAAACACAATCATTCAAGTACCTTGGCATCACCCTTGATCCCCACCTCTCGTACGCTGTCCATATTAGCAATGTGCAAAGTCTGCCAATGAGAGGTTAGGCATATTATTCCGGCACAGGAAACACCTAACCCCAGAAGCACTATCAGTGGCTGTCCAAAGCTCCATTGTCAGCATCATAGACTATGGTCTTATCATATATGGGTCTGCAACTACCACTGCTCTCAAACGTATCATGACCTCCCTGAATAAGGCCTGTCGTCTCATCACTGGCTCACATTTCCATACCCACACATGTGACCTTTATTCCCAATCTGGATGGCTTCAACTGGACAAACGCATAAAATACCAAACCTGCATCACGGCCAAGAAAATCATAATGAGACTTGCCCCATCTGGTGTCTGTGCCCTCCTTAAGCCTAGACATAGGAATGTCACTACAAGGAGATCCAATTCCCATCTACTACATATCCCACGATGTCACACGACCCAAGGACAAAGATCATTTGCCTATCGGGCATCCAACTGGCTCAACTCTCTTGGCAGCGACATAATGACCGCTCCAACACTCGGCCTTTTCAAGTCCAAGCTGCGCCTCTCACTGCTTGTATCCTGCGATTGCCCATCTTAACATTTCCACCATGCCAGCTGCACATGCCCCAGCACCCAGCACTTACAATCAGTCTTTGCACCCCTAACACCTTACCTGGCATATTCCCTCGACAAGGCCCCCTGGCTGCACTGTCTCCCACCCTTGCCCACCTCCCCTGTATTTCCACTCCTGCCCCTGCCCCCACCCACCTCCCATACTCCCCCTTACCCCTGCACCTTCTACCCCTTCAATATCCTACCCTCACTCTCCCCCATCGACCCCCCTCTTGTCTTGCTCATAGCTCAAGTCTTTGTACTGGTTATTACATGTCTGTAAGACAGTGGCGTTATGTTTGTAACTAAAATTATGACTGTTGCACGCTGACATGGAACCTTTGTAAAAAAAGAGCCTCAGCTCAAAGGTACTGTAATCCTAGATTGGAATAAATAAATTAAAATAAATAAATAATATATTGTGACCCCCAAGTTTTTAATCCTTTCCACAGCTTGGAGGGTGGCACCAACCAAAGAGGTAGGGTGAGACCTATCATGTTCATTGCTGAATTCTGAGATACTGGTTCACTAATCAACAACTCTGACTTTCCTGGATTCAGGATCAACCAAGTAGTAGTCATCCAATCATGTAGGCCAGAGGTACATTGATTAGTCACAGCTACAGAATCTTCTTGATCAGGTGCACAGCAGTGAAAACCCAAATTGTACCATCTCAAAATTTCTCCCACTGGCAGCATGTATGCTGTGAACAACATAGGGGACAGATTCAGACTTTACAGAACCCCACAGGAAATGGGATTAAGCCCCAAAGGAAAAAGATCCAAGGGCTATCTGATAAAATCTGCTTGATAAGAAGGACTCAAATCAATGCAACATCATACTGGCTAGTCTGCCATAGTCTTTAAGGCAATCCATCAAGACCCCATGGTTCATGGTGTCAAATGTAGATAAAAAGTCCAGGAGAATAAGTAAAGAATATTCCCCTTGGTCCCACATCAGAAAGAGATCCAGCACTTTTACCGAGGCAGTCTCCATGCTGTGTCAAGATCTGACACCTGATTGGAGCAGCTCAAAGCTATCATATTGCAGCAGGCATGACTCCAATTGGATACAATCACCTTCTCATTTACCTTTCCTATAAAGGGGAGGTTTAAGACAGGTCTATAAATAGCTAAGATCTCTGGGTCCAAAGATGGTTTACTGACAGACTCCAACTGCATTCCTCAATGCAAAGATGAAATCTCCCTTAATCAGGGAGCTGACAGTCTCAGCTATGACAGGGACCAAGGCCTTCCAACTGTCCCCCAGCAGCCAGGTAGGAGTTGGGTCCAAGCAACAGTAAATAGGTCACAATACAGACATTACCTGCTATATCTTCTCAACTACAATTGGATGAAACTCAGTCCAGAGAACTGCAGTGCCTCTGCATATACCATCCTACCACTACTGGGGACCAAGCACCTTGGGAGATTAATGTGCTAATGGAGGACACCCTGTCAAGGAAGAAAGATCTAAACTGCTCACACCATTCTGTGGAAACATCTTCTCCAAACCTGATGTAAAAGTCTGTCTACAGTCTGGAAGAGTTTTGCTGATTTGTTCCTCTCTGACACAATCAACCCTGACAGAAACTCGGTCTTCTTTTGGGAGAATGTTCTCTGATATACTCAATCACAGTCCTCAGAGCCAGTCTGTCCTCCACAGAGTGCAACATCAATCAGAAATGCTTCAATATCCACCCAGTCATTTTCAACCACCTCAGCTCATCAATGAACCATAGCAAGCTTTTCCAGGAGACAACAGGGTGTACATGGAGAAGTGCATGGTAGTCAATCACAATTGAGAGGCCATATTGTAGATCTCTATAACAGCATCAGCTCCCCTAGCGCAGGTGGCCAATATTCTTAATATGCCCAGTACTTCCAGGAAACTCTCAGGAACCAGATTCCATTGCAGAGGAACTAGCTCAGAGGCCACTGAACTGGCATTTCACCAAGTAATGATCCGACCAAGCTAGTGGATCCACTCTGACATTAGTAATGTCAAGTCCCAAAGCAAAGATCAGGTATACATGTGGCATTGCATGTGGGGAGCAGAGGAGACAACCTGTTCGAGGTCCAAAGCAGACATTGTCTGAAGAAATTTGATAGCAAACTGCAAGGCTCCATCATCAACCCAGGCACTAAAGTCCCAGAGAACTAATAATCTGAAGGATTCCCAGGTCAGATCAATGACAAGGTCTGCAAATTCCTGCATGAATTTACCCGTGGTCTTTGAGGGATGATAGACAAGGTGAACCTTGTACCCCAGACCTGCTTTACTCTGATAAGCCACACATTCAAGGATCTTGTCTCTGCAATTGTGAAGACAGTGAATTTTAGTTTGCACCTAAAACAGATGGCCACCCTGCACCCACTATGCTCCCACTTCGGGGTGTGCACCACAGAATATCCTTCTGGGATAACTGACTCTAGCACTGGGATGGAGTTGTCCCCAAGTCAGGTTTCTGGGAAGCACACTACATAAGCTAGGGATTCAGCAATGAAAACCCTCACTACTACCATTTTATCCCCTAGGGATTTGCCATTTCAAAGGATTGCTGGAAGGGGATGAGCCATTCTGCCTGCTCAGCAACTACATCATTTGTTTCCAAGGAGGGCTTCCAGGCTAGAAGCATAAGACAAGGGATACCACTGTCAGTTGTAAAAGCTCATCCAGGGCACCTTCTGTCTTAACACTTGGGATCATTCCTTCAAGATCCTCCCTACTCCCTGAACACAACACGTTTGCTTCTGGCCCAAAGGATTCTGAGCCCCTGTCAGCATTTATACACTGTGTTTGTGAGTCTCAGTCTCTATAGTGGCCACAACATAATTTAACAAAGTGGTGGTGGGGGGCAGAAAGTGCCACTCTCAGATTGCTGAGATAGAATCAACCTAACAGTAATTACATTAAAAAAAAAGAAATCAAAACTAAAGAAAAAAACTGGAATAAACCATTTTCTTACCCCAAAAACAATAGCCCCCATGGCAAAACCTCCCTAATGCACAAACACACCTGTTATCACAACTCTTCAAATACACTACACACTAAAATAAACGACAACACAAGACTACACAATAAACATTTAAAATACAAAGATTAAATAGTATCAATTAGTAATGAGGAATAACAGTGACAGAGAGAACTAAAATCAGTTATAGTACACATTGTTTAAATAAAAACTCCATGTTAAAATCAGAAAAAGAAATGTAGTAGTCTTTTTTTCTGTGATTTAACCAGTTCCCAGTGTTTTCTTTTCCTCTGACTGTGAGATATGTTTTTTTCTGACTTTTCTTAACTGTTTTATTGCCCTTGGAGGTTGCCATTCTGGTTTCTTTTATGGCCTTTTGTCCCAGACAGTCTTCCTAGAGTGTCTTTTGGTGTGATGTCTAATTGCCCCTGCAGGAAGCCAGTATCTTGTTACAGGGTCTGTCACAGCTCAGCCACAGAGAAAACACTTCCTCCAGAGAAGACACACTGCTAGATTTAGGGTGAGTGTAATCATTATTATTTTTTTATATCAGTACCTTGTCCTGTTATGTTCTGCATGTGTGTGTGTTTGAATCATGTCACTGTTTACTCTATTCCTCTGTCGCTTTCAGTTTTTGCACCAGTACTAAGTAGCAAAAATTGAACATCACCTTATAGGTTGTAACACAGCAGGACAAGGTACCAATATCAAAAAATAATAATGATTACACTCACCCAAAATGTAGCAGTGTGACTTCTCCGAAAGAAGTATTATCTTTGTGTCTGAGCTGTGACAGACCCTGCTAAATCTAAGGGCATAGCTACATCACTGTCACATGAGCCAGGGTGCATTGTAGGAGAAAGAAAGCCAATAAACCTATTTGTGATGGAGATCCCCAGGGGTTGTAAAACTACCATACAGCTAACAGGCTAATTTAGGAAAAACTCCTAATAGCGGACAGAGGGAAGGACACACTAGGACTTAACATACATATCAAAACACTCTACATAACATATGTTTTTGCACATTCTGGGTGGACTTCTCCTTTAAAGAGACACTGTCAACCCCCTTAGGCTTCGGAGTGTCCCTGGTTTAAAAAGCATATCTTATGACTGTTCACAAGAAAACAAAGTGGGTAGCTGGCACTTCCAGAAGACAAAGCTGAAATAGGGTAATAGTATGCAGGAAGTCAAACGCTTTACCTTAAAATGCTGCTTATCTTCTTGTAATTGCACTTTAGATGTTACTGTACTGTAAACGTACACTACAAAACGCTGATTATGACCTTTGCACATTTTGTACCATTAAAAGCAACATTAAATGCTTTGGCTTCCTGCAAATTGTTACCCTATTTTGGCTTTGTCTTCAAGCGGTCCAGCCACCCACTTTGTTTTCTTACAACAGGGAATCCAGAGTGGGGGGAGGTAACAATCATGGTTTCCAAGGATTCTCGAAGGTAACTGTCTACCCTGTGCAGTCCAAGCCCACCGAAGCTCCTAGGTATTGTGAATGGAGAGTGTCATGTCTTTGTTCCCCCCCCCCCCACAGCAATTATTGCTGAGGACTTCCTGGACACAGGGAGATCTACCTGCTGAATTTCAGAGCCTGCCTCCCGAATTTCAACAGTCAGTTGTATGGCTTCCTACTATTTTACAACCTTCTAGCCCTAGTGGGCTTCTGTGCTACAGGTCAGATTGCAAGACAAAAGAGCATTAAGCTGTCACACTCTGAACATCAGCTGTGGAGCCAGCTATTAGCTGGTCATGCTGCCCAGTTAGTATAAGGTTGCCCTACATGAGCTGTTATCTGTCACGGCCTCTTCAATCACTTTGTGTACAGTATTATCAACATCTCTGCTTATTGTGGTAAGTGTGCATGTGGGTCTAGTAGTCTTGTATTGTGCATTGTATCTTTACCTGCTCCAGGTACAAGTTGGTTTACACATTCTATTTGCTGCACCTTTCATTCTGTCCTGGTGAGTCCCATATTACCATTATTATGTCCCTAGTTCCCTCTCTATTTTGGTGAGGCCCACAGCCCCATCTTTGTAATCCTAGTTTTCTCCCTATTATTGTAAGGGTTACATCCCTATTTGGGGGTTCATAGTTTCATTCCTATTTCAGTGATGCCTACGTCCCTCTGTCTGATCTCACACCCTTCCTTTGGGCTGATATTCTTACTCCATGAGCAAGGTATATTTACCCACTGCTGGCCAGTATGTGTCAGATGTCCTAAATTGTAGCCATTGCTTATATTCTTAACTGCTACCCAATTGTGACTGATTCCTTGGCTGATGTGAACCTCCAATACTCTGCTACACCCGGTCAATATGACTTTGCCAGGTCTAGTAGTGTCATTAATAATCACAGGAATTGGGATGTTTTGCCTATGCTCTCTCCCTATAATCTGCTACAGGCCTTTCTGTTCCTTAAAAGGATCTATTGAGGTATTTGTCCCCCATTTACCACTTGAAATTGTGCCTGCTATTCTTTTTGGCCCTATTCAACTACTTTCCACTGGTGATATTGATCACTTTAATCCCAATATCTTAGGCATTTCAAAAACCCGGCTAAAGCTATCTACACCCGATAATATTTGTGCCTTACCAGGCTATAGCTTCATCAAATGCAATCGGGTCACTTCAAAGAGATGAGGTGACACTATGATTTGCTTTAAATCCCACCATAATATCATCACTTTCAATGGTCTCACCACCCCAAGGACACACCAGGAAGTTTGTCACGCTATCCTTTTGCTAGGTAACTATAAGAAACTGCATCTGTGTTTATATTCCTCAAGCAGGAGGCTTTCATTTGCTCTCCTCGCAAGCCAATACAGTGGGCCCGCTTGTGAAAAACAATGAATTCATCCTCTGCTGTGACTTTAACATTCATCAGCGTAGCAGTAAGGACAATAATGTTGAACTCTCAGTAAGCTCCAGTTAACCCACATTATCTTGAAACTCACTAAGCTCTCAAACAATGGGAACTATGCCTCTCTACTAGACTGGATACTTATCCCTAGAGTGGGTAGAGTTGAAAGTTATCGTGTGGAACAAAATGTCATTAGTGACCACTCCCCAGTTTATTATGTATGGAGTGTTAAATCTCCCAAGGCTCCCTCAGATTGATTCAGTTTTGGGATTTCTCAGAATCTGTACCTGCTTTGTTTCAACAAGAACATTCCTACACTGACCGGCCCTATATCTGTGGCACAAATGACATCGACCTCATTATCTCCAACTTCAATTCTATACTTACTTATCTTCAAGATAAGCATGTTCATTTAACAGTGAGACGGGGTGTGTGGTCTCATAACTACATTGATGAAAAGTGCCCCCTTAATTTTGATCAAGGCCAAAGATAAATGTTGGACACAATTTAAAGCCTACAAATCCACCTCAGATTGGGAAAACTATAAGAAACACAGGGAGGATTGTAAAAAGGCCTTTTAGCTTCACAAAAGCTCCCACTGTAAAGAGATTTTTGGCTTCCCAGCTGGAAACCTACATCATCATCATTGAAGGTATGTTAAGCAGACACTGAGGCAAAGTGGCAATTTTTCCATATCAGACATTGATATTGATGATATCTGCAATAATGCATCCATAATTGCTAATTTCTTCAACAAGTACTGTACTTTTCAGATCTCTCCATTTACAGTGCTCATTCCCCTTCATACCTCACCCCATCCCTTCACCTGACTCTCCCTCATCTTCCACTGCCCCCACTCATCCACCTTTCCACTTCAAAGAAACTGGAGTCTATGAAGTATGTAGATAATTTAACCAGATCCCTGAATCTAAGTCTGTTGGCTCTGATGGGATCAAACCTGAGCTCCTTTGCATTGTTGCAAATGAGCCAGGCTCTCCGGTCACCAGACTTATCATTGTACCTGATCACAAATTGATCCAGTATTCAAATAACTTATTACCAAACCAACAGTAATTACAGACCTATTGTTATCCTACCAGCTTTAAGCAAGATCCTTGAAACAATTAGTTGCCATCTAGCTAATGGACTACCATACTTGCTACAGTCTCATGCTCCCCCTCACTGCATAACTTCTGATGGGGCCATAGTACTAGCAGCAACCTATTTAAACTAGTTATTAAAGCAGCAGTACAATGAAACAGGCCAGAATATGTGACCCTACCCTTTTTTCAGTGTAAAAGATTCCAGGCATCTTTCAGTTTTATTTGATGGTAAAATTGTCTCAGTCCACCAAAATGTGATTATTTTATAAATTATTAGATTTTTTTTTCCTCAAGAAAAAAGATGGCTTCCACATTTGGCTTAGAAATTACACTGTAGATCTAGAAAGGGTTAGAATTAAAAAAAAAGACTTGGTGCACAGCATAGGAGCTACCTAGAAAAGTAGATTTGTAAGGTATGCTAATATTTGTATAAATTGTAACTGAAATAAGTTTTTGGAAAAATAATTTTCATTGCACTGCTGCTTCTATATTGCTACAACAATGGACAGAGGTGACCTTACTGGTGCTGTGTTTATAGACCTGTTTAAAGTCTTTGACCTAGTAACCATTCTATGCTTTGCACCTAGCTTGGTAACCTATTAATGTTCTCCTCTGCACATCCCTAGTTTATAAATATGTCTAGCAGGCACCAGTGAGTCAAGTCTGGGTCCTCATTTTCAAAGTTAGCCTCCACCACTGTCATCGTCCCACAGGGATTGCTCCTTGGGCCTCTTCTCTTTTCCCTGCATATTAATAACCTTCATCATTGCCTGTTCTACAGTATGCCAGTTCTTTATGCAGATGAGATTTTTCTATTCTGATTCCAAATATGTGGAGAATTTCAATAGGCATCTGTCCTCTGACCTCCATGCTGTCCAAATCTGGCTTAACGTGAAAAAGCTATTCATGAACACTACCAAAACCTAGGTAATGCTTTATGGCTCACCCCCTACACTAAACAGTTGTCCATATCTCCTCTTAATTTCCTGTTTTGCTGGAATCATCCTTGCCTCTGTCCCCTCCTTCAACAATTTGGGTATTACATTGGATCCATCCCTTGACTTCTCTCTCCATACCACTGGCATTTGCAAGACTATTAATTCCCGGCTTGGTCTTTATAGGGTTAGCAATAACCTTACTCCTAGAGCCCATCTTGCCATGGTCCATGGTATCCAACTCTACAAACTTATGTATGTGGTACAAGTTTTTTTCAACTTCAGCAAAATCCTCCTGAAAGAAATTGGACGTGACTGATAATAATATTTGTAATTTCTCCCTGGCCTTGAATCGCCACATCCGCCACTGCACATTGTACTCTAGGCTAGACTGGTTTTCACTCCCATCCAACAGTGACTACACAGTGGATGGTGACATATACAATATACAACATAACCAAATGCCTGCTTCCTTTGCCTCCCTGCTACTGCCATCTTGTAGCAACTACACATTAAGATCTATTGACCACTTCCTACTATCTACCCTAAAAAAGGTGTACTAAGCTAGGGGATAATGCATTTCCAGCTTTGCACTAGGTCATGAAATTCTGTGGCACAAGATATACAATCTTTTCAGACTACTCAGAGTTTCTGAAATGGCTACTGTAGACACCTACTTATTGACCCAGCAGAAAATCCAGGCAAAGCATATTTGAGTTGGTGATGTCTCTTGCCAAAAACAGACAAAGGCCACATGAACAATTAGACCTGGAGAATATACCATCGAATACACCACTCATACGCAATAAATTGTGAACAGACTCAACTCCATTGTTCTGACTCACAGCTGAGCCTTAACCAGCCCAAAACAACTTGGCCAGTTGACTCCTGGCAAATTTACCATCTTACAACTTTCTACCAGGCACCATGACTGGCACTACAATCGACTCTAAAAATCAGGATGAACATGTTGCCTGTACTCAGTCAGTTATAAATTAAAAATAAATTACAATGCACCTTAAAGTAACTTTAAAATAGTAAAAATGCTGACGCTTACATGAGGGCCCCCTAGTAGCACATCCAGTGTGGTGGTCTTCTTGGACCATATCTTGGAGTCTCACCTACAACAGTGTTGCTCTGCACAAAATGCAAATGAGCTGATTCAGATGAGTTTAAATATAAACAGGATTTATACCAACTAACATACTGGATTGTGACAGTGGTAGGAGTCAGATTATGGCATAGTGCCAGTCATCTGATACTCTGTGAGGGGCTGAACCCTGGGCTAATGGCACTTTCACTGTAGTCATCCCTCACCTCTCACATTAATGCCCAGTTCTGGGCTATAGTGGAAACTCAGCAACAGTCCTCTTGGGGTTCTAGTGGCCCCCCACAATAGCCTGCCTATACGTTACAATAGTCCTTGTTGTCCAGTGGACCCCCCCACCCCACTGCCCTATCCCTTTCATATTATCTGTTTGGTAGCACTGTGCACCACCTCATCCCTCCCTCAACCAGAACTTTTCTAGTAGTGCTACTTTTATTAGTTCTTAATTGACAGGGAGAAGTGTGCCCTGTGACCAGGGGTGCGGGGACTGGCAAGCTTGCTGATTATGGCTCAACGTCTCATTACTATACTAGACCTTGCATTACCATGCCATCCTACTGCTCCTTTCCCACATGGTGTCAATGCAAAATAGTTACTGTAGCTTGTGCAAAGTGATCACTGGCACCCACTTTACACCAGTAATTTGTGACAATCTTTACATGTGTGCTACTCCAACCAGCTAAAAACAAGATGTTTCACATTTCTTGGCTTTCACTGCGTAAATCAGTTGTAAAAAGGCACAAGCTTGTCTGTCACCCATTACTGTATTTTTCAGGAAACATTTTTTCTTTTTTTAATTATAAGTTGTAGGGAGGTTTGTGGCATTCTCGGAGGTGCTACCAGTCTCTAGTGCGACCAGGGCAAGAAAAGAAAGGATAGTGGAGTTCAGCTCTTGGCTAAGAGACTGGTGTAAAGCACAAGGCTATGGGCTGGTAGGAGGATGGGGAGATACATGGACTAACAGAGAACTGTGTGCAAGTAATGGTTTACACCTGAATGGGGCAGGTAAGGGGGTCTTGAAAAGTAAATTAGAGGATGATATTGTTTCAAGTGGGTATTTAAAGTAAGTGGGAGGGGGAGGCGAGTGCACAGCTAGCATGCAGGGTTTGCCAGGTTGGAGTGCAAAATGTGCTTCCTCCCCTTGATAACGCTGAGGGTAAGGGGAGGGGACCACTGAGAGGAGGGGGGCAGACAAAGGAGCCGAGGGTGGGGGAACGGATGGGAATGGGTGGAAGGTGTTCTCCCTAAATGCAAGGAGCCTGGGTATAACACAGCAGAGCTTCAGGTGCTCCTTGCGGAGGAGAGTGTGGACATTGCTGCAGTGACTGAGACTTGGGCCACCAAGTACCATAACTGGGATCTGGCAATCCCGGGATATAAAATGTACAGGAAAGACCAGGGGGTTGGGAGAGGGGGTGGGGTAGCACTCTATGTGAGGCAAGGGATCAGATGTACAAGAGATGAGTACATCAGGGTAACATCAGAACTGGACAGGGGAAAGCCTGTGGATGTATTATTCTTGGACTTCAGCAAGGTGTTTGACTCTGTCCCCCACAATGGTCTGGTGGAGAAACTGATGGGGTTAGGAGTAGGCCCTTTGATGGTCAGATGGATTGAAAACTGGCTAGCTGGATGCACCCAGAGAGTAGTGGTCTGTGGGGAGCTCTCGAACCCTAGAGAGGTTGGTAGTGGGGTACCGCAGGGCTCGGTCCTGGGTCCGATCCTGTTTAATGCATACATATCGGACATCAGGGAGGGTATAGGGTGTGAAATGAGTCTCTTCGGAATGACTCCAAGATGGGAGCAGTAGTTGAGGGAAAAGAGGGAGGTTGGCCCTGCAAAGACCTGGACACCCTGGAAAGCTGGGCTCACTCATGGAAATTAAATTTCAATATCACCAAGTGCAAGGTGTTGCATCTTGGTCAGAAACCCTAAACACAGGTACACCATGGGAGGAGGTGCTGGAGGCCTCAATAGGGAAAAAGACCTAGGGTCATGGTGGATGCATGTATGAATAACTCTGAGCAGTGCAGGAGGCGCTAGCAAGGCAAACAGGATGTTCGGATGCATTGTAAGGGGGATCACCTCTAGGAGCAAGGAAGTGATTCTGCCACTGTACAATGGACTGGTTAGACCACACCTTGAGTACTGTGTACAGTACTGGAGACCACACTTGAAGAGGGACATACAGCTCCTGGAGAGGGTACGGAGGAGGGCAACTAAGATGATACGAGGGCTAGGGGATTTGACGTATGAGGACAGACTTGAGGAGCTCTGCCTGTTTTCATTGGAGGAGAGGAGAGACAGGGGGACATGATTGAGGTCTTCAAGTACCTAAGGAATAAATAGGGTAAACATGGAGGGATCTTTAGACTAAAGCAGGGAGGTATCACCAGAGGCATGGTTTGAAGTTGGAAGGTGGAAGGGTGAGGGGAAAGAGGAGGTTTTCACTGAGAGGTGGTGGACCCTTGGAATGCACTGCCTGTGAGCTGCTTCAGAGATCCACAGTGGAGGGCTTCAAGAGAGGGTGGGACAGACACAGAAAGTGGATGTATCAGATGATAGCCTGTCCGGGGGTGGGGATGGATGATAGGGGTTTCTGGAGCACAAGGGATGGGAGGCCTCGGCACCCAACTAAGGATCTAAGGTTCGAGCAGACTCGATAGACCATAAGGCCTAATCTGCTGGCAAATAGTATGTTAGTATGAGGGGGAAGAAGGGAGTACAGAGGCACTATGGATGCAGTTTCTGGACTCCAAGGGTAGAAAGCTGAGGGTGGGGGTGGTGTATAGATCACCACCCAATCAGTGGAACTGGATAGGGAGTTAGCAGAACAAATAAGGAGGGTGTGTAGAAAGGGGAGAGTTCATTGTGAGGGATTTCAATCTGTCAGGGGTAGATTGGAGTACCCCTGCCACCTCCACTGCCAGGGAGCAGGTGCTCCTGGACGCTGTCCAGGATGGTCTCCTGACACAGCTAGTCAGTGGGCCAACATGACTAGGTAACACGCTGGAACTGGTGCTGTCAAATGGGGAGGCAGTGAGGAAAATAAGGATGGACGATCTTCTAGCTGGTAGTGACCACCAAACAGTGTGGTTCAATCTCTGCAATGAGGGAGCGACCCATCATTGCAGGGCAGTCCCTTGCATTTCCCCCATCCAGTTTGCCGACGGGGAGCCCAGTCCCCATTGGTTTCTGTTACTGTGTGCCAAGGGGGTGCAAAATCCCCCTGGCATCATATCCCCACTTCTTTCTTTTGCCAATGGAGGTGCCCAAACCCTGTCAGCATGTTCCCCCATTTCAGGTGCTGTAAGGAGTCCCAATCGCCTTGGCTCATGAACCTCCCCACATATGCAAGGGAAGCCCAATCCCCATCGGCTCCAGTGCTCCCTACCCCAAACCACACAGGTGGCATGCTGGGTACCCACCCCAGCATGTCAGAAGTACCTGTAAAAAGAAAAACTGACCTGCAATGTCTATTTTTTTTTTTACACCCTGAAAAGAAGAAAACGGTCCCTCGCTGTCTGCGCCCCCTCCCTCAACCTGCACCCACCCACTGTGTACCCCACCTCCCCACACACCCCCCTCACCCCATACTTACCTCCAGAGCCTAGTGCGATGATCTTCGGTGGACCGGGAACACGTCTGCACTCTTCAAAGCCAACTGTGAACTGAGGAAATGCTGGTGAGCTGAATAATGGCATAAAAATGTTTTTTTCAACTTTGGTGCATATCTCAGGCATTTTTTGGAATTTTGGCACCAGATTTTCAACATCAGGTTTTTGGGACCCCACCTCATGAATTCAGCCACTGTCGTGCTGTTATTCAGCCCCGAAAGGGGATTTTGTGGTCACTGCATGGAATCACCTTTCGGGACCGATCAACAAAATGACAGTGCCAGTGTTCATGAGGTGGGCTCTCAAAAAAGCCTATGTTGCAAATTTGGTGGAAAAAAATAAAAAAAATTACTGTTTTATCAGCGTGCATTGTGCAGTTGCTACGCATGCTTGTAACTTTGCGAACTTGCAATATTTTCATGCCAGATTTTCAACATTGCCATTTTTTCACACCTCCTTATGAACAGAACAGCTATCATTTTTCCCATCCTGGTCGAAATGTGTTTTCGCACTTCCAGCACAAAATAGTGCGGTCGCTGTGGGAAATCAGTGCTCAGGACAGATTAGGAAAATGACAGTGACACTGTTCATGAGCAGAGGTCCTAAAATCCCTATCTTGAAAATTTAGTGATGATAGTCCATCAAATGACTGTGTTACAAGTGTGTGTTGCGCAGTTCCCATGCACCTTTGTAACTCTGAAGATTTGTAATATTGTCATGCCAGATTTTCAACACTGGCATTTCTTCACACCTCCTTATGAACAGTACAGCTGTCATTTTTCACATCCTAACCAAAATGTGTTTTCGCACTTCTAGCGCACAATAGCATGGTCGCTGTAGGAAATCAGTGTTCGGGACAGATTAAGAAAATGACAGTGACACTGTTTATTAGCAGAGGTTCTAAAATCCCTATGTTGAAAATTTTGTGATGAAAGTTCATAAAATGACTGTGTTACAAGCGCGCATTGAGCTGTTTCCACGCACCCTTGTAACTTTGCAAATTTGGAATATTTTCACACCACATTTTCAACACTGGCATTGCTTCACACCTCCTTATGAACAGTACAGCTGTAATTTTTCACGTCCTGGACGAAATATGTTTTTGCACTTCTGGCACAGAATAGCATGGTCACTGTGGGAAATCAGTGTTTGGAACAGATTAAGATAGAGCGAGGAGAGGGGGGAGTAACCAAGCTCAATTGAGCTTTGTCGAGACTGCTGCAGATTTCTCTGTGGGCAGAAAAAGACCCCAATACAGGCAAGAGTCCAGTACAAAAGGGCAGCCTGCAGTGCCGGGAGAAACAGAATGAGCGAGTGAGGGAAGGTGAGTGAGCAAGCTCAATGGAGCTGTGTCAGGACTGCTGTGGATTTCTTTGTGTGCAGAAAAAGGTGCCAATGCAGGCAGGAGCCCAGTAGAAAAGGGCAGCCTGCAACACTGGGAGAAACAGAACAAGTGCATGAGAGACAGGGAGTGAGTGAGCTCAATGGAGCTCTGCTGGGACTTTAGAGTTGCCCACCCTCCTGCCCAGAGTCCTCTGTTGTCCTTAATTACAGCAGGGTCTCTGGAGTGGAGACAAAGCAATGGTTGGATACTTTTAGGATTGCTGTAATAATACAGATTAAGTTGTTCTGTTTATTTCTCTAACCGAGCTAAGTACTGAGCTATAGAGTTATGATTGCTGTAATAATACATATTTATTTGTTCTGTTTATTTCTCTGAGCTGAGTAGTAAATTTGGTAGAAAAAAATCCAAAAAATGACTGTTTTACCAGCCTGCGTTTTGCAGTTGCTACGCAAGCTCATAACTGTGAGAATTTGCAATATTTTCACTACAGATTTTCAACATTGCCATTTTTCCATGCCTCCTTATGAACAGCACAGCTGTCATTTTTTACATCCTGGCCGAAATACGTTTTTGCACTTCAGGCGCAGAATAGCGCGGTCACTGTGGGGAATCAGTGTCCGGGACACATTAAGAAAACCACAGCGACACTGTTCAGGAGCAGAGGTCCTATTTTGTGATGAAAGTCCAAAAAATGACTGCATTATGAGCGTGTGTTGTGCAGTTTCCATGCACTCTTGTAACTTCACAAATTAGTAATATTTTCATGCCAGATTTTCAGCACTGGCATTTTTTCACACCTCCTTATGAACAGTACAGTTGTCATTTTTTACATCCTGGCCGAAATGTGTTTTCACTCTTCAGTCACAGAATAGTGCAGTCGCTTTGGGAAATCAGTGTTTGGGACAGATTAGGATTGAGTGAGTGAGAGAGGGAGAGTGACCGAGCTCAACTGAGCTCTGTCAGGACTGCTGCAGATTTCTTTGTGGGAAGAAAAAGGCACCAATGCAGGCAGGAGCCCAGTACAAAAGGGCAGCCTGCAGCGCTGGGAGAAGCAGAACGAGCGATTGAGGAAGGGGGAGTGAGCGAGCTCAACGGAGCTCTGTTGGGACTGCTATGGATTTCTTTGTGGGCAGAAAAGGACATCAGTGCAGGCAGAGGACCAGTACAAAAGGGCAGCCTGCAGTGGTGGGAGAAACAGAACGAGCGAGTGAAAGAGGGGGAGTGAGCAAACTCAACTGAGCTCTATTGCAACTGCTGCAGATTTCTTTGAGGGCAGAAAAAGGGGCCACTGCAGGCAGGAGCCCAGTACAAAAAGGCAGCCTGCAGCACTGAGAGAAATGGAATGAGCGAGTGAGAGAGGGGGGAGTAAGCAACCTCAACAGAGCTCTGTCGGGACAGCTGTGAACTACTTTGTGGGCAGAAAAAGGTGCCAATGCAGGCAGGAGCCCAGTACAAAAGGGCAGCCTGCAGTCTCGGGAGAAACAGAACGAGCGAGTGAGAGAAGGGAGTAAGTGAGCTCAACAGAGCTGTATCAGGACTGCTGCAGATTTCTTTCTGGTCAGAAAAAGGTGGCAACGCAGGCAGGAGCCCAGTACAAAATGGCAGCCTGCAGCATCATGAGAAACAGAATGAGCAAGTGAGAGACGGGGAGTGAGTGAACTCAATGGAGCTCTGCCGGTACTTTACAGTTTCCCACCTTCCCACCCAGGTCCTCTGTGGTCCTGTATTACAGCAGGGTCTCTGGAGTTGAGAACAAAGCAATGATTGGATACTTTAGGATTGCTGTAATAATACATATTTATTTGTTCTATTTGTCTAACTGAGCCGAGTAATACTTGGAGTGCAGTAGGATTTCTAACTGGGCTAAGTGAAACTATGAGACAGCCAAGAACTAAAAGTATGGTAGCTGAGGGGTGAAAAATGGACAAGGAGGCTTTAGGATTGCTACACTAATGCAGTATCTAATGGATGAGATTTGAGACTGAATTACCTTGGTCGGCAAGGAGTCAGTAGGGCGGACTAGTGTGGGGGGGACAGGAATTTGACTAAATGGGGCCTATCAGTTGCAGTGGTGTACAGAACCTGGGAGTAAGAGCCCATAACATAAGATGGGGCCAAAATGGGGCAGGTGCCACATGTCAATAGGGCGGGTATCTTTGGAAGGGTGGAGGGGTGTACAGGGTGTGGGTGTGCCATGAACCTGGACTGGACTTGGAGGATGGGGGTGTATGGTCTGTAGATGACTGGCTAGTTTGAGGGAGGAACTGTGGAGGTTAGGGAGGAGTGTAAGTGGCAGGGCAGATGAGTATGGTAGGCATCCTGAGTGGAGGAATACGGGATGGCAAAGGGGGATGAGGAAGAATAACTAGGGACTGAAACTGACCCCAGTATCAGAGGCACTAGCAGTAAAGAGAGGAGAAGGGAGTGGGTGCCCGAGGTGAGGGCAGGGAGCCTCCTGATGGGGGAGGACGAGATGACGAGGAGTACGAGGGGAGAACCAGAGGAGAGAGCAGATGGCTGTGGGTAGGGAGAGACCAGGGGTGGCACAGAGGGGAACACGCAGGAGGGGGGAGCCAATAGGGGCAAGAGATGTAAGACTGGTATCAACTACAAATAGATTTGAACCTCTTTTATGGGACAGAGAGGGAGAGCAGGAACATACTGAAGGGGGGAGGACAAGCGGGGCATGAGAGGGATGGCAACACGTAGGGGAAGAGCTAACGAGGACAAAAGGGTAGAAGGGGCTAGTAAGGAAGGAGGGGTGGTGACTGAAGGAGAAAAGGCTACAGGAAGGGGGAAGGATGGGAGGGGCATCACTGTTGGGGTAGAAGGAAATGCAGGCTCTAAATCGAAAACAACGGGGATAGGAGAGGGGTTGGAAATCAGCAGAGGAGTAGGGGAGGTTGACATGGGAAGCCCAGTAGGAAATAGTCAGGCTGGGAAGGGGTTCAAGGAGGATGGGAGGAATAAGGCAGAGAAAGGGTGAGGCAGAAGTAGGGGTACAGATACAGAAGTCACAGAGGTGCAGTTGGCAGGGTAAGGACAGGGAAGAATGAATACTGGGGTGGTGGAAGGGCATTAGAAGGAAAGGGGTAAGGGGGGTACTCATCCTGGGGGATTCTATACTGAAATGGGTGAGATGGGACAGAAAGGGAGAAAGGCACAGCCATATTTGGGTTGAAGCTGTCCCCAGGTTTACTGCAGGAGTGGCAGGACAGGCAGGGCTCAAGCATGCACCAAGGGGGAGGAACAAACCTCATTTACTGTTGCATGTGAGTACAAACGACTTGATGGGGGACACTGTGAAAGTAGTGAGGGGGAGGTTTGAATACTTGGGCAAGCAGTGTGAAGGGGTGGGGAAGACAGTGGCATTCTTGGAGGTACTGCCAGTACCATGTGCAAGCATAGAGAAGGAAAGAAGGGTAGGCTTGAGGAGTTTGAGCGGCTGAGGGATTGGTGCCGAATGAAACATTATGGGTTAGTGACTAACTGGGGTAGGGTCAGAGGGGAATAGTGACTTGTACACAGGGGAGAGGGGACACTGGAGCAGGAAGACAAGGGACATATTAAAGGCAGCATTACTGCTGGGCCACTGGCACTGAGGTTTGAGGCACTGGACACCACACCTCACGCCGCGCTGGCAACCTGGGTTCAGACGCAAGCCTGGCCTGCCAGGGGTTGGCTAGGGAGGGATAGGATTGAGCATCTGGGGGACTGCTCTCCTATCCTGGGGCAGGATACAGGGACCCACAGCTCTGTAGTGGCCCCTGGTGATGACTGTGGGTGCTACTGCAGCAGTGTAGTAAAGGGTGGCAGACTGTGGCAGACATTGGCATGCTGTGCCTAAGCGTCATTGCACGGCCGCACTCTGCAAAAGGGAGAAAAGTGGAAAATGTGCTATGGTCAGGCACAATGAGCTTCACCCCCGTCTGCCCCAAATGGTGCCTCTTCAACCGGATCTTGCTCCGGTGGGTCAACCTGAGAAGCTCCTCACCACCCCACCATGAGGGTAATCCATGGAGGTGTGCAGGTCAGCCTGATGTCGAGGGCAGAGCTTGGGGGGGTCAGTCGGAATGACCAAGCCGACCATAGCCCAGTGAGAAAATATGTTAAAAAATAAAAAGGCAGGATTGGAAGGGTGTACCTCTACTAAGATGGATTTAAACAAATGGTGAAGGTTGGGGTGGCCAAAAGACTGCAGTTGGTAGAAAGGTCCAGACAGGGGAGTCTGATGAGCTCACTGCCCTAGATATAGGCAAAGGCAGAGGCGTAGTAACCCTGGAAGGGGGCAGGCAGAGTGGTCTGAGTGTAGTACAGAAGGAGAAGAGTGAGGAGAATGAGGGGTATGGGTGGAAGGTGGTCTGACTACATGGATAGAGAACTGGTTACAGGGAGGGTGCAGAGGGCGGTGGTGGTGGGTAGCTCTTGGCACCGACAGCAGTGACAAGCAGGGTGCCACAGGTCTCAGTGTTTGGCCCAATGCTATTTGGGCTCTTTATCTCCGCTTTAGCACACAGAGTGGGAAGCAGGGTTAGTCTGTTCACACATTATACCAAATCAAAAGCAAATAATTATAGTAGGAGCCCCCCACACACACACACACATTCCCCAACAAGCTGTTTGAAAGCCTGCAATTCATTCAAATCAGTTCCATTTTCTTACTTACTTGGGGTTCAATGCCAACAAATGTAAAATCATGTACCTAGTGCATAGGAACCCAGATGCTGGGTACAGGATGGGGGGAGGTACTGATACTCACTATACATGAAAAGGTCCTTGAGGTTATTATATCAGAGGACCTCAAGATGGCAGTACAGTGTGACAAGGCTATGTGCAGGGCACATTGGATTCTGGGGTGCATAAGGAGTGGCATCTCCAGTAGGAGGAGGCCAGATGTTGTGGTACCATTGTATCACTCCCTGGTATACCCCCAGCTGGAGTACTGTGTCCAATTTTAGAGTCCATACTTCAGAAAGGACGTAAGGTGGAGGTTTCCCAGAGGAGGGCAACTAAAATGGTTCAGAATTTTCACAGGAATCCCTACAAGGACAGGCTGAAGAATCTCAACATGTACACTCTGGAAGACAGGAGGGCGAGAGGTGACATCATCAAGACCTACAAAGTACCTCACAGGGGTAAAGAGGGTACAGTTGGGGAGTTTCCTTCAAATGAGGATGAGCACCCAAACTAAGGGACATACAATGAAGCTGGGGCAGCATTCAGGATAGATGTGAAGAAATATTTCTTTACTGAAAGGGTGGTAGATGCATTGAACAGATGGCCAGGAGAAGTGGTGGAAGCAAAAATGGTAAGGGACATGAAGCATGCATGGGATAAACATAGGGGTATATTAGAAATAGGGGAAGGAGATGGTCAATGGAGATCAATAGGGCTCTGCAAGTGGAATAGGAACAAGTTCATTGCAGGAAAAATCCATTAAGCAAGCTCATTCACAAGGAGATCCTGATGGACACAGGCAGAATAAGACATGCAGTAACATATACAGGCAGGAGTTACAAGTAGGTAGAGAACACTTGGGCAGACTGGATGGGCTGAGTGAGTCCTTTTCTGCTGACAAATTCTATATTTCTATGGCATCATGTGTTAATTCAGGTGCAGTGTTTATTCAAAGTTGGGCCTACCATACATCCAGATGTAAGGTACAGTAAATTACCAAATTAGATGCAGCCCACTTACAGTACAATAAACAGAACCCCAGTGCTTTGAGAAACCTGTACTCTTCATAAGGCCACTTAAAGAGCTGGGGTACTATTTGCAGTGTCCACACCAGTACAGCATGCTGATCATAAAATCGACACCGCATCTGAATGAGTACTTGATTCTTCCTCACTCTATTTCTTCCCCACTTTAAAAACTGCTTGTCCTGAGTTAGTTTTGGGCTATCAGTGCCTCGCCTGTGTTGGAAGATGACCAATAAGCAGCACTGAAAGATGTCACACTTCGCAGACTGTGAAGGCAGCTGCTCACGGACAGACAGAAGGCAATTCTACTGGGGGGTAGGAGGAAGTAAGCTGTTGATTAATTAGAATCTCCAGCTTATCCATCAGGTAGGGAAATGGGCAGACTAGGTGGGCCAAGCGGTCCTTATCTGCCTTCAAATTCTATGTTTCTGTATTTCTCACCCACTAACTTGGCAAGAAGAAGGCTGCAGCTGTGGCCACTGATGACTGTTGGGGTGTGAGGATGGGGGTACCAAAGGGGACAGACCTAAAGAGATAAAATCATAATAAAACTTGTGAGACTTTCACCAGCTTTCCAAAACACTTACCAGTAAAAGAACACTCTATGAAGTTTTTCAAATGGCAACACAATCTGGTGAGCCCTCAGTCTGCCATCTGACACCAGGCATCAACCAGCATAAAATTGCCTAAAGAAGGCAGTGTGGTCATGTGGTTACTGAAATACTGGAGATTACAGATTTATAAGAATAAAAGAATATTACACAGAAACTGGCACATGTGCCTATAGCAGCTGTCTCCTGCTTCTCAGTAGTTATATTTATACCCTTGAGGTACTAGAATGTTTCTATCATATCCCCTCTTTCCCTCCTGTCTTTCACTGAGTACATATTGAGGTCCCTTAATTTCTCCTCATAAGTCTTGTGTTGCAAGCTCTGAACCACCTCATTCGCCCTTCTCTGGACCATCTCCAGCCTGTTAATATCCTTACTAAGGTGCTTCCTCCAGACCTGCACACAGTACTCCATGTGAAGCCTGACCATGGTTTTATATAATGGCATTACTACCTCCCTCCTTATGCTGGTGATACCCCTGCCTATGCACCCCAGCATGTCACTGGCCCTTCCAGCTGCCTTACCACTTTGACATTTTCGGATCATCAGAAATAAGAACCCTAGGTCCCTTTCCTTCTTTGTGACTGTCAGCAACCCTCCCCCAATCCTATACCTTTCCCCAGGGTTTCTGTGTCTCAGGTGCATCATTTTGCACTTTTTGAATTAAACTTCAGTTGCCAGTCCTCAGACCATTTCTCAACCTTCCCCAGGTCCCTCCTTATATTCTCCACTCCCTCTGGGGTATCCACTGTGTTACATATCTTGGTGTAATCTGAAAACAGGCAGACCTTTCCCTTCAGCCCTTCTGCAATGTCACTAATGAAGACATTGAACAGGACTGGCCCCACGACCAATCCCTGCAGCACCCCACTGGTCACCCCCTCACCCCAGACTGAGTCCCATTTACCACAGCTCTCTGCCTTCTGTCTTTTACCCAGTTTCTAACCCACTTTACCACCCTTTACCCCATGCCCAGCCTACTCAGCTAGTTTATCAGCCTTTTATGTGGGACGCTGTCAAAGGCTTTGCTTACATCAAGGTAAGCACTGTCCACTGCCCCACCGTGATTTACTTCCTTTGTCACCCAGTGAAAGAGATCAACCAGATTTGTCTGACATGACCTCTTCACTATGAATCCATGCTGCCTATGGTCCTGGGCTCCAATGGCTTCTAGATGCCTCACTATCCTTTCTTTAACCAATGTCTCCATGATCTTCCCCACTACTGAAGTGAGGCTGACCGGCCTATAGTTCCCCGCCTCCTCCCTACTGCTGGTTTTCTATAGAGTGACCACATGTGCCCTCCTCCAGTTCGCTGGTACCACCTCTGTGTTGAATGACTCACTGAACACGGCTGCCAGAGGAACTGATATCTCCCTTCACAGTTCTTTTAATATCCTTGGGTGTATGCCATCTGGTCCCCTCGCTTTGTCCACTGTTAATTTATCCACCTTCTGCAGGATTCTTCTGCCTGTGAATGAACTATTGTCCACCTCTTCATGCCTTTGCAACTGCTGTGGCCCTAGCCCCTCCCCCTCTTCTGTGACTACTGAACAGAAAGACATAGTGGATGTCTTGGGGGGGGTCACATGGCAGTTCTTAGGCATGGTACTTTCATTTCCAAATACCTAAACAGCATATAAGCAATCAACATTCAGCACTGACAAATGCTTATTTATATAAAAACATATTATATTTAGTGTGATATTGTATTTCTTTGAAACTTGGCTTCCCGGCCAATGCCCTTTGAGGTAACCCTTGCCTCAGTGCCTGCGCACTAAGGTTGTTTGTTACTTAGCTTGTTTTTTGTTTTTATTGGGCTTACCACAACCCAACCCAGAGAGACCATCTTAGGGTAGCTGGTTCATTGCACTGGGGTGTCATACAGATGAGGCACATTGATGAGTCCTGGTAGGACAAAACATGTGTCTGTGTCTTCTGTTGGCACCCTTTGCAGACTGTGTGAGAGGCCTTTTGGCACCATGCAGTTCTGCTTAAAGTTGAACCATCATAATATTTTGTGGTGATTTGCATATACAGCCAATGATGCTTTGCATTATGGGAGTATGTGTGATTTTGTATTTCTTTATAATTGATTGTGCCCTTTTTAGAGTGTGACTATATGATCTGACAAAAAAATTTAAGAAACTGATCTGATGCTTTCCTTATAATATTTAAAATGTGCCCTTGTAGTGGTAATACTGTTTTTTGCCAACAGTGTCCTTCTTTACTTTTGGACACTCTATATATGAGCCTTTAGATTACAAAGTGTAAATGAAATACAAATCATAACAAATTATAACAAGCATTTGTCAATAAAGGAATAATGCCCGACAGGGTGGGTGTTATGCTGGGATAACATCCCACCTTGGGTGGTTGGGCCCGAGGCCAACGCCGAGGCGCTCCAACACCCAAGGCGGGATGTTATCCCAGCATAACACCCACCCTGGAGGGCATTATTCCTATTATACAATGGCTCGTTAATTTTAAAAGATAGAAAGATGAGGAAAAAATGCATTTTTAAATACATTTTGTGTTTGATTTTCAATGTGGAGGTGTACTGAAGAGAAAAGTAGTTCTGTTTTGGCCAGTAGGTGGTGCTGCTGCTAAACAAATTGATGTGTTTTTGAGTGTGTCTGCTGCCCCCCCCCAGACAAACAACTGTATCTTGTTTGCAGTTCTCTCGGTACAGTTTGTTTAATGTACCGGGACAGTATCAGTGTGGATTACAATTTGATCGGAGCTGCCAGCGTGTCAGTGTTCTGCGAGACTGCCGGTTTTACCAATGTGAACAGAAGTCTGTGATAGTACGGAAGTCTGTGACAGTACATGGCGGGATGTAGGGAGGATTACTGTTGCAGATTACGAGGTGAGCTGGGATCGGGGAACACTGGAGAAAAACTGCTAGTTCGTGACTGTTCACAGTTTGTCATTTAATGAGTCGAGGATTGCGGTTTTTTGAGGTAGGAAGCGAGCGCGGCATATTTTGAAATTCGACGTGTTATAGTATCGTAGCTGCAGAGTGAGTGGACTTCGGCGCTTCCATTTCTTTATGTATTTTCAAACTGTCTGCGTTGGGAATTTTAACGTTGTGGCAGCGTGGTTACCAGGGTGGCATGTGACACGGAGGTCAGTTGTTAAGCAGGACGGGAAGCTTGGATTCCCGCGCACAAGAACAACTGCTGTAGCTGCTGCTTGGGACGATAGTGGAGTGATATTTTCTTTAGTTGGAATGCGGTCGTCAGTGCGCTGGGAGTACAGTCGGGATGTTATGCTGGGATAACATCCCGGTTACTGTCCCAGTCTGACCAATCGGGGACAAGGATTTTCTCTTGCCATTGTATAATGCTGAATGTTGATTGCGTTGGTCCATTGAGCTCGCTCACTGCCCCTCTGTCACTCGCTCGTTCTGTTTCTCCTGGTGCTGCAGGCTGCTTTTTTTGTACTGGATTCCTGCCTGCAGTGGCACCCTTTTCTGTCCACAAAGAAATCTGCAGCTGTCCCGACAAAATTCCGTTGAGGTGGCTCACTCCTCCTCTCCTCTCACTTGCTCATTCTGTTTCTCATGGCTCTGCAAGCTGCCCTTTTGTGCTGGGCTCCTGCCTCTTTTGGTGGCTTTTTCTGCCCACAAAGAAACCTGCAGCAGTCCCATCACAGATCTGTTGAGCTTGCTCACTCCCCCTCTCTCACTCGCTCATTCCATTTCTGCCGGCGCTGCAGGCTGGCCTTTTGCACTGGGCTCCTGCCTGCTTTGCCACCTTTTTCTGCCCACAAAGAAATCCTCAGCAGTCACTATAGAGCTCCGTTGAGCTTGCTCACTCCCCCTCTCTCACTCGCTCATTGTGTTTCTCCTGGTGCTGCAGGCTGCCCTTTTGTACTGGGCTCCTGCCTGCGTTGGCACCTTTTTCTGCCCACAAAGAAATCCACAGCTGCCCCGACAGAGCTCCATTGAGGTCGCTCATGCCCCCCGTCTCATTCACTCATTCTGTTTCTCCTGGAGCTGCAGGCTGCCCTTTTGTACTGGGCTCCTGCCTCTGTTGGTGCCTTTTTCTGCCCACAAAGAAATCTGCAGCAGTGCCAACAGAGCTCCATTGAGCTTGCTCACTCCCCCTCTATCACTCGCTCATTCCGTTTCTGCCAGCACTGCAGGCTGCCCTTTTGTACTGGGCTCCTCCCTACATTGCCACCTTCTTCTGCCCACAAAGAAATCTGCAGCAATCATGATAGAACTCCGTTGAGCTCGCTCACTCCCCCCCTCTCACTTGCTCATGTTTCTCCCGGCGCTGCAGGCTGCTCTTTTGTACTGGGCCCCTGCGTGCATTGCTGCCTTTTTCTGCCCACAAAGAAATCTGCAGCAGTCCAAAAAGAGCTATGTTGAGCTCACTCACTCCCCCTCCCTCACTCACTTGTTTGGTGTCTCCCACTGCTGCAGGCTTCCCTTTTGTACTGGACTCCTGCCTGTGTTGGTGGCTTTTTCTGCCCACAAAGAAATCCACAGCAGTCCTGACACAGCTCCGTTGAGCTCACTCACTCCCCCTCTCTCACTCATTCATTCTGTTTCTGCCGGAGCTGCTGGTTGGCCTTTTGCACTGGGGTCCTGGCTGCGTTGCTACCTTATTCTGCCCACAAAGAAATCCACAGCAGTCATGATAGAGCACCATTGAGGTTGCTTACTGCCCCTGTCTCACTTGCTCATTTTGTTTCTCCTGGTGCTGCAGGCTGCCCTTTTGTACTAGGCTCCTACCTCTGTTGGCGCCTTTTTCTGCCCACAAAGAAAGCTGCAACAGTCTTGACAGAGCTCCATTGAGCTTGCTCACTACCCCTCTCTCATTTGCTCATTCTGTTTCTGCTGGCGCTGCAGGCTGCCCTTTTGTTCTGGGCTCCTGCCTGCGTTGCTACCTTTTTCTGCCCACAAAGAAATGTGCAGCAGTCATGATAGAGCTCCGTTAAGCTCGCTCACTCCCCCTCTCTCACTTGCTCATTCAGTTTCTCCCACTGCTGCAGGCTGCCCTTTTGTACTGGGCCCCTGCCTGCATTGCTGCCTTTTTCTGCCCACAAAGAAATCCACAGCAGTCCCAACAGAGCTCTGTTGAGCTCACTCACTCCCCCTCCATCACTCGCTCGCTCATTCTTGTCTCCCGCTCCTGCAGGCTGCCCTTTTGTACTGGGCTCCTGCCTGTTTTGGTGTCTTTTTGTGCCCACAAAGAAATCTGCAGCAGTCCTGACACAGGTCCGTTAAGCTTGCTCACTCCCCCTCTCTCACTCGCTTGTTTCATTTCTGCTGGCACTGCAGACTGGCCTTTTGTACTGGGATCCTGCCTGCACTGCTGCCTTTTTTTGCCCACAAAGAAATCCATAGCAGTCACGATAGAGGTCCGTTGAAATGGCTCACTCCCCCTCTCTCACTCCATCATAGTGTTTCTCCTGGCGCTGCAGGCTGCACTTCTGTACTGGGCTCATGCCTGCATTGGCATCTTTTTCTGCCCACAAAGAAATCTGCAGCTGTCCCAACAGAGCTCCATTGAGGTCGCTCACTCCCCTGTCTCACTCGCTCATTCTGTTTCTTCTGACGCTGTAGACTGCCCTTTTGTACTGGGCTCCTGTCTCTGTTGGCGCCTTTTTCTGCCCACAAAGAAATCTGCAGCAGTCCCAACAGAGCTCCGTTGAGCCCGCTGACTCCCCCTCTTTCACTCGCTCATTCCATTTCTGCCAGTGCTGTAGGCTGCCCTTTTGTACTGGACTCCTGCCTGCATTCTGCCTTCTTCTGCCCACAAAGAAATCTGCAGCAGTCACACTAGAGCTCCGTTGAGCTCACTCACTCCTCCTCTCTCACTTGTTCTATTTCTCTGGCCGCTGCAGGCTGAGCTTTTGTACTGGGCCCCTGCATGCATTGCTGCCTTTTTCTGCCCACAAAGAAATCTGCAGCAGTCCCAACAGAGCTCCATTGAGCTCACTCACTCACTCCCCCCCCCCCACTCGTTCATTTTGTTTTTGCCGGCACTGCAGGCTGGCCTTTTGAACTGGGCTCCTGCCTGCGTTGGCACCTTTTTCTTCCCACAAAGCAATCCGCAGCAGTCATGACAGAGCTCTGTTGAGCTCACTCACTCCCCCACTCTCACTCACTTGTTCTGTTTCTCTCATTGCTGCAGGCTGCCCTTTTGTACTGGGCACCTGCGTGCATTGTTTCCTTTTTCTGCTCACAGAGAAATCTGCAACAGTCAGGACACAGCTCTGCTGAGCTCACTCAGTCCCCCTCTCTCACTTTCTTATTCCGTTTCTGCCAGCGCTGCAGGCTGGCCTTTTGTACTGGGCTCCTGCCTGCATTGCCACCTTTTTCTGCCCACAAAGAAATCTGCAGCAGTCATGATAGAGCTCCACTGAACTCACTCACTCCCCCTCTCTCACATGCTTGTTGTGTTTCTCCCAGCGCTGCAGGCTGCCCTTTTGTACTGGGCTCCTGCCTGCGTTGGCACCTTTTTCTGCCCACAAAGAAATATACAGCTGTCCCGATAGAGCTCCATTGAGGATGCTCACTCCCCCGTCTCACTCACTCATTCTGTTTCTCCTGGTACTGCAGGCTGCCGTTTTGTACTGGGCTCCTGCCTCTGTTGGCACCTTTTTCTGTCCACAAAGAAATCTGCAACAGTCCCGAGAGAACTCCGTTGACCTCACTCATTCCCCCTCTCTCACTTGCTCATTCCATTTCTGCCGGCGCTGCAGGCTGTCCTTTTGTACAGGGCTCCTGCCTGCATTGCCACCCTTTTCTGCCTACAAAGAAATCCTCAGCAGTCATGATAGAGCTCTGTTGAGCTCGCTCTCTCACCCTTTCTCAGTCGCTTGTTCTTTTTCTCCCACTGCTGCAGGCTGCCCTTTTGTACTGGGCCCCTGCGTGCATTGCTGCCTTTTTATGCCCACAAAGAAATCTGCAGCAGTCCCAACAGAGCTCTGTTGAGCTTGCTCACTCCCCCTCCCTCGCTCGCAAGTTCTTTGTCTCCCAGTGCTGCAGGCTGCCCTTTTGTACTGGGCTCCTGCCTGCATTGGCGCCTTTTCCTGCCCACAAAGAAATCTGCAGCAATACAAGACAGAGCTCAGTTGAGCTCGGTCACTCCCCCCTCTCTTAGTCGCTCAATCTTAATCTGTTCCAAACGCTGATTTCCAACAGTGACTGCAGTATTCTGCGCCAGAAGCGTGAAAACACATTTCGGCCAGGATGTGAAAAAATGACAGCTGGACTGTTCATAAGGAGGTGTGGAAAAATGCCAGTGTTGAAAATGTGGCGTGAAAATATTACTAATTTGTGAAGTTACAAGGGAGCTTGGAAACTGCACAATGCACGCTCGTAACACAGTCATTTTCTGGAGTTTCATCACAAAATTTTCAACATAGGCATTTTAAGACCTCTGCTCATGAACAGTGTCAGTGTGATTTTCTTAATGTGTCACAAACACTGATTTCCCACAGCGACTGTGCTATTGTGAGCCAGAAGAGCTAAAACAAATTTCAGCCAAGATGTGAAAAATTACAATTGCACTGTTCATAAGGAGGTGTGGAAAAATGGCAATGCTGAAAATCTGGAGTGAAAATATTACAAAGATGCAAAGGTACGAGTGTGCGTGGAAACTAGGCAACACACGCTAGTAACTCACTCATTTCATGGGCTTTCATCACCAAATTTTCAACATAGGCATTTTAGGACCTCTGCTACTGAACATTGTCACTGTCATTTTCATAATGTGTCCCGAACATGGATTCCCACAGCGACCACGCTATTCTGCGCCAGAACTGTGAAAACACATTTCAGCCAGGATGTGAAAAAAATGACAGCTGTACTCTTCATAAGGAGGTGCAGAACAATGGCAATGTTGAAAATCTGGAGTGAAAATATTATAAATTCGCAAATATACGAGCGTGCATGCAAACTGTGCAACACACGCTCGTAACACAGTAATTTTATAGTATCTTCACCAAATTTTCTGCATAGGCAGTTTAGGACCTCTGTTCATGAAGTGTCACTGTCATTTTCGTAATCTGTCCCAAACACTGATTTCCTACAGCGACCACGCTATTCTGCACCGGAAGGTGAAAACACATTTCAGCCAGTATGTGAAAAATGACAGCTGTACTGTTCACAAGGAGGTGTGGAAACATGCCAATGTTAAAATTCTGGCATGAAAATATTACAAATTCGTGAAGTTACGAGTGTGCGTAGCAACTGGTAAAACAGTCATTTTTTGGATTTTGTCCACCAAATATGCAACATAGGCTTTTTAAGAGCCCACCTCATGAACACTGGCACTGTCATTTCGTTAATCAGTCCCAAAAGGTGATTCCACGCAATGACAGCGAAATCACCTTTTGGGATCGAATAATGCCATGACAGTGGCAAAATTCATGAGGAGGGGTCCCAAAAATCTGATGTTGAAAATGTGGTGCCAAAATTCTAAAAAATGGCTGAGATATGCAAAAAAGTTGAAAAATAACCTATTTATGCCATTATACAGCTTACCGGCATTTCCTCAGTTCGCAGATGGCTTTGAAGAGTGCAGACAAGTTCCCGGTCCACCGAAGATCATCGCGCGGACGTTGGGAGGTAAGTATGGTGAGGTGGGGTGGGAGGCAGTGCATAGTGGTAGGTGCAGGTTGTGGGAGGGGCAGGGAGACCATGAGGACCAGTTTCTTTTACAGGTTTAAAAAATAAATAAATCACAGGACAGGTATTTTTTCTTTACAGGGCATTGGGTACACTGGGGTGGGCTCCCAGCATACCACCTGACTGTTTTTGGGGGCAGTAGCCAACGGGTTGGGCACCCGTTGGCACATACGGGAGGCATGAGCCGAGGATTGGGCTCCCCAGAAACGAAGTTTTTTCGTGGGAGACATTATGCCAATGGGGAGTGGACTTGCCTGTCGGCCACAGAAACTGAAGGATGGGACTGAAGCTGACGGGGAGTGGGCTCCCCCACCAGCAACTTCAAATGGGACAGGGAGTGAAGCTAATGGGATTTGGGGCCCCCTTCGGTAAACAAAAACTGTTGTGGGGAGGGCGCATGCTGCCAAGGGGGATTGGGCACTCCCTCGGCAGTGGGGGCTGATGAATATTGTTTGTGAACATGGCGGCAAGTGGTCGCCATGTTCACAAACAATATTACAGTACTAACATTCCGCCCAGCAATGACGGGTCGCTCCTTCATTGCAGCGAAGGGCATACACTGCAATGACGAGGTGACCCCTGATTGCAGTGGCTGAAACATTTCAAAGTTGTGGCACGCTGGCTGAACTAGTGTCAGCAGCAGTGTGCCATGGCATTGGGGAAAGTGGGCCAAGCCTTAAAAGGTTGTGGGGGCATTGGCCACAACAGTGCCGCGCCTCCACAACCTGCTTCTGGCAACCTGCCACAAAATGTTTCTTGCACATCAACATAAAAAGAGCAGGCAGATCAAATGAAGTCTGGACTTAATAGAAGGTTTCTTATAGAGAGGGGGGTTGAACTCATTTTAAATCTTACTATATACATGCCCCCCCCAAAAAACATTTTAAACTGCTGGCAAGACATACTAGTTACCAAAGTTTACTTTTGTGGTATAAACAAACTTTTTATGCTTGTAATATTAATATTTATGGAATATGCATGGACACTAATCAATTTAGATAAATCATTTATCTCACTGCAAAACAGTGAACAGTGAGATAAATAGAGATTATGAAATGGGTAGTAAGAATTATGGCTCCTGGTCTGTTGAGAGCTGCTTTCAGCCAGGCTGTTATCCCAGCACAATGGCCAGGGTGAAAGTAGCTCCTGGCAGTTAGTTCTCCTTACCAGAAATCAGCTCTGTGTCATATCACTCCCTGCTGTTGCTGACTGCCTGCTTGCATGTGTAACTCCCCTCCCAATAACATCATTCCAGGTCCGGTGTCAGTATTTTCCTTGCTATATTTAAACACTTTTCTTCAGTTTTTTTGGTTTTCAGCAGTGTTTTCATACTCACAACCACTGCTACACTGCTCCATCTCTTGACCACAGGAAAATGAAATGGACAGCAACAGAATGGAAAATGTCAACTACTTTACAAAACAAGCATTTTTCAATGCCGAATGTTGCTTGCTTGTATGTGCTTTTTAGGTATTTGGAAGTCATTGGAGTGCAAATATTGAAAATTCGCGAACTTACGAGCATGCGTAGGAACTGCGCAATGCACGCTCGTAAAACAATTATTTTTAGGAATTTTTTCACCAAATCACCAGTCGGCAGGATGAAAACGACAAGGAGTCCAAAGAGTGAAGTAACTCATCCCCCAAAATGCAACCTGTGATAGGAGATGTTGATAGAAAAATATTTTTTAGTGATATATAGTGATATGATAGGAAGTGAAAATATTGTGTACTAATGCATGGGACATGTATTTTTAGGCAGGCCCGAATCTGTAGAGCCACAAAGTTAGTGTCCCAGGGCGCACTACAGAAAAAGGGGGGCATGTTAGGCAGGGTCCCCAGCCCCACTGATGTATCTTCTGTTTAGCCACTACAGGGCTTGTTTTAAAATATGTATTTTTTTCTTTTATTTTTCCTCCCTGCCTGCCAGTACTGTACCCCCTTCCCACCCATTGCCAGGCATCAGGAACCTGATCTCATGGTTCCCTAGCATGTGGACAGGCAGGCAGACTTGGGGTCATGAAGCAGCCCATTTTGAATGGCAACAGCCATTCAGTTGTAGTAGTGAGAGTCGGGGGAGCAGCAGCAAGTGTGAGGGGGAGTGACCTGCTGTCCGGGTACAGTAAGAAAGAGAGGGACTTACTGTACCTTATGTTCCTGGGTCCCTCCTGCTGCCCCAGCCAGTCCAGAAAAGCAGTGGCTCCTCCTCCCTCCATCCCTCCTCAGTCCAATGGCTCTAGGTCCAGCAGCAGCAGGGAGCGGTCCGTCAGGGAGGGGCAGCAGTGGAAGGCCATCCCCTCCATCTAGCTCAAGTGCAGCAGCAGCAGCTCGAGGAGGCAGAGGGCAGAGGTGGGTCCAAGCCTCCTTCCGATTCCAGCCCAGCGGTTCTGGCCCAGAGAAAATGAAGCAGATGGCAGGGTGAGTGGTAGGAGCACCACAGCCAGGAGCTGGCTGCCGGGGTATCATTGTTTTTACATGAACAAAAAGTAATGGACTTTCCCGGTGCCAGCGAAAGTGGTACAGTCGCTCTGGCAAGCCAGGCCCCACTCAACGGAACACCCACAGAACAGAGTAAGAAAAAAAAAACTTCATGGGAGGCAGAAATTGGGGCATTGTAAGCCCTACAATGGAATCGCCTATGGGGTGGGGTTTGGAGAGAGCTCCATAGGAAGTAGTGATAGAAAGGGCAGGACTATTTAAAGTAAGAAAATGCATATTTATTAGGGATGGGCAGATCTCTATTATTGGGCAGATTCAGATAGGTGCAGCTCAATATCTGACCAGATAAGGACACTTGTCGGGTCGGATATAGCAAGTGAAGAGCAACCATAGCTGACATGGTTATATTAGCATACAAGCATAATATTATGCAGTTGTAATTAAACACAACAACAGCGCAATCCGGGTAATTGATTTTTATTAACACTGTACTATGGAAACGAAGTCTCAAATTTTATTAAACAAAAATCATCAGTATCGCAATTGATCATTCTGAAGGTTGTTCAAGTTCTGTTTAAAGGGACAACAGCATATTAGCATTTTCTGGGGAGAGATGTATTTGTTTTATTTATTTATTTATTTACGAGATTTACCAGGAAGGCTTACTGAGCAACATGCTCGATTCCAGATGCGACCTGGGGGCCAAGGCCCAATACATAGCATATAGATAAACAATTTCAAATACAGTAATTGGAATACAGAACACAGCATATAATCTGTACATTATAATATGAGACCTCCAATCAGTTATAATATCACCCGCCACACTAAACACCCTCTCGCTGGGCACACTGTTGGGTGGTGGTGCCAAATATCATTTGGCCATTTTTCCCAAGGTTGGGAACCAGGGTCCATGGGGTTTCCAGAAGAGGAGTGCATCTGGTGTCATTTTTTGGGGGGGAATAATGCTCTCCACAAGGTACGTGTCCAATTCTGTGTTCCATTGCAGTATTTCATCAATCACAGATGCTGAAAAACAAGAAGAGCTTTAGAGTTTGCATAATAACATCAAATGCTATTGCTAATCTAGTGAAATTGTGGAATAAACTTACAGTCTTCTGGTAGAGAGTTATTCTGAGAGAACACCACCCATGGATCCTCCACTTCTGATTCTGCCTCAATAGCAGTGTAGTCCAGTGGTGGTTTCGTCGGTGTTAGCTGGTCCTCAGACTGCTCTTCTACCAGTTGTTTTAGGACAGCCCTTGCAAAAGTTTTCCACATTCACTTTGAAGAAAATGCAGTTTATATCTGGCATCTAGTACTGTAGCTACCATCACCTATTTTGCCGATTCATACTGCAGCAATCGTTTGTCCATAGACGAAAGCATAACATTTTTTATTGTTTATAGCCCAGGCACTTTTATGTTTTCAATAGAATAATAAAGGATGGTAGATGCTGGAAATATATCTGAAATACAGGTGCTGTCTGTGCTCAGTCACCTCGTTTCATTTTCAAAGGGACGTCAGATACTGCAAATGTTTTCCGCTAAGGACCACTGAGTAGCTGAATGTATGGGTCTCACACTCTGCAGTGTATACTGTCAAGACCCTGCGCTGTTCTAAAAGCCGCTCAAACATATAAAAAGAACTGTTCCATCTAGCTGGCACATATTGGCTTAAGTGGTGCAGTGGCACCTGCAGTGCTTTTTGCAGCTCTGCCAGCTTTTCTATGGCTGATGCAGAGTGTTTCAAATGGGCTACCATTGCCTGCCCTGTGGCTAATAATTCTTCAACAGATTGTTGTTTCAAAACTGCATCCTGAATGATTAGCTGCAGTGTGTGAGCAACACATCCAGCACTGGCCACAGCACGAAGTTTCATGACTTTAGCAATGTTAGGACCATTATTTCTAATTACCAGGTGCCTCTGAGTAGCCTTAATTCTCCAGGTGTCAAGGACATGAAGGAATCCTCAGAAATATTCTCCCCCCATGTGTCTGTCTGTAAGGTGCTTTAAATAAAGTAGGGCTGAACGTCTATTAAAGGAATCATCGATCCAGAGTGCTGTTATAGGTAAATAAGATATTGTGGAACACTCAATGGTCCAGGTATCAGTCGTAAAACCAAAAGAGGTCCCATGTGATAATCTGACCTGCATCTTGAACCACAATTTATTATACATTTCTGGAATGATGACTTTAGAAAAGTGATCCCATGAAGGTATAGTATATCTGTGCTCCAAAACTGCAAGCACCTTTTAAAACCCACATTCTTCACTATAGAAAATAGCTGCTCGTCTAGTACAGTCATCTCAGCCACTGCATTTGTAATTTCAACTGCTCTCAGGTGGTCAAGAGGGAAGGGGTGTGTGCAAGCTATGCACGAGTCAATTGTTTGAAACTCCCTCTTCAGTTTTTTAGCTGGTGGTTCACATAAAGACACTGCTTGCCTTTCCAATTCAATTTTAGCTTTTTCAGTTTGCAGCTCAGCATATTCTGATTGATGCTTATGCGCAAGTGATTTACCAAAACAGATGTCCCAAAACTTTTTACAGAAGAGCTCCTAATAATGAAAGTTGGTGAACGATAAACACTAAATTTTGCCTTAGACTCTGTATCATTATCAATGGTAAAGTATGTCCATGCAAGGCTTTTGTGAGGCATTCTTTCACCAATCTGCATTGCTGCTCTTTCTTTATTTTTTCAGGTTTAATGGATGAATGAAGCACTCGCTCAGCTCAATCAGCTCTCTCTGAAAGTTTGGCACTGCTGGTCTCTCTATCCGACCTCTCTCTCTCTCTCTCTCTCTCTCTCACACTGTCCTGACGATCAATGCACCATAGTTTTCTGATTCTCTCTCTTATTACTTAATAGTGGCGCTTATCAATCCCATTCACAGGTGCTCAAGTAATTATCCGTAACATGCTTTTGGAACTGGTTCACATAATGGTATTAATTACCTAGCTAATCCGACTACTGCAGGGAGAAATATCTGAATGGAATGGTCCCCATGGTGAATATCTGATCAGACAGATTTATCCTTTCAGATATCCGCCCACCCCTAATATTTGTGAACGTACTGCAAGGTGTACTTAAAGAGACAGTGCACCTGATAAAAACTGCCTATTTTTACTGTAGAGAACAACAGACAGATGTTAGCACCCGCCTCGCCTTGGTTTTCATTAATCAGTTCCTACTCGGTTCTTCATATGACTCTGAAGTAGTTCTTAGGGTCACTCACACACACATAAAGTAAAGAGGAGAACATACCTGTGCTTAGTCCAAAAAGTGCTTAATTTTATTTTCAAGGTGCACAGAGAACAAGTAAAGTCGCAGTAAAATGCAACTTCAATCCTCTCATCCCTCCCTATGATGGAAGAAAGAGTTCATGTGACCTGACACGTTTCACGCTCTTACAGTGTTTTTATAAACTTAGCTTGGAACCAATAGGCTTGGTCTTATGTGGTAATTCAATTAAATGAATGTGCACAATAAAAAAGCTGCATAAAGCTGCAAAATTTTAAAAGTCATACAGAAGGCAACATCACACACTATACAAAGTGGCTAAGTGCTAATAAATCCCCTCACCATATAGTCAGTAAATTCCAACACAGCACACAGGAACAGCATAAATTGCACAACATAAAAATAGTAAAGTCCCCAATTCTAATAACTATATCTATGGGAGCAATAAGCTATTGATTAGTGCTTCTGTAATTACCAACTGGAATTGAGGCTAAGAATCTGGATTTTATAAATGTACAGAAATTGTATGATTAACATCTAACCTCTAAAATAAGTGTAACAGTACACAGCAAACTACAAGTAATTATACCACAAGTCCATCTGAAATAAACATCTCAATTCACAGGTGTCTACAAAATTCCTAACTTGGAACTGGATACATATGCTTCAATCAGAAAAATCTAGCAATCTTGATTTTTGTTGATTGGGGTGGGGCAGTGATCTACTTAAAAAATTATTTTAATACACAATTGCCTAAATATCCTAACTTGGAATCTGGCATACATAAGTTGGCATATACAGGTATGTTTAAATCATTAATTTAAGCATATATGCCAACTTCCAAGTCAAGATATTTAGTAAATAGGTGTAGACTCTAAAGGCTCCCAATAAACGTGTTTATCAAGAGAACTGTATGAATAAATCAGTGGACCACACTGTCTTCCTGTACCAGTGACCTGAGTTCAGGTGTAATCTCGGTGCGCTAGCTGAATGGGCCAATGCTTGGGGAAAGGTGATGCAGCATGGGGCTCTGGTCCCAACCCAGGGAGGGACAGAGCAGTGGTCTGGCACACACACACACAACACCCTATGGTGGGTTGGGGAGACTTCCATCCCAAGCCATTGATGTGTGTGTGGAGGGCTGATGGGCCCAAGCACTTCAGCTGGACAAGTAGGTTAGCCTGACAGTTTTAACTTACAGTGCAGGAACAGACCAACAATAAGTAGGGAATCAGGATCCACCACAAATTACTCACCTCACAATACATGCCTGCCACACACACCATATATGCAAACATATTGCTGGTTTTTCGTTGTCATAACGTTTTTGTTTTTTAATATTTGCACCCACTTTTTTCTGTTGCAAGCTTTTTACCCCCACTCTCACAAACCCATATGCTGCAACAGTGCAAACACCCATTTTTATCTGTATAGTGCTATTGTCGTCAGCATACTGCCCCCTCCCCACCCCACCCACCTGCCAGCTGGGACTACTTGCACAGTAAAACTTGACGATTCCAAATCTGCCCACGCTACTCTCTTTCACAGCTTGCCACAGTAGCACATCATTGCCTATAGTATCACTCATCTTGCTCCTGCTTCACCAATTCATGTAATGTCTAAAAATGGTACCTTTATTTCAAACAGTGAAACTTTCCATTAGACACTCCAGGTCACGACTTGTACTCGCACCACTCTCGCGCTTTCTCTCTCTGCTCTCTCTCTCTTTCCTTTCTCACTCCTCACAACAAAGCTCAGTTTTACCTCACTCGTTTCCCTCCTGCTCCTCAAATGTCTCCTTCATTTTATTTTTTTGTATTATCGTTTTATTGATTTTTCAATTAAAATAAATACAGGTTATGACACACCCATAGATTCAAACAGTAATCACCTTACATGAACTACATCCCATTACAGACAGTATAACAGCTGGGGGGAGGCTTGATAGATCAGTTCATGCAGTCTCTTATAGTCCAATATACACATTACACCAGACCCCCAAGTTTATTTACTTTCTACACTTTCTTACCACTGATTGTGTCTCAGGTGTATCACTCCAAAACTTAATACATTCACATATCATGTCTGTGTGATCATATGGAAAGTTGGCTCTAAGGCCAAAGTCAGGAGATCTATTTATGGCCTAATCTATATCCCAGCATTAGAATTAATGAAGGTGAGGTTAACAGATAAATAGAAAATAGAAAAGAAACATTTCACACTTTTTACCCATTCACTAATTAAACTTCCATATGTCATTGCTCCTTCATTTTTCAAATAACAAAATAAAGAATGGCTGCAAAACAAAGTAAGCAAATTAGAAAACTGCAACCACAAAAGGAAAAACTTTCATCCTTTCTCGCTTAAAGACACGACCATTTTTCTCCCTTAATTATTCTTAAAAATAGACAACAAACCAATCACAACACATATTGCGGCTGTCAGGGATGTTAGGATGTTGAGGTCTCACACACTGCAACCAGTTACACCTAGCAACCCTCCATTAACGGTGCAATTTAAAAAAATGTGACAACAAATAGTCCAACAAAAACAAAATAAAATTTAAAAACACAAATAAATACCTAAAATCCAACTTCACCCAACAGCTACCACCTATTGCATAAACTGAATATGTGATGGGGTAGCTGTCAGATAATAAGTGAAACTCTGGACCACCACTTGTGACACTGCTTTGCTCCGCCACTTGTGAGTTTACCCAAGTAAAAATAAATCCATTATCTGACAGACCCCCATTTCATAGTCCCTATTTATATACTTGTCACTTAAATGGTATGGTTTATTTACTTTGGCACTTTATTCAGAAGAATACTCGATTTGTGCATCGGGTTACTGTCAAATGAACAAGCTCATGAATGTTCATGAGTTGAGGATATAAAGACAGCTGATGCACACTGAAACCAGGCCCCCAGAAGCTCCTGAATAAATATTTAAATTTAGCTGCAATGTATGCACCATTCCTCTTTTCTGTTTTCCAATTTGGTGTTATACTTAACATGCTCCAGTCCCATCCCCTGAATTATCAGCATGAAGAGGGCATGGGGAGAATAGATAAGGGCACAGATTAGCAGGTCCCTGAAGAGATGGAGCATCTTTTACATCTGACTGCGGAATGCAAATCAAATATGTTGGTACAGTCTGTGGAGAAAAACAGGTTGTGGAGGTGTGTCAGGCTGTGAGCCAATGAGGTGGCTATGAATCAGACTACAGCCAATGGTGGCTGATCTGGTTGACGATACAGTTTTTAAGCAGAAAAAAACACTTTCAAAAGGAGTTTTGCCACTCCAGTGAGTACGTTGTTTTTGCAATTTTTGATGATGCTGTGAGCCAACACCACATCTGACTCTCTCTCTCCCCTTCCTGACCACACCACTTCCTATCCCATTACTGTTTGTTTTTTATTCTTCAGAGGTCTGCCTGCCCTGCTGCAAGAAAACCACTTCAAAACCATTAGTACTTTGTATACTTTAGAGTGCTGCCTGCCCTGCTCAGTGGAAACTAGCTGCAACACTGGCTGTGCTGAGTAAAGTCACTCCCATGACTCTCTCTCTCCCACAAGTTAGAACAGCAACATTGGCTCCACCAGTAAAGTCATTCCCATGACTCTCTCTCTCTCCCCCCTTAAACAGCAACTTTGGTTGCCAGTGGCAGCAGCAGCAACATATGTAGACCCTCTGGGGTTAGGATCTAACACTGCAAGGAGCAACAACTGACCCTCTGGAATTGGGATCCACTGCTGTGAGCAGCAGCCACAACATAAGTCTCCCTCCAACCCACATGAACATCAACACCACCTCCTCCTCCCACTGTCAAAAAAGTAACTCCCACCCTCTATCACCCTCTCAGCACCTGATCACCTTCCCTCCTCATCATCACTATGTATCTATATATTAAGCAATAAGGCATGACCAAGGGTTATGTTAATGGTCTGTTAATCACCTTCTAGGTGTGTACTGTGGCACGAGGTGTAGCCGAGTGCCACATGCCCATAGAGGGTGATTAACTGACCATTAACATAATCCTTGGGAGTGCCATATTGCTATTATAATACAACATGTTTTTAAACAGTGTTAAACCTTATTCAGCATATGGTTAAGCTTCTACATGTATGTTAATAAAAGATTAACATAAGGCTGTTAGAATGTTTGCAGCCAATCAGAAAGCTCCATTTCTCAGACTCTTTTTATAATAATGTTTAATGTCTGCTATTGGTATGCTATGCAAGTTATCTTTGCAACATAATTTATACTCTAGACTATTCTTTGAAAGGGTCTCGGGTCGCATATGAAAAAGGACCATTGGCTCATATCATATGTTTACCCGGTGAACAAAAGATAAATAAATCACTACAACCCCCCACCACACAGAATGACTGTTGAGAATCCCTCCCCAAATCTTGTTTAAAATAGAGGTGTCTGGCCATTCTAAGACCAGGACTGGAACTTTGCTCTGAAATTAATTTTTTTGACAGGTGTTATATAAAATATTTATGTCCTTCTTTGCACAATAAACATCAAATAGTTAGAGTTTATTGTGGTCATGGACCTTCATTCTGGCTAACTAATCCTGTCAGTCTGAAATCTCAGCAGCACAGGACTGCTTTTGGAATTGGTTTGAGTATTAAAAATACCCCCATCCTTTTCTACCCTCTGTGCACCCTACCACCCACCTTCCCCCCTTCTGGCATCCACCTCTGTCCCTCGATGTTCACGTCTCAGTTTCTCTCAGTTCACTGTTCCTCCAGCCACCAACCACATCAAAATGAAAAGGCCCATTCATTTCACTAGGTCATTTTTTTCTTTTTTTTTTGTGTTATCTTTTTTTATCCTCCTTCCTGTCCCCGGTGTCCCCCTCCTTCCGACTGTACATACCCCGAAGCCCCCCCTTTCAGGATCTGCCCCTAGAGTGCCCTTACCTCCTCCTACTTCCTTGCACAGTGGGTCTGTCCTAGGTGGGCTCGGGATGGGCAGTCTTCATCTAGGGACACCATTTTCCACTGTTCTCCCTACTTTCCCCAGCCCTGGGACGCGGCACACAAGGACATATGTCTAGAGGCGACGACTGTTGACTGACGCCTCCCTCAAGCACCCCACACATCCCCCCTCCCTCGGACTCCAGTAATGGAGCCACAACCCCCCCGAGTGCCGGTGCTCCCACCGACAGTTCAGGGTTGGTGATCCTCCCCTCGGAGGGAGGAGAGCATCCGTTGGGACGCTCGATCCTCCCTCCCCCCGGCCGACCCCCGACGACCCGAGTCCGTTCCCAAACCAGGTCATTTTTTTCAATTGGATTTTTCCTTTACTTCATAATTTTATTTTTTTTAATATTTTACCTACTTTTTTCTGTTGAGATCTTTTCTAGCCCCATCCTCACGAACCCTATGGGTGTCAACTTTCATATCCATTCCAAAATGGGTATTTGCACTGTTGCAGCATATGGGGTTGTGAGGGTGGGGGTAAAAAAGTGGGTTCAAATATTAAAAAACAAAAACATTATGGCAACGAAAAACAAGCACGTGTTAGTGCCAAATGTTTGCGTGTATGATGTGTGTGGCAGGCATGTACAGTGAGGTGAGTAATTTGTGGTGGATCCTGATTCCCTACTTATTGTTGGTCTGTTCCTGCACTGTAATTTAAAACTGTCAGGCTGACCTACTTGTCCAGCTGAAGTGCTTGGGCCCATCAGGCCTCCACACACACATCAACGGCTTGGGATGGAAGTCTCCCCAACCCACCATAGGGTGTTGGGTGTGTGCTGGATCACTGCTCTGTCCCTCCCTGGGTTGGGACCAGAGCCCCATGCTGCATCACCTTTCCCCAAGCATTGGCCCATTCAGCTAGTGCACCGAGATCACGCCTGAACTCAGGTCACTGGCACGGGAAGATAATGTGGTCACCACTGGGCCAACAGCCATCCCTGCAAACAATAATAGCAAGTTATACTGCACTCACTGGGAATTGGGGAGAGGTGCAAATCCAGAGCTCGGCAAGCTCTCAAACACAACAGACCAAAAGAGAAAATGCACTCCAAAGTGAGAAGACCAGCAGGACCAGATAGAAGTAATGTTTCAAGTCTTGGTTCAGGCATTTTAGCAATTTATTTCTAGCAGAGTTGCGAGCATCTCAAAGGTCTTCCAAGTAAGACAATTACAGACCAGGTGTGACCTACCCAGCAGCCTCGGCACTTCGCTCAAATGAACTTCGTCAGGAGGCCATGGAAGATTGCTTCTATCTGGTCCTGCTGCTCTTCTCAGTTTGGAGTGCATTTTCTCTTTTGGACTGGTATCCCTGCAAACAATGCTAATATATATATATATATATATATTTGTAACAGTTTTAACCCGAAAATTTCAACATACATTTTTCATGACCCCCCTTTTGAACATGGCAGGTGTTATTTATAAAGTACTGGACAAAATGTCTTTTAGCGTCACAAGGGCAAAAACATGTTTAGGCAAAGATTAGAAAAATCACAGTGGTCACATTCATAAGGTGGTGTGAAAAAATGGCTAAGTTGAAAATTTGGGGTCAAAAGATTGAAACTTACCAAAGTGCTGAACGAGTGTTGAAATATTTCAACGTACCATCATTAACTTTGTTGTGTTTTTTTAAAATACTGAGCCCAAACTTTCAACACAGTCTTCTTATTACCCCACCTCATGAACCCAGTAGGTGGAAATTTTCAAATCACAGCCAAAATGTCATTTTGTGCCACAGGTGCAAAATCACAGTTTGCCAAACATTTGAAAAAATAACAGCTGTTACATTCAGGAGGTGGTGTGAAAAAATGACTATGTTGAAAATTTGGGTTTGAACTATTGAAAATTGCCAAAGTTTCAATGTACATTCATAACTTTGTTATTTTTTAATAGTTTTACTCCACAGTTTCAACATAGCCTTCTTATGACCCCACACCATGAACCCAGTAGGTGAACATTTTCAAATCCCCCCCAAAAGGTGATTTCATGGAATGACTGCAAAATCACCTTTTAGGCCAGATTGGAAGAATTTCACCTACCTCATTCATGAGGTGGTGTTCGAGAAAGGCCATGTTGAAAATCTGGAGGAAAAATATTAAAAAATAATTAAGTTATGAGTACAAGTTTAAAACACATTGAAACACATAGACCGTAGACACTGTATTTCCTCAATTCCTGGTCTGGTGTTGAAGAGTGAAAATGTGTCTCCAGTCCAGAGAGGATAACAGCGCTGGACCCCTAGTAGGTAAGTGAGGGGTGTGGGAGATGTGGGGTGGTGGGTGCTGAGGGGGGGTGGTTGGATGGTGTGAGAGTAAAAGCGGTGGAGGAGCAGCGACGGCAGCAGACTTCAGTGGACCATTTTCTTTTTTGCAGGGATTAAAAAATTAAAAAAAGACTTCAAGTGGTGGTTTTCTTTATTACAGGTACTGACACTGGGGACTGAGCACCCCAGTGTTTGTGTCACGTTTGGCAATACCAGGAATGGGCTCCCCACAGTCATGCAGTGGAAACAGCCAGGTTGGGTAGTACTAGCTGGATTCCCTGTACTCCTGCTCAGCCTCATAGCCCCAAATAGTACCCCTGGCTGACATTGAGTCCCACCCATGTCCCGTCCTGAGTTCATGACTCAGCGTGTGGAGGTAAGAACCCTGCCCCCCTGATCTTATACAGCTTGTGCTAGCACTAGCAAGTTTAACAACTTAGCTATTGAAGCAACCATTAAAATGCACTGACTCCTCAGATTAACTATCTACAGTTTTTCCCACCCAAACCACCTCCCAGAAGCCCCTAGTTGTGCCTGAGAGACATGGGAGGTGGCCACTCAAAATAAGGCCTTGCAATTCGCAGCCACTACCAGACAAGAATGTTATCTTGTATTGGCTGCTAAACCACAGGGCTTTGTTTTGGTTGGACACCTCTCTAATCACTCAGGCACAACTGAGGGCTTCTGGGAAGTGTTTGGTTGGGGGAAAACTGGAGATAAGATGGTAGTCATTTCATTGTGTTTTACCAGTTGCTGCAATACCTAAGTTGTTGAACTTGCCTGTGCCACCACCAGCTGCATAGAATCAAAGGGACAGAGTCTGACTCCTGACCTCCACACATCTCTCTGGGTTGGGGACTCAAGTTAGGGCAGGACATAGGGACTCAGGATGGATCAGGGATACTACTTGAAGCTAGGAGTCTGAGCCAGGGTATGGAGGGGTAGCCTTGGGATCAAAGCTGTTGTGACATGAGGGTTAATACTATTCATATGGACAAAGCAGCATGTACATTTACATCAACAATAGTGGTCATGGACACTTTTGACAGCTAAGAAGATGGTGGCAGCTGTGCCTAGATCCTAAGTGCAGCCAAGTGCTATGCCGCCTCTCTCACCACAGCTGCCTATGCCTCCAGCCAATGCAGCAACAAGGTAAAGGGATGGGGTGAGAGGGCTTTTTTCAACTGTCCTGGGTTGGGGGAGAGTTTAGAATGTGGAATTAGATTCTTATTCTGATTCTGCATCTATTAAGTAGTTTTTGGAATTCTGATTTTTTTGTCCCTGAATATGGAAATTCTGAATTCTGAAAAAAGCTTGGAATCCTTGGAATCTGATTATGTTTCCTTCGTCTGTACATGTCTAATTGGGAATGCTTCGTCAGGAAGTGTGCCCAACCCTTCTTGAAAGAACAGGAGCTGCATAAGCACTGCTGTCTATCTCAGGGCCTGAAACTGAAAGAAATTCACTTACTGTACCAGAGAAACTCCTCAGATTAACTACTAATGCTTTGTGGAGGTATCACTATGTGACAATCATCATATGTAAACTTACATAGCTACAAACAATTCATGCAGACAGTGATGGAATACATGCAATCATTGAATTCAATTTTCCCAAAATTATTCCACAGTGCCCTCCTCTGATTTAACCATCCCCAGCACTTGGCCTCAGGAATAGTGTTAGAAACCTGGGGTTCTCTCAAACTCAAAGCTGATTCTGAAACATCAGAACACCCATGTCTAAAAAACCTTCTCCTTATAACATTGTAACATTATTCACATTGGAACATGAATAGGCTCCTATTCTACCAAGACTCTTATTTGAGCTTTCTTCACCTCGCACCTGGACTATTGCAACTTTTTATGTAAGCAATAATACCCGAGAGGGTGGGCATTATTGGGAAATATCGGACCGCCCAGGGGCGTAATGAGGCCCGACGCCACAGGCGGAGGGCCTTTTAGCCCCTGGAAGGTCCAGTATTTCCCAATAATGCCGACCCTCAAGGGTATTATTGCACTTAGAAAATGGTTCTCTTTGTAAATGTTCATGAATTTGTAAAGGAACAGAGCAAATGACTGCAAAATTACTAGAAATGTTAGGGAAAAAAAATACTGATAAAGTAGTCCATAGGCTGTTCTGCTGCTGTTACTACTCACCACAGAGCCATTCTGGTGGATTTGCGCCCCCCACACACACACAGCATGTGACCTTTGACCGCGATGTATGGCGTGTGTGCCATGCGAGGTAAATTATTTCTTTTTTAAAATTGTGAGGTAAATCATTGTCTTAGCTTTTGTTCAGCAGCCTGAGTAAGTCTGGGGAATTGTGCCTGAATGTTGTACGACTACGTAATCTGACCAACTGCTTTGTTTCTTTTTGAGGTCAGGACAGTGGCGCAAGAGTGTGGTCAGAAGAGTGGTGCCGTTTGAAAGAAGATGGGTCTCTGATACTCTTCTGACTGCAAGACAAGTCGAGTGCATTTTTTTCATTTTGAGACAGTGGAGCGGCTGCAGTTCAGTGCGTTTCGTTTTTTTTTCTGAGATGAGAAACGAGTATCTCTCGCTAAGCGAGGAAAAAACATAAGCGGGCATTCAACATTTTTCAGGGTGCTTTCAGCCAATTAGAAAGCCGGCTGGGCACCACTGTTGAATGCTTCGCGGTGAACTGGCAATTGAACTGGCTCTTATTTTTGACTGGGCATCTATTGAAAAATAGATGCCCAGGTTGGAAGTGGTTGCGGCCAATAAGGAAAGAGAATATAATCTTGCCATTTTCTAATTATAAATTTACTACTTGCCAGCAAAACTGGGAGCCATGTTCCAGACTCAGCTGTACTTACAGTACATGTGATGAAATAAAATGTGACCATGTTACCCCTACTCTTAAAGACCTGCCCTCTCTTCCCAAAGCTTACAGAATTTAACTGAAGGCCTCCCTCATTGTTTTTGAAAATCATTTATAGTATGCATCTGTCCACCAGCAATGCCTGGTCTGCCGCCAGTTGAAGTGGTAGTGTACTGCAAAGTGCTGGCATGTTCTGTCCAGAGTCCGGGATGTCTGTTCTGACCGTGTGCCGCAGTGTGGTAATGTAATAAATGTTTTTGATCTTTATTTAGATCCTTCAGGTCTCCACTTGGTGACTGTGAGAGCATGCACTATGTTTGTTCTCCCCCCCCCCCATCTGCATGCACCTCAGCTCTTTGGGAAGCTCCTTTGCAACATTCTCACCACCAGAACACTTTGGCCAGCCTGTCTAGCATCATCAATGATGAAGCCCCTCCATTTCCCCTCCGTCGTTGTCATGCGTACAGCATGCTACTACAGTCAGTCTGATCACAGTAAAGATAAAGAACAGGCATGCAGTAAATCAGACAGGAGGGACTGGATGCACTAACCAGAATGTGAGCCAGCATGCCCCCGCCCCATCATGGATCGGGGATAGGAGGTGGGCACAATTGAAATATGGCTTTTTGTGGCATTTGTGGCATGGGGGGTTGGGCCTGGGAAGGGGAGGGTTTTAAAAGATGCTGTCAGTTTCTGGCAAAGGGTTAGTTACCAGACATTTTTTATGGCACTATATGGCAGGATGGGGGGATAGACAGGAAATGATGAGTTTGGGTGGGATGCCACATGCTAGATATTTGCTAATTGTTTCATATTTTCTTAAAATGTGACTGAATGCCAAGTACCAAATAATGAACAGCTCCGTGTCTGGGGTGCTGAGTATGAATGTTCACCAAGTACTTAAGAAAAGGTACTGGCACACCCATTCCCTCAACAGGAGCACTTTGTATTTGGAGGAAAATATCTGTGCATTTCTACTGAAGTATACATATCTTCTGCTTGGGAAACTAGGTCTCAAATGCTGAAGCTGCCTTGATAAACAGTTTAATCTGGTTCAGGGTCAGTTGGCATTCACCTCTATCCCCCTCCCCCGGGTCGTGCCTGAAAATAGGCAGGATTTGCCTAGTGCACTTACCCGGTCAACAATAAATAAATAGAAATAAAATATAAAGTGTCACACTTTGGCCAGTGTTGAGACTGAAAATGGTCCTGATCCAGTACTCCTACCCAGTGAACAAACACTAAATAAATAAATAAATAAATAAAATAAACAAAAAAACCTGGTGCTGGCTTGACCATTTAATTTGAATCTATAAGGCTGAAATGTTTTATCAGTCACATTGCTAAATAACCATTGAAAGTAAAAGAAAAGTGTTCTTCAGAGCCAACCCTTTGTTGCAGAAGTAATGTTGCTGCTTGTGACGCTGGTGACCCTGGTTTGGGAATAAGCCCAAGTTGTTGAAATGCCGTAGGGAGGGTGTATCGAGCATCCCACAGGGTGCTATCCTAACTCAGTGAGGAAGGGTTGTGGTCTCAGGCTGCTACCACACTTCCACCGGGGTGACCACAGATGGTACTGCATCAGAGTGGGGTGACTGAGAGGGTGGGGCAGTTGCTGGCCAAGTGTCATGTGGAGGCATGCGACAGTGTGCACACACACTCATGATGCTCCTCGTGTACTGACTTTCATGTAGGAGGGGAGGAAAAGAACCATGTAAACACCCCAAGACAGCAGGATGACAAGGCACACTCAGGCCTGAAATCCATTAATTGGCCATTCCCCTATTTTGGAGGTCCTTATTTGTAGAGGGACAAACTGCTCTCCCAATCCTAGCCCCTGTTGGGAGGGGCCCACCTCAGGTGGTAAGCCGGGGGGTGGTCACTGGGTATGCAAGTGCTAGAGAAGCCAGGGTTATGGGCTAGGCAGATGCTGCTGATGGGAGCCATCCTGGAGCTCAGAGCATAATGTATAAATAATAATTAAGTAAGTGAACGTTTATTTGTCAAGTGCCTTTCAGGTTATCAAGGCACTGTACAATAAAATACAGTATCAACAGATTTAATAATAAAAATTTAACAATGTGCAGAAAAAGCTTGACAAAATAAATAGGTTTTAAATTCTGATTTAAAATTCGCAATGGTCGGGCATTCTCTTAACCGACGAGGTAGAGAATTCCACAGGGTGCGTGCAACATAAGAAAAAGCACGTGCACCAGATGTTTTTAAATGAACCCTGGGAGTCTCTAGCAATCCCTCATTGGTGGATCGGAGTGGGCAGCGGGACCAGTAGGGAATAAGGAGCTCTTGCATATATCGGGGTCCCTGCTCATGTAGGGCTTTATAGGTCAGCAAGCCAACCTTAAAGGTGATCTGTCACTGTACCGGCAGCCAGTGCAGTTCATACAGCACAGGCGTAATATGACTAGTCCTGGATGTACCAGTCAAAAGCCTGGCTGCCGCATTCTGCACCAGCTGCAAGTGGATATCAACCCCTGGAAGCCCTAGGTAGAGGGCATTGCAGTAATCAAGGCGGGTGGTTACAAAGGCGTGGACCAGTGTAGGAAGCTCAGCCGGGGGGACCAGGTGTTTCACTTAGGCGATATTCCTTAGATAGTAAAAGGAAGATTTAACGACAGTGGATACCTGAGATGTTAAGGTCAAACCGCTGTCAAAAGTAACACCCAGGTTATGCACCCAGTCTGAGGTCAAGAGCTGGACATTGTCAAGCCATAGACCCAAAAGATGCCTAGCCCCAAGACCCGCCTCCGGACTACCCGGGTCCACAACCAACACCTCAGTCTTGTCTGGATTTAACCTCAGCCAGCTAGTGCTCATCCAATTCTTGATCTCGGCAAGACAGTTGTTAAGCACAGAGACCGCATCATCCTGTCTGGGTATAAAAGACATATACAGTTGGGTATCATCTGCATAACAGTGAAAACCCAAACTGTATTGCCTAATGATATCACCTAATGGCAGCATGTCCACTGAAAACAACATGGGTGCCAATATGGAGCCCTGCACCTCCCCACAGGACAGAGAGAAGGTATCAGAGGAATAAATTCTGGTGACAACCCTCTGTGATCTGCCCATGAGGAAGGATTGAAACCAACTTAGGACTGTAGCAGACAGTCTGCAGATTTGCCGCAGATGCTCCAAAAGCAAACCATGGTCCACAGTGTCAAATGCCACCAAGAGATCAAGAAGGACTAAGATTGTATGAGCCTTTCGATCTCTCACAATTAGGAGATCATTTAACACCCGAACAAGGGCAGTCTCGGTACTATGTCTCTTCCTAAGCCCCGATTGGAGAGCTTCAAAGACACTGAGGGTTGTGAGATGATCATCCAGCTGTAACGCAACCACCTTTTCAATAATGAAAACAGAACAGGTGGCAACTTGTAATGCAACTGGTGCCACTACAAACTGCAAGATACTGAAAAAAAACAAAAGTAAGGCTACCCAGTACAGTGGGTGTAAAATAAAAACCTATAAGCTAGGTCATATATAAAAGCATTTATTCCACACTGAAAAACTGCTATGATTACAAAACAAGCAGCACCCCTCATGCTCACGCAGATGTACATTTCACGTTACTAATGACACTTTGTCAATGCATGCTATCTCATTCAGTGAATTACTTAAATAGTCCCTAATTAGTGACAATCTCCTTTAAAGTGCCAAGTGCTCTTATAACATATATAAATAATAAATGAATAAATAATATGAATAAGATCTCAAAATCTGTGCATAACCATACACATAATCCATATCGGCAAAAAACATCCTATATGACATATCACATTGATATATAAAACTAAATGACTCTGAATGGATGACATACATATATGCAGTATGTAAGCAAGACCCCCAACCCCCCCACAACATGCATACAATAGAAACCAAAATACTGAAATATCCTGAATGATCTAAGTTGTTTTTCATTGTGGAATAAACACTTTTTTATATGACCTAGCTTATAGGTTTTTATTTTATACTCGGTGTACTGGGTAGCCCTACTTTTGTTTTTTCAGCACCTTTTCAATAACCTTACCCACAAAGGGTAGGTTAGAGACAGGTCTGTAGTTTGCTAGACAGCCAGAATACAAGGACTTTTTTTAAGGAGTGGTCGAATGACCGCCTCCTTGAGGGGATCAGGAAAGACCCCCTTTTCCAAGGAACACCAGATTATTTCAGCAAGGATCGGGCAGATGACATCTACGCAACATACCAATAGCGGCATAGGACCCAGATCCAAACTACAACTGGTTGGTCGCAAGGTCTGAACAATTCTCACAATGTTCAAGAATTCCGTATGGCTGAAGTCAGCCCGGACAGAATGGGTGCACTCAACCTCCCACCAATCTCTGCAATCCCTCATAGAGGGAGCTGGACCGATCCCCGACCTGATTCTGGCAACCTTATCTGCAAAAAATTGAGCAAGCTCATCACACTTTATTTGTGAAAACACTTTTTTAGACTGAAGACAGACTGGATTGCACAGTCTGTCCACAGTCCGAAAGAGCTGAGCTGGTCGATTCCGTGCAGCAGAAATCTCCGCGGACAGGAATTCTGCCATCTTACAGGTGATTTCTGATTGATAGAACTTATAATGTTCCATCAATCTAAGCCTGTCAACATCAAGGCCGGATTTCCACCAAGCTCACTCTAGTCTTCGACCCACTCTCCTCAGCTCCTTCAAGGACCCATCAAACCACGGGTTCCTGGGATGCAGAGTGAGTGGGTGAACATGAACAGGAGATAATGAGTCCAGAGCATCTCCCACCATATTATTATAAGCCAGTACAAGACCATCTGGACTCATGCTTTCACTCGATAAACCTGATAGGTCCAGCGCCACTGATATGCTTTCTGGGGTAACTCCCCTTAAAGGGTGATACTGGACCATCTCCGTAGGGGCAGACCTACTTGGGGGTGCACCGAAACTGAAGCTTATGGTGTGATGGTCTGACCAACCTACTGGTTCCACCCCCAAGTCAGTGATCTCCATGCCCAGGAGGAACATAAGATCCAGAGAGTGCCCCCCAATATGGGTAGCACAGGTAACCACCTGTGTAAGGCCCAGCATAGTCATAAGCTGGAGGAGGTTATTTCCAAATTGTGAGAGTTTATCGTCAACCCAGGCGTTGAAGTCACCCAGAATTAACCATCTGGGTGACTCCAAGGCCACATCGACAATGAAATCCGCAAACTCCTTCAGGAATTCTTCCCCATTACTGGGCGGACAGTAAATGAGGAGTATCCTGAACCCTACACCTGCTCCCAGGATACACTCAAAGGATCGGGTGCACCCCACTGGTACATCCACAAGGCCCAGTTCTGCTTTAAACACAATAGCTACACCCCGCCCCTATGATCCAATCTCGGGCGGTGTATCACCGAGAACCCAGATGGAACAGTAGATGACAAAATAGGGCCTGCATTCTCATCCAACCAGGTCTCGGTGATGCATGCCAGATCGGATGTCCCAACAAGATCAGCTATAATAGCCGTCTTGTTTCTAATTGATCTGGCACTGCATAACACCGCCCGAGTTGGATGGGTCAACGAGAAAGATCCCGAGACCTGTCCACTAATCGTGGAGCCCTTGGGTATGGGAACCAGAAAGGAGACCCCCCCTTTCCTGACCCCATTTTGCCCCAGGGCATCTCCTAGTCCCATCAACCTCAATCCATCCACCCCTCTCCATTCTCCCACCATGCCAGATTGCCCCCTCTTCAATCGGTTTCTTGCTACCACCAAGGCTCAGCATCTCTTATAAACCTCAGCTGACAATGGGGGACAGACAAAAGGGCGTAGCTCCCTGAGCATGGTGGGAGAATAATGCCCGACCATCACAAAACCCTCCCAACACATTTCAAACAGAATTATTAATATACAAAATAAGCCCCTATAAAACAGGTGTCTGAACAATTCAGACCTAAATTCTATTATCAAACTTACCTCTAAAAACCTCCCAAAACCCCAAATTATAAAATCCTAAATTAATATGAATATAATTTAAAGTTTAAAAAAGTACTCTTCTCCTTTAATTCAACTCTTCTAGTTCTGCAAAGCTACTGTATAATCAAGTGAATTTCTTTGCCTGAGCTCTATTTAAATCAGTTGTGCTAGACCAGGGGAGCAGGGGCTGAGCTACCACGGGTCTCGGCACAAAATAAATAAATAAATTGTGCTAGCTGACTGTGGTAAAAACTGATTCACTACATCCACTTAAACACTTTTTAGCCCATCTGCTACTTCACCAGATGTTACGAGAAGTCTGCACTGGAGACTGAAGGCCATAAAGTACATCACCAATTCTGTTATTCAGATACTCTGGGACAGGGTAACAGCCAATGGTTACATTGCATTCTAATTATTAGAGCTAATGGTTTACTTACAAACAATGCCTCTCTTTGTGACATCACAGGAGGAGCTGTGCACTGGTCATGTATAATTATCATTTGTTCTAGCAGAATGGTGCCTAATGAGCCAGTTAAGAAGGAATACTTAGTGGAACAAACCTGACCGCAATGCACTTTATAACAAGTAGCCAATTGGAACACTTTGTTAACTCCCTTACTGGTTAATTTCAAATATCTGATAATAAATGGGTTTATATAAAATGTGAGCATAGCATCTTTACAATAAATAATTCTACATAAGAATAGGATAGCGTAATGCATTATTGCTATCACCAGCAAATACCCTTTTAGCACCCTGCAATCCTGCAATCCCTTTAACTGAATCCAAATGTTAATCTGTTCTGTAGGCCCATGCTTACATTCAAATATCCCTCATCTAACCTAATTCATACTGGCGGGTTGCACTCTACAGCAGAATATCAGCTTTAGTCTCCAAAGGGATGAAATCATTACCTGAAAGGCAGTGCTAAGTTTGCAATTATACCAGTACATATAAATACAGAGTCAATTTGTGCAAAAAGTGTGTATTTCCAGCCTGTGTTAATTATGAGTGAGAGTAATGAGTGTCAGATCATTTGTTTTGTAAAGGATTTCTTTTGTTACTAATCCTGCTTTGTTTTAGCTGACCTATCATCAGTGACTCTCACCTGGGAAGGTAGGATAACAATAGGAATTACCAAAACATTCCAGCTGGGGTGCTGAGTGGCTGTTGCTAAGGAAGGGGTAGGTACACCCACTAGCATATAAGAATGTGCCATGCTGAATTTGCATTCAGCGAACATACCAATACCTGACATTTTGGACCCCCGTAAAGCCTGTCCAGAGGAACTGTTTCCCCTTCAGTACTTTGACACTTTGGTGTCATTACACAGCACTTTTTACAGGGAACACCCAATGAAGGCAATGCACAAAAATGCACAATTTGCATGTAATGTGCATGTAAATTGCCTGTGCACCTACCTGGCCCCAGACAGGCACAGGGTGCATGGATTCATGACCACAAGCACTCACAGGGCTCCTGTCCATGGCTCTGCCCTCCCCAGCATGCATGATCAGGGGGTAGATGGGTGCAGAGCAGTGGACCCTGATGGGCATGCAATTGTATTCCTGACCCGGGTTCCAGAGTGGATCCCTTGCACCATGGGAGTGGGGGAGTATGGGAAGGCATGGGTCTATTGTTGAACAAAGTATGGGCACTCACCCAAATGGCTGCCCCCAGCCCACCTTGGCAGCCTGGTAGGATGGGGCAGCAGTGTGCAGGGGGATCCCATTGCCACCATGCCCCACCAGTAACCACTGGAGCAGCGTGTAGATACTTACAACAGAGTTCCCCATGGCATACCATTTTCTGCCCTGGCCCAGCACTCCATGCCTTGGTGAATGGTGTGGAGTGCAGGCACACCCCCAGACCATCCCTGGTGTAGGTGGTGAGATCAGCTGAGCGATCTGGTGCACAACTGGCCAGCACATCATTGGTGCATGCTGCCAGACACTGCTAAGTGGGATGCACATGTAGGGCTGCCTAGGCACCTCAGTTACATGTCACGCAGACACTACGCACTTTTGTGCATAGGGCCCATTGAGCATGTCCAATTTGTTGGTAAGCCACAAAACCTATAGAAGCCAATCAGCAAAATTTCAGCTTGAGAACTCCTCATGCTGTACACATCAGTACCATTCCCAGCTCCCTCTCACAAGGGACGGATCTGTGGCAATAGTTACTGTAGAAGCACTTATATTTGAAAAAGAGTGACTTTTGAGCAGAAAACTTTAGAAGTCATTAGAAAACCATGCCTTATCATTCAAATTAGCTAATTCAAAGTTATATAGTTCCCCTGCATTAATGTTGTGGGACACAGAGGTCAAGATTTAGCGAAACAACTAACAAAATAATTTTTATAGGCACTCACTTGATAAAAAGTTTAAAGTTTATCTGGTCGATCCAGCATCCAACAACCAAGAAAAGAAAGCACCATCCACAAAATGCCATGCAACTTCCTTTATTGCAAAAATTAAGTGCAAAACAGCTCACAGTTTGTGCCAACAAGGAGACACCATTATGTTCAACAGGAGGCCTGACTGGTTTTGTGCATGCATAGTTCATCAGGAACGGCCAGCCTGTCACACTATGGTTCTTAACTACTGCATTAGTTAAAGTGACAGTGCAGAAATTAATATACAGTGAAAACAGGAGCATAAGAAATGAAATACAGAAATTGCTTAAACATTGTTGTTGCTGTCAAAATTACTAAATTCTTAATATATATCCATAGATACATGTAAGATGTTGATAAATAGCATAGGAATTTGAATGCATTTAGGAACAAAGGATTTCAATGCTACTGAGGTTCAGCAGCATGAAGCCAGGAGCAGTCACGAATGTGTCCAGCTCAGTCCATGTCCCTTTTGACAAGAATTTTCTCATACATATATTGGGCTAGTTTTTGAGCCTAAATCATGTCAGGAGCTGCAGGAGACATTAATAATAGGTAACCAAAAAATGCAATAAAAGTTCAATGCAATTTTACTACACAAAAAAAAAGCAAAAATGTGACAAGAGGGGGAGGGGGAAATAAGCACAAAAAAGGGTAAAGGTAAAACAGAGATGATAATAAAATAAAGAGGAAAATAAACAGAATAAGAGACGGGGACAAAAACCAAAAGAGAAAAATATTTTGGTAAAGGTATCCTAATGTATAGCATCAACATGGGAGACAAAATATGCAATATCTGTCTTACAAAAGATATCTCCAGGATAGCCGCAGACCATGAGCTCCTTGTCGTGAAAATACAAGTTGGACAGCTGGGTAAGACACTGACCATTGCATCAGCCTACCTGCCCTCCAAAAAATCACGGGACAGTGTGCCCAAGGTCCTGGATGCAGCGGCGTCCCTACCCAAGGATAGTGATTTACTTATTACAGGGGAGTTCAATATAAACTGGGAAAGCGACAACTCTACGCCACTCAAGGATATTGTGGCAAGCACATACCTGACACAACTAGTCATGGAACCAACCAGATGGAACCACAAGACAGGCAAGAGCTTGCTTATTGATTGGATCCTCACAAACTCCCCAACACGAATATCTGAGGTCAGGGTGCTACCAGATGCACTGAGCGACCACTCCCCGTCACCCTCAGATGGTCAAATAAGTTCAAAAACAGCCCCCCCCCAATCACTGTACAGAGCTGGATCCTGAAAATAGGTCCATTAGGTTTGATTAAAAATGCCCTATCCTGCCATGACTGGTCACCCATTAACACAATGCCAGACCTGGACCAGGCCCTGAGGTACTTCACAGATGGAGTCAACAATATTTAAGACCGATACGCACCATTAAAAAGGAGGAAAGTGCAGAGGATCACTAATGGTTGGATCACAGGTGAGCTCCTAGCCATGATGAAGGAGAGGGGCAACCTCTGGTTAAAAGCCAGGGCCTCAGGTAAAGACCATGACCACCAGCTATACTGGGCAGCTAGAAACTGCTACACGCATCTAATACAGAGGGCTAAAGCAGATCACCACAAGGAACTGCTCGATAAAAGCTGGGGTGACAGCAAAAGGTTCAGGGGAAACAGAAAGAATCTCTTGGGGGAAGAAAAAAAGAGAAACCCACAGCTGCTCCACATCAATGGCTCTACTACCTTGGACCCACGCCTCATCGTGGAGTCCTTCAACTCTACCTTCACAGATCTACGCTCAACACTCCCTCCTGACTACCTACACCCTGCCAAGGTTCCCTCAGATGATAAAGCTCCCAGTACCACTCACCTTACCTTCTACCTCAAGAGAGTTACTATAAAGGAGGCAGCATTCTACATGAAAAAAAGTGCTCGGGAAGACCAGAATGGGTAGCGATGGAGTAGACATGAAGCTGGTGTTTCAAACTCTTGATGTGCTCAACAAGCCTATTACAAAACTATTCAACAAATCCCTGACCCTGGCACAATTCCCAGCCACCTGGAAGCAAGTGCTGGTCACTCTTGTCCACAAAAGCGAGGACAGGACCAATGTGTCCAATTACAGGTTATTTTGACTCTTGTTAAATATTTTGTCAAACCAATCACATGTCATGTTTAATGTAACCCTCGGGTCGCCCCTGAAAAAGGGACCTTCAGGGCCCAGCGGGCTCACTCGATTATCAAAATTTAATAAATAAATAAAAATAAATAAATCTCAATCCTCTCCCCCCTATCCAAGGCCCTTGAGAAGATTGTGGCGGTCCAACTAACAGACTACATCAGCAAATACCAACTGCAATGCCCCAACCAGCATGGGTTCAGGCAGGGGCATAGTACCATGACTGCCCTAGTAGAGTTCACTGACTATGCTCATAAAGCTATAGACAAAGACAAACTACTAGGGGTGGTGGTGTTCATAGACTTAATGAAAGCCTTCGACACCATCAACTACATCCTCTTACTGGCCTAACTACAAAGCTTGGAGGTGGCCACCAATGCAACACTCTGGTTCTGAGACTATCTCTCCCTCTGGTCACAACGGGTAAAAATAGGACAAACAGTGTCTGACCCTAGGGAAGTTATGCTGGGGTCTCCCAGGGATCCATCTTGGGACCCCTGCTCTTCAGCCTGTTCCTAAATAATCTCCCTCAAGCCTGTGATGCCAAGATAATCCTATATGCGGATGACACTGTCACCCTCAACAGAAACTCTCGAATTGAGCCAGTCCAAGTAGCACTTCAGCAGAAGACTGATTTGGTGAGCACAAACTTCTGCTCAATTACAAAAAAAACAAGACCATTCTCCTATCCAGCCCCCAGCTCAAGAAAAGGTTCCCACCATAAACATCACCAATAGTGTACTCATCCCCTGGGAACAAGTACACTCCTTCAAGCCTTGGAGTCACCCTGGATGACACCTTATCCTATGCTCAACATATCGACCAGGTGGTCAAGACAGTCAGCACCAAGCTTGGTGTGCTATACAGGCACAGAAAACATCTTACCACAGCAGTCTTCCGCCTATCAGTCATGAGATACATCCTCTCCACCATTGACTATGGCCTGGTTGTCTACAGCGCAGCATCAGACTCTGTGCTCAAGAGGGTGCATATAGCTCTCAACAAGGCCTGAGGGCTCATCCTGAACAGCGATTGAATGACCCAAACCTGTTCCCTCTATGAACAGACACACCTGATGTCTCTTGGGTGCAGGACTAAATTCCTTACATGCCTCCTAGGCAAAAAAGCATTACTGGGGAAAAGCCCCCCCCCCATGCATAGCAGGCATTTTTCTCCTTCCCAGGCTCAGAACACATAGCCAGAAGCAGAACGCAGGGGGCCCTCATGGTGCCTTTCAGACGCACAGCTCTCAGACAGTGCGCCTTCTCCTACAGAGCCCCTCTTTGGCTTAAGGAGGTACCTGAGTCCATTTGGAACTCTACTGGCCTGTATGGCTTCAAATCAGACCTTAAACACTACCTGACCTCCAGCTCTGTGTGCACCTGCTTCTCCAACAGCTGATAGACTCTGGATGACCAGGCCTGGCTCTGCTAACAGCAACTATTCTCAGCACAAGACAGAAGCCACCCTCCCACATGCTCCTTGACAATGCCTCTGAATCACTCTAAGGAGGCTGCTCCTGTACACCCTTCACCCCCTCTCCCCCTGTTTCCACACTAGGATGGGTCTGTGCCTCCCTGGCCTCAGCCCTGCCTCCTTGACCACTTATACTAGAGGCCCTCCTCCTCCCCTACCAAAATCCTATCCTTACTGACCCTCTGCCCAACCTAACCTAACCTCTAGTGCCTCTGCACCTTACTTGCACTTGTAATCAACTGAAGTTGATGTCCATATGCTGTATAGTGTTTTAAATGTCTAAGAAACTCTGTAACCTTTTCCTGATTGTTGTGCTGTTCAGTGTCTCAAATGTCCTAAAACTCTGTAACCTTCTTGATTGAATGTTCATACCCTGTTCACATGACGTGGAATCTTTGTAAAAGAGCCTTGGCTCAAAGGTTATTTCCAAATATCAAATAAATAAAAATAAAGTAAATCAATATAGTCAGATAGACCCTAATGATCAAGGGCTGAGTATCACTGATTTCTTATTTCAGAAAAGGAACTACATCAAATGATCATTCAAACCAGGGGGCTTTAATGCCCCAAGCTGGTATATCCAGAAGACTTCTTTATAATATTTTAGTGTCCTGGTCACCTCCTCTAGGGACAACAGTTACCTAATCAATACCCATGAAGGTAAAATTGTATTCTGACTCCCCCCCCATGTCCTGAATTGCTTAGCTAGGGCAATTTTCATTGCCCCTTCTTCTAATCTCACTGAGATGTTTCCCTACTCTCAGTGTAAACATACGCTTCATTCTCCTAACCGAGAAGGTTTGACACATTCAACCTGCCAATTGTGCGTCCCCTTGCCCACCATGCTTCCAAGCTAAATATCCAAGTCTCCCCTGTGGCCAGCCCTTTGATGACATGAACAATGGGTTAAGCCACTGGGGATGTCTATGAGCCAGCACTACAGTAGTCAAGCTAGTAATGACAAACAGTGCATTTTCATGCTTAGTCTATCAGTACCAATCACGCTGACTGAGTGCTTAAATTAAATTTTCTCAGCATGTTCTTCCCACTATGTATAAAGCAACATGCATTCAGACAGTGCCTCTTCTGAAGAAAGAGTTTTTTTGGGGGTGCCTATTTAAGTGCTGTATCAGCAACCCTAAGCATGGTGAATCTTCTTGAATACTACACACACCATTATTTACAATCTTTTACAGCAACCCAACAAAGCAAGGTTGGTAGCTGTTGCAGAACTGTTGGCAGGGACAAGAATTACATGTGATGATAGTGGCGATGCAGGAGTGGGTGGTGACACAACCACCACTACTTCATCTGAGTCATTGCAGTAGTTAAAATATAAAAAAAATCAAACAATTAAAAACAAAACAAATGCAATATCATTGTAACGAGTAATGTAATGCTCTATGTTTAAGAATGCCCTATGTTTAATGTCTTTTCATTTTCTTTCCTTCTTTTTTTTTTGTGATACATAACTTGTTTTCTTTGGGGCAGAGGGATCATCAACGTATAATAATTTGAAAATCAGTGGCGCCCAAGGGAATATAGTAACTGGCACGGAGATAAAGCAGAGACTACAGGGAGGTATCTTGAGGTGAGCGATGAATAGTAACTATTGCTGAAGCTCACACTGTGCCATGGTGGTCCTAGTTTGGTGGTCTCTGTCACAACACCACAAACAGTATTCCACAACAAATGCATATCACCAGTACCTGCCGCAAGGAAGCTGTAGTAAGTCAAATTCTTTGCTGACTGCAGGGCTTTTTATCCCTTATTTCTAGGTTGCTTTTCAACATCAAATTGCTTCATAGAGAGCTGAAGTAGGCTACACACATTGGTGAAGCCACACCAAATTTCTAGGCTCCAACTTGAAGCTGAACCAAAGCTGGTTCTGGCCCACTTCTCTCACCCTTACCTGTGGGCAAAACCAAGGCCAGAATGGTGGCAAAGAGAAAAACAGCAGTGTACCTGGTGCATGGGGTGCATCTACCATAGGGGTCACATTTTTACACTCCGAGGAGACTTTTGTTTTGTATTTCTTGTTCGGATTATGCTTCATTTCACCATATGCACAAATCTTTATTTTTATTATTATGTTCACTTGCAAAGTATACAAAAATATTGGTGTCAGTGTCAGCTGGGAGGAGGTTTTGAGGGGGTGCTTCACTTTGCACAGCCACTTGCAGCCAAACAAGGAACAGTAACACCAACATTGCACACCAAATAATAATCATGTTTTGAGCTACATCATGGGATATTCCCTATATATTAATATGGTATGTGTATTTTTTAACTATATTTGTTCAACCTGTATCTAGGTTTTGCTTAAGTTGTATATCCTTATGTACCTGCTTTGCTCCTATAACTGTCCCCAGATCTCTTGGAATATAGGCATCTGACCTAAACAAAGCTACTATCTTGGTGCGCAAAAATCTAAATAAATAAAATACTACTGAATGGCCAGTGGGTACCTCACCCTTCACTTTATTACCCCTATGTGCTACTAGTGCAATGCATTATGGGATGCTCAGACCAGTTCTTGGCACCTTGCCCTGCACCATAGTGCAGTACATTAAGGGTACTTAAAACAGTTCTGGATGCCTCACCCTGTGTTGTAGTGCAAGAGGGATAATTGTTTTCAGTTTCCAAAGGGTTAAAAGCATTACACGTATTTCTGGGTGGATGGCCTGGTCTTAACCCCACACTTTTGCCTAGGGAGCTAATTTTTTTTATCTACTACTGCAGTCCGTTAAAGAGCTAGTGTACTGCCTGGAAACTGCCTGCAATTAATTGTAACTTCAGATATAGTCAGCTATCTCTTCTTATATCTTATGTATTTATTCTTTTCTGTTTGCTAATTGGGAGATTTTCCACCTTGCAATACTGGGATGATGTGTGGAGCAGCACTCCGTGTGGAGGAAAAAATAACTCAGTTCTGTCCCCCCTCCCCCAATACATCAACCCAGAAACCACACTGACTATGACATCACTAGTAACCAATGAGAAACTTCTCTCACTGCCAGGTTTCACTTTCATATGAAGCAGCAGGGACTGTCTCCCCCTGGTTACTAGTGATGTCACAATGTCCTGCATTTGGATTGGTAGCTTGTGAAAGTCACTGCTCAGGCTGCAATGACTGTGGTGCCTCAAGGTGTTTGGTCTCATTTCTGATGATGCAGTGGGAAGAACAGAACTGACTTTTTTTTCCTCCAGGCAGAGTGCTGCTCCACACATCACCCCAGTACTGCCAGGTGGAAAATCTATTTCAAATACTGGGAGTGATAGCTGACTGCATCTGAAAATTACTATTAATTCCAAGCAGTACACCAGCTCTTTAAGGGAGACTGACCATTTCTTTGTTCCACTCCCTGTGTTGTAAGGTCTGAGGAATGATTTTCACACAGTTTGTCAAGTGTTAGATGTGGTACAGTAGGGGACACCCACATTACTACAGATACTCATAACACTACAATATGAAATAAGATCAAATAAAGGACAGCCTAGAGGTTACAGTAACGAGCTGTGAATGAGGTTGGTACATCCAGCAGACCTGAGTTTGATTCCCATAACCTCCACTTGCCTACTATGTGATCCTGAGCAAGTTACTTAACCTCCACAGCGCTCCTGGGTCACCCCTGAAAAAAGGCATTGTACCTTGTGGGCCTTATCCAGTAACCAAAGAAAAAAAAGCTTTACCCAGTTACCAAAGGGATACAAAAACAGTAAATGGTGAGAGAAGAGCTGATCAGGCTAAAAAAACCTATGATGACTAAAGACATATGTGACAGTAGTTAAAGCAAAGCACACAGTGCAACTAATAACAAATATAACTAGTAACTAATAACTAATAACAAAAAGGAACAGTCAGCTGGGGTAACACCTATGAGGCAAGGTGAAAAAGTATCTAATAGTACTGGTAAAACAGTCAAGGAAGGAGCCAGAAAAAAGGGGCCAAAAAAAAACAGTAACCAAACAGTGGGAATGCCTTTATACCTCTCAAAGTGGGGCTACAAAAAGTCAACACTGTGGAATATAGGACTCCATTCACACTGAGACCTCTTCAAGTTCCTCAGATATATGGAATGTAGTGTGCGGAATTACTGTAGAAGAATCTGAAGTCAACATTCTACCCATGTATATCCCTTCTCCCAAAAGCAAGTCTTCCTCAGCTGTGGTTCTCTGAGGAAAGCAGCACAGAAGAGCCATTAAGGTCATCTACCCCAAAAGGTAAATTGAAAAAAAAAATCAAATAGCCCTCAAGCCATGCCATGTAGCATTCAAGGGCACCTTCTATCAGCATTCCCTTCCTCTGCACCACAGCATGTCCCAACAATCAGAAAGAACACATCAGTAGTGTGGTCCAGCTTTCCAGTTGTTAAATGTTACAGCTCACATGTAAACTGCCACCTGCGTTCCAGGGACACAGTCAATATGATATTTTAGGAGGGGCTATGCATTTTGCAAGGGAGGTTGTTTTTTATAAATGCCAGGGGTCTGGGGCTATCAGGCCCCAGAAGCCCTCAGTGCTAGATGCTCTGTGCTTGTTTTAGTGAAGCTAACACTCAACTCCTGAGCCTCCTCCACCATGGAGGAGGGCTCAAGGATGAGTTATTTAGCTTCAAAATAAGCTACAAAGGGCCAGATATTCAAACCATAGCACAGCGCACAAACCATTAGCGCGGCAATAGCGCCGGAATAGCACGGACCCACCATATTCAAAGGACCAGTTAGCACATGCTAACAGCATCAGCGCAGGGCAAACCAGTAATGTATGCAAGGGGCAAAAGGAAGGGGGGCCAAAAGAGGCGCAAAGGGATATTCAAAGGTCCAGCGCCGCGCTAGGATACATAGCACGGCACCTAGCGCGGCGCTAGTTACCGCCTATAAAAGGCTGGTCTAAACACAGGGCAAAACACAGAGGAGGAGGGACCAGCACAGGAAGTGGGAATGTGTACAGTGCCAGTAGCAGTGATGCTGCCATTGATGGCAGCTGTAGTGGAGGAGGAGGAGAGGGAGCAGGCACAACATGGGCCACAACGCAGGCCAAGGAGACAGTATGCTGCAAACAGGCTGTACCAGCCCAGGGTCTCCTTTGAGACCCTGCCTGATGATCACATCATTGGCCGGTACCGGATGAACAGGGGACTGTTGAGGCAGCTCTGTGAACTCCTGCATGAGCAGCTGCACCCAAACACTAGACACAGTCATGCCATGACAGTGGAGGAGAAGGTGACAGCAGCGATGTACTTCCTTGCCACAGGGATATTCCAACAACCAACGGGGGATACCATTGGGGTAACGCAGTCTGCCACCTCATGCCTCCTGACCCAGTTCCTAGAGGCTCTCCTGCCACATGCTGGGGAATTCATAGTACTCCCCAGCACGGCAGCAGAGCACAGAGAAACAATGCAGCAGTTCCATCGAGTTGCGCACCTACCATCTGTACTGGGTGCCATTGACTGCACCCATGTCCCCATCCGTGCACCACCCGGCGATGGCAGTGATGTGTACGTCAACAGGAAGGGGTACCACTCCATCAACTGCCAGGTGGTGTGCGATGCGGCTGGGCGAATCAGCAATGTCTATGCACAGTACCCCAACAATGCCCACAATGCCTTCATCTGGCACCAGTCCCAGCTGTGCCAGGCCTTTGAGGGAGGCAGGATACCCAGTGGGCAACTAGTCAGTGAGTTGGAGCATACAAGGCAAACACACAACAGCATGGATGTGGGCAGGCATTGCAGGCCAGGGAAGGGGAGTGGGAGGGCCACAGAGAGGTGCAGGACAGCAGCTGACAGACCGCAGTACGGCACTAACAGGTATACATGTCTTGATAGGGGACAGTGCCTATCCCCTGCGACCCTGGCTGCTCACACCAGTAATCCGACCGGCCACAGTGGCTGAGGAGCTGTACAGTGAGGCACATGCCAGAACAAGGAACATCATAGAGAGGGTGTTTGGCATCCTGAAGATGCGATTCAGATGCCTGGACACATCAGGCGGTGCCCTACAGTATACACCTCAGAAGGTATGCTGTATCTTCCTAGCCTGTTGTATGCTGCACAACATGGCAATGAACTGTGGGATACAGGCACCTGAACCTGAGGGACAGTCTGACAGTGAGCCAGAGCCAGTGGTCAGGGGGATAGTGGAGCAACTCGAGAGGAGGGACCCTCGCATGGCATGCAGGGCCATACAGCACTGGGACAACATCATCAGGACACTGCAACAGACCAGAGGGTAAGTACAGACTGAACAACAACCTGAAAGAGTACAAGTGATTAGCATTTTAATGTGCGCAGACTAAGATAACAGTGAAAACAACAATCACATCAGCAAACAAACCCAGTGTAATAGACAAACAGTGTGCGCATGTGGTTGGAGTCCGTGATTGTGCAGCACATATGTTGGGGGGGACACACACAAACGGTGTAATCTTGGTGGGGAGGTGTGATGTGTGTCTTGAGGGTAAGGGGGGCAACTGTGTTGGTGGGAGTGTGTGTGTGTGTGTGTGCACGCACGTCTGCACATGCATGAGGGAGATGCATGCAGAGTACAGCAGACAGCCTGTGGGCATCACCGACGATGACACCCACGCATGCACCGTGCACCTGTGCCATGGGATATGGACCCTGGGATGCTCTGTGCGAGGATACAGCTGAAGTGGAAGGTAAGGCAGGCAGTGTTGACCTCCTGTGCCCCAGGGGGATGGTGGAGACTGACAGGGTGGATGGACGGCCACGGCGCCTCTGGGTTGCAGGTGGAGTGCGTGATGCAGCGGAGCTGGAACCAGTGGCAGCCCTGCACCCACGGTGTGCCTGCCTGTGTGCCCCTCTGCCATCTGCACCATGGCCAACCAACCCATGCTGGTGACCAACAGGCACACCACGCATGACATTACCAATGTCCACCACTGCAGCAGTTAAGCCAGAGAAGCCACGGTCTATGGCACCCACCAGATGGCCCAACCTGTCCTCTGCTTGCTGCTCAGCATGTGCAAAGCCCACTGATATTGCCTCCCGTATCTGACCCAGCTCATGTCGCAGCTCATGCCGCATGGCATGCAGGTCCAGATGGGCCTCCTGCTGTGAGGTGACAGCAGCCTGCAGGAGTGGCCGGGCACCATGGCCTCCATGCACCAGAGGCACAGGACCCCCAGCAGCAGCTGGCAGTTGTGCCTGTGGCAATCGATCAACTGCTACATCCGGCTGCTGACTACAACTGCCAGTGGTCTATGGCACCATATGGACAGTAACCCCAGCATGTGTCTGACACTGCACACCCTGCTGTCCTGCAACACCACCCACACCATCCACCACCATGTGTTCAGCCACAGCCACACTGGTGACACCTACGGAACCACCCTGACCTGTTCTATGCCCTTCAGCAAGCCCCACCCCTGCATCCCCTGGCACAGGAATGGCCAGCTGCTGTGAATATTCAGAGACATCAGTGTCATCTGCACTGGTGACAGTGACCAGCAGTACCTCTCCCACCCCATCATCCTCAGTTTGTGCAACATCCAGGTGCCCACTGTACCCTAACACCCCTAGTGAGGTGTGACCCCCCTCCCCAGGCAGTTGCATGCCCTGTCCACGGGAATGCCAGACATGCATAGGGTCCATGTGGCCCTGATCTTGACACAGTCCAGATGTTGACGGACGTTCGTCATCAAACTCCTCCGTGACCTCAGGAACCTGGCTGGACATCCGTGAAACATGCTGTGGTGGTGCAGGCCTGTCCGAGAGCACTATGGAGAGAGTAGGGACAGGGTCAGTCACCCATCCATGGACACTGTGGCAAAACACCACCACCACTACCACCACCACACCATGCAGCCCTCAGGACAGGTACCCACTTCACACAAGCCCGTGACAACGTGCACCCACCCACCCCACAGTGATCTTGGCCATGCCAGGCATCAGTTCAGCAGGATACAGTGCACCCTGTGCAGGACACCAACAGCAGGACTGTGCACCCTTGCCTGCACCACATACAGGGGTTACACATGCAAATACAGACCTGGCCTTGGAAGTGCGAGGGTCGTCTCACAACCACCACCCGGCACGCCTCTCACTGCCACCATCCACAGTGTCGATGCCACCACTGCCATGTGTGGCTCCTCCACACGCTGCTGGTGTTCAGGCGGACCACCACCAGTCCTGGTCCTGTCCATGTGTCGGTGTGCCTCCTCCTCCTTTGCATGTCACAGGAGGTCATTCCATCGTTTCTGAACTGCTTCTGTTGATCTCCCACGGCCCCCAACCGCATTCACAGCTGCAGTCATGCCTCCCAAGCTTGCCGCACAACAGCATCGGTGGCCCTGTGTGTACGTAACACGTGTTCTCTTTCCTTCACCTCATGCGCAAGAGTGTTCAGCTCATCTTGAGAGAATTGATGTGCATGGATGCGCTCCTGTCGGGCCTGCACACCTATGGGATAATCAAGAGGGGACAGGTGTCAGTGGCTGTGTCAGTGCTGCACTGCATCACACAGTGGACATCACGATATCATCCCCTACAGTGCCACAGGCCACATGGACATATCAGATCGCTGCATGTGCCTGTACGGTGCACACGCCCACATTGCCACTGTCTGTCCCATGTCTGGACAGTGAGTGCTGTACACACATGTGCACTGCTGTGGCCTGTGTCTGCCATGAACCCCCATGACTGTGCTGTGGCCCATTTGAGCATCACAGAGTTTGTGAGGACAAGTGCTCTAGCAATGTCAGGACACCAAGCTGCATGGGAGCGCACATTGCTGGTACACTGTGTACGCCCTGCGGGGGGGCACAGGCCATCACACCACACATCCAGGGAGACAAGACAGTGCGCTATCATGGTAGTGCACCAGTGCACCTGGCTGGCAGACACAATGTGCATGCATTGGCACATGGCACAGTTAATTGCAGGGGAATGTGCACAATGCAGTGGACATTAGTGGTCCCACGGTAGTCATACATACCTGCCTCTCACTGCTCATCCTCCTGTTGTATATCTCTTCCCATGTTGTACCTTCACACTGCTGTATTCCCACCGCAGTTCCACAACACAACACTGGTGGTGCACTGCTTGTCCTTTTATAGCCCACCCAGGCAATCATGCCTGTTAGTCATGTAAATGAGCGCATAATGATATGCTAATCACACGGTTTGCCCCATGCATACACAAGTACCCCCATTTGCACACACCCATTGAATATGGTCTGAATAGCCCCATGCTAGCACAGCAGCACTGGGCAAAGGCCATCACAGGGCTATTTGAGGGTCAGCGCCACATTAGCCACCTAGTGCTGCACTATGTGCAGTACGCATGCTCATGGGGCCCCTTGTCCACGCTATCACCCTGTCATAGCGTGATGTAGCACTGCGCTAACCAGCTTTAGCGCGGCGCTACATGCATGCATGGTACATCAGCCCAGGGTCATGGTAGGGGTCCTGCATGCATATTGCAAACACTTTCTGTTAGCGCGGCGCTACGGCATATGTCAGCGTGGTGCTAGACTTCAGTTCTAGGGGGTGTCAGGGTGTGTGGACAGTCATTGTTTCACTGTTTAACCTGGTTATTTGCCCCCTTCCACAGCACCAATGTCTGAGAGATGTAGGCAAAGGGCAGTGGTGGGCCATGACAGGCGGTGGGATGAGGCTGAGATGGCCAACCTGGTGCAGTTGACGGAGAGGTGCCATCGGTGCCTATTTGGACCTGTGCGGGAGGGTGACCTGCCCCGTAGACAGGTCTGGGCTTCCATTGCCCATCGACTAACTGCCCTCACGGGTATTCTCCGTGATGGTGAGAAGTGCCACCATCGCTACGTTGACATCAGGCGCAGGCAGCGCCCACTGCTTGAACGCTGCAGGACCATGGTTCACGAGGGGACTGTGCCTGTGCCAGGTAAGTGATGACTGTCGCGGTGCTGCTGGCATGGGTGGTGGGGCTGTGTGTTCCGTGGTGTGCTTGTGTGCATGTGTGTTGCTGTGCTGGACATGTTGCTCATGTGCCATGGTTTGCGAGGGGACTGTGCCTGTGCCAGGTAAGTGATGACTGTCACGGTGCTGCTGGCATGGGTGGTGGGGCTGTGTGTTCCGTGGTGTGCTTGTGTGCATGTGTTGCTGTGCTGGACATGTTGCTCATGTGCCATGGTTGTGAGGGGACTGTGCCTGTGCCAGGTAAGTGATGACTGTCGCGGTGCTGCTGGCATGGGTGGTGGGGCTGTGTGTTCCGTGGTGCTTGTGTGCATGTGTGTTGCTGTGCTGGACATGTTGCTCATGTGCCACGGTTCGCGAGGGGACTGTGCCTGTGCCAGGTAAGTGATGACTCTCACGGCACTGCTGGGATGGGTGGTGGGCTGTGTGTTCCATGGTATGCTTGTGTGCATGTGTGTTGCTGCGCTGGACATGTTGCTCATGTGCCATGGGGTCCACCCATCCATTTGGTGTGTACTGTGTGGGACAGGGGTAGACGGTGTGCTCTGACCCGTGTCATGCTTGGCATGGCTTTGGTGGTGCACTGCACCCCGTGTGCCAGTGTTGCGTGTGTTGTGCTACACCACTGGGGTACAGGGTGATCTTTGGCGTACCGTGGTGGCTGATATTGAAGTAATGCTGCTGTACCCTCTTCCCACTGCAAAGCAATGAGGACACACCGGAGACAGGAGGGACGAGATGCAGGCCAGACAGGGGACGTCCACCGACAGGCGCAGGGTGCCTCCGATGGCACAGTGTGCAGCGGAGAGCAGTAACGGTGACAGGGCTGTTTTGCATGAGTACTGTGTGATGTTATCCTTTTCTACTATGTGTGTCTGACTTTACAGAGCAGGCAGTAGAGCAAGGGTGTAGCCAGGCATATGCACTGTACACATTTGTGTACAGTTTTGTGTAGTGCATGTCCAAATCTATTTGCATCTCTGTCAACAGTTACTAGGTACACCAGACATTTAGGGTCACTGTAGGCCACTGGGGTGTGGCCCTGTTTGAATTGCTGTTGTGTAGGAGACAGATACATGTATAACCTCATTAGAGAGTAAGGGAATCATCTGACAGACATCATACCCATTTGGATGGGGTGTACCATTTGGAGTTGCTGAGTACATCATTTGTAAGGGGGAGTGTGGCTGTTGGGGATTGTGTGTAGAACATGTGAATGTCTGGCTACACCCCTGCAGTACAGTGCTGTGTCAGGTGTTGTGGCCCAGTTGGCTAGGTAATCCAGGCCAGATGTGAGATGGCTGCATGCATTTCTGTTGTCCCCCTTGCCTCCGTTGCCTCTTCTGCTGCTGCGTGGCTTGGAACATGGCTTGCTGAGTGTCTTAAGTATTGCTGCCATTTCCGCCATGTGTACTGATATCTGCCTTGTACTGCCATGTGTGCGTCATGTTGCTGTTATGGCCATCACTGTGGAGGGATGATGCATGTCTCTGCATGGCTGTGGGCCAGTCGTCATGCCTGGGGTTGGGGGATTACTGGGGTCGGCCTGTCGTGCTGCCTGTTACTGCTGCCGCTGTTGTCCTGTCTGCCATGGCAACAGTGTACTCCACCTCTCATAGCATGTGTCATTTACAGTACCACGTATAACATGTCAGTATCTGTGCAGGACATGTTGTGAGCACATTCCAGGGCCATGCACATCATGGCGTGCGGGGGGACACTGTGTCATGTGGGGCAAGCATTTCCCTGCCAGTGTACTGTCATGGTGGCGTGGACATGGGTATGTTATTGTGTGTCCTTGTCCGATCTCCGTGGCGGACATGCACGGGGCTGTGTGGAAGGGGATCTTTGGGACTGTGGTGCCACATGGGTCTATGTGGCTGTACATTGCATGTGTGCCTGTTGCGGCATGTGTGTTGGAAGGCATCCTCAAGGCACTCAATGGTGGGCAGTTTGATTTCTGGAGGGGAGTAGCCAATGGGCAATGAACTGCTTACTTAATGTATGACGCCTGACAACGGCATCATGACAGTACACCGCCAGGGAAATGCTTGTGGTTTATGCTAGGGGGACTGGTCACTATGACTGTCTCTGTATCCCATGGCCATTACAACTGTACAGGTTGTGGGCTGGTATGTGGGTGTCTTGGGGAGCAATGCCTGGCTTAGTATTTACACATGCGGGGCAGCGCCCATTGTCATGGGTTTCATACATTGTATCTTGAAGGCCACTGGCAGCAACTGACACAGTCATGGTGTATGTTGGTATTTTGTCAGGCTACACTCCGGGGTGGGGTAGCCCACCCTGACAATGGAGAAGGGGTGTCAGTGTGTCCACATGGTGTGCAGTTGTGGCCTCCCTGGCTACACCCCTGCCTGTGGGCTCATGCTGTCATGTGGGGGCCATTGTCCCCAAGAGGGTGCTGTCCCTCTGTCCCTACAGAGCATGGTGTTTGTGCACATGTTATGCAGGTGTGCTGCAGGAGTTGTTCTGTGGTAGCATGGTGTGCTGGTTGTCAGCCCCTATGGCAGATGCTGCTCCCACAGGTGTGTGTGTGTGTGTGTGTGTGCCTTGCCATGCCTTGACCACCAGGGTGACAGTGTCCTGTACATGCCTTTGGCCTACCGCTGCAGTGCCACTGGTGGACCATGCCCGGTGTCTGTGTTTCACATGTGTGTGTCTTCTTGCATGTGCGCCTTCTCGGTGCTGCCACTATGGGTGGTGGCACAGCACTGTGCCATTCTCTTCACCACTGTGGGACCCTCACCCTTCTGTTGTGGCAAGTGGTGTGGGCGGGCATTGGCACTTCCCCTGGTTGTGTACTGCTTGGTTACCTGTCCTGCAGTACCTACTGTTCTGTTGCCAGAGTCATTGTCCTCTGTGGTAATTGGGTCTCTGTGGTCCATGTCGAGTCTCTATCTGTGTCACTTGCCACTGTTGCACACTTATGTTAGTCACCCACCTGTTATGGGCTTCCTGTCATCATTTGTATAGCTGCTGTGTTATGGCATCGTGGGTGGCAGTTTGGCTGGGTCTCTACAGTTCTTGTGGAGGGCAGCAGTGAGGGTGGGCCACTGTTGGGGGTGTACAAGATGGGCATGTGTGGTTACACACGTGTTTGGGGCTGTGGCGCCTTCTCCAGTTGGTGTCATCTGTATTGTGTATCATAGCTGTGTGACCGTGGGCAGCATGTCCTACCATGTGTCATCCCATGTGCATATCATTCAGTGTCCACTTGTCATTAACATCTCTGGGGGTGGCTGTCTGTTTGCACTGTTACAGTCTGCACGCCGCTGTGCTGGCTGGTCTCCATGTTGTTGGGTTTCTCGGCATACATCCATGCATATCCATGTACATTGGGGTGTTGCATGCTGCCTGTTATGTACTGCATTGTCCTGCAGGCACATGTTAGTGTGTGTTGTGGTTTGTTCCATACTAGCACATGGGCATGGTTGTTGGGGCATGCTGTCCATTGTGTGGTGGTACATGGTGCCTTTGTGTCATCGTCATGCCCTGATATGGTCCCCCTTTCTCCTGTAGGTCCACGTCAGTCGTCACTGTGGGCCACCCGTACAGAGGAGGGTGAAGGCACAGAGGAGCTGTTGTGGAGGCTGGTGCGGCAACAGCGTACCCTAATTGAGCAGCAGGCAGTTATGATCGCAGAGACATGGCGTGTTGCGGCCATCCTGGAGGAGTGTCTGCCAGCGCCTGCCCGCACCTAAACCCTGCTTACCTTTTCCACTAGCCTGCTTCCTGTCCCTGGCCCACTGTCCCTAGCCCTGTATATGCCATCCTGTTCCCCTCCCTTGTTTCCTATTTCTACAGCCCTCTCCCATCCACTTTCTTACCCCATTGTTCTGTTGCTATATTTAAGTTTTGCCTGTTTGCATTGTTACTGTTGTTTTCCCCATTGTTTTCAGTCCCTTTGTTACGCCAGCCCTTTTCCTTTCATTATGTTTTTCTTTGCACTTATTTTTATGAACAGTGTTCTGCTCTGTTTTGGTTATTTTTGCTATATATATGTTCATATTGCCTTTGTGCCTTAGATGTTCACGTTTTGCATTATAGTTTATTATGCTTGACATTCCTGTGTCCTGTGTCTTTTTGGGGTGGACTTGGGATTTGACAGTGTTCTGTGGTATTCTGATTTCACTTGTGGTTCCAGGTTATTCCATTCCTTTCACTAGTACTGCAGTTGTGTCTGGCTGGGCTGTTTTGCTTTCCTGTGTTCCTGGACAGCTGCCTACACCTCTGACACTTTGTTTCTGTGGGTGTTTGCACTGCATCTGTCTGATTGCTATATTCAATGCTGTCTTAATCCTGGGCAATGTTTGCCCTGCACTCCTGGGCCTGTTTGCCCGCCTTCCTTCGCTTGCAATATTCAGCTGGTTTTGCACCGGGCTATTCGTTTTGAATATAGCTATGTTTTTGCTCTGGGCACAGTTTGCCCACCGGGCAGTGCTAATTTAGCCCCAGGGCAAAGTTTTGAATATCTGGCCCAAAATGTCTTGCCCTAAGGAAAATAATTAATATCTGGCTGCAGCCTGTATTTTAACAAAACGGTTTACTAGGTATACTAGGTTTATTATGGACATAAGCAGGTGCAGGCTCATCGTGAATGTACCCCACACATGTGGGAAAGTTAGACTAATACAGATTTATTATAATAAGAGTAGTCTAATGCCATCTTAAATGTATTCAAATCCTGAATGTTAACTATATCAACTGGGAGCCTATTCCAGATCTTCGAGACCCTTATAACATAGAAGTTGTTTCTCTTATTGGTGTTAATATGTGGTACCAGAAGTTTGCTATTATGAGATCTGGTATTGTTAGTAGTGGTTTTATAAACCAATCCAAAACTATCCATAAGTTCCCTGTTCAGTAGTATCTTGAATAAGAGCAAAAGGTCACCTCTTTGGTGTCTGGCATTGAGGGGATGTAACCCAAGACTAGATAACCTTTCTGGATATGACTTCTGCCTCAGTCTAGGGATAATCTTTGTAATTAACCTCTGGACTCTCTCTACCCTATCTACATCTTTAATTAGGTATAGGGACCAAATCTGGGATGCATAATCCAAATGTGGACATATAAAGCTACTATATAGGGGTTTAATACATTGTTCGAATCTGGTAATGAAAGAGCACTTAATTCTAGAAATCAGACCCATTGCCTTTTTGGATACAGATGTACAATGGGGAGAAAAACTAAGTTTATTATCAATAAGGACACCTAAGTCTCTTTCAAGATCAGAATTCCTTATAAGTGTTTGATTTAAAATATAAGAGTATTGTTGATTTTTAAGACCAAAATGCATGGTAATGCATTTATTAATATTAAAGGTCATACCATTGTGTACTGACCAAGCTTCAATTTTCCTCAAGTCCTCTACTGGTGTGAAGTGCTGTGAGATGGAACTGACCTGTCTGCCCAATTTAGCGTCATCTGCAAATCTGATGATTTTGTTGTGAAGATCATTGCCCATGTTGGAAATAAAAAGATTAAACAACAGAGGTCCCAAGACCGATCCCTGAGGAATACCACTGCTCACTTTCCCCTGCCTAGACAAAGTATTGTTAATGCGCACACACTGCTGTCTGTTGTTAAGCCACCCTTTAATCCATTTAGTCGAACTACAGTTGATACTCATATCAATAAGCTTAATGATTATTATATTGTGGGACACTTTATCAAAGGCCTTTGAGAAATCTAAGTAGATCACATCTAATGGTATACCCTTGTCAAGATTTTGACTAATGTTGTTATAGAAATCGATCAGGTTCGTACTGCATGATCTACCTCTTGTAAATCCATATTGACTGTGGTCGATCAAATTACTGGTTAGGAGGAAATCCTCCAACCATTTTTTAATTAGCTTTTCCATAATCTTACAACAATGGGAGGTAAGGTTAATAGGCCTATACTGTAGTTCTATAAATGCTCTTTGTTACCCTTTTTAAAGATTGGGACCACAATAGCAGACCTCCAGTCGAGGGATATTTCCTTCTTCGTTATCCACATAATCAAGTATTGATTCACTTCCCAGGCAAAAACCTCCCCACTTTTCTGTTATCCTATTCCCTAGATGATACCAAATCCATATATCCAACAAGGGGACCATAATTTATGTCACTTTGTAAGAACTGGTGACAGACTACTGAAGAGGAAAATACAGTGTAAAAGTAGTATCGGGTTCAGCATCCCAAGGTCTCCAGCTGAAATGGGCCCATACATGCTGTTTGTGCTCGCTTAACAGGATTTATTGGATTTTTCCTACTCCCCAAGAGTAACCAGAAGCAAAGTCCATGTAGACAAGCCGCTAAGTCAGGTGAGGGGTGGGGGACATATGCAATATACAAAAAATTGGACACAATAAGGTTTAACAATGAACACCTGTTTCAGTTTTGTAATTAGCCATTTTTTTCCATCTCTCCACTTTGCCCTGCACAGTTTCCAGTTTATTTTGCCAGTTGATGATAACCATATCCCCATACATGAACTGGACCCTGAATATCTCCAAAGATTCCTTGGTCACTGGAATTCCCCCAGTAGTGGCTGCGGTATGCTGGGTGCACCACTCCCAGCTGTAACCCTTTGCTTGCTTACATTAGGATCAGGTCACACATCTTGCATGCTGCCTGTCAACTGACCTGTGATTTGGTATCCTGTGATCACTGTACAGCAGAGCACCACTGCCACATCTCCTGATCAGCCACCAGGGTATATCTTGTCACCACTCATCACAGCACCCGCTGGGCATGAGCATGTGTTACACACACAGCTGGGCTAGCCAGGGAAAAAAAATGGCACTAGCACATGTGTGGTGCAGTCCTTCACCATCCCAGTTCACAGGCTGCTCCTTTCCTTATTGGCTCGCTGTTCATGCTCACTGCAATTTTACTATAAGAATTCCTTATAGCAAAATTGCAGTGAGCACGAACAGCGAGCCAATAATCCAACAGCGCAATGCACTTAACTCCACGGGGGTTGGGGGGCTATAGCCTTCTTTGCCTTCCCCCCATTGCGCCCTTGCTGTGTTCTATGGAAATAAGCAAAGACAGGAAGGGCAGCAATCTTGACACCACTACCATACTTCATCATTTGCTGAGGTTACATGAACTGATGAGACTGGACAATCTGTGCAGAGGAAGAGGATGTGGAGGAGGTAGTCATTGATCCACTTGATTCCATTAGCAGTAGGGAAGTGGAGGAGGAAGAGCAGGAGAAGAGCATGAGACAAGGTGAGGGGATTGGTGGTGGCAAAAGTCATTCTGGCATTAGACAGCTTCTGTTTGAGCAGTCCACATTTGGCGAAAGAGTGAGTCAGGACAGCAGCCGTACTCCATGCCACAGAGGTGCCATTCATCAGCAACAATTTAAGAGACCCAGAAGTGACATCATAAAGCAACTGACTTTAAAACAGCTTACTCAGAAAATTAACAAATTCCACCATAGTCATCCATGGGAATGTAAGATGACAGTATGTGTCAGAACTGCTAGTGCAAGAGCTTCTGCAGTACATTCAGGTAGAGAATGAAACCTTTCATCATCTCCTAGCCTATGCAGAGCCGAGGTACAATCTGCCACAATGCAAATATTTCTCTCCTGTGGTCATCCCCCAGTCTCTGGCTATCTGTCTGATCTCCTAAAGCCTGATGCCCCAGTCCACTCCCTCCATTCCTCCTCTAGGAGCCTCCTAGCAATTTCCAGGACGAGACTTAAAACTGTCGGCGACAGGGTGTTTAGTGTCGCCAGCCCTGTGCTATGGAATTTGTTACCTTATTAAGGAGGCCCCTTCAGTCGAGGTATTTAAGGGCTGCCTCAAGATGCATTTATTTTCTCTGACCTTCCCTGACATAGATATCTAACCTGATGCAGCAAATATTAGTGAGCCGAGCTGTTTATTGATTTTACTATATTACCTGTTTTATCATTGTTTTAAGATGTATTTATGTATGACTTTGTAATCCCTTACATGTTTTTGATTGTGAGGTGCCCAGAGCCCCCAGGAATGCGCACCATAAAAATAACCTTTGCCTTGCCTTGTCCTTGCCAAATGCTTTACACAGTGAAACAGATGGTTAGCAAGTGTCTTGCATGGGCAAAGTCACATAGTTTATTTCATGTGCCTGAAGAAATACATGACTGTCATGACCTACTTTGTAGTTTTCTTTCCCTGTATCAGCAGAAGCAGTATATAACACAAAGGGTGAATTGGTGAATAAGTGACTGACCCCATGAACAACTGGAGCACTAGTCAGACATCTACACCCTTGTTATTGTACGTTCTTTTGCTTCCCTTTCCATCCACAACCTCTGAATTGGGTACACTGTGATGATAATCTCGGCTATTTCCCCAACCAGATAGCTGTGGAATCTTGTGTGGGAGGGAAGGCGCTGTACTGGACTGACACTAGAGACAACAGAAACTGTGAGACTTGGACAACCTTCACGTATGACTTGGACACAGTTTTCCAGTGAAATAAAAGGGGAAAAACTTTGTGTAAGTAAGTAAAAAGTTTTATTCATATAAATATATGAACTAGGATGTACTCAATTGAGCCAAAGCTCATTTACAATGAGGTCCTATGCAAACAGTTACACATTTAATGCAAACTTTACAATACAAATAAACACTCAAGTAACACAAATACAATTAAAATAGTTAATATGCTGCACTGTTAACAACAATTCCTACCATTAATAACAGCTATCTAAACCATGCCCTAATATTCCACAAGGGGATTTTCCTTTACAGGATTTAATATCAATAGGTATCTTATTCCATGCCATTGGACCTCTAAAAAGACAGAATGTCTGTCTCTAAGTTATACCTTGGTACAACAAACTCGGGCACGTGGAAGCTCACAGTGAGTGTAATTTAGTTCTACGGGGGTCACTAAGTCAATATATGGGGCAGGGTTCTAACCAACATTTACATAAAAGCAAGTAAGTGCTCCTGCCTGTATTCAGATGGTCTCAGCCATTGCAGGTGATTAAATAAAAACATTTGTGAGTAAACCTATCAGTTTCAAGGATAAATCTGGCTATTCTACCATAACATACATTAATCCTATCCAGGTCAGTTTCTTTGCACAAGCATAACTAAAATCCCCATAATGTAAAGTAGGCAAAACCATCGAGCATGCCACCTTCTCCTAGTTTCAGTACTCATACAGTGTCTAACACGATACAAGGCACCCAATTTTCTTCCAACACTAGTTACCACACTATTTATATAAGCTGCCCAATTTAAGGACTCATGAGCCACATTCCCAAATATTTTTATGTTTGGGTTTGAAGGATCAGGGCCCCTCCAGGGTATAGATCTTTAATGTCAAATCTTCCTGAAATAAAGAAGAACGAGCAAATTAAATTGTCTGTGTTTTTTTGGAATTTAAGACCAAATCACTCTCCCTCAAGAAACTCTGCAGTTCATCGAATGCTTTCTGAAGCTTTGTTTGAACCCTATTTACTAAACAATCCGATGTATAGAAAATCGTATCATTGGCGTACAAATGATAAAAAATAGATGAATCTGAAAAACTTAATCCATTTACATAAATATTAAACTATATTGGGCCTAAAATTGAACCCTGGGGGACCCCTGATAGAAATGTCACAACACCCGATGTCCAATCACCCAATATAAGTGAATGAGTTATCTCTGTTAAATAGGAATATAGCCATTGCAAACTGGATCCCACAAACCCCATAGAGGCCGCTTTGGATAGGAGGACCCCATGGTTCAGTGAGTCAAAAGCCTTTGATAAATCTACAAAGATTGCACCGACTGGGGTCCTCCCATCCAGAGCAGCCTGTAAGTCCCCAGTGACCTTAACCAAAGCTGTCATGGTGCTAAAGGATTTCTTAAACCCTGACTGCATACCATTTAAGAGACCCTCTGTTTCCAAGTATCCAGAGATCTGGGCAGCAACAATCTTTTCAAAGATCTTCGAAACCTGAGGTAACAAAGAACTCGGGTGATAATTACCAAATTCAGTTTTTGCCCTCCCCCCTTTAAAAATTGGAACCACTTTTGATTGTTTCCAGGCTTTGGGAAATACCCCTGTCTTGATAGAAAGATTAAATAAGTATGCCAATGGGGAGGCAATCTCTGGAGAGGCAAACTTCAGTAGGTTAGAGGGAATACCATCTGGGCCAATGGCTTTAAATGTGTTCAGTTTCAATAACTCCACCAAAACACTATGTGGCAAGATCTCCATAAAAGTAAATTTGGGACCAATGTCCCTTTAACACCTAACTGGTCTCTATCTATCTCCTGTGTATATTTTGTACCAGTTTACCCAAAAACTCATTGAATTTGTCCACCACTAACTGAGATGACTGAGTTGGTGACCATCAATTGTAAACACGTTAGAAGTACCTTGACCTTTCAAAGATGATTTACCACATGCCAAAATCTTTAGGCTGATCTGTACATTTTGATTCTAAGAGCCTCTTGTAATAATTTTGTTTAGTAAATCTTACTAGTTTCACATAAACATTACATAACCTTTTATAATTATCCCAATCAGTTTTTTCCGTTTTTTTTTTGCTTTGACCCAAGCTTTGTTTCTAGCATACTTTCCTTAAATCATTAGTAAACCACTTAGCACTTTTCTGTTTCAATTGCGCTGTCTGTGTCCTAAATGACAACCTCACCATCCTAATTAACAAGCATGCTCCTCTTATTAAAATGAGGGTGCGGAAAATCTCACATCCATGGTTCACCCAAGAGCTCAAATCTGCACTTACCAATAGAGACAAGTTGTGGGCTAGGGCCAGGCACACAAAGGACCCGGCAGACTGGCAGACATTTAGAACTGCCAGAAATGCCTGTGTTAAAAGTGTACGTGCTACTAAAGCGAACTTCTACATCTCCACTCTGGAGCAGGCCAAAGGGAACTCCCAAAAATTCTGGAAGACACTGAGATCCATTGAAGGCCATCCTGCTGCTTCCTCCCTTCCCACCAAGATTCTGGCCAAGGACGGGATGATTGAAAATAAACTGTGAATCCTAAGAACTTAACCTTCACTTTGCCACTGCCGGGTTGGCATTCGACTCCTCCCATAGCTAGCAGTGAATAGCAACACTAGCCCAGATACTACACATGCTACTCCACCTCATCCCTTCCAGTTGTGCCTGTTTAGCTACAAAGAAGTCGAAGACATAATTCATAGCCTTGACACTAAGAAAAGTGCAGGGATGATGGCCTTGAATCATTTTTCTTGATGGTTAGGCTATGCCCAGCTCACAGCCCCATCCTTCAAATCTTCAACCTCTCTATTACCACAGCCACTGTTCCATCCTGCTGGAAATCTGCCCATATTCTTCCTCTCTTCAAATCAGGAGATCCTTGTGACTTAAACAATTACCGTGCTGTCTCTATCTTGCTCGTTCTTTCCAAAGTGCTGGAAAAACTTATATACAACCAACTGAAAAATCACCTCGAAGCGTACTCTCTCCTAAACCCGGCCCAATCTGGCTTCAGGTCGAAGCACAGTACCATCTCAGCCTTGGCTAAAGTCTCTAATGACTGGATCCATGCTATGGACACCAAGAAGGTTACTGGTGCAGTCTTTCTAGACCTCAGTAAGGCCTTCAACACTGTAGACCATCACCTCCTAATCACCTGTCTTGCCTACATAGGTGCCACTCCACTTACCTTACAGTGGTTTAACAGTTATCTCACAGGAAGGATACAAAAAGTCAAAGCTGATGGCCTACTATCTGCCCTTCCAATTGCCAGAGGAGTCCCTCAAGGCTCCATCCTAGGACCAATCCTTTTCTCCCTGTACATCAACAACCATGACTCCCACATAAAGAACTCTAGCATACATTTCTTTGCGGACTATACGGTTTTGTACACATGAGGCTCATCTTTAACTGAAGTCAGGGAAGCACTCCAAGCTGACTTTATCCAGTTAGAAAACAACCTTATCAATGCCAAGTTTCTCTTAAATGCCAAAAAAAACCAAGACAATGATTTGCTCGAGACTTGCCTTGTCTGATGCCCTACCTACCCCACCTAAAAACTTCATAGTTACCTCCCTAGGTGAACCCTTGGAAGTCGTACCTAAATTTAAATATCTAGGTATGTGGATAGACAACAAGCTTTCCTTCAATGACCACATCGGGATCTATCAAAGAGGCTTAAAACCGCTGGGTTTCTTCTTTAGAAATAGGACCCTCTTTTCTCTCGCGACCCACAAAAGACTTGTCCAAGCAACATTCCTTCCCTTGCTTGACTACAGAGACATTATCTTTATCTCCTCCCCAACCTTGAGCCTATCTAAACTGGATGTACTCTATCACCGTGCTCTTCGCTTCATTACTAACTCTGCGTACAGGACCCACCACTGTGATCTTTATGCAGCAGTTGGGTGGACCTCTCTTGCCACCAGATGCCTCCTGCATGCTGGCATTTGGACCCTCAAATTACTACTCCACAAACTGCCTGTCTATTTAATGTCTGTCATACACATCTCGCATAGTGCCTACTCCCTAAGGAAATCTGACCCTATCCTACTAGATGTTCCCAGGACATGTACGACAGCTGGCCAAAGAGCTGTCTCATATGCCCTCCCAAACATTTGGAACCAACTACAAGCCATGCTGAAGCTAACCAGCATCATATCAATGAACTCCTACAAAACACTAGCTATCTCTAAATTAAAAGACATATGTAGGTGCTACGGCCCTAACATGAAGTCAACTTCCTAGGTACCAACTGGCCCTCTACTTATTAAGCTGAAATGTTTTGCATAATTTAGGCAAGGTTAAAGCTAGAATGTACTGCATACATAGCATAAGGACTTCTATTGTGTATACCTCTTGTATTATATATTTTTTCTTTGTTGTTCTACATTTTATATCTCCTGTCTATGTAATTGCGAACTGTATGTGTATGTGCCTCAGGACCTCCTTGTGAATGAGCTTGCTCAACGGAGTCTTTCCTGCAATAAACTTGAACTTGAACTTGAATAGGTGCATGTCTGTTACATACTTGCATAAATTCTTGCTGGAAATAATCCCATCCATCATCTACTGAAGGTATTAGTGTTAATCGATCCCAATCAATGTTACTCTCACCCTGCATGAAATGTATGTAATCAAATGTTTTTATACTATGCCAAGTTGATCGTTTGTTACCTACTGGCTTCTTAGATTTTTTCCTGGTGCAGAAAGTGAACTGATGTTCGGATACTGAGTCGGGCAGAACCCTGCTGGAGAAAATATTATCCACAAAGTTAGTAAAAATTTAATCCAGCAGGGTAGAGGAGTCTGTCGATACCATATTTATTCTGGTGGGATTACAGATTAATTGAACCATACCCAAATTTATCTGTAGATCAACTAATGTGTGGGTATCTTTAATATAGCCCCAATTTGTGTTAAAATCACCCGCCATGAGAATTTCATGGGTATTATTAAACCCTATTAGGAAATCCTGGAGATTATTAAAAACTGTATTATCAACTTTTGGGGGGACTATAAATCCCCAATATTAACATCAAGTCCCTAGTAACTTTAACAGGTGTTAATAGTAAGTGAGATTTCCCATAAATCAAAATACCACCCCCTCGCTTATTCCTATCTAACCTCCAAAGATTGTATCCAGAGATACCTATTAAGGCATCCTCCTTTTTCTTATCTAACCAGGTTTCCGTAATAATAACTCGAGACTGTTTTCTATAATCCATAGACTAATTAGGTCAATTTTAGGTAACATGCTCCTGGCATTAAAGTGAATCAAAGTGAAATCTGAGCTTATGTTGCCTGTGCTGGGTAAAACCTCCCAACTTTAACCTATCTTGGGTCCCATTCCACACAGGCAACTCAAATGTTGTTGGGCCAGGGTTTGGATGGATATCCCCACAAAGCATGAGGAAAACCATAATCATGCATTTCAAAACCATGACATATTTCAATCTTATCCTACGAGTCCACTGGCAAAATAAAACACAATAATCAAAGGTCACTTGAAATCCTACCTTATAAAAGCCCATATGTTTTGTAAAACAACAAAACCTAAACAAATTATTGTGGCAACCTTTAGATCTAATTCCAGCTGTAATAAAAGCAGTGCTGGAGGCATTAAGACAGTCAACCCCAAGAGTACAATGCCTAAAATGTCCTTGCTCTCACAGTCGTCCTGTGTCCCCTTATCCTGCCCCAGGTCTTCTATTAAATATACATCTCATATGATGCAAAACAGCACCATAAGAAACAAATATATTTCAAACCCATTTTAATCACTGAAGAAAACAGTATCCTAATTAAGGTCCAAATTCTAACTTTTATTCAAAAGTATTTAAACCCACCCTTTTGCTTATTTTAATTTCTGTGGGCCAGTGCACTGCTCACACCCATTTTCGTGCCTTAATGGCACAAGAACTTTAAGCAGCCTAAGCGCCTCCCTTTGGTTTGCTCTCATTGGTCTGCCGGTCCCCCTACAACATGGAGCTATGTGCAAACAAGGTCCCAATTACAAGGGGGTGCAGCTGGCAAAGTTCAGGCTATGATTCAAACAGCAGCAGCAGTAAATATTCAGTCACTCAATTATGCAGCACGTTCAGTTAGCAGCAGTATTGATGGCAAAGTTAGTAGCAGCAGTCAATAATACACATGAGCAGCACTTTCACAAGCACGCACAGCAGTGGATCTTATTCAGTTTGGTAGTTCTCCTGTCGCCAATACAGCTCTCACCTGTTGGCAGCTGATATGCCAGCATGACAGGCACAGCAGCAAATAAATACATAAACAACAGTAACTTATTGCAATAACCTCTTAAATGAATCTATACTTACAGTATATGCTATGCATTAAACTAATACTTATTCCTTTTCTTCTCCCACAGGCCTGTAGCTGCTGTCCCTGGAGACTGCAGGCCATACCTCTACCTACCAACCCACCAAATCACTAATAGTACTGGGCCACCCTCAGGCCTCAGCTGCTTCACTTTAATTGCCTTAAGGTCATTCAGTGATTACTAGATCTACTGGCACCTCTGTCAGCCCACTCACCCCTTTTACCTAGATGCCATTCCCTGGTATCATCTATATTGTATGCATCTACTTATAATCTGCACCACAGCACTTTACTTATACTCTTTAGCAATTCATTTATAGTCTATAGTAATGCCCTTATTCTTTATAGCATTTCACTTAAATTGTCTGTAACATTAAATCACATTGGCAAACAGTTCTAAAAAATTCACATATATATTGCCTCAATCTCTGAGCAAAAGTCTCTTTGATTGCTGGATGGTAGTCCTTTGGTAGCCAGTCCCACAATAAATTTAAATAACTGCACCACTTTCCTTGAATGAGCTCTGTAAAACTTCAGCAAAATCTGGACCTCCAGGAGAAAGGCAGCAGATCTGTGATGGTGCTGTTCCTTGGAGACAACATCTGATTGCTGGTCTTGTTGGATGCAGGCTGAAAACAGCTTAGCTGAAACAGGTACCAAGTGCAGCATGCAGTAACTATGCTTTTCCTGAGCTCACTTACTGCCCTGTTGACCCTGGCACTGCCATACAGGTGATCCCCTATTTGTTATTATACTTAGTGAGAGCTAATCCCCCAGGCCCAATCCTGTAGTAAGCCTCTATGGGTTGGACAGCCTCTGGTCTGGTCCTTTCAGGTCTGCCTTCCTGCTTGCTCTCCTTAAAAATGAGCTGTGCAGCTCATTTTGTGCTCATTGAACATTTCTTTAACTTAAAATTTGGGTCTCTGGTGGACAGCTATCCTGTTCTAAACCTCAGCACCAATCAGCTGTAATTCTGGGTTAGAATTCTGCATCAGGATGAGCCACAATGGAATGCTCCAGTTTAAATCCCCAGCCAATTGTTATGACAATTACAAGCCTTCTTTGCCCTGTTCACATGGATTGAAATACTGTACACTTTGTATGAATCAAAATAAAGTGACATAAATTCATTGTAAACAATTTCTCAATATCCCAACTGAAAAGCTGACACTTTAGGTCTTTGGCAACAGTTAAAAATGCATTTATTTACTATGTATGTATGTATGTATTTATGTATGTATCTTTATATGTATTTAATTATATGTGTGTATGTATGTATGTATTTATGTGTGTATGTATATGTGTATATATATATATGTATATATGTATGTATATATATGTATATATGTATGTATGTATGTATATATATATATATATATATATATGTATATATATATATGTGTATATATATGTGTGTATGTATTTATATATATATATATGTATATATATGTTGTATATGTATTTATGTATATATGTATGTGTGTATATGTATGTATGTATGTATGTGTGTGTGTATATATATGTCTGTATGCATGTAGGTATGTGTGTATATATGTGTGTATGTATTTATGTATGTATGTATGTGTATTTATGTATGTATGTATATATATATATATATGTATGTATGTGTGTATGTATGTATGTATTTAATTATGCATTTACTGATTGATTGTTTGATTTACAATTTGTTGACCGGAAAGGCACACTAAGCTGTGACAGCTTGTTTCCAGGTGCATCCTGGGGAGTGGGTTATAGTGACCTGGTTTTCTTGATGGGGGAATGTTTGCCATGTCACTGGGGAAACTTGCCTACTCTTCATCGATAAATGCCATGAGTTCTTTTACTTCTAACTGGACAGTGACCAGAGATGAGCAGAAGTGGCCTCTGTTTAATGTCTCATCTGAAGGACCAAGGATGGAGGAAGGGAACCCTAAGTTACTATGTTTTGAAGTTCGCAACCAGATTTGGAGAAAGTAGACCCACTCACCGGATATAGTTTTAATGAATTGAATACTATTTTCTTGTTTGTATCAATAAGATAAATTTATTTTCCTAATAATTTTGAAGTCTCACAGTTATACACTTCTTCATCAGGATCTGTTGTTAATAAATAAATATTTTGTAATTATGCATCAGTTGCTAACAGTAAACTTAAAGAAATTCATGAAAACATAAACTACTTTTGTCAAGTACACAAGAAATTAATTTATCCAAACTTCATTTTATAATGTCAAAAGAAGTAAAAAAAACTTTTCTTAGGTAGATATTTTAAATCTCTTAAGATTGTTATTACATTATCAATTGATTGAGATCTATACCAAAAAGCAACAGTGTGATTCCATATATTAAAGTAACTAGCTTTACTTTGGGCTTCCGGGGGTTGATATCCACTGCTTGCAGCTGGTGCAGAATTCTGCAGCTCTGGTGTTGATGGGTACCCCTAGATCTTCCCATATTACACCGGTGCTGTGGGAACTGCACTGGCTGCCAGTTCAGTGGTGGATCTCCTTCAAAGTCGGATTACTGACTTTTAAAGCCCTGCACGATCTGGGCTCAGATTACCTGAAAGAACTCTTGATTCCTTATCAACCTGTGAGATCGCTCCGCTCAGCTGACGAGGAGTTGCTAGAGATTCCAAGGGTGATGTTAAAATCTGCTGGGGCCCGTGCTTTTATGTTTGCGGCCCCTTCCCTTTGGAATTCTCTACCCCATCGGACCAGGGAGTGTACGACTGTGGGGAGTTTTAAACAGGCTCTGAAATCCTTCCTGTGGGAAAAGGTGTATGGTTTTACTGTTCATTGATTTGTTTTTATCTGTTTTACAATATTGATTTCTGTATTTCTGTATTTTTGTATTTCTGTATTTTTATCTTATTTATCTTATTGGAATGCTTTGATATTTGAAGCGCAAAATAAACTACAAATACTATTATTATTATTATTAACTATTCCGTCTTATTAAAGAAAATATTTCAATACCATAGGATTTTCTTCAGTCCAAGTGTTTTCATATGCTGTTTAGTAACATGTTGTTATCTTAGGTATATTGTTTCAACAATTTGTATTTTTACATCATACAATTGTTATTCAGAAGAAAAAGAAACAATTCTCTAAAATCAGTGAAGCTACCTTGTAGAGTATTTAAATCATCTAATGTTGTTGGTTTTATTGCTGCAACATAAAGCTATTCTTTAGCCATCTGTAAATGAATACAGAGAATAAAGATCATTTTAGCATGTTCTCACAATTAGCTGGTGGTTTGTTCCTATAAATTTAAGGATTCAGTATTTATTTCCTGTAAAACAGGGGTTTATTATTTTCAATGTTTGAAATGGCATTTTCTTGTGTCATGCGCCTATGTGTTGAATCCAAGGAACTGACATGGAGCCTGTGGAAACGAGTCCTTGACTCAAAGGGTTGTAATTCAATATGTATAATAAATAAATAACAATTGGCTCTTTGAAGAAACGAAAGAGGTTTTTACTTTAATGATAGCCTTCTGGCTCCTTTGAGGCTTTTTGGATAGATAGGTTTGGTACTTTAGATAAACGCTATGGCATTAATGAAGAAATCGTGTGCTATGATTTTGTAGAATAATACGTCCCTTGATTACTATTAATAATTCAACAGGTTGTTCGACCACATTCTCTTTTCATCTAAACAGTCCCCCTTGAATGGGCTGACCATGCTGTGCACACTGGCTACCTCAGTGTGCACTTCAGTGGCCACCATTATTGTGTTCTTAGACACAGGTTAATCAGGACATGGGGCCACATTATCCAAGCGGTGTATTCTTTATATTTTGTTATCTACACATTGAACTATACTCGCTAAAAAATGTCTTTGAAAGAATATATTTAATTTCAAAAAGTGGCAAAAAATGAGAGTGTTTACATCTTTACTTCTTTGCATTTAAAATTCATTGAGAAGCCTATACATAATTGGCAGAAGGCTATCATTAAAGTAAAAACCTCTTTCATTTCTTCAAAGAGCCAATTTGACTCAACTGTGCATGACACAGGAAAATGCCATTTCAAACATTGGTTTCTGAGCCAAGAATCTTCAATCTCTTAGTTACCCAGTGAAAATAGTGTCTACAATGGGGTAGAGCTCCATGCTTTAAAATGTGATGCGACACAGCAATGGCACCTATAGCGATACTAAGACGTCAGAGGAGCAGTGTGCTCATAATAAAGCGGGTAAGCCGAAAGATTAACTGCCTTTTGAAATGCAAAACCATAACAAATTGGTGTTTTGTTTATTCAACTGAAAAAGTAAGCCTAACAGTAATATTACGTTCTTGAACTGTATTTTAAACTAGAAGATTGGCCAGAACCAGTAAGCATGACAACGGTCTATATGAATAAACGAGGAGCTCATTCTAAACATAAACTAACAGAATATTTACGATGGAATGACCGCAGTATGAAATGTATTTATGATTTAACTTCTAACATATCGCGAAATAGAATGAGTTTGTGAAATGTTTTAATGAGAGTTACATTGTGGGATGATTGAAAGAAATAACTCAGTATAAGCAACACTTTTCCATCAGGTATCTAACCGACAGAAGCCAGGAGCTCTGTTAAGAAAATAAAAACTACATTGAAAAATAATGAACCCCTGTTTTTACAGGTAATAAATATTGGGTCCTTAAATTTATAGGAACAAACCACCAGCTAATGCGAGAACATGCTAAAATGATCTTTAGTCTCTGTATTCATTTACAGACAACTAAAGCAAATAGCTTTATGATGCAACAATAAAATCCAACAACATTAGATGATTTAAATACCCTACAAGGTAACGTCACTGATTTTAGAGAATTATTTTTTTCCTCTTCTGAATAACAATTGTATGATGTAAAAATACAAATCATTGAAACGATATACCTATGTTAACGACAGGTTATTACAGCACATGAAAACGCTTGGACTGAAGAAAATACTAAGCTATTGAACTATTTTCTTTAATAAGGTGGGAATAAGTTACTTTAATATATGGAATCACACTGATGTTTAAAATGGTTGCTTTTTTGTATAGATCTCAATCAATTGATAATGTAATAACAATCTTAAGAGATTTAAAATATCTACCTAAGAAAGGTTTTTTTACTTGTTTTGCATTATAAAATGAAGTTTGGATAAATTCATTTCTTGTGTACTTGACAAAAGTAGTATATGTTTTCATAAATGTATTTGTTTACTGTTAACAACTGATGTATAATTACAAAATATTTCTTTATTAGCAACAGATCCCGATGAAGCAGTGTGTATAACTGTGAGACTTCAATATTATTAGGAAAATACATTTTTCTTATTGCTACAAACAAGAAAATAGTATTCAATTCATTAAAACTATATTCGGTGAGTGGATCTACTTTCTCCAAATCTGGTTGCGTAGTATTAAGTTTGCTTTGGAGCCAGATCCCTCCTGGTGATTTTTCTTTACTTTTTCAGACACCTGGTGGGCCACACTGCCACCCTGTGGTTTCCTTATGTTTTGAAGTTCCACTGTTGTGGGTCTGATTATTACTACACTGAGCCATTTTGGCACAGTGGGTAGTGCATTGCTACCCTGCCCCCCTTCCCTATTATATTCATCATGGCACCAGGATGCCCACCCCAGTGCCACTGAAGATCATCCTGACACTGGGGTGCCCAATCACCAGTGTTGGCTATGGTCCCACTACAATAAAGAAAACTGTTCCTCGATCTTTTTTTATTTGATTGTTTTCCTAACCTGACAAAAATAAACAGTCCATCAGTGATCGTCCTCCCAAACTGCCACTAACCTACCCCTACCTCTCACTCAGCACCCACCCCCACAACCCCACTCCCACACACCCTGATTCATCTGAACATGTCTCATGATGTAGAGCCCTCTCTGATTGAAGACATGTCTTGCTGCTGGAACCAGGGACAGCGATATAAGAAAATAAGGTAAGTGCATTGTGAATAAAAGTTCTAACCACATTGAAATTCATTAAACCAGGACTCCTGGTGATGTTACAGAGTCATTGAAAGCCTGAATCCTGAGCTCCCATCTCTCCAGGCAGCTATGACCCCTTAAAAGCTGATTTTCCACTCCCAAATCATCAAAAATGGCAGATGCAAGTAGACAGAAGGACTGTGGCAGAAACTCTAAGGTTAAAAACCTATCTAAGAAGCAGGATGAAGCTGGATTAAGTGCCGAGTTTGAGGTTGCAGCTGCTTCTTAAGTAGTGCGAGGCACTGACTGTGATATGGAGGGCAGTCCAAGTTATTAACCCATTCCAGATATGAAACTTTACTCTCTGAAATAAGAAACTCATGTCAAGAAAATAAGAGGGACTTCAAGAACTTATCTCACCAGCTAACTAAAATGGAGTGCAGTCTTGATCAAGCCAAGGAAAGGATTTTGGCATTGGAGGATAAAATAATTCAGTTTGGCCGGGGCCATGGAAGCTTTGCTTCAACATTCACTGACTCTACAGGCAACATGCATCGATCTGGAGGGCTGCTCACAATGGGATAACTTATGACTGTGTAGTTTCCTGGAAGGGGCAGAGACCACACCAATGGCACCATTTACGAAAATTAACTTTTGATGTTCTCGATTTGCTCCTGGGATATCAGCTCTCTGTGGAGCGAGCCAATTGTTCATTACACCTAAACCCAAGGACCCGGCAGCCCAAGCAAGCTCCATTGTTTTCAGACTTAGTAGCTTCAAGGTAAAAGAAGATCCACTTAAAAGGGAATGGTTGAAAAAAGACCTAACATACTTTAATGCCAAGCTCAGCTTCGACCATGATTACACTCCCGAGGTCCAGCAGGCCCGCCAACAATACATCCCCATCCTTCATCTTCTCAAGGAAAAAGAAATCTGCTTCCAAATGAGGTTTCTACCAAAGCTTAATATTTTTTGGGACAAAGGGCCCCAATCGTACACCTCAGAAAAAAAGTCTTTAGAAACACTTCTGAGTAAAGGGCTCATGTAACCCGCTGTGTAAGTGGATCACATTTTGAAGAGACGCTCCTCTCACATGAACTGGATTTATGTGGCACAAAAGTTAAAGGCTACTTCCTCCCTGCAGCTCATGAGGGAAGCCCTGGAACTGCTCGGTGGTGTGCAGCAACCTAGCAAGGACAAACCTGCCTCTTCAGCTGCAACATCAGAGCACTGAACAAATGCAGAGAGACTTCTGGCTCTACAAAAACTGTGGGAACTCTGCCTTTTGTTGCTGGGGAAATGTTCTAGTTAATAGCATCAAGAGAAGTTTCTCTTATTAATCTGTTTGTCTAATTGTAATAAGGTGTTTCTCCTGGACACTACAGATCGTACCTCTTCCTTGTTGTTCATTCCCCATCAGAGACCCCTTAAGGTCACTTAACCCTACGACTGACTCAAACTCAGTGACACTGATTTAAGCACCAGCAGCATCTCATTTAAGGACTTCTACAGTAACAAATAAGATCAGCATGGTTAACCCCATGTCCATGATTTCAGACTGCACAGTTAACTGTGAACCCCAGAATTCAGTACAGACTGTTGGCACTGAATTTCAGTTGATTAACCTAATTTGGCTACCAGTTTGGAACATTCTCCTCTCCCTTAAATATGAAAATATCTGTGACTATATTGTTTCACAGGCTCTTGGAGGGGGGTGGGGAGTGAATATTGCATTTAATGTTCAGTAAGGATTATAGTTAAATTTTTAAGGCTTTTAATGGGGTAACGAAGTAAAATACAATGGTTTTGCTCACACAAAAAGCCTGTGGGAGACCAGGTAATTCAATGTTTTCTGTTTTTGTTACTGGGTCTTGGCAGCTCTGTGAGCCTTTAGTTCTGGGATAACCTCGTGCTAATTAGCATCCATATAATAGAGCCGTAGTTCCACCAGGCTCTGGAGAGACTCTTCCCATTTGGGAGGAATGTTCCTTCTCCTTTCACCCTGTTTCTGTTTTAGGGTAGAATTAGAGGTCAAAGCTGTTTTTGACCTCCTAACTTAGAAGTACATTGTTCTTAGTTGATTATATAGCCATGTTGGCAAAGTTTTTCTTTATTGTTCAAGACCATAGGGTTTTTATTCTTCTAGTATGTCAAAGTTCCTGAGGCTATTAAGACTCTACTTATAACATAATACTGGACCTTTAGTGGCATCAGACAGTGATGACACACTTTTATAAATAGTAGTTCACGGGCTATAATATCTGCTCCTATATTAATGGGCTCACAAATCCCATTAAACGTAGTAAGTCTCATATTTTTAAAGATTGCTGGAGCAGATATCTCATTGTTGCAAGAAACTCATCTTTCTTCACAAGAGCACAAGGCTTCACTCATACTATCACCACCTCATACAAAGGAGATAGGCATAGGGGTGTGGCTGTTCTTATTCCTTCAAGGCTTCCCTTTGAGTTACTGGATAAAAAGGTGGATAAACAGGGCTGCTATGCTTTGGTTGAGGAAGGCTTGATGGAAATCTGTTACAATTACTTCTGTTTATTTCCCACCCAATTCCCCATATAACTTATATCACTCTTTCTTTTAGCCATGGCCCAGTGGAGGGAGGGGCAAATTATATGTGGAGGGTTTTAATTTAACATTTGACCCCAACTTAGATTCCACCTTACAAATTCCAAAACGAGACCACAGAGTGACACGTCAGGTGTCTAAACTTTTAAAGATCAGTTACGTTGATATCTGGCACTATGCAAATGGATCCACCAGAAATTATATTTTTTATTCTGCGGTACACTCTGTCTATTCTAGATTGGATTATATATTGATAACACAGGAATCTACTGAAAAAGTAGTCACAGCATGGATGGGAGACATCACTCTCTCAGACCATGCCCCAGTGTTCCTTAAAGTGCAAATAGGGGGACTTTCATGAAAAATACATTCTGGAGATTAAATAACTCATTACTGTGGGACCCAGAGGTGCTGAAGCAAGTTAAGGACTTTTTTAAGCAGTCCCCAGTTGACAATGACACCCAAGAGGTTAATTCCTCTATACTATGGGATACCCTTAAGGCCCTTCTCCGTGGTAAATTTATTGAGATTTCAGCTAGGAAAAAGCAGAGAGAACAGAGAAGTGACCCTTATTTCACAAATCCATGTGTTAGAGGACCAACAAAACAAAAATAGATAAACAAAAGATGAAAGAACTTACTGCCCTGAAGAAACGGTTAAATAATCTTCTGGATTACTATGTGGAGCAAAACTAATATTCTTGCCCCAGAATTATTATGATAGAGGCCCTAAGACCCTGCATCTACTAACTAGCTGACTAGATGTGCAGTGGGCAAAGCCACTATTTCCACTATTAAAGTACCTCGAGCCTCTCGTCCTAAGTCGATCGGTCACAGATATCTCCTTGACCTTTAAAAATTATTATGATAATTTATATGCATCTCTCCTCCAGATTCTGAGATAGATGGATTTCTACAGGGCCCACCACCTCCCAACCCTCTCAGAAAACCATAAAGGTTCTCTGTTGGCTCCTATATCTGGAGCAGCGGTCCTATCGCAAATAGGCAGACTTAAGATGAGGAAATGTCCAGGCTCTGATGGCCTTACAGGCAAATTTTATAAAGCATTCAAAACTGAGTTGTCCCCTATACTGCAGAATGTTTTCTTTTGTTTTAAGTTCCTCAGGCAGTATCCCCCCTTCATGGGCCCATGCTATTATTTCCATGATTCCAAAGCTGAGCAAGGACCCGACCAATTTCACCTCATATAGGCCAATTTCTATTTAGAATATAGACAACAAGATTTTAACTTAAATTTTTGCCACCTGCCTCCAGCAGATGATCCCCAGTCTTGTTCATATGGATCAGGCAGGGTTCATCCCTGGGAGACAGGCTCAAAATAATATTAGATGTAAGGCATATCTTATAGATCATCTTTAAAGAAGAAAATTCTAGCTCTTCTGCTGAGCCTCGACACAGAAAGGCCTGATGAGGTTTCCTGGGTCTTCCTGCATAGGGTCCTTGTCCATTTCGGACCCCATTACTTTTCTTTTTAAATTTTATGATAAGCCCCAAGGTTTTATTAGAGCTAATAGCCATATTTCCAACAACATCTTGTTACAAAGGGGCAGAAATCAGGGATGCACCTTATCCCCCCTACTTTTGCGCTATATATTAAACATTTGTCCCAAGTATCCATCAACATGAAAAAAATAGAGGTATCCACTTTGCAGATTTGGAACATTAATTATCTCTTTATGCTGATGATGTGCTACTGTACGTTATGAGCCCAGACACTTCCTTGCCAGCTCTTTTTGAACATCTTAAAACTTTTTTGACCATGTCTGGCTATACTTCAAATACCCAGAAGACTGAAGTCTTAATATTTCATTATGTTTCACCTGCACATGTTTATGACACTCATCCAATGAAATGGGGGCTAACATCCCTCAAGTACTGTAGGGATAAAAATAACTTCTGACTCCTCCCAACTTTTTTCCTTAAATTACTTACCCTTATTTCCCAACTGATAAATGATATGAGACTGGTACCTTCTCCCTTTATCTTTATATCAAAGGGTATAGGTAATAGAAATGAACACCCTTCAAGACTTCTTCATCTTTTTCAGTGTGCCCCATGCCCCATGTCCCCACATCTGTATTGCTAAAATGGCAGTCACAGTTCCTGTCTTTCATCTGGCAATATAAAAGGTCTCGTATCCGCCAACCATTTTTAATTCTACCTAAAACACAAGGCGGTCTTGCTTTTCCCTGTCTGTCAACTTATTGGACATCGGCGCAAATGAAGTTGGCTCTGCTGCGGGGGAATCAGGCTTATGTAGCCAGTTGCTAGTCAGTTGCAGTTCCCATTTCTACGTTTTTACGTTTTCAGTTTGTTTGTATTTATTTTTAAGTCATTTTACTTAAGTTATTTTTATTCATTTTGTTAGATTTTTAACTGCATTAATTTAATAACCGTGTTGCAGGTGAACTAATGCTGTGCTGTGGAGGGAGCTGCGCCGTGCCATTGTGCTGTGGAGCAAGCTAGCATCTTCTGTTACACGGCTATTCTCTGAAGAGTGAGGAGATATGGGGATGATCTTTGGAGACATCGGGGCTTAATATTGATTGTCGTATGGAGTCACTGTAATTGTGTGACCGGGGATTTGGAGCCCTCAGGCCGCTTGTTGCGGTTAGGAGTTGTTTGATGGGATAACACTGAGGATCTGAAGTGCACACTTTCGAATTGGACTCAGTTTGTTTTGTCTCCGAAGTTTTGGAATTACCCTTGGAAATTTTGGATTTATTCTGGATTGTCACCATTGACGATTGATGCCAGCGCCGTTTGCGACATTGTGGAACATTTTGAATGGATTGATATATCGGAAGATTTGTCGTTGGGCAGCAATTTTGAGAGCGAGTGCTGCATCCTCCAGTGGGCTGTGTTGGGTGAGGAAGCTCCTTGAATTTACACCACCTCCAGGGTTATACCTGATCCTAGGGACCAAGCAGTAGCTGGTTCGATTTTTGCTGCAGGGAGCTGGAGCCATTATTGGTGACCATTCCTAAGAGGCCTCGATACTGGTCCTGATGGCCTAGTTTGAGGCTCTGTAGCTGTGGTCTCAGGAGAGATCAGGGCCTGTTTGTGGTGGTGGGAGGGCTTCCCCTTCTTTCATTCTGCACCTGGCCTGGTTTAAGTTTGTTTGTTGGATACGCTTTACTCTCCCTGTACTGGATCATACATTGACTGCACTTCTATGAATGATGATATTGAAACAGACTACATCCTCTATGGTTAACTATTTCATGGATCCCTGGTGGTGAGAGGACCGGTGTCCACTTTTTCTGTGATTTAATTTGATATTGTACTTTTTGTGGATCTGATCTCTAATTTAGGCAGTGAGAGTGCCTAAATTTCCTGCCCTCTAGTCATGAGATAACCTGTGGGGGACAACTAAGTTGAGATCGGAATATTTCCAGAACTTGTTCTGTGGACTGGGACTCTTCAGGCAGTAAGAGTGCCAGAGTCTCTTTATTTTCCTTTACTTCATCAGTAGAATATTATTTTATTAGTTATAAGAGGGGTTGAAATAATTGTTGACCTCTTTCTGTGGATTAGACCTCTGGGGCGGTGAGAGTGCCTAATTCCCCCATCTTCTGGGCTGTGAGAGGACTGGGGGAGAATTGTTATAAATGACATCCTGTGAGGAAGGAATGTAGTGTTCATATAAAATTAAGTGCAGGAGTGCTAGCTTCAGTATATGTGGGTAGGGTAATATATATTTTAAGTGGAGTTTTAATGTGTTAGGGTGGGTTTTGGGGATTATTTTGAGTTTGTTTTTAGTTTATTAATCTATGATTGTGATTTATAGTTTAAATTTTGGGATATAAACGTTGTTTATTTGTTTTGTGGGTTATTTTGTATTAAGAAGGGGGTTTTGTGGAATATTATTGTTCTTAGTTTAGTTTTGGTATTGTTTTATTGTATTGTGTAGTTGAGTTTGCAGCATGTGGTGGCCTTCAGCCCCCACAGTGATGCACTACTCATCCTCCTCTCTTCATGCCCTCGCTCTTTTATTCTCCCCTCTTCAGTTTAGATTTACCAATGCTGTAGAGCACTGGGCATTGTCGTGGGAGGAGGAGAAGGGTGTGGGTCATGAACAGGGGAGGATGATTGAGGGGGTCATCATATTGGGGTGGTTAATACCAGAAGGCACCCTGAGGTGAAATGGAATCCTGATCGTGGTTCTCCATGTCTGGTGCCCATACCCAAGGGCACTACCAGTTATGGTGGGCAGATGGCCTGTGCGGCCCATGAGATTCATTCAACTTGGGTGGTGTTGTGCAATGCCAGGTCCATTAAAAACAAGACCGCAATTATTGCTGATCTTGTTGGTATGGTGGACCTGGCTTGCATTACCAAGACCTGGCTGGATGATAACTCTGGCCCCATTTTGGAGGCTATGACTCCAGCTGGGTACTCTGTGTTATACTGCCCGAGATTGGATCGTGGGGGAGGGGTTGCGGTCTGTTTCAAGACCGAACTTGGCTCAGGGTACTAGTGGGGAGGGTTGAGTCCTTTGAGTGTATAGTTGCAGCAGGTGCAGACATTGGATTGCCCTCATTTACCATCCACCCGGTGATGAGACGATTCCTTCAGGAAGTGGCAGACTTCGTTGTTGATATGGCGTTTGAATCGTCTAGATTGGTGGTTCTGGGTGATTTCAATGCCTGGGTTGACGACAAACTCGCAATTTGGTCAACACTTCCTCCAGTTAATGACAATGCTGGGCCTTACACAGGTGGTTTCCTCTGCTACACATAAATGTGGACACTCTTGGACTTAATCTTCCTTCTAGGGGTCGATTCTTCCGATGTGGGGGTGGAACCCATCGGGTGGTCAGATCATTACACTGTGGGGTTTAGTTTTTGCTCCCCTTCTAGAAGGCCTGCCCTACATAGTTGGTTAGGTACCACCCTTTGTGGGATATAGATCCCCAAGACCTTGTGGCAGTACTTGACCTCTTGTCTCCCGCATTGGCAAGCAGTGATCCAGAGACCCTCATGCCGGCTTATAATATGGCTGTTGCTGGGGCTCTGGATCTCATTGCTCCAGTTCACGTTTGCCCCCTCTCCCTCCACCCCAAGTCCCCTTGGTTTGATGGGACATTGAGGGCGATGCAGAGACAGGGGCGAAGGTTAGAGCGTTACTGGCGAAGGTCCACCCTTGATGCCGACCACCTTAGATTGATGGTTCATTATCAGGTCTATCAATCCGCAATCACCCATAAGAAGGCAGAGTTCCTGTCAAGGGAGATTGCGGTTGCTCAGAATTGACCAGCTCAACTGTTTTGAACTGTGGACAGACTTTGCAACCCGGTCTGTCTTCAAGTTCGGAACGTTTTTCGCAATTGGAGTGCGATGAGCTTGCTCGGTTCTTCGTAATCATGTGGGTCGGCTATTAGGGCTGAGTTGTTGCCATCACACTCTATGGGGGTTGCCATGAACCGGGGTGAGATCACGGTGCCTCGGCTTTCCTGGAGATCCGGCAGTCAGCTGGAGTTCATTGATGTCATGAGGATCATCCAGCATATGTGCCCTACATGCTGTAGTTTGGATCCTGGACCAACCTCCCTAATTTTAGGTTGTATTGAAATCATTGGTCCAATTCTTTTTCAGATAGTCAGGTGCTCCCTGGAATCGGGTGAGTTTCCTAGCTCCCTGAAAGAGGCGGTGGTAACACCCCCTCTTGAAGAAAGCTACCACGGACCCTGACTGTCTGGAAAACTACAGACCTATCTCTAACCTTCCCTTTGTTAGGAAGGTGATTGACAAAGTAGTGGCTGCACAACTGGAAGACCATTTGACCATTCATGATGTCTATGAACCCTTCCAGGCTGGTTTGCGTAAAAGACATAGTACCGAGACAGCGCTGGTTCGGGTGCTCAGTGATCTCTTGATGGCTAGAAATCAGAAGAGTCACTCCATTTTGGTTCTCCTCGACCTTTCTTCAGCCTTTGACACCGTAGATCACATGGTGTTGATAGAACACCTGAGGCTGTTTTGTGGAATATCTGGAACCATCTTAAGATGGTTCTCATCATTCCTCACTGGAAGATCACAAAGAGTTGTGTCCGGGGTTTTTTCCTTGGATTCAACTGCTTTGTTTTGTGGGGTGCCCCAGGGTTCAGTACTGTCACCCATGTTATTTGTGGTGTATATGCTACCCATCGGAGACATTGTAAGGAAGTATGGGCTGAGGTTTCACTGTTATGCAGATGATACCCAGCTCTGTCTTCCTTTTGCCCCAACCAGATTGGAGCTCTCTCGGTCTTTAATAGCTGTCTAACCAAAATCCAGGAGTGGATGAATTCTAGCTGGCTGAGGTTGAATTCTGATAAGACTGAGGTACTGGTTGTGGACCTGGGTCATCGGATAGGGGGGTTGGGTGTTGATGTGCCTTCCGGAATTTTTCTTGAAGGCATTTCTCTCCCGACCTCTGAATGGGTGCGGAACCTGGGGGTGGTTCTTGACGACGGGCTGACACTGTATTCGCAGGTGTTGGCAGTTGTTAAGACTTCCTTTTACCACCTTAGGAGCATCGCCAGGATCTGGCATCTTGTTCCGTCTGCCGACCTGCCAACACTAGTTCATGCCTTCATGTCCTCGCACTTGGATTATTGCAACTCCCTTTACCTAGGGCTTTCTGGGGTTGAAATCCATCACCTGCAGCTAGTGCAGAATGCTGCAACCCGGCTTTTGACAGGTTCAAGCAGATCCTGTCATATTACTCCGGTGCTGCGTGAACTGCATTGGCTGCCAATTCGGTGGCGGATCACCTTTAAAGTCAGCTTGCTGACTTTCAAAGCTCTACACGATCTGGGCCCAGGCTAGCTGAAAGAACTTCTGGTTCCTTATCACCCAAATTGATCACTCCACTAGGCCGATGAGGGGTTGCTAGAGGTTCCAAGGGTAAATTTGAAATCTTCGGTCTTGGGCATTTGCTTATGTAGCCCTCACCTTTGGAACTCTCTACCCGTCGGTTACAGGACTGCACTTCTGTGGGGCTTTAAAATAGGTCTGAAGTCTTTTTATGGAAACTGCATTTTTATTATATTGACTGTTATGACTGTTTTGTTTTAATTGCATGTTTTAATGATTTTTCTTTATTGTTCTGATTTGTTATTATATACGGCACCTTGGTAATTGAAAGGCGCATTATAGATAAAATTATTATTATTATTATGGGGACCACTGTAAAATGATGCATCTTTCTAGACCTGTACCTATACACTCTACCTGAGTAGGCAATGTCGTATCTGACTGACAACCCATCTGCTCTGGCATGCCATAGGACTCAATTCTGGGGCCACTTCTATTCAGCATCTTCCTTAATAACCTACCTCATTTCCACCACCAAAAGATCCTTCTCTATGCAGACGATGTGGTCATCTACTCCAGCAGCCACAATCCCAAGCAACTGGAACATCACCTTCAGAGTGGGTTTGTGGAACTGGAGGACTGGTTCTCTAAACATAAACTGATCCTCAACTACAAGAAAACCAAAGTAATGATGTTTAGCAGCACCCGAAACAAGCACAAATCCCATACACTTACCACCAGAAACTGTCTTGGAGTCCCTCTTGAACAAATACCATATTTCAAATACCAAGGGGTCAACTTAGACAACTGTCTATCCTATGCTAAACATTGTCAATGTCAAGATTGGCCTCCTACTTAGACATAAACACTGCCTTACTCCAGAAGTCCTCTGACTTGCTATATATAGTTCCATCATATCAAATGTAGACTATGGTCTTGTAATATAGCAGCCCCCATGTCTTCGTTGTGCAGGATATCCATTGCTCTGAACAAGGCATGCAGTCTACTCATGGTGTCCACATATTTCACCCACACTTGTGATCTTTACACTGAGACTGGTAGGCTACAGCTCTCTGGGAGGATCCAATACCAAACCTGTCTTTTAGCCAAAAAAGTACTTCTCAGCCTCCTGTCACTAGGCACCGCAAACCTGCTAGGCCCCCATTGTAATTTACAGCATACATGAAGCTCGAACAGCCATGATCTCCATGTTCCTAGATGCCGGACAGCCCAGGGGCAATGCTTATTTGCCTACAGAGCACCTCACTGGTTTAATACTCTTCATTGTGATATAACTATCCTACCTAAATTGGGACCATTCAAACTGAAGTTACACCAACATCTCAAGGCCAACAGTTCTTGTGACTGCTTCATCTGAGACTCCTATCTACTAGCAGTCAATCTTCTCCTCACAACTGGATAACCCTGTATCTCTGCTGTTACTGCTATAATTCTGAGGCTACCCCCCCCCATTTTATTGTAGACACCCATTCCCCAGCGCTCTTATCACGGGATACCAGTGCATGCATTCTGGGACATGGGGGTGCTGAAGGTGTTCAGGGAGGAGTGGGTGCAGGTGTGGGGCAGATTGCTGATGGACCATTTTCTTTTTTCAGCTTTAAAAAAAAGATCAGTGAGGGACAGTTTTCTTTACTGAAAGGGGGCAGAAGTTGACACTGGGGATTGGGCACCCTACTGTCAGGATAATCTTTGGCAGCACTGGGGGTGAACACCCTGGCATTGCCACATATACTAAACAAAGGGGGCGTGATCTGGGGGAGAGTGGCAGAGAGCTGTGCCTGATCTGCTTACAGTGCTAAAAATTAAGCATGGGATGGGAGGTGGGTGAGCACAGGGTGGGAGGGAGAAAAGTGGTACCTGGGTGGGCACCAGGGTCTACAAAAGTAAAAAATAGATGAGGATAGATAGATAGATAGATAGATAGATAGATAGATAGATAGATAGATAGATAGATAGATAGAGCAAGTCCTTAACTTCCTTGTGCTCCCAGATTGCACCTGGAAACAAGTTCTGGCTTAGTGTGCCTTTCCTGATTAACATTGTCACCTTCCTCCTGTAGATAGATAGGGGGAAGGGAACATTGTTAACCAGGAAAGGCACACTAAACCGGAGCTTGTTTCCAGGTGCAACCTGCGAGCACAAGGAAGTTAAGAGACTTGCACAGGGTCACACAGTATGCAACCGGGGCTGATAGGATTCAAACCCAGGTCTCCAGGTTTGCAGCTCAGAGCCCTTTACCACTACACTATACTGCCTCCTAAAATATCTAGATAGATAGATAGATAGATAAGATAGATAGATAGATAGATAGATATGAGATCCTGGTCATGGACAGTTCTTTCATGAGATCACATGAAAGAACAATGATTCTTTTGTATGATCTCATGAAAGAACTGAAAAAAAATTAGTCACACACTGTTTTTTGTGAGTCAACCTTCTTTTGTGAGTCTTGAAGAAACTCACAAAAGAAGACTCTTGGCTCATGAAAGCAAATTAGGGTTGCCACCTGCCAGGTATTTTACCTGGTGATCAGGGGCAGGATTCTCAAAGCTCTCAGAAGGTGCAAAACCTTCCCTAGGTCCCCAAAACTCCCTCAACTACAGAAAAAAGGGGAGTTTGCTCCAAGTGCTATTCACAAAAAACCCTGCAGCTGCGGGAAAAACCGCTATGGACTGTGGAAAAAAGTGCAGCTGCGGAAGTCCCTCAGGACAAAAAGGTGTGAGATAAGTAAGGCACAGCCCCTGAAAGGCTGTTCAAAGCCAGGTTTTTCCTGCAGCTGAGGAAAGAATGTTACATACAGTGGAATGAGGTGACTCTCCCTCAGCACACTGCCGTAGTGCCCCAGCAATTGGAATCAATTAAAGTGGAGGTGTACCACAGGTAATAGCATCTCAGACAGTATAGCAGTGGCCAATGTTACAGCACTGAAAGCACACATTGCCATGCTGTGGCAACAGGCATCAACCACTAGACCCAGTGCAGCCCATGACAGAGCCCCACAAGCAGTAGAGTCTGACCAGCCAGTAGCGAGTGCTACCCCCCCCACAGGCTACAGGAACACTGCAGGGAGGGACGACCAGCAGGGACAGTCAGCCACTGTGGTGCCAAAGTATCACAGGTACCTGTGGTGCTGCTGTGGTCCCAGTTGGGGACTGGTTGCTGGTCTCTGTGTGTGCTGTCAGCTTCATATTAAAGCAGCACTGTTACAGTCTGCTGCTTTAGCTACTGTGGTTCCTATTGCTGTGCCTTCACAGCCTCCACAGCTGTGGATTCGCAGCACTTGCGCAAGTCCTGCGGCAGCTAAATTGCTGCACCTGTGCCTTTTTATGGAAATCTGCAGCTGCACTGGTTTTCTTTGAGAATACAGCACAGCTGCATTTCTGCACTGCAGCAAGCCTTTTTCCTGTAGCTGCGGGAATTTCGGCTTTCTTTGTGAATCTTGCCCCACGTTTTCAGGGTCCCTATCAGGTAATCATGTTTTGCTCTGTGCTGGTCTGGTTTTGAGCCATTTTGAGTGCTCACGTACTTTTTGAAACATATTTTGTCTTATCATTCATTGTTTCAGCTACATGTCAGGTTACAATATAGCCCTTTTTAGTGGAAGCAATCAACCTGGGAGGTGTAAAGTATGCCATTAACACCATTAGCTCTTACTTAACCTAATCTTTTCCACTGCATTTTAAAGTGGCATAGCAGGAAAGCTGTCCCTACCTTTTTGCAACAATAACAGAGCCTGTTGCCTTCAGCTTTTATTTGCTGGTGAACATTTTCATCTCTAACAGAATTTAGGCATTTTTAAATGTTTTAAATTATTTTTTTCCTCAAGAAAAATATATGGTCACAGCTTTGGCTTTGAAGTAGTACCGTGGACATGAAAAGCAAATGGAGTCAGAAAAAGATATAAAGTGCACATTACAGGAAACAATTTATTTTGTATTGTTATATACCATGTATGCTGTTGTATGCTATTTACAGCATTTCCCTTGTCTCCCCCAGATCATATCTGTAAATGAGATTTATTTTATCTCTGTATGTTTATCTGGTAAACCAGTATCAATAAATAAATACATAAGTAAATAAATAACTAGGAAGAACCTAGGAAATAAACTTTAACAGGTACAGTACAGTATCGTAACATTTTTGTTGAACTGCTGCTTTAAGTGCTCTCTGTTATTGATATAACAAATGACTTTCTAGGCAGAGCAATACATGATGAGTCATGAAAATGGGTGGGGCTAGGGGTGAAGCTTAGCATCCGTTTTTTGGCTCATCCAAAGGTGGCAACCCTAAAGCAAATGGTGGGACTTTTTTTTCATAGTTCTTTCATGAGCCAACCTTCTTTCGTGATTTCTGTCATCATCATCATGATTCACAAAACAGCTATAAAAAACTAAGTCCCAGCATCTTCTTTCATGATCCAAGATTCTTCTTTCATGAGACAGCAATCTTCATTCATGAGACGGAACCATTTCTTGAAAAATAAACTCCAGAACTGAGCTAAATTTAGCTAGATTCATTTGTTTGTTTTTCTACAGGGTATCCTTTCTAATGGGTTTTTAAACTTTTTGGGAGGGGGACAAACAAGATGGCTGCCACACGGCAGAAGAGTGTTTCATTACAAAAGAATAATTGTTGGTACATGAAAGAAGACTCTTCTTTCATGAGTTAAAAATTCTTCTTTTGCATGAAACATATAAATGAAGGGCCCTACTGAGTATGATCAGAATTCCTTATAACTCAGGAATGGATTAAAATGTTTTCACCAAACCAACAAAAGGCACCATTCTAGGGCAAACTCCTTCTACCCTGAACATTTCAAAACAAAATTCCAAACCATTGGGGCTATAGGTGAGAGCAAAAAAACAAAAAATAATTTTTCCATTTTTTTGCCCCATCTGGATCTCAGTATCTGGACATCCGACCATCATGGAATTTGTCAAATCAAGAAAACTTTCCCCTCAGGTCACACATGCAAACTTGATCGCACATGCAAACTTTTGTGCAATTTCATTGAATGGGGGCAAAGCTATTCGGGTGCAAAGTTAGGGGTTTACCATTAAACACCCTTCTGAACCTTAACTATAGGGATGATATCATGCCCCTATAACATATATCTTTGAAAAAACTTTGTTAATGCACCAGTTAGGATTCAACTTAATGCCACAAAAGTAGAGAAATGAGGTATTAGGGGTTACAACCCTAACTCCCAACCCCCACCCCAAGCAGCAAAATGAAAAATTATTTGGGATTTGGGTCTCCAGAGCCTTGGTGAATCAGTGGTGGGGCCAAAGGTGCAAAAGTATGTCTCGCACATGTTGCCAACACAATCAGTTTTGTTTTCTTCACATCTGACTTTGTTTGTTCAGGAAATGGGGTGGGCATTAGGGTTGACAACCACAAGGAAGACCCCACTACTGATTCATCAAGACTTTGGAGACACAAAACCCAAGTGTTTTATCTTTTGATGTGTGAGGAATGGGAATTAGGGTTGAAACCTAACCCATTTCATTACTTTTGTGGCATTAAGCAGACCCTAACATGCGTGTAAGAAGTTTTTGTAGATAATTTCCTTTCTTTTTGAGATATTGGATATGTATCCTCATTCACACATGTCCTTTGGGACCTGTGTGAACTTACATCTGAATGCACAGGGACCTCTGGATCCTGCACCAAAAAGATTCTGCCAGCCTATAGAAGTATTTTTACTCAACAGTGTGTGCACTAGGGTGTAGTGCTCTTTGAAAACTCAAATTCACAATCAACCAACATTTAAGGCACTCACACTACATAAAAGTACTGCTACATGCCATGTAGTAAAGAGATTTATTCAAAATGACATGTTCAACATGATAAAAGGCCTGCCTAACGCATTTCTGGTTTCTCTTAGCCTTTGAGAAAGAGTCCAGCAGGGGCCAGAAATACAGGTAGTGGGCCTTTTTATCATGTTGATATCATTTAGAATCAATCTCTTTATCTAATGGGGTTAGCAGTGCTTTATGTATGTGATGCCAGATGTTGGTTGATGTCAACCTACAGACATGCAGGGGCTTGTGGACCCTGCATTTCCGTCTGATGATGGATGTCAAGTATTCATGGGGCTGTCTGGTGGGCTGAGAAAGTGCAAGGCCCTCTGACCCATGTGCTTCCATGTGGCCACAGATACAGAAGCATGGAGGAAGAGTCCATATCTCAGTCAATACCCAGGACCCTCTGCCACCCATGGGTGCAGAGGTGCAGAACCCTATGCCAAGATAATAGCTGTGTTCAGTATATAATACCTGGGCCCATGTGGGCACCACTTCACCTTTCATTTTCTAGCTTGGAGGGTGTTTCATAACAGGGCCATGCCCCCACCCATGCATCATCCAGCTGGGTCACCAAGCTTGCCCTCGAACTCAGCTCAATTGCATGGAATCACAAAGTACTACATACTGTGGTCAAGACTGGCACTGCACACAAAGTTTCATGATGGTTATAATTTTTTTTTTTAATTTTGACCCCAAGTTTTCAAGATAGTCGTTTTATGACTCCCTTTATAAACATGACATGCGGCATTCCTAGTATATTGGCTGAAACCTCATTTCACACCAGAACTGCAAAAATGTGTTTAGTCCAGGATTTAAAATGAATGATACTGTACTTGTCACATTTATAAGGTGGTGTGAAAAAAATGGCTATGTTGAATGTTTGGTGTCAAAATATTGAAAAATAGTGAAGTTACTGTATGAGTGAATGTTGAAATGTTGCAATGTTCACTCATAACTTGGTCATGTTACTATATTTGTACACCAAATTTTCAGCATAGCCTTCTTATGACCCCACCTTATGAACCCAGTAGCTGAACATTTTCAAATCCTCACTGAAACATTATTCCCACCACAGGTGTAAAAACACATTTTGGCCAGGACTGGGAAAATGACAGCTGTCACATTCATGAGGTGGTATGAAAAATGGCTATGTTTAAAATTTGGAGTCAAAATATTGAAAAGTACCAAAATTATGAGCAAATGTAGAACAATTTCAACATACACTCATAACTTTGTGTTTTTTAATATTTTCACCCCACATTTTCAACATAGCCTTCTTATAACCCCAACTCATGAATGAGGGTGGTGAAAAGTTTCAAATCCTACCTGAAAGGTAATTTAGCAATGTGACCATGAAATTGCCTTTTGGGCCAGATTTGAATAATTCCACTGCCCTTGGTCACGAGGTGAGGTCCCAGATAGGCCATGTTGAAAATTTTGTGTGCAAATATTAAAAAACTAGAAACTGACATAGAAACTGACAACAGAAAAGGACCGCTTGGCCCATCTAGTCTGCCCATTGAAATTTTTGCGTACAAATATTAAAAAAATTACAAAGTTATGAATAAAAGTTCAGACCCCATTGAAATAAATTAAGCCAGACTTATTTTCTCATATCACAATATCACAGTCATCATTTCTACCAACAAGATGTGCCTTTTTGTTGGAGAGTGAATCTACACTGTGTCACGTGTTCGAATGAGTAAGGGTATATGGGGCATGTGGGTGGTTGGTGGTGAGTGGGAAGTTGGTGCATGATGTGTGGGGATCAGATTAGTGAGACACCATTTTCTATTTTACAGGTTAAAAAAATCAATGAGGGATGGTTTTCTTTATTTCAGGGGACTTTCTGATCCTTGGGATTGGGCACCCCAGTGTTGGGCTACTGTTCAGCAGCACTGGGTGTGGACACCCCAGTGCCACCAGGTATATAATGGGAAGGGTGTGGACAACCTGAAGGGGAGAGGGATAAAGAGAAGCAGTACTGAGGGTGGGTACCACATTCCATTTACTAAACTTAAAATTTAAAATGGGAAAGGTGGTTGAGCAACAAAGAAGCAGTACTGGGGGTGGGCACCCCAGTCTACTAGTTATTTCAATGAATAGAGAGATACATAGGTAGATAGATAGATAGATAGATAGATAGATAGATAGATAGATAGATAGATAGACAGACAGAGAGACATGAAGAGAGCAGGGAGTCACTGCTTCACTGCTGTTACTGAAGGCACCAACATGACTCCAGCTGTGGCTTCACATTTCCAGAAAGTCCTGCTGTTCTCATACTGTGAACAGCTCCTTTCACTAAACTGAGCACCAAGGATTTTCAGGTGACCAGAGACATTATTTGCAGGGCAATTTTCAAAAAACAAACATCAGAATCCAGTTAAACAAGTCCCATTTACTGAGGTTCAGTTTTTTTAATACATTACTTTTGTATTTTCAATGTTTTTGGTAAAACAAAAAAACAGAACAAAATGGCAGCCATACGATCATTTCTTTCACAACAAGTAAATCATTTATCCATAAGTCAATCAGGAAAATAAGTACTCAAGATCTGTGATTTTTTTTACCTCTCAGGTAGAGGTTAGCCAAACAATTAACATTAAATTCTTATAACTCTGGAACCATATAATATTTTTCACTAAACCTTCAAAAGGCAGTACCTTAATATAGGCCGCTACTTCCCTATAAGTTTCATGAGAAAATGACACAGTACTCAAATCACAACACTGTTTCTGCATACAGAAGCACAGGTCCCTGCAGTCTGATGCAAATCTATTATATCCAAACACAAGAGATATTTTGTCTGCAGAAGCACAGGCCCCTATGGCACCTGTGCTTCTGTAGCCTCTGGCACTCACGGACACTGTAAGACATGCACACACTTGACAGGCCTGCACTTCTGCAGCCACAAGTGTAAGATATACACACTGACCTATGGCTGCAGACCCACAGGTACCACAAATCCATGATACCAAATTGCAACAGTGTTTCTGTGTGCAGAAGTGCAGGCCACAGGTGTAAGACATACACACTGACTTGGTACAGCACGTATGAGTAAATCTATCCATGGGGCTTGTGTTTCTACAGCCACATGTACTCATGCACCCTGTACAACATACAGACACAGGTGTGGCTGCAAAAACACAGGCCCTGCAGTGGTCTGTGCTTATGTAGCTGCAGAGTCGAATTCACAAAGGTAGCACATCAGTGCTACTGCATTTGTGTCATATGGAAACTATTGCTTGCTGTTTGTCTTACCTGATGATGCCTGTCTTGGGTTGTTGTGTGGTGTTGTTGCTTGGGGGGTGAAGTTAGGGTTGGTAACCCTAACACCACATTTTCCTACTTGTGTAGCATTAAGTTAAACACTAGCTGGTGCATTAACACAGTTTTTTGAGAAGAATTTCCTTTTGTTTTGAATTAGTGGAATTGTATCCTCATTCACAGATCCCTTCAGGACCTCGTGAACAGATGCAGATGCTCACGGTCTTCTGGGCCCTGTGCCAAGGGAAGACTCTGCATGCCTACATGTGCCCTGCACTTCCATGCAGCAACAGATGTCAAGAATTCATGGGGTTGGCTGATGGACTGCAGAAGTGCAGAGCCCTCTGGAACTTGTGCCAAGGGAAGACTCCACCAGCCTACAGAGATGCAGTGTCTTTGCAGGCCCTGCATTTCCATGCAGTAACACATATCAAGAATTCATAGGGCTGTCTAGTGGGCTGAGAAAGTGCAGGGCCCTCTGTGTCTTGTGCTTCCATGTGACCACAGACACAGATGCACAAGGCAAAGAATTTATTTCTCAGCTGAAGCACAGGGCCCTCTGGCACCTATGGGTGCAGAAGTGCAAGGCCCTATGCCATGAGAAGAGTTCTCTTCACTATATGGTACTTGAGTCCAAGATGGCAACCCTGCACCATCCCTTCCCAGGCTGGGGGGTGGTGTCTCATGACAGTGCCATCACCCACCCTCAGCCCACCCAGCTGGGTCACAGAGATCCCTGAACTCAGTTTACTGGCACAGGATCACAAGCATTACCACTCTCCAGTAAGGCTGGTGCTCGCACAGCACTTCTTAATAACTATTATTTTTTTTTATTTTGGCCCCACATTTTCAAGATTGTCATTTTATGACTCCTTATAAAAATGACATGTAGCATTTATTGAATACTGGCAGAAATGTAATTTCACACCACGTCGAAAACAAGCCTTGTCCAGGATTTGAAAAATGACTTCTGTTATGTAAGTGATGGTGTGAAAAAAATTACTATGCTTACAGTTTGGAGTCAAATATTGAAGATTAGTGAAGTTGTGAGCGAATGTTGCAATATTTCAACATTCACTCATAACTTGATAATTTTACCACATTTTCACACCAAATTTTCAACGTAGTCTTCTATTACCCCATTGCATGAACCCAGCAGATGAAAAGTTTCAAACCCTCCCAAAGGATGATTTCACTTAGTGACAAAGATTACCTTTCAGGACCAATCTGAAACTTTCCACCTACCTTGTTCAAGAGGTGGGATCCCAAAAACACCATGTTGAAAATGTTTTAAAAAAATATCGAAAAATGATAAAGTTATGCTATTTTTAGGTAGGTGAGGGTGTGTGGGGGGTGTAGGGTGGTGGGTTCTGAGTGAAGGGTCATGGTGGGGTGGATGGGCGTGTGGAGAGGTCAGATTGTGGGGTGGCTGTCGTGAGTCCTGACAAATTGCTGGAAATTAGAACTCTGTAGCTGTTGAGTTAGTGTGATGGTGGCAGACACAGGGCTGCAGTGAATACTGAAAGTACATCTGCTAGCTCTGCATTTAGGAAGGTACAGTGCAGCCTACTTATAAGAACATCGGATATAAGAACATCCTGGATATAATCACATTTTTCTCATGTACCAATCTCTCTCCATTGTTTTCTATGGGAGCAAAGCCCATTTTTAAGAACACCAAGATTGGTTATAATCATTTTTTTTTTTTGTAAGGCAAAGGGTCTAGGTAGCATTCCTTCACACATATTTAGATGCTTCAACCCTTACTAGCACGTTAACTATGCTCTTCAAGTCAATTGCAGCAATTCTGTGTTCCTTTTGATCTTTAATTGAGCTCAGTAGTCAACATTTAGTGTCAACAATGATGAAGATGTCTGCACAATGGAGGGTTTTAAGTGACCACATTCACCTCTAACTACCTTAAGCACTTAATCATTAACCCTCCCTGGCAAGCTAATTGTACAATTGTTAAAAATTCCTTCATGGCGAGACACTGCGGCTAACACAAATGCAGGCTTTCATTAATTTCTGTCAATGCTGCCATGGAGAAACACAGGTGTACCATGCTGACCCTTGCTCAAAAAATCCAAATTATCGAATCCCTCAGTGTTCCAGGGACTAAACGAATTGACATAGCTAAGGAATTTAACATAAATGTGCACGATTTTGAAAATCATTGCCAACAAAGAAAGCTGTATGCTGATTATCAGCGGGTTTAATACAGAAATAAAAAGAAAACATCTGGGCAAAGAGAAAGTGGTTGAACTCGCCCTGCTGATTGGTTCAGTGCCTGCCGGAATGCTGATGCTCCGATTAGTGGACCGCTGCTGTTGACAAAAGCACAACAACTAGCTGATGGACTTGGTGTCAGTTTACCGCTACAAATGGCTGGTTATGTAGATGGAAAGAACAACATAACATACACTTCAAATGTTGCCATGGCGAGAAGCAGGCACGAGAATTAGTTGGTGCTGGCAGATGGTCCGAAACTGTCCTCCCTCCTGCTGTCTGAATTTTCACCTAAGCTAATCTATAACTGCGACAAAACAGGAATTTATTTTAGGGCTATTCCAGATGGGACTCTAGCCTTCCATAGCGACCCAGCATCTGGTGGAAAAAAGCTAAGAAAGGCTATCTGCCCTGTGTGTGTGAACATGATGGGAACTGACAAAATGCCCCTCTTGGTCATCGGTAAGTCTAAAAACTCACGGTGCTTCTGTGGCATAAGTGTGGATGCATTGCCAGTTGATTATCATGCCAACAGTAATTCTTGGATGATAGGGCAAATCTTTACAGAATGGGCTACAAGGTGGAATGTCAAGCTGTGAAGAAAGCATAAGAGAGTCTGCCTTCTTCTCGATAACTGTAGTGCACACCCAGCATTAACTCTTAGCAACATAAGGCTTGTGTTTTTCCCACCAAATACGACCTCCCTGATCCAGCCTATGGATCAGGGGGTCATAAGAAATCTGAAGCAGCTGTATAGAAAAAAAATTGTAGAAAAGCTGCTTATTTCTATTGATGCTGACAGAGCTGCTAAAGCCAGCGAGCTCACAAAGCAAATTCACATCTTGGACTCCATAATGATGTTAGATGGGGCTTGGAGACAAGTCTCTGCTAACACAATCAGCAACTGCTTCAGAAAGGCAGGCTTTACTATGAACACTCCCGAGCCTGTGGAACTGGGTGCCGGCTACAACCCGACTGTCTCTGAGGTCAGCGCTCCTGCTGTGATGACTCCCGAGGAATTAGAGGATTACGTAGCCATTGATGAAGGGTTAGAGTGTGCCGGTGTCATCACAGAGGATGACATATGCCATGACATCCGAAAGGTGGACGAGAACAGTGACGAGGAGGAACAGCAATCTATCGAGCCACCTTCTGTGAGTGAGTTAAAACTTTGTATGGACAAAATTAGACCCTTCATATTAAGCAAAAATAGTGACTTGACAGCGTTTCATCAACTCCACTCGTTTCTCGACGAACTATCCCTGGCAAGTCACAAGCAGCAAAAGATTACGGACTATTTTAAAAAAATGCACGATTGATAAATGGTAATTTTACGAGTGTTTGATACAGTATTTGTATTAAAAGTCTGTTTTAATGGAATGTCGTATTAAATTAATGCCTCTTACCACAGTAAAATATTGGTATCATCTAACTTTGTCTCTGACATTATTTTGGACAGCAGCATGCAGTTTTAGGTTTCTGACATAACAGTGAATGCTAAGATTGAAGTTAGCGCTAGCCGCTTATAGTAACAGCCTGCTTATAAGAACATTTTATCGTGGCAAATACAATGTTCTTATAAGCAGGCTGCACTGTATATGTTATACCCGCTGCTTGCAAGTCCTCCTGTACCCCAAAGGGCTACGTTTAAAATATCCACTGCTTACGGGTCCACTTAGGTCCTGATGAGCTACTTTTAAAATACCCACTGCTTGCAATGTATGCCATCCTCATTGAATGTCAGATGAAATACTAACTGAACAAGATTGATAGTTATTTGTGCTCATCAAGCATTGAGCAGGCAGGACAACAAAATATGATAAAGCTGAATTTCATTTTAGCGCTATCTGCACCTTATACTATAAAGTAGCTGCTTGCAGGCCTTGTTGTGCCCTGAATGGCTACTTTTAAAATGCCCATCTCTTGCAATGCATGCCATCCAGTTGAATAGCAAATGAAATAAGTGTTAATTGAGACCAATTTTTCTTTTTTTTTTTTGCTTTTATCAATAACGACCATAGCTGCCAGTATTCACCTCTTCAGCTAATTCTCCCAGCTGCTATTTATGCCAGTCCAGACAGACAATATTCAGATATTTGCTGGCCTTTATTATACAAACCCAGATCGTGGGGTGATCGCGGAGAGTGCTGACAATTGTAGGAGATTAGAACTCTGTAGCTGCTGGCTTTGTGTGATGCTGGCAGACAGAGAGCTGTAATGAGTACTGAAGCGTATCTGCTTGCTCTGCAGCTTGGAAAGGCTATGTTTAAAATGCCCACTGCCTGCTGGTCCTCTTGTGCTCTGAAGAGCTATGTATAAAATATCTGCTACTTGTGGGTCCTCTCATGTCCCAAAGGGCTACTTTTAAAATATCCAGTGCTTGCAATGCATGCCATCCTGGTTCAATGGCATATGAAATAAAGAAATTTGAGGCCAAATTATTATTATTATTTTTTTTTTATCACTAACCATTAGAGCTGCCAGTAACCACCTCCTCCATAATTCTTCCAGCTGCTATTTATGCCTCTTCAGATGGATGATGCACAGGTGTTTGCTCAGCCTTTCTTACACAAGTCCACATTTGCTACTTGCTCATTTTCTTCCTACATAATCCCAGCTGAATGTACACACCTAACCCCTTACTATATTACATTATACAATGGCAAGAAAGTTACTAGTATGTTGATTGGTCCGTGTGCGCCTGGAACAACAGTAATGTTACTGGAGCATAACATCACTGTATCAAGTCCAGTTACACATGTGACCTTCATACATTAGTAAACATGCCAAATATCCACATCCTATGCTTTCATTAATAGCTCCTTCCAACCATGCCAGACAGTACAGACAGACAATATTCAGATATTCGCTGGCCTTTCTTAGACAGTACCTTCCCCCAAACAAACAAAAAACAAGATCTGACTTTTTTTTGCAGTCTGTGTTTTCAGTCTAAAACTGCAGCTCCACGTGGTTTTACAAGTCTTAGCCAAACGAACAGCAGCTCTAACTGGAAAGCACTGCACATGAGAGCTGTGCACTTAGCCGCCCTTTTTCATGTAAAGTCATATGGAGCCACGGTTTCTAAAACCACTTTCTGTTTTTAATTTGGCATTTATGGCTTTCCTACAGGCAAGGTACACATCAGAACTAGGCGACTTACCAATCACTCCAAAACTACTGGTAGTGTCAGTCCCTGCTGCTTGGCTCCTTCCCACCTTGTGCTCCTGGTTCCTTGTGACATAACAATGATGACATCTTCACCTGATCCCAGGACAGGTAGTGGGGCCAGGTGAATTAAACTGTGGAGGTGCTTTCTAAAAAACAGAGACAGACATGGATCTAGAGGGAGGGAGGCAGAAGGAAGGCAGTCTGCCACATTTGGTGAAACAGCATCACCTACTGGGCAAAACTACATTGCAGCACTATTTTTTCCTGGGAATGCCTACCCAGTGCAAAACAGCTATTTTTTTTTTTACCAGGAGAGACACACTAAGCTGAAGCTTGTTTACAGGTGTGACCTGGGAGCACAAGGAAGCTAAGTAACTTGCTCAGGGTCACACAGTATGCTAGTGGGGGCTGTGGGATTCAAACCCAGGTCTCCAGGTTTGCAGCTCAGAGCCTCAAACCACTGCGCTTTACTGCCTCCTCCTTTTTACATTTATTTATTTTGTTGTTGTTTTTTTTTGTTAAACTTTTTTTATTGAATTTTCATCAAATTTACAAACAAGATTCCATCCAGGAACAGGCAGAATCACCACAGGAGAGTACATCATTTACAAAATTATTGTAGGAACTGAGGGTGTACTATGCTTTATTTAACCCCAATGAGGGTGGCCCCGTGTGGTGCTGAGGTTGGGCGCTGAGCGCTGCACTGCGCACCACGCCCGGCATTTCGGGTTCGAGGAACAAGCTGGTGCGTCAGGGACTGGCAGGGGAGGACAAAGGATTGAGCATCCACCAACAGCTCTCTAGTCCTGGGGTGGGCTGGAGAAACACACCACGCTGTCGCAGCCCCTAGGGATGCCTGGGGAACTGCAGACACAGGTGTTAGCAGAGGGGCCTTGACAGGCGTCTGCCGTAAGTGCATGGACATCGTACACCCACACCTCCATCAGGAGACCTTAATAAAGGAAAAATGGCTGGGCACAACCATACAGCATGATAGCCGCGCCCTACCTCACTGGAAGGACTCTTGTGGAATCGCTCTGGGGGGGTCCAGGGCCGGTTCGTCTGAACAGGGTATGGGGAGACCCTGTGTTGGACTGGTGATGGCCATGCCAGAGCCCCCATCATGCAAGTGAGCCTGGTGCTCTCCCAGCAGGCAGGGCTGGTGGCTGGATGCCCCCATCGGTAAGTTGCTACAGCAAGGCAGAAAAATAGTGATATGATAAAAATAACCCCAATGAGAGGGCATGCACCTATAAATTACCAGAAGTTATTAACACTGATGGATCTTAAATGCAACCAATGCAATATATTTCATGACATAGAGTAATATGCAGGATTCATTTACCAAGCCATCAACAGCCTGTCCTAAAACTTTAATATTAAGGAAATAACATTTTATTATCTTTTACGAGCCCAACTTGGTTACAGCAGTTTCCTGACACATCCACATAAACAGTCTATAGTCTGATTATTTCTAATCGCAGCAACAAATAACATTTCAAACATTGATAATGTTTAAGGAATTGGTGATGGCTAAGGATCGGCACAGCAGAAGAATATCAATGTTATATAAAGAAAAATTCACTTGCACTAAACTTCACAATTCATGCAGGATCCACTAAATCACCGTGTAGAAGCGATCATCTCAGAGTTGCAGCAAGCTGACGCCATTTTGTGACTCAATGCAATTACTAACCTGCAACTAATGCCACCTTACAATGAGATGTGAGCTTGCCACCTCCTTTTATTCAAACATTATGCCTTAACAGCAGTACAGCCAGGAAATGATATAGAACTAAAGCGAACACTGGTAAAAGTTAAAACATTAAACATTTGAGATCGTAAGTTCTGAACCACTCTATAGGCATACTGTATATTATTATCAAAAACAATCAATAAGAGCACAGACGCTCTATAATGAATCCATTGCCATAGTGTAGCTCTGATTCAATATGGGCATAAGTTGGGAACAAAATATAGAAGCAAGATTCCCAGTCTTAAGGCTTACGACTTAAGCTCAGCGGTAGTGCCACATTGTACTTACAGTTCATTCTCCTCTGCCTACTGCTTCATTGCCAGAGCCAGAGCCATCTCTGCTAAAATCTTCTGTGTGTGCCTGGGCATTAGCAATACAGGCCTCCTGCTGCCTTGAGATCGGTGAATGCATACATTTTGTCTTGTAGAGAAAACTGAAGTCTTGCTGGAAAATTCAGTCTACGTGGAATTTCAATCACATAGAGTTTCTAGGTCACTCCTTCAAAAGCTTTCCGCTGGTTTCTTGTAACAAGTGAGTAGTCCAGGTAAAATAGTATTCTGGCACCCTCGAACCGAATCCTCCCTTGGTCCCTCGTCACTTTCAAAATTTTACCCCACATGTTAGGGGGCTGCACCACCATCAGGATAGTACGGAGACCCTCATCTGTATTGCGGTCCCATCTAGGGCTAATCCTATATGCCTTCAAAATTACTGGAGCAGACCCCAAGCCCAAAGTCTCTGGCATCCACCTCTCTAAAAAGCTGACAGGGTCATCTCCCTCTGTACCTTCAGGGATGCCTAATAGTCTAATGTCTGGTGCCCAGACAGAGTTTTATAATTGTTCAACTCAGGCTTTGAGCATCCTGTGCTCCTTTACTGAGGTTGCAGCAGCAGACAGTGCTTTACTCGCGGTATGGTTTGGATCTTTGACATTCTGTCCCATAGCCTCCACTGTGGATTCAATCTTCTCCAAGCATTCAGAGTAGGAATCAAATTTTGTGTGCAACAATCGAATAGAGTTGGTTAAAGCATTTACTGTTGCTTGTAGGGAATCCAAAGATGCAACACAGCCTCCTGTAGCAGTCAACGGCAGAACAGGCCCCAGTGCTTGTGATGGGCCTGCCACCATCAAATGTTGTTTTGTGCATTGTGAGTTCATCCCATCTTCAGAAAAGTTATACTTCAGTGCAGAACACCAATGACTGCCAGCCAGTGTACAAATAACTGCAGCAACACCAATCCAAACTACAGATTTTTGAGACTGTATAATTGATAGTGAGGAGCTCACAAAAGGTTGACTTCCATGCTGGACTGCTAGTTCCGCTCCCTAAATGTATTTCTTAATTTTTTTTATTATTGCAAATGAGCCATTGTATAATAGTAATTATGCACTCCAGGGTGTGTGTTGTGCTGGGTTAATGCCACTTCTCACTTAATCTGCAGCCTCATGCCCAACCACCAAGGCGTGACATTATCCCAAGCACGACACACACCCTGTTGTGCATTATTATAATTATAAAATTGCTGCACCTCCCTCACCCAGTCCATCCTGTTACTAAATTCTTCTTTTGTCCAGTCTAAATGCCTCTTTGTTAGCTCCTCACACAATCCTCCCAGTCATAAGTCCAGCCCCACCTGAATTTTCTATGCATTAAGACAGAGCAGGCAAGATTTTCAAAATATCAGAATCCTGCAAGCCCTAGGTGTGCCATACATATGGCAAATGGGGCTTAGGACTTTCTCTGGCCAGTGTGCTGATTAGTTGTTAGACCAACTTTTTGTGATCTAGCTTGCAGCAATCTCAAGGGCCTTTTTATGGGGCTTGCACCAGATATTTGAGTGCAAGCTGCAGAAAATAGTAAAAGAGTGTTGCAACTGGCCTGTGAGAATGTAAAATCAGGTGCAGTGAGCCAGATGGTCTAGCACACACGCAGAACCTAAGTAGTAGTAGTAGTAGCAGTAGTAGTAGGAGGAGTAACCCTTATGAAAACCAGACTAGAAGTAGGTCACAACGAGCACTTCTCCAGATACTAAACTCAGCTGCTTCTGCACCAGCCTTTCAGAACCTTCTAACCATGGACAACAAAGCGATTGGTCTATCATTTGTGGGATCGAAAGTAGAGCCCCTTTATATATTGGATTTATCATGACTCTTTTCCATGAAGTGGAGATTTTTTTCTCTGTCAAACTTCAGTTGAATATTTTGATTAGAACAGGTGCAATTATTTCTGATGAATCCCATAGGAATTTATTTTCTACTTTATCTAATCCTTGAACTTTATGCAATTTTCAGTTTTCCTAGTTCTATTTGTACTTCTTTACAAGAAATAAGCTTACATCTAAATTTTTGATTTCCTGAGTTCTTTTTAGATCCATCTTGTTCCCCATGTGTTCCATCTTTTGGAATATCAGTATCTGTGAGTGTGATTATCCTCTGGTTTCTCAAGTGACCTAATCAGGGCCCAGTATTTAAGAGAATCAGTGTTTTCTTCCACTTTATTTTAGTAATAGTTTTTTTTTTAGTTCCTAATTTGGGTTTTCAAATTGTTTTGAGCATTTTATAAGTATTCAGTCAGCTATGTTTAAGGTTTTATTGGCCTTTTCCATAATCAGTTATTTACTCTGATGTCCTGTTTTAATTTCTCAGTAATCCATGGCAAATGAAATTTTTAGTTGTGATGTTTCTGAATGGGCAACTTCATTACATACTTCTAAAAGATCTTAGTAAAGTCGTTTACAGCCCAATCTAAGGCAGATATTAGAAAAAGTCTGTCCCATTTTATGCTTGCTAATTTAGAAATTAGTTTTTCTTTGCTGTGGTTTTTTAAAGTTCTATGTTTTATTTTTGGTAATCCCTCTTTAGGGGAGCCCCCTTCATTTGAGTTTAGTTCACAAGTGCAGGTAACTAAGCAATGATCCCCCAGGATAGGATTTTTCACTTCAGCAGAGATCACCTTTATGTTGTCTGAAATAAAAAACAAATCTAGGATGTTACCAGCACTATTTAGGTGGGTTTTCCTAGTTGGGGTAGCAATTGTTTGTTTTAAGGCTGGAGGATTCAGGCTGTGATTTAGGGTGTTTCCCCTGGGCTTATTTTAGGCAGAGTTCAAGTCTCCCAGTAACAAGAGGTCTTTCTCCATAGTGTACTCCTGTAGTGTCTGTGATAAACTATCAAAGTCCGAGGTTTTCACTTTAGGTGGTGAGTACACTAGACCTATAGTTAAATGTAACTTTTTAAGTTGTACCAAAATACATTCAATTTTCCCTACCACACGTGAGAAGAGAATATTTATTTAACTCAGGTCCCAGATAGTGGATAAAATAATACCTCCTCCCCATTTTCCTTTTAAATCTTCCCGATGTAGATAGAAATTTTGAAGTTTTATTTCATTTGAATGAATTTTTGGGGTCATCCAAGTCTCTGTTACTGCTATTACATCGGGAGTTTCACTTTCAACCCAAGTTCTCATTAGGTCTATTTTATTTTCAAACTTCTGGCATTATCATAGATAATTTTAATGGTATTGGGGGAGTTGGGACCTGGGTTCGCCTCTATGTCTTCTCCCAGTAACAAGGTCAACATCCAATAACTTTCTTTATTTTGTAAGTTTAAATAAGATTGTATAGCTGTTTTGTTTGTTTTTTTGGTCACCATCTCTCAGACTACAGCAAAGTAAGTTCTTCTTTTGTAAAAGAATTTGCCTTTAAGATAGGTCTTGTGTTACCCCAGCTATGTGATAAACTCAATCATATAGATGCATCATCTGTATGCTGTTTAAAACCTTTTAAAATCAGTACTGGACACAGCACAATAATAATGAGCAGGTAACTACCCATTTAAGTAAAAAAAAACTATAGTTAATAATTGTAGATCCTTTCAAAGCTTAGTATATAAAGTACTCTATTAATGAATAAGAGAGTATGTTCCGAGACAATAATGCTCTGGTAAGCAAAACACTAGGCACCTATAATTTATAGTCCAAGCTATTTAAAATTAGATTTTTCAGGTTGTATTTACTCACCAGTTAACTTGTTCTCAGAACAAACAAATACATTAAATCTCAGGCACCTCCCTTCCTCCCCATCTGTTACAAGTATTTTCGTCACCGAGTGGCACTTGCGCCACTCACGCTCATTCACCACTCTCACTTGTGCAAGCAGCTCGGTCTTTTCAAGTGCAGGCTCCTCCTTCCGGGTGCTGCGATTGACTGCCAGCTCACCTGAGCCTCCACACACCAACCTGGTAGTAAGTAGCACTCCAAGGCTGATGAAAGGCAGTCCATTTTAAGCAAAGACCAGGGATGTACAGAAAAGTCTCTATACAGCTGGTGGATCTTGCTGCTTTTGGTGTTCCAGCCACTTGTGCGAGTGACTCAGTCTTTTCAAGTGCAGACTCCTCCTTCCAGGTGCTACAATTGGCTGTTGGCTTGCCTAAGAACCTAAGTGCCATGTTTTGAAAATTCTGCCCAGCCACTCATCATCCTCTTCTCCTACTTATTTCTTCCCTTCACATAGTCACATAATCTACAAACTAAGTAACTTTTTTTAATGCATGAAAATTGTTTCCTCCCCAGAGTCCACCTTTCATTCTGTTTCAAAATGTAATGGTATTCAATGTCTGCTCTGTTGTCTAATTGATGTGTCTACCAAGCATATCAATGCAAAGTCATGATGCATTTGTTATTTTTTTGTATTTAGTGTGTTATTAAACAAAAATATAATGAATCTTAGACATGTTGTGTAGATTACACTGTCTGCTCACCTGAAGCATATTGTATGCAAAAAATAAATGACTCACAGTTATTCGTTGATTGGTTTGAATCTATGTTTACCTTATTTGCTGTGTGTGCCTATATGTAAGATAAAGACTGACTATGACTTTGGCTGGAATGTGTTTCACTTAGATGTCCATCGCAGGTGAATGTATCCCCCCCCCATTCAATGTCATTCATGAAATGCAGGCAGATCAATTCCATATATATTTCTGACTGCATACCATGCCATGCATTTTTTTGACATAGAGACAGAAATTAACTGATTATTTGTTTTGCAGTTTATTAATCTTTTGTTCTGTCTCGGTTTGCCCTCCTGCAGCTCAAACAGTTCCCATATGAATGTGATTATCTAAAATCTTATGTTTAAGTCTGTTTTTCTTTATTTAAAAAATAAATTATTACCCTCTGCTCTGAAAAGAATTCGTCTCAACTATTAAAAAGTTGATAAATTCAAAGTATGTTATTCATTCTAACATTGATCAAAGAGAAAATGACTGATACCAAAAGCAACTTTATTGAACACTAAATCCAACAGTAATAAGTACAGATTATTATGACTGTTGTGTACAGGTATAATAGTCAATCATTTGCAATACAGGTCATATAAAGAAGAAAATTTGAAAAGGTATTTATTCATAGGAGAACAAGAATGAACCATGGTTACATAAAATATGAATTTTATGAATAATGGCATACCAGAAAACCATTTGCAATATGAATCATAATATAGCAAAATGACAGGTTGGGTTGGGGGTCTTGGTTCCAGGCAAATGAAATTAACCATAAAATTACCATTTAGAAAAATTTGCTATGATTGCTGTATTACACTCATGATACACATTACAGTTTGATAAAAAATAAACAAAAGACATGTTGAACATTTAAAAAATAATTAAAAAATTGTGTAGATGAGGAAGCTTCCCCACATAAGCCTAAATTCTCCTTCTCTCATGACTCAAACCCTTGATCCTTAAGTCAGGATATATGATGTTTAGATTGTGATTAACTCTCACAATCACCAGGTGATACATAGAGCATCCTGTCTGAAATTACTCATCCAGATAGCAGTATGGTTTGGGCTCTGACAAAGTTGTCCTCTGTGTTCCTCCTCCTTCTCATCTCCAATCTCCGTCATAATAATAAAAAAAATACATGTTGTTTCTCTCTACCAACCTGTTATAAGGCACCAGGTGTGTATGTGAAGAAGGGTGAAGCAATACAACCAGAGATTTTAGGACATGCAGCTTTTGGCAAATTCAGATACTGCCAGCTATATTTATGATCTGCTAATATGCTTTTACTACTTTCTTCACTCCCCAGCACCCTGCCACCAACCCATATCCTATTCATGTAAACTACATACTCGAGTTGGTTGTCTTGATCCAGCAACAAGTCCATCAACCTGTACTCCATGATAAAAACCAAAAAAACAAATGAAGAAATACCACTTCTAAAAAGAAAGCCATCCAGGCCAGAGAAAAGAGATTGACTTTCATCCTGGCTGTGGTGGCGGATGTTTTTTAGTGTGTTATTTCCCCTTCATTTTCAGTCACAGTTTGCACAGAATTTTCAAGGAAGCTTGTGAAATCCAAGAAACTTTACTTAAATTCTTCTTCTGGATTGAATATTGTAATAGTTCACTGAATCCTGTAAGGCAGAATGAGGGAGGGTTGGCTAAGGTGGGGAGGGGGAGAGAAGAGAGAGAGAGAGAGAGAAAGAGAGTGAATGAGAGAATGAGAGTGAGTGAGAGAGAGAGAGAGAGATCACCATCGTGATAGCCAGCTCACTGCTGCAATTGAAAGTGGCAGCATGACTCCAGCTGCAGCTTCATAAAGCAAGAAAGTCCTGCTAGTCTCATAAAGAGAATGCAGGTGAATGGCTCATCTCACTAAGCAGGGCACCCTGGATTTTAGGGTGTCCAGAAAAGGTGTTTCTGGATCTTTCTTTTGCAAAAACAAACACTAGAATCTTATTAAACGGGTCTGGTTTACCTAGGTTCAGCAACATCATTTTTATGTATTTTCCATGTTTTTTTTTAAGTTCTAGCTGGCGGCCATCGCAACATAAAACAATTCTGTGTTGTGAGATGCAGCTGGTTAGAGACAAAAAAACAGTGTTGCAACACAGAATTTTTTTATGTCATATCAGAGGGTTAACCAAAAAAAACTCTACTGAGCATGCTTAGAACAGCCAAAAAAATGTAAATCCTTATAACTCTGGAACCTTCTAATATTTTTCATGAAACCTTTGAAAGGCATTACCTTGGCACAGCCCACTTCTTCCCTGAAAGGTTAGGAACAAACTTCCATTCCGTCTAAGCTGTACTTAAGAACAAAACCAAAAACCCTTGTTAAGTATCTGAAAAAAATTAGATGTTTACAGGAAAGCATCATATGTGGATTTCAGAAAATACACAAGCTGCCATCTCAAAACTTTTCAAATATTTAGACCTTGACTCCTAGAAAATGCGTGCCAAATTTCAGGCAATTTTGTCAAACAACGCCAAAGTTATTAAGTTGCAAAGTTAGGGGTTTGACATAGAGCCTGTCGGGCAACCTTAAATTGGTGCTACCATGCCAATAATACTTCTCATGCCCATTCACCCACACTAAATTGTAAGCTCCCAATCTCCCCAAACCCTGGCACTACTCAGAACCCCCAGGTTTATTAAATAACCAACCCCACCCAACACACCCACTAGTGGATGCTTCCCTCCTCCCCCTATAAAACCCAAATATGACCAAACTTGGGCTCTGGATTGGTCATCCTTATAATGAAAAAATCTCCCCCTCCATGCTAAAGTATGATCCTCCCACCCATGAGTCCCAACCCTGGTTTTCAGTAACTCACCCCCCACACCAAACACACCCACTAGCCCCCACTTCCCTCCTTCTCCCCCCCCACAGCATCCAAATGCCTTATAATAGAAGAGTGAATGATGTTGTCTTCCTAATAGTAACACATGATTGGATGACAAGCAGCCAATCAGGTGTTACTATTAGGGAGATAACTTCATTCATTCATAAATATCTCTGGCTCCTACTTGATCGAAGATGAGCACAAGCTGCTCCATTGCTAGATCTGACTCTTCTATTATAAGGTGTCCATTTTTTTTTAAATGGCTTAGGATTTAGCGTGGGTGGTCACGTGGGATTTTTTATTATAGGAGAAGTGGAGGGTATATCTATATCTTCTATGCACACAAAGTCAGATGCACAATTGTGTTCTCAGGGTTGGGGTGAGGAGGGTTATGAGTTCCAGGGTGATTTGGTCGGGGGTTAAATTAATTGCAGGGTGGGGGTGGGTGCCTGCACTGGGTGGGGGGAGTTTGTTGTTAAACATGGTGCCAAATTGGATTAGATTTCTGAATCTGTATTCGACTTATGTCCTAAAATTTAGGACATCAGATTTTCAGCAGCTTTATCCCAAAATCCTAAATTTGTGCCAGTATCCGAGATGTCCATTTTTTAAAATGGGTGTCTGAGCAACCCTAGTCCTCAGACCTCATGCTAGCTCTCAGAAGATTTATTTAACTAAAACAGCTGTTTTTTTTGCCTTTTTCCTCAAGTGTTTGCTACTGTATACTGATACAATTCCATAGTATAAAAAATTACAGACGTGAACAACTGGGTATAGGTGGTGTAAAAATGCCATCCTAATCTTTTATCCAATTAAAAGCTATGCTTTTTAGCACCCTTATCTTCTGGTAATTAGGTCTAAAGCACACTCACACTCCAGAGATTGTATTTTTGATTTAAAGTAAATTTATTTTTTTCAGTCTCCCGTTTTCAAGATCAATTCATCAATAATTCATCAAACCAGTGCTTCATATGACAAACTGCTTGAAGTCAACACCCAGAATGGTCAGTAGTGGGGTCCCTCAGGGGTCAGTTCTGGGTCCATTCTTATTTAATGCTTTCATTTCAGACATTGTGGTGGGAGTTTAGAGTAATATGAGCCTGTCTGCTGACACTCCAACCTAGATTCAGAGGTGGACAGTGAGGAGGGAAGGAGGACAACCCAGGAAAACCTAGAAAGACTAGAACAGTGGTCCGTTACATGGCAGCTGGGGTTTAACATTAGGAAGTCCAGTGTACTTCACTTGGGAGCTAGTAATCCAGGGTACAGCTACAAATTGGGGGGTACAGTTAGTCTTGGAGGAGGAAAAAGATCTGGGAGTAGTGATCACTGGTAAAATGAATCACTCAGGACAATGCAGGAAAGCAGGGACTAAGGCAAACAGAATGCTGGGGTACATTGCTAGAGGATCACTTCAAGAAGGGAGGAGGTAATTTGCCACTGTACACATCCTTGGTGAGGCCACACTTGAAGTAATGTGTGCAGTTCTGACACCTCTTAAAGAAGGACATTATGCTTCTGGAGGGTCAGGAGGGCATCTAAGATGATCCTAAGAATGGGATGTGCCCTATGCAGAGAGGCATAGGGAGCTAAACATGTACTCCTTAAAAGACAGAAAGGACAGTGGGGACATGATTGAGACCATTAAATACTTGAATGATAATAATAGAGTAAACACAGAGGAGCTGTTCAGACTGAAGGGGGAAAGGGACCACAAGGGGTCATAGCCTGAAACTGGTTAGTAGGACGTATAGAAAAGACCTGAGAAAACAGTAATTTATGGAAATGGTGGTGATGCATTGGAATGCACTGTATGAGGAGTTGGTATCAAGGGAATCAGTGGGAGGTTTTAAAGGGTAATCCTTTTGAGTCTCTAAGTACAGCAGTGGCTGCAGAAACACCCAATTAGGACTTTTTACATAAAAGTAATTTTTTTCATTACCTGGTGCCCCAGAATTTTAATTAAAAGATCCACTCACTCCATAATAGTGACAGAGCCCTGGGTGGACATCTCTCACACCCCGGGTGACATCCGCCATGAAGGTTATGCTAATGAGAGCTACCAATATCTGCCATTTGCTAGCTATTTGAGCCAATCAGGTGGTGCTGGAAGAATTGGTGCAGCCAATCACAGCTAGCACTGGGAGATAACTGCCAGAATTGAAGAACTGTAGATCCAAGGGGTCCATACCTGGAAATAGATCTTGCAGCTGTAGGCAGGGGTGGCGGCGAACAAACCCATGTGCCACACCACCAGTACAAGAAGCCCGATCAGGGCCTTGGGGTATCTGAGGGAAGAGAGAGGTAGGGATTAGTTTAGTAGGTGAGTTTTGGAGGTGGGGAGATGCAGAGGATAGACAGAAAACACCAGTGGGGTGGAGGCAGCAGTAGAAGGAAAAGGCTGAAAGGTGAGAAGCAGCGGGGGGGTCATAGGCAGGGAAGGAAGAATAAAAATCTTAAATGGTGTGCTGGGGGTTACAACAAAGCCTAGCAGATTAAACAGTAGGTGGGCAGGGCGGGTCAATGCCAGGCACCAAGTGGAAAGTGAGATAGGGTTAGACAGAGGAAAAAAGTCTCTAACAAGTCACACTTTAAACATTTCCACAAGGTTCTAGCTTTATAATTTTGTAATTAAATATAAGTTCAGCTCTGAGATCCACACTGAATTAGCAGTGAGCAGTAAAACTGAAATAACTGGCAATTTAACAGTGTAAGCAAGCTGACCATACAAAATAAACCTAAAAATTCTCCCAAAAATAAAAAGTAAAAGTAGCAGCAGTCACTGCAGAAAATCAAGTCCTTGAGCTAGTTATTAGAGCCAATCAGGTGGTGCTGGAAGAATTGCTGTGGCCAATTGCAGCTAGCATCAGGAGAAAACCATCACAATTGAAGAACTGTAGATACAAGGGGTCCATACCTAGGAATAGATCTTGCAGCTGCAGGCAGGGGTGGGCAGCAGTGAACAAACCCAAGTGCTGCACCACCTGTAAGGGAAGCCCGATCAAGGCCTCGGGGTATCTGGGAGTAGATCTTGCTGCTGCAGGCAGGGGCGGGCAGTGGCGAACAAACTCAAGTGCTGCACTTCCTATACGGGAAGCCTGATCAGGGCATCAGGATTTCTGGGAATAGATCTTGCAGCTGCAGGCAGGGGCAGGCAGTGGCAAACAATCCCAAGTGCCGCACCACCTGTATGGGAAGCCCAATCAGGGCCTCGTGGTATCTGAGGGAAGATACATGAGGCATGTTGCTAGGTCTAAGGGTAGTTAGAATATTGCCCTCTAGGAGGGTTTGACCACTTGCACCAGTCTCAGAGCCCTCCCACAACATGTGTTGTGGTCTCCCCTATCTCTAATATGCCCATATAATAACATATTTCAAAAACATTCCCTGGTGGTATAGTGGACTGTCCCCAGCCCTGATATGCCCCTATAATAAAATATTAAATAAAACATTCCCTGGTGGTCTAGCACCCCCCCCACCCCGATATGCCCATACATTTCAATAATAACAAAATCATCCCTGGTGGTCTAGTGTACCCCTTCCCTATCCTCAATGTGCCCATTATAACATATAGATATATATATATATATCCTTGGTGGTCTAGTGGACCCCTTCCCCCACCCCAGCAGGTAGTGCCTAACAGCCTGCCACCCCATCTTGAAACAGTGATGGTGACCAGCACAGCCCTCCTCACACCACCACGTCTGGCAGCCAGTTGAGCTGTCAAGAAGGTGCTTGTGCTGTATACAGTATGTGCTCACTGAGTGACAGCTCACTCTGCAAGTGTGAGTTTTTTACTACATTATAAAATAAAGTATATAATGTAATTGCAGCCCGTTGCTCAGTGCTGGTTTCTTGATTTGTGGCTTACCGTTGATGTAACCTGGCACAGGAAGTTTGACTGGAGTCACTGCTCTGTGAATCACATGAAGAATTAAAGACACCACAAGGATGGTGCTCCCTTTTATTCCACTCATGCTGGCTCAGACCATGCCAGGAAACTCCTGAGATATCCCCACCATGCGGTGCAGTGTCCACATTTCCAACTGGGCTTGCTGAGGCACGCTGCTGGGGGTGACTTGCAGGTTCACCTGCACCAGTGGCACATCTGGAGAATCCGTCAAGCTTCCCGTGTTCCTATGCCTGCAAACTCCCACCATGGTGGCTTATGAGGTTAGCCACTGCTGCACTGATCCAGCTGGAAGGTTCATCTGATAAAGCGGTAGTCCTGTTGCAGGGATTGGGGTGAAATTCTGGGACCAATGTTCAGACTGCACAGTATGGAATCCAAACCATCCTCACAGATCAGGTGGCCCACCATAATCATGCCTCCCTAGACCTAGTGAAAAGCAGCAGTTGTAACAGGCAGGATTTGCTAGTTGTGCAGAGTCTGAAGTGGCAACCAGCTGAATAAGGCTGACCTTCTCTATATGGGAGCCATCACATGGCTGCCTATAAATTAGGTACTTACCCTAGGTCCAATATATTAGAGTTTCCAAAAACTGCTTCTAAAACTACGTTGTTTTTTTTTTCACTGTACTGACCGTGGATCAAAATACCGCAGCTCCTGCATCCAAAAAAATAATTTCTTCTGATCAACATGCTCTGCCACATTTATACAAGATTTGTGTCCTTTCAGCACAATCCAGTGAGCGAGTCAATACAATTAGGGCTGCACTCTAGTGAGACTGTAGCTCATAAAAATACCATCCCCACCCACCGCAGGACCATGGAGATTTAAAAAAATTACAATTTTGCATCAAAGTTCAAAATTGGATTGAAATACATAGTACCCATTTACAGCTAGTTACCTATTTGTGCCATACAACCATTTTGCCACTGTTATTTACAGCCAGTTACATTTATTACAGCCTGTAAATTACTGTGTTCTCCCTCACAATTTCAATTGTACTTAGAGCTTGTTATTAAGTGTTTTCTGTCTCAGACAATTTAATCCTGTGTTTAGAGCCAATAAATTGAGTGTTTATGCTATTTTGAAAGTCATTTAGGCCAAGTTCATTGATGTGGCTTAAGCTATTTTTTTCTCTTTTTTCTTTGTCTGCTCCTGCTAATCTTTCTGACTTCTTCTCCCCCTGCCCCCATAGCAGCTTGCTGCTCCGTCCTGACTCTAACCCTCCCCCCGATTTAGCTCCTGCTAATCTTTTTGACTTCTGCTCCCCCTGCACCCATAGCAGCTTACTGCTCCTCCCTCATTCTAACCCTCTCCTCCCCCGATTTAACTCCTGTCCCCCTTGTTCTTTTGTCTCTTTTGTATTGGTGAACTTCCTGCCGCTGTCCATCCTAACTCCAATAATCTCTCTCTTTGTCCCTTTCTCCCCAAGGTCCACCTGCCCTGAATGGGCAAGATCTCCACCTGACTGAAACTGCATTTTTGCAGTTCGAATCCCTCAGCAGAGGCACTGTCACCTGCACGCTCCATTCAGTAAACTAGGTACAGAGGACTTTGCCTGTTTTAAATTTGGTGCCTGCCCTCCCCGGCTGCTGCTAATTGGTGTCCACTCTGACTGTACTCCTCAGCCCTCTCCTGCAGTAGAAATCTTTCTGCCTGAATTTCTAACTCCTGCAGCCTGACTTCTGCTGCTGTTTTGCTGCTGATTTCTGTACCTCTAGTTTCCTCCGGTGCTGTGTCCAGCTCCACCCATCCACCCCCGACCGCCCGCCCTATCTGGGCTCTTTCTTTTATAGTATAATGTGGGTCACATGATTGGTTGTTTTAACTAAGTACCCACTTCCCCACTAGCTCATCATCATTTGTCAACACTAGAGGCAGCCTTGTGCATTCTGATTTTTCCTAACACACTCTCCTGCTGCCTTGCACAAACCCTCCTGCATTTTTCTTTCTACCTCTTCATCTCCCTCACGCCTCCTCTTAAAGCCTGACTTACTGCACTCAAGTCTACCCCTAAGTAATAACAAAAATATATACTTACGTACATACACATAAATATTTCCTATGAAATTTTTTTTTTCCTTGAACACTGCCTCTTCTATTACTACCACTATATTACTTCCTTTATAGTGCACGTGGCTCATTATCACTCTTATGTACCTCATTCTCTCAACTCCACTGCTCGTTATTCCCTCATTCTTACCTCTTCTGTACTGCTCCCATCCCACCTGATTTCTTTTTCTTTTTTCTTTCCCACACCTGCATCCATGCTGTCCTGATTTTACATGTTCCCAGTCACCCTCTTTCTCCTTTTTCTACTGCCCACCTATAGCATCCCTCATACCTGTTCCTTTATCCCATATATCCTTGGTGATGTCATGCCGCTTGGCACACTACCACTAAACAACACGCACCCTAGGTCTGCTAAACCGACCCCCTATGTTAGCTACCAACCAAATCATCCCCCACTAGCAGCGTACCCTCACCTGCAACTCCTCCTCTCACCAAAGATAAATAGCCCTCAGTCAAAATCCCACATGCGGAGATGTAGTACCCTGCTGAAGTCCATTGCCCTATACCTACATAACATAACATTGCCATGCTTCTACTACTACTATCTGACAACATTCACCCCAACCTAGGTCCCCCTCCCTCCTGACTGTAAAAATGGTAACCATAAATTCCTAAATATAGCCACTATGAATATTCGTAGTCTTCTACCCAAGTTAGATGACATGTTGGTCTGGGTGACATAAGACAAACCTGATATTCTTTCACTCAGTGAAACCTGGCTCTCCCCTAAGGTCCCCGACTTGGCACTCTCCCTCACAGGCTATGTACTTTTCAGGCAAGACCATGTCAGAAAAAAGGGAGGGGGCTGTGCCATTTACTTTTATGAGACCTTAAAAGCCAAAGTCATCATAGTTAACTCCCCTGCTGGCTACTCACAAGCCCTAGCCATCAGAAGAACCCTCAGAAACCGGGAAATCACTTACTATAATGTCTGTCTATATCCCTTCATGTGACAAGTGGCTGGTTTTAAGATGGAAAACATCTCTCAACACACGGAGATAGTGGGCCTGGGTGACTTTAACATCAACTGGCTTGCCCCTGAAGCTGACCCTTATATAGATGCTATTGCAGCCATCGACCTTACTCAGATGGTGTCTAACCCCACCAGAACAAATTATAGAACAGGCAATAGCTCCTTACTAGACCTAATCCTCACCACACACCCGAGTAGAATCTCTAACACTACTATTCTTTCCGACTCACTGAGTGATCACTCACCTGTTATATGTCAGTGGTCAAACAGTGCTCCCAAACCACAGGAAAAAGTTTCCTACCAACGTGTCCTAAAAAAAGGGATGATTAAACAATTTCAAGCCTTCCTTGACCAAACTGACTAGTTCCTCCTTGATACAGCCAACAACATGGATCAAGCGCTAAATTACTTAATAACACAATTTAATGTGGCCTGTGACAAATTTGCCCCATATCTGACAAGAAAACTAAAAGGCTCTGTGAGCCTGTGGATCACTCTGACCCGAATCAGTTTGTTGAAAGACAGAGACAATCTCTGGCACCATGCACTGGCATCTGGCCGGCAAGTTAATAAGCAGCAATACAAGACTGCATGTAACCTATGTACCTGAGAAATTCGCAGAGCCAAACAGGAGTATTATACAAATGAACTCACCAACTGCTGGAGTAATAGCCGCAATTTCTGGGAAAACATCAAAAGTCTGACCGGCAAGCCCAATAAATCATCCCCTTCACTTATAGAAGTCAATGGTTCTCCCATACAGGATGATAAACAAATTGCTGCTGCCTTTAATGTTGCATTCACTGACCTCAGTTATGTACTACTGCCTGATTTCTTTCATGCTTCTCCACTGAAAGCTGATGTAGCAACACCAACTCTCCCCAACAAGACCCCTCCATTCTACTTTAGGGAAGTCACACTAGCCGAGTCAAAAAAATACCTACAAAAGGTGCTTGGTAAAACCAGGTTTAGTAGTGACAATTGGACCTAAAATTTCTCAACCTCTCACTCGTTGCCACTCTAAAACCTCTCTCTAAACTTCTGAACCTATCACTCTCTCTCAGACAATTCTCTCAACAGTGGAAAGCCACTGTTGTCACACTCATACATAAAAACAGTGACAGGGCACATCACTCCAACTATCACCCCATATCAATCCTTCCCCCTCACTCTACAGCCCTCAAGTGCATTGTTGCCGACCAGTTGACAGAGTACCTAGACAAGTATAACATTCAGAGCCCGCAGCAGCATGACTTCAGAAAAGCCCATAGTACGACAACTGCCCTCCCTAAGTTTACTGATCACATCCACAAGGCCCTGGACAGCTCTAACATACTTAGTGCAATCTTCATTGACCTTACAAAGGCCTTCGACACCCTCAACCACCAACTCCTTCTTCAATCCCTCCCTGCCCTGGGAATCTCTAATGAGGTTACTTGCTGGCTCAGTAGCTACCTTCAGGGTAGAACACAACAAGTGAAAATTCATGCTACCCTCTCTAGTGGTCTCCCAATCAGATTAGGAATTCCACAGGGTCGATCCTTGGCCCCTCCTATTTAGCATATTCCTCAATAACCTCCTGAAAGCCTGTAACAATAACATGATACTCTATGTGGATGATGCTGTCCTCTTTTCAAGCCATAAAGACCCGCTCTCCCGATCTGGTGATCTACCAAGCCAATTTCACTCTGGTTGAGAACTGGTTTGGTCAGCATAAGTGTAACCCCCCCTTACAAATTGGGGTTTACTAAGATGTCTTCCTGGGCTGCCTAATGCCCACTGTCAGGATGGTGTCCTGTGTCTGCAGTAGCTGTATGTGTCTGCATGAGAGTGCTATAGAAAGCCTCTGTGCCTGTCTCTTTAAGAGAGTCATTATGCTGTGCAAGAAATTAGTCTGGGCTGGGTCTGAGTAGTTTAGGGTTCGTGAACGGCCAGGCGAGTGGTATTTCTGCTCCATTCTGCAGCTCCTATATGAGCAGAGGGAGCTCTGTTAGGAACTGTGTTCATTTACTGGTTATCTGCCTTAATAATAATAGTATAGACGTTTGTTTAACCTGCCTTCTTTTGCAGCTTGGACTTTTTGCATAAGAGCCACCATTTTTGTTCTGGACTGCCAGAGTTGGACCAATCAAACCTCAGGATACCTAAAATATAGACTATCCCCAGAGGTCTTGTGAGATTGAAATCTGTAGGAATTGTAGTTTTTAAGGTCTGGTGCCTAAATGGACATGGAGGGGGAGCCCTTGCTGTGCCAGACAGTTCCCTCAGCCAACCAAACCTTTTGGATCTCAGAGGAAATCCCCAGAACTGCCTACAGTAGAGTCAGTTGTGAGCTGGAGTTTGGAGAGTGAACAGCTCAAGCCATTGACCAGCTGCCCCTGCATAGGAGCAAGGGAGAGTCAATGAGAAGGTTGCGCTGGCCTGTCTGTCACATCTTCCAGTGAGAAATCCTGTGAATGTGAAAGCTGAGCTTAAATCTAATTCCTTTGTTTGAGATCTGAAGCCTGAAGAGAAAGAGAGTGATCATTGCCGGAATTTGGGATCGAAGACTTGCACCAGAAGCGATCGGCCTGCCAGTTACCAAAGTGAGTCATGGATTGAGAGGTTTGCGCAGAACTTCTGCTAAATTGCAACTGGACTTTACCGAACTGTGACTTAAGAGTTGTGTAGCTTATAAGTGTGTGGAATGTGCTGTGTGGGTCACGATTTGGTTCCCCACCTTCAAGTGTGTTATGCTAGTTGGAAGCTGCTCCAGCACTCTCACGAACTAAATATGAACTGCCTGCTCTGGTCTGGGCCCTGCCATCTCAGCCTAGACTGCCTCTCCCATCGCAGAGACTTTTCTGACAAAAGACCCACTCGGGAATTCGGCTCCCTGCTCAACACCATCAAACAGGTAGCAACCACCTTGATGAGTCATGTGGGCCCTGCTTCCCCTGGTAAACCAGAACACCATCCAGAGGTCTTCATCTTGTTAGTCCTGCCTCCTGGTCTGGGTAGCATGAGTACCAAACAGGGTAGCTCTCTGCAACAAAGCTGCAATCATTGTGTGTCATCTGATTTATTTTGTTTGGGTTTATTATGACGAACTGAGCCATCCTCCTCCAGGTTACAAATTCTGGGTTGATATGCATGCTAATTGTTTTCTTTCCTAAGGGCCCCAACAACAGCTGCAATGCCAGCCTACCCCAGGCATCATTTCAGGCTAGCCTACTTAACAACTGGGTACCCAGGGTTGTGTGACTATATACAAGGGACTCACTGTTCATGCATGTTCAGCTTGAATTAATCAGATCTGTGAATTATCCCCTAGAGTCATGCCCTACCCCTGTTCACTTCCCCCTGAGTAAATCAGATTATGTTCTTTTTGTATTTAACCTGGCTAGTGTGCACTTTTTTGGTGGGGGTATTGTACTGCCATTGAACTGTTGCATTACAGGTTTCATTTTACAGGGGGTCTCCAGGGCAGCTGCAGAGGATCCAGTCTTGGTGGTAAGTGCAAGGGGTGTGAGCAAGTCATTACTGCCATATGGTACATGTGAATGTTTTGCTGCTATACTGTTTAGGCCACTAGAGGGGTTGGTGGGGGTTATAGCATCCCGGTGGGCTATACCAACAGCAGTTACACTACCCCAGAACCATTCCTCCGGGTGGAGGCACCCATTCAAAGAGCTCAGGACCCTCAACCTGTGCCTAGGCACGCAGGCAGGAGTAGTAGTCCTTAGGATAGTGCCACCTGGGGATTACATAAGCTAGTTATGAACTATAAAAAGACTAAGTTAATGCTTTTCTCAAGCCCTCATAGCAAACATAAATCAACTAACCTTACCGTTATGAACAACATGAACCAAACACTGCAGCAAGTTCATGATTTCAAATACCTTGGGATCACGCTTGATAGCTCCCTATCATACAGCCTTCATGTTAACCAAATCTCAAAGGTAGTCAACTCTAGGTTAGGTGTTGTATACCGACACTGCCACTGTATGACCCCCAAGGCTCTGAGAATAGCCGTAACTAGCACCATCCTGTCTACCATAGACTACGGCCTAGTAGTCTACGGCTCCACTACTGACTCTACCTTAAGATGTTTTCATTTCATTTGATTTTATTTTTTACCCTTGTAAGTCTGATGAGCAAATTGCCCATTTTCACAGATGACAAGCAATACAATAAACAAAAAACAAAAACAATAACATATACAATACATTAGAACACTTCACATTAACACTTAAATACATTCTTGAGTGCACTGTAAGTACTTTTTCAGCTTTGATTTAAAAGAGAATGAAGAGTTACAGGTTGATATTTTACATGGGAGTGAATTAAAATAACTTGGTCCCCTTTATAACAATGAACGTTGTCCGAGGTTCTCTTAAAAAATGGAACATTGAATGTAAACTTTGATTGAGTTTGAGTGCAATTAGGATTAACATATTTATCTCAATTGTGCTGAATAAGGCCTGTAGGCTTATATCAGGTGCAGACAGACTAACGCACACTTGTGACCTCTGCAAGCTGTCCAAATGGCTCTACCTTAAAGGCAGGATTACCTACCAATCCTGCCTACTTGTGAAAAAAAGTTGCCTTGGCGTCACTCCCCCTGCAACCCGGCACTTCCTAACACCAGCACCAAACCCCCGCACAATGCGCAGTGCCTTCAAACAATCCTACATTGTCCCTTTTTGTCTGATCTCACAGGTGCAATGGACCTTCAGTTGTAGAGCTCCCACCTTGTTAAATGGCCTCCCACCTGAGGTAGCCACTGAGCCAAAGCTTGGCTCATACAAGTCTAAACTCTAGCAATATCTCACCACTCTTAGCTGCTATGATTTTACCACCTAAGTAGTTCCTGGCTTCTCTTTAAACACCTTACCACACCCCTTGACTCCCCCTACCTCTCACCTAGTCTCGCTACCCACTACTGTTACAGAGGATCATGCCCCTCAGTGTCCCCCCATCTCTTTTTCTCTCCCCCTGCAACCCACCCCACCCACTCCTTTCTACCAGCACTTGCTATGTCTCTACTTATAACCTGATAACGTCATTGCTGTGATGGCTCCTGTTAGTAACTATTTGTCTATTTTGTAATCATAATTGAAAATTGTACCCCTTGCATCACTTGACTGAATGTACAGTATATTTGTTTTGGTCTTCTTCTCTGTATTTTCTGTATATTTGTGCTCAACGTGGAACCTTTGTAAAAGAACCATTGGTTCAAAGGTATTGTAATTCCTAGATCTTAAATAATTAATAAATAAATAAATAAATATAATGTATTGAGCAGCACTTACCTATAGTTTCTCATATTGCAGTCCCCAGTTCCAGCAGTAAGATGTGTCTTTGTTCAGAGCATGGATCTTCACCCTGTGACCTATTCAGGTGAGTGAGGGTGTGTGGGAAGGTTTACTGTGGGTGTGTGGGGTGGTGGATGCTTAGTGGGGGGTGGGAGGTCAGATTGGCGAGGACCATTTTCTTTTTGCAGGCTTACAAACAAAAAAAAATGTTGAGGGATGGTCCTCCATATTTCAGACCGGGACAGTGATCAGAGTGTGGGATGTGCCACTAGCCACCAGGGAAAGTGGAAAACTTAAGGGGGACGGCGACTGGAGTGTGGGGGTACCACTAGTCACCAGGGACAGTGGAAAACTGTACGTGGATGGTGATTGGAGGGGGATTCCACTAGCCACCAGGGAAAGATACAACCATTATGGGGATGGATAGTGGGGATGCCACTAGATACCAAGGAAAGATAACATAAGCATGGGAACAGAGATTAGAGGGTGGGAGTGCCACCAGATACCAGGGTAACATACTGAAAAGACAGCAATAGGGGGGCACTTCTGGACACCAGGGAAAGGGTGGCTCACTGCTCTCATTGCAGCCTGCAGCATGAATTCCAGCTGTGGCTGCAAAAGTCAAGAAAGTCCTGCTGTTCTCATACAGAGAACATGGGTCAAAGGCTACTCTCACTAAGCTAGGTTGCCTGGGTTTTGGGCTGCCCTGAAAATGGATTTCTGTCATTGTTTTTTTTAAAAAACAAATTACATATTCTAGTGAAATGGATTCTGTTTGGCTAGATTCATGAGTTTGTGTTTTTAAAAGACATCATTTTTAATGTATTTTACATGTTCTTTTACTTTGAGGGTTAAAAAAGAAGATGGTGGTTGCACAACACAAAGAAATGCTTCCTAAAGTGAGAAGCAGGTGGTGTGAAACTCAAAAAACAGTCCTCTACAGCAAATTTTTCATTTCACATCAGAATGTTATCCCAAACCCTAGTGCACTTGCTTAGTATGGAAAACACGGTAACCCGTGACATGTGTGACTGCGATTGAGCGAACCGCAAAATGGCGACTCAATCGCAGAGCATGTCATGGGTGCTACCAATGAGGTAGGGCAACTGGATGGGGTGGGTTTGCACATATAGCGACAGGGTGTCACTACAGGTACACGTGGGTGGGTGGGAGCAAGCATGCTCAGCGAGGGGCAGGAGGGTTTTTGAGGAGTGGTGCCACAGTGGGCTGCTGAGCTGACCCCATGGTGTGGTGGGTGGGTTCAAGGCTTGGGTGGACAGGGTGCTGAGTTTGGGTCCAGGCACAGGTACGTTTCTGTTGTGCCCGGAATGATTTTTTTCTTTTTAGTTTTTGCAACCCCCCAACATGCACCCCCTGAGTTGAGAATCCTTAAGTAGGGAGGAGGTGCATGGGGCACAGCCTTCTGCATAAAACCTTATAATTGTAAGCCCCTGGTGCCATTTCTCCCCATATGCACTAGAGAATAACACCACCGAATTGATTTTCAGCGATGTGACTTTACCTTAACAGCGATCGCTTTTCGGTTGTTGCCATTATGACATAGAACCAAAAACACTAAACTTCAAAGCCTTATAACTCTGGAACCATTTAATATTTTTCATCAGTCCTATCAAAGGTACGACCTTGGACATGATACATGTCCCTGCAAGTTTTGGGAAAAAATTCCATTCCATGTAGGCTGTAGGTGAGAGCAAAAAAAACCCATGTTAAGTATAGAAAAAAAGTTAATCCTTTTCGAAAAATGACATATGCGGATCTCAGAAACCATACAAGCTGCCATCACAAGACTTTTCACAGATCAAGACCTTGCCCCCTAGATGACACATGCAAAATTGCAGCTCATTTCATCAAATAGTGACAAAGATATTAATGTGCAAAAGTAGGGGTTTAATAGTGAACACCTTACTCAACCCTACTGCTACTGCATCACTATAATATCGCCATTCAGTGGTTCCTTTTTTGGTTGTTGTTAGTTCCTACAAGTACTCAGTCTGTGCTCAAAACTTTTTTTACAGACTGAATATTGTCAAGTTAAAATTATTTTAAAAATAGAAATTACCATTGTTTTGGTCCCTAATCTATGCTTTTGAAATATGTAAATGTGTTCTGCAAATGTATATACTATACCAAACTTCACATGTATACTTCCTAAAAGGTCAAACAATTGACTTCACATGAGTTATATTAGAATTTATTTTCTTTGTGTAACCCCCTTGAAAACGGGGGTTCCTAATGTGCCCTATGCCTGGTTGGTAGTCAGCATAAAGCCGCCGGAATGGGGGTCCGTTGAGTGCTTTTTAAGGCCTCCGTGAGCTGTCCCTTTAAGGGCTGCCTTTTGCAGTCGAAATCCGTTAAAATGGGAAGGGGTTCGAGTGTTGTTATGCTCGACTCCGCCCGTGCTGCCAAGTGAGCGCTCCATTCTGCCGTCGCTAATAGTGCAGGGGGAGTCCTGATAGAGGATGTAGGTGGTTGCTTAAAATAAGTTGTAAAAATAATGATAAGGTAGTTGTTCTAACCTGCTTTGCTTTGCAGCACAGAGGGTTTTGATTGCCTCCTCGATTTTGGTCCCGAACTGTGAAATTGGACCAATCAGTACTTTGGAATCCCACAGAATTGACTGACCAATAGAGGAGCTGTTTAGAGGGAACAAGGCATTATGGACTATGTCGCTCATTCTGCACTAATGGAAGCCGTGAGAAGTGACTGGCAGGTTCAGCCAGCCAATGACAACAGGTCGCACCCGAACTAAGAGGAGTGCTGGGTGTTGCCAGTTTCAGAATCGTTGTGGCTAGTGAGGAATGAGGAGCTGTGTGCTTCTGCGCTGGGAAGTGTTCGCGCAGGAAGCACGTGAAGGCCTAAGTCGGCCGTTTTTCCTGCGAGGAGTTCATCTTGAAATCCGTCAATGGGCAGTCAGAGGAGGCTGTGCTCTGTGCAGCTACCCACCAAGCTCGACCTGTAGTAGGACTGGAGAACATTGCTGAATTGTGCTCAGTCCGCGGGAGGAGTAAAAAAGCTGCCATTGCAGAGCTGGAGTGACTGTGAAAGCTGAAGAGCCTGGGAGCAGCTGCCTGGTGTGGTATCCTTCTGCTATTGCTGTTTACCATATAAATGTGTGAGTAGCTCAAGTTAGTCCTGCTGCAATTAAAGGACTTCTGCTATTGCTGTTTACCATATACATGTGTGAGTAGCTCAAGTTAGTCCTGCTGCAATTAAAGGATTTTTGCTGTGGCGATAACCATATAAATGTGTAAAGAGACTTGTGAGTTCAAGTTAATCCTGCTGCCAGTGAGGTATTCTGCCTGGATCGCGATAACCATATAAATGTGTAAAGAGACTTGTGAGTTTAAGTTAATCCTGCTGCCAGTGAGGGATTCTGCCTGGATTGAGATAACCTTATAAATGTGGACAGAGACTTGTGAAGTTCAGGCTCAGCCCTGCTAGTGTTGGAAGAACCGGGATTGGCTGGAGGTTGTGAGTACTAAATCAGGGTAGCTCCCTGTTAAGTGTTCGATCAGTGTTTTTCCAATTGTATTGCTGTACTTTTGACTGCCTAAATGAACTTTCTTTCCCTGCTGATTTGCTCAAGATTACAGCGTCTATCTGTGTTAAGGGCCCCAACCAGCTGCCACGTTTGGACTAGTCATTAGGGCTTGGGTACCCAGGGACAGTGACTCTTAGGAATAGGCCTGTGACAGAGCTCTAGGTAATTAAGTATGATGATAAACCAATTAGCCTGATTCCCCATCCTTGTTATCCCCCCTTAATAAATCAGATTTGTGTGTTGCAACTACACCCTGGCTGGTTTGTGCATCCCTGTTGAACTGCTGTATAGTGACTGTGATATAACTGTATCTTATTTCACAGGGGGTCCCTGGAGTGAGCTGAGAGATGCTACCGGGGGGTAAGTGTATTGGTGAAAAGCCTTGTAGGTACCCAGTGTGAGCCACTAGTGGGGAAAAAGGGGGGTTGCAGTAACCCAGAGGGCTGTGACCGAGGCAATCTCGACAATATTAACCCCGACCTCTGGGTGGAGGCACCCGCCAAAGATCTGGGCCCCTCACCCGGTCTCTGTGGAGGCAGGCAGGGGTAGTAGCCCTAAGGGTAGCGCCCTCTGGGGGTTACATTTGGTAGATATTTGATACTTTTGTATTTTCACATTAGTAACAAAACTCTGTGTACTCTGAACCATGTGACTCACAATCGTTTATCTTGGAACTGATGTGGTCATCAAAGATCATCATTTGATCATTTACAAATCATCAAAAATCATCATGCTGATTTAAACTTACCAAAAAATAATCAATAATCATCAGTTAGTGATTTGAAAGTTGCATGTTTGATAATTAAATCATGGTCTAGATGATCTTAGATCATGCACTCTCTTGATGGTCATATGGTGAAATTTGATGATTAACAATGATCTGTCATGTCTGAACTTCAAAAAACATGATTGACGATTACTGATTTGCCTGGGCCCAAGTGTTCAATGAAGTTGGGAAACCGGAACTCTTCCTTCCACATTCATGTAAGCACTGATAACCTTGATTCCCAAAATGGGCCCAGAGAGAGTCCAGTGCTCCCATTTTTGTGCTACTGCTCTCATCTATGTTGATGCTAAATTGTCTGCAAAAGTGTTTGCATGGGAAATGGAAGTGGTTATTCCTGGACTTATCCATCAAGACCAGGTATGGTTTGACCCTGGCAGACTGGGGACAGACAGTACTCATAGGATGGTAGATTTGGTCTGGGAGGCCCGGGGGGGGGGGTACCAGTCACTACCCTGTTGTTGGCTGCAGAGAAGACCTCTGACAGGGTGATGTGGAATGTCCTGTTTAAAGTCCTGCATTGTTTCGGTTTCCCCTCCACTTTTATTTTTTTGATCAGATTACTTTACCAGAACCCACTGCAGCCATGCTTAGTAATTCTGTGGTTACAGTTCATTTTCACTTGAGCTGAGGTACTCATCAGGGGTGTACTCTTCCCCCTTACTGGGTTTTTTTTTTCGGCAACTGAGCCTCTCTCCAGAAGATGCGGGTGGCCTTGTCTTTTCCGAGGCTGACTGAATTTGTGAAAGAGCTCCACCACAAAATACTCCTTTTTGCAGATGGTATTTCCTTATTTTCTACAGACATCCCAACTCCCTAAATTGTTTATCAATCATCGTTCAGGACTATGCCACCCTTATCAGCTACAAACTCAATGACAGAAAATCTCAGCTTCTCGCTCTGACTGACACGTGTACTAATTTGATGTTTGTGGGACACCTATACCAGTGGTGTCTGGAAGGCATCATTTGTTTCAGGGTTGCTTTCAAATGTACAGTACAGGAAACTTTATAACTAACTTATCTGGGGCTCTGGATAAACTCAAGGCAGATGTTCAAAAATGGGGCTCCCTGGGGCTCTCTTTGGGTGAGAAAGTTACTAGCTTGAAACTAATTGTCTTCCCCAAGGTACATTATATTATGGCCAGTCTCCCTTTGCAGATCCCATGTGCGTTCTTTAAATCTTTGGACACAAGCTGCCCACAGTTTATTTGGTCCCAGAAGCAACTAAAAGTATCTCTGGCCAAGATCAAACAGCCATGGCATCTGGAGGGCTTTGGACTCCCAGATATGAAGAAATACCATGTGGCCTACATCCTGTGTAAGGCTATACCTTGCTACTCACCATCTTTATCAGTGCATGCCACCTCATACGCACTGCAGGAATATCAACAAGCCTCCTTGCCTGAAATCTTACTCTACCCAGACTGTATCCTTGGAAATGTTACTATGCAGATAGTAGTACGGTTAAATAGTGTTATATTTTTGCTCTGTAGGTATTAGGAGACATAAGCCCTTTTACTCAGGATTTCATGACAAGTTGAATTCCTTTGGGGAACAATTGCAGTGACTGAAGTTAATATAGGTTCACTAGGAGAGAGAGTGTGTGTGTGTGTGTGGGAGAGAGAGAGAGAGAAAAAGGGGGGGGAGAGAGAAAGAGAGACAACATCTCCTTTAAGCTATGTATCTCCCCCACCCACGTTATGGTGATGTGGGGTGGGTTAGGTTGTATTGTTTGTATGAAGAGGAGGATAGAAATTACATTTTTATCTCTTTTTCAGATTCCTTAGACACTTGTGGTACATTAAGTTGTTACATTCTCAGTATATATTGACATCAGTACATATCAGGCTACATGGTCTTAATTCCTTGAGGTTCCTCGACTAAAGTTTTTTGTTTGACACTAATATTATCAATTTATATTTAAATTATCATTTATATAGTCCTGAGGTTTTTGAAATTTCTTGGACCTTATATCTAGCTTGAGAATACAGCTGGGTGACAGGTCCAGCTAGGTTTTACACAGTGTGCACTGATGTTTTTAAGACAACTTTACTGGTAAATTCTTGTCTATAATGCAAACATTGAAACTTCATGAGCCCTATAACAATCTTAGTTTGTCTTTAATCTGGGTGAGGGTTGCCTTTCAGTAATCACATCCTTATACCAACTGTGACACTTATAGCTTGATTTAGGAGTTATTTGCTTCAGCAGTGTTATCTTATTTCAATTAAATTTATATGCAGTAGGGTTCTTTGTACGTGTGTTTCACCAAGCACGTCTGACCCAAGGTTCTTTCTGGCTGAAGGCAGTATGGTACTGTTAAACTTCTCTGACATCATCTTCTGTTTTTTTTTTATGAGTATTTTAAACCAATGGGGATTTTTTTCTGTTTTTCTCTGCATTATCTAGCTGTTATAAGTATTGTATTTTCTAAACAACTGCCATGAGCTTCTGAAGAAGGACGGGTTGGTCCAAAAGCTAGAGCACTTTGTTCTTGTTGTTACATCTATGTTGGTCCATTAAAAGGTATCAAATCATTTGCTTCTGGATCTATTCTTGCAAGGACCAATACGGCAACTACTAAATCTAGATTTCTACCCAGACTGGAAATTGCCTCCTTCTTCTTCCCATTGTACAGGGGCACAGCAAGTTATCTGGTTATGAGAAGTAATTTTACTTGGTTGGTCCCCTGTTTATCTAGGGCTAAACTCATTTGAAGAAACCCCAAACTGCTTACTGATGGTGTCCCAGTATTTTATGTTGTTTATTTATTTTTTTATTTTAGTCTTTGATAATCGGGTAAGGCCCACTAGGCACAAGTGCCTGTCTTCTGGGGTGAACTGGGAGCACTGGGGAGGTTAAGAGACTTTCTCAGAGTCACACAGTATGCAAGTGGAGATTGTGGGAATCAAACCAATGTCTGCTGAGTGTACCAAGCTCATTCACAGCTTGTTACTCTAACCTCTAGGCTATACTGTCTGCCCCAGTATGCTGGCCTATCTGGAAAATGCAGGAATTCGAACCATGGGGAATATACTAAATGAATCTCTTGGTACCCTAAAATCCTTCTCCCTTCTGGTGATAGACTTTCTCTCCTAGTTTAGTGTCACTGGCAATATCTGAAGTTTCATAGTGCCATCAAGGGGGTTGCTTAGAGAATATAGCATGTTTAAAGTGAGGCCTTTGAACAATGGATAATGCATCTAACACCAAAGGTAAAGCAGGGTAATACATAAATTGAAACAGAAACCTCTCCCATCCTTGTAGGTTAGCCCTAGGGAGAAGTGGAGTCAAGAACTGGAAATGGAAATTACTCCAAAGGAATGGGATATTGTGTGGCCAATGACTTGTCATGCTAACAGAGAGATGCAAGCATGGACCTTACAATTCAAGGCATTTCACTGAGTCTATTGCACTCCATGGCCCTATATAAATGGGATTCCTTCCCCACAGCAACTGCTGGAGATTAAAGGTGGGCAAGCCAGGAATTTTTCACCTAGAGCCAAGCCAGAGCTGAGCCAGCAAGTCTGGCTTGACTCTAACAGCCAAAACACGAGCTGAGTCCTGGTTACTGCAGGCTGTTCTCCGCAAAGGAGTTGAACATTTCAGATGGTACACTGATTGGTCGGGCTGACAATAACGCTTACTTTGACCATAACTGGCTCGGCTTAACCTTGGCTCTTAACTGCTTACAGAGGTCAATCCAACCCAAGCCAGGCACTAAGCTCGAGCCAGGCTCGAGCCTACTCTGATTTGCCCACCTCTACTGGAGATACTCCTCCCTGCAAGCCACCCTAACACATGTGCTATGGACATGTTCACAGCTGATCCTCTACTGGAAACATATCTGGTCTACCTGTGTTGCCCTGAACCCCTCCCACATGTCCTGGATCCCAAGATTGGTGTGTTGGATATCTATGCTAATGCTTTGCATTGTACTCTCCCTCAAAAATACTGGGTAGCTGTGGCTCTTGCCACTACAAAAAGGGTAATACTTTGTCACTGGAGGGATCCCTCACCCCCATTTCATGCCAAGTGAGCTTCCCTGCTTTGCAAGATTGGTAGAGATGAGAGGATAGCATATTCTGCAGAGGGAAAAGATTGTTTATACCAGAAATTATGGGGGCCTTATCAGGCCAAATGAGACCCTGCTGTGTTTGGCACCCCTCTCCCTTACCCCTGAATACTGTGAAGGGTATACATTGGATCACACTCCAGGTATGAGATTGTCTTTCTTACGCTCAACCCCACCTTCAAACCCTTGGTAGTAGGGTGGTGCCTTATCCTGGCCAGGAGATGGCTCACTACAACTGCACAATAAGTGTGAACTTGGTTTCTTATTTCCTAATCTATTCACTAGGAATTTGGTGTTCCCTTGGGAAAGCAGTACCCATTTCCCACCTGAGTCCTTTTTAATATTAGCTAGTCACCTGCCTTGGTAATATTTCTCAAGGCGATCCCATCTCCACATAGGGAAACTCTTGACCTTGCCTGGTTTTCCATTTCCTAACTGGGGCAAGGGTCCTTTCTCCTGTTGGCCTCTATTAGATTGATCCATGGCACCAGGTCCCCCCCCCATCATGGTGAGAGGTCAATTTCAGAGGAGTTGTAGTTCTGTCATCCAGTAGCTTGTTTATTGTCTAACACATTTACTTTAAACAGTTCTTGTTTATGCTGTGTTTATTTTAACTCTGTTCTCCTTCCAGGCCCACCTAACGCCATCAGTTTGTGTGGGACATAAGGAGACCTTTATTGTACCATGCTGACCTCCAGAGCGAAGCTCGAGAGGTCCCCACGTTAGCATTGTATCCATGAGGTGAAAGAATAGCCAAGTAGAGTATGGGTAACCATACACTGTTCCATGTAGTGCATGGTGACTGCAAAATAAAAAACAAACACTCGCTTTTCCACATTTCACATCAGCTCTGCCAACCGCAGTTGATTAACAACTGCCGCTGGCCAGCACAAGCGTGCCACTCTCACACAGCAAGAGACAATGAATCACAACATCTGCTGGAGTTCCTTGTATTATGACATATTCACTAACGCAGAATGAAAAGTTATTCTGCGTTAGTGAGGACGTCACTACTGCAGCAGAACAGCTTTTTGCAGTGTATGGATTTCCATACACAACCGCATTCCACCATACACTATAAGTGAATATAAGATGCAAGCACAGAGCCAGAATATCAAATTGAAGTAGAATACTGATATCAGTATGTCAGCCTGCACTCTCCCCTATTGATTTTCCAGGTGGGCCCCGTGCCAAATTTTCAGGTGGGCCCCCTGTACCTTGTCCAACTTTGCTGCCTGCACAGACAAGCTCAGACAATCTGGAGGAAGAAATTAGATACCAGATTGACAGGTAGGTAACTCTGAAAGAGATGGAGTTGGGTTTTGCGTGGTATCAGAAAATTTGATTAATGGCTTTATTCATGAAAAGGTTTACCAAAGTGTGACATGACTGTCAAATGTTCAAATCACCTGTAGATTATTTTTGTGATGCATTTTAAGATACGGTGATCCAACTATGAAAAAAGAACCATGTTGGAAGATAAATGCCTCACAGTGGCCCAACATACAAATCCTTCAGCATGGCAAGTGTAACAAGTGACATCATACACCATGGTGAATTTAACAAAGGACACCACACATTTGTTTCAGTAATAAAAAGTTTACTAATCATGCCTAATAACAAAATATAATACTACAAAACATTAGAAAGTATATATTTACAATAGTTACTGTATGTTCCTAGCAATTTTGATGCTTTTTCTGTACAATTAGCAAAGACAATCCAAAATGGTTTAGTATCTTGTTATAATGTGACATTTTGACAATGCAGGAGAAATAAAATGTCCATTGACACTAATGCGGTTTGTTTGGAGCACCTATATGAGTTAGTTTGTAATTTGCTGTGTATAAAAATGCTGAATTGTTTAATTGTAGTGACTGTAACACAGACACCACTGTCAGTTAATTCTAGTGCTCCTTCACATTTTCAGTTATTAATGATTGGGCGCAGTTTATTGGTTTGACGCTCAAATGTACCCTGCCCTATAAAGATTATTAGCCCATAAAATATGCACCTTGTCTTCCGTACTACATCATTGGGCTGGTGCCGAGGTCATGTGAAGCTGCCATCCCCATGCTGATGAAAGAACTTAAAATGGAAATTTTTCCTCTCATCCACAGTGGTGAGCTGTCCAGTGTAGATGTTCTTAGAGTAGTACATGACATAAAAGTTGTTGACCTGTATTTGTTCCAGTTTTCTTGTGGACTTCACAGCAGTTGAACATGCAGATGGGGGAATGACTGTGTCAGGACCCTGGATGAAGGTGGTGGTGGTATACGATGGTGCAGCTGGAATATCAGGAACTATTGATATCATGTCTTTGTCAGGATGAGCAGGCATTATCATATCTGTAGGAACAACAGGTTGTGTGCGAGAAGATGCAGAGGTCACATGAGTGTCTGGCATGTCATTGCTGGAATCCAGAGCACAAACATTAGAAGGAGATGGAGAAGATGCCATTTTTATTTATTTATTTTATTTATTAGATCATCGGTTTACAGACCTTTGAGTCAAAGACTCATTTACAAAGGCACCTCGTCAAGAGAGCAATACATCACAGCAAACAAAACAGTACAGTACATAATGCTTAGATTATAAAAATCAACCAGTGTTACAGGCATTCACTTGTGGTACAAACTTGGTAAGCTTGGCAGGAGCATGGGTACCTTGCATGGTATCACTCTCTGTAATAGAAGATGAATATCCAGAACAGTTCCTGAGTTTCCTCACCTCCATAATTCCATGTAGTAAGTGTTCTTACATGGGCTGTCTCCCATTTGGCATGGTCTGCAAAAACAGTGGAATCCTCTTGTTGCAACCACATTAACAACCACAGATCTAACATCCTGGATTCTCTGTGTTCCTTGGATGGTTTTCACTGCTGGTCCTGCTCATCTTTTTATTTTCTTCTCACCCACCTGAAAGAACATTTGTAGAAAATGGCTGCACCCTTCAGTGTCAGGCTCTCTTATTAGATTATTTTTGCAATACTGGAACAGTTCTTCTGCATTAGCAATCACCATCTGATGAGACCGCACCACTCAGCTTGCAACAGACTTTAATACAGCACTCTCTCTGTCCAATGGACTTTTCCTATTACATGCACCAAACAAAGCTTGCTCAATAGGTAATCCATACTGTGTTGGTACTGAAGAAATTGCGTTGAGGCCACTTAGATTTGTACTGACGTCCACAGCCATCTGTAAACTGCACTACTTGCTTAATAGTAAGTGCATGGATGTTCTGTAGATGGGTATTGGCAAGCTCAACAAAATGGCAAACAGCTTGGTGGTCATGTTTAAGGTCATATGATGTGCATACACATGACTCAGTGACTGCACCTTCACATTTAGGACACCTGTAGTGTGTGACAGCAGGGTGAACAGTGGCCTAATCATGGTGCCAATGACGGGTATGAATTTCATCCTGTAATTTACAGTCATAATGCTTGGCAAACTCCAACACTATGAGGACCCAACCTGTTACCATTTGTTCTTGTAGATTTCTAATTTGGTTTTGTTACCATGATGCAACATGAAGGTGTTGCCCCCAAAACATCACATCTTTGTTTAGGAGTTCCACAAGTTGTGATGTGTTTTTTTCTTTGAAGCACTTTTCTTGTCTTTTTCATCTCAGTGCCATTTATGTCTCAGGTCACACAAATGTTTTCCCATTATTACCATTTTACTTGTTCACTGCTGTGTTTCTGCAAGAGTTCCTTGGTGCTTTTTCAATTGCATGTGTACTGTAGTTTTTATATGTTTTCCGTATGCATTCCTCTTTGAAGAATTTCTCACCCACTGTCCCTGGACACTTGGTGATTTTAACAGCCCTGTAGATGTTGGGAATCATGTGCTGTGTTATTCATTTGACATTGGCAAACTGGTTTGATGATCACAGTGTTAGGGTTGCATTAGTACAGTACTGGCACATGCACTGATCCAGTTTTTGTTCCCTGGCCAGTTTATATTATTTGGTCTCAGACTGTGGAATTTGGTTGGCCCAATTATTTCAGAGTTTTGTTGGCAAAACATCTGGTGGAAATTATTAAGGGACCTGTCAAGGAACAACTTTGTTTTCCCTGTTCCTTTGAAAATGCCTTCTTAATCAGGCAGAGGTGTGAATGAGACCTCAAAGAAAGTTTTGACTTATCCACCATTTCTGCAAATAATGTTGACTTGTGCTGCTTGCTCCTTGGCTCGCGTTCACTCTATGATACCTTCATCCTCCTCCTCCAACTTGATTGTCAGAGTTGTGCTTGCACATTGGAGCATTCAGTACTTTTTCAGCACCAGAAAGGATGTGGTAAAGATGCTTTTGAATTTGCACTGCTCTTTTGTATTGCAAGTCTCTAACTGGAACATTTTCTCATTAATAACCACTACCAGTTTGTTCTGAAGGTTGGTGCACCAGGTCAAGCCAGGGATTGCCTCTACAGGGCATTCTGTTTGGCTGGTGAGCAGAATGAAAATATTTTTGCAACAGTTGCAGCAAACCATTTTGGTGAGTGTGGGAGTCCTTGGTTTCCTCTCTGCAGTGCTTTCCAGATAGCACTATTTGATTGGTGGTCTCCCATTGGGGTCTAACATGGGTCATACTCACAAGACACTGGACCTGTGGCACTTCTGGTTGTGGGTTGGGTGGTGGAAACCTGTTTCTGTTTCTCATTTTCTTTCTTTTCCTTGTACATTTCTTGTCTGTTGCCTTTTTTCAGTCAGCTGTCTGTTTTTTACTTGACATTTGGCTCTGTTCAAACATAGAAAACAGAACTGTTTGGCAGATATGGACTGCTTTACCTACCCAGAATGCCCATTTTTCCAAGCCTATACTGTCACAGACCCTACCTGATCTCTGGACTACCCCCCCTTTCCTACTAAGATTCCTTTGTGCCTATGCCATGCATGCTTGAAGTCCACAACAGTTTGTGCCCCCACCACTTCCACTGGAAGGTTGTTCCAGGCATCCACCATTCTTTTAGTGAAGAAGTACTTCCTCAGATCCCTCCTAAATGTTTCCCCTTCCAGCTTTACTGAATGCCCCCTTTTTCTAGTGCATTTACTCTTCTGAAAAATACTCACCTCTTGTACCTTATTCCTCCTGTGAGGTACTTCTAGGTCCCTATCATGTCCCCCCCCAATCTCCTCTCTTCCAGGATGTGCAAATTGAGATTCCTCAGTCTCTTCCCATAGGGCTTATGATTCAGCCCCTGAACCATTTTAGTTGCCCTCCTCTGGAAAACCTTTACCCTGTCTATGTTCTTCCTGAGATGTGGTTTCCAGAACTGGACACAGTACTCGAGGTGGGGTCTCACTAATGAGCTATACAGTGGTAGCACCACTCTCTCCTTCTGCTGTCTGCTGGTGATTCCCCTTGTTATTTTTCCACTGTTTCTACAGACAATGCTGAATTATACTGCTTGCTCCTTGGCTCTGGTTTACTCCGTGATTCCAACATTATTCTTCTCCAACTGATTCATTTTGTTTTCTCTCCCTCCAGCTTCTTCCTTCTTTACTCTTCTTTTGCTCATATGCTCTGGTGGTTGAATTTGAACAAGTTGTTGTGCATTCAGTAGCCTTTGCAGCTTGGGCCTTTCACTGTCTGTATCACTGCATTCTTAACCTGGACTTCTCATTATGTTTTTTTCCATGTTTCTTCATCCAATTTATCTCTACAAGTCTGTTAACGGGATTTCAGTTTTCCTACATACTCTCGATAATCTTCCAGTACATTTTTCAAGTTGTCTCTATATTGCTGACTTGTTTCATTTTTAAGTTGTGCAGAGGGGAAACTCTGCAGTGCATCGCTAAGCTTAGCAACAGCATACATGCATGGTCTTCTTCTTGTCTCCTTTGCCCCAGAAACAAATTGAAATAAAGGTCAGATATTAGCATCAATACTTTTTTTTTCTGAATAGATGAAAAACTGACTGATGCAGAGAGGCTGCACATCCCACAGGATGTAGATGGACTGATGGAGAGGCTGTACATACCACCGCATATAGACGGACTGATGTAGAGAGGTACTGCGCAGTTTTGCTCACCTGTTTGACACAGAGGTTTGTTGCCTTTACTATGCTCCCTTTTATCATTACCCATTGTTTCTCCATCCCACCTGGGACATCCCCCCAGCTAGTTCAGAATGTGGCAGCCAGGTTGTTGACTGGCATATCCAGAGCTTGCCATGTCACTCCTGAGCTCTGCGGCCTGCACTGGCTGCCTATGCATTGGTGGATCACCTTCAAGGTCAGGTTACTGACCTACAAAACCCTACATGGACAGGGTCCATGCTACTTTCAGGATATCCTCTATCCTTACCACCCCCCTTCGCTCTCTCTCCACCCCACCGGCGAGGGATTGCTAGAGGTTTCCAGGGTTCGGTTAAAGACCTCTGGGGCCCACTCTTTTGTGGCCCCTACCCTGTGGAATTCTCTGCCTCTTCAGATTAGAGAGTGCCTGACCATTGAAAGCTTTAAAATCGCTCTGAAGACTTACTTACTTATTTCAGTTAGCCTTTCTCGATCCTAATGATAGTTAACTTTTGTGAATTTGAACCTGAGTATTTTAACTGTGTGACAGTTTTGTTACTATGAGTATTATTTTTTTATTACTTGATCTTGTTCTATTTATTATGGTACTTCTGATTTTATTGTTTTTACTGTACAGCGCTGTGATCTTTTGGAACAGCCCTTAAAAATAAACTTGATTTGATTTGCCAGGTCATCCATGAGGCATTCACCCATCTTTATAAAACCTGCCTCCTGAAGTCCAGGACCCATGCCCTTTTGTGGTTTGATTCTGAAGCTGTCCTTATATTGAACCACACTGTACAGTGATCACTGGTCTCAAAGTGGCCTCACACCTTGACGTCTACAACACTGTCCCTGCTAGTGAATACCGGGTCCAGTATCATCCCATCATGAGTGGGTTCACTGACTAGTTGCCTGAGGAAGGTCCCCAGCAGAAAGCCCAGGATGTCTCTGCCTAAAGGATTACCTGTCCAGTACTCACTCTTGTAAATGCTGTCAACTATGATTGACATGTACGTGTATGCTTAAACATTGTAATTGCTATAATTGTTTTTATATATATGACACTTTGCTTACTGTACAATGTTTTTTTTGCACCCTTTCTGTACAGTTTTGCCTTGTATACCTTTGTAATGTATCTGTTTGTCAGTGTGCCACTGGACACTTGTAAAAACTGACAGTTTTTGCTCTAATGACTTTTCAGTATAAAAAATAAACTGAAACAGCTGAAGCTGCTGCTGGGAGGCTCCAGTCTACATCTAGCAGGTTGAAGTCACCCACCAGCAGCACCTTCCCTTTCCTGCCATCCTGCCAGTGGTATCCACCAGTACCTCATCTAATTCCTCCTCCTGTGCTGGAGGTCTGTAGATCACTCCAGTGTGAATAGTGGCTCCATTCCTTATCTCCAGGGTGACCCACAGTACTTCTCCTGTAGTCCCTGTATCTCCATTACTTTTATGCTTTCCCTTACATACAGCACCACACACCATCCTTTCTTTCCCAGCCAGTCCTTCCTGAACAGAATATAGCCTGGCATGGCTATGTCCTAGTCATGGTTTTTAGTGCACCGTGACTCAGTGATGGCCAAAATATTCATGTTGGCCTCCACCATGATGGTCTGTAGGTCTGGAATCATAATTCCTAGACTTTGAGCAATTGCACACATGGCCTTCCAGAGTCACTCTGCTTGTTACCCACCTTTCTTCCTTTTTTCCCTCCCTGCCTCTCTTTATAATGCTCCTTTTCCTTTCCCCCTTTATCTCTACTATCTTGCTTCCCTTATTAATTTGTACCTTGGGGAGTTCCTCTCCACCTGGGTTCTCCTTACTCTCTGCTTCAGCCTGTGGGGGGGAGGGGGTGCAGTTCCTGACTCCCTGATTTCTTCTGCCTCCTCCCCTTGGCTAGTTTACATATTCATCAAACTAACATTTAAACCATCCACTGACAACTGCAATTCCCTTCTGAATGGATGCAGGCCATTACTCCTGTATAGGCCCTTACCACCCCAGGTGGGTCCCCAGTCCCCAATGTGGCCAAACCCTTCCTCTCTGTACCATTCCTTCAGCCATGAGTTGAAGTTCCTGGTGTGGAGAGCCCTCTTATGTCCCCTGTCATAGACAGGCAGCACCTCAGTAAAAGTCACTGAGTGAGCTACCTAAGACCCTTCCCCAGCTCCCTAAACTCCCTTGCACTATCCCAGCTCCATCCCTAGCTAGGTCATTAGGCTCCAGGTGGAAAATGACATCAAGCTCTCCCTCCTGTCCTGCTGCCATGCCATCCTCAGGATCTGCTTCCTATCCCTCTGGGCCATGGATCCAGGTAGGCATCTAACCTCCCTGCCCCCCCCTTTTCTATTCCTAAATCTGAACCCCCTCACAGCTGATTCCCCAACCAGAAGCTGCTGCCTCCACCTCTGGGGTCCTATACCACTCTCCTTGGGGTCTCCACTATGTAGGGCCCCCACATCCTCTCTGGTCACTAATGTAGGTGCCTCCTTCTGGCAGTCTCACCCTGCCAGAGTGGTGTAGGAATTATGTAGTGGTACCAGTTGAGGAATATGCCTCTGTCCCACCACCCCCACCCTTCCAGAGCCTACAATAGTCTAACTTTTCCTCCTACCTGGCATCCTCTGAGGTTACAGTGGCAGACTCAGTAGTTCCAAGGTGGGGGAAGAGCTCCTCCGAATCCTAGCCAACTTGACCTGGAGTCTAGTGACCTCCTCCCTGAACCCAGAGAGGTGTGTGCAGATGAGGCAGCATTGTAATCGCCAGAAGGTCTCTCTGAAAACTGCTTCCTAACAGCCACTGCATTGTATCATGCCCAGAATACTCAACTTCCATTTTCCCTGTGTTACCTGGAAATACTTTTGTACCACTACCCTGATGGGGTGTTTCTATTTCCCCTTTTTGTGTGTATCTAATTGTGTTCCTATGTGCCTTGCTTAAATCCCTTTATATTCCTACACTAGACTGGTGTTGCTCCTGTTCCCAGTTTTGATCTACCTTTGACCTTCCACCCTTCCCAGCAGTGTCTGTTACACAGTAGAGAACAGGTGCCTTGCTTAGTCAACTGGCAGCGTCCCCTACTTCTCTGATTCCTTCTGCCGATGCTTGCCAATGCCAATGATGCCAATCGCCTGTTCCACTCCTTTGTGTTCCACTCACTCACTGGACATGAATGTGTGGGACATATTGGCAGTGGTTGCTTTTAGGCAGAACTTGCTCCCTTTCTGGTGGCATGCTGTTGACTGTGGGAGGTCAGTTATCAAGTAGCTGAGGCCCAAGGCCAGATAATTAGCACCCCTCCCCAAAAATACAGGTCTAGACACAGTTCTTGTAATATGGCCCCCTAAATGTGAGCTACTCTGGTTGGTCAAATTTACCCTTCACTCAATAATAAATAGACTAATTCAAACATATTTCACTACATCGTACCCACCTATGTTGCTTCCAAAAAAAACACAAGCCTTTTTTATTGTCCCTCTTGTGGCAAATGCAGGTAGACTCTATGATGCTGTCATAGGCAAAGTGTAGTCTACTATGCATTCTTTCACTTGTACCCATGTAGATTGGGAACCTGTACTCCAGTATTGAAAATAGTAGGCTACTGGCTAGCAGCCTGTGGAATTCAGAAATTAACAAGTCACAAATTCTGAACAAAAAGATCTAGTCTCTGTCTGATGAATACTTCAATAACCTGAGAAACATGGGGCTCAATTGAGAGGGAGGAATCCAAGATCACCCCAAGAAACTTAAAACTCTGGACATTCGCTAGGATGTCACCATTCAAATATAGTATGGATAAAGCAATCCAAGCTACTCTCATTGGACCCACAAAACTCATTGATTAGGTCTTTTTGAGTTCAGGAGCAAATTCCTCAAATTTGGAATTGATCAAAATCCTTCTGAACTTTAGAAGCAACATCACACTGTTGTTTTCCAGGTGATTTGTGGCATTCGCCTTAACCCCGTAAATAGAAGCATCGTCTATCTTTTCATAAAATAACTCAGATGGAATATAATTAATCCCTTAGTATGTTTTTGATAGTATTTTCTTACACAATCACTCGGTTTCAGTTCTTATTTCTTTAGAGAGCTATGGACACAATGGGTAGCCAAATGGATAATTTTCATCCTCCATTTATGGGAAGAAGGAAAAACAAGAATAAGGAACACTCCTGCTTCTTCTCTACTCAACTATTTTAACTCAAGTTTTCAAAAAACTACAAAAATGGCATATATCACTAGAGCAACTCATTTGCGAATCAAGGAAAACTATGTACCTTTTTTCCTGCACTCAGCATTCCCCACAGTCATCAATTTTAAATTTTGCCCAATGTTTCAAACAAATTGTATGATCCAGCAAGCAATGGATAAACAAATACCAGCGAGAATGCAGGACACTCTCTGGTTGGGCTGCCATGGCCATTTTGTGGTGAAGGATAATCCCCAATAACTGCAATTTTCACCATTTGCTGCATCAAATTAATAGTTTCTTGTAATTTATTTAATTTGTGACTGTAATCGTATAAAAATACTCAAATTCTCAAGGAAAGATACTCAAACATGTTAACAATTTCGTACACTGACTTGGATTTGGCAAAAAACAATAGAGTGTGAGGGGGGAGGAGTGCAATGTGACTCTATTCATCTGATTTACGCCCTTGTTTGGTTTCAAAATCCTCTGGCCGTGCATTTGCACACTTTGTCCTGTAGGTCACAACTCCCCTTCTTTCACCTGAACAAATGAGACAGACAACATGCTTGAAGGAAATGGCCACAGCCACATATTTATTAAACAGCCAATTTTAACTGGTTAAATGCTGTAGTATACTGTATATCAATCAATTTGGCATGACGTGCCTAGCAAGGCAGTCCCAGCTAATCATTTTGATATCTGTATCAACCAGACTATATTGGCCAGGTGGAGGAACAGACATGGAGGCTCAAGGCACAGAGAGATGGGGAGGGTAGGGGAGGGGTGCGGGGGGCTATGGGAGGATAGGATGACAGAGAGGCTATGAGGGATGAGGTGCTCCCCCAGCAGCAAAGGTATGTACATACCAGAGGCAACTGGGGGTTTGTTGCTGAGCAGGGTAAACGTGGTTAGCAACAGTAGTATGGTTAGTTTGTGTGGGTGGGTGTTGTGAGGGAGTACAGTGGTGGTAGATATGACCATGGGCAGGTATGAGTGGATCTTGCTGACACCTAACATTGTGTCAGATACGGTGGCGCAGTGGTAGGGTTGCTGCCTTTGGAGCAAAAGGTACCTGGTTTGAACCCCGGTTTGGATGCCACATTGTATGCCTAGTGATAGCCTGGGAGACGGTGCAAGGGACATTACAGAGAGGGGCAAGAGGCAGAGAATTTAGGTATGAATGACGCAGGACAGAAGTGTTAGGAGGGAGGATTGCAACCTACATGTCTTGTTGCCCTCTAGTGGCTTTACAGTATAATCTACAAATGGAAAAGTAGACACAAAAAAACAGTTAAATACACTTTAAACTGAAGAAATTCAGCACTGAGTATTAAAACAGACCAGAAATCAGAGGCAATACTGGATTAGGGGATAAAAAAGCTTAAATAAGCTAGCTGATGGTAGTGACATACTCCAGTCAGGAGGAACCAAAAAGGAGCTTGTATTCCACAGACAGCCAATAAGTGCTGTCCCAAGATAAAAGCAATTGTCCTTAGAAACTTTACAGAGACAGCATGCAGCCTTGAGTTCCCAGAACACTGTCCAGGCCGTACCTGCTAGCAAGGGCTCAGGAAGTGTGACAGCAGGCTCTTCTCACTGTGGAGATGTGTAGACCCCCGTCTGGGGCGCTGTTAGCCCTAAGGGCCATGAGAGGATATTATCCTTTGCCCGTGACTGGTGCCTCGTTAATGGTAACCAGCTGCAAAGGTGACACCTGTCCCGTGCCTCAGGGCAATCTGCCCGAAAAGGTACCGAGATTCCCTGTTGACCCCTCTGTACAATCCTGCTAGACTACCATGCCGTCACACGATAAGCGTCGCCTTGATGCTTAGCTGACAGATGAACAAATGATGCTCATCCCCCACCAAGTACATCACACCACAGCTTCCTACAAAACATTTTATATTTCCACTAAAAGCCTGTCATTCCCTAAATCTGATAAATGGACTCCATCTTTAGCATAAAACTGGGGAACATTTGCCATGATTCCATTATGCTACAATTTTAGTCCACCAGTGGAGTCTGTAACTAGCATTATGACTATGTTTGTTAACCCACACACTTTCTCATCTGTGCTGGGACACCAAGCTTGGTGAGAATGATCCCTTTGAATTATGTGCAACCATATGATTTGCATATTCAGCCACTTCCGATACAAAATTGTTAAGTCCTCTATCATTCACTGCAGTTCCAGTGATTTCACCATTTCCAAATAAGTTCATCCCAGATGTATGACCAGTGTATCTGGAAGGTTGTGGCATCAAGCATTAGCTGTGATCTATGGGAGTACATTTTCTCTCTTCATACCCCTCCAGGCCATCCAACAAATTAATGCATGCCATGGATCCATGAAGAGATTCTCACCCCCTGAAATTCCATGTTCTCACTGTTGCTCAGTGCACAAAGGAGTGGCCACCGATCCACACTCATTTTCCCCAGGAGTCATAACTTCCAAAAATAGTAACAGAAAAGTTAAAGCAATTTTGGTTGCAAGTAACTTTTAAATGCTTCAGACTTTCACCATCCCAGAGACTGGATCTGTGCATCTGTCCAACCCTCACCCTAGCATGTGAGGCAGAACCTATGTGAAAGGAGTGAGTGTTGTACTCCTGCAAATCAACCCCAGGGCCCATAGAGCTTTGCCGAGCAGATGGAAAAACTGGAAAACCATAAGAGAAGACACATCCTCATGATGGAAAAGTACCTGCCTTTGTTTTTTAACTACTTGAGGTAGAAAAAAAAACACCCTCAGATGTCCCATGGAACTCCTGGTTGGGACTAGAGACTACACCAACAGCTCAAAGCCCTCCTGTCCATCTTACTATGATGTAAGTGAATGAAAACCCCCTCAGGGGTCACCACCAGTGCTCAAATTACAGGGAGGGCCTGAGGGGCCTGGGCCCCTTACTTTTGGAGAGCCCCCTGAGTTCTGTGTATTTGAAAGGTGCGGGGGCCATGTTTTGGCCTTATTACTTCTCACTGCTGAAGCTGCTGATTTCCATTCGGTCAAGAACACAAATTGCAGCAGCCCTGCCTGAGTGTAAAATAGTAATTAATACCATGTTTTCCCTTTTAACAGCCATCCAAGAAAACAGTAGCCTCCCCCAAACCATAGCCACACAGCCAGCATCAAAGTGAGTTAAGTGATACTTGAGACAGATATTTATCTAAAGCTGTGTTTACATAGCTGCAGCACTCTTGCATTTGCTCTGCTCCCTTCCCGCTGTGCTGTCTGCTCCTTCATCAGTTCAGTGTTTACACAGCCCATCCTCGCAGCTCTGCAGATCGCTCCAAGGAGGGGCTGTAAATTCAGTGAAGAATGCTGGGAGACACTGGGACAGAAGGCTGCCCATCAGAGCAAGCGCAACAAAGGGTTTACAGTGTCAGTTAATGCACTCGCTCCAATACGGGTACCCACAACTGAGCTGCAGCAGAAAAGGGATCTAAAGCACACTTATGGTGCTCTGGAAAGTATCTACAAAGCAAACTTTGCAGCACATCAACCTGTGAGCATGGGTTGATGCACTGCAAAGTCAGCAGCAAAACAAGGCTTAAGTGATAGCATGCTGTTGCATGACTGCTTTGATGGACACCTTCCTGGAAAACAAATAAACAAAAGCCTTCCACAGCTAAAAGTAGTATCCACAGCTGGCACCAAAGTTAGTCCTTCACAGATATTTTAAAAAGGTGATAGAGATCGTTATCTTTATCCTTATTTACTGTAAACATAATGCTGCTATGCTTGCCTTTTTTTGATGCCTCTGTGTGTGTGTGTGTGTGTGTGTGTGATGCCTCCTTGAATAAGCACAGCTGGGAGTGTTCATTTCAGTTCAGACTATAGATGACTTAAACCAGCGGTAAAAGTAGTAGCCAGTAGCCCCTACACTGAGCCCCTGGGAACAACATTTTTGTTCCCTATCACTGAGTTGTCAGAGAGGGAGAGGGAGAGAAGGAGGGAGAGAGAGAGAGAGAGAGAGAGAGAGAGAGAGAGAAAAAACAAGCGCAGTTTCAGGAGTCCAGGGGACTAGTGTCACACCTTTATTTATTTATTTAGTTTTTGTTGACTGGGTAAGTGCACTAGACAAATCCTGCCTATTTTCAGGCACAACCCAGGGAAGGGGGATACAGATGAATGCCAACTGATCTTGAGGAAGATTAAGCTGTCGGTGGTATTTTTAGTGAATGAGGGGAATTTGACCAGGACACTGGGGAAATTCCCCTACTCTTTTCGATAAGTGCCATGGGATCTTTAACATCCACCTGAACTACCACCAATCCAGGCAGATGGGACTTAACATCTCATCCGAAAGACTGCATCCTTTGCTGTACTGCCTGTTGAAACCAGATTACTGCTGGCTGTTCTGCTGCAGGAGTCTTGTTATTTTAGACAAGATAAGAAAATCAGGAGCACACAACTCCAGACGATTTGTAATTATGTTTTTTTTTTTTTATAAAGGCGGGGGATAAGCAGGAATTAGGATGAGTAAATCAGAACTCAGAGGAACTTGGGGCGGGCAGGCAGTGCTAGCTGGCTGGGGCTAGAGTGTGGGGTAGGGCCAGATGCAGAGCTATACTAGATCCTGGACCCTCTGGTAGTGTCAACACAAGTTGCCACCATAGTGAGAGAGCTAAGAGAGAGAGGTCCTCAATGTGCCAGGCTTACACTAAAAATACCACCAACAGCTTAATCTGATTCAAGGTCAGTTGGCATTCATCTGTATCCCCTTCCCCCTGGGTCGTGCCTGAAAATAGGCAAGAATTTGTCTAGTGCACTTACCCGGTCAACAAAAACTAAATAAATAAACTCCTTTTGGCCTCCTAAGCCTAACCTCTCATACAGGGGAAGGGGGTACTTTAGTCTCCAGAGCCCATGTGCAGTAAGGCAAGCTTGGAGAGAGGGCACTTGTCTCAATGCCAATGTGAAGTAAGGTAAGGAGCCTAGAGAGAGGATTGTTTTTTGTCTCAAGAGCCCATGTAAAGTAAGGCAATGCTGGTGGTGGTAGTGGGGGGGTTGTGTCTCCGGGCCCCATCTGATGTAAGGCTAGGTTGAGGAGGGGGGCATTTATCTCCAGAACCCATATGAAGTAAGGTTAGACAAGACAGAGGTGCGTGTTTGTCTCTGGACCCCATGTGAATGAAGGCAAGGTGGTGGGGGTCAGGAGCCCATGTGGAGTATGATAAAGCAAGGTGGGGATGGTGTTTGCTTTGTGTCTCCAGAGCCCATGTGAAGTAAGGCAAGACTAGTGGTGGGTGTTGTGCATCTCCGGAGCCCATGTGAAGTAAAACAAGACTAGAGTGAGTGTTGTGCATCTCCGGAGCCCATGTGAAGTAAAGCAAGACTAGTGGTGGGTGTTGTGCATCTCCGGAACCCATGTGAAGTAGGGCAAGGCTAGGGGGCGCTTTGTGTCTCCAGAGTCCATGTGAAATAAGACAAGGTGGGGTGTGCTGTGTGTCTCTGGAACCTATGTCAAGTAAGGTAAGGCAAGGCTGGGGGTGCCATGTGTCTCCGGAGTCCATGTGATGCAAGACTATGGGAGGGGGTGCTTTGTGTCTTCACAGCCCAGGTGAAATATATGTATATTATCGAAAACAGACAGTATGTTGCCTTCTCCTACTCAAGTAATGCATCCCAAGTGATTTGTATAGTGCAGCCGGGGCATATCCGCAACATTCTCAGATTTGTAACCAGTAAATCAAGGAAAGCTAGCCTGTATGTTATAACATGACAGAAGTCCAGTGCTAGATACAGTAAAAGCAAAGATCCTATGAATTATGGATATTTTGGATAGTGGTGTGACCGTGTGAGATGTGTGTGTGTGGGGGGTGAGGGGTTGGCCAAAATAAGGGGGATCCTGAAAATAGGGAGACCTGGAAGAAAATATTGCCTGTGTTAGAAAAGATACATGTTAATCTCATTGTCTCCTAAACCTGCCAGCACTGACCCCTGAGAAAGTGGGACAACATGCCATCAGCCAAGGGCTTCCATTTAATTATTTAAGGGGGAGGTATTTGACTTCTAATATTGAAAAATGCAGGTGACTTTGAATTTTGCAGGAATGAAAGTCAAACATCGGTGTGATATATTTCTGAATGAATGGGGGTCATGGCACTATCTGTAATGTGTATATTATGAAATTGTCTCTGACAACATTATATTGGCTTCCAAAGTTGTAACCTGGGAAGTATTTTGACTTCCCCAAAACTGGAATGACTTACTAATTTTGACCACTGAAGATTTTGACATCAGTCATCCAAATCAATCGATGTGATACATCAGTATTTTAATTATTACTGGTTTTAAAGATTTTTATTCTTTTATATCTTTTGTAAAGCGCTTTGATATTTTGAATTGGGCTGAATAAATAAAGATTATTATTAGTAGTATTCTTAAAATTAACTGAACCTCAGAGATCATAATGTATAGCAATCTTATTTAAGAAATAAAGTGGGTGGCATGTGTGTGATGGAGGGGGTCCCATTGTTAATAGGTGCAGGATTCATCCATAAATTTAATTTCATCTTTTCTTAATACTCTGCCTATCATCATAATGCACAAATCACCCTTTGATTGCCCCTTAACAGTAATGGACTGGGTCCCCTCCCCTCTGTTTTCATTGCCTGCTGCTCTAGTGCTCTGCTGCTGTGTCCCTTTTTATTTTCTTGTGCTCAGATCAGAATGGCAGCTCATATGATAATAATCCTTTGCATAAACTGCCTTGCTTGTCCACTTCTTGGATCAGGGTATGGTGCGCAACTTGAAGGTAGTGGGCTGACAAAAAATCCAGGGGGGTTGGTGTTGGTGGAAGAAAGGAGTAATTAACAAAGGGGTAAGTGTGATCTGGGGGATCTGTTTCACAGAGTGTGAAAGAAATGGGGAATGATAAGCAATCCACTTTACAAATGAAACAAAAAATGCAATTTCATAAAAGGTTTAATTTTTAAAACATTCTTGCAAGAAACATTAACCTCCTTTTCACAGAATGTTGCATCTTGGTGTGCTTTAACATACTTCACTTAGCTCTAAAATGCAGGAAAATGCACCATTTATAGTGATGTTTTAAAAAATTTTCTCCCTAGCTCTGTGAGGATTTTTGCACCCCCCTTTTCACTGACTCTGTACATACCTCTGAATATGGGCCATTGCCCCGCCCCCCACATTCTTTTCTTTATAATTCGAGCACTGGTCACCACCACATCATCCACCTACCATATCAATGACACTGTGATAGATTTGCTCAGCTGGGTTATCTTGGATACCCTGAAAGTCCTGCAGAAGGCTACCAAGAAGACTGTCTGAAACAGATGCCCCACTGAAGCAAATGAGCAAACCCTGGGTTTCATCATCATACTGATTAACAATCTCAGGCCAGTCATGTACCATGTGTCTGCCTGCCTGTCTTGGAGCCCCACAGGCCCAGCCTTCCAGTACCTTGTGCTAACAGTAGGCCCGAGTAGTATCCTTTACTTTTGTGGCCTTGATGGATTGTGCAATTCCTGCCAAGTACTGCCTCAACACTGCCGGTGTAGTCCCTTGTCACCTGATGTACAGGAGGCATGAACACAGTTGGTCTTCCAGAATCAGCCAAGCATTGACCCAGCCTAGCTGCTGTATCACCCCTAAGAAGCTCTCAACCACCCTCTGATAGGCCACCCTCATGCTGGATATTAAAGAAAACCTGAGTAGTTCCCAGACTTCCAGGTCATCAATTCCCAGAGGTAGACTGGGACTTCCTTGGTGCACATCTCTGCTTCTAGTACCAGTTCTTGGAATCTCTCCCACTGCAAAGAGAAAGCACCATCAGCAATACTGTTGTCAGTGCCAAGCACATGGACTGCTCTGAACTGTATATTCAGAATCAGATACCTCAGAACAAAAACTCTCATCAAGTTTCCCACAGGACCTGTGCCACCTATATGCCCATCGATGTTGTATACTACCCGTGTGTTGTCTGCCCTGAAAGTCACCCACTCATCCCAAAATTGATTTCCCCGGATCACCATTGCCATCACAATGGGAAAAATTCCAGAAGGGTTACCTGATGGGGCCAGTCCTAATCCATCCAGGAATGAGGCAAATGTCCTGTGCATAAAGCCCCCCCCCTGAAATATATTCAAAGCCAAAGCCTCCTGAAGCATTTGTGAAGAGCTCCAACTCTTGACTCATGACCACTGTTGGCCACATGGTCACCCCATTAAAACATGACAGAAATGCCAACCATGCCCTGAGGTCATCCCGCATGGACTCAGTAACCCAAATGCTATGGTGTAGCTTGGTGCAACCTGATTGACACTTGACTAACCAGAAAAAGAAGGTTTGCCCCACTGAGATGACCTTATAAAACAAATGCAAATGTCCCTGAACCTGCTCCAGCTCCTGCAGGGTGATTTTACATGCCTGTACTACCTTGTGCAGCAGACCCTGCAAGGCACAGACCTTCTCTTATTGGAGTGGAACTCTGTGGTGACCATATCAATTTTGATGTCCAGAAAAAATAGTTGAGGGCATGGCCCCTCCACCTTATCATTAGTCAGAGGGATCCTGAAGTCCTCACACAGTAAGTGAAAAGAACCCATAAACTGGGCAAAGTTAGCAGTCTTCCCTCATCCACAAACAGGAAGTCGTCCAGATAGTGGATGACGTTTGGACCTGCCAGCCTGCTTTGTGGTGGCCCACTACAGGAAGGTGCTTAATTGCTCGAAAACCACGCATTCTACGGCACAACCCATGGGCATGCAGTTGTCAATATGGTACTGGCCTTCGAATTTCATACCAAATATGTCCCTGTTAAGTGGGTGCACTGGTAACAGGCAGGAGGCCAATTCAATGTCTGTCTTGCCCGGTATGGCTTCCTGCCCCCCCCCACTACCTCAATGGCTGTCTCAAAGAGCACATACAATACTGATATATTGGCAGGGTTGATGTGATGGTTGACAGAGTTACCCTCTGGCTATAATAGGTGAGTGATCATTCTAAATTCACCCTGGGCCTTCTTTGGCACCAGCCCTATAGGCAATACCCAGATGATGGGGCACAGTGGGGACACAAATGTGCCACTAACCTTACCTGCCACTATTTCCTTTGCCAACTTAACCCTAACTATGTCCAGGCAGTCACTGCAAGATTTGAGGCTCTCCACCTCACAAGCTTTGTGTGGACCCTTGTATGGGATCTTTAAACCCTGTACAAAGCCCTCCACCAGCAACTGCATAAAAACTGTCTGTCTGGATAACCCACCCACTATCGTTCAAAATGCTCCACACTTATGAGAGTTGGGAGGGCCTACCTTGCCACTTCTGAATGAGCTGTGGGCTTCTCCCCCTAGTGCACTGAGCGAATAGATGGGGCTACCTGCAGGCAAAGCACACATGTCTGTACTGACGTGAATCTGTCTTGCATGTCCTGTAGTTGTAGTAATAACTCTGACCTACTTCTCTCCATCCCCTTTCTGCTGCTTCCTGCTGTGAACCATTTTGTGGGGACTGGACCTGGTGCTCTGGGAAGCCATTATCTAAATGCAGATGATAACAGGAGGAGGTTTAAACCACCCCAAGCCCTACTGGTGTCATTCTGTTTCCCCCTTTGGACCTCTTCATCATGTTCTTGCCAGACCCCTTTGTTGGCATGCACTGTCATACTATGACAGTAATTGTTCCTCAGCGCTTGAACTTTTTGCAGGCACAATTATGTTAACAAACCTGCATAAATTTCGAAACACGCTGCCCAATTTTCCCATGTGCATCTAATAACCACCTTCCTCCAATGCTCCACCACATCTTCCCTCTCCTTATGCTTCTCTTTCTCCTTGTTCATCTTAGGCTCCTTTTGTTTGTTGAGAAAAGTAAACACATCAGCAATCTTACCACTCACAATGTGTTGACGCACCTTCTCAGAGAGATGTGACCTGATGTGCTCCCTGATGGTCATAAATGAACCATTTACCAGTTGCGCTGCTGGCTGCTGCACCAGCCCCCCCATCCACCAGCTGCCCCCCCACTCTGGCCCGAACTACTAGAGGGAGTCTCCAGCAGCTACTTTTCTTGCGCTGTCAACAGGGCTAGCCCCTTATTTAACATCTCTTCCAAGCTTGGAGGAGGAGCGGGAGGACCTGCCAGCTGAGGAAGTATAACTGGTTCCCTCGGCTGAGAGGGACTGCTGGGCTGTAGTATGATGGGCTGGTGGAGAAGGAGTGGGACCCACTGGCCACAGCACTAGCAGCAGTGCAAAGGTGACTGAAGCTGGGAGTGGAGGAGCCAGCATCGGGCCCAATGTAGCCAGAGCTGGCACCAGCATAGACAACAGTGTCAGCTGTGGACATGACAGCAGGTGGGGAGGGGCCAGTATTGGACCCAAACGATAGGGAGCTGGGACTGACATGGGCAAGGGCACCAGGTACAAACCTGGCAGTGGTCAGAGATGAGTCACGAGCAACTGGTGAGGCACCATAGCATGGCCAACAGGATGGGAGCTGGACCTAGTATGGGCAAGGGAACAGGAATTTTGGTCAGGGGTGCTGGTGGCATCAGCTGCTGCAGCACCCCCAGGGCCTGTTGGCACTGGTGTCCCCTTACGAGGCTTCCATGGTCTCTAAGGTGGAGGTGCCTTGGTGGTGGAACCTTAAAAAGTTCTCCTCAGCAGTTCCTTCAACTCACCATAAGGCATGTTATAAAAATCAGGCATACCTGGCTGATGAACTACAGAAGCTGAAGGGTCCTGCCTGGTCTTTAGAGACCTCCATCACCTGTCCATTGGCACTGGTTCTTTTGGGAATGTTGGCACTGGAGTTATTGGCTTGGGCTGCAGTACTGGCACTGCTGCTGGGCCCGCTAGATCAGGTCCACCTGGGTTGTTGAATACAGCTTCCCACCATGCATGTCCTTTTACCTGTACCAGGGCCACCAACTGTTGCTCGAATTCCGCACTCATGATGTGCCTAGGGTCCGCCATCATATGTTCTCAAGCTGAAATGATAAGAAGCACACCTATATACACCACAAACCTTGTCTACTGTCTTAACCCCACTTCAACTGCAAAACAAGTTGTACTGTGAGAAGGCTCAAATTACTGCAGATGCCCCTACCTTTGCTAGATCTCAGTTTCTGTTTCCTTGCTATTTTAAAGAATTCAAACTCATAAAATAAGTTAAACCAATTTGACTTACCAGCTACATGTGGTGGATCACCTACAACCTAACTCCTTGCCTCACTGAGAGGCTTCATGAAAAGGTGGACTTAGGTGCCTTGGTGAATACCTCTGTACAAACTGATTAAAATGCTAATAATGATGTAAACATACTGCAATTAATAAAATTAGATAACATGCATAAGTGAAAGGAAATTCTCCAGACTCCTGCTCTGTCCATAAAAAATCATATTTTCATTGGGCATTGAGCCATGGTTTCACCCAAAAATATTAAGTAAACTCTCCTTAATAGCAATGACCCATTCTACTATTCCCCTGAAATGCTCTGAGCCCACTAGGGGGAAGGGGGAGGAACACTGTATTCTAACCAGCCATATGCCTCTCTGTGTCCATCAGGCAAAGTCCCCACTAATGTGATTATATCAAAATAATTGGCTGAAGAAATACTGCACAAGCCTTTTACATGTCAAGGCACCAAACCATGATGCAGTCTATAAAGGCATGTATTTCCATTCAGAACAATGATAATTCAAATGACGCTGAAAGTCAAACAATAGATTTTAAATCTCCCCCTTGACCTGAAAAGGCATGTCGGAGCTGCTGAAATCAGTAGTGCTAGGTGTATAATGCTGAGAAAATCAGACTACCTAGCATCGCTAAGACACTCTTCCTGTCCCACCCCCTCCCTTGTGATCAAGGCTCCTTGACTACTCCTACTGCAACTCACTTCTTCACTGACTTGCACACTTCAGCAGATACTGGTACAGTAGGATGCACAGCCGTACACTGCGGGGGGGGCACTGGCCAGCTGACTTTAGTCTTGGTAGTCCCAAGTTGAAATCAAGTATTGGGGCAAGAAGGGTGGCAGAACGGAGGGTGTTTGGGTACATGGGGAGGGAGGGACTAACATTGAGCTGTCTGTGGAGGCATTTAAATCGTTATACAGTTGTGGTGTTGGCTCCTGGCAGTGTGGCAGGAGCTGGTGATAATATTCCACTATGGTACTTTGTTAACACTGGGATGTGGGATAAGGAAAAGGTGGGTGGGAGACCTTGCAAACTTTAAATGGGGAGGACAGGTGGCCAGGAGACTGGCCCTGACTACCTGGAGAGGGGGGAAAGTGTTATTTTTTTTTGTGACACTTTCTTGAATACGAATACCTCATGAATAGTGGCACTATTCATTATTAGGACTCAAATATCAAATAGTGCATTATTCGTGGTATTCGGGGAAATATTATTCATTACTCACACACCACTATTCAATACCAAGAAGTGCAAAATGATGCACATACGGAAAACCTGTGGACAGAGTACTGGATGGTGGGGTAAGCTGACTACTACAACCATGCAGAGGGATCTGGGAGTCATTATCAGTGACTCTCTCAAGCAAACAAGCCAGTGCAATAAGACTTACAGCAAGGCAACAAGGATGCTGGGGTGTACTGGGGGAGGTTCAACAATACTCTAGGAGAAGGGCAGTGATATTGCCCCTGTATAGGTCACTGGTGAGGCCTCACTTGGAAAACTGTACCCAGTTCTGGAGTTCACACCTCAGAAAGGACAAAGATAGGTTGAAATCTACACAGCAGAGTGTCACCAACATGATCTGGAGCCAGCAGGGCAGGTCCTGTCAGGAACAGCTGGAGGCCCAGAACACGTAACTGCTGGAGGCCAGAGGGGAGTGGGTAACATGATAGAGACCTTTAATTTCCTAAGGCGAATAAGTAGAGTGAACAGCGAATACCTGTTTTGTAGGAATAGGTGCAGTCATGAAGGGGCAGGACTGAAGACTGGTGGGTGATAACTTCAGGAGGGATGTGAGAAATTCTTCAGTGAGAGGGTGGTGGAGCCATGGAACAGTTTGCTGGAGGAAGTGCTGGTTGCAGGTACTTTAAACAGGCTCAAACATGGTTGGGACAGAGTAAGGGGACTCATTGTTCCACTAGGGAGAAAAAGGGAGGTAGGGGATGCAGGAGAGGGTGGAGGGGATAAGCTTCCAGGACCACAGGGTAGGGATGAGGTAGAAATACCAATATGGGCAGAATGGATGGATCCTCAGTCTTCATCTGCCAGCAGTGTCTATGATTCTGTTTTTATATTTCTAAATATGCTGATTCTTCTTTAAAGTATTCTTAAAGGAAAACTACACTCTCATATCCCACAAATGTTATTTGTTTCCATGTCTACACACAACACTTTTGGTGTAGCTGTTAGGGGTATTTTTGATTGCTTTAGTTTATTTTCACTGTTCATACTAGATCCTGTAACTATCCTGGGTGCCTTCATTTTCTGGTTGTTGAAATCTCACTGTCCCCGAGAGCTGCATTAGCATATGAGAACGTGATGTATCAGCACCATTTGGACTCCACAGTATGCCTGTCTGCTTAATTAAAGTAGAACAAAACAAGTAGCAGAAAGGTGTGAAATACCACATTTACCTTATGCAGCTCTCATTGACAATTAGATTTCAACAACCAGGCTGGTCTGGTAGCGCTGAGGGTTGAGGCGCTGGACGCCACACCTCGCGCTGTGCTGGTGACCTGGGTTCAGGAACGGATTCGGGCACTGGGGGTCGGCAGGGGAAGGGTTCAGGACTGAGCTCCCATGTGGAGCTCTCCTCCCCGGCTTACAGAGGATGGGATAGCCAGGCGAGTCAGAGACCCCCTGGTGGAGACTGGAGGTACTGTAGCAAGCCAGGTATGCACATACTGGCGTGGCCGACATGGGCAGGGTTGCTGTGCACCAGAGCATCGGGGTGTGCCCACGCATGGGAGGGGAAACCACAGTAAAAAGGGAAAAAGCCCAGAGGGCGAGATAGGCAATGGCATCTTTGACAGCCACACACCCAACACTGGGCCTCTGCCACCACCCATTGATCTCCCCGCGGGCATGGATCGGGGGCCCGCAGGGAGTGCTGATGCCTTTGAGGGTGTAGACGGTCACAGTGGGCAGTAGAAGCAGGAGTTCTGGTTCTTGGGAGATAAACAGAGTCAAAAAAAAAAAAAAAATTTCAACAACCATAAAATGGATACCCCCAGAATGTCACAGGGGACTAGCATGAACAGTAAAAACAAACTTAAGTAAAAAAATATATATCCCCAAAGCTATCAGAAAAGAGTTGTCTGTTGACATGGAAACAAAATTTGCAAGACATGAGGGTGTAGGTCTCCTTTAAGAACTTCAACTTGAAAACCATTTTTGTAATTATGTTATTACTAGTGGTACACAAAAGATGGCAGCCCTAACAGTGTTCTCCCCCAGCACTTTCTGTTGCTGTATGCACCAATATGTCATTAATGTGGATCTACCAGGGTGGTGTAAGCACATGTTTTTAAATAATAATAACAATACAGAACCACTTCAACATTAATTGATCACTGGTGGATCTGGTAATCACAAAGTAGTACTTACAAACTTCAAAAACACTTATCTCAGCAATAAGGTAAGATGGAATAGTAATTCACATGTTGGTGTTTTTGTTCTGATGACTGTATTCGAATTTGCTGTGTTCCTGCATGGCTGCTTGACTGTGATGCCCAGGCATGTTAGGTTGGGACAAAAAAGTACAGTTTCCCAAATACTGTGTTTAATACATCTTCTATTGCCCATGTTAGCAGCAGAACTGGAAGCATTTGAAGCTGTCTGTGTACCATAAGCACTGAAGGTGTAACTAAATAGCTTAGTTTTGTATGCTCTTCTGTATCTCACCTATTTTGCTCACTGAAATGCCCCGCTTTGTATGCTCTTAGCATGCCAGACTCTTAATATGGCCCCCAGCAGCGAGTGCTATTCTTTTGTATCTCACCTGTATTGTTCTCCACTGTCTTGCTGCACAAATCCCTGTGACGAGGTGCCTTTGTAAATGAGTTTTTGACTCAAAGGTTTGTAAATCCGATTTGTGAATTAAATAAATTAAATGAAGGTAGGCCACAGGAATGGGTTAGTACTGCAGCTATAAAATAAATGTGTTAGTGAACAGGCAAGATAAACTATGTGTGGGTGAAAGGTGGATTAGGAGATTTAGCCCAGTGGCCTAATTCTAGTCTGTCGTGAGTTTAAATAAAATGTGGTCATGTGTTTTGTTCTACAGGTACATCCTTTTACTAGATTAGTCCCTTAATGCTAACATTGCATGTGCCATTCAGCAGACTAGACTCTAATCCCATCACCCCATTCTAAACAGTTCAAATCCAGTCAGTCAGCATGGAATTCAGGTCACTTTCTCTCACTCTCACTCTCAGTTTGTCTAATGCCAAAGAGTGACCATATATATTTCTGTAAGTGCAGGGACTGAAATGGAAGACTTTATTTTATTTATTGTGTGTTTTTTTACCCTGTAAGCACACTGGGGAAGCGATTTAAATATTTCTTGTCTCCTAGAATCCTTTTGTGTATCCTTTGTGCTGCTCTTTCTGCAAACTGCCTGTTCAGTATGCTAATGCAGAGTGTACTAAACACCCAAAGCTTTTAATTCTCACTTGGTACTCAGCCGAGGCAATGACTGCATTACAAGGAAAAGTCCCAAGAGGTGGACACACATACCTGCAGTTTGTCATTCTCCACCCACTGATCAGGTACAAGCCTGTTTAAAAGGCCATGGCCCCGGCATACAGAAAGTTAGCATGGCACTAACATGAACAGTGCCCCTCTAACCAGACATAGTGCATCCTGAATGGGGCAATATTCAAAGGGGCCCACGGTGCATTTTCAGTGAATAGTGGGATCACACTACACCATTGCACCCATGCAAATGTGAGTGTCCTCTGTGTAAAAGGTGCTGTGGTATTGTTAGAGTATTTGGAAAGAAGTAAAAGGCTACTGAGGCAGCGTTGTTTATCATTTACAAAACTCTACTCTAAACACGTGGCTCCCCTTCCCCCACACACCAGCAGCACTGGTACCAGCAACACCCTCCTTATCCCAACCAATCCCAGATGAAATATGAATATTCCTGGGAGTCTAGTACTAATCTCCTCTTGCTATTTCCCAGAAGAGATATGATTATTCCCTGATTGTTCAAAGGTGTCCTCCTCCAGCCCAATCACCAATGATCTATGACTATTCCCTAGTGGTCCAGCAGTAGTCTCCACACGATCTCCAGTGAAATATGATTGTTCCCTGGCAATCTAGTGGTACTCCACTCCCAGCCCAATACCCAGTACCATATACTATGACCACCCCTCCTCCTCTGCCCACCCTTGCAGCAACCCCCATCCAGCACCGACTCACCCTACTAAAGTCCACTCAGGAACACAGGAAGCCTTGTTAACAGTTTTATCAAAAAAGGAAGACGTACACATGAACAACTCTGTTCAAATGCATTATTAAGTACAAAAGCTTTTAGATGTTAAAAACTGCTTATCTATGCAGTAACAGATGACAAAAGTGTCTGGTGCAAGCAAGTCATTAACAGCATAGGTAGCTTTATGAGCTAAACAAGGTAAAATGGAGAAAACACAGTGCTCTGTACATATTGCACCCAAGCGACAGTGTTAGAGACATCCAGAAATTAGGCATATAGCCAGCACTGATACCTGACCAACCTCACAAGGAACCAAACCCACCAAGAATCCTGTACCAACTCCCCTAAGTAGTGAGGGGCTCTACCTCTTTGTCAAGGGGCAAAGTCCATCCAGGAGCAGAGGCAGATCTGTAGACAGTGAATGGAACATCTCACATCTAGGATGAGTGAGCTCTTGCATACAATGAAACAGCTGTATATACAGTACATGTGTACACTCCCTGTCATTCAGATGGTGGCCAGCCAAGGTGGTGAGAGCAGGATTTGTAATGGTCACCATCTGCAGATCTGCTGGCACTCCTGATGGAACTTTAGTATAATGAATCACGGCTGGACAGGGGGTGGTTGTGGTGGGTGCTGAGAGGGTGGGCCAGGGAGGGTGTGTAAAGTCGTAGTACAGTATACTGGGGATTGGGTGGGAGATGGGTACCATTGGAAACCAGGGAATATTTATATGTCATTGGGAAGAAGGGGATACCATGGACTACCACAGGATAGACTGCCAGGCTAGACTGCCAGGGATTCTGCACAATGCCTCTATACATTTGTACACAGAGACATTGCAAGGCGCTACTAATGAACACATGATGGCATACAAATGGCCCCATAGGACTTAAATGCCATGTGTAGTCATTAGCATGCCAGACTCTTAATATGGCCCCCAGCAGCAAGAGTGCTATTCCATTTGGGACACGCTGTCTCCCTGTTGCCAGCAGGGGCTTCTGGTAGTGCTGCTGTACTTAGCACAGCACTACCACAACCTAATAGTCCTATAGACAGAATGTGCTGGACAGGATACACTGCATGTATGAATATGTATGCTGCCCTCATGACTATGCACTGTTTCCCATACAGCATTATGTTGTGCTGAGTGCAAACTGATGCTTTTGAATATCAGGACTTATGTCTGGTCTGGCAAAGCATACCAATGAAGCCTTGCACTGTGATTGTGGATTTAGAGCTTTGGTGGTTTGGAGAGAGGCACAAAAACAAAACAATGTGTATTTTTTTTCTCCTAGTATCATTTCACAGACCCTATGCACTACTTTTCCTGCAAACTGCCTCTTTGGCATACTAACTTGAAGTGTAATAAATGCTGAATTCCTCTTTACAGATACTACTCAGACATGTGGCACTACACAAACAACAGCAGGACAATTTACATAAAGTTTGTAGTACATCTAGTGTAAGTAATATAGGTTATGAATGAGTGCATTTAAAATGTGCATGTAAATTATATTTTAATTGCTGTTTAAAAGTGGTGTGCGATTCAGTTTGTCTGAGGTCTAAGGAAGGATCCTTCCAAATTTGGGGGCTATGTAGAAGAAAGGGTTTTCACCCCATATTTAACTGCTCAGTATGTTCAGTTTTGTAAACAGTTCCTCTTTGTGATGAAAGGGTAGTAAAGGAACTCAGCGTGTTGAGCCAGTCCAAATTCCTTCATGGGGATTTGCATATGCTTCCCATGATGCTTTGCATTATTGGGGCATGTGCAATTGTGTTTTTCTTTGAGATGCTAGCTGCCCACTGACAGCCTTATTCAGCAGCTCACTGGAATCAGGCATGGTTATGGAGGACTGGAGAAGAGCAGAAGTGATCCATTTACATAAGAGCAGCAGCAGGGAAGAAGCTAGCAACCACAGGCTGGTCAGTCTCACCTCAGTGGTGGGGAAGCTAAAAGAAACTCTCTTAAAGGAAATGTTGGTAGATTTTCTTGAATCCAGTGGGCTACAAGACCAAAGGCAGCATGGTTTCATGGGGAGGGGGGTCATGCCAAATTAATCGGTTGATTTGTTTGACTGGGTGACCAGGGAAATATATTAGGGGAGGGCAACGGATGTGATCTATCTGAATTTTAGCAAGACCTTCAACACTGTGTTACACAAGAGACAGATAAAGAAGCGAAGAAGGCTTGGAGTGGGACCCAAAGTAATGAATTGGGTTAGAAACTGGTTAATGGACAGGTGACAGGGGGCAGTGATTAACGGCACTTAGTCTATTTGATGGGAGAGCAACTAACAGGGTGCCACAGGGCTCAGTATTGGACTTGATCCTCTTCAATGTCTTCATAGTGACATTGCAGAAGAACTGGAAAGGAAGGTATGTCTTTTTGCAGATGATATTAGAATCCGTAATGGGTCAACAATCAGGAGGGGGTGGAAAGAATGCATAGGGATCTTGAGAAACTCGCGGAGTGGTCAAGAGCATGATAGTTGGAGTTCAATGCCAGAAAGTTCAATTTCAGGCTCACCTTGGCAATGGTCTCTGCAATGGTGCAAATGTCCCATGTAGCTCCCTTGTATCTCTTTGACCATGCACCTGTGGATATGGTGGCAAACTGGAGCCCTGCACCATCTAAATTGGCATTCTGGAGGCTGGACCCTCTCCTTCTTCAGGAAAAAGCTGTTCCCTTCTGGTAGGAAAAAGAGGTTTCTGCTTTCATTGAGATTAGTGATAACAGCCAAACCTCCAAAGTGTGTTGTGGGATGCTTTTAAGGCAGTGTTGAGGGGATGTATAATGAGCTTTGCTGCCACCCGCAGATGACAGCAGTAGCAAAAGTCACTGGAGGCAACCCTAGTTGCAAAAGAGGCACAGCTCAAAAACTACCCTCTCTCCAGCTCCATTCTTCCTTGCTCTGGGAAGTAAAGTCCTTTTGGATGCAACTCCACACCTTAGCCATGCAGAAAGCTATGCTTGTGGTGCTGCTTCTGAAACATAGACACTGGGATAGGGGAGAAAAAGCAGGCAAGTTGTTGTCATACAGGTTGCGTAAACAGTAGTTGGACCGCTGCATATCTGATCTGCATAATAAGAGTGGCTGCCTACAAACCCAGCCCAAACTGATCAATAAAATCATGTGTTCCTTCTACAAGGAGCTTTAATCCTCGAATGGTCACCTTCACAAGGACAAGTTTGATAAGTTCTTAGAGCACCTGCCTCTTCCAACCCTTCTTTCCTGTTCCTGTCTAGTTCCTTCTCAATGGTGTAGGGCTCTACACCACTGAGAAGGAGATAGAAAGGAACAAGAAACAAACTTAATGAAGATAGAAAACTAATAAAGAAAATAAAAGGAGATGAAGCACATTTTACTTTAAGGTGGTACACATGCAAATCATCTCCAAGGAATGAATTGAAGTGTATGCATGGAGTTTAACCATTAGAAACGCTCTCCACCCTGAGGAAGGGGTACATGGACACCCTGAAACGTTGGTGGGATAGGGTGCTTTTTGTGGTGCACACAGTAAAAAGAAAATAATTTTAAAACTTGAATCATTTGGTGAGCGGTCATCTATTCCTGTAAATTCCTTGACTTGCCATATGGACTATATGGGAACTGACTACTCCTTCGAGTTTCTTTTATGCCTAGAGAGGATTTGGGTATTCCCTTTCCACTCATAACATAGCCCCCCTGTTCCAGAAGCTAAATGAGGACTGTGATAGTTGGAAGTTACTGTGTCTTTCTCTGTCAGGGAAACTTGCAGAAGTTAAAATGATACTGTTACCAAAGCTTATTCACCGTCTCTCACACTTGGCAGTTTGTATACCCTCTCAGTGGTTCACTAACACTCACATAAAGAGAAACATGTTCTACACAGCAGCCAACTCAAAAAAAATGAAAGGAAAGAGTGTGAAGGCAAACACAAAATGGAAGGCACTGCATGAAAAAATACAGGCTGGCACAGAGGCACAGATTAACTGCTATGGAAACTTTCATTTCATAGCCCAAAGCAAGCCATGGACATGGCTCTTAATGCGACGCCCAAAACAACCTCTGAGCCTTGGTCAGGGTGTGGAGTCTAAGCTGTGACAGCTTGTCCTTTTAAAGCACAGTCTTAGAGACAGAGTGAATAATGGTGACAAAAAGGTAACAAGCAAAAGTGCAAATTGTACAAAGATTAAGCTTAAACCATTGAATTTTGATAGGAAGGGTTAGAAGAAGCTTGACTAATAGGGAGTTAGAGGAGTGCAGACAAAGCCCTGGCTGTTGACAGTCACTTATGTGGAAAGGAACCTTGGGGTTATCATATCTAACATCAAAGTGGTAATGAAGTGTGACAAAGCAGTGGGCAGTGGCAGCTGGATACTGGTATGCATAGGGAATTTTATCTCTATCAGGAGGAGGGAGGTGGTGTTGCCACTGTGTTGCTTGCTTGTGAGACCCCACCTGTAGTACTGTGTCTGGTTCTGGAGGTTGCACCTCAGAAAATAGCTATGTAACCCCCCTGCAAATGGGGGTTCCCAAAAGTCTTCCAGGAGCTAGCTAAGTGCTCCCAGCCTGAATGGTGTTCTGCGTTTAAGCCGTTTATCTGTGAGTGCTTTTAGAGCCTTCTGGTACTGTCGCTTTAAGAGCTGTCTGCTTGCAGACTTCATTAGTTTGTATGGGGGGGACTGTGTAGTTAATGTTCGAATCCCGCCTGGGCCACTGAATGAATGCTCTGTTTCTGCAGTCGCTAAGAGCGCAGAGGGAGCCTAAATGACAGGTGTAACTGTTTGCCTGAAACCAGTTAGAGTATTAAGTAGAATGTAGTTTGTCTAACCTGCCTTTCTTGCAGCTAGGACTCTGTGTGTCTTGCCCCTCCATTTTGGATCTGAACTGTTGAATGGATCCAATCAGTACAGGGGGACCTCTAAAATGGAGTTTGTTCGGACCAACCAGAATCAGGACTCTCTTGGGAGCCAACTTACCATGAGGATATACAGCTTGTAATTCTGGGAAGTGAAGTTCTGGACCTTGGCGCCTATTTGCACCAATGGGGAGAGTTCTGAGTGATTGACAGCTGAGTCCACCAATTGAACTGGGTGGCGCCTGAAGGGAATGCTCTACCTTGTGGCTGGACAGATCAGATCCATTGTGACCGTGATGGGAGAAGGAGCTCCGAGCTTCTGCGCTGTATAGTTCGCACGGGAAGCACGTGGGAGGCCTGAAGCCAGGCTGTTGCATTGCTAATTCAATTCAGACTGAATCCAAGACTATGGAGAGGAAGAGAGGCTGAAAGAGTGGAAACCAGGCTCACCCTGTAGAGGACTGGAGAAACTGCTGAATCGCGCTAGGTCTGTCAGGAAGTGAAGCTGCGGTGTGAACTCCCAGGTTTAGCAGTAAGTGCGATTAGGACCTGAAAGCAGCTGCCTGGTATAGTAATTTCCTTTACATATGAATGTGTGCAATGCTTGGGAAGAACAGCTAATCTGGTTCTCTTGTCCCTGTGTGGGGTAGACTGAAAGCCAAGAGAATGTATCCAGACTAAATCCGTCTGCTGATCAAAGCTGTGTGCCTGGCCTGTAGAATCTCATCTCCTTGCTGTGTTTGTGTGTGTCTGGCAATCCTGAACCACCATCTGCGCCAAGTTTTTCAGCGTGGGGTATTGTGAGCACCAATCAGGGCATTCCCTGTGATCGATTATCTATCAACAGTGTTTCACCTGATTGTCTTTTCTTCTTTTCTTCATGGACTGAGCCATCCGGCTCCAGATTACAATTGGGTGTTGTGCATATTTTTCTCTACAGGGCCCCATCCATCTACACCTGCTGGCCAACCCCGGGCAACAGACCTGGCTAGCCCCCCCAACCTGGGTACCCAGAGTGTGACTTTCTAGACTCTGTAATGTGCATGGTACTGTGATCTAATGTTACTAATTAACCTGATTTCCCCTTCCCGTGTTATTGTCCCTTGAATAAACCAGATTTGATGTTGTTAAACTTTAAACTGTTTGAAGTGTCAGCACCTACTTATCCAGAATTGTAGTGGTTGGTGTATGTTGAATGACCTTATTCCACAGGGGGTCCTCAGAGATAAACCTCAGAATCAGTCTCGGGGGTAAATGGTACTTCATGTTTGAACCATGTGTACATGTGGAGTATTGGGATTGTAACTTCTGTGCATTGTGTGAGCCACTAGAAGGGATAAAAGGGGGTCTTAGTGTCCCAGAGGGCTGTGACCAAGCTAGTCTAACTACAACAAACCCTGACCTTTGGGTGGAGGCACCCGCTATAGAACCTAGGCCCCTCAACCTGTCAGTAGTCAGGCAGGCAGGAGTAGTAGCCCTTGGGATCACGCCACCTGAGGGTTACATCTTGGAGGCACCACTGGGATTAGCATCCTCTAGTGGCCAAGTGAAGGAAGTATCCCTTTGTGTCTAACTTAAAGGAGAAAATGGAGGGGAGTACCATGCCCAAATTAAAACTCGACCCTCTTAAGATGATGGTACACAAATTGATGGGGTGGTGCGAAGCTGAGGAAATGGACTCCCAGAAGGTTGTTTTAATGCTGGATGTCCCATTGGGGAGTAAAAGCGCTGACATTGTCTCTGCTGTAGAATGTGTCAAATGTATGGGCAAGGTGGAAGTAAAAGGGTGATATGCTGACTTGCTCGAATGAACCCTGCAAGTGCTGCTTTCATGCAGTATTCCAATAGACCCTGAGAAGGTGCCCCCAGTGATTTTGCCCAAAGGTGCCCAGAAGGGGTGGAGGGTTATTCACCTACGTAGTGGTTTGGCCACCTGGGTGGGTCTCCTAGTTCTAATAGCTTTAAGGAGAAACTGCTCAAACTGTTAGCCACAGAAGGGAGAACCGCTCAGGAACTGGTAAAAGTATTAGACATCTCGGGCGACCACACTCCCCTGCCTTCCCCAGATACATCTCCCGGGTCCTCTAAGAGCCCCATACTAACCCAACCCCCTATGGTTATTCCCCCCATTCAACTGGATTCCTATCGGAGATTGAGACTCTTCTCCAGTACTGTTCCAGTACCTTCAGGGGAAGGTGATTTGGAGACCTGGATGGACTATGCTACCCCTTTAGTACAAGAGTGGCAGTGCTCCAAGGGGGAAAAGAGAAAACGGTTGATGGAAAGTTTGAGGGGTCCTGCACTGGAAGCCATTCAATTCCTACGGGCCACTAGTCCGGAGGCCACTGCAGCAGAATATCTTTCCACATTAGACGTGGTATTTGGCAGCACTGAAACTGGAGAGGATCTATTATGGAAGTTCAACTCAGCTAAACAGTGGAGAAATGAGAAATTGTCTACTTTTGTTACCAGGATGGAAATGGCTTTGGAAAAGGCTCACTGAAAGGGGGGAGTGTCTGCCCAAGTGCTAAACTAGGTCCGATTAGACCATATATTGAAATCAGCAAGATTTACAAGTGTAATATTGCTGAAACTCAAATTGTAAGACAGGAGGGCTGACCCTCCCGAGTATTGCCACTTGATGAGAGAGATCCATGAAATTGAAACTGATGAAGAGGGATGGGAACCCTATGCTGGGGCTGTGAACCCTTGTCAGACCCCTGAGAAGACTGAGTCAGATGAGACTCAACAGCTGAGAGGGTTGATTAAGGGGTTGACTGAGACCTACCGGGAACCGGATCTGTATCAAGCTCCCCCTGAGCCTAAAAATGGAGTGGCAGAGCAGGTAGAGACCCTAGCCTTAGTGTGTCCCCCTACTGGACTGTATGATGGGGTCCCAATGTTGATTGGAACTAATGCACACATGTTTGGGCCACTGGCGCAGTTGTGTTATGAAAAACAAGGGCCCGGACTGGTAGGGCTTTAAGAATTCCGGCCTTGATTAAAAAAGCCTATGAGGTGCAGAGGGATGTTGACCGAATGGAACCAGAGGAACCGGTTGGGGTTGTCTGGAAGAAGGATCCTGAATCTCTGCTTTTGGCACCAAATGCCCAATGTGTCCTGCAAGGAGAGGTCCACATGAAAAGGGATGTCAAGAACAAAATATTAATGCTGGATGCACCAGGAGATGGAAAACTGCCCGAGGGGCTGCTGGTCAAGCCAAGTATTCTGCCTGCTAGAGCCCATGCTTTTGCCAGAAGAGTGATGGTTCAAGTTCACAACATGTCTGACAGGGAGATCCGAGTAAACCGAGGTTGCACCCTGGCTACTGTGCACTGTGCGGATACTGCCGTGCTACCCAGTAACAAGAGTTCGGAAAAAGTGATAGAGTAACGCCTGACTTGTTTGATTTTGGTGACTCCTGTTGCCAACAGAATGGAAAGTAAGGATCAGTAAGAAGCTTGCCCAAAGGGACCAGGTGTTTTCTCTAAAAGAGTGGGATGTAGGCTGCGTGCAGGGAGCTGAACACCATATCCGGCTGCAGGATGATAGGCCATTTCGTGAGAGGTCTCGATGCCTGGCCCCTGCTAACATAGACGATGTGAGATGACATTTGCAAGAAATGTTGACTGCTGGTGTAATACAAGAATCCCGAAGCCCATATGCTTCTCCCATTGTGGTAGTGAGGAAAAAGAATGGGACTGTGAGGATGTGCGTCGATTATCGCAGCTTAAACCGGCGGACTATCCCTGATCAGTATACCATGCCACTGGACTGCCTGAACAGTAGCAAGCGGTTCTCTGTGCTGGATCTTCGCAGTGGGTACTACCAGATCCTGATGGCCTCAGAAGACCATGAGAAGACAGCCTTTATCTGTCCGCTTGGCTTCTATGAATTCATGAGGATGCCTCAAAGGATTTCAGGTGCCCCAGCCACTTTTCAACGACTGATGGAGCGTGCCGTGGGGGACATGAATTTATTGGAGTGCCTGGTGTATTTGGATGATGTTATTGTGTTTGGTAGCTCGCTGGAGGAACATGAGGGTCGGCTGTTCAAGGTGTTGGACCGACTAGAGGACATTGGCCTGAAGTTGACCATTGTTAAGTGTCAATTCTTTCAAACATCAGTAAAGTATGTGGGGCACATAGTTTCTACTGAAGGGATAGAGACAGACCCGAGCAAAGTTGAGGCCTTGACCACCTGGCCACAGCCCCAAAATCTAAAAGAACTGCAAAGATTCCTGGGTTTCTGTGGTTATTATCGGCGTTTCATCAAGGACTATTCAAGAGTGATCCACCCTTTACTTAACCTTACTCAAGGGTATCCCCCACCCACAAAAGATACAAAAAATCAGCGTCCCTCAAGACTGAAAGAGTGTATTTTCATCCAAGTGAAGTATTTGGGGCCCGCTGGACTCCTGATTGTGAGACTGCTTTTCATGAGATTATATATCAACTTACCCAAACTCCAGTATTGGTCTATGGCTATGCAGATCCAACAAAACCTTATGTCCTGCACACTGATGCTAGCTTGCAAGGGTTGGGGGCTGTGTTGTACCAAGAGTATGAGAATGGCCTGAGACCAGTGGCCTTAGCCATTAGAAGCCTGACACCATCCGAAAAGAACTATCCTGTACATAAGTTAGAGTTCCTAGCTTTGAAGTGGGCCATTGTTGACCAGTTTCACGAGTACTTGTATGGGGCTAAGATTCTAGTAAAAACTGACAATAATCCTTTGACCTATGTGCAGACTTCAGCTAAGTTGGATGCCACTGGCCATAGGTGGCTTTCTGCATTATCTACATATGACTACACTGTTGAATACAGAGCAGGCCTGAACCACATAGATGCTGACACTCTCTCACGGAGATCTGTCCCCCCCGAATAACTGGGTCAGTTTGTCAGAACCTGATATTCAAGCACTCTGCCAGAAGTTTGACAGGGAGGAACAAATGCCCATGGACGCAGTGGACTGCATGGTGGATTGTTTGGGACCCTCGGAAAATTGCATTCCAGCTGCTTATTGCCACTTCTCTGCCTTGGACACTGGTGCTTTGCCTCAATTCAATAATGACAGTATTCAGAGGGCTCAATCCTGAGATCCCATGATCAAAACAGCTCTAAAAGCCCTTCAAGCAGGGAAAGATGTGTCAAGGTTACATTCTACTGATTTGAGAACTGCATTGTTATATAAAGAAGGCCCTAAGTTGAAACTGATCAATGGACTGTTATATAGAGAGACGGTAGATAGAGGGGGGCAAATGGACAAGCAACAGTTAGTTTTGCCTATTGCCTTTCGAGACTTGGTGCTGAGGTCCCTGCACAACCACATGGGACACCTTGGCATAGACAGAACACTTGATTTGGTGAGATCCAGATTTTATTGGCCTAAAATGGGGGCTGATGTTGAACAACACATTAGAACTTGTAGTCGCTGCTTACAGAGAAAAGCTTTGCCCCAAAGGGCTGCCCCTCTTGTTAACATCACCACCATTCTGAGTGATTGACAGCTGAGTCCACCAATTGAACCGAGTGGCGCCTGAAGGGAATGCTCTGCCTTGTGGCTGGACAGATCAGATCCGTTGTGACCATGATGAGAGAAAGAGCTCCGAGCTTCTGCACTGTATAGTTCACGCGGGAAGCACGTGGGAGGCCTGAAGTCGGGATGTTGCATTGCTAATTCAATTCGTACTGAATCCAAGACTACGGAGAGGAAGAAAGGCTGAAAGAGTGGAAACCAGGCTCACCCTGTAGAGGACTGGAGAAATTGCTGAATCGCACTCGGTCTGTCAGGAAGTGAAGCTGCTGTGTGAACTCCCAGGTTTAGCAGTAAGTGCGATCGGGACCTGAAAGCAGCTGCCTGGTATAGTAATTTCCTTTACATATAAATGTGTGGAATGCTTGGGAGGAACAGCTAATTGGGTTCTCTTGTCTCCGTGTAAGGTAGACTGAAAGCCAAGAGAATGTATGCGGACTGAATCCATCTGCTGATCAAAGCTGTGTGCCTGGCATGTAGAATCTAACTTTTAGTTTGAACCGTGTGTACATGTGTGGTATTGGGATTGTAACTTCTGTGCATTGTGTGAGCCACTAGAAGGGATAAAAGGGGGTCTCAATGTCCCAGAGGGCTGTGACCAAGCTAGTCTAACCACAACAAACCCTGACCTCTGGGTGGAGGCACCTGCCACAGAACCTAGGCCCCTCAACCTGTCAGTAGTCAGGTAGGCAGTGGTAGTAGCCATTGGGATCGCGCCACCTGGGGGTTACACATAGACAGGGTGGAGGAAGTCCAGAGGAGGGCAACTAAAATTGTACTGGGGTTACACCAAAAGCCCTATAAGGAGAGTCTGAGGGATCTCAATATGTACACCCTGGAAGAGAGGAGTTAGGAGGAACATGATAGAGATATACAAGTACCTCACAGGGGTGAACAAGGTGCATGAGGGGAGTCTCTTTCAAATGAGGAACAGCACCTGAACCAGAGGGCATGTGACAAAGCTTGTTGGGGGGGGAGTTTAAGAGGGATGTGAGAAAGTACTACTTCACTAAAAGAGTGATAGGTGCCTGAAATAGACTGTTAGTGGACATGGTGGAGTCAAAAAGAGTAAGGAGCTTCAAGCATGCATGGGATAGACATAGGGGAATATTAGAAAATAGGTTGGGAAGAGGGAGGGTCACTGAAGACCAGTTAGGGTGTGTGGAGACAGACTAGGAGGGGACCATCTGGGCAGACTGAGTGGGCCAAGCGGTCCTTTTCTGCTGACAAATTCTATATTTCTGCGCAAAGAATTTTCAGCTTTTATAGGAAACTAGATCATTTTATTATGAAAGTAATGATACAGTAAAGATATGAGACTTCAGTTTAACATCTCCTCCATGGAATAACACCTCCAATGATGCAGCACTTTTAGGTAAAGTACTAGTGTTAGCACTGGGAGTTCATGTCCCCTATGAGGGACTGAACTCACCGTGATCTTCTGACCCAGGAGTGCTACCTTGGAGACACACTGGCACAAGCACAGAGCTGGAAACTTGCTCAGCAGACCACGGCTCTGCCTCACCAGATTGCCCCCAACAGATACTGTACTGTAGATCCCTGAAATCTACACTGAAAAAAACCTCCAAAAGAAGTAGCTTCATGATACCATTAATGAGGTATAAAAACAAGAGATTTCCAAACCCCAGAAGGTCATTGCTCAGCTTTTCAAGCAGCAGATGAGCAGTGAATTGAATGTTATACAATGAATAAACTATCAGAAAAGAAATGCAGCGGCACTTTAACCCTTGCTGGGCTGCGGACTGATATATCAGTCCAACATTTCTATACGTTCTAATTCTGTTGGCAGCTTAAGGGTTAAATTAAGAGGTCTTATAAAGTATTTAATAAGAATATAGTGTATGGTGGAATGCCACTGTGTACGAAAATCAATGACTTCAATATCCTTGTTGTGTTGCAATACTGACATTGAGGTGTTGTACTGTACTGAGAACATCACTACTGCAGCACAACAGTGTAGAAGTGTAAACTGCTCCCACACAGAAATCTTGCCTAAGCTGTGGCTATTGTTGTTAGCACTGTGAAATGATCAATGCCAATTTCAGTTACGATCACAGCACTAAAGACTCTAAAAACCATGCCAGTTTTTTCAAGTCTCTGCAATCTGACAGTTCAACCTCCAGACTCCTAAATAAGACTGTCTTTATTTTTATTGATTCTGCCAGATTGTATTTTTGACATGTTTTTAACTCTTCAGTTTACAGTGACAACAATGCGCCATGTTTAGCACTTCTGTTGTATTCCAATGTTTGACACAAAAGTCGAATTCAAATAAATATATTTCAAAGATCATTCTTAAGATTACTTTTTGCTTTTTCTATATATGTCATGAGTGAGATCCGGATAGCCAAACATTATGAAAGATAGTGAATGTATGGGCATCTATACACAGACATGCTTCACTCTTAAGGTTCTGGTTTCCACAGAAACCTCTCGATGCAAACACGTGCTTGTAAAGTAAGGATGCCAACACTTTATCCTCTATATATCAGCCATCACAGCCTTGCGCTAGTGGCATCAGCCCACTCCCCTCTCCCTTGCCCCCCTCACCCACCCATCCCCTCTCTCTGGAATCACTCATACCAGTGGCCACTGGCCACTGTCCCCCGTACTCTTTTCATCCTGGTCTGACTATGGCACCTTCCAGCCGGCTTCCACTTGACTTCTTCCTACCGAGTATACCGTTTCACCATTGAATTCTGATAGATGCTAGCTAGTGTTGTTCTTCTTCAACATATTGTCTGCACTATTTATGTACAAGGAATCTGTATGTTATGACTGTTACCATTGTTTACCATTGTTGCATGTTACCCCCCATCTCCGACATGGAACCTTTGTAAACGAGCAGTTCCTGCCCAAAGGTACTTGTTATCTTAGAGTTTAATAAATAAATAAATAAAATATAGTAAACAAGTTAATTAAGCAATAAGGTATGACCGTGGGTTACATTAGCTGCAGTCTGCTTAACTCCTGGGAGTGCCTTATTACTATTATAAAAAAATATTCCAGAAAAAAAAGTATTAGAAGTATACCTTTTGAATACTTTTGTCAACGAGAGGGAGATTTTTAATAAAACAGTTCACCCACCAACTGTCTAAAAATGCTGGTTCATTATCAGATTGTATCATTCCAGTCATTCAGCAGTGATAGAGGATGGAATGCTGACGGGAAGAATTCCTGTGCCATGGTGATGAGGTTGTACATGACAGTGTAACAGAGATTAATATAAGTGTCCCGGAATGCTGACAGCCAATCCATTTGCAGCATTTCTGAAATCCTTTTTGTAATGTTAGGTAATAAGAAGTTAAGTGTTTTTACAAAGCATTATAACACTGACTATGGAAATGTAGCCTTCTGGTTGACTACGACGCATGTGAACACCTCTCGGTGTTTTAAAAGGTTGCATACACACCTTTTCATTGTGCATGTTGTAGTGCATGCTTGCAGGAAAACATCTGTGAGGATTTTTTTTTATTATTATTTTTACCTATAAAAGAATTTTTTTAAAACATTATTGCCTTATAATAGCAGTTGGTGTAGTGAGTAATAACCCTTTTCCTGCAGTGTCTGCAATTTATGGGGTGGGAGGAATTAACTCACAATAACCCACTCCTTGTCATGCCTTACCACCTAGTATGCATATAACATGGATGTAGAATATTAAATTATGTAATTAATTAACATATTTAAGGACATTATTTTCTATTAATAAAATGTTAATTATTGCCGATCTGCTGGCACAGCGGTTAAACTACCGCTTGTGATGCCGATGACTCAGGTTTGGAAGCAGACCCAGGAGTTGGAGGGCTGACAAGGAGGAGGAGGAGGATTGAGCATCCTATGGACTGCTCTCTTCCTCTATGGGGGGGCAGGGAAGAACTCAGTGCTTAATAGGCCTCTTGCAGAAGATAGGGGTCCACCAGCCATAGCTCAAAGACTTGGAGGCATGTCAGACGTTCGGCAATGTGCCATAATGTCCTTGCATATCACACCTCCCTGGAGGACAAGCACACGAAATTACCAGGCTGAGCAGGAGGATGTCTGTGCCCCCGCCAAGACACACACAGCAGATCAAGGTACTCTGTCCCCAGATCACCTTCAGTCTCCGATCGGGGAGTACTGGCCCTTCCCTGATGGCCTCACCCTGGAGGTAAGCCAGGGTGCACTCCGGGACAGAGGGTCAGCCCCAGGGGATGGGGTGGCAGGGAGACAGACCGAGCAGGAGTGAGCCAGTAGCCAAAAGAAAAAGTTAATTATTGCTTAATAAGAAGTAATAATCTTATAATAACTGGCCATCAAATTTTTTTTTATAGAGATAGCCAGATTATTTGCCATAATAACCAGATGGTTATTACGGCATTCACACGCATAGAGTAAACAGTTGCACCTGAGACACCCAAACAGAGTGTCAAACTCAGTTGGCAGTTTCAGGGGTTTCTAGTTACTGCAAAACTTCAAGCCTCACAGAACCTGTGTAAAAAAAAAAAAAAACTGCTACAAATAAAAAAAATTTACCTTGACTCTTTAGTCAAGTTCACAGCCAGTCTGACTGCTTCCTCTCAAATCGTCAGTACAACAGCGCAGTAGTGTCAGAAAGATGTTGACACTGAGAAAACCTGTCAAACAAAAGATTTTAAAAGAAAGTATAGTTTTCTGGCACCAATTCACTCAAGAAGGAGAACTGGAATAGCACTCCGGGAAAAGAAATGATCAGAAACTGTTCAGCAGTTTCTTAAAGGAGTCAAGTACAGTAAGTCTGAATCAGCAGCCCTACCGGGGGTTAATGGCTAGTAATTATAAAAAACAAAGCATGGGATGGTGTCCATACTCAAATTTAATGCACACCCTTGGTGTGGGATGCTTTTATAAACCCCTCAAGTGTTTATGTAGCATCCCACACCTCAGGTGTGCATCAAATTCTCATAATGCACACCTCCCCATGCATTATTGTCTATATATTTACTAGTTAGTGGTTATAAACCACTGCCAGCGAGTGCCCAACAGCTTGGTAAACCACATATGTGGTTTACAGAGCTCCATAAACCACGGGCACACAAAAACCAAAGCAGCACCTTAGAAAGCCGCTGGACAAGCTGTCCTCATGCTGCACATCCAGTAGCGCTAGCTTTTTCACACAGTCAGTGAGAGACACAAGCTTCTCAATGGCTCCACAGTACCCCACGAAGCAATTTTTTAAACTTAATTAAATCAAACAGCAGTACGTTTTTTAAAGCAAATGTGGCAACAGCTTCACGATTTAACCTCCTGAATGACACTGACAGACACCAATTTATAGAAGAGCAAAAAAACAAAAATACAAAAAAAAAATCCTTAGAACCAGTAAATATTAAAAAAAATAAAACATGGGTAAGTGTGTTTTAATGGGGATTTTATGCACACCTACTCACTACTGAAAAATTATTAGTGAGAATAATGCTTGCTTTTCTTTATTTAACCATCTTTTAATCTTTAACAGGTAAGAAACAAAAACATCTGATTAGTCAACGGTTCTCCAGACCAATGGGATTATTGAACTGTAACCACATGAGCTGAAAAGTGGTAGAACTGGTTTACCAAGCTGGGCTACTTACAAGGAGATTCATGGGCCATTTTACTTATCCCTGATTATTATCAGAAGCATATCTACCGCTTTTGCTCACTAAAAGCCTTCAACTAGGCCCTTAAATAAAACTCCCTTAAATGTAAAAAAAATAGTTAAATTAATAAGTGTTCTTGAGTCGGCCCACTGGCACAGCATTAAGATTCACCGCTGCAATGCTAGCGACCCAAGTTCGGGAACAGACTCATGCGTCAGAGGGCCGACCGGGGGACAGAAGGATTGAGCATCCGACAACTGCTTGTCTTCTCTCGGGGAGGGTGGGTAGTGGATCGGTGCCTACTGACCCCTGGTGGAGGCCAGGAAACAGCAGTGCATCTGTTCCCTCTACCATGGGAGTGTGATAGATTCTGGTGTCTGCCTTGCGTCCTGCATGTCTCGCTCCTGGGGAAGAAAACCGAAGAAAATAGTGCACTGGCTGGTTGGGTGATGGCCTCCTGGACCCTCATCACTGGAGCTCCTAGACCAAGGAACAGCCACCTCAGCAGCACCCAGGACCACTGGGTGACCAGTAAGGCTCATTCCCTTCGCAGGACGGGGACCTGCCCGATGAAGGGATACATCGGCATACCCTGGGTGGCTGCAATGTGGGGCAGTGGGTGGTTGGGTGTAGCCTGGGACAAGAATCAGTCTTTGAAGAGGCCCGAAGGAGTGATCAGCTAGTGTGTGGGGGAAGCACAAAAAAAAAAAAAAAGTGTTATTTCCACTTGCGATCCCTTCCTTACGCATACATACAAATTAAACAAGATTTGGCTGGTGCCAAGAAGGCTGGTCTGTTTATTTGTGATGTTATCTTTAGTTCTTTGGTAAGCCTTATTTTCTCACCAGTGTCACTGTTACATGAGAAGCCCATCCGTCCTCAGTTTAACAGTTTTTTTTTTTCATACAGTGCCCATGGGGAGGGATTTGATGCATTGGCACTGCTCTTCATAAACGCTCCCTACACAGTACATGGTGGTTGAATTAAACCAAACAACAGGCAATTACAGTTCCCCCACCCAGCACCAGACCCACTTATAGCCCCCCCATCACTGGACATGTAGGTTAAACCACCCTCACAGCTTCTTTTTGTTTTTAAAGAATTTTTACTCTGTGTGAATTTATTATGTTGGCGTGCTTGCACAGCCAACATCTTGCAGCAGTGGAGATTTGGAGGCACAGTTGCTGTTGGGTGAATGCAGGGCACACATCAGTAGGTGCATCCCTCATCCCCCAATCAGCCTGCATGCTGGTGCCACACCATCATATTAGTGTGGTGAGCACATCTAAGGAAAGGTCTGCTGCAATCCGAGCAAAGCTCGTCAGACACAGCGGACCTCCCAACGTGCTCAGCCACATTGTATGCATGGCGGCCACCCAACTGCCGACTTTGGGGGTGCCCAATCCCCCTGCCAGCTTATTGTGGCCCCAATGTATGTGCCGACAGGGGAGCCCACTCCCCGTCAGCATAAAGCACTCCCCCCATTTGTTATATGCCAAGGGGGCTGCCCAATCCCCCTCAGCACTTCCCCCACGCTTTCCTTGTGTGCCGACGGGACTGCCCAATCCCGTCAGCATAAATTAACCCTCCTTTTGTTGTGTGCCAACGAGGGTGCTGAATCCCCCATCAGCTGCAGCAACACCCCCCAAACAGTTAGGTGGCATGCTGGGAGCCCACCCCAGTGTGCCAATTCCCCTGAGGAAAAAAAACTGTCCCGCAATGTTTTTTTTTTTCACCTTGTAACACAAAAACGGTCCCTCATAGTCTCCCTACCCACCACCTGCACCCACCGACTGCGCATCCTGCCTCCCCACACCCCCCTCACCCCATACTTACCTGCAGAGTCTGGCGCAACGATCTCCGGTGGACCGGGAACACATCTGCACTGTTCAAAGCCGACCTCGAACTGAGGAAATACCGGTAAGCTGTATAATGGAATAAATAGGGTTTTTTCAACTTTGATGCATGTCTCAGCCATTTTTTGGAATTTTGGCACCAAATTTTCAACATGGGGTTTTTGGGACCCCTCCTCATGAATTCTTGCACTGTCATGGCATTATTCGGTCCCGAAAGGTGATTTTGCAGTCACTGCGTGGAATCACCTTTTGGGAGTGAGGAACAAAATGACAGTGCCAATGTTCATGAGGGGAGACTCTCAAACCTATGTTCAAATCTAGTGGGAAAAATAAAAAATGACTATTTTCTGGCGTGCATTATGCAGTTTTCATACGCTTTCGTAACTTAGCAAATTGTAATATTTTCACGCCACTTGTTCAGCATTGGCATTTTCCACATCTTCTTGTGAACCGTACAGCTGTCATTTTTCACATCTTGCCCAAAATGTGTTTTCGCACTTCCTGCGCAGAATAGCACAGTTGATGTGAGAAATCAGTGTTCAGGACAAATTACAAAAATGACAGTTGCACTGTTCATGAGCACAGGTCCTAAAATGTCTATGCTGAAAATTTAGTGACGATACTCTATAACATGACTGTGTTACGAGCATGCATTGCGCAGTTTGCACTCATGCTCGGAAGTTTGCGAATTTATAATATTTTCATTCCAGATTTTCAACATTGCCATTGTTCTACACCTCCTTATGAACAGTACAGCTGTCATTTTTCACATCCTGATCAAAATGTGTTTTCACAGTTCTGGCGCAGAATAACGCGGTCGCTGTGAAAAGTCCATGTTCAAGACACATTATGAAAATGACAGTGATGCTGATCATTAACAGAGGTCGTAAAAGGCCTATGTTGAAAATTTGGGGCCAAAAGTCCATACAAATTAGTGTTTTACGCACATGTGTTGCACAGTTTGCATGCACGCTCGTGACTTCGTGCATTTGTAATATTTTCACTCCTCATGTTCAAAATTGGCATTTTCCACACCTCCTTGTGAACAGTACAGCTGTCATTTTACATATCCTGACTGAGATGTGTTTTCGCACATCCGGCACAGAATTGCACGTTCGCTGTGCGAAATCAGTTTTCGGGGCAGTTTGAGGAAATGACAATGACACTGTTCGTGAGCAGAGGTCCTAAAATGCCTATGTTGAAAATTTGGTGCTGAAAGTCCATAAAATGACTGTGCTGCAAGCGTGCATTGCGCAGTTTCCACGCAGCCTTGTAACTTCACAACATTTGCAATATTTTCATGCCAGACTTTCACCACTGGCATTTGTGCACACCTCCTTATCAACAGTACAGCTGCCATTTTTCACAGCCTGCCCAAAATGCGTTCCCACAACTGTGGCGCACAATGGCGTGCTCGCTGTGGGAAATCACCTTTTGGGACACATTAACAAAATCACAGCGCCACTGTTCGTGAGGGGAGGTCCCAAAATACCTATGTTGAAAATGTGCCTAAAAAACTCCCACAAATAATTGGGTTGCGGATGTCTGCTGTGCAGTTTGTATGCATGTTCATTGCTTTACCAGTATTTCATATTGCCACTCCAGATTTTCAACATTGCCATTTTTTACGCCTCCTCATGAACAATACAGTTGTCATTCTCCACATCCTGCCCAAAACTGTGTTTTCGTCCCACTGTCATCAAATGCCACAGCCACTGTGCAAAACCACCTTTTAGCTAACAAAGTGATTGTGCCACTTTTCATGAGGTGGCCTGACAAACAGCCCATGTTGAAAATGTGGAGTGAAACTACCACTACACGCCTATGGTGTTACGGTTTCCAACTGTAGCACTCCACCCGGTATGGACTGACAGGTGTCAGGGCTGTGACTTGGGATCATTGGATATAATGCTCACACCATTCCACCCCCCACACCTACCCTGCAGCCACTGACAGGCATCGTGGTGTGTCTTGCACTGTTCGGCCACAAACCTCACCCCACGTTCCTATACTGCACCCATGTCAGTGTATTTCCTTATGGAATGGGGTAAGTATAATGCCCAAAGACCCCAAAGCACATCATGACACTTGTCAGTGTCTACAGGGTAGGGTGAGGTACAATGGCATGAGCATTATAGCTGACAACCCAAAGGCACACCCCAATGTCTGTCGCTCTCCACAGGGTGGGGGTGGGGTTGGCATCACTTCAGTACTTCACTGCCATTCCTATTATGCATCTCTAGCTCCACCACTGCCAATGCCAATGCCAGCGCGACAACATTCGGCATTGACAAATGCTTGTTTTTTTTTAGCGTTCATGAAAGGTGTGGTCCTTTGCTTATCCACATGACAGGTACAACACAGACAAGCACAGTACAAGCTTTCCTGTACTGCCCTGCCAATGTGTCTCAAACCTACCATGCAGGGACCACCGTGTAAATGAAAGTGTAGTTCAGACTCCATGCCCATTAGGTCATTGGCCTCTCATGTGAGACTGCCAACAAGAGTTCCAAATTAGTACCAATTACACTGGTGTTTTTGTGATGTAGACACCTGTCCACTGGGAACTAGACTGAGACTACCACAACTCATTTCACATGGGCCACTGAACAGCCATATGGTGATAATGGCACAACCAGCCCATGCTGGATTTGAACCAGTGACCTAGAAGTGAAAGGCTCCTTAACCTGCTACCAATCTGCTGAGTCCTCCAGCTTCCCTCCCCCTCCCAACTTCTTTGCTACTGCTGCCTGCAAGTTTTAAACTTATTTACTATAGTAAAAATGTCTGTCTCATTTCTCACTCCAGTGCAGGTTTCAGCACAGCTGTATTGGTCCTAAACGAGAGTTCTGAGAGCTGCAACAGCAGCTTCCCTTCCTTGGAATGACATCCTCACTCTTCTGTGACCCCCCCCACCAGATAGTTTGTAGATGATAAATAGAATACAAAAGCACAGCTTACTATTTGCACTGGACAGGTTTCTGCTCCCTCCCTTTGAGTTGGCTCGAAGTATGTCATCCAGAATGATCTTCAACTCCCCATCCACAATGATCAGTGTGATGCTCCCCCAAACCAATGAGCCAAACTGTTAAAACCTTGCCCCCGTCCTAACCAACCAGACACACTGACCAATGATTACACCACTCCCTGACACCAACGCCACAAGGAATGGCATCCAGACCATGCTTCATTAACCACTCCTCCATAAACACTTTACCCAGCACTAGTGTGCTTTTGAAAGTGCTACAGACTGCCTACTATCACTGTGCTCTGCAAGCGGCTGTAGTGTGGCTGGACAGCTGATTCTGCCACTTTGTTAGGTGACATACCTCCAGCAGTGCTGCAGTAGATACATCACTACTGCAGCAGAAGAGTAGTTTGCTATATATGGATTTCCATACACAATCAAAGGCACCCGCACACTATAATGTAGTTGCATAATTCATCTCCCAGCCCCTCACTGCTGCTTCAGGTTGCTTATTTGCTTTATTCCATGGCTTCTTCTCTGTGTTGGGACTCTTCAAACTCTCATTGCTCAGCACAATGGCAACTTTCAATCAACAAAATGACTGAACAGAAGTCTGTACAGTTTACACCAGACTCAATGCAACTGCCAAGTAACACTATTCTAAATAATCAGTAAGTCACCAACCTTCTTGCTTTCTGGAGGCTGGTTTGATTTCAGCAGCTGATCCTCCTTGCTGTGAGTCCCCTTGCAGCTTTTTGAAGTCCAAGCTGGTGTTCACAACACTGACCCCATAGCTTGCACATCTTATAGCTATTTCTGAGCTACTCAATACAAGTTCCAAGAAGCAGGGTTTATTTTAATAACCCTCACCTTCTGATGCTGCACTGCCTGGGTGTCTCCATGTTGGGAGTAGTGATGGGGCCTATGTCAGGAATACTGCTGGGATCCTGGGTTGGAAGCAAGTGCAAGCAGGGCCACTTGTGGGCCAATGACCAGACCATATACTGTGCATGTCACGATCTGAAGAAAGGGGTGGACTAATGGTGACTCACTTCAGTGTACAATTCTTCTGATTGTGGTGACCCTCAACACAATGCTGCCCACTTCCTCATCAATGGGGGCCATTGACTGCATGAACACTGATCTGAGCTGCTGGGAGGGGGTCAGACTACTGGCAACTCACTCTTGTGTGTGACTTCTCCGGTGGTGGCAGCCCTTGACAGAAAAGTTGCACTGCCTGCCGGATGAGCTGTGTCATGGCATTCATCAGGGATACTGTCGGGCACCCAGGTCGTGAGCAACTGCCAAGCTGGGCCACCAACTTGGAGAGCAGACTGGATAGCCAAGAAAATCATAGAAAAACTATCTGGTGCACAGTCTAGGGTATCTCAGCTGTGCAAGAATTATCCTGCTAGCTCATGTGGCTTCAGTGCATGCTTCAACTGACACTCAGTTAAATCATCGCTGCTGGTGAGGGACACCACCAATAGCAAGCAACATCACTCACTCATTCACAGTTGTAAAAGTATCAGACACCACCTCCCAATTCATTCATATAGTAAGCTGAAAATCAATTTGATCAATTTGATCCCAGTAGCCCTGAAAGGTGAACTACTACTCACAATTTGAATTTCTACAGTTTCTTTGCTGACCATGAAAAATACTCCCCTATCCTTACCTATTTAACAGGGAAACCTCTCCTGCTTATACTGCCAGAGATAAAATTGAGGGCTCAGCTTCAAATTAGATCTTTTGTTTGGTGTGTGTGTGTGTGTGTGTCTGTTGGGAGGAGCTAATAACTGCACACCTCAGGTGTGTTGGGAGGTACTGAACATCCTTTCACTAAAACTGTGTTGAATTTTAAAAAACAAATTTGGTTATTAATGTATTTAGTAACCGCATAATTAATACTATATAGATAATAGTATTTAGTCTTGTATTACCCTTCTTTAGTAGGATGGCCGACCTGCTTCTCTCTAATGATATCCTCCTTTTTCCCTCCCTTTTCTCTTATTTTCTCCCCCGTTATTACTACTTTGTCTTTCCTTTTATTCTTTATGTATTGCGACAACAAAGCTTAGACAACCTGGACTTATTTAGTTTTCATAGATAATGGGCTGCCAGACCTAGAGGGTGGTTTGGGTTAGGGGTGGGTGGGCTTAACTCATATAGTACCTTTGTGCGCTACCATATTGTGATATTCATGTACGTGGTTGTGGGATGGGGAATGTATGTATGTAAATGTGTTTCAATAAAGTATAGTTATTTGCAAAAAAAAAAACTGTTGAATTTTAAATTCTTGTATTTTGTGGAAACATGCCATCACTTATGGATGTATGGTGAAAGACAGAAAAAAACAGGGAAGGGAAAGGAAATGAGGAAATAATATAAAACATGAGTGGTGAAGGTGGAGGAATGCCAATATGTGTGTGTCGAGGCAAACCAAAATGGCTTTAAAAAAAACAGAAAAAAAAACAGTTCTTGAAAACACATATAACAGAACCAGGGAAGGGTGAGCTATTTAAGAAGAAATCTACATCACTTCACTCCCAACCTTGCGCATTCAACATTTTTGAACGTACTAGCCTTTTAATAATTAATTCTTGGATTGGTATGAAATATGTGAGTTAGGTAGTTAGTGCGATGTTTATGAAAACTAAGTGCCAAACATGTCTTCATTTTGGTAGCCAGTCAAAAGCGCATATGAATTAGAGCATGGTAAAAACTGCAAGGTGAAAAAAGAGCTACTGGAGAATTATAGCGTGGGCATAATGGTGCAATATGAGTAGTTATTTTTACTCAGGCTGAGTACGCTAAAGTTCCATTGTGTGCTACCTCAGCAAGCCGGCGGCATGGCTTAGTGGTTAATGTGAGAATCTGTTAGTGCTGGGGACTGCCAGCAGAGCCGGATTCGAGACTATTTACTTCCCTTGTATTTTTTTTTTTCCTGTTGTTAAGTGCATTTACAAGGATGTATATTTATAGTATGGGGATGTCATGAGCCCCACAACTTTGTCATCCTGAGTGTCCCTCCCCTCAACTTTCTCCTCCCAACTTGCATCCCCCACCCCTTTGTGCTCCTGACTTGCATTCCCCACCACCAGAGTATGGGTGCCTTTTGTCTGTCCTTGTGTGGTGGGCCATGCAGAGCGGTGTCGTTGACTGAGCATGGTTGCTGTTTTCGGCACTGCTGTCTTTCCAGATGCTCTTTTGCTTGCACTCTTTTCTACTACGCTATCATTGTTTACTGTTTTGACCTAGTTCGTTTCATTTTTACCTTTTTGAAATAATTCCTTTAGAGGAACAGAGACATGTTAAACCATTTATAAGTGAAATCACACTTGCCAGGGTGTGCAGTTATTGTGTACTAACCACATTTCCCAGTTGGTTGAAGATACACAGCTGGTGCCTTGTGCCTCTCAGCCCAGCTGGAGCATGCAGTTATTACACAGTAACCGCACACCCTGTCATATGTTATTGCTTACATAAACATCAGAAAACATCTAATAAATGTGGATTTGTCAAGAAGCAGAACCTGGCTCACAGAGGATTTGGCAAGTGTTCAGATCAAAGGTATAAATCCGTACATGTTGTAGTCAGAAAAAGTCTTAGGAGTGGCACAATTTTTAGTAGTGCTTACTTTGACATGGACAGCCAGTTCTGAGTGCTGTATGATCATTTTTTGTTTGATAAAAATGTGTATGGTCTGTCTCCCATGAGAAATGCTGAAACAGCATGTGAGATCATATACACACACACACACACACACACACACACACACACACACAGGTTTTAGATACAAGGTGTAACCTGGAAGGCCTTAATCAGGAATCTCCTGTTTTTCTAAATTAATTATAGCTGTAGTTGCTAAGAGGAAAATAATAAACTTTTGTAACGCTTAAAGGAGGAAACCAGGTTTAGCATACTGGTGCGAAAATCATAAAAAAGGCTTTGATGTCTGTGTGAGAGAGGATACAGCTTAAGATCAAAGAATCAAGAAATGTCATTTGAAGAACATGAGCTATGCTGAGGTTGCAGAATTTAATACTTGGAAAAAGACATCCTGTTTTTATATAGATTTTTTTATATATATTCTGACAAGGAGGAGCTAGGTGACCTCATGAAAATAGTTGGGGAAAGCCAGCTTTTAGACAATATTCTGTTTTACTTCAGAGACATTTTTATCTAGACTCTGACAAAGAAACATCTGTGAGCACTGTAAACAGGTATTTAGAAAGAGAGACAAATCTAATTACTAGTAGTAGGAATTGAACTGTTTAAAACCTTGTTCTTTAAAAAATTTATATGTCTTGTGATATAATAGTTCTGTATTGTATGTTTTACATATTATTATCTATTTTAGTAAAACTCTTTTTAGAGCTTACTTGGTCTGTCTTTGATTTCTTTCCTTTACAAGTAGAGTATATATGGTTACAGCAGACACTGGGCATAAGCTTGAATGGTAATACCAAACTGCAAAAAGGTAAGAATAATCTGAGGTCTTTATTAAAGTTTAAGGGTTCACTTTTGAACACCTGGTTAAGTGCCCATAGGCAAAGATATCTGCCCCCCCCGAAGACAGATATATCTGAGCCTGTGCATTGGGTATGCTAACAAGAGGTTCACAGTTTGAATCCCTCCAAGACTTGAGACCAAAGGTTTATTTTGAACCCACAAAAACAGACAAGAGGTTTATCTTGTTTTGTTAACTGTGCACAAGACTGCACTCAGAGGTTGGCACTTTGGGAGTAGAGGGCCTGACCTGCTGAGTGGCTTGGTGACAGATTGGTTGGCAGCGGTGGCATAAATTTTGGTATTACAAGCTTGTATTGTTCAGCGTGTCAGCCTGAGACTGTAAGCTCACTTGCAAAGAAAGAAAAAGGCAGAGTTTTATTTTAAAAGAAAACAGAAGTATATCACTTGGTGTACAGTCAAGTTCCTACCTGTTTAATTTTTTTCCCAAAGTGCAAGTCAGAGTAGCAGTAGTCAGGTAAGATGGCTTCTGACTACAGCAGGCACACTGTAGATTACTTAAAGCAGTTGTGCAGGGACAGAGGAGTCCTGTTCAAGATGACAGTCAAAAAGCAGAACCTCATAGATGCCCTGATGGCAGCAGATAGCCAGAGCAATGAGTCATGGATCGTGACTGGAAAGGACCAAACCTCGAGTGTGGCAGGGCTAGCGGCCAGTGCAGTGTCCAGATCTGATGAGGAGGGCAACAGGGCCACTGTCAGTGAAGGGCCACAGCAGCAGGGGAAGGTCACCAGTATCCTGAATCCAGAGGTACTCAGGCTGCAAATTGAGTTGCACAGGATGGAGCTGGAGTTCCAGGAGAAGAGAGAGCAGGAACAATGAGAGGTGGAGCGAGAACACTGAGAGGCAGAGTGAGAACAGAGAGACACAGACCGTGAGGAGCATGAGCATCAGCGAGCTGCAGAGGAGAAGAGGGAGCGAGAACGCCGAGATGCAGACTGTGAGGAGCATGAGCGCCAGCGAGCTACAGAGGAGGAGAAGAGGGAGTGAGAATGCTGAGATGCAGACCATGAGGAGCAGGAGTGCCAGAGGCAACATGAACTGGAGAAGATATGACTCCGACCAGCGGCACCAGAGCAGGTAAGTGGCTTGCGTTTAACTGGGACTGCAGGACTTGGTTACAAATTGAACTCAAAATTAATAGCTGAATTTAAAGAGGGGGAGGATATGGATGCCTTTTTAAATTCTTTTGAAAAAGTTTGCATTCAGGCTAAAATTCCAAGAGAGTCCTGGAGCTTTCAGCTATCCCCACTACTTACCAGGAAAGCTCGGGATGCATCGGGTCAAATGGACAATGAGGACAGTAATGATTACAGCAAACTTAAATTTGCACTGTTAAAAAAGTTTTAATTAACTGCTGAATCATACAGAGCTAAATTCCATAAGCTCAGGAGAAGCCCTGACATGAGCTACAAGAAGCTAGCCATGAAACAACATCAGTTTTTAAAACGTTGGTGGGAAGGAATTGAGGCAAACTCTATTGATAAAATTGAAAATGTGATTTTATTAGAACAGTTTTATTGGACATGCCCAGCAGAGCTAAAAACCTGGCTAGAGGACCGAGATCCCAAAACAGTGCAAGAGGCTGCTGAACTCTCAGACCGCTATGCCAAGAGCAGACCTGCTCTGACAGCAAATGGAGCGGGCGTGGCAGTGCAGAAAGGGAAAAGCACACCTTCAGGGCAGCTAAAACCCTCACTGCCCCCATCTAAACCAGTTAGCCCCAGGTTTCAGAGAAAAGATTTTTCTGAGAGAAGAAATTAATGTTGGTTGTGTAAAGAAACTGGGCATATTGCCAGACAGTGTCTCAAAAAGGCAAGCAATAATACACAACAGGGTGCTAGAAAAGAAGTGGGTTGTTTGTATGTCCCTGGAAGCATGCCTGTGAACATGAGGGAACAAATACACCCAGTCATGGTGAATGATGTACAGATGCAATGGTTAAGGGACACAGGGGCATCCTTGACCTTGGTAAAGGGGGATCTAGTAGAGCCTGGTCAGCTTATACCCAATAAATACATCACTGTACAGGACTTTACTGGTGAGACAAAAACATTGCCCCTCGCTAGTGTTCGCCTAGACTGGGGTGGAACAGGGGGAGCTGTGCAACAGGTGGCTGTAGCCAAAACCTCAGCTGTGGATGTGATCCTGGGCAACAATCTAAAACAGGGGATGGTGTGTCAGTTACCCATAGCCAAGTGACAAGGGAAAATTGTAGTTTCCTGAACCCCACAGAAGCCATTGTGGAAACCACTGAGAGGCTGGTTCCCCAGCCTGTGTCTCCTGATATGAAGATTAATGAAGAGGGAGTAGAAATTTCCCCAGTAGCCAGTAACCGCACAGCTACAGAGGGTTACTCCAAAGAGGGAGGGGTGACCCATTGTCTGAGGGTTGGGATTGACAGTGATCCTGAGTGCCCTGACGCTAGTGCTAGGGACCCCAATTTAGTGACTGAAGGGGACCTGTCCCATGCCTTGGGAATGTGTGAGGGGTTTGCTGCTGCTCAGATCAGTGACCCTAGTTTAGAGAAGCTGAGGGCTTGGGCAGACTCTGACGGCACACAGGGAGGTAATGGCAGACATAAGGTTTATTGAGAAAATGGACTTATGTATACTCAGGAAGTACAGACAGAGGGAGGGATGCTAGGCAGGCAGCTTGTCATTCCCCAGGGATATCGTGAGCTCAAGACTGCACATGATATTCCCTTGTCTGGTCATCTGGGAATTGCGTACATGATGTAGCAGTTGGTCCAGAATTTCTACTGGCCTAACTTCACCCAGCAGGTGAAGGAGTATTGCAGGTCTTGTCACCAGTGCCAAGAAATAAGGAAGGCAGGCAAGAAAACCCAAGCTGCCCTGATTCCATTGCCCATAGTGGAGGAGCCATTCCAGAGGGTGGGAATGGATATTGTGGGGCCTTTAAATACCCCCAGCTCCTCAGGCAAGAGATTCATCCTGACTGTGGTGGATTATGCCACCCGGTACCCAGAGGCAATCGCCCCATCCTTACTGAGGACAGACAAAGTGGCAGATGTCTTACTTGGGATTTTCTCCCATGTTGGGTTTCCGCAGGTGGTAATCACCGATCGAGGGGGTTCCTTCATGTCGGACCTGATGAAATGTTTATGGGAGAAGTGTGGGGTGGTGCAGAGATGCACAACACCATATCACCCATAAGCCAATGGACTTGTGGAATGATTCAATGGTACTCTAAAGTCAATGGTCCAGGAGTTTGCTGAACAGCATGGAAGGGACTGGGAGAAATACCTTCCCCACCTGTTGTTTGCATACAGGGAGGTGCCCCAAGAGTCGACAGGATTTTCCTCCTTCGAACTCTTATATGGACGTCGGGTACGTGGGCCCCTAGACGTGATCCAGGAAGACTGGGAAGGCAAGCATGTCACCCAGGGAACTCCCAGTGTAGATTATGTCCTTAGGTTTAGGGAAAGGCTAAAGGAGCTTATGGGGACAGCCCAGAGCAATCTGGCAGCTGCCCAACAGAAACAAAATGTGTGGTACGACCGCAGAGCCAGAGTTCACTGGTACATGGTGGGTCAGGAAGGCATGGTCCTTATTCCAGTCTGGAAAGACAAGTTGCAGGCTGAGTGGGCAGGACCATACAAAGTGTTAGGAAGGTAAATGATGTGAACTACATTGTGGAGTTACCTGACAGAAGACAGACAGAAAGGATGTACCATGTCAACATGATGAAGCCGTATGCAAATAGGGCTGACATGCTTGCAGTGTGCAGTCATGGGTGGGGGACGGACGAAGAAGACCCCCTTCTGGATTTGCTGGAAGAGAATAAGTAGGAGTCCTCTGTGGAGGCAGTAAAATTGTCTCCCCAGCTGGCTCCAGACCAGATCCAGAAAGTAAGGGAGGCTTTAGCAGACTTTGCCCCATTGTTTAGCACCAAGCCTGGACTAACCCCCTTAGCGACACACGATGATGACACAGGGACTCAGACACCCATACAGTGGACAGCATATCGGGTGTCAGAGGCTGTCCAAAAGGACATTAGGAGGGAAGTGGAGGAGATGCTGGATTTAGGGGTAATCCAGAGATCCCACAGCCCCTGGGCCTCACCCGAGTCCTTCTGCCTAAGCCAGATGGCTCTACTCGTTTCTGTGTGGACTATCATGGACTGAATGCAGTCATGAAGTCAGATGCCCACCCGATGCCCTGGACAGACAAACTCCTGGAAAAGTTGGGAGGGGTGACCTACCTTATGACTATTGACCTGACCAAGGGGTATTGGCAGGTAGAGTTGACAGACAGAGCTAGGGAGAGGTCGGCCTTCATCACTCCAATAAGCTTATTTGAGTTTAAAGTAATGCCTTTCAGAATGAAGAATGCCCCAGCTACTTTCCAAAGGTTGGTGAACCAGGTGTTAAATGGTGCTGAGGAGTATGCCGTGACGTACCTGGATGACATTGCCATCTTTAGTGCCAGCTGGGAGGAACACCTGTCCCACCTTAGGGAAGTGCTGGGCAGGATACAGATGGCCGGGCTCACTGTCAAAGCCAAGAAGTGCCCGGTGGCCATGGGAGAAGTGGCATACCTCAGGCATGTGGTAGGCCGGGGACAGCTCTGTCCTAACCAAATAAAGATAGAGGTAATCCAGGTGTGGCCCAGATCAGAAACACAGAAGCAGGTCAGAGTTTCTAGGGACAGCAGGGTACTAGAGGAAATTTATACCCAATTACAGTGCCCTGGCTGCTCCCCTATCTGACCTGACAAAGAAAAGGATGCCCAAGAAAATTACCTGGGGCCCAGCCTGTGAAGAAGCCTTTTCCAAACTAAAGGAGGCACTGTGCAGTGCTCCTGTTTTGACAAGTCCTGACTATAGTAAAACCTTTATAGTTCAGACTGACGTCTCAGATGTGGGTATTGGGGCAGTACTGAGTCAGACATCCAGCCAAGGGACAGATCACCCAGTAGTGTACCTGAGTAGGAAGTTACTTCCCAGGGAGCAAGCATACTCCACAGTGGAAAAAGAAGTGTCTTGCTATAGTGTGGGCCCTAAAGAAATTAGAGCCATACTTATATGGGCAGCATTTTGTGGTGCAGACTGACCACAAACCCCTGGTTTGGCTGACGCAGATGGGGAAGAACAATGGTAGATTGCTAAGATGGACTCTTGCTTTGCAAGGGTATGATCTGACAATTGTACATAGGGCTGGAGCGAAAAACCAGAACTCAGATGGGCTGTCTAGGGTCTTTGAGGAGTGAACTGATTTGGGAAGCTCATCCCATGTAGGTGATAGAGCACCCAAATTCAGTCTAGGTGGAGAGGATTGTGACGTGGACAGCCAGTTCTGAGTGCTGTATGATAATTTTTTGTTTGATAAAAATGTGTATTGTAATGCCCCAAAGTTGGGGCATCCCAGAAATTAAATTAAGTAAAAAGATTAGGGGTTTGCAGGTGCCCAGGGTGCCTGCCTTAGGTACAGACTGCAGGGTAAATAGATAAAGGGGCCCCTCAGAAGTTGATTGCCCTCCCTGTATAGTATGGAAACACTCTAAATAATAGAGAAAAGTGCTCTGTGCATTTAAAATGCTGTAAAAAAAATAGAATTCATGTAGCTCCAGTAACAATGGCCTGGATGGAATGCTGTGCTGAGCTGCTCATGCACAGCTTTCACTTCAGCCACTCTAGAACCCTGGTGGGTTTAAGTTTAAAAATATTTTTAACAGTTAGTCAGTTGTTTCTGGGCAGAGGTTGAGGAGACAGGACACAGAAGTCAAGGGACAGGTTAGGGCTTACCTTGGATTGAAGCCATCCCTCAGGGCTTGCTGTGGTCCTGTTCTGCCTCCCCTGCCTGAAGACTCCTGTTTCTGCTTGGTTTTGCAGTCAGTGGTGCCATCGGACACCACGGAGATAGTAAATGGCCATTTGCCATGCGGTGGGCTTAAGACCCCCTTCGTTTTGTTATTTTGCCCACTTATTTATTTTAAAGTTTATTTTCAGTCCCACGTCGGCGGCATAGAAGAGCCACATCGTGCCCGAGTTGCTGTTGACCATCTGAGGCCCCCAGTCTGCCCCTCACATCTCCAGCGTCCTTTTGCTCCCTCCCACTGCCAGCATACCTCCCGCCTCCTTATACTGCAACAGCCCTTGAGCGGACGACGGAGTGGTGAGTCTTCAGCAGCACTCACTCTGTGCTGACTGCCCATTACAGGAGAGACTGTTTTTTTTTTTAATTATCTTAAAGCGCACAGTAGGTGCTTAGAAAGCAGCTGAGCGCCACAAGGGAAAGCGGGTCAGTAGGACCCTGAATTTAATATTCAGAAGGGGCCGGGACCAGGCGGGAATAGCAACGCCCACAGGAGGAGCCAGAAAAGTAAGGCCAGTTAAGGGCCTCATAAATATTCAAAAGGGGGGCAGGATTCGGAGCAGCGATCTGCCATAGAGTGGCAGCAGGCTCAGAGAGCTTTTCAAATTTAAAGGGGCCCTGCCACTTTTGGCCTGATAAATATTTAATGGGGCGATCCAGGCCCAGCTAAAAGGGCACCAGGCCTACAGTTGGAAGGGCATTAGGCACAGTCAAGAGGGCACCAGGCCCATTTCAAGGGGCACCAGGCCCACTGAATCAAGGGCACCAGGCCCACTGAATCAAGAGCACCAGGCCCAGTTTAAAAGGCAGTTAGGCCCACAGCTAAGCAGAGGCATTAAGCCCCAAGTAAGTGTAAGGCATTAGGCCTGGGGTAAATGTAGGGCATAAGGCCCAAGGTAAAGCAGAGTCTACGGGCAGCCCCGGCCTAGTGGATTAGGGCAAAGCCAGCCTAGTGGTAGTAAGGGCAGCCCCGGCCTAGTGGATTAGGACAAGCCAGCCTAGTGGTAGTAAGGGAGCCCTGGCCTAGCAGATTAGGGCAAGCCAGCCTAGTGGTAGTAAGGGCAGCCCCAACCTAGCAGATTAGGGCAAAGCCAGCCTAGTGGTAGTAGGGGAGCCCCAGCCTAGTGGATTAGGGCAAGCCAGCCTAGTGGTAGTAAAGGCAGCCCTGGCCTAGTGGATTAGGGCAAGCCAGCCTAGTGGTAGTGAGGGCAGCCCTGGCCTAGCAGATTAGGGCAAACCAGCCTAGTGGTAGTGAGGGCAGCCCCAGTCTACTAGATTAGGGCAAGCCAGCCTAGTGGTAGTAAGGACAGCCCCAGCCTACTGGATTAGGGCAAGACAGCCTAGTGGCAGTAAGTAGGGCAGGAAGGCCCCATAGCAAATAAGACATTTAGGCCTTTAGTGTTCCAGGCAACTAGCATAGGGCAAGTGGCATCCTCAGTATAGTGGTTAAGGCATCCTTAGCAAAACATTCAGGGTAGCCAGATCCTATCCAGGAAGGCCCTACAGTCAGGAAAAGGGTCCATCCAAGTGTGCTCAGCTCACAAATACTGCAAAGTAACTGTAACAACTGTACTGATCATGCGAATGTTTGTTGCCAAAGTATCTGAAAGACTCTGAACTTGCTAAGAAGCAACAAGACTGTATTGTATCTGGATTGTGATTATTTGCCCCTGATTGTTTAAACTATTGCCCTAAACATCTGAACTATTGCCCTATGCATCTGAACTGTTGCCCTAAGCATTTGAACTATTGCCCTACACATCTCAACTGTTGACCTAAGCATCTGAACTATTGTCCTAAGCATCTGGACTATTGCTCTAAGTATCTGAACTATTGCCCTAAGCATTTTAACTATTGCCCCATGCATCTGAACTATTGTCCTAAGCATCTGAACTGTTGCCCCACCTGTGATAACCACCCCTAGATTTATAATTTGCACTTCCCCTGGCAAATTATCTGATCATTCCGCAGTTCTCTTGGCATTGCAGAAAGGTGCATCTTTCAGCTACATTGTTACCAGCGTATGGGGACAGTCTCAATCTTCTACCACACCGCAGTCCCATAGTGTGGTCTGTAATACTACGTACTCTGAATCAGTCTCAACCCAGAAAAGGACGTCTTCTCATCCTTCTTCATCCAAGTGGGATCGTCCATCAAATCATCTCCTCCATCTGTGTCATCCGCCGAAGTCGAGTCCATCACCAGTCGTACCCGCCGTTTCTTGTTTTCCACAGCTCGAAGTTATGTCCACCAAAGCGCATCACGACAGCTGTGCCAGTGTCATTTCATATGGTTCCTGATCCGTATGTCCCAAAGTTGGTCACCCTCCACAAAAAGTGTGCACATCCTGGAGAACCTGGTCTGCGCCCCTGGTCGTCGCAAAGTTGAGTCTGTTGAAGCCCAGTTCGGGACCATCCACAGTTTCTTTATTTTGTTCTAGGTTCTGGTGACAAGATTGCAGAATCAACCTCCTCTCTACAGATTCTTCTGGTTCCTGGTCCTATCAGAGATCCTTCAGAGTTTAGCTGGCCCTTGGAGTGTTGCAGCATCATTCAGGTCATGGTGGTCCTCGAGTGGATTCATTGCCATGCAGATTCTGTTTTCTCCTCACCCTTGGCAGCCCTGGAAGTGGGTTTTGGCCAAGGAATCCTTTGTCTTCAGTTTGGAATCTGACAGCCTGTAAGTGGGTTATTTCAGGAACCAGTTGCTCTGGTTCTTTCTTTCTGGCAGCGTTGGAGAGAGTGGGCTTTTGCCGAAGAATCATATGGTCTGTTTACCAAACCTCTCACCACCCAGTGGCCTTTACAAGGTCCCTGCTGGGAATTGTGTTTAGTATCAACCATTCTGTTTGCTCCCCTTTGTAGCTACTCATCGTAGAATGATGGTGTACATGAAGATGTCTGACCTCTGGACTCCTGTGATGTTTAGACTTGGTAGAATTGTGTGGTTATAGCTGAACCAAATATTGTTGTGGGTAGTACATATCATCTGATTTCACCCTAAGCTTAGTAATAGGAATAAGAACTGTTGAATAATTATAGAACAGTGGCAATAGGCCTAAATATATATGCTATTCCTGTTTGAAGTAATTTTGGCAGTCATAGAAAAAACTGTTCTGTCCTCTTTACCACCCTATTGTTTTGGGTGACTTCTCCTCCTCTTGTGACTGTGTCTCCCTACCCACTGGTACTAAATAAATGCCCTCAGTGGCACTGAAATGCTAGGATGACTCTGCCTCTCCTTGTCTGGGTAATAGTTATCTTATCCACAATAATGCAGACCTTGGTGTCTTGCTCATCTCTTTCCACCATCTTTAGAGCAGAGTACCACAGAGCACCTCTAGACCACCACAGTATGGTCTGTTTCCATGAGAAATGCTGAAACAACATGTGAGATCATACACACACACAAATACACAGGTTTTAGATACAAGGTGTTACCTGGAAGGTCTTAATCAGGAATCTACTGTTTTATAAGTAATTATAGCTGTAGTTGCTAAGAGAAAAATCACAAACTTTTATCGCAGCAGGGAGGAAACCAGGTTTAGCAAACTGGTGCGAAAATCATAAAAAGGCTTTGATGTCTGTGTGAGAGAGGATACTGTTTAAGTTCAAAGAAATGTCATTTGAAGAACATGAGTTATGCTGAGGTTGCAGAATTTAATACTTGGAAAAAGACATCCTGTTTTTATATAGATATATTTTTTATATATATTCTGACAGGGAGGAGCTAGGTGACCTCATGAAAAAAAGTGGGGAAAGCCAGCTTTTAGACAATATTCTGTTTTACTTCAGAGACACTTTTATCTAGACTCTGACAAAGAAACATCTGTGAGCACTTTAAACAGGTATTTAGAAAGAGAGACAAATCTAATTACTGTAGTAGGAATTGCACTGTTTAAAACCTTGTTCTTTTAAAAGATCTGTATGTCTTGTGATATAATAGTTCTTTATTGCATGTTTTACATATTATTATCTATTTTAGTAAAACTCTTTTTAGAGCTTACTTGGTCTGTCTTTGATTTCTTTCCTTTACAAGTAGAGTATATATGGTTACAGCAGACACTGGGCATAAGCTTGACTGGTGATACCAAACTGCAAGAGGTAAGAATAATCTGAGGTCTTTATTAAAGTTTAAGGGTTCATTTTGTACACCTGGTTAGGTGCCCATAGGCAAAGATATCTGGCCCACCGAAGACAGATATATCTGAGCCTGTGCATTGGGTACGCTAAAAAGAGATTCACAATTTGAATCCCTTCAAGACTTGAGACCAAAGGTTGATTCAAACCCACAAAAACAGACAAGAGGGTTACCTTGTTCTGTTAACTGTGCACAAAACTGCACTCGGAGGTTGGCACTTTGGGAGTAGAGGGCCTGACCTGCTGAATGGGTTTGTGACACTTACCAATTTATTTAGTTATTTATTTCAAAGTTTCACCATGAAAGAACATACTGAGCTGCTAGTAACTCATTTCCAGATGTATCTTGGGGGTGAGGGAAAGTAGAGATCACTCAAGGTGAAAAAAATACTAAACAGTAAGAATTGCATTGCAAAAATAGAAGTCATGCACAGTAGTATTCTAAATCAAAGGAGCATAAAAATAAGTATTGAAGGCAAATCAGTACAACAGATACATGTAGTAAATAAGTCGAGTTATAAGAGGTGGGTGAAACTACTCATACAGGTATAAGTTGGGGATGAGGGGGACAAAATGATTATGGCAAAATTAGTGGGGGAAGGAAGACAAGAGGTAAAAGGTCATGGACAGCTGCAGGTTGGAGAAAAAAAAGCCATGAAGAAGGGACTTTAGGGAGAAAGCAGAAGAAGCAGAATGGAAATAATAATCATAATAATAACAGCAGGTGACATACCAGGTCAGAATTATTTATTTACTATGCATGAAGCATTTAACTGTCTTGCTTCACACCCAGTTTCACACAGTATACTTCAGCCATGTACTAAGGCAGCACTTCTCTGGGTTGTAAATGGCATCCTCCTTGATAACTGTTCATTCTCTACAGTGGTCATGCTCAGTCTCAGCACCGCTTTTGATATAGTTGTTAGATATATGCCCTATCTGCATGCATCTCTCTGGACTGCGGGATGAGGTAGCCAGACTCAGAGCAGAAGTAAACGGGGTCAGGAGTACCATCACCCCTATCCAGGGACCACCCAGTCCAATGCAGCTGCCTCAAAGGATGCCGAGAACAAGGAGCACTTGGATGACAGTGGGCTCAGGGAGGGTTAGAGCAGTCAGGCAGAGGCACATCCCAGATCCTATTCCTCTCAAGAACTCATATGCCACACTGGCAAATGAGGACAACCAAATAGTGGTACCCAGGGAAGTGGAAGGAAAGGATGTGGAGGTTAGGTAAGGAGGTGACCTCAGTGGGGAAAGCAGTGGACCCCAGAGGGAGGAGCGTAATCCTGGTGGGGGACTCCACTGTAAGAGGGATCCAGCTAGGAACACAGGAGGGGAGGACAGGGAGGTGAGGTGCCTACCAGGTGCCACGGCATGGAGGGATGGAAGGAAGATACTGGGGATCACTGGGAAGGCAAGATGGGAGAGTGAGCTGGATGTCATTATCCACCTAGGTACTAATGACTTGGCAAATGGGGAGCCAAAGGAAGTTCAGGGAAGAGTTTAGGAAACTGGGGAAGGGTCTCAAGCAAGTAGCTACTTCTGTCACCTCTCAGAAGTACTACCTGTGAGAGGCAAGGGAGAGCATAGAGTGCATGCACCAGGAACTTTAACTCATGGTTGAAGAACTGGTGCTGTGAGGAAGGGTTTGGATTCATTGGTGACTGGGGACCCACCTGGAGGGATGGAGGTTTGTTCAAGCCTGATGGCCTGCATCCATCCTGGAGAGGAATCCAAGCACTCAATGATAAGTTTAAATGCTACATTGACAAGCATTTAAACTAGCAAAGGGGGGTGGCAGGCCAGCAAGGATGGTACCTACTTGCTCACCCCCACAGCTAGTAGTGGAACCAGTGAACCAGAGGAGTGGCTATCTCTGCAAAGCAGTGTGCAAAAGATGGAGATTAGTGTCCAAAAGGTGGATAAGCAGAAAAGGGCAAAATTCAGCAGAAGGGCAAACAGCAAGGAGAACCAGGATAAATGACAACCAAGGAAGGGGCTGGAGTAGAACAGTGAAGCAGTCTAGGGAGGTCAAATCATGGAAAGCCATGTGCAAATGCCAGGAGCCTTAGCAAAAAGATGGAAGATCTGGAGGCTGTCATGGTACAGTCAGACCTGGACATTGTGGCCATCACTGAAACCTGGTGTAATGATAACCATGACTGGGAGATGGCCATACCTGGCTACAACATATTCAGAAGAGACAGAGCAGGCAGGAAGGAGGAGGAGTGGCACTGTATGTGAAAAATGACATAAGAGCCACACAGATCCAGGAGGAACAAAATGGGGAGAGATACTGTGGGTTAAGCTGGAAAGGAAAATGGGGCCAGCCATCCGCACAGGTGTGGTCTATAGACCACCAGCCCAGGAGGAAGAAACAGATAGGGAGCTGATGCTAGCCATCCAAAGGATGGCAGACAAAGTGAGGTAGTACTGGTTGGAGACTTCAATATACAGACGTGGACTGGAGCATCCAGTAGCAGCATCAACTAGAAGCAGATTTATCTGGACTCCTTCAGGGTGCCTTCCTCAAGCAACTGGTCATGGAACCAACTCGGCAGAAGGCAATACTGGACCTTGTGCTACAAACAGGGACAGTGTGATGGGGGTAACAGTGGGGGAGCACCTGGGTAACAGTGACCACCAGTCATTGTGGTTTGAAATCACAGAAAGAGCAGAACCAAACCACACAAAAACACGTATCCTGGATTTTAGGGGGCAGACTTTGGGAAAATGGGGAGATACTTGAAAGAGGCATTAAAGGGAATGGGACAGGAATCAGGGGTTGAGGAACAGTGGGCAGTATTTAAAATGGGGATTATAAGAACAACAGAATTATGCATTAAGCAGGTTAGCAAGAGGAAAAGGAAGAGGATACCATTATGGTTTCCAAAGAGGTAGCAAAGAAAGTGAAAGCCAAAAGATTGCATCCAGGCAATACAAAAAGACACAAGCAGAAGGGGAGAGTACCAGGAGAAACAAAGGGAGGCAGGGAAGTCAGTAAGGGAAGCCAAAGCTCAGACAGAAGAACACATTGCAAAAATCAGTGGGTAAAGGGACAAAACCTTTACAGGTACATAAGTGAAAAAAGAAAGACAAAGGGAGGGATAGTGAGACTGAAGGGGAGGATGGGAGCAGCCAAGGGAGGATGACAACAATAAAGCTGACATATTGAACAGGTATTTCTGCTCAGTCTTTACTAAGGAAGAGGGGGTAATGGGTCTGAAGGGAGTACAAGGGGTGAGAATGGTGCAGAAATGGACACAAGTCCCTTTACACGAAAGGGTCCTGAAGGAACTGGAAGCACAAGAGCTGATAAAGCAATGGGGCCAGATGGGTGCACCCCAGGGTCCTTAAAGAACTAAGAGAGGTGGTGGCTGAACCTCTGGCTATCCTGTTCAGCCAATCACTGGAAACAGGGAGGTACCCAAAGACTGGAGGACAGCAGATGAAGTCCCTTATACAAAAGTGGGAACAAGAGAAGCAGGGAACTACAGACCAGTCAGCCTCACCTCAGTAGTGGGAAAGATCATGGAAGCACTACTGAAGGAGAGATTGGTGGAACATCTGGCTGTCAATGGACTACAGGACCCAAGGCAGCATGGTTTCACCAGGGGGAGGTCATGTCAGACCAACCTCATTGAATTTTTTGACTGGGTGACTAGGGAGGTGGATCAGGGGAGGGCAGTGGACATGGCCTATCTGGACTTCAGCAAGGCCTTTGACACTGTGCCACATAGAAGACTATTACACAAACTGGGGAATATGGGTGTGGGCAGGACAGTAGTGTGGTGGGTAGGTAACTGGCTGGGTGGCAGGACACAGAGGGTGGTGGTAAATGGCTGTCACTCTACAGAGGGAAGAGTAACCAGTGGAGTACCACAGGGATCAGTGCTGGGACCGGTCCTATTCAACATCTTCATCAGTGACATTGCACAGGATCTAGAAGGCAGAATTTCACTGTTCGCTGATGACACAAAGCTCTGATACAGAGTAGACACACCAGAGGGTGTAGACAGAATGAGAAGGACCTGCAGAAACTTGAAGAATGGTCAAGGGTTTGGCAGTTGAAATTCAATGCAAAAGTGCAAGATAATGCATATAGGGGCACAAAACCCTGGCACAATATATCAGTTGGGGGTGAGGATATAGCATGCACCAAGCAGGAAAGGGATCTTGGGGTTGTCATCTCTGATGACCTCAAGGTAGGGAAACAGTGTGACAAGGCATCAGGTAAAGCAAATAGGATGCTGGGATGTATAAGCAGGGGCATCACCAGCAGGAAAAGGGAGGTCATAATTCAGCTATACAAGACACTAGTGAGGCCCCACCTGGAGTACAGTGTACAGTTCTGGAGACCATACCTACGTAAGGACATAGACAGGGTAGAGAAGGTTCACAGGAGGGCAACAAAGATGGTGCATGGGTTGCATCACAAGTCCTATGAAGACAGGTTGAAGGAACTGAACATGTACTCCCTGGAGGAGAGGAGGGAGAGAGGGGATATGATAGAGACATACAAGTATCTTACAGGGAGGAACAGGGTGCAGGAAAACACTATTTTTAAGCGAAAAAGATGTTTCAGGACTAGAGGGCATGGGATGAAGTTGGAGGGAGGACGACTCAGAGGAAACATGAGAAAAATTTCTTCACAGAACGGGTGGTGGACAAGTGGAACACCCTGCCAGAGGAAGTGGGAGGGGCTGAAACAATCACGGGATTTAAGAATGCATGGGATAGACATAAAGGAATTCTAGAGGGCAGGGGTAAGGGGAAACAGACTTCTAGGAAAACAAACTGAACTTACAAGCTCAAATGGGCAGACTAGGTGGGCCATAGGCCCTTATCTGCCGACACTGTCTATGTATCTATGTATCTAGTTGATCACTTCATTCTTCTTACCTGCCTTGAAAAATATGTAGGTGTCTCTGGATCCCTTCTCTCTTTGTTTAGATTGTATTAAGGAGTAGCACAACCACCAGGGGCCACAAATTCAACAGGGACAACTTCATAAGGCCATATGAAATACCTTATTGCAGAGAGGGCGGCAGATAAGAGGAGCACTCTACCTAGTAATGTAATCAATGCTAGAACTATCTTAGACTTCAAAACCTGATGGGACATGTACAAGGGGGGACTTACAAGCAAAAGGGAGGGCAGGGAGTTTGGTTTACTTGGTAACATCGGGCAAAGGAAGGCCATATGACCCATCTAGATTGCCTCCCACTCATAATGGGGAAATTAATGAAGCCCCTTATTTACTACTAAATAATTATCTAACCCATGTTTAAAACTAGAACTTGAAGATTTATTAACTAGAACTCCAAGATGATTGATGAAATCTAGGTAGGAACAACAGAGAAAACATGATGGACTTGTACTCTTTCTGTGTCTGATTTATAATTTAAGTATTTGGAGGAAGATAGTCCTCTATGTCACATCTACTCCTCTATGGGGTACCCTAAGGTTTTATTCTTGGTCCTGTTCTCTTCTCTTGTTATGTTCTCCCCTCTGTCTATTTTATCACTCAATTACATTTTGCCAATCACTTTTATGCTGAGAATGACATACAACTTTACATTTTTATTCCCTTAATGATTGCTCCTTCTCCACCCTTTCTTCTTGTCTGACATACATCAAATCATGGTTGCATACAAACGTTCAGCAACTTAATGTTTCTAAAAAAAGAAGAACTACTTCTTGGGAAGATAAACTCTCTCAAATTGTGCTTGACTTCTAGATTTAAATCATGTCTATATTTGACAGTAACTATAACTTCATAGATTCTGCTCGAAATTTTGGAATCATTGTTAATACTGAATTAACCTTCTCTTCCCTCATAAACAATATGTGAACAATATTTTGTATGCATCTACATTCCATTTGTAGGCTCCATCATTTTCTGGTTATGTCTTCTGTACAAGCACTTGTTCATGCTTTCATCTCCTCTCACCTAAACTACTGTAATTCTCCACTTTTCTGTTTCCTTAAAATGTGTTACCAAACTTCAGCATGTCCAGAATGCTACTGCCCACCTCCTCACATGCTCTAGAAAGTCTGAACTCATAAATCCCATTCTTAAAGATTTACTTTAGTACATATTCACTTTGTAATACACTTCACAATGGCATTTTATATTTTCTAAGAGTCTGTGAAAGTACACCTAATTAACTTTCTGAACCTTTCATATATAATCTCTAACAAGATTTCTTCTCTCCTCTGATGCTGATCTTCTCAAGGTTCCAACTATAATGTTTTTCAACAATCAGTGGCAGATCATTTTCATCTGCTGTCTAGACTTCCTATCTGTATCCAAATGCTTGAAATTCCCAAGGTCAATCTAGTCAAAGTTCTGCTTACCAAGGAAATTAAGGGGTACCCTGGGTAGAAAGGTGGGTGGGGAGTCCTTATAAATTAGTACATGCTTGAATAGCATCCTTGTTTGTTTCCGCTTATGAGTGGGGAAGGGGGGAACTTGAAGAACTAAGTCTCACTTCTGGCCCTAAATAATTTTGTCACAATATCTGAATACTGCAAATTCTCCAGTATACAAATTTAAGATTAAAACATATTCATTCTTCCCTTTGAGACTTCATTTCATTTTTCTTGCTTAGTTTTATACTGTATTTCCATTGCCACATTTCTGTCTGTTTGCCTCCAGTTCACCGTTTTCTATTTTAATATGTCCTTGAAGCCTTAATACATTTATGCAATAAAGGCAAAAACCATGCAGTCCTTTGGAACTTCAGTCTTAACTGGTTGGTTTCTTGAAACTCACTCAAGTTTTAAATTCACCTACCAGATTGAATTTCAAATCATCTAACAATTATATAATTGGTTAACTGTTGACAACCGACCTAATCATCTGGTAGATTATGGCATTGCTTCCAATCATATTAGTGATGAATGTTAAAGTTTTGTTAGATACAAAATATAATTTCCTAAAAGTCCTCTAGTGATTGTATTCTCCAACAATGATAAAATGTAGAAATGCATCAGTTTATGAATGATCTTAGAAATTTGGATTGAAATGTTGGCAGTATAGCCTAGACTAGAGGTTAGAGGAACAAGGTGTGAACGAGCTTGATACATCCAGCAGACCAGACCTGAGTTTGATTCTCACAACCTCCACTTGCATACTGTGTGACTCTGAACAAGTCACTTAACCACCCAGTGCTCCCAGGTCACCCCTGAAAACAGGCACTTGTGCCTAGTGGGCCTTATCCGGTTACCAAAGACTAAAAAAAAAAAATAAACAAAAATAAAAATAAAAAAAAAAACTGATACAGATAGGAGATCCCTAGAACTGGTGAATTCTGCTCTGATGCAATTTCATTGTAATTTAGGAATTTCCAATTCTGAAAAAGACATCACAATCAGATTTGGAATCCTATTTCCTAAATCCTAATTTCCTATGTAAAACATGTTTCAACTTTAAATTAGGGAATTAGGTTTTTGAAACTGCAGTTATGAAAATCCTATTTCCAAATCAGATCAGAATCTGATAAATCTGCTTCCATAACTTGAAATCTTAGCAACCCTTATATAGATGATGCTGCCAAATCATTTAATAAGAATTTTCTGTACATCGTAGTGTAGGAGATTAGTGGGATTCACACACAAGGACACCAGGATGAAGAAGCAAAAAAAAATTGCTTTTATTCAGCATTCAAATAAGTAAATTAAGTGAACTTGTCGACAAAGAAAATAAAGGAGGAGAAAAATCCAAAAAATATAATTCTGCAATACCAAGTTTTCACCACTAGGAGATACTAGTGTCAGGTATGGGTCAGCTCCTTGCTGATCCCTACGATGATCTGATCTTTTGACAGAAGATGTCCTTCTTATATAGTGCTAGCTAGTCACATGATGGGAAGTCTCCTCCCTTTTGTATTTTTATTAACAAAACTTTTTAATTCAGGCACATACAACCAGTTATATAATATCAGGCATATTCAATACAAGAATATAATGTTTCTGGTTAGTTCAGTTGTCATTTAACATCATATAAACAGAAATAACAAAGAATGGGTTGTCCCAGTGTCCTACTGACTCCTCCCTTTAGCTCTCTGCCTATAAAGATGGTGTAAAAATGGCCGGCCGGCTCTATAGAGAATGAAGCAGAAGCTAAACAGAATCAGAGGGCATTCAGAACAAACACCAGTCTAGGTTCAGTTTTAAAACATTAAGGTAAATATATTTCTATTTACTTAATAAAGGTTCTCTCACTGAATTCTAACAACCTAGGCTTAATATACGTGGTTTAAAACATCTTACAACAATAAACAGTAACAAAATGAGGCTTCTCAAAGGAACTGTTGTTTCCTTTTAACTTAGACTCTTTCCAGGGGCATTTTAAACCCTTATTCCTAAATTAGTCTATCTCTGCATTGTGCAGGCTTATCAGGACTTTTGTAGGGGTTTTTGTTTATGTTTTACATAACCTCTAATGGCTGCTATCTAAAAACCACTTCTAACTTGAGCACAGTTATAGCTGTTTACAAGGCTGTGCAAGGTTCATTTCATTTAACAAAACAAGGCACAAACAGCTTAAAGACATGTAGTTAAACCTCACAGCACTTTTTGGAGAAAAGAAAAAGTTTTACCGAGCCATGATAGAGCTAGTGTGTGTATTCGCATGTTCACGCAGCTCTAGTGCGCCCGATCGTGCAGGCGAGTGTGCGCATGATCGAGGAGCTATACGTTCATGGATCTGGAATTTAGATTTGAGACCACAAGCAGTTCAGGGATAGATAGGTGGCCTTCCTGTCTGATGGGGAAACCAGTGACTTAGAAAAAAGATAAAAAGAAGAATGTATTCTGTTGCAACAGACTTTAAAGGAGTTTAGGAAAAGAGGCGTGGTCTCTGTAGCATCCCAATGATCCTTTCGCATACTCCCCCCATCTAAGTAAAACCTAAAAAGGTTTTTAAACAAATGTATTTTTAGACTCAGAAAACTAATCAATTATATCCTGGCAATTTCAGATCTCTCATTTTGAGAGATGGAGCTTCAGCCCTCCTTTCTCTCTGAAACTCCACCTTCGTGTCTCCTTTTTTACTTTAATTACATAACTCAACATCAGTTATAAGTCATTTTATTAATACACTCTTTACCCGCGGTCCAATATCTTCTGTTTCAACAGAGTTAATCATGTCTGCTCCATAATGAGACATGTAGTCTGCATTTTTATTGGCAGCTCCTGATCTATGTTTAATAGTAAAGTGATATGGCTGCAGGGCCAGGTACCATCACATGATTCATGTTTTTTTTTCTTTCATTACCTGCAACCAGCACAATGGGTTGTGGTCTGTCCAAACTTCAAATTCTTCCCCCATAGATAAAACTTTAGGGTCTCAAAAGCCCATTTCAGTGCCAAACACTCATACTAACATACTAACATACTATTTGCCAGCAGATTAGGCCTTTGGTCTATCAAGTCTGCTCGAACCTAGATCCTTAGTTGGGTGCAGAGACCCTCCATCCCTTGTGCTCCAGAAACCCTATCATCCATCCCCACCCCAGGACAGGCCATCATCTGATACATCCACTTTCTGTGTCTGTCCCACCCTCTCTTAAAACCCTCCACTGTGGATCTCTGAACCAGCTCACCAGGCAGAGCATTCCAAGGGTCCACCACCCTCTCAGTGAAAAACCTCCTCCTTTTCCCCTCACCCTTCCACCTTCCAACTTCAAACCATGCCCTCTGGTGATGCCTCCCTGCTTTAGTCTAAAGATCCCTCCATGTTTACCCTATTTATTCCTTGAGGTACTTGAGACCTCAATCATGTCCCCCTGTCTCTTCTCTCCTCCAATGAAAACAGGCAGAGCTCCTCAAGTCTGTTCTCGTAAGTCAAATCCCCTAGCCCTCGTATCATCTTTGTTGCCCTCCTGTACCCTCTCCAGGAGCTGTATGTCCCTCTTCAAGTGTGGTCTCCAGTACTGTACACAGTACTCAAGGTGTGGTCTAACCAGTCCATTGTACAGGCAGAATCACTTCCTTGCTCCTTGAGGTGATCCCCTTGCGATGCATCCCAACATCCTGTTTGCCTTGCTAGCTGCTCTCCTGCACTGCTCAGAGTTATTCATACATCTATCCACCATGACCCCTAGGTCTTTTTCCCTGTTGAGGCTTCCAGCACCTCTCCTCCCAGGGTGTACCTGTGTTTAGGGTTTCCCAACCAAGATGCAACACCTTGCACTTGGTGATATTGAAATTTAATTTCCATGTGTGAGCCCAGCTTTCCAGGGTGTCCAGGTCCCCTTGCAGGGACAACCTCCCCTCTTCTCCCTCAACTACTGCTCCCATCTTGGAGTCATCCGCGAAGAGACTCATTTCACACCTATACCATCCCTGATGTCTGATATGTATGCATTAAACAGGATTGGACCCAGGACCGAGCCCTGTGGTACCCCACTACCAACCTCTGTAGGGTTCGAGAACTCCCCACAGACCACTACTCTCTGGAGTGCGTCCAGCTATCCAGTTTTCAATCCATCTGACCATCAAAGGGCCTACTCCTAACCCCATCAGTTTCTCCACCAGACCATTGTGGGGGACAGAGTCAAGCCTTGCTGGAAGTCCAAGAATAATACATCCACAGGCTTACCCCTGTCCAGTTCTGATGTTACCCATTCATAGAACTCCACAAGGTTGGTTTGACATGATCTACCTGGCACAAACCCATGCTGCCCGACTATCCAGACCTCCCACCTCCCCCAAGTAAACCCCAATCGTTCCTTTAGTATACTCTCCATTAATTTCCCACCACTGAGGTTAAACTGATGGGTCTATAGTTTCCTGGTACTTCCTTGACCCCCCCCTTTATGGATTGTGGTACCACATGTGCCTCTCGCCAATCCTAGGTACCCTCCTGTCTCAAGTGACCTGTTGAAAAGCTCCGCCAGTTGCAGCCAGTATGTCCGCCAATTCCCATAGTACTCTCGGGATGAATGCCATCCGCCCAGGAGATTTGTCTTTCTTTAGGGTCTTGAGGGCAAACCACACCCTTTTGGTGGGGATGGCATCATCTGTCCCCTCCACCTTACTGGTCTTTTTATCCTTATCCAGATGTGACACCCCTAGGGTACCTTTCCCTCCCTTTTGCTCCATTTCTGTTGCTCCCCTGATCCCACTCCTGCACCCTTCTATCCCCTTTGTGCCTTGCTTTGTAGATATCCATCCCCTCCTAGTGAACACAGAGGCAAAGTACTCGTTAAATACCTCTGCCTGGTCCTCGCCTCTTCCACCCACCCTTCTTCTGATCTCAATCTGCTGAGATGGCCCTTAGTTTTCTCCAGCTCCCAATGTGCCGGAAGAACCCTTTTCCCCTCCATGTATCCCTGTGCCAGCCGTTGCTCTTTACTGGACTTTGCTCCCTCACCATGGGTGACTTTTCTAGATGCAAGCTGGTACATTTCCTTATCCCTATCCCTCTTGTTGTTTTATATTTTTGTAACCGCCTTCTTTTCTCAGCTGCTACCTGGACCTCACTGGACCACCAGCATGGTTTATGTGACCTTGCTCCCTTACGTTTCAACTTAGGCAGATCCTGACTGCCTCATGAAGTCCCGTTTTATGACCTCCATCTCCTTTCCACACTTGTCGTTGAGGTAATCCCTTCAAGTGGTCCTTGAGAATATTTCCCATGCCCATAAAGTCTGCCCCCTGAGAGTCCACTGCCAGTGTCCTAGATCTCACCCCACTCTCCAATGCTTATTTGAAACCAGACAGTATTGTGGTCACTCCCAGTCAGGGGTCCTGTACAACCATGTCCCTTACCAGATCCCCATCTGCCAGAACCACATCCAGGACATGCCCCTCCCTTGTGGGCTCCATCACATGCTGTGTTAAGAACACATCCTGGAAGCCATCCAGCAGCCTCTGCTCCTTGGCCACCTTAGAGGACATGGTTCCCCAGTTTGTACCTGGTATATTAAGGTCCCCATCAACACCACTCCTTCCCTTTTGGACCACACTGGGCAATGATGTTGTCCAAGCAAACCATCCTCTAGAACATCACTCATGCGGGGGCCTATATGCTACTCCCAGCTTGACCTTATCTCCTGCTGGGGATCGTGAGTGACCCATAAGGCCTCCCGTTTCCTCTGCCTCTTCTACCATAGCAATTTCTATGTCATCTCTAATGAACATAGCCACTCCACCCCTCTGCCTCCTTTCTATCCTTCCTAAGCATAAGTGTACCCCGTACATTTAGGTCCCAGTCATGGTTTTGTTGTACGTTTCCCGTGACTGCCGCCACATCCACCCCGAACAGCATGGCCTGGAACTCTGGCAACTTGTTTCCCAAGCTCCTGGCATTTACTAACACTAACCCCACCCCTTATCCTGATCCTTTTGTCGAACCCACCCAGATTCCTTATACTTCCATCCTCCCCTGAAACCTCCACCTCCAGTCTGTTTCCCCTCCCCCTTGGGCTTGAAGGCTACTCCCCTCATCTGGAGGGAGGGCTTCTGGTCAGCCCTCCCTTATCCTTCCCCCTTACAAGTTTAAACCCCACCTTTCTTGTATGTAGTCAGCCATCCCCTGTTTAAGGACTTCCTTCCCTAATGGGGCAAGATGAAACCTGTCCTTGGCATATGGTCCTTATCCTCCCAAACTCCATTCCAGTTCCTAACACCCCCAACCCATTCTCTTACCCACTTCTGAGCCATTTATTAACTCTCTGTGATTTTTTTCTCCACTGAGGCCTTTGGTACTGGCAATATCTCCGAAAAGGAAATGTTGCATCCATTATCCGACAGACTCTGGCAAGTTCTTGGAACCTTGCTTGATTTCTAATGCTATTTCCTCTAGATCATTAGTTCCCAAATGCACCAGGAATCCGGTTTCTCCACAATCCCTAATCATTTCATACACCATGAACTTTGCTCTGTGCACTGTCAGCCCAGAGATACTCACTACCTTCACCTGGCTATGGCATCCATCCCCTGTCCTCTCAATGGATACCCTTAATTATCGAGTCTCCCAGTAACAGAACCTTAACACCGCCATCATCCTTATGGTTACCTCCACTATGCCCTCTCAGCCCCCCTCCCTCACTTTATTCATGATCGCAATTTCATGGGAGTCTTCATGCCTTATTAGAGACCCCCTTGTCACCCTCCCCTTTCTGCCTCCCTTGCTATTTTGCCCACTTAACTCAAACTCCTCCTGAATAGGTGTCCCCTTTAACCCTCTCTTATCTGAACCATTTATCCTGGCCTGATGGTTTCCCTTCCCTTTTCACCCCCCCCCCTTGTAATAGTACCCCTGTCTCCAGAGGCTCTCTGTGGGTCCCCTTTAGCTAGGGCCCCATCCTTGGTACTGACCTTCCTGCTGAAGGGGGGCTCCTCTCCCACCTCCTTGTCTCCCAGTTTCTCTCAATCATGCTCTCCTCCCTCATGTCTGGAATATGTTGCATCTCCCCATTTGCTTAACATATATGTTTCCTTCTCCTCTGGGACTATGTCTATCCTTTCCATAGCTGTTCTGTGATGCCCTATGGGTATCTGACTCCTCCCCGGCCTCTGTATAAGTTCCTCATTTCCACCAACCCTTCCTCCCCTCTAGGATGCTTAGTATCTCAAATTTATTGTGACACTCTATGTCAGCCTCCATCAAGTAACCCGAGTTCCCCTGCTGCATCTCTAAACTGACCTCTTCTTCCTCTCTTGCACTGTTCACCTAGGAGCTCCTTCCCACAGTCTGCTGTTTTAGGCTTCCGCACAACAGCCCCTCCTGACTCTTCCCCTCCAGTCTCCTTGAATTCAAATTTTCACCTGTACGCTTCCCCTTAGCATCAACTTCCTATCTAAGGGTCCTCTGTCCTAATATCCCCTTCTGCTTGCTGTAGCATAATGTCCTGTAATTTCAGGCTGCTGCCCCAGCCTCCTCAGCCCCACCCTTCTGCCCATATCCACACCCCTTATCCTTGGACACCCCCCAGCTCCACAGCTTACTCCTTAACCAATATACCTCACTCCTGATACAAGATAGCTGTCTGTCACAGAGTGGGCAGCCTCCCTCTCTCAGGCCCAATTTAGAATTATGCCATCCCACAGCCTGTGCAGCCTCACAACCCTTCCGAAGATGCCTGCCATGGTGGAATATGGCCACCCTGATTATCCCTCTGTTTATAATAGCACACCCCCTTTCTCAGTCCTTTCCCTGAGTACAGTTTCTCTCTATACTGACTGTAGTTATTTACAAACCCAATTTCAATCCCACCAACAAAGTTCCCAAGTCTCACAAACACATACAGTCCAGTATGTGTTCAGTCCTAACAGTGTGTGTAAGCAGACACCAGGTACCGTATGATGTCACAGGCCCACCAACTCCTGTTGCTTCAAATTTCAGTCCCAAACAGAAATACTCAGCCCTTCAATCCCAACCCCCAGTGGCTTTTCAGTATTTAAGAAGTCAAGTTAATTGCAGCTAATGTCCCCTCCTCCAAACACCAGGCAAACAACACATTTAAATTACCTTCTAATTTTCCCTGCCAAACATCTATCCCCAAACCTACAATATCACAGCCCAAGTATCAGTTCAAATTCAAGGTAATAATTTTTAACACATAGAACTAATTTCACTTACAACTATTCAAATATTTCAGTTTAAAACAAAATATAACTCCTGGCCTCTTTTCTACCAACCTGTTGCTTAAGCTCCCAAGTGAACAATCCTTCTCAATAGTGGAGTATTTGGCTTCCCTAGCATGTAACTTTCTACTTATATGAATTATGGAATGTTCTTCTCCCTTTACTATCTGTGTTAGGACAGCCCCAAGACCAGTGCTGGATGCAGCGGTTTGGACAATAAAGGGAAGATCAAAATCTGGATTTTTTGAGTATAGGTGTAGCACACAAATAACCTTTTATATTACTAAATGCCTCTCACACTCTGGTGTCCACTTTACAACGTTAGGATGACCTTTTTTTGTTAAATCTGTGAGAGGGCTGGCTATAGTTGCAAAATCAGGTACAAATCATCTATAGTAACCTGCAAGCCCTAAAAAGGATCGCACGTGATGTTTCATGAGTGGGCAGAAGCTATTGGCGACTGCATCTATTTTCCCTATATCTGGTTTTATTTGTCCATAACCAATCCTGAAACCAAGGTATTTTACTTCGTTCATACCTAATACACATTTTCTAGGATTTATAGTCAATCCAGCTTGTGTGATGGCTCTTAGTACCTTTGACAACTGTTATACATGTTCTTCCCAGCTGGGGACTGAACATGACAACATCATCCAGGTAGGTGGCGCTATAATCCATATGTGAGTGTAAAATATTGTCCATCATGCACTGAAAGGTGGCTGGTGCCCCATGCAACCCAAAGGGCGTGTTAGTAAATTGGAACTGTCCTATCGGGGTGCTAAAAGCAGTTTTTTCCTTGGCCTGGGTCTTAAGCGGGATCTGCCAGTACCCTTTAGTTAAGTCAAAGGTACTGATATATTTTGCTTTGCCAAGTCGATCTATTATGTTGTCAACTCTGGGAATAGGCTAGGTGTCAAATTTGGATATGGCATTTAGATGCTGGAAGTCTAGACAGATTCTGATGCCACCCTCCTTTTTATTAACTATCACCATGGGTGAACCCCATTCACTCATTGATGGCTCTATTACCTCCATAGTGTGCATTTTCTTAACCTCCTGAATAACTTCTCCCCTTAACCTTTCAGGCAGACAGTAAGGTTTTTGTCTTATGGCTGTCTCCTGTGCTACATGTATATCATGTTCTACCCCCACTGCTTTTCCCGGTTGGCAGGAAAAAGTTTCCCTGAAGGTTTGTATTACTGCTTCTAGATCCTTCTTTTGTGATTCTATAAGATTGGGGTTTACCACTAAGTCTTCAGACCCTCCCACATATTCCAGTCTTGTATATGCCTGTTCTAACTCACAGTGTGATTGTTCTGGACAGACATAACATACAGGGGTAGAATTTCTGTCATACCATTTTTTAAGGAGGTTGGCATGGTATATTTGAACTTTCTTTCACCTGTCTGGCATTTTGATTTCATATGTTACCGGACCTGTTTGTCGATGGATAACATATGGTCCTTGCCATTTCATAGTAAGTTTACTTTCTGAAGAGGGTAACAACAGTAACACTTTTTCCCCATTTTTAAAGTCTTATGTCCCACTTCTTGGTCATAATAAGTTTTTTGGTCTGTTTGTTTTACTTTGTTATGCTGGTGTGCCAAAGTGATATATTTAGTCAGTTTTTGTCTCAAATGGGTAATATATTCTAATGTTGGGGTACCCTCTAGTCCCTTCTTGCCTTTCCATTTCTCTTTCATAATATCCAAGGGTCCCCTTGGATTCTTTCCATATAGTAATTCAAATGGGGAGAAACCAGTGGACACCTGCGGTACCTCCCTATATGCAAACATCACATATGGCAAATTAAGATCCCAAGATTTTCCTTCATCTTGCACATATTTCATGAGCATTTTCTTCAATGTTTTATTGATCCATTCCACAAGCCCATCAGTTTGTGGGTGGTAAGGAGACGTATATATTGCCCCAATATCCAGTGATTGGTAGAGATGTGCTAGTAAACAGGATCAAAAATTGCTACCTCTATCGGTGAGTATTTCTTTATGTACTCCGACTCGACTAAATATCTTTAGGAGTTCCTCTGCTATTCTAGGGGCTGTGATTGTTTGCAAGGGCACTGCCTCAGGGTATTTTGTATCGTAATCACATACCATGAGAATGAAACGGTTACCCTTGCTACTCTTTGGTAATGGTCCTACAACATCCATTGCTATGCATGAAAAAGGGGCATCTATCAAGGGAAGGGGCTGTAAGGGTACCTTGTCTGATTTTGTGACAGTGAAAACTTTCTGGCATGCTGGACAACTTTGACAGTAGGTAGCCACTTGTTCATGAATTCCTGGCCAAAAATAGTGATACAACAAATGACTCAGGGTCTTATCCCTTCTTAAGTGGCCTGCCATAGGAATGTCATGAGAAAGGGTAATTAATTGCTGTCGATATTTCAGAGGTACTACTAACTGTTCTAATACCATTTCTGTTTTAGAGTTTTTACATTCTCAGTACAGCAATTGATCAAAAATCAAATATCTAGGGTATTACCCTTTTTCATCTGCCTTTACGACCTGTAAAAAACAAGGAGCCAATGTAACATCATATGTTTGTGCATTTTTAAATATTTCATCATTATTGGGATGGTCCATAATGTTTGAAATGTCCTTTTTACAGTTCCACTGTAACTTTGCCCTTCTTTTTTCTAGTTTAGACTTTCTGTCTTTACCAGGGCAATCAAAAACGTCATCCTCAAAAGGAAACACTTGAGGCAGGATTGATGTCTGCTTTATCTGGGCCCTGGTGGTGATAGCAGTCACATTAGAGTCAGTAACCATCAGAGTCTCAAAATGAGGATGATCACGTCCAATCACTACAGGTATAGGTAGGTTTAGGACCAATCCAACATCCATTTCTTGTACCTGACCTTCAGTATTTAAATTGACACCCTGTAGTGGATAATCATGAATATCCCCATGAATACAAGTAACTGTGGTCATGCCCTTACTTCTTTCTTTAGGTAATGAAGCAGCTTGTATCAAAGTCTGTTTGCTCCCAGAATCTAAGAGTGCAGGGACCTCTTTCCCATTTATTTGTGCTTTAGTCAGGTATTGACCCCAGTTAACAAGGGCAAAATGGGTATTCTCCTTCTTTTTCCATGGGCAATACCTAACAATATGTACTTTACCTTGGCACTCATGACATATGCTATTAGGATTATGTCCTCTCCCCACCCTAATGGGTCCAGAAATTGTCCCTTCAGTACTTCCCCCAGCACTAGGTATAGTCCCAGAATGAGTAATAGTAGAAATGGGTCTTACCGTGGGTGAGAGTCCAAGGGTTTTGGAGTATCCTTTTGTTCTAGAAGGTCTTGCTGTAATGTAGTCTTCTGCTAAGGTGATAGCTTTTTGAGCTGTCTCTGGCTGATGTTCCCTCACCCACATCTGAACGTCCTGTGGGAGAATTTTAATAAATTATTCCAGTGTAATGTCTTCCATTACTTGTTCCATCATTCTGGAGGTACGCTGTAACCATTTGTGGCTTAAGTCTTTAAAACACAAAAACAAGACGCTGCGTCAGCATGTGGTCTAAAAGCAACACAAAATGGTTATATTAAATGCACTAACTTGTTTTTTTTCTCTTTTAGATATTTCCTGAAGAAGACCTATGGTCGAAACGTAGATTTTTAACTCTATTTTCTATTTTCAGCGTGCATTTAATATAACCATTTTGTTTTGCTTCAAGTCTTTAAGGCGGGTATAGGCCTCCTGGGGGGATGTTGCAGTGTGATATTTAAAAGTTTTAAATATCTGTCTGTAGATTTCCACACTGATGTCATATCTTTTCAATATTGTTTGACGAACATAGTCATTCAAATGGGCACTGTCCAGATGGCTATAGGCTAGTTGTGCCTTCCCTGATAAATAAGGGGCTAGCCACACTAACCACTGTTCCTTAGGTCAGCGGCAAGCTTCTGCCACACATTCAAAGGTTGTTATATATGCTTCGATGTCATTGGACTCAGTTAGTCTGGACAATTTAATATTCTTCAGCCCCTCTGGATCTGTAGGTCCAGGGGGTCTTGACGTACCTAATGTCTTGATGGCCCTTAAAGTGTCTGCCCACCAGGCCTCATTCTGCAAGCAATCTGCTTCCCATTGTCTATCTAGATCCATTTGGTGTATACATAACCACTTTAGTAGGTAATGTACCTCTTCAGGTGGTCTCTCCTCTGCCTCCTATCCTTCCAGGGCAGTAGCTCCTCCTCCTTTTTCTTCTTCCTCTCTCTCTTTGTCACTTTCTGCCTTACATCTGGCAACCCAGGCAATAACACCATTTGCGTGATTTCAGCCATCCTGTAGGTCTGGACCCCACCTGGACTGGGTTGACTGGAAACTGCTGCTGGTTCAGTCATGGTGTGCCACAATACCAGGTCCGGTATTCCACCTTCAAGTAAATTCCTTGAAGGAATTCCACTTCTGACACCAGTGTTGGAGGTTAGTGGGATTCACACACAAGGACACCAGGATGAAGAACCAAAAAAATAGCTTTTATTCAGCATTCAAATAAGTAAATTAAGCGAACTTGTCAACAAAGAAAATAAAAGAGGAGAAAAATCCAAAATAAAAATATAATTCTGCAATACCAAGTTGTCACCACTAGGAGATACTAGTGTCAGGTATGGGTCAGCTCCTTGCTGATCCCTACGATGATCTGATCTTTTGACAGAAGATGTCCTTCTTATATAGTGCTAGCTAGTCACATGATGGGAAGTCTCCTCCCCTTTTGTATTTTTAATAACAAAACTTTTTAATTCAGGCATATACAACCAGTTATATAATATCAGGCATATTCAGTACAAGAATATAATGTTTCTGGTTAGTTCAGTTGTCATTTAACATCATATAAACAAAAATAACAAAGAATGGGTTGTCCCAGTGTCCTGCCGACTCCTCCCTTTAGCTCTCTGCCTATAAAGATGATGTAAAAATGGCCGGCAGGCTCTGTAGAGAATGAAGCAGAAGCTAAAGAGAATCAGAGGGCATTCAGAACAAACACCAATCTAGGTTCAGTGTTCAAATGTAAGGGTAAATATATTTCTATTTACTTAATAAAGGTTCTCTCACTGAATTCTAACAACCTAGGCTTAATATACATGGTTTAAAACATCTTACAACAACAAACAGTAACAAAATGAGGCTTCTCAAAGGAACTGTTGTTTCCTTTTAACTTAGACTCTTTCCAGGGGCATTTTAAACCCTTATTCCTAAATTAGTCTATATCTGTGTTGTGCAGGCTTATCAGGACTTTTGCAGGGGTTTTTGTTTATGTTTTACATAACCTCTAATGGCTGCTATCTAAAAACTACTTCTAACTCGAGCACAGTTACAGCTGTTTACAAGGCTGTGAAAGGTTCATTTCGTTTAACAAAAAAGGCTCAAACAGCCTAAAGACATGTATTTAAACCTCACAGCGCTTTTTGGGGAAAAGGAAAAGTTTTACCGAGCCACGATAGCGCAGGCAAGTGTGCACACGATCGAGGAGCAATATGTTCAAGGATCTGGAATTTAGATTTGAGACCACAAGCAGTTCAGGGACACATAGGACATCAGATAGGTGGCCTTCCTATTTGATGGGGAAACCAGGGACTTAGAAAAAAGAAAGAAAGAAGAATGTATGCTGTTGCAACAGACTTTAAAGGAGTTTAGAAAAGGGGGGGGGGCTCTGTAGCATCCCAATGATCCTTTCACACATAGACAGACATACTGTTTTTGAAACAGGAATATTATGGATATTGTTTCTCCTTGGTTATCCCTATCCTTTTGAACTGCCAATCAATCATTTTGTATTGGTAGGCAAATGGAGGAAAGACCCCTGTTTTAAATTTATGGCCAAACATAAAATATTACAATAACACATTGTAATAGATTCAAAACATACATGATAAAATGGCATTCATCATGTACATAAACGTATACTATTATTTGTAGCCGTCACAATGGTTATACAGTTATTTTCAAACAAATCAGTTGAATAATCTGATAAATCATCCAAAGTGTTGGAACATTAGTATTTTAGGAATATCAATATTTCTTCCCAGCAAACTGATGGTCAAGAAATAACTGGTGATAAGGCACTACAGTTGCTGATTCTTTTAATTACTTATTTACCAGTAGGTCTCCTTATAATGCAAACATGGAGGATTTATATGATGATTTTCTCAGTTGTTCTCTGCCAAACACTCAATCTTCTAATAGCACGGTCACATAGTCAAGAGACTCTAGACCTCTCTTTAATTTTTCAAGATTTTATGATCAGATATTCTTACCTCTTTACAAAGTCTAAACCCTTCTAATGGAGAAGGCTTTGATGCTTTTGAGCCAAATACCTTGAGGTTAGTTGGGGGAGGTTATTGTTAAACCTATTACTGTTATTGTTAAACCTATTACTCATTTGTTTAATTTCTCCCTAACATTTAACAAAATACCTAAAACTTGGAAAATTGCAATAAATTCTCTTATTCATAAGGCTGGGTTGGTATCCTTAACAGCTAACAACAGGTCAATATATAGCTTCCCAATTGTGACAAAACTGTTGGAAAAAACATTTAATCAGTTAAAGTAAATATTTTATTATTTCATTGACCAGGTGAACTAACTAGAACAGAGCTCCTTTTGCAGTAACAGCCAGGGAGTCAACATAATAACATCAAGGAAGCACCGGAAGGATACAATATATTTCTACATAGTGTCTCATGTCTGGGCAACAGTACAGCTTTCAAAAGGGTTTTATTACTGCATCATCTTGGTCAAGTTCATGAATGACATCTATACTTCCCTTCATCAGGGAGCTATTATTGGATTAATATTTGTGAACCTGGCCAGTGCTTTTAATTTCTTTGATCTTCAATTGATGCTTTAAAACATAGAAATATAGGTGCAGCAGACTATACATTTTGTTGGTCTCAAGTCTAGTTTACAGGTAGAGTACAGTGAATACCAATGTTTTTTCAGCTGTGCTAAAGGTTCATGCTGGCATACCTCAAGTATTGATTTTAGGCCATTTACTGTTTCAATTTTTGTTAATGATTTTCCTTTAATCGGCGATGTCTCCAAACATTTGACATACACTGAAGATACTGTGTTTGGTAGTCTGATCCCTCCCCTGATGATGTGATCACTACTCTTCCAAATTAATTTTATTGATTACAGCATTGACTTATTTCAAACAAACTGCACTCAATTTCAAATTTTTGACTTGCACTCACTTTTAATAGAATGCGTTGATTCCTGTTGTTACTTGGGTTCCTGTTAGATACTAATCTCAATTCTGATTGCCAGATTTCCTATCTTTCAAAGAAAATGAACTAAAAACTTAATTTTCTAAGTAGAAATAAGTGTTGTTTGTCCACTTTGACAAAAAACATGAATTGCTTAACAAATTCATCTTCCTGTTTTGGAATGTGCTCACATTTTTTATACAAGTAACAATCTTTTAATAATAGCTTTATTTCACAAAAGCGCCTTTCAAATATCAAGGCACTTTACAAAAGAATTAAAAGAGGGTAGTAAAACAATAAATACAGTATAAAACAAACAGAGTTCAACAAGGTTCATTTACTAAATGCCATCAAAGTTCTGGCACCATAAGTAAGTTTTCAACGCTTACTTAAAGCCTCCCACTGTCATGCACTCCCACGGCCAATGGGGTAGAGAATTCCAGAGGGTAGGGGCAATGTACATTAAAGCGCACCTCAGAAGACTTTAGAGACATCCTGAGGATCTCTAGCAACCCCTCGCTGGCTGAACAGAGCTGTCGCTCAGGGCAATAGGGAACCAGAAGTTCTTTCAAGTAGTGAGGGCCTAGTCCATGAAGAGCTTTGTAGGTCAGTAAACCAACGTTAAATGTGATTCACCACTGAATCAGCAGCCAGTGCAGAATGCACAGAACAGGGGTAATATGAGATATTCAAGAAGCTCCCATCAACAAACTCACTGCCGTATTTTGCACTAGCTGCAAGCAGCAGATATCAACCCCAGGAAGCCCTAAGTATAGGGAGTTGCAGTAATCAAGGCCAGTCCTTTTTAATGTCTTTATAAGTGACATTGCAGAGGGACTGGAAGGGAAAGTATGTCTCTTTGCAGATGACACAAAGACCTGCAACAGGGTTGATATGCAAGGTGGGGTGGAAAGGATAAAAGGGACTTGGCAAGGTTGGAGGAATGGTCAAATGTATGGCAGCTTAGATTCAATGCAAAGAAGTGCAAAGTAATGCACCTGGGAAACAAAAACCAGGGAGGGTACACAATGGGGGGTGAGATACTAACAACAACAAAAATGGAAAGGGACCTGGGGGTAGTCATATCAGTGACCTAAAGGTGGGCCAGCAATGTGAGAAGGCAGTAAGGAGGGCTGGGAGGGATACTGGGATGCATAGGGAGAGGCATCATCAGTAGAAAACAAGAAGTTGTTGGCCCTCTGTACAAACAGTTGGTGAGACCACATCTGGAGAACTATGTACATTTCTGGAGATCCCATATCCGCAAAGACATAGTCAGGGTGGAGGCTATCCAGAGGATGGCAACCAAAATGGTGCAGGGTCTGCACCAGAAGACATATGAAGAAAGACTAAAGGAGCTTAAGATGTATAGCCTTGAGGAAAGGAGGGAGAGGGTGGACATGACAGAAACTTTCAAATACCTCAAGGGAATCAACAAAGTCCAAGAGGGTAGCATCTTTCAGAAAAAGAGATGTGCAAGAACAAGGTGGCACAATTTGAAGATAGAGGGGGGATGGCTCAGAGGTAATGTGAGGAAGTATTTCTTCACAGAGAGGGTTGTAGATGCATGGAACAACCTTCCTGAGGAGGTCATAGAGTCAAAAACAGTGGGGGAATTCAAGAATGCATGGGACAGACATAAGGCAATTCTAGTGGGGAGTAGGAGGAAGTAGGCTGTCGGTTAACTAGGATCTGCAGCTTATCCATTAGGTAATAAAATGGGCAGACTAGGTGGGCCAAGCAGTCCTTATCTGCCATCAAATTCTATGTTTCTATGTTAAGGCGCGAGGTCACAAAGGCATGAACATGTGTAGGCAGGTCTCCAGATGGAACAAGGTGCTTGATCCTGGTGATGTTCCTAAGATGGTAAGGAAGACTTGATGACTGTTGACACCTGAGACCATAAGGTCATCCATCATCAAGCACCACCCCAGGTCCCACACCACTCAGAGGTAAAGATCTGGGTGCCCCTAGATAAATTCAGAGGGCTGACCAGTCCTCAGCCCCTTTATCCGTGACCCGACTCCACCACCATCACCTGTTTTCCTATATTCAACTTTAGCCAGCTCAAATTCATCCAGTCCTGGATTTCCACAAGGCAGTTGTTAAATACCGAGACAGCACTATCCTCTTCGGGTGCAAAAGACAGGTAGAGCTGGGTATCATCAGCATAGCACTGAAACCTCAGCCCATACCATCTTACAATGTCTCCAAGGGGCAGCATATACACTGCAAACAACATGGGGGAAAGCACTAAGCCCTGAGGTACCTCACAAGGCAGAGAGAATGGGTCCGAGGAAAAAAACAGACACCACTCTCTGGGTTCTGCCAGTGAGAAATGATGTAAACCACCTGAGAACTGTATGTGTCAGGTCACAGATGGACCTCAGACACCCAAGCAATACCCCATGGTCCCACGGTGTCAAAATCTGAGGAGAGATCAAGGAGCACCAGAATAATGCAGCTTCTCAATCTCTCGCCATCAGGAAGATCATTGAGCACCGAACCAGCGCAGTCTTGTACTATGCCTCTTTCGAAAACCAGACTGGAGAGGTTTATAGATGTTATGGATGGTCAAGTGGTTCTCCAGTTATACTGCCACTACTTTCTCAATACCTTCCCTATAAAAGGAGGTTAGAGATTAGTCTGTAGTTAACCAGAGAGTCAGGGTCCAAGAAGCTTTCTTCAGGAGAAGTGTTACCACTGCCTCCTTCAGGGATCTTGAAACTCACCCGAATCAAGGAAGCACAGGACTATCAGAACCAGGATCAGGCCAATGATGTCACAACATCCCATAATCAGGGAGGTTGGACCCGGATCCAAACTACAGCATATAGGGTGCATACTCTGGACAATTCGCATGACATTCATGAACTCCAGCAGGTCAAAGGAACTCAAGGAAACACAAGGTGAGGCGACCAAGCACAAATCAATGTCATCCCCCATAGAGCGAGTAGCGAGGATCTCTGACCTGATGTTAGCCACCTTATTCTCAAAGAATCGAGCAAGCTCATTGCACTCGTCTTGCAAAAAAGGTCTTCGAAACTGTAGACAGGTTGGGTTGCGCAACCTGTCCACAGTCCAGAAGAGCTGGGCTGGTTGATTCTGAGCAGCAGCAATCTCCCTGGACAGGAATTCTGCCTTTTATGGGAGATCGCTGATTGGTAGGTCTGATAGTGCTCTACCAATCTAAGGTGGTCGACCTCCAGGCCAGATTTCCGCCAGCGCTGCTCAAACCTACGTCCTAGTTGCTGCAACTCCCTCAAGGACCCATCAAACCAAGGGGCCTGAGGTTGAAGGGGGAGAGGACGAACACGGACAGGAGCAATCAGGTCCAGGGCCATAGAAATGGCCTTATTATAGGCTAATACCGAAGCTTCAGGACTTTTACATGTACGTCAACTACTTTTTAATTATATTTTTAGGTGCGCACATTTACACTGTATAAAACTCGCTATTGTACAGTAGTGTGGATGTTATCCTCTGTTGATTGGATTATGTCCAAATACAGTAGTAAATGTTCTTGTGTAGCATATTTTTTAATGATTCCATTTGATCTTGCATCTCTTTTACAGGGAAAATCTTTTTTACAACTTATGTTCTTCTTCTTTGCCAAGATTTGTTGTGAATCTCTATAAAACAGGTTATGAATAAAGATGTTTTGCCCTTTTAGGTCCTAAACTCTTTCAGTTAGTGTCAAGCATTTTGAAAAAGGTTGAGCATAGAACTTTTTGACTTAATTGGCTCTAAGAAAGAATGGGATTCAAATGCCTTGGCTGCAAAACTATGTTCTACCACCAGGTTTATAACTTAAAAAGTGTTCATTTGAAGTTATGGATCAGTTATTAAGCCATTGTTTTGAATGGTGGCAATTGCTATATTAATTTGTCTTTGCACAATCGTCTTACTCTTGTAATACTGCTTTTCATTCTTTTGTGCCATACCAGCCATTGCTGAAAATTTGGAAGACTGACCTAGTCCCTTTTCCCAGGTTTATCAATAACATCAATCAGTCAATTAATAAATTTTTTTCTACTTTATTTTATTACTTTGTAACTTTACAGTGCATCTGTGAAATGGTTTTAGATATTTTTTGGAAACATGTTATATAAAGCATGGACAGGCAGTGTAGCCTAGAGGTTAGAGTAACAAGCTATTAATGAAATTGGTACATCCAGCAGACCTGGGTTTGAGTTCCACAACCCTCACTTACATACTGAGTGATTCTGAGCAAGTCGCTTAACCATGCCAGTGCTGCCAGGTCACCCTTGGAAACAGGCACTTGTGCCTAATGGGCCTTACCTGATTACCACAGAATTAAAAAAATGTATTGTGTTGTGATTAAGGAATCATCATATAGCTATCAGAAAATTGCAAATACTAGACTCCGAGTAAAGAAAAATATGCACTTTTTAAAAACAAAAATGGTGTTATTTAGTCAGGACACTGGGCTGATGTTGAATGCATTTAATACATGGTGAAAATATAAGCTATAGCTCAGGTTTCTACTCCAACAAATTTAAATGAACTGAGATTATTAGTAATTATGGGTAGGGTAGTGTGTAACAAAAGTAACTACACTGAATAAACAGATAGCCTAAATGTTATAGAAATAAAACAGAAGTGGGGGTGGTTAAAACATTTCAGGCAACTTTTGAAGACACAAAAAAGTAGTTGCCTACATTCGTTTTATATATCATTACAAACAATTATGCTTGTTAGTGTGTGCCATAATTTCTTTTAAATAGTTAGCCAGTATTGACAAATCTGTATAGTAAATATGTTTCTCAAACCTTGACTCAGACAGAATTACATACACAAACTGAAAAGTGCCTCTAGGTATAGTATTTGGTACTTTGTGGGGAAATGCTGTTGGTGATACCTTTATTGGGCTAACAAACATTGTTTAAAGAAAATATTATTTTTCAAAATGTCGCATTTGTTCTTCTATTTAGTGGCTTTTTGGGTTATAACATTTCATAATACCTACTGTACATGGTAAAAGAAAATCACTCTGATTACAGACAACCCGCTACTTAAAGATCACAGAACCAAAGAGAGGAATAGCTTCACTGATAGAAATTACTGTGTTAAAGAGATGGTCCCTGTATCTTATTTCATCATACTGTTGAATAGTGTCCAACAGAAATATACAACTTAGTATGGAAGTATAGCTACATTGTTTAGACTAATCATGGATATTGTGTGTGGAAGGTGTAACCTAAACTTCAGGGCCAAAGCCCACCAACGCCACTTACTGTGCGACCTTCTGTACTTATTTTCTCACTCTCTTATTTCATTTAAACCTCCCAGTGCTTACCAAATCACAAGGCAACTGATCATAGCTTGTAAAGCACTTTGGGATAAAATGTGAAAAGGTGCTACAGACAACCAAATGTCTTTCCTTTCTTTCTTTCTTTATTATTTATTTGAATATTGGTAACTGGGTGAGACTACTGAGACAGAAGGTCCCTTTTCAGGGGTGACCAGGTGATGGTAAAGGGGAGGTACAGCATACATTGAATAACAGCAACATATAAGAGTGCAAAGACACTTTACAATAGTTTGTAGAATGCAGACTATACACAATATGCATGTACAGTATTTACAAATAAAAACAGTATAAACAGGCACAGAACTGGTAATTTACAAACATATACAAGGTGCAAGAGCAAAATTTAACAGTGAATACAGTTTATTTTACAGAAAATACTGAAGATACAGGGGCGGGGCAGTGTTTTAAAATTGACTGTATCAGAGAAAGTTGACTGGATCAGAGCAAGTACAAGGTAGCTCAGAGTCAACATCACAGCAGAGCAGGTGTGGCACATCAGGCAGAGCATGGGGAGGAAACAGAGAGGGAGGAGGAAGGATTTAAGCAAGGGGGCAGGTGATGAGGAGGAGTAGGCCAGATGTGATGGCGAAATGACTTGGGCACAAGTGCAGGGCTGAGGGAGGCAAGATGAGATCTAAGAGAACCTTGAAGGAGACTATACCTTTGCAGAGCTATTTCAAGATGAGTTAACTATTGCTGCAGCACAAATATGTCACAAAACCCAAAGAGAATTATTACTGAAAGAAATAGGAAACTATACAGTTACACTGTGCAGCAACACAAAATCTTGCACTCAGGGTCACTGACTCAATGCTGGCATATCATAATATGCAAAAGTAGGCCTGAGAAGGGCAGTGACTACAAAATCATGATTTATCTAGAAGACAGTAGCATACATATTAAGTTCAGTGGTAGAAATCCCAGTGCTTCATGTGAAAGGCATAACACTTCTTCCCCCAGATGAAGCATCATGCCTTGGATGCAAAGTGCCAGGGCTTCTGAAGTCACTGCCCTTCTCAGGCCTGCATTTGCCTCTTATGTTGTGCCAGCTTTGGTCTGAGTGACTTAAAGTGCAAGCTTTTGTGTTGTTGCATCACTTCCTTGGTGTTGCTGTTTTGTACCCGCTGATCAGTATCTGAGTATGCTGCTCCTGCTCTTTTGATAGTCACAATGTACCCTGCTTCTGCAGTGTATAATATGGGCTTAAAGTCTTGTAATTAGAAAATGAGACTTGACAGTGGAACACTTTTGCATTCTTTGGGGACTTAGAGATGTTATTCCATTAATTTTGTAAAGTTACCTAGTGGGCATATTCAAGAGAACCACTGCGGTATGGTGAACATGAAAGTACAGTACCTACGCACAGTTATGTTTTTCATGGTCAGGACCACAAAGAACTAAGTCCAAAGGCATGCAAGCCAATTGAAGGGAATGCTTTTTCAGACTCTTCCAATTAGCAGGTCAGTTTTGTACGAGGACTTTCTCTGTGGTTATTACAGCTAGCTGGAAAGCATTAGTGTATCACATCAAAGAAGTGAGAAAACTGGTACACTTTCAAAAGGCAACATTCAACCACCTTATCCCACCCTACTCAAACTCTTTTTGACCATATCAACCTGCTGTCCTGCTTCTTCCCCCTCTCCTTCTTGTCTTACAACACTTCTCCCCTATGACCCACATTCTCCTTATGTACTGTGGACTGGATTTTCAGAAGACAAGACTCTGGCACAGGGGTCCATTTTCTGCTATGTCAGCATCCTCTGAAATGTACAAAAACCTGGAAGCCTTATTTTCAAAGGATTCCAAGTTGTTATGACATTTTTCTCAGATTGCAGCAGCTTGCATACAAAGGTGACACATGCAAGAGATGCCAGTATTGCAGCACTGTGCAACTGTATGTGATATTTACTGTATATTACATTGGAGGTGGTCTTAACTATTGGGTGCTGTTGTACTTCTTGCAGCAACAATGAACCACTAGTCAGAAACAGCCCTTTGAAAATTCTGCCTCATGCCTCTCTAATTCTAATGCAAATACTGCTCAATTTATTGGCATTATTATACAGTTTTATGCAGTTTCCTGTAATTTGTAGGAAAAAAAGCATAATTGTTTGTGTTATGCTTCATCACGATAAATAAACTGAAAACTGTAACCTCTCAGCTGCCCTGTTGTAATGTTTCTTCAGAGCCTGATTAGAAAGTAGGCACAACACCTAAAATAAGGCTAACCAAAAGTAAATCAACCTTAATAAATAAAAGATTATATCCGGACACACAAATACTAGTCACCCAGTTAAACATTTACCAGAATAACCAGTATATGCCAGCTACAGTGTCATTTCATCTGTGGAGAAGGGCTGTGAGGCTGTGATATAGAATTAGCATACATTTTGCAGAAAATGAAAGACAGCTATTCTTAATGCTTACATATGCCATTCTTGGTGGCCCAAATAGGTGCCAACACCAAGCACAACCAAAACAAAATGATAGAAGTACTGCATGACCTTTATATCATGTATTAACTGTCTGGAAGAAATGTTTTCTGATAATTATCTTCAGTCATTGTTACTGCTAAATTAAGTCAATCATACCATGACACCCCAATTCCATTCCATTAATAATGTACTGATTAGAAATTAAATCAGCACTCTAAAAGAGCAGTAGAGAAGAGCAAAGTATCAAAGACAACACCACAACATTGTACTGATCAGTTTATGTCCAGTTATCATAATACTCAAACTGATTTTCATTCAACTTTCCTGTAAATATATTGTTACTACTTGCATTTCATCTACAAAGGTGTCATCTGTAGCAATATCAATGAGCTGCAAATGAGATTGCAATACATAGTATACTGACAAAGTACTATATGGTTCCATAGGTAACGTACAGTATGATCAATGCAGTAGCTGGTTTAAAGTCTAATTCAGAAAAGTCTAAGCAGCCAGTTGCAAATATAACTTTCTCAATGGTGTTGCACTGCCTTTGAAAGAAAGTTAAATGAAGACTGTACTATATTTTATTTTGCTTTTTCACGTTTTTAACTATGGGGACTTGGTATCTGGTGCAGCAAGCAAATCCTCCCTTTCCATGTTGATATTTTTGTTCACCGTCACTATCTGGACTGCCTTGTACAGTATGGGCTGCGCCCATCGGCTCTTGCTCTGAACCAATGGGTATGCATCCCTACTGAGCAGTCAGTCAGTGGGCGGGGCGTGAGGCGGGTCGTGTGCCGCCCTCCGGCTGACCAGGGGGCCACGGTGGTGGAGCTCCGTGGGTGGGTGGGATGGGGGCCACTAGATCACCAGGGAAATTGGACCTTGGGGGTTTGACCTAATGCCCATGATCGGGCTTCGCGGTCCACTGGACCACCAGGGATATTGTCTTTGGGGTTGAACTCCATTCTGCCCATGATCGGGTAGTGGGGGGTCATTTCTGTTATGACCGTGATCGGCCAGTCAGGGGGTTCTTATACTGTATGCCCATGATCGGGCCAGTCGGGGGTTTCCTATACAGGATGCCTGCGATCGGGCTAGTGGGGAGTGTGTTCTGCCCACCATCGGGCTATGGGGGGGGTTACTATTATGCCCACCACATCAGGCTACAAGGGGGCACAGGGAACAAGTGGAGGGCCACCCACAGGTGGCAGCTGCTGTGTTGTGCCCTGCAATGTGGCAGCTCACCTGTGGGTGGCCCTCAACTTGATCCTTTTTTTTTGTCTCAAAGTTGTGCAGGCGCAGGTAGGTGGTTGCGCCTGCACAACTCTGCACAGCCCAGCTTAATATCGGGCTGTGCAGTTTATGCATGGTTCCTCCCCCTCAGGTTGAGCATGCCTTCATTAGCATTGTGCTGTTGCTCAGCATGACTTGGGGGGCACAACTGCCTCCTGCTGAATATCGCAGAATGGCGCAATTTCGGACTTGCGCAGGCACAACCCTATTGCGCATGATGCAACCCTTTTGAATATCCAGCCCTTTGTGTATAAGTAATTGACCAGTGCATCTTTTAAGGGGTAATCAATGGTTTAAACCTTAAAATTCACTTATGTTAATGCACAAACTAAGGGTCTCATCTCTTAATTGTAATCCCTAAAATGGAATATTTCTTAGCACTTAATTTAATACTAGATTTAAATTTGTCAAGTTCCTTAATTTCACGAGAAAAATAATCCTTAAATCTCCCAAATTGTACTGATAATCACATTAAAATTGGGGTAATGGGCTGCAAAATAATTTCCAGCTCTTAGAAACTGCTGATTAGTGATAGATGGAGCATGGAATAAAAGGCATTTAGACAATTAAAAAAAGATATATACTGTACATCATTTTTTCATTTTTGCTCAGCCAAATCACCCCACAGCAGATGTTTAATGCAAGCTTTGTTTTACAGATGGTCTTTTTTGTCATGTTTCTTTGTAACAGACCTTAATATTTCACCCTCCATTTCACTGTTACAAGAGTTTTATGAGTAGCATATCCATCCTCTGTTTAACATTTTTCACTGCTAGAGTGCAAACAGGGGGGAATGACATAGGGACTCTTATTTTGGTAATGATCCAGTACTGTACACAGTGCTTCAATACCAAACAATTAGTGCTCTGCCCTCATGCAAGCAATAAGGCACAACGGGGTGTGTGTTGTTACCTAATAGGAGCTACACCAAATGCATAGTGAGACACAAGGCATTTGCACTGAGTGCCTTCTGCATATGAGGAGTGCTCATATAAGTCAACAATCCACACCCCTAAGTGTCTTATTGTTCTTACAAAATGGGTCACACAAGTAAAAATCATAAATGATAAAAAGAATTACTAAAAATTAAAATATTTTTAAAATTGCTTTGTTTTTCTTAGTAAAAATAGTTTGCCTATGCACTGTAAAAGTGTATATTTCATAGTGCAGATATTTTGGTTGCTGGTAGATGGCACTTGTAGTGTATTTGGCAGCAGAGGCAACCTCACCCTCCACTCACCCCTGCTCAGATTATGAGTTCTCAGTTGCAATGCTGGTACCACCACCAACTCCCCACCCCGCCCCAAGCTCTTTGCACTGCTGTCATGCAGGAGTTTACTTCCTGCAGCTCAGGCTAGGTATGGGTTCTTACTTGTAATAACAGATCACTCTTGCCATTTATTTTAACATTTACTTCAAAGCTCTGGTTTACTCGGTGATCCGGTGATGCTTCTTGCTGCAGCCTAACAGTTTATTAAGTTGTTTTTTTTTTTCAGTCCTAGCCAGCGTGTGTGCAGTTGTGCTGGTTTCAGGGACCAGTGGATAGGGAGTCAGTGAGCAGCAAGGCCAGAGCAAGGGGAAGAGGTGGAGCATGATCTGGAGTGACTACAGCATGACTGACAATCAGCGTTGAAGCAGACTGACTCAGCAGCCATGAATGAGAGGCCTAAAATAAACAAATTGAAAAAGAAAGAATTAGAAGGTCAGATAATGGTTTAAATTATGCAGTGAAATACACTGTCTCATTGCAGTGAGGGAGGTGGGAGGAGTTATTCTGACATTTAAAATTGTATTTTGGGTGTGAAGGCAAGGAATGGCTGTAAAATTGATGTACTTGACTAACATGGCAGACAGAAATTTGAAATTCCCAAGTTCGTGGCAGGCATGAATTTGTGGGCTGCGTTACACCCAGTTTGCTGAAAAATGTGCCTCCTCCAGGGTTGTTGTCCTATAAGGACATGGGTCCTGACTAATCAGGGTACAGAAAACTCTCAACCTGAAGAGGACAATTACCAACAGCAGGTTGTGGGGATGAAGAACTGCTTCCTACAGAGAGTCTATCCAGGATCTTTGTTAAATGAAGCCAGACAGAAGACAGATGTAAGAGACAGGGACAGTCTGCTTAGACTTAGTCAGAGATGCAGTTACAATGTAATGAAAAGTTGAATTTCATTATGACATATTCTTGACAGTAACACAATATGTTAGAAATAATCAAACATAATTGGTTTGTTTTGCAAACTGATTCACCATTGTGCTAACACACCAGTGACACCCCAGCTGAGATTTGTCTAGAAATAAGGCAAACATTTAGGAAACAGATTAGTGAACAGTGTGCAGCATATAGCTAGGGGAGATGCATGGCTTCCCACATCACCCATAGGTACCTGTAGGTGCAAAAACTGTGTCCATTGCCCTCAATTTGCAATTCACACACATTCAGGGTCCCCAGTGTCTATAAAGTGTATACTATTAGGCATTTTATTACTTGTGACACGTGAACAGCCAGTTCTGAGTACACTATGATTTTTTTTGTAATATAAAAATGTGTTATGGACTGTCTGTCATGAGAGATGCTGAGACAGCATGTAAAATGACACACACACACCCAGGTTTTAGATACAAGGTGTTACCTGGAAGGCCAAAAGCTAATTACAGACTAGAACAGGCCTTAATCAAGAATCTCCTGTTTTTTCTAAGTTAAATATAGCTTTAACTGCTAAGATGGAAATCAGTATCCCTTTTATGATGTTTCAAGGAGGAAAACAGGTTTAGCACACTGGTGCGAGATCATGAATGCTTTGATGTCTGTGTGAGAGGGGATACTGCTCATAGATGAAAGGAAATTTACAGACTTGATTGGGGAAGTCACATGGGGAAAGGAGTTTCTGCTGATGTAACCTTAATTAACTTTCTAAAATGATAAAACTTCCTAGATGTACGATTTTTAATAAACAGAGGAGGAGCTAGGTGACCTCACACAAAGGGGTTGTCAAAGACAGTTTTTTTAAACAGTCTTAATTTTTCCTTCAGAGACACTTTTATCTACACTCTGACAAAGAAACATCTTTGAGCACTTTAAGCAGGTATTTAGAGAGAGATACAAATCTAAGTACTGTAGTAGGAATTACACTGTTAAAACCTTGTTCTTTTAAAAGATTGTATGGTTCTTGTGATATATGGTTCTGTAATTTTATGTTTTACATACTTTTATCTATTTTAGTAAAACTCTAGTTTTACAGCCTACTTGGTCTGTCTTTGAATTTTTTTTCTTTAACAAGTGAAATATATATGGTTAAAGCAGACACTGTGCATAAGCTTGAATGGTGATACCAAACTGGAAAAAGGTAAGATTAATCTGAGGTCTTTATTAGAGTTGTTAAGGGTTCATTTTGTACATCTGGTTAGGTGCCCATAGGCAAAGATATCTGGCTCCCCCAAAGACAGAATTATCTGAGCCCGTGCATTGAGTAAGCTAGGAAGAGGTTCACAGTTTGAATCCCTCCAGAAGTGAGACCACAGGTTGATTCGAACCCACAAAACAAACAGGAGGGTTACCCTGTTTCTGTTAACTGTTCTCAAGACTGCGCTCAGAGGTTGGCACTTTGGAAGTAGAGGGCTGACCTGCTGAGTTGGTTTGTGACAGATTGGTTGGCAGCGGTGCGGTAAATTTTGGTATTACAAGCTTTTATTGTTCAGTGTGTCAGCTTGAGACCGTCAGCTCACTTGCAAAGAAAGAAAAAGGCAGAGTTTTATTTTAAAAGGAAACAGAACTATATCACTTGGCGTACAGTCACGTTCCTACCCATTTTATTTTTTCCTAAAGTGCAAGTCAGAGTAGCAGTAGTTGGGAAGATGGCTTCCAACTACAGCAGGCACACTGTAGACTACTTAAGGCAGTTGTGCGGGGAGAGAGGAGTCCTGTTCGAGGTTAAAGCCAGCAAACAGAACCTAGTGGATGCCCTGATGGTAGCAGATACCCAGAGAACCGAGTCATAGACTGTGACTGAAAAGGACCAAACCCTCAGTGTGGCAGGCTAGTGGCCAGTGCAGTGCGATCTGATGAGGAGGCAACAGGGCCACTGTCAGTGAAGGGCCATAGCAGCAGGGGAAGGTCACCAGTATCCTGGATCCAGAAGTACTCAGGCTGCAAATTGAATGTGCAGGATGGAGCTGGAGTTCCAGAGGAGAGGGAGTGAGAGAAGTGAGAGATGGACCATGAGGCAGAGTGAGAACGCCATGAGGCAGAGCGAGAATGCCAAGAGGCAAAGTGAGAACAAAGAGACACTGAGCATGAGGAGCATGAGTGCCAGAGAGCTGCAGAGGAGAAGAGAGAGCAAGAACACTGAGATGCAGACCGTGAGGAGCAGGAGCACCAGAGGCAACATGAACTGGAGAAGCTATGACTCCAACCAGTGGCACCAGAGCAGGTAAGTGGCTTGGGTTTAACTGGGACTGCAGGACTGGGTTACAAATTGAATTCCAAATTAATAGCCAAATTTAAAGAGGGGGAGGATATGGATGCCTTTTTAAATTATTTTGAAAAGTTTGTATTCAGGCTAAAATTCCTAGAGAGTCGTGGAGCTTCCAGCTATCCCCACTACTTACCGTGAAAGCTCAGGATGCATTGGGTCAAAAGGACAATGAGGACAGTGATGATTACAGCAAACTTAAAGCTGCACTGTTAAAATAATTTCAATTAACTGCTGAATCATATAGAGCTAAATTCTGTAAGCTCAGGAGAAGCCCTGACATGAGCTATGAGGAGCTAGCCATGAAACAACATCAGTTTTTAAAATGTTGGTTGGAAGGAATTGAGGCAAACTCTGTTGATAAAATTGAAAATGTGATTTTGTTAGAACAGTTTTATTGGGCATCAGCAGAGCTAAAACCTGGCTGGAGGACCGAGATCCCAAAACAGTGCAAGAGGCTGCTGAACTCTCGGACCGCTATGCCAAGAGCAGACCTGCTCTGAGAGTGAATGGGCATGTGGCAGTGCAGAAAGGGAAAAGCACACTTCAGCGCAGTTAAAACCCTCACTGCCTCAACTGAAACCAGTTAGCCCCAGGTTTCAGAGAAAAGATTTCTCTGAAAAGAGAAGTGAATGTTGGTTATGTAAAGAAACTGGGCATATTACCAGACAGTGTCCCAAAAGAATGAGCAATAATATGCAGAATGGTACAAGAAAAGAAGTGGGTTGTTTGTGTGTCCCTGGAAGCATGTCTGTGAACATGAGGGAACAAATACACCCAGTCATGGTGAATGATGTACAGATGCAATGGTTAAGGGACACAGGGGCATCCTTGACCTTGGTAAAGGGGGATCTAGTAGAGCCTGGTCAGCTTATACCCAATAAATACATCACTGTACAGGACTTTACTGGTGAGACGAAAACATTGCCCCTCGCTAGTGTTCTCCTAGACTGGGGTGGAACAGGGGGAGCTGTGCAACAGGTGGCTGTAGCCAAACCTCAGCTGTGGATGTGATCCTGGGTCATAACCTCAAACAGGGGATGGTGTGTGTGTTACCCATAGCCAAGTGGCAAGGGAAAACTGTAGTTCCCTGAACCCCACAGAAACCATTGTGGAAACCACTGAGAGGCTGGTTCCCAGCCTGTGTCTCCAGATGGGGACACTAATAAAAAGGTGTAAAAATTTCCCCAGTAGCAAGTAACCACAAACTACAGAGGATTGCTCTGAAGAGGGAGTGGTGACTCATTGTCAGAGGGTTGGGATTGACAGTGATCCTGAGTGCCCTGACGCTAGTGCTAGGGATCCTAGTTTAGCAAATGAAGGGGACCTGTCTCATGCCTTGGGAATGTGTGAGGGGTTCGCAGCTGCTCAGAGAAGTGATCCTAGTTTAGAGAAGCTGATGGCTTGGGCAGACTTGGACAGCACACAGGGAGGTGATGACAGACATAAAGTTTATTGAGAAAATGGACTTGTGTATACTCAGGGAGAACAGACAGAGGGAGGAATGCTAGACAGGCAGCTTGTCATTCCCAAGGGGTATCATGAGCAGTTGCACAAGATTGCACATGATATTCCATTGTCTGGTCATCTGGGAATTGCACGCACTACGTAGTGGTTGGCCCAGAATTTCTACTGGCCTAACTTCACCCAACAGGTGAAGGAGTTTTGCAGGTCTTGTCACCGGTGCCAAGAAATAGGGAAGGCGGGCAAGAAAATCCAAGCCACCCTGAGTCCATTGCCCATAGTGGAGGAGCCATTCCAGAGGGTGGGAATGGATATTGTGGGGCCTTTAAATACCCCAGCTCCTCAGGAAAGAGATTCATCCTGACTGTGGTGGATTATGCCACCCGCTACCCTGAAGCAGTCGCTTTATCCTCACTGACATACAAAGTGGCAGATGCCTTACTTGAGATTCTCTGCTCGTGTTGGGTTACCACAGGAGGTTATCACTGATCGAGGGGGTTCCTTCATGTCGGACCTGATGAAATATTTATGGGAGAAGTGTGGGGTGGTGCAGAGATGCACAACACTGTATCACCCACAAGCCAATGGGCTTGTGGAAAGATTCAATGGTACCCTGAAGTCAATGCTCCATGCATTTGCTGAACAGCATGGAGGGACTGGGAGAAATACCTTCCCCACCTGTTGTTTGCACACAGGGAGGTGCCCCAAGAGTTGACAGGATTTTCCCCCTTTGAACTTTTATATGGACACTGGGTACATGGGCCCCTAGACTTGATCCGGGAGGACTGGGAAGGCAAGCACGCCACCCAGGGAACTCCTATGGTGGATTATGTCCTTAGGTTTAGGGAAAGGCTGAAGCAGCTTATGGGGACAGCCCAGAGCAACCTGGCAGCTGCCCAACAGATACAAAAAGTGTGGTATGACCGCAGCAGAGCTCGCCATGCATGGTGGGTCAGAAACTCTTGGTCCTTATTCGGTCTGGAAAGACAAGCTGCAGGTTGAGTGGCAGGACCGCAAAGTGGTTAGGAGGGTAAATATCATGAACTACATTATACAGTTACCTGACAGAAGACAGACAGAAAGGATGTACCATGTCAACATGATGAAGCCATATGCAAATAGGGCTGACATGGTGTTTGCAGTGTGTAGTCATGGGAGGGGATGGATGAAGAGACCCCTTCTGGACTTCTGGAAGATGGTAAGTCGGAGTCCTCTGTGGAGGCAGTACAATTGTCTCCCCGCTGACCCTGGACCAGATCCAGAAAGTAAGGGAGGTTTTAGCAGACTTTGCAACATTGTTTAGCACCAAGCCTGGACTAACCCCCTTAACGACTCACGATCTGGAGACAGAGACACAGACGCCCATACAGCGGACAGCATATCGGGTGTCAGAGGCTGTCCAAAAGGACATTAGGAGGGAAGTGGAGGAGATGCTGGATTTAGGGGTAATCCAGAGATCCCACAGCCCCTGGGCCTCACCCATAGTCCTTGTGCCCAAGCCAGATGGCTCTACTCATTTCTGTGTGGACTATCATGGACTGAATTCAGTCACAAAGTCAGACGCCCACCCGATGCCCTGGACGGATTAACTCCTGGACCAGTTGGGAGGGTGAACTACCTTATGACTATTGACCTGACCAAGGGGTATTGGCAGGTAGAGTTGACAGACAGAGCTAGGGAGAGGTCGGCCTTCATCACTCCGATAGGCTTATTTGAATTTTAAGTAATGCCTTCGGATCAAGAACGTCCCGCCACTTTCCAAAGGTTTGTGAATCAGGTGTTAAATGGTGTTGAGGAGTATGCCGTGGACGCACCTGGATGACATTGACATCTTTAGTACCAGCTGGGAGGAACACCTATCCCACCTTAGGGAAGTGCTGGGTAGGATACAGAGGGCCGGGCTCACTGTCAAAGCCGAGAAGTGCCAGGTGGCAAAGGGGGAAGTGGCATACCTCGGACATGTGGTAGGCCGGGGACAGCTCCATCCTAACCAAATAAAAATAGAGGTACTCCAGGCGTGACCCGAACCAGAAACACAGAAGCAGGTCAGGAGTTTTCTAGGGACAGCAGAGTACTACAGAACATTTGTACCCAATTACAGTGCCCTGGCTGCTCCCCTATCTGACCTGACAAAGAAAAGGATGTCCAAGAAAATTACCTGGGGCCCAGCCTGTGAGGAAGCCTTTTCCAAACTAAAGGAGGCACTGTACAGTGCTCCTGTTATGACAAGTCCTGACCATAGCAAAACCATTATAGTTCAGACTGACGCCTCAGACGTGGGTATTGGGGCAGTACTGAGTCAGACATCCAGCCAAGGGAGGGATCACCCAATAGCATACCTGAGTAAAAGTTACCTCCCAGGGAGCAGGCATACTCCACTGTGGAAAAGGAGTGTCTTGCCATAAGTGTGGGCCCCAAAGAAATTAGAGCTACATACTTGTATGGGCAGCATTTTTGGTGCAGACTGACCACAATCCCCTGGTTTGGCTGACGCAGATGGGAAAGAACAATGGTAGATTGCTAAGATGGAATCTTGCTTTGCAAGGGTATGATATGACAATCATACATAGAGCTGGAGCCAGAAACCAGAACTCAGATGGTCTGTCTCGTGTTTATGAGGAGTGAACTGATTTTGGAAGCTCATCCCATGCTGGGGATAGACCCCCCCAAATTCAGTCTAGGTGGGGAGGATTGTGACACGTGGACAGCCAGTTCTGAGTACACTATGATTTCTTTGTAATATAAAAATGTGTTATGGACTGTCTCTCATGAGAGATGCTGAGACAGCATGTAAAATGACACACACACCCAGGTTTTAGATACAAGGTATTACCTGGAAGGCCAGAAGCTAATTACAGACTAGAACAGGCCTTAATCAAGAATCTTCTGTTTTTATAAGTTAAATATAGCTTTAACTGCTAAGAGGAAATCAGTATCTCTTTTATGACATTTCAAGGAGGAAAACAGGTTTAGCACACTGGTGCAAGATCATAAATGCTTGATGTCTGTGTGAGAGGATACTGCTCATAGATGAAAGGAAATTTACAGACTTGATTGGGGAAGTCACATAAGGAAAGGAGTTTCTGCTGATGTAACCTTAATTAACTTTCCTTCTAAAATTATAAAACTTCCTGGGTGTATGATTTTTAATAACCAGAGGAGGAGCTAGGTGACTTCGTACAAAGGGGTCATCAAAGGCAGTTTTTTTAAAAAGTCTTAATTTTTTCTTCAGAGACACTTTTATCTATACTCTGACAAAGAAACATCTTTGAGCACTTTAAGCAGGTATTTAGAGGACGAGACAAATCTAAGTACTGTAGTAAGAATTGCACTGTTAAAACCTTGTTCTTTTAAAAGATTGTATGGTTCTTGTGATATATAGTTCTGTAATTTTATGTTTTACATACTTTTATCTATTTTAGTAAAACTCTAGTTTTAGAGCCTACTTCGTCTGTCTTTGAATGTTTTTCTTTAACAAGTGAAATATATATGGTTAAAGCAGACACTGTGCATAAACTTGAATGGTGATACCAAACTGGAAAAAGGTAAGATTAATCTGAGGTCTTTATTAGAGTTTTTAAGGGTTCATTTTGTACACCAGGTTAGGTGCCCGTAGGCAATGATATCTGGCCCCCAAAGACAGAATTATCTGAGCCTGTGCATTGGGTACACTAACAAGAGGTTCACAGTTTGAATCCCTCCAGAACTGAGACCAAAGGTTGATTTGAACCCACAAAACAGACAGGAGGGTTACCCTGTTTCTGTTAACTGTTCACAAGACTGCGCTCATAGGTTGGCACTTTGGGAGTAGAGGGCTGACCTACTGAGTGGGTTTGTGACATTACTTAATCACTAGTATCATCTACCTGGCACAATACAGTTGTCAGGCATAATATGTCTGCAAGATGGGACAGAAGTTTAAAGTAATGATGGGGGAACACCTCAGTGAGATTAATAGGGGTGTAATGAAAAATGTGCTGGCCAGGCATGTGGAAAATATAGAAACATATAATCTAATGGCAGATAAGGGCCACTTGGCCCACCCAGTCTGCCCAATTTTCCTACCTATATTCTCATTACAAACCCTGCTTGACCTACAGCTCTGTTTTACAGGGTATGTGACACACCTTCACCTTTACTGGTATTTAAATGGCAAGACTGTGTCAGAAGAGAGAAAATCTTTAAAACCTCCTGCTCATTGGTGAATACATGGATCCACAACCTTAGGGCTTGTAAGGAACTGGGCTTTAATAAATGAGTGAAGCTAGTGCCTTTTACGGCATGCGGGTGATGTCACCAAGCTGATGTATTGCTATTAGTACTCATGCCACTTGGCGTTACAAGAATGAAAGGGATTGTCTTCTTTTCACAACATTCTTAATGATCAATCGATAATGATTGATTGTGGAATCACCCATAATAATAGAAATTTTAATTTACAATCTCATAATTACCAGTTTGTATTACCTAAGGTCAATACCAAACAGCGTGATCATTTTTTACAATAAGGACAATAGCTGTTTGGAACAAACTCCCAGAACATATTGTTAATATTAACGAACATATGACATTTAAAACAGCATTGCATAATTATTTGGGTTATTAATTATTGCCTTATGCACGTGGGGGGATGGACTTGATGGACCTAGGCCTAATTCTGATCTATAACTACAAAGTACAAAAGTAGGAATAAGCACTTGACAGGATTGTAAGGCTGGTGTTCCACTGCTGGTTGGTTTTGGAAATGACCACACTACTCCATTGTTCTCTCCATTTACTACAGTGGTCTGTTTGTGTCTGTCCTTCCCCAAATCCTGCCTGAACTGTATGCACTATTTCATTGGTGGACTGTAAGTTTCAGTTACATACTTCGACTGTTACTTTATTTTAAGCCATTTTAGAGCCCCTTTACCAAGGACTTCAGGAAGTAATTGCTCTGGCTCCTGTTGAAACACAGCTTGAGTAGTAATTGCTCCGAGTCATTTGGGGGCATATAAGGAAAATAGCTTTATGCATAGTGCTAACTCTACTGATTTTCACAGTATAAGTTTTGTCTAAAAATGAGGGCTGTTTATAAAGAAATCTGCTCTTGAAAAAGGGTAGCATGAAACAGAACATGCCCACTACAGAGCTGATTGTATTTCTGGCAGCAGTAACTTGAGTTGTTTCTGGATTAACCTTGTCTGCAGTTAACCCTTTGTAGTTCTGGTCTCAGCTCAGCTGCTGGCTTCTCAGAGCATCTTAGAAATTGAAACTATAATAATGTGTGACTAGCCAGAGAAGGTGTTGCCTGATTTCTTTAAAGTGAGATTTCCTATCTGCCCCCCTCCAACTTATTCTGCATCTTATAAACTGAGTTTTTTTTTATTCAGGCAAACGCAGGAACCCACTGAAAGGGAGATGCTGCATCTAAGCTGTACACCTCTCAGTGACATATGATCAAACATGAGATTGCAAGCTCAAAATCCAATGGAAACAAGTGCAGTAATTATTATAATGTTTGCTGATTACAGCTCATCATAGATTGTTATGAATTAATGCTTTAAAATATCATTGAGCAATGTGGAATACTGCCTTCTCCATGTGGGACAGAGGGTTTCTGAGAGGTAAAATAAGTGACATACCTCATAATGTGTGACATTTCAGAGGTATGCTGAGCTGGGCTATTTGGGGTAACACCCCCTACACCAAAAACATCCAAAAATAAGTCCTATGCATTTAATTAAAGAGGGTCATTGGTGGTGCTGGGACACTGTGCAATTTCTAATGCAAAAATGATGAACCTGGAGTCAATGACTGTGGGGGGTTTAGGTTCAAATCCCACCACTACCCCTAGTTAACTGTGCAACTTTCAGCAAAGCAGTGGACCTCCCAAGGCTTCCTGTGGATTCTATGAACTTAGCTTCATGACAAGCCATGCCTCACAATCGTGTGTCACTCATTGAAATGTGGGGCACATTGGATATCCAAAATGTGAGAAAATGTGAGACGCTGTCCTCAACACATAGGACACATGATTAAATGGAGCTACAGGCTCAGATGTGGAGGTATGGAACAAGCCTCAACTACAGTACCTGGAGAAAGAAAGGAGGGGGAATCAGCATCAATGCCAACAGGAGTTAGCTGACTGTCTGCAAGTTAACACCTTGCAGTCCTGGTCCCAGCTCTGCTGCAAAAAATAAAATAAAATAAAATAAAACACAGACTCCTTTGACAGCCCACCCAAGCTGCCCTAATCAGCCTGTTCCATTGAAGTTAGTGGACTGTCTACAAGTTAACCCCTTGCAGTCCTGCTACCAGCTTTGCCACTCAGCAGCACCACCTCTTCCTTTGCAAAGGAGCAACTGGCTTGTCAGAGCAACTTTTCACAAGAAGTCTTAATAATTCAGGCATCCTGCCCCTTGCCAGACTTTGATGCCTGTGAAATTTCGCAAGTCCTGGACAAAATGCCTTTTCACACTTGTGGTGCTAAATGATGCTTTGGCTGAGATTTGAACATTTTCACCTACCGGGTTCATGAGGTGTGGCAATAAGAAGACTATGTTGAAAATTTGGGATTAAAATCTCAAAAACCAAGAAAGTTATGAAGCAATGTTGAAATTCTTCAATGTTTTCTTATAAATTTACTACCGGTATTTTTCCAGATTCAGACCCCATATTTTTAACATAGCCTTTTTAAACCCACATCAAGAACAAGGCACTTGTAATTCTTCAAACCCCCTCCAAAACATTTTTTTATTTGACTACATACAGAGCAGCTCAAAAGTAATTTAATAAGTATGAAAGAATTCTACAATGCTGCTAAACCCAGGACATCAGGGGCAGCAGCAAAGCATTGTGCCGGGGGTGAACGCAGTACCGCATTATTTTTATACTGACCACTTACATCACATAATAGCAGAAAAAATAATGGGGGAAAATGATCTGAAACTGAATCAACAGTTTTTGAGTGCTTATAAAGGAATGTTTATTTTTTGCTTTACAGTTAGTGGATATGGAGTAACTGGGTGTTGTCATGGAAGCAGCACATCTTCCCTCTCCTTGTTCTCTGCTAAGGCTGTTTTGATGTGGCTGTATGGGTATATTTTCATCCCCCTCCTCCACGTTCTGTGCTAGGGCTGTTTTGATCTGCCTATATAGGTAGGTCCCCGTGTCCTGTGCTGGGGCATTTTTGATGTGGCTGTATAGGTAGGTTCTTCATTCCTCCCCCCTTCTGTGCTAGGGGTGTCTTCATCTGGCTGTATAGGTAGCCCCACCCCTCCACCCCCCATATTCTGTGCTAGGGCTGTTTTGATTTGGCTGTATAGGTAGTTTCTTGTATTGTACACTAACACACATGACAGTTTATGTGTGAACCTTTTAAATACCACGGAGTTCTACAAACATGCTGAACTCTGCACAGGGATGGTCTTATTAATGAGCATGCAAAGTAATCAAAGATTAAACTACCTTCAAGTGTGTTGTATTTTAAGAATCTTTTCAATATTATTTATTATATGTCAGTGAGGTCCAGTTGCTAGCACTCTTGCCTAGGAGTCAGTCTCATAGTAATCATGTGACAAAGTCTCACACACAGAGCCTGTTTTTGGTTTTTTTAAAACAGCCTTGGTTGTGGACTTGCATTTGTACATTGCATTACCCAGTTGAACTGTATGGTCACAGTCTGCCCTGAATGCTCTCCACACTTGGATTTTGTGACTATTTTGAGTTTTAGCCAGCTCTCCAAAGAGCACCGCCACTGCATCACAGTGCAAAAGCCTTCTTTGCTGTTTCGGTGGGACATAACACTATTTATGTAAAAGTACTCTGCTTTACAACACGCACACACTGACAAAATCAAAAAGAAAAACATCAGTAGAATCAGTGTGTGACAGGGTGATTTAAAAAAAAAAATCTCCACAGTGACAATTGACGACTCTTTCAGAGGCATGCCAGGGTGAGCAAGTTTTGTAAAAAAAGCAGCAGTCCCTATTTTATTTTTTTATTGTGTATGTTTGTGTTCATAAAACAGAGTACTTTTAAATATACAGCCCACATGGCTATACAAGGAGAAGGGGCCGGGGGGAATTCCTATCCTGGAAATCTCAACTAATCTTCTTGGTTGATTTCACTCGTATTTACCTGACAGTGATATGTGAACCGCTGAAAAATCTAACATGCGGATGCCACTTTTGGTAGGCTGTGAAACCATGAATCAGTGTGCCATTTTTATTTAAAAAAACTGCAGATGTTATCACTCAGCCTATTATGAGTGATGCAGCTGTCCTAAAGAGAGAACACTTTTTTGCGCTCCAGTGAGAAAAGCACCCATGCAAAACAGCTGATTGCATTTGCCCATGTTTATATGCAGCCAAACATAGAAGAAATTCCATTCTAGACTGGATTACTTCTGTGTTTGGCTACACATTAGCCCTCACATAGAAGCACAGAAGTCTAAGCCTCATAGCTTCACACTAGTCTAGAACTGGGACTGGACTTGGTAACAGGTAGAACTGACATCAGGAGAGGTTTCAGTGCCTAAGCTCAGCCCTCTGATCAACCCTCACAATTATCCTCAGCAGGGCACCCAGCTTAGCCTTTCCAGGAGTAATTTTATCAGCAGTCCACTTTCCACTGATCTGTCTGCTCAATTGACTTAGCAGATTCCTTGGGGTAGTTCCTCACTTCACCTGGCAGTTTTGAACAGAGACCACTTCGATAGGGTATGGGAAAATACAAAACATATAAACTTAGAACTTTTTTGATCATGTGTGCCCCTGGTGTGTCCTAGCATGCCATTAAAGAACTTGAAGTGTCTATAAAGTTTATCTTTTGCTGTTTTTGAGGTATTCTAGCAGCCTGTGTTGGTGATGCAGTTGCGGATTCTTCCCATGCATCTACCTTCTGGTCGAATTTCACACTCGGCTGGGTTGTCACCCTGTCTTTGATCATCTTCTGCTCCTCATCTGAGAAGAAATTGGTGACCCAGACCCAGAGCTCATCTTTCTCAATGCCAGTCAGGCCCCTCTGAGGGCAGCTTCACAGGGTCCACAATGGACTGTTCACTATAAATTAGGTGGGTGACCTGATCCATTTAGTCTCCCATCAATGAAACGGCACAAGGGAGGTCAGGAGCAGGCAGCCAATCTAGAATCTTGATGTACAAAATGATTCATGCCTGAAGTATTGTAGTGTTGTGTTTGGTTTATCAACTGCAGCCAGAGCACTTACAGCTTCAAAGAGCCCCGCCCTAGGATTATTAGTATAAGGACCATGTGGGGAAGGGTAAGGAGGTCAAATTGCCAATGCATGCACAAAGCAGGGTAACCCTTGGAACCTGGCACAGAGGCCTCTGTGACACCCCTACTTATACAGCTGTTACAGGCAGGTGATGGGGTGTCTCAGAAGAAGTAACTGAGAACAGATGAACTGGTAGGAGTATCAGGACCATCTCTGGACAGTGTGATGTGATACATTTTAGGAGTCTGACCCCAGAGCTATTGTTCTAGTATGTATAGGTTTAGGTGCAGCACCACCTGGTTATCAATGTTTTGCAGGGCTTAACCTCTGATGGTAAATTGTGCATCAATGTATGACTATTGTAATATTGTATATGGGGAATTGAAGGAGGCAGATTTGCATATGTGTCTGAGGGAGTAGGTTTGGGTTGCTGCTGCTGTAAAGCTGTGGATATCTCCATATACAATATAACAGTAGTCACATATTGATGAATGCATGATTTACCATCAGAGGGCAAGCCCTGCAAAACATCAATAACCAGGTGGTGTTAGACCTAAACCTATGCATAACGGACAAAATAGCTCTGCAGTTGCACCCCAAATATGTAACACACTATATTTCAACAACAAAACCAGCCAGAGTAGACGATATCAATTAAAGCATTGCATTTTTTGAAGGATTTCTGTAACAAAAGAAAAAAAACTAAAACTTTGTTTCATGATAATACATAGCAGCCATGTTGGCTGTGACCAGCGTTGTTTGGGTTAGCAACATGACAGTCATAACAGACACAATCGTCAAGTAGAGGAGCTTGATCAGTAAGAGCAGTGTCAACACTGAAATTCATTGCAATAAGTACAAAAACCTGAATGACATATGCATGTACTCCAAGCTTTTACTGTGACATGCATCAGGCTCTTACAGTTCATCCAATGGATCCATGTTAACTGTGAGAAACATAAATTTTGACACAATTCAACTTACTGGTATATTTTGCATTAGTTCTGTACTTCTCCTCCCATTATTTATTATACTGTCACCTTTCTGAAAACAGGATACTTGTTCCTTTAGAGATTATCAGCTGCTACTGCTTATTTACCACCTAATGACATAATATTCTCTTGTGACATCACCGGCCATTCCCATGGCAACAGAATGGAACATCACAACAAAAGATTCTGACATAAAGAAGATAGGAAATGGCTTAATGATGTTATTAACTATTAAATAAATAATATATAGGAAACAGTGGCCTCTGTGCATCATTTTTTAGATTCTATGTGTGTTTTAAATGCATTTTTGTATGCTTCTTCTAATGTCGAACCAGATCAGCTTGACAGTTTTTTTTGTTTGTTTTTTTTGTATATTAATCAGGAGTCAGCACATCAGGCTTTGAAATACTCATGTCACTGACTCCCAAGTCAATGTGTAGTCAGCACTGTCTGGACTGCCTAGGCGTTAAGCTCCAGAGAAGGAAAGGACAAGGCATGGGAGGGGGGCGATGACATGAGCAGTAATAGTAGATCTTATGCCCAGTGAGAACTACCCCCACCTTCATTGTAGTAACATGATCTCAATTTTTGCACATACTCAAAGGTATCAAAAACACTGCAAAAACAGAAATGTCTGGGGCCAGATATTGAAAAAAGAGCAACGGCAGACGAAAAGGTTTGTGCTGGGCTTGCAACCCACCCAGAGATTGCTATATTCAATCAGATAGCACACCACTGCTATCTGACTGCATATTGAGCCATGCTGGTGCAGTGCTAAGTCAGATTGCACTGCCCTGACATGGACCTGGGCTGCAGTCAGCTCATAGGGGATTCTGCCCCAGACTGGATGGCACCGAGAACCATGGCATGATATTCAGTTGCAAAATGCAAATGAGCCCATTGGGCATGCATAGTGCTAAGGGGCCATTAGCATGCCCATTATAGTCCCATTTGCATTTGATGTGGTGACCTGTATGTGTCCATTCTATCATCATCCCTGGTGGCTGACAGCACCACCAAACACCTGTCCTGCCAATGTGTACCCCTCACTGTTGTGTCTAATGGCACCTCCCGCTATCCAATCCCACCTATGGTAGTGTGATGGATCTCCAGGTGTCTGGTGACACCCTCCCACCCACCCAGCCCATGACCCATAGACAACACCCATCAGTGGTGGCTGATGGCACACCCTGCCCCTGAACAACTGTCCCATTGTTGAGAAGATACTGCAGTTACTGTTGATGTGCCCTCCTGCACACCCATCCCCCCAATGGTAGGATGTACCCCGGTGATTACAGCACCCTCCCCCTGAACACCTGTCCTGTAAATTGCTGTATGGTTCTTGGTGTCCTATGGCACCTCCCACCCCCACTCACCCATCTGGGTGAGTAACCCAAGAACCCTGGTTTCAAACAACATGAAGTCTTGCTATATTATGACATATGCAGTTAGACCCAGCCTTCGAACTGCTCCGGAGGTGAAATAGTTAACTTTCCATGCCAGGCATGGAATCTTGAGCGTGAGCTCGGTTGAAAACTCTGTCTGTTGTTCTTCAAACTCAAACTGTCAGATTCTTTACTCTACCACTGAACAGTCGCCCGGAGACCTCCTGCTGCTCGGTTCATTTTGTCAGTTAAGTGTATTTTCTCGGTTTTTAAACCGTATTTTCTCTGTATTTAAACCGAACCGGCGTGTTCAAGCTCTGTCTGTGGTATCGTAAGTAATAGATAGGTTTTACATTATTTCTGTGGAACTTGTAAACGGTATTATCGGTTCGGTTTGAACCGATCAGATTGTGGTTAAAACTTATTTAAATTGCATTTAGAGTGGTTCTCGTTCTTATCGGTTCTAAAAACAGATTTCATTACAGTTTTTCCATGACTCGTGACACGGTTGGGAACCAATAAGAGAGTCTTGCTTTGGTGGATTGCCATAAACGGGCAAGTTTTTTGGTTAGGCTGGCACTATGTCTGAGAAACCCAAAAGAAAACCGGCCCACTGGGTTTCAACACTGTAGTGTCTGTGGGGAAGCCTTTGCCAAGGCTGACCCACACACCACATGTGTTTATTGTCTGGGGTTTGACCACCCAATGCAGACTGCCAGATTTTCAAGAATTTCCTGCAGCTACCCTGGATAAGAGAGTTGGTAAGCTCAGGGAACGAGAGGCCAAAAAGTCCGCTGACCCAGATGCAGCCCGGTTCAGTGCCAACCGAACCGGAGGGATTGCCCTCTGACCAGGGCGAGACTTCCTCTGGCAAAAGGAGAGCTGACTCGGAGGGAGCAGTCCCAGCAAAAGGACTAGAAAATCAGCAGGTGTGGAGCCAAAATTTCTTCTCCAACCGCTGCAGAGATAGCCAAAGCGATCAAAATTGTCCAGTCGCTTTCGTTCACCGAACCGCACCATCAGGTAAGCGGTCGGTTCGGTCGGTGCCACCGTTCAAGAATATGATATAGAGGAATTTATGAACCGGAGGAGGGAAGGAAGATTATGAAGAGAGTGAATTGATTTTGAAAGTCTGGATGTGCCCATTGAACCGACATCTCCCCAGACAGACCTTTAGGAGTGTCTCCCCCTAGGCTTTCTGAGTCCCCTTCTCATTTTATGTTTTATAAAAAAAGTGGCTGAAACCCTCCAGCTCCCTTTAGAAGAAGCTGTGGATGAATAGGAGGAGCCTGACTATGTAGAAATGATGGATATCCTAGAGTCCAGGAGATTGTCTATTCCCTTACATAAATCTTTTAGGAAACAGACAATAAAATTTTAAAAGCTCCTCACACTATACCTCCTGTGGATAAAAAAATGGACAAGAGGTACACATTGTCAGGCTCTGATACAGAGTTCCTCTCACAACAATGCAGCCATGTTGGTAGTAGGCTGCAGCCTGTGATAAGGCAAATATTCCCTTGGCTTCACACCCCCCTGACAAGGACTCCAGGAGGATTGATGCCATGGCAAAGAAACAGTACATGGCAGCATCCTTGGGACTCAGACAGGCAAATTATATGGCCTATGCTGCAAGATACCAGAAATACAGATGGGATATTGTTATGGACCTAGCGAAACAGGTCCCTGGCCAGCTTGCCAAAGAGCTGGAGCAGGTGGCTGCTGATGGTATTGAGGCATCCAAGGTGCAATTCCATGCTGCAGTGGACTCTAATGATGTATCTTCAAGAGTCATGGCTACATCTGTGGCTTTTCGCAGAATGGCTTGGCTCAGGTGTACTAGCCTGTCACAGGATACCCAGGCTAAGGCCATGGATTTTCCTGTTGTGAGTAACTCTCTGTTTGGGGAGCAGACAGAGAATTACATGAAGAAAATGGATGAGTATAGGACCACTTATAGGAGTGCACAGGCCAAGGAAAGGCAGGCCACTCCTCAGAGGCAGCTTTCCAGGGGCAGGGGCAGACCTTTTCACAGGCCTTTTTACCAAGCCCAGGCCTCCTCTTCAGCCTATGCCCAGAGGGGGTTCTTCAGAGGGAGAAGCAGACGGGGTACGAGCAGGCCTGCTCCCATCCCTCAGCCTAAAGCCCCTGCCAAACAGGCACCCTGATGGGATGCCCAGGGCCGATTCTCCATTACCTGTAGGGGGCAGGCTGGCTTACTTTGTCCAGAACTGGAAGTCTTTAACATCAGACAAGTGGGTCCTGGAAGTAGTAAGCCAGGGGCTGGTTCTCAGCTTCAAAAAATTTCCAAAGATGAGAACCAGATCCTTTCCACCTGCAAATCCATCAGAGGCTCTCGCCCTAGAAACAGAAGTTTCAACCCTTCTCTCTCTCAGAGCTGTGGAAAGGGTTCCTCCCCTACACCAGGGCAAAGGACTGTACTCAAGGTACTTCCTTACCCCAAAAAAGACAGGAGAATGGCGGCCCATCCTGGATCTCAGATACCAAAACAAGCACCTTTTAAAGCCAAAATTCAAAATGGTGACTTGGGAATTATTTGTCCTCTCTAAGGCCAGGGGACTGGCTAGCATCCCTGACCTCAAGGATGCCTACTTCCATGTTCTCATCAGAAGCTCCCACAAGTACCTCAGATTCGAACTGCCCTCAGGTCATTACCAGTTCAGAGCAATGCCCTTCGGCCTCACCTCTGCCCCAAGGGTATTCACAAAATGCCTGGCAGTAGCAGTTGCTCATTTAAGAAGGCAAAATATTGCCATCTTTCCTTATCTGGACGACTGGCTCATAGTGTGCCAGTCTCCAGCCCAAGTCAAATTACACCTTCAGATTACCCAGCAGCTGCTTACATCTCTAGGTTTCCTCTCAATCTCCCAAAGTCAGTTATAGAGCCTGTTCAGCTTCTCACCTTCATAGGCGCAGAACTGGACACAAAGCAGGCCAGAGCCTTCCTTCCTCAGAAAGAGCAAAGACCCTGGTGTCTCTGGCCTCCTTCACTCTGCAGGTCTCTCGACCAGCAAGGCATTTTCTGCAGCCCTAGGGCACATGGCTGCCTCCCAGCAGTAGTGCAGGGAGCAAGATTTCAGATGAGGAACATTCAGTTCCATTTGAGAGCCTTCTGGTCTCAAAGGAGAGATCCTCTAACCAAATTGATCCCAGTAACTCGAACCCTGATCCAGGCCCTACAGTGGTGGCAGAATCAGAGCAATCTGAGACAGGGGGTTCCTTTCATCCCTCAGTCTCACTCCTTGACCCTTACTACAGATGCATCCCTCTTGGGGTGGGGAGCTCACATGGGCAACCTCACCACTCAGGGATTGTGGTCCTCAGGAATCTCTGCTCCACATCAATCTGTTGGAACTCAGAGCAGTTTTTCTAGCACTTCAAGCTTTTTCTGCATCTGTTCAGAACAAAGTGGTACAGGTCAGAACAGACAACACCACTACAATGTGGTACATCAATCAAGGGGGCACTCGGTCTACGGCCTTGTGCACCGAGGCAATGAAGTTGTGGTCTTTGGCTTATTCCCTGAATACCTCCCTCATGGCAGTTCACCTCCCAGGCAAGGACAATGTCCTGGCAGATGCTCTCAGCAGGATTTCCCAGGGCCATCACGAGTGGTCACTGGATCCTTTAATTCTGGAGGTAGTATTTGCCAGGTGGGGCACTCCTCAGATAGATCTTTTTGCAGCCCCAGACAATCACCAACTTCCTCTTGTTTGCTGCAGGCCCCCAGTGTTGGGCACAGTCCCTCTGGATGCCTTTCTTCTCAACTGGGAAGGGAAGTTTCTCTATGCCTTTCCCCCCTTCCCTCTCCTGTTCAAGGTGCTAGTCAAAATCAGATCTCAACCTTGCAAGATGATTCTGATTGCTCCAGGTTGGGCCAGACAGCCCTGGTATCCACTCCTTTTGTCCTTAGCAGTCCACCTTCCCTTTGTCTTCCCAGGAATCACAATCTGTTAACCTGTGCCCAGGGGAGAGTTTGGTACCCGAATTTCAAATCTCTCAACCTCAAGGCCTGGCTCTTGAAGAGTTAGAGTTTGCTGACCTACACCTTTCTCAAGGTGTGCTCGATATCTTGAAAGCTTCTAGGAAGCCTTCCACCAGGGCTACTTATAATTCCAAATGGAAGAGATTTTCCATATGGTGCTCTGGCAAGAATATTTCCCAGAGTCTGCCGGTTTGCCCACAGTTCTGGATTATATGGTACATTTGAATTCTTTGGGCTGAGACCAGCTACCCAAAAGTGCACCTGGCAGCCGTGTTCGCTTTCTTATCAGCAGGTAAACCCTCTTCCCTTTCAGCTCATCCGGTATTCTCCAAGTTTTCAAGAGGTTGTTTCACACAACCCACCATTCAGGGCCCTGCCCCTGCCTGGGATCTTAATGTTTGCATTGCCCAGTTTATACAACCCCTTTGAACCCTTGTCTTCAGCAGAGAGCTTAGTACTTGACTTGAAAACTGTGTTTTTGGTAGCCATCACTTTGCCAGGCACATAAGTGAACTACAAGCATTGTCAGTGGAGCCTGATTTTATCTCCTTTCATAGGGATAAAGTGGTCCTCAGGACTAACAGAAAGTTCTTGCCTAAAGTGGTCTCGGACTTTCACCTTAATCAATCCATGTCTCTCCTGTGTACTTCACTGACCATTCCTCCTCTGGTGAGAGGAGATTGCACAGTTTAGATGTCAAAAGAGCCCTTAGCTACTACATAGAGTGTACCAAGGGTCATAGGTTTGACTCCTCCAACTGTTCCTCACTTATGGTGAGGTTGGTAAAGGAAACCTGCCACTAAAAGATCCATTGCCAGGTGGATTGTCTCTTGTATCCAATTTGTTATCAAAACTGTAAGGCTCCCCCTTCAGGCCTGAGGGCTCACTCTACCAGAGGTAGTTAGGCATCCCCTGGCTGCAGCCAGGGACATCCCTATCACAGAGATATGTCAAGCAGCTACCTGGAAAACAGTTCACACTTTCACAAGCATTACTCCTGGACATCCAGGCTAGGAGCGATGCTCGGTCTGGCACAGCTGTGCTTCAGAGCCTATTTCCTAAGTAGGTTCTGTCCTCCTCCATGGAGGTACTGCTGTGTAGTTCAGATATAAATATAATATAGCAAGATTTATGTTGTTTGAAGAAAAATTACTTACCTTAGTAATGTTGTTTCTTCTAATGGAGTCTTCCTATATTATGACCTCCCCCACTGCCTGCCCCTCTCAGAACCTCTGTTTTGGGATGTGGGTGGATAGGGCACTGTTGGCACTTAGTAGTTGCCCACCTTGTTTTCTTCACCCCTCCTTCTGGGGTGTTTGCTGTTGTGTTTTTTCATTTTTGGGATCCCCTTACTTGAGTCTTTGTTTTGGGACCAAAAAATGGGTTAATATTTTAGTAGCCAGTTGGCTAGTGTAGGTTTACAGCTTCCACACAGAACCTTAGTGAGTTTTGCTCATAAAGATCTGACAGTTTTAGTTTGAAGAACAACAGACAGGGTTTTCAACCGAGCTCGCGCTCAAGATTCCATGCCTGGCATGGAAAGTTAGCTCTTTCACCTCCGGAGCAGTTCGAAGGCTGGGTCTAACTGCATATGTTATAATATAGCAAGACTCCATTAGAAGAAACAACATTACTAAGGTGAGTAATTTTTTCTTCCAGTGGCATGCCCCGCCCCACCCTGAGCTCCCATCCCACATCACCTACAGAACTTTGGTGTGCACTGGTACTGCACCTCACCCTCCCCGAATAACAGATGATAGATGCACCAGTGAGCGGTAGTGGTCCCACAACCCCCACCGCCCCACCCACACCCAGCACAGCACCTTTGAAGCCCTCCTTACTGGGCAGGATGGGAACATGCAGTGAATTCTCTACAGCAACCTACACAGCCATCCTCTCCCTTCTCTGCCGACTGCCATATGAGTTGGAGGAGCCCCTGAATCATGTGAGGGGGGCCACATGTCAATAGTGACTATCTTCTCAGAAATGGATGACTGCTCAGGGGTGGGGGGGTGCCACTAACCGGCAATGATGGGTTTTGTCTATGGGATTGAGGGATCAGAGTGTGGGGGTGCCACTAGACACCAGGGCAGGAAGTCACAGTATCAGGATGGGGATCAGAGGGTGGGGGGTGCCACTAGACATCAGGGAGGATGTGAACAGTAGTAGGACAGGGGATCAGAGGGTGAGGGGGTGCAACTAGACACTACAGTAGACAGTCACAGTACCAGGATGGGGAATGGAGGGCTGTGGGTGCCATTAGACCCAGGCTTATGGTGATGCTCACCCAGACAGGTGATGGGGGGGGGGGCCACTACTGGACACCAGAGCTAAGGTGATGCTCACCAGATGAGTGTTCAAGGTGGCCACTAGAAACCAGAACCTACACTGCATTTCCCAGGATGGGCAGTCAGGGAAGGAGGGACAGTGGACACCAGGGCATTGTATACATGACCTGTGATGGGGGCTTGGAGGGTGTTGGTGCCTCTAGACACCAGGGCATCCTCTGTTTCACCAGGCAGGGGGTTCGGAGGTTGGGGGATCAGGTGGCTGCAGTACAGCCATCTCACCACCAGGCGTTTGTGCCCAGTTAAAACTAGTTTTGTAAAGATGTTAAATAGCACCCTTTTAGGTGCAGTTTACCACAGACACAAACCTCTGAAACTGCCACTGTGCCCACATGCAGGGGAGCCCATCAATTGTATGGGCGCAGCACTATGTTAGAGCTCAGGCATGAAAGGGTTTAGCCTGTGCCACAAGAGTCTCTGAATATAGATTCCACCCACATGCTAGGTGCAAAACCCAGTTAGCACAGGCTAACACCCTTATCACCCACATTAATTTTTGAATATGTGGCCCTGCTGGTGTCCTCCAGAAGAATGGAAGGACACACCTATCACTTGCGTAATTGGTACTGGTAGAATAAGCACTAACATGCACTCCTTCACAGTAATACAATCTAAGTGACTTGCTGGCACATAGAGGTCCCCCCCCCACAGCTCAGTCCATCAATTGTGTCATCACAGGGCTCGTCGAGGGAGACACTAGGACATGTAGTAGATAAACGTGTCAGACAGAGGGTCGCAGGATCAACCAGATAAAAAAAGTAAATTACAAAATAGTAAGTACATTCAAAAAAAATTCCTTTCACTGTGTTTTCCTTAATCAGGCCCGAAAGGTCCTGCAGGATTACTGCAAGGGAGTTGAGGATTCCCTTTAAATTTGATTTGCTAACTTATACAGCTCCATACGAGTTGGGTCCTGGTTACCCATTAGATGTCCTGTACCCTTATGCGTTGTCACCCTCTCTTCATTACACCAAGATGAGCCTCTTAGCTGTACCAAGGGCCAAGCTGAAAACCTTGGGAGACTGGGCCTTTGAGGTGGCAGGCCAGGTCTTATGAAATTCACTCCAGAAGGTCCTCAAACAAGCCCCCATGGTGGCAACCTTTAAAGAGGTGTCTGAGGACCTTTTTTATTCAATAAAATCTTTGGGGATCAATCTGTCTTCTCATTTAGGCCCCTTCCAGCACAGTTTTTATTAGTCATATGTGTTTTAACTGTTGATTTATGATCATTATATTATGTTTATTTATTGATACACTGTAATTTCTACACTTTTGCAAAGCGCCTAGGCCTCTGGGGATAGGCGTCATAGAAATAAACCTGCCACTTTCTCCCAGAGGGTGAAGAACCTAAGGAACAGGGCTAAAAGTATAGAAAGTACTATGAATATGTCCTGATGTATCTGAACTCCTATTTTATTTATTTAGTTTTGTTAACCAAGTAGGTGCACTAGCCAGAAAGACTATTTTCAGGCATGACCCGGGAGAGTACAGAGACAAACTTCAAAGAACATCATGATACATAGTACAAGTTACATAACAGCAGCAATGTGACAAAGAATTGAGGTAGTAAGACCAAAATAAGCATTTAAGTTAACATAAGACAAATACAATCAGGTCAGATTAGGGAATTGAGGTAGTAAGACCAAAATACAGCATTAATATGTACATAAGACAATACAATCAGGTCAAATGAAGTGACCAGACACTCCGCAAGCAAATAAGGGATAAGGTGATGTGAGAGCGATAGTCGCCAAGCAAAGACAGTTAAAGGGATAAGCTAGGGAGAGCATGGAGAAAGCAGATAGGATAACCTGGAAGGGAAAGAAGGAAAGTGGAAGATGAAATGTAAGAAATAAGGAAGTGAAATTGAGAGGAGGTGTTCCAATGTTGGAGTGGATCCTAGGCTCCTAGGTGACAACTGAGAGGAGGGTGGAGTTAGAGAGCAAGGGCTAGGGTGGTTTGAAGCAGGAGTATATGTAGGAGGAGAAGAGATAGTGTCAAAGTTCTTTCTTAAAGGAGATGTGGGATGCAGATTGGCGTAAGGTTAGAGGAAGTGAGTTCCAGTGATAGGGCGCATGACAGGCAAAGGCACGACCACCTTTATTTGTACGATGTCTCGGATAAGCACAGGGACATTATGTATTACCACCATGCTGTATTGTAAGACTGTATCTATGTCTGTATTCTCTGATAGAGCATAATGTTTACCTTGTGATGAATTTTGTTTTGTTTCTTTCTATACTTCAATAAAATTAACTGTGCAAAAAAAAAGAAAGAAACAGTAGGTATGAAGACAATATAGGCCTTCAAGGTACTTTAAGCCTGGAGAAATTTCAAATTTCTGAGGGAAACACAGGGTAAAGTAGGAAGCAGGATTGCTCAGATTTCAAATGACAACTACAGAATTAGTGGGTTCCAATCCATTTTTAGGATTTGGGTTTTATACCCCCTCCCCCCAAAACAAAGGATTCCACAAACCATTTTCGGATGCAGAATCAGAATCTGATTTTGCATCTGAATGTAGTTCTGTAAAAAACTGCCCTTCCTCATACCTTATACAGCTGGTGCTGCTGAGTGCCAGCTGGGGAGTCCTGGGGCTATTAGTGGAAGGGCTTTTGGACAGTGTACACCTTGGAGGCTGGGAACTCGGGGGTCATTTTTTTATGGACTGGCTGCTAGTTGGCAGTAGCCCTGATGGATATGGGCATCGATAAATGGGACTGGAGTGGATAGAGTGGACTGCCAGATGAACAACCTCTATGCCACCTCAGCTCCCCAGGAACCCCAGCCAGCTGATAAGGGAGGGCAAGGATGGGAGGAGGGTTTTTCTTAGAGTTATTAGGTGGGGGGATTTACTTGTGGTTAAATGAGTTGGATGCAGAATTGAAACTTCAGATTCCACCTCAGATTCCATTCCTATGCTTTTAATCGGGCAAAACAGAATCGGAGTTCGAATCGGAAATTCCAAAATCTGAATAGGAGCTAGTAAGTAAACAAGTTAGTAAGTAAACAAGTTTACTGTTTGGCTAAACAGCCTTTACAATTAATTTCTAGTGAAATACACATACAACAATATAAATAGTAAAACATAAGATCTAACATTCATCACTTATTATCATAGTTTAAATATCTTTCTTAAAATCATAAAAAAATATATTTTTTATACCACAGATAACTCTCATCAGAGTTTCAGTTAATTACTCATCTTTAAATAATCTTAATTCGTTTTTTTGTTGACCAATGGAGGAGAAGTACTTTGCAAGCCTTAACAGGGACCATACATCTTCTGTATGCATCAAAATATTTGTTAGTAAAACCTTATCTTTGTTATAAAGTTCAGACAAAAAAGGACTCAGCCAATAAGTCCTTTGCTGCTCATACCATTTGCAGTACCACAGAACGTGAAGTAAATCTTCCCTCTGACCAAGCCCACAGTCGCATTCTTCTGATAGGATTCCTGATTTCCTATATCTCAGGTCCAGAACATTACTGTTAAACTGCTCAAATTTATATCTCATAAAAGTCACTCTCAATTTTGGCTCTGCAATTAAATCTAGGTAGCGTTTATAACCATGGTAAAAATTATTACTTGTAAACCAACGTGAATAGTGAGAGACTGAGACGGTTTCCATATCAATCTCATCCCAGTACCTGTTTATTCGTTTGGCAATATACTTTCTGTATTTAAAACTAATTGTAATTCCTTGCTCCACAGCCCATCTGAGATAACATAATTTATGTTTTTCCAATACTTTTTGTATACCATTGTACCGATATCCATAACGGAATCCCAGATTATGCCACATTTCCTTTTCTTTTAAACAGTGGTATATCCATCTGGTCTTCTCACTTCTTGTTAGTTTAATCCAATAGTTTAACCTTTTTTGCTCCATTAAAGCATTTATATCTGAAATGCCAAATTCTGACCTCAGATAGGCCGCAGGGCAGGAATTCCCCAGTTTAAACAAATAACAGAGGACTTTAAAAAGTGGTACCATCAGTCTATTCAGATCCTTAATCCCCCAAATTTCAGTACCATAAAGAAGCTGAGTTTGATACTTCATCTTAATAGTATGAATCAGGGGTCTGGTACTCATGCCTCCATAGTTACGATAAAACTTGCTCAAGCCTTGTACAGTATTTTTTAATTTAACTTGGAGCAAGTCTGCTTGTCTGAACCAGGCTTGATTTGCCTGTACCATTACTCCGGGGTTACGTATTGCTGGACGGTACTATCGTAACTTCATCCTTACCAATAAACCATTTGCCTTTAGGGTCCTTCTGGCCAAATACCATAACTTTCGATTTATTCATATTTATCTTTAGTTTCAAACATTACTAAGCTTTATATAAGAAAGTCAATTTAGACTGTAATCCTTTTTTTGTTAGTGAAAACATAACAATATCATTCGCATAGGCCAACAACAGACACGGGATATTCCTAATTTTTGGAGGGAGTCCTGATCTGTATAAATGACATCATTTAACATTTTTTCAATATACAGTACAAAAAGTAAAGGCGCAAGCAGGCAACCCTGTCTTACACCTTTATTACTAACAAAAGGGCTAGACAGTTGCCCCTCACACCCTAATCTAATCTTGGCCCAGGTATTAGAATATAATTGCGCCATGATTCTTACTAATTCTTGGTCAATATCTCGGTTAATCAGTGATTCCCACAGAATATTCCTTGATACACTGTCAAAAGCACCTGCATAATCAGTAAATACTGCATACAAATTTTGGCCTCTAGTTTAACATATTTTTCTATTAGATGATTATACATATAAGTCATAATAGTATACACTAGGCCTAAAAGCCCGACTGTATATAGAAATCCTCTTGTCCACTCCGCTTCTTTTCTAAGTCTCTGGAGCATTATCCTAGTAAAATCTTCAGGTTTACATCTAAGAGACTAATTGGCTTATACATTGCTGGATCTGAAAGACTGCCTTTTTATGAATAGGAGCTAGGTTTGCACCATTCTCCATTTCTGGGTATTTATTCACCTCCAAACACTTATTGTAAAATACCATTAAATAACTGCCCCATCAAATGGGGTCTGGTAAATACACTTCGCAGGGATCCCATCTAGCTGCAGCAGTTTTATTTTTTTCAGTGAATCAATAGCCATAAGCACCCTCATCGAACGTAAAATTTATGGATACCGGATGAGTTAGGGACAACTGCAATGAGCAAGTAAGTAATGTTTACCCTTGATCATAAAATATATTCCCATAATATGCAATCCATCTATTCTCTGAAATGTGTGCATCAATATTGGCTTTATAATTATTTATTCCTTTTGCCACCAATGTCCAGAAAGTTTTGGCATCTTTATTCTCTACTGCCTTTAGCATTTGCTCCCATTGCAACTAAAAATATCTTTTCTTCTTCTCACCCAACAGAGTCTTATAACTTCGCTTTTCTTGGTTTAACTCCCTCAATTTTTCTCTAGATTTATGTTTACAGTAAAATCTCTGTAATTTCCTAATATTTACTTTCCAGTCCTTACATTCTTTGTCAAACCAAGTTTTCTTTCCCGCACTAGATTTCTCAGTTACTGATATTTCCATTTTATTTTTTATTTCTTTGAATAATAGGCACATTTGTCTGGATAAAGCTGTCCAATCCTGGGCCTTAAGTATTTGTACTGGTTTATTCAGATATGATTTTTTTAATCAGGGAAGAAATGTTGCCTTAAAAACATTTCTTCTATACCAACTTTTTGGCTGCTCTTATTTCTGTAAACCTAAAAGAGTCATCAGATGAGGTCAGGCCAGTATTTTTGGGACTACTGTTTTCCAATACTATAGGAAAATGGTCACTTTCTGCTCTCATATAAATTGTCAGATCTTTCCAAAGATCCACAGATCCTGTCCAACAAATATAGTCCATAGTAGATGCACATCTTGTAGAAACAAAGGTGTATTTACCCTCCTTATCTCCCAGGAATCTGCCATTTAGAGGATAAATGTGTTCTTTTAATATCTTTATCATCTTTCTACCTGAATTATTCACTTTTTGATCCTTTGCTTGCCTTTGTCCAATTATGGCCTCCTGGTAAACGTAAGAGAACAGAGAATTATCTAAGGTGCCATCAAAGGCACCTATTCTAGCATTAAAATCACCCACTACCATGAGCTCTGCCCTTGAAAAATCATGGTAAACTTCACTATAAGTTCATTGAAATCTTTCCAAAGTAATTTGAATAGTATAATGAATTCTCTGAGTGATATAGGTGTTAATAATCATTATCTCTTGCCCAGTCCACTTTAAATAAGTCCCCAGAAAATTTCTGTAAGTTTTCCAGCTTGTTGTTATCGTAAAACTTCTCACCTTAATCCAGGTAATAGATCACCTGAGCTCCTTCCAAAATTTGTATTTCTAACTCCCAGGGACTGAAAACACTCATAACCATTAAACTGTAAATTATCATTCATCGTATGCCATGTTTCTTGGACATAGATTACATCAAACTATACAAAAAGTTTCTACACTCCTCATCCATCATTTTATTTTGCCATCCTACAATATTCCAAGATAGAAATAGAAAACAGGTGGTTGGCCAGATCTGAGGATCTATAGCCATTTCATTATTGCTAGGTAGTCACTCCTCCTGATATCTGGCAAGGTACATAAACCTATCGCCAATGGTATTGGTGACAAGAGACCATTACCTGTTGCCTGACTGATATCACTTAGTGTATGGTCATCCCAGTAGTTCCCCAAAAACATGAATCTGTTAGGTAAAGACCCAACGCATCCAGTTGAGATGTTTTGGATAGTATGGCCTCAGCTAGCTTCTGATTTGGAACTTGAATAACCACCTGACTATCTAAGTTAGCTCTTCTGGCCAAGATTGTCCATAACTCTTCGACTTCTATAGCTAAAAAGTTAGTAAAAAAGTTACTTAGCACTTTCATTAGCTTATGTTCATTTTCATATTTTAAATTCTCCATTCCAAACATATTTAAAATAATCTGCTTGTTCTCCTCAGTCTGATGCTCGAAATTTTTATTAAACTTCTCTCTGTTTGGATATAAAAGTACAATACCATTTTCCTGAGTCGACTCATAATTAATCCAGATATAATTTGCCAATCTGGGTGAAACCAAGAAAATATCTATAATGGTTGCAGAGGTTATTTGAGTATTCTTTATTTATATTGTATCATCTTCAATTAAATTGGTCCCAATCCTTTCGTTCAGGTATTCTAAAACCTTAAAGCTTCTCCTTCCATCATCATTATTCCCCCAATTCCACCAGTTCTCAGGACCATACAGTCTGATGCATGGGAACAAGTCCTGAATTTGATCTTCATGTAAAGCCAGTTCATCTTTCTCACCTTGTTCAAACGGGACAACATTATAATGTAACTTATTATTACTCCCACCCTCTGACTGACATGATTGTTCTTGCTGTGAATGTTGGTGAAAGACCTGCTGACTATTGGGCTGATGATTACCTTTTATAGTTGCATCAGCTTGCTGATTGAACTTCACCAATTCCTGTTCTATTCTCTCTACCATGGAGGCCAAGTTCAACAAACCTTTATTTGATCTCACCTATTTTACCTTCTCTATCTAACTCTGCCACACCCACTAGCTGTTCAAATTTATTTTCATTCTGTATTTTGCATTGATTTAGCTTATCTTTATTTCCCAATCTGTTTACACTATTATTACAATCTACTCTTTTCTGAGACTTCTCTCACTTCTTACACTTCTGTTTGTTCCTTTTTTTTGTGTTTTTCTTATCTCTAGTAGGTTTATCAGTTTTCTTTTTCCTTTCTGTTGTCCTTGGGGATTCTGGGAAAGATAGAGGACTAAAATCTGGTCTTATTTTCTCTTTTCTTGTACCTTCAGAAATTTGTGAAGTATCCTCCCCCCTGAGGAGGGTATCCCTGTGTTGACAAATCTGGTCCATCTTGTCTCTAATAAAAGTGACCCCATTGCTCATGCTCTCTATTGCATTTTTGTTAGTTAGTAGCTGGTCCATAGTAATAAGAAAAGCTGATGCAGGGTTCTTCAATAATTCCGCTGTCTCTTTGTTTACATACCTCGGCACAAAATTCTCCCCATCTTGTCCCACATTTAACCCCATATAAGGATCTTGCTTATCTAGTTGTTTTAATCCTGCTGTGGTGTAATGTAAGTCCTCTATAATCAATTCCAATTCATTTTTTTGTGACATAGACTGTATTGCACTAGTCTTCCCTTTCCCCCCCAATTCCTTAGAGTCATATAGTGACTTGATCAAAGGCAATGATCTCTCATGAGTACTGTCTTGCAGTAAATGGAAAAGCTGAAGGGAACAGGAGGATATGTCTAGGATCTTGTCTTCCTCCTGGAACCCTTCATGATGGGAACCTATTTCCTCCTGCTTCCTTCTATTTTACCATTTAAATACTCCTGACATAAGTTCATCTGAATTACTGTCAAATCCTCCGATTGGCTCCACTTAAGGCAGCTGGGGCTGTAGAATGCAATGCTGCAGACAGAGTTAATCTAGGGGTTGAAGTTTCCCACAGCAGATCGATAAATGGTCCATAATTTTTATTTGTAAACTCCTTTTAACATCTGATACTCTCACATTGTCTCTACCTTCATGTACTGCATTCTATAGTCGAACTGTAGCTACCAGGATATTCAAAGAAAGGAATGATGGTTTTACTAGGAACCAAAGAAGAAAAAATGGGGTATCACCCTGAAAGAACCCTAGGTAGAGACACGGTAGAGACAGAGGTAAAGAATGGAGTGAGCCAGACAGAAAACTCTATTCACTTAAGGACAAATACTCATCAGTCCATCTTAGATGAGGCTAGACAGATCAATTAACCAATCTACAGGAGCCTAGACTTTAAATATCACAGATAGCTCACAACCACAGTCCTTAAAATCACTGTGAACTAATATTTAACTGGATTCATTAGGCAATAGTTATTTTCAGTTCTAAAGGTTACACGACATGATGTAGCTCCTTCTAGCAATACAATAGAATTTTCCTCTAATTCTACATATAACTGGATTATCTATTTATCAGTATAATACAAATTGCTAATACTATTAGAAGTCAGACTCCCAAACATTCCTCAGCCCCAGGTTTTCTGGACTGTGCTTAATAATCAAACTAGTAAATAACAGCAAGGGAAGAACTTTAGCCGAATAGCAAATGGGACTCAGCGCAAATGACTGCTCTTGGCCAACAGTCAGAAATAAAACAGTTTATGGCCATATAGTTTAACAAATTCAGAGTGAAACCCACTCATAGGACATCACTAATCAGCCTTGTATCCATAATAAACCTATAAAGCTTGTAATGGAGTCCAAACAGAAGGTTCTTTTTCCTATACCTGCAACCTGCACGCGAGTGTGTTAGTATGTCAAGAAAAACAGCTGATATGAAAGGTGGAGAGTGCAGCTCTCAATTAAGTAATTTAAAAATTCAGAGAAATGAGGCACTCATGAAAACAGAGTGCTAGCAATTCAATCACTAATTAGCAGTAGAAGTACCTCACAATTTACTAGTATATGAACACTGGTCAAGGGAACTGTAAAACTGTAGAACTTCCTATATCTTTGTTTTTCAATAACTCAGGCACTGCTCTGTAATAAAACCCCTGAGGAGATTTTACTAATTCATCTGAAATGCAGAAAATGGAGCATAAAACATAAAACTTAAAACGAAGAGTTTAAAAAGTTTAAACATTAAAAACACTGAAAACATTAAAAGGAGAAATGCCAGTCATGGTTAAAGCACTTTGTGACAATATCAAGTATCTCAAGATATCACACTTAGTCACTTTGCTATAGCACTCATTAAAATTCAGACATGGTATCACTTCAAGGAGTACGCAATCCAATAACTGTATGTTCAAAAGTATAGGAAATTTCACGCTACACTTCTCTCAATCCATATCTTCGACCTGTGTCACTTCCCACTGTAACACATCTGAAAAACAAAGTTAGCCTCCTTGTACGCTGTTTCTTGCTTCTTTTAAAGTCCTCCTCATTTCTTCCATACAGTCTGCCATGCGCTTGCGCCTGCTCCGCCGGTAGTTTTGAGCTCAGCCTGTACGCAGGGCTACTCCACCCCTAGCATTCCATGGAGATGAGCTGAAACAAAAATACAGACGGCAAAAAGCACAGTATCCAAGAAGATGGCACAAGATGGACTGGAAAGATATGCTCACTTCACTATTGAGGCAAAGGTGGCATACCTGTTCTAAGTGAGTTATTCGTGTTGAGCAAACCCTGCTTGAGTCATTACTCCACAGCAACACAGCTGCAGCCATCATCCAGAACCGAAACTGGTTCCCCAATAGGAGCTGACAGAATGGTCATGCACCCTACTGGTAGTACAGTGGGTAGAGAAATCTTTACAGTACACATTATAACATCATACTTATTCATCCCTACTAGCAAGCTGTGGGTTAGGGGACATGATGAACCTAGAGTTCTTTCCAAGCTTCAATCAAAAAATCAATCAATCAATCAAAATCTTTATTTATCCAGGAGCATCATTGAGCAAGGCTCATTTGCAAGATGAACCTGGTTATAACAAGGTCAAGGTAAAAGGGAAAAAATAAACCATACATATAAATATATATATGTATGTATATATATATATATATATATATATATATATATATATACACACAGATATATACATACCGCATAAAATATGCATATGCACAGGTCATGGTGCCAAGAAATGAGCTAAAACACTGGTGAACATATCTATTGAGAACTATATACCAGTAATAGGTACACATACATAGCTACAGTAATGTTGAGTGTATCTCTGCAGTCTGGAGCATCGTGAGAGGAAAAGGAAGAACTGGAGGGGAGGAGTAATAACCAGTTCGTATGAACAGATTTCATACCTTAGGAGTTCTCACTGGCAGTAACCGGGATGGTATCAGGTGTGCAAGGGAGGGGGGAGAGACTACAGAGGGAGGTGGATAACTAGCTGGGATTAGGTGTTATAGGTAAGGAGTGAGGTTGACCATGTGAAGCTAAGAAGAGGGCAGTCGAGCTCAGTCCGCCATCAGATATAGGGATGTCCACCATGTAGGGAAGGGAGGATAATAGCAGATGGATATCAGAGCAGGATAGAGAAGCTAAAGCTCAGAATGAATGTTACTTGGAGTGTAAGTATACAGATGGAATTCATTGGGAAGTGAGTAGGAAGGGTGATAAGACATTGTCAATGCATTATGGCCAGGAGATGTAATGAGCATAGACAAGACTATGGTCATGGAAAACAGTTGCAAGGTTCCTAAATAAGGTGGGAGTATAGAGTCTTGAAGGTGGTCATGCTAACAAGAGAACTCAATTTCATTGCTTTCTGAAGTTTGTTCCACAGAGAGGGCAGTACAAAGCTTATGGCGGCTCTACCAAAGTGAGATCAGTGCAAGATCTACCAAATCAGTGTTACTATGTAATTACACACAATTATACAATGGCAAGAAAATTTCCTGGTCTCTGATTGGTCAGTGTGTCTCTGGCACAGTGAGGTTATCCCAGCACAACCTCACTGTATTGCTTTGGATGCCTTGGATGATGAGCATTTTATTGATGAGCATTTGGATGCCATAAAATCTACTAAAAACATATATATATATTTTTTAATTTGTATAACAATGAACCATTGTATAATAGCAATAATGCACTCCAGGGTGTGGGTTGTGCTGGGATAACCTCACTTCTGGAACATTGGATGCACTCTGCCTGCGGCCTTGTACCCAATCACCCAGGTGTGAGGTTATCCCAGCACAACCCACACCCTGTCATGCATTATTGCTTAAATAACCCATACAGCCAAATCAAACTCTGCTTATCTAATAGGCAAGTGCATCCCTTTGTATGGACAGAATGGTTGAGGGTCAGAAAAGTAGTAGACGGGGCCTAGGGAAAACTCTTAATCTCCACATTACAGTTTACAACAGTTTAGAAAAGGCAGTAATTAAAGGTAGCACTTACCTGGTTCTGATGAACTTACAGCAGGGATCTAGAAAACATGTAGAAGGAACACCTGTAAAATAAGAATAAAGAGAGAGGTCACAAATTATCCATAGTTCTTGGAAAGAGATAAGACAGATAGGACTGATAAAAGGAAAATAATACTTATCTGATAGGTTGTAGGGGATGTGTAGACCTATAAAAACAAAAGAGGGACAGAAATAGGTTAGTGTAAGTGAAAGGTTTTAAAGAGCAGAAAAACTAGATATGCAGTGATACCCTAGCACCCACCATCCTTGGTGAGGTACAGAGGAAAAAATTGTCCCAGCCGTCAGGATAACATCAGCTACATTTGAGCCCCACACAGCCACCTGTACCCCAACAACTGCAAGTGCTCCTGGGAGATCTGCCCTGCTTCAGTCGCAGCTTAGGCTAACTAGTTGTAAGGTAGCCTGGTCAAGGTGCTGCTGTGTGGTCACCAGGAGTACACAGGGTAAGGCCATGGGTGTGGGGCAAAGACAGAGTAAAAGAAAAATCCACATTCCCTCCTACTGAATATTATGAATTTTTATGTGTTTTTAATTTAGAATGTGGTTTACTTACTTAAGATAGATTCTCATTTCTAGTGTGATCCCTTTAAATACAAACGTCTACAACTGGGTGGACTAGAGGTTAAGTGATTGGCTGAAGGTCACACAGTAAAAAAATAAATACTTTAAAATGAACACTACAAAAGTAACAGTATATACAAACATATAATCCATGTCATAGTGGTATAGTCCAGTCCTCTTTCACAAAATGCAATTCACACAAAGCCACAACAATTTCTTCAGCTAATATTAATATTTTGTTAAGATCTGCCCCTGATGTTGGCCTTCTGTCCCATATTTTTTTTTGCTTAAGTGGCATGGGATTAAGAAAGTAAATTATCTAAGGACATAGAACCCAAGCTTGCAACATACTGTATAATGTACACCCAGAAGGATTACAATACTACGCTTGAGTTCAAAACCTGTAGGAGAAAGCCTCAGGTGCCCCTTCCCCCACACACAAAGATATGGTGTAGTATCCATGTGTTGGTATACATTCAAATAACTGCAGTCACAAACAGTTCTTAGTTTGAAAGTCCAGTGTCTGTTAGACAAAACTTTAAAACTGCAGTAAAAACAAAGAATGCACTAATTAAACATATACAGCAAGTGATGAATCTCTGTATGAATGAAATCTGACCCACCACAGCAGTTAGAAAACTAGCCACATAAAAAATACAATGTATTTAAGCTAAGAGATGCTCTAGAACTATTTCTAGATTAATAAACACTTTTCTAAGTTAAGCTTTTCACAAAACTGTAGAAAAAGATACCTGAAAGTCTCTACAGAATATTTACTCTGGACAGGTCTGACAAAGCAGCTCCAACTGCCCACTGTGTTTTCAAACTAGGAGTGAACTAGGAAGTGCATCACTCTGGCAGTATAATATCCTGCCAAGAGGCCAAGGGGTTATGGGAAATGAAGTTTTTTCTGAGTAGATTTTAAGGCAACATACAAGTACAATCTGTCCATTTTTCAAGGTAATTATTTATACAAAACTGGGGGTCATAAGGATGATTACATGCGGGTGTATCTTAGAGTAATGACTTTATTTAACTATTTACTTACCCAAGGTTGTCAGACAAAGATGAAGGATCTCATTTTCAGTGAAGTACTGCTTGTTCTGCTAAATTTTCCAGAAACTGAATAGAGCCTAAGGATATCAAATTTGATCACAACTGAACAAGTATCTTCTGTGACAGACCTGAAATATGAAAGCAATAAGGAATGACCAGAGGTTGCATTAACCATATAAATCACACTCTTTGGGTGTAATGTGTGCATGGTGAAGCTAGGTGCCACATATTCCTAAGTGAATTAGCCAATGTGAATAATGCAACCCTAGAGTACTTATTGCTTTTTAGAAGGTGAATAAAAAATGTCAAACTAGCTGTTTACATTTTTATTATACCTGGTTTTATATTCGGATAGTCCTTCTGCAATCTGATCATCAGTCCACAGTCAGTTTATGTTCCAGTTCAGCTTGCAGACATTCAAAATCATCTGTTCTGCTGCAGAGCTGTGAGGCCATGTCAAGAACAGCTGCACAGTTGGCAAAAATGTATGTCAACTCCTGACATCATGCTGACCTCAGTATTGGCTAGTCACTAGTTAGCAAGTTTGTCTGACTAGGAAAACAAATAAAAAGGTCCGTTTAGTGTAAATGCATGGTGAAGGTTAATGGTCTAGATGCCAGTCTTGAGCCATAAATAACAATGTTGCCATAGCAACAATGACTAAGTAAACATGTCATCACTGAAGGGACAGCTGAGTTAAGAGCATAGGACAGGGACAACAACAACAACATTGTTTCTATGACAGTGTCATGACAGCAGCCAATAGGTTTTAGTGAATTCATTTTCACTCTGCATCTCTATCCCCACAACACCACTCTCCTCATCTTAGCTGATTTCTATCCCTGCAGCTGAATCAGCCTCCTTACCACCCTCCCTGAAGCTGAACCACCACCCTACACTTTGACCACCCTCTACCCCCCAAACACATCCTGCATCTGGACCAACCCCAAGTCCAGCATTCCCCAACCATACACTCTCTCTCTGTAGCTGGAACCTTCCTGCCATTGCATTACCTTCTAGGCCCCTGATCAGGTTCACCTCTCGAATCCTCTTGGTCAGTATCACTGGTGGTAGACCATGGGCTAGTGGGAGACTATGGAGAGAGCGAGGTGTTGGAGGGGACTGTGGAGGACTAAGGATGTTGGGGGACTGGGGGTGAGGGGGCTGGAGGAAAGAGGTGGTGGGGAGGGAGTTAGTGTCAGGTTGTGAATGGAGGGCTACAGTGAGGGATGTGGAGGAAGTAGCGTGTCAGGGCCATTTAAAGATGTGTGCCTAGTATCTGGGCTGTGGAAGAAGGGTTAGCTAGTGTCATGCAACAAAGGTAGGGCAAGGAAGTTAGTGTCTGGGGTTGTGCAGGCCTGTGGAGGGAAAGTGTCTGGACAGCCCTTAGTGGGATAGGTAGGTGGGTAGGTGTGTCATGGGTCTGGGAGGTGGTGTCAGTGGGGGCCATGCAGGGAGGTATGTGTAATGGATATGAGGGGGTATCAACTGACCAAAGGGACAGGGGTGCCACATTTGCTGTGGATGAAGGGTTTTAATGGTCAGAGGAGAGGTGGTGGAGGGTGTCAGAGAGGGCTGTTAAAGGAGCACAGGTAGCATGAGAGGGGTTTTCTGAGTTGTAAAGAGAGGGAAACTCAAGTGTGGGGGTAATGGACCAGTCTTGCCCCAGAGCTGGAACCCCCTTCCCACAGACCAGTCATCCCCAGCAGCTGGATGCCACTGTAAAACATACTGGTTGTGTGCCTCCACCGAACATCTGGAACCCCTCCTTTCCTCAAAGGAGGTTTGGTGGGATGTAAAGGGAGTTTATGTTAAGGGTTAGGCTACAGTGGTCTAGCCACGCACCCTCACAGCTGGCATTCCCCTTCCCATGGATCCCCTCAACTGACTGATGATGTGCATCCTCCAGCAGGAACCCCCTTTCCACAGAACCACCACTCCCCCTGCAGCACACACCAGGACACACTAGTTCTGTGACTCCCACACAGCAGGAACCCCCATCCACACACACACTTGTGGCTGACTACTCTGAACAGCAAGGTCTGCTGTTGTGAACTGATTTTAAAAAGCACTGCGTATGCTAAATCTATGGGCCTGGCTACGTCACTGTCACATGAGTCAGGGTGCATTGTAGGACGCAAAAGGCAATAAATCTATTTGTGATGGAGATCCCCAGGGATCATAAAACTACCCTAAAGATAGCAGCCTAATTTAGGAAAACTCCTAATAGTGGACAGAGGAAGGACACACTAGGACTTTACATACCGATCAAAACACTCTGCATAACATATGTTTTTGCAAATTCTGGGTGGACTACTCCTTTAATTGAGCCATCCCTATCTGTATCCTTCAAGAACCACTTTGTGGTGCATACCAGTGTGGTTATTTCACTCTTATTTACAGCTTTACACCTTTATCAGTTTTTAGTGGCAATTGTGTCTAAATGCTCCACCATGTAGCCTCCTGTCTCCCACTACACCTGCACACATTGCAGCACTGTTTCACTGCATGCAGGGAGATCAGAGGCTACCAATACATATGCAGATGGCAGTGTGGAGCATGGGTGCAGGCTGCAATACTGGGATGCCTCCACACCACAGTAACCTGACAGCTGTATGCGCACCCCCTCCAGGTGTACCCCCATGTCCCCACCTAACCTACCTCTCTGTCTGCACTTGCCTCCCCAAGGGCCAACTCTGATGGTATCTGGGTACTGCCCTTGATTACTCTTCTCACTGTACCAATCTCTAAAAAAAACAAACAAACAAACAAAAAAAAAACCTGTGTAAATAATCCCACAGCTGAACATATGCCAGCCATTACTTTTTCATGTACTGCCACCTTCTGTACCATCATAGGGATTTGCATATGTTTTCCACAATGCTTTGCATTATTGGGGTATGTGCAATTTTGTTTTCTTTAAAATTTGGCTGTCCGGCCAATATCATCTGGGATAACACATACATCAATGGCATTTGCTCTGGGGTTCTTTTGTAAATGTACAGTGCTTCCTATTCCTTCCATTAAAATGTACACCTCCATGTATTTTCCTAATAACGTGGCACAGTGCAGAGAATACAGCTCATGAGGCACAGTGACAGCAGTACATGTTATACAACGATGACACTACAGTACATGTGGCACAATGCAATGACAGCAGTACATGTGGCACAGTGCAGAGAATACAGCTCATGAGGCACAGTGACAGCAGTACATGTTACACAGTGATGACACTACAGTACAGGTGGCACAATGCAATGACTGCAGTACATGTGGTACAGTGCAGAGAATACAGCTCATGAGGCACAGTGACAGCCAGAAGTGGACATTGGGGGGGGCTAAGGGCTGAAGCCCCCTCTCTGACCACCTGATCTCCGCTATACAGTCAGGTATTGCAGCAGCAGGACAACCCGGCAATTCCAACTCCCAACGCGATCTTGATTCCATGGTCATTCACTAGGACTGCCTCCAGTGTCTCCGTTTGCTGGGTGGTCAGAAAAGGTGACCAGGGAGCCATGCTTCCACCAGTCTTCTTCTACTGCTGCTCCAGTGGCTGGCATTGGAACTACTGAGTCTGGGACACTTGTTTTGCCTGGACTCAAATCACCACCGCACACAAAGGTCCATCCCCAAAAAACTGTCCCCATGGATGGGCCACTACCACTGCCTGGAATCAGAGGACTGTGTTGAAGAGCCAGCCACTCACATCGGGGAGCCACTACTCCCACCCAACTGCTGCTGCACCATGCTGGAGTGGAGCCGCACTAGCGGGGAGCAACACTAAAGAAGCCACAGAACTGTCTAGAGGACTGTGTTGGGGACTGGAGCCAATGCCAAGCCACTCACATCAGGGAGGCACTCCTCACAGTCCCACCTGACTGCTGCTGCACTACACCGAACCCACACTAGCTGGTGGCAACACCGGGGGGGGCATGGAACTGGAGGACTGTATTGGGAGCCGATGCCACACCACTCACACCAGGGAGTCACTGCTACCAGTCCCACCTGACTGCTGTTGCATCATACCGAACCTGTGCTAGTGGGGAGTGACACCGGGGGAGCCACAGAGCCACCTGACCTTGGGTATGTGCTTTTTGATGTTACATCTGTACTGTGCCACTGCTCCCCATGTCCTCCACCTGCCAGCCAAGAACTCCCCAGAACACCACTCCTCACGGCTCAGGCTCTTTTGTAAGGCAAGAGAAGTCCGAGCTAGCTGCCAGAGGATTGGGCCTTTTGGGAAGGAAGGAAGGAAAGAATTCTGACTTCAGCCACCACCTCCCCCCCATCATGCCAAAGGCACAAAATTAAACAAAAGCTGGGTTGGGGTTGGGGAACATAGCAGGTGGGTTGGGGAACATAGCAGGTGGGGGGTGGATGAGAAAACAAAGTTACATTTTTGGGTGTGGGGAAGGGTCTCCACCTTTTTGTGTTGTCACCCAACTTTTGGGGCACTATACCAGGAATCCACCACTCTTTCTGTGAAGAAGTACTTCCTCATATCTCTCCTGAAAATGATTTTGGAGAAGAGTTTTCATTCCACTCTGTCCTCCCAAAATCATTTTCAGGAGAGCTATGAGGATTAGACTTAGACCATACCCTACAAACAGGCAGGTCCTGCAAGTGGTCCACAACAACGCAAGGAGTGTTTCCCATCTATCAGCAATCTTGTGCTACCTGGGCATCCAAATTTTTCAATTGCTTCATCTTCTGGTAACAAATCTTGCACCCAACCTTTCTGTCAATTTAGTCCCTGTTGGTTCTGTTCCATTTGGCAGCCACCTCTGTGGCCAACTGGCTGGCAGTGTTAAAATGATTCCTGAACCACTGAACATATTGCAGGCAGGCCTCTTGCCAGGGTCTATCAGCAGAAACTCCAAACAGAAATCTATGGGTAGTCTAGCTTTCCTACTGAATATAAATATTAGGGTGCATGTATCAGAGAGCTCACTTATTGTCTCTATTTGAACTTGTACACCATTACTTCCCTCTGTACTAGTATACTTTTGTGTCTAATGTACTCCTCCCAATTTTTGTTACCCCCAACTATTCCTCTACCCCCATCTCTCTGGTTCACCACTCTACACTGTTTCCTCTTCCCTAAAGTCTGCTGCTAATCTGGGGTTATTGATTTTATTACATTGTTGTTTAATTTGTTTTGTGAAGGACAAGAACTTGTGTGTTTTCATTTGTTTTTGTGGATGACAAGAACTGTTATTTAATATGTTCATGGAATTTGTTGTCTAATGTATCTGCATAATTTTAATACTGCATTTTACTTGTTGGTAATTCTTTCATTGTTGTTGATCACTTTTTTGTTGTACTTGACGTGGAACCTTTGTAAACGAGCCAATGGCTCAAATGTGTCTGTAATCTGAGATTTAATAAACAGTTCCTGAAATGGTTACTGGACTTATATTTGGAGTCTAAGGAGCCTTGCATCAACAGTGTTTTATTAAACCTTTCTGGTTGAGGATCACCTTGAGGGTTATAAAGGGTGGTTCTGTATTTATATATCCCACACAGGGAATAATAGTTCCTGAACAGTTCTGCTCTTGAAATCTTGACCTGAGTAGATCCTCTTTTTATTAGAATTTTGGATAAATACCTTTGAGCCAATGACTCTTTTTTCTTTTTTTTTTACAAAGGTTCCATGTCAGTATACAAAGAATAGAAGTATTCTGCCCATAGAGTATGCACAAGGATGTAGTGCTAGGAAACAACAAATGAATAAAAGAGATCACGTGATGGGTCTGGGTTGCTAGCTGCTAATCCTTGAGCCCTGCTTTCCCCTTCGAATCCGTCTCAGTCAGCCTTTATTGGGTCAGCTTTGGAGTATCTGTCTATCTAATACTACTTGCATACTTGGGAGGACCATCCAGCCATTTTTCTAGTATCTCCACTGGTTAATTTTACCACGATGGAAGCAGAAATGAAAACGTCCCTACCCAGGCATACACTCCCAGTCTCGCCTGACAAGCACAAGAAAGCTAAATCCCATCAACAGTCTTCCGCTAAACAACTGAGCGCTCTTTCAGCTCCAGTACCACTGTCAGAGGAACGATTCCTGTAAGAACTGCAGCAGTTTAAAGAAACGCTACAAGACATAGCTACAGACCTTAAAAATATGCGCAATGAGATGGCTGATCTTAAAATACGAGCTGCAGACGCGGAAGCATGCACTCACTCCCTGGAAGCCTGGCGAGACAAGACAGATCCCGAAATAATCAAGCTTAAACAACAAATAGTGAAATTACAACTTAAAACAGAGGATTTAGAGGGCCGATAGCAGAAGAAACAACATCCTAATTTTTGGGCTTCCGGAAGGGGCGGAGGGCTCCGCGGCTATTGTGTTTACTCAAAAGCTTCTAAACAAGATCGCAGGCCCCTCTCCACATAACCTTGTTTACTTAATCGAAAGGGCATGTAGGTCTTTATGCCCAAAACCAGAGGAGTCTGCCCCCCCCCGATGATTATCTGACTGCTCAACTATCTGGAAAAACAGCACATTCTCTCCAAAACCAGAGAACTACATACCATTCAATGGGAAGACAAGTGACTGCGTATCACCCAGGACCTGCCATTAAAAACCCATCAGAAGAGAGACGCCTTCCACCCCACAGTCAGTAAGCTGATAGCGGCCAGTATTAAATTTCGTATGACCTACCCAGCTCGTTTACAAGTGCTGGTAGACGGATCATGGCTCTCCTTTGAGTCCATTGCTCAAGCTCAGGCAGAATTGGAAGAGAAGCTCCCTTCACTGTTTAAATCCCCATTATCTGGTTTATTTTGCTGGAAGCCCTGGGTTTTACTAACGATTTAAGTAGCCTACCTTGGATGTGGCCTGTCTGCATGGGACCTGCAGGATGAGAAGTGGCCTCTGTCTTTAGACTGGCATTAGTAGATCCTAGAGGCATGACCCACGGCCTGTGGATTTAGGAACTTAGCTGCTATATTGTTGATCCCAAGGACCATATTTCTCCAACCTGCTGTTTCCTAGGGACTGTTTTTTGCGCAGCGAGTCCTCTAATGTTATTGTTGCCCCAGGAAACACTTACTCCTGTCGGATCGTATGAACATCAGTTCGACTCGGGACAATCTTAAAAACCTTTTCTTTTTCCTTTCTCTTTTGTTTTTATTTTTATCTCCTGACATACTGGCTAATGATGTCTGTGCTATAACTAGGAGGCTCTTAGTCAGTTCTCTTATTTTTCCTACTCTATGACTCTATGCTCCTCTTTTCAACCTCCAGACACTCTTGTCTCTTCCTATTTATTTATTATTTATTTATTTAGTTTTTGTTGACCGGGTAAGTGCACTAGACAAATCCTGCCTATATACTAGTGTCTCCTGCTTACTACTCTACTACCTCTCTGGATATGCCCTACATCTCTCTATCTCTTTTTCTAACCTGACCTCAATTCAGAGCTTCTGCAAGGCATCACCTGTGATATTATGCTGGTAACAGGTCGGTTGTTATAATTTTTATATAGATGGCTCTTTTTAAAATTGTATCTTGTTTTATTTTTTATGATATTGTTGCTATCCACTTCTTGGATTTCTGGGGGGAGAGATGGGAGGTGGAAGGATTGTATCAGTCTAGGGACAGCCAGCCTCATGTACTGGTGTGTGGGAGGAGGTACCTTAGCTACCTTCTGGTATATACCTATAGTCCTTATTACTTTTTCTCTCATATTGTGGGCTTTATGGTTGTATTTTCCTGTTGCAAATTTATGTTTATCACATTGCTATATATACAGATTATTCAATGTCCACTATATATGTTTAAGTGTGTTTATGGGAGGTGGTTTCTTTAGGGACATGGGGATCTCTACCCATCACTTATATTGATACACCCTGTGGATATTATCATTCGTAGAGAATTGTTTGTAAATAGTTATAGGTGGTATTGTTTAGTGGGGAGGTAGAGTCTATTCACATTTACTGTGTTCCACAATCACTTATGTTGTATTCCGAGCTCTAAATGTTTTAAATGTTTGTCGGTTTGAAATACTGTTACTTTTTTGCTGGTTTTGGGGGAACGCAATAGTTACCTTTTTAGGAGAACATACTTTCAGAGGGAAGTTCGTGGTACACTTTAGCCATATAGAAAACTGGTTATATAAGATAGCTCATAGAAACAATGGCTAGTGGTATTAAAAAATGTATAACTTGGAATGTTAGAGATGCTCGTGAACCTAACAAAAGATTCCAGATCCTCAAACATATATCTATACTGCATGCCAATATTTCTTTCATCCAAGAGACCCACCTCCTCCCTAAGGAAGCTACTGGTTTATGTAGGCAGGAGATTGGGCAAATCTATGCATCTGGCATTTCAACGGCTATTGAGGGGACTGCCATCCTGATCCATCATTCGGTACCTTTTCAACCAAAGGTGATCATCTCAGATCCACAAGGGAGATATGTACTGGTTCAAGGTCTATTAGACCATATGGAATTAGTACTTTGGAGTATATATGGGCCAGTGGGAGGGACCCTGAATTTTTCCAAGACCTATTGAGTAAACTACAACCATTCTTGTCTCTCCCGTTGATACTTGGTGGAGACTGGAACCTACCACCCACCCAAGATTTAGACCGCTCTAACTCTTCCCTTAAGCCCCTCTCCATTGCCCAAAGAGCACTAGAGGAATTCTCAATTCTACCGGTTTGTGTGATCCATGGAGACTGCTGAACCCCACAGCTCGCACTTTCTCCTTTCAATCTATGGTGCACTCTTCCTGGTCCCGTCCGACTATATTTTAATCAGCTCGTCACTTATACATGGCTTAAATGGTTCAGCCATAGAACCGATAGTTATCTCAGACCATGCAGTTGCTTGGACTACTTTATTATTGGACTCTAGTCTCCAAAGAGACTCCGTATGGTGGCTGAACACACAACTTTTAAAGGAGGATTATTTATTTCCAGAATTTCTGACCTGATTCAATCATTCATTACTAACAACCACGGCTCGGTCGTGAGAGTGGACCATGAATGGTGCTCCCTGAAATGCTTCCGAGAGGAGAGTTTATCAGGCTCGCCTCTACCCATAAGTGGAAAAAAGAGGCTAATATCATATCTCTCTTGGCCCAAATTCGTTCACTCGAACAATCTCTCTCTCTCTCCCTCTTCCTCCTCCAACCTACTGCAAACACTATTACATATAAGGGACCAATATTCCTCCTTATTACAAGAAAAAGTGGAATTTGCCATACTAAGAACCCAGGCAAAATATATAGAACATGGAGAGAAAGCAGCCACCTCCTAGCATTGCGCCAAGGAAACTTGAGGTGTCAAAGATTATTTCTGCCATCAGCGCCCTGACAGGTCCATTAAACCCATCCTAGAGACACTGTATTTATTTTCAAACAATTTACTCTTCCCTCTACAGTCGGCACCTCTTCTCCATTACAAAGTGAGTTACTAGAATATCTGACTGCCTCATCATTACCAACTCTCTCATCATCACAACAGTCCTTTTTATCCACTCCTATTTCTCTTCAAGAGGTGATATCAGCTATCAATAATTTAGCAATGGACAAGGCTCCAGGCCCAGATGGCCTACCTTCAAACTTTTACAAAGTTTTCACTAAAGACCTTGCACCTTGTTTGTTATGGTTGTATCAATATATGATTTCTGGACAAGATCAAGATCCATCCTTATTAGAGGCCTCAATTATTCTCCTCCTTAAACCAGACAAACCCCCTTATTTACTTTCGAGCTACCGTCCAATTTCCCTGCTAAATTGTGATATTAAAATCTTAGCCAAAATAGTCGCTAACAGAATTGAACAAATTTGGTCCCACCTTCTTAGTCCAGAACAAATAGGATTTGTATCCGGTAGAACCCCAGCAGATCACCTTCGTAAACTCTCATATCTCATTCAGTCAGCAAAAACCTCCCCATTCCAATGGTACTAATTTCCCTAGACGCAGAAAAGGCCTTTGATAGGGTGGACTGGGACTTCCTGTGGGCAATGTTACAGGTAATGGGCTTCCCCAGTGACTTTATTAAATGGACTCAAGCCTTATATTCCTCCCCTCTGGCCAAGATACACTGCAACGGAGTATGCTCAGATACTTTTCCTCTGTTTTCAGGTACACAGCAAGGGTGTCCACTTTCTCCTTTCCTTTTCAACTTATACCTTGAACCCCTTATTAGACAATTGAAATCATCTCCTTTGGTAATTGGTATACCTGCAGGTAACAGGGCTCCACAGCTTTCGGTTTATGCAGATGACATACTTCTTCATCTTTCTGATCCGCCTATTCTTAACAGAGGCAATGGATATTGTTGACACTTTTGGGAAATTTTCTAATTATAAACTCAATCTTAGTAAACCAAATGTATCCCCTTAACCATTTAACATATAGCTGGCCCTCAATAAATTCGTATGAAATGGACTCCCCGGTTTATTAAATATTTGGGCATCTATGTTACCTCTGATCTATCGCTATCACAGAAGCTTAACCTAGAGGACTTGTGGCACAATATCCAACAAGACCTAACAAGATGGAAAAATCTCCCACTCTCACTATGGGGCAGAATTAATATTGTCAAGATGAATGTCCTACCTAGGCTCTTTTATCCGTTAAATATGTTAAATATTTGGCTACCTGTATGCTTCTTTCAACACATTCACTCAGACATTAACTCATTCATCTGGCTGGATAACGCAGTTAGAAGATCCTACCATAAATTGTGTCAACCTAAAGAGCTAGGAGGGCTATGATTGCCTAAATTCCTACTTTATTACTGGGCCAGCCACCTAGATCAATGTGGGAAATGGTTATCTTTACCTCAACTTCTTATACAACAAGACTACGTTCCAATATGGTTGCAAATTGAATCAGATATGTTCTCTTCCTACAAGCTATCCCCAATCTTACTTTTTTATACTTCAATGAAGAGTATACCAAGGGCCTTACAGTCTCTTCCAATTGGTACTTCATTGAAAGTCCTATCTCAATTGTTTAGATATTGTAAGGTATCTCCGACCATTGATTTCTCCCAACCAATTTGTGCTAACTTAAATCTTAAAATCAGAGGAACTCCGATAACTAGAAACTGGCTACCAATATCTTCTGAACTTACTGTTTCCGACTTCTACTCACAGGACTCTATTCTGTCTTTACAAGAGACTTTAGTTAAACTCCGATTATCACCATCTTCAGCTTTCAAAATTCTCCAGCTCAAGCATCTCCTGGTTAAAATGTTTTAAGGGAACCTAAACCTCTTATATTGGTACTTTTCTGCAACAAATTACCATCCCAACAGCCAAACCACATGGTATCTCTATTCTCTATAAGCTGCTTTACATGCCCACAACCTCCATCAGCAGCCGGCTCCAAGATCTGGCAAGGTTTTTTGCCTGATGAAGATATTAATTGGCAACACCTATGGAAGGATTATATATATATATATATATATATATATATATATATATATATATATATATATATCTTACTCAAGACCGTTACAGATTAACGTAGTATTGTATCCTAAATAACATGTATTATACTCCCATTAAACTAGCTCAAATGAACGTTTCCTCTAGTACATGCTCCAGATGTAATAAGAGGATGGCTCACTATTGCATATATTTTGGGCACGTGAGAAAGTACCTCCTTGTGAAACAAACTGAAACAACCTTGGACCCACTGTTAGGCTGCAAGATCTTTTCTCCTCCACCATGTATTCTGGGAGATTATTCTAAAATCCTGGTGAAAGAGAGAAGATACCATATGGCTCTCATCTCACTAGCAGTCAAAAAATTGGTGCTTAGACATTGGATGGATCAAGCCCCTATTTCTTATACAGAATGGCTGCATGAAATATCCTTTGCCCTTCGTGCTGAACATTTACTTGTGAATGTACGTCACCATCAGTCATCGTTCAATAAAAAATGGGGGAAATTGTACGCCTTCTACTTGTCTTGATAGTGTGGTTTTGGTTCTTTACGAGCTTCTATTACCCTTTTCTTGTTTTTAACTGGCTGTTAATCGCTCAGGTTTTCTTTTGCATTAGCCATATTAGGTTTGTTTAAGTGCACCACGGAATGGGGTGGGAGGGGGTGGGAGATAGTTTGGTTTGTTAGGGTAGTTTATAATTATTATTTTCTCTGACTTATTTTGTTCCCTGTAAGTGATTCCTTTCAGAATATTTTACTTACAGACTTTGCGTATGCTTTTCCTGTTATGTTGTTTTATCTTAGATAAATAAATAAAGCATGTTTAATTTAAAAAAAAGAATAAAAAGACCAAAAAGTTCCTGCACATACAAACCTAAAAAAAGAGGGATGTCAGCTTTTGAAAAAGGACCTTGGTCCGAAACATGTCAAGCTGTTTGTTTGGAACGGGTATATTCATCTTAAATAAATGTTAGCTTTGCACTTGAATCCTCTTGGTGCGGCGTCCCACTTTTTTAGGTTTGTATGCAGGGAACATTTTGATCTTTTTAAAGAATAGAAGTACAATGTGTGTGAAAGACAAAGAACCTCTGTGCGCAAACAGTGAGGCAAGGGTTACCCAAGGGCATTTGGCTGGAAGCCAAGTTTCTAGAAAATAAAAATCACACATGCCCCCACAATGCAAAGCATCATGGGCTGCATATGCAAATCACCACAGAACGTTATGCTGGTCCAACTTTAAGCAGAATTGCATGGTGTCGAAAGGCCTCTCACACAGTTTGCAAAGGGTGCTAATAGAAGACATAGACACGTGTTTCTCACTACCAGGACTGCCAGTATGCCCTCATCTGTTTGACACCCCAGTGGAATGGACCAGCTACCCTTAAGGCAGTGTGCCTTGGATATATTGTGGTGAACCCATTAAAATAAAAAACTATTTAAAAGACAAAGAACCTCTGTGCGCAAACACTGAGGCAAGGGTTACCCCAAGGGTCATTTGGCTGGGAAGCCAAGTTTCAAGAAAATACAAAATCACACATGCCCCCACAATGCAAAGCATCATAGGCTGCATATGCAAATCACCACAGAATGTAGATTAGCAGGCAAGCAGTTGGAAAACAAATTTCAGTACAGGGTATACATGATCTAAAAGCTACAGGTAATATAATTAACAGTTAGAACAACACAACCAAGAATGATATGTCACGGCAAACAATGTTTACATAAATTAAAGCTGCCAGAAAGGCATTGTCAAAGGGAAAGGTGGAGTGAAAAAACTGAGTTGCTGCCAGTTGTGTCAGGTAGCGTAGGAAAGTGTGAAGAGAGAGTGGGCATAGAGGGGTAACTGGGAGGGAGGTAGAAGGAGAGGTGGGTGGGAGGCAAGGATCGGAGAACTTGTGCAACAGTGGGTGGGGTGAGCAGATTAGAAAAGGGAGATGGGAAAGGGAGTTGAAGGAAGGTAAGAGAGGAAGGTGGTGGATCAATCTGAAGTGAATAATAAAGCTTTCTATAAGGGCTCTGGAGACTGTCTTTTCATCCTTGGTTGCTTAAGCTTCTGTGTATCTGGAGAAGTAGTCTGTTAACACCAAGAAATTGGCATTGTTGCAAGTGTCAGGCTCTAGACTTGGGAAATCAATACATACAGTTCCATTGGGACAGTGGTAGAAAAAATGCTCATTATGAGTCATTAGAATGGCAGCCCTATTTGACAATGTCTTGTGCTGCACACACCTAGTTAACAAACCTCGCCCAGTGCCCAATAATTATAAGTAAAAAATACTATTAAGTACTTAGACCAGGCCTGTATGTGATAGTCTACTACACACAGCATGGTCTAAGCACGTCATAGTCTGTTACTCATTTTAAGCTGTATCCATGCGCATTGGTAGTCATTGCCTAGATGTACAGGCATGGCCTAAAAATACCTCTCTTTTTTTGTACTTGTGCATTTGTCTTGCTTAAACATAAGGATGAGTGGTAACTTACTACTCATCATATTTTGTTAGAAAAAGGGCTCAGATTGCATCTCAGAGCATCAAAAATCTGATTTTTTCTGGGGGCCTAGGCAGCCCCCGAACCCCCGGCCTATTGAGTTGGGTATTTCACAGTCTCAAGCCCCCTTACCTATGTACCCAAATGTCCACCACTGGTGACAGCAGTACATGTTACACAGTGATGGCACTACAGTACAGATGGCACAATGCAATGACTGCAGTACATGTGGTACAGTGCAGAGAAACAGCTCATGTGAAACAGTGACAGTAGTACATATTACACAATCATGTCGCTACAGACCAGGTGTCATGGTGCAATGGCAGCAGTACATGTGGCACATTGCAGCAATAGCAGTACATGTGCACAGTGCAGTGTCAGCCATATACAGACACCACAGTAACCTGGACTTTTTCCCCAATCATCCATCTTGAGTCTGCCCCCCTGATCACCCTTCTCACCCATGGTCCAGCCACTACCCCTCCCCATCTGGCCTTATTGCTTGCTTAAGTACTGTATGACAGTAATGCAAAGTGTATGACTCAACAGTCAAATGAAGTTTATTGCAAAATGTCATTTTCTACCAACTGATGACCAACTTCCACATCAGATAACAGATTATGGTGATGTAGCAAACAGTTGGTTAGTAAACAGACAGTATACTCAAAACAGGCAGAAATTGCTGGCTTTAGTAACAACCTCATGGACTAATTTAGCCTCTGTATCACATGTAAAGGTGGCCAACCCCACAAAGGACCATGCTTGACACCCCAGCCATAGTTCTAGATTCTAAGTCTCCCATGCCCCCCAGCACAAGTCTCATATTCCACCACCTCTAAACTGGATAGCTGACTCCAATGGCCAGAAAAGCACCCCACGCACAAGCACCATCCCTGGAGCAGGACTACACCCATCGACCAGACCAGCCTCTCCTCACCTGGAGCTGGCTGTCCTTGTGGCCCACAGACAAGCCACCCCATGGGGTAACTCTGTGTTGGAAGTGCACATGGCACAGCACAATGGCAGCAGTACACGAGTCACAGCACAGCAACAGCAGTGCACATGGAAAAGTGCAGTGTAGGCAGAGCACATGGCACAGTGCAGTCCCTCTCTCTAACCCTGTGTCATAAATGCACATGGCACAGCACTGTGGCAGCAGTACATGTGTCACCACAGTGGTGGGAGTGCATGTGACAAAGTGCAGTAGTGGCAGTGCACATGTCATAGTGCAGTGACAGCCATACACATGGCACAGTGCCTTAACTCCCTTGTACCCCATGTTGGCTGACTCTATCTGGAAATTCAGCTGACATTCACACTCTCTGACCACTGGATGTCCATACCAACTCACACATCAAGGCCTACAAACTTTACGGCAATCACAGCCTGGCACTTGGCTGTGGTATCTGCTAACAGACCCCACAGCAGCCTTGCTGCAGCTTCTCCTCAACTTTGCTAGCACTGGTATTTTTCAGCATCATTTTCCATGCTGGCTAGCATACAAAGGCCTCCTATTTCTCCTCCATAGAAATAGACTTTAGTCACGATTCATTTCATATACATGCACAGTCTGTCACAGCACAGCTCAAAATAGACATGCCCCATTCATTTGAACCAGAGTTCAGAAGTCTTCCAACCTCTGGTTCATGCCCGATCTTAAGGCGTCACTTTCTAACCATGATAAGCTCTGGGTCCGTGCAAGGTGCACTAAGTCCCCATCTGACTGGAATATCTTTCATGCCACAAGGAATGCATGTATTAAACTTGTACACACTGCTAAATTCAACTTCTATACTGCATCCCTAGAACAAGTCAAAGGAAATCCTGCCATGACATGGCAGGCCATTAAAGCTACTGAGGGTCAGAAATCTGCTCCCTCCATTCCTGCCCAAATCCATACTAACGGAGCCTCAATCAATGAGCCCTCATGAACTATAGAAGAGTTGAATGCCCACTTTTCCACTGCGGGGCTTGCTTTTGACTCTTCTCCCTATGCTGGGTTAAGCAGTCCCCTGCTTGACTTAAGTACTTCCCCAACCCCCTCCTCACCTCACCACTTCCATCTCAGCCCTGTCTCCTTCAAGGATGTGGAAGACCATCTCAAAAAATTGGATACAAGAAAGAGTTACTGTATGTTGCTGATGGAATTGAGTCATTCTTCCTCAAACTGGGGCATCACTATCTTGCAGCCCTATACTCACATCTTTAATTTGTTGATAGCTCTGCAACTCTGTACCATCTTGTTGGAAATCTGCCCATGTTCTTCCACTATTCAAACCTGAGATCCCTACGACATAAATAATTATAGGCCTATTTCAATCCTTCCTATCCTTTCCAAAGTCCTCAAACATTTTATCTTTTCCCAGCTGAAAGAGTACATCAAAAAATATTCACTGCTAAACCCTTATCAATCAGGATTCAGGAAAAAACCACAGTACCATTTCTGCACTTGCCAAAGTCACTAAGGACTGGATTACTACTCATGATTCCAAACTAGTCACTGGTGCCATCTTCCTTGACCTTAGTAAGGCGTTCGATACTGTGGATCACAATCTCGTCCTGCATAGCCTCAAAAACTTACAAATCTCAGCAATGTCAGTACACCAGCTATCTCTCTGGTCATGTCCAAAAAATCAAGGCTGATGGCCTACTCTCAGCTCCCCCCATCTATCTCACAGGATGTCATGCAGGGATCCATCTTAGGCCCCATCCTCTTTTCTATATACATAAATACCCTTAATTCTAAAATGTTCAACTCCAAGCTACACTTCTTTGCTGATGGCACAGTCCTTTATACCTCTAAACCATCACTGTCCTAAGCCTATAAGGAACTCCAAGATGACTTCATCAAACTGAACAAAATCTCTTCAATGCCAAGCTGCTGCTAAATGCAAAGAAGACAAAAATTATGTTCTTCAACCCTAGCACTTCCCGCCTGGCATATTCTAAACAAGTCAGTCCTATTGTCACCATCTTAGGCAAACCTCTGGAGGAAGTAGATAAATTTAAATACCTTGGCATATGGCTTGACAACAAACTTACCTTTAATGCTCACATCAACAATCTTGCTAGGAAGCTAAAATCCAGACTCGCATTCTTTTTCTGAAACAAGTCCCTATTTCCATCAGACGCTAGAGTTAAACTTGTACAAGCCACATTTCTACCTCACCTTGATTACAGCAACATTATTTATGAGTGCACCGCTGCTTTCAACTTGCATAAATTGGACATCTTGTACCACCAGGCCTTGCATTTCATCACAAAGGCCCCTTCTCGAACCCATCACTGTGACTTGTATACTTCAGTAGGCTGGACCTCCTTAGCAACAAGACGCCTAACCCACCTAGGTGCATGGACACTAAAAATTCTGTTAAACAAACTCCCAGGATACATATCCACAACTAAGGAAGTCCAAATTCATTCTTCTTGATATTCCTAAGATACGTTACAAACTTTGGCAAAGAGCCATCTCCTATGCCCTACCTGTGGCCTGGAATCACCTTCAATCCATCCTCAAACTAACCAGTGTTGTCATGACTAATTTTATAAAGCCCTAACAGCCAGAAAGCTTAAAACCATATGTAACTGCCTTTACTACTCTTCCAACTAGTGCTCTTCTTCCATGGCCTGACCCCAGTCCCTCCCTACCCCCTCTACCTTGTCCCTTCCTGTCTCCTATATATGTCCCCCTCCACCCTCTATCCCACCTATCCCCTCACTTCTCTCTCTATCTCCAGCCTCATCAATCCTTTATGTTTAAACATGCTTTCTTTATGACTGTTCTACTTCTTACTTACTTTCCCTATTTCCTTTTCTCACCCCCCACCCATACCTGAGTCACTGTTTTTACACATGCATTTAGCTCCCTATGTTCACTATGCCCTTACCATGTATCATGCCAAGTTTGTTGCACATACCAGAATTTTTTTATGCTTCTCTGTACAAATTATGTATATACTTTAGCAATTATTTTATTTAATTTGCTGTAGTTGTTAACTTAAGCTGCTTTTATGTACTACATTCTACTATTGATTATGTATATCCTTATTTGTTGTACATGTCCTTCTGTAAATTGCTGTTATGCGTATAGGACCTACTTGTGAATGAGCCTGTTCAATGGAGTTTTCCTACAATAAACTGAAACTGAACTCTCCATGGATAGCAGTCATGATTCTCCAAGCTCTCTAAATTTCTGACCAAACTCAGCATAGCCCCTGCCTTCTCTTTTGAGTATAGTGAATTCCCATTAGTGCAGAAGGCTATAAAACAAGTCCAGGGAATCCTGGAGGTCCAAAACATAAATATACATTGGCCCACAAAAGGGCACCTATTGTAAATTAAACAGTTCTGCATTGTTTTCTGTAACACAATTTGCACTGTCTATTAGAACTTTATTTAGAAAAAATGGTGTAAAGAATTCTATGTTAGGAAATTTGTACAATGTGTCTGTTAAATTTTTGTGCAAGTCTGTTTTGTGTGTTCAGCATCAGCTATACATGCTTTTATTTGATAAAATAATCTAAACCTGGCCTGAATTAAGCAGTCCTCCAGCATCCAAGACCCCTGTACAGTTTTGCTTCACAGTGCCTCTTCTGTGATTGGCTGGCAACCAGGGTCAAAGGTCTTCATGCTGGTTGTAGCCATACTCTTGTGGGCCCTGTCTCTGACGCTCCTCCATTGAAGGGTTTCTGCTCTTAAAATTCTCACTGAGTTCTCCAGTTCAATTCATGTGGTCACACTAACGTATCTGATGTCAGTCTCAGCTGGATCAGTAGTTCCTCTGTTGGCAGGTACTGGTGGCCTTTGATGTGTGACCACAGCCCCTCTAAGCAATGGTCCAGGAAGCACTAGAATAACTCTGGTCCTGCAGCTCTCCTTCTGATCCCTCACAGCAAAGTCCAAGTCTTGAGGGCCAGAGGCAGTCCATGCATAGGCCAAGGGGAAAAAAGGTAAGCTTCACACTTTTGGGGGTTACACTCTCCCCTGGATAAGAAATGTATGCCCTTAGCCATTAGTTATAAAAATTTAACAGTTCAAACTAAAACAAAACATATTTGCACAGTAGCTATCTTGTGTTTTCCAGGTAAGGCCAAGTTCCTGACCAGTACCCAGTCACCTGTCAGAGGTAATGGACTTTAACCTTCTCTTTGAATCTGACCTTGTTGACCAAATACCTCCTTCACCACTTTCAAGGCTAAGTGCAGTGTTCAATTGGTCCTTGAGTCATTGCACATATTGCAAGTATGGCTCTTCATGAAATCTATCTGTAGAGACCCTAAAACTCAAGTTGGTAGGCAACCCAGTCTCTTTACTGAGCATCAAATAATATGGTGAAATTCCAGTGCCATTAATTTTGAAGCAGTTATACATGTGTACAAGAGCAATGACCTGCTGGCTCCACTTGTCCTTGTCCTTAAGGTTTAATGTGCCCAACACGTTGAGCAGAGTCCAATCAAAGCATTCTAGCCATGGATCAGCAAGAGGGTAATACAGATTGGTAAGTAAGTTACAAATCCTCTACAGCAACCACACTTCCTGGATCAGATAACTTTCATGGCTCTGGTCTGAGTGAATCCATTTAGAAGAACTTTAGTGGATGACAAATTTGTCCATCAGAATGCAGACAACAGTGATGGCCTTTTGATCTTCAGCTAGGTAGGCTTGCACATATCTTCAGTAATAGCCTGGGACTGCCAGTATATTTGTGATGTTCTTGAAACTGGATTCCACAATGAATAGAAAGATATTGATGAGGTCTATGGGGCACATTTCAATGTTGACCATATGGGTGACTGTCTTAGACAAAATCTTTGCTGCACACAGTGGCTGCATCATTTGCAATAGTCCTCAGTGTCACTTCCCATCCTGGGCACTATGCATAGGCAAGCTCCAGTGCCCATTCAGTTCCTAGATGGTCCATTTCATCATACAAAGCCTTTAGAATCATCCTTTAAAACCTGCTCAGCAACAGCAATTGTTTTCTGGTGAACCTATGAGGGCTTTGGCTCTCCCAATACAATAAATTGTTCTTCAGCTGGAACAATTGCCATTCTTTAATCAGGAACTGGGGTCTCCATTCCTTGACCCAATCTTTGTAGCACACACTCATCACTGGATTGCATGTGTCATGTCTGTAAGTCCAGGATCTGTGATCACTGGACAGTCATTAGAGTGGCAGCAGAAGTGAACCACACAATGACGAGGGTCCTGAATCTCAAGAGTGCAGATTTTAGAAAAGTGGACAATGCCTCAGTGACACGCTGTCGGGGGATTAGCCTGGTGGGGTGGAGGGACAGTGGTCCAGATTAAAGGATGGAATAGTGAAGGCAATAAGCCTCTGTACAAAAGAGATGAGCAAAAGCAGGAGGAAAAAAAAACATTATGGTTCTCAAGGGAGGTGGTGGCAAAGATAAAGGGGGGAGGCCGGCATTCAGGAAATACAAGGAGTTGTAGAGGAAAGTGGATAAAGAGATGCACCAGCAAAAGCAAAGCGAAGCAAGGAAGGTGTTGAGGGGTGATAAGGCACAAATGGAGGAAAGAAAAGCCAGAGGGGTAACAAAGGGAAACAAGACCATTTTTCAATATATAAGCAAAAAACAAAAGATGGGAGGTGCAATTGTGAAGCTGAGGGATGCAGAGGGAGACTATACAGAGTCTAATCTGGGAAAAACAGACATTTTGAAGAAATACTTCTGCTCGGTCTTCACAGTGGAAGGGGAAGTGGATGGGTCACATATAGGGTACAGAATTACAGGAGAGAAGGGAGTAGACACTAGTCCATTCAAGGAGGAAAGAATCCTGAAAGGACTTGGGAATCAGAGTAGACAAGGTGATGGGGCAGATTAGGTACACCCAAGGGTTTTAAAGAAGCTCAGGAGGTACTGGATTCACCACTGTAGCCCTATTCAATAACTTACTAGATACAGGAGTGGTCACAAAAGACTGGCAAAGAGCAGACATAGTCCCACTCCATAAGTGCAACAGAGAAAAAGCTGACAACTACAGGCTGATTAGTCTGACATCAGTAGTGGGGAAACTAATGGAATCACTTCTAAAGGAAAGTCTTATAGAATACTTTGCTTCCAGTGAGTTACAGGACCCAAGGCAGCATGGGTTCATGTGAGAGAGATCATGTCAGACAAGCCTGATAGATTTATTTGACTGACCACAGAAATAGATCAGGGGTGAGCAGTGGGCATGGTCTACATAGACTTTAGCAACATCTTCAACATCATGCCACATAGGAGGCTCATACGAAATCTGTGCAGTCTGGGGGTGGGAACCAAGGTTGTACACTGAGTGCATAATTAGCCAACAGATAGGTGTCAGAGGGTGTGGTAAGTGGCACTCACTTGGGGAAGGAGAGTAACAAGCGAGGTTCCTCAGTGATCGGGGTACTGGGTCCAATTCTCTTTAATGTCCTTACAGGTGACATTGCAGAAGCACTGGAAGGTAAGGTATGCTTCTTTGTAGATGACAACAAGACCTGCAATATGGTAGATACTCAGGAGGGGATGGAGAGAATGGAGCGAAACCTAAAGAAGCTCTAGGAATGGTCAGGTGTATGGCAGCTGGGTTTCAATGCAATGAAGTGCAAAATCAAGCACCTTGGGTGCAAGAACCCAGAGGCAGAATATAGAATGGGGGGATACCACACCTAGAGTACTGCATCCAGTTCTGGAGATCGCACCTTAGAAAGGACAGAGACAAGGTAGAGGCCGCCCAAAGAAAGGGGCAATAAAGTGATGCAGGGACTGGAACCAAATGTCCTAATGAGAGAGATTGAGGATCTGAACATGTACACCTTGGAAGAAAGGAGGAGATGGAGACATAATAGAAACCTTTAAGTACCTCACAGGGTGAATAGGCCACAGGAAGGGAGCATTTTCCAGAAAAAAAACATGGACAAGAAGTAGGGGGCATGATATGAAGCTGCAGGGGGATGTTTAGGAATGATGTGAGGAAGTATTTCTTCACTGAGAGGGTTATAGATGCATGGAACTCCAATATGTAGAGAGGGTAACTGTGTCCATCTGGAGACAAACCTCTGCTGGTGAAGATGACTGGTCGTAAGCCTTTGGGTGACTCCTGGTAGAGAACATCTCCTTGTCGACTGAGACTAGCATGTAGGATTTTGCTGGGACTGCATACACTAACACTGGTGAATCTGTAAGTCATTTGATAATTTCTCAAAATGCTCCCTTGCAGGCACATTCCATCAGAGTCTGAAGGGTTCATGGACCTTAAAGCAGGCATGGGGTAATTTTCCATGGAGCTGATCTTCCAAGCTTTGTTGGTGGGAAGATATCCTTAGGTTAAGATAAAAAGAGGCCTCCCCACACAGGTATAATCTTTGAAGAAATGTTGGTAATGTAGAAAGGAATCATTGCAGTTCTTTGAGGTTCTTGGGCCGAGGCCTGGTCATCTGTGCCTCTAGTTTTCCAAAGTCCATTTCAATCCCACTGGTAGATACAGTGTGCTGCTTGAGATCTGGGATGTCACTGGTACTCTAAGACAGATAAAGAAATTTCTATCAGGGAGCAGCCTGCTCCTATGAGAGACAATTGCTATACCTAAAGAGCATAGGAACAAGGAGACAACTCACCCAAAATTCATATACATTCAAGATATTTATTATGTACAGACATGTTACTGTGTGCCACCAACATTTGGGAAGCAACACCCCATTCCTCAGAGTGGAAAAATACAGCCATTTCACTTACATTTATATAATATTTCAACAAGCAATTTATGTGCCATTTCAGCTGTAAACCCTTAATGCATATGCAAGTGCTCCCCAACATGTCAGTATATACAGTACATGCATTTGTAACACTATATAATTAAAAAAAATGTTCTAAATTATTTCATTACCTTATGTCTGTACTTGATTATACTTCACTGAGCACTGCAAACCAAAAGACAAACCCACAGTGTTGTACAGATGTCCCTTCAATGCTTGAAAAATGTAATCCTCTAAACTGTGTTATGTACTCATGTAGGGTACTTACTGAAAACCTCTTATAGCCTGCTCATCATTTCCATCAGCTGAAACAAACCAAACTCTGGTTTGTAAAAACATGTCTTAGTTGCACAGAGTGAATGTTAAGCATCCTTCTAGTCAATAAATTTAGAGAACTTGCCATTCTGGGAATGCTCCCGAGCGTGGTGTCTGCATTTTCCTTACAGAGCAGATTGCCATGTGAGCTGTACCTACCAAATTTGAAGGTTGAAGCTGGCATCAGGAGGAGCATCAGAATCATTACATCATCACATAAATGATGTCACTGGACATCTCTGCAACAACCAGGGGTGTCTCCTGCTTTGCTGCCAACCCTCATAAAGGCACCACATGGCTGAACCTAGGCTGTTCATAGACCTATACATAAACAAACAATTTGTTTTGTTTTTAAATAATACACAAAAGTATGTCACTACATAGAAATCATAATATTTGTACACACCTACGGTCCTGGGAATTCAAAAGCTTATGAAAATATCCATGTCTTCAGGGCAGATAAAAACCCTTCAGAGAATCACTGTGCCTAACACTGATAGGAAGGCGTTCCATAATAAAGGAGCAGTTATCCAGTTTTAAAGGGAAAATTAGAGGACAGTCAACAGCTTTGGATCAGTGGATCAAAAAGGTCTGATAGAGCAACATTGGAAAAGTAAATGAAAGAGGCAAATAGAGCTACTGGTTGACAACTGGCTTAAAACACTCCACCACTGCAGCCACTTTCTTGTTGGAAATTTACCATTGGGGGTTTCTCTTATCATTCTACTTTATGCTCTTGCTCACACAGTACAAGGCCTTGAATGTAGGAACCCATGTTAATTTACCATTGGGGGTTTCTCTTATCATTCTACTTTATGCTCTTGCTCACACAGTGCAAGGCTTTGAATGTAGGAACCCATGTTAATTTCTGACACTCCTGAGTGTGCTCCTGGATTAGAAACCATCCACTTTAACTTGGTGCATGTTCTTGGAGATGGAACACAGACTTACCAGTAAAATAAATTACCAGTAAGTTTTAAAACACAGCACAGTTAAATATTAATTAAATATAACATATTTAATATCCTCAATATGTACAATATATAAAAGCAACATATTGGGAAATACAGTTAAAAACACGTTTAAATGATGGAATTTCAGGCAGAAGAAAAATATTACTCTAAATTCTAAACTGGTCTTAATCACCACAAAGGCTTTTTCATCAGAACTTTCCACACAGAAAATGAGGATGGTCCACTCTTGGTTGCAGAAAAAGACAACAATCATATATCCCTCTCCCTCAGTTTCCTATATTTTCTCTGCCCCAGGAAAAACTGAGTTCCAAGTGACTAAGCATTACAGGACATTGGACTTCTCATTCCTCAGTTCCACCAGGATAGCCCACCCTCTATTTTCTGGTACTACCCCTAATACACAAAGTGTTGAGTGGTATACCCTGCAATGCTGCTCCAACCCCTCGCTCTCTTGAACTTTTCTAGAAGGTAGCCAAAGCTGTTTGACCATAGATCAGTGACAAGCAACTCAGAGTAATTCAGTTGCGCCTGAGTATTAAAACAGGAGCTGGGTAAACTTTGGGTCTTGCATACTGACTTATTCAATATGAACCAGCATTCACGCTGCTGACTTTGTTTTCTAACAATGTCTCCTTTACAAGTTAAAGGGATGCTGGCAACCCCCTTAGCCCTATATGTGTCTCTAGTTGAAAAAAAAAACATAATGATTGCTCACATTCTTTAGAGATTGCTGATGTAGCTGGTGGTTTGGTTCTGACTCCCATTTTTCTTTTTAAAAGTAAAACAAAGACTGCTCACCATACTGCTATTACCACACAAAAACATGTTTGTTTTTCTCTACCCCTTTTTCTATTCCCCTGATCAACTCCCACTGCATCTTTCCTGGACTTGGGAACATCCCCAACACAATGCAGCCACTCATGATGCAGTGGGAGGACTGGAGACTCTGGCATCATGAGTGGCTGCATTGTGTAGTGGTGCTCCAAATGTTAAGGAACTGTGCCATTAAGAGTGGATCAAGGATACAAAACAAAACAATGTCGGATATAATTACACTATAAGCACGTATTTAAGTTCTACTAAGAAAGGAGGCAAACAAAATAACAAGCAACATCAATGAATTCTAGAGAAGGTAAGTGATCATAAAATGCTTGTTTTCAGCTAAAAATAATATTATGCAAAACAGGTTGACAGTGCCCCTTTAATAACTCCGTTATGGAGCTTGGCCACCAGCTGTGCTGTGGCACTTCTACAGTCTAAGCAAAGGAAAGCATTTCATTTAAAAAAGGGTTTACATAATATGAACATACAAATCTGCCGGTAGAGAAAGGTTGTTACAGTCTAGCAAGTCAGCCCAAATATGCACATCCCATGTAGGAAACAGTATTTAAAGAATATGTACCGCAGTAAAACTAACTCCCTCAGGAAGACTTAGTGTTGAAGCACTGGGGTTTTCCACACTAACTGAATTGAACTCTCCTGCAATAAAAGTGGAGAAATTTAATATATACATTTGGACCCCATGACATTTTTATGCAGTGGGACTGGTGAGTGCTTTGCCTGTTTGGTTTCACAAATATGCACATGCAGTAGCAACAGAAAAAAAAACAATATTCAGTACCAGAAAATAATTTATTGTACCAGTGAAGAGAGGAATCTGCCTATGGTTGCATGACTGAATTTGCCACTGGATATTAAAGGTGAAAACTGTAACCCATTTTTTTCAGAGAGCAAATTTTGGAAGAATTTCTTGTTACTGCAGTTGACATAGTTTGTGAATCTGAGAAATATAATGTGTTCGAAACTAGTAAACATTATACACCTGTTAGGTGGACTGCATATGTATCAGACAGGGATTTAAGACCTTTTATAACTTAACAAGCTAAACCTGTGATTGAAATGGCTTGGGGCAATCTGGACTATGCCCACTTTCCCAAGTGTTATTTAAAGTGCATGCTCAGTGTCCATGGGATGCTCAGTTTTCATTGCAGCAGCTGCCATAGTGCTGGTCTGCCATTGTCTCCATTCTGCTGCTCTGAAAACACCTGCTGGATCCTCCTTTGCCTTTTGGGTTTCTGTCTACCATGCTATGTTCTCCTCCTTGTGGATTACTGTCTTTTGCTCAGGGGTTACTGCTGAGCAAATTTTTGCCCACTGGAAATAGTTGCTCTTTTCCAAAGTACTGCTCCTGTGTGGTACCACCACAATGTTCCTGCAACACCCTTTTCTACTGTACCATTCTTGCTGATCCTTCCTTTCGTTGCAGTCCCTTCCATGACTGTTCCATGGCCAATGCATTAGCTGGCTCTGATGTGCTTTCCCTGGGCCTCCACCCTTTTCTTTATGCCTTGATCTCATGGGATGCTACTGTCATCTGGTGTCATTTTATCCCCCTGCTCCAGTGGATTTTTTTTTATTTTTTTCCACAGAGATTTATTTCTCCTCTGCTACCGTCCACTCAGTCTTCAAGCCTGAGGCATACCCACATGACAGCCTCAGACCCGTCCTCCACTTCCCCTTAATATCTCCAGTATAGGTGCATGACATCAGACCCAAGAGAGATAATGGCCATCACCCCAACAGCAGCAGGGTTGTTCTTCCTCATTTTCTTCCCTTACCACCCTCTACAAAGACAGTGGTGCAACCAGCCTTCCTATTTATCATTGTATATAACAGCCATCCCTGTAGACAGCAAACTCCCAGCCCTCAACAGGGGTCACCCTGGCACCAGATGCAACACCACAACATCCACAGCTAAGAAGAATTGCTAGTGTCAGCATTATCAGTCTGGCTGTCCATGCCAAATGCCCCAAGACCATTCTCAAATACAGATCACCAGCAAGGAAGTGCAATCAACTTTCATTGGGCCACCAGGCAGCCCTCCTGCTGAACTTCTTTTTTCTGCCATCTCCTACTCCTTCCCTTTTCCTGCTATCCCGCTATGCTCCCATGCCTGGTGTCCTTATGTATTTGGCTCTACCTTGACTTCCTTCTGCTTCCATGTCTGTAGCTGTCCAGCTCTTTCTGAGGTGTTTTGGACCTTCACCACACCCTTCACTTGACTCATGGTTTTATTTTTCTACAATTGCCTCTATAAAGGCTCTGCATCCAACAAAACTTGCAGGACTACAGGACTACAAACCCATATAACCAACTGGGGCTTTGCAGGCCTCCAAAAACAAGAGCCCCATGCCCATTAAATACAGTGGCACCCACCAGGATGACTCACTTGGTGATAAAGATGTCACAGTTTGCTGCATGAGTAATTAGAGTAACTGCCATGGAATAGTATTATGTTTCTGCAGGATCCTGTAAGATATCACTGGCAGGAACAATAATAAGAGCTATTCATCCATATAGGCAGCACATTAGGCCACCAAGGACTTTACAACAGAGCTCTACACCTTTCACAACAGGAATCCATGATCCACAATACAGAGTTTAACCCAAGGAAACTCTCCAAACCTAAGTATTGGTCTAGCCTTGGCCTACTCCCTATTTCTCTAGTTAGACCAAGTCCTTTTACTTGGGGTGGAACTCTCTCCAGGAGGAGGCTTCTTCAGCCATATGACTAAGCCCTGTGGCACCCTGCATACATGTAGGCAAGCATTCTACAGGCCTGAGGGTGGACACACACCAGATCCCCAAACAAGGGCCAATTCCTCATGAACCATTTAGCCTCAACTATTAATGTACTCAACTCCCCATCATTTGGCTCAATCATCAGCTCACCACTATGATCCCTTAAACAGTTCTGAATTCCTTGTCAGTTTGTCCATGGTCAAGCACAGTCTTAACCCATTCTCTCCTTCCTTTAGCAGGCCAAGCCCTTGTTCATTCATAGAAGTAAAACTCTCCCAAGCTGGGCATCCTTGTCATATGGTAAATTCTGTGGCATCCACCATGGGTTAGACTTTGTGGTAGGTTTAAAGTCAGGCATCCTCACCATACAGCAGCAGTTTTCACTTTCTAACAGGGCAAGCATCCAGCCATGCTTTGCCAATCAGGGATTTGCTCCTTGACACCACTAGAACTGGGGCAGCTGGGCCCTTTGCTGAGTGGAGAGCCAGGTCTTCTTCAGTCATAGTGACTGAGCTCTACAATATCTTAAAACTTGTGCCCAAAAAGCTAGACAACAAGTGTTCAATAGCGCACCCTCAAATTGCTTTAATCAGTGCTAAATCATACTGAATTCCATGTGGTACTCTAAGCTTTTATATCCTAAATAATTAATAAAACTGGGTAGCCCAGTGAGAATGTGACCTAAGGCTTTGGTTCCCAACAGTATTTCTTCACAATGATTTTTCCCTCTTGTCTGTGACAAAGGTCATATATAATTCCACCGTGAGTTGGGGTCTGAATGGTGACTTCATACACAGCAGCGATAGAGAAGAAAAAGTGCAGCAATGCTGTGTTATATTATAAAATACTGACTTATACTGCAGGGAACCATGTAATTCAGTGGTAATTAGGCCCTTTGTCATGCAGTATTTTGTGACATGTCATTTACTGCTAGTTACTGCATTGCATCGTGACTGGCTCCTCTGTGTCTTGGATCCAGTCTCACACATATTTGTTATTTTGTTCGCCTCCAGTTGCTGTTCTCTCTTTCGCTGTCTCTCTTTATCCTAAATGGAACAGCATGCCCCATCTGTGCTATGCCATATCTTCACCTCTGACTTTTTGGGCATCTTCCTTAAGGTACCTTTAGTCTTAGGAGACCACATCCCTGTAGTACAGGTACCTTTAGTCTTAGGAGACCATATCACTGTAGTACCTCTAATTGTGGGACATTCACTGAGATGAGTGTCCCTTTAGGTCACACGATTAAACTCTGTGGTGCCCATGAGGGTGGTAGTCCCAGTCATGAGACAGATAGTATGAACTGCAAAATCCATTTTTTTCTCAACTTTCTTTATTCTCCTCCTCCAATGGCTGAGACCTCCTTTGGCTGACTCCAGCACCTGATCCTGACCCACCAAGATCCTCTCTAACCTGGAACCTCAGTCCCCCAGTCAACCTGTCACTCACCTGCTTGGTGTGCCCCTCGAGTTGAGAACACCTTCAGCTCCATGGTGACTCCCTTATGTGAAATCTGGTTACCAAGCAGGCAGAAGTGAAGGTGGGGGTTGTGAGGTCCAGGTGGGCAGGGTCTGGTAGTTGGCATGATAGCTAAGAGCAGCACCACCTGTCCAACCAGTAGCATGCTCTGCTTATCTGTTGCCCCTAGAGAGAGCAGACATGCAATGACATCATGGAACGCCATGCATGCTCCTCTGCATGATGCACCAATGCCTGCCATGTCCAACCAATCTCTGCACTCACTGTGACTCTGGGCTCACTGCCCTTCGACTACCAACTGGAGGCTATCGCCAGAGTCCTAAATCCTCCCACCCCAGAGAAGGTGAGCTGTCTGCTGAATGCTTAAATCTCCTCCCTCAAGCTGGTGCCTCTGATGCTCCAGGCTCATTCCCAAACCCTGGTCATTAGCACCACAAGCGGTACTGCTACCATTACGCCAGCGAGCTAACTTGCAAAATCCACATTATGCAAATACGAGCATTATTCATACACTAAGTTGGCTGCTCACCCAGTGAATTGGAAATTTTGAACTAACTGTGGAAAATGATTGCATACTTTAGGGTTTTAGAACAATAACGCCATCTGTTTTCCAAAATCAGCTACTGGCAAGCTGCACGATAATCACTGGGGTATGGTAAAAATGAAGGCACTTATCCATAATTATATTTTGTGTCTATGACTAGATCAGGACATAGAATCACTTCTCATCCAATGCAAAATGTATCAGAATAATTGTAATACACTGACTAGGCACCTCCCCTCTCATGGAAATTGACTGTCAGAATAGATTGTACATAATGCTCTTGCAGTAAAAGAACCATTTTCAGCTTTAGAATAGAAACATAGAAACAAAGAAAAAAAAAGACATCAGAAGGAGACCACGGGTCCATCTAGTTTGCTCATGTGTTCCTTGGACCTTCTCAGATCCCAGGACCCTAACCCTTCTTCTGCCTAATGCCCTACTGCTCCGGTTGCTTTTGATCATGCTTAGCTTTGTCCCACCCAGCTTGAATGATGTCACGACTTTGCCTCCACTACCTTAGCTGGCAGTTTATTCAATGGCTGCACAACTCTTTCTGTAAAATTTTTTTTCTAAGCTCCCTGTCTAGCCTTGCCTCCTGAAGCTCCCCCACCAACTTCCACTTGTGCCCTTTAGTGTTAGAGTCAGAGACTGTTTTGAACAGGTCTGAGGATGGCACTCTATTTATTCCTCTCAGAAACTTGTAGTTTTAACTTCATCTCTTCTCCTCCTTGTCTCCAGTGGGAACACATTAATGTTTCCAGACGCTCCTTATATGAGAGCCCTTGAAGGCCCTGGATCATTTTGATCACTCTTCTCTGAACAGCCTTCAACCTGTTTATATCCTTTTTCAGATGTGGACTCCAAAACTGTACACAGTATTCCAGATGGGGCCTTACCAGAGGCCTATAGAGTAGCAGTATTACCTCCTTCCTCCTGCTGTCAAATTCCCTCATGCCTCCCAGCATTTTGTTGGCTTTGCTATAAGCTTTGTAGCATTGGCTTGTCTGTTTAAGGGAGCTGCTTATGATGACACCTATGTCCCATTCTTCCTGTGTGATCCACGACTGGTCTTCGATAAAACTTTTGTCGAACGACCAGAGAGCAAAACCGGCAAGTCGACCGCATTTTGTAGTCGGCTGCCAGTTTCGGACACAAAAGAGTGTTTTCTACAGGGGGCTGCACCCCCCATACCTCCCCAACTTAGGATTCTCCACTCCAAGTTGGAGCTGATTTGGGGGGATGCAGGACCCCCGACAGACAGTACCAGGTTCCAGCTGGTTCCCTACAGCAACGTAGCACTGTAGGGACCTTGCTGTCAAGAAGTCACTGAACGTGCGGCATACCCTTCCTGTGTGGGGGCTGAGCTGACTACATTGACGCTGTACTCTGTCATTGAGTTCCCTTTACCCAAATGCATCACCTTATATTTTTTCATTGAACTTCAGTTGCCAGATATTGAACCATCTTTCCAGCCTTAATAGATCTTTCTGTAGGTCTTTAACCACCTCCTCACTGTCAACCCCAATATGGTGAGGCTTTAAACAAACATAAACCAGCAACACTAGGTGCCAGAAGAGAGGATATGTTCAAACAGCTGTTTAGAGCTATGTGCAAATCTGAACATAAACTGGCAGAACTGCACTACCCCCAAGTAGGGGCAAAAGCTACCATCTAAGTGAACAAGTGGAAAAGGACAAAAGTAGAACCAGAACATACACAAACGCCTTCTTCAGAGGAGTAGCCACACAGTGGAAGTACCATACAGATGCAGAACCAGCCTTGAAAAGTTGATGTACAATGGGAGACCATGCTATTAATAAGTATTAGGGTGAGTGTATTTATAGAAATGCAAGAAGGCATTCTGCATATAAGGTATGTAACATAGAGTACTATAACATCTTTCTCAATGTACTGTATAGGAATGCATAAGAAAAGGACAATTTTGTAACCAAGATATTGGCAGGATTTGTATAAATTTTACTTGATGTATATTATTCAACCAGTTGCACCCCCCAGCTGCAATCACAGTGTGCAAATAATATTACTTACTTACAGATTTTCTTAGTACTAATTGATGCACATGCAAGAAAGATGGAAGTTGTACCAATGTCAAGCACAGTAACAGAAAAAGTGAAAGGTTCTTTAAAACCTTTTTTCTATTTATGAACTCCCAAAGGAAATAACTTCTGATAATGGGCTACAGTTCGCTTCTACGGGGTCTCAAGCATGCTACAGCTAAATATGGTCACCCACAATGCCCCCCATATCCCCTACAGCTACAGCAACAACACTACTGAGAGACCGATTAAAAATTTTAAATGTGTTTTAAATACACAAAGGGTTGACAATGCACCTCTGTACAGCACGTTTCATATCAAGTCTTCAAAATATGACACTTTACAACTGGGGCACACTTGTTCTTAAAAAAGAGAGGTTCACACTCATTGGTCTGTGCTGAAGCATGACTATGTTTCAAAAAATGAACGCGGACAGGTACAGCAAACAAAAAATTCTCAGGTTCAGAATAATTTCAGTTCCCATCAGGAACTGTTCCAGAAACTATGTGGCAGCTTGGATTTACTGAACAGGGGAAAGTATACTGAAACTGGTCCATGGTATTGTGAAAAAGAATATTGGGCCATAACATGCTTGCTTGAACTGCATGGGGAAATGGCAGAACAGACAAGTGAATCAAATGACCGAGATTGCCTATGAATGTATTCATATTGTGTTCAGACTGGTGACCAGGAAAAGCACACAGACCCAAGGCTCATTTTCAGGTGTGACCCAGGGGAGGGGAGATTAAATAGGGGGGAATTCAACAATGCAAAACTGTAAATATCAGTAATAAAATCAGTAACAGATACAACAGGACAGTAATAGTACAGTAACAATGCAAATGGAAATAAAACAGTACATAGACAACATCATAAATGTGTAATACAGAAGGATATGAAACATAAATCTGTAACCCTGGGCCCCCATGGGTGGTAAGGGTAGTTTCTGTGAAAAGTGTGTCTCAGTAACAGGGCACCCTTGTGATCTCGCAGTGAAGGGCTGGAGGCAGTATGTGTTGAGGATCCCGTGTAGTGCTCGTGCTTACACTTGCAGCTTCTCAGTTATCCTTGTTGTCCCTCTTCAGAAATAGTAAGGTACCTGAATGAGATTTCACACCCTCCAGACTCATGGGTTAAGCACCATTTGCAAGGCTTGTCAATTAGCTGCATGGCTGTTGTGGAAAGATGTATGCTTTTGTGGCCAGCAAAAAACTGTGGCATGATGGCCAGTTGGTTTATATAGCAAAGGGGAACTGCCTCAGAGCCTGTTGTTCCATGTCCCTTCTGGAGATCCATGTCCCTCCAAATGCACATTTTGGCAGACCATGGCAAAACTACAAATCACCACAGAGTGAGGACCAACCCCTATCAATGAGGATGGCTTCTTCCCTACTCTTAGTCCATGTTGGCACAAGGAGCATTTCCTTTATCAAAATATCTCCAAACCCAGGGCCCCAGGCCTTTCATACATCTGTCTCCCATCAATTACTGTGTCAACAGGTGAACATGGCTAGAAGCCCAGCCTTGAGGTGACTCCCCAACTTAAGGTGAGCTACACATCAAGGTACAGTAAAGTGCAAATTGTTGCAAGACAGTAGGATTATATTACAAAGTATGGTATCAGAGGTTGACTATAGGGAACAAGGGAAGTCCCAACAAAGCAAGGGGTAGACAGAGGTGTTGGCACACTAAGGGGAAAAACACTGTGAACACAGTCGGTCACAAAAAGTATAAAATAGTTAGAAAGCAGCAATGGGAGAGGAAGAAAGGAAGGAAGGAAGGGAGGAAATCAAATCTACTAGTAGAAGACAAAAGGGGCAGAGGGAGTGGAGGGTTAGCTGTACAAGTAGCTATGGATGGAGAAGTCACAAAGGAATACTTTTGAAGAATAGTGGGGGATGGGAGGAATGGAGAACCAGGCGTGTAACCAGACAATGAGAATGTGTACACCATGACCATATTTGTTGCCCTGTCTGACACAATAAACTCATGTTTTGTACACCATTGTACTGGTGCCCCTATCCTTGGACTAGTAAATACAGTTGATATACATTGCTTCCTCAAGACACCCACATACCACCCCCAGAGTCTGTAATGTATTGTTCCTGGGATGCAAAGACAACCTCAGTGGCCAACCCTTCTTGTTGTGTCTGTCAGGTATGAAATTACAAATAGGATCAGCTGGTCTTGTGGTGCACTGCATTAAGCAATATTGCGGTGCAGAGCCTTGTTGGTGCCCCCCTAAAATAAAAGTGTACATCATGGAAGTACCTAGAGTATGTCTTCCTATATCCACATGGAGAACTAGAAGGAGGTTGTTCCAGTGGAGAAGGAAATGGAAGGTGATGGCAGATTGTCAAGCAGAGGTTTCGGAGCAGGAGAAGCAAAGTGATGGGTGTCACAGGAGCAGAGTAAGTAGGAAGAGGGAGGATAAGGGAGAGAAGGGAGAAATTGTAATTGGACTGTGAATCTGACTCCAATGCAGAAGAAAATGTATACATTGATTGGGAAATGTTGAAAGTTTCAGGAAACGAATATGTGCAGTTTGAGGACACAAAAATACCTCCCAAATTATCTGAAGAACAAATAAAAGTTGAGCTTGTTCCACAACCTGAGCCAGTTTATATTAGTACAAGGACACAATGCATCAGAAAGCCCCTTAGTGACTAAAACATTAAAAAACAATTTGAAGGTATCATAAACTATGTTTTAATTTACAGTGGATGGCGTGTTTTTTCCCTTAAAGATTTTAGAGGTTATAAATGGCCATTAAGTTGTTTATCAAGCTGTTTTCTTCAGCCTAATGAGCATTGGAACCTTGATAGATTCCCCATCCTGTATCCTGTCAAACTGCCTGTGGTTGTCTTGATTTCAGCTAAGAAATATCAGCCTCTGTAGTTAGTGATACAAGAAAGGCCATAGGGTAGAATATGCGGTTCTCTGTATATTGTTCTGTTAACTTATGAATATAATGAAATTCTTTGCAAAACAACTGTGTTAATGCACCAGTTAGGGTAACTTAATGCCACAAGAGTAGAGAAATGTAGCATTAGGTTTTCCAACCCCAACTCCTCACCTCTGCAGCCCCCCCCAAAGCAGCAAAAGGAAAAATAAATATTAGGGTTTTGGGTCTCTGGAGTCTTGGCGAATCAGTGGTGGGATCATCCCTGGGGTTTTTGTAATGCTGCGACAACAATCAAAGAGTGTGAGGGCCCACTAGACATCAGAGAAGCATAACATGAATGGGGGACAGTAATCAGAGGGTGGGGTGTGCCACTAAACACCAGGGAAACATAATATGAATAAGGGGTGGTGACTGGAGTGTGGGAGGGCACTACTAAACACCCGCAAAATATAACATGAATGAGGGGACAGCGATCGGGGGGGGTCACCACTAGACACCAGGGAAGCATAACATGAATGGGGGACAGTGATCAGAGGGTGGGGGTGCCACTAAACACCAGGAAACATAATATGAATGAGGGTATGGTGACTGGAGCGTGGGAGGGCACCACTAGACACCTGCAAAATATAACATGAATGAGGGGACAGCGATCAGAGGGGAACACCACTAGACACCAGGGAAGCATAAAATGAAGAATGTCTTCACAGAACGGGTGGTGGACAAGTGGAACACCCTGCCAGAGGAAGTGGTGGGGGATGAAACAATCATGGGATTTAAGAATGCATGGGATAGACATAAAGGAATTCTGGAGGTCAGGGGTAAGGGGCAACAGACTTCTAGGAAAACATAAACTGAACTTACAAGGTCAAATGGGCAGACTGGGTGGGCCATAGACCCTTATCTGCCGAGACTGTCTATGTATCTATGTATCTATGAATAGGGGACAGCGATCGGAGGGGGGCCACCACTAGACACCAGGGAAGCATAACATGAATGTGGGACAGCAATCGGAGGGTGGGGGTGCCACCAGACACCAGGAAAGTGGTGGTTTACTGCTCTCACAGCAGCCTGCAGCACGCGTTCCAGCTGAGGCTGCAGAACTCAAGAAAGTCCCACTGTTCTCATACAGAGAATGCAGATCGACAGCTCTTCTCACTAAACTGAACAACCAGGATTTTGGGGTGCCAAGAAAAGGTATTTCTGGCCATTAATTGAAGAAACAAACATCAAAATCTAGCTAAATGGGTGCTGTTTAGCTAGGTTCTGGTGCTTGTTTTTTTAAATGATGGCATTTTTATGTAATGTCCATGCTTATTAGTTCAAGTAGAAAATAAATAAGATGGCGGGTCTCATGGCACAGAAAAATGCTTTGTGCTATGAGAAGCAAGTAGTGAGAAACAACAAAAATGGTCCTGCAACACAGAACCGTTTTGTGTCATATCAGAACACTATCCCAAGAACCCTATTGAGCATGCTCGGAACAAAAAAAAACAGAAAACTTTAAACCCATATAACTCTGGAACCATTTAATAATTTTTCACAAAAACAAAGGCACTACCTTAGGACATCACACCTGTACCTGAAAGTTTGGGGGGGGGGAGTACATTCCATGTAGGCTGTAGGTGAGAGCAAGACAATCCCATGTTAAGTACAGGAAAATTAGACAGCTACAGAAAATGACATGTGGATCTCAGAAACCACAATAAGCTGCCATCATACAACTTTCCAAAGATTTATATCTTGGCTTCTAGACAACACATGCAAAATGTCAGCTGATTTCATCAAATGGTGCCAAAGCTATTAAGCTGCAAAGTTAGAGGTTTAACATTGAACACCCTACTCAACCCTAAATATAGGAGCTACCACACCCCTCTAATAGTCATGTTTTGTGAGAACAAACTATGGTTCCTTTCATATATATGGGATAGATATAGGTGAGTGAGATAGAAATACAGTATCCAATAAGCTGCCATTGAGCCTTGATATCCCATGAGTGGCTAAGCTATGTGTGGATATCTAAAGTTCAATGACAGCGAGTGGAGATATTTCTACTGTCTCACCTCACCATGTCCTATTCAATTTGTATAAGTGTGGGTCTCTTTTTCCGCTTTTAAAGTTATTTGCACTTGTTTGTTGCAAAAAGTGAAAAAAATTGAATTTTCTGCTGTAAATGAAGCACCACTCATTTTTTAGATATTTTTGTGCTGATTAACTTTTGTGCTCACAGTACCATGCTATCATTTTTCACGTTAAATTTATTTGCATTGGAATATGATCAGTACTGCTACTGAGGCCCAACATTCTAAATGAGTTCTGAACCTTTTGTGACATACCCAGCATGACGAGATATCCATTGTGACATACCCAACTTGAAGATATCACTGATATCTCACATGTGGTCAGTGGGATATCTCTTTTATCTTCCTGAAAAGAGACCCACATATTTTGTATAAACAAGAATACCTGAATATCTTTGGTTAAACCTGACCATGCTAAAGAATTTGAAAGCAAGTACTGTAGGTATAGTAGGCAAGCATTTGTCAATGCCAAATGTTGATTGCGTTGGTCTGTTGAGCTCGCTCAGTGGCCCTGTGTCACTCACTAGTTCTGTTTCTCCCAGTGCTGCAGGCTGCACCTTTGTATGGGGCTCCTGGCTGCATTGGCACATTTTTTTCTGCCCACAAAGAAATCTGTAGTCCTCCTGACAGAGCTGTGTTGAGGTGGGACACTCGCCCTCTCTCAGTCGCTCATTCTGTTTCTGCTGGCACTGCAAGCTGCCCTTTTGTACTGGGCTCCTGCCTCTGTTGGCGGCTTTTTCTGCCCACAAAGAAATGTGCAGCAGCCCTGACACAGGTCCATTGAGCAGCCTCACTCCCCGTCTCTCGCTCGTTCCATTTCTGCTGGTGCTGCAGGCTGGCCTTTTGTACAGGGCTCCTGCCTGCATTGCCGCCTTTTTCTGCACACAAAGCAATCCGCAGCAGTCACGATAGAGGTCTGTTGAGCTCGCTCACTCCCCCTCTCTCACTCACTTACTGTGTTTGTCCCAGCACTGCTGGCTGCCCCTTTGCACTGACTTCTGCCTGCGTTGGCACCTTTTTCTGGCCACAAAGAAGTCTATAGCTGTCCCAACACAGCTCCATTGAGGTCGCTCTCTCTGCCTGTCTCACTCTCCCATTCTGTTTCTCCTGGTGTTGCAGCCTGCTCTTTTGTACTGGGCTTCTGCCTGCATTAGCAGGTTTTGCTGCCCACAAAGAAATCTGCAGCTGTCCTGACACAGCTCCGTTAAGGTGGGTCACTCCCCCCTGTCACTCACTCATTCTGTTTCTGCTGGCGCTGCAGGCTGCCCTTTTGTACTGGGCTCCTGCTTCTGTTGGCGGCCTTTTCTGCCCACAAAGAAATCTGCAGTAGTCCTGACACAGGTCCGTTGAGGTAGCTCACTCCCCCTCTCTCACTTACTCATTCTGTTTCTGCCAGAGCTGCAGGCTGGCCTTTTGTACTGGGCTCCTGCCTGCATTGCCGCCTTTTTCTGCCCACAAAGAAATCCACAGCAGTCACGATAGAGCTCCGTTGAGCTTGCTCACTGCCCCTCTCTCACTCGCTCGTTGTGTTTCTCCCGGCGCTGCAGGCTGCCCTTTTGTACTGGGCTTCTGCCTACATTGGCACCTTTTTCTGCCCACAAAGAAATCCACAGCTGTCCCGACAGAGCTCTGTTGAGGTCGCTCACTCCGCCTGTCTCACTCGCTCATTCTGTTTCTCCTGGCACTGCAGGCTGCCATTTTTTAGTGGTCTCCTGCCTCTGTTGGCACCTTTTCTGCTCACAAACAAATCTGCAGCAGTCCCGACAGAGCTCCGTTGAGCTCATTCAGTCCCCCTCCTCTCTCACTCGCTCGTGCAGTTTCTGTGTCGTGCTGCAGGCTGCCCTTTTCTACTGTGCTCCTGCCTGCACTGCTGCCTTCTTCTGGACACAAAGAAATCTGCAGCAGTCATGATAGAGCTCCATTGAGCTCGCTCACTCACTCCCCCTCTCTCACTTGTTCGTTCCATTTCTCCTGCCGCTGAAGGCTGCCATTTTGTACTGGGCCACTGCGTGCATTGCTGACTTTTTCTGCCCACAAAGAAATCCGCAGCAGTCCCAACAGAGCTCCATTGAGCTCACTCACTCCCCCTCCCTCACTCACTCATTCTGTGTCTCCTGGTGCTTCAGGCTGCCCTTTGTACTGGGTTCCTGCCTCATGTGGTGGCTTTGTCTGCCCACAAAGAGATGTGCAGCAGTCCTGACACAGCTCCGCTTGAGGTCGCCACTCGCCCTCTGTCACTTGCTCATTCTGTTTCTGTGGGGGCTGCAAGCTGGCTCTTTTTACTTGGCTCCTGCCTGCATTTCCACCTTTTCCTGCCAACAAAGAAATCTGCAGCAGTGACAATAGACTTCCGTTGAGCTTGCTCACTCCCCCTCTGTCACTCGCTCATTCTGTTTCTCCCGGCGCTGCAGGCTGCACTTTTGTACTGGCCTCCTGGCTGCGTTGGCACCTTTTTCTGCCCACAAAGAAATCCACAGCTGCCCTGACAGAGCTCCCTGAGGTCACTCACTCTCCTGTCTCACTCGCCATTCTGTTTTTGTGGCGCTGCAGGCTGCCCTTTGTACTGGGCTTCTGCCTCTGTTGCCATTTTTTCTGTCCACAAAGAAATCTGCAGCAGTTTTGACGAGCTCCATTGGCCTCACTCACTGCTTCGCTTCGACCGTGGTGCAAGCTGCCCTTTGTACTGGGCCCTGCCTGCCCAGAAAGAAATCTGCAGCAGTCACAATAGAGCTCCATTAAACTCACTCACTCACCCCTCTCCCACTTGTTCGCTCTGTTTCTCCCGCCTGCAGGTTGCCCTTTTGTGCTGACCCTGCATGCATTGCTGCCTTTTTCTGCCCACAAAGAAATCTGCAGCAGTCCCGAAATGAGCTCTGTGAGCTCACTCACCTTCCCTCATTCACTCATTCTGTGTCTCCCACTGCTGCAGGCTGCCCTTTTGTACTGGGTTTCTACCTGCGTTGGTGGCTTTTTCTGCCCACAAACACATCTGCAGCAGTCCTGAGAGAGCTCCGTTGAGCTCACTCACTCCCCCTCTCTCAGTCGCTCGTTCCGTTTCTGCCAGCGCTGCAGGGTAGCCTTTTGTACTGGGCTCCTGCCTGCATTGCTGCCTTTTCCTGACCACAAAGAAATCTGCAGCAGTCATGATACACCTCCATTGAGCTCACTCACTCCCCCTCTCTCACTTGCACGTTCTGTTTGTCCCACCACTGCAGGCTGCCCTTTTGTACTCAGGCTCTGCATGCATTGTTGCCCTTTCCTGCCCACAAACAAATCTGCAGCAGTCCCAACAGAGCTCCGTTGAGCTCACTCACTCCCTCCCTCACTCACTCATTCTGTGTCTCCCGGCGCTGCAGGCTGCCCTTTTGTACTGGGCTCCTTCCTGCGTTGTCGCCTTTGCCTGCCCACAAAGACATCCGCAGCAGTCCCGACAGAGCTCAGTTGAGCTCGATCACTCCCCCCCCACCCCAGTCGCTCGATCCTAATCTGTCCCAAACACTGATTTCCAACAGTGACTGCGGTATTCTGCACCGGAAGCGTGGAAACACATTTTGGCCAGGATGTGAAAAATGGCAGCTGTACTGTTCATAAGGAGGTGTGAACAAATGCCAGTGTTGAAAATCTGGTGTGAAAATATTACTAATTTGCAAACTTACAACGGTGCGTGGCACCTGCACAACACACACTCGTAACACAGTCATTTTATGAAGTTTCATCACAAAATTTTCAACATAGGCATTTTAGAACCTCTGCTCATGAACAGTGTTAGTGTGATTTTCTTAATATGTCCTGAACACTGATTTCCCACAGCAACCGTGCTATTGTGCACTGGAAGAGCGAAAACACATTTCAGCCAGGATGTGAAAAATGACAGCTGCACTGTTCATAAGGAGGTGTGGCAAAATGGCAGTGCTGAAAATTTGGAGTGAAAATATTGCAAAGTTGCACAACTGTGCGTGGAAACTGCAATGCACATTTGTAACACACTCATTTTATGGACTTTCATCACCAAATTTTCAACACAGGCATTTTAGGACCTCTGCTAATGAACAGTGTCACTGTCATTTTCATAATGTGTCCTGAACATGGATTTCCCACAGCTTACCACGCTATTCTGCGACCGAACTGCAAAACACATTTCGCCAGGATGTGAAAATGACAGCTACTGTATACTGTTCATAAGGCAGAGCAGAAGAATGGCAATGTTGAACATCTGGAGTGCAAATATTATAAATTCGTGAACTTACAAGCATGCGAAACTGTGCAATGCACACTCAGAACACAATCATTTTATGGAGTATCATCACCAAATGTTCAACATAGGCATTTTAGGACCTCTGCTCTGAACAGTGCCACTGTCAGTTTCTTAATCTGTGCGAACAGTGATTTCTCACCAAATCGCGTTATTCCGCACCGGAAGTGCAAAAACATATTTCTCGCCAGGGTATGAAAAATGACAGCTGTACTGTTCACAAGGAGGTCTGAAAAATGCCAGTGTTGAAAATCTGGGGTGAAAATATTGCAAATTCGCAAGTTATGAGCGCGGTATAGCAACTCCGCATCTTACGCCAGAAATAGTAATTTTTGATTTCTCCATCAAATTTGTAATATAGGCATTTTGGGAGCCCACCTCATGAGCACTGGCACTGTCATTTCATTAATCAGTCCCAAAGGTGATTCCCGCAGTGACCGCGAAATCACCTTCGGGCTGATTAACGCCATGACAGTGACAGAATTCATGAGGAGGGTCCCAAAACCCCATGTTGAAAATTTGGTGCCAAAATTCCAAAAATACCTGAGATATGCATCAAAGTTGAAAACCCTATTTATTCTATTATACAGCTTACCGGGCATTTCCTCAGTTCATGTAGGCTTTGAAGAGCGAGATACGTTCTCGGTCCACCAAGATCATCGCACAGGACTCTGGAGGTAAGTATGGGGTGAGGGTGGTGGGAGGCAGGGTGTACAGTGGTGGGGTGGGTTGTGGGGGGCAGGGAGACCGCTAGTGACTGCTTTTTTCAGGTTACAAAAAGAAAAAGACATCACGGACCGTTTTTATTTTGTAGGGCATGTGCACACTGGGCTGGGCTCCCAGCATGCCAACGGAGTCTTTCTTTTGGGGCAGCTGTAGCTGATAGGGATTGGGCACCCCAGCCGCACACAACAAAAGTTGGGGACATAATGCCGACAGGGAGGGGCCTCTGCTGGCAACATAAATATTGGGGCACTGTAGCAGACGGGGATTGGGGCCCCATCAGCAAATAAACATGGTCAGGTGGGCACATACTGCCGAGGGGGATTGCACACACCCTCGGCAGGGGAGGTTAATATTGTTTGTGAACACGGCGGCAAGCCACCACCATGTTCACAAACAATATCAGGGTTTCAAGATCCCATTCTGCAATGACAGGTCACTCCCTCATTGCAGCGAATGGCTGACGCTGCAATGATGAGGTGGCCCCTGATTGCAGCGGCTAATTTTTTACAAGTTGGTGGCACGCTGGTTGAACTAGTGTCAGCAGCAGCATGCCATGGCATTGGGAGTAGCGGACAAGCCATAGCTGTGGGGCATTACTACAACAGTGCCGCACCTCCACAACCTGCTTGTGGAGAACCTGTCGTAACATGTTTCTGCGCATGCGCAATCAACATAAAAATGGTTTAGGTTAAACCTGGGACATGTTCCTATAGGAGTTTGTTTCTGAACAGCATTTGTTAGTTCATTACCATGGAGGTTGAAGATGTAATGGAAATGAATCTCTAGAATGTAAAGAGCATCTGCTCCAGCAGCATGCTTGCTTTTTATTTATAATTTTAACCACAGCTCATTTTCAGTTTTTCTGGAGGGATGGTTACATGGACCTGTTTTACTGATGGGGAATATTGGCCAGGACAGCAGGGAAAATCCTCCACTCTTACAATAAGTACTGTGAGATCTTTGACTTTTAAGTGGGCAGAAGGTACCACAACTTAAGGTCTGATCTGAATGACAGACTTCAGCAGTGCAGCACTCTAGTGTTGCACTATATTGCCAGTACTGGGTATAAACTGAAGTTCTTGGTGGGAATAGTGCTCAGGACAATCCAGTCTTGCAGACCAAGAGGCAAGTTTGCTACATACTAAGCCCCTGGCACTGACTTACAGGGTAAGTATAGAAAACTCCCAAATGTAGGGAGTCCATGTGCTTCTGACAGTTAAATGTAAAAGAAAATGCATGCACTAACTGAAAAAACAACAGTGAGCTGAAAAGAGGTGAGAATGCACAACTATAGGATCATCAGTGCTGTGCAAAATTCTTAAGGAGCAAATAACTTATGTAGATATACCAGAAAGTAGTTCTAAATCTGTAACCAGTGGGGTCTCACATGTCTCCAGAAGCTGCCTGATTGGCTTATTGTGTAAAACAAGAAAAAAAGAATATTTAATTTCTTAGGCTACCAGGGAGGAGTTTTGTGTTTTGTATGCTGTGCATGCAGCTGTATGTTTATTTTAGCTAATCCAGAGGTTAAAGAGAAGTCACTCTTCTAGAAAGAGTGCTTGAACCAATATTCTTTATCTTAAAGTGCAGGGTGGTTGTCTGAAAGAATTTATATAGTATATGCACACCCTAATGACTTTTATAATCAGCACAGGTGCTATTCTCAGGAATTTCAGTATCGATGTAGGTGAAGCGCTGATGCACACCCGAGAAACAATAACTGGCAGTTTTAAAATTGGTAAAAAGTACCCTGAACTAAAGAAAAAAGCAGCTTTTGAAATGTATGTACTTCCTCCAACTTGTTTTTTTTTTTTTTGCACCTCAGTCTTTGGATACTTATGCTATGCTGAGTCTCATTATCCCGACACTGACCTGCCCAGGCAGTATTGCCCAACAGGTTCAGTATCCGGATAGTGAGAATCCCAGCAGTAGGAAACCCAATGGACATTTACAGAGCTAAGATAGCGGATGTGACAGCTTGCTACCGTACCCCTGCTGATGGTCAAGAAATGCTGGATGAGTCCAGAGGCTGGCCGAGCTGCCCTGTGGTGTTGAGGGCTAAACCACTGGCAGCTCAGCCAGCGTGCCCTGGGAGGTCCAGGATCTGGTCTGTGCTGCATCCAGTTCTGTTTTTACCTTGTAACTTAATATTTTCTTAACTCTGAGGTTTGCTCCCCTCAGAGATAGTTATTTTAGTTACAGGGGTGTGGGCAGAGCTCCCACATGGGGGTTCAGTGGGAGAAGCCCCAAATTGTATTTTGAGATTTTCAGTCAGATGCCCAACTATGTATTGTTTGGCATGTGGTTGATTTCGGGCCAGTGAGGTCAGTATCACAAGACTCAGGATAGTGAGTTTAGGGATACCATGGTATATTCATCTGTTTTTTTATCAGAGGTGCATCCTTTTTACTTGGATAGAAGTTGCTTTGTAGGGAGGTATCTGTTTTTGTTTGGAGATTTGGCTTCACTCTGAGCTCTCTGTGACAAAAGCAAATTTGATTTGAAAGAAATCAGCTAACCAAGCAATAATACCTGACAGGGTGGACAGTATTAGGCAATACCAAACTGGCCAGGAGCATAAAGAGGCCCTGACACTACAGGCAGAGGGCCTTATGGCCCCTGGAAGGTCTGGGATTGCCCACACCACCCACCCTGGAGGTTACTGTTGAACTTAGAAAATGGGCTACATGTGGCATTGTTTTGCAGGGTTGATAAATGTAATAAAATATTGTTAAATAGAAAGTTATAACACCAATATGTAGAGTAACCATGGTCAGGGAGCAATGAAGGAGCATTGTTGTTTGGTGGGTGGAGGCACTGGTCGAACAGGGAGGTCAGGTCAGATTGATTTTTTCTTTCTTTATGATGAATGCGACCAGAAGACAAGGATCTGACTGCTTGTGTGATGCAAGAAGGACTTTGACAGCCAGAGATGAGCACGAGATTCAATTGCTTTAATGGGTGAAGAGGCAGCATGAGACTGTAACACTACATGTACAGTGAGACAAGCGGTATTTTCTATGATTTTGGAGATGTGCTGCAGGCTTAGTGGTTGTAAAGCAGCCCGATGGCTGAAGGAGGGTGAGACTACATGTAGTTAACAATGTGGTAGCTCTTTAATTTTAGTGGAAAAATGTATGGTTTGTGCTACAATGGGTAGCTTTTCTTTACTTACACTGCAGTTGACTTGCAAGGGTTGGGGAGACTGAGTCACTCACTCCTCTTTCTTAGTGAGTGGGAAAAATAACAGCTGCTGAAGTTTGAAATCGAAACTGGCAGAATGATATCAGTTTGCTACTAAGGCAGGTGGACTGGCACTTTTTATTTCCTGGTCTCTATTGAAAGTTAATGTTCCCCCTAGCATGGGTACTAGCCAATCAGAGACCATGAAATAAAAAGCACATTTTCAAAGAATGGCTTAAAGGACAAGAGAAAACGGCTTTTTATAAAATTTGAAAATTGCAAAACCAAAAATATAGCACTGTAAGTTAGAAGCTTACCTACAGAATGATGTGCTCTCTTTGTCTTAGAAATGGGATTTAATCTGTTTTCATCAGCTTTAAAATATTGCCACAAATGTAAACAAATACTGTCTTTCATTCAAAAGCCACTCTTCTGTAGCTGCTTAAAATAACCATGACATCCTTATGTGATGACATCAGTGGAGTGACAGCTCTCAAGAGAGCTGATATACTCTGCATAGGGACTTTACAAATATACTGTAGAATTAACAATAGTTAGTTTTTCATCAAAATCTTTTATTGTGCATGTGTGCTCCACACATCAAGAGAAAGATTTTGATGAGAAATACTTTTGCTAATGTTAATTCAACACTATATTTGTAAACTCCCTATGCAGTGTGTGTGTTAGCTTTCCAGAATGTTGTTGCTCCACTGATGTCATCACGTAAGAATGTTGCAGCCATTTAAGCATCTACAAGAATGCAGCATTTCAGTAGGAAGTTGAGGTTTGTTTACATTTGTGTCAATATGTTGAAACTGAGTAAAGGCCGATGGCACATTTATAAGGTAGAAAAAGAAATGGGCAGACTGAATGGGCCTTGTGGTCCTTATCTGCCGTCAACTACTATGTTTCTATGAACAGGGATTAAATATAATTTCTAAGACAAACAGTGCACATCATTTTGTAGGTAGGCCTGTAACCTACAGTGCTATGTTTTTGGTTTTGCAGTTTTCAATTGTAAAAGAAGCCCTGTTTACTTGTCCTTGTTGCTCTTTTCTGTGCAACTGTTACCTCTAGCTCTGGCTTTTTCATGAGTACACAACAGTAAGACCTAATGAGATTTGGGATATTAACTGGTAATATCTTGAAACAGAAATTAAAGCTAGAATTTTCAGGTACAGTATTATTTTTTCTCTTTAAAAACAGAAGTTAATGCAAAAAGTCGACTAAGCAGAATGAATCAGTGTTCTGCCTGAAGCTCCCTTCTAATCCTTTGGACAATCCTAATCACTTATAATCTCTCTCTCTCTCTCTCTCCTGCTGCTGCTGACTACTTACATCTCAGCATTCAGTGGTCTGTAACTGGGTGTGATGACTGCCTACTAGAGCGATCAGCCTGTGGTGAAACAAACATACAGGACCTCACTTCAGACTGAAACCAAGGTTGCAGATGACTAGCTAGAAGCGCATAACATCTAATATTTACACTAGTACTGTGCCTCATCTATTGGTCTCTCTAAGTAAAGCATTCTTTTACAATATGCCATGCCCAGAAAACCGTAGAAACAGACAGACCAGGGGAGACTCAGAAGGCCATTGAAAGGATATGTTTTCTCATAGAAATAATGTCCATAATATAATCTCACCCAGATGGTAACAATCCATAGGAAATATTAGCTGTAGCCCTGTTTTCACAAGACTCATTAATGGGTACTTACAACTTGAGTGAATTGAATATTATCCTAAACAACTGAAAACCATCACTCTCCAATTGTTCAATTATTTTCAGAGTGTGTTTTGTATAAGTTTATGTGGCTGGTCGGAGGGTTTCTCATGGAGAAATAAAGTGCTGCCCTGTGCATTCTTAGGACAAGAGGACTCCAGACTGTCATCCTAAGGATACAAGATGTGGCACTCTTACATCCATAAGAGGCCCATCCAACCAGACCCATAAAATCATTGTAGATAGCATAACTTTTCTTTTAATTCCGCTTTTTGTTCTTCCCAGTGTTTACGGTTTGAGTGGTCAGCGAATCTGCTACAGTGGCCTAAAGTATGTAAAACAGTTATGGAAATAAGAGTACCTAAACGCATCTGTAGGATCTACAGTAAGTGGTCAGGAGTGTTACATAACAGTTCTGCAATCTATAATAGTTGTGGTGACATAAATACAGTAGATCAGATATCTGATGCCTGAATTGCATAAGATATTGAAAATCTGACCAGATCAGATTTTCCATCAGATCAAATCAAATCAACTTTATTTTTATGCGCTTCAAAACCAAGGCGCTGTACATAAAACCAGATACATCAAATATAAATAAAATTAAATAAACATTTAAACAGATCATCCATAACTAGGGAAGCTAGGTTAAATAAATATGTTTTTAACTCAGTTTTAAAACTACAGACGGTTGGGCATTCTTTCAACCGATGAGGTAGAGAATTCCACAGGGTTGGAGCTGAAAAAGAGAAGGCATGACAACCAGATGTCTTCAAATGTACCTGGGAATCTCCAGCAATCCCTCGAGTGGATCGGAGAGGACGGAGGAGGCAGTAGGGTACCAGGAGATCTTACAGGTAACCAGGTCCCTGATCATGTAGGGCTTTAAAGGTTAGCAAGCCAACCTTAAATGTGATACGCCACTGAACAGGCAGCCAGTGCATTGCGAGAGCATGGTATAATATGACTGGTTCTAGTAGTCCCAGTCAATAGCCTGGCTGCCGTGATTCTGCACCAGCTGCAAGCGAATAATATCAACCCTGGTAGCCCTAAGTAGAGGGAATTGCAGTAATCAAGAAGGGTAGTGACAAAGGCATGGACCAATGCTGGAAGATCATCCAGAGGAACTAGGTGTTTCACCCAGGCGATATTCCTCAGATGATAAAAAGAGGATTTGATGACAGCTGACACCTGAGATTTTAGAGTCAGACCATCATCAAAAATAATGCCAAGGTTATGCACCCGATCTGAAGTAGTGAGTGACATAACACCAAGTAATAAACCTGATGGTTGTCCAACCCCCACACCCGCCCCCAGACTACCTGGGTCCACTACCAACACTTTGGTCTTATCTGGATTCAGTCTCAGCCAGCTACAACTCATCCAAAATCTGATCTCAGCAATGCAATTATTTAGCACGGAGTGTGCATCATTCTGTTCGGGCAGAAAGGACATATACAGCTGAGTATCATCTGCATAGCAGTGAAAACTCAGACTGTATCTCCTGATGATATCTCCCAATGGTAGCATGTACACTGTAAACAACATGGGGGCCAGAATGCAGCCCTGCGGCACCCCAAAAGGCAGGGAGTGAGCACCAGAGGGATAAATTCCAGTAGCAACTCTTTGAAACCTACCCACGAGGTATGAATGGAACCATTTAAGGACTGTACCAGACAGCCCACATAAAAAACGCAGGCACTCCAACAGCACACCATGGTCTACAGTGTCAAATGCAACAGAGAGATCAAGAAGGACCAGAATGGTACATGCCTTTCGATCTCTAGCCATTAGGAGGTCACCAATACCAGGACGAGAGCTGTCTCCGTGCTGTGCTTCTTCCTAAAACCAGACTGGAGAGTATCATAGACATTGTGAGTTGTAAGATGATCATCCAGCTGCAGAACAACCACCTTTTCAATAAACTTACCAACAAATGGCAGGTTAGAGATAGAGCAGTAGTTAGCTAGACAGTCTGGGTCCAAAGAGGGTTTTTGGAGTGGTCGAACGACCACTCTCCTTGAGGGTGTCAGAAAAGACACCCCTCTCCAAGGATTTCCAGACAATGTCAGCAAGGATTGGGCAGATAGCATCTACACATCCAACTAGAGAGGTGTAGGGCCGGATCCAAACTACAACTGGTTGGACGCAATGTTTGGATGATCTTCACAATTTCAGTGAACTCTAGCCAGCGGAAATCTGACTAGAAAGACTGAGTGCATGCCACTTCCTGTCGACCACTGTAATCCCTCGTAGGAGAGGCCGGACTGATGCCAGAACTGATGCTGGCAACCTTATCTGCAAAGAATCGAGTGAACTCCTCACATCTAAGCTGAGAAAAAACTCCTCTGGGCTGGAGACAGATTGGATTACACAATCTGTCAACAGTCCAGAAGAGCTGAGCCAGTCGATTCTGTGCAGCAGAAATCTCCCTGAACAGGAATTCTGCCTTCTTATGGGTGATTTCTGATTGATAGCCATCATAATGTGCCATCAACCTAAGCCTGTCAGCATCAAGGCCAGACCTCCGCCAGGCTCTCTCCATCCTTCTGCCAACTTCTGCCATGGGGATGATAATCAGACTATTGGACAGAACTTGATTGGATAAGATTTTCCACTCCTCATCTGACACTTCTTCCAACTAAGGAACAAAGATAAATAGATAGATAGATAGATAGATAGATAGATAGATAGATAGATAGATAGATAGATAGATAGAAAGAAAGAAAGATGACAGACAGACAGATAACAGAGTGGTAATTGCCACATTTATTAGTTACAATATTCTACTCTAACTATTATGAATGAGGATTGTTTTCAGTACTATATATATCATGGCCTGAATGAGGATTTTTGAATACTATATGTCATGGCCATGATGTCCAGACCATCTCTTATTGCTGTATCCCCTTCATTGTCACTGTTTTAATTGTCAGAATTGTGTGCAGCAATTATGGTACTTACCGTGTGTACTCCCAACAGACAGATCTACAGAAGGAAAGTATTTCCCAAATTCTCTGTTCCTCACTGTAATGTTTTACTGTGAAGACAATATGTTGTAACCTTTCTGCTGCCATGTACAGACACACATGAAAATAGGATGGCCCATCTTATTGGGCCCTTCCTGGATAAACAAACCAGTGGCAATGTACAGCTATACGAAAAGAAGTGTGAGTCATTAATAAAGAATCTAAAATTGGGGATACAGCATAAGTGTTTTGAAAGAAGCTAAACAAATAGCTGACCAATAGATAGACAGGCAAGCATTCATACAGGGGGACTAGTTTTAGACTCTGTGCCAACTATTCAGATGCTGTAAAAGCTAAGGAAATACATAAGTCCAGTCTAGATGAAAAGTTTACTATTAAACATTTTCTTACCTGTGACTCTCATCATGTGGTCTGTTGTATTAAGCCACCTTGCAGGCTAATATAGATTGAGAAAAATATACAACTACTAAAAATGAGAATTAGTAAACACAAGAGTGCCATCAGACAAAATGACTGCAAGTCACCATTGGCATGACACTTCAAATGGGTGCACCATCAAAAGCTGTGTTTAGATTTCTTGCTCTTTATCAAATATCAAAAGTTAGAGGTAGAAACTGAGCTAGACCTTTGCTCTATAAAGAAGCTTGGTGGATTGACTGCTTCAATTGCATCATTAAAAGGCAAAGTTTAAATGAAAAAATGAATTGGATAGATTTTATGTAGTGATAATAGAAAAATTCTTACCACGCCTTTGAAAGGCTTTGACATAATTTTACCACAATTACGGACATGATCCTTACATTATCAGGACATAGATTTACTCTTCACCACCCTTTCCCCTTATTTTTTCCATGCTCTCCTCAATATTTGTATACATGTTTAAGGTTTATTCTCTATTTCCCATCCAACAGCTAATTCTATTCTTGTATATCCAAGATATATTATAAATAAAAGAATACAAAAATACAAATTCAATTTTTAATACAAAAATATATCTTCTCCTCCTTTAAATTATTCTTTTTCCTTTTCCCCTACCACTGTCTCTGCTTCCCTTAAGTCCTTGCTTGCTCTTAATCCTCATAAATGTGGTAGCCCTGATGACTTTGATCCCAAACTTCTATTTCTCTCAACCCTTGCCATTGCACTGCCTATTACCCGGCTTCTCAACCTTTCTTTTTCCTCTGCTATTGGTCCTGATGCCTGGAAGCAGGCTACTGTCATTTCTATCCCTAAAGGAAGTGATCCTCTTCTTCTGGTAACTATTGTTCTATTTCTTTCCTTCCTATTCTAGCTAAGTTATAGTAACACTGGTGCTATCACAACTCTCTTAATTCTTTGACTCCTCCTCCTCCTTCTCCACTCCCTTTCAATCTGGCTTTAAGAAATCATACTCCACTTTCACTTCCCCTTCCCTCTTTCAGCTCATTGATGCCATCCTCACAGTTATGGATCAGGATCAGATCACGTCTGCCATTTTTGTTGCTCTTGCTAATGCTTTTGATACAATACACCATCCCGTTCTTCTGGATAAGCTTAAAGCAGTGGGCCTTTCTGAATGCAATCAACTGGATTCATTCTTACCCTGAGGGAAGATCTCAAGCTGTCTGGATAGGTAGCTCCATTTTGTCACCACTCCTGTCTACCCAGGTGTCTCCCAAGGGTTTGCCTTGGGTCCTATTCTCTTTCCCATATTCTTGAATGACCTATCCTCTGTCTGTTCCTCTGCATCCATTCATATATGCTGATGAGGGATGATAGTTATTTTGCATCTGGCTGCTCTCCCCATGAGTTTACCTCACAGCTTCAGTTGGATTTTGACAATATTCAGTATTGGTACCAGTCTAACCAACTGTCCAGCAATACCAAAAAAACAGTCTCCATACCTTTTGGAACCCATCAGAGGTTTTCCAGACTCATCTCTCTCCCTTTACTTCACACCCTTGATGGTGCTATTATTAAGGATGTTCTCTCTTTTAAGTACCTCAGGGTCTGACTTGACCATTATCTTGATTTCTTGGTTCATATTGATGCAATACACCAAAAGCTCCACCCCAAGCTTGGTGCATTGTACAGGAACAAAGAAAGTGTTGTGTGATGGGTTATGCATCCCTATTATCCCACATATACAATGCAATGTATTTCTGGTCACTTATACTGTGATACTGCTAATTGCACTAATATGTAGATGTAGATACCCATCGTACAAGCATGGGTACTAGGAATGTGCTTTGCTGCTAATATATGCTACTATATATTATGTTTACATCTTTTATATGATTGTTTTACACTTATCATGCATGATACATTATACCTCACTATAATACATTTACCTAGGTCATGTTTGTTTTTTGTGTATTTAACACATATATATATATGCTGATCCATATCACTGATAGGAAGGCCTTTTCAGATCATCAGTGATTTTATAAATAATATATATATATATATATATATATATAATCATATGTAGTTTGTGACTTATATTTAGGTAGCATGCCACATGTATTTCTAATGATTCAGCATTCTTTTTGTCTGTGATTACTGGTGACAGAGGCATTTCTTTTGTCTAACTTCTTACTCATTAGTAATGATGTTTCCTAAGTAACTGCCCAAGGGAGATACCTTGCATACACCTTGTTTAGGATATGATATACAATGCATTATGTTCCTTATATCTGTAACTATGTTGTTATCACTACTATATAACCTTCTGTTAGCCTACTCCTCGCTGAGAATTATATCTTCCTCAAGGACTGGTAATAAACTGACTCCTTTGTGATTTTCTCTGTCACATGTTTGGAATGAGTATTGCAATAATAAACTTTCCTTTATTACTTACTGCCTGTGTGTGTGTTCTTTGGCTAACACTACAGACATCCAAGAACCTGATAGATCTACAGCTGGGCTCTCGATAACAGATATAGATTTTTTTAGATAACAAAATGGCGACCGTGTGCAGTAATATCTGAGTAGTGGTCAAAGTTACACTTCTTTCCCTTGTGGATTTAAACATTGGAGTGAGCAATCTTCCAGTGACAAGCAGCTATTAGCTTCTACTGTGTAAATCTTCACGGTCTGCCATTCCCCAGTGTATGGAGCTTAGGCACTAGGGACCTCTCTGCCAGACTTTTAAAATCTGTGCAGTGAGCTACCGCTCTCCTGTGGGAACACCGAGCTATAATAGATTCCGTGGAGACAGCTAGAGTGCTTTCAGTTTGTGGGTACATCCTTTATAGGCCCCACATACGTCAAAGAGCTGTCTGTGTGCTTTCATTTACTGTGGTTCGAAAAACAGTTCCTGGACCACAAACAGTTAAAGGGTTCTCTGTTTAAGTTTGATATGTCTACAAAAATATGCTCAGAGTTGAGGTTAGAAACCTCACAGTGCCTCACTAGCCATGGTGGTTTTGAGGATGTTGCTACAGTATCTACAAATAAAGTTGATCCTGTACAGGCTATCTTTGATTATATTGATTTAAAAAATGGTACCAAAAAGAATTCTTCCATAGCCCTGTTAGTTGCAATGCTGTTTGTTAACTTAGAAGTGTCATTAAGACAGTTGTCTGCTCAGGAGTCAGATTACACTGACTTCAGGCGAGAGATGGGAGTGTTGAATTCTGACCTTGCAGAATGTGCATTTGGACTGGAATCACAAGTTGAGACACCACGTCAGCAGAATGATTCCTTGTTGTATGAAAGTAATGTTCATGAATGACATGCTTTGAGAGATGGTTGAGAAAGAGCAATGCTTGATCAAAGCAGGTTATACACATGAATGACTTGTTATCTGAGATTAATAATACCTTATGTAAGGAAAATAAGGAGCTGAGGTGGGAGATGAACTAGGTAAGTGGTAAGCTCAAAAGTAAGATTAGGGACCACGCTGAAGTATGCGCTGCATATAGAGTCTTGCAGAAAGATGTTGTGAGGAGTTTGTGTGTTACCAATTGTAAGGTTAATCACATGAAATGCAGAGCAAAGATGGCAAGATTGCATCATCAGTGAGAGGTCCTGGCTGGGCATATTAACACCATGAAGGACTTTCAATATATGCCCATTGATCTTACCTCTTCTGGTGATGAGGAGTCTGATTGTAAGGACTCACAGCATGCTGTGGAGTGGCTAGCCCACGGCTGGCCACTCTTCTTTTGATTCACAAAATGGTGGCTTGTTAATGTCTCAAAATGGTGGACACGCACATCATCAGGTTGTGTCACCATGCCATCCCCAAGATGGCTGCTCATTCCCATGTGATAGTGGCCATGTTGTCATACACCAAGATGGCGGCGCCCAGTGCAGTTTCCAAAATTTTCAACCATCACATCACGGAGCTGTGCATATTCAATCGCAGGGACCTGTGATTGCTGGCTTAACCAGACAAAACAAACTGGAGGTTTTAGGGATGATTAATAATGTTATCAGTAAGACTGGTATTTCTGAGGAACAGAAGGATCTCCTTAAAAAGGAGGTTGATGTAATTCTGAGAGAGACTGGTACATAGCCTAGTGTTATGAAGTCAGTGGCTGATGCTGCAGCAGCAGTAGCAGTTAAAGGAGCCACTGTTAGGATTTCACCTGACCCAAGAGCACTACCAAGCAACCCCATTAAATCTGCTCATTCAGCCCAGCAGAAGGCTGACAAGGTTGCTGCCATCCATCAGCCTTCCAGTGGGGCAACCCACTGTGCAGTCGGGGGGGCACAAAGTAGCAAAACCCTCAGTCTAGCACTGCAACAGGTCAGAGCTACTGCTAACCCTGATTTTAACAGCCCCGTGGCTGTGATATTTTCATCATCACATGCCACATTGGGGGGGGGGAGACAGGTTTGGTTTATGAACCTGTGCTGCCAGCTGTTCCAGTACCACCTCCTCTACCCCCCAGAGGCTACTGAACAACAAACCATAGCTGGAGCACTGTGTGCAGTCTGCATACTGCTTTTCTCCTCTGTGCAGGCACCCCCCATGGTGCCAGCACCACCTGCACCTGCTGCAGGGCCCCCTCCACCAGTGCCACCTCGATCATCCCATATTGTGGCTGCAGTAGCAGGAAAAAGACAGGAACAAGCAACCAAGTAGATGGCACTCCCCGATTTAAATCCAAGCAGGCAGAAACACAAGGTAAATTTCAAGCATTTATTGCAAAATCCAGTGTTGTACAAATAGCGACCATGCTACCAATCACCCCAGTGCTTCAGGATAAACTCTTCATCAAGAGACATGGCAGGTAAAGGAAAAAGACAGAAACAGTCTGGGTTATTCTCAGTACAGACAATAACAGGCACTTCTGGCAAGAAGGTGCAAGATTTTGCACATTTTATTTTACTTTTTATGTACATCATTGAATATGCTCCCATTGTGCTGCATTCCCATATTATGCCCACAAACTTTCTGTTGTCAGACAGAGTGAAAGATAGCTCTGTCTCAAATGCCAGACTTACACACTGGTCTCTTCTTCTACAGGATTGTGACATCACTGTCCTTCCTACCAAGACTCAATCCTTGTTGGCCCATGGCCTACTATTTACAGGAGAGGCCATGATTGTTCACTCCAACCCCCTGACCTACCTGACCCAGGACCCTTCCTGCAAGCACTTCAGGGAGTGTTAAATGACCCTACTGCATGTCCTGTTTTTACTTATGGCACAGCCTCACATACTAAAGAGGATCAGATAGCAGGGTTTGGAATTCTCATTGTACATCCTAGTGATGACAAGAGTGTGCATTGCTAGGAGATGTACCATCATTTCTGCACAGTATGCTGAACTTGCTGCTGTGGCCTGTACTCTGGAAGTGGTAAAGCAAGGCACTGGAGACACTGTCATCATTACAGACTCTGATTGGGTCTGTTTCTCTCTGACTGAATTTCTACCCTTATGGGAGAAAACAAACTTTCAGTCCTCTGATGGTACTCCTGTAAAATACAGAGACTTGTTTGTGTACATCACCATGTTAACCGGACAGTTTAAATATAAACTGTGATTTCATAATGTCTGAGTGCACTGTGAGAGTGAACCTTATTTCCCTTTTAACAACCACACCGACTGTCTGGTGAAAAAAGGTGCTTGAGGAGGGGACATATGGGAAATGAAAACTCCCTCTGTCTCAGATGCAGTATGCATTGCTGCAGTGAATAAAAAACAACTCCCTTTGTGACCTTAGATCTAGCATCTGCACAAAAGATGGACCCTCATTTGAGGGAAGTGTTCAGATTCCTTGACAAAGGGACTGAGGAAGAACTCCCAACAAACAGCCCCTACAAAAAGGTGAAAGATGATCTTCACCTATCCAGTGCTAACAGGCAGATCAAGCTCATGTTATCCAAATTCATTTAGGACAACCCCAAGGACTGGGATTCATTATTGCCTTTACTCCTTATGGCAATAAGGGGGACACTCTCCACAAGGACCCCATTTTGAAGTCATGATTGGACGGTCCATGAGAATAACAGAACACCTACTTCTGGACCTGTGTGCTCCCACTGTTGACAGAGTATCAGTAGATAAATATGTCTAGCAACTCAAACAGGATATCCAAATGGTACACCTGTTTGCTGCGTAACGTATGGGAAAAGCCCAACAACAGGCCAAAATACAATTTGACAAAACTGTACATGATGTGGATTGGCAGATTTGGGATGAGGTAATGGTTCTCAGATTTGCACAACCTACTCATGCATTTGAAAGCAAATGGCAGGGGCCCTACCCTATTGTAAACACGATCAGTCCATCAGTCTACCAAGTCAGACTACCCCAGAACAAGAAACTCACTGATAAATGGCTACATGCCAATCAGATGAAACTGTATAAAGGAGATTGAATTTACTTTTCCTTGCCACATTGGATGGAATAGTAATGAACTGTTTTTCTTTTCTCTTTTCTTTTAGGTTTCTTAGAGAGATGGCTGCTTTACACTTATTTTTCTTTTCAGAAGTTTTGGGCTTCTTACAAGCCCAACTTGTATATCGTAACGCAGATAAGATACCAGTGACCCCTAAACCAAGCAAGCTTGTTGAGGCAGAGTACCCATTGGAATTTGGAGGAATTCAGTTTATGTTCCACAAACAACATTTCCGGATTTTTCCAAATTATGCTATTAGATATTCTAGCAGCTTACCAGGTGTGCAATAATGCCCCTATACTGGGACGGACAGCACCACACATAGAGGATTCTCAAAGCCTAAACCTAGTGATACATCTTAAAATAGTAAACAATACAAACGCACAAAGTGTTTTGTTACAGAAACAGGTTTAGCCTCAGGCTTATTTGGGTCTGGTATGTCTGTCTGGAATAGGGCTGATATAGCCAGTATTCAAGTACACATGTCAAAGGTTCATGATAGTATGAAATATAATATTATACTTTCCTTCTGCATGTTATAGATGGTCTCGCTTAAGAAGAGCGATTTACAATTTACAATATGAAGGATATTGCGAAGGGATTTGATTTGACAAAGAATAAGATTAATGAATTAATTTCTGTTAACAATAAGAAGCAGCAGAACATCACATAGCCAGGGAAGTTCTTTGCACTGCCTATGGCTCTTATGTTCTTACTTCCATTAGTAATCTTTTCCAGGATTTGGAACTAGGACGTATTCCTGATCTCATACATGATAGATGTATGAGACCGTAGTATTGCCCCAAATGTACTTCAACTGCTTGTGTTAACAAATGCTTGTGTGACACTATTTCTATTCCCTTGTCTATGGCAAGGAACCTTGGGTATGTCACCACACATACGAGTATTGCTCCATGTTTCAAAACATATTCCTGCACAATCAAGGACACCATGTTTGTGACATTCACAGTCTTGTTGCCACAGTTTGATCCTGCAACTTCCATCTTTGATCATTTGGCTACAATCTATTCTATTGGTCATCTTGATTGGGTCATCTATCGTGAGAGACTGGAACTACCTCCTTTGTTGGTTTAACATGAGGCCTTGGATGCTTGGTTGGCACCTAATATAGATTGTTGTACGTGGAAAGGATACCATTTCCTGTGCAGATGTGACATCTTCAAACTTGTCAGGTCAATCTGTGGCTACTCTCTGAGCAATTGGAACTGGGCTTCTGCTTTTGATCTATCCATGAGCAATTTAAATGGATCTCAAATGAATAATGGTACGCTGTATAACACTGGAAGAAACCTAGGATTTATCCCTGGAACTAATCGTGGCTTGTGGATTGTGGACACTGATATTTCATGCCCTGTTCAACTTCACAAATGGAAAAGGCCATCTTCCAAGGTGGTATATTCTGCTGATGGAGAATACTGTGTGGTGACCAACTATAAAATCTTTTGGTATGGACAAAAGTTGTGTGAAGTGAATTTTCCTAACTTCTGTTTTTTCCCTAAACAGCATGTTGTTATAGGTCATACTGTGATTACCCCAGTTCCCACCCCAGAACCAGATTCCATCGAGTCTAGTCCTGACTATCTTGATGCTTTATCTCAGTTTTTACCAATATTTAATGTTCACACTGGCAACTTGAGTTTGTCTCTCCAATCTATTCTCAATAGAACAGATATACACCTAATTTACATCAGCAGCAGTGTTACCAAGGGTCAGGAAGCACTTGATGATCTGATCAGTGATGACATTGCTATGATTTTGGAAAACCCCATTGCTATGTTTGCATTTCAAATTTTCTTAGTTATTCAAGGTTTACTAATCTTTGCCTTGTCATTACACTTTGCTGATTGAGAAAAACACTGAAACACCATCGTGACCAGTTAAAATTCCTTTACCAGGTTCGTGCCATGGACCTGTAAACAAATGGTGCCTAACCATCATCTCTTTGTTGTGTTGCCTCTTCTAAAAGCAACAAGGAGGGGATTGTTATGCGATGGGTTATGCACCCCTATTATCCCACATACACAATGCAATGTATTTCTGGTCACTTATACTGTGATACTGCTATTTGCACTAATATGTAGATGTATGTACCCCTCATACAAACATAGGTACTGGAATGTGCTTTGCTGCTAATATTGCTACTATATATTATGTTTACATCTTTTATATGATTGTTTTACACTTATCATGCATGATACATTGTACCTCACTATAATGCATTTACCTAGGTTATGTTTATCTTTTATGTATTTTACACACATATATTCTGACCCATATCACTGATAAGAGGATCTTTTCAGATCATCAGTGATTTGTTCTATATATATATATATATATATATATATATATATATATATATATATATACACACACACACACACACACACACACGCTCACTCATAATCATATGTAGTTTGTGTCTTATATTTAGGTAGCATGCCACGGGCAGGATTCACAAAAGAGATGCGCCGGGTGCAAGTGAGATGCACCGGAACAACCCAGAAATGCACCATGAAATGATTCACAGATAGGGCGGATGTGCTGATGCATCTCAGATGTGCCATGCTGAACCGGATGCACTGTAGATGCATAATAATGTTATGCAGCACATCTAGAGGGGGCGTACACATGCATACACAGTGCAAAGCAATTCATAGTGCAAAATGAAGGCGCAGCAAGACAGCAAACCCAGCGCAAGCACCAATGCGCCATGAAAATATAAGTATAAAAGAAGCAGACTTAAGTGCAAGCCACCAGAAGTTCAGTGACAGAACAGTAGCACCAGCACAGTGGCAGATGGAGAGGGAGAGACAGCACACCACCAGCATGGATGCAGCACCATTCGTAATGGTGGGAGTACTAATGAGGATGAGGAGATGGAGAGGCAGAAGGCGCCATAGGTGGCCAGCCCCATGGCAATATCGTGCAAGGCTGTCCTTCGAGCATCTGACAGATGTAGAGACAGTAGCCTGATACTGCCTGAACAGGGCCATTCTGAGGCAGCTCTATGAGCTGTGCCATGAGTAAATGCAGGCACCCACTGCATGTGGTCATGCCATATCGGTGGAGACCAAGGTGACAACAGTAATATGCTTGCTCACCACGGAAACCTTCCAGAGGCCTACTGGGGACACCACTGGCATATCACAGACCTCCATTTCCCACCTTCTCACACAATTCCTCACTGCACTGCTACCACATGCTTCGGGATATATCCATTTCCCCACCACACAGGCAGAGTGGACAGAAGCCATGCAGGGGTTCTACAGGGTGGCACGCATGCCAGGCATCATAGGGGCCATGACTGCACCCATGTGGCAATCTGCGCACCATCTGGTGATGACACCATAGCCTACATAAACCACAAGGGATACCACTCAGTCAACTGCCAGGTGGTGTGCAATGCCACAGGGTGCATCAGCAATATCTGTGCCACACACCCTGGAAGCACACATGATGCCTTCATATGGCAACAATCCACCCTCTGCCAGAGATTCGAGGCAGGGGACATACCAAGTGGCCATTTAGTAGGTGCATGGGACATGGCAACCAGCCACACAACAGGGCACCATGGCTCAGGACAGGAGAGGGGGAGAGTTGTGCAGATAGCACCATGCACAATGTGCATAGGGAGCAACAGATGTGGGATAGTGGAGGTGTGTAAGGGAACACAGGCAGACACCAGCTGGTTCAGGGAGGCACATGTGCAATGCATGGAATGTGGGGTGCAGTGCCATGGGGACATGTGTGGCAGAGACATGCACAACACAAGCAGACAGCAGGCAACACCATAATGCACACTGGGCAGGGCAATGGTGGGCATGGCACGTGTGACCCCAATGATATTGGTGGCCGGGGGCCAACAACAGGTGCAGGCCCAGCAACAGCAGGTGGATGTGGGGGGTAAGACTGCAGAGAAGGGACAGGCACAGGCAGTGATGGATGCTCAGCACACACACCAATGCAGAATGGAGCAGGGAGTAGGGGCAAGCTGCACGTGTGACCATTGTACTAACAGCCACTCTCCCCCCCACAGGTGATGCTGCATACCAACTGAGGCCCTAGCTCCTCACCCCCTTCTGATGACCTGGAACAGAGGCAGAGGAGCATTATAATGAGGCACACACTGCTACGCGCACCATTATCAAGCACGTCTTCGGCATGTTGAAGATGCACTTTCAGTGCCTGTGTAAGTCGGGTGGGGCCCTACTGTATAGCCCTGAGAAGGCCTGTGGCATATTCCTGGCCTGTTGTATGCTACACAACATGGCCATTGACCATGGAATAACTGTCAAGACCAGTGAGGGTGACAGTTCTGGGGAGGAGAAGGAGGGTGGGGAGGATGATGCAGTGCCACAGGGCTCCAACACTGGACCACCAATGGGACAGTGGGACCCATGGCTGGCTGCATGGGTGAAGCAGTACAGGAGCACACTGGTGGAGCAGCAGTTTGGGAATCATAGGTGAGCATCAGAGATATGTATCTGGGAGGTGCGCAATGGTGACAACAGGTAGACACAGCGCCATGCATTGCATGGCAGACACAGCACAGCACACAAACAGCCCTACATAGGTACACACACACACACACACACACACACACCACACAGTGGAGGTGGGACAGTAGTGGACCGCACACATGCCAGGGATCACAAGCCCCAAAGAGACACACACACACACCTCGCAGCACACACGTGCCACCATGACAGTGCCAGGGATGGCATGGATCAGTGTGCACTGCAGCTGGAACACAGGCACAGCAGACACTAGACCACACTCATCACACCCATGCCACACAGCACAATAGTGGTGCACACAGACATGCAGGTGGCACTGCACAGGGGGCCCATGATGGCAGTGCATTAGGGTAGGTGCCTGCCACACATGTCATCTCAGGCATTGTCATCCAGGCATGTGGGACACAGTGGTGGAATGTACAGCTGCCACTGGAATGGGGACCTGGACATCACGCAGTGGCACCATGGCCACCATGGACACGTGGGAAGCCTCTGCCATGACTGGTGGATGCAGCTGCGGCACCACCAGCCACAGGGGGTGTATACAACACCTCTGTAGGGGTACTGCAATGAGACCATGAATGGGTGCTCATTGGTGTGGTGGCCCCGGGAGCCATGTCAGGGCTGGGGATGCAGGTCAGTGCAATGTGAGGTGATGGTATCAGCAGCAATGGGTCCACCTGATGCTGCTGCCTGGGTGTGCGGGAGGTGCTCCTGGGTGTCCAGCTGGATGCCTGATGGCCATGGCGAGCAACAGATGCACATGCTGTCTCCACAGCAGCTGAAATCTGCTCCAATGCTGGGTCATGCCCACCCGCAGAAGGCATGCCTCGGTTAACATCTGGGTCCACCATGCAGCTGTGGACTCATGCTCCAGGACCATCACCATCCGGTGGCTCCTGAACTCTGCACGGAGGGCTGCCTGCCCCTCCATGGTGTCACGCAGGAGGTGGACATAGCACTCCATGTCATCAGTGGGTGATAGGTCACGGTGGCATCACCAACAAGCAGGGGGTGATACAGCCTGCTGCGGGGCATCCACAGGGACGGGTGTGACACAGTAGGCTGTGGCATGGGTGGGGCTTGGGCATGCTCAGCCACAACATGTCCATGGCTGGTGTTGTCACATTCCAACAGTGCCTGCATGTGTCCCACAGTACCTGGACTGGACACCCTTGATGGCCCTGCCACCACACCTGGACTAGATGCAGGGGGCACAGCACCCACCGCTTTGGCAGCTGTGTGGCCACTGCATCTGCACCATGTACAGCAGGGCCATCAGTGGTGTCAGGGGCCACCTGCACTGGTACATGTGTGCTGCGTGTCGCAGTGTCCCCCTCTATCTGGGTGGCATCATCCTCTGCAGGGACATCGCTGTATGCCCCCTGCATGCCAGATGCAAGCACAAGTAGGGCATAAGTGATGTCTGCTGCATCTGCAGGGTCATCATCAGAGAATCTCAGCAAACCCTCCAGCCATGTGGTGTCATTGCCGGCCACTGTGGCGGCATTGGCCAAGGGGTCTGACAGACCCGCCACCACTGGGGCTGGGGCAGGTGGGGCCAGTGCAGTGAATGGTCCAGGGATGGCACCATCCATTGCAGTGCCCACATCCCTGTGTGACAGGCCTGCATCATTGCACACTAGGGCATCCTGTGCAGCTGTTCCCATGGCTGCACCTGTGAGGCGTGATGGAGTTGTGAAAAGAAGGGAGAACATGGTTAGTGCACTGGAATATACAGTGGCATACATACAGACAAACATACAGACATGTACAGTGTGTCACAGCGTAGTGCCATGGTTGCGCATGACAGTCCCTGACATGGCTGTACAGTGCCTACAGTGCCGCTGCAGCCATGTGCCAGCTGTGACCAGTACTGTGTGGTGACAGGCCATGGCTACATTGTACCATGTATATCAATGGTATGACAGGCCCATCCAACAGTGTATGTGTGTGTCCCACCAGCCTGACTGGCACTGGCCCATCACAGGTGCCACCACAGGCATGGGCTATCAGGCAGAGTGTAGCACAGCATGGGCCACACATGTGCCACCACCACACTTGGTACATCCCCTGGGAACAGTCACACAGCACAACACAATGAGACAGGCAAGGCAGCCAGGGCACACACATGGCCAGACACGTGTCATGTGCATGGCTACTTACAGTGCTGCGATGGACTTCCACCTGTCTGGAACCCCTCACCCAGGACACCCTGCATGGTGGATCTGGCAATGGTTGCCATGAGGAGCTCTTCATTGGGGTTCAGGTGAACATCAGCCTGTGGGCCACCTCCTGTCCACCACAGGAAGGCCTCTATATGGGCCACTTTCTCCTTTGCCCTCCATTTCCCATCATTTAGATGCTTCCTGCACTTCAGGGGGGTCCTGTTGTACATTCCTACGGCATTCACATGACATGCCACTGCCTCCCAGCCCTCCTCCCTTGCCATACGGCTGCCACCCCTGCCCGACAATACATCACGCCTTAGATGGTATGTCTTGATGAGGGCCTGCTCCTTATCCTTTGTGAAGTTCAATCGCCTTTGGCTGGTGGTGCTGTTGCCTCCTGACATAGTGGTTTCTGTGGGAGAGTACAGACAGACATTAGCCATGCTCATGTAGATTCCCATGTGCCCATTACCAACAAGCAGTAGATGCATTTAGCCACCCCAGCACCTAGCAGACAGGACCTGCAGGCATTGCACTTGTGTTGGGGTGAACAGTGTGTCGTGACAGTCGGTGCTGCATCCGGCATGTTCAGTGAACCCACCATGGACAGCTGCACAGCCAAGGCCTTGCCACCTGTGATGCATGTCCAGCTACACATGCAGCTGGCTGCCCATCACTCACACTATGCACGCCTCCGTGTTTGTACAGGCACATCGACTGCCAGCGAACCCACCCCCCCACTGGGGCAGCCTGTGGGACAGTGTGTAGCACACCATGTCACCCAACAGGTGTCTCTGCACATGGTGGGATGGTGACAGGCTGTCCACTGACCAGTTCATCATGTGGATTGGCTACACTAGCACTGGCCTTGTCCACAAATGGATGGGTCTATAATACAGTCCTGTGGCAGTCATCTGTATCCCCTTCCCCTGGGTCGTGCCTGAGTCTGGGTAGCGTTTGCCTAGTGCACCTCCCCAGTGCACTACAGCAGAAGTAATACATGTAGAAGTGAAATGGTACTCACTTTCAAGGCTGTGAATTCTCTCAGTCACCTATTCTCAGTGTGGTGTGAGTTGGGAACATTTATGGCTCAGGGCATGCAAATGAGGACTGGGGCAGTGATAATGAGATGCTAAACAGCTGAGATGCCACTGAATAGGTTATTAGGCTGATTTGGGAGCATTGTCTGTGAATTGCATAATTGCTCTCAGCTCATCTCAATCAGCACAGTGCACCTGCTGAGTCGGGCGCATCTCTACATTGTACATTACTCGCACATGTTCGGTGCGTTCGGGGCATCTTCCTGAATGGGGCGCAAGTGCTTTGGCACATTCAGCGTGCATGCACTGTGCGTTGTACCCCTGGCACAGCACCGCAGTTGTGCGCTTGGTCCACCACATGCACGCAGACATGCATATGGGGCACAGTGCGCGTCACAGTCTGTCCACGCATGCACGACCCCCTGCGCAGTGCACATTGTGATAGTTGTCAGTTGTTGTCAGTAGATCACGCATTACATACCATTGTGCGACACTGTGCGACTGTGCATCACAGGTGCTATGCACGGTACTGTGTGCCACACGTAACATGGTGGACAGCTACATATTGCGCATGCACCACACGGTCATGGCCCTTGAACCAGCATTCCCACCATGGCATTGTGCATGCACCTGTGGGCACATGCCTGTCCAATCCACAGCACGTCGATGTGCGCGGGGACATGCACGTGTCCCAGTAGCGCATGTGGTGCCATTTGCAGTTTTCTCCACGCAGGGCCTGCAGAGTGGTGGACACCTGTTGCTCAGCTGAGATGCCCAGGGCAGCCAGAACAGGGCAGAGGGCCATGAACTGGTCAGAGGTCAAGCTGCTCCACCTGGTGGCACTTACCCTTCATGTGGAGGGCCAGTTGTTTGGCAGGGAGAACATGCAGGTGCCCAGGGCAACTGTCAGGGCTGACATTGCCCAGCACCTGGTGAGCCACATGGGGCTTCCCCACACTGGGAAACAGTGTCACCACCAGTATGGTGACCTGGGCAGGAGGGACCAGGCACGGCTGGAGAGGCTGCGGGTGCATGCACGCAGGGGTGCTCTACCAGTGCCAGGTAGGTATCTCGCGTACATGTGAGGCACGGGTGCATGTGGGTTGGGGTTGTGTCACATCACATCAGCATACTCACATGGGCACTCCACAACACGCACACGTGTGTGTGGCTGCACCTGCCCTGTGGTGCCCTGCCATGCATGCCACATGGTCTGGGCCTCTCTGCATTGGTGTGTGTGTGGGATGGATACACTGTGTCGTGCATATGGTGGGACCACCATGTGCTGTGCAACTCCATGCATAGACACTTCGAAGGTTCTGGCATGGCTGCAGTGCGCAAGCTGCTGCCTGCAAGGCCATTCACCAGTGTTGCACTGCATGTGTACACCAGCACTGCATACCCACACTGCTGTTGGGGGGTGGTTTGTGCACCGACGCATCTACTCATGGTGGTCTCTGTCTGTTGTGTCTTGCAGGGCTGAAGGCCAGGCGGCGGGCCACAGAGGCGCAGTGACAGAGGGCTGCAGCTGGGGCTCCTCATGGTGGCCGTATGGGTGCAGGTAGGTGGCAGCCTTGTGTGCATTGTCTGTCTGGTGGGGCTGGCTACTGCTTGGTGGGGGTTGCGTGTCTGCAATGGGACTTAGTATGTGTTCTCTGTGTCCTTGCTGTAGGTCCCCAGGCTCGTCAAGCAGCAGTCGGCAGTGGAGATGCCATGGCTCAGCAGAGCAACCTGGACCGGCGGATCTGAGAGGCCATCCATGTGTCACTAAGGCCCATCAGAGGGATGCAGGTGCACCTTCAGTGCACCATAGGAGCCATCCTGTGGCTCGTGATGGCACATGGCTGCATGGGGTTGGGGTGCAGAGGTCCACGGCCATGCGTGTAGCCCTCTGCCATATGCTACACCGTGTTGTATATAGCCTGCTGTGTCCCCCACCTCCCACCTATGTTGCTGTCCCTGCCCCTTTTGCCCACCTGTTCCTGTACATAGTCCCTCACACCACATCCCTCTGTTGTTTTCTGTACATAGTTACTGCTGTTTCTTGTGTTAACTTGTTTATTGTACATACTGTTCTTTCTATAAAAGGTTTGAGTCTCTGACATGGTGTCTGTGGTCATTCAGTGCTCTACGATCCTGGGAGTGTGTCCTGTCAGGGGCCGTTCACTGTCCCCATGCTGCCATGACCCTGTGTGACACCATCTCTGTTTAGTCTGTCTCCCCCCTTCACCCCCCCCGGCTCCGTGTGGCCTCACTGTTGCCTGTGGTGTGTGCGTGGGCCCATGTCCTGCTGCTCATGTCCCTGCCTCCGGTCTGTGTGTGCTGCTCATGGCCTGCATGCCTTGCACTGCTACACTATTGGTCTGGGGCCCTGTGTGCGTTGTCTTGTGGTTGGGGCTCTGTCCTGGCTATGTGGCACTGTGGTGGCACAGTGTGCTGCTCACTGTTTGCAACAGTGTCACCCTGTGTGTCCTCCCCCACAGCCACAGTCTTGGCTACCTGTGGTGTTGGCCTTGTCCAGTGATCACCACCTTGCTCCTTGCTTTTGCCAGCTGTTGCATGGCACAATGCCAGCTTCAGTGTACCTGTTCTGTATGCCTGCCATGGGCCTGTGTGGGTTGTGGCCTGGGCCTCTGGGTGCTGTTCTGTTTGTCCTGTCTCCTTTCAGTGCCTGTTTAGGCCACTGTTGTGCCCCTGCCCTCTCTGGTGTGTCCCATTGGTCATGTGTTCCTCTCTCGCTTGCCCCACTGCATTGTCCCCTGTTGCTTCCACTTGCCTTGCTGGGTTGCTCTGTATTCACTGTGTTGCTGCCCTGGGTGGTTGTGCAAATCCCAGATGTGCTGGAGCTTCTCCACTTGCGCCATACACTTTCCACATGATTCACAGTGGTGTTGTGCTTGGCACATCCCATGGCGCATCCCTTTGTGGATCGCCCCGTGTTTGGTGGGCACATCCTATTTGTGCCGATACATCTCACTTGCACCTGTTGCATCTCTTTTGTGAATCCTGCCCCACATGTATTTCTAATGATTCAGCATTCTCTTTGTCTGTGATTACTGCTGACAGAGGCATTTCTTTTGTCTAACTTCTTACTCATTAGCAATTCTGTTTCCTAAGTAACTGCCCAAGGGAGACACCTTGCATACACCTTGTTTAGGATATAATATCCAATGCATTATGTTCCTTGTATCCGTAACTATGTTGTTATCATTGTAACTATGCTGTTATCACTACTATATAACCTTCCGTAAGCCTGCCTCTCGCTGAGAATTATACCTTCCTCAAGGACTGGTGAGAAATCAGCTCCCTTGTGATTTTCTCTGTCACATGTTTGGCGTGAGTATTGTAAATAAACTTTCCTTTATTACTTACTGCTTGTGTGTGTTCTTTGGCTAACACTACAGACATCCAAGAACCTGATAGATCTAGAGCTGGACTCTAGATAACAAATATAGTTTTAGTAGATAACAAGTATGCCACTTTCTGTCTAATGAGAAATCGTTTTAAAGATGATTCTCCCTATTTTTGATCATGGTGACATAGTCTATAGCGGAGCTCCGAAATCCTCCCTTGCCTGTCTGGACTCCCCACACACACACACACACACTCTTTTTGTCATTTTGCTTTAGATTGTTTCCCACATACTCACCATTGCTCACTCTACTCTACTTCTTCACTCCCCTCTCTTGATGCCAGGTGCTTTTCCCATTGTGCCTCCTTTATATATATCTAAATTCTGGTTTGGTTCCCTTCCCTCCTACCTTACATCCCTCTTATCTTCTCCCTCAGCTTCCTACTACCCCCTACACAATAATACTTCCCATTCCTTTACTATTCCTTCTAGAAAATCTACTGTTGGTCAGTCTGCTTTCTCATACTGCTTTCCTAAACTCTGGTCCTCCCTTCCCTTGTCAATTCACTCTATCTCTTCTGTTTTCTCCTCAAAGTCTCTTCTTAATGACTATTTTTCTTCCTCCTGCAACTTTCCATGACTCTCTTCCTCTCACCCCCAAGTTTTGCTCTGGCAATTTGTTTCCATCATTACTTGTTTATTGTTCTGCAAGAATAGTTCCATCACCTAAATTATCTAAGTTTTTTTTGGCTGTCGCAAGACATTATGCTGACATAATATACCGAATTGTCAGCACAGCATGATATACTGCCAGCAGCATATATATGTGTTTCGTGGGGGCTCCGCTCCGCACCATCTGATATGGGGGCTGTGCCCCCAAACCCCACCAACTGAAATAATCAACTCTGGGGGAGGGGGACACTTAATTCACACAAAGTGCGAATAAAAGAAAAATGACATGTGTCTGGGACCAGGATTCGATACCCAGTCCACAGATGTACTGCCTCCATTGCTGTCCATGGCTCAGTCCATCGAGCCATGGCAGCTGCATGGTGGACCCTCCTCTAAGCAGAGGACTTCTCTTCTGCAAGGGAAAAGAGACAAGGTGCACAACCATACATAGATCCTTTAGTGGTTTTGTACCCTGTCACTATTCCCGCCTGCGCTGTCTCTGATGTGTGGTTTTGCATTTACAGAAGAAAGGGTTCTGAAAGAACTCTTAAAACTGAAGGTGGACAAAGCAATGGGGCCTGATGGGATTCATCCCAGAATTCTAAAAGAACTAAGGGTAGAACTAGTGACACCACTGACTACCCTCTTTAACAAATCATGGGAGGATGGGGTGGTACCCTAGGACTGGAGAAGGGCAGATGTGATTCCCCTTCACAAAAGTGGGAGCAAGGCAGAAGCAGAAAACTGCAGACCTGTTAGTTTAACCTCAGTGGTAGGGAAAATGATGGAATCACTTCTGAAGGAAAGAATTGTTGAGTATCTAGAGGTCAGAGGGGCTCAGGACACAAGGCAGCATGGATTCACAGCGGGAAGGTCATGCCAGACAAATCTGATAGATTTCTTTGACTGGGTGACCAAAGTAGTAGATCAGAGAGGGGCTGTGGACATGGCCTACCTAGACTTCAGCAAGGCATTTGACACAGTCCCACACAAAAGATTAATATACAAGTTAGCCAGCCTGGGCATGGGTCCCAAGATGACAGCCTGGGTAAAGAATTGGCTGGAGAATAGGACACAGAGAGTAATAGTAAATGGAGTCCACTCTGAAGAAAGGGGGGTTACTAGTGGGGTACCACAGGGTTCAGTATTAGGACCGGTCCTCTTCAATGTCTTTATAAGTGACATTGCAGAGGGACTGGAAGGAAAAGTATGTCTCTTTGCAGATGACACAAAGATCTACAACAGAGTTGATGCACAAGGTGGGGTGGAAAGGATGAGAAGGGACTCTGCAAGGTTAGAGGAATGGTCAAATGTATGGCAGCTTAGATTCAATGCTAAGAAGTGCAAGGTAATGCACCTGGGAAACAAAAACCCAGGGGAAGAGTACACAATGGGGGGTGAGATACTAACAACAACAAAAATGGAAAGGGACCTGGGGGTAGTCATATCAGATGACCTAAAGGTGGGCAAGTAATGTGAGAGGGCAGCAAGGAGGGCTGGGATACTGGGATGCATAGGGAGAGGCATCACCAGCAGAAAACAGGAAGTTATTATCCCTCTGTACAGACAGTTGGTGAGACCCATCTGGAGTACTCATGGCAGTTCTGGAGACCCAATCTCCACAAGGATATAGACAGGATGGAGGCTGTCCAGAGGAGGGCATCTAAAATGGTGCAGGGCCTGCACCGAAGGCATATGAAGAGAGACTTAAGGAGCTGAATATGTATAGCCTCGAGGAAAGGAGAGAGAGGGGGGACATGATAGAAACTTTCAAGTATCTCAAGGGAATCAACAAAGTCCAAGAGGGTAGCATCTTTCAAAAAAAGAGGTGTGCAAGAACAAGGGGAACAATGTGAAGATAGAAGGGGTGGCTCAGAGGTAATTTAAGGAAGTATTTTTTCACAGAGAGGGTTGTGGATGCATGGAATGGCCTCCGAGGAGGTTGTGGAGTCAAAAACAAGTGGTGGAACCACTCAAGCATGCATGGGACAGTCATAAGGCAATTCTAGGGTGGGGTAGGAAGAAGTAGGCTGCTGGTTAACTAGGATCTGCAGCTTATCCAATAGGTAGGGAAATGGGCAGACTATGGGCCATGTCCCATTCGTCAAAATCTATGTTTTATAAAGCTGATGCCATTTTCTATACGGCAAACTGACCCGGTAGGGTTTTTTCTAGTACATGTATGTGTTCTACTGATTTGTCTTCAATTTTCAATTATGCTCCTTGTTATATTGTATTTGCTGTACATGATTTGATTTTCCACATCTCCTCTCCCCAGGATGCATCCAGATCTGAGCTGTTAGCACTAAGTATGTCTTTCCTGGTGAAACTTCAGAGATAAATAAATAGTGAAGCTAGATATTCCATGTCATTCAAATTTAAAACTAAATACATCAGAACACTTGAGATATGTATATCTGTCAGATAGGATGCTTCTATGTAAGAAATGAAAAAATGTATCATTCTGATAAATTTCTATGTATTGTAAACACTATATAAACGAGAACATTTCTATGTATTATTTTTAGGTAGTGTCCCCTTGAACTGAGGGCTAGTAACAGTGGAGAGGGAAACAAAAACGATGACGTTCAAATTAGGTCAAGGAAGAACACCAAGGAGGAGGGCTCACAAATCCTATAAGCAACAAGTAAAATTGGGAATAAAGGAGAGTAGAGAGAGAAAAAGGGAGAAGGACTGGTGAAAAGCAAGAGGGGTTCAGGAGAAAGATGGAAAGGGATCTGCTTCATGCCAGGAGCTTAGGAAATAAAATCAATGAGCTCCAGGCGATGGTGGCAGATGCAGAGCTGTACCTCATATTCATTCCAGAAATGTGGGTAATAGAAAATAATCCCAAACATGAAAGAAAAAACACGGCACCAACACTTCCACATGAATAAGCTGTATTGTGCTCAAAACATTAAAAATCACAATGCAGTAACGCCATGCAAGGTCAAAAACAGCTCTGATAAACAAACGTCCGAATCTTTCAAGGCTAAAACAGCGCCTCCTCAGGGACACACACACATCATACTAAAAACCACTATAAATATCCATCAATTAAAGTGACAGTACACCAATATAATAAACATCATATAAATAAATATATAAAAATTAGTGCAGTAAAATATGTGCAAAAATTTCCAACTTGGGAATTTCATAAACACAAGCATCATAATATTATCTAAATATCTTTCTCATAATTTCATTAATAATAAAATAAGAAAAAGTATAGAAAAGATGCCAAATAAATGGAAGTTCATCCTGTAAGAAAAAGGGACAAAAAGACATTAAATCACATTTACCACAATAATCACTAACTAAAAATATACATATATATCTATCTCAGAAAAGGACCTATGTCAAATGAATCATTAAGCCCTGGATAAAATAAAGCATTCAGAGCATGGATCCAAAAGGCTTCCCTCCTCAAAATTTTGGTTTTAACATCTCCTTCCCATGGTCCATTAATAACTTTCTCTATGCCACAAAAGGAGAAACTATGTGAGAATGAATCAGAACACTGCTGTAAATGTTGCACAAGGGCATTTTTAGCATTTTGACAACGAATGTCACTCATATGCTCACACCCTCAGTCTAAAAGTTCGTGTGGTCTTATCCACATAAAATGCCCCACAACAGCATGTTGCCAAATATACGACTCCCACTGAAGAACAATTTATAAATTGTCTGATAACAAAATGTTTGGCCAATAGAAAATAATGACTGGGATCTGATGGCCCCTACGTATACCATGTTTGGGCAAGACAGATTGAAAGGAGTAGAAGTAGCAGTAGCTTGCTCCATCATGGGAGGCTTTGAGGCAGTGGAGGATGAATCTATCAGGGAGAAAAAGGGGAACCCGAATCACTGCTAGCTTCAGTTCATAGCAGACCCAGGTAAGAGACTACAGATGGGAGACAGGGAAAAAGGGGAAAGTAGAGAGGGCATGGCAAAAAGAGAGAGGAGGTGGGGGATTTCAACCTGCCAGATACTGATTGAGACATTTCAGTGGCTAGGAGCACAGAGATCAGGCCCTGCAAGATGCACCACCAGGCAGTCCTGCAGTATAACTGTTCAAGAACCCACTAGGTAAGCTGCTATCTTAATATAGTGCTCACAAACTCAGAATTGGTAGGAGGGGTGTGGGATGGTAAGCCAGCAGGGTCCAGTGACCAACACCATATAGTTTGAGCTGGCCCTTGGGACCAGTAAGCCCTCATCAAATGCTGAATTTCTGGATTTTGGAAGAGCAGACTTCAACTGGGTGAGGGAGCTAGACTGGGAGAAGTTTGTTGGAGTGGAGAAGGTGGGGGGAGTGCAGGAAAGATGGGGAGTAATTAAGGGGGCCATTCTTAAAGCAACAAAGTCATGCATGAGAATGATAACCAAATGAAACAGGTACAAGAGACCATATGGTTCTTTGAAAGGGTCAGAGAGACAGTGAGAGCCAAAGAGAAGGTCTTCACCAGGTATTAGGAAAAACAGTGGAAAGAAGAATAGGGAGAGTACCAAATGAGAACTAGGGAAGCCAAGAGGACAGTCAGAGAAGCAAAAGCAGACACAGAGCTGCGTAAAGGGTGGGGAAAAACAGTTCTTCAGATACATTAGGGAAAAAAGAAAGATGAGGAATTATTAGGCTAACAGAGTGTGGGTGGGTACTAGAAGAGGATGATCAAGAAGCAGCCATTCCGAATGGCCACTTCTGCTCTGTATACACAAGGGAAGACATTGGGCTTCTGCCAGAGAGTGGCATTACGGTAGCTGTAAAGGGGTTCCTGGAGATGAGGCAGCCCACATTTTCTACTGAAAGGGTTCAGAAAGGGCTAGCAGCCCTAAAAATAGATAAAGCCCTGGGGCTGGATGGGAGGCATCTGAGGGTGCTCAAAGAACTGGAATAGGAACTAGTTGAACCCCTGGTAGGGCTATTCAATAGCTCAATTCAGACAGAGGTAGTTCCAAAAGACTACAGGGTAGCGGACATGGTTCAGCTCCATAAGGGGCTGGATAAAGAGCAAGGGGGTAACTACAGACCTGTCAGTCTTGCCTTTGTTGTGGGTAAACTAATGGAGACACTAGTCAGAGAGGACTTACTGAACTACCTGGAGAGAAAAAGACTCCAGGATAGTAAACAGTGTGGGTTTGTGGCAAGGATTTCTTGTCAGAAACAACACAATAGTTATTCTTAGGAGGCAGTATAGTGCTGTGGTGTAGGGCTCTGAGCTGCCAACCTTAAGATCTAGGTTTGAATCCCAAAGCCCCCAATTGCATACTGTGTGACCCTGAGCAAGTCATTTAACTTCATTGTGCTCCCAGATTGCACCTGGAAATAAGCTTTGGCTTAGTGTGCCTTTCCTGGTTAAACAATTCCCTCTTCCCCTTCCTTTGACTGGGTAACAAGGGTAGTGGATAAAGGTCAAGCTGTGGGGTTTACTCTACTTAAATTTCAGCAAACGTTCAACTCAGTGCCTCACAGAAGGTTGCTGAAGAAGCTAGAGGATCTGGATGCAGCAAAGGACACAGTTAGATGGTGGGAAATTGATTGGAATGGAGACAGCAGAGGGTAGTGGTAAATACAGTCAAATCCTAGATCACCAGTGGGGTTCCACAGGGATTAGTCGTGAATCTATTTCTTTCTTTATTTGTTTGTTTGCTTTATTTCTTTATGCTCCCGTCGCCTCAGCCAGCCACTCTTTCAGGCCACCTAGGACTTCCCCAACCCACCTACCATCCCCGTCACAATTCTTACCATTGATGTGGCCCTGGTTGACCCAATGTATCCCTTCACGGGGCCCCAGGGAGGAGGTACTAGTAGGGGAGATTTTGCCTGGAGGTGTTCCTTTGACACCGGGCATGTACACACAATGGGGATTGGCTCATACACATCCAGGTTCTGTGGCGGTGGGGACTAGCCGCATCCGTCGGCCGATCGGGCATTTTCCATTTTCTTCCCAGCCCACCCACCTCCCACATAGTTGTCTGGCCACTGCAGCCACAGGGTGTTCAGCGTGTGTCAAGGCTTCACACCACCAAGAACGCCCACCACCACCAGAAGTCACCTAACAGTGACCTGATATCGCCTTCCCCCCAGCAGGGAAGCATCCATAGGATGCTCTAAACTCCCTCCCTGCTAGACTTCGCTTCTGTCGACTGGGCTCAGGGCGCAAACCCAGGTCACCAGCATGCTGACTGAACACCCATCACTCAGCACCACAGAGCCGGCTCGGGATCCATTTCAATATGTTCATCAGCTATATAGAAGAAGAAATTCAGGGCAAGATGTGACTCTTCACAGATGACAGAACTCTCTGTGGTAGGTTAGACAGTAAAGAGGGGATTAGGGAGATGCAGAGTGACCTACAAAGGCTAGAAAAGTGGTCTAACATTTGGCAGTTGAAATTCAATGCCAAAAAGTGTAAGATGAGACACATTGGGAACAAGAATCCCACAAAAGAGTACAGGATGGGAGGGGTAAAGTTGGACACTACTTCTGAGGAAAGAAGCCAAGGAGTCATCATCTGTGACTCTCAAACAATCAAGCTAGTGTGATAAGGCCTACAGTAAGGCAAACAGGATGCTGGGTTGTATAGGAAGGGGTATTGACAGCAAAAGAAATAAGGTATTATGACCACGCTACAGAGCACTGGTGAGACCGCAACTGGAGTTTTATGCAGAGTTCTGGAGCCCCTCCTGAGAAAAGATAAGGACAGGCTAGAGATGATGCAGTGTAGGTTAACAAAAATAATTCAAGTCCAGCACAGCATATCTTACAAGGATCAGCTTAAAGCACTGAACATGTAGTTGCTGGAGGCCAGAAGAGAGAGGGGGAGATATGAAAGAGACCTTTAAGTTCCTGAAGGGAATGAACAAGATATACTATGAGGAATTGTTTAGCAGGAGTAGCAAATCAAGGCATTTTACTGCAACCGACACTACAGCTACAACAGTGCCAGATTGTTGTAGGTGTCAAGTACCCTGGCACTGCTTTTGGGGTATTGCACCCTCCCAAAGCCACTCCAACTCGGAGTTGATTAATTTAGTAGCAGGGGTGCAAGGCAAAGCCCCCCGCATGGGAGGTTCAGGGGGCAAAGCCCTCTGAAAAAACACAGTCTGAAGTGATTCCCTTTATGCTGACCACAAATGCGGTAGACATAAAGAAGTCGCTGAAATATCAGTCGACAACGAAATTGTCGACCAATGGTCATGGATCCCAGATCAAGAACACAGGGGTATGAGTGGAAACTGTCTGGGGGAGGTTCAGAAGAAATGTAAGAAAGTTTTATTTTACAGAGAGGCGGTTGACCCATGGAGCTATCTGCCAGCTGATGTGGTGGGTGCCAAAACTATTAATGTTTCATGCATGGCAGGGACAGAGTGATGGGCTTAGTGGTTGCTCAGGGTGGTTGCAGTAGGGTGGGGAGCATGGGGGGGTAGTGTAGGCTAGAACTCTGTATGGACAAAAAGTCTTATGGTTTGATGGAATGTTACAGGCATACTGAATGGACCAATAGTCTTTTTTCGCTGTCATTGTCTATTGTTCTAAGTCAGTGTGGATGTGTACAGTAGCTGACACACAAATTGTGGAGTGAAAAACTTGGGTAAAGAGACCCATGATTTTCAGTTCACAAGAAACTAAGCTCTGATCAATGTGACTCGGCTCCATGGAACCTCTAGGTGCAGCTGTTACCATCTGGCTGTGTTCACACAGCCTACAATGGAGGTTTTCACATACATCACGAATGGGACCAGGTATCTCAGCATGCATCACACCAGTGTTGGACCGTTTATAACCGATGTCTCTTGCATACATTCTCCAGGGATAGCTCATGCTCACCTCCTCCATTCTGGAACTCATCCTGAATGAAATTCCTTCATGCACCTTGGTACTAATTTCCCCTCAGGTTATCAGAGGTAAATAACTCGACAACCAATGAGTGCGTACTAGTTACTGTACATGCATTGGTAACGATCAGTCAGCAGCTGACCATAGCAGGGTGATGAGGGCTGTGCCAGTCGCCAGCTCCTGTTGGGTGTGAGAGGGAGCAGGGTGGTGGGACAATGCCTAATGGGATGGGGGCCTTTGACTACCAGAGGTGGGGGTTGTTAAGGTTCTATGGTTGGGCTGGGGGCATGTCATGTTTGTAACAGTGCCGTGGCTCTGGGAGGGGCTGACATATATGTAAAAGTGTTGGGGTTTCAGGAGAGAATTGACAGTATTTTATGGGTGAATGGGGAATGGGGGGGCCGCTACACTGTGGAAAAGGTAATCATGTGTTTTATTATTATTTACAGGTGATCGGGGCATGGGAGAGAGAACACTACACTACACTATGGAAAAGGGGAACTTATGTTTAATTATTATTCACGGGTGATCGGGGCATGGTAGACTATGTACACTATGGAAATGGGGATCGATGTTTTATTTGTATGTAAACGGTGACCGGGGCTGGAGAGGAGGACTGTGTACCCGGCCCTTGATTATGCGCGAGGCACCATCCTACCCCATGCATAGCTAAAGTAGGGTTTCAAAAGCGTAATATGCACTAGCATATCCAACCATAGTTATGCTTGGGGGTCAATATTGTGATCATAGCATATGCATGAAAGATTCCTCATTTGCATATGCATCCCAATAAATAACAGTGGCAGATGGGAGGTCTTGTGGCGCATCAGTAGCTTTAAATATGGTCATGCCCCCAACGCTCATCATAAGTCCAAAGATGCATGGCGATCCAGGGATAGTGCTGCATCTCCTCTGAATATGTGGCTTTTGTCTTTATGGATCACTTTTTATGCCATTTACTAGGAAATTCACTCATACTAGCTTTGCCCCCTAACTTCTCCTGCAACTTTACTTTTCAGGTACATTTGGGCAAAATTTTTTCAGACTGAGGGTACTGATAAACAAGTGTCTCAAGTTCACATGGAAGAGCTTCTGTAAGTAGCATGATACAGCTCAATAGACTCAGTCTGTTTCAGTTTTGTTTTTGCAGCATGTATTAGTGAGAAGTGGAGGTTACATTACTGCTGGCTTAGAGGAACAGAAAGCAAGATAAATATATATTTTATACAAGTTTAACAGCTTATTTTTGATCATTTATGTATCCTTATTTTATTCTTTGACTTGTTAGTAATTATTTAGTTTCTGTTTCGGATTATTTACTCTATATTTCTTTACTTATATCTACATCATGATATATATATATATATATATATATATATATATGTATATGTATATTTTCCTAGTTCTGCTTTTAGGCATTGTCTGTTAGTTCTGCTCTTTTAAATTTACTTCCTGTAGCCGACTCTTCAGTTTATTAATAGTTTTTTATTAATCTCCAAAAATATGAGTGGAGAGTAGAGCACTGTGACAGGAACATCTGGGAGTCACAGACCTGAGGAGAGGGAAGAAAGAGCGAGTCCTGGATATGGATCCATCCATCTATGCAGGACAGCACTGGCTGTGGGAACAAGGAGCAGCAGGAGTGGTAATGCAGCAGCCCCTCACAGTGCAGAAGCAGCAGCAAGGATTGGCACCTCCAGTTCCCCCCAGTTGTTCTAGATTCGCCACTCCAGCCTGAACTCCCTGTGCCCAACTGCGATACCACCACCACGGTAGGCTGATCCCCTTAGGAGGAGCCACATCCAATACCATCCTCCTCCTCTTGTTCCAACCAGAGGCAGCAGCACATGTCCTCCCCAGTTTGTGAGTTTTTTGAGACTGACCCCAAAGACCACAACATCGTCAAGTGCAAACTGTGTGACACCATGGTTCAGAGAAGTAAGAGGTGCATGGTGGGCAGCACACTCACCTGAAGGTCAGGGGCCTACATCAGTGGGAGGAACCCAAGAAGGTGCTGACAAGACGTGGTGGTGCCAGTCCAAGTGGTCCTTCTGAACTACAGGAGGGCTGGCACAGTAAGTGATCACTACATGCCCAGTTGCTCGAGTGGGGATGAACAGAGCACTGGGACCAGCAGCCAGTCTTGGGGCCAGGGGACAGCAGTACCCTGAGCCCCCATTTTCCAGTCTTCAACCACCATCTTCCACATGAACTGAAGTGACACAGCTCCTCATGGAGATGGGGGACCTCCAATGTGGAGTTGTATCCATGGAAGCAATCGCTCATATGCTGCTGGTAAACCAACACATTTTACTGAAGGCAATAGTAGAGCTTCATCACGGTGGTGCGGGTGCTCCCTCTGTTTCACCAGCTCTGTAGCTATAGAAAGATATGCCTTCCTGTTTCCTTATCAGCTGTCACTGTGTCTGTAAAACCAAAATGAAAATAAAGTTTAAAAATAAAAAAATTAAAACGCCTTTCCTCTCTTTGTCTCTTGCTGTTTTATTGGATCATTTACCTTGATTGCTGTCTGCTCTCCTTCTCTTGAAAAATTAAAATAAAAATATTTAAAAATTCCTAATTCCTATCTCTGTTTTCTGTAATTTTGCAGCTCATGTGTCATATTATTCTCTTCTCACTCCACTACTGTTTTTGTTGTAAAGCACTGTGGTTTACATACTGTATACAGTACATGTAAAAAGCACAAAATGAAAAAAACTTGTCTAGTTCCCAAATAGTTTTTCTAGTCCTACAATTGATGCTGTACTGTGCTGTGCCAGTCACCCTGTCTGAGTCCCTCTACAGCCACTGTTCTTATTACGTCTTGAACATTTTCTCCAGAACCAGAAATTATTAGTGCTGCTAATATGGTGCTGCTGCTGCTGCTGTGTCAGTCACCCTCTCAGGCTAAGTCCCTTCACACTCAGTCTTGTTAATCACTTTAGCACACATAAATGCACTAGCACAATATATAAAATTCTCTCTTCCCAGAAATTTCTCCAGAACCAAAGACTTTTAATGATGATAATATTGTGGGGCTGCTGCTGCTGCTGCACTCACCTCTCGAACTGAATCCCTCCACAGCCACTGTTTATTTTTTCCACTTCTAGAATTTTCTCCATAACCAGAAATTATTAATGTTGCTAATATGCTGCTGCTGTGTCAGTTGGCCTCTCGGGATGAGTTTCTTTGCAGTCAGTCTTGTTAATCACTTTAGTGCACATAAATGCACAAGCACAATTTATAAAAACACTCCCCCAAATTTTCTCCATAGCCAGAAATTTTTAATGCTGCTAATATGGCACTGTTGCTGTACTGTGTCAGTCGCCCTCTCAAACTGAATCCCTTCACAGTCAGTTTTGTTGATCACTTTAGGGCATATAAATGCACAAGCTAATATTTAAAAATCCTTACTTCCCAAAAATTTCTCCAGAGTAAGAAAGTATTAAAGCTGCTATTATGGTGCTATTGCCATGCTGTGTCAGTCATCCTCTTTTACAGAGTCCTCCACAGCCACTGGTCTTGTCACTTCTTGAAATGTTCTCCATAACCAGAAATTATTACTGCTGCTTATATGGTGCTTCTGCTCCACTGTGTCAGTCACCCTCTTAGACTGAGTCCCTTCTCAGTCAGTCTTACGAACATACACAATTTTCCAGAAGATAAAGACCTAGAGGTCTATCAAGTCTGCTTGAATGTGCAGCTAGCACCCCTTATTTTGCAGCTGCCCTCCCTCCCACCCTTCCCTCCACTGACCCTCCCCTGCCCTGTTCCAGAGCCTTTTGAAGCAGTCCACTGTTTTACTGGATACCACTTCTGCCAGTAATGCATTCCACCCAGCTACCACCCTCTCTGTAAAAAAGTGTCTCCTCATCTCCCTCCTGAACCTTCCTCCCTCCAGCTTCATATCATGACCTCGGGTGTCCCTCCCTTCCCTTACTTTCAGCAACCTCTCTGTACCTGTCTTGTTTATTCCTTTCATGTACTTAAAGGTTTCAATCATATCCCCCCATCCCTCCTCTCCTCTAGCGAGTACATGTTCAGCTCCCTGAGCCGTCTCTCATATGGCAAGTCCCCCAGCCCTTTGATCATCTTTGTCGCCCTGTGCTGCACCTCATCCAGTAACTTAATGTCCCTCTTCAGATACGGGCACCAGTACTGCATGCAGTACTCCAGATGTGGTCTAACTAATGACCTATACAGTGGCAGAATCACCTCCCGCCTCCTCGAGGAGATACCCCTTGCAATGCAACCCAGCATTTTGTTGGCCTTTGCAACTGCCTTACTACTTTGTGCAGAGTTGTTCATTGACCCTTTAAAGAGCACCCCAGATCCTTCTCCTCTGTCTTGGCTAGCTGCACTCCCCCAGCTGGTAACTCCTCCTTGGGTTCTTCACCCCAAAATGCAGCACCTTGCACTTTTTGGAATTAAACCCCAGTTGCCAGGTGTCTGACCAAGTTTCCAGCTTCTCCAGGATATCCCAAACAACACTGGTCCCAACACCGAGCCCTGTGGAACACCGCTCATCACTACCCTTGGGGATGAGAGAGTCCCGCCCACCACCACCCTCTGTTGCCTTCCCTGAAGCCAGTTCCTTACCCATCTCACCAGCTTTGCACCTGCCCCTGTGCCTTCTAACTTACTTCCCAGCCTCCCATATGGCACCGAGTCGAATGCCTTACTGAAGTACAGATACAGGACATCCACTGCATGGCCCCTGTCCAATTGCCTAGTTACCCAGTCATAGAACTCCACCAGGTTGGTTTGGCAGGATCTGCCACGTATGAAGCCATGCTGTCTGCTGTCCTGTAGTCCTTTGGCCTCCAGGAGGGCCACCAGCCTCTCCTTCAGGATAGTCTCCATCAGCTTACCCATGATGGATGTGAGGCTCACTGGTCTGTAGTTACCTGGTTCATCCTTGGGGCCACTCTTCTGGAGGGGCAGCACATGAGCCAGCCTCCAATACTGAGGTACACACCCTGAGTGTAGTGAGGCATTAAATAGGTCTGCCAAAGGTTCCGCAAGAACCTCTGTCAGCTCCTTCAGTACCCTGGGGTGGATGCCATCTGGGCCTGGTACCTTGTCCACCCTCAGTGCCCTCAAACCCTCCAGAACTCTACCCTTCATGATTTCCCCATCTGTCACCTCCTTCAGCCCTGTTTCTGCTGTTCCTCCTCCCTCTTGGGTATCATCCCCCTCTTCTCCTTAGTAAATACTGAGCAGAAGTAATCATTTAGCGCTTCTGCCTTATCTCACCCTGCTTCCACCCAACCCGCCTCCTTTCTAATCCTTACTATGTGGTACTTACAGATCTTACTTCGAGAGGGTTCCTGCAGTAGGTCTTCACATATAGAACTGCACCCCCTGGCGTCAGGTCCGCATGGCAAACTTGTAGATAGAAATCATCACCCGACATCGGGGCGTGGTGACATCAGCCCGACTATAAAAGGGGTGGTCCTGCACCCGCGCTCCAGTTCTTTCCCGCCGTAGCCTCAGTAACGTTCGGCTCATGCCAGAACTGCAATCCAATGTCCACATTGTATTTTGTCAAAGTTTCCTTCAACTCTTACTAATTTTCTCATAAGAATTTTTTCTCAAATTGATGTCTTCTAGACAGAAGAAAAAGTGCTCTAAGTGCGGCGCTCAAATCCCGCATGGGGACGACCATTCCCGCTGTCTCCTTTGCCTAGGTTCAAAGCACGACGTCCAGGAGTGTTCCATCTGCCAGGCCTTCAACCAGGCAACCAGAACCAGACACAAGCGGTCCCTCGAGGCCCACCTTCTGACCTGACGCTTGGTGTCTATGGAAAAGGAGCTCCAAAAACTCAGGGAAAGGTCATCGTCACCAGCCCCAAAAAAGAAGAAAAGTAAAGAGAAGCGCCGGGACCGGAGTCCATCACCACATGAGAGGCCTGCAACCGTGAGTACTTTTTCGGGCTCCCCGTCCACCTCTTTCGGCCTGGCCCCCTCTCCCCCTCCTGCCGTGGTAAGCGGGCAGCTGGGGGGTAGCCTCTTTAGAGGTGGTAATTTCTTTGCCTTGTCCTGCAGATAAGTCACCCCTTGCCTTCAGAGAAGGGCACACGGCCTCCGCCGATCAGACTAGGGGCGGCCTTCCAGCCATCTCTAGCCCAGCCGGATCTGCTGTTTCAGACGCTGGCTCCTCCGACGCCCGTCAGGATCTGTCCACTCTCCCATCGGGCTCCAGTTTGGCCCCCGATGCCTGACAGAGTGAGGGACAAGTCGACCCATCATCTCCCAGGGTTCTCCACCCCAGAGACTCGCCACCCAATCCTTTGTTCTTTGCTTTAGCAAGATCGCACTCGGACCTGCCGTCAGAGGCCCCTCAAGTTCCCCGCCAGGCCTTCCACCGCACCAGAATTCATTCTGCTGCTGACAGGGGATCCTGTTATGGAGCCTCCACCCTAAACTTCTTCGGGCGCGGTCCCAGATCCGACGCCACTTTGGGGCACCATGGCACCACCCCCAGCGGGTCCTTCAACTGGGTTCCTGGTCCCTGCACCCTCTCTCCCACCTGTGGGCGGCCCTTCATTGGTCACTCAATACCTGATGCAGGGCCAGGTGCCTCCATCACCAGGTCTCCCAACGCCAGGTTTTCCGACGTCATCCTTCCCGACACAAGGATATCCTGCTCCAGGACACCCCACGCCGGGTTATCCCAGGTACTCTTCATACTATCCATCCTGGCACTATCCTCATTACCCGGGGCATCCGAGTTACCAGCCTCCCCCCCCTCAGGTTCCGGACCACGAGTGCATCCCTCTTTGGTGGAAAGAGACTAGAGCGCAGCTTGTGTCAGAGCTAAGACAGCCGGTATGGGAACTGCCCACCCCCAGGGTCACCTCCCCACCACCTCCTCGGACCAGAGTGTCGACCTCTGTCACTGTTGGCACTACGGAACTAGACCCTTCTGTGCCTAGTGGCTCCCAGCCCTCTGACACTGACTCCGACACGGATGCATCAGAGCCTAGATCTCCCATAGAGGTCCCTCCAAAAGCCTCTCCAAAGTCACCTCCGGAGGACCCATCTTTTGGAGATTTGTTGCATTCTATTCAGGTGGCTGGCGGATGGCCATCCAAAGAGGTCAATCCACAAAGAAAATGCCTTTCGGAGCACTTGGATCTGGCCACCTCGGACCCTATCCCCATTCCTCCGTGGATGGGGCCCCATGAGGACCTTGTGACCATGGTCTGGCAACAACCGTCCTCCATACCAGCGGTCTCACGCAAAGCTGACCGCACCTATTATCCCCAGAAGGGATATCTCACCTTAACTCCCATCCTAAGGCTGACTCCATGGTCATCACGGCCACTCATGACCGTTCAGCCCAGCCCAAACATCTGAGCTCTTCGCCTCCTGACAAGGACTCGCATCAACTTGACCAATTTGGGCGTAAAATATACTCTTCTTCCTCTTGTGCGATACGATCCCTTAATTACATCTTGCACATGGTCACCTTTCAAAAAGCCTCTCTTTTGGATTTGGAAAGGGACCACCAGGAAGTTCAGGATAAAACCCTGAGAAAGAAGCTGTTGGAAAAGGTTAGGATGGAGAAATCCTTGTGTTGCCACACCCTTCGGGCAACTTACGACTCGGTGGACTCAGTGGCTAGAGCGGCAGCCATGGGGATCTGCCTCCGGCGTCTCTCCTGGCTTCGTATAGTGGGACTGGTGCAGGATGTGCAGTCCTCTCTTCTGGATGCCCCTTTCAGGGGTTCCGTCCTCTTTGGCGATGACACTAAAGATATTATTACTGGGCTACAGGAGAGTGGACACTCCTTGCGGGATGTCCGCTCCTTATACAAGATGGGCCAGAAAAAGCAGCCTTTTCGCCGCCAAAGAAGGTGGAACAAATCCCAGGCCAAGCGCCAGGCAAAGAAACGCGCACCTGGATCTGGAGCTCAAACTCCACAGGCTAAGTTTCCCAAACAGGTATCTGGGGAAAAAACTCCCTTCCCCTCAGTGTCCTGACTCCTTTCCCCTCCTTCCACTCCCTCCAGTAATTCAGGAGGAACCGGTCGAAGGGAGGTTCAGCCTCCACCTGAACGGTTGGAGGTTCGTCACCGCAGAAACTTCAGTGCTTCAGCTTATCCAGTGAGGTCACTCGATAGAATTCAGTGAAATTCCAGCCCCTCAACTGCCGGGACGGTCCTTCTATTCTTGGGATCAGGTCCCCATAGTCTCTCAGGAGATCCAGGCACTACTTCAAAAGAAGGCCATAGAACCCATCCCATCAAACCAAATAGGAAGGGGATTCTATTCCCACTTCTTCCTGGTTCTGAAGAAAACGGGTGACCTGAGACCGATCCTGGACCTCAGCACACTAAACATCTTCATCGAGTACAAGAAGTTTTGTATGTTGACCCTTCAGGGGCCCCTTCCTCTGCTCCACCCCACTTCTTGGCTGTGCTTCCTGGACATGTAGGATGCTTACCTGCCTATTCCTATCCTCCCAGCCCATCGCCGTTTTCTCCATTTTACCTTCATGGAGAAGCATTTCCAATTCAGAGCACTCCCTTTTGGCCTTTCTTTGGCCCCCAGAGTGTTCACCAAATGCCTAGTGGTGGTGGCGGTGTTTTTACACCGTCAGGGCATTTATGTCTTCCCGTAGCTGGACGACTAGCTCCTCGCAGCACCCTCTCCTAACAGCCTGAAAGAGTCCCTCTCATTCAGTCTGAGCTTGTTTGCTTTACTGGGCATAATGGTCAATTTTCCCAAGTCCCAGCTAGTACCATCCCAGAGGCTCCAGTTCATTGGAGCTGTACTAGACACAGTTCAGGGCAAGGCTTTCCTGCCATCGGATCAGACCGAGACCTTGGCTTCTCAGGCCACTCTCGTGACACAGGCCCAATGGATCCCAGCACACTTGGTGCTTTGTCTTTTGGGACTGATGTGGATGCCATTTCAAGAGTTCCAACAGCCAAGCTTCACATGAGGGTCACCCAGTTGTCTCTACAAGTTGAACGGGACCAGAGGACGGACGACATGAACCAAAAAGTCATGATCTCCAACAGCCTTTAGAGAGATCTTCGCTGGTGGCAAGATCTCTCGAACTTGTCGACAGGAATTCCTTTCCTTCCTGTAGTTCCAACCCAAATTCTCACTACGGATGCCTCAGATCTGGGCTGAGGAGTCCATCTGGGGACTCACAAGACACAAGGGTCTTGGTCCGACCAGGAGTTGATGCTCCAAATCAATGTTCTGGAGACCAGGGCAGTTCTTTATGTGCTCCTGGCATTCCAGTCGCTGCTGGTTCCGGGATCTCCATTAGTCCAGATGGACAACATGTCCACTGTCTGGTACCTAAACAAACAGGGAGGAACCCGGTCATATCCTCTTTGCAGAGAAGCCATGAGGGTGTGGTACTGGGCGATTCAGCACAGCCTTTACTTGACAGCAGTCCACTTTCCAGGCGTCACCAACGTCCTGGCGGACAGTCTCAGCTGATCAGTGGCCAGGGCCCATGAGTGGGAGTTAAAATCAGAGGTAGTCAAAGATCTTTCTTCGATGGGGTCAGCCAGAGACAGATCTGTTCGCCTCCTTGTACATTGCAAAACTACCCGTCTTCTGCTTGCTCGTTCCCGGGCATGGTGCTTTTTGGCAAGACACGCTGTCTCTTTCATGGACAGGGAGGTTTCTGCATGCCTTTCCTCCCTTTCCTCTCATTCAGAAGGTTCTGGTGAAACTTCAACAAGAGGGGGCCTATGCGATTCTGATTGCCCCTCTTTGGCCACGCCAAATTTGGTTCCCTCTTCTGCAACAATTGGCACTGGAACCTCCGGTCCCTCTGCCAATTTCCCACGACCTTCTGACTCAGGAGCAGGGCACACTGGTGCATCCGAGCCTTCTGTCTCTCCACCTTCATGCATGGCACCTGTGGACATAGCGATTTCTCGTTATGGAGTATCTTCGCAGGTTGCGCATATTCTAGTGGAGGCCAGAAAACCCTCCACTAGGTCCACTTACGCTATGAAGTAGAAGAGATTCATGATATGGGCCCAAGCAAGGAGCTGGGATTCATTTTCATGCTCAGTATCCCAGGTTCTAGAGTACCTCGCACACCTGTCTCAGGCAGGCCTTAGCTCTTCCTCCATTAAGGTCCACCTTTCTGCGGTGTCGGCCTACCACCTCCCAGTGGAAGGCAAAACCTTGGCTCAGCTGGAGGTTACCAAAACCTTTTTAAAAGACATCCTTCATTTGAAACCTCCGATACAGAATCCTTGTCCTCCCTGGGATCTGAGCTTCATGCTTGAGAAGTTGACCTTACCCCCATTTGAACCAGCTTCTTCCTGTGACTTACGCTTCCTTTCCTGGAAGACCTTATTTTTAGTTGCATTCACTTCAGCCAGAAGGGTTTCTGAGTTACAGGTCTTCGTCTGTAAAGAACCATATTTGATTTTTCATAAGGACCAGGTAGTCCTTTGGACTAATCCTCCTTTTTCACCCAAAGTAGTCTCAGAAACCACTTTGAACCAGGGTGTGGAATTGCCAGTGTGCTATCCACAGTATTCCAACAGGGGGGAACACCTTCTGCACACCCTCAAAGTGCACCGAATCCTGAGGTCCTACATGAACAGGACTAAAGAGGTTAGGAAATCTAGCCAACTGTTCATAGCCTTTGCCCCTCAGTGTGAGGGCAAGGCTATTTCCAAGCAGACCATCTCTCGATGGCTAGCTAACTGCATCCATTTTTTGTACTCGAAATATGCGAAGTCCCTTCCGGGGGCAGTCAAAGGCCACTCCACCCGTAGCGTGGCGACCTCCACTGCCTTTTTCAGGAATATGTCCATGGCAGAGATCTGTGCTGCAGCCACCTGGTCATCTGTTCACACCTTCACTAAGCATTACAGTCTGGACATTGCTTCTCAGCACAGAACTGGCTTCGGACTTGCAGTCTTGCAAGGCCTCCTGTCGTAATTCCTCATGGCGACTTCTCCTCCTCCCAGATGCACCTATGTTTTTTGCTTTTCTTCAGGACTGCTTGGTATTCAGTCCTATATGTGAAGACCTATTGCAGGAACCCTCTTGAAGTAAGATATTGCAGTTACGTAAGAACTTACCGTAACAGTAGATCTTCGAGGGAGGTTCCTGCAGTATGTCTAGTTTCCCACCCTCCTTCCCCCAGTTTTTTGGATGCTTTATTTTCCATCCTATCTAGCCCTTCGAGACTAGAATGGAAGCAGGGTGTGAGGAATTTCACCAGTTTTCTCCTTACCTATCTATAGATCTCTGTTGGAAAAGAACTGGAGAGCAGGCACGGGACCACCCCTTTTATAGTCAGGCTGACGTCACCATGCCCCGACGTTGGGGGCGGTCCCCGCTGATGATTGCTATCTACAAGTCTACTGTGCGGACCTGACACCGGGAGACACAGTCCTATATGTGAAGACCTACTGCAGTAACCTCTCTCGAAGATCTACTGTTACAGTAAGTTCTTATGCAACTGCAATTTCCTTTTCTCCCCGATGTACCTAAAGAAGTCCTTCTCACCCTTCTTAATGCCTTGTGCCAGCCTGAGCTCTGTACACACCTTGGCTCCCCTTACTGCCCATGTCACCTCCTTAGATTCCTTCAGGTACTCCTCCCTGTCCTCCCCTCTCCCTGTTTCTTGTACCTCCTAAAGGCAGCTCTTTTCCTCCTTCCCTTTTCCATTACCTCCTTGCTCACCCAGCTCGGTTTCTTAGCCCTAGCCTTCTTGCTCTGGGCCTTGCTGCAGGTTCTGGTTGCCTCCGCTATCCCCAGCTTTATGAGCTCCCACCTCTGGTTAGTGTCCATGCTAGGTTGAATTTTGGCCAGGTACCCTTTTACCACTTCCCCCATCCTCCTAAAGTTGGCCCTCCTGAAGTCCAGCACCCTTGTGCCAGATAACACTCCTTCCTTGCCCATATCCAATGTGAGCCATACGGAGTGGTGGTCACTCCCTGACAGTGGTTATTCCACCCTAAGTTCCCTCACAAACTCCCCATTTACCAGCACAAGGTCAAGGGTATTCCCTAACCTAGTTGGTTCACTGACCATTTGCATCAGGAAGCTGTCCTGGAAGGCATCCAGCAGTACCTGCTCCCTTCTATTGCTGGTTGTTGGGGTACTCCTGTCCACTCCTGGGATGTTGAAGTCTCCCACAATCATCACACTACCCCTCACGCAGGTCCTTCTGATCTGTACTGCTAGTTCCCTGTCTAACTCTCTGTCTGAGAGTGTGGCCTGTACACCACTCCCATTCTGAGAGTCTTATTCTTGGAATCCTGGAATTGCATCCAAAATGACTCTGTGCTACTCTCCTACCCTTCCTCCCTTACACACTTCAATCCTTCCCTCACACATAGTGCCACCCCCCTTTCCCAATCACCCTATCCCTACAAAATAACCTGTACCCTGGTACAGGCAGGTCCCAGTCATTGTATTGGGTGGCCCATGTTTCTGTGATTGGCTGCAATGTCCACCTCTCCCTCTGCCATGAGCACCTGTAGGTCTGCAATTTTCCTTCCAAGGCTCCTAGCATTAAGGGTGACCATCTTCCACCCCTCTCCCCCATCCTGCCCTCCCTTACTAGCATCTCCAATAGTACTTGCCCTTTGTCTTTTGTCACTGTTATGGGGGGTAAGCTCATGCAGCTTCCCAACCTGTGGTCTCTGCATATCTCTTGTCCACTTACCACCAGTCTTGTTAATCATCTTAGTGCACATAAATGCACTAGCACAGTATATAAAATTCTCACCTCCCAAAATTTTCTCCAGAACCAGAAAGTGTTAATGCTCTTAATATGCTGCTGTTGCACTGAGTCAGCCTTCCTCTCAGACTGAGTCCCTCCACAGCCACTGTTCTTGTCATCTCTCAAAATTTTCTCCAGAACTAGGAATTTTTAATGCTACTAATATGGTGGTGCTGCTGTGTAATATCAGTCACCTTCTTAGACTGAGTCTGTCTATGGGCACTGTTCGTATCATTGTCAAAATGTTCTTCAGAACTATAAATTATTAATGCTGCTAATATGGTGCTATTGCTGCACTCTGTCAGTCTCCCTCTTGGACTGAGTCCAGTTGTCAGTGTTCTTGTCACTTGCTGAAAATTTCTCCAAAGCCAGAAATTATTTATGCTGCTATGTATGTGTTGCTGTTCCTGTGCCGTATTAGTCACCCTCTCAGACGGAGTCCCTCCACAGCCACTGTTCTTGTCACTCCTCAAAATTTTCTCCAGAACAAGAAATTATCAGTGCTGCTTATATGGTGCTGCTGCTGTGCTGTGTCAGTCTCCCTCTGTGACTGAGTCTTGCTAATCACTTGAGTGCACATAAATGCACAAACACAATATATAATTTTCACTTACCAAACTTTTCTTCAGAACCATAAATTATTAATGCTGCTAAAATGGTGCTTCTACTGCACTGTGTCAGTCACCCTCTTGGAGTGGGTGCCTCCACAGCCACTGTTCTTGTCACTTGTCAAAATTTTCTACAGAATTTAGAATTATTAATAATGCTAATATGGTGCTGCTGCTGCTGCACTGTGTCAGTCAACCACTTGGATTCAGTCCACCACAGCTGCTGTTCTTGTCACTTGTCAAAAACGTCTCAAGAGCCAGAAATTATTTATGCTGCTATGCGTGTGTTGCTGCTGCTGCTGCACTGTGTAAGTCACCCTTCTGGACTGAGTCCATCCACTGCAACTCTTGTTGTCACTTCCTGAAAGAGGAGGAGATGAAACCTGTGAAGCAAAATTTAAATTATCTACACTCTGGTCCAAACCTTGTTATGTTGCACCTCTGAAAGCAAACTGAAAACAAAACATTAAAAGGAAAAAACTTTAGGAATGGACCATCACTTTGGTGATGGCCATGCCAGGAAATGGCATGATGCAGCCCCAGACACAAGAGGCGGAGCAGGAGATGTGTTGCTTGCCGGAGGAGAAATGAGGACAGGAGACCTGTAAAGGCAAGAGAAAATTAATTAGACTTTATTTATACTTTAGTCAAGTAAGCACTGGTTTGGTCACATGGTACATCCATTGTCACTACCAGCTGTCACCTGTGAAGACATAACAGAAATTATTTTTCCTCAGTTGGCCAATATGGTGGCCACATGGTATATCCATTATCCACTCCCAGCTGTCACCTGTGAAGACGTGAGAAATTGTTTTTTCCTCTGATGGTCACTATGGTGGCCACATGGTATCTCTAATGAATGGATCCACAGCCAGAGTTGTGGCTGAAGTATGCTGAGGGCAAGAGAGAGAGCATCAGTTCATTTCTCTACCTCTCTTCCCTCCACCAACAAACGTTGCCCAAGCAGGAGTGTTTTTTTAAACTTTCTTGGTGCCAAGCCCTATTGACACTGTTGCAGCTTTTCCCACTCCCACAGTGCTCATATCTGCCAAACTGGTGGACGAACAATGGCTGGGTGGCAGAGTTTGTGAGCCCGCCAAGATTTTAAACATCCACAGCCAGACCTGTCCCTCACAGAACAGAGCTGCTGCCAGAGTTGTCACTAAAGTCGACTGAGAGAAAGAGGGACAGCATCAGTTCATTTTTCTACCTCCCTCTCCATCACCGACAAACGTTGCCCAACCAGGAACAGGGTTTTAAATAATTGATTAGCAGTTTTTTTTCTTGGGACAATGCTAACCGTACAGAAAGTATTTATATAGGTTTTGTAGAAGTGTTATGTTTGTTCAATACAATGAAGCAAGTGCTATGCATTTTCACAATGTTTTAACACTTTTATGAGCTAAACGCTAATCAATTTTTGGAGTTAAATAAAACCCTGAGGGAATTTTTTTTTTTTTTTACTTTCTCAGCGTCAAGCCTTACCAGTGCCATTCCAGCTTCTTCTGCTGCCACGATGCTCAAATCCGCCAATCAGTCAACAGCTGAAAGGCAGAGATTGTGAGTCCACCAAACACCACAAAAGGCTCCACATCCAAGTGGGCCTTCTGTGCTGTGGTTCTCACACTAAGGACATCAGGAGTCTGCCTGGGAGTCAGCCATGGAGGCTGCCTGGGCTGGTCACACTGCTCTTTCAATGGCACAAAACTGGAATTTAACTCTCTAGTGCCTGTTAAGTGTTCCTCTCTACTGGCTGTGACCACAGGTTCATTCCTGCCATTTATACGTTGAAGTAATTTACCTGGTATAATCACTAAGATCTGCCATACACCTGTGGCTTTGTGGTAGCTCTCATACCTGATCCTTCCACCACTTGGTCTATTATAACTGCTGCTCCTTGTTATACTGTAACTAGATGTAATCCTTTGCGTCTACTAGCTATATATGATTGCTCATCTTGCCATAGTTCTGTAGTCAGCTGATAGTATAACTTCTTATTTGACCCCTTCTTAATAATAATAATAATATTTTTATTTATATTACGCCTTTCAGGTGTCAAGGCGCATTCCAATAAAATAAGATAAAAATACAAGAATACAGAGACAGAAATACAGAAGTAATATTATAAAAACCACAAAAACAAATTAATGAACAGTAAAACCATAGCTAGTGGTTCTGCCTTGTGCCAATGTTTTACTCATCCTGTAGTTGCTAAAGCCCACTAATTAAGTGCCTGAAGGGCTGTTGATTATTTCCTTACAACTTATCTCTCTTGGTGTACGTTACTTTATTAATCGGATTTTAATTGTGAATTTGTACTCTGCCTCACTGACAACTTTGAAAATCAATACAACCTGGATCCCCTTATAACAATTCAGTATGTCACTGTTCTGGTTGCGAGCCTCCCTAGGGGGCCTTTACCTGTTGTGTCATCCTCATTGACACTATGCCAGTCCCCTATCATGTAGCTAGTAACTCCCTTGGACACACTAACTTTGCGATGGCCAGTACCTTAGCCTGCTCACTTAAGAATTGGAATAGCCTTAGCTAACATATTAACCCCTAGATCATAGTACCTCATATCAAAGTACAGTTATAAGTTTTGTTGTGCCCCCCCCAGTGGCTTACAGTGGAAACCCTAAGCACTGGTTTTCTTGGCCCCATCTCTCTTACTAGCTGCCGGAGACATTGAACCAAACTCTGGCCTGAGTATGCCTCAGTCTCTTGCCTCCTCTCCCCCAGTGGCACGGTGCAAAAGGTCTTACAATTGTTCATTTAAATATAAGAAACCTCCTTCGTAATCTGAATGAGCTCACCGCCTGGGTAAACCTTTATAAACCTGATATCCTTGGCCTATCTGAAACATAGTTAAAGCCTTCTATTCCCAGCAATCTCTGTGCATAGCCAGAATATAATTTAATTAGGAATGATCACACCTCCTCCAAGGGGGGCAGTATTGTTTACTATAAATCCCATCTAAAGGTCTCTGCCCCCAGCTGCCCCCCCCACCTCTGTCCCTCAATTCGACTTATGTCATGCCACTCTAACCCTGGGCAACACTAAGATACTCCATCTCGTCTGTGTTTTTGAAGCATGAAGCTGCAGTCCGAGTGACTTCAACTACCCAGGTGTGGAGATGTTCAGTAAACCCATGCTCTGGAGTGGGTTAATCCGCTTATAAAATGAGCAACTTTAATTTAGAGATTTACCTCAATAAATATTTAAAAAAAACACTGTTAACATGCATTTGTAATAAAACATGTCTTCCACCTAATGGGTTTGTCCTTGTGAGGATGCTGTAGTTGTAGTTATCCACTAGGTAGATGTGTCCTAATGAGGATGTTGTAGTTGCAGTTTTTTTACATATTTCTCTGGTGGAGTGATCTGAAAAGGTAATTTTACATTGCTGTCACTCAGGATTTTGTAGTGCGGCAAGGCAACTGTGGGTTTACAGTGGATTAATCCATGGTCAGATGACCTGTTTTAACAAATCAGAATACAGGATTTCTGCCACCCATTTATAAAACAAATTAATTCATTATCATAGTCCATGCTTGAAGCACTGATTGAATCCGTTTTGTCTCAGAGTGCACCAAGTTTTCTTTCTGTACTAGTTTTGGATCGCTAGGCTTGTCCCTTCAAAAGCAGGAACAGCACATTATATAAAATAAACAAAAAATCTCATTTGGCTCTGTGTAGAGCTAGTAAAGTGAGGAGAAAGTAGAAAAAGTATTAACGTGCTGCAGCCAGCCTGCCCATTGGCGCAGTGCCTGGGTTGTTGCTCATGATGTGGTTGACCCGAGTTTATGACACAAGCCTGAATCATCAGAGAGCTTGCAGAGGTAGGAGGACTGAGGGTCCTAGAAGATGCTGTCCTCCAGGGAGGGAGGGACATGTGTCCCACTGCACTACTGCCACCTGGGTGGTAACAGGTAGCACTGCAGTCACAGGAGCCTGCAGTGTGCACTGGGAGAGTAAAACACACATTTCAGTGCACCAGGCATTCTGGCACATGATGATAAATGGGGCGCTCTCTGTGGGTGGGGAGAAAAAGGAAAAAATGGCCACCAAATGGGAGTTGATGCTGGACCTGCCACATGTCCATTCAGGCTCCAACCTCTGGACATCCTGGAGTGGCCTCAGGAGGACCTCTGCCATTGGTGACTGGATCTCATAAGAGAAGCTGCCAAGGAGCTGAAGGCTGAACCCTGACTTGGGGGGCAAACTGAGGGGGCAACATAGCAGTGAGATGTAGGTGCACTGAGGTCCCAGGAGAGATCCAGCAAGGAGTTCCAAGGATGGGTAAGTGGCACTGATGGTAGCCAGAGGAAGTCCTGGTTGGTTGGCTATAGGAGACAAACAAAATAAAAAAAATGGGGCCTGCCAACCGGCGCAGCAGCAGGGCATCCGCTCACGACACCGACAACCCGGGTTCAGGAACAAACCCAGGAGTTGGAGGGCCAGCCAGGGCAGAGAAGGATTGAGTGCCATATGGCAACTCTCCTTCTCCGGGGGGGGAGCATTTGGTCCATCAGCAGGACCCTGGCAGAGGCTGGGGAGCCACAAAGAGCTAAAGCCACATGTTAAAGGGAGGTGGGACAGACATCGGGGCATGCCCATTATTTTTTTTATTTTATTTTTATTTTAGTCTTTGGTAACCGGGTAAGGCCCACTAGGCACAAGTGCCTGTTTTCAGGGGCAACCTGGGAGCACTGGGCGGTTAAGTGACTTGCTCAGAGTCACACAGTATACAAGTGAGAATCAAACCAAACTCTGGTCTGCTGGATGTACCAAGCTCATTCACAGTCCATGACTCTAACCTCTAGGCTATACTGCCAGCCCATTGACATCATTGCACATCCCGCCTCCAGGGAACACAAGCATCCACAAAAATCCGGCCCTGAGAGTAACATGCTCACCTCCACCACCACTCCCATCACTGAGGTCTGTCAGGGGGTCCCGCTCCCATGGTCCCATCTGGGGGGGAAGCCAGGGCTCATAACCAAACGTCCTGAGGAGGGGTGCCCACTTAGTGACCCTGCCCGGGGGGGGATAAGCCCAGGGCTGAGGCATGGCAAGTAGGGGCAAGGGCTGAGGAAGCCTCTGACTGATCAGGGAGAGGTGCGGGTTAATGAGCCAAACAAAATTAAAAAAAAATTATCTGCAGCCATTAGTAAAGACCAAGATTGTTCTAGAAAGAAAAACATTCAGTTTTCTACTAACAAACATTTTCTGGTAGAGTTATGGGAACTTAAGGTATGGTATTTGGCTGCCACAGACTTTCACTGAGGAAAGCATCATTTTTAAAAATCATAATTCTGCAGACATTGCCAAAATGATAATTTTGTAAAAGTCTCACATTGCCAGGGGTGTGTATATTGGGGGGATCCACAACATTTGGCAACATTTTTCATTTTCCACCAACTTACAGATTCTTCGGATTTGCTATGAAATTCAACTATATCATAAAATAGCCTCAGTTTGTATATGATGGTTACACAGTTATCTCTGAATTGAAAGGCGCATGCCTGTAGTTATGTGGGGGATGAGCTCCTCCCCCACATCCTACTTAAAATGAACAGGCTACCACTGCTCTGTTTAGCGCGAGATGTGCTCGCTACATGTGGCGTTGCTGCCGGCTGCTGTCTGTCCCTTCCTCTGCCTTCCCCCCTCCTCTCCCTTTCCTCTCCTGTCATGCTTTGGTTTCCTTCCCTCTGCTCCCTGTCGTTTTGTTAGTTTTCCTTCTGTTTCTTTTGGGGGGGTCTTTTTCTCCCTCCTGCACCCTTTCATCATAGCCTCTCCTTCCCCTGTGTTACTGGCCTGCCTTGTTGCCTACTACACTCCTTCCCCACTGCTGCTGCTTGCCCTTTTCTCCTCGTTCTGCCTTTCTGAGTAACCGGCACTCCACGCTACTCAGTTTGTGCCTGCATTCGCTTCCATACCTGCAGTGCTCCTACATTGCTCTGGCATTCCGACCCACATCAGCTGCAAGTTTTGGCTCAGAGTTCTCCACCCAACCACTCCCCATGCTGGATTCTTCACCTCCACTGCTCTACAGGATCACTAGCAATTATCAATTGTTGCTCCACCTGTCCACCATTGGATTTCAGCTACCTTCATTCATTTTGCCTTTTCACCCCTTTCCTTTTGGAACCTTGTCTACCAACCTGCCTCACATTAACAACATTGCAGCGTGAGAAAAACAACCTCGACCTACTGGAAGCGAGCCTCGACAGGCAATACTGCTGCTTGGGCTGATAATAAGACTACTATTCTTGCTGCTCTAATAACAAAACAGAGGAATAGGTAACCAAACAATAAATTAATGGCTGTATGTTAAACTGCTCCTTTGCATATGCCACGATTAGCGTTTTCTGTTTACTTACAGGACAATGGGACGTAATGTTTTGCCACTGTGGTGATATAATTGCTGTTCAGACTTTAAGAGCCTAACTTCCTAGCCAGTGGCTACTAATTCAATGCGACTTGCATGCGATTACGGGACTACCTCTACCCTACAGTATAGTATGCCTCAGTTACTAGGACTTTAAGAACCATACGCTGTGTTAAGCTGAGAGGTCGAAAGATATGACCCTCTGTTCAGAGCTTTCCCATGTCTACACTGCTGTCCTCAGCTAGCTAGTCTACTCTAGGTAGACTATCTGATTGCCTGTTGGCTCCTTTGTAGTCTGGCTTTCTATTCCGTTGCTTACGATCCACCTCCTGCAGATCCCCATCTGCACTTTTATTGGCGCGCCTAGTCGTTCAGCCCTGCTAGAATGTGCAGGTTATACTACTATTATGACATTTACACTGACACCTTAATTTCCTATGTAATTTTGCTTTGCAACCTCCAAAGCTTTGCGTAGTGGTCTGATTTATACTATCCTCTATCACTACTCTGGATCCTATCCTGCTTGTATCACGCCTGCTCCTCCCAGTTCTGACCTACCGGCCATACTGCTAATGGCTTGCTTCAAGTTTTCCACTAGACTAGAAGTGGCTGTAAATTGCCTCTGATATTGCCTTCTGCTACAATTCTGCCATCTACGTATCAGCCAATATTGTTATCATGCCAGTGATCTATACGCCGTTTTACGGCCATATTCTACAATCTTTACCTGCCTCGCTGTTCCCTCGGCCTCTGCCTCTGGGTTATTTGCTATGCCTGGTTGCCCTCCGTAGCTGTAGTAGTCATCTAGCCTATGTGGGGTCTAGCTTGATACTATCTTCTGCTGACTTACATGGGGTCTGGCGGTTTTGCTAACCACGTGAGGGCCTTGCCTGGCATGCTTTTACACTTGCTTTCTTTGAGAGTCCTTCAGTCTGCTAACCTTCGTGGGGCCTAGCTGCCACTCCTTACTTTCCTCTGGCTGACCTACGTGAGATCCGACTGCTCATCATACACCTCATAGAAGCCTAGTTACGTTCTTTCTCCACGGATGCTTCCTACAGGATGCTTCAATTCATGTGGAACTATTATCCTCCCAGCCCTGTCTGGATTCCCAACCAAAGCCATATCAAGACTCAAGCCTCAAACCTAACTTATCGCGGTGCTACATGTCTACTGACAGGTCATCTCACCAGCTCATTCACCTTCCTCCCTCGATACATTGCCATTTATTGAGTATCAGGATTTCCTTCCCACAAGACCATCACCGCCGTCAAATTCAGAACCTGGATTTTAACTATGATTATTGCCTTTTCTGTGCTTCTCCATGCTGGTCCCATATTGACACGTCCCGACCTACACGCAGGTCTGGGCCTACCCACAAACTCGTTCTTGCTTTCATAACTCATCACTGCATCCCCAGTTTATATCTGGACTTGCTACCTTGGACTGCTTTCAACCTTGCAAGTCTACTCTCACCCCCTGTCAGTTTCAACACACCATTGCCCTACTCCGCCCCATATGGGGCCTGGATGTGCTATTACTACTCAACACCTGCTTCGCCCAACCTCGGAGTCTGGAGGTTTGACTATACCATTGCATTCTGCCCTCACCCAGCATCGGGGCCTGGAGCTTCATATTTTCTATGCTTGTACCCTTATCTGCTAGTCGTCAAGGAGCTCCTTGTGCAACTATGGACTTATATCAGGACCAGTTTGGGACATTCATCATTAAATCCTTTGAATGCTTCTTTCTACTCACTTACGTAATCGTTACTCCTTGCTTATGCAAATCATTGCTGTATGCCTACTGCCATCCCTCAACTTCAACCTCTGGGATTTTGTTGCACTCAATATTGCATTCAGCCTAGCAAGTCTCAGTACTCAATATCTATTACAATTTTAGCATGCCGTGCTCATTCAGCTTACCAGCTTCAGCTCTCAATCAATTGTACCATCCTGGCTTCCTAATCGTATATATATATATCGTTATTGAGCCATACTGCTCAGCAAACAAAATTCTTAGATGTTCATGCTTATTCCCAGTCTCTCAATGCTCTGCACTGAATATCTTCCATAATCTACTCAATACTCCTTTACTACTACATCTGCATCCTGCAGATCGACATACTACTACTTCTGCTGACCTATACGCAGGTCCACTTATTTACTTATTTACTCTTACTTACTTGCTTCACCCTCACAGGGCCTGGAGGTTTATCACAGACTGTCATTCCTATTTCTACGACCTGCTTTGCCCTTCGGAGCTTGGAGGTCTATCAAGTCTCATGTCTACCTATTCGCATGAAACTATTGCTATTAACTTTTACCTGATTCACCCACACCACTGGAGAATTCTACTACGTCCCTTTCCAATTTGCACTCTGCAGCCAGCTCCTGTGCTTCTTCACCAAGGCCCTAATTTGCTATGCTTACTAATCAGAATATCAACTACCAGTTTTCACATTCCGGATCTAAAGTCATAGTCATTTGGCTACATGTTCTTACAGAAAATCGCCTTGGACTGCTTGTATTATGCACTTTTGACACTTCGAATTACGTAAGCTCTATGGATTCCAATCTACTATCAGATTCTATCCTGGACAATGGAATTCTCAGACTAGGAATGCACTAGAAGGATGTGTTGCCATTCCATCGACACTCCATCATCACTACATTGATTCCAGCTTTCCTGCTTTTACTGGATCATGGATCTTCATCTTTGGACTTCAGAGTGCCCAACAACTTAAGATCATTAGTTAGGATTACTCTCCTTTAGTATGCCCAGAAGGACAGGCAGGTCAGTAGCCATGGGTCCTCAGAGGTTTCCCCCAAAGGGGGTTTTTCCTCTCCTGTGTGCTACTGGCCACACTCTCCGGAGTTGGAGGAGATAATCATTTGATATAATTATTTCTTTTGGGGGTCTCTTCCTCCCCAACTAAGCAGCCTTCCTACAGTGGGATACAGAGAAAGGCCAAAACATCAAGTTACAAAAACTACTCATCAGTTCAAGCATCTAAGCACCATGCATATACTATCCAGTTCATACATACTATAATCACTGACTTGCTCATGCCCATGCTGAAGTATCTAAGCACTAAGCACTTCTTACAACCAATACCTCATACGCATCATCCTACTTACTGGTCTGGCCTCTGTATCCAAGTACAACCTACATCATTCAGTTACAGCATGAAGCACAAGCCTGAGCTATGAACCACACATAATTGAAAGGTGCATGCCTGTAGTTATGTGGGGGAAGAGCTCCTCCCCTACATCCTACTTAAAACAAGCAGGCTACCACCACTCTGTTTAGAGCGAGACATGCTCAGCCTCCATCCTCCCATGACACCTCCTCCTTCTCCGGCATTCTTAGCCCACCAGGGGGGTCTTATCCTACCCAGCTAAGCAGCCTTCCTACGGTGGAATACAGAGAAAGGCCAAAACATCAAGTTACAAAAACTACTCATCAGTTCAAGCATCTAAGCACCATGCATATACTATCCAGTTCATACGTACTATAATCACTGACTTGCTCATGCACATACTGAAGTATCTAAGCACTAAGCACTTCTTACAACCAATACCTCATACGCATCATCCTACTTACTGGTCTGGCCTCTGTATCCAAGTACAACCTACATCATTCAGGTACAGAACGAAGCACAAGCCTGAGCTATGAACCACACATAAGAAAGACTTTAGTCTGAATAAGGTGGTTCCACAAATTGATGATATTGTTTTCCTCATAGAAATAAAAACTGTAGGAACAATGACGTATTGGAGTGTCTACCATAACAATTGTGGATGAACTATTTTTCTTTGTAATCTATTTTATATGACCCTCCCCAGAGGTAGAGAATAAGTCAGCCTTATTTATATAGCAATGAAAATGTTTAATATGGTAAGTTTTCAAATGTGATGTTGTTACTTATAAACATATGTATTTATAAATAAAGTCTTTAACCCTGAAAAAGTAATTATAATAAGTTACGAAATGTTGGATATTAGAAATGCCTTTGCAATAAAATAAATGTTTGAAGTGAGACTGTCTGACAGCTCTTTCTGTGAAAAGAAAATGCAATTCCACACAGTTTAGCATGCAAAGTAGTTTGGGACAAGCTGTACTTTCCGTTCATTTTTCACATCCATATCCATACACATTAACATAATCTTGAAGTGAGTCTGGATAAAGCACATAGATGTTCCTGAAGGGCTCCCTCAGCAATATTGGTATCTTTTAATAGTTCTGGGAGCAACTGGGGCTCAAGGGGCCCCTGTCTTCTGGTTATACATGTACTACAAGGACTCATGTCAGAGCTATGAGGAGTAACTAATGATGAGCTGATGCTGAATTTGTATTAGTGAATATGACCTGATGAACTTTTGGGATACATTGGGATCACCATGGCCTTTGGCCATTTAATGAAAAAAAAAAAAACACTTTAGGCCTTCCCAAGTGGCCAGGCTAGTCCCAGGACTGCCCCTCCACCTACCCTGCTCATTTCTTATCCTCCTCTTCCTCCTCCCTCCCCATATATATATTTAAAAAAACAACACATTTCTGGCTCCTTGCACTGTGCCAGGTGCTGACTCGGACTGGGAAAAATGTATCTTCCGCCACTGAAATTCAGGCAAATTCTGATTTAATTTCCATGACATGTCATGAAATTTCAAAAAATATTTTGCAAAATTTCACCAAAATTGTTATTTCAGTTATTTGCATTTAGTTTTAAAAGTATTTGTCCACATTGCACCCAATTTGGTTTTATGTCTTCATTGAGTTCCGTAACAGACATGTACTAAGTTGCAAATATCTATCTTTTAAGGTGCCCAAGTTATAAGCCCCCAAATTGCCAGAAATTTTTAAATTGCATTTCACAATTCTGTAAACTGAAAAATGTTAAGTCCCCATAACTTTAAAACCTGAGAACTGAATATCACCATTTTTTAGGTTCGGTGATCCTACATATTAGGTTTTAAAGCCACCCTCATGGATCAGCAGCACAGCATCACTCTGACATGCTGAGGACCCAGGATCGGAAGCGAGCCCAGAAAGTGACATCAGGAAGCAGGCCATGGCCAAAACAGCTGCTGCTGCTCAGCAGAGCATCTCATTCAGGGAGGGTTGGCAGTGTGTTCCACCAATACACTGACCCTTGCGGCTGGATCAGAGAGCTTGATCTTGCCACAGGCAAAGCTGGAGCTGTGCGAGGCTGACAGAGGGATGGAAGGGGAAAAGCGTGGGAGAAAAACCCAATAGCCAACTTTATGATGGTGGGGTTCAGCCTGATCAGGATATATCCCTGTGAACAGCATATATCAGAGAGAAAAGCTGCTTGCTGGAAGAAAAACCAATATGGCAAAAAGAATGTTGTGCGTCAGTTGTCTAATCAGTTGCTCAGAGTTTGAGCAGGTTATAAGCAGCCAAAGACTCCAAAATACCATCAGTAACTGAAGATGAATTTCATGAGCTTTTGAGAAATTGTGGAATGCTGTGATGCTTTTTTTGAAGCTATGCCCATATATTTTTTCCCTTTCGTACACTTGAGTTGCCATTATAGAGGAAGGTAAAGGCTGAGTAAAAAAGCCATAAGGTAGTATTCATAGGAGGCACTATAGGAAAAGTATAGTGGTGCCAAGTGTCAGGTCATTATCTGGAGTGACAAACCATGAAGAATAGTCATAGACATCACTACGCACTAGCCTGTCTTCTTGCATTATGCCAGCTAACCACTTGAGCTCACTGACTAAATGACTTGTGGTAGCACATGTACGTGCAGCATTGTTTCTGTACAATGTCACCTGCTGACTCATTAATAGCCCTGCAGATAACAATGTCTATTTTTACTATTCGAAAACAATGGCACCAAGTGATGCCAAGCCTTACAACTAGTTGTGACTTAGGTCATTGTGACGTAAGTATCTGGATTTCTGTAGCCACAATACAGCATAGTGCTGGGCATTACTGTTACAAGAGTGTTGATGGGGTATTTCAGGGCCATGATGCTAGTGCAAGTAAAGTTATTCAGTGGTGATAAGTGCTTTGTGATAGTTAAATTCCACAGGGGAAGTCTAATGGCATTACCTATTATGTATCCATGAATTTTTGGTATACCTCCTGTACACCGACACCAACACAGCAACCTACCAACCCGTCGACAAAATTGACAGGTTGCCAACAGGTCACTGTGTTGGTGAGCCCAACACAGGGGCACACTGTTTCACAGTCCTGCACTCCCTCCCCGAATCAACTCCGACTGGAGTTGAGAATCATAAATACAGGGGGTGCAGGGGACAGAGCCCCCCACATGGTGGGTTCAGAGGGCGAAGCCCTCCAATGAGAAAATAAGACCGGGAGTCACAGGCATTTATGTCGACCACAATTTGCAGTCAACATAAATTCTGTCAATGAGATGCTGGTCGACAAATGTGTTGTCGAACCAAGATCGTAGAGCCTGAATTTTTGAGCAAAGTTTACCAATTAGTAATTTCTAAGTTATCCACAATACATTTTAACTTACTAAACCACATTTATACAGCTTAGTTAGATTCCAAGACTTATTTATTTTGGTATGCATGCAAAATCATGAGTGTATACTTGCAATAGCAGTGGAGCTCTAAACACCCAAATATTTTGAAAAAGTTCATACAATTAAACAAATAATTGTGAAATGTTGAACTCCTGTAACTTACAAGTAATGTAACCATTTACTCATCTGTTTTGCAGTTTCTAAGACTCTTCCAAGAAAGTCTGCATATAAATTTTCAGTTATCTATCTCCAAAGGTGGCCATGTTGTAAGCATAGAAATATTTTCAGAAATTTTACATGAATAATAAATTGCCACGTTTTGAGCCCCTATAATTTCCCCACCCCTCATCCAAATGTCATGAAATGGAATTCATTTAGGGTCACTTCCAAATAGTATGCATGCCAAACTGCTGATCTCAAGCTATAAGACTGACATAGTTATTGCTAATTAAAGAATTCAGAAAATTCCACAAAATTGCAGGAAACTTCATGGAATTTCGTGAAAATTTTGCAAAATCAGAATTTGCAAATTTCACCTAGCCCTGGTGCTGACAGAGATTTTTTTAAACATCTGACTGGGTGAACAAGGGAGGGTGGAAGAGATAAGGATTAATTAGATAGATACAGAGGCAATGACAGAAGAAAAAGGCCTGTCGGCCCATCCAGTCTCCACACTCTACCTAGCTGCTCTGGTTTACCCATGCCAAATCGAAAACACTGTTGTTGATGTTTGGCATAGTGAGATACCCTATGTCAACAGGCAGAATTTCACCTGTCAGACATTGGTGTGTTCTCTATCAGGGCTGCATCCCCACACCCTCCCTTCTATTGATTACTAACTCTGAGTCAGAGTTGTCTTGAAGGAGGGGTGAAAGTCGGCAAAAGGGCAAAATTTCACCCTCGGGTCCCTCACAGTGACAATCTCGACACCTGTCGAGATTGTCGCTGTGGGGGATTTCACCGTGTGGGTTTCTCTGTGTGGTTGGCATATGAGACGCTCTACACTGGCCCTAGCAGCCATGCCTCACCTTTGTTACTCTTCTTTTCTAACTAACCCCATATTCCTGTCCCATCCCTGCTTGAATAGGGTGGGCAATGTGTGGTTTAGTGGTGCCACTTACCCCTACTTGTAGCTGGTTAAATCCCAAAAGCAAGGACTCAAAGTGTCTTCAGCCAAAGTGTCAAACCAAACCAAAAACAGGAGTTTAAATGGAGGCTAAACCGAAGTTGGCAATATCCACGTTTGCTTAGCCTTAGGAGTATTTAAGATGGGTCTCAAGGATAGCACCTAAACGATTTTCTGCAGAGTACTGTATGTTCATAAAAAAAGGTTTCCATATAGAGGACATCTTATAGAAAATAATTTTTTTGTTTAGATAATTTGTTGTTCAAATGCTTGCCAGAGTTCATAATTACTCCTTCAAGGAAGCTGCTGCAGCACCTGTCAAAAACATATAGAATAATACATGGGGTTGTGTGCTTAATAAGAATTTTACACACACCCGAGGTGTTGGATGCTACATAAACCCCGAGAGTGAAGCTTAAAGAGTTTATTTAAGCATCCAACACCAAGGGTGTGTGCAAAATTCGAGTTTTACACATAGCCCCATGTTTTATTTTATATATTTGCTGGGTATAATTTTTTTCACCACAGCAATTATATGAAATCAAATACATCATTGTTCAACCGTGGTCCAGTCAGGGTTCAGCAGGGTCAGAGGCGACTGACATAAAATGTGCTTTTTCTTTTTTTATGCCCAGTTTAAAACATTTTTAGCACAGTGATTTTTTTTAAAACACTTACTGCCAATTCTAGGTGGCAGTGAAGTCTCCTGTGGTAAAGAAGGCAGCCGGCACTATGAAATGGAAGAGCTGTGGCTGGAGCATACACAGAACAAGGGAAACCCTGCATGTGTTCATCATTATAACCCACGGGTTATAACGACGAATTATAGCCAAGTTTCCCTTAGGGAAAAAAATGATAGTTATAAGAAAATGAGAAGCATTTATCACTAAATCACTTGCCCAAAGTAAACCACACCACACCATATATTTTGGGTGCTCAGTTGGCTTCTTCTTTATTTACAACCATGTGTTCTCATTTTACTGTAACCCCCTTGCAAATAGAAACATAGAAACATAGAATTTGATGGCAGATAAGGACCGCTTGGCCCACCCAGTCTGCCCATTTCCCTACCTGATGGATAAGCTGCAGATCCTAGTTAACCAGCAGCCTACTTCTTCCTACCCCCACCCCTAGAATTGCCTTATGACTGTCCCATGCATGCTTGAATTCCACCACTGTTTTTGACTCCACAACCTCCTCTGGAAGGCTGTTCCATACATCCACAACCCTCTCTGTGAAAAAATACTTCCTTAAATTACCTCTGAGCCGCCTCTTCTATCTTCAAATTGTGCCCCTTGTTCTTGCACACCTCTTTTTGAAAGATGCTACCTCTTGACTTTGTTGATTCCCTTGAGGTACTTGAAAGTTTCTATCATGTCCCCTCTCCTCCTTTCCTCGAGGCTATACATATTAAGCTCCTTAAGTCTCTTCATATGTCTTCCGGTGCAGACCCTGCACCATTTTAGTTGCCTCCTCTGACAGCTTCCATCCTGTCTATGTCTTTGTGGAGATTGGGTCTCCAGAACTGCACGCAGTACTCCAGATGTGGTCTCACCAGCTGTCTGTACAGAGGGATAATAACTTCTTGTTTTCTACTGGTGATGCCTCCGTGATGCATCCCAGTATCCCCCAGCCCTCCTTGCTGCCCTCTCACATTGCTTGCCACCTTTAGGTCATCTGATATGACTACCCCCAGGTCCTTTCCATTTTTGTTGTTGTTAGTATCTCACCCCCATTGTGTACTCTTCCCTGGTTTTGTTTCCAGGTGCATTACCTTGCACTTCTTAGCATTGAATCTAAGCTGCCATACATCTGACCATTCCTCTAACCTTGCCAAGTCCCTTTCATCCTTTCCACCCACCTTGTGCATCAACTCTGTTGCAGATCTTTGTGTCATCTGCAAAGAGACATACTTTTCTTCAGTCCCTCTGCAATGTCGCTTATAAAGACATTGAAGAGGACCGTCCTAATACTGAACCCTGTGGTACCTACTGCTAACCCCTTTTTCAGAGTGGACTCTATTTACTATTACTCTCTGTGTCCTATTCTCCAGCCAATTCTTTACCCAGGCTGTCATCTTGGGACCCACTCCCAGGCTGGCTAACTTGTATATTAATCTTTTGTGTGGGACTGTGTCAAATGCCTTGCTAAAGTCTAGGTAGGCCATGTCCACAGCCCCTCCCTGATCAACTACTTTGGTCACCCAGTCAAAGAAATCTATCAGATTTGTCTGGCATGACCTTCCCTTATGGGGGTTTCCAAAAGTCTTCCAGGAGCTTGCCCAAGTGCTCCAAGTCTGGGTGGTGCTTGACGTTAAAGCCGTTTGATTGAAACTGTAGTGAGTGCTTTTGGAGCCTCCAAGTACTGTCTCTTTAAGAGCTGCCTGCTCGCAGACATAATGGTTTGCCTGGGGAACTGTGTGTTTCTCTGCCCGAGTCCTGCCTGGGCTGCTGGCTAATGTCACCGTTTCTGGCCACAAGCAGAGGAGCCCAATTGAAAGCAATAACTGTTTGTGGGGAAAATGCAGAGTAATGGAAAAAATGCAGTTTGTCTAACCTGCCTTTCTTGCAGCATGGACTGTTTCTATTCTGCTCCACCATTTTGGTCCCGAACTGCCAAATTGGACCAATCGGGGAGGACTCTAAAATGGAGCCTGCCAGAGTGTAATTTATGGTGCCTGACTCTGGGTAATGTAGTTTTGGATCCTTTGCACCTTTTTGCACCTATAGAGGAAGCCCTGCTGTGATTGACAACTGAATCGACCAACCGAACTCTGTGGATCTAGGGGAAATGCCCTGAACTGTTTGCTGGCAAGCCAGATTTGAGTTGGTTGCTGAAGGAGCAACACCGCTGTGTGTGTTCGAGTGGCCATTGTGGCGTAGTTCACGCAGGAGACCCATGGAAGGCCTGGCTATAGGCCTGCTAGCCTGATTTCTGCCCGGAAAAGGTGTGGAGGACTTTTAATCGGACTGAATCCGAAGTCGTGTGGTAAAAGCAAGCTGCTGCTGTTGGGACCAGGCTTAACCTGTAGAAGACAGAAGATTATGTTGAGAAGCGATCGGCCTATCAAGACTTTGTGACCTGGTACAGTACCAGTTTTTTTTACATATGAATGTGCTAGATGCTGTATGGGGATCGCGGTCTGTTTCCCCCACTGTGACTTGTGTGTTAGTGCGGGAAGCTGCTGCCCAGCAGAAATCTCAGACTGAATCCGTGCTGTTCACAAATAGGCCCAGCCACAAGGGTTTTGTTTCACTACCTTGCTGCACAGAGTCGGGTCATCGATGAGGGACCTGCCAGAAGACCTGCCCTTTGCCCCTGCCTGAACAAGCACTACATCAGGACCACATCGGGCGAGCCCTGCTTCTGGCCATCCAGAACTTCAACCCACCATCCCTCCTGTGTTCAGCCTGGGTACAGTGAGTAATAATCAGGGTAGCTCCCTGCAACTGTAATCAAATCAAAGTGTGTCACCTATTTAAGTTGTTTTGCCTAAATCTTCACGAACTGAGCCATCTGGCTCCGGATTACAATTTGTTGTGTGTGGTTTACATGATCTTTTTCTCCATCACAGGGTCCCAACCAGCTGCATCACTGGCCTACCCCAGGCAATAGACCTGGCTAGCCCCTTCCCCATCCTGGGTAGCCAGAGGGTGTGACTGGTTGACTTTCTCTGCATGCACCATACTGTTTTAATTTATGTGACTAATGCCAATCAACCTGATTTACCCTTTCCTTGTTATAACCCCCTCCAATAAATCAGATCTGTTGTTATTGAAATATACTTTGCTTGTGGTATCAGTACATATAGAAAAAGCATTGCATTGTAGTTGTGTGCACTGCCTAACCTTGTTTTACAGGGGGTCCTCAGAGACATGCTGCAAGAATCAGTCCTGGGGGTAAGTGTTAACTGTATGTGTAATAAGTCTGCATATCTGGGGAATTGGGGAGGTTTCTTCTGTGAGTTGAAAGTGCCACTAGTGGGAATTGAGGGGGATCACAGTGTCCCAGAGGGCTGTGATCTGGTTAGGCCAGCTGCAACCAACCCTGACCGTTGGGTGGAGGCACCTGTCATCGAACCTAGGCCCCTCAACCTGTCACTAGCCACACAGGCAGGGGTAGTAGCCCTTGGGATAGTGCCACCTAGGGGTTACATTACAATTTGTTAATCTCATACTCATAGTAAATAAGTCAGACTTTATTAGTACACATATACACTTTATTCAATAATCTTTTCCATTTTTATATTCATATTACTCTGTCTCGGATGCACACCCGAGCCCCATTTTGCCCTCGGGATGCACACCCAGAGGTACCCCACCCAGCTGGATGCATACCCAGACTGGGTTACTTTTTCCCTTCCCTGCCCCCTACCCCTGTTCCCTTTTCTATCCTTCTCTGTCCTCTTTCCCACCCTCCCCCTTTCTATTACTTTTCCTCCTCTACCTTACTTGTCACTGCCCTATAATCCCTTTGTCTCAGACCCTTAAAATTTATTTCCATGCCACGTACTGCTGCCCACCTTCAGCAACCCCACTGTGGCCTCTTTGCCGCTTACCTTATACCACACATATGACTGCCACATTTCTGTCCACCTTCAGCAGCCCCACTGTGGCCTTTTTTCCATATTACCTTCCTGTACCTATTTTCAGGGAGGGTAATCAAATGTTGGATAGCAAAGAGGAAGATCCCCTTTGCTCATCCTCTTTTATTGTCTCTGCTACCCTATGCCTCACCTTCTGCTAGTCAATCCTCTCTCTTCCATCTTACCTCACTTCCCCCACCTTGTCAATCATCTGTTCCCCACTCCCCCTTCCCTTCCCACATTCCCCATCCTTATCCCCTACTGCTGATGTCACTCCCCTGCTTTTCCTTACCTCTCCTACCAACCCCCTACCCCTTCCCCCACTCCTTACCTGTCTTTGGTCATGTGATCAGTGACAAAAGGGCTTGCCTCTGAAAACAGGCAAACTACCTCGCCACTAAATTACCTACCCAAAGTACACCACATCACACCACACCATATATTTTGGGTGCTCTGTCAACTTCATCTTTATTTACAACAACATGTTCCCATTTTACAATTTGTTAATCTCATACTTATATTACACAAGTCAAACTTTATTATTACACATATACGCTTTATTCAATAACCTTTTCCATTTTTACATTCATATTACACTGTCTCAGATGCACATCCAAGCTACTCCTTGATCCATCTCCTTAATTCGCCTTCCTTCGAAATCCCACCAGGCCTGGATGCACACCTGAGCCCCATTTTGCCCTCTGGATGCACACCTAGAGGTACCCCACCCATCTGGATTCACACCCAGACCGGATTACTTCTTCCACTCCCTGCCTACCCCTGGTCCCTTTTCTATCTTTATCTGCCCTTTTCCCCCTCTATCCATTCTATTCTTTTTCATCCACTAGCCCATCTCCAGCTTCCAGAGTTGGAAGATGGGCTTCCCCTCCATAGCTACTTTCCTCTACTCCTCTAGCTTTCCTTTCACCCGCAAATTGAATAGATCCAATCCCACAATAGACAAGCTCTAGCCAGAGCCGATATGGCTGTGGTGAGCTTTCAAAGCTCTGAAGAGCTAGTGCTGCCACCGAGTGTCATCTGCAAGAAGGCAGCAATGACGGAACTGCGCATGCGTGGCACTCGCGAGTGCATAGTTGTAGTGAATAGCAACATGCCATTTGCAAGATGGCAGCACTGGCAGACCTGCACATGTGCGCAAGGTGCTCATGCACAGTTCTTGTCCTGCAATGCAGAAGTAACAGCTGAAGTAGTGCGGCTGTTACTCCATAGCAGCCGACCATGGCGGAGTGTTAAAAGCTCTGTTGAACTTTCGGAAGGATACTTCAAAAAGTCCAACGGAAGGTGCCACGATCGGCCATTTTCAGCCACAGCAAGCAAAATGGCCATGGGCTTCACCCACAGCCATAATAAATGCACCCATTTGCCCAGTATAGCCCCACACACTGTTGCCCAGTCTCCTCATGCTAAATCACTATCCCCCCCCGGGAGCCTTAATTATTGCTGGTATCCTCCTGTTCAGCCTCTTCCTGGAATTGTATACAGCTTTTCAGTCCACAGCATGCCACCACACCCTTCTTGTTAATATCACAGGCCACCCTATCACCACGTGGGGCCACCACTCAGCAATATTTTCAAAATCCCCTTTTATTTCCCACATAATGTCAACCATGGCCTACCCCCAAAACTGTTACCCCCCAAATGAATAACCAACAAATACAGATAAGGCAGTTTCACCTTCATCTCTTCCAACAATGGCAGCAACTGCCCCCATCTCATCCCCCGCAAACCCTTTCAGTGTATCCTTGTCACTCCCAAGTTCTAGCGTAGCTGTCTCCCCCCAAACTGTGTTGCTGCTCTCCGCTCTGCCCAGTAAACAAATGAGTGTCTGACAATACACACATCTCCACTGATGCCTGCTTCTGCAAATAAAAAACAGGTGTTAGTGCATCAGTTCCCTGATGTATGTCCTATAGCACTCTGATCTCCATCTCCCCACTTTGTTCACTTACTTGCTAGTTCCCCCCTTTTGTGGCCATTTCAGAAGCCACCCCAATCCAAAATGAATGTGAGGAATACCCTGTGGCATCTTCCTCCAGAAACTCCATCTCTTTTTTCAACACTGCCACCAACTGGGAACCGACCACCAGGGCAGAACTCCAATGGATACACAAAGGCCCCATTTCCCATGGCCTAACCTCTTTGAATTCTTGCATGGCTTGGACTGGGCAAACCATTCAAGCTGTCTGGCTCCACAGGGTCACCGTAACCCCTTTCCAAGCCTGATCCATCTTTGACCTCCTTAGCTGTACCTCTTTTCTATCATCAAACCATTGTACACCTTCCCACAATAAACCCTCATGCCCCCATGACCCGGCCTGCCCCACTACCTCACTGACCCAGAATGCCCCATGGTACATTACTGTAAAAACTGCTGCAAAAAGGCATGCTTCATAGTGCATGTAGCAAACCTTTCCCCTTCACCCCGACTAATGTACCTAAAAGCCTTTCTGACATGGGTCTCCTCTTGTCCTTGGTCTTCCCCTTCAGTCTGTTCCAACCCTGCATCCTCCTCCTTACCAATTGACCTTTTCCTGGGTTACTCCACCCTTTTAAGCTGCAGACTAGACCTATTGCTGCTAAATAAACCCCCATAGTTGCATGTGCTACCCCTTCCTCCCATTTCTGTACTATAAACTTCACTACTTGATCCTGCATCGCAGCCCCACTTACCTCCATGCCATATTGCTCTTTGAAGGTCTGAAACACCTTCCAGGAGCCATCATATGCTGTCAATGGCATTCTCATCATAAATCAACTTTTTTGGAAGCCATCAAAAGCAAAAGTAAGGTCAGTATATCTATTATACAAGCGCTGAGTTGTGGAGTGCTGCACTGAATCCACATTTCCGTCTAACTTGTTCTTAAAGGATGTTTGCTTGTCTTTGAGGTCTATTCACAACCATTTTGGAGAATAAAGGACAATACTAACAAAGGATTTTAACATCCTGCATATGCCCCAGGTCAAAGTTCATCACCTTCAGGTGTTTTATACATTCTGGGTCTTTGACCTACAGTAATAACAGTTTTCTGGTCCCCAGCCAGTAGTTCACCATTTCCTGTGGATTTGATTACTTTTATCACCTGACTCCTGGTACCTTGGACAAGTTTACTATACTACATATCCCTGAATATAACTATCTGCTTGGTTTAATATTACTACATCAAGAATGCAACCTAACCTGTTCTTGCTGCACTCTGCTCCTTCTGACCCTACTGGCATCCCACACTACCAATATATTTAAATGCCCACTCAACCAACCTCTGATTGCCTGGTTGATAGGTCCTTGCACAGAAGTGGAATGGTTACCAGTAGTCTCAGTTGCAACAATACTCATCTCTTCTCTCAAATACTAGGATACACGAACATGCTACTGTGCCCACGGTCGACCCTGCCATCAAGCTGTTTCTCCATGTCCATACTATCGGGAGTCAGGTCACTACAGACAACAACTAAGAATAAGTATAAGGGAAAAAGTGCACATAGCGGTCACTGCCGATATCTCAGGGAACTCCTAAAAAGACTAATACTGCTACTCCTGCTAATATTGGGCAACGTTCACCCCCAACCCTGGACCACCCCTAGCTACCCCCAGGGAGCAACGTAGCATAGGATCCCTCTCACTAGCTAGCATCAACATCTGCAGCCTTACCAAAAAATTAGATGCCCTCACTGCCTGGACAGTACAACATAGCCCAGATGTACTATCTGTAGTTGAAACTTGGTTATCTCCAATTATCCCTGACACTGCTGTGGCAATACCTGGGTATACTATCTTTCAGCACGATTGACTATCCAAAAAAGGGGGAGGCTGTGCCCTTTATCTTAAAGATTCTATGACAGGGCATGCCCTGGCCCTACCCATTAATGGAGATGAGCTTCAGGTCCTTGCTATTAAAGCCATTCTTGGGGCCCATAACAAAGCTCTGACAATAGCCTCTGTATATATTCCACCCAAACTTACAACAGCAAACCTGAACCCATTCCTTACCTGCATCAGTAGTCTAAAGCTTAACTCAGAAGTTATATTGCTAGGGGATTTTAATGTCAACTGACTTGCGCCAGGTGTAAGCAACTACAAGGATGCCTTGGCTGCGCACATTTACACAGTTAGTTACCTCACCCACTAGGATCAACTATAGAACAGGGACCAGTACATTACTGGACTGGGTTCTCTCAAATCGCTTCTGACCATATTAGCCACACTACAGTTCTCCTGATGCTATTAGTGACCATTCCCAGTCCAGTGCAAATGGTCAAATAAATTCAATAACCCCCTGGTGAAAACTATCAACAGTCGGATGCTAATCAAGGACACCTTCCATCACTTAAGGCACTCCTGTGACAACAAGACTGGTCCCCATTGACTTGCTCTGATGTTGATGCTGCACTTTAATACTTCATCTCAAAGTTCAATGCAGTGTGTGATATCCATGCCCCTTTAAGAAACGCAAAATTAAAAGCCTTGACAACCATTGGATCACAGGCAAACCCAAGACCAACTAAAAGCTTAGGACCTGCTATGGGCTTGTGCGTACAGCCTCTGGCAACCAAGCAGATTTTCAGGCATACAGGGCTGCCAGGGAATGCCTGTACCAGAGCTATCTGCACTGAAAAGCCAGCTACTACAGGAGCACCCTATCAAAATCATGGTCGAATGGAAGGAAATTCTGCAAAGTCTCTCTGCAGCGATAGGGAAAAAGTCCAAAGCAACTCCTAATATGCTAAAGGCTGATGGCAGCAACACCCTGTACCCCACCACAATTGATAATACTTTCAATCTGGCATTCATTGACCTCAGCCATGTGCTTCCCTCTAACTTCTTTGACACCAACCAAACCACGGCCTCCTAATGTCAACAGACTCAGGATACAAATCATCTACATTACTATTTCAAGGCAGTTACTGAAAGGGATGCCAAAAAATACCTCCTCAAGGTGCTCAGAAAATCCCAGATCAAGTGGGGACACTCTTGACTTGAAGCTCATCGCCCTCACCCTTGACGATGTCCTGCACCCTCTTACCAAGATTATTAACCGGTCCCTCATGCACTCCCAGTTCCCACTCAAGTGGAAGTTCACCCTGGAGAACCCAATACACAAGTCTGGGGATAGGACATTACACTGTAACTACAGGCCCATCTCCATCCTATCCCCTTTATCCAAAGCTCTTGAAAAAACTGTCGCAGACCAATTGGTGGAGTACTTGGAGAAATACAACTTGCAATTCCCACAGCAACACAAGCTGCAGGGACATAGCACCACCTCTGACCTCATTGACTTTACAGGCACATTCATCTAGCACTAGACCAAGGACAACTTGCTGGTGCCACCTTTATAGACCTCTCAAAGGCCTTCGATACAGTCAACCATCTATTACTAGTGGAACAACTTGGCAACTTAGGGATTTCTCATGACACTTTACAATGGTTCAACAGTTATCTCTCCAACCGGTCACAGTAAGTTAAGATTGGTGATCTCTCCTCCAAACTACCTGTCCAGGCTGGTGTTCCCGAAGGATCAATATTAGGGCCCCTTCTTTTCAGCATCTTCTGAGCAATCTCCCTTCTGCCTGTGATGAAAACATTATTCTGTATGCTGATGACACAGTGATTTTCTCTAAGAGTTCTGACCCTTCCCTCTTGGAGAAACAACTGCAGAAAAGTTTCAAGCAAGTTGAGGCCTGGTTCATCTCACAGAAACTAGTGCTAAATTACAAGAAAACAAAGACTATGCTGTTCCATGGCACACATAACAAACATAAACACCAACAGTTGGCAATCAAAAACAGCTCGGGTGTGACCCTGGACCAGACGCAGACTTTCAAATACCTTGGTATAACCTGGACCCTACTCTGTCCTTCTCTAGCCGTATCGATTCAGTTGCAAAATCTGTAAATATCCATATAGGCCTTCTCTATAAATATAGACACTGCCTGACACCTAACGCCCTTAAACTAGCAATACACAGCTCTATTGTTCCATCATTGATTATGGGCTTGTTATCTAGGAACAGCACAGCTTCAGCACTACAGTGAATTCTTACAGTGCTGAATAGGGCCTGCAGACTGCTTACTGGTGCTGCCCACTGCATGCATACCTGCGACCTCTACGGAACCGTCAACCTGGCTACAACTTCAGGGAAGGATTACTTTCCAAACCTGCCTACTAGCAAAATGTCATAGATGGGACTCATGCCCCTGGGGTTCAGTCTCTTAAGCACAGCCAACCACCCCTCTACACAAGAAACTCTGACAACTATTCTCTGCTGTTCCTGCTGTTGCACCACCCAAGGCCAGCAGTCTTTTGTAGGTAGAGCCCCTAAGATGTTTAATCCCTGGATAGTGAACTCACCAACTTAGGCACCCTTGCTCATTCAAACACAAGCTACGCCAAACGCTTTGTCCAAAGTCACGTGTGACTGTTTCTCCTAACCTCCCAGGTAGTCACTTCTGTTCACACCTCTCTATCATCACCTCTGCCTGCCACCACCATCCCTCCCACATCTCACCCCTGCCTCCTCACTCAGCCCAGGTCCACCACCTTCCTCTCTTACCCTCCTTCAACTCCCTTTCTCTCTCCCTTTTCTAATCTGCTCACCCCACCCAATGTCTCACTTGTTCCCTGATCCTTGCCTCCCACCCACCTCTCCTTCTATCTCCCTCCTAGTTACCCCTCTACACCCACTCTCTCTTCCACTTTCCTAAGCTACATGGCACAATTGGCAGCGACTCAGTTTTTTCCACTCTACCTTTCCCCTTGACAATGCCCTTCTGGCAGCTTTAATTCATATAAATATTATTTGTTATGACTAATCATTCCTAAATGTATGCCCGATTATGTTGTTCTAACTGTTATTTATATCACCTGTAGCTTTAGACCATGTATACCCTTTATTGAATTTTGTATTCAAACTGCTTGCCTGTTAATCTCACACAAACTGTACTTCTATTCTTTGTATACTGATGTGGAACCTTTGCAAAAGAGCTATTGGCTCAAAGGTATTTATCCGAAATTCTAATAAATAAATAAACAATGTCCTCGCCAACCAAGAGCTCCTGAGAAGCAGCTTGGCTCCTTCCAGCCAATTTCCTACTTTTGTTGTGGGTCTTCCATCCTTGTGCTCTCTGCCCTTGGGGTGATGGTGTGAAACCTGTCCAACTGGAGATAGGAAAGGCTGTCTGCTATGGTGTTTTTAATCCCCTCAATATGCTTCACTCTAAAGGACATATTCAGTCTAAGCCCTGGTAGCACCAATTGCTTCAACACACTCAATACAGTGTCCAATTCCGCCATCTGCCTGTTTAGAACCTCTACCACAGCTTTGCTGTCACACCAAAAAGTCACCTTTTGATTCCTTAACAGCTCACCCATACTACTGTTGCAACCCATGTAGGGAAAATCTCCAGGAGAGTGATGTCCTGAGTCAGTTCCCTGTCTACCCATTCCTTTGGCCATTTTCAGACATCCATTTTCCTTGACAGTATGCCGTCATCCCATATGCCCCAGCTGCATCTGTGTACAGCTCCAAATCTGTATTGAATACCCATTCATCTTGCCAGAATGTCACTCCATTGCATTCACTCAGGAACTCTTCCCATACCATCATATCCTCTTTCACTGCTTTGCTGATGTCCATCTAAAGATGTGGCATCCTCACCACCTTTGTTGCCCTCTTCAATCTCCACATAAAGGCCAAGCCCCGGGGCCACTGCCCTACTCACAAAATTCAAATGTCCCGGCAGCTTTTGCACCACCTTCAAGGGTACCCTGCGCTGCCTCCTAACTAATGCTAAGAGCTCCTTTAACTTACTTTCTGCACAGGCAAACAAAATAATCTCGTTTCCACATCCACCTCTATCCCTCAAAACTCCAACTTCCTACTGGGGCTTTCCATCTTTTCTGCTTCCAGTGGTGTCCCCAATTGTCTGCACAAATCCTGAAAATCCCCCAGCATTTTCTCTGTTCCCGCTCTCCCTTGACCCACCAAAAGGAACTCTTCCAAATAATGCACCACTGCTCTGTGCCTGTACTGCTTCCAAATACCTATTGCATCCATGACTAAATTGCTTGAAAATGGCGCATGCCCCGAGGATCCATGGGCATCGATGTATCAAACTAAAACTCTCCTATAAACTCAAACCTAACAGATCCCTATCTTCTGGCCTTACTGGTAGCAACCAGAAAGTCGACTCTATGTTGGTCTTAGCTAGACAGGCCCCCCTTTACCACCATGATTATCTAGACTGCATGATCCTGTGTTGCGTACGTCACAGTGCTCTGCCACTCAGTGATAAAATCATCCATGGATTCCCTTTCTGGGTAGGATAGGTGATGATTTACCCTGAATTCACCCAGCTGCTTCTTAGGCACCTAGCCCAAAGGTGATGCCTGAAATTTGGGAAAAGGTGGAGTTTTGAATGGACTTTCCACCCTCCCCTCCTGTTTTCTTTCTCGATCTTTTTGGCCAGTATGTCCTCTTTACCCTTTACTGAACCTAAGTTTCATGCCCTTATGGTCTTCCTAGCACCCTGGCAGTGTAAGGGAAAACCCCTCATGAACCGTGCCCTCACTAGTTTTGTGGCTGCTTTGTCTGGGTAACCCTCAAGCCACAGCCCCAGCCTTTCTTTACTGATGGATGATCATGCCATTCAGAACCCCCCTTATTCTCTGTCTTTGTCTTCATCTCCCCCCCGTTCCAGCCCCAAATCTTTGTCCAAAACTGACACCCTTCCCCATGTTCCTTGCCCCAATTTCCCCTCTCTGCTCCCCATCCCCCAAAAGGGCTATCCAGTAGCTGTATGACCTGTAAACCTGTCCCTCCTCCCTGATATCTCATCACTGGGTGTGCCTCCTCCACACTTCACACAGGCTTGCTTTAAACTGCAGTTCGGCCACACGTTGTGCCTTATTGTATCCTCAACAATACTTCTGCGGTCCCCTCTCCCATTTTGGCCCCTTCCCATCCCTCCCAAAGATAGCGTCATGGTTTCAAACCAGATGTCAGTGTTTCTAGAGTCCCAACATATATCACCATGGGACGCCATCCTGTGCCTAAACTTCTCATATTGCAACCAACTAATTCCTCCCCTTCTTTCTCTGCGCATCCCATACTATCAGGGAGTATGCCAGCAGCAGAGTGGCTAGCTCTGGGGGTTTCTCCAACATGATTGTGATAAAATATCTGCCAGGCATCTATCCTATGCCTCCTATAGCTCTTTCCCTCTTCTGACTTTCCTAATAAAGCCAGCGCTGCAGCCATTTCTGTTTTCCCTATCTTTCCTTTTTTTTTTTTCATATTTCTTTGCAGTGTCTTTATCGAGCAGTGCAAACATTTCTGTACACTCACCTTTCCAGATCTTTTCTTTTAAGGAGAGGGGGATATGGTCTCAGATCCATACCCCTGGGTTACCACCCTTTATACCTTCCCCTGCCCCAAACCCCTGTGACTTCTCCCCTTCATCCTTTTTTTCTTCTTCCTGCCCCCTTTCCTTTCTTTTTTATGTCCTCCGATACTTTTTCCAACTCCACCAAGCCATTCTTCCCCCTAGACCTAATTAATTGCTCTACATATTCCCTCAGGCTCCCCTCCACTGTTAAATCCACATTATCCGGCTTACCCTTGCCTCTTCCTCCATTTGGCATCTTCTTTCTGGCTCCTCCCTGCGGCTCAACATTTTTCCATTTGTCCCCTTTCTTACTTGGCCCTGGTCCTTCCTCCCTCTCTTCAAACATCTTCTAGACCTTTCCCATCATCTCTGCTTGCATCTTCTCTATCATCTCTATGGCCTCCTCTTTTGCACCTGTCTTTTGGCCACCATACTTCTTTTCCTGCTGCCTCCAGACAAAACATAAATAGAATTAGCACCATCTGCCCCCCCCATTCTTTTAGGGGCAATGTAACCTGCTTGCTTATCCCCTGTTCCTGACTTCTTTAGTGTTTATTTATTTTTTTTTGCATCCTCTGTTTTCTTTTTAAGTCCGTTTTGAATTACTAGGCAAGGAGCCCCCCCCGGTAGCTGTATTTCATTTGAATTTTGCTACCATTAGCTCCTGATACAGGCCAAATAGGGCTAGATATTCAGACTGCACTGCCATAGGGCTGTTAAGACCCTGTATATTAACTGGTGTCCATTCCTTTTCTTCTTCCTATAAAAGCCTGCTGCAGCAGCACCTCTATCATCATGTGCACTTTGTCTATGTAAATCTGTCTTTTCCCCCTTTTCCAGTTAGGCCAACTGGGAAGGTTCTCTGCTATCACTAACTGGATCCAGTATACATCGGTCTTCTGACCATTGGTACTCCTCCCCCTTTTTTCATGAGCCTCTAGTTGTGTTTTTAAGCAAAGGCTCAAATAAAAATTAAAAATCCAGCAACCATGGTTGTGTTAGGCTTGTGGGGAGGCAGTATAGTGCAGTGGTTTAAGACTCTGAGCTGCAAATCTGGAGACCTGGGTTTGAATCCCACAGCCCCCACTTGCATACTGTGTGATTCTGAGCAAGTCACTTAACTTCCTCGCTCCCAGGTTACACCTGTAAACAAGCTTTCAGCTTAGTGTCTCACCTGGTTAAACAATTGAGGGGAAAAGCTGCTAGAATATAGCACATGGAGTGTGCTGTCTTTAGGAATAAAGCATCATTGCTGAGCTGGGAGATGATAGCTGTACCCTGTAAGTTTACCGGAAGGTTTAGAAAAGCTCTCTAAACCAGTTAGTGTCTCCCTTGAAGAGTTTAGCATTATTTTTGTTTCCTGGGGTTACCCCTCCCCCCCCCATGCTAGCTCCTTATTTTGTATTGTTTTTTTCTCTTGTCCCTCACAACCAGCAGTCAGTCTTGCAGTAGAATATTTGTATGTGGCAGACTTCCAAGCTAGGAAGCAGTCAAACACTACAGTTCATGAATGCAAGAAAGACAATGTAAGAAAACTGAATTCAAATAAGGTAAAAGAAAGCACTTGTGTTAAGAATGTACAGTGAGAGTGTAGGTTTTGTAGGTTTCAAAAACAGGGAGCACTTATGTTTGTTTTGTAAATTGGACCAGATAGAAACAGTGACGTGACACTCCCTGTAACAGAATGCATGTTTGTTTGAAGTTACTAAGTGAGACATATATTTAGAAAAGTAAAACAAAGCTACCCTTTCTAAGTGGGTAGAGTAGACATATCCAGTTCTGGAAGATATAAAGTTGAATTGTTTTTTTCTGAGTGCACCAATGTTTTAGAATTATGTTACCAGGAAAAGGTTTCATTTAAAACTTTTATTGCACATCTGTTTTTGCATAATGAATTGCATAAAGAGTAGTAACAGGGAGTACTTACATACCTAGCTGGAGGTCCTCACCCCTCGGCTTCCCATTGTTTTCTCAGAGCCAGCCGGCCTTTTCCTTCATAACTATATACTGGCAAGCCCAAGGGGAGGGGCCTGCTGCTAAGGATTTTTGTAAATATTAGCAAAACAGCTAAAATATCAATATTTAAAATCCTTATTATTAGCATGTACTTCTCTTCAGTTTTACTGTATGTTTCACATAAAACTGTTGGTTTATTTGAAAGTTAAATGTTTTAAAACAATAGTGGGTGGAGTTTAAGGTAAACCACCTGACCCCACTGGTATAAATGAAGTTCTTTTGTGTAACCACTTCAGATAAGTGAAGAGATTGGTGGAGTGCTGACCTCGTCTGGACAGCTAGCTGCTTACTAGAGAACTGTTATTCATGTTAGGCTTTTGTTTTATTGTTGCCATTTTCCAGTCCGCTTTTATTTTTATTTCTGGTTGTAAATAAAATATTGGCCTTGCTTGGCGCTTTAAACCTTGAATCCTGACTTTGCGTCCATCCTTTGTCACGACTCTTTGACACTGGTGTCAAAAGTGGGATTGGTTGAAGAGTGTGTAGTTTTTCTGCCCAGGTGGATGCTGAATGCAACAGCCTGTCACTGGGGACAAGCCGGAGGGACCCAGTGGTGTTTTGACATGCACTATGGCTCACAAGCTGGGAGAACCTTTGATGACTGGACTGGAGGATGTTCATAGGAAGACATACAAGGCAAAGACAGAAACAAAGGAGGAAGGGGTGACTGGAGGGCCCTCTGAAGATGTCACTGCGAAGGTGAGCCTCCTGAAGATGTTCTCCCTGATGACATTAGAGAACTATTATGATGGCTATGTATAAAACAAGTTGAGATGGATAAGAAGCATGAACTCACCTTAAGGGCTATACAGGCTATGGGTGCACAACCTCCTTCTTTATCCACTGACCTCCCTAAAGACATTAAAATTACAAAGTTGGGAGAAACAGACAATATCAAGTCGTATCTAACAACCTTTGAATGAGTGGCACAAGCCTGTGGGTGGCCATGAGAGCAGTGGGTCATCCGTCTGGCACCATGCTTAATAGGAAAGGCTCAACTGGCTTATAGCCACATAGACAGCCAACAAGCCCAGAACTATGATACCGTGATCAAGAAATCTTATGCCGTAGGACATAAGTCCAGAGATCTATCGACAGTGATTCCGAGCCTTCAGGTACCATGCTTCTGATAACCCACAAGAAGCATATGCTAGACTTAAGGAACTGTGCCACAAGTGGTTGCAACCTGGTCAGAAGAGACCAGAGCAGATCATAGAGATGATCATCCTGGAACAGTATATTAGGGTCTTGCCATCTGATGTTCAGACTTGGATGAGACAGCATCAGCCAGAAACATCAGAAAAAGTCACCTCCCTCGCTGAGGATTATTTGGCTGCCTGTCCGAATCGTCACAGAGGGTATTGTGGACCTGGTACTAGGACTGCTAATCCTACGGTAAGACCTACTCCTTCTGCTTCTACTGGGACTGTTATAGGGGGCACATAGACATTTAGACCTAAAAGATAATTTAACCTTGATATTATATGTAGAGAGTGCCAGGGCAAAGGTCATATAGCCCGCTTCTGTCCTAAATATAAGACCACCCCAACACAGTTGTCTCTGGCTAACTGGGGACAGTATTTAGTACCTATAATCATCTGCCATAAAGTTGTAAATGGACTACTCGACCCGGGCAGTAAATAAACCCTGGTTAGAGCAGATGTGGTGGAAAGTCATATGACTTCTGGTAATAAGACTGGAGTGACATGTGCACATGGAGACACCCATTATTACCTGATGATGCAAGTCAAGATGTCTATTAAAGGACTTGAACAACAAATGGATGTGGGTGTAGTTCCATACCTTCCAGTACCTGTGGTAGTTGGACATGACCACCCTGATTTTAAACACTTGATGACTGAGGTATTTGATATGAATGCTGTAACTACCTGGGCACAAGCACAGCATGAGGAACAGTGGGCACGTCTTTTCCCTTTTGATGATGAACTTTATGGGCCCCCAGAAAAAGATTGAAAGACCAAGAGGGAGAGAAGGCATGATAAAGCCCAATGTACTACAAGTCATGTGGACACTATGAAGGACATTTGAGAATGTAAAAGTAATATGTTTGGGGTTCAACAAAAGAATGATACATCATTACATGCTTTTTCCAGCAGGTGGGGAAGGGTACTGTACAAGGACCCAGGTTTATGATCAAAAAGGGAGTGTTATGTAGAGAATGTATATATCCCACTACAAGGGGAAATGATAGAACAGGTGGTAGTCCCTAAAATGTACAGGGAACAGCTTATGCACCTTGCTCACAATATCCCCTTGGCAGGGCATATGGGCAGAGACCGGACTTTGAGCTGTCTTCTGCTTAGATTCTATTGGCTGGGGATGCATGACCAAATGGCTGAGTATTGCCAGAGTTGTCCTGAATGCCAGAAGGTGGCAACGGTAAAGAAAAAGGAAAAGGTGCCCCTACATGTGATTGCTACACCATTTAAGAGGATAGCCATGGATATTGTGGGGCCCTTACAAAAAAGCTCAAAGGGCAATAGGTTCATCCTGGTTATTTGTGATTACTTCACAAAATATCCAGAGGCTATCCCTCTATGTACCACCACTGCTGAGAAAATAGCAGAAGAGCTAGTAAAACTTTTCAGTCGAGTTGTAATACCAAATGAAATACTCACTGATTGTGGTACCAACTTCTGTTCTAGACTACTGAAAAGGCTGTACTCTACTCCGAATGTTGAAGCCTTGCGCACATCCCCATACCACCTCCAGACTGATGGTTTGGTTGAGCGGTTCAACCAAACCATGAAAAAGATGCTTTAGAAATTCGTGCAGGAGGAAGGGAAAAGATGGGATGAATATTTACCCTTCCTCATGTTCGCATACAGGGAGGTACCACAAGCATCTACAGGGTTTTCCCATTTGAATTGCTGTACGGCAGAAACCCAAGGCCCCTGGATGTGATTAAGGAAGAATAGGAGGAGAATAATGAGGAAATGGCACAAAGTACACTAGACTATAGTCTCTATTGAGAGCCTGACTTACAAAGTACAGTAAGCTAGCTAGCTCATCAGCAGAATACAGGAAAGCAAGTCTCCCAGAAAATACAATATTTATTTATTTTATTTTTGTTGACCAGGTAAGTGCACTAGACAAATCCTGCCTATTTTTCAGGCACGACCCAGGGGACGGGGATACAGATGAATGCCAACTGACCTTGAACCAGATTAAGCTGTTGGTGGTATTTTTAGTGAATGAGGGAAATCTGGCCAGGGCACTGTGGAAATTCCCCTACTCTGCTGTAGGGGGGAGATGCTGTGCTGCTTGCAGTGATGGCAGACGCTACCGGGCAAGCAGAGAAGAAGGTTGTGCAGACTGTAGCTCTGCAAATTACTGAAGAAAATGGAATGGATTTATTGGAGAATGGCTTAACCCAGAAAGAGCAGGAGAAGCAACTTGGTGATTTGCATGCCCGAGAGCGTGCAGCAGGATCTCACCAACCTGAATTGAGTGATGGTGAGATCCCGGCTATGAATATTGCTTCATTTTCTGCTGCAGAATCACTGGACTGGGCTGACACTGCATCAGAAACTCTCCAGATGCGATTGCCTAGCGAACTGCAAGTCTCTAACACTGAGCGCGTCAGACCTTCAGCTGATTGCTGGAATGCGGAAGTTAGTTCACTGCTTGGAACACCTGATGGAACTCACCCGCATACTCAGACCTCTAACATTCAACGCCCCTGGACGAAAGAATCCGCTCTGTCTCATGCAGGGTGGCTGCAGCAAGCTGACGGTCGCTGGATCCCGGACCCGAATTGGATATCTTTTTCTTTCCCGACAGTCTCGGTCGCTCAGATCTCTTCAGAAGGACAACAGGAGGCATCTGTATCAGGTCAGCACTCTCCACCTCATACTGTTAATGATGTGGGTACCGCTTTACTAGGAGCTCCGAACTGTAATGACATTCCCTTGTCTGGGGTCCCCCCACAATCATCTCCACTCCCCTCCCCACAGAAGGATGATGTCAGACAAAGTCCTAGGTTTTCTGATCTTTTTTGAAACAATAAACTGGAACGGGTTCTGAGTTGGAACGCGGTTCGATTGAGATATCGAGGCAGCCTGTTGGAGCACCCTGATAGGACTTATGTTGCGAGGAGACTTTTAAAAGAATCAATTAACTTTTTGGCATAGGAAGTCTATGCATTGATCAATATAAGGGGAGAGAACACTTTCGACATAAGCTTTAAGCATTTTTCAGGCTTAGACAAGTTTTGGCACAAGTATGAATCCTGTAAATCCTTGCCCCTATGGCTCCCGTTTTGGGTGATTCCCATAATGAAACCATTTAAAACAGTCAATGTAATGTTTTGAAATGAGGGGGTGAATGTGGGGGATATACTATATTGGTTGGAAAAAAAATGTACTGCATTGGGGCCTACTGAGCCTATCATTGACACGGAAGGCATCTGGACAGGGGTCTGGCGTTTTAAGGTTAAGCTGCACATGACTGAGAATGATGTTCTTCACATCCCCAATAGTTTTTTTTATGGGGAAGGACAGAAGCATCTGCTTCTACCCTGGGCAGCCCAAAGCCTGCTATAAGTGTGGAAGCAGGCATCATTTAAGTAGTGCCTGTGACAAAGTTAGATGTGCCTTATGGGGAAATGGACCATGGTAGTGAAGTTTGTCGAAATGTGTTTAAATGTAACTTGTGTGATGAGACTGGCCATGCCTATCATCAGTGTCCCTGGGCAGGACAGAATAGACAGGGGGGTATTAATAAAGAGCACCTGATAAACAAGGCCCAGGAGAGATTTAGACCCCCTCCACAAGATACACCAGCTGAGGAACAAGATCCAGGGGATCAGGAGGCTAGGGGGGCTAATCATACTCCTCAAGATTCCACTTCACGGCCTCCTGAGGGGTGGAAGGAAGCATCAAGGCCTAGTCCTGCAGCTCACGGTCAGTCAGACACACCCACGGATACTCAAGAACAGGATGCACAGTCTACACCAGGCCTTACTCACTCAGTTACAATCCCACACTTCTGTAGTACCTTCACATATTTCTAACTTTCAGACTCCTCACCCTAGAAGAGTAACTAGCTCTGCTAGTAGACTGAAAGGGGGAAAATCTTCCTGCCCCACCCAAAATGCTTTCCAAATCCTTGCAGACTTAGAGGGAGATTCTGGTTCTGAAGCCTCTTTTAGGTCAGAAGTTTTATCAGATGTGGAACTGACTGAGGAGGGGGACAGGGACATCCTAGACTCCAAAAATAAAAAAAGGAAAAAAAAGAAAACAGGACAAACACTTGCCACCACCTTAACTCTTAAATGGCAAGTCTGAAAATGGTATCCTTAAATTGCTGCAGCATTAAGAATTATAAAAGAAAATTGGTTTGCCTGATGTACTGTAAAGAACTGCAAGCAGATATTTTTTTTTTTTTTTTACAGGAAACCAGATTTTCAAACTTGACTGATGTTGCTCAGGCAAAAAAAAACTTGGTGGGAGGGTCCCTCTTTCTGGTCATTCGGCCCAGACACTGCAGATGGGGTGGGGATCCTCTTTAACCATACAGCCATACAGGTCACAAAACTTATTGATCTGATGATTGGCAGGCCTTAATTTTGATTATATTTATAAAGGATATTCTCTCAAATTGATTAATACTTATGCTCCACAACTTAAAACTGCTAGGGTAGATCTCTTTCACCAGATTAAACCCTATCTTTTACCTCTAAGCATATAATTTGGGGAGGCGATATGAATTGCACCTAGACTTCATGTTAAAGGACAATATGCAACAAAAATTTATCATGACTCCCATGCATTGCAGAACACTGTTACAGTTGCAGGACTTGTAGACAGTTTTAGATCTTTACACAGAGTGGAAGTAACACCTATCAAAGAGCCTCCTTTCCACCAGAATTGATCTTTTTTTTAATCTCCAAGCATTTGGTTACACGGTATTCTCACTTAATCTTCGTGGAATTTTCTGACCGTAAGGTTTTGATTTGTCAGCTGGACTTAGCCATATTCCACCTAGATTTCGCCCCTGTCAGAGACGATGGAAATTGAATTCTCAGCTACTGGACGAAGAGAATGTTCTAACACAATAGAGATATTTATTGCATGCCAGACAGTCAGTAGCTGACATGTATGATGACTGGGCCTCCTGGTGGTTCGATACCAAATCTACTATCAGAGAATTTTTTTATTGAATATGGCACACATAAAAGCAATTCTGATTATTTAACATAGCTACAGTTTCGGAATCAGTATTACAAATTATTATCACACCCTCAGGTAGCGGACACTACTATTCAAAAACAATTGAATGATACTAAAAAAAAATGAGGCAATTTCAATATGATAGGACAGCTTCTATGTTTGCTGAGATGTGGTTTGGCACATAGCAACAACTTTATAAAGATCCATATGCCACCTGTAAACAAAAATTAGATAAAAAACTAATGACAGGTTTGATAGATTCAACTGGCCAGGTTCAGAATACGGATATAGAAATGTTGGAAGTAATTGATCAATATTTAACGACACTTTTAGTACCCCTTATAATTCAACTGCTGCATGGGATAATGTTTTCATTTTCCATTCCTACTATTCCTGAGTCAATCTTACAAACACTAGATGTCCCAATTACAAAATCTGAAGTTCTTACTACAATAAATGCCTTAAAAATGGAATATCACCCGAGAGGATGGCATAACAAATGAGTTCTATAAGGCATTCAAAGATGACCTCAGTAACATTTTGCCTTTCTTTTATAATGATATTTTATGATTTGGAGGAGGAGCTCATAGCTTTAATTCTGCCTTAATTACATTTTATACAAAAAAGGGGATTGTACTTCCTTAGGTAATTGGAGACCGATCAGTCTGCTTAATACGGACTACAAGATTCTTTCCTCAATCCTTTGTAAACGATTACAGCCTGTTGCTGAAATAGTAATTCATCCTGCCCAAACCTGTTCAATACCTCAGAGATCAATACAACAAAATGTCCATTTACTACAAGATATGTGTGACTATGGAAACCAAAACAAACTATCAGGGTATGTGCTGGCATTGGATCAGTCTAAGGCTTTTGACAGAGTTTCACATAGTTTTTTATTTCAAGTATTATCCAAATATGGTATTTCCCCCACTTTTGTTAATTACATAAAAATATTGTATGCTGACGCAACACTTTACCCTTCTGTGAATAATTTTAATGGGTACAGGGGTTAAGCTAAAACAAGGGGTCCAGCAAGGGTGCCCCATAAGCCCTTTGCTATATACATTCATACTGGATCCTATTATTAGGGAAATTGTTTCGATCAACACATACGAGGACTGACTCCCTCTTCATATATTCCTGAACAAAAGATATCAGCCTATGCAGATGATATTTGTTTATTCATAAAGGATGTCCCGTCAGGTCAGGCTGCATTACAGAAATTTGGCTCATTTTCTGCAATAAATGGTACTATTCTAAACACTGAAAAATGTGTGGGTTTTGCAATAGGTGGCGCTACGTCTAGCCTAAACATTGGGGAGGTATCAATTTCTGATACAGCTCAGATTTTAGGTATTTGTTTTGGGGGGCAAGATATGGTTTATAGAAACTGGGAAAGGCAGCTAGAGGTGGGTGAATGGAAAGTCCAGCAATGGAAATCATGGGTTTTTTCTAAAAGGAAAAGAGTTTGATAATAAAAAAACTTTTGCTTCCTGTATTTTTACACATCTGTTATGCTTTTCCCATTCCAATCTGTTTGGAAACAAGATTATTTAGCTGTTTTTTCAAATGATTTGGGGCAGCAGGTTAAACCCCATAAAAAGAGTTTTCACCTAGCTACCTATCTCACAAGGGGGTTTAGGGATTATTAACCCTTTAGTATTCTACCATTCTTTTTTTATGATTTCTTCCTTTCAAATCCCTGATACCACTGCATCTCACCCCTGGAATGTTTGGACTCAAACTTTATTTCACTCTTTTATGGAAAAATGGGAAGGGGAGGTATGCCAAAGATGACATCTAAATCAGATATTCCAGGCTTCGCAGTTTCTGCACTTAAAAAATTAAGAGAGTGGAAGCTAGGAAAAGCTCAGCTACAGGGAATTTCTAGGAAATATTTTTATTCTGAGATTATGGGTAATATCTTTTTTGTACAAATTGATTTTCCAATGTGTGTACCTTCTAAAGTATGACAGGCTTTAAAAACCCTTACTGATAGTAGACTTCCATTGTGCATGTGGGATGTCCAATGGCTTAGCTGTCATGGCAAACTTGGGGTTAAAGAAAATTTGAAGCATAAACCTATTACATAGAAACATAAAAACATAGAATTTGATGGCAGATAAGGACTGCTTGGCCCACCTAGTCTGCCCATTTCCCTACCTAACGGATAAGCTGCAGATCCTAGTTAACAAATAGCCTACTTCCTCCTCCTCCTACCCCCCACTAGAATTGCCTTATGTCTGTCCCATGCATTCTTGAATTCCCCCACTGTTTTTGACTCTACGACCTCCTCAGGAAGGCTGATCCATGTATCCACAACCCTCTCTGTGAAGAAATACTTCCTCACATTACCTCTGAGCTGTCCCCGCTCTATCTTCAAATTGTGCCTCCTTGTTTTTGCATATCTCTTTTTCTGAAAGATGCTACCATCTTGGACTTTGTTGATTCCCTTGAGGTATTTGAAAGTTTCTATCATGTCCCCCCTCTCCCTCCTTTCCTCAAGGCTATACATCTTTAGTTCCTTTAGTCTTTCTTCATATGTCTTCTGATGCAGACCTTGCATCATTTTGGTTGCCCTCCTCTGGACAGCCTCCACCCTGTCTATGTCTTTGTGGAGATGGGGTCTCCAGAACTGTACACAGTACTCCAGATGTGGTCTTACCAACTGTCTGTACAGAGGGCCAACAACCTCTTGTTTTCTACTGGTGATGCCTCTTCCTATGCATCCCAGTATCCCCCAGCCCTCCTTACTGCCTTCTCACATTGCTGGCCCACCTTTAGGTCATCTGATATGACTACCCCCAGGTCCCTTTCCATTTTTGTTGTCAGTATCTCACCCCCCATTGTGTACTCTTCCCCTGGGTTTTTGTTTCCCAGGTGCATTACTTTGCACTTTTTTGAATTGAATCTAAGCTGCCATACATTTGACCATTCCTCCAACCTTGCCAAGTCCCTTTTTATCCTTTCCACCCCACCTTCAGCAACTTAATGGCTCAGATGGATGACAAGGTTTCAACCCCTGCTACTGATCATAGTTCGGGAGTTTCTTCTGATCCTGTTGTGGAAATAGCAGATGTTCCTGATTGTCCTCAGGGTCCTTCTGTGCCTTCTAATGATGGTACACAGGACCCAGTGGATGTGGAACCTTCTCAAAGTTCGGGACATGCCTTGTCTGACCATGGGCTGATGAGCACTCTCACGGTGCACTGCTATTGAGTCTGCCTCACCTGTTGTTGGGAATGGATTTATCCTTAAATGTGTCACATGGTCTAAGGCAGCTCAGAAGGGAGTCCCTGTGGTAGAAGACCTTGTAGTTCAGAATCCTTTTGAAATTCTCATGGATGTTCCAGAGGGGGGGGTGAATTTGATGTATCTTCAGTCGCATCGTCTCAATTGAAAACTCCAGTTTGTTCTGGAACTGTTGATAAGCCCAAGCCTAAGAAGTGAAAGAAAAGGAAATGACTGGGATTTTCTAGTTCTGCATTCTAATTTTCCTTTTCATGCTGTCTTCTGTCCTTATCTCTACTGTTAATGTTAACAGCATTCATAATCATCAGAAACGTGCTACTACTTTGCCAGTTTGCATAGAGATTTGGTCCAGATTGCCTTTGTACAAGACACTAGGTTGCACACTATTTCCAAGCTAGAACAGGCAAAAAAGGACTGGAGGTGAGGACCCTCATTATGGTCGATAGGAGAAGTACCTTGTTACAGAGTGGGTATTTTGTTTTTTGATTTGCCTAACCAAATTTTGAAAGTCTCAGATGTTTCCCCTGGAGGGGTATTACTTGTTGATGTGCTTCTTGGTGGAATTGCCTATCACCTGATTAATATCTATGCCCCACAAACTAAGGCGGATAGGGTAGCTTTGTTTCGTCTTGTTGAGCCTTTCCTCTCTACATCTAAATTGATTTTGCGGGGGGGGGGGATTTTAATTGTGGTTTATTATCTAGTGATTGGGGATGACAAATGAAGGTGGTTTATTGTGATATAAATGGTTTGACAAAAATTCTCAATACAGCGGATTTAAGCGATTTCTATGTTCTCGTAGCCAAATGTCCAGGTTATCCTTTTATAAGGGCAAATTGTCGACACAATTGATTTTTGGTTTGTTTCATGCAGATTGCATGGTATGGCCGTTACCATTGTACCCCAGAAAACTTCAGATCATGTACAGGTTCAAGCGAAGTTTGGTTTGGTGCATAAAATTTAATTTGGTAGAAGTTATTGGAAATTAAATACTTCTATTTTAAATCAGGAGTCGGTACAACTGGAGGTGAGAAATGTTTTGCTTGTTCAGCAGGATATGCTTTTCTTATATGACTCTTGGGGCATATGGTGGGAAGATACTAAACAGGGTTTGAGGGATTTGTTGAAACAGACATCAAGGGCTTTTTCGGGGTTCCAAATATTTGGATTACTTAAGTATAAGGGCTCGATATTTAAAGCTTTTATTACAGGCCTGGGAAGCTGGGGAGGATACTCTGGTGCAATTACAAGTCCTTAAAAATCAGATGTGTGACTATCATAAACAGTAGGAGAGTGAGATTGCAAAATGTCAACAGTTTGTGACACAGGGTAGGAAAGAAGTGGTCAACTCTTTTGATCTTGAATTGCAAGGAGTACAGAAATTGACTATGAAGGGTTTGTTAGGGAATGATGGGATTGTGCGAGATAAGCAATCTGGTATCCATAAGGTGGTTAATGAGCATTTATATTATACCTATCAGAAGCCACGACCCACATTAAGGAATGTTCCTTTGAATGTTGGATTCTTGCCTGTAATTCCAGATTGTGATGTTGCATCCCTTGTGCAGCCCATAAAAAATGAAGAGGTTGGGGTGGCAATTGACCATTTGTCAGCCCATACAGCTCCTGGGTTGGATGGGTTATCTAATGAATTTTATAAATTGTTTAAATCTGAATTAGTCCCGGCTTTACGAGTACTGTATCAGGAGATAATGGATGGGGGAGAATTTACCTCCTAGTATGCAGAAGGGAGTTATGTCCTTTTTATACAAAAAAGGGGATCCACAAAATATTCGGAATTGGAGACCTATAAGTTTGTTAAATTCTGATTACAAGATTCTTGCCAAAATTTTGATGTCATGATTGGCACGGGTAGCGACCCATGTGGTATTGCCTCACCAAACATGTGCTGCGCCAGGTAGGAATGTCCATCAGAATTTAATATTTTTTAGAGAGATTATGGAACTTAGTTTAGCTAAGCACCTGGATGGGTATTTATTATCCTTAGATCAGGAGACAGCTTTTGATTCAGTACAGCATGATCATCTCTGGGGTAAGTTCTTACAATATGGAGTTTCACAGCAATTTGTTGGTGTGTTGCAGTGACTTTATCAGAATGCATTGAAGATTCCATTATTGAATGGTCATTTGAGGATTCCAGTCCAGCTGCGGAATGGTGTGTGACAGGGATGCCCATTGAGTCCGCTTTTGTATGTTTTTGCTATTGACCCACTTTTAAGACTTATAGAACATACTGATAGGATTAGGCCTGTTTGTGATACATTTGGTAAGATTTATCCAAAAGTGTCTGCTTATGTGGATGATTGCATGGTTGTTGTACAAGATTTGGACTCAGGTAAGGGTGTACTTGATGTGTTCATAACTCTGCATGAGATGACAGGTATTTCGCTAAATATTGCTAAATGTCGGTTGCTACCTCTAGGTAATGTATTCATTCCTGTACAGTTTTCTATTCTGGTTGAACTTGGGGAGATTAAGTTGCTGGGTTTATTATTTGGTACAAGACAAGTGGAACAGAGGAATTGGGATATTGTCTATGATACTGCTCATAAAAAGATTTTGTCTTGGAAATCCTGGAAGATGACTAGAAAAAAAAAAAAGGATTTATTTGATGAAGACTTATATTTTACCTATTTTTTTGTATGTTTCACATATCTATCCGGTACCATTTAGTATGCATACTAAGTTAATGGGGCTGTTCTTTTTGTTTTTATGGGGTAGTCGCCTGAATTCTGTAAAAAGAGCGCATACCTATAGGGCAAGGAAGGAAGGAGGTCTTGATATGGTACAGCCTTTGGTATATCTCTTTAGTAATTTTTTTTTTATAGCAATATTCGTCCACTATTGTTAGGGACAGCGGGAGTGGGAATTGATAGTATGAGACATTGAGAGGTTCAGTTTTTGAATGCATGGGGGAGGTGTAAGTGACATGTTTCTGACAAAAGTTTGCCTAGTTATGTACAGACTTCATTGAAATATATTAGACTGTGGCACGTAGGGCTTCACTGGTTTGTGGATACTGATCGGAAGAAATTTTATAAAACTATTCTTGCGCATTGTTATCTGGAAGAACCAGTCTTTCATACTCCTGGTACTTTAGATTCTCAGTGATTATTACCTAGTATCATTGAACCTCGAATCCCATTAAAAATGCCGGATATGATTTGGCTGTGTGGGCATCAACACTTGAATGTTAAGAGGAATCAAAAACATAAAATGATGAATGACCGGTCATGTTCCATAGGAACTTGTTCAGGACAAATTGAAACTCTGCATCATTTATTTTTTGACTGCACTTGTGTACAAGGTTTCTGGTCTTCTTTAGCCACCTCATGGGGTGAACCTTTGTTCCTACAGATGACTTATAACATTTTGGTATTGGGACAATTAGGAGAGGGATGGAATAAATGGCAGAAGGGTACGGTTCAGGTGATTCTTGCATGTTTGAAATGGATAATTTGGCATGCTAGATGCCTTAAGGTATTGCAACAGAAAGAGGTAACTGTTTGGGATATGTTATGTCAGGTACAGTCAGAATTAGATAAGATTTATCATTATGAATTTCGTACAATGGGGAGGTCGTATGCAAGTTTTTTTGGAAAGGAGTGGATTGGGTGGAATAATGTTTTTCCACTGCTTTGTTTTTTTATTCTGTTATGTACTGTTTTCCTTTTTCTTTGATTTACTGACTTATGGGGACTATGAATGTATTGTATTATGTAATCATGTGGGTGGTGAGTTTGTTTCTATGTTTTGTTGTACTATTACTTGGTTATTTTGTTTTAGTTTACTAGACATGTATGTTATTGTCTTCTGTTTCTGTTTTTTTTTCTCTTGTATCTTTTTGTCTTATAATAAAAATTGCCCCCACTCTTTTCGATAAGTGCCATGGGATCTTCAACATCCATCTGAACTACCACCAATCTAGGCAGATGGGACCTTGATTTAATGTCTCATCCGAAAGATGGCACCTCAGAAGTGCAGCACCCCTCTCATGCTGCACTACAGTGTCAATACTGGGATATTAACCCAAGTGCTAGATGTGGGAACTGAACCAATAGCTCTCTGATCTCCCGGCTTCAGAGGTGAGTGTGCTACCTACTGAGCCACTGACACTCTTGATAAGGGGGTAGGGCAGAAACAATTTCAACCTGGAGAGAAGGTATTATTATTACTGCCCAGTTCTGACCAAAAGCTGTTGATGAAATGGCAGGGGCCATATACAGTCCTCAGGCAGACAATTCCAGTAAATTATGAGATCGAGGTGCCTGACAGGAGAATTAAGAAGGGCATATACCATGCCAATCTCCTGAAGAGATGGTATCAAAGGCCTGCCCCAGGACTATATGTATGCCATGGTCAAAAAAAAAAAAAAGTGAGATGGATATGGTGTACTACAGGCTTGAGAAACAAGGAGAAATAACACATTTGGTTATAAATCTAGATATAACCAAACAGCGACAAGAATTGGAACAGGTACTTAGTAAGTTCAACGATACTTTTACCACCATCCCTGGAAAGGTAGATGGGATTCAGCACCACATCACTTTGACCGAAGATACCCCAGTAAGGCAAAAGGCATATAGATTTCCAGAAAAACTGAGGGATGAGGTGAGTCAGGAGGTGAGAAAAATGCAAAACCTCAATGTAATTGAACCTTCACAGAGTGATTGGGTCTTCCAATGGTTATAGTGGGTAAAAAAGGAAGGTGGTATCAGAATCTGTTTAGATTTTAGGAAATTGAATGCTATGTCCAAGTCTGACGTATATCCAATGCCTAGAATTGACAACATAATTGACAGGCTAGGAAATGGCAAATATATAACTGCATTTGATTTAACTAAGGGTCATTGTCAGATTCTTTTGGACACGCAGTCAAAAGAGAAGACAGCCTTTGTAACCCCTGTTGGCCTATTTCATTTCAATACAATGCCTTTTGGTTTACATGGTGCCCCCGCTATGTTCCAGTGGTACATGGACCATACATTACATCAGCACATGACATATTGTGCCACTTACCTTGAAGATGTTGTGGTATTGAGTAAAACATGGAAGGAACACCTACACCATCTTAAAGCTGTCTTACATGCCATCACTCAAGCAAAATTAACAATAAACCCTGCCAAATGTGCCATTGGGATGCAGGAGACTAAGTACCTGGGTTTTTATATTGGCATTGGACAAGTTAAGCCTGATATAAGTAAGATAGATGCTTTAGCCAATAGCCCACTTTCAGTAACAAAGAAACATGTGCAGTCTTTTTTGGGGTTGGCTGGGTACTATAGAAGGTTTATCCTGAATTTTTCCACCATTGCCACACCCCTTACTGACCTCACAAAGAAAAGTTATCCTACAAAGGTAAAATGGACTCCATGGTGTGAGGAAGCATTCTGTACTATTAAGGTGCAGCTGTGCAGTTCACCTGTGCTAAGAAGTCTGGATTTTAAACTGCCCTTTTTAGTACAGACCGATGCATCGGACAGAGGTATTGGAGCCATATTATCACAAACAATTGAAGGGGAGGAACATCCCTTAATTTATGTCAGCTGTAAATTACATGAAAGAGAAACCAACTACTCAACTATTGAGAAGGAATGCCTAGCGATTATATCAAGGCATTAAAATTTTATCTATGGGGGCAGAGTTTGACATTACCATGGACCATAACCCACTCTGTTGGCTGCATGTGATGAAGGACAAAAATCCATGCATAATGCAGTGGTACCTCTCACTGCAGTCATACAGGTTTACTGTCAAACATAGGGCTGGTGTTCTTAATCATAATGCAGACTTTATTTAGGGCAGATGTACAGTCAGACCTCGAGGTAAGTGTTTATGCATGGATACGGAGATAGGTGTCTCCATATCATTTAGTAATTGTTTTGTTTAAGGGACCCCGAGGTGGAGCTTTTTTTTTTTGTTGTTTAACCAGGAGTAGCACACTAATCTGAAAGCTTTTTTACAGGTGCAACCTGGGAGCATGGGGAAGTTAAGTGACTTGCTCAGGGCCACACAGTATATAAGTGGAAGCTGTGGGATTCAAACCCAGGTCTGGTCTGCTGGATGTTACCAGATTTGCAGCTCAGAGCCTTAAACCACTGCGCTATACTGCCTCCCAAAGTAGGAGGGCTAAAACTCCATCTCTCCTCGGAGAGATTTGACACTGGTTCTGACCTTAAAGAAACAGAATGAGTATGAAAACCCTTTGATTCTCCCCGTGTTTTCCTCTTGAGTGGGGAGGAGATTGTCACAGGGCTGTTGAGACCCTGTATATTAACTGGTGTCCATTTCTTTTCTTCCTCCTACAAAAGCCTGCTGCAGCAGCACCTCGATCATTTTGTGCACTTTGTCTATGTAAATCTGTCTTTTCTCCCTTTTCCAGTTAGGCCAACTGGGAATGTTCTCTGCTATCACTAACTGGACCCAGTATACATCGTTCTTCTGACCCTTGGTACTCCTCCCCCCCTTTTTTTATGAGCCTCTAATTGTGTTTTTAAGCAAAGGCTCAAATAAAAATTAAAAATGCAGCAACCACGGTTGTGTTAGGCTTGTGGGAAGGCAATATAGCACAGTGGTTTAAGGCTGTGAGCTGCAAATCTGGAGACTTGGGTTTGAATCCCAGAGCCCCCACTTACATACTGTGTGACCCTGAGCAAGTCACTTAACTACCCTGTGCTCCTAGGCTGCACCTGTAAACAAGCTTTCAGCTTAGTGTGTCTCACCTGCTTAAACAATTGGGGGAAGAAAAAAGCTGCTAGAATATAGCACACAGAGTGTGCTGTCTTTAGGGAATATAAGCATCATTGCTTTTACTGCTGAGCAGGGGAGATGATAGCTGTACCCTGTAAGTTTACTGGAAGGTTTAGAAAAGCTTTCTAAACCAGTTAGTGTCTCCCTTGAAGCACTTAGCATTATTTTTATGTTGATTGCACGCATGCACAAGAAACATGTTGCAGCACATTGCAGCAGAAGCAGGTTGTGGAGGTGCGGCAGAGTTGTGGCCAATGCTCCCACTGCCTTTTGAGGCTTGACTCACTTTATCCAATGGGGTGGCATGCTGCTGCTGACACTAGTTCAGCCAGTGTGCCACCACCTTGAAACGTTTTAGCCACTGCAATCAGGGGCTGCCTCGTCATTGCAGCGTCGGTCATTCCGCTGCAATGAGGGAGCGACCCATCATTTCAGGGCGGTCCCCATGCCCCTGACCCAGTTTGCCGACGGGGATCCCAGTCCCTGTCAGCATAATCTCTACACCCAGACATTTCTGCTGTATGCCGAGGGGGTGCCCAATCCCCCTTGATATCATGTACACCCCATCTTTGTTTGCCAATGGGGTACCAAATCCCCACCGGCTTCAGTCCCCCCTTCCAAACTGAATTTGCCAATGGGGGAGCCCACTCCCCATTGGCATAATATATACCCCCCAAAATGTGTAGTCTGCTAATGGGGCTTTGGCTACAGCCCCCCCCAACAAAAACACTCAGGTGGCATGCTGGGAGCCCACCCTAGCGTGCCAAATGTCCCTGTAAAAAGAAACAGTCCCGCAATGTTTTTTTTTTTCCCCTGTAAACAAGAAGAAAGTCCCTCATCGTAGTCCGGTGGCCCTTCCCCAACCCATGCCCACCCTTTGCGCACTCCTGTCTCCCCACACCCCCTCACCCCATACTTACCTCCGGAGTCTGGGCGAACGATCTTCAGTGGACCGGAAACACGTCTGCACTCTTCAAAGCCAACCGTGAATTGAGGAAATGCCAGTAAGCTGTATAATGGCAAAAACAGGGTGCATATCTCAGGCATTTTTTGGAATTTTAGCAACAAATTTTCAACATGGGGTTTTTGGGAACCCTCCTCATGAATTCAGCCACTGTCCTGGCGTTATTCGGTCCCAAAAGGCGAGTTCCCAGCCACTGCGTGGAATCAACTTTTGGGACCGATTAACAAAATGACAGTGCCAGTGTTAAGGAGGTGGGCTCTCAAAAAGCCTATGTTGCAAGTTTGGTGGAAAAAATCCAAATAATGACTGTTTTACAAGCGTGCGTTGCGTAGTTGCTATGCACGCTTGTAACTTCATGAATTTGCAATATTTTCATTCCAGATTTTCAACATTGGTATTTTACCACACCTCTTTATGAACAGTACAGCTGTCATTTTTCACATCCTGGCTGAAATGTGTTTTCGCACTTCCAGCGCAGAATAGCGTGGTCCCTGTGGGAAGTCAGTGTTTGGGACACATTAAGAAAATCACAGTGACACTGTTCATGAGCAGAGGTCCTAAAATGCCTATGTTGAAAATTTTGTGATGACAGTCCATACAATGACTGTGTTACGACTGTGTGTTGCATAGTTTGCACGCATGCTTGTAACTTCGCAAATTTATAATATTTTCACTCCAGATTTTCAACATTGCCATTTTTCCACACCTACTTATGAGCAGTATAGTTGTCATTTTACACAACCTGGCCAAAATGTGTTTTTGCACTTCCGGTGCCGAATAGCGCGGTCGCTGTGGGAAATCAGTCTTCGGGATAGACTGAGAAAATGACAGTGACACTGTTCATGAGCAGAAGTCCTAAAATGCCTATATTCAAAATGTGGTGAGGAAAGCCCATAAAATGACTATGTTGCAACAGTGCATTGCGCAGCTTCCACGCCCTCTTGTAACTTCGCAAATTTGTAATATTTTCACTCCAGATTTTCAACACTGCCATTTTTTTCACATCTCCTTATGAACAGTACAGCTGTCATTTTTCACATCCTGGTCAAAATGTGTTTTTGTGCTTCTGGCGCAGAATAGCGCAGTCACTTTGGAAAATCAGTGTTTGGAACAGATTAAGATCGAGCAAGTGAGAGAGGGGGAGTGACCGAGCTCAACCGAGCTCTGTTGGGACTGCTGCAGATTTCTTTGTGGGCAGAAAAAGGCACCAAGGCAGGAGCCCAGTACAAGAGGGCAGCCTACAGCACTGGGAGAACCAGAACTAGAGAGTGAGGGAGGGGGAGTGAGCGAGCTCAACGGAGCTCTGTCGGGATTGCTGAAGATTTCTTTGTGGGCAGAAAAAGGAGTCAATGCAGGCAGGGGCCCAGCACAAAAGGGCAGCCTGCAGCAATGGGAGAAACAGAGCGAGGTGAGGTGGGGGGTGAGTGAGAGAGAGGGGGTGGCCGAGCTCAATGGAGCTCTATGGGACTGCTGTGGATTTCTTTGTGGGCAAAAAGGACACCAGCGCAGGCAGGAGCCCAGTACAAAAGCGCAGCCTGCAGCACTGGGAGAAATGGAACAAGCGAGTGAGAGAGGGGGAGTGAGCAAGCTCAATGGAGCTCTGCCGGGACCTTACAGTTGCCCACCCTCCCTCCAGGGTCCTCTGTGGTCCTATATTACAGCAGAGTCTCTGGAGTGGAGACAAAACAATGATTGGATACTTTTATGATTGATGTAATAATACATATTTAGTTGTTCTTTTTATTTCTCTAACTGAGCCAAGTACTGAGCTATACTGTTATGATTGCTGTAATAATACATATTTATTTGTTCTGTTTATTTCTCTAACTGAGCTGAGTAATACCTGGAGTACAATAGAATTTCTAACTGGGCTAAGTGAAACTATATGAGAGCTGAGAACAAAAAGTATGGTAGCCGAGGGGTGAAAAACGGACAAGGAGGCTTTAGGATTGCTACAGTAATACAGTATCTAATGGATGAGATGTGCAACTGAATTACCCAGGTCGGCAAGGGGTCAGTAGGGGGACTAGTGTGGAGAGGACAGGAATTTGAGTAAATAGGGGCCTAACAGTTGTAGTAGGGTACAGAACCTGGGAGTAAGAGCCCGTAACATAAGATGGGAGCCAAAATGGGGCAGGTGCCACATGTCAATAGGGCGGGCATCTTTGGAAGGGTGGAGGGGTGCACAGGGTGTAGGTCTGCCATAATCCTGGACTGGGCTTGGAGGATGGGGGGTTATGGTCTGTAGATGACTGGCTAGTTTGAGGGAGGAACTGTGGAGGTTAGGGAGGAGTGTAAGTGGCAGGGCAGATGAGTATGGTAGGCATCCTGAGGAGGGGGGAATAGGGGATGGCAAATGGGAACGGAGGAAGAATAACTAGGTGCTGAAACTGACCCCAGTATCAGAGGCAGAAGCAGAAAAGAGAGAAGTGGGGGGGTGCCAGAGGTGAGGGCAGGGGGCCTCCGGATGGTGGAGGAAGAGACCACGAAGAGTACCAGGGAGAGAGCAGATGGCTGCGGGTAGGGAGGGACCAGGGGTGCCACGGAGGGGAACAAGTAGAAGTGGGGAACTGATAGGGGGAAGAGATGTAGGACAGGTATCGACTATTGACAGATTAGAACCTCTGCTATGGGACAGAGAGGGGGAGCAGGAACATACTGAAGGGAAGTGGACAAGCTGGGCATGAGAGGGATGGCAACAGGTAGGGGAAGAGATAGCGAGAACAAAAGGGTAGAAGGCGGCTAGTAAGGAAGGAGGGGGTGGTGACTAAAAGAGGGAAGGCTATGGGAAGGGGGAAGGATGGGAAAGGCATCACTATTGGGGTAGAAGGGAATGGGGGCTCTAAATCGACAACAATGGGGATAGGAGAGGGGTTGGAAATCAGGAGGGGAGGTCGACAGGGGAGCCCAGTAGGAAGTAGTCAGGCTGGGAAGGGGTTCAAGGGGGATGGGAAGAATAAGGCAGAGAAAAGGGGTGAGGAGGAAGTAGGGGGTACAGATGCAGAAGTCACAGAGGGTGCAGTTGGCGGGGGTAAGGGACAGGGAAGAATGAATATTGGGATGGTGAAAAGGGCATTAGAAGGGAAAGGGGTAAGGGACAAGGGGTTACTCGTCCTGGGGGATTCTATGCTGAAATGGGTGAGATGGGGTGGAAAGGTAGAATGGTACAGCCATATTTGGGTTGAAGCTGTCCCCAGGTTGACTGCAGAAGGGGCAGGGCAGGCATTACGCAAGCGTTCAGTGAGGGGGGAGGAAGAAACCTCATTTACTGTTGCATGTGGGTACAAACGACTTGGCAGGGGACACTGTGGAAGTAGTGAAGGGGGGGTTTGAGTACTTGGGCAGGCAGTGTGAGGGGTGGGGAAGTCAGTGGCATTCTTGGAGGTACTGCCAGTACCATGTGCAAGCACGGCGAGGAAGAGTAGTCTTGAGGGAGTTCGAGGTGGCTGAGTTGGTGCCACAGAACATTATGAGTTAGTGACTAACTGGGGTAGGGTCTGGGAGGGGAATAGTAACTTGTACGCAGGGGACAGGGTACACTGGAGCATGAAGGGGAGGGAAGTATTAAAGGCAGCATGCTGCCGGGCCACTGGTGCTGAGGTTTGAGGTGCTAGATGCCACACCTCATGCCACGCTGGCAACCTGGGTTTGGATGCAAGCCCGGGCCACCAGGGGTTGGCAAGGGAGGGATAGGATTGAGCATCTGGAGGACTGCTCTCCTATCCTGGGGTGGGATCCAGGGACCCACCACTCTGTACCGGCCCCCGGTGATGACTGCAGGTGCTACTACAGTGGTGTAGTAAAGGGTGGCAGAGTGTGGCAGATGTTGGCATGCTGTGCCTAAGCGTCCTTGCATGCCCACACTCCGCAAAGGGGAGAAAAGTGGAAAATGGGCTACGTTCAGGTAGCATGAGCTTCCGCCCACCCCAAATGGCACCTCCTCAACCGGATTCTGCTCCGGTGGGTCGACCTGGGAAGCTCTTCACCACCCCACCATGGAGGTAATTCATGGAGGTGAGCAGGTCGGCCTGATGTTGGGGCAGGGCTAGGGGGGTCAGTCGGGATGACCAAGCCGACCGTAGCCCAGTGAGAAAATATGTATAAAAAAAAAAAAAAGCAGGATTAAAGGGGTATATCCCTACTAAGGTGCATTTAAACAAATGGGGGGTGGCCAAAAGACTGAGGTTGGTAGAAAGGTCCAGACAAGGAAGCCTGATGAGGTCACCACCCTAGATATAGGTAAAGGCATAGTAACCCTGCAAGGGGGCAGGCAGAATGTTCCGAGTGTAATACAGAAGGCACCACCACCTGGTAAGAATAAGGAGGAGAAAGGGTGCGGACTACCAGGGGGAGGGACACAGGCCAAGGAGTAGAAGAGTGAGGAGAAGGAGGGGTATGGGTGGAAGGTGGTCTCACTAAATGGATAGAGAACTGGTTACAGGGGAGGGTGCAGAGGGTGGTGGTGGTAGGGTAGCTCTCGGCACCCAGAGCAGTGACAAGCAGGGTGCCACAGGGCTCAATGCTTGGCCCAATGCTATTTGGGCTCTTTATCTCCAATACAGCACACGGAGTGGGGAGCAGGGTTAGTCTGTTCACACATTATACCAAATCAAATGCAAATAGTTATAGTAGCAGAGCCCCCCCCCCACTCACACACTCCACGAAAAGCTGCTTAAAAGGGGAGGGATGTCATGCTGCTATTGTATCACTCCCTGCTATACCCCCAGCTGGAGTACTGTGTCCAGTTTTAGAGTCCATACTTCAGAAAGGACATAAGGTGGAGGTTTTCCAGAGGAGGGCAACTAAAAGGATTCAGAATTTTCACAGGAATCCCTACAAGGACAGGCTGAAGAATCTCAACATGTACACTCTGGAAGAAAGGAGGGCAAGAGGTGACATGATCAAGACCTACAAAGTGCCTCACAGGGGTAAAGAGGGTACAGTTGGGGAGTTTCCTTCAAATGAGGCCGAGCTCCCAAACCAAAGGAAATAAAATGATGCTGGGGGGGCCATTCAGGATAGATGTGAAGAAATATTTCTTTACTGAAAGTGTGGTAGACGCCTTGAACAGACTGCCAGGAGAACTGGTGGAAGCTAAAATGGTAGGGGGCATGAAGCATGCATGGAATAAATCTAGGGGTATATTAGAAAAAGGGGAAGGAGGGGGTCAATGGAGATCAGTAGGGCTATAGAAGTGGAGTAGATTCAAGTTCATTGCAGGAAAAATCCATTAAGCAAGCTCATTCACAAGGAGGTCCTGATGGATGCAGGTAGAATAAGACATGCAGTAACATATAAAGGCAGGAGTTACAAGTTGGTAGAGAACACTTGGGCAGACTAGGTGGCCTGAGCGGTCCTTTTCTGCTGACAAATTCTATGTTCCTATGGCACCATGTGTTAATTCAGGTGCAGTGTTTATTTAAAGTTGGGCCTACCATACATCCAGATGTACTGTAAGGTACAGTTAATTACCGAATTAGATGCAGCCCACTTACAGTACAATAAACAGAACCCCAGTGCTTTGAGAAGCCTTTACTCTTCATAAGGCTGCTTAAAGAGCTGGGGTTCTATTTGCAGTGTCCACACCAGTATGTTGATCTTAAAATTGACGCTGCATCTGAATGAGTACTTGATTCTTGCTCACTCCATTTCTTCCCCACTTTGAAACCTGCTTATCCTGAGTTAGTTTTGGGCTGGCAGCGCCTCGCCTGTGTTGGAAGATGACCAGTAAGTGGTACTGAAAGATGTTAGACTTCACAGACTGTGAAGGCAGCTGCTCACAGACAGACATAAGGCAATTCTACTGGGGGGATAGGAGAAAGTAAGCTGTTTAACTAGAATCTGCAGCTTATCCATCAGGTAGGGGAATGGGCAGACTAGGTGAGCCAAGCAGTCCTTATCTGCCATCACATTCTATGTTTCTATGTTTCTCACCCACCATCTTGGCAAGAAGAAGGCTGAAGCTGTGGCTGCTGATGACTGTTGGGGTGTGGGGATGGGAGGACCAAAGGGAACAGACATAAGGAGATAAAATCATAATAAAAATTGTGAGACTTTCATCAGCTTTCCAAAACGCTTACCAGTAAAAGAACACTATGAAGTTTTTCAAATGGCAACACAATCTGGTGAGCCCTCTGTCTGCCATCTGACACCAGGCATCAACCAGCATAAAATTGCCTAAAGAAGGCAGTGTGGTCATGTGGTTACTGAAATACTGGAGATTATAGATTTATAAGAACAAAAGAATATCACACAGAAGCTAGCACACATGCCTAAAGCAGCTGTCTCCTTCTTCTCAGTAGTTATATTTATACCCTTGAGGTACTTGAACGTTTCAATCATATCCCCCTCTTTCTCTCCTCTCTTCCAATGAGTACATATTGAGGTCCCTTAATTTCTCCTCTTAAGTCTAGTGTTGCAAGCTCTGTACCATCTATTCGGCCTTCTCTGGACCATCTCCAGCCTGTTAATATCCTTACAAAGGTGCTTCCTCCAGAACTGCACACAGTACTCCATGTGAAGCCTGACCATGGTTTCATACAATGGCATCACTACCTCCCCTCCTTATGCTGGTGATACCCCTGCCTATGCACCCCAGCATGTCACTGGCCCTCCCACCTGCCTTACCACTTTGACATTTTTAGGTCATCTGAAATAAGAACCCCCAGGTCCCTGTCCTTCTTTGTGACTGTCAGCAACTCCTCTCCCTCCCCCCATCCTGTACCTTTCCCCAGGGTTTCTGTGTCCAAGATGCATAATTTTGCACTTTTTTGAATTAAACTTCAGTTGCCCGTCCTCAGACCATTTCTCAAGCTTCCCCAGGTCGCTCCTCATTGTCTTCACCCCCTCTGGGGTATCCACTGTGTTACACATTTTGGTGTCATCTGCAAACAGGCAGACCTTTCCCTTCAGCCCTTCTGCAATGTCACTAATGAAGACATTGAACAGGACTGGTCCCAGCACCACTCCCTGCGGAACCCCACTGGTCACTCTCTCTCCCCAGACTGCGCCCCATTTACCACCACTCTCTGCCTCCTGTCTGTTACCCAGTTTACCACCCTTTCTCCCATTCCCAGCCTACTCAGCTCGTTTATCAGCCTCCTATGTGGGATGGTGTCAAAGGCTTTGCTTACATCAAGGTAAGCGTTGTCCACTGCCCCACCCTGATTTACTTCCTTTGTCACCCAGTCAAAGAGATCAACCAGATTTGTCTGACATGACCTCACCACTATGAATCCATATTGCCTATGGTCCTGGGCTCTGATTGCTTCTAGATGCCCCACTATCTTTTCTTTAACCAATGTCTCCATGATCTTCTCCACTACTGAAGTGAGGCTACCAGCCTATAGTTCCCAGCCTCCTCCCTACTGCTGGATTTGTAGAGAGGTACCACATGTGCCCAGTGTCCTCCTCTAATTCTCTGGTACCACCCCTGTGTTGAATGACTCAGTGAACATGGCTGCCAGAGGTACTACTATTTCCCTTCACAGTTCTTTTAATTCACCTTCAATTTATTCACCTTCTGCAGGATTCTTCTGCCTGTGAATGGACTATTGTCCACCTCTTCACACCTTTGCAATTGCTGTACTGCTGTGGCTCTTGCCCCTCCCCCTCTTCTGTGAATACTGAGCAGAAAGACACAGTGGATGTCTTGGGGGCAAATGGCAGTTCTTAGGCATGTTACTTTCACTTCCAAATACCTAACCAGCACATATAAGCAAGCAGCATTCAGCACTGACAAATACTTGTGGTTTCCTGAGATTACACCCCCCCCCCCCATGCTAGCTCCTTATTTAAAAAGACCAAGGTAGAAAGGACAGTGGGGGATGCTGCTACAAAAGGTAAAGCCATCAAAAAATGGAGAGCAATGAGTACCAATGCCTGTAGTCTGGGTAACAAGCTTCCTGAATTAGTGGCCTTGATGGAGGAGGAACATTTGGATATTGTGGCAGTCACAGAAACATGGTACACACAGAACCATGACTGGGACATAAACATACCAGGATACACTATCTACAGAAAGGACAGGGAGGGTAAAAGAGGAGGAGGAGTAGCTCTTTACATAAAGGAAGGAATCAAAGCAACAGAACAAAAGGGTAAACTGGGAGGAGAAGAAGCACTGTGGGTCAACTTGGAGACAGGCAATGGCACCACAATCCACACAGGGGTTGTATACAGACCCCCCTCTCAGGGGGAGGAAATGGACAAGGAAATGATAGAAAGTATACTTAGAATGGCAGAAAAAGGGGAGATATTGCTGATGGGTGATCTGAATATGCCAGATGTTAACTGGAGTGCAGTTGCAGCAGCCACTTCTAAGAGTGGGGTTATTCTAGATGTCCTACAGGGGGGCATGCCTTAGATAACTAGTATTGGAACCCACTCTCTAGTACAGTATGCCCTGCAAGCCCATTGTTCCACAGTGTGGACCAATGGGCTTACAGCTCATACTGTAAGCTGTCATTCGGCAGGCAGCCGGGTGGTATGCAGGTGGGTTGCAGCTGCCAGCCGCTGACGGGGGGGGGGCTGGATTGGCAGGGGGTCCTGTGTGCGTGGGGAGTGCCACTAGACTACAATGGATTTATTACTTTATTTTCTACCGGCGATCGTGGCTATGGGGAGGGAGGAGGGTACCACTAGACTACCAGGGAACATCTGAGTGCTTGTGGACAGTGTTCTGGGTGGGCGGGTGGCCACCCACAGCTGGCGGCTGCTGTGTTGCGCCATGCAGTACAGCACCCCACCTGTTGGCGGCCAGCATTTGAGCCATTTTGTTTCAGTTCAACTTTGTGCCCCAGTATGCGGCACATCTAGGGATTGTGCCAGCAGATGCGCCACCCATCCTGGTCTGAATATTGGGATATGCCGCATATGCATGGGCATGCCCCCTTCAGATGCACCACATACATTAACATTGTGCCCCAGCACACTGAGACTTGTGCTGCACAAGTCCCCCTTTTGAATATTGCCCCAGGGCACATTACTGGGGTTGCGCCAGGTGCAACCCCTTTGAATATCTTGCCCATAATGTCTAACATGGTCAGCTTTTTGACCTGTAATCCCTGTATACCAGTTCATGCACTTGGAACTTCAACAACTACAAAAAGTCCTTTGTATTATACTTGTCAATTTTTGTTTTCTTTTTATCCACCAGCCTTGTTAAGTCTCACTGTACCGATCGCTCACTACCAACCCTTCAATGCAGGCACAATATATTAACACATCCCTAAGAACCTAACCTTTTCCACCAAAATGAACAATAGCTGTTGCTAGCGATAACTGCCCTTATATTGTTGCCCTCATTCATTAACATTAAACGTGACGGCTCTATCTCCTATATGGATCTGATTAATCATATCCTCAAGCCGAAATCCTAGAAGGCTTGTTATTTTATATTTTCTTCAGTTTTGTTAACATTAAGTAATTAGTTTTCAAAATGCCCCTCCAAATCCAGAACCCTCTCCCACAAGATGGCCATGCCACGTGGCATGGGTCTGTTTGCCCTGAGAAAAAACTCAAACTAGCCCATGGTCCTGTTCTCCCGATTGTCTCCACCAGCACTATGCTACAAAAAAACAAAATGTTCCTGTTATGTCCAAACCCACAGCCCAGTGCTTGTAGTAGAACAATGTCGATACCCCCCCACCCCCACAACATGGCCGCACCACGTGGCCCGGGTCTGCTAGCCCAGAATGCCAATAGCCACGTGGTCCTGCTCAGTTTGAACTGCTAAAAACCATAAACTCCCCTTTTCTTTTCTTTTTTTTTTTTTTGTACTGAAGCAAAAAACCTCCTCCCCTAGCTCTGCACTCGGAACTATGAGTGGAATCCCTGGGTGCCAAACTTGCCCATAGCCAGAGCCCCTTATAGCCATCCATTGCTACAACCTAAACGTCTTCCTCCCTTCATTCTCTGCTTGCCTCCTTATTACAAAATCCGCACTCTTTTTTTTTGTTCCCGGTCTTATAGAGCCATCCCACTGGACTCGTTCTTAACCTCCTTGCCAGGCGTCTGCTTCTTCGCCACACCATTGCCCTGCTGCACACATTTTGCCTTCCATTTGGAGACCAGACTCCAGCGTCCCCAGATCTGCAAGCTCCAAACTGCCCCTACAATCAACTCCTAAGATGATCGCCCCATTTGTCCTTGTCCACTCTGCACCCTGCCTGTACTTCCCCAAAACACCCTCTTCGCTGCCTTAATCACATTTTTTTGTTTGTTTGTTTTAGCCTTCACTTGCAAGGAATTACCTCAGAACAACACTCCCATTCACAGATATAAGATTCACCCTACCACAACTCTAGCCACCAAACCTTACCAACATGTATTCCTGCCCACCTGCTATTTCTTGTCCATCATACCCCAGATCTCCTCCACATTACCTTACCTTTTTTTCTGTCCTGTACTTCACCACAATGACGCCACTAAACTGAAGCTTCCGACTGATGTGCTAACCAAAATGTCAGATAGCAAAGAGGCAGCTCCCTTCTGCTCATCCCCTTTTATTACCCCTCTACTCTGCCCCACAACTTCTGCAAGCCAATCCCCTCTCTTACTGTCTTACCTCACTTCCCCCACCTTGTTAATCATCTGTTCCCCAGCCCACCCCTTCCTACAATTCCCCCATCTTAACCCATTCTGCTGATGTCACTCCACTGCTTTTCCCTTCCTCTCATGCCAACCCCCCCCCTTCCCCCACTCCTTATCTGCTTTTGGTCACATGATCAGTGACAAAAGGGCTTGCCTCTGAAAATAGGCATACCACCTTGTCAATGCTGAATGTTCGCTTGCATGCTGTTCTACTGGGTCCTGCTTGTACTCATTTTTACTGTTTACTGTATATTTACCCAAGACAGACCAGATGAGATGTAAAATGTCATTTGCAATGGGGTCCTGATTTTATACAGTTTTATACTGCATTTACCCAATATCGTAGCGGTGAGATGCAATATCTTGTTTTTTAACATGGTCCTGCTTTCATAATGTATTGTTCTAAGACAGATCATCTTAGATGCAACATTTCCTTTTCAGTAAGCTTCTGCCGTGGGGTCCTGCTTTTACATACTTTTGCAATACATTTGCCTAGGATAGATCAGCATCTCATTATATTTGTTTTCAGTGTGGTCTTGTATTGACACATTGTACTGTATTTACCCAGGATAGCAAAGCTCAGATGCTATCTTGTTTTCAGTGGGATCCTGCTTTTCACAGTTTTTTCATTGTATGCTCCCAGGATAGCACAGCTGAGATACAATATCTTGTTTTGATGGGGTCCTGCTTTAACCCATTTTTATAATGTATTTATCCAGGATAGCCCAGCTGAAATGTAAGTTATATTTCAGAGTGGTCCAACTTTTGCTATGTATTTTTCCCAAGATAGAGCACTATAGATGTACAGATCAGGGGGAGCTCTGTTGTACTAGGGTCCTGCTTTTACACATTTTACTATATATTTACCCAGGATAGACCAGATGAGATGCAGTATTTCATTTTCAGTGATATCCTGCTTTTACACATTGTTAGATTGCATTTACCGGGTTAGGCCAGCTGAGAGGCAATATTTAATTTTCAGTGGGTTCCCATAGTTTGACCCCACATTTTCAATGTAGTCTTTTTATTTATTTTATTTATTTATTAATTTTTGTTGACTGGAAAACGAGGGCTAGACAGTTCTGCCTAATTTATGACCTGACATTATGATCGAGGCAGGTGGGATTTTTTAAGTCCCGTCCAAAAGGTGAATTTGTAGTGTGACTGCGAAAACATGTTTTGGAGGGGATTTGAAAAATGGCAATTGTCATGTTCAGGAGGTGGGGCAACACAAGGGTATGTTGAACATTGGGGCCAACATCTGCAAAAATAAAGTTATCAGTAAACATTGAAATAAATCAATGTTTCTTCATAACTTTGTAGCTTTTTCACCTTTTGACCCCATATTTTCAATATAGGTCCAGATATTCAAATGGATTGCGCCTGGTGCAACAGAATATTCAAAAGAGGGACTTGCGCAGCTCAAGTCCCAATGCACCGGGTCAAATGATAATGGCATGCGGTGCAACTCCAGGGGGTGTGCCCATGCATATGTGGTGCATCCTAATATTCAGCCCGGGATGTGCAGCGCATATGCTGGCACAACCCTGAAGTGCGCTGCATACCTGGGCACAAGGTTGAGTCTGAAATAATGGCTCAAGTACCAGCCACCCACAGGCGTGCTGCTGTACTGCAATGCACAACACAGCAGCCACCAGCCATGGGTGGCATACACCCCCCCAACACCGTGCAGAAGCACCCACTGATGTCCCTGGTAGTCTAGTGGCACCCCCAGGAGCTGCGATCGCCAAACAGATCTATATATCCCTGGTAATCTAGTGGTAGCCCTTCCCTCCCCATAGCTAAGATTATCAAAATGATCTATTCATCCCTGGTAGTCTGGTGGGACCCCCCCATAGCTGCACGATCGCCGACATATCTGTATCTGCCACCCTGGTGGTCAGTAGCCCCCCACCCACACAGGACCCCCTGCCATTAGCAGCCAGCACAGACCTACCCACCTACTGCCCGGCTGCCTGCTGAATGACTGTTACAGTATGCACTGCAAGCCCATTGGTCCACAGTGTGGACCAATAGATTTACAGCTGCTACTGTAAGCTGTCATTCAGTGGGCAGCTGTACAGTATGCAAGTGAGTCTGTGCTGCCCACCAATGGTAGGGGGAGCTGGGTGGGCAGGGGGTCCTGTGTGGTTGGGGGGTGCCACTGACCACCAGGTGGGCATATGCAGTTATGTTGACCATCCTGCTACATGTGGGTGGGGTCCATTAGTCTACCAGGATGAATAGATCATTTTGGCGATCACGGCTACAGGGAGGGGGGGGCTACCACTAGACTACCAGGGATATATAGATCTTTGTGGTGATTGTGGCTCCGGGTGGGAGGGGGGTACCACTGGACTGCCAGGGAAGATTTATACTTCATATAAGGGGTGCGGGGCATCAGTAGGGAGGGGGTACCACTGGACTGCCAGGGACTGCACCATTACATTCTGGTGATCTCCACTATGGGGAGGGGGGTTTCCTCATGTTGTCCTCCGGGGGCACCACATGCTGTTCAGGGTGCCAGGCGCATGTCACTGGCCTTCCCTGCACAACGCATGCAAATGGGGCCATAATGACATGCTAATGGCCCCATTTGCACCTTGCATACATTATGGCTCCATTTGCATCTGACAGCTGAATATCAGGAATTTGTGCACAGCATAACTCTGTTGCTCTGGCGCAGTTCCCATTCCTGGTATTCGGCTGTGGCTCGGGGGGGTGCACCACTGCATGGTAGTTGTGCAGTGCACATTGTTATATTCAGAGGAGATGTGCCATTGCTCATCTTCTTTGAATATCCCTGAAGCTTCACGCCAGCACAGCTTTGATTGATCTGTGCCATCACATGCGCCATTGCCAAGAAGTACTTAATTCTGAAATTGGGGCCCTAGTCTTTTATGACCAATGTTATAATCAAGACAGGTGGGATATTTAAAATCCTATCTGAAACGTGATTTCAAGCAATGACTGTGAAAACATGTTTTGGAGGGGATTTGAAAAATTGCACCTGTCGTTCATCAGGTGGGGTAACAAAGTAGCTATGATGCACATTTGGGGCCAAAATCTGCAAAAATCACAAAGTTGTAAGTAAACATTACAAAATTCAATATTTCCTCATAACTTCGTTGTTTTTTTGACATTTTGACTGCTAATTTTCCACACTGTCTTTTTATGATCCAACCTCATGATCACTGCCGGTGGAATTTTTAAAATCCTGTTCAAAATGTTACTTTGGGTGCAAATGCAAAAGTATGTTTTGGAGGAGTTTTGAAAAATGACACCTTTCATGTCCATGAGGTGGGACAGCAAGGGAGCTACATTGAAAACCGAGGGCCACATCTGCACATATCACAGCGTTATGAGTAAATAATTAAAAATTCAGCGTTTCTTTGTAACTTTGTTTTGTGATATTTTGACGCCAGATTTTCAACATAGTCTTTTTATGACCCTTCCTTTGAAACATGACAGATGTCTTTTATAAAATGTTGGCCAAAACATTATTTTGTGCAACAAGTACAAAAACACATTCTGGCCAGGATTTGAAAAAACACCTGTCACATTCATGAGGTGGTGTGACAAAATGGCTATGTTGAAAATTTAAGGTAAAAAATATTGAAAATTGCCAAAATTATGAACAAGTATTGAAAAATGTCAGTGTATTTTCATAATGTTATTGTTTTTTAGTATTTTGATCCCCGATTTTCAACATAGTCTTGTTATGACCCCACCTCATGAACCCAGTAGGTGAAAGTTTTCAAATCCCACCCGAAAGGTGCTTTCTTGGAATACCTACAAAGTCACCTTTCAGGCCAGATTTAAAACATTTTACCTACCTTGTTCATGAGATGGGGTCCCAAAAAGGCCATGTTGAATATTTGGGGGAAAATGTTAATAAATCACCCAGTTATACGTACAAGTTGAAAACTCATTGAAACACACTGGCTGCAGCTTACCTGATTTCTTCAGATCCTGATCGGGCACTGAAAAGTGAAGACGTGTCTCTGGTCCAGAGAGGGTTGTGGCATTGTACCCCCAGTAGGTAAGTATGGGGTAAGAGGGTGAGTGGTGAGTGGGGGTCAGGTGGGGGGAGGGTAACAGTAGTGGTGGTGGCAGCAGCAACAACAGACATCAATGGACCATTTTCTTTTTACAGGGTTTAAAAAAATTAAAAAGACATCAAGGGAAGGTTTTCTTAATTTCAGGTACCAACATTAGGGATTGGGCACCCCAGTGTAGGGTTCATATTTACAAACAGGGCATGGGAAGCAGTGGGGAGGTGGGAGGGATACCTGGCATAGGGTGTGATCTTTTTAAAAGGGACACAGGTACAGGAAGCAAACAGGGAGGTGGGAGGATACTTGGCAGAGGGTGGGTTGTTTGAAAGTGGTAAGGAAAGCAATGGGGAAGTGGGAGAGATATTTGGCAGAGGGTGGAATTGTTTAAAAGTGGCAAACGGGGGTTATATGCAGTCAATTGCATTGGGGGGAGGATGAGGTGCAGGCCAATCATAACATCAATCAGCTGCTTGCCGGGCAGCGTCATGCAGACCAAAGCATAGAGTCACCCTGTTATACAGGATGCTCTTTTCTTTAAACTTCACAAAGTTTTCGACAAAGTTACCACCCAGCAAGTTCAGAAGAGTGTCATGATCAGATTGGCTGATGATTGGTCTAACAGTTGAGCCCACTAAAGACTGCCCAGCATTGGACTGACAGTGCCACACCTCTCAGATCCAGTATTATAGCAATATGTCCTCTTTGTGCAAGCATAAGTATGAACATAACGAAAAAAAAAAAAGTCTTCCGCAACTAGCAATTTTTCTGTTAGAAACATATTACAAGTAAAGCCTGAAGTAGAACAATCTTGGATTTATCCGCTGTCTGAAACTGCAGTAAATCAGAACTAGTTTAGAATGTACAGTATAACATTTTCATTTTTAATTATTTATATATTTTATACTTTATTTTATTTACTACATACAAATTCTGCAGCTCTGTTTTCCTTGACGATAAAGTGCTATGCATTTTGTATAGTTCTACATCTTGTACAGTGTCTGAACTTCACAGTGAACTGACATTCATTAACTGTAAGCCTCTAAAGAAGAAGAAGTTTTCCTTCATGATGTTAATTAATGCTAGACTAGCTGCATTTCCCTTTTTTCCTCTCTCATGCCTTATTTCCTACAAGTGATCTTGACTTTCTGAGCCAGTGGACCATTTTGTCTGGACTTGAGTAATTAACAAAGCTCATAAACAGGCATAATAGATGATGTCCCTCCAATTGGTTCCCTTAAGCACTGCCTCCTGATTTGCTGCGTGCTGTTGATTAATTCTGGTCCCCAGTAGGTTTGCGGCTAGAATCAGGCTGCTGCTGAGCATTAAAGGGTCAGCCTGTCTCCTGAACCTGCACTGAGAACTTCCCAATCAGCAAGTGGCTCTTCCCTTTCAGCATCCCTTCACTAAAACTGAGCTGGGCTGTGGCACTTCTCGAGACCCGCACCCACAGCCGGGAGACAGGAACTTCTTCTGAAGGCACTGAATGTAAGTATTGCTTGTACTGCACGCTTACTGAAGCAGCCAAGGTGCTTGTATAGTGCAAGAAACAGAAGCAGCATGCTGATCAGTTGTTGTGGATCTGCAAAGTGAAGGACATGTTAATTGTTAAATGCAAGCTTCACTATTGTATAGCAACAGTAAGGATCAACGGATTATTTTGTTATGAAAGATTAGTTCTTCTCTAATATAATGGGAGACTGTTTTACATGACTCCCACTGCACTTATTTCATTAATGCTGTGCATGTGTATTTATTTGTTTGTTTGTTTTATCAGGAAGTGGGCTGGGGTTAGTAACATATTGTTAGCCATGCCTGGCAAAGAGACAGGGAAACAATAGTTCAACATTGAGCAAAATAAATTACTTACAAGTAAGACTGTGTAATGAATATTTTGCATACACTTCCTAGGTAGTGTTTTATAAAGTATTTCGACCAATGTGTGTTAAGTTTGATCAGTTGTAAGTTGTCAGTTATGACTTCTTGTTCCAGCCTTGTGTAACCATGTATTGTACTGTATTCACATCAGGCGTGGCTGAAAATGATATCTTAACTTAACCCATCTCCTCATTAAACAAACAAAATAAAAAATAAAAATGCAATTATTTATCTGGGATAGTCTAACTGAAATGCAAAATCGAGTTTACAGCAGGATTTTGCTTTTACCCCGATTTATAGCTGGATGTCTTGCAACACAGGGAGGTTAAGTGTCTTGCTCAAGATCACACAATGAGTAAGTGGCTCTGGTGGGAACTGAACCTTAGTCTCCTGGGGTTCCCATGCCCATACTTTTAACATTAGACCCCACTACTTTTACAGGTGGTGGGGATATGTATTCCTTCTTCTGAAATGATGATTCATTTTATTTTTACTGCTTCACAGTTTGCACTTCTGTTTTATCAAATTTAAGTTTCAGTCTGGTGGAGCTGGCAGTAACAATTGTGAACAGATTTTCCTACTGCAAGCACTTTCATCAAAGTGTGTGTCAGGAATTCTGGAAGGGGTTGCCCTCCCACCAGTGGCATTCAGATTATAAAACTGGATAGCACCAAAGAGGTCAGTTAATCCTTTAGCAAAAAACTCTGGCCAGAACCAAAATGGCTGCTGATGCATTAACCTGATAAGGGATGTAGAATTAATGTGTGACTTGGATTGCAATCTGCGTGTTGTATTATTGAATGTAGTAATCCCACGCATACATCACAATAATAAAACAAAATAGTAAAACCTATACATCAAGCTAATGCAGTTAAGAAGCAACTGCTGGACACACACACACACACACACACACACAGTACTTACAGATGTTCCCTGGTGTTTTAAATTCTCATTTTTCTAATGCACTAGAAAAAGTTTTCACAGCTGTTTAATGGCCTGGGTGTATTCTTAAACATATGGAAGCATTATTAAAATAATGTTCAGCTAAGACTATATACATGATGGTAGTGAGTAGTTGGCTCCCACAATTGTGGCCATTGGCATCGTTCAATGCACTTCACCTATATGTCTGTCTGTTGTTGGTTACTCCATTTATTTTATATTAATGTCCTTGTTCTTCTGCACATATGTTTGAGTTGCTTGAATAGGTTTCTTGGAAGTTTTATTTTTTATCGGGATTTTTCAGCTATTTTTGACCTGAACCAACCACCCATGAAAATGCAACTTTGAAAACGGATATAACCAAAAGAAGCATGGCAACCCCTATATTTCTTTTCTTTTGCTATATTCACAGCCATATTCTACAGCTATCAAGAATGTTTTATGAAAATTACGTTGTTTTTAAATGGTTTTGTACATGAACACAAACACATATTTCCCCTATTTTGGGGAATGTTTGTTCAAGATGGTGCATTTTGCATTTATGGAAAAAAAGAAGAAAACATTATGACATATGATGTATCCTTCTTTCACTTTTCTCTTCCACACTCATGTTGACACCTGCAACACTGATGTTATAACTGCATAAAATAATCTGGCCCCTTATGAATTTTTGTTTTCCATAAAGCAGGATTAAGTTTCACCATGCAACTTAAAACCAAGTATGGCAACCAATGTTTTTATTATGGATTTTTAAATGTTTAGATTACCATTATGCACCGGGCAAAAAAATTATGAATCTGACATGGAGTTGCTGAGACACCAGGGAATGTGCTTAAGCCGCCACTAGCCAAATAGTCGTTCGCTATGCCCTTCTATATTTAGCTGCAAATAACATTATTCAAACAGGCAAATTGCTAATGCAGTACCAAGGCTCAACATCTAATCTGGCTGTTTATTTTTATGATTTTGTAAGAGTTTCCACAAAAAAATTATTAAATAATATGAGTGTCATGAATTATTTATCTTTTTCTAGTCACTGATGACATATTCAGTTTCTGCATTTTACATATAGAATATTTAGCTTTTCATCTTTCTTGCCTTGAATTCATGTTTTCTTTAATGTCTTCTGCTATTTCATTGTTTGTTTCTCCCCTCCATCTCCTGGAGATGTAGCACATGTTGGGGTACAATGTATGCCTCAGTAACTCACCCACATTACACCTCTCTTCACATACAGACACACACACACACACATATACTGTACACACACACACACACACATATCAGCAGCAGCATTCTCACCCGTTCATCGCCTGAAATGTACAGTAGCATATTTCTGGATACTTTGTTGGTCCCAGTTCCGAACAAACACACACACACACACACACACTCACAACCCACACACAGAGACAGACAAGTAAGAACAGAAAACTCTGTAAGTCAGTTAAGTCTGCCCTGATGCCCTATAATGTATTACTCCGAGTTGGTCTTCCCCTCTGACTCTTTGTTGTTTTCTACCACCCTTGTATTTCTAAAGGCCCAATTAAAGCTGCTCCCCTTGTGTTTTCAACTCATATATAGTCACAGCATTGACCACATTGCCGGGTAGACTTTTCCACCTGCTCACCACCTGCTATATGAAAAACACTCCCTAATGCCATTTCCGAAGTTCTCCCTTACACCTTGAGATTATGCTGCCAGCGTACAAACTTATCTTAAACTTGAATGGCTCTGTAGATTCACCCTGTAGACCACTTCTGGGGAGAGTCAAATCCGGCATGTTAGTTGAGGAGATTGGGCTCTGATGGGATGCCTCATGAAGCCACCCAAAGCAGCATGATGCTGGCCACTTCTGCACCTAGTGTCCAGTGCCCCTGCTGAATACCAGAAAAGGGTAAACTGTGGAAAGGGGCTGTCAACAATGGTTCCCTCACCTTCTGGGTCACAGCTTCATATCACAACACAACAGGGGCCAATGGCCATGCAGGTTGGAGAGAAGGAGATGCTAGATGGCAGAGAACTGCTGCAACACATCAGGGAGAGGAAGGGAGGGTGACTAACTAGATGCTTTTATAAAGTCATTTAACCTCCTAGTGCTCCAGTGTCTCCATCTGTAGAGACGCAGAAGCAGAACCCCACTGAAAATGAGATGTTTCGTCTTAGCTGGGCTGTCCTGTGTAAATGAATTGTATGAACCAGGAGATGTAGAATTAAGTCCTATCAGAAACATGTACACCCAGTGTGACTTTGTCACTTTACATCTCGGTGCTTTCAGATATAAAAATGTGTGAAAAGCAGGGCCCACTGAACATGAGATACTGTATCTCAGCTGGGTTATCCTGCATCATCAAGTTGTAAAATAAAAGAAAATGTATTGAAATTATATTCCTATGAAGGGATACAGCAATTTATTCCACTGCTTTAACTTCTGCTTCTAGAATTCCCAAGGTACCAGTAAAGTTGGACTAGCTGTTTAATCTATCTGAATAAGTCACCGTTAACCAGTATTAGAATATACCACAGATATGCTGTGAAAAATTAAAAAATAAGCAGAAAAATATTCAAAAGCTAGACACTTTCACATCTAAATCAAGCTCAGACTGCTATGACACCATTTCCAGAAATTTAGTACCAACTTATATTTGGTGATGATGATAGAATTGTATTTTTGCACAGGGTTGTGGCTGTATACATTCGAGCACTAAATCTCTATTTTCAAGTAAGTGCCTGTTAGCATACAAATACATAATATAAAAACATAATTTACATACAAGGCACAAATCACAAACTACCATAAATTACAACAAAACAATACATATACTGTATGATCAAACCGTCAGTAACAGTCACACATAAAAGTTAATTCCAAGGCTATCCTTTGTTTGAATATTTCAAATGAACCAGAATTTGGGGATCAGGCCAAGGCCTGGCTCCAGGACTGTCAGCACTAATTATAAGAGTCCCGGGACCAAATCTCATAACAGTCGTAGGAATCATCTGGGCTCTCTCACATTTTCGTCTTTGTAGGTATATGGATAGTACCCTTAAACCTGGGGCAAGAAGCAGGTTAAGTGGTTAAACTGGGGCAGTATATATATAGAGAGCAATGAATAGGCAACTGAGTGATACGGATTTTTTTACACACCTGAGGTGTGTGATGACCCATAAACTTTGAGAACAAAGCTCAATGGGTTTATGAGGGCATCACACACTGAGGGTGTGTAAAAAAAGATCCATAAAAACACAGTTGCCTATCCTTTAGTTTTTTATAATTAATGATGCAGGGAGTGAATGGCAAGGTAGTGATGTGCTTCTCTCACAGACAGAGACACACACACACACACACAACACACAGACTCTTCCTGTCCAGTACCGACATTGGTTTTTTTAAATTTTTTTTTTTATTAAAAAAACATGAAAGTTTTGAACCATGGTTAATTCACGGTTTAGAAGTCAGACACAGTCTCATTGGTGATTGCGCTGGGTTAGACTGGGTTAGTTGTAAAGGCAGGATCAATCAGATAAATTCTCCCAAAAAAAAAAATAACGAGTTAAAAAGAGTCTTACCATATGGGAAAGTATCAGTTTCTGTAGTGTCTCAGCGCTAAGTGACAAACGGAGCCACCATGTTTGTGTAACTGTTTAGCCTGCCCACACACACTATAGGAGCCAATGAGGTAGCACAACAAATGTGACTCACAGGAGAGTTAAAAGAAAATGCCGTAATAACCAGGTAACCCAGTTATTATGGCATTTGAAGCAAGTCTCTACGCCGTGCATTAAAGGGGGTCACCAGTAATTATAGTATGTTACATATCACATGCAGCCATCTATTCTCTTCTTATAAACAAATTAATTTCTGGAGTTTTACTTGCTTTAAGTACGATACAGGAATGAAGCCACAATAAACTAACTATACAAACATCACAAGGTCTTGATAACTGACAGTTGTTATCGGCACCCAGAAGTACAGCATATAAAAGTTTGTTACACTCCCTCTAGTATTTAACTCTTCACTACAAGCCTGCTTATAACAGTATTTAATGGAGTGCACTTTATTTGTCAGAAGCAAGAAGACAGAAAGTGCTTTTTCCAATGCATGTGCCACGGTCTCTGGTTGCTTCTGCTGTGCAGCATAATATGTTTTAATACATAAGCTCATGTCATGACTCAGCACACACATTTACTTTACACACTGTTCCCAGCCAAAAATTGTAAAATCAAATGAATAAAAATAAAATAAATGATAAATGTAATAGCCAGAGGCTGTAGCCCAGCCCTATTGCCAGTGCCAGCAGCAGTAGCCCTGTTACCACAGTACTGTAGTGTTCTGCTGCACCAGTGGCTGTTCTTCATTCCGGCAGTAAGCTCCATTCTCATACCTTGTGCAAGGATTTTTCCATGGTGTCTGGGGTTTGCAGTGCCCTAGATGGGAGCAGCCTTTCCTCAATGTCTGTTGTTTTTTGAACTCACTCGGATGTGGTGAACAACCAGACATTTATGCAGCATTCTGGGCTTCCACTTTCACCTCCCTCCCTGCCTAAATCCATACTCCCTGAGCCTCGTTTTCAAGTTGGCAGTCACAGAACTGGAAAGAGTTTCTTTAGTAGTTCTACGCTGGCAGCACTGATGTTACCAGACAGCTTACTATACAGCAAAACAGGAGCAGCATCTTTTTCCTGTCTCAGCACACATTAGATGTCGGTTACATGCAAAAACAAACCATGTAGGGCATGAGGTGGTAGGTCCGAGATGGACAATGGAACTGCCAATGTGACAAAAAAACATGAAGTCAATCCCAAGTGAACAAGAATCTGTAATGGCAGAGCTGTTTGTTGAAAATGTATCCCCTGTACACCAGAATCTGTCATGGCACTTCAGCTTTTTTCCAATACCCAGGGTGCACCAGGATTTAACTTGGCAAAGCTGCTTTTTTCCACTACCCCGGTGCACTGGGATATGTAGCAACATAGTAGCTTTTATCCAATACCTTGGGGGCAGCGGTTTCAGTAGCAACACAGCCACTTTTCTCCACTATCCTGGGTCCACTGGGCTCTGTAGTGGCATGGATATGTTTTTGCACTAACCTGGCACACCCAGGATCTATAGCGGAAGAACTGCTTTTCTCCAGTACCTGAGTGCAGTGGGATCAGTAGCAGCATTGTCACTTTCCTTCACGAGCTCAGGTGCACCAGTATCTGTAGTGACACCATTGCGTTTCTCCATTATCTCTCAAGCACCAGGATCTTTAGTAGCATGACTACCTTGTTCCAGTATCCTGAGTGCAGCAGCATCTGTAGCCACATGGCTGCTTTTCCCCACGATTCTGGGTGTAACAGGATCTGTAGTGCTACAGCCACCTTTCTCCAACATTTTTGGTACAGTAGTATCCGCAGCAGAACAGATGCTTTTCTCTGCTGTCCTGGGTGCACCGGGATTAGTAAGCCACTTTCCGGACCCTTTTGGGGTATGAATATCATCTCTGAAAGCAGGAACCCGACATGCAGCTACACATTCACATAAATGTCTCATTGTCTTGTCCCCTTTAACCCATATCCTGTCATCTCTCTGTGTGTAATGAACTACAACGTGCAGAGTAAAGCACAGTTCTTGTATGAGGAGATGTTCAATCATAGTCAGCAAAACTGGGGGAAGGGGGTCACCTAACCTTCAAAGTTTTATTCATTTTTTTAAAAATATGTATACCCAGGAAAGGTGCATTGAGACACAAACATATGCAATCTTGTTTCCAAAGTTCAAGGACAAGTAGCAGCAGCACAGGCACACAGACTTACTGTGCAAATACATACAGACCAAATGAATTTAGCAGTTCTGGTTCTGTCATTTTATTTATTTATTGAAATGTTTCACCAGGAGGGCACACTGCACAACAAGTTGCTCATCTCACGGTGCGCCTTGGGGGGAGGGGTTACATAGGGCTGTGAAGGATGATCAGTTACAATAGTATGTGGGTAGTACAAACAATACAACATTGTAAGATTATACAACAGTTGGAACACAAGGTAATGTACAATAAACAGTAGTGGAACACTGGGTAAATTACAATACATGTCCAAAATCATACAAAAAAACATATAAACGTACAAAACAGTAATAATGCGATAGAACCATTTATAGTGCATGAGTGTACCAGGAGCAGGCTCGAGGTAGTACACAAGTGATGTTGGAGTAAAACGGATGGGGTTAGGTTCTGCACACTGGTGACCCAGAAGGGCAGGTGAGAAGAGAGGAGCGAGAGGCAAGAACTGAATATGAGGAGAAGGGGTAGCCATTTCCTGATTTCCCCCTTCAGGATTCATCATTTTGGGTTGTACAGTAAACCAAAAAGTTTTTTGTTTTTTTTGTTTTTTATTTGAACATGCACCCAGAAATGCGTAAACATACCTGAGTATATTCAAAGAAGGAGTCCAAATGTAAGTAATTTGGGGGACTTTTAAAAAGGGACATGATAATTATGACACTTCAAAAACCAGGCAGATTTTGCCTTCTAACTTGAACAGATGATTAGTGAAGCTGTTAAACACAAGACTGAGGTCTGTACTGCACTTTTTAAGAAAGCATTTTTTATTTTACAAAAACATAAGATGAAACTGGCACTGTTTAAGTATCTACTCAGTGCAACTGACAAAAGCCCTTTTATTGGTAAGGTAGTGCCAAGAAATAATGCCACTACTATTGAAAATTAAAAACTAAACTCTCTGCAGTATATGGTAATCAACTCACTGCCCAAGTTAAAAATCCTACCAGGTTTAAGGCAGCAGGGAGGTGTAAAAAAACATTTTTTTTTCTTCTCATTAGCTGAATGTAAATCAAGCCAACATTGCTTATCTCAACATGTTGAGGGGGCCACATTAGCTTTGCTTTAGTGGAAAGCAACACTTAGGTGGCAGGTAAGGGTTATTTAGGTAATTAAATTAGCAGGACATTCAGTTAAGTCCAGCTTAACATAGCATTATATAACAGGCAGCATAAAAAAAAAAAAAAAACAGCAGCATTCTGGGAAAATTAGTCAATTCACCAGTACTACTCCACTGGCTGCAAAGGGGAAGGAACTACATTAACCAGCAGGATTTTTGCTCCAAATACTTCCTAAACTTATTGTTGTACAATGCTATGTACTTCTATACCAGCTATACCATTGCATTACAGCTGTACCCAAGTCACTTCCTGTTAAGTCGCTGTCCCTTGGAGGGAAGGAAAATAAAGTAATTCACCGTTTCCTGTTTTGGCATCTCCCACAGCTACCCTACAAAAAACTCTTGCTTTTGGCTATACTAAGCAGCCTTAAAAAAGACTGATATGTTGCTGGGATGGCATAGCAGTGTGTCATTTACCACACACTGAGTCCTGTACTACTTTACTCATTCTACAGCTCTTTGCATGCAATGGCCCCTCACTCTAACGCTTTCTACCATGAAGCTGCTACCAGTCACAGCACAACAAAACCTATACAATGGTGGGGGGCCCAAGAACATTCTTGTGAAGGGTGTCTCTCCCAGCAGAAACATAGAATTTGTCAGCAGATAAGGACCACTTGGCCAACTCAGTCTGCCCACTTTTTTCACTGCCTATACTGTCACCATCGACCCTACCTGATCTCTAGCTACTTCCCCCCTCTGCTTCCCAACTAAGATTCCCTTGTGCCTATCCATACATGCTTGAAGCCCACCACTGTTTTTGCCCCCACTACCTCCTCTGGAAAACTATTCTAGGCATCCACCACTCTTGCAGCAAAGAAGTACTTCCTCACATCCCTCCTAAATGTTTCCCCTTCCAACTTCACTTCATATGCCCCTTGTTCTCATAGAATCTTTATTAATGTTGGTATTCCTATATTCTTCAAAGGGTAGTTGTGCCACCCATCTGTAGATTTTGCTCTGCTTGATCAAGGAGATGTCTAATTTGATCCATGTCAGTGTACAGGATCCTCTTTTTGCAAAAACGACAGTACAAATCTTATCAAACACTCACACCAATACCATTAAGACTGTGGTCCTTACACAGTGGAACAGGGCCTCACTCATCTATCTCTGTGTACAAATCACAAGAAATCCAGAACACCTTGATATATTTAATTATGAACCCCTTACATCAGCAGTGGTCAATGACTTGAAGACATGGGCTCAACTTCACCTTAGATTTTTACATATAATAACAGCTATGCATCAACAAATTGTACCCAATTTATTACATTTTTTTGAATTTCTCCCAGTTATGCCTGACCACTCTTATTTTCAACACTGGAATAAGCTTCTAACCAGATTTCTTTGGCATGGGACTAGGCCTTGAATGACTCTTGCCTTGCTGCAGCTCACGGTGCCACAAGGAGGTATAAATTTCCCAAATCTGAAACTTTAAGAACTCTTAAAACTGAAAGTGGACAAAGCAATGGGGGCCTGATGGGATTCATCCAAGAATTCTAAGAGAACTAAGGGTAGAACTAGTGACACCACTGACTACTCTCTTTAACAAATCATGGGAGGATGGGGTGGTACCTGAGGACTGGAGGAGGGCAGATGTGATTCCACCTCACAAAAGTGAGAGCAGGGCAGAAGCGGGAAACTACAGACCTATTAGTTTAACCTCAGTGATAGGGGGGAAATGATGGAATCACTTCTGAAGGAAAGAATTGTCGAGTACCTAGAGGCCAGAGGGGCACAGGGCCCAAGGCAGCATGGATTCACAGCAGGAAGTTCATGTCAGATGAATCTAATAGATTTTTTTGACTGGGTGACCAAAGTAGTAGATCAGGCAGTGGCTGTGGACATGGCCTACCTAGACTTTAGCAAGGCATTTGACACAGTCCCACACAAAAGATTAATATACAAGTTAGCCAGCCTGGGAGTGGGTCCCAAGATGGTAGCCTGGGTAAAGAATTGGCAGGAGAACAGGACACAGAGGGTAATAGTAAATGGAGTCCACTCTGAAGAAAGGGGGGTTACTAGTGGGGTACCACAGGGTTCAGAATTAGGACCAGTCCTCTTCAATGTCTTTATAAGCGACATTGCAGAGGGACTGGAAGGAAAAGTATGTCTCTTTGCAGACGACACAAAGATCTGCAACAGAGTTGATACACAAGGTGGGGTAGAAAGAATGAGAAGGGACTTGGCGAGGTTGGAGGAATGGTCAGATGTATGGCAGCTTAGATTCAATGCTAAGAAGTGCAAGGTAATGCACCTGGGAAACAAAAACACAGGGGAAGAGTACACAATGGGGGGTGAGATACTAACAAAAACAAAAATGGAAAGAGACCTGGGGTATGTCATATCAGATGTCCTAAAGGTGGGCAAGCAATGTGAGAGGGCAGTAAGGAGGGCTGGGGATACTGGGATGTATAGGGAGAGGCATCACTAGTAGAAAACAGGAAGTTGTTATCCTCTGTACAGACAGCTGGTGAGACCCCATCTGAGTACTGCATGCAGTTCTGGAGACCCAATCTCCGCAAAGACATAGACAGGATGGAGGCAGTCCAGAGGAGAGCAACTAAAATGGTGCAGGGTCTGCACTGGAAGACATATGAAGAGAGACTTAAGGAGCTGAATATGTATAGCCTCGAGGAAAGGAGGAGAGAGGGGACATGATTGAAACTTTCAAATACCTCAAGGGAATCAACAAAGTCCAAGAGGGTAGCATCTTTCAGAAAAGAGGTGTGCAAGAACAAGGGGCACAATTTGAAGATAGAGGGGGGCTCAGAGGTAATATAAGGAAGTATTTTTCACAGAAAGGGTTGTGGATGCATGGAACGGCCTTCCAGAGGTGGTTGGTCAAAAACAGTGGTGGAATTCAAGGATGCATGGGACAGTCATAAGGCAATTCTAGGGGTTGGGGGTAGGAAGAAGTAGGCTGTTGGTTAACTAGGATCTGCAGCTTATCCATTAGGTAGGGAAATGGGCAGACTGGATGGGCCAAGCGGTCCTTATCTGCCATCAAATTCTATGTTTCTATGTTAAGCATTGGCAGACCAGTTTAGAATAATCCGTCTTTGATCCTACCTGGTTTATGTGACCCACTGGAAAAATATTGAATTTCTTTTAAATGATTGGCATGAGATAGATGCCATTCAGTATGCCTCACCTCCAGGCTACCTTCCTTTCTCTAAATGTTACCTTTATACCTCCACGGTCCTTAAGGCTCAGCACTCTGTACTCCAACAAGATGCCTTTCGGAGGTATGCTCCTTGCCAGTTTGCACCAGGACACAATAAAGGCAACTCCTTGAATGCCATAGATCTGTTTCTCAAGCGGTGGGCCAGGAGTGGCCTTCTTTATCTACACCAGTTTTTAGATAAGGCACGAGTCCTGCCTTTTCAAGAGCTCAGGGATAAGTATAATCTTCCTGACTACTTTCATTACCTTCAATTATGTTCATACATACCTGTCCAACCGAGTCAACCGACAACTCTCAATCCCTCCTGTGCCACTTCTTGACCTAATCTTAAAACATCATGGGGCCTTTGTTGGTATGCACCTGGTGGGGCACCTTTATACCATTATAGAAAATGGCAATGGAAACCCTAGCTTCCTGATTGGCTAGCAGGATTCCATTGCCATGCATCTATTTCTCAGTAGAGCCCTATCAAAAAAAAGTACCAGCTGCACGGTGTCAAACTGGTGTCACTGTGCCAGGCTGAATCTGAAACCTTAGTAGCCGCCATTTTTCCTGCTCACTAAATGACAGAAGTGAGCATGTCAGCCCCCCCCTCAACTGAGCTGCTCTGTAATGGAAACTAGAACATTTTCATAAACAGCACCTTTTTTTCCCTAAACTACTTGTTTGTTTAGAAAATCTTCTTTGAAATTGCTGCTCAGTTGCCACACTCATAGACTGCAGCCGTGCCGCTCTGCTCCACCCCTGCCTGCCCACCCGCTACTTATTCCTAAAGAAACACATTAAATTTAGTGTTTCTTTATAGTATTTTACAATCATTCACAGTATATTATTACCTTCTTGTGTTTGTTGGTGCCAGTAAAATGATCCCGCCTAGGACTACGATAGCTGCCCAACTGCAACCTGCCTCATCACGAGCAGTTAGGCATCTTCGCACAGCAGCTCTTCACAACAGTCCTGGCTCCCCATTACTAATGACACAACTGCTTCTTGCAAGAAAAAAAAAACTGTTTCTTCCATCAGCAAAAGATGGGGGGAGGGGGGACTGAGGGAGCAGAGACAGCCATCAAATGAATATGACACAAAGAGGGAGTCCCAAACAGCAGTGCCAGAGACAGATATTGGGAATCCTAAACAGTGGCACCCTCTACTGACAAATAAAGCAGTACAGGGACTACTTGGTAACAAAATGGATTTTTATTCTATTTTTAACATTAATTACACATATTTATAATCTTTTATTTAATTTTATTAAAATTTTTACAAATTAGCTATTTTCTAAGCATAATAATGCCCTCCAGGGTGAGTGGTGTTGGGCAATACCGAACCTTCCAGGGGCTATAAGGCCCTCTGCCTGCCTCATTACGCCCCTGGGTTGTCTAGTATTGCCCAATATTGCCCACCCTGCTAGGTATTATTGCTTACTTATGGGACCTCTCTACAGACTCTACCTTGTACATTCTTCAAAAGCAGAATGAAGAGTTTCCTTTAGTTTGTGCCCTGCTCAATGGTATAAATATACGTTACCTACATATAAAATTACAATGGCCCCTTGCTTGAAAGAATTTGCCTGAAAATGTAGAACACTTTTTTAAAGCTCCAGCATTTCTTAGTGCATATCTAGGTCCAGATGCTGGAAAATGTTGGTGGGGCTGTGGGGAGGACAAGGCTGACTATGCCCATGTCTTTTGGATCTGTCCAGCTCTCACCTTATAGGAAAGCCATTAATCATTCTGTGGGGGAAGTGTCCGATAGCCCCAGCCTTCTCTCCCTACAGCTGGTCCTATTGTTGATTCCCCCGCAGTACTGCTGAATTAGAGGTAGGCAATTGAAACTACTTCTGCTTGTGGTAGCAGCCAAAAAGATAATAACCAAACTATGGCTGAAACCAAATCTGCCTGCAGTCAGCCAGTGACTGGACTTTATAGATTCTATCTATTGGTTGGAAAAACAAACCTATTACCTCATTAGTTAAAGATATTCAAACAAATTTGGCAGAAATGGATGTGTTATAAGCTGGCAACAGACCTGATCTTTGTGCCATAAGAAAAATAAATGATTTATTTATCAATAATTCTTGGAGCTATTTTCCTCTTTATGTATTGAGATATATTTGGTATGCATCAAAATTGCTATCCTAATTTGTATTGCATAGCACTATTTTATATCGTTAGGCTAGAGGGGATAATTTTGAGATGTTGGTCATATGTCAATTCCTGCAGTATATGTAGCTAAGGCATTTTACTCTTGTAGTTTGAAGTTTTTCTTAATTGCTAATTCTCTTTATAGATACATTTTTCTTCGAGTATTGGACCTTTTAACTAAATACCAATTGTATTATTACCTGATTGCACTATATAATATTATTCTATCTTATTAACAGGAAGGTAATATGCATTGACACTAATTATGTGGTGATTCCTGTACTGCATGGCAGATGAGCCATGCTACGCCTGCTGTTCGAAGTTTATTCACTTTGCTGTTTTTGAGTTAATCACTGTTTTTATAACTCTGTTGTACACATTGACTCAATAAAAAGTAATTATAAAAAAAATCGCACCAATGAGTTAGTTAAACATTGATCTTTAAAGTTTGCAATGCAATTGCAACCCTAATTGTACTAGTTTTTATCACTTAACCTGCTCAACAGCAATGTTTATGAAATATCTTTGTAACTTAACTGGAATGCATCTACAGATGTATCACAATGCAATGCAAAAATGAGTTGCACATTTTAGGAGACAGTTTTTGAAGCTTTGTGCCGGATCCAGCAACACAGCAGATACAAGACATGCAGTCAATATTGTGTACTTGGATTTTAGTAAGGCCTTCATTTCAGTCCAACATAGGAGGGAACAAAAAACTCAGGGTGAAGGACAAATTGGTGATGTGGGTGATAGGCTGACTGAGGGGAACAATGCAAAGGGTAGTAGTAAATAGGGAGTTCTCAGAGGTAAGGAAGGCTGTGAGTGGAGTACTGCAGGGATCAGTATTATGCCTTGGCCTCTTCAACACATTTATTTGAGACATTGGGGAGGGAATAGAGGGCAAGGTCTGCCTCGTCATGGACAGCACAAAGACCTGCACAAGGGTGGACGTGGAGGGAGCAATAACGGAACTTAGGGATGATCTACTAAGTTATCGAATTTTGTTAACCAGATAGGCCCACTGAGACTAAAAGTCCCTTTCTCAGGGGTGACCCAGGATTAATTACATAGAAACACTGCATAAATATACAGAGTCAAGAACAAAAAGTACAAGTATTCACAATATTCACAGAGGCACAAGAATTAGCATACAGAAGTACATTACAGCACGAAAGCAAGAAATAAAAGTTGCAGATCAACCCAAGACAAGAAGCTTGATAAGCAGCCTTGAGATAACATACAAAATAGTTCAGGGCAGGACAGATTTTGAGCATCATTGGGTATGGACCAAGGGCACAGTATATGAGCAGTAGGTTTAGATCAGCGATTACAGGAACATTGACTACATTCAAGCAGAAATACCTTAATCCCTTTTTTTAATCCTCCAAGCAAGGAACAGTTTTGGAGGGTTGCTGGGAGGATGTTCCACAGGTATGGAGCTGAGTTGACAAAGGATCTCTTCCCCGCACTGGACCTTACCCTGGGGATTTCCAGTGCAGTACTACTGGGGGACTTGAGTGTTCTTCTTAGGTGCTTGGGAACAGGACATCTTGAAGACAAGAGGGTAGGATCCTTGATAAGTTTGTAGGCAAGACAAAGGAAGTGATGCTCTAGCCTGCCTTCCAAAGAAGGCCAGTTTATGGGGCGGAAAACATTGCAGTGATGCTCCCTTAGCAGGGCACCAGAGGCAAATTGGTCAATCTTATTATAGAGAACTTTGATCTTGTTAAATTCTGAGCACCTCATGGTCTGGAGAATAGGGGCACCATACTGTAGTAGAGGAAGCAGAGTACTATTGACAATAACTAGTCGATACCGGGTATTCCCCAGGTCACACCATGAGATGAGCTACTTGTAGTTCAGTGTGCCCTCCTGGTGAAACATTTCAATAAATAAATATATACTTCTTAGGTAGGCAGTTACCTAAACAGTAGGACAACCCAGTTTTCTGATGTAAGGATTTTGAAATATGATCAGTGTGGATTCTGAGTAATGTCTTGGTCCAAGTATACCCCAAGATATTTGGTAGCCTCTACCACCTCTGTATGGGTTCCCATTGATGTGGCTAGGGTTAGCAAGTGCTGCCTTGCTACACCCAGGTGTCTAGGGCCAAACAAGATAGCCTTGGTCTTCTTGGCATTCAGCAGTAATTTACTGGAGGAGAACCACTGTTCTAGTGCCAGAAGTCACCCGCTAGTTCCCTGCTAATAAGGTTGACATCACTAGAACTTTTGTAGAGTACAGCATCACCAGCATAAACCTGTAAGCTAGATCCACCACAATTACCAGGCAAATCATTCACAAAGGGGGGAAAAGAGCATAGAACACAAAATTGAACCTTGTGAGACACCGTCAGTAATGGGTTTCAATGTGGGCTGCATACCCTGCCATTTTAATTTCTAAGACCTGTTAGTCAGGTTGTGTGAGAACCACCAATAGGACAGACTATCAGGGCCCAATGGGCTACATTTTTTGAACAGGAGACCATGATTAACAAGGTCAAAGGCTTTGGTGAGGTCTATTAAGACCACACCGGTCATTTGCCCTTTGTCCATGGCACTCAAAATGTCTGTCGTCAGGCTAACCAGAGTGGTGTCTCTTCCATGATGCTTTCTGAAGCTGTGCTGCCAATCAGTCAAAAGATGTCACTGTTCAAGATACTTTTGGAGATGATTATATACTAATCTCTGTTGTATTTTGGCAAGGGAGCAGAGGCGAGAGATGGGGCAGTGATTTTCCACAGGCTCTTTGAGGCCACCCTTATGCACTGGCACCACAAGGGCAATCTTCCAACTTTTAGGGATTCTCCTCTCTATTAGAAACTTGTTAAAGAGCATGGCAACAGGGGAGGCAATTACAGAGGCAACTATTTTTAAAAGTTTAGGTTCAAGTTTATCAAACCCTACTGATCCTTCTGCTGTCAGTAGTTTTAGGAGGGTCAGCACCTCATTTCTTTTTATCCTGTGAAATTGAAATTCAGGAGAAAGGTTCACTGCCTCGGGCTGTTCAGGTGTGTCCATTGGAAGCCCAAATAAGGGAGTTTTGAACCTATCCATGTCAGTGAAAAACTTGTTAAAAACATTGATAGTAGCCAAGGTGTTGCTTACTAGCTTACCGTACCGGGTCAGAACAGTGTTTCAGTAATAGCGCTGTCAAAACAGCATTTCAAAAAGCGACAGGGGTAGGCTAGCACAAGTCAACTACTGCTACCCCTGGAGCTGTTAAGGCAGATGGGAAGAAGGAGTAAAGGAGCTAGAAGTGAGGTGCTTGGTTGAGCTGCTCCCATGGTGGAGTGGATAAGGCACTGGCACCTAGAAGAGACCCAGAGACCGGGATTCTTTTCCTGGTCTCCCAATTGTTATAGTGTGTTTGTTTTTCCATCCCCACCCAAAGTTTTAATTTTTATCCCCAACTGTTGTTGCCTGAGTCCCCCCCCCAAAAAAAGGTTCTCCCATCTCAGAGTTCCACCCCCGCAGTTGATTTTATATATATATATATATATATATATATATATATATATATATATATATATATATATATATATATATATATATATATATATATATATATATATATATACACACACACACATACTGGGGGTGCGGGGAACAAAGCACAAGTTTTAGTTGCTTCCTTTGCCATGGTTGTGGTCCTCCCTGTGGTTTTGAACTGCTACCATTGGCGCTATTGTTGCAGGTGGCATTTTCCTTGGGCACTGTTGTTGTTGGCACTGTATTTTTAGTGTGGCTCTTGACTGCTCTGTAATTTAATTTGGCATTTTGACCTAGTGCTTTAGTTTACCGTCGGCCAATATTTCACATTCTGAAGGACTGGCTTGACTCTTTAGGAGGGTATTACATACATACATTCATACATACATACATATATACATACATACACACACACAGATATATATTGTGGTAGCACGGTAGTGCTATCGTAGTTAGGGTTGAGTAGAACTTTTAAGGTTAAAGGGTAAAATGTTGCACCTTAATAACTTTGCCACCATTCAATGGATTTGCCTGACATTTGGTACGCATGATGGGGCATGGTAGATCTTGGGATCTGCCAAGTTTCGCACCAGTCGGACATACGGCTGTGGAGTTATTAAGCGACAATGAAGTGAGTGATTAAGCTTTTTTGCTAATTCTTTGTTCTCACCTACAGATCACACGGTTTGCACGACCAGTCCGAAAACATCAGGGAACGTGCGGCTGGGGTCCCCGATGTGCCATTTGAAGATTTCATGAAAAATATTGAACGGTTCAAAAGTTATTCAAAAATCAAGTTCCCATTATAAGTCAATGGGAAAAGTTAACAAAAAGTTTGACACTTTCGCCAATGCACTTTTTAGTGTCACAAATGGCCCTAGTAGTGTCACAAATCCACCATTTTGTTTTCAGTTGGTGATCAGAAAAATGCTTGGCATTTAAATTTGGGACCCTCTAGGGACACAGTTATTTTTGTGTTCACCTAGTCGGACCCTGAGGATGCTAGCCATGTCTTTATTTTGGGGTAAAACACCCCAGAAATATGTTTTTCAAAATTTTGGAACCAGTAGTGTAGCAAAGTAGTGTCGCAAGCATGACACTTTCACAAAATTTTGTGAAAATTGCCACAAATTGTGACACTACTTTTTCAGACTTGGCCAAAATGACAGGAATTCTTTGCCACCCTGCTGCGAAAGAACGGTTTGGTCTTTTGAGCTGAAATATGGAGGGAAGGCAGCCAACATCTCACAGATGTGTCTTTTCATGGTTTGGTGAAAAAATATTGCATGGTTGCCAAAGTTACAATACTCCAAAGTTGGCATTTTTTCCCATAGACTAACATGGTGGCGTACGCCGCGCCTTTCGGGGCTCGTATCTCGAAAACGATGCGAGATACAGATTTTTTGTTATGAGATGCATATAGGGCTTATGTAATACAAAAACCTAGCCAGGAAAATCATGATTTTTGTGACATTTAAATTTTTTTCTACGTCGTGCGGTTGCTGAGATATTAGCAATTAAGTACTCCCAATGCTCGTTTAAAGTTTCGATCCCCATTACAATGCATACATTTTTTGTACACACTGTGTTTCTGTATGCATCTGTTTGGCACAAACAGGGTATGCGCTTCCATTACTATTACAGTTACTGTTTCCACTTGCGTTTATGTCCCCCTTTGCGTTACCCTTCCCGTGTGCGTTACCCTTAGCGTTGTCATTTGCGCTTGCGTTTTCGTTACTGTTACCATTTGCATTTCCACTACTGTTTCTGTTTGCGTTTTTGTTTGTGTCACCGTGCGTATTGCCATTTGCTTTTTCGTTAGCCCTTTCCTTTGTGTTTCCATTTCTCTTTCATTTTGCATTTTCCTTGCTGTTACTGTTACCATTTGCGTTTGCAATTGCGTTACTGTGCCCGTGCACATTATGGTTTGCATTACCATATGTGCTTCATTTCCTTTTACACTTCTGTTTCCTTAGCTGTTATTGTTGTTGTTACTGTTACCATTTGCATTTACAATTGTGGTACTGTGCCCATGCGCTTTTCCGCACGCGCTTCTGTTCCCATTTCCGTTTCTCTTTTCCTTTGGCATTATTCTTCATGTTAACTTTACCATTTGCATTAATGATTGTGGAACCGTGCCTCTGTGTGTTACAGTTTGGGTTTACGTGTGCGCTTGTGTTCGCGTTTCCATTTCTGTTCCCATTTGCGTTCTTTTTGTTGTGACACTTAACATTTCCATTTAAAATACCACTGCCATCACTGTTCGCATTACCAGTTGCATTTTCATACATGCTTCAATGTCCGTTTGTGTCACTGTTCGCTTCGGCATCACTTTGCTCTTGCGTTTCTATTTATGTTTCCTTTACCACTAACGTTTGCGTTACCATGTGCGCCACTGTTCATGCTTCTGTTTGCGTTGCTGTTCCTGTTACTATGTCACACGACATCACATGGCAGGAGCGCTCCTGCTGCTGCATTACATTCACTATTTCTTGTCATCATTCTCAAAAAGAAGGGAAATTAGAGGCCAAAAACTCCATTTAATGCATTAGTTAGGGTTGTTCCACAGCGACAAAAGTGAGGAAATTCGGTGTTAGGGTTGAAAACCCTAACTCTGCATTCACCCTCCACCCCCAGCACCACACACACACACACACACACACACACACACACACACACACACACACACACACACACATATGCAAGTAGAGGGGAGGACCAAGGCAACACGACCAATCACAGACAACCAGCAGCAGGTGACAGAAATAAAATAGAACTGTCTAAATATACTACAAGACATCCTCACCACCCCAGACCAGGTACTGCCTGCTCACTAGAAATCCACAGGAAAACTGGGGCCATGTACACCAATGGTACATATCCCTGATTGCAGGTGCACACAAGTTACCACACTTAGGAGTTGCATGGCCTTAGCTAGCAATGCCCCTGCCCCGGCACACCACATACTGCACCCTGAGTGGAGAGTCACCGCAAGACTAAGGCCATGAACATCTATGGTATATCTTCCTGACTGCAGGTACACACAAGGTAACACAGTTTGGAATTGGAGGACCTCCGCCAGGCAATGCCCCACCCCCCCAGACCTGGAACTGCATACTGAGTGGAGAGCCACAGCAAAAATACACCCATGGACATAAACAGTGCAACTTGCTGATTGCAGCTGTACAGAAGTTAGCACACTTAGGAGTTGCACACTCTCAGACAGGCAATGCACCCCGCAGAGCAGTTACTGCATCCTGAGTGGACAGCCACAGGAAAACAAAGGCCATTGACATCAATGGTACACCTCCCTGATTACAGGTACACTCCAGTTAGCACAGTAATGAGTTGCATGGCCTCAGCCAGGCAATGCCTCCCCAAACCCTGAGACAAGGTACTGCATCCTGAGTGGAGACCCACAGCAAAACAGAGGGTATGGATATCAATGGTACACCTCACTGATTGCAAGGACACTCAACTTAGCACAGTTAGGATTTGCATGGCATCCCACAGGCAATGCCCCCAGACCAGGTACTGCATCCTGAGTGGACAACCACAGATGACCATGCGTATATCACAGCATGACCGCCAGCCTGCTGCTGCTGGCTGTCTGTGATTAGTCATGTTGTCTTGGTCCTCCCCCCTACTTGCGTGTGTGTGTGTGTGTGTCTGTGTGTGTGTGTGTGTGTGTGTGTGTGTGTGTGTGTGTGTGTGTGTGGTGCTGGGGTGGGGTGTGAATGAGTTAGGGTTTTCAACCCTAACACTGACTTTCCTCACTTCTGTCACTGTAGAACAACCCTAACTAATGCACTAAACAGAGTTTTTTGCCTCTAATATATATAGATATAGATATAGATATAGATATAATATATATACACACACACACACACTACATGCATACATAGTTGCCAGCAGATTAAGCCTAACCATGTATCACATCTGCCCAACACAGCTCACTGGTAAGGTACAGTAGCTGCTGTACCTCCCTTTGTTAACCCATCACTCCCACACTCCCCTCCCTGCATACCCCTGCTGTTCTCCTCACTTACAACCCATACCATGCCCCTGTATCTGTCCCAACCCCCTTAAAGCCTCCTACAGTTTCCATTCTTATCAGCTCATCTCAAAGCACGTTTCAAAGTGCCACCACCCTCTCCATGAAATAATGTCCCCTCACTCCCCTCTGTACCATCCCCCTTCCAGTTTTAGTCTATGGCCTCTTGTAGCCCCTTCCCCTTCAATTTGATCAGTCCCTCCATTTTTACCCTATTGATTCTCTTCATATATTTGAAGGACTCTATATCTCCCATATCCCTTCTGTCCTCCAGGGAGTACATGTTCAGCTCTCCAAGCATGTCCTCATATGACATTTCCCCCAGACCACTGATTATCTTTGTCACTCTTCTCTGGACTCTTCAGCAGGGTGATGTCCCTCTTTAGTCGGGGACACCAGAACTGTACATAATATTCTAGGTGTGGCCTCACCAGTGAGTTGTACAGGGGAACTATAACCTCCCTTCTTCCGGACGTTATTGCTCTAGCTATACACCCAAGCATTTTATTCACTTTAGCAGCTGCTCTCCTACACTGCCCGGAGTTGTTCAATTTGCCATCAGTCATGACCCCCAGATCCTTCTCCATTGTGTAGACAGTCAGCCGTTCTCCCCCCTGGTGGTAGCTGTATCCAGGGTTCCTCACACCCAGATGCAGAACACTACACTTACATGTGTTAAACCCTAACTGCCACATGTGTGCCCAGTTTTTGAGCCTCGTCAAGTCTTCAAGGAGTGCCCTCCTTCCCTCCTCACTGTCCACCTGAGCCCCCAGTTTGGAATTATTAGTGAACAGGCTCATTCTACTCCAAACTCCCTCCCCGATGTCTGTGATGAGCACATTGAAAAGGATAGGGCCCAACACTGACCCTTGTGGGACCCACGTGAGTCGAGGCCTCATCCTCTACCACTACCCTCTGCTTTCTGTTGTTAGGCTAGTTTGCCTCCCACCCCACCAATTTTTCTCCCATCCCAGGTTCCTCAATTTCCAAATCAGCTTTCTACATGTGAGCAGATCAAAAGCCTTGCTGATGTCCAGGTACAGAACATCAACAGGCTTTCCCCCATCCAGGGACCTTGTCACCCAGTCAAAGAATTCAACTAGGTTTGTTTGATATGATCCCCCCCAGACAAACCCATGTTAGTAATCATCTTGAAAACCATTCACCTTCAGGAACTCCACCATCCATTCTTTTAAGATGGCCTCCATTATTTTCCCCACTACAGATGTCAGACTGACCAGTCTGTAGTCCCCAGGTTCATCCCAAGGTCCGCTCTTGTTGAGAGGCATGACGTGTCATCCTCCAGTCCAGAGATCCTGATTGGAGGGAGGAATTGAATAGTTCCATCATTGGAGCCGCTAGGACATCTGCCAGTTTCTTCAGAACCCTGGGGTGGATGCCGTCTGGGCCTGGGGCTTTATCCGTCCTCAAGGACTTGAGAGCTTCCCTCACCCTCCCCATCTGGATCTCACCATTTGTGAGTGCCTCCCCCCCTTAACCTCTACCATGCCCCCCCCCCATGGCAGTGGCCCATCCCTTTCCCTGATGTGAAACCAGAACTTCTCGGGGTTAGTCAAGCTTTTGCCTTGCAGGTGTCTAATACATTTTCATTTGGCAGCCTTAAGGTTACTTTTGCAAGCATTCCTAAGCTCCTTGTATTTGTGCCAGTCAGACATAAAACCAGAGGTTTTAAAAAGCCCCCACGTCTTGTCCATCAGCTTCAATTGTTTCCTACGTTCAGTAGCCAACCACTTACAGTGTTGGCCTTTTACCCTGATCTACTTAAAGGGGGCACGTAAGTTGGCTGCTAATAGGAAATTATTAATAAAGAAGTCCTGGGTGGAGTCAGTGTCAGGAAGAGCTTTGATAGAGTCCAAATGTATGATAGAGAGTGTGGTACAAAGGAGCCAGCATTAAAATTAGAAGAATCACGGACAAAGAAAATCCTGGGTGAAGGTTTGGGAGTGTTTTTCCATTTACAGTAGATGAGGAAGTGCTTGCTAAGACAGTCTGCAGAAATGCCTACAGCTCTAATTATACCAGGACTGGGGGCAAGATCCCAGTCAAGCAGTGTATGGCTTTTTGGCTTGTTCAATTTGGTAGGCTCGCTGATGATCTGGTGAGCTGGGCCTCAACTGCAGCTTCCCATGGCCTATCCCTTAATTCCAGGGTTCAATTTATACTGAAGTCCCCCTGGAGTATTAATTCCCCTAGTGATCTGCATTTTGTATTATGATACTTATGTGCTTGTACCTAATCCACTGTCTTTTTGTGTACTCTTCTGTACCTGGTTCATACTTCAAGAAGGCAATTCAGTGCCAGTGCACTTACCTAGTCATCAAATTAATAAAATGAATCAAGAGCTGAGGATGCCACTCGGGGGGTGGGGCTTTGTAAATGCAGCCCACATGGAGAGGCTGGGTGCCCCCAAGGAGAACCTTGTCAATTAAATCCTCACATTCTGATCCTTCTGGAGCAGAGATAGATACCTGAGAGGCATTCAAAATGGATTTGATATAAAGGACACCTCTACCCTTCTTACTAGCCCTATCCTTTCTAAAGGTGGTGAACCCAGGGATCTCAATCTTATGGGAGAGCACCGAAGGCTTTAACCAGGTCTCAGATATGACTACCTCATCAAGGATATTTAAGTCTACTCAGTCTTTCAGTTTTTGGAGCTTAGGCCTGAGGCTACTAACATTCATGTGAATAAGCTTCAAAAACCCCATGTTTTAGACCAGCATGTATCTGCAAGACAGCAAATCCTTCTGCTCTATATCCCCTGACAGAAACAAGAGGAGTGTAGACAGAACCCTAATAACACAGCCAGGGACTGTCAAGGTAGGTCTCTCCACTACTTCCTGTAGGAAGTAGAACAGTTTTACTCAATTAGCCTTCCTATACAAACCATGGAGAACCAGCAAGAGAGGATCATAATCATGGGAGACAGGGGGCTGAGGCATGGGAGGGGGTTGCATACCTTTGTGCTCAGCTGAGGCATATCAGGAGCAAGTATGATCTGGTCTAAGCCAAAACTGCAAGTATCAGACAGAACAAAAAGGACACAGTTTAGTATGTACCAGACTAGAGTTATATTTTGAACTAAAGGGCTTAATAAAATGTATGAGCAACCATAGATATTGGAAAGTTTGCATTCTCACTTATGGAAGTTGCAGGGCTATAGTACCACTACTAGCTTTCTTCCTGCCTCCACAGAAGCAGGCAACATAGAACATATTGGACGTTAGCTATGACAGCTACACAGGCTTTGTTGAGAGAGGAGACTTGCATGTGCCTGTCAAGGAATAGGGGCAGTAGGTGGCAGCAAGCACACTCCCAATGGCACGGGTTCACTAGGATCAGGTAGGCACTAGTCTCCAAGTAGCAGGTACACACCTCTCAATGAAAGTCAGTGCAATGGTATCACTAGAGCTGTACAATAGAAAATAGTAAAAACTTAGCTGCAGCATGAGGAAATAGTTTCTTCGATTGTAACTAGCGTGAGAGTGTCTCTGATGAATGGAGAATACATTGGATGTCACCAGTGTTCTAGATGAGAAAGGCAGAAAATTCACCCAAAAGATCCAAAAACCATGCTGAAATCAGCCTTGTGCAAAAGTGAAAATGCTGAACGTGTTCATTCAAACTGGCTGAGCTTCCGAATGCTGAAAAAGAAGTGCCATGAAGTAACACGTGGCATGTCTTCTGCAGCATTCGGAAGCTCATGGGAAACACTCTCACACTAGTTACAGTCAAAGAGACTACTTCCTCAAGCTGCAGCTAAGTTTTTACTATTTTCTGTTACACAGTTCCAGTGATACCTTTGCACTGACTTTCGTTTCAAGTACATGGAGGTGGGGTTGTGGGGGCTATGTGGTGAAGTTTATCTGGAAAAACTTTGCTGTAGGGAGCACCTCTACCCATTTGCCCATGATATTTTGGAAAAAAAAAAATAAAGAATTGTTATACAACCAGAGCATTGAATGGTTATTTGTGGGGCAGGTTGGCGTCCAGATTTAACATATTTGGGCAAAATTCTGGCTGCAGTGAGCAATGGAGCATCAACTTTTCCTTTAAGGATCACTTTATGACCTAAGTACAGAATAAAAACCTGTGGGGCAGGTTTGCTCCTAGGGTAATGTTAGTGGATGAAAATGTGTCTATGTAAGGAGGTTCTTTCCCTATTAAACAGAGCTTGGTGTGCAGCAACTATTCTGCTGCAGTTCTAGCCCTCATAGTTATTTAAAATCCACCCCAATTCAATGGCATTTGTTCCTGCACTTTTCATCTTAGCTCCACGATATAGGTAAAACAACAACATAAATTAGTTTCTGTTGCTGGGTGCACCATATGTTCCTTAGCGTTGCCAACACGTGATTTTTGTTTCAAGCGCATTCTCTAAGCACTCTTTGGACGAAAGCACTTTATATCTCTGCACATTTGTACATTTACAGTCCTTTTGTATATGATTTTATGAAATGCAAGGTTTGGATTACAGCAAACTACTACAAACTAAAATTAAGCTGTGCTTATAAATTGGTGGGTTTATATTTCTGAACAAGCAAAGTGAATTCTTTTGAACAGTGTCGTTTTGAATATTTGAAGTCTATAGGACATTTTATGGAATAACATTTGTTATCGGATTCTATTCTGAATGCTGCATTTATGAGTCTGGCCTATATACATTACACAGCCAGGTGCTGGATTCCACTGTTTGTGGAGGAGTGGGGGTTTGTGACTATTTGGATTTTCAAATTCTGGCTTGTTGGGTTTCAAAACAGACATGATCCCAGCAACTGAAAACCCTGCAGATCCCAAAAACAGAAGCACCACTAAAGATTAACGATCACAAAGATTAACCCTACTGAAAACATAGACAAGAACACCACTTAAACCATCCGTGAAGCCCCAAACAAAACAAGATATAGACCAGACCAGGTTATGTGTGTGATAAACACGGAGAATAATGTATGGGCAACCATACACAACAAGGCTGTGTTTCCTAGGAGGGGTGAGACGAAGTCACAGACCTTGAGAACTATGCTCAAGAGGTCTCTATGATGTCGTCTCACTCTGAGATGGGAACGCAGCCTTGTTGTGTATGGTTGCCCATACATTATTTCATATAGTATATGTTTTTTTTAATTAATTTACCTTCTTTCGAACTCTGTCTTGAACTAAATAAATAGAAAACAGCAAAAAAAGGGTTAAGATTAAAAACACCTAATGTGATTTAGGTAATAACTGCATGAGTTGGCAACATTTCTAGTAGTCCATCTATTAACGAACACGTCACTTGTGGTGTTTTTAATGCTGCGGATATCTTTATTATGACGACTCTGTAATGTAGGTAAGCATAAGGAATCTTAATAAACATAACTTAGATTCTATGCTGTTGTACCACAGTAGTGTCATAGCTACTGTGGTACAACAGCATTCTGACATCACTACTATGGTACAACAGCATCTGGAAGTGTACAGATTTCCATACACAACACCACTGAACCATATACTATAATGGTGAGCTCTTTGTCACATACAGTAGCATATGCACAGCCAAGGATGGTTTGCAGGCGCTGTGGGCTCATGCATGTAAAATATCCTGGGCTGTACATAATACTACAGCATACAACAAAACACACTGTTTGATGTATGTATGTATGTATATATATTAGATAGATAGACAGACAGATATTTTTGAAAATTGGTGACAAGGAAAGGCACACTGAGCTGAGGCTCATTTCAAGGTACGACCTGAGGGAGGGGGAAACGAGAGGAGCAAGAAACATATTTCTGTACAATTCAAGTTACAGAAGTAAAGTGCAGTCACAAATACAAAGTATAACAATTTGAAGGTACATCTTGGAACAGTTTAAAGTGCAAATATGCATAACCCTAACATGCCAAGTGCACACACAAGATACGTCAAAAACTGCCACAGAGATGTTATCCAAAATGGGCAGTCAGTGCACTAGGCAATAAGTTTAGACAAGAAGAAAATCAGAACCAATTGCTGCCAAGTGTAAGACAGGGAGGACCTCTAAGGGGAAACAGGAGCAGCTCGAGGGTGGAAGGAGTTTCAGTTGGTACCTGAAAAGAAGCTGAAGTGGTGGCGTGGTGGAGGGATCGGGGGGCTGGTTCCAGAGAGTTGTGAGGTGATAAGAAAAGGTGGATTACCCAGCAGAGGAACAGGAATGGGGAAGATTCACTGGTCCCTGTCATGGAGAGAGTGTGGAGCAGGCATAACTGAGGAGCGGAGTGATGAAAACTAGGAGGGAAGGGAACCTAACCAGTATTTGAAGATAAAGGAGGAGCAGTGTAACTGGCAATGAGATGTTAGAGGAATAATGGAAAGGGAGACGTAGAGAGAGAGCAATGGTGAGCACTAGGAGGGGAGTTTGAGTTTGTCATGAGGTAACAAAAGGCATTAAAGAGGGTGTACAGTCTGGCTAGGGAAGTGGAGAGGGCAGTACTGTAGACCATGCTGGCTCAGTCACACACTGGGAGCACCATTTTGAGAGCAGCTTACAGCGGACCAGCAAGGGAAAACAATCTTTATTATGGTATAAGGCACCCAACCTAGGCCACAGTTTTTCGTGGATGACATCGATGTGGACTGAGAAGTCAATCTAGTTGTCTAGCCGCACTCCAAGGTACCTGAAGGATTGCACTGCTTCAAATGGGGGTCATCCAGCGAGCAGAAGACTGGAAGTCTCGAGACCCTGTCCAAGTTCTGGCTGATACTAAAGGTCAAGGGCACTGTTTTTGTTGGTTTTTTACATTGATCCAGAGGTAGTTGGTGTGGAACCAGTGCAGGACATTGTAAAAATCCTGCTGATGCAGGTTTTCCATAGAAGCGTTGGAGAGACCAGAGGTGAGGACAACTGTGTCATCTGCATACATGTGAATATACGAGTTGGCACAGGCACACAGAGAGAGAGACAGAGACAGAGCGAGAGAGACACAGAGAGAGAGAGAGATAGATTGACAGACAGACACAAAGTGTAGTATACAAGAAAATAATGCCTTCGAGAGAATCTAATGAGGTAATAAGCCATGAGGCCAAGGCTGAGTGGAATTATAACCTTATTTGCTCCACAAGAAGGCATTGTTTCACAAGTACAGTATACCTTCCTAGCATTTGCGGATGGTTGAGATAAGGTATACAGTGCATTAGGACAGTTGAGATAAGGTATGCAGTGCATTAGGATGGTTGAGATAAGGTATGCAGTGCATTAGGACAGTTGAGATAAGGTATGCAGTGCATTAGGATGGTTGAGATAAGGTATGCAGTGCACAAATCCTGTGGTTGCTTTTTATTATTTTGATCACAACACTGCTGTGCAGCTGTTGTGCAATGTGCACTGATGTGCACATTGATATTATGGTGTCATATGCACTAACATACACACTGCCGTGCGTACTACTGCTCAAGCCTTTACATTGGTCATAACACTGTTTGAGTGCAGTGTGCCTTATTTAAAGGGAGATGAGACACAGTGTGTCCCCCAGTTTGTATCAAGCTTCAACATTTGCTACACTAAGCTACAGCTTAGTGAGCTACATAGTTTGTCATTTTAGGGCATTACATTTGTTTGACAGCAGTAATGTGTTGCTATGTTTGTTTTTGTTTTGTTTTTTTGTGCCAATGCTGTTAGTGAAGGTGCTGTGAAGTATTCCATATTTTTGTATGTGTTGAAACTGCATGTGCTTGCACCATTTTTTGAGGTGACTGCAGGGTCCCAAAGTGCCTGCAAGTTGTGGTTTCCGCTGTTGTTTGTTGGGGTTTAGGGGTTTTTAGTAACAGGTTTAGAGGCTTAGGTTTTTCTTTTTTCTTGTTAGGTGTTTTTATTGTTCTCTTTTATCTTGAGAGTGTGATAAGAGTTTTTGCTTTACTTTAGAAAAGGTCTTCTTTATGTTATAGTTTTTATGTACTATTTGTTTTTATTACTGTTGTACAGTAGATACTTTTAATTTCCTGTTGTATATACTTGTAATTACTATGGTATAGTCTTTTAATTGCCGGGTATATGGGGACATAACTAATGGGGTTTTCACTGGAAAAAAAGACTCATCTATATGTTATATATGTATTTCTTTTGAAACTGGGTCAAGATGGTTGTCACAAATACAGCTCTCTGATTGGATGAATTAGGTCACCTGTGTTACTTATACATATTCAGGAATGCATTGTGCTGCATTTTCTAAGCCAAAACTTTTAATGCCAGGCTATTACATAGAAACACAGACAATGATGGCAGAAAAAGACCATTGGTTCATCCAGTCTGCACATAAAACCCTAACAGACCCGGGACCTATTGTCCATACAGGTTTCTAACTCACACTACTGTCAACCCCCATGCTCCATAATCTATCACTATTACCCTAAGCAACTACTAAGCCTTTCACTCTGACCCAACCATGTTTGAAAAACTTAATGGTTTTGGCACTCAACACATCAGCTGGCAGATTGTTCCATGGCTCCACCACCTCTCTGTAAAAAAAACACTTTCTCATGTCTCTCTTGAGCTCCCCCCATCAATTTCTACTCATCCCTGTGTTCTTGATTTGCTACTTATGCTACATAGTTCCTCACAGTTTACCTTGTTCATTCCATTCAGGAACCTGAAGGTCTCCATCCTATCTCCCCTCTCTTGTCTGGTCCCCAGTAAGTACATGTTCAGTAACTTGAGCCAGGAGGAAGGGATATACTGTACAGACGTGCAGCACTAGTAGATTTGAGATTCTGATCAGGGTTTGAAGTTATACATAATCCATAAATATTTCTGCATGTCTGACATGATATGGTCAGTTTCTTTATGAAATCAGTCTTTGGTGTACTGTACAAGTATTTGGGACCCTTGGGGTCATTTTTATTCCTGGTATCATATCTGTAGCGACCTCAGTCTGGGAAATAATGTTTTCTAATGGTTTGCACACAGAACTGTGAACTAAAAGAACTCTGTTCACACCACAGCCAACCTGCCAGCTCGCTGTGTTGCCATGGACAAGTCACCTGGCCTCTCAAAACATCATTCCTCCCAGCTATAAATCTGTACAATTGGACAGAATTAGGACACTACTGTGGCCAAAATTTTATGTTTCAGCTAGACTATCCTGGATAGCTATAATTTGTTTTTTATTTTAAAGATAGCTTTCAATTATAAAGTAGTCTTCTTAGTCTCATATGGCATTTTCACTGGAATAAATTTCTTCGGATATCATTTAATCTTCCAACATTAAAAATGACAGTTTTGGTGTACATAAGCAATAAATATGCCAACATTTTTATCCAACATATGTTTATCTTTTGGAAAAAATAACTGATGCTATACCCAGTAACCAGACCGTAGTTAACATAGTACTATCAGGGGCATGCATAGTATATGAAGGACTGACCAAAAATAGATATCCTTTATTATCCGGTTAGTATATTCTCATTCTTAGCAGTTGTATTTTAGAAAGCATAGGTGGGCAGCAAATTCATTACTGAATGAAAAGAATCAGTATGTATAGTAAACCCAACTGTCTGTTTTCATGCCTTTAACACTACTTTAGTTTTCTGATAAGTCCAGTGTAGCAAAACATTTAACTCAGCCAAACCACGAGAAGGTCGTGTTGCCTAGACAGAGCATAGTAGCGAATGCCAATTAATTTAGTGAACATTTTGGGAACAGTATAGAAACCTATCCGGTGAGCCCAGTTTTCTGAGCACTACCATGACTACCAGCTTTCCAGTAAATTCAAAATCCCAGTCCACAGGCTTGTGGTGCTGCCTTTTTAATTCAAAAGGTATCATTTTTATGTGTTTTCCCCCATGTTCTGTGAGAGTTTGCACAATGGGTGGATGAAGCATTTCAAGGTTCATATCCAAATGATTACCCTCTAAGCAGTTTACCTTCTGCAGAACTGCAGACTTGATGTGGGATTTGGAAAATGACAACATTTGGGAATAGAAATTGTTTGCACACACAAACACACAATTATTGACTTGCCAATCTCCTGTCTGCCCTCTTTAACAGCAGCTGCAATCATAACACTGGTCAGGCCCTGCATGAAATAATCCAACTTGACAGTTGGAAGCCATTCCTTTTATAGTATCTCTGGTCTGGAGTTAGCTACACCACCTTCAGATTTAGACAATTTGCCCCTACACCTCGCCCTGGTGCTACCCTGGAGGAGTCATCACTTGTAACCCAGCTTGATGGCTTCATCAAGACTATTAGCTCAGAGAAGGTATGAGCTCCGAGGAAGCTGCACATGCTATTAATACACGATTCATTCCTGATAATATATCATCAGGCCTCTATTTTCTTCAGATCTGCTATCACTATTTCACTTTTTGCTTGAAGAAATTCAAGTTCTTAGCTAGTTATATTAACAATGTTTTTTTCTCATTCCAAACCCTCTACTGTATGGACCCCTAACTGTCCTGCTCAAGGGAGACAACTCAGAGGTAAATCAAGAGTCAATGAGATTTTGAACATTTTCTTTCAGTTTTAATTTGCCACAAAAAAAGTGAGTCTTGCTGTCTTGTATCAGCAGTACTGCACTTTACAACAAATAAGACTCATTGTAACCTGGGATGGCTCCATGTGGCTTTAGTTTAAAAATAAAACAATAAATTACTTGTTGGACATAGAGCTGTCTTTAAAGATCAATGGCAAATATGGACTTGCAAGTATGAGCTAATTTGAAGTGAATCACTCCAGTTGAATAAAAACTGTCTTTAAATAGAACCTGTGTCTTTTTTTGTGTACTAGTGTGGCGTTTTCTTACAGCTAAGGTGTGATTTCAGCTCCTGGTTCAGGTTTCAGATCAGCGCAGAAACTGCTGCAATTTTCTGTAAAAGTTTCCATGACAAATTTTATTTGACTGGAGTGATTCACTTCAAGTAAGCTTATACATGCACATCCATGTTTTCCATTGCCCTTTAACAGTGTCCCATCAAGTCAGTGAATGCAAAATCATGACTGGGACAACAGCAATGGCAATACAGTGAGGCACAAAGGGCGACTGGGAAACACAGTGATCACTGAAATGGCAACCTATGGCTTTCTCCTCCTCCCCAAGCTGTGCCCCCAGAGTTGGTTATCTAAAGTAAGGAGGGTGCAGGAGGCAAAGCCACCTGCTGAAACATGCTGTTGCCAGTTCGGCAATCGCTGTGTATCCTGGTCTGTCTCTGTGCCTCACCCTATTGCTGTGAACTGTTTTCCCAGTCACAGTTTTGCATTCACTGTTATGATCTGGAATCCTCTTTAATAGATGGGGCTTCAGAGGTAGTATGAGGATGCAGTATATCCTATCGGTAAAAGCCCAGAGCTGTAAACCTGAACATCCATTTTCAAATCCCCCCCCCCACCATTGACTCAGTGTGTAATCCAAAGTGGGCCCCTTTGCTGCCCTGTGTGTAATATCCTCTTGATCTCTTTCTCTCCCTTTCTCTGTGTTTATTCTCCTCTTTCAGCCTTACTTCCTCCTCATGCTTGCCTATTTGGTGCTGCTGCTATTCATGGCTTGTAAAGTGTTTTGGGATACAGTGTATATGATGAGATGCAATATAAAACCAGATTTTTTCCTTCATTTCTTTTAAGGACATGACATCAGTACAAAGCCATGTATTGAAGGCACTCAGTTAGTTCCTATAGTGAAAGTAATGAATCAGTTGTGAACTTTGTAAACTACAACCATTGTATTTATTTGTAAAACATGACACCATACAGAAGAAACATGAACAGGTTACATACATATTTAGAGGGGAAAGAAAACCAGAGATGTATCATGTTCCTCTGCCCCATCAGCTCAGAGGCTAAAACTTCTTGATAAAAATACTGAATACCCTTTTCTACTATGCAACTTCAGTTGCAAAGCACCACCTGGACAGCTCTGGAATATTCTGCAGAGAAATTATGGCAGCTATAGTCTCTCAGATCTTTGCTGCAGAGACTCCACAATGATCACAATTCTTTTAAAATGACTATCACTATTTATATCAGAGTAAAAGGGGATGTAGTGTTTTAATTGAAATACGTTAATTTAAATGTGTCATAATTAGGAGAGTTACCAGCATGATGGCCAATTGAGGACACAGAGATTTTTTAATTTTTGTTTCTAGTGAACATCTTGGGAGGTGCTGCCTAATATGATGGGGATGTACACAGTATACACTGTATCTTGGTAAATGGGGATGTACACAGTATACACTGTATCTTGGTAGATGGGGATGTACACAGTATACACTGTATCTTGGTAGATGGGGATGTACACAGTATACACTGTATCTTGGTAGATGGGGATGTGCCCAGTAAATACTGCATCTTGGTAGTCGGGACAGTGCACAGCATACACTGCATCTTGGTAGATGAGGACATGCACAATATACACTGCATCTTGGTAGATGGGGAAGTTCACAGTATACACTGCCTCATGGTAGCTGGGGAAGTGCACAGTATACACTGCATCTTGGTAGATTGGGAAGTGCATAGTATACATTGCATCTTGGTAGATGGGGGGGTTCACAGTATACACTGCATTTTGGTAGATGGGGACGTGCACAGTATACACTGCATCTTGGTAGATTTGGAAGTGTACAGTATGCACTGCATCTTGGTAGATGGGGACATGCACAGTATACATTGCATCTTGGTAGAGAGGGAAGTGTACAGTATACACTGCATCTTGGTAGATTGGGAAGCGCACAGTATACATTGCATCTTGGTAGACAGGGAAGTGTACAGTATACACTGCATCTTGGTAGATGGGGAAGAACACAGTCTGCACTGTATCTTGGTACACAGTTGGGTCTCAGCACACTGTACCATCGGAGCTTTAGAAAACAGAATATGAAGAAAAAGCGCTGTAGTGGAGATGGGGGAATGTAGGTCTCAGAGCAGCCAGATATCTGCCAAAACAGATTGGGGAATGGGATGACTCCCTTATTTTGGACAACACTCAGTACCTGTCAATAGGGCTTCCACCTACCACTGTTATGGTTTCCATAAGCAGCATGTGTCAAGGGGGCTCCTCAAGGCAGTGACTGAAGATCAGGGGAGCCTTGGAGGAAAGAGGCTGTATTTTCCCTGTCCATTTACCCTGAGAGCCATTTTTTCTCATCCCTGTCTCCTTTTCCAGTGTGACCCATTACTCCCAGCCAAGAGAGACAATTTATATACACATCTGTAGCTGATGTCAATGCTGTATTACAATGAGCCCTGGAGTGGGGGATTACACTTAAGTTTCATCCCACTCTCCTGGTAGCCTGAGCACATCATCGCTGGAGTGCAATTCAGCCTCCACTACACTTTGGCAGCAGGCCGGTAGTGGTCAGATGCAAATCTAAACGAACGTAAGAAAAGCGATATGCACAATATGCAAATCAACAGTGCACCTAGCTGGAGCAACCAGCTCCAACCACACACGCAAACACTGCAGTAGGGCCCTACCATTGCGTTTGCTGATCAGATCTGTATCTGTCTTCCACATGACAGTACAGTATGCTACCACTGCACCAATGGGATAATTGGAGCTGCTTCTTTTTTTTCTGTTTAAAAAGTCACTTCTAATCATGTCTAATGGAGGATGGCTCACTACTGGAAGTTGTTAGTTATGACATCCTTCCCCAGCATCCCTCCATTGTTCTACTGTCTATGAAGAATGATATGCTTTCTTTACACCTATATTAAATTCATTTTCTCTGTTTTTGTTTTTGCCAAGGTTTCTTTGTCAGATGTCCATGGAGAGTTATCAAGTGAGCCTACATGTCAAACCTGAACCACCAAGTCCAACCTTGCCAATGAAAACCACTGGTTACTTCAGCCCTGGAGGGACATCGGATTCAAGCAGCAGCTATGGCCTCTCCAGCAGTGGGCATCTTCTTGGCATGGACTCCCCAAATACAGTTATGAGCTTCTCAGACTCCTCTGACAAGCTGCTCGAGGACAGCCCAGGATCAATGAGGGACAACTCAGCCACGCAGTGCGTGCTCCACTCCATTCCTAAACGTATTTGCCTGGTTTGTGGAGATATTGCTTCAGGGTATCACTATGGAGTGGCTTCATGTGAGGCCTGCAAGGCCTTCTTCAAACGGACTATACAAGGTAATTCTTCTTTAGTTCTTTCTCAATCATGCAAGGTGGTGTAAATCTCTATGCAGTGACTACTAAGTCTGGTGCTAACGAGGAGTCAGCTCAGAATACATTGTAATCAACATTGTCTCTTGTCCCCATTTAGCACTCTGGAGGCAATTTATCATTACTTACCTATTATCTGCATATGTCTAAGATAAGCCTACATGTTTAAAGAGATTTTCTGTTTTCCAACAAAACAGTCATGGTTAGAATCAGCAGAACACTGACGTGTAAAATTCCCCAAAAATATGAATTTCACCAGCTTACGATTTTATTGCTAAAGACATTTTCATTAAAATGGGATCTTCTTCCCTTAGAAACCATATGTTCGCATTGTGTATTTCTGCTGTAAAGTCATAATAGTTTGCTTAGTGCTCAGTGGATGGTTTAAATGTTACTTCAGTGAACATTTAAACTAGCCTGGGGGTGGCAGAAGTCATCAGGCTAAAGCATTAGTTCTCAGACTTTGTAATACTGAGCATCCCACAAGCCATGGAAAATATCTTGAGCCTCCCCGAAATATTGAACTAATCTTTGGCCGCCAAATAGAAAAATAGCATACTTTGCACAGTACGTCAGGAATAAGGTGAAACTCCTTTGAGTAGTCGGTTCTCATTCAACTTAATGTAATGCCCCCCCACACACACACACAGTCCAGCCTATTTGCTCCACTATTTTGACTCTCAAATTATTGTTACCCCTTGTTGCAATACCTTCATTGGTCAAACTGCTCTCTCTGTCTCCTTCACATCTATCTGGAATAACCGTCCTACACTGCATCTCCCTCTCTTATTGTGCTTTTCAGCAACTTCTAGGGTAATCATTTTGCTCCCTCCTAGTCTTGGCTCCTAGTATCGCTCTGCTTAACCCTTGTACAGTATTTGGGCTGTTCTGCCACCAGTCTAATTGGTCAGTTGTTACCTCACATTATTTGTTCATCAGTCTTTTTTTTTTTTTGCACTATTGTTCATGTTGTATTGCTTGACTGTTTTGCAGTTACCTTTTAAACTGCATTCCCTACTCCTCACAGGTACACCTGGAATGCACATTGGTAGTGTGCTTTTCTTGGTCACCGATTTTGTAAATGAATACATATTTCATTTTATCCTCTTTCAGTTTTTCTCATCCCTTCACACAAAATATTTAAATACAGTATTTTTTCAGACTTGCTTGAGTCTCCCCTGAAACAGGTTGGGGCCTCCCCAGTTAGGGTGGCCTCACCATTTGAGAAATCGTGGGCTAAAGGGTACCCTAGGGACAAGAAAAAAGGGAAGCTTCAGATCAACTAGGACCTATGGTTAAAATTAGGTAGGCAAAGTGGGCAGACTAGATGGGCCACACAGTCTTTATCTGCCATCAATTTCTATGTTTCTATCAGGGAGACAGAAACTGCTTCCCAGGCTCCAAAAGGAAGTAGGAAAAACTTGAGGGTCGGGGGGAGAGAAACTGTGCCCCAAGCTTGATGCTTTATACAGGAATCGTAGCTGTATCCCGCTGATTGCGAGACGCGAAATTGTCCAGAAGATGATACTCCCCATCTTTGACTACTGTGATGTAGTCTATGGTGCTGCTCCCAAATCTTCCCTGACCAAGTTCGACACTCTCTTTAACTCCTTCTGCCACTTTGCTTTCAACTCCCCTTCCCGCTCCCACCTCTGTGAACTCTATTGCTCTCTAACCTTCCTTCCAATATCTCACAGATGCATCTCACACTGTGCCAAAGTAACCTCCAAATTCTGGTTCGGAGTGCTCCCCTCCTATCTCTCATCCTCTCTCTCCACTCCACCTCCCCACACCCACTCTCTCAGATCTAATGACGCCCGCACCTTGATGGGCCCTCACCGCTCCACCCTCATCTGTCAGACTGGTTTCACCCATCGCTTCCCTAAAATCTGGAATTCCTTCCCCCATGAAATATGACATTCCTCCTCCAACTACTCCCTTACCTCTGCCCTACACAATTACCTCTCCCTCAGCTGTTCCTGCATTAACCATCTTTTAATACTGTACCTATCCCCAGGTTCTGCTTTCCTACCCTGACCCCCCAGCAGGGTTCTCAACATCCTGAAGGGGGAATCAGGAAATGACTACCCTTTTCCTCTCCCCCTCTCTTCTCCACCTGCCCTTCTGGGTCACCAGTGTGCACAACCTACCCCATCCTTTTTTACTCCAACAGTACTTGCAAACTACCTCAAGCCTGCTCCTGGTACACTCATGCACTATAATGGTTCTGTTGCATTATGACTGTTTTATACGTTTATATGTTCTTTTGTATGATTTTGACATGTGTTGTAATTTACCCAATGTTCCACTACTGTTTATTGTACAATACCTTGTGTTCTAACTGTTGCATAATGTTACAATGTTGTATTGTTTGTACTACCCACATACTATTGTAACTGATTATCCTTCACAACCCTATGTAACCCTTCCCCCCAGGTCGCACCGTGAGGTGAGCAACTTGTTCAGTGTGCCCTCCTGGTGAAACATTTCAATAAATAAATAAATAAACAATGTGCAATTTAATAAAAGTAACAGGGTGGCAGAGGTGAATGGAAATGGACATGATAGCATCAAAAACTGAGTAGGGAAAGAAAGAGGGTAAAAGGGGGAAAGAGGGGTAATAATTAGAGTGGTAACAAAGTCTGGAAGGCCATGTGTGTGAATGCTAGAAGTCTAGGAAATGAGATTCCAAACCTAGAGACCCTTGTGGCACAGGCCGACCTGGATATTGTGGCCATTACCAAGTCATGGTGCACTAAAAACCATGAGTGGGACATGGCCATGCCAGGCTATACTCCTTTTAGGAATGACAGAATGGGAAAAAAAGGAGGGTGTGTATTTGCTTTATGTGAGGTAAAGCATAAAAGCCACAGAGATACAGGAATGGAGGGGGACAGAGGTACTGTGGGTCACCCTGGAAAAGGGAAATAGAGCAACTATTCACACTGGCTGACCAACAGAGCTATATCACACGGGGAGAAGTTAGATAGGTACTGGTGGATGCCACTGACAAAATGGTAGAAAAGGGAGAGGTGCTGCCGGTGGGGGACTTCAATCTGCTGGATGTAGATTGGAACTCCCAGCTGTAATTTCATCTATAAGCAGAAACATCATGGACTCCCTGCAGGATGCGTTCCTCAGGCAGCTAGTCAATGAACCCACTCATGAAGGGGCTATACTGAACCTTGTACTCACTAATGGGGCAGTGTGGCAGACATCAAGGTAGTAGGTCACCTGGGAACCAGTGATCACCTTACAGTATGTTTCAAAATAAGGACAACTATGGAGCTGAACCACACTAGGGCGGGGGTACTGGACTTCAGGGTGGCAGATTTTATAAAGATGGGTGATGAGTGCCTCAGGGATGATCTGGCAAAGGGAGTTGACCTGGGTGAGGTGGACGAACAGTGGGCAAAGCTAAACAGTGGCATATTGAAGGCTACAAACCTGCGCACCAAGCAAGCAAGTAAGAGGAAAAAGAAGCAAATGTAGTTCTCGAAAGAGGTGGCTGAAAAGGAAAAGGCTAAAAGGGTAGCATCAAGAAGATACAAAGAAATGCAGAAGGAGGAGAATAGGGACATGTATCAAGACAAACAGAAAGAGGCAGGGAAAGCAGTAAGGATCACAAAGGCACAAACTGAAGAGACGATAGCCCAAGAAGTAATGAAAGGGAACAAGACATTTTTTTAGATATCTAAGTGAGAAGAGGAGGAGCAGGGGAGGGACTGTAAGGTTAAAAGGGGGTTGGAAGAGGACTGTGCAGAGAGGGACCAAGAAAAGGCAGACATGCTGAGCAAATAATTTTGATCAGTTTTCACAGTGGAAGGAAAAGAGGAGGGCCCACAAAAAAGTAATAGGAGCCGTGAAAGGAGGGAGATGGACTCTAGTCCATTGTCAGAGGCAAGAGTCCTGAAAGTGGACAATGCAATGAGACCAGACAGGGTGCATCCTATGGTATTGAAAGAGCTCAGGGAGGTACTGACTGCACCTCTGACAGTCATATTTAACAGCTCACTAGAAACAGGTGTGGTTCTGGAGGACTGGAGGAGGGCAGATGTAGTCTCTCTTCACAAACGCATTAGCAGGGAGGAGAATGGCAATTATAGGCCAGTCAGCCTTACATCGATGGTGGGAAAGTTAATGGAATCACTGCCAAAGATAGGATAGTTGGATATCTTGAATCAAATGGGGAAGAAGAAGAAGAATCAGCATTTATATAGCGCTTTTCATACATAATGTATCCCAAAGCGCTTTACAAGCAGTGCTAGGCTGGTAGTGAAGTTACTAAATGTGTAGTGGTGGCCATATTGCACATCAACACCCACACACAGCCTGGACATTTGCATGAACTGGTTTTATGGGAAGGGGAATGTTGGTCAAGACACTGGGAATGTCTCCTACTCTTTGTGAAGAATGCTTTGGGTTCTTTTACTTCCACCTGGACACCCACCAGGACAGCACCAGGATGGGTAGAAGGGACCTCAGTTTAAGATCTCATCTGAAGGACAGCACACTCGAACAGTACAGCACCCCCCTAATACTGCACTAGGGTGCCAGTGTTTTTAGGTATGAGTCCAATCCCGGTGTAGGATGAGAACTCACAACCTTCTGGTACAGAGGTGGATGTACTACCAATCGAACCACATTGAGACCTGTAGAGATAAGACTAGAAAAAGCATGGATTCACAAGAGGGAGATCATGTCAAATGAATCTGATAGATTTCTTTGACTGGATGGCTAACAAATTAAATCAGAGTGGCGCAGTGGATGTGGCGTACCTAGATTTCAGCAAGGCATTCAACACCGTTCAACACAGGAGACTATTAAACAAGCTGGGGAGCTTAGCAGTGGGTCCAGAGGTGGTAAACTGGATATGAAAATGGGAAGGGGATAGAAAACAGAGGTTGGTGGTAAATGGAATTCACTTTGAGGAGGGAGGGTAATCAGCGGGGTGTCTCAGGGATCAGTGCTGAGACTGGTCCTCTTCAATGTCTTTATAAGTAACATTACAGAGGAACTAGAGGGGAAGGTCTGCCTCTTTGTGGATGACACCAAACTATGCAAGAATGTGGACACTCCAGGGCTGTGTGGAAAAGATGAATAGAGACCTGAGAAAACTTGAGGAGTGGTCAAGGGTATGGCAGCTGGGTTTCAATGTGAAAAAGTGCAAAATAATGCACGTGGGGCACAGAAACCAAGCAGCAGAGTACAAAAATGGGGAGAGTGGTATTGACAACCACCAAGTAGGAAAGAAACCTGGGTGTAATAATTTCTGATGACTTAAAGCTGGCCAGACAGTGCGACAAGGCAGTTGGGAAGGCTAGTGGAATGCTGGGATGCATAGGGAGAGGGTTTACCAGTGGAAGTAGAGAGGTGGTGTTGCCTCTACATAGATCACTGGTGAGACTTTACCTGGAATACTGTGTTCAGTTCTGGAGACCACATATCCAGAAGGACATAGAGTAGAGATGGTCCAGAGGAGGGAAACTAAAATGGTGCAGGGTCTGCATCAAAAGCCCTACAAGGAGAGACTAAGGGAACTCAATATATACACCCTGGAAAAGAGGAGGGAGAGGGGGATATGACAGAGACCTTTAAATATCTCAATGAGTTAAATAAGGTGCAGGAGGAAAGTATTTTTCAGAAGAAAGGGTGCTCAAGAACAAGGGGACATGTTATGAAGCTGGAGGAGGGTAGATTCAGAAAGGATGTGGCAAAGTACTTCTTCACAGGAAGAGTGGTGGATTCTTGGAACACTTGACCAGCCAAGGTGGTTGGGACAAAAACAGTCATGGGGTTTAAAAAAGCATGGGATTGGTATAAGGGAATATTAGTGGAAAGGAACGAGGGGAGAGATCAAGTAGAGTCTGCGATGATGCTATAGGTAGGGAAAAATGAGCAGACTGGGTGGGCCAAGCAGTCCTTATCTGCCGACAAATTCTACGTTTCTATGTATGCTTATGATACCACCACCAGCTGACATGGAAGTTATTCCAATGTCACAAGCAGAGGATTATTTAGTGATTTAGTTTTTATTTACCAGCTGAGTGCACTAGAGAAATGAATGCCAATTTTCAGACACAGCTTGGTTGTTATACCTGAACATGATTGCTTCCAAACTTGCTCCAAGCAGGTACAAATCCTAGAAAACATATTTAAACAAAAGCCATTTTCACAATCAAATGTTGTCAGAAAACATCATCTAGTAAGCCATAATATCAGCTGTTTTGATACTTAGCTTTGCATTACTATAACTATATGGAGAATTATATAGAGTATAATGGATGGGTAGGTGGTTATAATGAGGACTGTACACACCCCTGAGGGGTGGGATGCCACATAAACCCCGAGAGTGAAGCTTGAGGGGTTTATTAAGCCATCCCACCCTGAGGGTGTGTGTAAAATACAAGTTTTACACACCTACCCATCCTTTATTTTGTAAAATTATTGGGGATCATTTTTTCATCGCAGCAATTATACAAAATAAATGGATTTGCGGAAGGAGTAGAGCCGAGTACTGTTGGGGTTTCAGCGCAGTCCATAGCGGTTCCTAAACTGAAGCGCTGTTTAGTTGTTTTTTTTTCCATGCCACTTTATGAAGATTTGCTGTGCCCAGTGATATATTTTTTTTTTAAAAAGAAAAGAACTTACCTCCGACATCTTCTGTCAGGGAAGTTTACAGTGCTTAGAAGCGAGGATGGCGAGAAACTGCAGAGAGAGGAGGAAGATTGTGGCTGGCGCATGCGCCCAGCTAGGGAAACTGGGTGTGTGTTTGTCATTATAACCAGCGGGTTATAATAACAAAGTTACAACCTGGTTTCCCTATGGGAAAAAACAAGAGCCAGTTATTATAAGCTGTTAATGCAGTGCAGTCACAGTACAATATGGAATACCTGTACAAGTGAAAATAATACAGTAGCAAGGCACAGCATGCAAAAAACAATACTGTTTCAGACAAGTACATTCAGTGAAAATGGAACAAAGTTTCGATATACTAGCTTTGCATTAACATGAATATACAGTGAGTTAGTAACAGTTAATGACTGATAATAAAACATGTCCAGTGACCTGTCTCCTGTAATCATTACATACTATACTAGCAGCCCTGCCTGCATTTTAACATGTTAATCTCACCCTTCTGTGGTACACAATATAGGTTACCTTATTACGAAACTTATACTGCATTTAGCTCCATTACTTTCTCTTTATCCTATTACCCCCATAACGGTTAACCTGCTGTTTATTATAGTGTTTATCTAACCTGGCAACTTTTTACCTTATAAGAACAGTGCGTTTGCCCAGCATGGCACCAATTCCCCTTTTATTACTGTGCAAACTCCTGGATATACCCTAAGAAGAGCCAACAGGGAGTCATGTATAGGGGATGTCTATAAGGAGGAACCGCTTAAGGGAAAAATAAAACTGCTAAGTTTTAAACCAATAAATGAGGTTTTAAAAGCTTTTTGTACAAAAAGCTAGTCCAAATTTAAGGAGACAAAGCAGTTCCCTTTAGGCAGGAACCACATTATACTGTGACCTTCTCCAGTTCCTGGGAACCAATCAGGCAACAGAGATAATGCAGAAATTCACAAAAATTGTATATTTTAACAATAATACACCCTAACCGCTCTCTTCAGGTGGAGAAATAAATCTGACTTCAGATAACAATGGGGTACGTAACCACACTGCAGAGTTTAAACTGATATTCTAAGTTCCATAATTAGCATAAAGTGCTTTTGTAAAACATCAGTGAGGGATTCCTGGTGTTAGAATCCGACATTAGTGCTAGAGTGGGAGTGTGACCACAGTGCAGAGCTTGAGCCTAATTAAAATAAGGTTCTGTCTCTGGGGCATCACTCTGTGCCTGGAGGATGACGCTTGTTGTAAAGCATCAGTGAGGGATTCCTAGTGGTAGAAACACCCACACCACAAACGTGTCCTTCTGAGAACTAGGGCAAACTCTTATCTGTGACGCCAACTCGGTGCCACACATCAGCCAGTATATTCAGGGCACCTGGCAGTTTTGTACTACATACAGTGCATCATCTGGTGCACTAAGCTCCCTAGTATGTCTTTGTAGCATTCCTGAAGCTCTAATTAGGTAGCAAAAGTATTTTTGGTTTAAAAGAGCCCTCAACCTAACTTCTGTGGTCTGGGTCTTCTCAATAGGGGGTGGAGTTCTACAGCAGACTTGACCCAAACCAAATAATGATCTGACCATAGCACAGATGAAACCTCCCCCACATGTACTTTAGCACCATAGAACAATTCATATTTAATGCATGACCCCCAATATGGGTCACAACAATCTACCTTTGCTCAATTCCAAAACTTATAACAAAATCTTTAAGGAGTAATTTTGCATGGATGTCAGTAGCTATGTCTAACAAAACATGGAAATCCTACTGTAAGTAGTATAGCCCTTACTAGGTGGGAAGTAGGTAACTATCATCTGGGTAGTAACTATCATCAGGGCAGGCAGTAAGTAACCACCACCAAAGCAGGTGGTAAATAGCCACTGTTAGGGTAGACAGTAGGTATCAACATCAAGGGAGACAGCTGGTGATTAGCAATGTATTGACTTTTTGTTTGCTAAGTGAACTAGACCAAAACTTTGCCTGCTTTCAGGCACAGCCAGGGAGAGTTACATACAGAGGGAGTAGCAAATTCAGGAGACAATACATTACATGATTTTGTGCAAGGATAGCAAACATTGGTAACTATAACAGTTATTTCAGTAGTGCCGGGGATAGCAGTTAGAGAGGAAACAGCAAATATAGGAGAAACAAAATACATTACATGTTTTAGCGCAGGATTAGCAAGACTTGAAAAACTGTATCGGTCATTTCATCAGTGCAAGACCTCTGAAGACAAACAGAGATTCTACAACTTCACAGTAGAACATGACAGACAAACCATGTAAAGTGCTTTAAAATTTGGGAGAGACATTCTAAGCAGGTGCCCAGGGATTAGGGTACATGTACATCTGTCAGAGCCCAACAGGAAGGCATGGAGCTCATTTGGTGCAATTTGGAGTGCCTGACAGCTGAAGTCAGGGTGTTCCAAAGCTTCGGGACAAACGCAGCGAAGGCTTGTTCATCCATTTTCATAGCACATTTAGGTATACTTAGAAGAGACTTTTCAGCTGACTTCAGCAGGTAGGCCTGTGTAGCTTGATTTAACATGCAGGCCAGGGACTCTGGTGTACTAGATCTAATGATGTTATCTAGCGTACATCCAGCAGTGTATATACGATAGGAGGTTGGAGGAAGCCAGCCCAGACTTGAGTATAGTTTACGGCTGTGTGCCCATCTGGGTACCGACAGGGCAAAGTGGCAGATGTTGTTGCAACATGTGTCCCATTTTTGCAGCTCCCCTTTGTTGGCATCATGGTATGTTGTTATGCCATAGGTTAGGCTTGACCTAAGAACCCTTGAGCAATGGCCAGCTTAGCTGCTGTGTTTAGAGAAGACGGGATTTTATAAACCAACCCCAGCTTTGTATTTACAGCTTTGCATGTAGCAGCAATGTGCTGATTAAAATCCAGTGAGGGGTCAAGTGTTAATCCCAGATATATCTGGAGGAGTCAACTACTTCCAGCAAAGTCCATCCGGACCTGGAATTGACAGAGCGGATGCATCTGCTTTGATCCTGGGTGGTGAGCCAATTAGCACAGAAACTGTTTTCTTGGATGGAAGGCATTAGGCATGCAAAAAAAAACAATATAAAAGAGGACGTACACACAGTGCAAGAAAAAGTAATGCACCTCCCCCCCCAGAAAATTAAATGAATCTTGATAATTATGCCAGGTTCTAGTTATTTCAAACTAAGAGAAAGCTGCTATGTGTTCACCACTATTACACCACATCTAACCATCATCAGCATCTTTTCTAACATAACAAGCATTTGTCAATGCCGAATGTTGCTTGCTTCTATGTGCTGTTTAGGTATTTAGGAAGTCATTGAAGTGCAAATATTGAAAATTTGCGAACTTACTAGCGTGTGTAGGAACTGCTCAATGCACGCTCGTAAAACAGTCATTTTTAGGAATTTTTTCACCAAATTTTCAACATAGCCATTTTAAGACCTCTGCTCATCAACAGTGTCACTGTGATTTTGTTAATGTGTCCCATACATTGAGTTTGCACACCGACTGCGCCATTGTGCTCTACATGGGTGGAAACACATTTTGTACAGGATGTGAAAAATGACAGCTGTACTGCTCATGAGGAGGTATGGTAAAATGGCAATGTTGAAAATCTGGAGTGAAAATATTGAAAATTCGCAAACTTACGAGCATGTGTAGGAACTGCGCAATGGTCGCTCGTAAAACAGTCATTTCTAGGAATTTTTTCACCAAATTTTCAACATAGCCATTTTAAGACCTCTGCTCATGAACAGTGCCACTGTGATTTTCTTAATTTGTCCCGTACATTGATTTCGCACACCGACTGCGCCATTCTGCGCTACATGGGCGGAAACACATTTTTGGTGAGATGTAAAAAATGACAGCTGTACTACTCATAAGAAGGTGTGGTAAAATGGCAATGTTGAAAATCTGGAGTGAAAATAATGAAATTTTGTGAACTTACGAGCCTGTGTAGGAACTGCGCAAAGCACGCTCGTAAAACAGTCATTTTTTGGAATGTTGGCACCAAATTTTCAACATGGGGTTTTTGGGACCCCTTCTCATGAATGATGTCACTGTCATGGTGGTATTCAGGCCCAAATGGTGATTTCGCAGTCACTGCACAGTCACTGTGTGAAATCACCCTTCGGGCCCAAATAACGCCATGACAGTGACATCATTCATGAGAAAGGGTCCCAAAAACTCCATGTTGAAAATTTGGTGCAAAAATTCCCAAAAATGCCTGAGATATGCAACAAAGTTGAAACCCCCCTCTCTAGTCCATTATACAGCTTACCGGCATTTCCTCAGTTCGCGGTCGGCTTTGAAGAGTGCGGACGTGTTCCCGGTCCACCGAAGATCGTCACGCTGGAGTCTGGAGGTAAGATGGGTGGGCATGGGGAGGCTGGGCGCAGTGGTGGGTGCGGTTGTGGGAGGGGTTGGGAGACGTGCTGATGGACCGCTTTTCGTTTTCAGGTATTTAAAAACAAAAACGACGTAGATTCTTTGCCACGCTGGGTGGGCTCCCAGCATGGCATGAGGACTTGGGGGCGTTCAGCCGATGGGGATTGGGCACCCCATCGGCAAAGGACCGCTTGCCACACTGGGGTGAGCTCTCAGCGTGGCAACTGCTACTGGGGAGGGACGCAGCTCAGCCGACGAGATTGGGCACCCGTCGGCTATACAGTGCATGCGGGCGCTAAGACGCCTGTGGGGAGCTGCCATGAGCAGCCTCTTATTGGTGCTCACTGAGCATAGCTCCTTTCAATCAGAGTGTCACTGCATTTTGAGCGTGTCATGACAGCTCCAAAATGCATTGGCTTACAGGGGCCGCGCCTGCCAGCACACTGACTGAATTGGAGGAGGAGGTGACACACCTCCGAAATCTCCGATGATGGCACTATGTTTCTTGCACATGCGTGCAAGCAACATAAAAAGCTAGCCATAAAATGAGGCCCAGTTCCTGGTGAGATAGCTATGCTCTAACCCAGCACTGCAGTTACTCTAGGTATGTAGAGGCTTTGTACTTAAACAAGCATTGATGATGTGTTAATGTGTAGGCGCAGTATAGTGCTGACTCCACCCCAATTACTTAATACATTTGTATTTTATACATAAAATTGTTTTTAAAAAGTTGATTCATTAAAAAACAGGCTAGCTTGTCATATTTAGAGAACAGCATCTGCAAGTGGGCATAAATGAGTCCACATACTGAAAATTGCAAAGCCGCCATATAAGGAATGTATTTAACCTAGCTATACTAACTGAGATGCAGCGTCTCATTTTTACTTGGGTCCGGCATCTACCCAGTTTTACAGATGGGAGAATGAAACCATGGGGAGGTCAAATGATTTGCTTAAGGTGAGACAGTGAGTCATAGGCTGTGGTGGGGTTTTGGCACTGTAGTTCAAAATCATGATGGCAGCAACTGTAATGAGTGTCCTTGTCAGCAGGAATATTTTGCATGTGTTTGTAATGCTTTGGTTCTGGATTGTACAGTGAAACTTGCCAGTTAAAGACACTGCGTGTTAAGGATGTCATGATATTAAAGACATGTCTTGCATTCCCTGTTACAATGCTTAACTAATGTGCAGCCTGCATATTAAGAGAAAATTGAGATTAAGGACAGATTATTTGGTCCCAGAGTGGTTCTTAATAGACAGGTTCCACTGTATTTTGATTTCACAGATATAAATAAAATGGCATGTAAACAATGAAGCCTGTGAGGATGCCATGCAGTGTCCCAGTGTAGTGCATGACAAAAGGGATTCACTGCCATTGAAATTGCCTTGTTTCCTGTAAGAACTCTGCTGAACAATGCTGCAGTATTGCATTACATCCTGGCAGGCTCCACAGTATGTGTACATATGTGTAGACATGTTTTCTTATACTTGTGAAGACAATTTTGTCCTCATAAGCATAGAAAAGTGCGAAAAAATGATACAGTGGGAACTTTTTTGTAGGTCCAAACTACTTTTATTCAGTTATTCTTTTATGTACAAATGCCTTCTCAAGAAATGTTTTAATGGAAAACAATTTTAGTTTTCCTCCAACCTTCATTTGAGTGGTGATCCCTGGCAGTCTATTCTGCTGTTGTCCCCTAGGTGGGACCCTCGTGAAAGTGAGATGTTAAGTCTCATGAGGCTCTCTGTAAACATTGTTTTCTGCATCTAGCAATATTATTATAATTGTCGTAACTCATGAACTGCACCACCTACCCATGCCTCCCACTCCATGCTGATGTTATGCCTGAATGTATGTATTTGTACTTAATGTGTCAATGTGTCTTACGACGTGGAGCCTTTGGAAATGAGTCTTTGACTCAAAGGATTGTAATTCCGATCTCTGACAAACAAATAAATAAATATTTCAGGAAATTACATTTTTTAAAATCAATAACCGGATAAATCCCCAAAACATCTTGTGAGTTAAAGGGCTACACAGTTGCGTGTTGTACCACTGGACCACACTGTCTTCATCGACATAGCCAGCATCATTACAGAAAACTCTGGCTGCAGCACCTCTAGTAGGAAGTATATGTTTTTGTAACATGCTATTCAGTGTTTTGAGGGCTATCCAATAAAGGCATGTACTGTAGTGTCACAAAATGCAAAAAACTGAATGATCATTCTCAGTAACTGTGAATTAAATCAAAGCAAAAGATTTCAAAAATATCTAGTTTGCTTGTCTCAAAGTATATTCCTGTCCAGGGAGTACATTTTCAAAAAGATCCTTTAATCGGACGGTCATTCATTTCTCCTTTAGAATTGAATTATTGAAATGCAGCAAAGCAGAACGTATTTCTACTATATACATTTCAGACAGCATTTTAAGCAAACAGTTAAATAATACAGAGGTTTTGTTCTTCTTTTAAGAGCATCAGGATGAATGCTATGAAAAGTGATTCTTGGTTGTGTAATTATTATCATGTGATAAAACTGATGACTGGTTTAATTTACCCATGGGCAGTGCATGACACTACTGTAAACAGAAATAGGAAGGGACTCTATTTGGTAATAGGTAAATAAGAGTGTTTATTCCCTTAGTAAAACAGGGAGACCCTAAAATAAAATAAAAAGGTGATGATGATGATGATCCACCCCACTAAACTAGAGAAGGGTTAAACTACTGAACAGCAGCTGGCAGAGATGCATGTTCTTAGAGTAGGAAAGCAATTTTTGTACCAAAATATATTAAAAAATGAGTGCATATGGCATTCTCACCTCACAAACCAGAAGGAAACCCTACTCTCCCACTCCCCTGCCCACCGCCTCACCCCTACACACATGAGTAGTGCCAGGGTGTCAGTATGTGTTGGAGCAGACTCCCTAGTAGTCATGGGCAGATACTGCTGGATTCCTTTGGAATTCTGAACATTTTCTTATTTCACTTGAGGCATTCAAATCCATGCAGTTATTGCAGCCTCTTCAATATGCACTGCATTGTACAGTGCTATACACTGGTCAATCCAGTTCTCAAAATGATGGACGTTAATGAAAATTTTGAACTAATACTTGCCTTGGTCTCAGCCAGGAAAACAATGTAAGATTACACTGTGCCTTTAACCGTAGATGTATCAGGCTGTATTGATCCTCACAGGATTTAAGCATCTCAGGAAAAGAGGACCGTATTAATTAACCCAAAAGAGGAGGCACGCCTGAAACTCCAGAGTGACATGAATTGTTGTCATAAAGATCAATAATCTATTACAGTGTATTGTCTGAAAGTCCCGGGTCCCAATAGATTTGGGTGAGACAACAGAGTAATGTGAATACACAGAGCTGATGATCAACATCGGCTCAGCTGCACTGTCATAGATTTATGTGTGAATTCCTCACATGTACAACAGTAAAGGGGGTCTTGTTTCAGGTAAAAGGAGGTTGTGAACTGACATCATTTGTGTAAGGGAAAATGCAATTTGAATTTATTCTTGATAGATTCTGTTGGACTAATTAGTAAGGCAGGCATTAACACTGTAGAACTTTCTCTAGAAAACATTTAAAGAGACATTATGAACCCCAGATTGGCTAACTTTGCTCCATTCTATTTCTTAATTTTTCATTTAGTATACTTTATTGCATTTTTATGGTGATACAAAGAGAAAAGAAAACAAAACAATACACAAAGAAGAAACAGACATGGAACATTAAGCAAAACCAAGCACAAAACTCTACAGAAACAAAACATTAATCACCCGTATTCCAGCTACCCCACCCATCAGCTGCTGCACGGTGGGAAAAACAAGAGAACGCAATATGCAGTGGATTTACAATAACAAGGAAGAGAACCAGGGCACATAACAGTTTCAACGTTTGTGGAATAGCAATGGGATATATAGTGTTTGTGTAACTTGAAGTACTTTTTGTGGCTTTACTCTATTCCCACCCTTGAGTAGTAGGTATTCAGGTAGTGATTTGTAGGGAATAGAAGGCTCATGAACAAGGGTGAGAAGAGCGCCAAGAAGGAGGAGGAGGAGGAGGGTATGGTGGTGGACAAAAAACACTCCCTAAGCAAGGGAGGTACGGTAGTGGAGGGCTTAAGTAGAGGTTATGGGAGGAGCTATTCCCCACATTGAACCTCGGGCCAAGCCCTCCCATTCAATGTTTGTGGAATAGCAATGGGGTATATAGTGCTTGTGTAACTTGTAGTACTTTTTGTGGCTTTACTCTATTCCCACCCTTGAGTAGTAGGTATGTAGGTAGTAATTTGTAGGGAATAGAAGCCCAAAAAGATACCTCCTCAACTCACAAAGAGGATGACCCCTGGCACTCAGAAGAGGAAAAACACCCAGGTGGAGGAAACCTCTGAGGACCCATGGCCATAGGTCTGCCCGTCCTCTGGGCATACTAAGAGGAGAAGGACCTAGGTTCTATTAACCATAGCTAATTTGAGGAAGGTGAGCTTCTTGGAGAGATGGTGGCCATCCTTGATCTGTAGATAATGCAGATTGAACAATGATCCTGAGGTTGAAGAGTAGGTCTTTTCGGAAGGAGCAGTAGAATCCTAAGTGTGAAGCAGATCCAGTTGAAGAAGGGCAAATGAAGTCCAGGTATCCATGGTGATGAAGGATGCTTGTCCCAAGGGATTGCATGGGCGTAATGAGCGAGAGAGAGAGAGAGTGAATTGATCAATATGTTACTAGGCAGTAAACAATGGACATGCTATGATATGAGAAGACCTGGGTGAATGATCCAACTTGTGTAAGGTTTGACTTTCAAGGTAAAGTCTGGAGGTAGGGAATTTATTAGTGAGCAATGATTCACTAAGTAAGCATCCATTAAGCAGAAAATTATCAGAAGAGAGTCTTTGAATGCCTGATGGGAGTAATATCATGAGTGATTAGTAGGCGAATGGAGGAAGATTTGCAGATGTAGGCTAGATAGCGACTCAATTTATATAGAGAATGATTTGAAGTTCAGTATATGGAATTGGATGGCTTATTTGAGCATGATATCGTAACTATACTTGTAAATACTCTGTTGGTACACTGGCTGAAGTAAATACAGGTATTTCTGTGGCGTGATTGCCCATGAGATGCGCTGTGGTGGTTTATAGTTGGTTAGGTTTATCATTGATCCGATGCAGAAATACTTGAGAGCAGCTTGAAGGCGGATATATGGAAGAGTCTGTAGACTGGATTAGTTGTGAAGTCGAGTAGTGTGGAAGCCAGAGGATCTTAGTGCTACAGCTGATTAAGACCAGTTGGGAGGCAAGACTGAGATAGTGAATTTACCTTAACTGTTGTGTGTTTCCTGATAGAAATTCAGAGGAGCTTGTTCATGGGGATAGTCTTTACCAGAGAGATTAATGGAGATAATTTGTGAAGGATAGCTGGAGTATCCACTGGAAGGGTGTTAACTCGACTGAAGGTAATGGATGAGGAAATGCAGATAATTGTATGAGATATGGTGATGTCCAGGAGCCAGAAAATAGTGCTTCGGATAGACTGACATTAGTAAGCAGCTAGGCATTGGAGATCCAGCGATGAATGTTCTGGAAGGTAGCTGGATGGTTGTAGGACAAGCAACATCTGTTGAGGAAATAGGAGTCGAGTAACGCAGTCGACTAAGTTGGTGATGGTAGGAGAGACTGCAGAAGGTGACTGGATGATGTCCGAGGTGGCATGAGGTATCTTGCGAGTCCTGGTATCTGAAGCAGCAATAATGGAGATTAAGTCAGAGCATGACAGAAGAATTGAAGTCCGTTCCATGCAGCAGGATATCCTGTGAAGCAAGGTAGACAGGAAATTCCACAGAGACTGAATAGACAAGGTTCATATGGAGTATCCAATAGAAAGAGATGGGAATCCTTCTAGTGTCCAGTCGAATGAGATCCTGAAATGATCGAGGGGAGCTGATTGGGCAGTATGGAAAACTCTATGGTAATGGAAGAGTTTCTGAGGCATGTTATCCAAAGGATGTGTGTCAGAAGTAGTGTCCTCAAGTGAAATGTACAGTGATCCATCGAGTAGCAGATGGGAGCTGTTAGAATGGCCAGAGTAGGAGTATGAGATGGATAGACTGGAGTAGTAGTTGACTGGGTAGGAATACTGGCCAGATATGGTAGGATGCCCAAAAGAGTCACAGCAAACAGGACAAAGCCCCAAGCCAGCAAGGTGGAGATGAAAAGCTGCCAACTGAAGACAAAAAAGTCCGGAATGAATCCAGATGGACTGAAGGACTAATCCAGAAAGGTACTGGGCTGGGTGAAGTTGGAGGACTTACAGACCGGAAGGAGCAGGACCAGGTCAGCTTCACAGTGAACTGCAGTGGAATTTGGAAGGCTGTAGCAAGTCACTAGAAGATGATCCATGGAAGGCCAAGGGGTGAAGTTATGCACCAAGGGCAAGTGGGGTGAGGTACTTTGGTCTTACATTGGACGAAGGCCGCATTTGATGAATGGAAAGGATGGAAGGTGCTGGACCGAAGAAGGATGGAGTGTCCACATCTGAAGGAAAAATGAACTCATGCAGCAATTGGAAGGGGAGACCTGCAGCAAGGAAGTCCGAGAGGAAGTTGAACTGGATTGAGAGAGATACCGGACCAGCTGACAAGATCTAAATCATGAGGGACAGGAGGCCGAGGGGGTCAAGCATGATGGTCCATGGATGGGCGGGATAGTGAGTGGTGAAGAAGGATGGAAGTCAGTCAGAGTAAAGGGGTCCTGAGTCTGAAGGGAAATGCTACTCAGGTAGGAAATGGAAATTGCAACAGGAGGGACCTGCATTGTGGACATGGGTTCCCAACTGAGGTAGGTGAGGTGAGATGACAGGCAGGACACTCCAGATAATGGTTGAGGGTAAAGGCACATTTGGGACATGCCCAAGTCCAAGAGGGAGAAGCTAGCGATGGTCCGGAGGAGAGCAAGTAAGATCAAAATAATTGATTGTAGAAATGGGTTCCTTGCATGGTAGACGAGGAGAGAGAACTAGTCTTCAATACCACTCTGCGTAGGTAAGAGGATGGAGGCCAACAAGTTATTGAGGTCCTTTTTCCAACAGGAAGCGGCAAGCAGGCATGAGACAGACGATACGATAACCCAACGTATCCAGAAACAGGCTACCATACCCTGATGTCGATGAGATGATGTACAGTCAATGCTGACAGGCTGAGCCGGGGTGGAAGGCAGGTGGAGTGTGACATTCCCATTTCCTAAGGGGAAGTGACCTGTATTAGGTAGAGGATGCAGAAAGTGGAATCAGTGATGCGAGCTCAGGCTCTAATCCAAGGAAGTCAGTGCGATGAGACCTGAGGGAAGTCTGCAGGCAAAGAAGAATGGAGAAGACAAGCAAGATGAGGTCCATGTCCAGAAGGGTTGCAGTGTCTGATAGCAGGTCAAGAATGGATACATACGAAGCAGTGGAATGTAAACTCAGACAGCCATCCGTGATGATCGAGGCGAGATGATCCTGACTGGATGCAGCGAGGAGTGCTAAGCCTAGGAGAGTACATATTTAAAGAAGTTCCAGTCTTGAAGGGAGTGGCATCCTGCATCGGGAATAAGTTGCAGACAGTGGAAATAGTCAAATGCAGATTCAGGATCCCGGCCATGGAAGTTAGTGGAGTAGAACCATAAACTGAGGCTGCGGACTATGTATGATGGAGAAGGCAAATCTGGCAAAGTCAAGTTCCTGAAGGGAAGCAGCATCTGGGTATCAGGCTGAGAATGCATAGGTTGAAGTAGAATGTAGACTCAGACACCTGTTGGGGATGACTGAGGTGAGTTGATGGTGATGTAGGACAGCTAGGCAGAGATAGGATGATGAGGGCACATGGGGCAAAGAAGTTCCATTCCCGAAGGGAAGCAGCAACTGGTATGCGGTACAGACGGTATGGTATAACTCAATAGATTGTAGACATGGCTCCCATCCCTGGTAGTTGGGGTGAGCTAACCTTCACTCGATGCTGCTAAGCAGAGTTAGGGACAGAGGAGGTCAGGTTGGTAAGTAGTTGAGGTAGTGAATGTAACAGAATCCCATCCCCAGTAGATGGGGAAGCCCACCTTTGCTCAGCACCTCAGAAGGTGTGAGTTAGGGACGGAGTCCAGAATACTGCTGGTATGGGCTGGCTAAAGCATGACACTGCTGCAAAGAGAGAGGAGATGCAGGACATGAAGCAGGTATAGGAAAATGAATTGGTGGAATGCAGTTGAAATTGTAGATATAGAAAACACAAAGTAGTAGGAATGAGATACACATATCGTGATGGGTATGGAAAACAGATAGCAGTAGTAGATGGGAAAATTGCTCTGGAGTGTACATTGTGGAGAAAAACTGGAGGACAGTGAAGGACTGAGGTGGCGAGATATGTAGGAAAAACTCTGTAACATAAGGTAGTGGTAATATGTTATGCAGAGGCCTGGCATGGAGAATGCAGCCATGACGAGTTCCCGTATCCCCGGAGGTAGGGTGAAACTGGAGAAGGTGACTGTAATATAGATACTTACTTCGCTGATTCAGAGCTGAAGCCCTGTGTTGAACTTTCCCTTGACCTGAGGATAGAGCTAGACAGTTACTGTAGAGTATAGCAAGGGTGGTGAATGCCGCTCCGCTTATTTTGCTGATGCTTAAAATGTTGCTACAGCTGGTCTAAGTTCTTGTATTGGGGACATCTAAGGACTGTGGTACACTCCTGCAAAAGAATAAAGTAGGCCTTATCCCCTCCTTGTACCCTGAACGATAGCAAGGGACACTGTAGTGGGTGAGGCAGAAGTCTGATAATGTGTGCCTTGGGGAAAAGGAGTAGCTCAGTGGGGTAGTAGTATGCGAGGCTGTTAGGCAATCATGAGAGTTATCGACGAGTGGGACTGCCCTAGAATGAGAATTGTTGGCTAGCAGATAATCTGTGGTGAGGTGAGAGAGTCAGTAGTGAAGAAGGAGCTAAGGAATCAGACTAACGCAGAGACAAAACTGAACAGTAGTGCACTTACTGGTGGGGCATTGTTGAATGCAGAAGTAGAGTCCTGTCATCTCTGTGGATTAGGCAGGTAATGAATGAAATGCAAGGCCTGAGTAACAGGAGGTTTGGAGCAGGAGCAGGAGCAGGAGCTACAGGGCAGCTAGAAGGCAGAGTTCCAAATAGAACATTGAAAATGCATTGTAGGAGTGGAGTAAATTCCAGGGGCTTTTGGAAGAGGTTGTGCGTATGGTTCCTTGCAACTGTAGGTGTACCTGGTCAGGAATAGCCTGTACTGCTGGTGACATCAGTGCGATGCATGTGGTAAACAGGAAGGGGAAGCTAGCATTGAAACAAAATCAGATGGGGCAAGTAGAGCAGAGCAGGGACGCCCGTAGGCGTCGTATGGGAGCTGAAAGAACAATCAAAAAGAAATGAGGTAAGAAAGGAATGGGAGAATGCCAACACAACAAAGGAGGGAGAGGACAAGAGCAGGGAGGCGACCGGAGCTGCCAAGGAGACAAACCAGAACACGCCACAAATGGGAGGCACAGGACACAGGGAGGGGTGGGGAGCACAGAAAAGAAGAAAGAGGCAGCAGGAAGCACAGAGAAGCACATCCGCATGAGCCATGCAAGGAGCTCAGGGAAAAAACTCTCCCTAAGCAAGGGAGGTGTGGTAGTGGAGGGCTTAAGTAGAGATTGTGGGAGGAGCTATTCCCCTCATTGAACCTCAGGCCAAGCTCTTTCAAAGAACTAAGAAAAGTAATATCAAAAATCCAAATTTTGAAATTACGTAGCAATTAACCAGGCATATAATAAACCCCATTTTGCTAAAAAGGATTGATGTTTATGCCTTAAATTGGCAATAATTCTACATTTAAGGCGCTGAAAATTTCAGCATAACATTCTGACCGTGAATGGATTTTATCATCAAGCCAATGTCGGAGTAAAACTATCTTCACAGAAGCAGAAATTAAAGGAACAAAATGTTTCTTGTAACCAGAAGAAATTGACCGATAGTTACATAATAAGCAAATGTCAGCCGTGAAGGCCTCAACCAAATCAAAATGTGGATCTAAATGATTTTTTTAATAGTAGTCCAGAGCAATCATAAATAGAGTTGCTGACAGTGTCTAAAACACAAAATCCAAAGCAGATGGCAAACAGATGCATCACACAACAGTTAAGTAGAATGATGTCAGACTAGAGGTGGGCAAGGCAAAACTTTTTCACCTAGAGCCAAGCCAGAGCTGAACCAAGGGTCTGGCTTGACTACGAGCCAAAACAAGAGCCAAGCCCTGGCTACTGCAGACTTCACTACACAGGAGTTGAACGTTTCGGACACTACACTAACTGTGCGGGCTGCCAAAAATGCTTACTTTGACCATAACTGGCTTGGCTTTCAATTTTTAATAGCGATCGAGCTGAGCCAAGCCAAGCACTAGGCTCAAGCCAGGCTCGAGCCTGCTCTAGCGTGCCCACCTCTATGTCAGACACATGATTCCAGGTCAATGTGACATCCCAAATAAGACATACAAATCCATGGACCCAAGTGGACCCATCACTGTAGCTTATTTCTCTTTTACATCTCCTTTGACCCCAGTAGTGCCCCCCTTTCCTTTACATTCACAATTGGAATGCTAATGTAACAACTGGGGGTAGGCATGGTGTGCCATAGGGCTCCTTCTGCTGTCAGATTTTATGTTTAGTAGAACAAATACTGGGCAAGATCTGTCTCTTTCCAGATGACACCGATCTCTGTGGCAGGGTAGACAGTGTAGAAGGGGCAAGGGAGTTGTAGAGGGACCTGCAATGGTTAAGAAGGTGGTCCAAGGTTTAGCAGTTCAAATTCAATGCCAAAACATGCAAGGTGATGCACATATGGGACAAGAATCCCAGGACGGAATATTAGAGGAGATGGGTTAAGTTGGAGACTACATCTAAGGAAAGGGATCTTGGAGGCATCATAAGCGACTCCTAAACAATCAAGCCAATGCAACAAGACCCACTGCAATTAAACCAGAATATTGGGGTGTATGGGGGGGGGTTCGACAGCAGAAGGAAAGTGGTAATACTACCTCTCTACAGATCACTGATGAGGTCACATCTGGAATATTGTGCCCAGTTCTGGAGTCCCCACCTAAGGAAATGTAAAGACAGGCAGGAGACAGTGCAGCATAAGGTAACCAAAATGATGCAGGGCCAGTAGGACAAATCCTACAAGACTTGCTTTAGGCTCTGAATACGTACTCTCTGGAGACCATAAATGAGAGGGATGATATGAAAGAGAGAGAGAGACCTTCAAGTTCCTGGAAGGAAGGAATGAATGAGACAGACTGTGAGAAAATATTCAGTGGCATGGCAAATCAAAAATATGGGGACATGAGTGGAAGCAGGCAGGAAGGGAGATTCAGGAAGGACATAAGAAAGTTTTATTTTACAGAGCAATTAGTTGAGCTGTGGAACAGCCTTCTGGCAGAGGTGCTGAGTGCAGGAACCATAATGGTTTCAAACACTTCTGGGACCAAGTAAAGGGTTAATTGTTACTCAGAGGGACAGCACTAAGACAGGGAGCAGGAGGTGTGTGGACAAGACCCTCGACTACACAATAGGTCCTAGGGTAGGATGGGGTATAACAGGGTAGATTGGATGGACTGATGGGACTCAATTTTCAAAGACTGGGACTGGCGCAAGGAGGCTTGTGGCAGGAGAAGTGGTACAAGGGGCTCCTCGTGCCACACCTTGTGCCAGTCCTGATTTTGTAACAGACCATGCACCACTGGAGGGATTGCCTGCGCCAACTGGGCTTGTGCCATCCTTGCAATGGCTACATCTGTGCATCATGGCAGAAGGGGACTTGCACTGGGGCAGGGCTGCAATATCTCCTACATTGGGATTTTGCAAGCCACCTCCAAGGGGCACAGAGACCCAGCAGTTAAACCAGCCTGAAGCTGGTCTAAGCTGCTGTGTGCCACTGCTGCTGCCCTTGCTGGGTGACCCTGTGTCTCCCAGTGAATGCACCCCAGCAGCACCCAACACCTGCCAGACCACCGTTGGAGTGGCTCATGGTCTGTGGCAGGTGAGACCCCTCCCCATGGTGGTGCTGGTGCATCCACCCCCTCCACAGACCCACACTTGCCCTGCCATCCCCTCGTTGGGGGCAGCTGTCACTCCATCTCCCCAGCGGGACCTATCCCATGACCAGCACCCCCTGCAAGCCTGGGTATCCTCCGGACAACTCACCAGCCCCCAGGGTGACTGGCTGGTAGGCTGCCATCCCTGGCCACAGATGCTGAAATACTGTGCTGCAGCTTGTAGCAGTCCCCTTTTGTGTGCCATTTAGTCAGTGCATGGGTTGGCTTGTGGAAAACCCAGGGACTTTGGTGCCAGGACCCCTGTTCTTAGAAAATACAATGCAGGATCCCTGGTGCACCCACGTTGTCCACAGGCAGCAGTCTGCCACACACTGTGCTGTCCTCTGAAAATCAAGCCCATGGTCTTTTTCTGCTAACATTTTCTCTGTTTCTGTGATCTTTGAACTTTCTCGCAGCAGTGCTGCTCAAGACCTCATTTACTCAATCGTGCTTTTTACTTATGATAATGAGTGCCTTCCCTCCCCAGTGCCACACACATGCACACACTTTGCTCAGTGCCACCAAGATCAGAGTATTCCTTTCATTTCTAGCATGCATGAGAGTGCCACGTTTCAAATTGTGATCTTCGTGGACTGACCCAGTAACAATGGTCAGTTATGAAAGAATTCAATAATAAATTGCACTGCAAATCTATGTAGCATCATTCGTACAAAATATTACCCCAAACGTAACCCCAGGCCCCTTAGGGGTTCGCAAGGTACACTCTGGGATCAGGGTATTACATTGTAGAAGATGACTCCAGGGATAGAAGTGAGTGTAGAAGACTTAAAGGGACAGGATTCTCTGTGTAGCATTTTACTTAAATACTGTTACAACTGTGCTGTGACCTCTTCTCCCTCTTCATAAATAAATAGTACCTGTCCCTTATTTATTTATTCTAAGTTTTTTTTTACAAATGAATAGAATGTTTTTAGTGAGACGCAAGTCTCATTTACAGAATATTCCACTAACAATAAAATCTCATACAAATTAAGTGCTTAAAATAATTTAAAACATATGCAGGCTGGCTGTGATTTTTGACTTATGTAATTTTATGGGTGACAAAAAGGAAGCAAACCTAGCAGAATTCCTACAGTACAACCAAAATCTAAATTTTTTTTACACAAGCTATAACTTGTAAACTACTGTTGTGTATATATAAAGTATACAACAGCCTAACTCATAATAGGTATTTGATCACCACTTGTGAGTGGGCAGGACTTTCAAAACTCACTTGTGGTCCTGCCCCCTCACACTTGAAGATAAATTGCATATTTTGAGCCTGCCCATGGCATGTCCCCTGTATATAGGCACAAAATGGTGTAACAACCTTTTGAAATCCTGCTGTTTTAACCAACATATATCAACATTGATAAAATGGGTGTGAAAAATTAGTAAAAATGCTGTCTCCTTATTAGACGAAACACATGACGTGACTGTGCATTATCCCACTATGATAGCACACTTGCACTTCTTTCTGTTTTTCACCACCTCCTAAACAATTTGGGCCATATTATAAGACAGATAATCCACTGCAGGGCATGCAGTCGTACTCTGCTATATGCACACATTGAGTGACTGAATGCACTCGGCCTGCAGCCTCATGCCTCACAACACACATCAAGGTGTGCATATATCAGAGCGTGACCACATGCCCTGTAGTGGATTATCTGTTACACATAAGCATGTATCAACACATGAAAACTGTTTCATTATGATCTGTTCATGGTGATCCAACACCAAGCTTTCATTAAAGTTTTTAGCCCAAATGGTTTCAAAGATGTCTTTTTTGTCAGCTAAATGTTATTGTCTTATACCATGTATTGTGTTAACATTATTATGATCCTGATCTGTCTCTCTGTAACCTGCCTATTGATGATTGTCTGTACTGTTGACGTGGAACCTTTGTAAAAGAGCCTTGACTCAAATCCTAGATTCAAATAAACAAATAAACAACCAAAAGTTAGAAATTTTGAAAGATAATTTATTTAAAATGGGATTACTTTTGAAGTATTAGGGCTAGGAAGTTAATTTGTTATACATGAAAGCTTGGTGTCAGCTGTTTAGTTGCTATGTTGATATATCACATTATCATGACTGCCATACATTGACAGATAAAATATAAAATTGTTTTAAACTTTTTAAAATCCTATTGTTTTTACCAACATATTTTAGCAACAATATGGAAAAAAGTTGAAAAAATATAAAAATGATATAGCAATATTATATATGATTATAAATATGTAACATTCGTAGTCGGAAGATACTAGTGCTAGTTCCACTAAAGAATAAACACACCCTTTTTTAGTTCATCCAGAGTCCTACTAGAGAGCAGGCAGGTGCAATATGAACTTTCTTCTCTTCAACTGTGTCCTCCTAAGGTGAGACATACTATAAATTGACAATCTCTCTGTAGAAGGTCGGCATGTTTTCAGTCCTGGGCTTTTCTGCAGGGAGTCAGCCAACTGCACCAGCCTGTGATGTATCAGCTATGGTGAGTACTTACTGTGTATTGCAGACTGCATTCAACTAGAGGCAGAGATCCAAGCCAACTTCATGCCCAGGTAACATGTCTAGAATAACAGTGTATATAGCAGAAAGGGGTTTCTAATGTAAATGTCTGTGACTATGTGTGCGATGCTGTTTAGTGCATAATGGCTGTTCTATACCTGCGTAAGTCCATGCATTACCAGTATCCAGTTTGTTGCTTTGTAAAGTGCTTTAAGATACTTTTGGTACAAAGGACACAATGTGAGTCTGAATTCTGTTCTAGTCCATTAATTTGCCAACCCACCCAGTCCCTTCAAGTAGTGACAGGCTTAGTTTTAGATTTGACATTGATGAATTGAGGGCTGTATTCTTTACTTAAAAGGAACAGAGAGGCATACAAATATAGAACTCTCAAGCCCATGCTGTGAACGTTGCTCACTGATTGGATCTGAAAAGCACTATTGCATGTTTGAAAACCATATTGATTGGCTCCAAACTAGGTGGAAGCCCCAAACCCTGTTACTCCAGGGCTTCTCCATTATTACTGAGATCAATAACCCTGTAGAATGCGCTGCGCTCTCCAATTTAAATTGATCTGGATGGAGATATACATTTGGGTGAGTATGGGGTTTATTAGCAACTTCATTGACCTGTGTGTGAACATGCCATGTGCTGAGTGCCATGTGGGAGGCGTGTCCACTTATAAAGCAGAGGTAGCAAAGGCTTTAGCAATTATGAAACAAATGGTGAATAATTAGACTAGCCCCATGACTCAATATACTGTAGCCAAAATGACAGCAAGTGTAACTATTACATTTATGGTAAATGACATAGATCCTCAGTCTCTGAAACTGATGAGAAACCAGCGTTAGTGGGTGTGTACTGCTTTAAACACCCAGAAACCACTGTTCATGCCTACATTATTTTCAGAGGACACCATATTTATCAACTATGCTGTCCACAGCAGTCAATGACCAAACATTATAAGGGTTTGTTGACCAGTCCCCCTCCCCAGTGGATTTCTCATAATAGTTTTCCACTGTTGTGGTACTTTGGTGATATAAGATGAGTATTTAACTTGCTTACCATCTTTGCCATTTTTGTCCGTATTCTAGAAAATTCTAAATGTTGTGCCACAAGCATTCACTAAGTGCCTCAAATTATTATTATTTCTGCCACAGTCTGTGGCTCTCTGTAGTAATAGTGAACACATCTATGTCCAGGTCGCAACTTCAATATGCATTTACTAGAGAATACATTTTTTTGTCTTCAGCTTTTTCCCTATAAACACTGTCTCAAAGCAGAGCAGTACAGTTGTGTGACATATGCTACAAATTCCTTGCTGCCGCAGGTGTGCTGAAGTCCGGGTTGTTCTGTCTGATCTATGGTCAGATTTTCAGCTTAGAAAGTCCATCTCATAGTCCCTCTGATACTGCTCTGTTTTAAAACCTTTGGTTTGAAAGTCCAAACATTGAGTAAGGCGCAAACACACTTTGCTTGTGGTGAACTTCCAAACTTTTTTAAATAGCATTTTTTTTTACATGTGTATGTTTTATTCAGTTCTTTTATTTTACAATTATGTTTGACCAGGATAGGCTAAATGAGATTCTGTATCTTATTTACAGTGGTGTCCTGCTTCTACTCAGTTTAAGAACTGGGATGGCAGAAGCATAATGAGATCAGGTGATTTGCTCAGGGTCACACAGTGAGTCGGTGACTGTGAAGAGAATTGTGTATGACCATAGAGAATTGTGTATGGACAAGCATATGTAACAAGGTTGTGTTCCCATTGAGGAGCTGTTATGTCATCACAGTGCCTTCGAGAGCAAACCTTGAACGGTCTAATGATGTAATAACAGCCTCAAGGTGGTAAGACAACTGAGTTGTGATGGTGCCCATACACTGATTTTTATGGCAAACAGTTACCCTGGCAGTGATTATGCCCACATCTCTGGGGCCAGAGAGCTGTTTAGTACTCTGTGCTCTTCTACCATCATGGATATGCCAGCATGGATGGGGAGCCAAATAAACCAGCATAACTTTCTCTCTTCAGTTCTGAGTGTGCCCAATTCTTGCCACATGAATAAACTATAGTCAAGCTGAAAGCTGAGTGCGGACATAACTGACACAAGGATTTTTGTTGGTGCAAGGTCATTGTACCACAGTAGTGACATCAGAACTGTGGTACAACAACTTTTGAAAGTTGTACCGTAGTTCTGATGTCACTACTGTGGTACAGCAGGGGTTTTGAGACCATCGATTTCCCTGCAAAGTAACCCTGACCATAAACTATGGTAGGATTCAAACAAGTAATCCCCTGTTGCACTGTTCAGGTCTCTGACCACTAAACTACACTGCCTTCTCAAAATAGACATGATGTTAACCCACCACAATATGATTTTCTATATCTTCCATCTTACAACCCATCACAAAATGCACTATTAAGCAAAATGAAACAAAATTATCTTCCATCTTACAAATGTAGCCACCCCCTCCCCGATGTCTAGGGGCCTGATGGAAAGTTCAGGGAAGGGGGCACCACTTAGCAGCAATGTATCCAGACTAAGAAAGCTGGCACATACCTGGATCCATCTTCTTCTCCCAGAAGGTGGTCACTGGGCATGGCCTGAAGCAGAGTGCAGTAGGGTGTAGTAAAACCCGAGGCTGTGGGGGCAAGATGTTAGCTGGCAGCAAGGCTTAAATTCAAAAAGAAACTGGTGGCCCACTCAAAGGTCCATTTTAACAATAAGAAAAATGTCATCTAAATTGCAGCATGAAACATTGCACACTGCTCCCGGGAGCAGGGGCCGCTGCTTTAAAGAAAAGGACAGTCTTCTGTGGCACAGAGTCATGGCACCAAACTTAAGGCCATTAAGGCCGTGATGCTGGGTCACCACAGAGCTAGAGTGGCTCCCAAACAAGAAATTGATGGCAGCAGCACAACACCGGCCTCACCAGAACTCCTAGGCCTCAACACCAGCTTGACTCTTGGGCCTACCGCTCTCTCCTCTTACACATTCATGGTGGCTGTAAGTACAAACTGCAGTGCCTCCCCTGATTTCACCTCAACCTGTCAAATAGGGCCTACTCAACCTGGCCCCTGGCATCCCTGCACATCCGTGGCATGGGCGATTTCAAGGGACTCACTGACCTCTTCACTCCCCACAGGCCATCTTCACTTGGGTGGAGTGCCACAAGGGTAAGGGGAGGTGGGCTGCCACCACTGCACTCCTTACGATGCAGACTATCACCACTGCACCGTCCCCTCCACCCAAGACTCCATACTTGGCATTACATCGTACTGGACACTAGGCCCACCCCACCCCGGTGCCGTGGTGCACACAGGTGAGCACTTCACTCCCCAGGACACAGCTCCCAAACACAACAGCTCCAGACATGCCACAGTCCCCCACACTGGCCTGCCCTTCCCTGAGTGGACTACCCCAACGATGAACCACTGAGCGCAAACCAGGCCATAACTGATGCCCTGGCCCCACTGTGCATCTCTGTTCTCTCTCCCACTGACCTCTCCCAAATCTACCAAATGACCTCCCTTAAATACTACCCCTGGGGCACTTGCTCCACCTAACCAGCAGGCAGGCCAGCCCCCAACCTCCCAAAAAAGGGGCAAACAGGGTGGAGAGGGTTACAGTAGTAAGCATTCCCAAAAGGGGGTGCTTACACAATCTATCACAAAATGCACTATTAGGCAAAATGAAACAAAATTATCTACCAAGGACAAAATAGGCATCAAGATACTGGTTGTTCTACCTAAGTAATAATAGCAAATGAGTAAACTAAAAGAATGCAAAAGCAGCATAGCTGAAAAAAAGAAACATGCCAGGACTAGTTACAAACTTTAGCAAGGTCTGACAATGAATGCTAGATTTATTGCATTGTGAAATTCTAAGAGGGTGGGCCTCTGTGAGTCATAAAGGGGCACAAAACAGTTCTAGACAGTGGGGCAGCACAGTTCAATTCTCACCCTCAAAAAAAGTTGGGAAAATACTGCAAAGCAGAGACAAGTCCTGAGTTTAAAGCAATAAAATACATATGGGATGGACAGTAAGGGTGCTCAGGTCAAAGAGACTTGGAGGGGGGAAGCTAGGATGCAGAGAACTATGAACACTAAGAGGTGATTTTTTGTTGTGTATGGCAATAGACTGGGAGCCAATGTAAGCATCTAAGGAAGGGGTGAAAATGCAGAAAGTGCATGAAGAAATGCAGTGTTTTGGAGCAACTGGAGCTTAGTGAGGAGGGACAGAAGACCTTATAGGAGGGAGTTCTTATAGTCAGATAAAGTTGGAAATCAAAATGTGAATGAGGGCTTTAGCAGACGTAGGCCACAGTCACTAGCAGATCCACCTACAGTATGTAGCAAAGAAGCACTTGCTACTCCTTTAGGCCTGCAAACAGCAGCTGTTTTAGCCTAATTTGAGCTGTAAATGGGGAGCATTTGTTAAATGTTACAATGAAAGTGCTACTCTTTCTTTCTTTTATTTGTTTTTTTGCTGGCATCCTCGGTCTTGGCTGCCCCCTCAGCCACATCACCAATCCATCTCCTGGACAGGCTAACCATCACTTACACAGAGCCATGTCGGTGAGTGGCCTGCCAGGAAGGGTTGTGCAGGGCCTGTGGGGATGCTGAGCGAGCCTGGGCTTTTACCTTCAGCTTTATCCCCGGAGCTTCTGTGTATGATGTGCCCATACCTGTGCATTTTGATTCACAGGCATTCTGCATCAGCACCCTCTCCCATGGCTGTTGGTTCCACCAGCATTGCCACCCAGCCTTCTGCAGGTGACAGGCATGTGGCAGGACTAGAGGTGAAGTGAAGTGGCCAAAATTTGCTTTGCATATTAATTTGCAAATTCCATGGAATTAGTAAAGTACAAATTCATCAGATTCATGAAGTTTTGCCCAGTGAAGTTTTTTTTTTAGAACTGACAAAATTTTGCACTTGAAGTGGCCACTTTGGCGAAACAACAGCCACTTTGTGATGAAAACTATGCAAATGTCAGTGAAGCCAAAAGTTCCTAAGGTTAGTGGAAACTTATCGAAGCTCCATGCAGGTCAATTTTGGACAATTCAAAGCTACTTCACAAGTGAAGTTTAAATTCTCAATACCTCCAGGCTGGGCCCTGAGTCTCCCCTCAGCAAGGAAGGAGAGTTGTTCATGGGACACTCAATCCTCTCTCACCCAGCCAGCCCCCAAGCAACCCTGATCTGTTCCCAAATCTTGTCACCTGCACAGCAGGAGGTAAGGCATCCAGCACCTCAGCCCTGCACACCACCTGGCTGGCTAGAAAGTGGTACTCTCTTGACAAAACAGCTACCCCCTTGAGTAATTCAATACCAACCCCTGTATAGTAGTGAGGAATACTGGAAATACTGTGGAGGTGGCAGGATGCAGAGATGGGGCAGTAAGCAAACATAAGTTTGGGATAAACGAGAACACCAATGTTTCTGACACAGGAAGCAAAGGAGAGGTCAAAATCAAGGACAGTAATGGAGGGCAGACCTTGTTGGCATAGAACCAATGCTGTGTGCTGTCACCAGGGAAAGCAGCATTTGAATGGACACCACAGAATCCCACACTGGAGCTCGCGCTGGATGCTGACTGTATCACAGATGTCAGGTGCTCAGCTCTTAGGGTGGAAGGGTGCAGGTCAGCTGGCATTCCTGCACCCCCCAAGGTATCTTCCATCTACCAGAAGCATCTGATTTCCCCTCCCCTAATGGAAGGGATGATGTAATGTAACCTGGAGTGGAGCGAGAGAAATATAAGTGTGTGTGGAAGGGTGGAAGGGAAGGGACTGGCCCTAGATACAGCAACAGCTGAAACCAGAATCAGCTGGGTGCCCTAGATTTCCTGGCTGTCTGAGCTCTCCTGCTGGAACCACATCTTGGTGTTTTACATAGACACTGTGTAGCTGTCTTGTCTCTCTGTATCTCTCATGACCCTATATCTGTAACATTTATGTTCTGTATCTGTTTCTCCATACTTACTGCCATAGCTCCAATTGTCATACCCAGCACTTCATTGTAAATGAGCATCACTCAGTGGAGTCTTTTCCTGGTAAAACCAGTAATTAAATAATAAGGTATGACCAGGAGTTACGCTAATTAGCTGTCAATCACCGGGGATGCAGCATGAGATGAAGCTGAGTGCCTCGTGCCCCCAGGGAGTGATTAACAGACGACTAACATAGCCCTGGGAGTACCTTATTGCTTTTACAGCAATGTAAAAAAATGAATTTTTCATGTCTGGTGGACATTTTTATTTTGTTTAATCAAATGTACCTTTTTTTGATTCCAGATAGTCCTTCTTCTACTCTGAGTTGCAATCTATCAGCATCTGACTTTCTGGTCCTGTGTCTTTAACGCCTTTCAAGTTCCTTGTATGGTGCTTTGAACATTTGTGCTGTGGGGCTGTATGGTGCAGTGAATGGCAGTCACACATGTAGCACATTTCGGTTTTAAGAAGAATAACATGAGGCTATCCATACAAGTTGCATACAGAGACCATTAATTTAAAAAAGGCAAAGAGGCTGAATTTGTTTGAGCAACATGAATGTGTGCAAGGCGATCATGATACTTTACATGATAGCCATGGCAAAAAGTATATGCACTGTGTGAGTGAGGTAGAGTTGTGCTGTGGTGCTGTATGGTGCAACGAATGGCGGCTGCAGACGTAGCATATTGCTTTTTCAGCATTATAGTCAGGTTATCAATACAAGCTGCATACAGTTAAGCAATATTTAAAACTCTCAAACAGGCTTGTTTGGGCCGCATAAACCAGAGAAGAGAGGTGAGCAGCACTGTGTCGAGTAAGTCGGTATGATGATAGTCATCGAAAACTGTCATGGAATGCTGGTGTTAACTTGAACATCACAATTCCAGCATTGCATGACGGAACTGATACAGGAGATCACTGTGCTAGTGAAAAGGCTCTACTAGCATAGTAACAAAGATTATAGCAATGTAGATTTCATTGGCTTGACCAATGAAATCACTCCAATGAAATCTACATTGCTATAAATGCAAATATCTGTTTGGCCATGTACCAAAGAATATAAGAAGACTGTAAAGCAACCTGAACTTTGATACAGGTGTTGGGATACATGAGGAAGGGTCCATGAAACCAAGAGGGTTGGTCTTTGGGACAGAAGGAAGGGTCCATTAATCTGGGAGTGCAGGTCCTCTGGGATAGCAGGGAGAGTGCAGTGCAAATTAGTGTGAGTAAAATGTGACCTTTACATGTTTTACTGTATAAGATTTCAGGCATCTTCCAATTTTATGTATTTTGTATATGATCTTCTCACTAATGATTAAACTTTATTTAGAATATTTTAAAGCCTCAGTGCTAATTACTATTTTTTTATGTAACCCCCCTACAAATAGGGGTTCCTATAATGTCTTCCTGGGCTTGCCTAATGCCCACTGCCAGGATGGTGTTCTGTGTCCAGCTGTTTAAATTTTTCTGCATGAGAGCGCTATAGTAAGCCTCCATGCCTGTCTCTTTAAGAGAACCATTATGCTGTGTTAGAAAATTACTCTGGGCTGGGTCCAAGTGATTTAAGGCTTGCGACCAGCCTGATTGTCCGTATTTCTGCTCCATTCTACAGTCGCTGTTTACGCAGAGGGAGCTCTATTAGGAAAAGTGATTATTTACTGTTTATCTGTTGTGATAATAATAATATAGGAGTTTGTCTAACCTGCTTTCCATTGCAGCTTGAATTTTTGCATAACAGCCACCATCTTGGTTCTGGACTGCCAGAGTTGGACCAATTGAACCTCAGGGGACCTGAAATGGAGACTGTCCCCAGAGGTCTTGTGGGACTGAAATCTGTAGGAATTATAGTTTTAAGGGTTTGGTGCCTAAATGGACCTAGAGGGGCAGCCCTTTCTGTGACAGACCGTTCCATCAGCCAACTGGACCTTGTGGATCACTGGGAAACCCTGAGCTGCCTGCGGCAGTGTGTCAGTTGTGAGCTGGAGTTTGGAGAGTGAACAGATTGAGTCATCAAGCAGCTGCTCTTGCATAGGAGTGCGGGAGAATCAGTGAGAAGGCTATGCTGGCCTACCTGTCACATCTTCCAGTGTGAAGAGCTGCCTTGAGTGTGAAAGTCAGATTTATCCAATTGCCTGATTGAGACCTGTGTCTAAAGAGAGAAAAGTGTGTTGCTGCTACTTGAGAGTGGACGGAAGACTTGCTCCAGAAGCGATCGGCCTGCCCAGTACAAAAGTAAGCTTCGGATCAAAGGGTTTGCGCAGAGAAGCTGCGATTTGCAAATGGATTTAATCCGAACTGTGGCAAGTTACTTTAAGTGTTATAAATGTGCTTAATGTGTGGCATGGGTCATGATTTGGTTCCCCACCATGAGTTTTGTCATGCCAGCTGGAGGCTGTTAGAGCGCTTATCACAGACTTCATCAGAGCCTCTTGCTCTGCCCAGGCCCTGCCACCTCAGCCTAGGCTGCCACTCCCAATTTAGAGACATTTATGGTGAAAGACCAGCTCAGGGATTCGGCCCCCCAGCTCAACACCACTGAACAGGTAGCAACTACCACAGTGAGTCGTGTAGACCCTGCTTCCCCTGACAATCCAGCACAACATCCAGAGGTCCTCATTTCGTCTGTCCTGCATCCTGGTCTGGGTAGCGTAAGTACAAACAGGGTAGCTCCCTGCAACATAAGCTACAATCATTGTGTGTCATCTGATTTGCTTGTTTTGGGTTTATTGCAATGAACTGAGCCATTTGGCTCCAGAGTACCAATTTTGGGTTGCGTGCATGTTAATTATTTTCTTTCCTGAGGGTCCCAATAACAGCTGCCAACGTCGGCCTATCCCGGGCAACTCTTCAGGCTAGCCTGTTTAACAACTGGGTACCCAGGTTTGTGTGACTGTGTCAAAGGGACTCACTTTGCATGTTTGTTCAGCCTGAATTTAATCAGATCTGCTAATCACCTGCTAGATTCATGCCCCACCCTTGTTCATATCCCCCTGAATAAATCAGATTGTGGTTGTTCACATTTAACCTGGCTAGTGTGTACCTTCTAGGTGGGGATATTCTACAGCCTTTGTATTGTTGTATCACTGGTCTTGTTTTCCAGGGGGTCTCCAGTGCAATTGTGCAGATCCAGCCCTGGTGGTAAGTGCAAGGAGTGTGAGCATATCATTACTGCCATATGGTAAATGTGAATGTTCTATTGCTGAATTGTTTAGGCCACCAGAAGGGTTGGTGGGTGGTTATAGCATCCCGGAGGGCTATACCAACAGCAGCTATGCTACCCCAAACCCATTCTTCCGGGTGGAGGCACCAGTTCACCAAGCTCAGGCCCCTCAACCTGTGCCTAGTCACACAGGCAGGGGTAGTAGCCCATAGGATAGCGCCACCTAGGGGTTACATTTAAATAATAATTCTAGCAGGTAAAACAAACAAAGCTATCAGTATGACAATTTTTCCTCTTGTTTTATTCACTTCATGAGGCAAGATGTTTTTTTCATTCACAGAGAAAGAGTGATTTCAGTTACGGTGATTTATAAAAACTACTGGGGGGGGTGACCACCTTTATTGTCAATCCATACTAAATGCAAAATGAATAATGAAGTCTATTTAAAAAAGTGAATGAATTCCAGTGGGGGCTGATGGAATTCATCCACAGTTCCTGATGGAACTAGCCAAGGAGCTATCCATACCATTGACAATAATATACAGTGAGTCATTAAGAAGTGTTTAAGTGCCTGATGACTAGAGGGTGAACCATTTGATACCAATATTCATAAAAGTTTCCAGGGCTCATTCTTGAAACTATAGACTAGTCAGCTTAAGGTTACTAACAGGGAAGTTGCGTTAGACAACCATGAGAAACAGAACTGTTGAATGCCTGGAGAAAAATAACTTGGATCTGGTGGCCCTATATGGATCCATGGCAGACGGCTCCAGCTGCATTTAAAATGAGAATACCACCGAGAAGTTTGATGAGAGGCAGAGACAGCCTTCAGCACCCTCAGTCCCAGTGTTTGCTGAGGGCCCCCTACTCATAGGGGCCCACAGACAGAAGCTGTGCAGGTCATCAGTCTTTGACATTTCCTCTACTGTTGAAAGATCACACAAGGGACATCATTGGGCTGAGTAGAACCTTTCAACTCTCCATCATAATGCCGAAAGAATACTCTCTAAGGTACAGTCAAGGGCCCTGAATGACTAACCGTGCTAGGGGTCCCAGAAACATAAGGCCAGCTCTGATGAGAGGGAACCAATGGACTGTGGGAATCTGGATTTCAGCAAAGCCTTTGACATTATAACAGACAGGTGACCAGTTCATAAAATGGAGAACCTTCTGTAGTTATTGCAGGACAGGACACAAAGGGGTACTATAAATGAAAATCTGTTGACATGGAAGCACGTGACCAATGGTGTTCTCAAGGTTCTGTACAGCATTGTTTAATATACAATATTTGTAAGTGAGCTGGTGGTTGGTGCCCTTAGCTGGGTTGCCAAGTTTACTGGGAAGGTGAAGTTGCCAAAATTTGTTTCCTGCCCAAATTTGTGGATTTTGGCAACTTTGCTTCACCGATGACTGCAATTCTCAGTTATTTGCCTGCCAAATTAACACAGTGAATCTACCCAAAATGCCAATTCGTGGGTGAATTAGGCAATTTACATAGTTATTCACCTGACAAATCTATGCGAATTGCCAATTTGCATAGTTTGCCTCACAAATTTGTGCAATTTGCCAGTGAAAAACTATGCAAATTGTGTCTCAGTGAAAAGAAAAAAATACCACCCCTACACACACTGCTATAATACTTCCCATCTCCCAAATCCTTCCTAGTCATATACACCCTCTTCCATCCCCAGCTGGTACCTTCCTACCTCTGCCCCCAGCCCTACCCTCGTAAATTTCAAAGTACTAGAAAGTGGGGGGGAGAGTAAATTGTTTAACCAGGAAAGGCACACTATGCTGGAGCTTGTTTCCAGGTGTGACCTGGGAGCACAAAGAAGTTAAAGGACTTGCTCAGGGTCACACAGTATGCAAGTGGGAGCTGATGGGATTCAAACCCAGGTCTCCAGGTTTGCAGCTCAGTGCCCTTAACCACTATGCTATACTGCCTATAAAAGTTCAATATACTCTTCCCCCCACACCAGTGCCAAACACACTTCCCCCACAATAGTCCCACCACCAGGTCAAGTCATAAGATCCCACTCATCCCCATCCCTGTCCCCGACCACCCTCCTCCCCCTTCCAACACCAGAAAAAGTGTGACCTGTAATAAAAAAGTAGTCCTCCAGTTCAGTGTGTCTGCTCTGTTCATTGTCCATTTAGGTAACGGTGTTGGTGCACAAATGAATGGTGACATCTTTGTTCCTAGTAAAACCTGATTGGCTACATTTTCAACCAATCAAGTTTTACTAGGAGTAAACTACGTCAGTATTCATTCATGTGGTACCCATTACCAAAATTGGCACTGAACAGAGCAGACGCTCTGCACTGGGGGGCCATTTTCTTTCTTACAGGTCACATTTTTACGGGTGCTGGTGGTGGTGGGAGGAGGGGGATTGGGTGGGGGATATTATGACTTGACCCGGAGGTGGGGCTCAGGTGTGAGAAATGTGTTTGGCACACAGGTGGGGAGAAGGGTATACTGAACATTTATATGTCACTCTGCTTGCTACTAGTTTGAAATTTGCCTGAGCAGGGGGGAGGGAGGAGGAGGGTGTCAGCGGGGAATGGGAAGGGGGTATATGAAGACGTTTTTTGGAAGGCGCATGGGAAGCATTACAGCAAAGTGAATGGGGCAGAGGTTTTTTAATTAGTTTTTTTTTTTTTTTAAGAAACATGCACAGGGAAGTTGATGTAACGCTGGGAAATTCTCAAAGTGTACATTTCTGCGAATTAGCAGAAACTTGGCTGGTGAATTTAAGCTTATCTGCATCTCTAATGTAAAGAAAAATGGGAGAGAAGTTGTGAGATGTGGGTGGAGAAATGTCAGATGAACTTCGACAGCTATAATTCAAAGTGATGCACGTAAGTAAGAAAAATATGTAAACAAAATACCACCTTAACAAAACAGATTACTGGAACGCAGCAGGAAAAGGACCTGCGGTAATGATTGATAATGACTTCAGATGGGGGACAACAGTGTGGTGCAGCTGTTAGCAAACCAAATAATCTTATGCAGTGCATTAAGTGGCACTTCATAAGCAGTTCAAGAAACAGTACACCACCCCTGTACAGATCATTAGTCAGAACCTGTCTTGACATAATCGTACAGTTCTAGTCCACACATGTGAGGAAATACATCAGCAGGATTGGGAAGCTCCAGAGGAGAATGAGCAATGTGGCTGAAGGCTTGAAAAACATGGATGTAAGGATCAACTAGAATTTGGTCTGTTCTTCATCCAAAAGGGAAGACTCATGGGATACATGATCACAGTAGTGAAATGTCAGAAGAGAATAACATGATTAGAATAACACATGTACCTCTGCGCGATGTACAAGGACAAAATCACAAGGGAGCACTCAATGACTTGGAAGCGACCGAGGAAGATTCAAGGGAAATATCAGAAACAACTGCTTCACAGAAGGCAGTATAGTGCAGTGGGTTAAGGCTCTGAGCTGCAAATCTGGTGAATTCCAGTAGACCACAGCTGGATTTGAATCCCACAGCTTCCACTTGCATACTGTGTGACCCTGAGCAAGTCACTTAACTTCCCTGTGCTCCCAGGTCACACCTGTAAAAAAGCTTTCAGCTTAGTGTGCTACTCCTGGTTAAACAACTAAAATAAAAAAGAATGAGTGGTGAACTCTTGGAACAGGCTTGCAGAGGAGTGGTGGCAGCCAGTAGTGTCCACAGTCAGGCTCAAACTAAATAAGCACCATTAAGTAAAGGGAATCCCATGATGTTTCCATTGAGCTGGTGGTGAAAAGAACTTGGCGCACCTGTGGTCTCCTTTCTTGTCTAAATTCGTATATTTTATGCTCATAGAATCTAAGTATGTCAGGAATATATTTATACTAAAAAGGTGTGTGTATGTTTTGCTGGCTAACTAGTAGAGTAGCTGCTCTAACTTAATGTTTTCTCAAGAAAATGATCAAGCTTCTCCTTGCTTTGTCTACCTTTTCCTTCCTCTCTGCCTACATAGCAAGAGAAATGGACATCAGTGTACATATAGTTCTCATATTGTGTGCATCAAAGAAATGTTGTCCAGCTGCGCAGCGTTTACTGTGCAAAGATTACAAGCATGGTAAAGCCGCAGAATTAAGAATTAATGGCATTGTACATCACATAAATCACTAAGAAAATCAAATATAAAGGAGATAGGAAATTATTTTTACATAGTTAACTGCCTTTCATATTCCTTTCCATGCCAGTTATGTACTCTGATATGCTTTGATGATATTTTGATAAAATAATCTAGCATTAGCTTGCCCGCAGATCTACATAGAATTTTACTCTCCTCATCAGCTACCACACTTGATTTTCATATTTCTAAGACATTCTATGACACCAGTAACTCCCATTCCATGTTATTCATCTGAATGGCCTGGAATGGGAGTTTCCTATCACCTTTAACAAGTATGCTATTTTTGTTATTCATTCTACCTAGCAGCAGGATTTCTTTAAAAGGAAATTTCGTTGCCCTGCTGCTTTACTATCGCTGCTTAGTCAACCTACCCACACTAAAATAATGTTACACACCTTTATCTCCTATCTCTGTCACTACTACACTAAGACTGATATACAAACTGAATATACGTACAGTATGAATGCATTTATTTACTTATTTATTCTTTCTACACAAGGATAACTTCATTTAAATCCAAAAATACAAACATTCAATGTGCCATGAGGCAAAAGGTGTGACTAGCCGGGGGAAGTCATGAACCAGAACTGCAAAACAACAAAACAGTAGCACAACAAGGAACCCAAATACATGCTGAGTGTAAAATACAGAAAGTGAATTTTCTTTTGAGTTCTATTTTTCGTTACCTTCCCTACCACTTGGGACCTCCTTCAGACATACACCAGTGCCACCTCCCATCCTCCAGAGGCCTCCCTACCTGGTTCACTGGACCTCCTGGTCCACCCACGGTACACCACAGGGTTGTTCCCCTCCCCTGCCTTGCCCTCTGGGACAGGGTTGCCTTCTGCACATGGCTACTCAGAACTTCATCCAGTTAGTCATGGAGGAGGAGAAAAACAGGGGAGGATACATTAGGCAGGGAAGGCCTAGCGTTGAACATGGAGTGTAGGGTGAGCATCACCCTCCGACTTGGTGGCATTTTCCTTCCATTCTTCTGTCCCCAGAAGGAGCAGTTGTGCAAAGACACAGAAACATTGACTGTGTCAGCAGAAAAGGACCCATAGGCCTATCTAGTCTGCTCTATTTTTCCAGCCTATTACTGCAATCTGGTCCCTATTTGATCACAGGTGTCCCGCTTCTTCCCTTACCGCTACTTATTATAAGCATGTCCCTATCCCATGCATACTTGAAGCTCCGCACTGTCTTTACCCACCACCACCTTTTCTGGCAGGCTGCTCCATGTGTCCACCACCCTTTCTGTGAAGAAGTATTTCCTCACATTCATCTTAAACACCCCCCCCCCCCCGATTCATAGCATGTCCTTATGTTCTGGTGCTCTTCTTCCTGTGAAAGAGACTCTCTTCCTGCACCTTCTTTGCCACCATGAGGTACTTATAGGTCTCAATCATGTACACTTTCACTTTTCTCTCCTCCAGGGACTACATGCTGAGCTCCCATGGCCTCTACTCATATGGTTTCTTGTGCAACCCCCACACTATTTTGGTAGCCCTCCTTTGGACTGCTTCCATCCTGTCAATGTACTTGTGGAGGTGCAGCCTCCAGAACTGGACACAGTACTCCAGGTGGGGTGTCACCAGTGAGCAATACACCACCTCCCTTCTCCTGGTAGAAATCCAGTGACTGACTTTGCACTTTCTGGCATTTAAACCCAGCTGCCACTCCCTAGACCACTCCGATAGTTTCCCAGATCCCTTTGCATTCTCTCCACCCCCCTCCTGGGTATCAACCCTGTTGCAGAGTTTTGTGTCATCTGCTAAGAGATATTACCTTCCCCTCCATTTCCTCAGCAATGCCACTTATGAAGACACTGAAGAGGACTGGGCCCAGTACCTATCCCTGTGGTACTCCATTTGTCACTGTCCCATCCTCTGAGTAATTGCCATTTACCACCACCCTCTGCCATCGGATCAGCAATGGAGTCCAAGAAATATACTGGTACCATTCTGATCAATCTCTCCGAGGCCTACGACACAGCAGACCATCAGCTTTTATTGTCTCAACTTTCTGAAGTGGGAATGGATGGCTTAGCCATGGACTGGTTTCAATCCTACTTATCGGAAAGATGCCAGGTAACTACAATAAATGGAATAGTATATTCCCCTTTGTTGGTGGAGCGAGAAGTTCCCCAGGGCTCTGTCCTGGGGCCCCTGCTCTCCCTAATATATCTTAAAGATCTGGGGAAACATGTAGGAAATTCTCTTTATCATCTTTGTGTAGATGATACCATAATTTATGTATCAAATCCCACTCTTGATGGTACCCGAACTGTTCTCCAGAACAGCTCCAACAGTTTCCAGTTATACTTAACTGAAATGAAACTTAAATTGAACACAACTAAAATGAAATGTATGATTTTTGGAGCCACCTCTTATTGTGTGGCAGATACAGTAAATATTTATCAGTTCTGGATGGCGCTGGGGATGCTCTGGAGAACATGGATACTTATAGATACCTGGGCAATTGATTATAGAAACATAGAAACATAGAAGTTGACGGCAGATAAGGACCCCAAGGCCCATCCAGTCTGCCCATTTCTTTTTCTACCTTATAAATGTGCCATCGGCCTTTGCTCTAGTCAGTGACCTATCTATTCATAGTCATTTGTATTGCTCACTTATGCCTATCCATGCCTGTTTGAAGCCCTGCACTGTATTCATAGCCACCACTTCTTGTGGTAAGCCATTCCATGCATCTACCACCCTTTTCTGTGAAAAAGAATTTCCTCACATTCCCCCTTAATCGGCCTCCCTCTAATCTCATGCTGTGTCCTCTTGTCCTGCTATTTTTCTTATATTTAAACATGTTAGACTCTTTCACCTTGTTTATGCCCTTAAGGTGTTTAAATGTCTCGATCATATCACCTCTCTCCCTCCTTTGCTCAAGGGTATACATATTAAGCTCCATTAATCTGTCCTCATATGTCTTCTGATGCAGTCCCTGCACCATTTTGGTTGCCCTTCTCTGGACTGCCTCAATTTGGTTAATGTCCTTGTGAAGGTGTGGCCTCCAATACTGCACGAGTACCCAGATGGGCCTAACCAATGTCTCGTACAGAGGGATTATTACCTCCCTCTTACGACTTGTGATACCCCTACTAATACACCCTAACACCCCCCTAGCCTTACCTACTGCTTTAGAGGTCTGCTTGGATGATTTTAGGTCATCAGTGATGACCTTATATCAAACAGGAGCAGATAATAAACATTTGGATTATCTTATTACTCAGATTAGTAAGAGGGTGGGTTTTCTTTACTGACACAAGCATAGTATGGATGTAGATACTTTAAAATTGATTGTCCAGATGCAAATGTTCCCCCTTATTGATTATGGAGATGTTTTGTATGGCAATTCTACTTATGATAGGTTACACAGACTGGATATCTTATATAATCGATTGGTTAGGCTAATATTAAATTGCCCTAAACAAGTTCACCATTGTGAACTATATCAGAGGTTGGGCTGGCTTTCTTCAAATGATAGGAGAGAAACTCATGTGAGTATTTTCTCCTATAAATGTTGACTGGGTAAGGTCCCTTGTTATTTAAGGGATAGATTAAAATTTAAAGACTTGGATCCGATTCTAAGAAAAAGTAATCTTATAGAGATGTCGGTTCCAAATACAAAAACAAAATGATCAAATTTTTTAGCCAAATAATTCCAAAAAACTAGAATAATCTTCCAGATAAATTTAGATGTAAATATAAAAAGGCACCCTCTGTGTGTGTTCTAAAAATATAGTTGCCATCTCTTTCCAGGCCCTGTAACTGTTTTTAAAAAGGACTGCTTGTATATGTATGTGTTCTAAGTGTTGTATTATTGTATGATGTTTGTATTTTTGCATTTATTGTATATTTTATCTTTCGTAGTGTATATTTTGTATATGCAAAGGTCATCATTGTAAATGAGCATTGATCTATGGTCTTAACCTTTTCAACCAGTTTAATACCCAACACACCACCTTCTCCCCCACCCCGAGTCTGCTAAGCTTCTTTATCAGTCTCCTGTGTGTTAAAGTGTCAGAGGCCTTACTGAAGTCCAGATAGGCCACATCCACTGACCTCCCGAATCCACTGCCCCAGTTACCTAGTCAAAGAAATCTATGAGTTTTGTCTGACGTGACCTCCCCCTGTGAAGCCGTGCTACTGCTGATCTTGCAGCCCATATGTCTCCAGGTACTCCATCCATCTCTCCTTTAACAGGGATTCCACTAACTTCCCAACTACTGATGTGAGGCTGACAGGTCTATAATTGCTGGCCTCCTCCATGCTGCCCGCTGTTGTACAGAGGGACAATGCTGGTGTACTTCCAGTCCTCTGGAACTACCCCTGTCTCCAATGAGATGCTGAATAGTGCTGCCAGAGGGGTGGCTGGCACTGTGCTCAGTCCTTTTAATAGCCTTGGGTTAATCCCATCTGGCCTCATCACCTTGTTTTCCTTTAGGGCTTCCAATCCCTGACAGACTCTCTCTTCTGAAAATAGACCCGAGTCCGCTCCCCCTCCCTCGTCACCTGTTTATGAATATTGATCCATCCCTTCCCCCCCTCCACTGTGAAAAACTTAGCAAAACTATTTGTTCAAAATTTTAGCTTTCCCTTGGTCTTCCTCTGCACAGTCCCCCCATCTTCTGATCATCACTATACCACCCTTGCCTTCCTCTTTTCGGTCATGTACCTGAAGATAGTCTTATCCCCTTTCTTGACTTCCTGGGTGATCATCTCCTCTGTTTGAGCCTTTGCTGTCCTTACTCTCCTTTCTGCCTCCCTTTGTTTATCTGTATATTCCTCCCTGGCCCCTCCTTTTGGGTCTCCTTATACTTCCTAAAAGCTGTGCTTTCCTCCCTTACCACCTTAGCCACCTCCTTTGAGAACCATAATGACCTCTTTCTCCTCCTACCCTTGCTTATTTCCTTCAAACAACTTGCTGTTACCTTAGTTATTCCCTTCTTTATCCTTTTCCATTGTGGCTCCACTCCACCCCACTATCCCCCTTCAAGGTATTTATTGTGGCAGTATCCCATTTCTTTAAAATCTGCTCCCCTGAAGTCCAGGACCCTTGTCCTAGTGTGTTTTTTTTCTCCTTTCGAATCCATATACCAAACCGCACTGTGTGATGATCACTTGTACCCAGAGGGCTACCCACTGTGATGTCTGTAATGCTGCCCCCGTACCTAAGTACCAGATCCAACACAGCCCCATCTTTAGTGGGTTCTATAACCAGCTACCTAAGAAATGCCCCTTGCAGGGAGTCTAGGATGGCCCTGCTTCTACTTGTAGCTGCCAAAATGCCAAATTTTGTAGACAAAATTCTCCAGTCCACATCTGGAAGATTAAAGTCCCCCATAATCACTACTTCCCCTTTTCTTGCCATTATGCCTGTGGCCTCCCCCAACATCCAAGATGCTGTAATGCACACTCCACTGCACAATGCATTGACATGCGCCCACTCTTACGCCCAAATCTAGTGGTTCCAGGCATCCTCACTCCCAGCCACTACTAGAGGTCAGGCAAATACCAGGATCCACATCCCCCCAGAAGGAAGAGAGCCATCCTTGGGATGCTCAGTCCTCCTTCCCTGATCATCCTCTGGTACTTCAGGCTCATACCTGTACCAGGGTTGGTGGCAGCGCAAGCAGTATTGTCACTGCTGCACAGGTGGGCTGGCTCTAGAAAGGGAATTTATTACATAGGTTGTGTCAAAACAAACACTATCTCTGAACAGAGCACACACTCCATTCACAGACTGTGCTTGTTTTACCACTAAGTCTGTAATAAATTCTCTTTCTGTAGTTTGCACTCAGCAGGAACTTGGGTTCCTTAGTGCACCACCATTTTGATGTTTTGCACTGCATATCCTCGTTTAAGTATAGCACATCATTTGAAAAAGTGTGCCTGGGTTGGGGGGGGGCACAGTTAATTAACAACTACATCCTATTTTCAGTGAAGGTACTTTAGCTATACAAATAGTCACATGACCCATGCAGGCACATTGATTCCAGCTGTAATATCTAAAAAGTTAGGCACACAGTTTCAACTGTGAAATTAACAGATAGGTTAAGAGAAACAAAGTATGTCTGCTAGGGAGTAAGGTTAGAATAGGGTTCAAGTAATAGGATAGAATTAGAGTGATAAATCGGAATTGGTTTGTTGTCTGCATTGTAGCTGGGGAAAACAGAAGTGCTGTAGGTTGGACAATAATTAATGTGTGAAGCAGTTCAATTCCTAAGTCCTATGCAAATAGGTAAAGAGGATGGATTTCAGGAGAGGATATTGACATGTCATGGGGGGGGGTTATATGTTTTTGAGGTGGTTACGAAATAAAAAAAATGCTAATTTTGTAGAATTATACATGAAGGGGGGTCTAAATCCTAGCACACACATACCCCTGGTCCTGGATCTGCCACTACATTTGAAATGGTTCAGGTTGTTCATTTTTCTCTACCACAGCCTGGTCTGGTACTGAGTTCCAACTTTTTTGTGTGGCATATGACAAATATTTTGACCTATGGACCCTTTATCTTAGTTGCAAATAAAAGTTCCTTTACTTGTGACCTTCAGTCATATACAGGGATGCTGGCCTATCAGCACAGCAGTAACACTGCCACTCATGATGCCACCAACCAGAGTTCAGGAGTGAGCTCTGGAGGTCTCTCCTTCGGGGATGCTGGGAACTGTGCCCCCACACAGACTACTGCTAGCGAGAACTTGGTGGTTTTGCCACTGAGGACACCAGATGAAGAGTGACACCACTGGAGACTTGCCTATTGCACACACCGCAGTGTGCGTACATGTCATTGCATGGTCAGGTCCCTCAGGGAGAAAGAATTAAAGGAAAAAAATCCTGCCTACAATGCACTACTGACCTGGCACTCCACCCACCACCACAGAGGTCCTGGGAAAGAGGCAGGCATGTAAGACTAGGAGAAGGTAAGTAACTGGGCGGGGGGCTGCCCTCTAGGAGCAGCAAACTGGAGGACAAGTACAAGAAAAACTTAATTAAAAAGAAAAGTGATGTACTGTATAGGGGATATTGACTGTCCTGACTCAAATACACCCTTTGGTTTCATGAACGAGGGGGAGGACCTAGTTATGTCTTTTTTATTGAAATAGCAGGTATGTCATCAACAACAACAACAAAACTCACCATTTATCTGGTGAAATGTATTCTCATTGCTGTAATATAAATCCACTACTGTTTATAATGTTTTGCAAAGCAGGTTGCACAAGCAGGCATAATAGTTGCTATTCATGCAGTTATGCAGCTTAGTTTCCCAATTTACAGTGGCTCTTGTTCCTCAGTATATCACATTGATGTGTCTACCAGCTACAGTGTCATATATAAGGGATATATAATGGAGAGCTGTCAGATAAATGACTTATCTACACAAGTGCTGCTTGACCTCGGGTAACCTCACGAGTGGCTTATGCTACGAGTGAGGTGTCCAAGGTAAAACAGCACAAGTATAGATAAATCATTTAGCTGACAGCTCACCATTGTATATTTCATTTATGCAATAGGGATATTTTCTGTCAGTGCAGGGACATTTGCTTTTGATTGCTTATTTTTTTTTTGTATGTTTGTCAAAAAGGTGAACAAAAAATTGCATTTTCTGCTCTTTTCTGCTAATTATAAAAAAATCTATAAATGAAACACCACTCATTTTCTAGATAATTTTGTGCTGAACAACTTTCATGCTCACAGTACCATGCTATCTTTTTTCATTTTAAAGTTATTTGCATTTGAATATGGGTAGTACTGCTACTGAGGCTGAATATTCTAAATGAGTGCCGGAGTGATTGTGGCATAACTACTATATGGCTAAATTTTATTTATTCAACGGCTGTGAAGATAAATGGATTTATTCAATGAGTTTTGAGCCCACTCCTATTGCATAAGTATAGTGAAGCTGTAGAGTCCAGTCTACCAACACTACAATGTCACAGTATATATATCAGGGATTTCCCAATATCAGAATTTAATGTAAACTAACCTATATTACTTGTGTTATAACACTTCATCTATCTATCTATCTATCTATCTATCTATCTATCTATCTATCTATCTATCTCCTTCTTTTGCTATGCACAGTATATTTTTTGCAGTGCAGGTATTTATACAGCATCCACGATATTGAAAAACGCAGTATCAATCCATTGCTGACCTTTCATTAGTTATTTGCTTTATAACTGGCGGCACTAATCTGCTGTCATGTCTCAGGAACAGAAGAATATATCAGGCAGAAGAAAGCAGTCAATATTCATTAGTGTTTTACCCAGTTTGAGTGGCACTGCGACATCTCATCATCAGAGTCTCCCAAGGGGAGTGCAAAGAGGCCTAATTGCTAATACACACACAGGCTCTAGTGGCAGAGCATCTGACTTCACTGCTTTTTAATTTGATGACCAGCAAATACCCCGTGGGATTAGCAGAGGGGAGGACTTCCAAGCTGGACCACAAAATAAAGGAATTTTGAAAGCAATCAGCATTCAGGAATACTTGCTAGCTGGATAAACTAGTAGATACTGTATCTGAGAAACCATAAGTACAGCAAGGACTGCCTCTCTCTAATTGTCCACTGGGAGTTAGTCACCAAAATGATCCACCTGGTCTTAGACTAAACAGATGTAGTCTATGGCCCCACCCTGTTCACCTCCCTGGCCACACTGAACACCCTCTGCAATGCCTTTGGCCACTTTGCTATAAACTCACCTTCTTGCATCCACAACTGCTCCCTATACTCCTCCCTATCCATCCTTCTGCTCCCCACATGCCACCAGCCCCACTGTGCTTCCTCATCTCTAAATATTGGTTTGAGTCCCTCCCCTCCTACTTATCCCATCTCCTCTTCCCTGTCCACTCCTGCACTTATTCCTTATGTTCTATGGACCCACACACTTCCTCTCTCCCTCCCCAATGACACTCCCCAGCTGGAAAATCTGCTTTCTTATACCATCTCCCCTCCCTCTGGAATCAACTAACATCCTCCATCCATCTCTTTCTCTCTCTCTCTCTCTCTCCCTTCCCCTCCCTCAGATGACAACTGAAACTTCTCCCTCCTCCCCCTTGTTCCTGCCAACCCTCTCCCTGAACTCTTCCTCACCTTTCCCACTTCTGCCTTTTAGCACTGGCTCAGCATCCCTTCATCCAGGGGTATTGTTAGCTTGAAAAAGGGGGGGCATGTGCTCCCCTCAAGTTTAAACTGGTGCTCCCAGTCTTTTTCCCCACCCTTGCATTAAATTACAGGGGCTTTTAAGCCCAGTAACAACATGACAGTAGCTTCCCGAATCCTCAGTGAGCTGCCCCCACCCCAAGTCTCAGTACCGCCCTCTCCCATTCCCACTGTAGTCCTGACTCCATCTGATCTACCACCAGGCTCCTTCTCACTGCCTGTCAGTCAGGGCAGGATTTATCACTTCCTGCACATGGTGAGACAGTTCCGGCTGTTACAGGCATGGGTGGTGCGGGCCATGTGGCAGCTACAAGTCCAAGAAGGATCAGGATTTGGGTTTAGTGGCAGGCAGCTTCGGAATTACTTTTTTGAAAGTGCTTTCCCAAAAACAACCCCACGACTGTCAGTTGGAAGATTAAAACAGCAGTGGAAATTGTGGGGGAGGAATGTGCTGAAATGCAGTTCTGTTTGGAAAAATAAAAAACCTCGCTCTGTTCTAGGGAAAAGGTAGGAATGGATCCCTGCTGTGTGGCCAGGAAAAAAAATGAAACACATAAAATTAAATGTAATGAATTTTAATGAAAATATAGCCCTCCATTGCATAAACGTGCTCTAAAAATGATGTAAAAAGGCAAAAATATTATGATCATGCTCTCATAACCACAAGTGATTTTTAAATGTCATTTATTTAGCTAGGATAGCCAAGCTGAGGTTCATTTTCAGTGAGGCCCTGGATTTACCCATTGTTATAGCTTAGTGAACTGAAGCACTGAGAGGTCAAATGATTTGCTCAGGGTCACACAGCAGGTTAGCAGTTCTGATACAATTTGAACGGTGGTCTCCTAGTTCTAAAACCTGTGCTCAAGGTTTTATTTTCTGCACAAACGGTCAAGGGCCTGTTGGGGATTTTTTTCCCATTCCCACCACTGGATAAAAATGAATAGTACTACTATTTCACATCTAGGTCACTTGCTCAAAACTTATCCAGGTTGGTCATTTCTGAAAGTACTTATCTACTTACTGACTGTGACCCATGTAAAACAAGCTGTAGTAGGAGCCTTAGTTCAGTTCTTAGTGCACAAGTGCCCACATCACAAAAACATACTTCACAGTAGGTATTAACTGGAAATTAATTTTAATTTTCTTTTTTTTTTGTATGATCTATTTTCCGCCCCGTGCTCACTGGTCCTCCACTCCTTCGGGCTCTTGCCAAGTTCCCCCGTTCCCCCTGACCTCTTCTGTCCTTGCCTGGCCCTCCTCTGATTCCCCAGATCGCAGCCGACCCCTGGGATATCCCAGTGTATCACTTCACCAGGCGGGTCCCTCTCCCCCGAGGGGGAAGGCACCGGGGGGAGGATAGCCCCAGTGCATGCTTCTAGGACCCAGGGATGCTGCTGGGGAGCAGGAGGTACCAGGAAGGCACTGGAGGCGCTCAGGAACTGAGAGCCATCATCCAGAGGCCAGTGAGCGATTTTTCTGGCTTTCTTGAGGTGTGTGATGTCCAGATGTCAAGGCGAGAGCCGACGTCTGTCATGCACCACCCCTAATGACCCCGACGTGCTGCTCTACCACCAGCCTCCGCCAGTGGTTGCTTCAGCACCGGGTCATGACCCCTGCCCTCCCTGGAGACAGCGAGCAGTCATGGGACACTCAAGCTGCCTCGCCCCCCGGCCGGCCCTCCAGCACCCCAAGCTTGTTCCCTAACCCAGGTCACTGGCGTCGCAAGCGGAAATCCAACCACTGTGCCGACGGGCCGGCAATTTTAATTTTCAATCCAAATGCTTAGGTATGAATATAGCAGAATATATGAATCACTAGGCAAGCTCCTCTCCAGTCAGAATAACATTTCCCAATGAGTGGAGCATTTTGGAAATAAATTAACAGGCATGCTATGGATAAAACAAGTTCTTGCACACCATAGCTTGAGCATTAACACACATCATAAAATACAGCTTGCCGAATGTGTCACTGATAAATGTGCAGGTGAGATGGATGGTGGTCTCTGTCTTTCTTTCTATAGCTCTATCTGTAGATTTATTTTGTAAAAGACATGCATGTATCATGAAATTTTTTGCAGAAACATTTAAATCCAAGCCTTCAATCTGGCTGTTCACTTGCACTATCAACAGCATGTGCTGGGGGTCAGGATAATATTGCTTTAGAGAGCACATGCATTATGTTAAACATCAATACTTAATATACACTGATCATTGTCATTTACAGCAATATAATTAGCCAACCTTATAACATGTAATATTAAAATTAGCATTCTGACAGTGAATAGTAAGTGCTCCGAATAATCCTGAGACATTTGGAACCCATTTCCCATTGATTAAGGTGAGGGATACTTTCACTTAGGGACTGTCAGATGGAAATTAATACAGTTCACTCTAGGGTCTCTATACAAAATGTTCAGGTGACATTGCGCTCTCCCAGAAATTCCTGGCTGATGTACTACTGGAAGATGCATCACAGATTCAAGGAGGAAACAAAAAGTTGTATCTGCACTGTCACTGCCATTGCACTTCTGTAGCGTAATTTAACGTTTTATCCATATATGCAGTATGGAGTTTGTCTTCTTTGAAGCACAGCATCAGAGCTGGTAAACACAAAGGCCCAGATATTCAAACTGCGCTCAAAACTGGCGCAACAGCAGGAGCAAGCACAAACCAGTTGCGCAAATGCGCAACAGGTGCGATATTCAAACATGGAGCAGAGCAAATTGCGCAAGCAACCAACGTCTGAATATCGCACATACTGCGCCATCGCGCAACCAGGAAGGAGAAGCTGAGCTACAAATGCTGCGCCATGGCGCAACCATGGAAGCTCAGCTGAGCAGCTGAGCTGCGTAAGCGCAAGCACAGCCCCCAGAGCAATGGAACTGCACATCCCGGAGAAGGCAGGCTGGGGCCCACCGCCAGCCATGCCACATGGGCACAGGAACTCACTGCAGAACCCACACCACACTGGCACACCCAAGCACAGCATCACTGGGGTGGGACAGCTGATCCACGTGCCCATGGGGGCAAGCCAACTAAAGCATAGCAGAGCCATGACGCCCCAGCACAACCACTGGCAGGCAGAGAGTGCCACCCAGGGGTTGACAACTCACAGTGCACATCAGTCCCCTGTCGCTAGCACAGCACAGCACAGCATGCACCGTGCCCCAGACGCTCATGTGCGGTGACGAGGACTGCAGGAAACACCATGCACCCCCGTGCCACCGTCAACCCCATGCTGCGGAAAGCAGACTACCCAGACCCACCCTGTGCACCCAGCAGTGGGTGGCAGCGAACCGAGCAACAGAAAGGCAATGCTATGCTGGTGATACCTCCCCATGGACACACACACACACACACACACACACACACATATATCGAGGACCATGGTAGCCCAGATGGCATGTACACACCCTGCAACGGAGCACCCAGAGCCGGTTGCAGAAGCGAACCACCAACGCAACAGTTGTACCAAAATAGAATTTTATATTCAAACAAAAAGGTAACAAAACAGCTAAAACTATGTACAAGTTGGGGGGGTAAAAGGCGAGGGTGTGCAAGGGGAGGAATAACTTGGAGAGGAAGTCAGGGTGAAAGGGATGGGGGAAGGGCAAATAAAAGGTGGGCTCTGTTGTCCAGCAGGCTCCTGCTCCTCCCCTGCTGTCTTCCCCTCCTGTGTCTGTGCCGCCGTTCCCCTGTTGCTGTGGGAGCTTGCAGGAGCTCTCTGTTGTCGCCCGACCAGCTGTGTCAGGCGCCCGGACATCGTCGCCATGCGCTGAAACACGCGAGGCCCTGGGAAAATGGGAACACAGTCAATGGCTGAGACCCGTCCACAACCCTGAACACCACCCAACCTGCACTTAGCTAACCCTCTGCTGCACATGTGATGGCATGCACCCACCCACAGTGAACATGCACATGGCCATCACAAACAGGCGGCACCAGCCACTGCACTCACCACACACACACACTGCCCGTCAAGTCACAGTACAAACTAGGCTGTCGTAGCTGTGTTTGCAGCGTGGTCGCGATGCCAGTCACACAGCTATGTGCCCAGTGCATGCCTGGACCACCTGTGATGCGCATACACAGGCGTGTCGTGATGCTGCACTGTGATGCAGGTCACCTGTGTCACGCCTACATACATGGATACATAGACAGTGTCGGCAGATGAGGGGCCTATGGGACACCTAGTCTGGCCATTTGGCGCTTACACGATCTCTCTCATGTCCTATAAGTCCATTCCCCTCACCCTGACCTCCAGGAGTCCCTCATGTCGAGCCCACACATACAGATCTCCGTGACAAGTCAGCCTCACCACATCCTCTGGCAGGGTGTTCCTCATCCACCACCCATGATGTGAGGAAACACATTCGCATGTTTCCTTTAAGCGGGCCCCTCAACTGCATCCCATGCCCTCTACACCTGGAACATCTCTGAGGCTGACAAATATTGGTTCCTGCACACTGTTCCCCCCTGTAATACTCGTGTGACCCCCATTGTATCCCCACACCCTCCTCCCTCCAGGGGAGTACATGTTCAGTTCAAGTTAACCTGTCTGCATAGGACCTGTGATGTAATCCATGCACCATCCATGTGCGCCTCCTGTGGAGCACGCCTCCACCCAGTCCCTGTCCATACGCAGCTATGTGTTCTAGAACTGTACACTGTACTCCAGTGTGGGGCTCACTAGTGTTACGTGATAGTGGAACTACCACCCATCTGGTTGTGTCCATCATGGTTGGTGGTCCTGCCCCCAGCAGTACCAGCAGCATCCATGACGTAGTGATACTCACACTCCTCCAGCAGCTCAGTCTGCGGCTGCTGCTGCTGCTGTTGATGCTGCTGCTGCCGCTGGCGGCGGCGGCCTGTGGGACTGGGGCCCCGGTCTGGCCCGCATCAGTCGGCGTCCGCGCGCTGGCACCATCCGGCCTGTGGGAGACATATGTTGAGACAAACATCAGTGTGACTCAAAAGCAGAGTGCCCCCTGCCCCAGTAAGACTGCCTGCCCACAGCCATCAACCATCCATCGCACAGCTGCACACACTGACACACGGTGCACAGCCACCCAGGCACACACACCTACAGAATATAGGTGAATAGATGGTACACTCCATTGGCCTAGGCACCAGGCCCCCACCTGGCACGGGCCCAGCCACGCTAACAGCTCGGGTCCTCCGCGGAGATCACTGACCGTGCCGGCACTGCTCCGCAGACCGCCCCAGCCAGTGACCCCACCAGGTCGGTGGCCACCTGCTGCCACACATGGGTCTCGGTCCGTGAGGGGCCTCACCATACAGTTGGTCATAGTGGGGCTCACTAGGAGCCACTAGGTTGGCCACCTCAACATGCTCCACGGCACCGCCTCCTCCTAGCCATGGCACCGACTTTACAGCAGGCAATATGGCGCCCGCTGCGCTGTGACCCCACGTGGGTTGTTGCGCAATGAACCCCGCACAGGCACCTATCGCGTGTCGGTTAGCTGGCGCCATAATTTTACATGGCGCTGTAGCTGACAGCGCAATAAGGGACGTACACATGGCATGCACTCAGCGCCAGGGGTCAGAGGGCATACCAAGGTCACGGCAATGACGCAAGGCTACGCACAGCGCTATAGGATGCATAGGTATCCTGCGTGATCAGAAGGCACAGCACCAGTGCCACAGGGGACTATCGTGCAGAGGTGCCACAGTGCCATATAATTGCCCAGTGCTGCAGCGCCACTGGCACAATAGTGGCCATGTCCAGAATAGCCCTTCGCGCTCAGCGATTCTGTAGCCGCGATAAAGCGCGTCGTAACCCGTCTGGGCTTCGCGCAATGCAGTGTAACACACAACCACAAACATCGCCATCGGCTCAGCCGGACCTTCCTATTGCGCCAAGCGCATTTACGCGATATTCAGCCGACATATGCAAAGCAGGCGATCAGCCATTCAAAGGCGCAGTGGCGCGATTAGCATGTCATTAAAGTTGCGCCACACCTCATTTGCATGTGTTGCGCTATAAAAATACGACACTGGGTTGTGGCGGCCAGATTTGGTTGTTGCAGCTGAGGGGTGAGTTACATGCTGTGTGATGCTCAGGACAATGCACATGGGCAGGGGTGCTGGAGGGTGTCACGGGATGAGGGGGCTGAGCATGATGAGGGCACTTAGAAGGGGGCAGAGGGCACCCTTTCCATCAGTATCTGCCAGGCAGCGAGAGGGGGCTTCTGCCCCGCCTGCAGCTATGCTCATGGGGAAATGCTGTGGACTGCAGAGTGACAGGTGTCCACTCCACCCATACAGATCAGCATGACTGACGATGAACCAGGCCGAGGTGTGGACGGCGGGCGGAGAGGAGGCCAACTTCACCACAGCAGAGACCGAGGCCCTCTCTTCAGGCCTACCTGGAGGATGAGCCGCTTTTGAGTGGGCGGAGGCACCTCAGCAGCTGCAGCTGCATGGGAGGGTAGCTCTGGCCGTCAACCTGCACGGAAGCCACCAGCGCTCGTGCAGGAGTGCCGCAGAAGATGGGGACTGACCGCAGGAGGCTGAAGGAGAAGGTGGCAGCCTTCAGGGTGGGATGTGCTGCCACTGGTGGGGACCACCAGTGGTGTTGCAGCTGACCCGACCGAGGAGACACTGGTCGCCATGCAGCTGAGTGCCATTGCGGTGTTCCTGGCAGAGGATTCCAGACAGGTGGAAGCCCATCACTGCACGGTATGTCATGGTGATGTTGTGGGGGCGGCTGTTGTTCACATGCACTCACATGTACTCTCTTCTGTTTCAGATCCTGTTCATCTGCAGGAGACAGTGGTGGTGGGTGCTGACAGGTGAGGCAGACCTGCTGGACCAGGAGGAGGACCTTTCACCTCCGCCAGCAGCCTGCACGCACTGCAGCAGCAGGCCGGCTGGGCTGACAACTCCGCCGGCAGTGATACGGGTGCAGGGGGTGCACAGCCTGTGTCACAGCAGTCTGGCATGCAGGTGTGCCAGCATGCTGTGCCTATGGCAGTGGCACGCACCAGCACTATTGAGGATGGCAGGCCTGCAATGGCCAGTGAGAGGTGTGTGTCCCACGAGGGACACACGGCAGGCCAGCACGTGCCCCCGGGCCGTCCAGCTCCACACCTGTGTACCAGCATGCTGGCACAGTCACAGGCTGGGCCTGTCAGCACCGGTGGGGCAGCACCGGTGGCTGAGCAGGTGTCTGGCACTGTTGACAGCACAGGGGTGGAACAGGTGGACCTGGGGACTCAGCAGTTGGAGGGGCAGCAGCAGCAGTTGCACACCAGGCCTGGGGGGACAGCGTCAGGCAGTGGCACTTGTCCACCGCCCTTGGATCAGCCCATACCTGGTCCTGGCGAACAGCGGCCACCCTCAAGGGGTGCTGTGCACCAGGACCATCCACACCCTGGGGGTCACGATGCCATTGGGGCACAGTACCCTTTGGACGTGCACACCCGCCTGCTGCAGGAGTCAGTACAGCTGCAGGGGCGGGGTTGCAAGGTCCGTGGAGGCACTGACTGTGTCCGTGGAGCGGCATAGCAGGGAGTGTGCTTGGGACCGGGCCGAGATGGTCCATATGGGGACGGATGTGACCGCTGCCATCGACAGGCTGACCCAGGCAGTGGTCTCTGTGGCGACCGCATTGACCACACTGTCTGGTGACCCTGTACCACGCACCCCACACAGTGCACACTCCACTCCCGTCTCCCGGGCCGTGGTGACACCAGGCCTGTCGACGCCGGGTTCTGCTGTGGTATCCCGAGCACCCCTGGTGCAAGTTTCTTTCGCTGGATGCAGACCCCTGTGCGGGCAAGGTCGCGTCACGCACTGGGACCCCTGGTGGTGCAGTAGTGCCACCCGATGCGGGGCCCCGCGCAGCCTGCCAGTGCTGCTAGGCCACGGCGGGCGCCCACGCATCCGTGGGGCCGTGGGACAGTGCTCCTGACTGAGCTGTCTCCCAATGCAGGCCCTGTCTGGTGCTGCCCTGTGTGAATGTGTGTCATGGTGGGCAGTGCACTGCTGGGTGCTCTGCTCACCATACTGACACGGACCACCTGCACACTTTCCCAACTGCTGTCCACAGGTGCGTGTGGATGATGATGCCTGCATTGCACTGTACACCAAGGTGCAGAGGTTGCCCAGGTCCTGACACACGACGTGGACAGTCCAGGTGGTGAGGGTGGTTGGTGGTGCTGTGTGATAGCGTGTAATTCCGCATTGCTGTGCTGCTGCCCCTGTATGCTGCCTGGTGTGTGTGTGTGTGTGTGTTTATTTGAGTGCTCACCCCTCTCTGCTAATGTGTTGGTATGCGTAGACCCTTCAACTCCCCTGACCTTCATGCACGGTGTGTTCCCCTGTGTGCCTGTGGTTTGCGCATAGACAGTGTTGCCTGCACATGTCCCCTTGACTTACCTGTGTTGTGCGTAGTGCTCTTCTGCAATGGTATCCCAGTGCAGCTGGGCTTGCCGGGTCAGTCGGGGGTCCCTCCGTCCTAGGGGGGGCGGCTCATCACCCATATCACCGGCGCCACTGGCGTCCCCATCGCTGTCCCCCTCTTGGACCTGTACGGCTATCCCATGGTCTTTGGCCATGTTGTGCAGGATGCAACAGGCCAGGAATATCCCACAGGCCTTTTGGGGGCTGTACTGTAGGGCTCCGCCGGAGGTGTCCAGGCATCGGAAGCGTGCCTTGAGTATCCCGAACACCGGCTCTATGATGTTCCGTGTTGTGGCGTGTGCCTCATTGAAACCGGCTGCGCTGGGGTCCGGGGCGCCAGTATGGTGTGAGCAGCCAGGGACGGAGTGGGTAGCCACAGTCACCTGTGTGGAGATAGTGGAGATCAGTGTTAGGTCAGGTCCATATTGCCCATATCCTTGTGTGCCACTACCATGGCACCTGTGTCATTCCCACCCTTGCACAGAGTTTGCATTCCATACATGTGTACTCACCCACTAGATGACCCGTGGGGATGTTCCCACTCTCGAATCGATGGCACAGTGCAGATTGGTGCCGTATGAAGGCATCATGTGCTCCGCCAGGGTGTGTGGCACAGACATTGATGATGCGCCCAGTGGCATCACACACCACCTGGCAGTTGACACTCGAGTAGCCCTTTCAGTTCGATATGCTTGCTTCGTCCGAGGCCAGGTGGCGTGGCGACTGGCCACATGGGTGCAGTCTATGGCACCTAGCACACCAGGCATTTGTGCTACCCTGTGGAACTCCTGCATGTTTGCTGTACGCCTGCCGCGGTGCTGGGGAAATGGATGTACTCCGCAGCATGAGGCAGCAAGCGCTGAGGAATTGGGTGAGGATGCGTGACGTGGCTGACTGTGTGATGCCTGTGGTGTCCCCTGTCGGCCTCTGGAAGGTGCCCGTGGCGAGCAGGCACATGCAGGCTGTCACCTTGGTCTCCACGGACAGGCGTGACTCCGTCAGGGGTGCCTGCATCACATCACTGCACAGCTCACTGAGGCCGTCTCAGTATTGCCCTGTTCAGGCGGTGCAGGCCACGCGATCTCAACATCACTGTACAGCTCGTGGCTGATCGGGCGCGATGCACGACTTCGTGGGGGCATACTGGCCGACGGCCCTCCACGGCCACGCCCCCTGCAGCATGCTGTCTCACCTCCTCATTACAGCTTCCATGTGGAAGCTGACACTGTCCATCTCCCTGGCTTCTGCCCCCCAGCTGCTGTTCCTGTGTACCCCACTGCCCCCACTGCTACTTCCACTGCACCGGCACCCCACTGGCCTCTCTGTCCTCCAGGACCCACTGTCCCTCTCTGTCCTTCCTGCTCCTGTCTCTGTCTCTGTCTCTCTCTCTCTGTCTCTCCCGGTTTGCGGCCTGCTCGAGTTCTTGCGCCGCTCCCTTGAGCCGTTTTATTTTGGCTCAAATCCGGTACTGCGCAACTTCCGGCTGAGCCACTCTTGCGCATTGCGCAAGTGTTCAAATATCGCGTTGCGCACTTTATGCATGGACCCGCCCCCTTCGGTTGTGCATGCCTTCATTTCCATTGCGCTGTGGCTCAGCGTGTTTTCGGTGGCGCAACTGGCCCCTTCTCAATATCACAGAATGGCGCATTTTTGGAGTTGCGCACGCGCAACCCTGTTGCGCATGGCGCAACCCTTTTGAATATCTGGGCCATAGTACCATACATTAGACCAAAGGGAGGAAATCCTTACTGAATGTATTGTATAACAAGTTTCCCACTTCTGACTTTAGAAGTACAGTATTTAAGGCACTCTCAAGTCTGAGGATTGTCCCTTTTGGCAGATAGATGCAATCTGATATTTTAATACCCACAATGGTTTCAGTGGATGCTGTACGTGTATCAAATAAATTAACTTTTTATGCTGTGTATGTGCACCATGTAACTGTTTGTTTCTCTCTCTCTCTCTCTCCCTATAAATATTGCCAACATGAGGCACACTGCAAAAGAGGGATATAACTGCCAATCAAAACAGCCATCCACAATATCAATACTTTTCTTAAAGGAAGTCCCTCGAATTGTGCACCATTTTGAGAATATGCTGATATTTGTAGTTTAATAGCCTCTGCAATTGTAAGCAATGCTAATGGAATTGGTGTCTACCTTTCATACGACATTTGGAATTTTCCATTAAAATATCTTCCATTCAATTATTTACTTCAGTGCCTTACATGTTTACATTGAGAATTCTCTCATAGGCCCAGATATTCAAAAGGGTTGCTCATGGCGCCCAACAGTGTTGCACCATCGCCATCACTGATATCCCAGTGCGATATTCAAAAGGAAAAGTGCGGCGGCACAAATCCGGATGCACCTGAGCGCATCAGTAATGTATGCAGGCACAGGTAGTGGGGGCGTGCCCATGCATAACCTGCACAGCCTGATGTTTAGCCCGGGATGTGCAGAGCCATGCATGCGCAACCCCTACCTGCGCCAGCACAAAGTTACACCAAAAAAAAAAGGAACAACTGATGGCCACCCACAGGTGAGCTGCCACATTGCAGGGCACAACACGGCAGCTGCCACCTGTGGGTGGCCACCAGAGCTCCAGCTGCACCTGGTGGCACCCCCCATGCCCAATCGCTGACATCTGTAAAAAAATAGAATAAGTTCCTATATCCCTGGTGGTCCAGTGGACCGCTATGTGCCCGATCACGGACATCTGTCCAAAAAGAGAATAAGTTCCTATATCCCTGGTGGCCCAGTGGACCGCTATGTGCCCAATCGCAGGCATTTGTAAAGCAAAATATTCCAATATCCCTGGTGGTCAAATGGTACCCCTCACCCACCCACTGAGCCCCACCGCCCCACTCCCGCCCAGTCAGCTGGCGGGCGGCCGCACCCCACCCACCTGCCGCCCTGCCACCACCGACTGACTCCTCAGTAGGGCTGCATGCCCATTGGTTCTGAGTGTGAGCCAATGGGCATGCCAGCTTCGCTACTACACATTCCAGATATGGAATGAATCATTCACATATCTGGAGAATATGTCTGAAAGCTACGCCCATTGGCTCACTGTGAACCAATGGGCGGCAGCCCTATTGAGGTGTTAGTTGGCGGGTGTGGGCGGCGGTGATGGTGCTGCCGTCGTCGGCTGACTGGGGAGAGCGGGCCGGCTCTGTGGGCGGGTGGGGGTACCACTTGACCACCAGGATATTGGAATATTTTGGCTTTACAAATGCCCGCGATAGGCTAATATAAGTCCACTCGACCACCAGGGATATAGGACGGTTTTTCTTTATGGACAGATGCCTGCGATCGGGCACTAATAGCAGTCCACTGGACCACCAGGGATATATAAGGTTTTCTATTTTTTGACAGATGCCCCATGATTGGGCTGTAGGCCGGTCCCTTAATCGGCTGCTTGCCTGGCAGGCGCCAGGCACAAGTTGTCGGGGATCGGCGCACCTGCATGCAAATGGCGCCATAATGACATGCAAATGGACCCCTGTGCACCTTGCATAAATTATGGGCTCATTTGCATGTCAGCTTTTGAATATTGCTGGTGCTGTGCACGGCGCAATGGTACTTGCACTAGCTCATCTCCATGCTCCACTCTGGCCACTTGCGCTGGCGCAGTGCCACTGCGCCATGCACACTGGGGGTGGCCAGGGTATGATATTCAAAGCTGCTAAGCCATGGTGCAGCTCCGTTGAATATCGCCCCGGCCACACCCCTGCGCAGCCAAGCTGAGCTGCGCCCAAGCTTGCGCCACAGCCTGGCGTAGTTTGAATATCCGGGCCTCAGTATTTTCACTGTATCATTCCAAGATCAAATGCAGCAAAATACATCTCATGGTTTTCCAAAATAAAGCAAGTCACTTGTTACCTGAGATGCAAAGACCTCTTCTATGGAACTTGCTGCTACCCAGTGATACAGCTGGGAGAACTGGAGTAAGGGGAGGTCAAGTGACTTGCTCAATTTCATACAGTGGGTCTGGGCCAGTTGTTGAGTAGGAACTCAAATCCAATTCATGTCTGTTTATCAGCCTGTGATTTGCTGGGATATACTTCAGCAAGTAATTTCATAATGCTATGACACCACATGAGAATACTCCACAGAGCCTAGTGATTCCCTTCAGCGCTGCTTGACTTTATGACTAGTAATAAAAATTAAAGTGGTATTCTAGATCTGGCTGGTGCCTAAAACTGGCTATGCCTGAAGAAAAGGAAATAAATATACTAATTGTTTAAAGGAAAGGGAAAAAAGAGGAGAGAGACAGCAGAAAGAGTGAAAGTGAGATAAGGTAGGAGAGGCCATGGGACGGAGAGACATTGAATTATTGACCACAGTGTATTTCTATTTCACCTACCCCCAAAATAAATAATGGCAGAGTTTGTTAGGGTTCCATGTGATAATGGCGACAGCGTAATAGCGATCGCCGTTTGGGCAAGTCTACATTGCCAAAAATGAATTTCGGCGATGTAGACTCACGGCGCACAGCAAGATGGCACTGGACACTTAGATATTAATGTTCTATGTGAGGATCTGTGCCCCTGCACTCCCCTACTTAAGGATTCTCAACTCTGGGGGGTGCATGTCGGTGAGGGTGCAAAACGAACAAAAAAAACCTGCAGCCTGGTGCAAAAAATGAGCACGCCCAGAACCGAACCCAGCACCCTTCAAACCCCAGCCTGCCACCAACCCACCATGACACAGGGCCAGCTCAGCAGCCCACCACCGCACTATGTTCCACAAACCCTCCCTCCCCTTCTGCTTGTCACATGGTGTGGTCCCTCGCCACCCCCTCGTGTGCATGTATACATAGTGACATGCTGTCGCTATAGTCACCAGACCCCTATCCTGTTGCCCTCCCTGCCGGTAGCCATGTGTAAAATTGCCGCGATTGAGTCACCCTTTTTAAAAGTGCTCAATTGCGGTCGCCAAATACACAGAATACCATTTGTTAGTACAGTCTGTAGAGCTTTATTGCTCACAGGGTATTTCTCCTACCCCCGAAATAAATAATAACTGTGTTTGCTGGCAGCGCCTGTCACACAGTCCATAGTGCTTTTTGGGTATGAGGACCTGATTAGAAGACTAAGGTAATAAAGCAGTCCTAGAATAAGTACTATTTTCCCTCAATCCCTGTCTCAGCTGTCCTGCTGTATATCATGATTTCTGCTAACAAATTCCTACACTAGTCTTGCTAAAGATTTTCTAGAATTTGCTTCTAAAATGCACCATTTGCCGCCAAATTCTTCACAATTTCTACTGGGGGAATCCCCCTTTCTGGAAAAAGTCACTGATGAAGGCATGTGCCCCCCACCCCCCAACTTTTAGAATTCTGCTGATGCCCATGCATTCACCCGGGCTCCCTGCACTTTTTGAAGTTGCCGTATTTGTACAGTGGTTTTTGATTTTGTATGCAATTTATTTGGCACCTATTTGCATTGTTTGTCTTTACTGCTTGTACTGCACTCAACTTATGCACTTAATGCTATTGTTCTTGTAACTTCATTATCTGCCTGGTTTGTATCTCTTTGTAAATGTGTTCCCTCCGTCCCTTCCCCCCACGTCGCACCTGGAAAATAGCCATGCCTCAGTGTGCCTCTCCCGGTTACCAATTTTCAGATTAATAAATAAATAAATAAGTAAACACATGCCATCCTGTGATTGAACCAGTCCAACAGTGTTTAAGTAATTTAGTCTAGTGATTCTTACTCCCCAAATCCTGGTGGCCTAAAATGGCCTCAAAGTGCAACCATAAAAACTCACTGTTGGCCTGACTCCTTATTTTTTTCACCCCAAACCCCCTATTGTACATCACCCCCCCCCGATATACTTTAGCATTTTTCTCTTCACACAGCATATATTAAATGAAGCCCCTGATATACTTTCAATGTATCATCGGGGGGGGGGGGCATTGCCAACCAGCAAGCATGGTGAACATCTGGTGGCTTACCTCTCACTCAGATGCTCTTAATCTCTCAAATATCAGCAGCATCTTCAAATGAAACTAAGCCAAAAAATAAAAACAGCACCATACCTGGTGATGTCCATAATCTCTGAAGCAGCGAAAAAACAAACTCTGCAGCAGTTCCATAATCCTAGTAAGGCTCAGAACCTACCTAAGATGAGAGTGCAGGCAAACAGCACGGCTGTGGAGAAATAGGATCCGGTGGAGGAACAGGGAGAACTCATCACCAGCATGAGGTCCAAAACGAGGGTAAACTTCCCAAATATCAATGTCAGTTGTCACACTGGCAGTCAATAATTGAAAATCCCAGTGCGGCGTCCTAGGAACACGCCTTGAGGTAGACCCAGGTAGAGGGCCGAGTGAGCAAGGGCACCCCTGACAAAGGCCAGAGAGTATGGCCAAAGCACTGGGGTAATTGTTTGCCTCCTTGCATATCTGATATGTGCATTTAATAAAGGATTACTGTCTGGCTGCAGCTTGCATTTTGGTTTCACTGTGACCTGGAATGCTGAAATTCTTTGTTGTGTGCATCGTTGGAGGGTTGGCAGTCCTTTTCTCAGCACCCTCAGAATATCCTGTCACACTGCATTTTGTGTCTCTTAGAAAGGGACATGGATGCATTCTTTCATAGGGGCCCTGTTAAAGAACTGCCTCATGAGCAGCAGCTGGAAGTAGATGCATCAGTGCAGTGAAAGGAGGTGTGAGCAGTCATTGTAGGGCTAGCCAGAGGGAAATCAGTGGGGTCTAATGGACTGCCAATAGATTTTTACAAAACGTTCCATGGGAGTCTCAGAGACCCATTAATAGGCATCCTGACAGAAAGCGTGGGGAGTGGCATGCTGCCCTCCCCCATCTGGTCCACTACTATAATAATCTTGCCAAAAATCAGGAAGGATCCCATGTTGTGCTCTTCCTACTACCCCATCTCTCTCCTAACTTTTGGCTACAAAATATTAGCCAAGATAGTGGCCAGCCATTTGGAAAAGCTTTTGCCAGACCTGATGCACATCACTCAGTCAGGTTTCCTAATAGGAAGGCAAGGTAAAGTGAGTAGCCATAGAACCTTTAATGCCTTATGGAGATGAGGGGTTGGGGGAGCCAGTGGAGATCTTCCCCTTGGACCCTGACAAGGCATTCAACTGGGTGGAGTGGTGGTATCTCCACTGGGCCTTGGAGTAATCTAGTATGGGACCCACCTTTAGGGGGTGGGTGCATATGCTGTACAACTCCCCAATTGCTCCAGTAATGATTAATGGAAACCTCACCCAGCCCTTCAAGCTGCACAGAGGCACCCACCAGGGATGCCCACTACTATATATTTTATCTCTAGAATCCTTAGTGGAGGCATGAAGATGAGAGACAGGGATGGAGGACATGAAAATGGGAGGTATGGAACATAAGATGTCCTTGTTTGCAGATGAGTTGCTGCTATGTGTTAGAAGGCCAAGGGAAGCCTTGCACCAGCTGGAGAACTTGCTCAAGAAGTATGATGACATCTCCGGGCACAAGATCAACTGGAGGAAGAGTGGCATCATGTATGTGGGGAAGGGAAGGGGGGTGAGGGGTAAGCTGAATTTACAGGAGGTCAATGTTCTCGAATACTCGGGAATTAAGATCCCCAAGGCACTCAGAGAGTTTTATGAAACCAACTTCCCACGCCTGCTCTGAAAAGTGAAAGAATACCTGGATAGGTGAGAGGGACTACCCCATCCCTAATTAGTAAGTACCCTAAAAATGTGTGTATTTCCCTGTTCATTATACTTCCTTCAGGCTGCTCCTATTAAGATCCTTCAAATGTTTTTTTAGGCAGGTGAACAGCATGTTTCAAAACTTCATATGGAGAGGGAAGCCAGCACGCATCAGGGTCACCACACTGCAAAGAGACACTGGAAGGGGGCATAGCTTTACCACACATGCAACACTGTCTATTATGGCACCTCCCAACTGTCATTTCTGGAATTTGGGGAGGGTTAGCCAACACCTCCACAAATGGAAGAGCAGGAATTGGGAAGCGGACCTTGTTGGAGCAAGTTCTGTGCCCTGCCTGAGGAAGGCATTACCTAGTCAGGTTCAGAAATCCATTCCCCAAATTTACAGTGAACATTTGGCTCACGGTACATACATTTATCAAACATTAAGAGGGGATCTCCCCAGTGGTGTTCTCACTGCAGCCTTTAGAGGCCAGGAAGGGGTACACTCCCTTCATATATTGACAGAGGGTCGAGAGGGCCAGAGACGTCGCCCTCCCCCAGGATCCCCACGAGCGTCGCGAGGGCCCCAGCACAGCCGCCCTCCCCACCGGAGAATGAAAGGAGCCCCCCTCACAGAAAAGTTGCCAGGTACGAACACGGAGCCTGGACTCTCAGCTCCCTGCGCCTGGAGCACGGCGTGGTTCTGCAAGTTGTTGCCCTATCGGTGCTGGGCACTGGCACCCCACCGCCCCCACCACCACCCTTGGTCGGCACTCAGTTATATACACTAGAGTGGCGACGCTGTTATCAGCTGACACGCGCCAGAACCAATCAGACCACTTTCTAACTAGCAGCTTATACTAGCCTACCACTAGTGGCCACTATACTGTGTCATAGCTTGTTACTGGCTAGCTCAAAACATCAATCATGCTCCTCTATCTTATATCACTCCTCTGCCTAGCTTTTCCCCTAGCCTCTCTACCCCCAGCAACCCAGCCTATGCAGGACCCAAACCTCCTCCACCTTCACAGCGGGTCACCTCTACCATGCCCCCCACTAACATCCACTTCTCCGCTCGAGCAAATAATACACACCCATACATGGGCACTAAGCCCTTCTGTTATCCCCCTCTCCTTCTTCCATGGCCTCTATGTCCTACGTAATCTAGCTACCACTAACTCCCTCTACACATCACAAACAAGCCACTCAAATCCAAAATCAAGACACCTTTGGAACGTCAGCAAGCACTACGTCACCCTGCTTCTCCTCCTGGCCGGGGATGTTGAAACCAACCCTATCCCAGTGCCCCACCCAAGCACTCCCAAAGGGACTAAGGTTACTTCACCTAAACATCTGCAGCCTCCTGAACAAAGTACCGGAGCTGCAACTCACTGCCCTAAACCTCCGCCCAGACATCTGCATTATCTCTGAGACTTGGCTGAAACCACACCACACAGATTCAGAAATAGCCATCCCCAGCTACACAGTTGTCAGGCAGGACAGGGCGGGCAAGAAAAAAGGTGGGGGAATCGCCATGTACTTATCCACAAGGCTCCAGTTCACCCCTGTCTTGATCCCCGTACCCACACCCCTAATTGAATCTATGATGATCAAACTGACCCTACCTCATTCCACCCTGGTGTACGTGGCTGGGATCTACTGCACCCCGGCCACCCCAGTGCCTAGCGTCCATGACCACCTAGCCACTCTAAAATCAGCTGCTGGGGAGGGTGAGCTCTACATCCTCAGGGAGTTTAACCACAATTGGCTAGCTGAAGACTGCGCTAAACTATGAAGCAAAGTACACTCTAAACCTAACCCAACATATCAATCAACCTACTTGACTAAACTCAAAAACACAAAAACACTGCCTCCTGGACTGGGCCCTCACAGCCCACCCCCATAGGATAACAACAGCTGGCATCCTCCCTGACTCCATGAGTGATCACCACATGGTTTATATGGTTAGGAAGGTGCACAGACCCGCAAACTGCCCCCCACCCAAGACCCTCCTCACGAGGGCCTACAATTCCCTTTGTCTCCATTCACTTCTAAATGACCTCGCTCTAGTTGACTGGTCTTTCATCCAGACTGCTCCTTCTATTGACTATGCTTCTGATAAGTTCAGACACAACTTGCTTGCCACATGGGACCTTCATGCCCCCCTAAGATCAAACAGGGTAAAGGGATTACATCTCCCCTGGGTCACCGCCGATATCATCGGCTGCTGCCGAGCCAGGGACAAGGTTTGGAGAAAGCACAAGCAAACCGTCTCTCTCGATTCACTGCAGCACTATCGCAGTCTATGCAACTACTGCACCAAAGCTATCTGGCAGGCAAAGAATAACTACTTCAAGGCAGCCCTCTCCTCCAACCTGAACCACCCCTCAAAATTCTGGAAAACCATCAAAACCCTACTCATCCCCCCCGACCCAACCATCTACCCCAGCCCTAACCATACATGGCAACTCTGTCTCTGACCCAAGCATAGTTGCTTCTGCTTTCAACAATTTCTTTGCAAATGGCGAGGCCTCACTCCTCACAAACCATTCGTGCACCCCACCCACTCCTTCCCCGCAACCCCAGCACTCCGCACTCAGCCCCACGTTCGCTTTCCGCCCAGTCTCTATGGCAGAAGTACTCCATGCCCTGGGATCTCTTGACCCTAACAAAGGAAAATGCCCTTTAGGGCTGGACGTCAAAATTCTCCACCTATCCGCCCCTGCAATAGCAGCCCCCCAGCTGATCTCCTCAACCTCTCTTTTCCTAAGGCTCAAATTCCAACTGCATGGAAACAGGCACTTGTCATACCCCTACCTAAGGGCTGCGACCCATCTGTACCTGGAAATTATCACCCCATCTCCCTTCTCCCAGTTCTGGCCAAACTTCAGGAACACCTAGCTCTTTTCCAACTCAATCAATTCCTCGAATCCACCGCCTTCTTCACCCCCTATCAGTCAGCCTTTGGGAAATCCCTCTCGACAATCACCGCACTCTTAAGACTCTCAAATGACATATCCTCGGATATGGACAAGGGACATATCACCTCGGCCATTTTCATCAATTTGGCCAAGGCATTCGACACTGTCTCCCATCCAAAGCTACTCACTAAACTGAGTGAAGCAGGCCTCTCCAGCCTAGCCACCAGCTGGTTCCATGCCTACCTGACCGGCCGTAAACAGTCTGTCAAAATCGGGACTCAAATATCCCCCCCCCACTCCCAATCTCTATGGGGGGTCCCCCAAGGCTCAGTACTAGGCCCCATACTTTTCTCCATATTTTTAAATGACTTCCCTTAGACCTGCTCAACCTCAGCCATACAAATATATGCAGATGACACCGTAATATATGCCTCCAGCCCCACCACTAGGGATGTGCATGCAGCCCTCCAAAAGGATTTTGACGCTATCCAAAAATGGCTCGATTCCAATCAACTAGTACTAAACTCAAAGAAAACTGTCTCCCTAACCTTCGGCACACAACACCGGCTCTCACGCCTAGCTGTCCCCCCACCTTCCATACCCTGGCCGGATCTCCTCTGGAGACCTGTACCTCCTTTAGATACTTGGGCGTATGGCTCAATCAACACCTAGATTTCTCCGCCCACTTTGACTCTCTACACAAAAAACTGCACCCCAAACTGGAGGCACTTCATCGTAATAAAGGGTGCCTGCCCCCCATGGTCCGAAGGGAATTAGTGCATAAAATGATTCTCCCTATCTTCAACTATGGCAACGTGGTCTACGGAGCTGCACCCCAAACCTCCTTAGCCAGTCTGGATACCCTCTTTCTCTCCTACTGCTGCTTCATCCTGGACTGCCCGCCCACCACCCATCACTGTGACCTATATAGCTCCATTTCATTGCCCTCGCTCAAGTCCCGACATCGAATACACAGCTGGCATAGCTGCCAAATTCTGGACATACTCCCTCCCCCCATCTCAGCCCCGCTCTGACAGCACAACCCTCCTGGGCTTACTTCCTCAGGTGCTCCGACTCCAGACTACTCAAAATCCCTTTCATGCACACCTCGAAGGGCCAATCCGCTTTCAAATACCGCCTGTCAAAACTTTGGAATGACCTACCTGCTCACTTCAGGCTGACCACTGCCCCAAGGCTGCTAAAACCACTCCTCCATGATTACTTCTCCGACACATGTAACTGCTACCAGCAGCCCAGATCCTCAACCAGTGGGCTCCTTGATGTATCTCGTCAGCTGTAATACTGTCTTAGTAATTATTGTTTACCTGCCTGTTCTCTGACTGTACTTACTCTTTGGTGTCTGACCACCCTTGTAGTAACAATGTGAAACAAATGTATGCCAGCTCTGGCACTATTGCTGGACCTGTTGTTTTACCCTGTACTGTTAATTTCCTGCTGTATTTTCTATGTAACCCCCAGGTCGCATCTGGAAATGAGTGGCCCCCGCTCAGCATGCCTGCCTGGTTAATCTCGTAAATAAATAAATAAATAAATATACCAGGGATTACTAAAATGGGAGAAATGGGGCCTGAGGAGGGTGCAGGACCGCATTAAAGAAGGCAGGGGCCTGTGAACATTTGGGGACTTTAAAGCAAGCTATGACTTGCCCACAGACACATTTTGTGTGTACCTGGGTGTAAGGGGTCTCCTGCAAAAAGACAGAGCATAAATTGTGGCACTGCAATTCTCAAATGTGGAGAATATCGGGGCAGGCCACAGCCAGGGTTCAAACCACTTTTATCCCATTACAAATTAATTTACAATAGCATCCCCTCTCCAGTGATGACTATTGGAGTCCTTACATAGATACATAGATACATAGACAGTGTCGGCAGATAAGGGCCTATGGCCCACCCAGTCTGCCCATTTGAGCTTGTAAGTTCAGTTTGTTTTCCTAGAAGTCTGTTTCCCTTTACCCCTGACCTCTAGAATTCCTTTATGTCTATCCCATACATTCTTAAATCCCGTGATTGTTTCAGCTCCCACCACTTCCTCTGGCAGGGTGTTCCACTTGTCCACCACCCGTTCTGTGAAGAAATTCTTTCTCATGTTTCCTCTGAATCGTCCCTCCCTCCAACTTCATCCCATGCCCTCTAGTCCTGGAACATCTTTTCGCTTAAAAATAGTGTTTTCCTGCACTCTGTTTCTCCCTGTAAGATACTTGTATGTCTCTATCATATCCCTCTCTCCTCCTCTCTCTCCAGGGAGTACATGTTCAGTTCCTTCAACCTGTCTTCATAGGACTTGTGATGCAATCCATGCACCATCTTTGTTGCCCTCCTCAGAACCTTCTCTACCCTGTCTATGTCCTTACGTGAGGTATGGTCTCCAGAACTGTACACTGTACTCCAGGTGGGGCCTCACTAGTGTCTTGTATAGTGGAATTATGACCTCCTTTTCCTGCTGGTGATGCCCCTGCCTATACATCCCAGCATCCTATTTGCTTTACCTGCTGCCTTGTCACACTGTTTCCCTACCTTGAGGTCATCAGAGATGACAACCCCAAGATCCCTTTCCTGCTTGGTGCATGCTATATCCTCACCCCCCAACTGATGTATTGTGCAAGGGTTTTTGTGTCCCATATGCATTATCTTGCACTTCTTGGCATTGAATTTCAACTGCCAAACCCTTGACCATTCTTCAATAAGGACCTAGTTGTGGAGGTGTCAACAGATTGCTGAAAGAGGGCTGTGGCTCATGCCAGGACATGTGCAAGAACAAGAAAGTTATGCCAGGTCCCATTTAACTTTCTATGTCGAACGTATCTATATCCAGCTAAACTCAACATGCTCAAACCCATTATCAGGAAAATTGCCTGAAGTGTGGAGGTACATGTGAATATATAAAAATATATATATATATATATATATAGTTCTTCTCAAAAAAACTATGTCAACATAATGTTATGGTGGTGAGCAAATCACAAAAAGTCAGAAAATGCTCATAGAGTTAAAAAGACCCTGACTCTGCACGTTCTGTGTAAGCAAGATGATAGGAGTTCATGTATGAACATATGAAAATTGCCAGCAGAAACAGGCCTTAGTGGTCTATCGAGTCTGCTCGAGTGTGCCATTTAGTCTATTTTACTGGAGCTGCGCCCCCTTGCCTCCCAGGGTGATCCTCCCCCCATACCCCATCCCCTTGCTCCCTCCCATTGCCACTCTCCTTTTTACCGTGTCCCACCTTCCTTTAAAACTTCCCACTGTTCTCAATAATATCACCTTCTCAGGCAGTCCATTCCACTTTGACAGCACCCTTTCTGTGAAAAAGTGCCTCCTCATTTCCTTTTTAAATCTACTCCCCCCCCTGCAAGTTTCAGACTGTGGCCCCTTGTGGTCCCATTCATTTTTAAATTGAAAATGCCCTCCTCTCCGACCTTGTTTATACCCTTTAGGTACTTGAAGGTTTCTATTATATTCCCCTTCCCCATGTTCTTCCAGGGACCACACATCGAGCTCCCTTAACCTCTCATCATGTGGTTTGTCCCCCATGCCCTGGATCATCTTGGTCGCCCTTCGCTGGTCCCCCTCCAGTAGTTTGATGTTTTTCTTCAAATAAGGAGACCAGAACTGCACACAGTATTGGGTCTGTTCATGAAAAAGGGTTACCAAAGTATGACATGGGAGTGAAATTTTCAAATCGACCATGGAAGAATTGTGTAATACAGGTTAAGATACTATGACCCATATATGAAAAAAATCACAATGTTTTAAGATAAAAAAATGTAAGGTTGCTAAGAAAAGTGGGGTCTAGTGTGATGATTGTAACAACACACACCATGATGAGTGTAACAATACACATCACACACCGTGGTGAGTGCAACAAGACACACCACACATCGCTGCAAGTGCAATAAAGGGTGACCATAGATGAATTGTGTAATACAGGTTAAAATACTATGACCCACATGTGGAAAAAATCAGTGTTTTAATGCAAAAAATGTTAAGGTTCCCAAGAAAATTGGGGTCTAGTGTGATGATTGTAACAACACACCGTGATGAGTGTAACAAGACACACCACACATGACTACGAGTGTAATAAAGGGCACCACACAACTGTTAATGAGTAAAAAGCTTTACTTATGTAGACTGAAGGCTTTTTAAACACATTACATTAAAAAACAACAAGTTTATTATAATTACACTACTTTAAACTATTCTACATGGCACAGAACACGCAAGACCATTCGACAGGAGAGGAACAGAACACTCAAGGCCATTTGACGGTAGAAAAGAGTCAGCATGCACACTCCACATGATCCTTCAATCAAGGGAGAGGCATGGAACACTCAGGACAATTTGATGGAACAAAAGATGGGATATTATAAAAAGGCTTTCAAGAAATGCTGCGATCTGATTGGCTATTAGGAGTCCAAAAGCCTTACAATAATCCCTGTTACACTGTCATGTACAGACTGATCACCATGGCATAAATTTTTATAATTGTAATAAGGCACTCCCAAGAGTTAGATTAACAGTCTGTTAAGAACCCCACCAAAGTTAAAGGCACCAAGAGTACCCCCAACCACAACCCACCAGCAGGGAGCCACATGGTGCTCATGAAGGCTGAATATGAATGCTCACACAGGCCGAGTCAAAAGACTGGCTGGGACACGCTCCCAGGCCAGCATAATAACCACAGCATAACTACACCACTTCTCTTATTTTACCCAGACACAATGATTCGGACAATTGGAAGCATCAAGGTTGTGTAAGCATTCATATTTGGCCATAATGAGATTAGCATCAAAGGCACCAAGAGTGCCCCCCCAAACCACCACCCACCAGCAGAGAAGCCACATGGTGCTCAGGAAGACCAAATGTGAATGCTCACACAGGCAGAGTCAAAACACGTTTTCACTTTTTCTGTACACATTATTACTATATAACATTTATTCCAACATTAAAAATAAACAACAAAGCATTCACAGTTCACAGTACATTAAGCCCCCAACCCCACCCCAGTACAAAATGCATGGACAGCAATTACAAAGAATGCCCAAAATTTTATTTCAGTCACTGCCCCTCTCACACTTACTTGTAATGACAAAACAATGAGACCTAGCCCTTTGTCTGATGAACCCTTGCACCAGACCATGAGTAAAATTACTCCACTACCTACACAGCTCAGTTACAAGGAGGTCCTGGGAAGGAGATTATAAACAATACCAAAATAAAAATAATACAACAGGACACAAAAGGTACATCAAAATATTTGGCAGAGCCGGCCCAGTGGCGCTGAGGGTTGAGGTGCTGGATGCCACACCTCGCACCACGCCGGCGACCCGGGTTCAGGAATGGACCCGGGCCACCGGGGGTCGGCAGGGGGAGAGAAGGATCAAGCACCCAATGGCTTGCTCTCCTTCTCCAGGGTGGGATGGGATGCTTTCCCCACTGCAATACCGCCACCCACTGGCAAACTCGGGGGTTGTCGGTGCAGTGAGGAAAGCTACTGCATTGGGACGACGCTGGCAGAGGACTGGAGCGGCCATACGTCTCAGCGTGCGCTCGACTCCTTGCTCCCCATTGCATGTCAGCATCAGGGGAAAGTGCAGAGAACAGAGGAAAACATCCCCCAGACGGTCCTGGTGATGATCCTCCGCTCTGCTCCCATGAAGCCAGAGAGCAGACTCCACTGTGTGCGCACACCTCCCTGATGCCTAGGGCAAGGTAAGAGGGTGGTCTTCCCTATCCCAGCCGGGGGGGGGGGTTAACCAGGAAACTAATTGGAAATTGAGGTAACGTGCACTCTAGGGGCAGACTCATAGGTGGATTGGATAGTGTTAGCCTGGGGAATCTGAGAGATAGGAGAGTCTGGGGGCAGTAGTAGGTGGATAAAAACAGAGAGTAAAAAAAAAATTAAAAATATTTGGCAGCAAAAAAACAGAAATAGAAACATACCCTGGTAAAATAGAACATCAACTAAATTAATAGCACATTTAAAATGTATTTTGTTCTATGGTAACTGGATAAGGCCCACTAGGTACAGGTGCCTGTTTTCAGGGATGACCAGGGAGCACAGGGGAAGTTTAGGGATTTAAGGATTTTCTCAGAGTCATACAGTATGCAAGTGGAGGTTGAAGGAATCAAACCCAGGTCTGTCTCTTAGAAGTACCAAGCTCAATCACAGCTTCTACCTTCTAGGCTATGCATTGTTGCTGCATTGGAGCTCACACAGCATCACAATGAAATTTATTGCACTAGAACTCTGACATCCAGAACAAAACACCAGGATGCTTGAACAAGCATTTAATATTGCTGCTGCCATGCAACCTATGCCTCCGAGTTAAAACTGTCCAGAGGAGATCTCCACTACTAAACTCTCTCAAAAGGGGATCATGTACAAACAAAAATGCAGGTAAATGGGACAGGATCAAACTACAGAGCTTACATACTTGACAATACAGGGACATAGTCCTTTTAAAATGTATACTAACTGGCTCCATTTCTAACCTCACTAAAGGCACTCATGAGAGTACGTGATGGGCGATCAGACACACCACAGGTTTTGGTGTGTTTCACTAACTCCAGCAAGTTCAGTCAGTGAAATGAAAACCCTCCCATCTCCAAAATCGGAGAACTTGCATACTAATGCCACCAGTGAGCAATTGATCCTATAGGATTGATCTTGGTTGCCTAGTTCGCTAATTGTCACTTGTCCCCCATGATGGTTGTAACTAGTCACTCACCTCGTGATGGGTATAACACTGAAGAGTGGCAATGACACCACTCTTTAACTCTCTCTGGATGTGAAGGAAAAGAGGAAGATTCGGTCACAAACGTAACTTTTATACTGCCACCAACTCAAACTGCTTTTCTGGCACAGACACAAGACAAGTATCACACTGAGCCACCAGACTGACTCCCCACCTGTGATGTGCAAACATAAGCAAATCTAGGACACCATGTCAGGTGGGGGATCGAACGGCCCTGTAGCGTCATTGTGCTGGGGGCCATGGACAAATCAATGTTTTCTCTAAGAAGCTGACAGATCCAGGGAGCAAGGAAAAGTGCAAGAATTTTAAATAACTGACTGGAAGTCAGTATGGGGTTCACTGTGATGGGTGTAACAAAGGAGGACACCACACATTACACCCATCACGGAGACTATTGAGCATCTCTGCAACCAAAGGGAATAAAGTAAAGGGCCAGGACAGTGTGATATCTTAAAACAAGATGTTTTGAGCAACACAGTACTTTAGTTTGAATACTGTGAAGTAAAATGAGTTCACAGTAGCAAGCAACAAACACATTGGTTTTGATGTCACATTTTGAGGCAAGAAAATCAGCAGTAAATTAACTTAAATTGAAAAAATATATATGTTAGGGATGTAATTACAAAAAAATATATGTTACCTATCTCTACTACCAACTACCCTTAAAAAGCACCACTTGTATTAGGGAAATCTTTTTTTATTTTTGTAACACAATTCAATCAGAGTGATGGGTGTCTTGGTAACCCCTTTTTGTGAACAGACCCTATTCCAAGTGCCGTCTAACCAATGACCTGTAGAAGGGCAGAATAACTTCCTCCTTCCTGGAAATGATTCCTCTGGCGATGCATCCCGGCATTTTATTTGCTTTGGCTGCTGCTTGCAGCACTATGCAGAGCGGTTCATGTCACACCTGACTATCACCCCTAGATCCTTTTCCTCCTTTGAGCTGGACACCTGTACACCAAGCCAGTAGCCGTCCCCTGGGTTCCTAGTTCCCAGGTGTATAATCTTGTACTTCTTGCCATTGAACCCCAACTGCCAGATGCCAGACCATGTCTCTAGTCTGACCAGATCCTCCCTGCATTCCTGTCTCCCCTCCTCTATGTCCACCCTCCCACGGAGCTTAATATCATCTGCGAAAAGGTAGACTTTACTTTTGACCCCTACTGCTATTGTCACAGCATGTGTATAAAGATAACACAAATACAACAATTCAGGTGCAAAATACACCATAGTGTGATATTTATTTTTAAACTTGATAAAAAAATAATAAACTAAAATTTAAAAAAATCAAACCAAACGCTATATACACAAGCAGCTCTCACACAGTTCTGGATCTTACACAGCACTCAAGATCCTTTCCTTCTGTGTTTCTCTGCCTCTGTACCTCAGGTAGATCCTCACTCCATCACATTCAAGGATCATCTCTTTGGTATGCTTCAGTGTCAGCTTTAACTATTAATTAATTTAACCATAACAGCACTATGTGTTATATATTATTTTATTTATTTTCATGTCTTTTTTTTATGGTTGCTTATGCGCATGCACAAGAAACATTATGTGGCAGCTTAGGAGAGAAGCGGGTTGTGGAGGTGCGACAATCTGGCAGCCAACGAGGGTACTGCATTTGGGGGCTTGGCACTGGTGGACCAATGCAGGCCCAGTGTCTTGATGACATTGGTTCTGCAGAAGTGCCACCAAGTTAAAAAGTTTTTCACTGCTGCAATCAGGGGCCGCCTCATCATTGCAGCGTCAGCCATTTCGCTGCAATGAGGGAGCGACCTGTCATTGCAGGGCGGCACCTTGCCATCCGCATGCCACCCCCGACCCCATACATTTGCTGACAGGGGAGCCTACCTCCCATCAGCACAATGTAACACACCCCTCCCCAAGTTGTGCCGAGGGTGCCCAATCCCCTCAGCAGCACTCCCTTCAACAGTCTTCCTTTGCCCATGGAAGCCCCAATCCCTATTGGCTTCAGTCCCCCAGTTCAATTTGCCAATGGGGAGCCCACTCCCATCAGCATAATATCCCCCCCAGTTTGCTGTGGGGCCGAGGAGGTGCCCAATCCCCTCTGCTCTCCCCCACTGGTGCATGCGGACGAGGTGCCCAATACCCGTCGGCTATAGCCCCCAAAGCACTCAGGTGGCATGCCGGGCCCACCACAGCATGCCAAATATCCCTGAAAAAAAAACAGTCCTGCGATTTTTTTTTTTAACATCTGTAAAACAGAAAATAGTCCCTCGTAGAGTTTGGTGGCCCTCTCCCCAAACCAGCCACCTCCTCGCACCCGCCTCCCCACCCCTCACCCCATACTTACCTCCGGGCCCAGTGCAATGATCTTGAGTGGACGGGAACACGTCTGCACTCTTCAGAGCCGACCGCGAACTAAAAAAATGCCGGTAAGCTGTATAATGACATAAACAGGTTTTTTTTTTTTACTTTGGTGCACATCTCGGGCATTTTGGGAAATTTTAGCACCAAATTTTCAACATGGGGTTCTTGGGACCCCTTCTCATGAATTCAGACACTGTTATTGCGTTATTCCGTCCAGAAAGGTGATTTCGAGGTCACTGCATGGAATCATCTTTCGGGACTGATTAACGAAACAACAGTGCAACTGTTCATGAAGTGGGCTCTCAAAAGGCCTGTGTTGCAAATTTGGTGAAAAAAATCCAAACAATGACTGTTTTACGAGTGTGCGTTGCGCAGTTTCCACACACTCTTGTAACTTCACGAGTTTGTAATGTTTCAGTCCAGATTTTTGACACTGGCATTTTCCACACCTCCTCATGAACTGTACAGCTGTCATTTTACACATCCTGGCCAAAATGTGTTTTCGCACTTCCGGCGCAGAATAGCACGGTTGCTGTGGGAAACCAGTTTTCGAAATAGATCGAGAAAATGACAGTGACACTGTTCATGAGCAGAGGTCCTAAAATGCCAATGTTGAAAATTTGGTGATGAAAGTCCATAAAATGACTGTGTTACAAGTGTGCGTTGCGCAATTTCCATGCACCTTTGTAACTTCACAAATTTGTAATATTTTCACATCAGATTTTCAACACTGGCATTTTTTCACGCCTCCTTATAAACAGTGCAGCAGTCATTTTTCACATCCTGACCAAAATGTGTTTTCGCATTTCCGACGCAGAATAGCGCAGTTGCTGTGGGAAATCAGTGTTCGGGACAGATTAAGAAAATGACAGTGATGCTGTTCATGAACAGAGGTCCTAAAATGCCTATGTTTAAAATTTGGTGACAAAAGTCCATAAAAATGACTGTGTTACAAGGGTGCATTGCACTGTTTCCACGCACCCTTGTAACTTGGCAAATTTGTATTATTTTCACGCCAGATTTTCAACACTGTCATTTTTTCACACCTCCTTATGAACAGTACAGCTGTCATTTTTCACATCCTGGCTGAAATGCGTGTTTGCACTTCTGGCGCAGAATAGTGCGGTCGCCGTGGGAAATCAGTGTTTGGGACAGATTAAGATCAAGCAAGTAAGAGAGGGTGAGTGAACAAGTTCTACTGAACTCTGTCGGGACTGCTGCGGATTTCTTTGTGGGTAGAAAAAGGTGCCAATGCAGGCAGGAGCCCAGTACAATAGGGCAGCCTGCAATGCCAGGAGAAACAGAATGAGCGAGTGAGAGAGGGGGAGTGAATGAGAAGGCACCAACAGAGGCAGGAGTCCAGTACAACAGGGCAGCCTGCAGTGCCAGGAGAAACAGAATGAGTGAGTGAGGGAGGGGGAGTGAGTGAGCTCAATGGAGCTCTGTCAGAACTGCTGCGGATTTCTTTGTGGGCAGAAAAAGGTGTCAACGCAGGCAGGGGCCCAGTACAAAAGGACAGCCTGCAGCACTGGGAGAAACAGAATGAGTGAGTGAGGGAGGGGGAGTGAGCAAGCTCAACAGAGCTCTGTCAGGACTGCTGTGGATTTCTTTGTGGGTAGAAAAAGGTGACAACGCAAGCAGGAGCCCAGTACCAAATGGCAGCCTGCAGCGCTGGGAGAAACGGAACGAGCAGGTGAGAGAAGAGGAGGAGTGAGCGAGCTCAGTGGAGCACTGTCAGGACTGCTGCAGATTTCTTTGTGGGCAGAAAAGGTGCCAATGCAGGCCCTGAGCCCAGTACAAAAGAGCAGCCTGCAGCACTGGGAGAAGTAGAAGGAGTGAGTAAGAGAGGGGGAGTGAGCAAGCTCAACGGAGCTCTGTCAGGACAGCTGTGAACTTCTTTGTGGGCAGAAAAAGGTGCCAATGCAGACAGGAGCCCAGTACAAAAGGGCAGCCTGCAGCGCCGGGAAAAACAGAGCGAGCGAGTGAGAGAGGGGGCGTAAGCGAGCTCAACTGAGCTCTGTCAGAACTACTACGGATTTCTTTGTGGGCAGAAAAAGGCGCCAATGCAGGCAGGAGCCCAGTACAAAAGGGCAGCCTGCAGTGCTGGGAGAAACAGAACGAGCGAGTGAGAGACGGGGGCGTGAGCAAGCTCAACGAAGCTCTGCCTGGACTTTAGAGTTGCCCACCCTCCCGCCCAGGATCCTCTGTGGTCTCTGGGGTGGAGACAAAGCAATGACTGGATACTTTGAGGAGTGCTGTAATAATACAGATTTAGTTGTTCTGTTTATTTCTCTAACTGAGCTAAGTACTGAGCTATACTGTTAGGATTGCTGTAATACTTTATTTATTTGCTTTTGTTAACCAGGTAAGCACACTAGACAACCAAGTGCCTATTTTCAGGTGCAACATAAATTTCATCAAGAGGTACATATTTATTTGTTCTGTTTATTTCTCTAACTGAGCTGAGTAATACTTGAAGTGCAATAGGATTTCTAACTGGGCTAAGTGAAACTATAGAAGAGCTGTGAACAAAAAGTATGGTAGCTGAGGGGTGAAAAACAGACAAGGAGGCTTTAGGATTGCTACAGTAATACGGTATCTAATGAATGAGATTTGAGACTGAATTACCCTGGTCAGCAAGGGGCCAGTAGGGGGACTAGTGTGGGGGGAACAGGAATTTGAGTAAATAGGGGCCTAACAGTTGTAGTAGGGTACGGAACCTGGGAGTAAGAGCCTGTAACATAAGATGGGGGCCAAAATGGGGCAGGTGCCACATGTCAATAGGGTGGGCATCTTTGGAAGGATGGTGGGGTGTACAGGGTATGGGTCCGCCATGATCCTGGACTGGGTTTGGAGGATGAGGGGTGTATGGTTTGTAGACAGTTTGAGGGAGGAACTGTGGGGGTTAGGAAGGAGTCTAAGTGGCAGGGCAGATGAGCATGGCAGGCATCCTGGCTGGGGCGGGGAATAGAGGATGGCAAGGGAGAATGGAGGAAGAACAACTAGGGACTGAAACTGACCCCAGTATCAGAGGCACTAGCAGAAAAGAGAGGACAAGGAAGGGGGTGCCCTGAGTTGAGGAGGGGGCCTCCTGTTGGGGGAGGAAGAGACCACAAGGAGTACCAGGGGAGAGAGAGCGATGGCTGTGGGTAGGGAGGGACCAAGGGTGGGACCAGGGGTGGCACAGAGGGGAACAAGTAGGAGAGGGGAACCGATAGGGGGAAGAGATGTTAGAGGGGTATCAACTAGGAATAGATTCGAGCCTCTGCTATGAGAGAGAGAGGGGGAGCAAGAACATACTGAAGGGGGGGAGGACAAGAGGGGCATGAGAGGGATTGACAGGGATAACAACAAGCTAGGGAAGTGAGTGAGGACAAAAAGGTAGAAGGGGGGCCTCCTGTTGGTGGAGGAAGAAACCACAAGGAGTACCAGGAGAGAGAGAGCAGATGGATGCGGGTAGGAGGGAGCAGGGGTGGGACCAGGGGTGGCATGGAGGGGACAAGTAGGAGGGGAGCTGATGGGGTAAGAGATGTAGGAGGGGTATCGACTAGAATAGATTCAAGCCTCTGCTATGGGGGGGCAGGAACATACTGAAGGGGGGACAAGCGGGGCATGAAAGGGATGGCAACAGCTAGGGGAAGGGATAAAGGGTAGAAGGTGGGCTAGTAAGGAAGGGTTGGGGGACTGGAGGAGAGAAGGCTACGGGAAGTGGGAAGGATGGGAGGGGCATCACTATCGGGGTAGAAGAGAATAGGGGCTCTAAATCGACAACAGCGGAGATAGGAGAGGGGTTGGAAATCAGCAGGGGAGGAGGGGACATCGACATGGGAAGCCCAGTAGGAAGTAGTCAGGCTGGGAAGAGGTTCAAGGGGGATGGGAGGAATAAGGCAGAGAAAAGGGGTGAGGCAGAAGTATGGGGTACAGATACAGAAGTCACAGAAGGTGCAGCTGGAGGTGGTAAGGTGCAGGGAAGATTGAATACTGGGGTGGTGGAAGGGGCAATAGAATGGAAAGGGGCTAGGGGATTGTATACTGAAAGGGGTGAGATGGGGTGGAAGGGGGGAAGGCACAGCCATATTTGGGTTGAAGCTATCCCCAGGTTGACTGCAGAAGGGGCAGGGCAGGCACTGCTCAAGTGTGCAGCAAGGGGGAGGAAGAAACCTCATTTACTGTTGGATGTGGGTACAAACGACTTGGCGGGGGAGACTGTGAAAGTAGTGAGGGGGAGGTTCGAGTAGTTGGGCAAGCAGTGTGAGGGGATGGGTGAGTCTCTGGCATTCTCGGAGTTACTCCCCATGCCATGTGCAAGCATGGGGGGGAGGAAGGGTAGGATTGAGGAGTTCAATGAGGTGCAGAGGGATAGGTGCCACACCACAAATTATGGGTTTGTGACTATCTGGGGTAGGGTCTGGGGAAATAGTGACTTGTATGCAGGGGACAGGGTACACTTGAGCAGGAAGGGGAGGGGAGTATTAAAGGCAGGATTCGAGGGGTATATCTCTACTAAGGTGGATTTAAATTAGTGAGGGGGGTGGCCAAAAGACTGAGGTTGGTAGAAAGGTCTGGACAGGGGAGCCTAATGAGCTCACCCTCCTAGATATAGGTAAAGCCGGAGGCATAGTAACCCTGGGAGGGAGCGGGCAGAGTGGTCTGAGAGTAATACAGAAGGCACCACCACCCAGTAAGAATAAGGAGGAGAAAGGGTGCGGACTACTGGGAGGAGGGACACAGGCCAAGGAGGAGAAGAGGGAAGAGAAGGAGTGGTATGGGTGGAAGGTGGTCTCTCTCAACGCAAGAAGCCTGGGGAACAAAACTGCAGCGCTTGAGGTGCTCCTTTCAGAGGGGAAGCAGGGGCGTCATTTAGGGGTCACCAGGGTTCGCATTCGCGACCCCTATGAAAATTATGCGACCCCTATGACCGGGCCTGCGACCCTTGCCTGCCCTAGGGCTCCCTGTGGGACTGGATGCTCTTTGTGGGCTGCTGCTTGTCCGCTTGCCGGCATAATAACAAATAAATTAACATCATTGACATGCCTCCTTGGCCGAGCGCACGCTTGTGCTGCTGCACAGTGTGTGTGTGTGTGTGAGGAGGACCGGAGAGCTGGTTTCTTTCAGGGACTCGGGGAGAGAGCCTGACAGTCTGCTGTTGTGCTGCAAAATGAGCACAGACACAGACTGTTGATGCAATCAGGAGGACGGATGGCGCCGACTGTCTTAGGTTAGCTAGCTTCCCAAAAATAATTGGTTGGAACACTTGGGTAACTTAGTTAGGGCAAGGCATTGAAGGCAAGTGTGGCAGTGCCACTTTTTACTACTGGGGTTGGCTGCTGCCGTGGCTATCTGGCTGGCTGGGAGGGGACTGGCTTGTAGCGGCACCTTAGGCGTGAATCCACGATATCGCGCTGCATGGGGAATTGCGGGATTTGAATGCGGGGTCTGGAGTCCATCCTCGCCGTGGTGCAGCAGGCAGCTGAGAAAAGATAGGGAAAAGAGAGTCGGGAGACAGTCGCCAGAGTCGGGCAGCAGCCAGCAGTGCTAGCAAGGCAAGGATTTCTTTGAAAGCGCTCGGCCGTCCGCGTCTGAGAGCTGCAGCAGCTGATCGATCATCCAGGTGGCGTCAAGGGGCTTAATCGGGCGATCATCCATGGACTCATCAGGCATCTGCACGGTGGTACCACCCACAACTTAAGGGCAGGCGCAGCAAGCAACCATCGGCAGAGCCAGAGCAGGCAGCTGGGGCAGGCAGAGAAGAGACACAAAGAACTGCAGTAAGTAGTACAACTGTATGCAAGTTGGGACACGGGCGGTGGGGAGAAGAGACCGTTGTCCCTCTGTTGTCCTGTTGTTGCTGGCAAATGGGGGCATATGTGTGGTGTAAACAGTCAAGCAAAGAGCTGGAAATCTTATTGAAAATAAAGTGTTATGAGAACATTGTCCTTATACTTAATGACTTGAACAATTCCAGCTTAGTGAAGTTAGGGTTTATTAGGACCAGAGTGCTACCACTGGTCCAAAGGATGACAGAAGATGGCTCTTAAGAACAATTACAGCGCTTATCCAGGAACGCTTTTCAAAATATAATAATCCCAACAATTTAACTTACATATAATTATTTTTTTTGTATTTATAGTGCTACCAGCTTGATAAAATACTCATTCTCAGTTTCTGCCAGTGATTTCTTGCAGGTACTGCAGGACCACAGTAACAATTACTCCAGTTTTCACAGAGGGCTCTGACATCTTTACTGCAGAGTGCTTCTACAGGTGTGTGTGGGGGGCGGGGAGGTACTGTATCTCCCTTTATTCTTGCTACTGAGGACATTTGCTTCAACACAGAACATATATCCCCAAACTTCATGTGTTCCTGAAGTTTTAGTCTCAGGTGAAGTCACAACATTCTGTTCATGACATCCTAATGTTTTATGTGGAAATTATTATGATGTCATAAACAGAGGATTGTGACTTTACTGGAGGTTCAGGTTGGAGGGCCAATGGGCAAAATAATGTTTTCATGCTAATATCCCTGTAATGAAGAAAGATGGGAGAGCAATACAGAACATTAATGAACTATAAGTGGCGTTATATAATAATATCATATTTTGCAAAGTTTCACTGGTTTAGTTGAATGCTGCTTTTTGTAATGATCTGCTTAAGGGTTTATTTTCCCAGAACTTATATATTTACTTATATTTATGTATATATTTACAGGAAATTGAAGCATCTGAAGTTTTCTGGTGGGGCACCACCATGCCACCTTAAAGAGCAGGGTGACATGAAGCTGGGAGGGTCCATGGGTACTGTGTGCACAGGGCCCATGACCATGAAATCCAGCCTGGTCACTGCTGTGACATCTGTGAGCCTCTCATGTCCAGATTGAGGTTCAAACACAGTACTGAGACTGCACTGGTCAGGGTGCACAATGATCTTCTCAGGTCACGGGATAGAGGAAAACAATCAGTTCTTGTTTTCCCTGATCTCTCCTCAGCTTTTGACACTGTGGTTCATGAGTTGTTGTTGGACCACCTTAGGGGGTATTTTTCAGTCACTAGCATGTCATCTTTTGGTTTGATTTGTAAAGCACAATTAAAACAGTGCCTCAGGGAAGACACAATGTCACACGCACGGGGTGCACTTACTGAGATGAATCAGCATAGAAGACACAGAGCTATAAAAGTAGCAAAATTGGTCAGCACTCCACAAATGCCCAGTTCAAAAAATCCATAAGTAAATGTGCATCACGGATGGGCCAAGAAACTTTGATATTTCAATTCCAGCAGCTTTGCTTTATTTTAATAAACACACAGCAGTAAATGCAGATACCCATGCTCTGGTATTGTGCCACCTGGTAATGTTCCGTGATGTTTCTATGTATGTACTTTACACTACCTGGATACCAGAGCATGGGTACCTGTCCTGCTTTTACTGCTGTGTGTTTATTAAAAAAAGCAAATGCCACCCTCTCTGGCCCTGCCCACATTGTGGCCCCACCCACATTGTGCCCCCCCCCACCTTGCTACCCCTATGATTTTGCTGAAATGACGCCCCTGAGGGGAAGGTGGACATTGCTGCAGTGACAGAGACTTGGGCCACAGAGTACCATGACTGGGGCTTGGCAATCCCGGAATACAGGATATACAGGGGGTTGCACGCTATGTGAGGGAAGGGATTAAATGCATGAGGGATGAGGAAGAAGAGGAAAGGACAGAGGCACTTTGGGTGCAGCTCCTGGACTCCAAGGGCAGAAAGCTGAGGCTGGGAGTGGAGTACAGACCACCAGCCCAATCCGGGGAACTGGATGGGGAGTTGGCAGAGCAGAAAAGAGGGTGTGTAGAAGGGGGAGTGTGATGATAGTGGGGGATTTTAACCTACCACAGGTTGACTGGAGCACCCCATCACTAGCAGTACCAGGGAGCAGGTGCTCCTTGATGCATTCCAGGACGGCCTTCTCACGCAATTGGTAAGTGGGTCTACAAGGCTTGGTAGCACTCTGGACCTAGTACTGGCAAATGGGGAGGTGGTGAGGGAGGAAAGGATGGAGGACCCACTAGCAGGTAGCGACCACCAAACAGTGTGGCTCATTGTCACACTGGGCAGGGAGACAGGAGGCATGGGCACTAAGGTGGTGGACTTTATTAGGGTGGAATTTGGGGGGATGGGAGCAATACTGCAAGGAAGACTCTGGGATATAAGGCCGGAGATGGATGCAGAACAAAAGTGTAGAGTCATAAAGACTGGGCTAACAGAGGCCATAGTAGACTGCACCAGGGCCAGGAGTAAGAAGAGCAGAGGCAAGAAACCATGTTGGCTGAACAAGAAGTGCTGCAAGGGGTGAGGACAAAGACGACTGCATACCGGAAGTACAGGAGAACTGGGAAGGGAGAGGATAAGGAGGCTTTCCGGAGTTGGTCAAGGGAGGTTGCCAGGAGCTAAGGCCTCCAGGCACTTAAGTTCTGCACAGAGCATAAAGGGAGGGGGAAAGGACTTTTTTAGGTATGTCAGGGAAAAGAGGAAGTGCAAGGAACATATTGTGAGGATAAAGCGGGAAGGGGATTAGGTGGAAAGGGGTGAGGAGCAAGTGGAAATTCCAAATGAGTACTTCTGCTCCGTTTTCACTAAGGAGAGGGATGGCCCACTACCAGAATGGGCTGGGGCAGTGGGGAAAGGGGGGGAGGTAACGGACAAAGTGATCACAGGAAGTAGGGTGCTAGAGGGGCTGAGGGCAGTAAGGGTGGACAAGGCACCAAGTCCCAATGCCATCCACCCCAGGGTGCTGAGGGAGATGGCGGAGCTGTTGGCTGAGCCACTGGCAGATCTGTTCAACACCTACCTGGAAACGGGGTGTGTGCTCCAGGACTGGAAGGTAGCCCATGTGGTGCCCATACACAAGAGTGGGCCTAGGGAGGAGCCATGAAATTATCGGCCGGTAAGTATCACGTCCATAGTGGATACGCTTATGGAGCTGATTCTGAAGGAGAGGCTGGTGGTATTCCTAGACAGTAATAGCCTCCAAGATGAGCGGCAACATGAGTTCATCTTGTCAAACCAGCCTAACAGAGTATTGTGACTGGGTGACAAGGGAGTTGGACAGGGGCCATGCGGTACATGTCCTGTACTTGGACTTCAGTAAGTGCCTCATGGGAGACTGGAGGGGAAGCTGATGGCAGTGGGGGGTGGGGAAACGACTGACTAAATGGATAGAGAACTGGTTACAGGGGAGGGTGTAGAGGGAGGTGGTGATGGGGGAGCTCTCGGCACCCAGAACAGTGACAAGTGGGGTGCCGCAGGGGTCAGTGCTGGGCCTGGTGCTATTTGGGCCTTTATCTCCAATATAGCACAAGGAGTGGGGAGCAGGGTTAGTCTGTTCGCACATTATACCAACTTGGGGGTGGTGGTAGATGAAGAGGATGGATGGGGAAAACTGCAGGGGGACCTAACCAAACTAGAGACATGGTCAGTGGAGTGGCAGCTAGGATTCAATGCAAAGAAGTGTAAGGTGATGCACTTCAGAGCTAAGAACCAGAAGAGGGACTAGTGGTTGGGGATCAGAGATGAGGAGAAGGACCTAGGGGTCTTGGTAACTGGGAGCATGAACAACTCAGCCCACTGCACAAGAGCAGCAGCGGAGGCGAACAGGATGCTGGGGTGCATCACAAGGGGGTTCTCATCCAGACACAGGGATGTGATCCTACCTCTCTACAGATCATTGGTCAGACCACACCTAGAGTACTATGTGCAATACTGGAGGCCATACCTGAGGAGGGATATAAAGTTACTGGAGGGGTTGCAAAGGAAGGCAACAAAAATGTTAAAGGGGATGGAAGGAAAGAAATATGAAGTTAGGCTGAAGGACCTGAACATATACATACTGGAGGAGAGGAGGGATGGGGGGATATGATTGAAGCATTCAAATACCTGAGGTGGTAACTAAACCTAGCACCGAGGGGGTGTTTAAACTGAGGAGTAGAAGAGAGACGAGTGGGCATGGACTAAGGTTGAAAGGGGGAAGTTTCAAGAGGGAAATGAGGAGGCACTACTTCTCTGAGAGGGTGGTGTCTAGTTGGAATATGCTGCCAGAGGGGGTGGTAACATGTAGGACAGTCAATAGCTTTAAGCAGGAGTGGGATAAAGCAAGAGGAAGAGTCGGGGGCAAGGGCTGGGACAAGCGGGGGAGGAACTGAGGGGGAGGAGGCTGGGGCGGATGCAATCTAGGGTGCTAGCTGCACACTTGGGCAGACTTACATAGACCAATTGGTGTGTTCTGCTGGCAGATTTGTATGTTCGTATGTAAAATCACAGTGACTCTGTTCATGAGCAGAGGTCCTAAAATGCCTATATTGAAAATTTGGTGACAAATGTCCATAAAATGACTGTTACAAGCGTGCGTGACACACCCTTGTAACTTCACAAATTGGTAGTATTTTCACTTCATATTTTCAACATTGCCATTTTTTAAGACCTGTTTATGAATAGTACAGCTGTCATTTTTCACATCCTGCCCGAAATAAGCATTTATACATCTGGCGCAGAATACCACAGTTGCTGTGGGAAATCAATGTTCGGGACAGATTAAGAAAATCATAGTGACAGTGTTCATGAGCAGAGGTCACAAAATGCCTGTGTTGGAAATTTGGTGAAATAATTCCACTAAATGACTGTGTTACATGCATGCATTGCGCAGTTTCCACGTATGCTAGGAAGTTTGAGCATTTTTAATACTTTCACTACAGATTTTCAACATTGCCATCTCTTCTCACCTCCCCTATGAATGGTACAGCTGTCATTCTTCACATCTTGCCCGATCTGTGTTTTCGTACATCTGGTGCACAATGGCATAGTCACTGTGGAAACTCAAATTTTGGGACACATTGACAAAATCAGAGTGCCACTGTTCATGAGAAGAGGTCCCAAATGCTTTCATGAGGTGGGGGCCACAAAATGTCCATGTTGAAAATTTGTACTGCAAATACCAACACGTGCCGGGGCATTACGCTTTCTAATCATAACATCCCACCATGTACAGGCTGACAGGCATCAGGGGTGTGCCTTTGGATTGCCGACTGTAATGCTCATGCCATTCCAGCCCCACCCCACCACCCTGCAGCCAGTGACAGGCATTGAGGTGTGCCTTGGACTCTTCGGACCCACAGTTCACCCCATTCTATATTGCACCCATTTCAGAATATGTCCTTATGGAATGGGGTGACTGTAAAGCCAAACACCCCAAGGCACACCTCAACACTTGTCAGTGTCTGCAGGATAGGGTGAGGTGAAATGGCATGAATGTTATGGCCGACAACCCAAACACATGCCCCAATGCCTGTCCATCTCTGCAGGGTGGAGGTGGGGTTGACGTGAAGTACAATACTTCACTGCCATTCCTACTCTGCATCTGTCTAACTCCTGCATTTGCAATGCTAATACCAGCAAGCAAATATTCGGCATTGACAAATGCTTGTTATTAATAATTTCTGCACTTTATATTTCAAATATTATATTTCCAATAATGCTTGAATCATAAACTCTACTCATTCATAATGTACAACGACACTTTAGCACCTTGCTTGGTGTTTTGAACACAGATATTGAACTACATGGACTGAAAGTGAAGCATAGATAAAGATTTAGTAAGAAAAAAAAAGGTATAGGAACAAACTACCATAGGTGGCCAACCTATGGTAGGGTAGAAAAAAGAAAAAGAAGTAAAGATAAAGGGAGTACTGTTGCTCAACATAAGTTTTTAATACAGGAAGATATAAAGGAGATAGAAAAGATATCTATTTTGTCCCAACTAGAAGGGTACAGCCTATCCACCACAGATATGTCACCAATAAAGATACTGAATAGCACTGGACCGAGTACTGAACTCTGTGGGACCCCGCTGTTACAGGTCTAGGCTTGGATAGTTCACCTCCTACTGTCACTCTGTTTCCTTTCTTGCAGCCAGCCTGTGACCCACCCCAGCAGCTTGTCCCCGACCCCCAGGTTACTCAGTTTGCTAAGCAACCTTCCCTGCAGCATGGAGTCGAAGGCCTTACTGAAGTCCAGGTATAGTACATCCACTGCCTGGCCCTTGTCTAACGACCTTGTGACCCAGCCGAAAAATTCTGTCATATTCATCTGGTAGGATCTTCCCATGACAAACCCATGCTGCCTATTGTCCTGGAGACTGTTAACCTCCAGAATGTTTACTAGCCTTTCTTTTAGAATGGGCTCCATTAATTTGCCTACAATGGATGTCTATACTTCTGAAAGGCTGCCCTCTTCTCCCTCACCTTCTCTGCCATGTGATTGTTGAACCAGCTTGGTCTCTTGCTTCTGGACTTTTAACTCTCGGTCTTTGTGCAGTCATTTGTGGCCTCATTCAGATCCAATTTAATGATGGACCATTTCTGCTCCGCATCCATTCCCAGCCTGATTTATGCAAGATGCCTTACGAGTATGTCCTCTATTACTCTAAAGTCTGCTGTCTTGAAATCCACCACCCTGGTTTTGGTTTTAGCTGTTTCTTTGCCCATATTGAGGTAAAACCACACCGTGCAGAGGTCACTATCTGCAAGGGGTTCCTCCACTGCTATTTCTTGGACATGCTCTCCATCTAACAGCACCAAGTCCAGTATGGCATCATCCCTAGTTGGCTGTGTGACCCCCTGCAAAAGGAAACAGTCCTAGGAAAGCTTTCAGGAGGACATTTCCCTGGCACAGGAGTTTGCTAGAGTACTCCAGTCTATTCCAGGCAGTTTGAAGTCACCTGTTATGACAAGGTTTCCTCTTCCTCCTATCTTCCTGATCTGATTCCCATCTCCCTGTCCATCTCCACATTCCCTGAGGGTGATCTGTACACCACCCCCAATCGAAGTCTTCTCCCTTTATTGTTCTGGAGTGTTACTCAGAAGGCTTGTATTCTGCCTTCCTCCTCCTCCTCTTCTCTCAAGCATATTATTCCTTCCCTTACGAATAAGGCTACACCACCCCCTCCCTTTCTCCCTGTCCTTCCAGTACAATCTATACCCAGGGATCACAAGGTCCCAGTCATGGTATTGGGATGCCCATGTCTCTGTGATGGCCACTCTGTCCACTCCTCCTTCCGCCATCAGTGTCTGAAGATCTGCCATTTTGTTTGCCAGACTCCTTGCATTCAATGACACCACCATCCATCTTGACCCTTGTGCCTCTTTCTCCCTATCAACCCTTTGTGACCCCTCCCCTCCCCTCCTGGGGTCCATCCCCCATCCCATTCCCATTTCCCCTCCTCTCCATCTGATGATCTAGTGGGGGGGCAGGCCTGATGCCCCCCCCCTCTCCTGGTGACTATGAGTGAAACACACACATTGCCCATCCCCCTGCTTTAGTTTAAATTAAGTTTATCTGTTAAATATTACTCTAACTTACCTTTCAGGACCTTTGTGCCCACTTTACTTAAATGCAGCCTGCCTGGTGTATACAGGTCCTTATTCTCCCATGTTCTTCCCCACTCACCCACCAGCCCATACACATTAGACTCACACTGCCCCTCAACCATGCAATGAACTCCTCAGTCCTCTGCTTCCTATCAGTACTTGCCCTAGGGACTGGAAGAACCTCAGAGAATGAAAAAACAATCTTCCTACCTCCCACAGATCCTGTCTACCTCCTTAAACCTATCCTGCACTTCCTCTACCTCACACTCTGCAAGGTCATTGGTACCCAGGTGCACCACAATGTGAGGTATCTCCTGATCCTGCCTCACACACTTTGGAATAAGAGGTCCTACCCTCCCAGCCATCATGCCTGGCATACACTCTACCCACCTATGGCTATTCCCTGCAGCACTGCCCCCCATCTCATACCCTTCAGTACTGAGTCTCCCAATATAATGACCCTCTCATCCTTCCCCTCCTTCTCATTTTGCATATCCTGCTGTGCACATTCCAGAGGCCCATCATTCCCTCCTTTACACCCAGTTTCCCCCTCTTCCCTGCTTACACCCAGCTTTGCCTTCCCTGGTGTTCCCCCTTTCTCCATCCCACTGGTCTTCCATCTCATACTAGGTCCCTCCTCCTCCCCTGTGTATCTTCCTTCCCTTTCACCACTGCCACTGATTCACCTCTCCACATCCCCTCCTGCCCCACTTTTCCACTTGGCTCTGTTACTAGCATCCACCCCTTCCTGATCATTGGCCACCTGCTCCTCCCCCTGCTTCTCCAAACCTGACGATATATTGAACCTGTTCAAGGAAGCCCCCCACCCCCGACCGGACTAACTTCTGATTTTCTTCCATTTTCCCTTCTCCACTGTCCTTGCCCTGAAACCTTTCCTCCCCTGCTCCTACCTTTCAATTCCTGCCAGTTATCCACCCTGTTTCCCCATTGACCCTTTGGCGAGAAAGTCCCCAATCCCTGTTTTGTTCTTCTTGGTTTTGACCTGAGAGTACCTACCATGCTGTTAGGAGGTGACAACCCCTGACCATTCCACCTATGAGTTTCCACCCAGCCCCTCCTTCCCTTTCCCACTTCCCGTCTCAGCCTCCATATCTCATCCCTAATATGCTCAAGCTGTCTACATACTTGACAACCTCCACGCTGTACCTAGGACAATGATTTAGAATCTAAGTCTTAGACATTTTAAAGCGAACAGGTCTTCAGCCAAGCAGCAGTCTGCTTTTATCATAAGCTTAATGTTTTATAAAAGCAGCAGCTTGCTTTTATAATTGTTTTGCAATTGCAGAGGTAAAGAGTACAGAGAATATAGTCTTATGTCATGGCACATATATGATAATTGTAACCATCAGCTTTTAAACATTTGGCTTACAATTGGCTATGTCATCATGCTTGAATAAATAATGCCCCATCATTTGGTGCAGTCAGCTTTTTATGTTTGCTTGCACGCATGTGCAAGAAACATAGTGCCACCATATGAGTTTTCATAGGTGTGCCTCCCCCACTTCCAATGCCCTGCTCCCTTTTGCAGGTGCAGCTGCACCGTGCCAATGAATGTCCGAGCTGTCTATGACAGCCGTTCAGATGCAGTGGCATACAGTTCTGAGGAAAACACCGACACAATCAGCAGTGGTAATGTGTTGGCAAGCCTACACGTCAGCACTGCATCTGAACTGTCATAGACAGTTTGTCATCCCCCCCCCGATGAACACCTACATAGTATGCTGGGAACCCACCCCAGCGTGCTCATGCGCTCCCCTCCAGCCCCGCATCACTGTATGACTGATGGGGGTGCCCAATCCCCTATTGGCTCCACTGCCCCTTCCCCAAACAGACTTCCAGGTGCCATGCTGGGAGCCCACCCCCACATGGCAAAAGTCCCTATGGCCCGACTGGGGTGCCTAATCCCCTTCGGCTCCACTGTACTTCCCCCAAGAAAACAGATTTCAGGTGCTGGCCGCTGGGAGCCCACCCCAGCATGACAAAGTTAGTATGGCCGACAGGGGTGCCCAATCCCCATCAGCTCCACTGCCCCCCAAAAATAACTTCCAGCTGCCACACTGTGGGAGCCCACCACAACATGGCAAAAGTCCCGTCGTCTTCCTGAATGAGGAAAAAAAAACTGTAAAAAAAAAAAAAAAAAAAAAGGTCCCTTGTTGACTGTCTAGACACCTCCCCCAACCCGCCCACCCTCTGTGTACCCACCTCCCCTCAACCCCATACTTACCTCCGAGCCCAGTGCGATGATCTCGTGAACCAGGAACACATCTGCACTCTTCAAAGCCGACCGCGAACTGAAGAAATGCCGGTAAGCTGTATAATAGCATAAATGTTTTTTTCAACCTTGGTGCATATCTCAGCCATTTTGGGAATGTTTTCACCAAATTTTCAACATGGGATTTTTGGGCCCCACCTCATGAACTCAGCCACTGTCATTTTGTTATTTGGTCCCAAAAGGTGATTTCGCGGTCACTGTCTGGAACCACCTTCGGGACTGAGTAACAAAATGACAGTGTCACAGTTCATGAGGTAGGCCCCAAAACCCTATGTTGAAAAACTGGGGTAAAAATTCAAAAGCTGACTGTTTTCCCGAGTACGCGCTGCACAATTCCTAATGACACTCTTAACTTTAAATGTTTTATGAATTACCCAGATTTTCAACATTGCCATTTTACACACCTCCTTATGAGCAGTATAGCTGTCATTTCTCACATCTCGCCCAAAATGTGTTTTCGCACATGTAGCACACAATGGCGCAGTCGGTGTGGAAAATCAATGTTCGGGATAGATTAAGAAAATCACAGTGACACTGTTCATGAGCAGAAGTCTTAAAATGCCTATGTTGAAAATTTGGTGAAAAAAGTCCATAAAATGACTGTGTTATGACCGTGCATTTCCCAGTTTCCACGCACCCATGTAAGTTCACTAATTTGTAATATTTTCAGTCCAGATTTTCAACACTGGCATTTTTACACACCTCCTTATGAACAGCACAGCTGTCATTTTTCACACCCTGGCCAAAATGTGTTTTCACATGTCTGGCACAGAAATGCGTGGTCACCGTGGGAAATCAGTGTTAGAGACAGATTAAAAATATCCCAGTGACACTGTTCATGAGTGGAGGTCCCAAAATGCCTGTGTTAACAATCTGCTGTAAAAAATCCCCAAACGAATTACATTACGGGTGTGCGTTGCGCAGTTTCTATGCACACTCGTGACTTCACTAGTTTTTTTATATTTCACTCCAGATTTTCAACATTGCCGTTTTTTACACCTCCCCATGAACAGTACAGCTGTCATTTTCACATCTTGTTCAAATGTGTTTCGCACCTGTGGTGCCAAATGGCATAGTCACTGCAAAATCAGCTTTTGGCTAACAAACTGATATTGCCACTGTTCATGAGGTGAGGGTCACAAAAACCATGTTGAAAATTTGGAGTGAAAATACTCAATGAACGCCTGGGGTGTTAGGGTTTCTGACCATAATGCCCCACCCTGTAGAGACTGACAGGCACCAGGGGTGTGACTTGGGATTGTTGCCTGTAATGCTCATGCCATTCCACCCCCAACTATACTCTGCAGCCAGTGACAGGCATCGAGGTGTGCCTTGGACTCTTCGGCCCCAAAGTTCACCCCATTCTCGTATACTGCACCCATCTCACCATATTTCCTTATGGAATGGGGTGAGCATAAGGCCCAAAGACCCCAAGGCACAACGTGACACTTGTCAGTGTCTGCAGGGTAGGGTGTGGTGAAATGGCATGGCCATTATGCCTGATGACCCAAAGGCACACCCCAATGCCAGTCAGTCTCTGCAGGGTGGTGGTGGGATTGGCTTCAGTTCAATACTTCACTGCCATTCCTATTATGCATCTCTCTATCTCCTACACTGCCAATGCCAATGTCAATGCCAGCAAGCAAACATTCGGCATTGACAAATGCTTGTTCTATTGATGCCTTTTTAAGTTATGCATCCTTTTGCTCCACTTTGAAAGCACCATGATATGTCATTATGTCCACAGCATTTGTTTAATTGCCTTATGCTTTTAGTAACATCTTTTTGTTGCTTGTTTTGAGTCCCATTTAAGTGACTCTGAGGTGATTAGCACCTAAGCAAAGCAGCATAGGGTGGATGACAGGGCTGGGCAGTAGGTGCAGGCCTGAAGGGGGCCAGTCAGTGGCGGGCCAAAAAAAAAAGAGTAACTTTTTTACTTGCTCTGAGTCCCTGTTTGAGTGACTTTGAGGGATCAGGATTTTGGTAAAGCAGCATCTTGCTTTTGTAAGAAGCTATACATTGGCAAAGTGGCAGCATGCTTTTATAGTAGCTTTTGGTTGTGTCTGTAGAGGAAATGATCCCATGCCATGGCACATATTTAACAACTGTAATAAATAGCTCTTAACTCTTTAATTCACTATTGGCTGTATTAGCCTTGCCCAAACAGCAATTGTGATCTCTAACTTGAGTCATAGAGAGCACGATTTTGAGTCACATTCAGGGTTTGACAGCTGTGCAGTTAATTCATAGATTCATAGAAGTAGCCAGCAGATAAGGACCACGTGTCCCACCTAGTCTGCCCATGAGAACCCTCAAGTAGTATCCATCTACTGGGGGGGCCTCAAACCTCTCCTTCCCATTGCCACTATGCCCATATACTTATCCCTTGCATACTTGAACTGCATCATTGTTTCCACCCCACCACCTTCTCCAGCAAACTATTCCAGTCATTCACCATCCTCTCAGTGAAGAAGAACTTCCTCACATTACCCCAGACCCTGCCTCCAAACTTTATACTGTGCCCCCTAGTGTAAGAAGCTCCACTCCATTGAAACAGACTCTCCATCTGTGCCCTATTATCCCCCTTCAAATATTTAAATGTCTCAGTCACATCTCCCCTTCTCCTGTCCTCCAGGAAGTACGGGTTTAATTCTCCAAGCCTCTCCTCATAGGACATCTCCTGCATACCCAGCATCATCTTGGTAACCCTCCTCTGCACCACCTCCAACCTCTCCCTGTCCCTGTAGAGACAGGGCCTCCAAAACTACACTCCGTATTTGAGGTGCAGTCATACCAGGGATACATACTGGGGGAGAAGCACCTCTCTCCTTCTGCTGGTGATCCCTCTTCCTATGCATCCAAGAATCTGATTTGCTTTTCCCACCACTTTCCCACACTGTTTTGCCACCTTAAGTTCATCAGTACTAATTACTCCCAGGCCTCCCTCCTCCACTATGACCTCCAGCATCTCCCCCACAAGTGTGTATTCCACACCTTGGATTCTGTTCCCCAGGTGCATGATTCTTCATTTCTTAGTGTTGAACCTCAGTTGCCACCTCCTGGACCACTCCTCCAAGCTCCCCAAGTCTGCCCTCATCTTGTCCACCCCTCTCGTATGTCCACCCTGTTTATAAGTTTTGTATCATCTGCAAACAAGCATACACTCCCTCCCAAACCTTCTGTAATGTCACTTACATAGACATTGAAATGCACTGGTCTCAACACAGACTCTTGTGGTACCCCACTGGTCACTCTCCCCTCCTTCAAGCATTCCCCATTCACCACCACCCACTACCTCCTATACCTAAGCCAATCATTTCTTTATCTTTGTCCCCACCCCGAGGCTCCCCAGCTTCATTACCGCCCCACCCTGGTCTGCTACCCTAGTTACCTCATTAAAGAATTTGATCAGGTTGATCTGACAGAACCTACCTCTGGTGAACCAATGTTGTCTCTGGTTTTGCAGCCCACTGGCTTCCAGAAAATCCTCAATCCTTTCCTTGATGAGTGTCTCCATTACCTTGCCAGCCATTGAGGTAAGGCTTACCAGCCTATAGTTCCCTGGGATCCTCCCTATTCTCCCTCTTGTGTATCAGAACTACGTCTGCCATTTTCCAGTCCCTTGGCACCTCCCCTGTATCCAGTGACTAGTTGTACAGGGCAGCCAGGGGCACAGCCAAAACCTCCCTGAGCTCCTGCAGCAGCCTGGGGTGCATGACATCAGGTTCCATGGCACTGACTACCCTGAGCCTGGCCAGTTCTCAGTAGACTCTGTCCACAGTGAAGGGACTAGTGTCCATCCTTGAGCCCATTGTTCCTCTCTTCTGAAATCTGGGCATCCCCCTCCTACTCGACTCTAAAAACTGAGCTAAAGTAATCCTTCAAGATTTCAGCCTTCTGTCTTTCCTCTTCCACTGGGACTTTCTCCCACTAGCCTGACAATCCCCCCAACCTTCCTTGTTTCCCCAATACAGTATATCTAAAGAACAATTTATCCCCCTTCCTTGCTGTAGTGGCTATCCTTGCCTCATTTCTTGCCTTGGCCCTCCTGACTACCTTCCCCACCTCCCTCTGCCACCTCTGGTAAGTTTCTCTAGTTGTATCTGTCTGTTCTGCTTTGTACTGTCTGAAGGTCCTTGTCTTAGCCCTGACTTTTTTGCCACCTCCTTAGTATACCACAGTGGTCACTGTCTTCTCTTCCTTTTCTAACCTGTCTTACACATAGACTTGATACAGTTTGATCCCCCCTCTGATTTTCTCCCACATCTCCTCATCCTTTTGTAGTTCCTGCACTCCCTCCAAGGCCTTCCTCAGGCATATGGCCATTTCCCCAAAGTTCACCCTCCTAAAGTCTAAGACCCTTGTCCTTGTGTAGCAATGTTCTACCTCAGTATTTATCCCAAATATTATAACCCTGTGATCACTACTTCCCTCATGGGCCATCACTGAGAGGTTGGACATGCTATCCGCATTAATTAACGCATTACATCTAACAATTAGGCTTATCATGCACTGCAATTGTTGCTATCTCTCAATTTCTATTTGATTCTTACAATCAAATGTGCATGTACTACTAAGTATTTTTTTCTATGCTGTATGAGCTTGAATTTGTCTTGAAATTTTAAAGTAAATGTTTAAGCCAGTCAGTATCAACTTATTTATGCTTCTAACATGTTGTCCGACTTGAATGGACAATTAATGTTTTCATGTGTGTGTTAATCACTTTCACCTGTTACTTGGTGTTTATAAGAGTATTGTTTTATGAGCACATCAGCTTCTTGACAAAGCCCACCTGCACAAAACACTGAAGTATCTGTGTCTGGGTCAGTTTGCTGCCTCATTCCGTCTGCACAGCAAACTATATAAGCACCCTCATTCTGACCTTGAGTGATTTTTTTGGTTTTTGTCTTGTCGGGGTTTAAAATGATGCACTGTGGTTCTTGAGCTGCCATTGGTGTTTTACTTACAATATAAGCACTTGGATAATAAATAAGAAAGCATCATAAATGCAGAATTAAAAACTGCATAAATTCAATATCATAAACTTCATCTTAAATAAAAATTGGATAATTTTCTCCCATCAGCATAAAAAAAAATCATGAGAGCTTTAAAATATTTTAAATTATTAAAGCAGAAGTTTAAGGCTCGAGCCTTAGTCCAGTGGACATGTGTGGATGGATGGGGGGTGGGGTTGGGAGTGGGGGGGGGTTGGAGTCAGGACCAATGCTAGCATAACTATGGTGCAGGGGAACAAAGAAGTTGTTTTTTTAATTAGGGAATGAAGTAAGATTTGGCCATACCTACTGCTGGGTTATGGAATGGGAGTGGGCAGGAACCAAGAGATCAGGAGACTCAGCATAGTGGCTGGGCCTATAAACCTACTAAAGTATTTCAAATTATTCAGGTACAAGTTCAAGGCTCGAGCCCTATCCCAGTGGATGGGGTGGGGTGGGGGATGATTCAGGACGAACACGAATGTAGAAAAGTTAAAAAAAAAAGGTAAAAAAGTAAAAAAATAAATCTTCACACATACATTGTACATATGATACAAGTGCAGTATATAGAGAATAAAGTATGGGTCGGAGTGTGTAATGAGAAGTTTACACACACCCGAGGGATTAGATGCTACATAAACCCCGAGAGCGAAGCTCGAGGGGTTTATCAAAAGCATCTAACCCCAAGGGTGTATGTAAACTAGTTTACACTACACTGACCCATTTTATTTATATAATTGCTGGTTTGCCTTTTTCACCACAGCAATTATATAAAATGAAGGTTCCTGTGCAGCTCTAGCATGGTTAGATTTTAGCATGCTTGGCCTGTGACTCACCATTTCGTTTTCTATTTTTTGAAAACCTTATTTTTCAGTCTGTAGTAAAAAGACTAGTTTTCATTCCCCTTGTAGATATTCTTTGTAAATTGACACTTACCGCTAAGTCCGAGTGGTGGTTCAGTCTTCCGGGGGGGGAGAGACATGCTGTTGGCGATTGGAAGGGACAAGCTGCAGCAGGACATGCGCAGACCGGGGGAAACCATGCATGTGTTTGCCATTATAAACACTCCTTTATAACAGCAAATTATGCCATGGTTTCCCTATGGGAAAAAGGCAAAGCCAATTATTATGATATGATAATATATGATGTTCTAGGATATAAATAAAATACAATACTATAACATCTGATAACTTAGGCAATTTAGCTGGGAAGATAAACGTCCCACATATGTGTAGCAGCACTATTTATGATTATATACATGCAGTGTGATACAATTACTTCCTAAAGGGGTATGCAATAATTGGTAGGAATACAGTAGTTAATAAAATCAAAAGTGTTTTATAAATAATCTATGTGCTCCAAACATGACACATTCTATAAACTCCGCCATCCACTAGTGACACCATCATTGACACAAGCAAACATCGTGTTGGCAGTGTCCCTTACCAAACTTGCACTTTGCAGCACCAGGCAATCTGTAAGAACAGTGCAGGGGAACCAATAATTTGTTGTTGTTGTTAATTAAGGAAAGAAGCAAGATACAGCCATCCACCACTGCTGGGTTATGGAACGGGAGTGGGTGAAAACTGATAAACCAGGAGACTCACCATAGCAGCTGGCTGTATAAACAATTCAAATATTTTTTATTATTAAGGCAGTAGTTTAAGGCTCAGCCTTAGCCCATTTGTCCTGTGTGTGTTGGGGGGGGGGCATGAGTCAGGGGCAATCTTTCTGTGGCATGCAGGAGTTAACTCCAAGCTTGATTTTTATAAACTTAAACAGCTTAAAAATTAAACACAATATCAACTTCTAAACCCCTAGGAAATCGTTCCACACTAATCCACATATTCTCAGCAAGTTTCACAATTTAAACTTTTATAGTTGCTTCTGTACACAAGAGCAAAACTTTACTACATCCACAATAGGCACAAAAACGGATTTCAATTCAACAGCATCTTAAACTCTTTTGCACATGCCATACATTAACTCAGAGCTCCCTTTCAATACAATTGAAATTCTTCTGTGCATCTGGTACATTAACTCAAGAGCCCGATCCCGATTTTCCCAATGACGGCCAAAAGACAATTTATCAAACATAACTAACTTAAAATATACAGAACTCCCAAACATCAAACTCTCTGGAATGCCCAGAAATATCTAACATCTGGAATAGGGTCCATAGTATCATGGCAATAACCACTGCAGCTAAGCTGCCTCGCTCCCCTCTGGAGCTGCTACTGGGGGCTGAAGTCAGAGCTGGGGGTGGGGAGGCACTGGCCCTTATGGAACCTGGCACTGGTAACAGCAAGTAAAACTATAGCAGAATGCTGGGGATGAGTCGACCCACCCTCAGTAGTGCACTTACCCAGAACCTGCTAGAATGTATGCACCTAGAAAAAGCTCAGCTATACACCCTGGAAGGGGGGTCATTCAAGGCTTTGTGGTGGCCAGTTCTTGCAGCCCTGGAGAAGGCGATGTTATCTGGCTAGATGGAGCTCGAGCACTGCACTGCACAATGCCCAACATCTAAGAGACTTAACAGTTAGCACCTAGGACAAGAAGCCTCGTGCCTGGAGGATTTGAGGAGCCCTCCATATGGTATGCCGTTCACAAACAAGCATTGTTGTGTTATTAACAAAAGCTGAGAACATAAATGCTCATCACAATGTGGGAAGGTGTGGGGGCAGCTCACATACCAGTCTAAGATGTGTTCAATTCTCATGTATCAGAATTAACTACATAATGAATCTCTTGCTACCTGATTGTGTATGTAACATGTAACTCTTGCACTGGAATGTAATGCCTGCAAAAGTTGAAAATAAAGTTTAAAAAAAAAGTATCTTCTAATTATTTTGTAAATGGTAGGACATTATCCAAGCCATTACTTTTGTAATTGAGGCTCTAAAGAGCTCTGTAGCACATAAAGTTGTGCTGGTGGCTGCATGTGGCCATGGTGGCCTGATTTGAGAAATGCTGATTTAGTCAGTGTGTTAATGGCTGCTTTCCTCCCCTAACTCTTAAAATTATAAAGGTCTATTTTTTTTAACAAAATAATTATTTATTGAGTTTCAGCTTTGATAACAAAGAATACCTGTAACCGGCACACAGGAATAAAAATAAATGATAAGTGGCTTCATGAGGTAACTGTCATGAACCCACTCCTGAGGATCAGGCCCACTGAGCTCACAGTGCCACTCCTGAGATTTTATTACATCAATTAGCTAACCAGGGACTTCCATCCCCTTTGGAAATGTAATTTTCAGCTTCCTGGCTAGTAGTTGTTTTCCTGGGTCACATATGAATGTCACATATTTTGCAAGACTTTTTCCTCTCTTCCTGTGACCTTTCAGTAACACTGGGCATTTTTTTTTGTGGCATTAAACATACACAAAATCAAATCAAAAAATATGACAGAAATATATCTGCAAATAATGACTGGCAATTGACTAGCTCACCACAATAATCATATAGCACATTTCCTATTCCAATGGTGCAAAACTCCCCAAAAATGCAATGACATTTAGAATGTGTGCTGAAGGAAGACAGGAGGGACAAAAGAGGGAAGGGAAAGGTGTGAGTTGGGCCAGCTCACAAATACAGTGGAGCCTGCCAGGATGCAGCGCAACACTGCAGCATTCTGCAGCAGAGTTACTGCAAAATCTGGCAAAGCACCTCTTGAAAAGGTAGAAGAACTAGACTAAGGTGAGGCTCTCTTTGTTATAATTTATGTTTTTGGGGCTTGCATGCCCTGAGTGCATTACAATGTACAAGGCCTTGAGCCAAGTGTTTTCAACCACCAGAGAAGTGCAGCAATCTAGAATAATGCACACCTTGGCGAATGTTATTGCACTTTTCTAATGCTTTTTAGAAATTAAAATATTTTGTTTACATATGTAAAAGTTAAAAAGTTTGAATGTACAGTATTTTTGGTTAAAGCAGTGGTGCAATGAAAAATGTTTTCCCAAAAGCTAGTTTCAGCTACAGTTAATAAAAATATAAGCATATCAGTCAAATCTACATTTTCAGGTACCGCCTATGCTGCTCACCATTACTTTTTTTTAAATTATTTTCTAGATCCTCACCCCTACAATGGTATTTCTAAACCAAATGTGGTGGCCTATTTTTTTTTTCCTTGAGGGGAAAAAATTTATAAAAATACTAAACTTTTGGTGAAACTAGAACATTTTACCATCAAATAAATCTGGAAGATGCCTGGAATCTTTTATAGTGAAAAAAGACAGGGTCAATATTTTCCCCAGTTTTGTTGCAGTTACTTTAAGTATACTTCCACCTGCTGGACTTCATGGGTGTTAAGGGCTTGCTTTAGTATATTTGTACTAAGGCGGTTGGTACTTGTAGTATTGGTAGTTTTTTGTGTAGTGGTGCTACCCCCCCACACACATCCAGCCTTGTTTGTAGAAGAGAGAGTTGGAGAGAGAGAGAGAGAGAGAGAGATCAGTATTGAGAGTGCTTGTATTTTTTTTTATTTATGAAAACAGGAGGAAAAAGTGCAGGTTTTGGCCCAACTGAAACTGAAAGGGCAAGAGTGATCTCAATCATTTCAGTTTCGAAAAGAACAAACAATTTCTTTAACTTTTATAAACAAGAGAAAAAGGAGAAGATTTCTGACAGGTATGCTTATTTATTCTGTGATTGGGAGGAAGCAGGAATACTGCATCAGAATGCATTTCAACAGTGGTGTTGGGACAGTGCTTAATGAGGGTAAAAAACATGGCTGACAAAGTGGGTCGTAATCTGAGTACTTTATGTGAAATGGCTAATTGCCAAGATGATTTGTATCATCTGCAAACAAGCATACACTCCCTCCCAAACCTTCTGTAATGTCACTTACATAGACATTGAAATGCACTGGTCTCAACACAGACTCTTGTGGTACCCCACTGGTCACTCTCCCCTCCTTCAAGCATTCCCCATTCACCACCACCCACTACCTCCTATACCTAAGCCAATCATTTCTTTATCTTTGTCCCCACCCGAGGCTCCCCAGCTTCATTACCGCCCCACCCTGGTCTGCTACCCTAGTTACCTCATTAAAGAATTTGATCAGGTTGATCTGACAGAACCTACCTCTGGTGAACCAATGTTGTCTCTGGTTTTGCAGCCCACTGGCTTCCAGAAAATCCTCAATCCTTTCCTTGATGAGTGTCTCCATTACCTTGCCAGCCATTGAGGTAAGGCTTACCAGCCTATAGTTCCCTGGGATCCTCCCTATTCTCCCTCTTGTGTATCAGAACTACGTCTGCCATTTTCCAGTCCCTTGGCACCTCCCCTGTATCCAGTGACTAGTTGTACAGGGCAGCCAGGGGCACAGCCAAAACCTCCCTGAGCTCCTGCAGCAGCCTGGGGTGCATGACATCAGGTTCCATGGCACTGACTACCCTGAGCCTGGCCAGTTCTCAGTAGACTCTGTCCACAGTGAAGGGACTAGTGTCCATCCTTGAGCCCATTGTTCCTCTCTTCTGAAATCTGGGCATCCCCCTCCTACTCGACTCTAAAAACTGAGCTAAAGTAATCCTTCAAGATTTCAGCCTTCTGTCTTTCCTCTTCCACTGGGACTTTCTCCCACTAGCCTGACAATCCCCCCAACCTTCCTTGTTTCCCCAATACAGTATATCTAAAGAACAATTTATCCCCCTTCCTTGCTGTAGTGGCTATCCTTGCCTCATTTCTTGCCTTGGCCCTCCTGACTACCTTCCCCACCTCCCTCTGCCACCTCTGGTAAGTTTCTCTAGTTGTATCTGTCTGTTCTGCTTTGTACTGTCTGAAGGTCCTTGTCTTAGCCCTGACTTTTTTTTTGCCACCTCCTTAGTATACCACAGTGGTCACTGTCTTCTCTTCCTTTTCCTAACCTGTCTTACACATAGACTTGATACAGTTTGATCCCCCCCCCCCTCTGATTTTCTCCCACATCTCCTCATCCTTTTGTAGTTCCTGCACTCCCTCCAAGGCCTTCCTCAGGCATATGGCCATTTCCCCAAAGTTCACCCTCCTAAAGTCTAAGACCCTTGTCCTTGTGTAGCAATGTTCTACCTCAGTATTTATCCCAAATATTATAACCCTGTGATCACTACTTCCCTCATGGGCCATCACTGAGAGGTTGGACATGCTATCCGCATTAATTAACGCATTACATCTAACAATTAGGCTTATCATGCACTGCAATTGTTGCTATCTCTCAATTTCTATTTGATTCTTACAATCAAATGTGCATGTACTACTAAGTATTTTTTTTCTATGCTGTATGAGCTTGAATTTGTCTTGAAATTTTAAAGTAAATGTTTAAGCCAGTCAGTATCAACTTATTTATGCTTCTAACATGTTGTCCGACTTGAATGGACAATTAATGTTTTCATGTGTGTGTTAATCACTTTCACCTGTTACTTGGTGTTTATAAGAGTATTGTTTTATGAGCACATCAGCTTCTTGACAAAGCCCACCTGCACAAAACACTGAAGTATCTGTGTCTGGGTCAGTTTGCTGCCTCATTCCGTCTGCACAGCAAACTATATAAGCACCCTCATTCTGACCTTGAGTGATTTTTTTTGTTTTTGTCTTGTCGGGGTTTAAAATGATGCACTGTGGTTCTTGAGCTGCCATTGGTGTTTTACTTACAATATAAGCACTTGGATAATAAATAAGAAAGCATCATAAATGCAGAATTAAAAACTGCATAAATTCAATATCATAAACTTCATCTTAAATAAAAATTGGATAATTTTCTCCCATCAGCATAAAAAAAAATCATGAGAGCTTTAAAATATTTTAAATTATTAAAGCAGAAGTTTAAGGCTCGAGCCTTAGTCCAGTGGACATGTGTGGATGGATGGGGTGGGGTTGGGAGTGGGGGTTGAGTCAGGACCAATGCTAGCATAACTATGGTAGGGGAACAAAGAAGTTGTTTTTTAATTAGGAATGAAGTAAGATTTGGCCATACCTACTGCTGGGTTATGGAATGGGAGTGGCAGGAACCAAGAGATCAGGAGACTCAGCATAGTGGCTGGGCCTATAAACCTACTAAAGTATTTCAAATTATTCAGGTACAAGTTCAAGGCTCGAGCCCTATCCCAGTGGATGGGTGGGTGGGGATGATTCAGGACTAACACGAATGTAGAAAAGTTAAAAAAAAAAGGTAAAAAAGTAAAAAAATAAATCTTCACACATACATTGTACATATGATACAAGTGCAGTATATAGAGAATAAAGTATGGGTTGGAGTGTGTAATGAGAAGTTTACACACACCCGAGGGATTAGATGCTACATAAACCCCGAGAGCGAAGCTCGAGGGGTTTATCAAAAGCATCTAACCCCAAGGGTGTGTGTAAACTTCAAGTTTACACACACTGACCCATTTTTTATTTTATATAATTGCTGGGTTTGCCTTTTTCACCACAGCAATTATATAAAATGAAGGTTCCTGTGCAGCTCTAGCATGGTTAGATTTTAGCATGCTTGGCCTGTGACTCACCATTTCGTTTTCTATTTTTTGAAAACCTTATTTTTCAGTCTGTAGTAAAAAGACTAGTTTTCATTCCCCTTGTAGATATTCTTTGTAAATTGACACTTACCGCTAAGTCCGAGTGGTGGTTCAGTCTTCCGGGGAGAGACATGCTGTTGGCGATTGGAAGGGACAAGCTGCAGCAGGACATGCAGATGGGGAAACTATGCATGTGTTTGCCATTATAAACACCTTTATAACAGCAAATTATGCCATGGTTTCTATGGGAAAAGGCAAAGCCAATTATTATGATATGATAATATATGATGTTCTAGGATATAAATAAAATACAATACTATAACATCTGATAACTTAGGCAATTTAGCTGGGAAGATAAACGTCCCACATATGTGTAGCAGCACTATTTATGATTATATACATGCAGTGTGATACAATTACTTCCTAAAGGGGTATGCAATAATTGGTAGGAATACAGTAGTTAATAAAATCAAAAGTGTTTTATAAATAATCTATGTGCTCCAAACATGACACATTCTATAAATCCGCCCCCCCCGCCATCCACTAGTGACACCATCATTGACACAAGCAAACATCGTGTTGGCAGTGTCCCTTGCAAACTTGCACTTTGCAGCACCAGGCAATCTGTAAGAACAGTGCAGGGGAACCAATAATTTTTGTTGTTGTTGTTAATTAAGGAAAGAAGCAAGATACAGCCATCCACCACTGCTGGGTTATGGAACGGGAGTGGGTGAAAACTGATAAACCAGGAGACTCACCATAGCAGCTGGCTGTATAAACAATTCAAATATTTTTTATTATTAAGGCAGTAGTTTAAGGCTCAGCCTTAGCCCATTTGTCCTGTGTGTGTTGGGGGGGGGGCATGAGTCAGGGGCAATCTTTCTGTGGCATGCAGGAGTTAACTCCAAGCTTGATTTTTATAAACTTAAACAGCTTAAAAATTAAACACAATATCAACTTCTAAACCCCTAGGAAATCGTTCCACACTAATCCACATATTCTCAGCAAGTTTCACAATTTAAACTTTTATAGTTGCTTCTGTACACAAGAGCAAAACTTTACTACATCCACAATAGGCACAAAAACGGATTTCAATTCAACAGCATCTTAAACTCTTTTGCACATGCCATACATTAACTCAGAGCTCCCTTTCAATACAATTGAAATTCTTCTGTGCATCTGGTACATTAACTCAAGAGCCCGATCCCGATTTTCCCAATGACGGCCAAAAGACAATTTATCAAACATAACTAACTTAAAATATACAGAACTCCCAAACATCAAACTCTCTGGAATGCCCAGAAATATCTAACATCTGGAATAGGGTCCATAGTATCATGGCAATAACCACTGCAGCTAAGCTGCCTCGGCCCCTCTGGAGCTGCTACTGGGGCTGAAGTCAGAGCTGGGGTGGGGAGGCACTGGCCTTATGGAACCTGGCACTGGTAACAGCAAGTAAAACTATAGCAGAATGCTGGGGATGAGTCGACCCACCCTCAGTAGTGCACTTACCCAGAACCTGCTAGAATGTATGCACCTAGAAAAGCTCAGCTATACACCCTGGAAGGGGGTCATTCTGGCTTTGTGGTGGCCAGTTCTTGCAGCCCTGGAGAAGGCGATGTTATCTGGCTAGATGGAGCTCGAGCACTGCACTGCACAATGCCCAACATCTAAGAGACTTAACAGTTAGCACCTAGGACAAGAAGCCTCGTGCCTGGAGGATTTGAGGAGCCCTCCATATGGTATGCCGCTCACAAACAAGCATTGTTGTGTTATTAACAAAAGCTGAGAACATAAATGCTCATCACAATGTGGGAAGGTGTGGGGGCAGCTCACATACCAGTCTAAGATGTGTTCAATTCTCATGTATCAGAATTAACTACATAATGAATCTCTTGCTACCTGATTGTGTATGTAACATGTAACTCTTGCACTGGAATGTAATGCCTGCAAAAGTTGAAAATAAAGTTTAAAAAAAAAGTATCTTCTAATTATTTTGTAAATGGTAGGACATTATCCAAGCCATTACTTTTGTAATTGAGGCTCTAAAGAGCTCTGTAGCACATAAAGTTGTGCTGGTGGCTGCATGTGGCCATGGTGGCCTGATTTGAGAAATGCTGATTTAGTCAGTGTGTTAATGGCTGCTTTCCTCCCCTAACTCTTAAAATTATAAAGGTCTATTTTTTTTAACAAAATAATTATTTATTGAGTTTCAGCTTTGATAACAAAGAATACCTGTAACCGGCACACAGGAATAAAAATAAATGATAAGTGGCTTCATGAGGTAACTGTCATGAACCCACTCCTGAGGATCAGGCCCACTGAGCTCACAGTGCCCACTCCTGAGATTTTATTACATCAATTAGCTAACCAGGGACTTCCATCCCCTTTGGAAATGTAATTTTCAGCTTCCTGGCTAGTAGTTGTTTTCCTGGGTCACATATGAATGTCACATATTTTGCAAGACTTTTTCCTCTCTTCCTGTGACCTTTCAGTAACACTGGGCATTTTTTTTTGTGGCATTAAACATACACAAAATCAAATCAAAAAATATGACAGAAATATATCTGCAAATAATGACTGGCAATTGACTAGCTCACCACAATAATCATATAGCACATTTCCTATTCCAATGGTGCAAAACTCCCCAAAAATGCAATGACATTTAGAATGTGTGCTGAAGGAAGACAGGAGGGACAAAAGAGGGAAGGGAAAGGTGTGAGTTGGGCCAGCTCACAAATACAGTGGAGCCTGCCAGGATGCAGCGCAACACTGCAGCATTCTGCAGCAGAGTTACTGCAAAATCTGGCAAAGCACCTCTTGAAAAGGTAGAAGAACTAGACTAAGGTGAGGCTCTCTTTGTTATAATTTATGTTTTTGGGGGCTTGCATGCCCTGAGTGCATTGCAATGTACAAGGCCGCAGGCCAAGTGTTTTCAACCACCAGAGAAGTGCAGCAATCTAGAATAATGCACACCTTGGCGAATGTTATTGCACTTTTCTAATGCTTTTTAGAAATTAAAATATTTTGTTTACATATGTAAAAGTTAAAAAGTTTGAATGTACAGTATTTTTGGTTAAAGCAGTGGTGCAATGAAAATGTTTTCCCAAAAGCTAGTTTCAGCTACAGTTAATAAAAATATAAGCATATCAGTCAAATCTACATTTTCAGGTACCGCCTATGCTGCTCACCATTACTTTTTTTTAAATTATTTTCTAGATCCTCACCCCTACAATGGTATTTCTAAACCAAATGTGGTGGCTCTATTTTTTTTTCCTTGAGGGGAAAAAATTTATAAAAATACTAAACTTTTGGTGAAACTAGAACATTTTACCATCAAATAAATCTGGAAGATGCCTGGAATCTTTTATAGTGAAAAAAGACAGGGTCAATATTTTCCCCAGTTTTGTTGCAGTTACTTTAAGTATACTTCCACCTGCTGGACTTCATGGGTGTTAAGGGCTTGCTTTAGTATATTTGTACTAAGGCGGTTGGTACTTGTAGTATTGGTAGTTTTTTGTGTAGTGGTGCTACCCCCCCCCAACACACATCCAGCCTTGTTTGTAGAAGAGAGAGTTGGAGAGAGAGAGAGAGAGAGAGATCAGTATTGAGAGTGCTTGTATTTTTTTTTTTTATTTATGAAAACAGGAGGGGAAAAAGTGCAGGTTTTGGCCCAACTGAAACTGAAAGGGCAAGAGTGATCTCAATCATTTCAGTTTCGAAAAGAACAAACAATTTCTTTAACTTTTATAAACAAGAGAAAAAGGAGAAGATTTCTGACAGGTATGCTTATTTATTCTGTGATTGGGAGGAAGCAGGAATACTGCATCAGAATGCATTTCAACAGTGGTGTTGGGACAGTGCTTAATGAGGGTAAAAAACATGGCTGACAAAGTGGGTCGTAATCTGAGTACTTTATGTGAAATGGCTAATTGCCAAGATGATTGCGCATTGAGCAAGGTCACCACACAGTTATGTGATGTATTTCAGCCAGTCATGTAAGAAGGTTCTCACTACCCATTTCATAAATATATTTATTCTTTCATATGATCATTCCTCACGCACATGATATATGGACTCTTCCAGAAGACACCTATGCTATTTGTTTGCCAGCCACTCCAACTCCAGACTCATTGGTATGGGCGATCACTTGAGGGGCTATAACAGCATTAAGAGTTTAATATCATCACAGCTCCAGACATTACAGTCTAGAGTCTCCATAGTAAGTTGTTGCCTCACTGCACATTATATTTGCTACTGGTCTACATTTCAGTACTTTGACTAAACTTCCTGTGTTGCTTACAGTGTTAGCTATAATATTGTTCAGTGTGTACGAACTATAGAATAAGACGGTGAGAGATTTAAGGAACTTCTGCATGGCCACTACTCAGATAGCTCTGCAGAGCACCATAGGGAGAAATACAACAGCATGGACTTAAAGCCTGAAAGGGATGGGCGGGCATGTTAGCAAACATGTAGAAATGCCATAAACCACGCAAACCATGGTGTGTAAATCTATTTTTATGGAGCAACTTTGTGTTGTATACCACAAGAACACCAATTGTTCCATCTTCTGGTGTTATAATATTATTGTTTGCTTTATTTAAGTAAGCCACTATGCAAATCTATACAACTGAGAGATACTTTAGTTTTATTTCTATGTGTAACACAGCATTGGGGTATGCAGTAGAAGAGCAAAACACTGGGTTTAATTGGGGGCAACAAACAGAGTAAGGGCCAAAAAAAAGGATAGGAGGCAACAAATAAGGTTAAGGTATGTAAAATGGTGTGTAAATATTATTTTTACTAGCTACACATCTACAGATTAGATGTCACAAATATTTAATGTTAGTCCATAAGCATGGCAATATCTAGCCTTTGAAAGTTTAGCTTGTATGTTTTTTTTCCCCTAGGGAATCCTCCTCCCCCACAGTCAGACACATACAGAGTAACAAAGGGCAGTTATGCATGACAAATGATATTGTAATGTACTGTGTAGTATCACCTATCACATATTCCAGTGTACCATCCTTTGCAGGGGATTATTTGTTCCATTTTACATTCAAGTGCAGTAAAACAAAAATTAAAAAAGCAGATGATAGGATAGCCCCCATGAGATATAATATGTTGTGTTTGTCTGGGCCCCGTGGTGCAGCAGGCCACAGAAAAGTGTTTAGTTAAGAGTGCAATACAACAGGATATACAAGTGCTAGTTCGAAAATGCTACACAAATGCAAGTTACTAACATAGTACAAGATAATTCAAATGAGAAGGCCAGTCTGCTGAAGACTTTATGGAATTTGGGCCTGAACTTGGGTACTATCCAGCTACCTGTCTCAGTAGATCATAGAGAACAGGAATGCAAGTATACAGTGACTGTGTATCAGTGGCAGTTCCTGCAAGCAGTAGGGCTCAGCCAGTCAGGCTGACTGTACAACATATCTGGAGGCATTTTGTGAGTCTGCAGTGAAAGACTAAATAAGTAATCCTGGATTCTTTTAAATCAACCTTGCGGCAAACTTGGGAAAAATATCTGATGCTGCCTTTTTTAATTGTATAAGATTCCAGACATCTTTCGCTTTCATTTGTTCATAATAGTTTCTAGTTTTACCAGACTTTAATTATGTTTCAAAGTATTTCAATTTGTTTTTGTCAAGAAAAAAGATCTGGCAACTTCCTTCCACTTATGAAGAGCACTGTGGACATACCAAGGTTTAGATCTGGGTTAGGACAGAAAAAAAACATCTTGTGAATTTGCAGTATGGAATACATCAATAAAAATTAGATTTAACATGTACTATATGCAAAGATATATATATATATATATAAACTGTAGCTGATAGCTAGTTATTTTTAAAAACATTTTGCATTGCCCTGCACTTAACCTAGAGAGATTCTGATGTATGCTATAGTATTCCTGGGCTAGGGAAGATAATAACAATAATAATACATTGTCATCATAATAATGCATCTTTATAATAATAATACTAATAATCTTTATAATAATAATAATAATGCAGCTTTATTTATAATATGACATTTTAAATAGACTAGCACTTTGAGTGAAAACTTTAATCTGTGAATTTAGGAGACAATGTTGTGTACTACGCAATAGTTTATGTAGCTGTCAGTCCTATCAGATCATTTCTAGGTCAGAGGATTTCTAGACTGGTGTCATTATATTTTTATCACCTACAGTTCATCCACTCTGTACCATTGTCTGCTATGTTATTTTGACCCTCAGTTACAGTAAAAGCCCAATATAATCACACTCTCTATAGCACCCATCCTGTCTTAAGAATCCCCCTATAGAGAGAGAATCAGTGGTAATTTATTGGGCACAGAGCAAATACTTAACAGCAAGATTAGATGGTCACAAACCAGGTTGGATTCTATGATTACCTGTCCAAAGAAACTTGGTCCTCACCTGAGGACCAGATGGCTTGGTTGAAGGAGGTTGGTCTAGACCCACGTGGGTCTACCTGTAAGGGTTAAGGGAACAGTTCTAATAAAACTAATACTTTCTCAAAAAAAAACTAAATGGCTCAATGAAAAGGTTAAAGGGCTCATTAACAAAAAAAAACTGGCTTTATAGAATTCAACATAAACTTAACACCAGTACTGCTATCTTGGCCTTCAAGAATGTCCAAAAGAGCTGGAAAAAAATTAAAAACCATTAAAGAAAGCTAAAAGAAAGTTTGAACAACAAATAGTACTGAGGGCAACAAAAGAGAATGTTAAGGAGTTCTACACCTATATTAATTCTCTAAAAAAACTAAAAATAAAGTTGGTCCCATAATTCACAACAATGAGACTATCAAAGATAACTTATTTTAACAGGTACTTTTGTGAAGCTTTTCAGAAATGTGAAAAAACCTAAGATGACACAAATAGATTACGCTGACACTAGAATAAACATCGCTGTAGAAGAAATACTAGACAAAATAAGAAACCCAAAGCCTAACTCATCACCAGGCCCTGATAACATCTCTACAAGAATTTTACAAAGTATGTCTGACCTTTTGACCTCACCTTTCAAAGCTCTTTTTGAAGAATCCATTAATATGGGTATTGTACTGCAAGACTGGAATCTAGCATACGCTGTGCCAGTTGAAGGAAAACTACACCCTCATATCTTTTAAATTTTATTTGTTTCCATGTTAACAGACAGCTCTTTTCATGTAGCTGTTAGAGATGTATGCAACTACCTTAGTCCATTTTCACATTTCATACTAGGCCTTGTAACTATTCTGGGAGGCTCCATTTGGTGGTTGTTAAAATCTCATTGTCCCTGAGAGCTGCATTAGCATATGAGAACATGATGCGTAATCAACCTGTAAAGACCCCAGTATGCCTGTCTGCTTAAGTAGTCTTCAAAGAAAACAGCTGCAAGAAGGTATGAAATACCACTTTTACCTTCAGTGAGCTTTGCAAACTATCTGAGTTGTAATGCAGGGTTTTTCCCTTTAAACTTCATTCAGTTTATGTGTTTCCAGAGAGTATTTGCAGGGTATTTGTTCTTTCAGCATAGAGATACATAATACAAATGGTTGATCTGACATCAGGTTCTCATGCTAATGCAGTTCTCATGGACAATGAGATTTCAACAACCATGACATGAAGACCCCCAGGGCAGTCACAGGAGCTACAATGAGTAGTGAAAACAAACTAAAGGTAACACATATAGCACTAACAGCTACAGCAAAGGAGTTGTCTTTTGGCATGGCGACAAATACAATTTAAATGATATGAGGGCGTAGTTTTCTTTTAATAAAAAAGGTGGGAAGAGGCTGGTAGAAAGCTATAGGCCTATAAGCCGTACATGTGTCATGGTAAGCTACTAGAAAGTATTATTAAAGATTGCCTAAACTTAGCTCTCAACAATCTTGATAGTGAACAACACAGATTTAAAAAAGAGAGAAGCTGTACCACTAACTTCCCTTTGCTTTTATGAGAAGATAAGCCATGCCCTAGATAATAATACTCCTTGCAACATTGTGTATTTGGAGTTTGCAAAGGCGTTTGACCTTACCCCTCATTGGGCTACAATCAACAAACTGGAACATGCAAAGATTAATCCCGCCATTGTAAGATGGATCACGGAATGGCTGTGTAATAGACGACAGCAGGTGATAGTAAATGGGTACCTCTCTGAGGAGGGGGGAGGAGACATGTGGGGTTCCACAGGGCTCAGTTGTGGGACCAGTCCTGTTCCAGTTATCGGTATTCACTGCAAATCTCACCACCAGTCTGAATTATTGTTTAACTAAATATGCCAGCAATACAAAGATTGGTGGGCCTTGTAAGAACCTATCTGACTCGGACTTAATACAGCAAGATCTAAAAGTAATAGCAAACTGAGTATTATCATGGCCGATGAAACTAAATATGAACAAGTGTAAAGTACTGCATGTGGAGAGAGGTAATTTCATGCATACCTACATGTTGAATGGTATACCATTGGAGAGGTCCTGCAATGAAAAAGACCTAGGAATCCACATAACAGGAGACCTAGACTTTACTAAACAAACCATTGAAGCCACTTTGAAAGCTAATAAAATAATATGGACAATTAAAAAGAACATCATGATCAGAGAAAGTGAGGTTTTGGCGCCAGCTGCATAGAGCTTCTGTGAGACCCCACCTTGAATATGTGGAATCCGTACAAGAAAGGTGACAGGAATGGACTGGAGAAAATACAAAGAAGATATACTAAAATTATTAGAGGGCAGACAGACAGTGAGTATGAGGCCCGCCTTACCTTGCTAGACCTAATGTCCCTGGAAACCAGACGTACATGGGGGGATGTCCTCTTCATGTAAGATATCATACAAGATCCAGCATTAATGATAGAACTTGACATGGAATTTAAACCTGGATATATGGAAACCAGAGGACATCCACTCCAGATAAGAGGAAAACATTTTAGATCAGAAAAAAATAAGTATGTCTAAACTTCTAAAGTGGTTAATGTATGGCAGTCACTTCTAGCTGAAATAGCTATTAGTAAATCCAAGACAGAGTTAAAAAAAAGGCTGGATACTTTCATACATTCTGATGGTACTCCTAAGTATTTTTTTGTGAATTTAGCACTGGAGCAATTATGGCTAATGCCTTTATGCTCCATACACTTCCTAGTATCAATCCTAGTAGTAGTATGAGTTCTGGATCCTGTTCTCTCGTCAATTCTAAAAAGGGGATTGGGTCTTTATGGCAGAGGTGTCTCTAAATTAGAGAGAGATCTGGAGAACTGGCCCAAATAGCTGTGTTGAGGGAATGGAGCCTATAAAGCTCCCACTAGGGTCCAGGGGAAATGCCTTTGTGTGGGTTTGGGAGCTAAAGCCCCTTAAATCCCCTTAAAATTGTAAAATATTAATATGTGTATATATTCAATCTTAGCCTCAATGTTGTTGCTTTTTAAATGTTTTTTTAATGCACTCTTTTTAACATAGAAACATAGAATTTGACGGCAGATAAGGACCGCTTGGCCCACCCAGTCTGCCCATTTCCCTACCTACTGGATAAGCTGCAGATCCTAGTTAACCAGCAACCTACTTCTTCCTACCCCCACTCCCATGGCTGCAGCGAGCGTACCCTGCAGATGTTTTGCTTTTTCAGTAGAAAAGGGGAACTCTCCAGATTCCTAACAGACTAGATAAAATTAGAGGTTTTGCATTATCACTACACTAATTAACTGAAGCAGTCTGCTGAGGAGTGTTTCAAAGCACTATTGTGTATGCTAAGCATCTATCTGGTAGAATTCTCTTTCAAGAAAAATTCATAGTTCATAAACATGTCAAGTCACTTAGCCTTTTCCAGGCATAAATGGTAACTGAGAAAGAGGAAGGAGGTTTCAGATTTTAGATGCTATGGTAAAAGGCCTCAGACAGGCCAGACAAAAACTGAAGCATAAAAGAGAAATTAGGCCAGAGAGCTACTTGCACATGAAGTGCATTTTTTATTTTTCTTCAGCCAATATTCTTTATTTCAAACCATTCAACATTTCAAGATCATAAAGACTCCTTTATCAGGGAATTGGCTGAAATTCACATACTAATCATACAATTAGTATGCAGTGTTTCACTGCCAACATACCTCACAAAATAATTCATATAATCATTTTTTTTAATTGTTTTGGTAACTTGGTAAGACCTACTGGGCACAATCCTGTTTTCAAGGGCAACCTGGGAGCACTGGGGTGGTTTAGTGAATTGATCATAGTCACACAGTATGCAAGTGGAGGTTGTGGGAATCAAACCAAGGTCTGCTGGATATACCAAGCTCAATCATAGCTCATTAACCACTAGGTTATACTGCCAGACTCAGTTGTAATATAGAGTGGAATCCACATTACTTTAATTGTTCCACAATGTATGCACCTCCTTAACTGCTTTCTTTAATAACATTTTCAAAACATCTGTGTGAATAATCATATATTAAATTATGCTCCTAAATATCAATATGGACACTACAAAATCACTAAAACATGTTATTTAAGCAATGAGGCATGACAGGGGGTGTGTTATGGTGGGATAACGGCCCACCTCTGGGTGGGTTGAAGCACGAGACATAGCCGAGGACTTCCACCACCCGAGAAGGGCTGTTAGCCCACCATATCATACCCCCTGGAATGCTTTATTGCAATTATGAAATGGGTAATTTTTAGTAAATTTTATGCATTTTTTGACATAATACTTTCAGCTGGGCCATTGTGCTGGGATAATGGGCCAGCTGAAAGCAGCTCTCAGCCAATCATAATTCAGCATTCTTTCTACCCATTTCATAATAAAACTTATTAACAGCCACACAATTGTCTACAAAAAGAGTTCTTTTTTAAATGCTATATCAAAACCTTCACCAGACACAAATACAAATAATTACCTGACCCAAGTCTGCTAGGAAGTCACTATGTTACTATGCTATATGCTATCACAAAAGAAAAACAAGTAGATCGTCATACCACTCTTTAAACATAAAAAAACAATTCAATACAGTTAACTTAACTCACTTCACTCCTTCTTAAATTCTGTGACCATTTTAACCCTTACCACCCACTCTGGTAGGCTATTCCAGGTGTTTACCACCCTCTCCATAAAAACATATTTTCTCACATTTCCCCTGAGCCTTCTGCCCTCTAACTTCATGTTGTGCCCCTTTGACTTGGAGCATCTCTTACTTTGGAAGATTCTTCCTTCCTGTACTCCATTTATACCAGTGATGTATTTGTATGTTTCAGTCATGCCCCCCCCTTTCCTCCAGGAAATACATATTTAACTCCATTAGTCTTTCCTCATAGGTTTTATCCCACAGGCCCTGCACCATTTTAATCGCCCTTCACTGCACCACCTCCACCCTGTCTATGTTCTTTCTCAGATGGGCTCTCCAGAACTGGATGCAGTATTCTAGATACAGTTTCTCATGAGTGTCTTATACAGGGGCAAGATGTCCTCCCTCTTTATACTCCTGATACCCCTCCTATGCATCAAAGCATCTGGCTAGGCTGTCCAGTCACCTTACCGCACTGCTTTGCTTCTCTTTGGTCCTCTGAGACGATAACTCCCAGATCTCTTTCCTGCTTTGTTACTGTCAGTATCTCCCCACCTAGTTCATACTTTGTCCCTGGATTTATGCGCCCTATGTCCATGATCCTGCACTTCTTTGCATTAAATCCCAGCTGCCATTTTTCAGACAATTTTTCCAGTTTTTTAAGGTCTTCCCTCATTCTTACAACACCCCCTGGCATGTCCACCCTATTGCATACCTTTCTGTCATCTGCAAAGAGACATACCTTCCCCTTCAGTCCCTCTGTAATGTCCCCAGTAAAGACATTGAAGAGGACTGGCCACAACACTGACCCCTGCAGCACCATGCTCGTCACCTCTCCCTCTCAAGAGTACTCCCTGTTTACCACAATCCTCTGAGTCCTGCCATTCAGTCAGTTCTCCATCCAAAGAACTATTTTAGGATCCACCCTATGCTGCACAGTTTGTTAATTAGCCTTCTTTGGAGTATGGTGTCAAAGACCTTTCTGAAGTCCATATAGGCCACATCCACCGCACCTCCCAGGTCAACTACCTTAGTTACCCAGTCATGCCATGTATTAGTACAATGAGTTAGTGAAAAAAACACAGTGTTTATCCTAAATACAGTAAAAGTTAGGGTTAGATGTATAAGTAAATAAATGCCATATAAGCCAGCGTGTGTGTGTGTGTGTGTGTGTGTGTGTGTGTGGCAATGCTCTGTGTGTGTAGACAGTGCACTGCTATGTCATACTGCTATATATGCATATATATGTGTATATGTATTAGTCAATGTGTGTGTATCACAACAATTAGAAAGTGCAGTTAGGTGGCTCAGTAGTTAGTGCAACAATTGCTAGTCTACATTCCTTTGCTATCTAGATCAATTTTAGCCTTATGCATGTTATTACTGATTTAAATGAGGTGTCTAGTGGCAACCCCAACCCTCCAATGTCCCTCATAGCCTGAAAAGAAGAAAACTGTCCCTCAATGACTTTGTTTTTAATTTGTAAAAATGTGCATTAAAAGTGCACTGCAATGTTATACTGGAATATACTGTATATGAATATACGTGTATATGTATTAGTCAGTGTGTGTGTATCACAACAATTAGAAAGTATTAACAGTCACAAAGCAAGAAAGAAACCTGGGCTGGCAGTATAGCCTAGAGGTTAGAGTAATGAGCTGTGAATGAGCTTGGTCCCTGCATACATGGGTTTGAGTCCCTCAACCTCCACTTGCTTACTGTGTGACTCTAAGCAAGTCACTTGACCAGCCCAAAGCTCCCAGGTCACCTCTGAAGACAGGCACTTGTGCCTAGTGGACCTTACCCGGTTAACAAAGACTAAATAAAAGTGCAGTTAGGTGGCTCAGTGGTTAGTGCAACAATTGCTAGACTACATTCCCCAGCCATCTAGATCAGTTTCAGCCATATGCATGCCATTTCTGATTTAAATGAGATATCTAGTGACAGCTCCACACCCTCCAATGTTCCCTGGAGCCTGAAAAGAAAAAAACGGTCCCTCTATGTCTTTTTTTTTAATCTGTAAAAATGTGTATAGACTGTGCTATGTTACACTGTAATATATATATATATATATATATATATATATATATATATATGTATATGTACTGTATTAGTCAGTGTGTGTGTTTGTATCACAACAATTAGAAAGTGCAGTTAGGTGGCTCAGTGATTAGTGCAAAAATTGCTACTTTACACATTTCTCACTGCCCACAATACAATCATTTTGCAGCCATACTGGCTCTTGCTAGACTTTATTTGTCATTGTGCTGACTCCCAAGCTAGCCACATACACTCCTCTGTTGTCCTCACCAGTTGGGTTCATTAAAAAGTAAGTTGCTTGGTTCATTCAGCAGACACAGTAGGTCAAAGGCTGAATAAATTAATCACCTTACTTAACACAAAGTTTGCCACTCCCTACAGACCCTTCACTGTCCAAAAACATAGTGTGGCATGAACTCATTTGTGCCCACCATGCATGGATAGCAGCAATACAACACAACTTCAGCAGGCAGCAGCTGCAGCTACTCTCCAGAGTCTCTCCCTTGGGCACAGATGCTCATAAAACTGTAGGCTGCAGTCAAACTCTAGTATTTCAGGCTGTGTCAGAGTCAGTTATTGAACTCAGCCCTGCAGCATCAGCATTCATATTCCTAATGATGACCAACGTGACTGACCATCACTTAAGAGGAGGTGCACTGTCATGTCAACTATGATCAGTGTCAGAGTAGGGATTGCCAAACCAAGTAGGGAAGTGGGCAGACTAGGTGGACCAGTTGGTCTTTATCTGCCATCATATTCTATGTAATGTAGTTCAAATCACAGAAAGAAAGAGAGAGAGAGTGTGTCTGTGTGTGTGAGAGAGTGCTGTGAAAGGCTTACTAGTTTTATAAACAGGGATCAAGTCTGCTTCATGGTCTAGTGCATTGGAAACTGGGAGATAATCTGGGAAGAATGTTGCTCACGACAGCATATCCCAGCCTCCACACTGCAGTGACCCTTGACACTGGGCCAAAGAGATTGCTCCTATGTTGGGGACTGGATGCAAGCAGATGACAGTTCCCTTGTTCTAAGTGTGACACCGCCAAGGGGAGGAGTGAGGGGTTACAGGGATGAAACTGCATTACTGTCTCAAGTATGGGCCCCAGTACTCTCATCCCAGGCCCTAAAGTGTAGTGACTTCACCAGAATGGCCATTGGGTTAGTGGCAGAGAGAGATGGCTGGAAGGTCACCAGATTTGCCAGTCTGTTGACTTTGGAGGATGTGTCACAGAGAAGAAGCTTGATGTAAACAAATAACAATGATAAACAGATTAACTAGCCCAAGACACACAGGATAAATTGAAAGAAACCCAGAGCACAACCCCCCCCCTTCAAACCCTGGGCTAACAGTCTTACTTCAGGTGCATTTATAGTACTGATTCCTGTGCAACATATACATTCGAAAAAATATTTTAATAAAAAGGAGGTGTTTCTGTGGAGCTGTCATATATTTTACCCTGCTCCAATATGCACACACATACACGTTGTGCAATATTTAATATCTACTAGGTATATTTTAGAACAGCTTAGCACTGTGGTATAGAACCTCGTAGGCACATCAGTTTCTTGTTAGTATTATTTAAAATTGTTTAAGAATTGCTGATCTGATATATTGAATAATCTCCCAGGTAACATTGAGTACAGTTGTCCAGTGATGAATGACTGTGAAATTACGAAGAGGAGGAGAAAGTCGTGCCAAGCCTGTCGGTTCAGGAAGTGTTTGAGAGTCGGAATGATGAAAGAAGGTACAGTTTGATTCAGAAAAATATTTAAGCTGGGGGCAGGAAGAGACAGAGTTATATTTAATGGGGCCCTGGGGAAATGTACATAGTTATTGATTTATTTATTTATTTTCATCCACCAGATGCACTAAGCATAAATATGCCTATTTTCAAGCATAACATAGAAGAGTACAATACAATAGAAACAGTGGCAACAGGATCATACACAACAATAGTAATATGACAAGACATGACAGGGTAACATGATCACATCTGATAAAATTGATAGCTATAATAATGTGAACAAAGTGGGTGATTTGATACTTTTTATTGGTCCAACAGAATGTATCAAATTACCCATTTTGTTCATCTGTTTGTACAAGGATCAATATGGCTACAAACAAATGTCTACGTAATCACAACAAAAAAAAGCACAATAAGCATAGTGGCAAGTGTAATGTAGCCAAGACCACCCTAGATACAACAGGCAGCAAAATGTGGAGCAACCTCTGTCACATGAGGTAGGCAGAGTCTGACTGACCAGCCAGGATAACCGGATATTTCCAGGTGCCCCCCCCCCATCTGTTGGGTACCTGCCCCCTTCTAAACTCTGAAAATCTTTGCACTTATTATATATTTTTTAATTAAATGGGGTATGTGGACACTGCAAGTAAATACAAGACGCAAACACAGAGCTAGTGTATGAAATCGAAGTGGAATACTGACATGAGTGTGTCACCCTGGATCCTCCCCCATCAATTTTCTGGGTGGATCCTTGTATCCACTTTCCAAGTGGGCCCCCCCTGTACCAAAATCCAACCCTGGAGGTAGGGGACAGTAGCAGGAGATAAAGTACACAGTGCAATATAAGTTCACTCCACAATAAGTAACAGTAGTACAAGATAATTAAGCACAGGAGTTAAGTACTAGAGCAGAACAGGAATTCCTTAAAGGTCCTGCAGAAATCCAGATGATTGACAGCACACCTTGCTGTAGAAGGCAAGAACTTCCAATATTTGGGAACATAATAGGCAATGTCAAGCTGACCTAGTCTTGCAAACATCTGCTTCATCTTTTGACACACACACACACACACACACCCCTACAGTCCCAAGTGGTTGATGTGAGGTGTTACTTTGTGTGCCAACCTGAGTGATACCTGTACATGGTTATATCTATGACTTCTGTTCAATTTAATCAAATACAGTACTTATGATGCTGCACCATTAACAGCACCTGCCTTTGGTCCACTATGGGTCAGTCCACTGTATTGAATTTCAAAAATGATCTTGAGATGTGACACTTTTAAAAAAAAAAAAACTCATATGAAAGGCTGAATTCTGGCATCAAATGAAACTGCACCCAAAGTTTGACAAACCTTCATTCTGTTTCAGAGATCCCAAATTATAATATTGTTTTCGTTCTTTCAGACAGGACACTTTTTTCCTGTCCATTTCTGCTTGTTTTTGACGATTTCTAAGACAACACCATACCACTCCAATATATATATTTTTTTTTAAATTTAGGCAGTAGTATGGCAAAAAAAGTTTCTTTAGATATTATTGATTGATTGATCTGTTTTTGATGTATTTACTGAATTTATTTTGCTTTACCAAGAAAATCAACAGGATTCTAAAACCAATTTTAAGCCATGTCTGGGGTGGGGAATACAATAAATGTAAATACATAAAAACTTAACATACAATAGAAGAATCACACACATAAATACATGAAAACATAACATACAATAAAAACATAGCACACGTAAAAACATGAAAACATAAAACAATAAAACCATAACACATGTTAAACATAAAAACATAAAATACATTAAAAACATAACACAAGTAAATACAGAAAAACATAAAATACATTAAAAAGTTTACACACATAAATACATACAAAATAAATAAACACAGAACATATGTAAATAGATGAACCAAAATGTGTGCAACAGAGGCGGCTCATAATACAGGCTGGTGCCAACAGGAATAATGCTGAAAGTACTTACAACAGGAGTCAGCTCTCAGTTGCTTCCCAAATCGATCCAAACTGATAGAAGAAAATGAGCGTTGTCAGCAGATTAAAACAAAGATCCATTTGTTAAATCCAAAAACACGAGATCAAAAGTATACAGGATGCCACCACATTGAATGGCTGACTCCTTCCCAGTGAAGTCTCACGATAGTCAGCAGTCAAACATTTTCTCACTCTTTAGCATAAAAACATTTAACTGCTGACTGTTGTGAGACTTCACTGGGGAGGGGTCAGCCATCCTCTGTGGTGGCATCCTGTATGCTTTTGATCCCATGTTTTTGGATTTAATAAATGGATCTTTGTGTTAATCTGCTGGCAACACTCGTTTTCTTCTATCAGTTTGAATCTGTTTGGGAAGCAACTGAGTGACAACTCCTGTTGTAAGTACTTTCATATGTCATTAGATAAAAACACTAAATACAATACAGCACAAACTAGATGGGTTTCTCTTAAAGTATCTACGCATGGGGATGCCCCCATCCTTTTGTTTTGAGCCCCTATCCTTTTGTAACACCCAATCCTCCCCCACTCCATGTTTAAAGCAAGGCAGTGGACCCCATTACTGTTACAATTGCAGCAGCTGAGTGACTTCAGAGAGTAAAACAGCAAAGGACAGGTGAACTACGGCTACAGAAAACATGCAGACAGAAAAAAATATATGAACTCGGAGAAAAAAAGGGGGAATAAATCATGGAACAAAGAAGGAGTTCACTCAAATCGTGTCTGTTTCTCACCAAATTCACCCATCATTTCCATTTTTTCTGGGGGGAAATACTGAACTATACGCAGTTTCAAATTAAACAAAGCAAGTGGATCATAAAATATACAGTAGTAGTTAGCAGTCAGTACAAACAGAAACACCAACATCTCCATTTCCTTGTAATGTAATTTCATTCCCAAGTATTATACAGCAGGGATTGACACATTTCAAAATGGCATGCTAGTCCCAGACAACTGGCCTGGTCAAAAATGGTAGTCCCTGAGTTCCGAGTGGTAGTCCAATACATTTCACTGAAAATTTTGGGACTCGCTCTGCTATTCTGCATTTAGTATTCCCTTACCCTTAATGTTTTTTATCTCAATATATTTTCCAAAACTCCCACACAAAAAGCAAGTCCGCCAGTCAGGTCCCAAACTCCCCTGTGGTCAGCATTTATATCCTCTCCCTTTGAGTCCTCTTGACTCTCACCCCAACAACTGCCCCTGTCCAAAGTGCCCAACTGCCCCACACAAACACAAATCCCCGTTTCCGAAGCACTATATGAATGTTGCAGTAAAGCACACTACAGTTTCACTGTGCACACTTCTGTTGTTTTATTTACTGCTCGAGGCTCTGCTGTTCAGTGTACAAATCAATATTGTCTGATTTTTTTCCTTCAGTATATTTTCCCTTTTTTGCAGCCACTCCAGTTTTACTTTCTTTCCATCTGAAATGTGTCTTTGACATGGGGTCCTCTGACTTTGTGACTGCAGTTAGTAGTTGTGTTGCTATTGCTATTTGTTTTCTCAGACTTGACATTTTTCTGTCAAAGTTGTTGATCCTGCATGTGCCAGACCAACAGAGAGACACAGTCTGAGTCCATGACCCGGCAACCGGCAGCACAAGCCTTTTCTCCCTCTCCTCCTTCAGTCTTCTATTATTTTTGGACAGTCTGTCTGACTGTCCCAACAAAACACAGGCTATTGTTTTTTATTTTCAGCACCATGAATTTCAGTAACTAGAACAACCCCCTAGCCCTGCAGTAAAGTGTAGAAATCGGGGTGATGGTCACGTCACCCAAAGTCACTCCTGCACTCCAACCAACACGCGCTCCTCTGTAACAAATGAAAATGGCGCTTCTTCACCCAGTGGTTTGTTCAGCCTGCCAAAGATCCCCCCCCCTTCATGCCAGGACTGACAGGCAGCCTTAAGCAACAGCACACTATTCCTACACTGACCTGTCAGTCCTGTGGGTGGCACTGGGGTGCTGTTCATTTGTTGGCTGTGACTGGTCAGAAGGATGTCCCGTGCCGCAGGCGTGCTCCTTCAGCTCCATGCTTCGGCTCTTGGATCCTTCAGTGCGGTGCTGGTTCTAACTGCTACACATGGATGGTTCACTGGAGTGGCGATCATGTGACGATGGGCATTCTGACTCACTCAGAAAGCAGACCAAGGACCTCTATTGGCTGCAACATTAATAAGTAGCAGAAATTAGAAAAAAAAACAGGACCCGGCTCAGTACTAATTTGGTTGTCCACAGAAAACCTGATTCAGTGAAAGTGATTGTTCGATGGCAGAAACTGGTAGCCCAGGACGTCGGGCTATGGGATTTGTTGATCCCTGTTATACGGTATGTGGTTTTGAAGATTTTAAAAGCATCTTCTCCCTTGTCATTCTGACCACTATTAAACCAGATCTGCAAGTACACTTCAACCACAGATTTGACCAGAGCCAGCTTGAACATTTTGATTATTTGAACTTTAAGCCAGGAGAAACATAATGAGCTTGTTTTTAGGTGAGACCAATGAGGGCAGGGAGATGTAGCAAAGGGGAAGTACAGTAAACAGGAAGTGTAAAATAGAGCTGAAACCAAAAGTAAGCATGACCAGGTAAATACAAAGATCAACTAAAGTGCAAGCGCAAACATTCAATAAAATTTTCAAAGTAATACAATTTTGTGAAAAATAAACAGTACACACTGAAAAGCATGGGGTAAAAAAAAAATACAAAAATTTCCATTAAAGGCTGGCCTGGTGGTGCTGAGGGTTGAGGCACTGGGCGCCACACCTTGCTCCATGCCAGCAACCCATGTTCAGGAATGAGCGTGGGCCGCCGGGCTCAGCAAGGAGGAGAAGAATTGAACATCTGGAGGACAGCTCTCCTTCTCTGGGCAGGGGGAACTTCAGCAGTCGGAGCTTGCCTGGCCCCTATTGGAGGCTGGGGACAGGCATACCAACACTGCAACATGAGGGACAGGGAGTGACGCAGATGCGTGATGGTGTTGCGCATGGGAGTGTACACAGCACCATCGCAGGCATCATTGCACATGCCACCCCCACAGGGAGAGAAAATTGAGAAAAATAGCTCCCAGTGAATGACGGGGAATCTGCCAGGCCCTGCACCCAGCCAGCCATGGCGCAATACTGGATCCGATCTCAGTGGTGGAGGGCCCCCTCCACCACCCCACCGGGGGGGGGAGGTACACCAAGGGAGCATATGTGCTGGTTGGTGGACACTAGGGTGATGAGGCTGGGGCTCCCCCTGATTGCAAGGTCTGCAGGAGCAAAGGCACATAATTAATAATAAAAAAAAAATTCCATTAAAAACAATCAAACAGGGCAGGAGGCAGGATGGGAGATAGGAAAAAAGGGAGAGGCTAAGTAAGAAGCAGGGGAATTGACTGCAGCAGGGTAAGACGGGGTGGCTAGCTAGTTGCTGGAACAGGTGTGCAGGAAGAGTTCACAGAGAAGGGATTTGAAGAAAAGGGAAGAGGAATAGGAGAAGAAGGCAGGGAGGGAATTATTACGGAACTGGAGAGATGATAGGTAAAAGTTTAGACAAAACTTCAAAATAATATTGACTTGCTTCACTTTGGAAGGATGAAAAAAACAGATAAGGCCAAACTTTAAGTTGTAGTTCTATAGTTTATTTGGTTTGAATTGCAAACCTACACAAAAATAAACAAAAACAGATCTCTATCCCTGACTCTTCACCCACAACCACCCAACTATTGCACCTTTGAAATAGCTGAAGGTGTCTCCTGACCCCTGAAAAGAGTTGCTCCCCTATCGCTACTGGTCTTGACAATGGAAGGGGTCCATCAGCCCTGATCTTCAGTGCCTTACTCTTGCTTTACCTGGCTTCTTAGCAGCAACATTGGGGGACTTCCGATGGACCCACAGTGCTACCCTTGAGCTGCACTTCCTGCTCTAGCAGGCTGGCTGTTCCACCTATTTCACCATGACCGTCCATTCCTTGACTCCCCTTCCTCTGTTGCTTTGCATAGCCTGATCTAGCAGGTGGGTGGGTAAAACTGGGGGACCTTTTGATGGCCCCACAGCAGTACCTAGACTTGCTGCTGCATGTTCTGACAGGATCCATGCGCTCCGACTCCCACACCCACTGGCTTTGTAGCATCTTCCCTCTAACTTGTATAAGAGCCCACAGGCCTTTCCTGGTGGATGGTCCTTTTGTCTCACAGCTGCCCTGTAAAATGCTGGCATTATACTGGCATTTTACAGGGCAACTATGAACTGACAATGCCATCTACTAGGAAGGGCCATTGTACTCTGATGCTAGTGGAGGGCAGATGTTCAATAACTGTAAATACAACTGGGCTGGTAAAAATGGCCCAGTGTTTTGCTGCAGTCTAGCCAGTTGTACTGGTTTAGCCACCATAGCACATGAGCAGAACCTGGAGTGCCTCGACATTAGCCAAGCTAGGAAAAAAAGCTGATTTTTTTTTTTTTTGTAACAATCTTTACTTAGCTATATACAGCAATCTTTTTGTTTTCATTTTAATTGCAATGTTACAGGTGATATGAAGCAGTGATTAAATTGAAAATGTTCAGGTGGGAAACTCTTACAGTACATTTAGTTTTTAAGTGGGAGAACTGTCATCTTTAGGTGGCAGAACTCTTCTACCATATTCAATGGAGAAGGATGACAGAGGTGGTGTAACTCCCCCATAATTCTGTAAGCAGTCAGGATAGTTTGTGGAGTTGGGAAGGGGCCTTAGACAAGTAGCACACACAGTAAGTTTCTCAGAAGTGCTGCCTGTCTATGGCACAGATGAGGCTAGGGTACTCCGCACCATGGGATTCAATGACTGGTTGAAAAACTGGTGCAGAGCTCAGAGATTTGGCTTCATTAGGGACTGAGGTGCCACCTGGAGGGATGCAGGCCTATACAAGTGCGATGGGCTGCATCTAGCCTGGAGGGGAACCAGGATCCTAGGTGATGGGTTTAAATACTTCATTGGCAAGCATTTAAACTAGCCAAGGGGGGAGGCTCTAAAAAGGAGAAGGGAAATCTTAGCCCCCCCCCCAAAAGTCAGGGTAGTTAGTGAGGTAAACACCAAGATAGAGCAGTCGATTGGGATAAGGACAGGGGTAAATGGAGAAAAAGACAAAGGCAGTAAGGACAGGGATGGGGCAAAAAGAAATAAAGCCCGAAAAAAATGGAGGGTAATGAGTACCAATGCCCATAGGCTAGGTAAAAAGCTCCATGAAATGGTGGCCTTGATGGAAGAGAGATGCCTGGATACTGTGGCAGTCACAGAAACATGGTACACAGAGAACCATGACTGGGACGTTAACATACCAGGGTATTCAATCTACAGGAGGGACAGGGAGGGAAGAAGAGGAGGAGGAGTAGCTCTCTATTTTATTTATTTAGTTTTTGTTAACCGGGTAAGTGCACTAGCCAGCAAGTGACTGTTTTCAGGCACGACCCGGGAGGTAAAATTACAGAACATAACGATACAGTAAGGATAACGAAAATACATGATGCACAGAAATACAGGAAGATGCATATGGCAGGATACAATGCATGACAAAGGAAAATACAAGGCAAAATACATTTCAAGGACGTTTTCCATTGAGCGCATACATAAAGTGCATTGAAGGACCTAGGAAAGGGAGAGGATAGGTGTAGGGGTAAGCCAGAAACAAGATGGAAAATGACAAAAGGGGGAAGGTGAGGAGGTGAGGAAAGGATAGAGGGAAGGATAGAGGGGCAAGGGGCCAAAACGGGGGGCTAAAGAAATGGCTAAGAATATAAGGACAGAGAGGCGGTGGCAGGAATAGGGAGGTAGGAGGGAGTAGAGGAGGGATGGCCGGGAGAGGGAGGGAGGTGAGGGTTAAAAGAAAGCCGGCAAATACGGCAGCGGCAATACAAGGTTCCAACCTGCGGCCTAGTCGGTGGAGCCGAAAGACGGCAAGCGGAGAAAGGGTGACAGGGGGTTACGGCAAAAGACGGCAACAGCGGTAAAAGGTAGCAGAATGCGGCTGGGCTGGTGGAACTGATGAGACGGCAGGGCACGGGTGATGATGCCGGTAAGAGGAGGAGAGAAGCGAAAGAGTTACGGCAGTAGCGGAAAAGGTAACAACGCCAAGCCAAGCCAGTGGAACCGAGAGACGGCAGAGCAGGGAAGAAGAGGTCAGTAGGAGGAGGTAAGTTTACGGCAAGTGGAGGCAATAGGGAACAATGCTCAGCTGGGAGGGTGGGACGAGCGAACGGGCAGGGGTGACTCAGGAGGAGGTAAAGGCGAGGCAAGCAAGCAGAGAAAGGAAGGGGAGGCAGAGGGGAGGGGGAAAAGGAGAGTGCAGGAGATGTGGTCGGGGGGGAAGAGAGGAGCAGGGGAGTTGAGTGAAGGAAGGCTGAGAGATGAGGGGAGAGGAGAACAGGGATCAAGGGGAAGCCAAGTGGTGGCAGGAAGTAAACAACAACTTGTAAATGGCAAAAGCTAATATTTGGCATACAGTCAAACAGATTCAAGCAGCAATTATAGTAAAACACCACATAAAACAACCATTGGGAAAGGCACAAGTGCTAGCAGTAGGGAAGTGGGGAAAACAGGTTAAGCGCAAGGGGATCAGGTAGGATCAAAGCAAACACATTTGTCCAAAGCAGTAAGAAAAGTCCTGAGTTTGCCCTTAAAAGTTGCATGAGTAGGGACATCCCTTAGTTCCTGAGGCAGCAGGTTCCACAGGTGAGGAGCAGCATAATGGAAGGAGCCCATGCCCTTTTGTCCGACAGAGGGGTGGATAATAAGGTCTGATCTGCAGATCTAAGGTTCCGTGTGGAATAGCTGGTCTAAGGAGTTATGATAGGATAGCAGGTTTGGATGTCCTTATGATGGTATCTGATAGATTGTACAGGTAGTATTGTCTGGTAGAGGAGGAGAGAACCAGCCAAGGTCTTGATATAGTTGGCAGTGATGCTGCAGTCGAGGTGCTTTGGTTGCATACCTGCATACATTATTGAAAGTAGTGTCCCACAGATGCAGTGCAGATTTATTGGCCAAAGAAAGAATGGGACAACCATATGTAAGGTTGGCAACACAGTACACTCTAGCTACTGCCAGTTTAGCAGCAGGGGTAAGGAGGTAGTTGGTTCTGGTAAGCAGCCCCTAACTTGCAATTGACTGACTTGCAAGTATCCTGGATGTGTGTTTTAGGTCCAAGGTTTGGTCGAGGTGGATGCCCAGGTAACGGAAAGAAGTGACAGGTTCTAGTGGGTTCCCATCAATGTCAGGAACAGAGATAGTCAAAGGACATGATCTGAGCTTGTGAGTGGAGCCAAATAGCATGATTTTGGTTTTGTTTGTGTTTAAAACAAGGCGTTGAGAGTTCAGCCAGTGTTGTACAGTGAAAATCAGCAGTGAGGGCAGCATTCAGTTCCAGAATGTTGTCAGAGTGAGCATAAACGACCAGGTCATCCGCAGATACAGCAGTGAGTGACCAGTGGTTACCATCTCTGGGAGATTATTTACGAATAATGAAAATAGAAGAGGGCCAAGTATGGACCCCTGAGGGACACCAATGTTGATTACAGCACTGTCTGAAATCGCTGAATTAAACTTCACAGCCTGGGTTCTGTTGGTGAGGTAGCTTTTAAACCAGGTAGTTGCTGGAAGGGAGAAGCCCAAGGTACTGAAGGTAGAGAGTAGCAATGTATGATCAACCAGGTCGAAAGCTTTGGTTAAGTCAATGAAGACTGCCCCTGTTAACTTCCCTCTATCCATGTTTGTGACAATGTCAGAAGAGAATTTTACAAGTGCAGTCATGGTGCTGTGATGCTTTCTAAAGCCATGTTGGGCTGGACTGAGCAGATTGAAGTTCTCAATGTATTCTGTGATTTGTGTTGATACTATTTTTTCCAGGATTTTGTTCAGGACAGACAAAATAGCAATAGGCCGGTAGTTAGATGTGTCATTTTTGCTACCTTTCTTAAATACTGGAGTGATTCTGGCTGCTTTCCAGACTTCAGGGACAACGCCATTGGAGAGAGAGGGTGAATATTCTTGCTAGAGGGCCAGAGATGTAGTGAGAAGCCATTTTTAGTAGCCTTGGTTCCAAGCCATCGGAGCCAGTGCTGGTGTTGTCAGAGAGGGCTCTGAGCAGCTTGAAAACTTGATGCCTAGACACTGCCCTGAAGTAGAAGGGGTTAGGTAGGTTAGATGGTTCGCCAGGTGCTGAGAAGTTCGGTTGTGAGGCAGGAGATTGTGATTGAAGGGAAGCTGTGTAGGCAGATAAGTCTGAAAACTGTTGATTAAATGCATTAGCAATTGTGGTAGAGTCATTGCAGTGTACACCATGTAGAACCATATCAGAGGGAGTGACATCTTTAGCAGATCCTAAGAAGGACTTAATGTGACCCCAAAACTTACGAGGGTCATGGGAGGAATTAACCAGCAGGTTTTGGCAGTATTTACTTTTGGCCTGCCTGATGCACCTTTTGCAGTCATTTCTGTATTGCTTATACAGAATGAGATCAGGCTGAAGTCCAGTCTGTTTGTATCTCCTCCACTGCTTGTCTCTGACTTTTAACTTGTGCAGAAGGTCTTTTTTCAGCCATCTAGAGTGCTGGCCTCTAACTCTCCTTTGGCTTTTGGGAGGTGCTTCTTTGAACATTACCAAACTTGGTTAGAAATGAGTTGAGGGCAGTATCAACATTGGTAGTGGTGAAAATGTCAGTCCAGTCAATACAGGAGATATCCAATAGGAAGGCTTGTTTATCCAGGGCAGCATAGTTCATAAAAGTGATCAGTCGTGGTTGAGGAGGAGGTGGTGGACAGGAGCGCCAGTGACAGAGTGTAGGGGAATGATCAGTAATTGAATCAGCCAACACTGAAGCACTTGAGACATAGTCCGGTCTATTAGTGAGGATCCAGTCAAGTAGTGACCCTGAGTGAGGAGTCGTAGCTCTGGTACAGTCTGTAATAATTTGATGGAGATTGTACTTCTGGATCAGAGATGCAAGAATATTGTGCTGTGGACCCAGCCAGTTAAGGTTCAGGTCCCCAAGCAGGAGTGCCTCATTTGATTTTGTATTCTGAGAGACATACTGTAGTAGGTTCTGAAGACCACTCAGCCCACTGGTTGGTGGGTTGTATACACATACGATGTGCAGCAGTTTCGAACCCAGTGCCAGGGTAGCATGCAGCATTTCACAAGGTATGAGGAAATCAGGGCAGGGTAGGATGTTGAGGGACAGATGATTTTTATAAATAATCGTAACCCCCTAGACCCAGCACGGTCTCTCGTGAGAATATTATACCAGGTATAAGAGATGAAGCATCAGGTACAGAAGGCTTCAGCCAAGTTTCTGAGAGGCATAATATGTCAGGGGCAATCAGTTTAGTCCAGGTTTCGAGCTCAGCCAGGTGATTCGTGAGGCTTGAATATTCATATGGGCTATCACCAGTCCCTTTTGTGCCAGCCGTTGTGGGGTAAGGTGCAAACTTTAGGGCCAGGGTTGGGTTCAATATCTCCAGCTAGCATAAGGAGCCACCGGCCAGGTGAATAAGTAGTTTAGCAGAAAGAATGCCTAGCGGGCATTCTTCAAAAAAGTTGTTGGATAGATAGCCCTTAGAGACAAGTACATTAAGAGTTGCTTTCAATTCAAAATGTTTGATACCTGGTGGTTAAGTCAAAAGCTAAAAGAAATAATCAACAGCTGAGGTCCACATGTCATAGAATGTGTTAGAATTCCTGAAAGGGATGAACTCTGCCTGTACATATGCAGGATGTGAAATCCTTTTGTCTGTATGCGTCTTTGTCATTCAAAGAGGTCTTGAAAAGCCCAACTACAGATCATGGGTCAGGTCAGACGAAAATGTGGATTCAAGCAAGGCCCAGTGTCACTAAATTTGTCAGACTTCCTCGCTTCACTTATGTTTTGCTTGGGACACCTTCCAACAAGTTGATTTTAAAATGAAGAATGCAGATACCTGGTAATGATGCTTTGTAGAAATCCAGTCCAGGAGACTTTCAAGGATGTAGTGAGCAGGAATGGTGTAGTTACTCCAACCAGAAAACCATATAAATCCACAAAAACTAAGCTACAGACACAGACAAACACAGGCAGCCACCACACAGACCCTATGACAGGATGAAAATGTAAGGGAAGGGATCAAAGCAACAGAACTAAAGGGTAAACAGGGAGGAGAGGAGGCACTGAGTGTCACCCTGGAGACTGGAAATGGCTCTACAATCCACACAGGGGTTGTATACAGACCCCCATCTCAGGGGCAGGAAATGGACAAGGAAATGATAGAAGACATCCTTGGGATGGCAGAGAAAGGGGAGATATTGCTGATGGGGGACCTGAATATGCCAGATGTTAACTGGAGCACCTTTGCTGCAGCCACATCCAAGAGCAGGGCCATTCTCCATTCCCTACAGGGGACATGTCTCAGACATCTAGTTTTGGAACCCACTCGGGAGGGAGCAATCTTAGACCTGGTACTCTCAAATGGGGAAGGAGAGAGGATCTCTGATCTTGAAGTGGGTAGCCATCTGGGAACAAGTGACCACCAAACAATGTGGTTCATGATAAACTTAGCTGTAGAGTCAAGCCACACAAAAGTGAAGGTACTGGACTTCAGGAGGGCTGATTTTGTCAAAATGGGAGAGTGCCTCAGAAAAGCACTAGCAAACAGGCAAGAAGGTGGGGTGGAGCAACAATGGAGAAACATCAAAACTGCCATCACAGAGGCAACAAGCCTTTGTGTGAAGCAAATAAACAAATCAAAATGAAAGAAAAAACCACTATGGTTCTCAAAAGAAGTGACAGGGAAGGTAAGGGAGAAAAATATAGCATTCAGGAAGTATAAGGAAACACAGAAGGAGCAGGACAGAGAACTGTACCAGTTAAAGCAGAAGGAAGTGGAGAAAGTAGTCAGAAGAACAAAGGCCCAAACAGAGGAAAAGATAGCCAACTTGGTTAAGAAGGGGGATAAAACCTTGTTTGGGTACATTAGGGAGCAAAGAAAGATGAAGGCAGGGATACTGAGACTGAATAAAGAGGCAGGTGGTTGGGCAGAGAGCGACAGTGAAAAAGCAGGAATACTGAATGAATATTTCTGCTCAGTATTCACAATGGAAAAGCAGGGGGAGAGACCTAAACCAGTCAATAGAAGCATTAAGGATAGGGGGATTGATAGTAGTCCTTTCACAGAAGAAAGGATTCTGAAAGAACTCTTAAATCTGAAGGTGGATAAAGCAATGGGGCCTGATGGGATTCACCCCAGAATTCTAAAAGAACTAAGGGAAGAACTAGTAACACAACTGACTACCCTTTTTAATAAATCATGGGAGGATGGTGTGGTACCTGAGGACTGGAGAAGGGCGGATGTGATTCCCCTTCACAAAAGTTGGAGCAAGACAGAGGCAGGAAACTACAGACCTGTCAATTTGACCTCAGTGGTAGGGAAAATGATGGAATCACTTCTGAAGGAAAGAATTATTGAGTACCTAGAAGCCAATGGGGCAGAGGACCCAAGGCAGCATGGATTCACAGCAGGAAGGTCATGTCAAACAAATCTAATTGATTTCTTTGACTAGGTGACCAAAGTAGTAGACCAGGGAGGGGCTGTGGACATGGCCTACCTAGGCTTTAGCAAGGCATTTGACACAGTCCCGCACAAAAGATTAATAAACAAATTAGCCAGCCTGGGAGTGGGTCCCAGGGTGGTAGCCTGGGTAAAACACTAGCTGGACAACAGGACACAGCGGGTAATAGTAAATGGGGTCCACAGTGAAGAAAGGAGGGTTACTAGTGGGGTACCGCAGGGTTCAGTACTGGGGCCAGTCCTTTTTAATGTCTTTATAAGTGACATTGTGAAGGGACTGGAGGGGAAGGTATGTCTCTTTGCAGATGACACAAAGATCTGCAACAGGGTTGATAAGCAAGGTGGGGTGAAAAGGATGAAAAGGGACTTGGCAAGGTTGGAGGAATGGTCTAATGTATGGCAGCTTAGATTCAATGCAAAGAAGTGCAAAGTAATGCACCTGGGAAACAAAAACCCAGGGGAAGAGTACACAATGGTGGGTGAGATACTGACAACAACAAAAATGGAAAGGGACCTGGGGGTAGTCATATCAGATGACCTAAAGGTAGGCCAGCAATGTGAGAAGGCAATAAGGAGGGCTGGGGATACTGGGATGCATAGGGAGAGGCATCACCAGTAGAAAACAGGAAGTTGTTGGCCCTCTGTACAGACAGTTGGTAAGACCACATCTGGAGTACTGTGTTCAGTTCTGGAGACCCCATCTCCGCAAAGACATAGACAAGGTGGAGGCTGTCCAGAGGAGGGCAGCCAATATGGTGCAGGGTCTGCACCAGAAGACATAAGAAAAAAGACTAAAGGAGCTTAAGATGTATAGCCTTGACAAAAGGAGGGAGAGGAGGGACATGATAGAAACTTTCAAATACCTCACGGGAATCAACAAAGTCCAAGAGGGTAGCATCTTTCAAAAAAAGAGATGTGCAAGAACAAGGGGGCATAATTTGAATATAGAAAGGGGATGGCTCAGAGGTAATGTGAGGAAGTATTTCTTCACAGAGAGGGTTGTAGATGCATGGAACAGCCTTCCTGAGGAGGTCATAGAGTCAAAAACAGTGGAGGAATTCAAGAATGCATGGGACAGACATAAGGCTATTCTAGTGGAGGGTAGGAGGAAGTAGGCTGTTGGTTAACTAGGATTTGCAGCTTATCCGTTAGGTAGGGAAATGGGCAGACTGGGTGGGCCAAGCGGTCCTTATCTGTCGTCAAAGTCTATGTTTCTATGATAGCTGCATTTCTGTGTGTCCCTTCCCAATCTAACTCCTGTTATCAAGTTACAGTACATAAACTAGCATTGTAAAATAGCTAAGATGACATTGTTGAAATGCAGCCATTTCACTGGTCTAATCATACCACATGACCATTCCTTAATTAAGCAATAAGGCATGACAGGGTGTGTGTTATTGTGGGATAATGGCACGCTTCAGGAAGTGAAGCCTGAGGTGAAGTCTAGGGCTTTACGCACCTGAGAAATGCCGTTATTCCTCAGTTACACACACCTGGAATGCCTGCTTGCGATTATAAAATATCTTCCCTGATTTTTTTATTTTAGAACCAAGTAATGAGGTATAGAAAGTTAAGCATTTCTGACCTGTGCTTTTGTGCTGAGATAACAGCACAGTCATGTGACTGGATTCCACCAGTCACAGCACAGTATTTCTCTTACCCATTTTACAACTCCCAGTAACCTGTTAGGATTCATCTTAAAAGATGCAATGGTGTGTCAAACAAGTCATGATAGGATTTTATAAAATGGATAAGAGAAATTAGGTACTATCAGGAATCCAGTCACATGGCATGCATTAATTTCACATGATTGCTGCGTGGTACCCTGCTGTACATTCAGGGCAGGCATCACGTTGACTTAATGTACTTTCTGGGTGCTGAAGGCACTCAGATGTGCCTTGTGCATCCCAATTCTACACAATGCATAACTTGTTATGGGACTTACAGTAACACCCTGCTTGCGGGGAACTACTTCCCTCAAGCTAAACCACATCACTTAAACAGACATTTCTACCCCAAATGTTATCACTCTGCACTCAAAGGTAACTTTTACATGGTGGTTTTTAAACCAACATACTTTATTATCAACTTTCAAGCAAGATCATACACTGCACACCAGCAGAATAAAAAGTTACTGAGCTCATTCAACTCCACCCCTAACCCCCATTCCTATGTACAGCTAAATGCTGCTATTCTAAACACAGTGGTAACTTTTTAATAGCAAGAGTTTTTTTTAAACAGCACCAGTGATTTTCAAAATTGTTTTAAGCAGGATCATGCAAACCAGCATTATGAAAAGTAACTTGAAACACCCAATATAACTTGCTCAAATGGCAACATTAATAATATACAATATACTAAACCAGACACTGCAAACACAACCTACCACTTACTATTATTTGCACACATAATAATATTTGTATTGGTAAACATGATGAAAAAGATAGGACTTTGCCAGCCAAAAACTCCAAATCTTTCATTCGGAGATTGGCAGGTAAGTCAGTGGTCCCTCTCTGGTGAACACCTTTGGAACCAGTATATTTGTATGCTATAGTTAGGGTTCACTATGGTAAGGTGTTATTATGCCTACTGTGACGACAATGGGAGTCATCACAGGTGTTCTCTATAAGAGGGATTCCCTACAGTGGGGTGTACTTTAGCAACAGTTACTGTTGTTTGAGCACCTAATACAGCTTTTTGCAGCTACTGTAAGTGTATCTACAGTATGTAAGCTTAAAGATGCAGCACTTCTTTGGAAATGGCAGAGAAGAGTACATTCCCATTAGATTGCCATTAGCAAAAGAGCTATATTAGGGCCGGCCTCGTGGCACTGAGGGCTGAGGCACTGAAAGTCTTACCTCACACAATGCTGGCGACCTGTGTTTGGGAATGAGCACGGGCCGCTGGGGGTCAGCTGGGGCAAAGAAGGATTGAGCGTCTAATGGACTGCTCTCCTTCTCTGGGGAGGGGGGTTTCAGAGGTTGGTGCCTGTCTGCTCCCTAATAGAAGCTCGGAGACAGGGCACAGTGCTGTAGATGGGTGAGGTGTGTGTGAACGCGTGTGCACTCCTCTCCGCAGGCATCATTGCACGCCTCGACTCCTGGGGAGAAAATCTAGAAAATCAAGCTGCCATAGCAGGATGGTGGAGAGCACTCTCAGGCTCTGCTCCCGGCCAGCCACAGCGCTGGCCCTCTGATTCTGGTCTCCAGTGGGGGTTGTGGAACCCCGCTGGCCCCAGGGGTAAGCCCAGGGGCTGAGCCAGTGCTGGATGGTGGACACCAGGGGACAGGGCTGGAGGCTTCCTCTGGAGAAAAGCTGGCACAGCAAAAAGGTATAACAAAAAAAAAAAAGAGTTATATTACAAATATTTTCTGGAATCCCCCCCCCAGCAAACGTATTTCCTAGTTTGGTCCAAATGGAAAAATTAAAGTAAAAAATGTGTCTCCTTAAACAACAAGAGCAGGCAGTATTTTGTTCCCCGAAGGTCATTCTAAATATAAGCTACATAGGAAAAATATGATTTCGTTCTTATTACTTTTATTACAAAAACATTTTAAAATGGGATCGACACATTCGGCTACACCTTGTGCCTTCTTAGAATGAAGGAGTGTGCATTACATCACTGTATCATGCATTATATATTGACTAATGTATGGGGAAGTGCCTGTTTTGAGGTTTTTTTTGTTTTTTTACACACCTGAGATATGTTGCCCAAGATTATCAGGGCATCATACACAGAGCGTGTGAACAAAAAAATAACTGAGTGAAACCTCCCTCATATTTAATTTTTTACCATTACTGGTGCTACTCCATTTTTTCCATTTACAAAACCAAAAAACAGAAGTCAAATTGTACCATAGTGATATTTTGCCCACCAGGTGAAACTGAAACTATAGTGTGCATGAGACAAAGCTTTGTAGTACACAAGTCATAACACACTTGTGTACTGTATTACAAAGTTTTCTGTGACTTGATTTCAGTGTATTATTATGGTCGACTAGAAATTATATAGAGAATAATACATGAACTGGTTCGCGTAGTGTGTGTAACCATAATTTTTTACCCACCTGAGGTGTGTGATGTTACATAAAGCCTGAGAGCAAAGCTTAGGAGGTTTGTAAAAGCAACACACATCGAGAGGTAACATTCTAGGTTACGCACACAAGCCAATATTTATTTTATATAATTACTTCATGACATTTTTTTTTAATATACAGGTTTTAATCTTCCTCAGCTGGGAACCAGCAGGCTATCAGCCCTGTGCCTGGGTGCCAACAACTGGCCTCTTACCTCCTTTTCCTCCTCCTCCTTCTCCTGCAGGTGTTTTGGCGGGGCAGGTCATGGCGCCTTAGGCAGGGCTTCACTGGAGCCCAATCCCCAGTACATTTTACACCTGTTTTTCTCCCCCCCCACACTATAGCAAATGTGGTTGTGCATATGTGTGGGGGCACACATGTGTGTCGTAGCCGCCAGCCCTGTTCCACCCACCCAGCATTACACCAGCCCCCTCCAAGCATTGGCACTACTACTGGAACTCCACTTACTGGTAGCCAAGAGCTGGGACAGCCTGCCTCCCTGATCTGGGAAAGGAGAGCTGCCAGGCGGCCATTCATGTCTTCTCCTAGCCCTCCACTCTCAGCCGACACCCGGTGACCCAAGCTCATTCCTATACTCGTGTCACTGGCGTGGGAGAGGTAGGGTGTTTTGCAGTGCCTCAGCACTCTACGCCACCGGGCCAGCTCTACATGACATGTTTAATTGAATTGTTAGACTATGCCATGTGATAGATCCTGATCACACACAGTCAGTTATAATGCATAATAATAATGTGATTATCTATGTATTAAAAATGCTAACCAGTAGTTACATAAGTAAGCAATAAGCCACAGTGGGGCATGGATTGCAGTCTGATATATGCATGACGCAGAGTATGTACTGAGACACAAAGTGCTTGCACTGAGTGCCTTTAGCAACTGGGAAATGCATTTATCAGACACACAACTCACAGCCCAGAGTGGCTTATTGCACTTATAAAATGGCTCTTACAAACAAAAAATAGTTAAAAAATGTTTTGTTAGTTTATATTGTAAAATAGTTCCATATTACATTAAAACCAATGTATTCCTAGTGTATTTAAATGCTAGCTTGACACTGGAGGGCACCTGTACTTTGTATAATGTGCTACTGTTCCCTCCATGACTTTGTTCACTCACTTTCTAGTACTGTTTCCCATTGCAATTACTCCAAATACTCTTATGGATGACTTGTTTAGTGAGCTGGGAAAATTAGCCAGTAATTAGCTCTATGAATTAAGAGCTTTTGGTCGAGTGAAAGCCATTTGCCTTTGTATGTTTCTATATTGCAGTTAACCTGCCTGCATCAGTGCAACTAGCTTGGCAGGAAAAAAAAAGTCAGCACTTGCCAAAGTCACTCCCCCCCCACTGCTCTTCCCCCTCCCATCACCACCAGTGTAGCCAGCTGTTACTGCCAACTTTTTGTTTAAAACAAAACAATATAACAAGACCCTAGCAGGTGAACAATTTCTGGTTTGGGCACTGGATAGAGTAGGCATTCATGCTGACGTCAGACCTATTTGTGCTGCTTTAATAAAAACTTAACACTAATAAAAACTTTTCACTGGGGACCTGGACATTGAGGAGGGAAAGAAGGTGGTGGAAGCGCAAGGCAAGCAGACAGGACAGTCAAGCCAGGAGTCTCCTGTAGAATGCAGGAGAGGATACTGATAGCCTGGGGAGTGCAGTAACTGGAGGATGAGGATTAGAGGCCTTCCTAAACAAAATGACTACTCGTTGGTACTTAGTGAGTTAGGGCAGGTAATGAGTATTTATCTAACATCTCTGTCAGAATTTCTTTTTTCTCAAAAGTTTCTGGAAGGCATGGATAAATACCATGTGCTGCATCCTAGTTGTCAGTAAAGTGCCACCGTTAGGGTTGTCACTCTATAAACGCAAGCTTGGGGTGGCTCTTGACCAATCAGAATACAACGTTTCCCCTACCCATTTTATAAATCCCTGCAATGCATATCTTGGAGTGTGTAAACCTCTTATTATTCAACTACTGTCAAAAAAAGCAAATGCCTTTACAGCAGTCAGTCTGCTAGGAAACATTCCCTTACACCAATTATTTTCTCTAGTCATAAAATCAGTTATTTAAGGAATAACGGGCCATGAGCACCAGAGTATGAGAAAAATCATTATCCCTTTTCATAAACACAGGCCCAAGGGGTTTTACACAGTGGAAGATATTTATTCTGAGGTTTACTCATTATTACTATCATGCAAAATGTTGAAGTATTTTAGCAAAAGTAAAAGAGCAAAAAAAGATTGTGTAAATCATGTCACCTGTATAAGTGTCTATTTATTCAGCTCAGTTAATGCAGTTAAATACTGATGTGTAGTACATGATACATTTTTGGGGTAGCAGCAACCATTCGGGTGAACTTTTACCAGTTCAGGTAAATTTTGGTTTCAAAGTTAAACCTAAAAAGGCTCAAAATGTATTTTTTTGTACACAAGACTCCAAATTAATATTTTTACGAAGCCTGAAAGAAACAGTGGCCTATGGTGTTCATTAAGCATTTTTGCAGGCCATTGAGTTTTATTTTACCCTTCTATTCTTGAAGCATTATCTCTGTTTAAGTTTTGTTCATTTTTGGTTGTTGTTTTTTTTTTTTTTAGTCTTCTTGCAGTTTTTCCCCCCGAGTCATGATTTCATACTGCTCCTTAGGAGTGGGGTAAAACAACACAAGATTAAAATAAATGTAAATAAATCAATCGTAATATGGTACAACTACTTCATGAATAGTTGAGTGACATAAAGATAAAATGCTGGAGTCCTACATGAACACTAGTGGTTCATAAATACAGGTCAGTATTTTTAGAGTCCATTTTTGTCATCAGATTGTAACAAACTGTAAAAGTAACTCAGCACCCTTTATGAATCAGATGCTGGAGGGGCAGGTAGCAGCAGATGCACGTGACAAAAGGTGGAAGGCAAGGCAAATTTTAGTTATATGGTGCCCTATCCTGAGGGCACAGGGTGCCACACAGGGCAACACTTTATAATACTGTAATCAAAACTACTTAAAGGGCCACAGACACTTTAAGAAGAACTTTAAAAAACATTATACTTGGCCACAGAGCAGCTTATATTTCTCATTCACTCTCAATTTCTTATCCCCATTATCTATAACTGAGGTCATAAGCATGAAAGCATGAATATTGTTCCCTGAGGGTTCATCAGTTCCCGTTGCTTCTTCCCAACCTGATGTCATAATACTCTGCTTGTGACATCACAGTTATACCCATGGCAACAGACTGTAATGTCGCAACATAGCATTATGGTTTCAAGTAGGGAGTAAACTGTAAAGGCAGATGGACACTGAGGGATAAAGATTTTGTTTTTGTGGGAATTTCATCAGTAATAAATAATGGAGATGAGAAATGAGAAATATATAAAATACACTACCTATATTTTGTTACTGCACTAAGTTCAAATATGTCTGTATTAGTATTCCCGGGTCGCCCCTGAAAAAGGGACCTTCGGGGCCCAGCGGGCCTACCCGGTCATCAAAATTCAATAAATAAATAAATAAACATATGAAATACAAGCTGAATTATGTCCAACTATTATGTTTTTCAAAATTTTCCCAAAGGTGTCAGCTACTCTTTCATAGTATTTTAATAAGTACAGTGGACAATGCCTGATACAGTAAGCTTGACTAAAATGATAACATTTTAAGGCACCCTTAAAGGCCTGTGGTGAGTGGAATGGCAGAGAGTTCTAGAATAATGATGCTGTCTCCCCAGAGGCTCTATCCCAGAATAACCTTAGCGCAGGCCCAATAACAAGCCAGCCTTGGTAGAGAACAGAGGGTGGACAGGGTGAATGGAGACAGGAAGTCTTTCAGAAAGCAAGGCCCCAAACCATATAGGGCCTTGTATGTTAACAAGCCAGTCTAGAAGTTGATTCACCACTGAACAGGCAGCCAGTGCAGACTGCTTAACACTATGATATGTGGTGCATCAGACCCCAGATAACCCTAGGCAGAGAGTAGAGATGTGCTAAACAGTTTGGAAAAAATCCACCCCCCCAAGCTAAGAACATTACAGGCAGTCAAGCCACATCCAAAGTGTTGGATCAGTTCAGATACGCTGATTTCATAGTTTTCCCTTACCGGTGCAAAGGAGCTGTGTTGTAAAAAATGGCAGCCTTTTCTTCAGCAGCTCCAGTTCTGCCGGTGTATTTTAGATGGCAACACTAGACATGCAGCTGTGTGTGTAAGGAGCATGAGTCTGTGGTGCGGGAGGGAGCAGAGTGTAAAGTGGCTCCCCACTGGTGACAACAAGGCATGATTTATGAAAGAGGACATTTGACTGGTTTGTCATTGGAGAGAACACATGGTTCTCCCTGTTACTGGCTGTGTGACTGAGTTTGCTCTTAGTGTGGCAGGCTGACAGTTTGGGAAGTAGCAGCTCAGGTGGGCACTTTGTGCTTGTGGGCGTCGGAGCACATTTGTTCTTTTCTAACCACTTTTCAGTGGCTGGCTAGAAAACATCAACAGTGTACCAAAAGACTGAGAGGAAAAAGATAAAAGAGACCTTTCTTGTTGTTGTTATTGTTGAGCCAAAACAGGGGGGGGGGGAACAGAGAGGGGAGAGTGAGTGCATGGCAGACTGGCAGGCTGCATCATACTAGTGTATGGAGATCCCTTTTTATGGCTGTGGGTGGAGCCTACAGCCATCCTGCTTTCACTTGAAAGAAGATGTTTTGTGGAATACATCTTTTAGGAGTTTTCAGTGTATCCTTCCATCAACTGCAAAATAGTGCGCTCCCCCTCTGATTTTTGCTATTGGCTGCTCTGCCTTAAAGGCAGAGGGGATGCTTCTGTGCCTCCCAACTTATCAGGATATAAACAAAAAAAAACCTTTGAAAGCTGCTGTCATTTAACCCTTGCAGGGCTGCAGAATGAGCATCTGTCCAGCTCAAGTCAAATAGATTCAGCCTAGGGGTTAACTCATTATCTCCTTACTTTGATTGAATACTGACCCAGTAGCACATGGCTAATTAGGCACATGTGTTATGTGGGAGACAGAGCAATATAAGAAGTAAACCCAGACTCCCCCACCCCTCCCAGAATCCCAGCCTTGAAGCTGGGAGTCATAATGTAGGAATGACTACTGTTTACTGCTGTCAGCACTCACACATGTCTAAGTTACATAGTTCAAAAATAAATTAGAACTACAAAGCCAGTCATACAGAGGATATAATGACTTGAATAGTTTTTGTTTGTTTGTTTGTTTGTTTTCTATTACTGGTCCAAAATAAGTATCCGTTTATAAGTGTATGAGCCTTGTTTGATAAATGAATGCTCTGCTATGCCAAGCAGCTCCTAATGTCAGTATTAGAACAATGTTATCAATGTGTGTCCATTTGCCTGTTACAGCAAGGTTAAACAGATTGCATGAAAAGAAGGCACATTCTGTAACTGGACACTGTTTATTATGCTTCACTCTGGGATACATTTTAACTGGAATTTCGGGCACAAAAATAGGGTTTACGTATCCTTTAAATTCTGTTCTGTTAGTCCCTCTGGTGCATTTACTGTCAATTTAAATAATGTATCTCCTTGGAATCAGTTTAACCTTGCTACAACAGGGAATGGACATACATTCTACAGCAAAATGTATTCAACTCAGATTTAAAAAACAAATATGTGTGCATAGATTCTATTTTGCAACAGTAGTCATGAACATGATGAAAGTAGCCCTTATCTAACATAAGTGCTCCTGGGTCATCACATGTAAGTGACTCTGGTGGGATTTGGAAGCAGGTGATTCATTTATCTCAAGTCAGGTAACAACTTTGTAAACATAAGACTGCAGAATACTGTTTTCTGTTGTGCCATAAATCTGATGTACCACATTTTACTGCCGTGTTTTCTATGACACATTTCAGATCACCTTATGAAGATAGGTTGAGGGACCTCAACATGTACTCATTGGAGGAGAGAAGGGAGAGGGGTGATATGATTGAAACCTTCAGGTACTTCAAGGGTATCAAAAGAGTTAGTACAGTGGTCATGTTTTGATTAAAGAGAGAAGGAATTACTAGGGGGGCTCAGCCTGAAGTTGGTGGGGGGTAGTTTTAGGAGAGAGGTTAAGAGACATTACTTCATGGAGAGGGTGGTAGGGGGTGGAATGCATGTCCTGAGAAAGTGTTATCTCTTAAAACAGTGGAGAGCTTCAAAAGAGGGTGGGACAGGGTCAAGGGCAAGATACTAGTCAGTGGGAAGCTGAGGGGAGGAAGAGAAGAAAGGAAGCAAGGGGTGGGGAGGCAGCAGAAGGAGTCTAACCTGCATGCTGCATGACTGAGCAGACATGATAGACCAATTGGCCTGTATCTGCTGACATTTTTGTATGTTTGTTTGTTTGTATTACTACGTTTTCCTACTTCAGATCTGAGATTTGGACTTGCTATTGTTATTGCTGAAGATGCTATTAGTTAAAACAGTGATTAAGTTATTTTTCTAGTATGACAGGTTTGTACAAGGGGTAAGTGCGGTCATGTCAGAAATTGAAACTATAGACTGGATTACATTCTTATATACATCACAGAGCAAGATGAATTATACTAAAATGTTTAGTGACTGCAGTGTACAATCAGAGATTATGTCTTCATCTCAGTTGGACTGCTGGGAGCCATGCAAAGAAGACAAAAAACAAGCATTTGTCAATGCTGAAGGTTTCCTTGCATGGTACATGTGGGATGGCATTCAGCAGAGTTCATGGCGCTCATCACTTGGAGCTTCTTCAAGCTCGCCACAGCCATAACAGCTCTGACTAGATCTTATACTCTGTTGTGGAGTGAACCTGTGAAAAAAATAAATAAATCATTTGGGGGTAAAACAAGAAACACTTTGTAAAAGTTTGACTTTTTTCTCTTTTCTCTGAGCCAAAAAAAAAAAAAAAAGAGTGGGTGAAAATGACTGTGGAAGGCAGAAGCAGGTAGCCTGATGCTGCTAAATGCTTGTCAAATATTGTATTTTGCCACATTAATCAGTCAGTGTGAAATTAAGTACTAATAATTATTGTTACGCTAAGCAGCTAGGGCAGACATTTTTTTGAGTCCTCCAAGTCCTAATAAAAAAAAAACTGCAGCTTTTTAGGGAAAGGAGCTATGAGAAACATACTGAACTCAGTCATGCTTATTACACACGCTGCATTGAAATAGCACCTGCAGCATCTTGCTATTAAAGAGTGGCTTAATTGCTTTCATTTACAGCTATATTTATCAAATGCTGTTTAAAACTATTTTGTAACATACAGTTACCCTAATACATAAAGATTCTAAAAGGTATGGATTGGGTTCAGATAACTATTTGAACCTTTTGCTTCTTATCAGAACCTTTTAGAACCCCAGAACCTTCTGAGATTCCCCAACCCCTAGTAGAGAGCATTGCAAGAGTCCAGTCTAGATGTGACAAAGGCATGCACCATTGTAATCGGGTCTCCGGGCACAAAGTAGGGCCTGATACAGGCAATGTTATGAACATGAAAAGAGCCACAATGGACTACAGCTAACATCTAATGTTCCATTGTCAGCTTGCAATTCATTAGGACCCCCAGGTTTCTAACCATATCCACAGCTCCAAGTGTGACGTCATTTAAAGATGGCAAAATGGCATTACTACCTGTCATAGCAGACCCAAGGGAACCTGATTCGACAAGCATTGCCTCCTTTTTACTTGGGTTGGAGTCCATCCAGTTATTGATTTCATGAAGTCATTGACACAGCGCTGACCTCACAATAACCCTGCCAGGTGCACAAAACAGGTATGGCTGAGTATCTTCTGCATAGCAATGAATCTCCAAGTCATACCACCTTATGATCTCACCCAGTGGCAGCATGTACATGGCAAACAGCATGTGTGCAAGGATTTAGCCTTGTGGCACTGTGCAGTCAAGCACAGCTGTTCCAGAGATGGAATTACCTAGAACCCCTGCTGTACCCTACCCTTAAGGTAGGACTCAAACCAGCACAGGACTGTGTCGGTGAGTCCCGCACAGTGCCTCAGGTGATCCAGCAGCACCTCATGATCCATGTCAAATGCTGAAGAGAGATCAAGAATAAGCACAGTAGAACAGTACCCTCTGTCCATCACAGTGAGGAGATTATAGGACACCTGATATGGATCATCACTGAGGTATGGCAAGCTCTAAACCCAGACTGGAGAGGTTCATTGATGTCGACCTTTTCCAGGTGAGTCTCCAGCTGCACCCTCATCTTCCTGACAGTCTTTCTCAAAAAGGGAAGGTTTGATACAGGTCTCTTATTCACAAGATGGTTGGGGTCCTGCATACAGTAGGTGGGGTGCAGCCCCCAGATCATCTGGAACACCTCCTCATCCAAAACTGTGTAAAACTCCCCAAGAATGGCAGATCAGCTGAGCCCATCTGTAACAGGGTACTACTGTTCCATGACAGGCCACTTGAGAAGATTAGGGCCCAAATAGAGGAAACCCTATCAAGAAAAAAAATCGAGTGAACTCTTTGCACTTTATAACAGAAAATACTCTTTAAAACTAGCGACGGGTGGATTGAAAAACTGTGTGAAAGAGTTGCCCTGTGGTAGTCATCCTTTTTTAGCAATGCTGGTCTTTTTTAATTTTTTTAACCAGGACTAGCACACTAAGCTGAAACCTTTTTTACAGGTGCGACCTGGGAGCACAGGGAAGTTAAGTGACTTGCTCAGGGTCACACAGTCTTCAAGGGAAAGCTGTGGGATTCAAACCCAGGTCTGGTCTGCTGGATGTCAACCAGATTTGCAGCTCAGAGCCTTAAACCACTGTGCTATACTGCCTCCCTTTTTCAGGGGTGATCACTTGATGATACTCAGACTATGATACCATAGGAGGCAATCTGTGGAGGAACAGGAAGGCCTCAAAAAAAGATGACTTCCAGAGACAGTGGGGGATGAGGATGGGTGGTGAGACAGCCAAAGGTGGATAGGCAGCCTTTCCAGGGGACAAAAGAACAGAAAAAAATTAACAGCATTTACTAATAATACTGTAGTACAGTTATAGTACATATGATAGAAAAACAATAATAGGTTACTACGTAAACCAAAACATTTGATTTCTAAGTGGGATTTCTATGATCAAAAGTGTAATTTAACTAACAAAGCATCTACCAGAGTCTAGTGCACCCCACACCCAATAGCTGCTCAAAAGAGCCTGCAATTTTGTAAAGTTTTTGCTTTCTCACTCACATTTTAGTCACTCTGTGATTTTCAATAGGGGTTTCATGGTTTCAGATGTCAGCTGATACCCAAAGTGAGCCCAGCCACTAATTACAGGGTGAAACCCCTGGCTGGGTACCTCCTCCAACACTTTACATTTTAACTTGCTCATTGGGTGGGAAGTGCACCGGACTCTGTTCTGATATATGCCACAAACCAGGAGCATACCCCTAGAAAATGCAGTAATTCATAACAAATGCCATTTTAATTTGGTGAATGAGCAGGCGCAAGTAGGTGAATAAGGGTAGAGCTTGTTAAAGTTGAATGTGATAATTAACAGCCACTGTCATAAATGCGAACATTAGTTGTTTGACAGCAGGAAACAGCGTACCAAGTGAAGAACAAGCAGTGCACATATATTTGGTTTACAAGACTCTACTGAGGTAATAATGGGACATTAGTAGTTGTAAATTAGGCAATAATCAGATTGATGAGGACATAACTTAGTGTGCCAAAGGTAAAGGACCAAAGTAAATATGAGCTAGAAATATCAATTAAAACAGATCACTTAAAATGTGTGTTTCATGTTACATGGCTCTTAGCATCTAAGCAGACATTAAAAAGGGGTTTACTTTACCTGTTTCACGGACATTGTAACCCTGAATACAGTGTAACATACCATTTCTCCTTCATGACAGCAATGTTGATATACCAACAAGCATTTATGTGACTTATTGATATACATTTATTATATATTTTTCTAAAGAACAAGAAAGTATTCTTTAAAAACACATTAAATGGTATTCTATTTCTAAATCTGTATCAGTATGAACAAACGCAAGTGAGAAATGAAGTCCATTTTAAAGTGTTTCTTAAAATAGTAATTTTGTGACACATACCAGCTACATACAAACTCAGTAGTGCAGTATGGTATAGTGTCAACAACATATAAACTCCCTCAGTGTGTCTGATGTGAACTGCACTGCAAATGGCAACAAGCGACCCTTGCCACTAACACCATGCACTCACCACACCACACTGGGTAGACCATGTGCAACTTCCAGGCAGTCTGTAACATGGATTCTTACCACTGGAAACACCACCAGAGATGGTGTGATGCATGTGCACACCAAAAGGCAACATCCAAATAACATGCCAGAATCCCATGTACCCCCACCCTTAAAAAATGGCCATCCATGTGCCATTCCAGGCAAGAGGTAAAGTAGGTACCTACTCTTTGAAATCACGGTAGATACATTTTGATCCATGGGCAACACAAATGACAAAAATCTGTATGCTGGTGTTTACAAGGGGAAGTATCAGTGTTGGATGCTGCCTGGAAGTTGCACAGGGTTGACCCAGTGTTGGGGTAGGGTTTTGTGATGTTTTAGCAAGGTGTTAATATGTATAGTGTTCCAATACCTTTTGAAGAGACAATGTTGACTCTTGCAAAATGCAAACCAAATGGCAACCTCTAAACACCTTGTCAGAACACAATTGCCCCTACAAACAAGAGGCTAAACTGTGCAAATTCCTTGCTTTGTGTAAGATATATACTTCCCCTCGGCAACAACGGCAGAGACATTGTGAGTCATGGGCACAAAAAATGGCAACATCAACCACCTTGACAAAATGCACTGGGTTGACCAGATGTGGGGGGGGGGGTATGGGTGGTGTTCTGATGTTGCGGTTTTATTACTACATAATTTGCACTGTCTCTGCTGAGTCCTACAAGATTAAATATATATGTTACAGGGTGCCTGGAAGCTGTACATTGTAAACACGGGTTTTCAGTGTTGGAGGGGTGCATGGTGTTCCGGCAAGGTGTTCAGATGTTGCCGTTTGGGGTGCCCAGTAGTGACATTATCTATGACGGTTTCTCCAAGGTTAAGTATCTATGTTACAGGCTTCTTTGAAGTGATACAGGGTTGAGCAAGTGTAGGGGGCTGTATGGTGTTCTGGAAAGGTATTTAGATGTCTCAGTTTGACGTTACCCCATGTTTTTGCAGAGGCAATGTGTCATATATGCACACCAAATGGCAACTTCTAAACACTTTACCAGAACATAATTGTGCCCCCACCACCACCACCACCACAAACCAGGGTCAACACTGTGCAATTTACAAGTGGCCTTTCCCTTAGAGAAACTGCCAGAGACAGTATGACTCATGGGCACACAAAACCACGGCATCCAAACACATTGACAGAACACCATTGCCCATTCACCACAATTGTTCAACTGTGTACCACTTTCAAGCAGCTTGTAACATAAATAGTTATGCTTGAAATAAAATGGTAGCATCTGAAAAACTTGCTAGAACTACCTAGGTCCCTGACCCCACTATAAAAAGGGTCTACGTGTGACTTCAAAGTAGCCTGTAATAAACACTAGAAAAGAATGTGTTTATTCTTATTTAGAACAACCACTAGTATATTCTGACCATTTCCAAAAATAATCTTACATGATATTTTATAATGCTTGAAAATACATTTTGAGAGCTGTAACATTTGAGCTGTTAATCATAAACACAAAAGTTTTTGGTTTTTTTTAATGAAAGCTTGGAGTCCAATCAACATGTATAGACCTTAATACAGTTCTCCTATGTGGCTGCAGGTCTATATGTGTGAATATAATGTTATTAAAAGTGACAGGACTTTAAAAAATTTAGTAAACCAGTTTATTGTTTGATATCGATATGAAACATTTTATGTCTTTTATATCGATGTATGGTAGCTGTAGTAGTATATTATTGACATGGGCGCCAGAACCTTGGGAAAAGTGGACAGGGGGACTGAAGTTCAAAAGCGCACAAAGTAAAAACAGGTAGTTTTTGCAAGCCACTGTTCCTATACACAGAAATACTGCATTTGCACATTTTGTAATCCGAAACACAAGAGAAATGCTGTATCAGGTTTACCCACAAAAGCAAAGTTTAAAACCATTTCAGAAGTTTTTGATCCCATGAATTCCATAGTCAAGCATAAACATCACTGCAAGGTAACTCCAGCAATTGCACTGACATCATGGTGAGCTTGATTATTTATTTATATTGTATCCACATGTCCAAAGACCCATACAGTGACATGCAGTTTTGCATGTTATTAATGAAGGACTCATAAAAGCATGTGTATTTTCAGATAAGAGGCTGTTTGTTTGTTTGTTGGTTTGTTTGTTTGTTTGTTTTGGTTTTTTTAGTCCAGTAACAACAGACAGGAATACAACCCTGTAAATCATTTGAAAAGTTAATTTAGAACTGTTACAAGGGCAATCTACAGACAAGGCATCAAATCTCCACACTCTGCAAGACAAGGGGTATTCAAATTGAAATGGATAGGTATCCAACAGACAAGGCAAAAAGAATATAATAAGCTGCCACCAGATTAACAGTGAAAACAGAGTTGAACTAATGCTCATCATCCCACAAACTAAGGAGTCTGGGAGCAGTTTCTTGGAAAGCTTTAGTTTTTTTTTGTTTTAACCCTTGCTGTGCCACAGGCTAATGTATCGGTCCACAATTACTATGCCTTCTAATCCGTTGGCAACCAAAAGGTTAAATTTTAGACATAGTAAGATAAAATATATATTTTTGGAAAGTGCTCAAGAGATTCTACTACACAGAAACAATGACCCCACATTCAAGTTTGTGTATGCAGTAGCAAGTTGAGAACATATTAAGAGTGCTGGGTAAGAGGAGGACATGGGGCAGATTTTAGGAATAGAACTAAACATTTACAGTAATTGTTGTTCTGCTAGACATGTTGAATGTGTTCTACTATTTAGAAAAAAAAAAGAAACATTTTGCAAGATAATCATTTGCCAGGTGGCTTTTAAGAATGACAAAAATACAAAGAAACATCAAAGAAATGTTATCACTAGTAGTTGGTCAGAAATTCATTCTAAACAGGACTACCGGTGGTGCATATTGAATGAAATGTATCACACGGAGACACTGATCAGCATTGTGAGATGTGGAAGGAAGCTTTTGACAATAAATGGGTACTATGGGTTATATTTATCATCTTGACAATCACACTGGGCTGCCATGGCCCACTTTCTAACCTTATGCCCCCAGGACCCCAGTATGGAGTTGTAACTGATCGCCAGCCAGACTGCCTAATCCTACATTGAACAATTGTGGTAACATAGCCACTATGGCAGGCTTCTGTTGGCAGAGGCTACGTACCCCTAGAGCTGCAGATTGGGTGTCTTGGCATCTTTCAGGATTCTGTGTAGTGCGTGTTTATCCCAGCTCCCACTCCTCACAGTCAGGCCACTGAGTAGCTTTGCATGCCTGTACGGGACTGGGTACAGAGGGAGCAGAACACCAATTTATGGCAGTGGCAGAAGCCCCTCAAGGACTCAGGAGGGCCTCCATAGTACACTTATATGAGGATGCATATAGAGCTTCATGGATTGAGCCCTTAGAGTAACGTTATGGAATTGTTTTGTGCTACCTGCTGAAGTATGGAATTTTCTTGCAACTTGCTGAGGTGTAGACTCCTAATTTCTGTGTTTATACCTACCTACATAGTTTAAACACCTTTGAGCCTGGTCCCTTTAAAAAATGAAAGAACAGCATACATTTCCATCATTTATTTAGTCTGACATCTGTCCCTTGCTAGCCTGACTGCTAGCCTGGCAAGCACAGTAACCTTCTCAGAGGTGCTACCAGTCCATGGCAGGAGTGAGGCTAGGGTACTGCACACCATGCAGTTTAATGAATGGTTGCAAAACTGGTGCAGAGCACAGGGCTTTGGCTTCATTGGGGACTGGGGGTCCACCTGGAGAGATAAAGGTCTATACTGGTATGACGGTCTGCATTTGTCCACAAAGGGGACCAAGCTCCTAGGTGACAGGTTTAAATGCTTCCTTGGCAAGCTTTTAAACTAGATAAGGGAGGTACTGATAAAAGGCAGGAAAAGTCAAGCCTCCCCCCACAAAACATGGCAGGTAGTAGGGTAAACACTGAGGTACAGAGCTCAATACAGGGCAGGATGGGGGTAAATGGTAAAATAGATAAGAGCAATAAGAGCAGGGATGGGGGAAAAAAGGATCAAGCCGACATTAAATGGAGGGCAATGACTACTAATGCCCGTAGTCTGGGAAATGAGCTTTCTGATCTAGTAGCTTTGATGGAAGATGAACAATTGGATATTGTGGCAGTCACAGAAACATGGTACACCGAGAACCATGAATGGGATGTCAACATACCAGGGTACACAATCTACAGAAGGGACAGGGAAGGTAAAAGAGGAGGTGGAGTAGCTCTATACATAAGGGAAGGGATCAAAGCTACAGAACTAAAAAGTAAAGGGAGAGGACAAGAGGCACTCTGGGTTACCTTGGAGATGGGGAATGGCATCGCAATCCACACAGGGGTTGTATACAGACCTCCATCTCAAGGGAAGGAAATGGACAAGAAAATGATAGAGGACATTCTCAAAATGGCTGAAAAAGGGGAGATACTGTTGATGGGGGCTCTGAATATGCCAGATGTTAACTGGAGGACATGTACTGCAGCCACATCCAAGAGCAGGGTCATTCTTGATGCCCTGCAGGGGGCAGACCTTAGACAGCTAGTGCTGGAACCCACTCGGGACAGAGCAATACTAGACCTGGTACTCTCAAATGGAGAGAGGATCACAAATTTAGAAGTCAGTAGACATCTGGGAACAAGCGACCACTGCACAGTGTGCTTCACAATGAGCACAGCCATGGAGATAAGCCATTCAAAAACAAGGATACTGGACTTTAGAAGGGCTGACTTTGGCAAAATGGGTGAACACCTAAAGAATGCACTAGCAAGTGGCCAAATAGGATCGGTGGAAGAACAATGGAGAAAAATCAAAACTGCCATCATAGAGGCAACAAGTCTTTATGTAAAACAAATAAAGAAAACAAAGCGGAGTAAAAAAACACTATGGTTCTCAAAAGAGGTGGCAGGGAAGGTTAAGGAGAAAAAGGCTGCATTCAAAAAGTATAAGGAATTACAGAGGGAGCACGACAGGTTACTGTATCAATTAAAGCAGAAAGAAGTAGGAAAGGCAGTCAGAATAGCAAAGGCACAAACCGAGGAACAAATAGCCAACTCGGTCAAAAAGGGGGATAAAACCTTTTATAGGTACATTAGGGAGCATAGAAAGGTTAAGGGAGGGATAGTGAAGATTAATAAAGGAGAGGGGAGGTGGGCAGAGGGAGACAGTGAAAAGGCAGAGATACTGAATGAATACTTTTGCTCAGTATTCACAAAAGAAGATGAGGAGCAGTTACCTAAACCAGACAATAGAAGCACTCTGGGTAGGGGGGTTGATACCAGTCCATTCACAGAAGAAAGAGTCCTGAAAAGAACTCCTAAAACTCAAGGTGGACAAAGCAATGGGGCTAATGAGTTCACCCACAATCCTAAAAGAACTAAGGGGGACCTAGTGACACCACTGACCACACTTTTAACAAATCATGGCAGGATGGGGTGGTACCTGAGGACTGGAGGAGGGCAGATGTGATTCCCCTTTACAAAAGTGGGAGCAAGGCAGAAGCAGGAAACTACAGACCTGTAAGTTTGACCTCAGTGGTAGGAAAATGATGGAATCACTTCTGAAAGAAAGAATTGTTGAGTACCTAGAGGCCAGCGGGGCACAGGACCCAAAGCAACATGGATTTACAGCAGGAAGGTCATGTCAGACTAATCTAATTGATTTCTTTGACTGGGTGACCAAAGTAATAGACCAGGGAGGGGCTGTGGATATGGCCTACCTAGACTTTAACAAGGCATTTGACACAGTCCTGCACAAAAGATGAATAATCAAGTTAGCCAGCCTGGGAGTGGGTCCCAGGGTGGTAGCCTGGGTAGCGAACTGGCTGCACAACAGGACACAGAAGGTAATAGTGAATGGAACACATTCTGAAGAAAGGGGGGTTACTAGTGGAGTACCTCAGGGCTCAGTACTGGGTCCAGTCCTCTTTAACATCTTTATAAGTGACATTGCAGAAGGTCTGGAGGGAAAGGTATGCCTCTTTGCAGATGACACAAAGATCTGTAACAGAGTTGATACACAGAGGGGTAGAAAAGATGAGAAGGGACTTGGCAAGGTTGGAGGAATGGTCAGACATATGGCAACTTAGATTCAATGCAAAGAAGTGCAAAGTAATGCACCTGGAAACAAAAACCCAGGAGAAGAGTACACAATAGCAGGGAGGTACTAACAACAACAAAAATGGAAAGGGACCTGGGAGTAGTCATATCAGATGACCTAAAGGTGGGTAAGCAATGTGAAAAGTCAGTAAGGAGAGCGGGGATACTGGGATGCATAGGAAGGGCATCACAAGAAAAAAGGAAGTGGTTATCCTCTATACAGACAGTTGGTGAGACCCCATCTGGAGTACTGTGTGCAGTTTGGAGACCTCATCTACGCAAGGACATAGACAGAATGGAAGCAGTCCAGAGGAGGGCAACTAAAATGGTGCAGGGTCTACATCAGAAACCATATGAAGAGAGACTGAGAGAGCTTAATATGTATACCCTTGATGAAAGGAGGGACAGGAGGGACATGATAGAAACGTTCAAGTACCTCAAGGGAATCAACATAGTCCAGGAGGGTAGCATCTTTCAGAAAAAGAGATGTGTAAGAACAAGGGGGCACAGTTTATAGATAGAGGGGGGACAGCTCAGGGGTAATGTGAGGAAATTCTTTTTCACGGAGAGAGTGAGAGAGTGGTGGATACATGGAACAGCCTTCCTGAGGAGGTCGTTGGGTCTAAAACAGTTGGGGGAATTCAAACATGCATGGGACAGACACAAAGCAATTATAGTGGGGGGTTGCAGGAAGCAGGCTGTTGGTTAACTAGAATCTGCAGCTTATCCAGTAGGTAGGGAAATGGGCAGACTGGGTGGGCCAAGTGGTCCTTATCTGCCGTCAAAGTCCATGTTTCTATGTTTCTATGTTTCTATGACTGAGGTCCCAGTGTCACTTATTTGACTCCTAATGCTAAGCATATCCTGAATAAACTGAAACTTTTTGTCAACTCCTGATGTGACTTTAAGGGGCATCTTTCTAAGCAGTATTGTCATGTGAACTTAATCTTTATACTGTTTTAAAGCTGGGAATAACAGCTATAAAATAATAGAAAGGTGATGTTAATAGGTTAAGTATTTCTTTAGACATCTGCCTTCATAGTCACATCAGGAATTACTTATTATTTATTTATTTATTTAAATCTAGGATTACATAATACCTTTCAGCCAAGGCTCTTTTACAAAGGTTCCACGTCAGAAGAATGGACAATACAATTTATGAGATTACAGAGTAAGACAGTCATAATGCCTATGGTTATTACAACCTGATTTCAAGTACAAGTAACACAACATATTACAATATCAATAGGAGGTTTATTACAACATAAGTGAGGGGAAGGGAGATAGTGGGGTGGAATAGAGTATTGCAGCTTAGAGGGCTTTGCCAGGACAGAGTATTTGAGTATAAGGTTGAGCAAGGGAAAGAGTAGGGGATAGAGAAGTGCGAAGGGCAGGATTAGCATGGACAGCGGTGGGTATGGGAGCTGCCAAAATGATGGTTCTCAGCTAAGGCAGTCACAGGTACTAGAAGCTACTAAAGATTTGTGGAGCTTCTTTTTGAAGGTGCCCAGAGTTGGCGAGGCATTGATGTCACTGGCAAGGTTATTGAGCCAGCTGGGGGCCCTGTAAGAGAAAGACCTTTGACCTTGAGTGGTACGACAATGAGGGATTCTCAGTAGCTGTAGTTTTGAGCTCCAGGTGTTGCAGTTGTTTACTCTGGTTTTAAGAAGGGAGCAGACTCCTGGGGGGCAATACATATCATTATTTTCTTGGCCGTGATGCAGGTTTGATACTGAATTCATTTTTTTAATTGAAGCCATCCAGTTTGGGAGTAGAGATCGCAGGTATGGGTGAGACGGTGAGCCCCGGTGGTGAGACGACATGCTTTATTCAGGGATGTGGCAATTCATTTGAGTGTGGAGGTAACAGCAGAGCCATAGACTATGAGGCCATAGTCAATAACACTCACAACTGAGCTTTGAATGGCAATAGACAATGCTTCAGAGGTTAGGTGTTTTTGGTGACGGTACAGTACACCCAGTCTGGTGTTGGCCATCTTGGTGACATTACTGATATGGGTGGCATAGGAGAGTTTGGAGTCAAGAGTGATGCCAAGATATTTGAAAGTATCAACTTGATCAATGGTGGCTCTGAGTTTGGTGTTGACTGTGAGGTGGTACTGTTTATTTTTGTTCTGCGAGCTGCTGAAGAGCATGGTCGTAGTTTTTTTCTGATTTAGTAATAGCATGTGTTGCAAGAGCCAGTTTTCAATTGATGTGAAACCCCGCTGGAGGTTACCTTGCAGTTCTACAGGATCGTGGTGGGAGGCAAGGATAACAGCATCATCTGCGCAAATTATTATCTGTTCTGGACTTGAGTCTGGAATTTCATTCAGGAATAGGCTAAAGAGGAGAGAGCCTAGGATAGACCCTTGTGGAACACCAGAGAGGACTGCTCTGGCATCAAAGAGTGTTTCAGTTATTTTTACTCTTTGGGTCCGGTTGCCTAGATAGCTATTGAACCAGTCGACTGAGTCAGGTGAGAGCCCAGCCTTCCAAAGTTGGACAAGTAGGAGATGGTGGTTGACCATATCAAAGGCCTTAGTTAGATCGATGAACACAGCCCCTGTTAGTTTACCGTTATCCAATGAGTGGTGAATGGCTCTGGTGACTTCGAGTAATGCTGTAGAAGTGCTGTGACCCTTTCTAAAGCCGTGTTGTTGCTTGCAAAGGATGTTGTGAGTGTCCAGGAATTCTGTGAGCTGGTCAGCCACAATACGTTCAAGGACCTTAGAGAGAGGAGTTAGAATGGAGATTGGGCGGAAATTTTCATGGGCAGTTTTTTCACCACTTTTGAATATAGGGGTCACAGAGGCCAGCTTCCATTTGTCCAGGAATTGGCTGAGGCTGAGGGAGAGGTTGAAGATCCTGATCAGTGGTCTGAGTAGTTCTTCAAGGGTTAGGGATAGAAGTTTGAGGTCAAGAGAGTTGCTGCTGGATCTAGAATTGGCGATAGCTTTTGTGACATAGCTGCGGACCTGGTGTATCTCGACCAATTTAAAATAGAAAGGAGGGCGGTCTGAGGAGGCAGAGGAGATAGGGTGCATTGGAGTATCATCTTTGCTAAAGAAATCGAGGGGAAGTACAGAAACTAAGGTCAGTGAAAGCAGTATTGAATGTATCTGCAATAATTTCTGGATCAAGTGTGGTAACCCCGTCTATACAGAACATGGATGGGGGGATTTTGACTGCTTCCCGATAACTTATTTAATGTTGTTCCAGAAGTCTCTTCCATTTTCCCATGAATTTGTGAGAGCACTCTTAAAATAGACAGATTTTGATTGCTGGATGGCTTTGGTGCAGTCATTTCGGGAACGTTTATAGTTACAGCTGTCAATTTGCCTCCCAGATTTTCTAGCTAGTTCCCATAGTTGATCCCTTTCTTTTAGGTGCCTTAGGAGGTCTCCTGTGAGCCACGGGTTAGAGATGGCATTTATTTTATGCTTTTTGAGCGGAACAAATTTGTTGCAGGCACCATTAAAGGTATTGATAAAGTGGTCAAGGGCGATGTTTATATCTGTTGCATGAAAAATTGGTGACCAGTCCAGTTGAAGAAGGTAGGTTTTGAGGTAATTGAGATGGCCATGGGGCAAGACTCTGCTGGTTATGGTTCTCAGGGCTGGCTTGCTGAATTTGTTTGTCCAGGTGCAAATGACAGGAGAGAATAAAAAAATATGATGCAATTTACTTAGAAAAAGTTCCTTAGTATATCTGGCAACTGGGTCAGAGGACAGGTACTTTCTGCTTCCCTTCAAAAAACACAGACATTGCTGGTTGTGTGACCATGCAGAGAATGCAATAAGCAGATCTGACAGGGAACCACATTCCTTATTCTGGAATCACTTTTCATAGAGGATGGGTAAGCGGCTGATGGGAAAGGTACTAATTGTTTAATTGAAGGTTGTCTTAAGTACTTTTAGGTGCCAGCCTGCATGGAGCTTCCATTTCAGTTGTTAACTGAGCCACACAGTACATCAGTAGGTGGAGCTGCTGTTGAGTGTGTCTCTGACATCCCCTTCCCCCCAAAACCTCCCTCTCCCCCTCTCTAATTGCATTCAGTGTGTCTGTGTGCTGTCTTCTTTATGTCTGGTAATCAGGGTTCTCTCCTGCCATCTCATCTGCAGCTTGTTTTCATGCTATCTGGAAAAAAAGCTTGTAGTGGGAACCACAGCCTGGGAGCGATAGTGCCACCGTGAAATACTGAACACAAGAGCAAGGTTGGGGGTAACTGGCTCCTACTGCTTGGCTTGACTGGGACATGCATTCACACACCCACAGTCTGGACTTTGGCCTTTGTGCAAGTGTCCTCGGGGCAGGTTTCAGGGGACCACAATGGCAACTAAATGAACAAAAATCCAGCCCCCAGTTGCCATGCAGTATAATCCCCGAGGGGGGGACAGATCCCTGGACGGACAGCATAGCTGCCACTGAGTCCCCGCTGGCAGCAGGACAAAAATATGCTAGAAAAAAGATTTGAGTGGATACTTGGGTGAGGTAATAGCACAGTGGTATGTAATTGTTTTACAGTGTGGAAGGGAAAGATATGTTCTTTTTATATTTATTTATTTTATTTAGTTTTTGTTGACCAGGTAAGTGCACTAGACAAATTCTGCCTATTTTCAGGCACGACCCGGGGAGGGGGATACAGATGAATGCCAACTGACCTTGAACCTGATTAAGCTGTTGGTGGTATATTTAGTGAATTCAGGAAATTCAGGAAGTACTAGCAAACTGCACGCAGACACTGCAAGTGTGGGCAATTTGATCACATAAATGAAGTGGTTCTTTTGACATGTCATGCGGTCATGTCATGTCATGCTGGGACTTGATTTGTGATATTGTGCTGGGATAACACCATGGGTTAAGCTCTCAGCTAACCAATCAGGTTTCAGAATTTATTCTTGTCATTGTATAATTAGTATCTATATAAGTCTAATACCCATAAACATTGATCTTATGCCTTAAATCGTGTGGTGAACATTCCAGTGCCTCCCCAGCAGTACCAAATCTTCCTTGCTTTTGCAGACTTTGCCTACAAATGTGTCAGAAGATAATAGTTAGTATTGGCAATACCAGAACAGACATTGTGACTGATTCATATAAAAAACAGCAACACCCGGACACCTTAGCAGAACACCATGGGCCCGATTCACAAAAGGAGCTTAGAGCAATGCAAGCTGCGGCTAACAGCAGCTTGCACTGAAGCCTGGTGCAGGAGACACCCTGTGCCCAATTCACTAACTGGCAGGGTCCTGGCAGCTTAGTCCCACGGCTTGTGGCAAACCTGACTGTGTGCCAAACAGACGGCGCACTGGGAGGGCCAACCACAAGTTGCAGGGCAGCCGGGCACCACACTAGACCCTGATGGTCTAGCAGTCCCCCCCCCCCTCCCTGAACCCAGATGCTGCCATGTTTCATTTAACAATAAAAGTTATATTATATTAAATACAAGTTAAAAGATAGGTTATCAACCACAGTCTACATGAATACATATACAATTGATTTTGCTGCCTTGTGTAATATTAATAAACAGGTCTCCTCTTCCCAAACCCCAATACTGCTGTGTTGTGTATTAATAAACTGTTCCCCCCTCCCTGAATCCTGATGCTGCCCCTACTAATACATACAATGCCTCCCCTCCCTGTTGCAAATAAATACATTTACAATATCCCTGGTAGTCTAGTGCCCCTCCCAGTCCTGATCTCCTATGATGAGTACCAACATACTTCTGGTGGTCTAGAGGCTCCCCCACCCCCACCCTGCACTGCACATCTCATCAGTGAGCCAGAGACTAGCTCTGCCCACCACTCATCTCCGCAGCCAGCCATTGACTGAGCTCTGACAGACAGCGTACTGTATACAGTACACCGTCAGTGATTGACAGCAGTTGTCATTCACTGAGAGCATACTATATACAGTACAGGCTCAGGCAGAGCTCAGTCATTGGCTGGTAACAGAGGTGAGTGGCAGGCACAGCCAGTTGCTGGCTCATTGATTAGATGAGCTCTGCAGGGTGGGGGATCCTCTAGACCACCAGGAATATGCTGATACTCATTATGGGAAATCAGGACTGAGGGGGCACTAGACTACCAGAGATGTTGTAAATGCATTTATTTGCAACAGGGATCATGGAGGGGGGGTCATTGTAGTTATTAAATAATAGGGGCAGCATTGGGGTTCGGGGAGAGGGAAATGGTTTATTAATACACAATATGGCAGCATTGGGGTTCAGGAGGGGAATCTCTTTATTAACAACCATGGTGGCATCAGTGTTCAGGGAGGGGGGGCATGTTTATTGATAAAATAGCACAGCAGCATCAGGAGTGGTGGGGGGACCACTAGACCACCAGGGATATGGCACTGTGCTGAACTCTCCCAGGGGATGATCTCTAAGTTCCCATGGACCAGCCCTGGCTGGTCTAAGGGTACTTATAAAAATGTATTCAGGATGTGTTTTGTGAATGATGTTTTTGTGGATGTGGCAGCTTGCATCTGCCACAGACACCATTGCGCCAGGTCGCAGCCCATTTTGGGGTGCACCGGTGGTGCAAGCCCCCTTGCAGCCTGTGATTGATACAGGCTGCCTTTGTGAATTGCTCAGGGGGCAGTTTTTGATGCAAGGTGCCACTTGCGCCATTTATGTGTGGTGCAGGCACCTTGTGTCAATATCGGGGCTTTGTGACTTGGGCCCCTTGTGTTTCCAGTGAGGAATTCACTTCTGTACTGAGTTCTCAATTCTGCAGCATGCCTTCATCAACTGTCAGTCCCATCTTCACCACACATTGTGGGTAACAACACTTTTCCATCTGCAACAGTCCAAGGGTACTATGCCGTTCTCTCCTGCACACAGTCCCAAGGACTAAGCATGACACATTTTCCCCACACACATTGATGTCAAGCATTCACACACCCCAGCTAACTGAGGGTGTCACATCTTCTCTACACCCACACAGACTGAACTAGTTATGCACACCCCAACTCAAAATGACAAAGGATGCCATGTCATTCCCTTACTGCTGCATAGCATTTGTGTGACCTATGAGGGGCATTTTGTTCTCCTCTGGCCCTACATCTAAGTCTGAGGTGGCTTCCAGTCCCTTATCTGCCACAAGCAGAATCACAGTGAAAAGCCAAAAATGCATAACTCGTTATAACCTTTTCAAACATCAACCCCACCCCCACCCCCAAAACTGGATGTGCACAACACCAAGTTCTCATTATGATATGATACAATTAATCTGAAAATACATCATTAAAAATGTATGGCTCATTATTACCCTCAACCCACCACCTACAACAAAAGATGTGCACAACACCAAGCTCTCCTTATGGCAGTAGAGAATAAATACACAAAGACATCATTAAAATATATAATATGTTTGTAATTACTATTCTCCAGCTGGTTTCAATTGCACCTTTATCTGGGTCACATTGGTCTTCATCTGTCACTCAGTAACCCACCAGCAGCATGGCTTGGGGCCAGAGGCTCAAATGCATGGGGTGACCTGTTGGAAATATAACAGTGTCATCAGAGACATCATGTTCTTCGTCTGAAGAAGGCATTTTTAATATGCCCAGAAAGAATTGAATTCCACTTTATTAATTTATAGCCAGCAAACACACAACTGCCTGAATACAAAATGCTCCTCTGCCTGGTGCAGCACATGAGTCGCAGTATAGGATGAGTGGACAGAAAACAAGAATCATGTGATCAGCACGATTCCAGTACGAAGGTCACACTAAAGACATTGGTTCACTACTCAGGCCACGATGAGAAGGATAACTTTGATTACATTTTTTTTTTCATAAAACAGGGACTTTGACACTGAAAAGTAATACAAGATCACATCAAGGGCCATCCGACAGATGCACTTAACATTGGGAGGTAAGAAAATTCAGACACAGGGGGCATTTAATCTTTAAATTAGAAATAGTTCATAGTTGAGGTAATTCTTCAGAAAATGCTGAAAAAAAATAATTTCCTGTTTTTGAGGGAAAATCCATTTAAATGAGGGAGATGCCCAGTCTAGCTGAAAAAAAAACAACGCACTGATGATGCACACAGCATGCTACAACAAAAAAAGAACACAGACCCTGTGAGTCTAGCACAGTACTCTTCTTTTTCGTTTGCCTCACATTGTACATTTTTCTAGCTGTACCTTATCTTTTTGTGGTTTTCTATTGTAGTATGCTGTGTGCACTGCCATTGTGTTTTTTTTTGTCTTGTTCTAGTTTCATGGCAATGCCTGCTCCCAGTTCGATTTCATGGAGATCTGTCTATGTATGTGAAGTAGCTTAGGCAAACTCGGGTTAGGCCCAATATTAAATAGGATAAAACCTAATAAATGTGTGATTTGGGTCTGGATACCTATGGTGGAGCCCCCAGGATACAACGCAGGGTCTATGGTTACTGCACGGCAAAAGGGATTACCATAATTGCCACTGGTTTCTGCATGACAAAAGAGATTAACTGCCATTGAAATTGCCTCATTTCTGGCAGTGACTCAGCTACAAAATGCTGCGGTATTGCACTGCATCCTTGATGGTATCCTCTGTAAAGCCTTTCCCAAAACTACAAATAGTATACCCATAATCTCATACTCTATGGTGAACAGAAGATAATCTAGGTCATAAAAGGTTAGTCTGTGTATATTCTAATCTTGTTTAAAAGACAAAATAAATAGGAAAACTCAACAAACTCTGGCCTTATCAAGGAATCATTACATTAGGCACAATAGAGAAGCACAACTAGATGAATTGTTAACCATAAGATTTTCTCCTTTTAACAATTAGTTTGAGAAAGTTGGTGCATCTGAATGTGAATGTATAATCCATACCAGAAAGTAACAGTAAATTGTTTTGCAGGAAGATCTTGAGATGTTGCAAAGAAAATCACATAGCCATCTCTTCTGTGGTTTATCGTGCCTTGATTGAAAAAGTACAATGTGTACAATATCTTCTAGGATTCCAAGTGTGCGTCCACCAAGGGGCTCTGTAATCATCAAAAGTTCCTGAATATCTTGCTTGCAATGTGTTTGAGTCAAAACAGCAAAATCTGTACCTTGTAAAAGGGTTCCTGAGGAGTAACTCATTAAGTGAAATCCAGTAAGGTTCCAAATCACATCCTTGCCAGTGGTCCCATATGAAACCCACAACAACTGAATAGGCATGGAGTCTGGTCTACTCTGCCACCCACTAAAAGTTGTCCCTGCAGGACAAAGGTGAGGTACGTTGGTGATGGACTGTGAGAGCTCTTTTTCTCTGCCTATACTGTACCTGTCAATTGGATAAACAAAGGATCTTGGTCTCTAGTTCTGCCAATTTGACACCTTTTATGAGCAATAAAAGTTCATATGAACATGCAAATTAAGGAAAGAAAGAAACCCACCAGACCGCTGAGTTCTTTCTGCCACCAACTCAGTGAGCCCTAAACATGAAAGGGGCCAGCAAATGCATGTGTTGCATGTTTCTGTCCTGTAAATCACCACACCATGCTGCCACATAGCTCGCCTTGGATTCTGATGGCATGCACTATTCATGCTCCCATAATCTCACATGCAGCAGCATGAAGGGATAGAGGCAGCCACATATGAGGAGCTATGGTGGTAACCAGGCTTCCAGTCAAAATATTAGTGCAGCCGTCTGGTGAATCCCCTGCTCCACACCCACAGGGGTTCCTGGATATAGCAGCCCAAAGAGGAGACTGCCATATCCCCTACAGGACAGTGATGTCCGGTGTGCCAGTACAACTACACCAGCATGCACACGTGGCTGCCCCATGCCCTGGACCCCGTGGTTAAGGAGACGGTTGGCAAAATCTAGGCAGTGGAAACAAGTTCCAAAACCCTGCAGCACTAAACAACATAAGCAATCTGTTTTGCAGATGGAAATTAAAATGACTTACTGCAATTTAATTAGAATGCAGACTATTTTCGAAATGCAAACAGTACAAAAAAGTGCTCAACTTATGTATGTGGCTAAAGGACAGAGTACAAAGAACGGTGACAGAACTAAGCATTCAAAACATCAAAGGATTACCGACAGCACTACATGAGTGCTTCTTACTGTGATGAAATGACCAAGCGGTCGGAGAACAGCACTTCAAATAAAGTCTAAATTTTGGTAGGCTGTTTTAATTTCTATCTGCAAAACAGTTTGCTCATGTAGTTCTGTGCTGCAGGGCTTTGGAACTTGTTTCCACTGCCTGGATGATGATGATAATGCTCTGGGCCTGTAAGAACTAGGCTGGCAGTCAGCAGTGAGGTGGCAGCCCCTCAGACCCTTCTGTTGCTAAGGAGATGGCTGGGCATGGGCCAATCCAGTCCATTTAAGGTTGTCTGATGAGTATAGGTAGTGAGGATGTGGAGGACTCTACAACTGTTTTCTCCCAGTATCAATTTTGCACCCCCTAGCTGCTCTGTGCCACATGTAGGTGGCCTTATGAATGCCACGTTGTGCAGCAACTCCCACCAGCATGCCCCCACCCAGGCTATGTACATTTCTATGTAAAACTGCTGAAATCAGGTAGGTGGTGCACACAAGGCTGGGGGATAAAGGAGTCATGCATGCATGCTCTTGAGGTCTCTTTGGACTCCCATTATGCAGAAAATGCACTTAGTACTGTAATGCTTACATACTACACAAAGCAGCATGTAGCAGTAGTGCATATGACCCAACAGAATTACTCTGTCACTCTTTTTTATGTTCGCCATGTATGCATGGACAGCAAACATTTTGTTAGGAGACTGGCTTTAGAGGGGTGTGACACTCGGTCCAATGCAGAGTGCTCTGCAAGGGGCTTGTCAGAGTCACACCACTCATCAGTCAAGCTGATCATGACACTTTTCTGGCTTGCCAGGCAGAAACTTTGTGTAGTTCAAACAAGAGATCTAACCCAATCATAGTTTGGATCTTTCCTTTGGTCTACCCCATCCAGCAAGCACAGCTGATCTGTCATGATCAGCCTACTGAGGTTGAACTACACCCTGTAACAAAGAGAATCATCCATTGATCTCTGTTGCTGCCACTGCTGTTACTGTTCACCCACCCAACCCTCCCACACAGCACCACTACACCCCCAAACATAGGCACCGACACTGGGAGTGCCCAGTCCCCAGTGTCACCACCTGAAATAAAGGAAACTGTTCCTCATTGGGGTTTTTTATATATATACCCTGTAAGAAAGAAAACTGTCCATCAATGTCTGTTGCTGCACCCCTGTACCTGTCTCCCCACCCAACCCTCCCTCTCAGCACCCACCACCCCTTCCCTGCCCACAAACATAACACTGACCCTGGGTGCCAATCCCCAGCTGCTCACCACCTGAAATAAAGAAACCTCCTTAGTATTGTTTTTTTATTATTAAATACTGCATACCCCACAAAAGAAAACATTCATTGATGTCGGTTGCTGCTGGTGCTGTTAGTCCCCACCCAACCCTCCCATTCAGCACTCCCCACCCAACACCCACCCCACAAACATAACACTGACACTGGGGTGCCTAATCCCAGTGTTGCCACCTGAAATAAAACCATCCATAGTAGGTGTTTTCATATACCCTCTAAAAAAGAAAACTGTCCAGTGGTGTCTGTTGCTGCCACTTCTGTTAGTCCCCCACCAGACCCTCCCCCCCAGCACCCCCCCCCAAGCCTTTACTTATCTACCGGGGGTCCAGTGCTGCAATCTACTTTGGACCACAGAAATGTCTTCACTCTTCAACTCTGAACTGAGGAAATCAGGTATGCAGTTCAATGTATTTCAATGGGGTTTTGAACTCAGTGGCATAACTTGGTCATTTTTGAATATTTTTGCCCTAAATTTTCAACATGCCTTTTTTGGCACCCTGTCTCATGAATAATGGCAGTGAAATGAGACAAATCTGTCCTGAAAGGTGATTTTGCAGTTGCTGTGTGAAACCACCTTTTCGGCAGGAGTTGAAACTTTTCTCCACCCTTGTTCATGATGTGGGATCATAAGAAGGCTATGTTGAAAATGTGGTGCAAAAATATTAGAAAACAACAAACTTCTGAGTCTACATTGAAATTTGCAAATGTAGGCTCGGAACATTGGTAATTTTCAATATTTTCATCCCAAATGTTCAACATAGCCATTTCTTCACAGCACCTCATGAATGTGACAGCTGTCATTTTTCAAATCCTGGCCAAAATGTGCTTTGATACTTGTGGTGAGAAATCACCTTTTGGGCAGGACTTGAAAATGTTCTTCACCCTTGTTTATGAGGTGGGCTCATAAGAAGGCTATGTGGAGTCATATGAAGGCTATGTTGGAAATTTGGGGTAAAATATGAGAAAACAACAAAGTTATGAGTCTACATTGCAAATTTTCAGTGCACGCTCATAACTGTAGTAATTTTCAATATTTTGGCCCCAAACATTTCAGCATAACCATTTTTTCACACTACCTCATGAATGTGACAGCTGTCATTTCCCAAATCCTACCCAAAATGTGTTTTAACACTTAAGCTGGCAACAGAATTAGAATGCATAGGAATTCTGGACTAATATATCAGTCCACGGCACAGCAAGGGTCACTTGTGGTGAAAATGACATTTCAGCCATTGTTTCATAAATTACACCTGTCATGCTCGGAAGGAGTGGTCATAAAAAGATTATGTTGAAAATTTGGGGTAAAAATGGGAAAAACAAGAATGTTATGAGGAAACAAACTGTTCCAACATTTACTCATAATTTTATTTTTTACAGATTTTGGCTTCTATGTTTAACATATCTCTTGTGTTACCCCACCTCCTGAACATGACAGGTGTCAGTTTTCAAATCCCCTCTAAAACTTGTTTCCATAGTCGCACTGCAAAATCACCTGTTGGATGGGATTTTAAAAATTCCACCTGTCTTGATCATAACGTCAGGCCAATAAAAGACTGGTGGACATTTGTGGTCAAAATGTGGGAGCCCACTTAAAAGTAGATATTGCCTCTCAGCTGCTCTGTCTTGGGTAATTACAATCTAACAATGTGTAAAAACAGGACAGCAGTGAAAATTAGATATTGCATTTCATCTGCTCTATCCTGGGTAAATATATAGTAAAAATGTTTACAAGCAAGACCCAGCACAACAGCAATACCTGCGGTGAACATTCGGCATTGACAAATGCTTATCCTTTATGGTACTTATCTGGTACTTTAAACATGGGTGTAGAAACACTGCAAAAACACCGAGAAAAGTATTTACCATACATTCAGCATCACTCATATTACAGTAAGGTGACACAGTTTTTAGTGATGAAACACTTTTCTTTGATTCAAGGCCCTTTATACGACTATGTATGAGATAAGTGATTCACTTATATGTACAGTAGATTAAAACATATCATTAGGAGCACATTCATACTGTGATATACTGACACCAAGATTGTGTGTTGGCACAAAGTGTAGCCAAGTGCCTATAACACATCAGAGGTGTCCATGTACACAGTATGAGTATGCAGCCCAAACCATATGTTACTAAACTTGTGTGGTTAAGAGAATGCCTGACAGTCGGTAGTTTTAAATCTTTATTAAAAACGTATTTATTTTCTTTGGCCTTTCCAGATTGACAGATTGACTGATTTTAAATAATTTATATTCTTGCCTATTCCTGTTTATTTTAACATTTATTTATGTTGTGTACAGCAGCTTGATTTCGAAAGGCGCTATATAAATAAAGTTTTGATTGGTTGATTGATTGATTGATATAACACACCCTAAAACAACATCAGAAGCATTTTGCAAATGAAACACCTTACTTATTTCACTCCTGCTAATTACTTTTGAGGGGGGCAAAATGGCTGAGATTCTTTTTTCCTAACATAAATTAATTTACTATGTTACATTTGTAAGGAACACAAACAGTTTGAAAGTGTAGCTCATGCCAGTTTCAGAAATAGAAACAGTTTGCAATTACAGCAGTTTTAACTCTTGTTTTATTTCATTAAAAGCATGATGACTTGCTGTTTTTAGTTCCTTTGGGTGATTAAAGCAACACTTCCAGTGGTGGATCTAGGGGCGAGCGAAGGGGACGTCTGCACCCCCCATTGTAACTTACTTGCTTTCTGCAGCTGTATTGTACTTTATTGAAGAAGTCTAATAAATTGATTGTAAGAAAATATGCATTCATCTCTATGGGGCCAGATCAACATAATTAAGATGAACCTATTTCCTAGGATCTTCTACCCATTGTCCCTTCTCAACACCTTTATTCCTTTACTCTGGTTTAAAAAGACACACGGTGTCTTCACTAGATTCATCTGGGCTGATAGGTATCCTCGTCTGGCTTATCATAAGTTGGCAGCCCCAAAATTGGAGGGGGGTTTGCGAATTCCCCATCTGGCTTTATATCATTGGGCTAGTCACCTTGCGAAATGCTTGAGATGAGTATCTCCCGGCCCAGAAGAAGCGCAACCGATTTGGCTCAAAATAGAACTGGATGCAATTAAGGACAAAAACTTTGACCCTCTTGCATTATTTTTCCTTAGGTTATCCCAAGTAAGAGTGACTGAAGAGTGTCCCATAAACAGGACCTCTCTAAAGGTCTATTCTTAAATATGTTCCTTTTTGCAGTACTCCCCTCATCTAGACCTGGCCCAGTCTATTTTGAATTCTCCATCATTCACTATTAACAAGACTCAGATTTCCCGTCATTGGTTGCCTCAACTGGGAGAGGGGAAGCTCCTGTCTTTTATCGATGGAGAGGGGCATTGGTTATCGGTGGAAGAGATGATTAAGAAATTTTTCATCCCAGCTTCTTCCTATTTTAAAGCCCTGCAACTGAAACACTTACTTGTAATTACCCTGGGCAGTACTCCCCCTTCCCAGACTATCTCTTCTCTGATACCCGAAGTATCCCCACTTTCTGGCTCTTCTGGCGCAATCTCTAAACTATACCAGGTTTTGTTTCACAAAAAGTTTGGGGGTCCATTTGGGCCATCAAGATTTTGGAGTAGTTTTCTCCCTCATCTTCAGTTGGATTGGCACTCTCTCTGGAAGTCATGTCATAAATTTATTTCTCACGATAGACTGCGACCTATACTATACCCCGGCCAAACTGCACAGGTGGGGTTACCTAAACTCAAACATGTGCAATAAATGTTTACAGGAAGAGGGTACACTCTTTCACATGCTTTGGTCCTGTACAAAAATTACCCCTTTTGGGTTTCAATCCAAACTTCCTTAGACCCCCTGTTGGGCCTCCATGAATATTTCATTTCCGAGATTTGCTTGTTAGGGGACCTGTCTTCTATCAGAGTTAGGGCACATAAGTTTCACATTTCCATGGTTGCCCTATTGGCTAAGAAAATAATTCTTCATCACTGGAAAGACAGGTCCTCCCCTTCTCTTCAGGAATGGGTAAGAGAAGTTCTATCTAACCTGCGTACGGAAAAAGCAATTGCCAGTCTTCATAATAGACTGACAGTTTATACTAGAATTTGGGATCCCCTCCACTCATTAATCTCTCTGGTTCTACGCTAAACCTATCCTAGGTTCAATGTTCCTGCATTGCTTTTGGCTAGGTGCTCGACATCCACGGGTATAAGGCTGGGTTACTGCAGTATGGGGAGGTTAGGGGAGTTGGCAGTTTCCTTTTTACAATGTATCAATGAGCCTCAGTCATTTTTACTTATACTGCCTTTTATGGTGGAAAATGTATCAATAAACTTTAAATTATAAAAAAAAGAAAATATGCATTCAAAACTATAGATTACATTTGTATTTTCTGTCAAAATGTAATGAAAAAATAATAACAGACTATAAAGATTAAACAAATTAAAAAAAAATTACATATCAGGTATGCAATCCCCCCACCCCACCCATTGTAAAATTCTGGCTCTGTCACTGAGCAGTTCAAAGAACAATATTTTTCAAAATGCTAGTTTCAGCTACAGTTAATAAATAAACATTTTTGCATACCTGTCAAATCTGCTTTTCTAGGTACCTACTATGCTGCCAACCATGTATTTTGTTTTGTTTTTTTATGTTTGCTATCCTAACCTTTATCAGGTCTACAATGGAATTTCTAAGTCAAATGTGGTGGCCATCTTTTTTTTTCTTAAGAAAAAACTAAATTAAAACATTCATAAAATACTAACATTTTGGGGGAACTGGAAAATATTGCCATTAAATAAAACTAGAAGATGGCTGAAATCTTTTATTGTTGAAAAAAGACTGGGTCAAATTTTTTGCCAAATTTTGTTGCACTGTATTTTAGACAATATCTAGTGAGGCACCTTCCAGAGAAAAGCTTTTCATGGTTGCAGTTTGAGTAGACAATTCAGAATGGTCAAAGTGTGTTTTTTACATTCAGGTGCCATAATTAGAGGCTGGGGGGGTAGAAAGTAAAGCCCGCCTTGAGCTATACTTTTTATATAGTATATATGTGAATGCATGAGCTTTTAGGTGTTTGCATGTCATAACTGGGCCTCCTTTAAAAGGTAGCATGGTTGTGGCAGTCTGTTCTTTACTTCAGTGTGATTTGCAGTCACAAGGGTGCCGGGGAGCTGTGTGGTGTTTGTGGTTGGGAGTGGTGTGGAGTTTCAGGACCAACACGGAGTGTGCAGTCAGGAGTGACTTGGACTCAGTGTCTCATCTGAAGGACCGCACACTCCAACAGTATAGCATCCCCCTGGTACTGTACTTTTGTGCCAGTGTCTATGATATGGGGCCATGTCCCAGTGTTGAGATGCAGAAAACAGAGATCAAGGCAGCTGAGTGCCAGGAAAACCTAAGCTATGAAGACCAACTGGTTGACCTGAGGCTTTTCTACATGAAAAAACTGTGTTAGAAATGGAACAAATTCACTGGGGGAACCCACCCCCTCTAATTAAGCATTAACACTGCCTGACTGGAGTCTGGAGACATGTTTCCACATTATATGTTGCCTTTTTACAGTTTATTTAGTCAGGTTTTCACCTTAGGTTGGTACATTTTATACAGGAGTAGTCCTTCCCTATTTTACTCCAGAAATATAGCCTGACTTTTTATTCACTCCCAGAACTGAGTTTCCCCAGGTCCCCCCTTCCCCCCCAATTTCCACCCATGATGAAAAAGAGGAGACACATGGGTAGTATGATTGTAAAATTCCATATCTGGAAATTATTGGCCCTAAGGGTTATAGTATTCAAATACCTGAAAAGAATAACACTGCTGGACAAAGTGAAACTCTTCCAGATGTACAAGGATAAGTAAACAAGAGGGCATCCAATGTCTCTGGAATGAGGAAGAGCCAAGGAAAGTATCAGGAAGATGGACTTCACAGAACCAGTGGGGTACAGCTGAAACATTTTTACTTTCAAGCTTAAACTAGATACATATTTTGAGAAAAAGGGGTGACAGAGTACCCCCACTGAATTGTTTGGGGAAAGAACTCAATGGACCAGTCATCTTTTTTTGTTTCCTAAATGTATATGTTTGTACATTAGAGTCCTAGACTTGCCAACTGTCCCATAATTGAAGTCATAGCACTCACCTCCAATATACTGAAAGGGAGTCCACATCAATACCATTTTGATAAACTTCCCTTTTATTTCCGATGCAGAGTAAAACATAAACATATCCACAGCGGGAAGGGACAGGTAAACCTAACATTTCACCTTCCACAGGATTTTTCAAAGGTAATGGCCTCTAGTGTAGATTCACCTGTATAGCAGGACTCATTATGTGCAATACAACTTTTAAAGTGACAGTGCGTAATAAATTCCATAAATACACATAAACCATTAACCTACATAAATACATACATAGACACATACACAAAAATTAAAAACAATAACCTCATATCAAATCCCTTTTTTTTATGTAATTTCATGAGAACAGCTCCCAGTTCATTTCTAGGGGTGAAGGTTCTTAAAACAGAGAGCAACCATCCTCTACATGTTTTTCTCTAATATAGTATTAAAGGGGCCCAATAGCAGAAAAGACTGGAAAAGTCCCAACCAGGAAAACAGGAAATATGGGGGAAGGGGGGAGGAAGGACGATGGGGGAAAAGGAAATGGAAAGAATATACCAAAGCCACCAAGGGCATACAAACCAGGGTAATAGAACATTATGGAGGTGAACATCCTAAAGGAAGAAGAAGAAGAAGAATCAGCATTTATATAGTGCTTTTCATACATCCAAAGCGCTTTATAAGCAATGCTAGACTGGTAGTGAAGTGACTGAATGTGTGGTGGCAGCCATATCGCACATCATCACCCACACACACAGCCTGGATAATTGTATGAACCAGTTTTATGGGAAGGGGAATGTTGGCCAGGACACCGGGAATGTTCCCTACTCTTTACGAAGAGTGCCCTGGGTTCCTTTACTTCCACCTGGACACCCACCAAGACAACACCAGGATGGGCAGAAAGGACCTCAGTTTAACGTCTCATCCGAAGGACGGCACACCCCAGCAGTACAGCACCCCCCAATACTGCACTCGGATGCCAGCGATTTTTAGGTGCAAGTCCAATCCCGGTATGGGACGAGAACCCACGACCTTCTGGTCCAGAGGCGGATGTGCTACCAACTGAGCCACGCTGACACCTGACAAGGAAGTTAGTATGGACATGAGAAGAAGAGATCCATAACCACCATTCTTCCCAGCCAGGTGGGCTATCCTTTCTTTCCATTTTCGTTTGGTGTGGCCCACATAGTATGCACCACATGTGCAATTTACACTGTAAGCAATGACAAAATTAATGAATTCCTTCCGTCACACCACAGAGAACATTCCCAAAAGCCAGTTCTATTGTGTTGAGTGTAATTGCAGTAACGAAGATCTGTTTGGGGATGCACTAGATCATCAATAGAGGCAGTAAGGGCCACCTGTAATGAGTGCAGTAGGGAATCCCTCCTTGTTAGAAAAATGGGAAATGTGTAAACATCAGAGATGGCAGATCAGATTCATTTTGTTGCCATTTACAGTGTAAGATCCTGGAAGGTTAATGAGATAATATATAGGAATTTACATGTTTTACGAGCAGATCCATGGCATAGGGAAACTGTTAAGACTGCCCCTAGAATGGTGTTTAGAAGGGCTAAGAACCTGAGGAGTTACCTGGTCCACTCTGTACAACCCATACCATAACCTAGAAACTGGTTGCCCCCACTACCAAAAAGATGTAAAAAATGTGGGAGATGTAAATATTGCCCATGTGTTAAAGATTGTATAGCATTTCCTAATCTGCATATAGTAGAGAATATCGATATTCTACATGTTATTCATTCTGACACCATATCTGGTATCTATATGGTAAATTGTTCATGCAGTACATACTATGGGGGCACACCAAAAGAAAATAGAAAGACAGGATAGGTGAGCATATTCATGCCATCGAGAATGAAAATTTGGAGACCGGCCCAGTTGCGCTGAGGGTTGAGGCACTGGATGCCACACCTCATGCCACGTTGGTGACCCAGGTTCTGGAACAGACTCGGGATGCCAGGGGTCAGCAGGGGAGTGAGAGGATTGAGAGTCCGGAGGATGGTTCTCCTCTCCCAGGGTGGGTTCAAGGGGGTTCCTCACTCTGTGGTGACTCCCGATGGAGACTGGGGGCAGCACATGAGCAGGGATGTTAGACGTGGGTAAGACGATGGCAGATGCCAGTGGTGGAGGAGGAGCCATGCAGGGCCATTGCATGCCGCATCTCAGGGGAAACAGCAAGGAAAACCCCACGGAAGGTGCAGGAAGGCAATGGTGACCCCAGTGGATGAAGCCCACATCACCAGTTGCAGACCACTTTTTCACCAGGTCTCCCAAGCCCCTTGACCCAGCCATGGGCCGACTGTCTAAATTCCAGAAAGGTCACTAGGCAAGGAGTGGTGGTCCTGCCCCAGAGGGCTTAGATCCAAGGGGCTGGCTGAGTCCATAGGGTTGGGAGGGGGATACTCAGCCCTTGTACTCCTGGTGAAAGGGGGTTTCAGGTGGGGAGTCAAGGCAGAGCCTGAGATGGTACACCCGAAAGATGCCCTGGCCCTGCCGAGACAAATAGAATGTCAAAAAACAAAAGAATGAAAATTTGGAGTATGTGTGGCTTCACACACAGAAATTAGCAGTTAACAAAGATGGGCATGAGCTGTCATTCATTGGATTGGAACAAGTGTGTATGGGACCGGGCGCAACAGAGAACTTGTACTGAGTAGAAGGGAATCCTATTGGATTTATAAATTGGGAGTGTGCTGTAATGAAAAGGATTTGAATGATCAAATTAAATTGATACCCTTTCTTATTGACACCTAAGGGTAAAGTTATTGCAACTACTGTATGTAATAATATTAATACCAAAATTCATAAAAAGTGCTGCAATATATATCTTTCTTTAATTTTATTTTTTAAAACTGTCATGGAATTTTCCATGCTGATATTAAACTAGTATATTGATATGCTTTATCATTAAAGTATATTGAAAACATTCATTTTACAAAGACAAGTTCTGTCATGATGTAAATATTTATATCGATATAGCTAGAGAAAACTGCCTCTTTTTAATATTGATAACATAATTACTACTGTTAAGTATTAACAATAATGGCACCATTCTTAACTGCTGGACTCCAAGCTTTCATTTAAAAAAAATTACATTTCTGGCCCAAACAGTTCCAGACTGAGACCTTTCAAAAGATATTGGGCTTGATTTTCAAAGGATGAACTATGATGCACGGTGATGCGCCAAAGATGTATGACGCAAGCTGCACCTTGTGTCATAGTTTGCTGCATTCCTGATTTTCTAATGATGACTGTAGCAAAACTGGGATGCCATGCAGCAACGCCACCCTGTGCTACCCTTGTGACAAAAGCGCCTGTGTGCAAGGACACAAGGGTAGGTGCGCCATGGCGGGGCTCCACCATCCCTTATTTGGGACTCTATAAGCTCCACCATGACTGCAACAGGGAGCTGTGGGACCAGACAGGTGGGAAATGGGAGCTGCTGGGGCAGTGAGGGTGCCATAGGGCATGAGAGGGGCACAGAGACAGTTACAGGAAGAGGAGGCGGCACCTGACAGAGATGCCATATAGTGTATCTGACAGCTGAGGGGACCAGGTAGGATATATAACATTTAGACACATTTTAGTTAATATTTCACATATTTGTTGTATTTGGTGCCCCCTTTTCTTTTATGCACATTAACATGAACATGGGATCGCTGTTCCTTGCTTTCTCTGTTCTGGCTGCTTGTTTATTCCTGACATCATAATCCTATGCTTGTAACATCACAGTCTGTTGCTGTACCCTGGGAGCAATTATGTCACCACAAGCAAAGCATTAAGATATTAGGTACAGACAAGCAGCCAGAACAAATGAACGATATGGACAGTATTCTGTTTTCATGTTATTATGTATATTGTAGTTAGTGATGCCAAATACCAAAATATACAAAATATAAGCTGAATTGTGTATAAAAAACTCAATTTATTAAGAGTTTACCCTGCAGTGACAATGTGCTTTTTAAGATTTTTGCAGAGAAAGAAATTTACTGAATCACTTGCAACATATAGATTATTGCATGAGAAACCATACACAGTGAGCCTGTATTTTTATCGAGAGGTTGAGATAACAGCATAAGGATCAGGAGGTCAAAGCTATTATCTCCACCATAAGAAGGAAACATATGGTGAGTTTTTTTGTACTACTGTATGTGGTTTTGAATTAATACATTTTGCATGGTTTTTATGGTTTTTGAATAAACCGCGCATTCCATGACTTTTACTTTTGGATTTTCGTCCATGAGTGAGCTGTTACTGTGTAAGCTGTGCAGCAGGAGACAGCATGAGCAGGGAAGCAGCGGAATTTGATTTGGAACATGTCCCACAGCTTTGTTAAAATGTGCACAACATAGAACATGCACAACATCATTTCTAAAGGTGACACTTTTCACACATAACACAAACACTAACCATATGATATATCCGTTTTTTTGATGATTATGAACAGAGTAAAATAAAACTAAAGGTATAAAAAATCTTTCTTTTATCCCAGTATACAATGAGTACATGGCCTTGAGATTTAGAATCGTAAACAAAAGTACTACTTCTAATGCTGCAACTCAGGATATGATGGGATGAGTCCATTCAAAATGTTTTTGATGTAAAATACAGTTCAGTACAAGTTTACTTTGCATAGCATGCTTAATACAATATGTATAACAAAAACAGTCTACTAAAATAGCAAAAAGTTAACACATCAAGCAAAACTATGAATGGTACAGAGATGAGTGGTGCAAAAACAAAAGCAAATGAAAGTGCACTTAGGCTAGCAGTTGAAGGCAAAGGTGATTATACAAGTTTAATGTCAAGAGTTGAAAAGGTGTAGAAAGTCAATGAGGCGGATACAGAGATGAAGACCATTCCAGACAAAGGGAGTGGCATTCGAAAAGATTCTGCAACCCAAAGAGAATGTGATGTGGAAGGGAACAGAGAAGGGAAGGATAACTGCATGGGTGAAGGGTATGACCAGGAGGTCAGAGAGATAAGGTAGGGGCAGAACCATGGAGGATTTTAAAGAAAATAAAGGGAGTTTTGAGGAGAGTCCAGAAAGCAACAGGGAGCCATTGGAGATCTCAGAAAATTAAAGTAACGTGGTACTGCTACTTGGAGTGTGAGGAGGTCTGCAGCAGCATTCAGGTGAGACTGAATTCTTAAAAATAAGGATATTCTGTGGGTAGACCAACAAGAATGAAGTTGCAGCAATTGGGATGTAAAGACACATAAACTTGAATTAGGATCTCAGCAAGCAAGGTGTCTTGACAGTGATAAACAGATGCTTGATTCTTAGCAAGCAAGCAACATTTATTAATTAAATGCTGTTCCAGCAGATCATAATGTTTTACAAGCATAAATAAAAACATCAATAAAACACATAAATAAATATATATCAATCTTATTCCTAAATAGTAGCATGAGTAAAACAGTAACATGAGTAAAACAGTAATGGGAGGTGATAGTAGGCATACTAATCTAAAGATCTGAGATGAAAAGGAGAGTGTAGGGTTCAAGAAAACACAGAGGTTTGAGGCAAGAATAAACAAAGGTGAGGTAAGAGTTGGGGAGGACGACATAGGCAACATGTGGAACTAAAAAAGCTCTTTATGCTCAAAAGGAAGGCCTCAGTCTTAGCTGTATTGAACTATGGGAAATGTAGTCAGTCTGGCATTAATATGATCTAGGCAAGAGGATAAGGTGAAAATGGATGGTTAAAGGAGAGAGTCATGGGAGATGTAAAACTAGGAGTAATACATGCAAAAGTGAGAGTTTAGGTTGAAGGAGCAAATACGTTGCCCAATGGAAGGAGATATATGGGAAAGAGGCGAACACTGAGTGTACTGTTCTGAGGAACACCATGAAAAAGAGAACATGGGGATAAGATGCAGATAGTATAAGAGACAAAGAAGTAGTAGACAGAGAAACAGTAATAGAACCAGGATGCTAAAGAGTCAGACAAATCATCAGTGTGTATGAAGTATTTAAAAGGGATCGAATGATCAACCATGTTGAAAGCGCCACTGACATGCAGGAGGATAAGAATGGAGAGAGCACTTCTCAGATGAGCTGAGGTGGTCATTAATCACATGGGCAAGACATCATTTTCCATGCCATGGCCAGGGTAAAAACCAGACTGAAAGTGATCAAGAATTAGGGCTGGCTAAATGTTTTTCATATGTTAAAATATTGTTGAAACCCCCTGTTATCGCATGATAGAGCTTATTGCGAATATACTGGAAGAATTTTTCTGTATTTTGCTGTATTGGTGAAACTGTTCAAAAATGGATATTTGCCAAGAGGGAGTCAATTTTATCCAGCCCTATCAAGAATGTTAAAACAAGAGAAGTGGCCAAACAGGAGCAAAAGGGCACCTTCTCAGGGACTATGCTGATAAAGTGAATTCTAGTGATGGGAAGGTAGCTGAAGAGAGAAGGATTGGGAGACTGCTTCACCCACCAGTGATGGTAGAGATGAGCCTCTCAGCATGTCAGAGTATGGCATCTGATCTAGCCTGAGCATCTGTACTGTACCACATCTGATAACAGGAGCCCATTGTATGTTGGAGTCTGTTCTGTTCTGCATGACGTACCACCACCTAGGTGCCCAGTGCAGGAGCAGTCCCACAGAGGCAGATGCCATGATCCTTTCCAGAGGCATTGCCTGTCCAGTGGGACAGTGTTCAGCCTCCTGTCATCCCCAACTTTGACTCCAGTCTGGGAAGTACATGGGGCCTTTTCAAGAGCACATCAAGTGTCTTAACCTCCAGGCATCAAATGACTTAACCCCCAAGCAAAATTAATCTACATGATCAGGATACACCCTAGGAGTGTACTTCTCTTATTCTAATTTATTTATGGAGGATATTATAAACCACAGGCTGGCATATTCATTAAACAATGCAGTTTTATTTATTTGCATGTCTATTTCTCATTCAGATATTCAGGTTGAAACACTTCAACTTGGATGTTGAGTCCCACTGTGGAGCAGAGACCTGTGAGCCAAACCTGCACTCTGAAGGGTAAATGTGAAAGTGGCATTACATGTCTGTGTCATTCTGTTTTTATTACTAGGGGTTCGACTTGACCGAGTCCGAGGAGGTAGACAGAAATACAGACGTCCAGCAGACTTGGATACTTCCTCATATCTTTGCTCACATTACTTACAGCCTGTGAAGAAATCAAGTAAGTGTGCTGTGATTTGCATTAGTTATGTGAATTTATCTGCACTTTGTCTACATCCAACAACTGGGTTTCAAGAGACCTTAACTCCCTCCCCCCTCAAAATGAAGTTGTTTGAAGGCTTAGGGAGTTTTAGGATGATAAAGTAGCTCAGGAAGTGATAATTCACAGGAGTATTTTGAATAGATGTATACCATTTAATTATCTGTTGGTCTCTTATTCCTTTGGGACCTGTGTTCCAATTAATCCCCAACCCACCCCACCCCATAAGTGAACAAAAATAATTCTGATTATGATTAAATTATTTTGATCACAGGGCTCATGCAAAGATATAATGAAGAGGGTGCTGCATCATATGTAATGTCCTCCTTTGGATGAACTATTAGCCAGAGTTCCTATAGCAAATATCGCTAGTGTTTGTGAGATATGGATTCCATAGCTCTGCTAAATCGTGCTGTGCAGATTAGAATTCTTTCCTTCAATATTATAGATCAAGGGAGCACTCCTCACCAGTGTCAGCCATTCAATAAACTATTTGCCATTTCCCTGTGTGTGAGACACTCTTATTCTGAAAATTGTCTCTCAAGCACAGGTGCCCTGGAAACGGCCACATTTGAGAGATTTTTTTTTAATTTCTGATATATTGTTGATCAACCTCACTAGTAATGTATTAGTATGGTTGCCAAGGCCACTCACTGTTGTAGGAGTAGTCTTGTTTGCATTCTTAGAGAAGCAGAAGAACCATCAGTTCATGGTCCTCCTACCATAGGAACATGTGTGAGACCACTCTTACAGCAGTAAGAGTGGCTTTGGCAGCTGCAGTTACACATAAAACAGTTTCTGCATTGTTCAGGGTTGTGTGCAGGATAATACCTTAGCCATGTTACATGAAGGGCATGGTATATATTGTGAGATGCAATGTGAAGCTGAATGCCTTCAACTACCCAATAATTGAGAGTATATCACCTTGGATTGTATTATTGTATTTATTATGGTGCAATGTGAAGTCAAATGCCTTCAATTACTCAAGAATTGAGTGTACAGTATATCACCTTGGATTGTATTATTATAATTATTATGGTGCAATGTGAAGCTGAATGCCTTCAACTACCCAAGAATTGAGAGTATATCACCTTGGATTGTATTATTGTAATTATTACTATTTATGATTATTTTTGTTCCTGGTCAGTAAAAACTCAATAATAGTACATAAAAAAGGCTCCAACTTCTTGGAATTTAGTTTAACAGGTGTAATACCCCATTCAGATCAATCATCTTCTTTTACTGAAAAAATCTCAGTGTTTTCTATTTTAAACAAATTCTGGTCAAAGCCGATACGGCTGCTCAGAGCAATGGGAGTACGGCGAGAGCAAGGAAAAGAATACTTGGAGCTCTCACCACACCGGAGTCTGCTATTCACAAGATGGCAGCGCCGACAGAACTACACATGCGCAAAACTCACGCATGCGCAGTTTGAGTCAGAGCCGCCATCTTGGGCACAATGGCCATTACTTCCACAGTTGCGGAAGAAAAAGTAGAGCACCAGAGAGGATGTTTATGTGGCCCATGGAGGGGAAGGGCTACATAAACAGCACCAGTGGACATTCACCAGAGTACTGTGAAAGCACAATGGACAGCAGTCTGGTCATGTGCTTCCACAGTGCTCTCCTAAACCTCCTGTGATGCTATAACATCTGCAGAGCTCTGCCCATGCAGCCGTAAAAAATGACCAATACTGGTAGCAGACAGCAACAAAATGCTGGCCATTGTTTGTTAGAAATGTGTGAATGCCTTATGGTGACAATTCGATTAAGAATTCATATTTGGGACCCAAATTATTCTATATTGATTATTTGGCCCCAATATAGGTTAAAAAGGGACTTTAAAATGTTACTGTTGCACATGCAAGAAGCAGAGCTCCTTTAGAACAGAATAAAACATAATCTATTGGAGTAGTTCAAATTTATTTATTTATTTATTTGATTGTTGTGAACGAGGTAGGTACATTGGACCAAACATTCAATTTACAGGCATGCCCCAGGTGTTTACAACACAATTAACATCTCTCATACATGTGTATACAAAACAATTCTGCGGTATAATAAATTATCAGCATATACTATTACATTCACACACAAAATAGTCAGTTACTAACAAGCGCAAGCTGTCTTGGAAAACCAGTAAGTTGTTAACCTTTTCTTATCAAGGTAATTGTTATGTCTAAATCTCTGTTCTTTAATGCGCATGTTACTGACTCCCTTTTGATGAATGCACTGGTCCAGTGCTGCAGGTTGCGTCTGTGAACAGGCTAGTTCCCAGTGGGTTCAACTCAGTTAGCAAAGAATCAAATAAATTAAAAAAAAAACCTTTCTACAGGTTCCCAGGCTACCACCTCATCCCTCAGTCATCTCCTACCCCCACCTCACACCCTCCCTTGTCCTTCTTTTGCCCATTAAACCCTTCTCTGGCATTCTATCAGCCCCGCACCTTTTCTAACCCAACTCCAACCCATTTCCTAGATCAATATGGCAATTGAACATATAAATATCACCCAACTCTCAATCCATGATGGGGTACCAAAGGGTGCAATTTAAATGCCTTATTAACATATTTGTCTTTCGGGCTGTAGCCCTTGCCTGTATTTCTCAACCACCAGCTTCCTAACCCAACCCCCTCCTCAACAACCTCAAAGGTCCACCAGAGTAAAGCTCAAACCCCAGATCCATTGTGGGGGGTGGGGTGGGATAAGCTGATTGACAATTCTGGCTGCTCAGTCATTCCCTCTCTCAACCCCCAAGTGCACACTGTTCATTAGAAAAATGTCATCCAGCTGCCCACTGCTGTGGGCGTGTGGTCTGCCTCTCATCACTGAGTGCTGCTGTGTGCTGCTGGACAGACTGCACCAGAAGAACAGAATGGAACTCATCAGAATACATAGACATGCTCCAATCTGGTCCTTTATAACAGTCTCCCTAGCATCAAGTAGTGATGCTAGGCAGACCATGCTCCCACCACGAAACAGGCTGAAACTGCCAGCTAACAGTTTTCACTCTCTGACACATAAAGATTGCTGCTGGGTTTGAAGAGGGGGATGTACCAACACAAACCAGGTTGTGCTCAGTCAAGGAGGAGGAAGCCAGGTGCACTCTCAACCAGTCAAAACTAATGCAGCACACAAAAAAGAGGCACAACAAAGCTGCAAAAAATAAAGCTTGCCATGAGACTGGTGGTAACTGCTCAAATAATGGCTTTAAAAGCAAATGAGAATGTGGCAAAACATATTCCCAGCACTTTGCATGTTCATGGGGTTTTGTCATGGGGCTGCACTACAAAGAAAACCTATTGCTCATATATTAACAAATTAAAGGCACAGTGCAACGTTAAAGCAAGAATATATAGTAATACATACCTCTCAACTGTCCCTGATTTTCAGGGACATCCCTGATTTTGCCTCAGAATTTTCCTCTGTCCCTCATAAAATGTGTGCTTTTGTGACAGAACAGTGGAGATTAAAATCACAAAATAATGTCAAACATTAACATTACAGACTTTTTCTTCTTCAGAAAATGCATTTTAATACAAATTCCCTTATTCTATCAGCTTTTGAGTGAATAGTATCAATTTTTACGATGTGTCCCTGATTTTGGGTCTTTGTCCCTAATGTTTTTAAGCCTTGTCCCTGATTCATGAGGCAAGAGTTTGAAAGGTATGATAATTCATAAGGTAAACATTCAAACCAGTCAGTGATGATCCAAAGCTTTATAATGAAGAATTATTTGAATTGCGAATGCCAAGGAAAATACAAAAAGTCGGATCAAATCAGTGCAGGAATTCAAATATTATTTGAAAAGTCAAAAGTACAATCATTAAAAATGTCTGTTAAAGACAGTGCACAGGTACAGAAGAAAGTACTGTAGCTCTAAACAAAATGCTGCTTTAATGTCCTACAACAGCGGGAATTCCCAACCCCAGTAACACCAACAAAAACGTTATGTACCAGTGTGGTAACTAAATTAAACTATTAACAATAACCCAAACCACACCAACAATAAAATTACAGTGTGTTAAAAGAAAGCAGAGATGATGCAGGATAGAAAACTCATTAATGGGAATTGTGTGCATGGGAAGGGAGGGGGAATCCAACCAGGCTTTGAAAAACTGGGCTGGTGGTATAGTCTAGAGGTTAGAGTAATGAGCTGTGAATGATCTTGGTACATCCAGCAGACCTCGGTTTGATTCCCACAACCTCTACTTGCATACTGTGGGACTCTGGGCAAGTCACTTAACCTCCCCAGTGCTCCCAAGTCACCCCTGGAAACAAGTACTTGTGCCACTGGGCCTTACCCGGTTACATGTCAAAGGAAAGAAAAGAAAATTCTCATTATAGTTGATTGGAACAAGTAATATTTGGTTTAGAGCTACTTTACATTCTTCTTTAGCTGTGCATTGTCTTTTAGAGACAGTTTTAATGATTGTATCTTGATTTTTCAAATATTTCAATATCTGCAATAAGTTGATCCTGCGTTCTGTATTTTCCTTGGCATTTGACATTCAATGAATTTATTCACTATTAAGGCTTAATGCTCACCTTAAGAATTACTGCCTATTCTGGCTTCCATTATACTGCGCCTTGAACTGGCATATGTACTATATAAGCCACAGGTTTTCTTTGTAACTAAGCCCCATGATGAAGCCTTGTCCAGTGGCAAAGTGCTGGGGCTCTGTTTCTTCACACTGTCTTTTGTTATTACAGCCATTATTTCAATAGTTACATCCAATTCTTTTGGCAGTCCATTTTTGCAGCTTTGGTGTACCTCACTGTTGTGTGCTGCTTTGAAAAGGGGGACAGCTGATCAGCTAGACTCTGAACATCAACCTTCCCTCCGGGTGTACTTCCTGGCCATCCATCCCATAGAGAATCTCACCCACATGACAAGGCCCCTGCAGACTGGGATTGACTCTATATCCAGTCAGTAGAGGTGGGGAAGACAGGTCATGACAAGGCTATGGTTACATGGGACCCAAGGCTCTGATGTCATTCACACAAGGCTGGTATTTTGTTCCTTGTAGACAATCTCTCCTCACTCTGTTGACAGTTCCAAACAGTGCCTGGCATCTGAGGGGAGGGACAACACAACAAAGTATTTAACAACACCAATACCCTCCACCAGACCCACAAAAGGAGGCACTCATGCAGGGGGTGGGTGTCCACTCCACCCAGAGTCCAGGTGTTCTGTCTTTGCAACACCTCCTCTACTCAACCAGCCCAGTGAAGGGAGTTGAACTTACAGTGTGTACCTGTGTCCCCCACATGGGAGTGCAGCATGCTATGCCAGTGCCACCAGTTGCCCGCTGATGATAGAGAGATTGGATTATGGAGGTAGAGGACTGAGAAGTGACGATGATGGTTGGGGGTATAGGCTGCAGCCTACATGACAAATATGCCCTCAGGGATTTTAAATGTCACCCCTTGCTACCCACCCCGAATCATGGATTAAGTGTCAGGGATGAAGAGATCAATGGTCTCAGTTGGCCCTATCAGTCTAATGACTGGAATGTTGAGTTAAAGGGGTGGAGTTAGAAAGATGGTGTAGAGTGGGGAGAGTGGATGGCGGAATGTCAGATTGGGTTTAATTCCCTAAGGGACTAGGGAGGTGGGTACGAGATGATAGAGGTTGGTGGCATGGTCATTGGACTAGTTCCTGGCCACCTGAGGGAGAGCTAGAAGATATATTGTTCCATTTTTTACTTTTTCTCTTTTGAATTTCCAAATTTAAATATCCCAGATAGGACTGATATTTATTGTTTGAAATTCAAATAACTCATTATTCGTTAGTGTTGTTCAGATAGTGCTTTTGTGGATCCAACTATCCTCTATCAGATAGTGCTGATATCTGACCTAGGATCCGGTCATTAGATCAGAGGTCAGATCTATCAGATTCAACCTCGGATAGTTGGATCCAATGGGCAGATCCATTGGATCCATCCTCAGATAGATGGATCTGATGGTTGGGTCCATCGGATCCAGGTCAGATCCACAGATACCTTGGATACTTACAATGGATCCTAGGAGGTCGGATCCCTGGCTGGACATCTATGCCATCCGAGGCTATCTGATATCAAACCAAAATGATGGTATCTGATGGTAACCTGGTAGGATACTATATGTGCAATACTATTATTCATAATACTTAGGAATTAATATTTGTTAGTTGAATAGCCCTATTGTTTAAGTTTCTTTGCCTCTGAGATGAGCAAATCTAAACATGACCTGGTCTTCTTTCCTAACAGAAAATAAAGTTGTGTTCCAGCTTTTGCTGGTGGAGCCTGGGCCTATCTATGCTATGCCAGATCCCTCAATGCCAGAGAGTGCTGTCAAGAGTCTAACCACACTGTGTGAGCTTGCAAACAGAGAGCTTCTCCTCCTCATCGGTTGGGCCAAACACATTCCAGGTACCATTTTACCCAGTTACTCTTTTTGTTCCCCCATATCTTCAGCTTTGCAGGATCAAGCCTACATACTGTGCTGTGCCATTACTTCCAGTGACCGAATCTGCAATGGAACCCATTTCACATCTCTTCTGCTATGTGACTGATTGGAAAAGACAGTCCCCTCCCGCTCTCTGGCATTTCTTCTTTATTGTACAAGCAAGATGCCATTAAAACTAATGTTATGCCATTATCCATGCTATTGTTTTTTAATGAATATGGAAGAGAGAAAAGGGGAAAGACTAATCAAAAAGGAATGATCTCGCTCCCCCATTGAAGTTTGTTTTTGCAGCATCAGATAGTAGATTTCTGTTACAGAACAAGCATCTGTCAATGCCGAATGTTTGCTTACAGGTATGTGCTGTGCAGGTGTTTGGTACTGATAGTCAGTGCACACAAAGCTTGTTAAACATTTTTGTTTGTTTGTTTTGACCCCAACTTTCGAAGATATTTGTTTTGGGATTTGCATTATAAACATGACATGTACCATTTATAGTATATTGGCAGAAATGTCATTTCCCAACAGAGGTGCAAAAATACATCTCATCCAAGATTTTAAAAATGACACGTCACGTTTATGAGGTGGTGTGGAAAAATTATTATGTTGAAAGTCTGGAGTCAAAATATTGAAAATTAGTGAAGTTGTGAGTGAACGCTGAAATAGCGTAACATTCAATCATAACCTGGGCATTTTACAGCATTTGTATACCAAATTTTCAGCATAGCCTTCTTATTACCCTGTCTAATGAACCCGGTAGGTACAAATTTTCAAATTGCCACCAAAATGTCATTCCACACCACTGAAACATCATTCTGTGCCTTAGGTATGAAAACACATTTTGGCCAGGATTTGAAAAATGACAGCTGCCATTTCATGAGGTGATGTGAAAAAATGTCTATGTTAAAAATTTTGGGTCAAAATATTTAAAATTACCAATGTTGTGAGTGAGCATAGAAAAATGTAAACATATGCACGTAACATTGCCATTTTTACATATTTTAACCCAAATTTTCAACATAGTCTTCTTATGACCCCACCTCATGAATAAGAATGGTAAAAAGTTTTAAATCCTGCTTGAAAGGTGATTTCTCAACGCAACCACAAAATCACCTTTTGGGCCTGATTTGCATAATTCTACCACCATTGATCATGAGGTGGGCATCCCAAAAAGGCCATGTTGAAAAGCTGGGGCCAAAATATGTAAAAATGACAAAGTTATGCATCAAAGTTCAAAACCCCATTGAACTACACTGAACTGCACTTACCTTAGTTTCTCATTTTGCAGTCAGCAGTTCCAGTAGCAAGGTGTGTCTTTGATCGAACAGTAAATCTTCTTCTTGGGACATGTTCAGGTGAGTGAGGGTGTGTGGGGTGGTGACTGCTGAGTGGGAGATTGGAGTGGGTGGGGTAGGTGTGTGGGGGCAGATCAGTGAGGGGTGGTTATCTGTTTTACAGGTTAGAAAAAAAAAACATCAAGTGACACTTTTCTTTATTTCAGGGATATTCTGACACTGGGATTGGACACCCCAGTGTCAGGCTCATTGGGAAATGGGTGATCTGGAGGGGGGGTCAAGTGAAGCAATACTGGGCATGGGCTTCCTGGACCGCTTGTATTTAAAACAAATATATACAAAGATTGGGAAATGTGGGGGGTGAGAGACTTGGAGGGGATGAGGAGAAAGAAGCAGTAGTGGGGGTAGGCACCCTGCTTCACTTAACAGATAGATGGATAGATAGATAGACAGACAGACAGACAGACAGACAGAGCAGCAAGGGGCGGTTTTCTGTTCTACAGGTTAGAAATAAAAAACAACATTGAGGAACAGTTTTCTTTATTTCAGGGACATTTCGACACTGAGATTGGACACTTCAGTGTCAGGCTTGTTGGTGAATAGGAGTAGGCAACCTGGAGGGGAGGAAGGTCAAGAGAAGTGGTACCGGGGTAGGCTCCCCTTACCGCTTATATTAAAAATAAAATGTACCAAGATTTGGAAGGGCATGAGGCATGCGATTTGGAGGGGACGATGAGAAAGAAGTGGTTGCAGGGGTAGCACCCCTCTCTGCTAAGCAGATAGACAGACAGACAGACATCTTTCAGGTTCCTGGTGTTGACAACCGATCAGCTGCTTGCTGATCAGCTTCATGCAAATCAAAGGACCAAAGCCCCCTCTGATTGGAGCGGCTTTGGCCTTTTCAACTACACAAAGGTTCTGTCCAGCAAGTAGTATCACGACCACAATGTGTGGTCATTGGTCTGGACTGCCAAGCACCTTCCAGTTTGAGCTGCAATGGGTTCGGCAGTGACACACCTCTCAAATGCTGTTAAGTGTAACAAAACGTTTCTTGCGCATGTGAAAGCAAACATGAAAGGAACATCTTGCATAGCCACACTGTTCAAATGAAAAACAAAATCACTCATACACCCATAATGCAAAGCATCATGGGATGTATATGCAAATAACGATGAAAAACAAGACTGGTTCTGCTCTAAGCAAGAATGCATGGTGCCAATGGGCTCTCACATAATTTGTAAAGTAAAGAACAGAAGACACAGACGCGTGTTTCATCTTACACAGGACTCGTCAGAGTGCCTGATCTGTATCTCTCCCCAGGCATAAAACAAACCAGCCCTAATGTGTGCTTATGGGACTTGAGACATGGTGGGCTCAAAATTAATTTGACTTGATTTGCATATTCATCCCATGATGATTTACATTATGACGTATAAGTGATTTTGTATTTCTTTGAAACCTGGCTTTGTTGCCAATGCTCTTTTTGGGTAACCCTAGCCTCAGTGCTTTAGTGCTGAGGTTCTTTGTCATTTTAACTAGTTTCCTTATTTTTGGGCCCACCATGACCCAAAACTATAAAACCAGATTAGGGATTAGGGCTGCCCCCCCCCCCGAGGTATACAGATTAGGAACTCCGATGAGTCATGTGAGAGATAAAACATGTTTGTGTCTTGTTCTCATCCTTTGTAGATTGTTTGAGAGGCTTTTTTCCACACCATGTGTTCTGCACATACATCCCATGATGGTTTGCAGTATGGGGGGTTAGTGTGATATAGTGTTTGTTTGAAACCTGACTTTGTTGCCAATGCCCTTTTTGGGAAGTGGCATCACACAAAGTACTTAGTGTAAATGAAAACAGGGATTGTGTATTAAAATACAGTACTTCAAAAACATCAGTTGGCCAGCTTTGTGATGCTGAATGTGTGGTAAGGGACCGTGCAACATGCTAGCAAGCCAAGTTCATGGTTCAAACTCAGGATGCCAGGAAAGGATTACTGGCACTCAGAGGAAGTTTAAATGAATTTTATCAAGAGAAAAACATGGCCACTCCCTGCCTTATTGATTTGCTGTATATCAGGTCACAAGTCTCACAGCTGGCGTCTGTGAGCACCCAAACAGTGCTTCCAGATGCTGGCTGTCCTGTTAGAAGTGCTGTCAGTTGTCAAACTGATACAAGATAGTCTGATGTCTGGGTCATTCAATTACAATATCCAGCTATCTGCTCAGATTATCTATTATCCTACTGGCATATCTACCTGAAAGTTGATTCTCATGGAATCTGTCAACAGGGCTCTGGATAAGATGGTGCACCCTCCAAGCCCCTCACTTTAACAGATATGATACCATTCATAATAATAATTTTCTCCAGCGCAGGGCACATCTGTCACTCCTTGGGAGTAGGGAAGATGACCCTTTTGGCAGGAGACAAAGTAGATTGAAGACACCACACATGGTGTCCTATTGGAGCTATCATAACTCCTACCCCAGTTTGCCTCTTGCCTTGCAGGGAGTAGATCAGGGACTTAGAGCTCTGTACTTTATTGTATAGGCTAGTTAGGGTTTTTTTACACTTTACATCTTCAGCGGAAGCTTTTTCTAGCCCAGCCACATCCTCCCTCTCAAGACTGGTTGGATGTGCTGATGCTGCCACTAGAGCCACTTTGGGGCTTAGAAACATAGAAACAGAATTTGTTGACAGAAAAGGACCACTTGGCCCCCCAGTCTGCAAAGATGTTCCCTACCTAATCTGTCTCCACAGAACCTAACTGGTCTCTGGTGACCCTCTCCCTGCCTATTTATTAATATTACCCTATGTCTATCCCACACATGCTTGAAGACCGCCACTTTTTTCTCTTCCACTACTTCTGCTGGCAGTCTGCTCCAGATGTCTACTACCCTTTCAGTGAAGTAGTACTTCCTCATATACTTCTTAAACTTCCCCCCTCCCTCCAGTTTTATCACATGCCCCCTGGTCCTGGTGCTCTTTCTCATTTGAAAGAGATTCCCCTCCTGTACCCTGTTCACCCCTGTGAGGTGCTTATAGGTCTCTATCATGTCACCTCCCAATCTGCTCTCTTCCTGGGTGTACATGTTGTGATCTCTTAGTCTCTTCTCATAGGGCTTCTCATACAACCCCTGCACCATTTGAGTTGCCCTCCTCTGGACTGCATCCACCCTGTCTATGTCCTTTCTGAGGTGTAGCCTCCAAAGCTGGACACAGTACTCCAGGTGGATTCTCACCAGTGAGAGATATAATTGCAACACCTCCTCCCTCCTCCTCTGGAGATATCATGCTTATGCACCCCAGCATCCTACTAGCCCTACCCACTGCTTTGTCACACTACCCTGATATTTTGAGGTCATCATTTATGAAAACTCCAAGTTCCCTTTTCTGCTTCGAGACTGTCATTAGCACCCCCTTCCCCCCATCCTATACTCCACTCCTGGGTTCCTATGGCATAGGTGCATTATTCTCCACTTTTTTACATTGAACCCCCAACTGCCATGCTCTTGACCACTCCTCAGATTTCCCAGGATCCCTGTGCATTCTCTCTATTCCCTTCTGAGTGTCCACCCTATTACAGATTTCAGTATCATCTGCAAAAAGGCATACCTTTCCTTCTAGTTCTTCTGCAATGACACTTATGAAAACATTAAAGAGGTTCTGTCCCAGTACTGAGCCCTGCCGCACCCTGTTGGTCACGGTTCCATCATTAGTGTGAGTGTGGTTAACCTCCACCTTCTGTTGCCTGTTAACCAGTTTCTAACCCAGTTCACTACTTTGGATCCCACCCCTAGGCTGCCCAATTTCTTTATGAGTCTCCTGGCACAGTGTCGAAGGCCTTGCTAAAGTACAGCTAGGCCACGTCAACTGCCCTCCCCTGAGCTATTTACCCGGTCACCCAGTAAATGAAATCTATCAGATTCATCTGGGATACCCCACCTCCATGAATCCATGCTGCCTGTGGTCTTGCATTCCATTGGATTTAACATACTCTGCCAGCCTTTCCATAAGTAGGGTTTCCATTAATTTGCACACCACTGAAGTAAGACTGACTAGCCTGAAGTTGCTAGCCTCCTCCCTGCTACTGCTATTATGCAGAGGGACCACATCTTTTCTTCTCCTGTCTTCCACAACCATGCCTGTTTCCAGTGAACTGTTACATAAGGCCATCAATGGGACAGCTAGCACCTCCCTGAGTTTGTTTAATACCCTTAGAACTATCTCATCTGGTCCCATAGCCTTGACCACCTTTATAACTGCAAGTCTCTTCAGGATTCATTAATCTGAAAATGGACTTGTGTCTGTCTCATCCCCCCTCTTTGTTCCTGCTACTCTCTATTGGTCCATCCACCCTCACTCCACTGTGAAGACAGAAGTACCTGTTAACTTTTTTTGGTCTACTTATGCGCAGGCTCCTATTACCACCCCCCGATTAATCCTCTCCATCCCTCCCCTTGCTTTCCTCTTCTCATTTATGCACCTGAAGAAAGTCTTATTCCCTTTAGCTGCCCATTTGGCTGCCCTTTCCTCTGTCTGCTCCTTTGCTCCCCTCACCACCTTACCTGCTTTCCTCTGTTTTACTTAGTATATATCCATGTCCTCCTCCCTCTGCATTTCCTTATACCTCCTGAATGCCACCCTTTTCCTTTCACCACCTTGGCCACCTCCCTAGAGAACCATAACAATCTCTTTTTCCTTCTGTTTTTACTTCCTTCCTTCCTTCCTTCATGCAGAGGCTGGTTGCCCTAATTACACCCTCCCTTGTCGTTCCCCACTGTGCCTTATAACCCTCCCTGGCAATCCCCCTGTGAGACAGTTTCTGAGGCAGACTCCTAGTTCTTTAAAATCCACCCTCCTTTAGTCCAGAGCCGTCATTCTCATATGGTTTGCCTCTCCTCCTGTCTTTATGTGAAACCACACTGTACAGTAATCACTGGTACCTAGAGGTTTGCTCACTGTGACATCTGCAGTGCTGTCCCTGTTTGTTAGCACCAGGTCTAGCACTACCTTGTCCCTAGAGGGCTCTTTGACTAGCTGCCTGAGAAAAACTCCTTGAAGGGAGTCAAGGATGGCCCTGCTCCTTACCAAGGCCACTGTTGGAAGGCTCCACTCCATGTCTGGTAGATTGAAATCACTATTCAGAAAAGACGGCATATAGAACCAATGGACTGGAGCCACCCCATAAATAATTATATTATATACCGAAAGAAGGACATCACAGTCGCACTGAAGTGTTGAAAAAATCCACTCACAATTTATTTAAATATTAAAAAAATCAGCTTGACGGGTGAGCTTTGGGGATCATATGCTGCTGTGTCAAGCTGATTTTTTAATATTTAAATAAATTGTGAGTGAATTTTTTTCAATGCTCCTGTGCGACTGTGATGCCCTTCTTTTGGTAGATTGAAATCACTAACTAGCAGCACCTCCCCTTACTTGCCATTCTGATTATAGCTTCCCCTAGTGCCTTACCCAACTCCCCTCCCTGTGCTGGAAGTCTGTACACTACCCGGCTTTGGATAGAGGCCCCAGTGCCTGCATCAAGGATGACTCACAGGACCTGCAGCCCTACCTTTTCTTCTAGGTGACCCTGTACAGTGCCACCATGGCCCTGATTCCCTCCTTCCCATATAGTGCAGCCCCTCCCTGCCCTTCTTTCCTATAAAGAGAGTAGCCAGGTATGGCCATGTCCCAGCTGTGGTGCTCAGTGCCATGACTGCATTATGGCCACCAAATCCAGGCCAGCTCTGCAATGATAGCCTCCACATCTGGAATTGTATTTCTTATACTGCTCCCCCCGACTTTGCTGTCCTCTGAAGCTCCACCTGACAAACCTCCTCTATTTTTACCTTATCCTTTCTCTGTCTGTTTTACTCCATTCTTCTTGCTTACCTGTCTTATACCCCATTTTTCCTCTGTCTTGTCCACACTCCTATCTTTTGCACCCTGCCCTAGAGAAGTTTACTCCCCTTGGGTCCTCCCTCCCTAATACTTCATTTACTGGGGGGTGCAACTGTTGCCTCCCATGATTTTACAGCCTCCAGGTAGTTTAAATGCTCATCAAGTATCATTTAAACCTCCAACTAAGCACTGTGGTCCTCTTCCTAGAAGGATGCAGGCCATCTCCCCTATAGATGCCCATATCCTTCCAGGTTGGCCCCACGGCCTCAGTGTAGCTGAAACCCTCCTTCATGTACCATGCCTTCAACCAATTGTTAAATGCCCTGATGTGGAGTACCCTTTCCTTTCCCCAGCCATACACAGGTAATACCTCATCAAAAGTCACATTATTTTCCACCTGCCTGAGGCCCTTCCCTGGTTCCCTGAAATTGTCCTGCACTACCCTTAGATTTCCCCCGCCAATAGTCGTGTTGCACAGTGAGCACGCTACCTTTATTTTATCTTCTTTTAGTAACAAGAAATGCAGTCGCACCATACACTTACTCCTCTTAACACTACTCATTTGGCCAGTGTCACCACCAGTACCAGCACCACCACCACTCTGTTGCACACTCTAAACTTTCTTTTTTGGACCTGTTACTGCATGTTTCCCCTGCACCACTGCTGCCCCTGCATCTGCTTCACTTGGCTGTTCAGGCTGGGATGGAGCCTGCTGAGCAAAGTGTTGAAGATAGCTTGCCGAGTGTTTTTAGGGGTGAGGAGCCATATCACTCTTTCTGATGCCAGTGCCACCTTCAGAAGTTGTTTTTTTGTTTTGTTTTTGCCACCAGACTTTCTTGCTGTACTGCTCTCAAGCTACTCCCCATACTCTGGCTCACCATCAAAGTTGCTTAGGTTAGCCTTCTCAGATGATGTGTTGGTGAGAAATTTCTTTGCTGGCAAAAAATACTTAGACTCACATGACTGCTCCTCCTCATCTGCACTATCATTTTCTACAGTACTGGAGACGGGCCAAAAAACAAGAGGTGTCACAGTAGAGGTGGACCCAGTACTTGAAATAGTTATGCAACTGGCTGGGACCACAGTGGTGGTGGGGGCTGGTGTTACTATAGCAGTACTGGTTTAACACCAGGGTTACAGTGACAGAAGTAGTCTGGGTCAAAGTGACAGGAGTGCTCTCAGTCCAGTGGTTGGAGAGGTCTGGGTCACATTGTCAGGAGTGCTCTCAGTCACAGTGGCAGGAGTGGCTGGTGGGGTCACTTTTGCAGCAGAAGTTGAGAAGCTAGAGGGGTAGGGGATCAGAGCAGTGGTAAGTATTAAGGATGAGGTGATGGTGGTACTGGTAACAGTGGAGCGGGATGAAGAAGACACAGTCACATTGGTGGCATCAGTGGCAATTAATGACAGTGTCCTCCTAGCAGCACTACCAGTTATTTGAATTCTACTTTTTCCCCTTATGTCAGCCGATGCCATACTGGTACTGGAGGCAGCAGACTTTGACTAGGTAAAATATAATTTTGTATGACAAAGTGCAGTGAATGTGCCCTGAGCATATCGCTCTACAGTACACTCACCCTCACCGGCTACTTGCTGCTCTCCACCTGTTGCAGTTTTGTTCAGGCTGCCAGACCAATAACATTGTCTGGTACATCCTCAGTCTGCCATAGGTGTATTCTTCAGAGGGATATGACATTTAAATTAAATTATAAGGAAATATAGTCACTCACTGCAAACAATGACACTGAGCTGACAAGTCCAACTCGCTAATAGTAAAGCATGACTAAAAATTTCCTTTTTTAATTTCTTGTTCGTCATGAAGCCACAAACAATAGAAAATAGTCCCTAATAGCTGAGCTGAGAGCACATGCAGTGTGTATAGTACACTCTACTATACACCAACACAGGATAAAACAACTGCTGCCCAGAAACAATGGTGGTGGGAGCCAGTCAACTCTGGCCTCCACAGGAAAAAATAAATAAATGTATTCAGTGCAGTTGTGCACTTCACTGCACTTCCATTAGGCTACTATGAATCTAAATCCTTAATTTGCCTTGTTCTTTGCTACAGACAAGTCCAACTAGGGTTATAAAAAATTTTAAATTTCTATTCACTAAATAAGCCCATACAAAATCTCCTTTACTCCCTAAGGCTGTTAAAAACACTACTGCTTTAAATCTGGTTTGGTTTTAGCACACACACAGGCTGTGTATGTGTCCGCTGGGCTGGGGCTCTGCATGTCTTTCTTAGCACACAGTTCTTGTTTAGTTTTGTTTCACTTTCTTCTCACTCTAGCAGTTCTGAAAAAAAAGCCTAATTTTTATAATACAAGTGTAAAACATTTGACCCTCATAGCTCTGGATTTAGAAAGGGAACAACAACTGTCAAGATTTCTATTTTTGGCTAATTTTAACATTTGAATGGAAGTAGATTACTGTTTTATGGCAGCTCAAACATCTGTCTCTTTTTCCTGTAACTTCTGCAAGTGCTGACTCATGTAAGCTGCCTTTAGTGAGCTTCCCAAGTGTCCTCTGATTGGACAGGCAGTCTCGGAAGATAGAAACATACAAACATAGAATTTTTTAGCAGAAAATGACTGCCTAGCCAATCTAGTATGCCCAGAAGTTCACTACCTATTCTGTCTCCACAGACCCTATCTGGTCTCCATAGACCCTCCCACCTCCATGCATCATATCTATGTCTATCCCATGCATGCTTGAAGCTCCACATTGTTCTAGTCTCCACCCCTTCTGCTGGCAATTTATTCCAAGTATCCACCACCCTTTGAGTAAAGGAATATTTCCTCACATGACTCTTGAATCCCCACCACCAGCTTTATTGCATACCCCTAATCCTGCTGCTAGTCCTTATTTGAAGTAGTCTCCCCACTGTACCCTAGTCATCCCTTTAAGGTACATGTAAGTCTCTATTATATCCCCTCTCTCTCCTTTATTCCAGGGCGTACATGTTGAGATCCCACAATCTCTCTTTGTAGAGCTTCTTGTGCAAACCATGAACCATTTTAGTTGCCCTCCTTTGGAGCACCTCTGCTCTGTCTATGTCCATTCTGAGGTGCAGTCTCCAAAACTGAACACAGTGCTCTAGGTGTGCTCACATCAGCAAGTGCTATAACGGCAACACTACCTCCCTGCTCCTGCTGGAGATGCCCTCCCTATGCAACCCAGCATTCCATTAGCCTTACCCATTGTCTGGTCACACTGCCCTGCCACCTTGAGGTCATTAGATATGATAACCCCGAGGTCCCTTTCCTGCCCAGTGACTGTTAGCACTCCCCTCACCATATACTTCAGAGATCTTGAACTTCTGCTGAATAGCAAAATGTCTAATAGCCCTGAATAGTGCCAATTGTTCAATGTTCTGCCTGAGTAATTAATTTACTATTATTCACTGTATTCAGGAAATACTAGTCATTACTCACACGTCCCTACCACATGGAATTGCCTGAGCCCTTCTCTCTGCTCCCTCTGGTGATCTAACCAAAGCCTTGGTTTTTCTACAGAAGCCTGAGGTGCCACTGTGTGCTTCTTCACACACCGCTGCCCTCCAGAGGTCTACTCCATGGAATGTAGCACTATGGCCAGTATTTCTACAAGAGAAAAAGGGTTCTGAAAGAACTCTTAAAACTGAAGGTGGACAAAGCAATGGGGCCTGATGGGATTCATCCCAGAATTATAAAAGAACTAAGGGTAGAACTAGTGACACCACTGACTACCCTCTTTATCAAATCATGGGAGGATGGGGTGGTACCTAAGGACTGGAGGAGGGCAGATGTGATTCCACTTCACAAAAGTGGGAGCAGGGCAGAAGCAGGAAACTACAGACCTGTTAGTTTAACCTCAGTGATAGGGAAAATGATGGAATCACTTCTGAAGGAAATAATTGTCGAGTACCTAGAGGCCAGAGGGGCACAAGACCCAAGGCAGCATGGATTCATAGTGGGAAGGTCATGCCATATGAATCTAATAGATTTCTTTGACCGGGTGACCAAAGTAGTAGATCAGGGAGGGGCTGTGGACATGGCCTACCTAGACTTTAGCAAGGCATTTGACACAGTCCCACACAAAAGATTAATATAAAAGTTAGCCAGCCTGGGAGTGGGTCCCAAGATGATAGCCTGGGTAAGAAGGGTGGCTGGAGAATAGGACACAGGGTAATAGTAAATGGAGTCCACTCTGAAGAAAGGGGGGTTACTAGTGGGGTACCGCAGGGTTCAGTATTAGGACTGGTCCTCTTCAATGTCTTTATAAGCATTGCAGAGGGACTGGAAGGAAAAGTATGTCTCTTTGCAGACAACACAAAGATCTGTAACAGAGTTGATGCACAAGGTGGGATGGAAAGGATGAGAAGGGACTTGGCAAGGTTAGAGGAATGGTCAAATGTATGGCAGCTTAGATTCAATATTAAGAAGTGCAAGGTAATGCACCTGGGAAACAAAAACCCAGGGGAAGAGTATACAATGGGGGGTGAGATACTAACAACAACAAAAATGGAAAGGGACCTGGGGGTAGTCATATCAGATGACCTAAAAGTGGGCAAACAATGTGAGAGAGCAGTAATTAGGGCTGGGGGGATACTGGGATGCATAGGGAGAAGCATCACCAGTAGAAAGCAGGAAGTTGTTATCCCTTTGTACTGACAGCTGGTGAGACCCCATCTGGAGTACTGCGTGCAGTTCTGGAGACCCAATCTCCATAAAGACATAGACAGCATGGAAGCTGTCAGAGGAGGCAACTAAAATGGTGCAGGGTCTGCACGGAAGACATATGAAGAGACTTAGGAGCTTAATATGTATAGCCTCGAGGAAAGGGGGGACATGATAGAAACTTTCAAGTACCTCAAGGAATCAACAAAGTCCAAGAGGTAGCATCTTTCAGAAAAAGAGGTATGCAAGAAAAAGGGAACAATTTGAAGATAGAGGCGGCTCAGAGGTAATGTAGAAATATTTTTCACAGAGAGGTTGTGGATGCATGGAATGGCCTTCGGAGGAAGTTGTGAGTCAAAAACAGTGGTGGAATTCATGCATGCAGGACAGTCATAAGAGCAATTCTAGGGGTTGGGGGTAGGAAGAAGTAGGCTGCTGGTTAACTAGGATCTGCAGCTTATCCATTAGGTAGGGAAATGGGCAGACTGGGTGGGCCAAGCGGTCCTTATCTGCCGTCAAATTCTATGTTTCTATGTTTCTAAGAGCTTGATGTAGTCTACCCAAGCCCAAGGTGTAATGATTGTGGCTGTTCCCTGTCCTCCAATGGTACTCTCCGTAAGATACAGTACTAAAGTCAGGATTTCTGTTGAAATCAAGGTTTGTCAATTTTGGCTGCACCTAGATACCACTGCCTCAGAGAGCACCTCACCAACAGCTTTTACTCCAGAATATGCCTAGCATGGAGCAGGGTCTTGACTATTTAGTCCGTTGTGTGCCTTGACTCCAATTTTTTTTTGTCTCATGAGTATCTTTCTGTTGACTCATACCCTAGGAGAGGGGGGTGTGTAGCTGGTCCATGAATGTTTTTCAGTTTTGGTGTATCCCTCAGCTCTCCTTAACAACAGTGGGGTTATTCTCTATAAGTGGGCATGGCTTCCTGCAGGAGCCTAGTTGGGGGCAAAGCAGCATCAATCATGGGGCAGGACCCCTTCTCAGAGTTTGGAACAGGGAGAGGAACTGCATGAGTGGAATGCAAAACCTGAGGTTTGATGGGTGGGAGCAACCAGCCACACCCCTTTCCTGGGCTATATAAACCAGCTTCCTGCAGCCTCATTTGGAAGCTCTGTTTCCTTGCTGCAGCAAGAGGCTATGCACCACCCCCCATGTTTGCTGCTTTACTCTTGGTTGTTTTGGGCCTTCTGTTTGGTTAAGCCTTCAGTTGCTGTTTGATCAATGCCTTCTGCAGCTCTTTGGGTTAGTATTTGTTTGCCTCCTCTAGCTGTAGCATTGTGCATCCTGATTTTCTCTAGGGCAGTCACTCCTACTGCTGTCTTGTCCTCATTTAACATATGTACTTATCTGCAGTGTATTTTCAGTGTACTGACTAAATACTATGCCCTGCCTCTACAATGCTGCTGTATCTCATTTCTGTTTTCTTGGCTGTTTTACCTACTGTTCATAACTAGCACTTGCAACCTTTTCACTGCAATTCCTCTGTATCCATTGCATTCCATTACTTTCCCCTGTCTCCAGACAGCAGCGGCAATCACTTGAACTCCAGTCATTTTAGCCAGCCTTTTACAGTTATTTCAGCCATTACTCAGTCAGTCCATTTCAGTATCTTCTGTACAGTCATAGTTTTCATATAGCTTCCTGCAATTCTAGCTTCTGGCTGAGTGTTCTCCATGACAATGGCCTTGGATGTGCATTCATAGTTTCAGTACATTGTCATTCCTACTGCCCATTATCATTCAAAGAATCCTCCTCACTCACCCCCTTTGAAATCAACTTGTTGAGGGTGAGTCCCTCATAGAGTGAGGGTCCTTCTCAGGCCACTTGTGACCTTCAGCACCTCATAGATGTCCCACTGGTACATGAGAAGTCCCAATACTCAGGGGAAAGCTTCTACTATGCAGACCCATGGTCAGTGGCACCTCACAGTGTATTATTTAAGACTTCAGCTGCCGGAGGATGGGGCACTAAGGCCACATGGATGCATTTAGCTGTGCAGACCATGTCAGCAGCACTTCCAAAAGCTATGCTCCCTGTGTCTGCCTAAGGTCCACCTAGTCTCATTCAGCACCCCCTTCCTTTAGTTTTCTGTCAGGGTTAGACCTCTTCATGATCTTGAGGTTGGGTACTAACCTTGCATCAGTTGTTACTCTCTTCATGCCACATTTTGAGGGAAAGTCCCCTTCAGGAGGAAACTTTCTTTAGCTGAAAATTGACCCACAGCACTCCCACAGTGTTATCACATTACAGGGATACAGCGAGAGTTATCCCTTCGAAGGTTTTACCAGCCTCATTCAGAAGCTCAGTTTTTTGCTCCCACCGTCCTCCTCTCCTTCTCCAGTGGCTTGCTTCTCTTCTTGGTCTCTTTTCTAAGGTACTTTTAGCCTAATGGAACTATGTTTGCATGTCGCCTCTATGGGTGGCACCCTCCTCAAGAGGGTTACTTTATTTTCTCTGTACCCAGACAGGGACAGGGAGTGCAGATGGTCAGACTTTTAAATTCATTCCCAGAACTGAGTTCCCCTGGATTCCCCCCATTTCCACCACTTCTAAAGGGTAGCGTCCAACCTTGCCTTCATATAGCTCACTTGGGCATTCTATGTAGGTATTTCAAATCAGACCTTTACTGCCCAAGCTCCTGTATCCCTTCTCATGATGTTGTCAGCAGCTAGTTGAGACAGGAAAGTTGTCCCTTTGTCCTCAAGATGCTGCAATGATCATTAGGATGTGTGTACTCTAGCATCACGATCATGCCTCCAGTTCCAGGGTGTATACCTTATTGAGACACTTGCTGCAGCTACCCAAATCTGGCAGTTGTCCATCTCCACTCAGACTGCTGAAATGATCATTCAGCCTGCATATGTGCTGCTGTGAAGCTTGCATCACTTACTGCAGGGGTGTATACCTTCCCGTGGCATTGGTGGCAGCTATTTGCATTCGGCAGCTGTTGATCTACCTCCAAGGCAGCTGAAATAGTCATTCAGCTGTGGATCTGCCAGTATCCAACTCACATTTCTCACTCCACGCTTTTCTGATGACACAGAATGTTTGGGCTCTTCGAGTAGTTTGACATGTGCTTGCTGTGGACATGTCATCTTCTTAATCCTGCCAGCACAAGATCCGGTGTGGGTAAGGATGTATCTTGTCATGACAGGATGATCATCACAGGGGCCATGTCATATTGGGGACCACTTGAAGAAGAAAACCGTGAAATGCTGAACTGGGAAAGGGGAATCAGTGCTGTGTAAGGCGACAAGCCCAGTTACACATCGAGGATAAGAAACATAGCACTCATGGACACAAGATATTTAAAACAATAAATTGTTCATTGCAAGGTGATTTATTGCAGCAAACACCCAGACAATCACCCTTAGCCCCAGTGCTTCAACCCAAAATGGGAACTTTGTCAGGGGGCGGGTCTGTGAGTTAGCAAACATGCCACATTTTGAATCAGTGAATTAAAGTGGTATACATCAAATAAACATTTAAACAAGATATACAGTATATTCAAAAAACATAATTGAGGTGCAAAGTTAAATGGAGCATACATTAAAAACTTTCATATATGATAACCTCATGGCAGCACTAGTATAAGGGTCTGTCATCATATCAGGTTACTCATTTGTAGTTTGCTAATCTATAGAGGCATAATACAGAAAGTCACAAAACTTTAATTGGAATTACATAGTAGAGTGGTGGTCACAGGCAGATGCAATCACACATTCAATAGATGGAAAAGCAATAAATAGGAACAAAAAGCAAAATGGAAGTTGGAGAGGGGAAAAGAAAACCTGGAAAACTAAAGACAGGTCTCTACAAAATAAGGGTTGCAATCCCCTCTTCCCCCTTTAGTTTTATCCACACACATGAATCACATTCCCATTTCTTGGCTACTCCTCTTCCCCTTCCCTTCTCTTATCACTAATGTAGAGACCTGTTTTCAGTGTTCCAGTTTTTTTTCCCTTCTCCAACTTCCTTTTTGCTTTTTTGTTCCATTCATGTGTTCCAATTCAAGTCAGCCAAGTCTTGGCTTATTGAGGTGCTGGCAGCAGCTACTCAAATCTGGTAGTTGTTCATTTGCCCTCATACTGCTGAAATGGCCATTCTATCTACCTATGTGCTGGTGTCAAGCTCACACCTCTTACTTCAGGGGTGTATGCCCTCCCATAGTTTGGCATGTGGTTGCTGTGGACATGTCATCCCTTTAACCCTGGCAGCACAAGATCTGGTGTGGTAAGGATGTATCTTGTCATGACAGAATGATCAGCACAGGGGCCATGACATATTAGGGACCATGCAGGCCCCACCCAGATTCCCAACCCCACCAAACCAGCAAGTCTTTTTTGTTAATGGGCTACTCATCCAGCATTCAGAAGGGTCTAACATTTCTCAGAGTGGTGATCAGGTTGCGATATACACTGTCTAACCACTCTCTTTTGCCTCCTGACTGGAGGCCTTCGCCAGTTCCCTGACTCAATGATAAATTCCCTTAGTATTGGATTCCTGTGCTCCAGTACAAGTCAGACAAGTCATGGCTACCAAGGTGTGAAATCTCAAGGCTGCATCCCACTTCACCATCTTGGAATCCTCCATGGAGAGCATTGACGCTCGTGCTTTGATGTCCTTTTAACTGTCTCAAAAGGGCCTGAGAGAAGACTCCAACAGTGGTCAGGCCTGGGACCTGTTATTAGGGACCAGATCACCAAGAAGCATAGACTTAAAATAGAATCTACAATGTTCATTTTATCAAGTATTCCTCTAAGGAGATGGGTTGTGCTCAACAGACCTCAAGCACAATTAGTCTTCCTTCAATCAGTTCCTAGTTCCACAGGTCCCTCCGATAAATCATAGACAGCAACTATTTAATGAATAGTTGTCCTTTTGTTCCATCTTATGTATACCCTAGAGCAAAGGAGGGAGAGAGGTGATATGATCAAAACATTCAAGCATTTTAGGGGCATTAACAAGGTAAATGAGTCTAACATTTCAATATAAGAAAAATAGCAGGGCAAGAGGACATAGCATGAGATTAGAGGGAAGCAAATTAAGGGGTAATGTGAGGAAGTTCTTTTTCACAGAAAGGGCGGTGGATGCATGGACCGGCCTACTTCAGGAAGTGGTGTATATGAATACAGTGCAGGGCTTCAAACGGGCATGGGATAGGCATAAGGGAGCAACAGAGATCGAGTATGAATAAACAGGCCATTGACAGAGTAAAGGCCTGTGGCACATTCATAAGGTAGAAAAAATGGGCAGACTGGATGGGCCTTGCGGTCCTTATCTGCTGTCAACTTCTATGTTTCTACATTTCTGTCTTGACCATACTGGGACTTACCTGAGACTCCTTCTGCAACTCAGAGGATTAGCAACCAACTTTTACCCAGGGAGGAGCATCAAGTGAATCAGGGTGCCATTCTATCCAGTGTTGGGAATGTGGAAAATGCTAAGAACAGAGCACCATGGCAACTCTGGGAATCACAATTTCTGCCAGGGGTATCCCCCTGACCAGTTTCAAACCACTGATGCCGTAACTAGAACAACCTTTTCAGTCTGGGCAACACCCTATCAGAAAGCAGTACAAACAGTGATCTACCCTTTTTTGCCCTTTACAATACTACAGATGGCTAGCAGTAATCCAATCATCAGAAAAGTTCTCTTGGTCTATCATGACCTATGCACCAAATGGGAAGCCCACTTTGGCAATACAAAGCCATGCCTTCGTTTCCAAGGATGTCCTGCTCAGAAGTTAGAACATAATGGACATGTTGAATTTATTTATTTATTCAAAGTTTGGTAACCAGATAGGCCCGCTAAGACCATGACAGTCCCTTTTTCAGAGACAACCAGGAATTAGTTACATTTACCTAAAGGGAAGAAAAATAGAACAATACATGGCATTCAAACAATTTGTTAGATACATACATTCACGATATCTAGTCACATCTTTAAGCGCATGCTCGCACAGGGCATCATTGTTATTGTTGCATCCTATCCTAAGGTTATATTTTCCTATTTTCATCATTCCTTGTGACCTCTCACTTGGACTACTGCAATTCCCTCTACTTTGGGCTTCTTGGGGTTGATATCCGCCGCTTGCAATTAGTGCAGAACTCAGCGGCCCAGTTGTTAATGGGGACCTCACGTTTTTCCTATATTACACCAGTGCTGCGGGATCTGCACTGGCTGCCGGTGCAGTGGCGGATTACCTTTAAAGTCGGATTGCTGACATATAAAGCCCTACATGGCTTGGGCCCTGACTACCTGAAAGATCTTCTGGTGCCTTACCTTCCGATGTGACCACTCCGCTCAGCCAACGAGGGGTTGCTAGAGATTCCAGAGGGTAGTCTTAAAATCTTCTGGCGCCCGAGCTTTTAGTTTTGTGGCGCCGACCCTCTGGAATTCTCTACTCCGTTGGATTAGAGAGTGCATGATGGTGGAGGGTTTTAAAAAAGGCCTAAAATCCTTTTTATGGAAAAAGGCATTCCGTAATGATATAGATATTAACCAACACTGTATACTTTAACCTGGATTTTAATTTGTTTTGTGATGTTTTTATGACTGTCATTTTTGTAATGTGCCTTGATTTTAGAAAGGCGCAAAAGAAAAAAGTTTATTATTATTATTATTATTAGAGGTTTCCTACAGTTGTCTTAGCTAAGACAATTGGTTTCCACATGGAGGTAACGCCCTGGATGACAATTCACCTCAGGATACTATTCTTTTCTCCTCTTACCAACTAGAAACATAAACCAGGGACCTGAACTGCTCCTAGATCCTACTGTAATCATCCTGTCTCCATGGGTATGATTGCTCATCAAGAAGACTGTCCTGAGAGGAACCCCCCCCCTTACCACACTGAATTGACCCAGTTATTCACATACACTAGTCATTGGGGGCTGGAGAGTCCCCCCTTTTCTGGAAGCCGCAGGGCCAGTGCGGCCCATGGGACAGAACTCACACATAATCATCATGGGGTTACAGGTAGTTCATCTTGTTATACTATAACTTTCCAGGCTATGGGAGGAAAGTCTGTCCTCTGTGATGGTGCCAATTGAGCATAGGTAGCAGCCTGACCAACCAAAAGGGAACAATGAGCAAGAAGCTACCAAAAGTTGAAATGCTACTCAGACATGGAAACAGAAGCACCTACAACATCTTCACAATATGTCTTGGAGGAAAATTAACAAAAAGGGCAGCCTAGCCCTAACAAAATCACTGTTAATACTTGGAGTAACAGAGGCAATAGTAGACACATATATCCATTTAACACTGTCTCTTAATTAAGTAAAATAATCTTTTATAGTGTATGGTGAGGGCTTGTTCTGCATAGAAATCCATCCTAGCTGAAATATTGTTGTACCACAGTTCAAAGGTTATGGAACACAATAATATCCGACTGTGATGCAACAACATTTCAGCTAGTTTGGAGAGCGCACAAGCCACACAGTTCAAAAAACAGCTGTTGCAGCAGAAACTGCAGGATCAACCAGATGGAAACTCACAGCGGCAGCATGATCACTTGAACCAGCCATGACTCAAACAAGTCCTGCAGATGCGGGATCAACCAGATACAAAAAAAATATGCAGGATTAACCAGATATTTTCACTTATACTACAAAAACAACACAGGATCAACCAGATATTTCAAATTACTCACAAAAGTAAACATGATTCCTCACATTAAATCCTCTCGCTTAATGAGACATGTGGCTGCCATTTTTTTTTAATCCCTCCCACAAGTAACTGACAACTAATGGAAGCCTGTGCTATAGATGTAGGGATGTCTGATCTCTAACAACCACACCACTGACCCTAGCAACCAGTCTTAAATCCCAGAATAAGACACAACGGCAAAAAAATATTTTTCTATTAAAAAAGGAAAGATGAAACTTTTTTTATATTATTTTTAGAGGTGCCATACACTATAAAAAATACTGGATGTGCAACTCTATGCATAACCAGTGTATTCTGCCACCTCAGGGTTCTGATTCCTTCTGACCTTTCACTCTCGGGGTCAGAAGGAATCAGAACCCCTCTGTGGCAGAATACACTGGTTGTGCATAGTTGCCCATCCAGTATTCTCTATATGTAACCCCATTCATGTAGGCATCAAGAGTCCATTTAAATACATTAATACTACTATTAAAAATGTACCCTAGTAAAGAGTTCCAGATGCTTGTTATTCTTTGAGTAAAGAACGTTTTTCTACCATTAGATCTAAAATGTAATGGTTTCATCTGCTTATCATGGCTTATGTTGTGTGTGTCATCCCTAAAGTTTATATTCATATTTGACATTATATGCTCATCCTTGTGCAAACCAAAGAATAGACAGAGATTTCCTCTAATACATCCTTTGTGCAGGCTATGGAGAGAAAGAATAGTCTCTCCTCATATGCAAGATTATCTAGTCCTGCCATAATTGTAGTTGCTTGGCATTATCTTCTTTCTAAACTTGTATTTTTCTCCGTCATTTACCACTTGCCCCGCACCCCGTTTTGAGTACTGAGAGCAGTAATCTGTTACAGGTCTAATGTAGGATTTACATATTGGTAACAGGACATCTTTGGATTTGTGACTGAAGTGTCTTCCTATAAGGTTGAGACGGAAATTTGCTTTATTAAAAAGATCATTTACACAGCCTTGACGCCTCATGTCAGATGTTATTTTAGCCCCAAAATCTTTTTCTGCTGTAGTAGTATTTAGTGTACATCCCTTCATAAAATAACCAAAGTTGCTGTTATATTTACCCAGGTGCATTATCATGCACTTTTGTTTATTGAATCTCATATGCCACATATTTGCCCACTTAGACACAACATCAAGGCCTTTCTGAAGAGTGAAGTAATCCTCATTGTCGCTAACTACACCCACCCAACCTGATCTCATCAGCAAACTTATTACACCAGTTTTTAATATGACTTCAATGGTCAGAGATGTACAGCCCAAACAAAACTGTCCCCAGTACCAATCCCTGTGGCATGCCACTGGTCACGAATCCCTAATTTGAGATGTACCCATTTTGTCTGACTTTCTGTGACTTGTTTGTACTGTAAGCCACCTCTCCACCCAGGGAACTTTCACTTCACCCAGGGTCTACAACAAATCATGTATGCACCTTACCCATACCCAGACAGATTTCTGTTCACTTCAAATTCCCCACATCATGGAAGTAGAAAGACCAAAGCGGACATTTTCAATCTGTAGTGGACAGCTTTCTGAGAGCATGCTTCTCTTCTGTTAGTAGTTCTGCACAGGACAATCCATAAGATAAGTTAGGATGAAGCAAAGGTCACTCTGATCACAAAGAAGTGGCCAAAATGTCAATGGTTCCATTTGTTTCTTGGGTTATCAGTGCAGGCACAGAGCACATCAGCAGTCTTTATCTAATGACATGGAAACTGAACAATGAATGCTGGCACATGGAGTACATTCCAAAAATGGACTAGCCCCCACACAAACACACGCAAGCCACGTACAGATTCCTCCAGTGATGTATATCTACATATTTGAACGTTTTTTCCTCAAGTGAGGGGAGCAGCCAGTAAAGTTCTACACATCTGTCATTACAGAGGTCTTGGTTTTCCTCCAAACAAGATTCACCTTGGGCCTCAGCACTGCAACCCTCTTCAGTCCTTTCAATCAGGGCTCACCCAAACAAAACCAGATTTATCAAGGTGATCCTTGCCTGCAAACCTGAACTGAAATCAAGAGTGTCCACTGGGGACCTAACTGTTGTACTCAATGCCATTGCAGGACCACCATTCAAGCCCTTGACACGAGTATCTCAGTGGTGGCTCACACTTGTAATTGCACTTATAACTGCAGTTATCTCAGCCAGGAGTGTGGAAAATCTGGTGGCCCTCTGGGCTTAGAAACAATACCTCTTTTCCTTCAGGAAAAGTACAGCTCTAGTAGTTTAGTTTGTTTTTGTTTGTTTGTCTGTTTTTTTGTTTTCTTTTCTTTGTTGATCAGGAAAGGTGAGCTAGGCAATTCTGCCCATTTTTAGTCTCATCCAGGCAGTAACTCCACCTTCCACCTTAACCAAGAACTGCCACTCCCATTCATCTGAAGATCATCCAGAACATCGGCGCCACACCATGGACATCAGAGACACTATCAAGCACTCCCTACATATAACTCAACAACTCCAGAAAACAGCAGTTCTCATGGTACTCCACACTATTTGCAGAGAGGCTAATTAGGTATCTCTGCATGGCTTTGCAACACTCTCTCAGCTGGACATGGAATCTTACTTTGATGGGCACTCGCTCTTTAAAATTCAACAAGGTGCTGTCTCTTAAACTGGCATAACCCTGTCTCCAAGCTCTTTTACTTATGCTGGGCACTTTACTAGTCTACAAATATTTGTATGACTTTCTCTACCTCCTGGGGATTATTGCTGTTGACATTCCACTCATGAGGAGTGACAGTGAAATTCTTCCCCTTGTGCTTTGTTTTCTAAACTTTTATCTAACTCCATTTCTTATTTGATACACAGTGTAAATTCAAGTCTCTTTCATGTAAAAAACACAAAATTACTTATTGGTAAAATGTATTTTTCCTGGCTGTGTCCATACCTCTCAACCTTTTGTCCCCCAAATGTGGAACATTGCCTGTCAAAATGTGGAACAAATGGGCAAAATGTGGAACATTTAAACAAATCTTTACCTACGAAGCTCAAAACACTGTTAACATGTTACATTTATGTTCAGAAAGTCTGTTGTTAATTGAATTATATATTTTTTGCATCATTTACTATGGATTTTTGCTTTAAAATGTTGACTTTGAATGTGGAACAAGTCCTCACAATGTGGAACAGGGAGCTTCTGTGACGTGAAATGAGGAACATTCCTCATAATGTGGTACAGTTGAGAGGTATGGCTGTGTCCCAGTCTCTTAACTAACTTAATCACATTGGTTAAATCTGCCAAAACTCCAACTCATTGTAAAACCACCTTAAAGATCAATGGCAACCATTTTACACATTGTTAAAAAAAAGCCTGCATTCAAGTACCTGTGTTATGAGTAGTGTTTCCTGAAAATGTCATGCTATCTGGTTTTGTAGTTTCTTTAAATCAGCATTTGTTAACTTGTTCTGCACTAACTGGAAACAGTCAGACTGTTTCTGTCCCTCTGACTAAGCCTTGGAGAGTGATGACATCATATTGGAGTAAGCTGCTGCTTCAGCGGTGCAAGTCCCTACTTGACTGAAGAGCTGCAAACTTCCTAATTAGAGCAGACTGTAGAGTTAATTGCTGTCCAGGGTTTTTACTAAGTCTCTGGTATGTGTTCAGATGAATTAGCTGAACATCAATCATTGTGTTCTCCTAAAAAGCTGATAATTTGAGTTTCAGTGTTGAATTGAAGTGGTATGCATTTGAGAAATCAGCTTGTCTGTATCACAGCTGTGAGTTCTGTCCCATCAAAACTCTGTATTTTTTTTCTAGCTATATAACACTAGGTTGTTTATTTAGTGGATATAAAATAAAGCTAAAGTTTTTTAATTCATACAAGTATTTGTCTTTGATGTAGCCTCAATAAATAGGTCCATGTAAGACCGATTCTTCTCCTCTCAGATTGAAAAACAGGTGTCTGCCCCACACTGCTATTTCAGGCACATGTACTATGTGAACTCACAAATTTCAGTGCTTTGAAGGTTTCTGTGTGAAAATACATAATGCATAACTAGAAACAGTGTAGAGCATACTGATACCAATGATCTCCTGCGCCATAGTTGAGGCAGCTGCACTCTGCTGCCCCATCCCCTGCCCCACAAGCCCACTGTCTCTTGCCCCACATTTGAGGCTGCTGCACCCTGCTGCCTACTGTCTTCTTCCACACAGTTGGGGTTGCTGTACCCTGTTGCCCCCAATCATCTGCCTGAACATTCAGGGCTGCTGCACCATGCACACCCCATCCCACAGTCAGGGTTGCTGTACCCTGATGGCCCCCTGTGTTCTGCCCCACAGTCAAGGCTTCTGCACCATCCTGTCCACAGTCCCCAGCCACCACAGCCAGGGCTGCTGCACCTTACTCCTGCCTACTCATGCAGGGCTGCTGTGGCCTGCTGTGCCCTAATGTCCCTGCCCTCCACAGTTAGGGCTGCTGCACCATGCTGCCACTTACCACAAGAGTCATGGCATTTGCTACACCCTGTTCTCTGCCCCCAAAATTGTGTCAGTTCCACCCAGGTGTGGCTGCTACACCTGTCCCACCGTTTGGGCCACTGTACCCTAATGTCTGTCTTGTCTCATGGCTGAACAGTCAGGACTTCTGCACCTTACTGCCTTCTGTCCTTCACCCCATAACACAAGATAAAAATGTTTTTCTGTTTCTTCTTTTGGGCAGTGCAGCAAAAAAATCTGACCTTGGTGGCAGGGGGCAGCACATTGCAGCAACACTAACTGTGGAGTCATGGGGCAGTGTAGGCATGAGGCTGTAGGGTGTAGCAGGGCACAGCAGCCCTGACTGTGTAGATAGGAACAGGGTGCAGCAGCTCTGGCTATGGCAGCAGGGAACAGACTACAGCATGGTGCAGAAGCCTTGATTGTGGGGCAGGACATGGGGTGGCATCAGAGTTCAGCAGCCCTGACTGTGGGACAGGATGTGCATGGTGCAGCAGCCCTGCCCACTTGGGAAAATGGAAGTAGGTAGCAGGGTGCAATAAAAGCTCCAGCTCTGGTTGCATGGGCAGCATGGTGTAGCAACCCTAAATGTGGAGGCAAAGGACATGGGACTCTTGGGCATAGCAGAGCACCGCAGCTCTGACTGTGGTGGCAGAAACAGGGGAAAACATGATGCAGCAGCTCTGACTGAGAGGGGGACAAAGTGCAGTAGGGTGCAGCAACCACAACTGTTCGGGCAGGGGAAGCAGGAGCAGTGGCCCTAATTGTTCAGGCAAGAGATGGGGACAACAGGGTGCAGCCGACCCGACTCTATAGGAGAAGAGAGTGGGCAGCAGGGTGCAGCAGCCTTGAATGTGGGGCAGGAGACAAGGGGCTTCTGGGGCAGGTGACAAGGGCAGAAGAGTATAGTTGCTTCAACTGTAGGCAGGAGATGGGGTCATCAGGATGCCATATAGTGTGTCTAGTTATACATATATGTGATGTATTTTCACATAGAAATCATCAAAGAACTGAAATTTGTGAATTCATATAGTACATGTACCTGATATAGCAGAATGTGGCAGGCACCTGTTTTTTTTCAGTCAGAGAGGGAAACAGTGGTTCTTACATGAACCAATTTATTGAGGCTACATCAAAAACAAACTACTGGTATGAATTAACACACAGTAGATTTATTTTATATTTATTAAATAAACAACTAAGTGTTGTATAGCTAGAAAAAAACACAAGAGTTTTGATGGGACAGAAATCACAGCTGTGATACAGACAAGCTGATTTCTCAAATGCATACCACTTCAATTAAGCACTGAAACTCAAATTATCAGCTTTTTAGGAGAACACATTGATAGATTTTCAGCTAATTCATTTGAACACATACCAGAGGCTGAGTTAATAAAAAACCCTGGACAGAAAACAATTAACTCTACAGACTGCTCTAATTAGGAAGTTAACAGCTTTTTAGCTCTTCAGTCAAGCAGGGACTTGCACTGCTGAAGTAGTAACTTACTCCAATATGATGTCATCACTCTCCAAGGCTCAGTCAGAGGGTCAGAAACAGCCTAACTGTTTCCAGTTAGTGCAAAACAAGTTAACAAATGCTGATTTAAAGAAAACCACAAAACCAAATAGCATGACATTTTCAGGAAATACTACTCCTGGCACAGGGACTTGAATTCTTTTTTTTTTTTTTTTAACAATGCGTAAAATGGTTGCAATTGATCTTTAAAGAGAATGCATACTGCTGTATCCAGATGTACTTGCTTTGATGTCCCATAGATTGCAATATTTATTGTACATGCCTATCTTTCTATATTACTTTAATGGTGTCTGTATTGTACATTTTACATGTCAGGCATTACTGGAAAAGGGTTCCTCCGAGTTCACCTCCTGGTAAAAAATGAAATGAAATGACAGACACTACTGGAAAACTACACTGGAAAAAGAAAAATGTATTTCCGTCTAGTAATTTCTTTTCTTGCAGCTGCACATCTGTCACTCTGTTCTCACCCTTCATCATCCATCCATCCCTCCCTCTGTCTATTTATCTATCTGTCTGTCTGTCTGTCTATCCATCTATCTTTTATTGTATAACTTTCTCCCTATGGAATGTATGCAGTTACAATGACAATCACTTGATACTTGTATTAATGGTAAAAATAATGTAAATCCTTAATTACTGTAACAGAGAACATAGAAACATAGAATTTGAGAGGCAGATAAGGACCGCTTGGCCCATCCAATCTGCCCACTTCTCTCTACCTACACTACTACATCAGACCATGCCCGATCTACACCTCTTTCTCCCTCCCCCTTCCTTTCCACTATGATTCCTTTGTGCTTATCCCATGCATTCTTGAACCCCACCCCTATTTTTCCCCCACCACCTCTGCTGGAAGGCTGTTCCAGGAATCCACCACTCTTTCTGTGAAGAAGTACTTCCTTACATCTCTCCTGAATTTACCCCCTCCAACTTCATTGCATGTTCCTTGTTCTCTAGAACTTTTCTTCTGAAAATACTCCCTCCTGTACCTCTCAGAGTAATAAAAAGTACAGAGGAGTATTTTCAGAAGAAAAGGTGCTAAAGAACAAGGGAACATGCTAAGCTGGAATGGGGCACATTCAGGAGAGATATGAAATGCACAGTAGTGGTGATTCCTGGAACAGCCTTCCAGTGGAGGTGGTGAGAGTGAAAACAGTGGTGGGGTTCAAGAATGCATTGGTTAAGCACAAAGGAATCATAGTGGAAAGGAAGGGGGAAGGGAGAAAGAGCTGTAGATCGGGCACGGTCTGATGTAATAGTGTAGGTACAGAGAACTGGATGGACTGGATGGGCCAAGCAGTCCTTATCTGCCATCAAATTCTACGTTTCTATGTTCTCTGTTACAGTAGTTGGGGATTTACATTATTTTTACCATTAATACAAGTATCAGGTGATTGTTATTTCACCCCTTAAAGTTTTTTAGTCTACTGTAGGGGTGTCCTCATACTGGAGAAAGAGCTACAGTGGTTGCAGTAGGACACCCTAAGTGGTGTTTTTTTCTCTACTTAGTCTCCTGCATGCCTGCTGCAAAGGTCATCTGCCCCACTTGTAAGGTGTGATAGATACACAGCTGGAAGAAAGGATATTACCAGAATGTCATAAATTTTCCTTCAGGTAGCAACTGTCTTTTATTTAAAACAACATGCAGCACACTTCAGCATTCAAGATAGCTTTTCACCTTGCAGTGAGCAAAGCAGTACAAACATTGCTACAGGCTGTACTGCAGGGCCTTCTTGTCTTAGGAAATGTATAGTGAACCATTACTTTCAGTGTTTCTATTAAAAAGCTACCCCTGTTATAGGCTATTATTACACATTCTTCTGAGCTTCAATTTGCAGGGACAGAAACATAGGGAGCCTGACTTTCAACACCTCATTTCTGGTGCGGTAGGAAATTCCACCAGCATTTATATACAGTTTCATTTTACATGGAGGCTGAGAAATTAAAACAAGTTTAAACTTCTGTTGTGGCACTTTTAGGTAGGCATACTTTTCTAGGTCTACCATATGCCCCTGTTTATGACCAATAGCAGGGCAGTTGCCCTGCAAATGGAACTAAAGCACCCTGGGTAGGACGAAGCATGTGTCTGTTTGCACCCTTTGCAGATTGTGTGAGAGCAGTTTTGGCACCATGCATTCCTGATTAAAGCAGAACCAGCCTAAAATTTCACGGTGATTTGCATATATATCCCATGATGCTTTCTATTATGGGAGTATATGTGATTTCATATTTCTTTGGCCACAAAATGCAAATATGGCAGTATTATGAGACATTGGCTGTATGCAGCAGAAGAAAATAACTCCTAAGGTGCCCATTACTGGTTTCAACAGCCAGGCAGACTGAAGCACTGTAAGGTTAAGCAATGTGATTAGAATATAATTTAGTAAAGGTTGTTTACTTTTTATTATGTACAAGAGTTTGTCTCTGTATCTACGGTTTATTTTTTATGGCTACAAATGCTAATGTGTGCACCTCAACTACTTCTCATGGCTGTATCTCTAGCTGTAACTCAGTGAAGGGTTTCTAACAACTCTAGCCTTCATGGAGGTGTACCCCTCAGTGAGGTGTACCTAATTAGCATTTTGTAGATGCACATCAACTACACTTCCTGACCATACCTCAGGTCAAGGCGTGCACCTCACTGAGGTGTACCTAATTACGTTTTGTAGATACACATCAACTACACTTCCTGACCATACCTCTGATCAAGGTGTGCACCTCACTGAGGTGTACCTAATTACATTTTGTAGATACACATCAACTACACTTCCTGACCATACCTCTGGTCAAGGTGTGCACCTCACTGAGGTGTACCTAATTAGCATTTTGTAGATGGACATCAACTATACTTCCTGACATACTTCAGGTCAAGGTGTGCACCTCACTGACGTGTACCCAGTTAGCATTTTGTAGATGCACAACTACACTTCCTGACCATACCTCAGGTCATAGTGTGCACCTCACTGAGATGTACCTGATTCGCATTTTTAGATGCACATCAACTACACTCCCTGACCATACCTCAGGTTAAGGTGTGCACCTCACTGAGGTGTACCTAATTAACATTTTGTAGATGCACATCAACTGCACCTCAAGGGAGGTATTCTGAATTAGCATTTTTGAGATACAGCTCCATTTAAATCACACTGCAACTACACAGTTGTTGAACTTCATGCACACCTTTCAGATAGGGGTGTAGTTGAGCTGCACATCTTGAAGAATACTAAAGTGTACACCTTTTTTAAACCATAGCAATGCATCAAATACACCTCAGCTGGGTCAGAGTGTGATCTAGCCACTAGACTACACTGACTCACTTGCCAATACCTAGCCCACCTACCGTGTCTCTCCCTGTTTTCCCACACCTCTCCCTGTCCTCTAATGCTTGCCTCTTTTCTGTCCCATCCCAGAGTCTTGCCCCAGTTGGTGATCAGGTCACCTTCTCTGCAGCATCTACCACATGGAATTGCATTCCAGCCTCTCTGCACCTCATTGATTTTCCTTCCCTTTTCAAATCTCAAGTTAAAGCTGATTTTGTTCACTCCTCTATAGATTCTAATCTCTCTCTTCACAGCCAGCTCAGTGATCTGAACTCAGCTGCTAGTCAAAGGGGCAACTATTTTATTTTGCTTTCTTTTATTATGTTATAATCTGTTATACTGTTTGATGCATTGATGTTTTATTCATGACTGGCTACTGTTTTATAGCACAGTGGAGCTCACTTAAATATGTTCTCCAAGGCAAAAATGTGCATTTAAGTAGGCTGTGTATTTAACCAAGATGATCCAGTTTATAATAGCTCCAACCATGTTTAAAGTGCAGAGTAAGAATACCAATGCCTGTTTTAGTAACAGTTGTTCAGGATTGGCTAGCGTTTGAAAGAAGGAGAAGGGTTGTGATCAGCTTACCAGATGGAGCACCAGGGAACCAGAGGAAATGGTCACTGTGCTGGGGGACACAAGAAGAGATTGAGTGGCTAACTGGCTATGAATTCAGGAGACCAAAGAAATGAAAAGCAGGTTTGGGGTGGGGGGCATCAAACACAAGAGCAGACTAAATGGCAGCCAAATGTGTGACCAGGGAACAGAAAACTGAGACAGCAGAGTAAGAACAGCTGAGCAGTAGACATGCTGCCTTCCAGCTGGGAGTGATTATCACCTTCTTGAGTGCAACTGTGCACTTTAGAAGGTGATAAGCCCCTCAGCAAGAAGGCAGGAGGTGCATTTAAGCAAGATGTGCACTTGCACCAAACCTGCTGCCACGCTGGTGACCCAGAGTCAGGAACCTATCAGGGTTGATCGGGGGTTGGTTGGGGGGAAGAGGAGCGAGCATTCCAAAGGATGCTGTGCTCCTCTGGGGAGGGAGGACAATGAACTGTGCTGCAACACTACCACCTGGGTGGCCACAGGTGGCAGCAGATCCTATAGGGAAGGGGGGGGCTGCCTCCTGACTGGGATGCATGCACTTGCATGTGTCTGCTCAGTCCCTGCCAATGGGGCACCAGAGGGTAGGGGAGAGGAATGGCAGAAAATGCAGAGGCCATGCAAAATGACACCACACTCTCTCATTGGCTCTGTACCATCCACTGGGCTACCCATGGCCACATCCCATTACCTAACTTCCTCACAGGCCTGAGGAATCTGGGAGGCCCATCCACAGTGGGAATCTGTGGGGCACAACAATGCAGTGGGCTGTAAGTCTCAGAGATGATGGGTGACAGGGCTGGGGGGCATTGCATGGCAGAGAAGGGCCAGCCGAGGAGGAAGGGAGATAAAATGCAAGATATATACTTATACAGTGTGCCCTTAGGAATTTTTTTGCATTGCAGGTATTAAAACAAACATTTGTCAATGCCGAATGTTGTCTTGCTGGCGTTGGTTCACTTCACCCTACCCTGCAGACTCTGACAAGTGTCACATTGTGCCTTGGGGTCATCAGGCCTTACACTCACCCCATTTCATAAGGAAGTATGTTGAGATGGGTGCAGTATAGGAGAATGGGGTGAACTTTGGAGCCGAAGAGTACAAGGCACACCTGGATGCCTGTCAGTGGCTGCAGGGTAGGGGTGCAATGGTGTAAGCATTACAGCCGACAATCCAAAGGCACATCCTGATGCCTGTTAGTCTGTACAGGGTGGGATGTTATGGTTAGAAACCCTAATGCCCTGGGCGTTTGTTGGTGTTCGCACTTCAAATTTTCAACATGGCCTTTTTGTGACCCCACCTCATGAAAGCATGTGGGACCTCTGTTTATGAACAGTGTCCCTGTGATTTTGTTAATGTGTCCCAAACATTGATTTCTCACAGTGACCACACCATTCTCCACCACATAAAAATATCAGCTGCACCATTCATAAGGAGGTGTGAAGAGATGGCAATGTTGACAATCTGGAGTGAAAATATTAAAAAATGCTTGACGTTACGAGCGTGCATGAAAACTAGGCACCACACACTCATAACATTCTGTTTTTTGGGATTTCTTTCACCAAATTTTTAACATAGGCATTTTGGGATCTCTGCTCATGAACAGTGGCAGTATGATTTTCTTAATTTGTCCCGAATGTTGTTTTCCCACAGCGACTGTGCCATTGTGCACCAGATGTGCAAAATCACATTTTCGGTAGGATGTGAAAAATGACCGCTGTACTGTTCATAAGAAGGTGTGGAAAAATGGCAATGTTGAACATCTGGAGTGAAAACATTAAACATTTTCTAACTTATGACGGTGCATGGACACTGCGCAATGCATGCTTGTAACAGTCATTTTGTGGAATTTTTTGACCAGCTGTTTAACATAGGCATTTTGGGACCTCTGCTCATGAACAGTGTTACTGTGATTTTCTTACTGTGTCCCGAACATTGTTTTCTGACAGCAACTGCATCACTGTGCGCCAGATGTGCTAAAACACATTTCAGGCAGGATGTGGAAAATGAAGCTGTACTGTCATAAGAAGGTGTGAAATTGGCAATGTTGAAAATCTGGAGTAAAAATATTAACAATTCTCGAAGTTGCAAGCATGCGTGGAAACTGTGCAATGCACACTTGTAACATGGTCATTTTGTGGAATTCTTTCACCAAATTTTCAACATGGGCGTTTTGGGACCTCTGCTCATGAACAGTGTTACTGTAATTTTCTTACTGTGTCCCAAACATTGTTTTTCTACAGCAACTGTACCACTGTGCACTGGATTTGCAAAAACACATTTTGGGCAGGATGTAAAAAATGAAGCTGTACTGTTCATAAGAAGGTGTGAAAAAATGGCAGTGTTGAAAATCTGGAGAAAAAATATAAAAAAATCTCAAAGTTAAACGCGTGCGTGGAAAGTGCACAACACACGCTTGTAATACAGTCATTTTTGGGAATTTTTTCACCAAATTCTCAACATAGGCATTCTGGGACCTCTGCTCATGAACAGTGTTACTGTGATTTTTTTACTCTGTCCCAAACATTGTTTTCCTACAGCGACTGTCTCACTGTGCATCAGATTTGCGAAAACTTTTGGGCGTGATGTGGGAAATGACAACTGCACTGTTCATAAGGAGGTGTGAAAAAATGGCAATGTTGAAAATCTGGAGCAAAAATGTTAAAAATTCTCAAAGTTACAAGCGTGCATGGAAACTGCTCTTTGCAGGCTCTTAAAACAGTCATTTTTTGGAATTTTTTCACCAAATTTGCAACATAGGCTTTTTGGGAGCCCACCTCATGGACAGTGGCATTGTTGTTCTGTTAATTGGTCTCAAAAGGTGATTTCATGCAGTGACCATGAAATCACCTTTTGAGACTGAGTAACATCATGACAGTGCCTGAATTCATGAGGAGGGGTCCCAATAACCCCATGTTGAAAATTTGGTGCCAAATCCAAAATGCCCAAGATATGCACCAAAGTTGAAAAAACCTATTTATGCCATTATACAGCTTACCAGCATTTCTTCAGTTCGCGGTTGGCTTTGAAGGTGCAGACATGTTCCCGGTCCACCGAAGATTGTCGCACTGGGCTCCGGAGGTAAGTATGGGGTGGGGAGGTGTGGGGAGGTGGGGTGTGCACAGGGTGATTGGGGTTGGGGGCCACCAAGAGCCAGCGAGGGACCATTTCCTTTGTTTCAGGTAAAAAAAAAAAGTCACCGCAGACCGTTTTCTGTTTTTTTTAACAGGTTATGGCCACACTGAGGTGGGCTCCCAGTGTGGCACATTGGTGGGTGGGGTCATGTCACCCACACTGGGGTGGGCTCCCAATGTGGGTGTGGTACACAATTGGGGCAGTGCCAGGAAAATGGCGGGGGGGTAACATGCCGATAGGGGGATTGGGCACCCCATCGGCAAGGCTGTCTGCCTTTGAAGGCATGATTGATGCCGGGGGGGACTGGGCACCCCCCTCGGCACACTACAGCAGGGAAGGGGGCACATATGCCGACAGTGGGATTGGTCACCCCGAAGTTGGCTACAGAGGAACTGTGAGGGTGGGCGGCAAGCTTCCGCCTGCCATGTTTATTAAAATGTTAAACCACACAATGCACGCCCTGCAATGAGGTGTAGCTCCCTCATTGCAGTGGCTAAAACATTTGAAAGTGGTGGCAGGGCTTTCGCACTGCTGTCATAGACAGCATGCAATCTAATTCGTGCCATGGAGCCCAGCCTGAAAAAGCAGTGGCGCCACTGGCCACAGCACAACCACACCTCCAAATCCTGCTATTCCAAAGTTATGGCAACATGTTTCTTGTGCAGGCGCAAAACAACATAAAAAAGGAAACTACTGAAGCACTTAACCAGGATGTGCAGTTATCTGATATGCACTTAAGTAGGCTCCACAGTATATTGCAAGCCCTTATTATTTATACATTTAGTCTTTTAAAAGCTGTTGTAAAACAGTCCGAAGGTGACAAAAAGAGGTTGTACTATTGTAGTGATGTCACTAATATGGCACGATCACGTCTTCCCTCAGAACCTCATGCTCCAAAATGCACTCGGCATTTAGCACTCACTTTTCCCGCCCATCTCAAACACAAAAGTGTCTTTTTTATTTTTTTAAAAACAAACCCACCCTGCACCCAGCTACTCAGTGCCAACTCATTCCATCATCCTAGCGGGTTTGCTCAGTGAGCATATTTTATCTTGCAGTGGTCACTTGATTTGTTTAAAGCCATCCAGCCCAGTGTGAGGACTCCTGCCTCTGACGTCTTCTACTGGAGTGAGAGATAACGGACTCAGCAAAACAGAAAGAGTTACAGTCAGTAGTTGCTGCATGTCCAGACTCTATATACATTTAAACATATTTAATGCTCAAAGAGTTAATCAAGTAAATTACTGCTACAAGATACACTATGTTTACTGAGCAAGCACAGTGTTGTTAGGGTGATCAAGTGGATTAGTGAGGAGCATCTGGTGGCAGGGTGGGTTTGTTTTGAAAAATAAGAAAAATTGCACTTTTCTGTTTGTGTGTGAGGAAGTTGAGGTCAGCATTCACTGCAAATTACACCAAACCATATTTATTGTGTTTATTTCTGTTTTTTTAGTCTTTTGGTAACTGGGTAAGGCCCACTAGGCACAAGTTCCTGTTTTCGGGGGTGACCCGGGAGCACTGGGGAGGTTAAGTGACTTGTTCAGAGTCACACAGTATGCAAGTGGAGGTTGTGGGAATCAAACCTAGGTCTGCTGGATGAACCAAGCTCATTTGCAGTTAGTTACTCTAACATCTAGGCTATACTATGTACTATGTACTATAGCTAAGAAGATAACCATGGGCCTTGCCCCATCCAGGGGTCCAAACTCTTCTTTGCGCAAGTAGTAACCCCCATCGCTCTAGGGGCTCTGAATCTCAATGCCTGATGGCCCCACACTGCAGAATCTCCCTGGGTCAATGTTCATTTGCCTACAGGGCCTCTAGCTGGTTGAATAGCCTCAACATCGAGATCACCTCCACTCCCTCGCTAGGTCTCTTCAAATCAAGGCTCCGACTATATCTCATTGCTTCCAGCACCTGTGACTGCCACACCTAGCCAGCCCTCCCCTCTATCACTTAGTTCTGCTCTACTCCGCACAGCACTTTACGTCCTTCCTCCTACCTCTCCTCCTTCCTCCTCCGCCCTCTCCCACCCCTCCCCAGCCCCACTTCAGCACTTCTGTATGTGTCGACAATCACCTCTGGCAGCTCACACCTCTCACACTGTTCTCTACTGTAACCCCCGTACTCCCTCCCTTCCCTTCCTGTATTACCCATAAGTATGCATTGTATTACTGAGAAATGGTATGTTTATTCTGCCTTATTATGTTGGCTTGCCGCACTTGCGTGCAAGTCAACATCTTGGGAGAGTGCAGATTTGGGGGCACGGCAGCTGTTGGGTGAATGCAGGGCACGCATCAGTAGGTGGGTCCTTCATTCCCCAATCAGCCTGCATGCCGGCGCCACACCATGCATACATAATGGGGCGAGCACATCTAAGAAAAGGTCCGCTGCAATCCGAGCAAAGCTCATCATACGCAGCGGTCCTTTTCTTGCCGTGCTCACCGCCATTATAAGCATGGTCAGCAAGCAGGCAGCCGTCTAACGCTTGCCGACATCGGGGGTGCCCAATCCCCCTGTCGTTAACCCCCCCACTGTCTTTGTGTGCCGATGGGGAAGCCCGCTCCCCGTCGGCATAAACCACATGTTGAATGCCGAGGGGTGCTAATCCCCTCAGCTCGCCCCCTGCTTTCTTTGTTTGCCGAGGGTGCCCAATCTGTCGCCATTACTTTCTCCTCCCTCCCGTGTTGTGTGCCGACAAGGGTTCCCAATCCCCATCGGCTACCGATGACACCCCCCCAAAAAAACAGTTAGGTGGCACGCTGGGAACCCACCCCAGCATGCCAGATGCCCTGCAAAATGAAAACTGTCCCACGATGGTTTTCCCTGTTTGTTCTTTTTTACCCCGTAAAACGAAAACCGTCCCTCGTAGTCTCGATGCCCCTCCCCCACCCGCACCCACCCACTGCGCACCCTGCCCCCTCACCCCATACTTACCTCCGAGTCCGGCGCGGTGATCTTCCATGGACCGAGAACACGTCTGCACTCTTCAAAGCCAACCGCGAACTGAGGAAATGCCGGTAAGCTGTATAATGGAATGAATAGGGTTTTTTCAACTTTGCTGCAAATCTCGGGCATTTCTTGGAATTTTGGCACCAAATTTTCAACATGGGGTTCTATCACTGTCATGGCATTAATCAGCCTCGAAAGGTGATTTCGCAGTCACTATGCAAAATCACCTTTCAGGACCCATTAATGAAATGACAGTGCCAGTGTTCATGAGGTGGCCTCGCAAAAAGCCTATGTTCCAAATTTGGTGGAAAAAATCCAATAAATGCCTGTTTTAAGAGCATGCGTTGCGCAGTTGCTACGCAGGCTCATACCTTCGCGCATTCACAATATTTTAACACCGGATTTTCAGCATTGTTATTTTTGTACACCTTCTTGTGAACAGTACAGCTGTCATTTTCCACATCCTTCCCGAAATGTGTTTCCGCACTTCCGGCGCACAATAGCGCAGTTCCTGTGGGAAATCAGTGTTTGGGCCAGATTATGAAAATGACAGTGACACAGTTCATGAGCAGAGGACCTAAAATTCCTATGTTGAAAATTTGGTGATGATACTCCATAAAATGACTGTGTTACGAGCGTGCGTTGGCAGATTACATGCACACTCATACCGTTGTGCATTTGTGATATTTTCGCTCTGGATTTTCACCATTGTCATTTTTCCACACCTCTTGATAAACAGTACAGCCGTCACTTCACATATCTTGCCCAAAATGTGTTTTCACTCTTCCGGTGCAGAATAGCATGGTCGCTGTTCGAAATCACTTCTTGGGACACTTTGAGGAAATAACACTGACACTGTACATGAGCAGAGGTGCTAAAATTCCTATATTGAAAATTTGGTGCCGAACACCCATAAAATGACAGTGTTGCAAGCGTGCGTTGCATATTTCCCATGCACCCTTGTAACTCCACAATTCTGGTATATTTGCATGCCACATTTTTAACACTGGCATTTTTTTACACCTCCTTATGAACTGTGCAGCTGTCATTTTTCACATCCTGCCCAGCATGTTTTCCTGCACTGCACTACCAAACACCCAAAGGGACACCCTAATGCCTGTCACTCTCTGCAGGGTGCGGGTGGGTTGGCATCAGTTCAATACTTCACTGCCATTCCTATGATGCATCTCTCTAACTCCTGCACTGCCAATGCCAATGGCAGCAAGCCAACATTCGGCATTTACAAATGCTTGTACTGTATTTGCTCTGTCATGTTTCTGTTGTAATGTCTCCAACTGATGCGGAACTTTTGTAAAAAAGCCTTGGCTCAAAGGTACTTGTAATCCTAGACATAAATAAATAAATACTGCCAGCGCTTACCATATAAAATAAAGCATGACATAACCACATACAACAAGGCATGTGTTTTCAGATGCCAACAGAAATCTGAGATGGACACACTTGCCTTGTGTATGGTTAGCCATATAATAGTGTATCTGAACTGAATGCACATCACTGAGTATTTTGGGATATGGCTGTACAAACGATGCTACACAAAATAAAGTGTTTGTTGTATTCCATGTTTCTACATACTGCAGGTACCATCTGGCTTGAGCTAATTCTTGTCATTCAAGGGGTGTTACTGCAGTTTATTTATTGACCGATTTATTTTTTTCAAGAGTTTTACCAGGTAAAAACATACTGAGCTAACCGCTCATTTCCAGATGTTTCCTGGGGGAAGGGGACATGGAGAGTGCTGTAATAAGATACATCAGTAATGTTACAATTATAAAACAATAATAATAATTATGAAAAGTAAAACGTACGCAGTAGACAATTGAGAGGAAGCACAAAGTAAGTGGTACAAAACATAGCATTCTGATAGCACATCAATAGCAACAGTTCTGCAAAGTGCAACTGGCAGCAAACTGCGGGAGGGAAGAGAGACAGTAGCCATGTTTACACAGCAGCAGCGCTCTGGCATCTGCCCCGCTCCCTTCCTGCTGTGCTTGCTGCTTTGCTGTTTACACAGCCCGCCCTCACAGCACTGCAGGCCACTCTGAGGAGGGGGCTGTAAATTCACCGAAGGATGAAGGGAGACAACCTTTTCATTGGAGCGAGTGCAGCAAACTGTCCACACCGCCATTTAATGCACTCACTCTGATACTGATCCCACAACTGAGTCGGATGAAAAAACTGATCTGAAGGGGGCACTTAAGGTGCTCTGGAAAGTGTCTACATGGCAGTATTTGCAGGTTGATGCACTGCAAATAGGGCAGTGTAAATGGGGCTTATGAGTACAATTTTATTTTATTTTAGTCTTTGGTAACTTTGTAAGGCCCACTAGGCACAAGTGCCTGTTTTCAGGGGCAACCTGGGAGCACTGGGCGGTTAAGGGACTTGCTCAGAGTCACACAGTATGCAAGTGGAGGTTGTGAGAATCAAACTCAGGTCTGGTCTGCTGGATGTATCGAGCTCATTCACATCTCGTTCCTCTAACCTCTAGGCTATACTGCCAGCCCATAAAATAGGAGACTAGTCAAAGGGATAAGTGGACCAATAAACCAGGGCAGTGAGGAATAGTGGGACTAGACTAGGATGCGCTGCAAATGAGGAGTCAATAGGAATGCAGGAGTGAATAGTGAAGTCACAGAGGAGGGATTTTAGTGATATGGAAGAGGGAGCATGGTGAATAGTAGCAGGGAGGGTGCTCCAAAGTTTGGGAAAGTGGAAGGAGAAAGCAGCTTAACCAGTAGAGGATTTAACAGAGGGGAGAGAGTGAGAGAGCAGGTGTCAGAGCTACAAAGGGAGCAGGAGGTGGAAGGAGGGGAGGAGAGGACCTCAGAGGAAGAAAGGTAGGGAGAGGGAGTCCAGCCAGAATTTGGAGATGAAGGTGCAACAATGAGCAAGACATCTGACATCAAGGGAGGACAAGGAGAAGGGAAAATTACAGGGAACAATGGTGGCTTCTGGGGAGGCAATGTAGCAGAAGGAGAGAAAGAAAGGATCCAGCCTGGCAAGGGTGGACTTTGATTATGGTGGCATTGTGTATAGCACGGCGCTATACACAATGTCACCATAATCAAGATAGGTAGAATCATCTTTGTGACAGTCTCTCTATGAGCAGGAAGCAGGATAGTTGCTTTCTTAGTTTGTCCAGCTCTTTCATCTTCTTCACATGGTTTTAGGCTCGAAGCCCTGGTGCTTTGTGGCAGCATATAGTACAAAGGAATGAGAAACTACACATACAGCATCCCAGTTCATGTCTGTTTAACACTCGGGCCTCTTGACTGTCAATTATAGTATAAGCTTTACCTTTATTCCATCTATCCTCCTCCCAAAGAGCTTTTGACAGAGGGGAACCTCAAAGACCTCCTTCTCATCTCGCACTGAGCTTGTGACAGTTCAGTCTTAAAGCTATTGACTACCTGTAGGGAAAGCGCTGATTATGATCTGCTAATTAATGTTTTCCAAAGTCACTTTTGGATTCACCCTCAGCAAACCAACAGTGTCTGGGGACCTATCTGAAGGGCAGGGTCTTTGCCTGATAAAAATCTCCAATAACTCTCAATTAGAGTGGAGCCAAGCACTCAATAAAACAATTACAGCTCTTTGAATTCCAGGGTCCTAGCTAATCAGACAGGTGTATTGTGGGAGATTGGACAGCATGAAAGGAAGTGATTGAAAAGTTGACAGAATGAGGGAGAGAGTGAGCAAAAAAACATTTCCACCAGGGCATAATTGAAGCATTTTATTTAAAGACTCTTCTGTACACTATCAATAAGAGTGCAATGATCAACATGGAATAAATTATAGCATGGCAGCGAGTTAAAAGGGCAGTGCTGCTTTGTACCTTGTTTAAAAAATGCAGCCCAACTCTTTACACAAAGTGTCTGTATTCAAAGTCATATCTTTTTGGGAACAATGAATCACATTTACTGTTCGGGGACCCTCTCCTCTCTATGTGATAATGTAGCTTTGAGAGCTAAACATTATAAGTTAAAAGGGCTGCCGCAGGGTGTCTCTTATAGTGTAAGAGACTGAGCATAATATTTGAATGGGAGGATGGTGAAGGAAGCTGAGCAGTTCTGGCTGCCCGAACCTCACAAGAGGAGTCTCTCATACCATAAGACATCCTACAGAGGCCCTATTAACTTATTATAAATCACTCTAGTTAGCTACAGTAGAGTGATTTAAGTGAAATGAAGCCACATCCCCCCTGACTGTATAGTGGAGCATTCCATTCCTATGTTCTTACACAAGAGACTACTGTAGGTAGCATAAGACGTACAGAGGCTGTTTGTGCCAATTAGCTGAAATCACATAAGTGATTTATTATTTTCTGATACGTCATGTGTGTGATTATAGTTCTCTTTATTGTAACTGGGAGTCTAGGTGTAATAATAGGCTGTAATAGGTGTTGTTTTTAAACACCCTAAGAGTAAGGGCTCAATGTACATTTCTGAAGAAAAAAAATTCCTGGAGATTGAAGTTTCATTGTAGGACATATGTATAGAACCTTTAAATCAATTTTTCATGAAAAAATGTATTTTAAAATACTAGTTCCCATCTGTTAATATCAACCTTTATTGGTCTTTTAGTAACTGCAATGTATGCTTCAGATTTACACACTGGCAGTAAGTACCATTTTAGAATCGTATAATGTGGTTTCTGTCCCTTTTGACCACAGAGTTCTAAAGTAGAACACAGGTGTACTATGACAACAATGTAAGAACTTTTAAAGGACATAAACTACATCATAGAGTTGTAAAATGGTCCTTATCAGCTGAGTGTAAATCAGAAACACATACAGAGTTTATGAAAGGCCAGTAAAGAGGAAACAATGCCAGAATGGGAACAAGTAAATTTTCTAAAGTTATTAACAATACAGAAAGTGAAAAAAATCATTTTAACAGATCAAATAGAGAATAGAAAAAGAAAATGTATGATTATCAATATAGTAGGATAAAATCTCTTATAATGAAACAAAAAATGTGGCACACAAGGTACCAAATTTCTGGTTAACCCCTTTGATAGCAACAAAGAGAGATTAAAAAACAGGATTATGACAGAACTCGTAGGTAAAGATTGGAGAACATATACAGATATAAAGAATATTAAATTAATAGTACAAGAACATATCCGGGCAAAATTCCAAAACAAGACAGACTTTGAAATAAAAGATTCACTAGGTCAGATCAGCTGTCCTACCATATTAGAAACTGAATCTAATTTACTAAGGGAACATACAAATATACAAATTTGCCAGCAGAAATAGGCCACCTGGTCTGTCAAGTCTGCTCGAGTGTGCAGCTAGCAGCCTCACCTTGTAGCTGTCCCACCCCGTCCCCTTCCTGATTACCCCCCTCACCTTGTCCCATCCCCTTTTGAAACTACCAACAAATAACTGAAGCTGAAATAAGAGAAGCCATACAAACTTTAACAAAAGACATGGCTCCAGGTACTGATGGTATACCAAATGAATTCTACAGGGCTTTTAAAGTTGAATTAATACTAATATTGAAAGAGTTTTGTAACTACAGTATATTAGTAAAGTGGGTAACCTAAGCACAAGTATGAAACAAGGAGTTATGATATTTATGTACAGTGTAAATCAGGGGGAAAAGAAGGTATTAAAAACTGGAGACCAATAATCAATCAATCAATCAATCAAAATCTTTATTTATCCAGGCGAGCATCGTTGAGCCAGGCTCATTTGCAAATGGACTTGGGTATAACAAGGTCAAGGTACATAATACAATATAGAGGATAATGTATGGTCCTCTATCATTAACCGGTCAGTTAACAGTCGAGAGGTTGCCAGGGCGACCGTGTAAACGCTGCACATTCTGTAGAAAAAGCTCAGCAGGTGCTAAATAGCATTATATTAAATGCCTTTAACACCCATGCCCCAATCTCTAGTATCCAAATAAAAAACAAAATCCTGTCGCTGGTTTTCAGCTGACCTCAAAGCTGCACTGCTGGAGAGAGATAAACTTTGGAAAGTAGCAAGAAAAACTAAGAATATCATGGACTGGATGATCTTTAGGAAAGCCAGGAATAAATGCACTAGGAAAGTTAGGGATGCAAAGGCTGCCTACTACCTGGCCCAGCTCGACTCCTCCTACCATAATACTGCTAGATTTTGGGGCACCATCAAGGGGATGATGGGCCAGGATGTTAACAACCCCCTTCCAACCCATTTACACAGTAACTATGGCCCTATTACTGGCACATTGGAAATCCTGGATGCATTCAACAACCACTTCACAACAGCTGGCCTTGCCTTTGACTCCTCCCCAGCTAACCTATTAAGGGATCATTTAAGCTCCCACTATACTGGTGAACAAAGAGTTGACTCCTCCTTTAGCTTCAAACCTATACTGTTGAAACAAGTTGAGGATCTATTATGGCATCTAGATACCAAAAAAAGTGCAGGAGCAGATCTTCTGGACCCATTCTTTTTAAAGAATGCGTGTCATGTGCTTGCAGTCCCCCTAACTCACCTCTTTAACCTTTCCCTAAACTCTGGCTCTATTTCCACGCTGTGAAAGACAGCCCAAGTGGTCCCCCTTCTAAAATCAGGGGACCCTATGGATCTTAATAACTACAGGCCCATTTCTATCCTACCTGTGTTATCCAAGATGCTGGAGAAATTAGTGAGTATTCAGTTAAGGGAATATCTGGACAATGCTAATCTATTAAATCCAGCTCAATCTGGATTCAGGGCCAAACATAGCACTATCACTGCATTAGCCAAGGTCACCAATGATTGGCAAACCGAACTGGATAAAAGAACAATGTCTGTGCAGTATTCCTGGACCTGAGCAAAGCATTGACACTGTGGACCATGAACTGCTACTCTCATCCCTACACTCCATTGGCCTAGATCCATCCTCCCTTAAGTGGTTCAGATGCCACCTCTCCGGTAGATCATAGCAGGCAAAAGCTGAAGGTGACCTCTCCCCATTAAGACCACTGTCAAGAGGAGTCCCCCAAGGCTCTATTCTGGGTCCTATCCTTTTTGCCATTTCTATAAATAAAATTGATTCAACCCTTACCAAGTCCTCAGTACATCTCTTTGCTGATGACACTGTGCTGTATGTCAGCAACCCTTCACCTAAAGTTGCTCATGAAATCCTACAAGCAGAATTCTCCCTGTTACAACATCAGCTTCTCGAGAAAAAGCTTCTGCTAAATGCAAAGAAAACCAAAGCAATGATGTTCACAACCCAAAACTCCACCAACACATCCTCTTCAATCAGTCTCCCCCAGATATGCACTATACTTGGAGAAAATCTGGAGTATGTTGAAAATTTCAAACACCTAGGTGTGTGGATTGACAACAGACTTGACTTTACTCAGCATCTAGAACAACTGCTGAAAAAGCTTCGCATAAGGCTTGGCCTCCTCTACAGATTAAAACCCTTCCTTAATAGAGATTCAAAGATGAGATTAGTCCAGGCCATCTTTCTATCAGTCATTGACTATGCAGACTTCCTCTATAGTCACTGCTCCACTCCCTACCTTCAAAAGTCGGATACCTTATACCATAGAGCAATAAGGTTCATTACAGACCTGCCATATAATACTCACCATTGGTCTCTCTATGATTCAGTTGGATGGGTTTCCCTTCATGTCAGGAGGAGCAGAAATGCAGCTCTATGGATCTACAGAGCTTTATCAAAAAACTCCCAAGCTATACCCTGGACTGCTTCAACCTGACCACTCCCAGCTCCTATGCCCTAAGAAGCAACAATATCATCCTGCTCAAATTGCCCAAAGTCAACACCAAAATAGGGAGGGCAGCAATCAGCTACTCTCTAGCCATAGCATGGAACACCTACAAAATCCTAAAACTGTCCATTATCATTCCATTTACATCCTTCAAGCAGCACTGTACAGCCTTCTTCACAGAGAAATTCAGTTGCTACCACTAGAGATAGAATAGTCATCCACAAAACCTTATTCCAATCACATATGGCATATTCCTTCCAGCCAGACACCATGGCATATAGCACCCAATATTCCCTTCACCAGCCTTGTACTCATTATGTGGACTGTCATAGCCTTCATTGTGATATATATGTATTGTAAATATTGTAGATGTTAGTTTAACTTTCTCTTGCAAGCTTTAACATGTGAATTCTCTGTATATTATTGTGTTATAAATAACATTTTCTTGTTTCTGTATGTATAACTGTCTCATAAGTATGTGATGTAATTGCTGTGCACCAACTCGAACCTTGACCTTATCAGGTCCATCTTGTAAATGAGTCTTGCTCAATGATGATCGCCTGAATAAATAAAGATTTGATTGATTGATTGAAACCTCGAGAGTGAAGCTCGGGAGAGGTTCGCATCATAGCAACCTCGAGACAGTTAAAATTGACGGTTGCCGATAGAGGACCATACATTATTTTTTATAGTTTATGGTCCCACCTAAAACCTGCTTACTTTTTCATTACTAGTCACCACCAGGCGTTCAGTCCTTGCCTAACGCTGCTGTTCATGCGTCGGTTCCCCGTCGATAAAAAAGCGGGCACATGCGCAGACCAATCGCTGTTGTTAACCTATCGATGTGATATAGCATCGATAGGTTAACAACATATCTACATCACATCGAAAGGTTAACAACCTTAGGAAATGATGATTTCCTAAGGTTAACAGTGTTCTACCATACATTATATATGAATACACACAGGTCATGGTACAAGGTGAAAAGAGTTATAACACAGGGGAATATATCTAGGGAGAATATATGCAAGTTGCAGGTGCACATGCTTTTTTTCTTCCTGGCCGCAGTGAACAAGAACATCAGAGTGAGGAAAAGGAAGAATGGGGGGGGTATTAACCAGTTTAAATGGACAGTATTGATTACTTAAGATATCTCTAAAGTAGCCAGGGTCAAGGCACAAGGAATAAGGTGGGGGTGCTGGGTTGATAACAGGAGTGCAGGGGGAGGGTGAGAAGGAGTACAGAAAGAGGTGGATAACTGGCAGGGATTAGGTGGTATAGGTAAATAGTGGAGGTTGACCTATGAAAAGCCAAACAAGAGGGCAGGCGAACTCAGTCTGCTATCAGAGATAGGGACCATCTGCCATGTATGGGAAGGGCGGATAATAGCAAGATGGATATTAGAGCAGGATAGTGAAGCTAGAGGTCAGAAACGAATTTCACTTGAGGCATGAATATACAGATGGTAGTCATTAGGAGGTGAGTAAGAAGGGTAATAAGACCTAGTCATCGTGAATGGGCCAGGGAGACGTCATGAGCATAGACAAGACTAAGGTCATGGAAAACAGTTGCATGGTTCCTTAATGAGGTGGGAGTATAGGGTCTTGAATATGGTCACGCTGACAGGGGAGCTCATATTCAGTGCTTTCTGAAGTTTTTTCCACAGAGAGGGAAGTACAAAGCTTATGGCCGATCTACCAAAGTGAGATTTAACTCTGGGGACCATCAATAAGATGGATAAGTAGCTTCTCAAGGCATACTTGCCTAGCTGGTACAAGGGGAGGCAGTCTGCAATGTATTGGGGAAGCTTATTTGAAATAGCTCTGACGGTCCAAAGAGCAGCATTTCTATTCCACCTACATTGCAGGGAAGTCCAGCCCACAGCAACGTACAGGGAACAATAGTGCGTGGTAAGAGGGAATCCTGTAATGAACCTCAAAGCTCTGTGGTAAAGCTTAATTATTTAATAAGCTTATTAACCTCAGATTGGCAAAAATAATCACAAAACACCTGGAAAAATGTGCACAGGCAATAGTCATGAAGACACAAGCTTGTGCAATTCCTGGTAGAAACTTCAAACAGAATTTGATATATGTCAGAGAGGTAGTAGAAAAAGGAACTCAAGATCAACTACAAGGGTACATATATGCTTTAGATCAGGAAACTGCTTTTGCTGCTACTGAACATGACTGCATGTGGGATATATTAAAAGGTTATAAGTTTCCAGAAGAATGTGTGAAACTAGTAAAAGCATTTTATACAGAAGCACAAGTAATACCTATGACAAATGGGCACATGGGCATACCTACAGTATGTATGTGAAAAATGGGGTAAGACAAGGATGTCCCAAGCCTGCTACTAAATGTGCTTTGCATAGATCTGATTTTGAGGTTACTAGATCAAAGTCCTATGATCAAACCAATAAATGAAATGGCAGAGAAGACATAGAAAAGATATGTGCATATGCAGATGATTGCAGATTGCTAGTGGTTGACCAAAAATCAGGAGAAGAAGCCATACAAACAAGCATTTGTCAATGCCAAATGTTGATTGCATTGGTCTGTTGAGCTCACCCAGTGGCCCTGTCACTGGCTCAGTCTGTTTGTCCCGGTGCTGCAGGCTGCTCTTTTGTACTGGGCTGCTGCCTGCATTGGCACCTTGTTCTGCTGAGGAAGAAATCCGCAGCTGTCCCGCCAGAGCTCCATTGAGGTGTCTCACTCCCCCCTCTCTCACTCGCTCATTCTGTTTCTCCTGGCGCTGCTGGCTGCACCTTTTGTACTGGGCCCCTGCATGCATTGCTGCCTTTTTCTGCCCACAAACAAATCTGCAGCAGTCCCAACAGAGCCCTATTGAGCTCACTGACTCCCCCTCCCTCACTCGCTCAGTCTGTGTCTCCTGGCGCTGCAGGCTGCCCATTTGTACTGGGCTCCTGCCTGCATTGGCAGCTTTTTCTGGCCAGAAATAAATCTGAAGCAATCCCGACACAGCTCCACTGAGCTCGCTCACTCCCCCTCTGTCACTCTCGCATTCCATTTCTGCCGGCGCTGCAAGCTGGTCTTTTGTACTGGGCTCCTGCCTGCATTGCTACATTTTCTGCCCACAAAGAAATCTGCAGCAGTCACACTAGAGCTCCGTTGAGCTTGCTCAGTACCACTCTGTCACTCGCTCGTTCTGTTTCTCTTGGCGCCGCAGACTGCGCTTTTGTATGGGGCTCCTGGCTGTATTGGCACCTTTGTCTGTCCACAAAGAAATCCTCAGCTGTCCCGACAGAGCTCCGTTGAGGTTGCTCAGTCTCCCTCTCTCATCGCTCATTCTGTTTGTCCAGGCGCTGCAAGCTGCCCTTTTGTACAGGGCTCCTGCCTGCATTGGCACTTTTTTCTGCCCACAAAGAAATCCCAGCAGTCCTGATACAGTTCCGTTAAGCTCACTAAGTCCCCTTGTCTCACTCGCTTGTACTGTTTCTTCCCCCGCTGCAGGCTGGCCTTTTGTACTGGGCCCCTGCCTGTATTGACGCCTTTTTCTGCCCACAAAGAACCGTGAGCAGTCCTGACAGCGCTCGTGAGTTCGCTCACTCCCCCTCCTTCACTCGCTCTCTCGCTCTGTTTCTCCCAGTGCGCAGGCTGCCCTTTTGTAGTGGGCTCTTGTGTTGGGGCCTTTGTCTGCCCACAACTCCGCAGCAGTCCCGACAGAGCACAGTTGAGCTCGGTCACTCCCCCCCTCACTCGGTCAATCTTAATCTGTCCCAAACACTGATTTCCCAGAGTGACCGTGCTATTGTCCAGCAGGAGTGCAAAAATATTTTAGCCAGGATGTGAAAAATGACAGCTGTAGTGTTCATAAGGAGTTGTGAAAAAATGCCACTGTTGAAAATGTGGTGTGACAGTATTACAAATTTGCGAAGTTACAAGGGTGCGTGGAAACAGTTCAACACACGCTTGTAAGACAGTCATGTTATGGAGTTTCGTCACCAAATTTTCAACATAGGGATTTTAGGACCTCTGCTCATGGACAGTGCCACTGTCATTTTTTTAATCTGTCCTGGACACTGACTTCTCACAGTGACCATGTTATTCTGCGCCGGAACTGTGAAAACACATTTCGGTCAGAATGTGAAAAATGGCAGCTGTACTGCTTATAAGGAGGTGTGAAAAAATGGCACTGTTGAAAATCTGGTGTGACAATATTACAAATCTATGAAGTTACAGTACAAGGGCGCATGGAAAGTGTGCAACGCACACTTCTAACACAGTCAATTGATGGGCTATCATCACCAAATTTTCAACATAGGCATTTTAGGACCTCTGCTCATGAACAGTATCATTGTCATTTTCTTAATCTGTCCCAGACAGTGATTTCCCACAGTGACCGTTCTATTCTGCGCTGGAAGAGTGAAAACACATTTTGGCCTGGATGAGAAAAATGACAGCTACTGTTCATAAGTAGGTCTGGGAAAATGGCAATGTTGAAATTCTGGAGTGAAAATATTATAAATTCGCTGCTGGTTACGAAAGTGTGCATGCTAATCATGGAACGACGCCATAACACAGCTGTCATTTTATGGAGTATCATTACCAAATTTTCAATATAGGCATGTTAGGACCTCTACTCATGAACAATATCACTGTCATTTTCTTAATCTGTCCTGAACAATGATTTCCCACAGCAACCGCGTTATTCTGCTCCGGAACTGCAAAAACATATTTCGGCCAGGATGTGAACAATGACAGTTTTACTGCTCACAAGGAGGTGTGAGAAAATGTCAATGTTGAAAATCTGGCATGAAAATATTGTAAATTTGCGAAATTATGCGGTACGTAGCAACTGCGCAATGCTGCGCTAAATAAAACAGTCATTTTTTTGGATTTTTCCCACCAAATTTGCAACATAGGCTTTTTGAGAGCCCACCTCATGAACACTGGCACTGTCGTTTCGTTAATCTGCCCTGAAGGGTGATTCTGCACAGTGACCGTGAAACCACCTTTCAGGGCCGATTAATGTCATGACAGTTCAAGAATTCATGAGGAGGGGTCCCAAAAACCCCATGTTGAAAATTTGGTGAAAAAAGTCCCAAAAATGCCTGAGATATGCACTAAAGTTGAAAAAACACTATTTATTACATTATACAGCTTACCGGCATTTCCTCAGTTCGCGGTCGGCTTTGAAGAGTGCAGACGTGTTCCCAGTCCACCGAAGATCATCGCGCCGGACTCTGGAGGTAAGTGTGGGTTGGGGGGTGTGTGGGGAGGCACGATGTGCAGTGGGTGGGTGCGGGTTGTGGGAGGGGGGCCTGGGAGAGCTCCGAGGGACTGTTTTTTTCTTCACAGTGTGAAAAAAAAAAATAAGACATCGGGGGACCGTTTTCCTTTTTAATCAGGTGCTTTGGCATTCTGGGGTGGACTCCCAGCATGCCACTTGTGTAGGTGGGTGGGTGCGTTAGCTGATGAGGGATTGGGCACCCCCGTCGGCAAAGAAGGAAAGGGAAGGGGAGCTGCAGGAGCCAAGGGGGATTGGGCACCCTCTCGGCTATAGAAATGGAAGGGGGTTATCATTATGCCGACGGGATTGGGCACCCCATTGGCAGGAACAACACGGGAAATAGAATGCCGAAGGGAGTGGGCCCCCCGTCGGCAAGTAAACATGGTGGTGGAGGGAAGAGTATTGTTTCAGAACACTGCGGCAACCCGCCGCCATGTTCACAAACAATATCAGGGGTTTCACATCCCGCCCTGCAATGATGGGTCGCTCCCATTGCAGCGGATGGCTGAAGCTGCAATGACGAGGTGGCCCCTGATTGCAGCAGCTACTTTTTTAGAAGGTTGTGGCACACTGGCTGAACTACTGTCAGCAGCACCGTGCCACGGCATTGGGGGATGGGGGACAAGCCTTTGCAGGCTGTGGGGGCATTGGGCACAACAGTGCCATGCCTCCACAACCTGCTTGTGGAGAAAGCTGACGCAACATGTTTCTTGCGCATGCACTCAATCAACATAAAAATGAGTGGTATCAGTCATACACAGGAATAAAATTAAATAAAGAAAGAGTAAAATGTTGGCATCAGGGCAAACAAGTAAAATACAGCAAGGGTCAATTGAGCTTGTTAGTGGAAACATTAAGTTATTAGGGTTAAATCTGGACCAATGAATGCCGTACAGGAGAACTGGAATGATAAATATGAAATAGCATAAACTAAATAAGTGGAAAAGTTGGGAAATGATGAAAGAAAAAGGATCTATCTGCTAAAAACATTCATAGTAGCAATATTTCTTTATCTGTCTTATATTTTCCCTGTACTTATAAATCTGCAGACAAAATTATTAGGACTTTTTTCCAGCTACTGTGGGGTAGCAGATTAAATCCAATAAAAAGAAATCATACCTACAAACCCATAAGAGAAGGGGGATTTAACATGATACAGCCCATATACGGTATATATTTTTTTTCATTAGTATATTCCTATATGCAAATATAAAGCAGCTTCTGATGGATGAAGATGTGTTTTGGAAACAGTTAACACAAAACTGGGGTACGACACTGCTAACCAGATGGGGGATGAAAGGGTCAAATAAAAGCATAAAAGAATTACCTGTGCCGGCCCGGTGGCGCTGAGGGCTGAGGTGCTGGATGCCACACCTCACGCTACGCCGGCGACCCGGGTTTGGGAATGGACTCGGGTGGCTGGGGGTCAGCAGGGAAGAGGGAGGATCAAGCATCCCAATGGATGCTCTCCTCCCTCAGGGGTGGGAGACCAAGAACGCATCTGCGTTCTACATCCCTTTCATAGCCGGTGGAAGCACCGACATTTGAAGGGATGGAGGCGGCCCGCTCATCGGAGCCGGGAGGGGACGCCGATCACAGCATGAGAGGTCTGATGCGCTAGCACACCACCACTCAGGATGTACATCCTAGTGCTCGATGTCCCAGAGGGTAGAGGAAACCAGGGAGAAAACAGAAAAACACCTCTCGGCAGCCCTGGATGAAAGCCACTCTGGTTCCATCCAGACCACCAAGAGGGACAGACCCCACTGTGCAGGAGGAGAGAGGAGGCTCTCTAGGGGCAGATCCCACAGAGGTGGAATGGGGGAATGAGTGGACAGAAGGAGTGGGCTCAGAGAGCAGACAGGAGAGATAAAGAAATAAAGTAAAAAAAAGAATTACCTGAATATATTAAAGCATGCAGACATTATATAACCCAATGGAAATTACAAAAAGATTCTATCCAAATAAAATCCAGGAAACAGTTTTACAAAGAAATATTACAGAAGGTTTACTATGAAGACCCTATTTTTCAGGTAGATCCTTCAGTTAATATTGAAATACTTTTAAAATCAACTCTTGAGAACCAGGATCCCAAGGAAAACGAGAGAAGCAGTCTGGCTCTGCAGTCATGGAAAGTTAAATGTTAGGAGTAATCATAGACATGAGTCCTTAGAAGAAAGAACTTGTATAGAACCAGAATGTGAAGGACAGTTAGAAACAATGCAACATCTTTACTTCGAATGCTCCTATATAAAAACCTTTTGGGATGCTATTGCAAGATATTGGAATGCTATGGAATTCAAAAAAATGAATGATAATATACTTACATATGGACAAAGACCAGAAGAAAGGGAAAAATGGAATGTTGAAACATTATATGCAATATTTGCAGTCCTAAAATGGACAAGATGGCAAGTTAGATGCCTGAGACTTTTATGCAAGGCAAATCTATTACAATTTCAGATTTATTTTTTAAAATACAAGCTGAACTACATGCAATATACCAATTTGAAATGGAATGTTATGGGGAGAATCTCGGTAGAAAACTCTTGGAAAAATCTGGATTGGATAAGTTAAGGGAAAACTGAAATATGTATCTAATGATAGTGAACTTAGTGAAGGATGGAAATGGGTGGACCCAATTGAAAGGTTATATAGAATTGTTGATATTTCTTTTACTTTGAGAATTTTGCAAATGTAATGAATTTATGAAATTTTTGATTTTGTTATGTTATGTCCTTATTTATGTATTACGTAGTTTTTGTTCTGATAAAAGAAAGTCCCCTACTCTTATCGAGATGTGCCATGGGATCTTTAACATCCACCTGAATAACCACCAAAACAGGCAGACAGGACCTCGGTTTAATGTCTCATCCAAAAGACAGCACCTCAGAAGTGCAGCACCCCCCGTCTTGATGCACTACAGTTTCAGTATTGGGATTTATCCCACGTTCCCGGTGTGAGGCTAGAACCCACCACCTTCCGATCTTCCAGCCTCAGAGGCAAGTGTGCTACCTGCTGAGTCACTGCCACTGCCATTAGATACTGATAGGGCAAGGGCTATATGTAATCATTTGCAGTCACAATGTGCTTAATAACCAAACACAGATATGGACAACTGAATTGCAACTGTAGTATGTTAACTAAACCATCCAGGATAATCCTTTATATTTATTTATTTATTTTTAATTGTTTAACCTGGAGAGACACACTAAGCTGAAAGCTTGTTTACAGGTGCACCTGGGAGCACAGGGAAGTTAAATGACTTGCTCAGGGTCATACAGTATGCAAGTGGGGGCTGTGGGATTCAAACCCAGGTCTCCAGATTTGCAGCTCAGAGCCTTAAACCACTGTGCTATACTGCCATTGGACCTTTTATTCCCAATTGTAGCACCACCTGAGTTGAGAGAGAGGCAGAAGGGACAGTTTCTTTTTATAGGCCCAGGGAGGGAGGGCATGGCTCACCTAGCATTCATGCACCTCTGCCTAGTGCCAACCAATCATGGAGCTGCACTGGTGTTGGCTGTGAAGGCAGCCACTGTAGTATTTTAACCCCCCCCACCAAAGAAAAAGGCTAGATGACCAAATCTGTGCTGTCCTCTGGAACCACACCTGACTGGACAGACTAATGCAAGCACCACAGCCAATTGTTTTTTAGCACCATTATAATTCCGGGGTGTATCCAGTCCACCCCTTGGGACTTACTTGGCTTGATCTTTTTCAGCTATTCAGCTACCAGAGTGAGTGTGTTGTCCACCAGCTGCATTGTGGGTACCCTTGATGCAGCAGACGGCCCCCTCCTAGTCACATGAGATGATATGGTAATTTGTTTATTTTACCTGTATGTCTCACTTTGTTTCAAAACTGACACTTCAGCCACTACAGTATATTACTATGCACATGTGCCTAACTCTGCAGTATCGTACCATGTTCCTGTACATGACTGCCATGGGTCATACCGGGAAATTACCTCTGGTCCTGTGCTCTAACCCAGTTATCAAGTAAGAAAAAATTACTAACTGTAGTAATGTTGTTTCTTCCAAGGGATCTTTCACTATGTTTAACCACCACAAATCAGCCTGCTGGTTTGTGCTGCCCCGGAGAGTAGAATTTTGTGCTAATTATGGAATCTTAGAATGAAGTTCAAATCTCTGCTGTGTGGTCACACTCCACTCTACCCTCTAACATCAGATTTATTTCTGTAGCTAGGAGAGCAGTGACCACTAAACTAGCTAAACCTACAAAAAAAAAAAAAAAAAGAATGGTACATAACATTTTGAATCCCTGTGGGCTCATAAACATACCAGACCAAAGTTTTTCAAAAAAGATCACTGAATATCAGTTGTAAGGCAATGCAACAAGTAATGCTCAAACAAAATAAAACAAAAAAGACCTGATTCTTAGAGAACCTTTTCCAGGTTATGGAAGGGGTGGTAGAGTGGGAATGTTAAGTATAGTGAGGGATCCCTTCAAAGAAACGACATTACTACAGTGAATAATATTTTTCTTCAAACCCCAGAAATCCCTCACTATGCTTAACCATTGCAGACTACAAAGCAGTTCCTTGGGAGGCTGGGTACAGAACCTGTTTTGGGAAAAGCAAGACAGCAGACTTAATCACATATCAAAATTCACTGACGACACAAAGCTTGGTGGTAGAGTGGATTCAATACATAATATACACTTATTAAAACAAGATCTTATTACTATTGAAACATGGGCAAAAAGGAATCTTATGACATTTAATACAGACAAATGTATGGTCTTACACTTTGGTACAAAAAACCCCCAAACTAAGTACTCACTAAATGATACCACATTAAACAAAACAGATTGTGAAAGAGATTTGGGTATTTTGATAAATAATAATAAACTATCTTCTTTTTCACATTGCAATAAGGTAGCTAGAACAACTAACTTATTAATAAAACAAATTAATAAATCATTTATTAATATATCTAAACAGTGCCTAGTCCCATTATACAGAACATACGTTATACCACACTTGGACTATGGATCCCCGTTTTGGAACCCATATTTAAAAGGTGACATAAAGAGACTGGAACAAACTCAAAGACGGTTTACAAAAATGATACCTAATCTTAGAAATAAACCCTATGAAATACATCTTAAAGAGACTGTACTATATCCACTTTATCTAAGAAGACTTAGGGGAGATATTCTTTTTACATATAAGGTATTAAAGTCACCAATATTAATGAAACAATGTGGTTTAACTTTAGCAAATAAGCGTACAGTAGGCAGACGCCATGACAAGCAGCTTACTGTAGAATGGGCAAACATTAATAGACGTGATAAATATTTCTCTATCAGGACATCTAAGCAATGGAATCTACTCCCACAAGAATTAGTAGATATAGCCAATTTTGACACATTCAAAACAAAACTTGATACATGGTTACATTCACAAAATTAATGTGCCTCTATTGAGGAGGACAATCTCGATGGGCCTTGGCCTCCTTTTGTCCCTTACAAAATCCAGTAAATCTAGTGCCAAAACTACAGTAGTAGCCATAGACATTGCCAGCTATTTCCAGATATTTCACGAAATTTCTAAAGAGTTTCTCTCTGCTGCCCCTACCGTAGAAATGGAGAAAGCATTAGATATATCTGGAAATATCACAGAAATTTCGGGAAATAGCTGGCAGTGTCTGTGGCTGCTACGATAGCATCCACTCTGGACTGTATATTAAGACAATAGTGCTTTGTGAAGGTGTGTACTGTTTTCCAGGCAGTTGCTTTACAGATTTCCTGTAAGGTGATGTCCCTTGCAGCTGCCACAGAGACAGAAGTGCCATGTGTGGAGTGTGCCCTGAGGTCTTGGGGTGACAACTTGCCAGCCTTGCTTTAACAGAACTGTATGCAGGAGACAATCCAGCAGGCAACTGATCTCTTAGATGCTGGCCTACCTTTGCCTACTTCTCCATACATGACAAAACAACTGAGAGTGCAAATACTTGAACTCCTTCGTGTGGGTCAGGTAGTAGCTGAGTGCTCTCATCCAAACTGTGGAGCTTTTGCTCTCCAGAACTGGATTTTGCTGTAAAGAACACTGGAAGGGTAGTGGACTGATTCAGGTGAAATTTGAACACCACTTTAGGGAGGAATTTTCTGTCTGTCCTTAAGATTACCTTGTACCTGTGGAAGTTGATATAATTTGGATCCACACAGAGGGCTTGCAGCTCACACACCCTTCTGGCAGAAGTCATGACCACCAGGAAAACTGTTTTCCCAGTGGCATATTTTAAATCAGCAATAACCATGAGCTTAAAAGGAGGCTCCATGAGCTTAGCAATGCACAGGTTCAGATCCCATGAAGGGACTGGGTCTTTGACAGGGGGGGTACAAGTGGAGAAGCCCTTTTAAGAATTTCTTGAAAATGAGGTGTTATGCCACCATTTTTTCTTTACTTGCTGAAACATGGGCTGACCCTGCTGCCAGGTGCACCTTAAGGGTGGTATGTCTAAGACCCAGGGACTGAAGGTGGACCAGGTAGTCCAGGATTGTGGGCAGGTCTGCTTGCAAAGGACTGAGCTACTTAGGGGTACACTACAGGGAAAACTTTTTTGACTTGGCAGCATATGTTTTTCTTGTTGCTGGTTTCCTGGAAACTTTAAGAACCTCAAAAATCTTCTCAGAAAAGTTAAAGCTTGAGAACTCTAGTTCTTCAAGAACCATGCTTGAGATGCATAGTTCTGAGGCCTGGAAAGCTATCCTGCCTTGAGACAAAGTTAGGAGATTGTGTCTCAGGGGAAGGCGGATGGGATGTTTGATGGAGAGAGACAGGAACAAGGAGTACCACACCTGCCTGGCCCAATCTGGGGCTATTAGAATCATGGCTGCAGGCTGCCCCCTTAGCTACATCAACACTCTGCAAGAGTGGGAAGAAAAGGAAGGAAAGGCATATAGGAACCTCTGTGTCCAGTCCAGAATCAGGGCAACCAATGGGACAGAGCCCAGTGCAGGGGGGCTTGCAACAAAACAAAGGAAGCTGCTGATTCTTCCAGGATGCAAACTGATCTATCTCCAGTGTACCCCACCTCCTAAACACTGCAGCCAATACCTGCTTGTTCGGGGTCCATTTGTCATGTCCCTGGCTGGTCTGGCTCAGAGAATTTGCCAAAACATTGTCTTTCCCTGGCAGGTAAACTGCTGATAGTTGCAGATCTAGGGAATAAGCCAGATTCCAGATCTTCTTTGCTTCTGTGTATAGCTTTGAAGATCTTGTGCCTCCCTGTTTTTTGATGTAGTACATGGCAGTAGTGTTGTCTATCCTGTCCTGTCCTGGACTGACTTTCCCCTGACATGAGGAGAAAGCCTATAGAGCGAGGTACACTGCTTGCTCCAGTAAGTTTATATAATAATAATAATAATGTTTATTCTTTAAGTGCCTTTCAAAATTTCAAGGCGCTGTACAAAGTTAAAACAGAATTCATAGACAGCAAATACAATAATAATAACAACAGATCCATGTGATTATACATTACTGGTATGCCTTACACCACAAAAAGGTTTTAAACGCTTGTTTAAATCCCCCCACAGTTGTGCACTCCTGAAGCTGACAGGGAAGAGAATTCCAGAGGGTAGGGGCCGCAACCATAAGTGCTCGGGCCCCAGAAGGTTTCAAAATCACCCTCGGAATCTCCAGTAACCCCTCGTCAGCTGAGCGGAGCTGTCACACAGGGCAATAGGGAACAAGAAGCTCTTTCAAGTTGTCAGGGCCAAGTCCATGTAGGGCTTTATAAGTCAGTAAGCCAACTTTAAAGGTGATCTACCACTGAATCAGCAGACAGTGCAGATTGCGCAGCACAGGAGTAATGTGCAGGGACCCAGAAGTCCCCGTCAGCAATCGTGCTGCAGCGTTCTGCACTAGCTGCAAGCGGCAGATATCAACCCCAGGAAGCTCTAAGTAGAGGGAGTTGCAGTAGTCAAGGTGCGAGGTCACAAAGGTGTGGACCAACGTGAGCAGATAGCAGGACAGAACAAGGTGCTTGACCCTGGCAATGTTCCTAAGATGATAAAAGGCAGACTTGATGACTGCCAACGCCTGAGATCGAAGGGTCAGCCCGTCATCAAGCACCACCCCCAGGTCCCGGACCCATTCAGAGGTAAGAATCTGGGACCCCACCCAGAAAAAGTCCAGAGGGCTGACCAGCCCTCAACCCCTCTATCCGGTGACCCAGACATGCTCCTGGGATGCCTGGGAGGACCACACCCCGCTTACTGTAGGTTGTCCAGATTGGCACCCCAGGCCAGGAGGGAGGCATCTGTAGTTATCACTACTGTGGGTGACTGCTGAAGGAAGTGCACAGCCTCCCTGAGGTTGCCCTCTTCTCTCCGCCACTCCAATACTCTTAAGAGAGTCTTTGACACAGACACCATCCTTGAAAGAGGGCTTCGCCTTTGGGACTACTGGCCCTTAGGTGGTACTGGATGTCTCTCATTTGGAACCTGAAACTGACGTGGACAAGGCCATGTGGCCTAATAGCTGGAGGATATCTCTTGAAGGCCTGGTCTGGCCTACTCTGAAAGACTTCATTAGATCCCCAGATTTTGAACTCTCCCTCTCTTGAGGGAGGAAGGCCCTCCCTCAGAGGACATCCAATTCTGCCCCATGAAGTCCAGTACTTGAACCAGCTCTGTCTGGGACTTTGAGTGTTTATTATGAAGCCCAGCCCCTCCAGGGTGTGCTGAGTGAGAAGGAGAGAGTCCTTGGCCTCCTGGTGTGATTTCCCTGTGACTAGCCAGTCATCGAGATAAGGGAAGACTATCAGCCCTTGTCTTCTCAGATGTGCTGCTCCCACAGCCAAGCACTTCGTAAACACTTTTGAAGCAGAAGAGTGTCCAAAAGGGGGGAGCTGTGAACTGGTAGTAACCATTTCCTACCCTGAACCTTAAGTATTTTCTGTGACAGGGCCTAACTAGAATATGAAAAAAGGAATCTTTCAGGTCCAAAGACCTTAGCCAGTCCCCTTGCTGAAGAGTTGGGATTACTGATGCCAGGGTTACCATCCTGAATTTTTCCTTTTTCAGGTGTTTGTTCAGATACCTCAGATTTAAAATGTGTCACCACTCTCCATTTTTCTTGTGAGTCAGGAAGTACCTTGAGTAGAGGCCTTTTCCCCACTGTGATGGGGGACCTTTTCTTCTGCATTTGCTTGCAGCAACTTCATTACCTCCAACTCCAACAGGATTTTCTCAGTTGGGTGGGAGATGAAAAGTTTTTGTGAACCTGCAGTCTTGGAAATCTTTTGAAATGTAGGGTCAGTCCCTGGCTCACTACTTCAAGGACACATTTGTCTGTGGTGATGTTTTTCCACTCCTGGAATAAGTGAGCCAGCCTTTCCCCTAACGGCAATGGATGGGCAACCTGGATCAACTTGTTAGGGGTTCTATTTAGGTTGGGCCTTGGGTGCTGGGGTTGAGTCAGCATGCTTAGAGCCCCTTCTACCGCCACCTCTGAAGAAACACCTTAGCTGGGAGAAATCATAGGTGAGGAAACCACAGGGAAAGTATATCCTACCTCTACCTCCCTTTCATATGGCCTGCTGGAAGTGGAGGTCTTTTCTTTCTCAGTATTGCTCTTGTAGGTGATGTTCTACTCTTCCACCTTTTTCATGTATGCTTCTGTCTTGTCACCAAACAGGGAATTCGCCTCACAGGGAGACTCCATTTCTTTCATCTGAGTATCCTGGGAGAGGTTGGTGGTTCTGAGCCAAGAAAACCTTCTCAGGGACACTACATGAGGCATAACTGTGAAAGCAATGTCATTTGCATCCACTGCCATGTGAAAGTGGTAGTTGGTATCATCCATAGCCATCTTAGCCATATCTGCTAGATCTTGTGCCAAGTCACCAGATGCTTTCTCGCTTATAGTCAGAATGGAGCTCCATGAAGCCTTCTGGCACTGGGCCGGGTATGCCGTGTAAGCTGCCTGCCTTAAAAGCAGAGAAGCTGCGGTATAAACTTTTTTCCCCATGCTATCCTGTTTCCTGGAATCCTTGTCCAGAGGCTGGGCAGAAAAGGGAACCTTTTCCTTGTCACAGGCTGCCACTTGGACCACCCCTTCATGGTCAGGGTGAGACTACAGGAACATAGCACCCTGTTTGTCCACTTGGTATTTTTTCTCTATCTACTTATCGATACCAGGGGTAGAGGTGAGCATTTGCATGAGCTTACAGGTCGTCTTCTTCAGGGACTTGTGAACTGCTAGAAGCAACCTCTTGGTTGGGGTTAACCCCATCATATCCAAGAATTCCACTTCATCCTCATCTCAGCTGTCTTCTGAGCAGAGAGGGTGAGGCAGGGAGTTAACCATTTGCTTCACAAAGGAGTAATGTGAGGAGAAATCATCTGGAGCACAAGGAGGGGAGCCAGATTCCTGCTCTAGGAACCATCAGGGTTGATAGGTTCTCCCTCCTCCTCCTCCTCCTCTTCATTGTAGAAAAACTCAGCCATTCCTCCTCCAGTACTGGAGTAGGTACTGGAACCGGAGCAGGGGGACAGCTACACCCATAAGTAATCCCACAGCCTGAAAGGCTTGAAAAAACTGCCATGCCTTGATCATCCTCCACTGAGGGCATTTTGTTCTTGTCCACTGACATCCCCTTTCTTTCTTCAGGAGGAGAGGCAATGATGTTTCTCATTCTGTTTTTCCTTTGCAGGCACCATCTTTGGTACCTGCTCAGAGGCTGTTTTATGCTTGCTGGTTTCATGGTTCTCCCATTCAGACAACCTGGATTCCAAGCCATCTCTATCAGACTTGTCCTTCTGTTTACTGTGAGAGGCCAAATGCTCATCTGATAAGCCATACAGTCTTCCAGTTTTTTTAGCCCCTTTTTAATAGTTTTAGGGCAAAACCTGATGCAAAGCTCACAACTAGAGAAATCGTGATCTGGGCACAGGTATTTCAAACACAACTCGTTGCACTTTGCCTTAGCCAGAAGGCTGAAACAATTAAAACATTTTTAAAGCCTATAGGTCCTGTTTTCTTTTTGGGTCTGTCAGACATGCCAATCTAAACAAACCCAACTTTGGTTTGGTTCCAGACAGAAAAAATCTCTAGTTTGCAGTTCAGTTCCACAAAGAAAATGAACCGCTAACTAAACAGTGCTTAAAAATGAGAAGTTATGGGAAAAAACTCCAGCCTCGTCTCGGTTCTCACAAAAAAAGGAACCGGGGTAGATAACCACAAAGTGGTAACAGTGAAACAAGAAAGGGTTTAATTTATTTATTTTTTAGCTAACAGTTCCCAGAGTAGGGGAAAAAATGCCATTCAAAGTCCTTTCTCTGGTTCCAGGGAACAAATCGAGAACAGGAGAATAGCAATAAAAACAACAAATATTGACTAAAACAACCTTAACTAATGCAGAGATTTGAATACAAAATAATAACTGAGAAAATAGAGAATAAATATGAAAAACAAAACTGCAACGGACTGAAGAAATGGGAGAGGCCTTCAGGGCGACTTCTTTTCTCAGGTGTAGAAATAAGTCTGATGTTAAAGGGCAGAGTGGAACGTGATCACACAGCAGAGATTTGGGAATTTCTTTCTAAGATTCCATAATCAGCATAATATTCTGCTCTCTGGGGCAGCTTAAACCAGCAGGCTGATTTGTGGTGGTTAAGAATAGTCAAGGATTCCTGGGGTTTGAAATATAATAAGCATCCTTCCTCCACTGGGGGATCTTCAGTGACCACTAAAACAGGTTATTTATTCAGTGTCTCAGCTATTCCTCCTGGCTCTGTTTCTCAGGTTACCCTCTCCTGTTGCAGAATCCCCTTCTTCACCTTCCTCCTTCAGTTTATATACTAGAAGAAAGCTTTGGTCTTGTCCATGGCTTCTGTTATTATCCTGGCTTCCAGCTCCTTCTTGCTTTTCTAATTGTTGCAGTCCCTCTGTGTTGTTCTATTTTCCTCTTTGGCCTTGAAGAAACGTGTCTATTACCAGTGGTTGTACAACTTATTTTTGTTTAGAATCCATTGCCGTGGGCCCCTGTTGAGTCAGGGTGGCCATTTGTCTTGTTTTCTCTTAATGCCTTCAGGTGTGCAGTCCTCTGCTGCTGCTTTAAGCACCTCTTTCAATTAATCCCACATGAGTTCCACATTAACATCACCAAGCAGCTGCCCCATACCCTTGGTCACCAGATCTATCATTGCTGTCATGTTTACCTTGCTGGATGACCAGATCCTGAAGGCTGAGGCATGACCATCTTACCTTTTACCAGGGAGAAGGTTATCCTGCAGTGGACTCTGGCTCTCACCAGTTTCTTACTGATCCCGATCACACTGGAGATGCTTGCTTTCCTATCCCCACTGCTGAGAACAAGTTCAAGGGTAATGTCAAATCTAGTTCTCAGTTGGAGATGATGTTCTAGGAAGCAGCCCTTAAATGTGAACAGGAACTCAGTTTCAGCCCTGTCGTTAGCCTTCTCAAGACATCAATCAATGCCTAGAAGACTAAAATCCCCCAGAACCACCACTGCATCTGATAGGGCTGCTCTATTAGTTGTGTGCATGTATAATATCAGGACAACAAAGCTGTAAAATATACAAAATTATGGACTTCATAAATAATAATCAATATTATGTTACACGATAAAGATTTATAATAAATACGGGCTGATACTTCATTGGCAGTAGATTACAAGGGAAGGCTTCCACAATGCTTGCTGAATCAAAGCGACCATGATTGTCAGTTTAATTAAGCAACGTTCCAAAATACAAATAATCATGAACACACAAGTCTCCCGTGTTAACCTTCCAGAAAAAAATGGTTCTAATTTTAACTCAGCTGGAAACAAGTATGTATATTTACACTAGCTGAAGACATGAGAAGAGAATGTGCTTGCCAGGCAATTATTTTAGTGAACAATTAGGGCTTAATTTAAAAAAGCTACAGTCAGCTGTGGACAATAAAAAGCCTGGTACTCATCATTTTGTGTCAATGAGCCAAAATGTAGAATCTCAGGACCCAAGGCAGCTGTACACTTGGCCACCTCCTGCTATGATTAACATGCACAACTCCATATCATTATTTGCCACGGCTGCTAATGTGAATACTTGATTGTTTATTGTGCCCATCTTCTATGCGGTGCAGTGACAATTCCTATTTATTTATTTATAAGTATCCTATGTGCTCTGACATTTGCAGTGTACTAGGTGAGGGACTGCAGGAAGTGTAGCCCTCCTCCCGAAGTGTTCGCAGAATTAAATCAGGTAGACGTTGTTTGCCACGCCCGGCCCTGCTTCTCGGAGGATTCTCTGTGTTGGCGCCTTTTTTCTTGAACTCTAACCTGAGCTCACAGCAACTTTTAATCCCCACACATGTGAAGATAGTTTTATTTTAAACTGTCCGAGTCTATCTTAACTGTGCTGGCATAAGTTAGTCCTGGTTACTTTTATATTTTAACCTGTGGTAGATTTATTTAAACTGTGCTGCTATATATACTATGCGCCCAGGCAAAACTGCATCTGCTAAAAACTGTCCAAAGTCCTGGTTACTTTTATTTTAATCTGTGCTAGACTTATTTAAACTGTACTGCTGTATATACTCCTTAATGGCCACTAAATGGAAGTTACTGCACAGCATTGTTGAACTTCAGCAGCTCTTCACTTGCTAATCCCCTGATTCCCAGTAGCCCTTGACCCTCCCCCCATGTGCTCACTCAGTATAAAGAGACTCACTGTCCCCTCTCTTGTGTCTCCACAGCTGGAGGTCACCCAAGGTCGCCCGGAGGTCGTGAGGGACTGTGGGAAGTGTAGCCCTCCCCCCGAAGTGTTCACGGAATTAAATCAGGTAGACGCTGCTTGCCATGCTCGGCCCTGCTCCTTGGAGGATTCTCTGTGTTTTACCCCACCGATGCAGAGCATCGGCTCCCCACCACCCCCCCCACCACCCTTGGTGGGCTCGCAGATATATAGTGGAGTAAACCAGGCCCTTAAAGCTTTTTAGCCAATCAGCCAGTTTTCCCATCTGCAGCTTATAACTGCACACCACTAGGCATCCTGTCCCACTCCATGCTCTGGACCTTCATTGCTGTATCATTAAGAACTCTCGCTAGCTCCACCATGCTCCTGTTCACCCTTATTACTCTCACCCTACTGCTCCTCCCCTATATTTCACCCTCCCTTTCCCTATCATAAACAGTGGAACACAACTAAAACTCCCAAGCTCCAGCCAAACTGGAACTCTCCTCCTGGTTCCCTCATCCCATCACTACTCACGAGCAGAGACCGCTTACAAGCCCAGGCTACCACCCAGTTGCCTACCCCCCTCTCAACTACAATAATATAAATGTTAACCTTTTCATCTTCACCCTTTCCCACAGAGACCTTCTCCCTAGGAAAAGCACCCTATGGAGCCCCTCTTTCCTCTTGCCAACCCCTGACAGAATCCCCTCCTCCGTGCCTTCCCCCCTTTCCCCACTTTCTCCTCCTATCAGCCCCCCCATACCCTGAAACAACCGATACCCACCATGGGGACCCCATGCGAACATGTCATCGACTAAGCACCCGAACAAGTAACAATCAATTCAGGTCACTCATCCTCCTCCTCCTCCTAACAGGCAAAGTCCACCCCAATCTGGGCCCACAGAATGCTCCCCTGTCCCACCCACAATCAGGCCATGGGCTCCGCATTGCATCTATAAACATCTGCAGCCTTCAAAAAAAATGGGACTCTTTTCATGGGTGGGTTCTCCAACACCACCCTGACATCATAGCCCTGAGTGAAACCTAGCTCTCCTCTGCTGTCCTTGATTCGGCGGTAAACCTCCCTGGATACCTCCTCTTTCGATCTGATAGGGTAGGCAAACAAGGGGGCAGTTGCGCTCTCTACCTAAAAGACTCGCTTTCAGGCCAAGTACTCCCCACTGCCACATCTAACATCGGGGGCTCAGGCTCTCACCCTTAAATTAACCCTAGGCAAGTTTACCTCCCCTTGCCTCCTCACAACTGCCTACATCCCTCCCAGGGACCAGAAGCAAGCATTCCAAGACATCCTGTCCCAGCTCTCCACCTTTCTCATGCAGTATGAAAAAATAATTATGGGTGACTTCAACATAAATTGGCTGGCCAAGACAGCCACCCTGTTCATTAATGAGGCCACAGCACTTGATCTCACACAAGTAGTCACTGACCCCACCCAGGTTAACCCTCGCACAGGGACATTCTCCCTCCTAGATCTTGTCTTTACTAACCATCCCCACAGAATAATCAACCCCTTGGTTCTCTCTGACGCACTAAGTGACCACTCCCCAGTATTCTTCACCTGGTCCTGCACTGCCCCCCAAACCCCCCTAAAATTACCTCTCAATGCAAACTTGGGCCCGGTAAACTAGCCCAACTCAAGGCCTACCTCAAAGACTGGGACTGGACACCCCTAGCTAGCACCCTCAACCCAGATCATGAGCTTGAACTATTTACCACCACTTTCATTGCTGCCTGTGATAAGTTTGCACCCCTAACCAAGAGCATGTCTAAGGACAACCATTCCCCCTGGTTCTCTGACCACTTCCAGGGCCTGCTGCATCACCATGATACCCTCTCGTATCAAGCAAATAAGATCCAATGGCCAGAGGACAGGCTACGGTATAGGGAGGCCTTTAACAAGTGCACATGGGCCACTCGCTCTGCCAAAGCAGATTACTACAAAGCTTCCTTAACCTCCACCTGGGGCTCCAGGTGCAAATTTTGGAATAATATTAAGGAACTATGTGGCAAACCTACTAATCTGCCCCAGACCAAATATTTATTAATGGTAACCGCTCCTCGGATCCCCTCTGTATAGCCTCGGCCCTAAACTCCGCCTTCATGGATCTCAACCATGTCCTCTCCCCAAACTTCTTCGACCCACCACCTGCCCAGGCACCCCAACTGCCATCCCATTCCCCACCCTTCTATATACACATCCTTACACCAAAGACAGACAAACCCTACCTTGTCAAAGATCTTAACCACTCTCTCTTCAGTAATGATTCCCTAGACCTAAGACTTCTCCGCCTCACCCTCCTGGAAGTCCTCACCCCGCTCACCCATATTCTCAACCACTCCCTGTGCCAGGCAAAATTTCCCGCTCTTTGGAAAGTGGCCTATATCACCCCCATACATAAGAATGGGGATCGCACCTCCACTAACAACTACCAACTCATCTCCATCCTACCCCCCTATCCAAAGCATTAGAGCGCATAGTCACCGACCAACTTACTGACCACCTCACTAAATATAACCTTCTATGCAGCCAGCAACACAGCTTCCATAAGGGTCATAGTACCACCACTGCCCTCCTTGAACTTACCTCTCATGTCCACTCCACTTTGGATCGCAGCCACATCACAGGAGCCATCTTCGTGGACCTCTCAAAGGCATTTGATACCGTCAATCATGCCCTCTTACTGAACACTCTTGTCTACAGTGGCCTCTCTCAAGATGCCTTAAACTGTTTCACCAGCTATCTATTTGATAGAACTCAACTAGTTAAGGTAGGCACCGTCCTGTCCCCTGACCTCCCAATCCGCTCCGGTGTCCCACAGGGATCCATTCTTGGCCATCTCCTATATTGCCTTTACCCAAACACCTCTCCCTCGGCCTGCCCCAGTAGACTGCTCCTCTATGCGGATGATGCCATCCTGTTCACTTCTGATCCGGACCCCCTTAAACTCCACCAAACACTGCAACATGACTTCCGGTGATGTAGCGGGCAGGAATGGCTGCCTAACTCTTCACTCCTCACCCTCCAGCAGTATATCGCACCAAATCCAGTGCACTGCGGTGACATCCTGCCCTTTTTGTCTTTGCATGACTCACTGGAGTGACTCCGTGATGGTCCGTACGAAGAAAAGAGGCCCCTCAACCCCTAAATTAACTATGCTTAACATGCAATCTAAACCCATGTCGGGCCTTAGTCCAACTCCCTTGCGGTTGTCCTTGCTCTCGGGGTCCAGAGGGGAATACTCTGGTTCAGACTCCAGTTCTACTAGCACCAGAATGGAATCCAGGAAAATCCTGAAGCTGCTTCACAAAATAGACGGCAAAGTTTCTGACATACAGCGTGACTTCAAAAAGCTGGAAGCCAGGATGACCTCCATGGAACAGCATCTCGAGGGCCTACAAGCCAAACACATGGCCTACGGCTGCTCCCTAATCTTTCAGCACAGAAGGGAGTAAGCCATGTCAGCCAAAGAGGAGGACGTGGAGGCGCATTCCAGGCGCAACCACATCCATGTTGTGGGGATTCCAGAAGGGGCAGAGCAAGCCGACATGGTGGCTGTCATGGACTGTTGGCTTAAAATGGAGCTGCAGATAGGGGAAGATACCCCTCCAGACATTGAAAGGGCACACAGGGCCCTTGCCCCGAAACCAAGGCAGGGAGCCCCTCCATGAGCCATCATTATACGATTCCTAAAATACCCAATAAAAGATAAAGTCCTGTGACTAGCATGGGCAAAAAAAGACTTAAATTTTGATGGGGCTAGGGTATTTATAGACCAAGACTTCCCCCAATGATGGCTCAGTGTCAGAAAAAAGTTCTCAGCGTGGTGAAGCAACTCAGGGAGAGAGGAATAAAGGCACATCTACGCTATCCCACAAGACTCTGTGTTGAGCTTCCTGAAGGCCCTAAAATATTCGAGTCTCTGCTAGTGGCCAGCAATTTCTCAAATCCAAAAAAATTCAGATGCCTGACATAAAGGGTGAAATTGCGGAGCAGGACATCAAACAACTCCTCTGGTCTGTGGCTCCTGGACCCAAGAAAAACCTCAGATCTACCTCCAGAGCAGATGCCGTTCTGCCCCTCCATGCTGACCTATCTAAGTGGATCAACAAGGAAAAATATTCTCGAAAGCCAAACTGATGAGAGCAATTGTTATCCTGATCTACATCTCGTGCTCTTGTTAAAATAATTCTACAGTCTACAAATCAAGGGCCTTGTGACATACAGTAGGAATCTGTACTTTCAGATGCCTACCTTTTGGATCGCCACAACGACCGATTCCCTCATGAGTCCGGAAGAAGTTTCTGGGAGCGTTTTCTTCCTTTACCCCTCCGTTGTAATTCAGCCCCATGTCATAATGGTAAGGGGGCAACAAGGTGGATCTTTCCCGGTATAGGCTACATGCTTGGGGACCGCATTAAAGTGAGACACCTTCCTGGAGTCCAATCACCAAATCTCTCCCCAATTATTACCGAGTCTCGAGTTTGGATCGTGAGGCTTGGTACTACCAGCTCTTTGCTTCCACAGGTAATTTTGACCTTCTCCCCCAATATCAGTTCGATCTACACAGATGGCGGCGAATACATCAACTAATGCGGTCCTGAATTTCCTGCTCAGCATGACAGATGATGTCTCCTCATGCTACTCGCCTGGACAATCACGGAGGGAAGTTGTTTTAAGTACTTTTACCGGTTCAACTTTATACTATCTCGGTCTTACTTAGAGACTCGTTCGCTGAGTACCTGTTTTCAAGTTTTTATTATAAACCATTTAAGATCATTACGATGGTTTATGGTCCTTTGTTTCGGGTTCCTAATTTTAGTTATAAAGAATTACTTAGAGGTTCATGTTTATCTGGCAGGGTGGTCGCTCCCACGGCCCCATAGGCAGCCTGCAGGATGTTTGGGCTAGTGGATCTCCTCCCCTCCCTACTCGGGAGAGCCCGTGGAAGTGCCATATGCTCTGCTTGTAAACTAGAGTTAAATATTGTACTCGATTCACAGTTGATATTACTGTTTGTTTTAAGGCAACTGCTGGGGGTTGGAAGAGTTTTTCCCAGCCCATCCCGGAAGGTTCAACATACAATAAAGGGCACGGGTTGCGGTTTCCTAGGCTCACTAGGACCCCCAACCTTTCACTCTATTGTAGAGTGTTGTTCCCTTTGGGGGGTGTAGATCCCCCCATACGCTCTCCAGGGAAACAAATCCTATCCTTGGAAAACGTTTTGGCTTTTTTAGCCACACAATACCACCGACTTTAAGTCACTGAGTTCCCCTACGAGTACTAGGGGTAGCAGTATGTTTGTTATACTGACTAATATGTTCTGTTTAATATTTTCTGTACATACCCAGTGTTCTCTATCCTGTCTCTTTCTCCCACTTACTCTTTTTCCTTTTTTTCAGAGAGAAGATACATATATTTTGCATGTGTATCACAGTGAATGGTTTGAGAAGAGGGTGCTATCAAGTTCTTTGAAACTGCCAAACTATAATCAATGACAGATTTGACAATTTGTTCACTTAATGTAAAGGGCATCAATAATGTAGTTAAACGAGCCAAAATCCTAGCAGAATTAAAAAAAGAGAAATTTGATATTGCCTGCCTGCAAGAAACAAAGCTGACCCTAGGAGAACATATAAAACTACGTAGGGCATGGGTAGGTACTGTATGCTCAGACGAACACCCACAAAACAAAAAAGCAGGAGTAGCTTTTCTCTTTCATAGGGGGCTTCCCTTCCAAATTCAGTCAATCCTTAAATCGAGTGCTGGTCATCACCTAATATTCTCTGGTACCTACAAAGGTAGATTATTACACCTAATAGGGGTGTATGCCCCTACCCTACCTTCTGAGGAATTTTTCCACACCCTATTTAATACAGTTGCTAAACTGCCTCCAGGCCAGACAATTTTTATGTGGGATTGGAATTGTGTAGAGGACGTCAGTAGGGACAGAAGCTCTACTAAAAGCCTGGGATCTAAGTCTTGCTCTCGATTGCTTCATAATCTATGTACAGAAGCAGGGGTGGTGGATCCTTGGAGGCAGTTTAACCCCTCCGCAAGGAACTACACTTTCTTTTCCCTGGCATCTAACATGTATTCCAGGCTAGACAGATTTTACACCCCCAAAAATGTTCTGCACACGTTCAAAGACATCTCCATCTTCCCGATCACTATTTCTGATCATGCCATGGTAAAGGCACGGATTTATTGGGACAAACCTGGGGGCCGTGGATACTGGAGATTTAATTCGGGCCTATTAAATGATAAACAATATAAGGATTCCACCAAGCAGGTTATCCAGCATTACTTAAAGGAAAATACAGAAGCTCTCTCTAAACCTAAACACCTCTAGGATGCCTTAAAAGCTGTGGTTCGTGGCCACATGATTGCCTTCACATCACACAAACACAAAAAACATCAGGCTCATCTGCAAGAGGCCCTCGACACTGTTGCTACTTTAGAAGCAATCCACAAGCACACAGGGTCTAACTCGACTCTCAAAAAGCTTAGGGAAGCCTGTGCCATATATGATTCATTAATGCAGAGGCACATTGAAAATACCCTCAGATACACAAGGCAGAGCTACTACGAGGGGGGGGGGAGAGGGCAGGCAGACTACTCACACAAAGACTTGGGAAACAGGCTGCCGATCGGTACGTGGCAAAGATAAATATAAGATCTCCCCACACCTCCTATAAAACTTCACTCAATGAAATAGCTCAAGAGTTCACCAATTTTTATAAGCACCTCTATGAAGCTGAAGAGATACAGGACCATGACTGCAGAGTCCATAACTTTCTGCAGAGTTTAGAGCTTCCTGCTCTATCTTGCTCTCAGAGGGAATCTTTGGAGGCCCCCTTCTCAGAGAGGGAGGTGGGAATGGCCGTTAAAGCTCTTAAATCAGGCAAGGCACCCGGTCCTGATGGATTTACGTCTGAATTCTATAAAGGATTTCAAGAAGAAATAAGCCCACTGCTCACAAGAGTTTGCAATGTGGCTCAGGATCCGGGGGCTTTGCCTGACACCTGGGGGGAGGCCTTGATATCCGTGTTGCCTAAACCAGGCAAAGACCCTGACTTAGGTACCAGTTACTTGCCAATCTCGTTGCTCAACCAAGATGCCAAAATATTCGCAAAGATTATAAGTGAACATTTACTGAGGGTTATCCCTGGCCTCATTCACCCGGACCAAACCAGGTTCATACCCGGTAGACACATCCAGGATAACATCAGATTGCTACTGAATGTTGTCTCCTCAACCCAGCTCCCCATGGACTCACCACTTTCGATGATTCTGTCTTTAGACGCAGAGAAGGCATTCGACCGTTTAAACTGGAAATATTTAGATCTGGTCCTGGGAGGTTTCGGGTTCGGAGATAAATTCAGGTCATGGATTGTCAGCTTGTACACCAAGCCAAGGGCTAGGGTCTGGGTGAACGGGGTGGTTTCAACCCAATTTGAGATTGGCCGGGGTACAAGACAGGGCTGCCCCCTTCCCCCCTCCTGTTTGCCCTTAGTTTAGAGCCTCTTGCAGCTTATGTAAGACAAACTGATCTTTTCAAAGGTATCCGTGTACAAGGGACGGAGGTCAGGCTCTCGTTATATGCTAACGACACCTTATTGTACATTACAGACCCGGTGGTCACCATTCCAAAGATCTTTGACCTTCTCTCAGAATTTGGAGCCCTGTCAGGTTATAAAGTCAATCTAGACAAATCTGAATTGTTTCCATTGGGTGGTCCATTGGGTAAGACATTGCCAAACATGCACCCGATCAAATGGTGCAACTCAGGGTTCAGATACCTAGTGGTTTGGGTTGCCATGGATCACAAGGCACTATACTCTTTGAATTACCTGAGAATACTTCAGGAAATTTGAGAAGATTGTAATAGGTGGAAGGAGTTACCCTTCTCACTTTCTGGCATAGGGGAGACCATCCGTATGAACATCCTCCCTCACCTCCTGTACATCCTGAGTGCTATACCCCTCAAGCCCCCCAAGAAATTTTGGCAAGAGTTACATTCAACTCTCTCTAAATTCATGTGACTTGGTAAGAGGCCCCGAATAAAATGGAAAGCTATGCTTGCACTTAAAGATTCGGGGGGGCTTTGGACTTCTGGATATTCAGAAGTACTTCTGGGCCACCCAGCTACAACCCCTGATCACTATGGCTCAAGAATTCCCTCCCAAATGGGTTCATATAGAAATGGCAACTTCACCGTTAACCAATATCCCAGATCTGTTGTTCTTGGATGTTTCTAGGTTGTGTGTACTGGATTTTAGAAACCCCTTTACAAGGGTAATTCTCCAAAGCTGGAGAGACATGAATCAGAAACTCAATTTGCCATTAACCCTTAGTCCATCCACAACAATAAGTAGCTGTCAGGATTCCAACCCGTTAAAGTGGGATATGGCCTTCCGTCGTTGGGGTAAAAATGGTCTGAAAACTCTAGGTCAGCGTTTCAGTGGGAATCAAATAAAAACTTTCCAACAACTGAAAATTGAGTTTAATCTCCAACAAACAGATTTTTTTCGCTACCTTCAGTTAAGGCATTATATCTGTCAGAGTGGATTGGAACAAAGGCTAAGAGAAGAGCTACCAACAAATCCTATACAGTCCCTTCTGAAATCTTTAATTGTGGCCCCACACCAACAGAAACTGATTTCTAAATTAATGCAAGTATGAATGTAGCAGAGGGAGATTATTTACTGGTGGTTAAGGAATCCTGGCATAAAGATTTCGGTGTGGTTGTATCCGTTATGGATTGGGCCTCTATATGGAAAGGCATCCAGGCTACTTCAGCATCCCTTTTCTGGAGAGAATTTTGATGGAAAATAGCAGTCAGGTATTTCAGACCCCCAACAGTAACAAAACACTATGGGTTACACCGCTCCGACTCCTGCTGGAGAAACTGCCAATCAATTGGATCTTATTACCATATCTTTTGGGAATGTGATATTATTCAAGATTATTGGAAAGACATAAGGGTTACAATAGGGACAGTGTTTGAGTCCTCTTTGCCAAATGCCCCTCAGCATTGGCTTTTGGGGCTGCCCCCACCACTTCTCAAATCTAAATCCCACAGGTACCTGTTTACAATTTTAGTGGCGGCAGCACTTAAGGCCATTACCCTGTCTTGGCTTACTCCTGGTAAGCCTTCTATCACATCCTGGTACAATATCTGCACCAGGATCCTAGATATAGAATACCTGACAGCTAAGCTGAGATTGTCTTCAGACAAATTTAAAAGGAGATGGTTGCCTTTCTTACACTTTATGGCTTCCCGGGAGGGGAAATCTTTTCTTGAGCTATTGGCTAGATATGCTTAAGGTAGGTTCCCTGATTAATTAAAACTAATCAGTCATGATTTCAAATGAATGGAACCCTTCCCTCTTGAAATATGTACTTTTTCTTCTAGAAACCCTGCTTTGTATCCTTTATTGTCCCCTCTTTTTTTTCTTGTAATAAGCTTCAGTGTATAATTACCAGGTTAAAATTGTATGATGGAATTCTCTCTCTCTCTTTTATCTCTTTTTACTCTTCTCACTTTCCTACTTTTCTCTACATCTCTTTGTCTTGATTTTTCTACTCTCCTTTCTCCTTACATAGTTTTCTATAGTTTAGATTGTAAGATAGAACTAACATATGTTTGCGTATCTATGTTAATTATTTGAAAATTCAACAATAAACTTTGATTTAAAAAAAAACAAACCTCCAACACGCTCTCAGTGAAACTGAACACTGGCTCATCACCCAGCGCCTAATCATTAACTACAATGAGACAAAAGTCATGATTTTCTCCCAACCGCAAAACCCATTTAAGAACCTCTGCCCCAATTTATAACCATAAATCAAACCCCCCCTTGAACAAGTGGACACCTTTAAATACCTGGGTATCACACTAGACCCAGCTCTCAACTTCAATCAGCATATCCACCTCCTATCCACTGCCCTTAACTCTAGACTAGGCGTACTTTATCGGTACAAGCACTGCCTCACCCATGAGGCTGTGTGTCTTACCATTAACTCCTCTGTACTCTCACTTCTGGACTACGGCATTCTCATCTACAGTGCAGCTCCCACCTCGGCCCTCGATAGTCTCCGGCTTGTTCTAAACAAGGCCTGCCGTCTCATCCTTGGATGTGACCGCTGTGACGTAGACAGCCAGCTCTGAGTGCTCGAGTGCTGTATTAATTTTTTTTATTACTTATAAAATATATGATGGGAAGGTCAGTTTGAGGAATCTACTGTCTTACTGGAACTGACACATCAAGACCCCCCAGGGATAAGTTCAAAGAACAGGAAGTATTTTAAACTGCAGAGATCTGGGGTGCAATTACCTTGTCAATTTGCTTTCATCCCAGGAAATAAGATTAGCCATTCATAATGCCCTAAGGGAGATCCTTTGACTTGCATAGTTGCCAGGAAGGACCTGTGGGAAGGGGTGTTGGAGAGAGGCCAGAATGGACATTGAAGAGGTTTGATGTCTGGGCCAGGCAGGATCCAGATGAATTTGGAAGGTCAAATACACATTCCCCAGGAAGCCTTGGGAGGACATCACAGAACCTGTTTGTGTGTGTGTGTGTGTGGCAGAACAAAAACCAGTTCTGACCAGTTATCCTGAGGAGAGGAAATTGAGTATGTCACTTACCATTTTTTTTAAATCTTGTTGGGAACCTGTGTGGTAACATATAACTTTTAATACACCAAGGCGGAGTTTAATGATCTCAGAGAGGAGGCCGGCTCAGAACTCTTTTATCCAACTGAGCAAGCCTTAGAGACACACAAGACAATTTTTCTGACTGAGAGAAGAGAGACCCTCAAAGCACTGAAAGAAAGTAAGCATTAGACAAGATTAGTCTGAAGTTATAAATTGTAGGAACTGTACTTTTTTACCTGTTTGTTTTAAGGCTGTATGTGTTGGGATATATAATTGTTCTGTAATTATTGTTCTGTTTTGATATTTTTAAAGTAAAGATATTTTTTTTACAAACGAAACTGCATGGAGTGCCTTGACATTTCTTTTTATTTTAAGTGGAGCTTTTAAAGGTTATAAGTACACTGTGTATGGGCTTATTGTATACCAAACTGGGAAATGGATAGAGTTCTCTAAAGTCTTGCATAGAGTTCTAAGTGTTCATTCGAAAGACCTGGTTGGGTGCCCATAGGCAAAGATATCTGGCCCCCCGAAGACAGAATTATCTGAGCCTGATAATTGGGTATGCTAACAAGAGGTTATCAGTTTGAATTCTTCCAGAGCTTGAGACTAAGGTGACTTGAACCCACAAAACAGACAAGAGGGCTACCTTGTTCTGTTCACTGTACACAAATCATACGCTCAGAGGTTGGCACTTTGGGAGTAGAGCGCTGACCAGCTGAGCGAGGTTGTGACAACTGCTTCACTCACACCTGCTCCCTCTACAGTACCACAAACTGGCTAAACTTAGACAACAGAATCAAGTACCACACCTGCTTAATGACTAAAAAGATAATCCTAGGCCTCACCCCCCCCCGCCCTAAACAAAATTATTTTCCCTGCTGCTCCTGTCAGAACCACCTGAAACATGACCAAACTGTTACTATGCATACCCCACTGCCAGACTTCCCAATACCAAAGAACTTTCAGCTACAAAGCCCCCTCCTGGACAAAAATGCTCCCTAGTCTAATAACCAACAAAACAAGACTAGGCCCTTTTAAATCATGTCTAAGGAATCACCTCCAGGCCTCAAACTGATGTGACTGCCCCTGACCCCTTCCCTCCCTGGTGACCTAGGCCAGCTTCTCGCCGGTCGCCGGACCAATTTCCACCAAGCTTACTAATTGGACAAACAGCCTCACTGCATCTTTATGTGGCTGCGCTATAATACTGTATTTCATGTGATCCCTGTCTTAGTCACTCTCTGTACCATGCATGTATCCTGCACTGTGATGTTATGTAAAGTCCACAAACTGTAAGCAATGTTATCCCTGTACCTCTCTATGTTTGACGTGGAACCTTTGTAAATGAGTCTTTGACTCAATGGTCTTTCTGAATAGCTCAATAAAATAAAAATTAAAAGTGTTATACTTGTCTGTAATATCTTTTGCACACCTGACATCCCCATGATTTCTAGCTCAATAGGTATTTCCAGGTAAACATTTTTATTATTTGATTTGATTAATAACTAACTAATAAACACATAACAAATAGCAGGGCACTCGCCATTCCAAAAGAAAGAACCCACAATGCTGAGATGCTGGTAGTAATGTTCTTTGTTCACTCAAAAGAAGTTGCATATGTATAACATCCAGATGCAGGTACAAGCTAGTGTTTCCACAAATAACCAACATTTTACTCCCTTATTGCACTTTTTCAAGGACTAGCGATATACAGTGAAGGATTACTATATATACACACCACCCATAAAAAGTAGCAGGTGCTGAAAATGAATTTAAGTGATAGCCTTCAAAGCACACTGAACTGAGACACAATAAAGGAGGGAATTAAGATTTGGCCCTAGCAAAAAGAGAGGCATATTGGATATTTCCTAGGGGAACTATGTCATGACCTGGTCTCAATGACCTGCCCAAATGAGCCCCTTCTTACATTTGAAGTACTCCTCCAAACAACAGAGTTGGCACAAACAGTTAAGGGGCTGCTGCACTCAATGGTGTCCATTAAACCTCTGAAATACAATCACCTTATCCAGACTTTTCAGAGTGCACACATAGGAAATAAAACTAAGACTTGCACTGTAGTTGTATTGCTCTGGCTAGTGGCTACTAGCTCAACAGATAGAGGCACACTACAATCACGTTAAGTATCAAATATTTATTGCATCCACATCACAAGTAGGACAAACTGTTGTCACAGATCACAATTCATACAGGGGCCTATTCACAACAGGCAGCGCAAGAGGCATGTATAGGGATGCGCAGGTCCACACCCAAGGGATTTCTACATGGGGGCCACATTCATGAACACCGACCCCTACTCAGATCCCTTATGCGGTCCCACCCTCCAGCATGCAGGTCCAAGAGGGGCAGGCGGGTTCTGAGTACAGATCGTGGTGGGCAGCCAATCAGCTGCCCAGGCAGAGACCCTCAGTGGATCCCTTATGTGCCTCTGGCACCATGTTGCCGGCTGGCGCATGAGTGCCGAGCAGACCATTATTAATGTGGTCACCCCGCCCTCCTGACCCCGGACTCCAGATGTGCCCCGATGGCAGGGGCTGCTTTGTTGGGGGTGCTGATGCCCCCCACCATGCCTGTCGCATCAGGAAGCAGCCTCCCCAGGGGACGTGTAGCCAGCCCTGGTGGTTTACGGCTGCTTCCCAGATGTGGATCTGGCAACCCCTGCACACAGCACTCTGCAGGGTTGTAAATGCAGCGGAGTGCTGGCTCGCCCCCTGCACTGCCCTCCAGCCTGCCCCCACATGGAGCTTCATAATTGGCTGGGGGATCAGGTGCATGGGGAGTGCATCTTTTTTATGCATGCGGCGGAGGGGGCGCAGTGGGCGGTGGCGGCTGTGCGGTGGCTGTGCACCCAACTTACATGGCGTGTAGCCACCCCAGCTGTTCGTGAATCAGCCCCACACAGAATAGTTATGCAAACTAGTGCACCCAGCTTGGTGGTACAAAAAAAGTGCCAATAGTGCCATCTCCAACATTCAATGCAAGCAACTGCAAAGTTAACAAAAATACCTCCTCCCACCCAGCTGCCAGACTTACCTATCCCAGCACTTTGCTCAAATGAGCTTCTTCAGGGGGTGTGGTCAGGTAGTAAGTTTCACCACTTTAAATACCACTCTCCATCAAAGAGAAGTGCTGACATCATACAACAAACATTTGTCAATGCCGAATGCTTGCCACTGGTATTGCTGTTGTACTGGGTCTTGCTTGTACACATGTTTACTATTTATTTTTCCCAGGATAGAGCAGACGAGATGCAATATCTCATTTTCAGTGGTGTCCTGCTCTGACACATTGTTAGATTGGAAGGACCCATGATAGGGTAGCTGACAGGTAATATTCTACTTTTAAGTGGGCTCCACATTTTGACCCCAACTGTCCAACAGTCTTTTTATAACTTGATGTTATGACCGAGACAGGTGGAATTTTTAAAATACCATCCAAAAGGAGATTTCACTGTGCGATTGTGGAAACAAGTTTTGGAGGGGATTTGAAAAATTACACCTGCCATGTTCAAGAGGTGGGGTAATACAAGGGATATGTTGAACATTAGGGGCCAAAATCTGCAAAAAATTAAGTTATGAGTAAATGTTGAATTAATTTCCTTATAACTTAGTTGGTTTTTCACATTTTTACCCCAAATTTTCAACATAATCTTTTTATGACCACTCCCTCTGAGCATGACAGGAGTCATATATGAAACAATGGTATAAAAACGTCATTTTGTGCCACAAGTGTGAAAACACATTTTGGGTAGGGTTTGAGAAATGTGAGCTGTCACATTCATGAGGTGGTGTGCAAAAATGGCTATGTTGAAAAGTTTGTGGTCAAAATACTGAAAATCACCACAGAGCGTGCATTGAGAAATGCAACATAGACTCATAACTTTGTTGTTTTCTCATATTTTTACCCTAAAATTTCAACATAGCCTTCTTATAAGCCTACCTTATAAACAAGAGTGGAGAAAATGTTAAATCCTGCTCAAAAGGCAATTTTGCACCACAAGTGTGAAAACATATTTTGGCCAGAATTTGAAAAATAACAGGTGTCACAGTCATGAGGTGCTGTGAAAAAATAGCTATGTTGAAATTTTGGGGTCAGAATATTGAAAATTATCAAAGTTACGAGGCTGCATTCGCAAATTTCAATGTAGGTTCATAGCTTTGTTGTTTTTAATAATTTTACTCCAAATTTTCAACATAGCCTTCTTATGACCCCACCTCATGAACAAGGGTGGAGAAAATGTTCAACTCCTGCCTGAAAGATGATTTTGTACAGCGACCACAAAATCACCTTTCAGGCTGGATTAGCTAATTTCTCTGCCATTGATCAAGAGGTGGGGTCCCAAAAAGGCATGTTGAAAATGTTGGGCCAAAAATATTTAAAATGGCTAAGTTATGCCACTAAGTTCAAAACCCCACTGAAATTTATTGAACCGCATACCTGATTTCCTCAGTTCATAGTCTGGCATTGAAGAGTGAAGAGCGTGTCTGCGGTCCAGAGGATTATGATGTTGGACCCCGGTAGGTAAGTAAGGGGCTTGGGGTTGGGAGGTGGGTGCTGAATGGGAGGGATGGGTGGGGAACAGTAACGGCCACAACAGACATCGCTGGACTGTTTTCATTTTACAGGGTTTATTATTTTTTAAAAGTATGAGGAATGGTTTTACATATTTGAGGTCATAACACTGGGGGATTACGCACCCCCAGTGTTAGTGTTATATTTGGCAACACTGGGGGTTGGCCCCCCAGTGTTGCAGAACCAAAACGGGCAGGGTGGGAGTAGAAGCTGGCAAGGGGGATTGGGCACCCCTACACTGGAAGATTAACATGAGTTGGGCTTGGGGGGGGACAGTTATGGTGGGGCAGCAACAGACATTGATGGACAGTTTTCTTTTTTACAGTGTCTATTAAAACAAAACAACAATGAAGGATGGTTTTCTTTATTACAGGTAGTGACAGTGGGGGATTGTGGGGGGTGTTGACTGGGAGGGTCAGGAATGGGCGTAAGTAAGGGTGGGGCAGCAACAGACATCGATGGACAGTTTTCTTTGTTACAGGAAGTAATTTGGCCTCAGCAGGCTAATCATTACAGATCAGCTGTACTTGCTGGGCAGTGCAGATCAAAGGAAAGAGTTGACCTATGATCGGGTCAGCTCTCTCCTTTGAAATACATGAAGTTTCTGCCCAGCAAGCCAGAACACTCTTGTGGTCAGCCTGGCTGGTGATTGGTATGACACTCAGGAGCCCCTTGCAGACAACTCTACATTGGACTGACAGTGTCACATCCCTCAAAAGCCACTCTCCTAACAAAATGTTTGCAGCATGTCCATGCATGGTGAGCATAAAAATGGTAAACTTTGCCTATTAGTGACACCTAAGGTGCAGCATATTAGTCATGCCCCCTACAACATGGGTCAAACTTTAAAGTACAATTTTAATCTCAGGAGGGTCAAAGTTAGAGTCAGGCATGTTAAGAATATATTTCATGCTGGCCCAGTGGAGCTGAGGGCTTAGGCACTGGACACCTTACCTCATGCCACGCCAATGACCCGTGTTCAGGAATGAGCATGGACCGTCGCAGGTTAGTGGGGAGGTGGGTGCGAAGCTGGATGGAGCTGCCCAGAGACAGCTCTCCTCTCCTCTCCAGGGAGGTATATTGGTATCCCTCCACTCTTGACTGCCTCGTGGTGGAGGCCAGGGGCAGCACAAGCCAAAGGGAGCGCCAGGCGATATGCCGACAGGTGGGAGGAAGGGGTCATCACTGGGGCTGTAGTACGCATGCATGCCTCCACGTGCATGTGTCTCTACTCCTGGGCCCCCAGGGTAAAATTGGGAGGACAAGAAAATAGAGAAAAAAATTGATCCGGTTGCAGGATGACGCCCGACCCTCTGCAGGCTTCACTCCCGGACCAGGCATAAAGTAAAACCCAGTAATCCCAGGATGTCAGGGCGGAGGGCCAGCCAGGCTGATGGGAGCAGCCAGAAGGAGATAAATAAATACATAACAAAAAAAAGGATGTATTTTACACCAAAGATGCAAATAGAGATGTTGCAAAATTATGTTTCACTGGAAAAATTCCCACAAAATCGGCAGTTTTGCCACGTGAAATATTTTGCAAAATTCACCCATTATACAAAATATTTCCCAGGCTGCAAAATGTGGAATTTCGCTTGTGAAATGTGAAATTTCACCAGAGAAAGTGGCTAAATTTCACCGGCAGTAGGTGAATTTCACTGTTTTGCTGGCAAACATTCGTCTTCCACCAGCAAAATTCTGAATTTTGCTTCCGCAAAATATTTTGCGAGACAGGCAAATTTCAAGAAATATTTTGAACAACAAAATTTTCCAATTTCGCACATCTCTAGATGCAAATAAAGTGCCAGTGTTTAAGACTAATACAGACATCAAGTTAAAAACATACCAAATAGCTACACATGCCAAAAGATAATCATGACAGTATTTAAATATAGTAACCAAAAGCATTAGTATTAGAGAGTACATTTATCCCTGCCACTAGTATAGGTGATAATATAAATACCATATTCTATACTGCATTTTAGTTCATACATTCTATGCATCGGGGAAAGATCAATAAATATATATAAATGAAAAATCCTATTAGTCAGCCAAGTGGAACAGATAAAATTGAAAGGGCCCGCCTTCTTTCATCCCATCTTGAGTGATGACATCATCAGCAGGCATGCCTAAAGAGGGACTCCAGCCAAAAGCCAAAACTGCTACATTGCAAAATTAGAATAGGTATACCCCCAATAACTCTCATGCCAAAAATGAGGTTTCTATGTTCCTTCACTTTAAATTTATGAGCTATTTTGTAACCCTGATTTCACTACCTTTCCAAAAAAGCCATTTTCAGTGAAGAGCCACTGATGATGTCATAACCTGAACTCACGGTCTAGTCCTCCCTGTTAGCAACCTCATAGGACCTGTTTCTCCAAAGTTTAAGAAACTGTAGCTGTAGTAATCATTAACAAAAAAAAATTGACATAGGGTTGGCTGCAGTGCTTGCATTTCCAGTAGAGGTGTGCAAAAATTAAATTCTGCGGGCAGAATTCAAATAAAAGTCCGACTTTCGCTTCCACAGAAGTTCAAAAATTGATTTTCGAACTTTCACGGAAATTCTGCCTGCAGCCTCAATCATCTAACCCAAGCCCCTGGTGGCTAGTACTCCTTCCCCCAACCCACCCCACATGTGGAAAAATACCCTGGTAGCTAGTGGTCCTCTCCTCCATCCGCTGGCCACTGCTGAAATTGTACAGTAACCCTCATCTCCATATTGTATTCTAATCTGCACCCCCAAACTTAAATAACCAACTCCGAGGGGGTATGGACCAGTGTGATTGATTTTGCTACAGGATGTAGCGAGGTATTGAACCACTCACTGTCTTGTAGAGTGCTATTATTGAGTCACTCAAAAGTGCAGTGCTCAGTAATCAGCACTGTACATGGATGCTACCCTTGTCCCTCCCCAACCCTGATCCCCAGTCCAATAATTTATTAGCTATCCCTGGTGGTCTAGTGCCCCCTACCCCCCCACCCCAGCAGGTGCCACCACCTCCACCCCCATCGTATACCCACCAAAGCAGGAGGACCAGCACAGCCCTCCTCTCTCCTCCTGGCAGGCCCACCCACTGAGTTTAATGAATGAGTGCATTCCTGTATAGGAATGCGCTCATTCATTGACAGCTGGGTTCACCAGCTATGAGCACATCACAGCCAGCCCACCCACTGAGGTGTCAATGAATGAGTGCATTCCTGTACAGGAACATGCTCATTCATTAAGCTCAGTGGGCGGGACGGCCATGGAGGAAGGAGGAGGGCTGTGCTGGTCCTCCTGCTCTGGTGGGTATACGATGGGGGCAGGAGAGGGTGGTGGGCACCTGCTGGGGTGGGGGGCACTAGACCACCAGGGATAGCTAATAAATTATGGGACAGGGGATTGGGGATGGGGAGGGGACAAGGGGTTACTTACTTCTTGTCATTACCACTAGACCACCAGGGATTAGAATACAATACAGAGACAGGGGGTACTGCACAATTTTGGCAGTGGCCAGTGGGTAGAAAGGGGACCACTAGCCACCAGGGATATTTTTATACATGATGGGTGGGGGAGGGACCACTAGCTAGTCCAGGGCCTATTAACAGGCAAAATTTTGCCTGTAGCTTACTAACTTTCGCTGAAGTTTTCCGCTCTGCCACAGGCGAAAGTTCGGAAACTTCTGTGAATGTTCCCTGATTTCTGTGGAGGTTACACAGGGGTAAAACTGCCAAGTTTCACCCACCCCTAATTTCCAGAATGTTCAGATGCATGGTACTGCACTTTAGAACACGTCAGGAGGTGGGTTTGGAATGCAGCGCTGAACCAAGGTATTGAATGTCAAAGGGGTGCACAGTTTTAATATGTTGGGACAGGACATGCAATCTCAGAATGTGGCAGGGATGTGCCATCTCGAAATGTGGTGAGACAATTAATCTCAGAATGCAACAGGAACACACATTGAGGAATTTGACAGGGACTGGCAATTTCAGAATGTAGTGGGGGATGCACACTATCGGAATGCGACAGGACACACCATTTATTCTGAAATTATTTGTCCCTGCCACATTCCAGAATTGCGCACACTCACCACATTTCAAAATTGTACACCACATCCCCACTGCATTCCAACATTGTGTGTCCCAGCCGCCTTCTAAAATTATGCATCCCTGCCACATTCTGAAATTGTGCATATCTGCCGTATTCATAAATTGAGCATCCCTGCAAAATTCCAAAATTGCAGATCTCCACCACATTCTGAAGTTGTGTTTCAATACCTCATTCTGAAATTGTGTCACAGCCATATTTAAAAACTGTCACTGCCACATTCCCAAATTGTGCATGACTGCCGCATTCTGAAATTATGCATTACTGCCACATTTTGAAATTGTGTCACCACCACACTCCAAAATTGTGCATCAGTGCCACATTCCGAAATTTTGCATCAACGCCACATTCTGAAACTGTGCATCACCGCCACATTCTGAAACTGTGTCACTGCCACATTGTGATACTGTGTGTGTCACCGCCACATTCCAAAATTGTATGTCATCGCCACATTCTGAAATTGTGCAGCTCCACCATATTCCGAAACTGTGCTTCAACGCCACATTCCAAAATTGTGCATCACCACTACATTCTGAAATTTTGCATCACAACCACATTCTGAAATCACACCTTCCTGCCACATTCCAAAACTGTGTGTCACTGTCACATTCTAAATATGTGCATCCCCACCACATTCCAAAACTGTAGCCCCCATCACATTCTGAAAATGAGTGTCATTGCCACATTCTGATATTGTGTGTTCATGTCACATTCCAAAATTACACATCCCTGTTTCATTAAATTGCATGTTACTACCACATTCTGAAACTGCATCACCACCACATTCTGAGATTCTGAGTCCAGTCCACATTGTGAAATTGCATGTTACCACCACAATCTGAAATCAAGCATCCCAACCACATTTTGAAATTGTGGGTCACCACCACATGCCAAATTTATGCATCCATGACACATTGCCAAATTATATCTCTGCCACATTCTAAAATATATGACACCACCACATTATAAATTTTACCGCCCTTCCATATTCCAAAATTATGTGTCCCAGCTACTTTCTGAGTTTGTGTCATTGCTGTGTTCCATAATTTCAGTGCTGTAAAATTTCAAAATCTCATGCATGCAGTATTCTAAAAATTGCATACAACTTTGCAATTCTAAAGCCATATTTGCCACTGAATTCCAACCTCCACCCAGAGGTTAAATTGGGCAGGAACTGTCTGGAGCTCAGTTCCACCTCCTCTGACACCTTTCTCTATTAAATACTGTTGGAGACTTCCACCTCATAAGGATGACAGTTCTACCCCCTACAAATTTAGAGATTACAGTTCCACCTCCTAAACATTTCCAATTTAACCCCTGCCCCAACCCCACCCCCAACACATTCTGAAGTGCTGTACCTTGCATCTGCACATTATGAATGTGCATGTGCTGACCCACCCAGTGTCAATTGTCGTTTTCCAGATGTTTAAAACAACTGCAGTTTTATGTAACATGGGAGAAATAAGTCATATAAGGTAGCTTGCAGGGAGGACTAGGCTCTGAGTTCAGGTTATGACATTATCAGTAGCTGTTCTCCGAAACTGGCTTTTTTGAACAGGCAGTGAATTAAGGGTTACAAAATGACTTGCAACTCTTAAACAAAGTAACTTAGAGATCTGGTTATTGTCATGAGGCTGACTGGTTACATACTTATCCAATTTCTGAATTTATTGGTTCCAGAAATTTTGGCTGAAATCCCTCTTTAAAGTTTCTAATAGAGTATCTCTTAAAAATCCTTGTGACAGTCCATGTTCAAAGTTTTTCCAGAAGACCGTGAAAATAGAAAAGGCAATACTTAATTCAGAGAAGTATAAATAGATCAGTGTTCATAGGCTAAGCTCATTTCTTACTGTAAAAATATTTCTCAGCCTATGTAGCATCATAAATGAAAACATATGAAAGTGAATTTAACAGACCATCTATAAAAGTAACACAGTAGTGAAATCCTGAATTGAACTGTGTGACAGCAAGTTTAACAGAGCATCTCTGAAAAAAGGCTTTATATCAAACTCATAATTTGGTCCCTAAGGTTTGAGGCCCTTCATTTCAAAGAGACAGATATCGGAAAGATCCAATATGTCTCTTTTTGTAGGAGGAGTTGTAACCGAGCTCCTCCCCTCCTAGGTATTCTGACATGTTTTAGTGCTGTAAATGTAAAATCTCTCAGATTGCTATCATGGGCTCACTTAAAATGAAGGCCCAATGGTGTGTCTTCTCTACCTCTCACAATACTGTGAATATGCTAAAAGTAAAAAGATAAAACAAGAGAAATAAGCCCAGGTAATATTTGGTGAGCAAAGATATCTGTGCCCAAAAAAACTACTTTGTGTTACAGTTCCATTCGCTTTGAAGCACTGTTTGAAGCTGGTGTCCTTCCTTGAGGTGAATGGTCTCCAGTATGACAGGCAGCATGAGTTCATCAGTGGGAGATCCTGTTGAAGACAAACATGATAGGCCTCTTTGACTGGGTTACAAGGACACTGGCCAGAGGGCAGGCAGTGGACGTCCTATACCTGAACTTCAGTTTGATTCAGTGCCTCATGACAGGCTGATCAGCAAGCTGAGGGACCTGGGTATAGGAGACAAACTGCTAGGGTAGGTCAAAATCTGTCTGCAGGACAGGAACCAAAGGATGGTGGTAGAGGAGGAACTATCTAAACCTAGGGCTGTATCCAGTGGGGTCCCACAGGGCTCAGTACTCAGATCTATGCTGTTCAAATATCTTTATTGAGGACATAGCAGAGGGCATCAAAAGTAAGATCTGCCTTTTTGCAGATGATACCAAGCTCTGTGAGAGGGTGGACACAGTGGAGGGCAGACAAGAATTAAAGGCAGATCTGGCTAGGTTGGAGAAATGGTCAGGCATCTAGCAGTTAGGATTTAATGCCAAGAATTGCAAGGTCATGCACCTAGGAGTCAGGAACCCAGGAGCCAGATCCTGGCTAGAGGGGTTCAGGTGACCATCTCGGAGGAAGAAAAGCACCTTGAAGTGTTGGTTAGGGGTGACATGAAGCACTCTGCATAATGCCGTAAGGCAGCAGCCAAAGCTAATAAAATGCTGGGCTGCATCTCCAGAAGAATCACCTCTAGCAGGGAATAAGTAATTCTGCCACTGTACAGGTCTCTGGTGAGACCACACCTGGAGTACTGTGTACAGTTCTAGTGCCCTTATCTAAAGAAGGATGTCAGTCTACTGAAGTGGGTCCAGTGGAGGGCAACCTAGATGATCCAGTGCTTGGGGGGACAAAACATATGAGGAGAGGCTGAGGGAGCTCAACATGTACTCCCTGGGGGACAGAAGAGAGGGGGGACATGATAAAAACCTTTAAGCAACTCAAGGGTTCAATCGGGGGCATATTCAATCTGAGGAAGGAGGGTACAATAAGAGAGCATAGCCTGAAGCTGGTGAGGGGCAGATTTAAGGGGCAAGTGAGGAGACACTTTTTTCATGGAAAGGGTGGTAAAGGGGTGTAAAGAGTTGCCAGAGGAAGTGGTAGTGTTGAATACAATAGACAGCTTCGGGGGGGGGGGAACAGGGTGAAAAAGAAAATCGGAACGGGAGGAATCAGTTCCCAGGAAGAGGAGGGGAGAGCGGATGGGGGAAGGTGGATGACTCCAGGAGGAGTGAGGGGGGAGCAGCTCCAGGGATTTAAATTGAGCTGCACACACTCGAGCAGACTAGACAGACCATTATGACCTGTTTCTGCTGCCAATTTTGTATGTTAGTATATTTGTATGTCACTTTAATGGGTGGTGTGTATATATAGCAATCCATCACTAGAGGTTGCTAGCATTTGAAAAAAAACACCATAAGGGCATCAACCACTGGGAGTCTATGGGAGCACCAGCTTGTGCCTGTACTAGGATTTTGCACTTGTGCAACTTCTTTCAACTGAATAAAGAACTTTACTACAGCATCACAGCATTTTCAATTCTTTCTTTGGGAGTGGTGTTTGCCATACCATTTTTTCTGTGTCCATGGGTTTTGGCCACTAGTGTGCTAAGCTGAGACCCTGATAGTAGCTCTTCTGTTGGATGTAATGAAAGAATTAAGTTAAGGAAGTGTACCTAATGATTTCAGTCAGCCAGATAGACATGAAGGCCTGGGGAAAGTGTCTGACTTTAATTTTTTTAGGACACCTAAGGGTTAAAGACATGTGCCATCTAAGTGACCTATTCAGCAGGTGGTAGTAATACAACTGATAACATTGCCAATGACTGCAGCTAGTGACTGTCTAAAGGAATAGCCTGGAGTGAGCTAATGAGGGTGGGGTGGTTGTGATATTCGTCTTCTCAGCCAGAAAGTCATAAAAACAGTCCACTGTGGCAGTAGTGGTAGAGCAGCAGGTCACTGTCTTAGAAGCCACAGGAGACTCTGGGTTGTAGCCCTGGGTAGGTCTTTGGAGGTCTCTCTCTGTTGGGAGCTATCAGGCCATGTATCCCTCACACAGCACATCTCCTGACCCTAAATCAAGATCTGAGTCAACACAGAGATAGATAAAAGGTCTCCTAGATGGGGTAAAAAGAATTATATAGTAGCAGTGGGGAGAAAACCTTTTTAAAAATTCCAACTGCAGTAACGGTCAGGGACCAGTGAGGTTCATATCAGAGGTGGCTAAGATCTAGACACTTGTTGCACTGATTTGTTTGGCTTGGTCCCCCAACATTTAGAACTGTACTATAATTTGAACAGTGATTCTTACTCAGGGTCAAAGTTCAGCACACTGACCCAAGAAAGCAGTGTCACTGGGTAATGATGCTCATTATGTATGAAATTTCATCTCAGTGACACCTTGGTTGAGCACAATGGCCTACTGTGGATAATTAATTGTGATGGCAATTCAGTTTCCTGAGCTAGTTAGGCAGGGGTGAAATTAAGTTTGCAGCCGCTAGTATCCAGGGCTAGCAACTGAGAAAATCCACTGGCCCCACAGGCTTATCCTCTATCCTAACTATTTTTACCTTCCCCAATATAAGACCCGCAGGGCTAGGTTAAGGAAATATTGACCAGCCTGATACAAAGTCTACCAACATTTGGCTAATAGGTCGATGCCAATGTTGACACCTTGTAAGGTCATTTTAATTTTTTCATTTAGATATACGCCTGATCCAGGCATTCTAATTTCAAAGTCACATTTCATCAGATACTACCCGAGAAACTTTGAATCTACTTACCTAGAGGAACTGGTCAGGTTTGAATAAAATATTGTTGTGAGAGGCTGAGCAAGAGATTTCACCAGGAGTCCATACTTCTGATAAGGTTCCATAGATTTTATTTCTCAGAATTCCAGAAAGATTCAAGAACGAGGAATTATTCCAGACAAACTCCAAAAATATACATAACGAAAAAAAACTTTCTTTCTTTAAATAAATAAAAATATTGAACAAGGCACATCAGTCTTCCTTCTCAGTTTCCCATGTTCAACTAGCAGGAGAAGCTCAGCTGCCCAGGTAGGTGTTATAGACTACTACCCAGGAACAATCTGCCTTGCTTCAGTGATTACCTCATTTTTAAAGACCCCATAGCATTCCCATTGGTTTACTTTACTGTCAATCAGCATTCCCAAACCTAAAATAAAATAACACACTTTCTTATGAAATAAAAATAACTTAGAAAAGCATACGAGTATGTTTTCATCCCTTTTCATTCATTTCCTATCCTTGCGGCAAAAGTTTGGAGGCTTTTAAATAATTTTCTAAAATCTGAAAAACCCTCCCCCAAAGGACAGGCATAAAAGAAATGGGAAGTGGCCGCCCGGCTCCTATAGTAACAGCCTGAGAGGAGTCCGGGGAACGAGCCACAATGAAACCATACCTTGCCTGAGTACAGCCCACTACCCGACAAAAGAGCCGAAATTAAAAATAAAACAAAGGTAAGTCCATTGCTTACCGCTGGCCCTTCCGCTGACTGCTCAAATAGAGCAGCGGAAACGCTGTCATATGAAAAAGTGATGCCCAGGGATCGTTAGACCTGAAAGAAGCGGAAGCTGCAATTCTCCGAAAAGAAAATATTTGTTTTAGGGAGAATGAGGTACAGAGAATTGGGTCCAAGGATTTCTTGGGTAATCCTGAAATATTTCAGGACCGAGCTCACACGGGGATTCGGCAGGAAGCGGGGGGGTTCGCGATGAAAAGGAAGCGCAATAATACAAAAAAAAAAAACTTTTCGAGCGCTTTGAATCTCAAACACTCCGAAACTAATACCTAAAAAATAAATGATACTCCAGGATTCTTGGACACACAAAAAAAAAAACGGGAAGGAGGGGGGGTAATAGCTTAGCATAGTTGGCCAGGCTACACTAGGCTATTTTCTGAGTACAGCAAGGATACAAACGTGGACATAGACTGCTCATTCAAACCACAAGACAAAACACAAAGAAACACAACATCAAAGAAAAAAAATTTACTTCAGGTAATGACCCTATCACATTCTCCTCCCCTCTCTTGTTCAAATCTTCCTTGAAACTTTAAGGAGGATTTGAGGGAAATAATTTTGGAACCACAGCCCACCCTCTCCATGGTTCCACTCCGGGGTCCCTATTAGCATACTTCAACCAGTAAGAGGAAGTAGTTCATCTTCTATACTATCACTTGACTTTACCCCGGAGTTCTCTGTCACATATCTTGATAAATAATCAACATTTCTATGCTGTTCTCCCTTTCTATGTTTTACTGTAAAACGATATGGCTGCAACGCTAAGTACCACCGCATAATACGAGGGTTCTTATCTTTCATGTTTTTTAGCCAACACAAAGGATTATGATCTGTCCAAATTTCAAATTCTGTACCCCATAGATAAAATCGAAGAGCTTCTATTGCCCATTTAATGGCTAGACACTCTTTCTCTATTGTAGAGTATCTGGTCTCTCGTTCATGTAATTTCCTACTTATATATATCACAGGATGTTCTTCTCCATTAATGTTTTGGGATAAAACCGCTCCGATTCCCTTATTAGAGGCGTCAGTCTGTACTATAAAAGGATATAAGAAATTTGGAGTACATAATACTGGGGAAGAGCACAAATATGCTTTTATAGTACAAAATGCCTCTTCACAGGCAGGATTCCAAATTATTTTGTCAGGCATTCGTTTCTTTGTCAGGTCAGATAATGGACTTGTTATAGCGAAAATGAAGGAATAAATAGCGATAATATCCGGCTAATCCCAGAAAGACACGAACATCTTTCTTTGTTTGGGGTCTAGGACTATTAGCTATTGCTTCTACCTTGTTGATATCTGGTTTTATACTTCCTTGTCCTATTAAAACCCTAGATATCTAGTTTCCTGCATTCCTAGTACATTTTTCCGGATTTATGGTTAGACCAGACTTAGTAATAGCGGACAAGACTCTAGATAAGTGTTGTAGGTGTTCTTGCCATGAGGGGCTAAACACCACTACGTCGTCTAAATATGCGGCACTGTAAGAGGAATGGGGGGTTAATATAAGATCCATTACCCTTTGGAAAGTTGCCGGAGCCCCATGTAACCCAAAGGGCATTACAGTAAACTGAAACAAACCTAAGGGTGTACTAAAAGCAGTTTTATCTTTTGCTTCTGGTTCTAATGGGATTTGCCAGTACCCCTTAGTCAAATCAATGGTAAAAAAATACTGAGAATTTCCTAAATGGTCCAGGATGTCATCAATGCGGGGCACTGGATAGCTATCAAATCGAGAAATAGCATTAAGTTGGCGAAAGTCTAAACATAAACGTACACCCCCTTCCTTTTTATTGACCACAATTAAAGGAAAGCTCCATTAGCTACGTGAAGGTTCAATTATTCCCATTTCTTGCATTTTTTTTATTTCCTGTATTACTGTTTCTCGTATTTTTTCTGGTAATCGATAGGGCTTTTGACGTATGGGTTTTTGTTGCGACAAATTTATATTATGAGTTTCTCCTATTATCCTCCCTGGGATTCCTCTAAAAGTGTCCTTATGTTTTTGCAGGATTTCCATTACTTCTGTTTTTTGTGTGGAAGTTAGATTTGGATTAAACTTAACATCCTTCAGATTACCTCCCCCTTCTAAACGATGATAAGCTATTTCCATTTCACTAGTCCCTTCTTCAGGGTATACATAATTACAGTATTTGGTTTCCCTTTCTATCCATGGTTTTAAAAGATTGACATGATAGATTCGCTTTTGGTTAACTTTATCGGGCATATAAATCTCATAGGTGACAGGACCCACTTTCCGAATTATTTTATAAGGACCCTGCCATTTCATTAGTAATTTGTTATCTGAGGTTGGTAGTAATAACAATACTTGGTCACCCTCAGAAAAGGACTTCAAACTGGTTCCCTTATCATAGTGTTGTTTTTGTTTTATTTGTTGTTTCTGATTAAAAGTACGGGCTTGCTGACTATATCTTTGTATTCGCTCCCTCAATTTTATCCAATATTCTGGTAGACATATGCGGTCATTTGTCTTGCCTTCCTCCCACCATTCTTTTATAATATCGAGAGGGCCTCTTGGATTTCTCCCATATAATAACTCAAAGGGAGAAAAACCAGTCGAGGCTTGGGGTACCTCTCGATATGCAATCATTAAGTAGGGCAGGTATAGATCCCATTGTCTGCCTTCTTCATGTACGAACTTCTGGATCATTTTTTTCATAGTCTGCTTAAAACGTTCTACTAGGCCGTCAGTTTGAGGATGATAAGGAGATGTTCGTATAGCCTCTATTCCTAAGGTTTGATAAAGCCATTTTAATACTTGAGAACAAAAATTCGTACCACGATCTGTTAATATTTCTTGAGGTATACATACCCTACTGAATATCTTCCCCAGCTCCTCAGCAATTTTAGGAGCAGTAACTGTTCGAAGGGGTATTGCTTCCGGATATTTGGTGGCATAATCACAGACTACCAAAATATATTGATTTCCCTTAGTACTCTTTTGGACTGGGCCAACAATATCCATAGCAATCCTTTGGAAAGGAGTGGAAAATAAGGGCATCACTTGCATAGGGACAATATCTTTTCTCCCAATTTTGGCTACCTTTTGACACTCTGGACAGCTTTTACAATAATCAGTCACTTGTTCATGAATTCCTGGCCAGTAGAACCTATGCAATAAACGGCTTAAGGTTTTATCCCTTCCTAAATGCCCTGCCATAGGGAGATCATGAGCAAGGCTGATTAAGTTTAATCTAAACTGTTCAGGAATCAATAGTTGTTCTATGACTTCCTGGGTTCTGGGACTCTCGCATACCCTATAGATTAACCCATCTTTTATTTGGTATTTCTTTCCCAACTCTTGCTCCTTTCCTTGGTTAGCCAGTAACTTCTTTAAAGATTCATCCTTATTTTGCAATTCCATGAACAAACTTTTATCACATCCTCCAACCCCCACCTTCTTATTTATTTTGGTTTCTTTTACATGATTTTGAATCCAACTGTATTTCTCAGTCCTCTTTTGTTTCTTAGTTTTCTTATCTTTCCCTTGGGCCCCAAACACATCCTGTTCAAAAGGAAAGTTTGTCTCTAGGGAGTCTTTTTCCATATCTTGCCCCCTTGTTTGGGACCTAGTAGTCATTGCAGAAAGATTATTGGAGAGTAGTTGCTGAAAAATAGGACAATCATGTCCAATTAGAACAGGAACCGGTAATTTTGGCACAACTCCCACTGGAATGGTCTGAGTTTGTCCTTGTATCAGTAATTCAATTTCTTCTAGAGGATATCTATGAGTGTCCCCATGTATACAAGTTACTTCTGTAGTAGGTTTTCCGGGAGAAGGAACTACATTCCATAAGTCTGCTTGAATTAAAGTTTGTTTACTTCCTGAGTCCAATAATCCCACAACAGTTTTGGTGCCAATCTGTACAGTAGTCATGTAGTTTCCCAATTTGCTAAGGCAAGATGAGGAGGTTTCAGCTCGTCTCTTAGGACAAAATCTCGCAATATGTCCTTTACCTTTGCACTCATGACATATAATGTCAGTACTATGCCCCCTGACCGGTTTTGTCATACTTGGTATACCAGTTTTTATTGGAGTAGTGACTGTACTTTTTAAAGAAGACGGAGGGGAAACAGTTCTTACCGGGTACTGCTGGCTTGGGTGGAAGCTGCTTCTTTGTTTGTGAGATCTTGCAGCAATATAATCCTCGGCCAAACGGATTGCGTTATCTGGCGTTTCCGGACGGTGTTCTCTAACCCATAGTTGGACCTCTGGGGGAAGTATCTGAAGAAATTGCTCCAATACTACCGTCTCCATCAGCTGTTCTTTGGTTTTACTTTCAGGTTGCATCCACTTATAGCATAAGTATTTTAGATGTATAAAGACATCCTGTGGGTTATCAGCAGTTCCATATCTATAAGATCTGAACCTCTGTTGATAGGTTTCAGGGTTAATATCGTAACGTTTCAGAATAGCTTGTTTGACCCGATCATAGTCATTCACTTCAGCTATTTCCACCCTGCTGTATGCAATCTGAGCCTTACCGGTCAAATAAGGAGCTAGATGTATGACCCATTGGTCTCGGGGCCAGTTACAAGCAGTTGCAACCCTCTCAAAAGTCAATAGATAAGCCTCTATATCATCAGTAGTAGTAAGCATCGCCAGTTTGATATCTTTCTGACCCCTTCCTTGCACCTCGGAGAGTCTCCCTTGTCCCATCACTTGAAATGCTCTCATAGTGTCATGCCACCGAGCCTCATATTCTCTATGGTCTTTGTCCCTTTGTCAATCCATCTCCAGTTGTCTGGCACATAACCATCGTAATAAATCTTGGGGTTCCTCAGGGAAATAGTCCTCCTCCTCCTCACCTCCAGCAGCCAGGGCTAGCCCCTCCGGCTTCTTCTCCTCCATCACAGCTTTCCTTCGAGTGCTGGATTCGATCCCTGGCAGCAGTGATAATTTATATTGTGCTGTGATGGCCCTAGTCTGAGCACCTTGAGGTCTGGTCTGAAGTGCTGGTTCTTCCCCTTCCTCCTGATGCATCCAAATTGCCTCTGGAGACTTGGATTCCCCAGTTGGTTAGCCCCAACCAGCCTCAAATAGGGGATCCCACTTTTGACACCAATGTGAGAGGCTGAGCAAGAGATTTCACCAGGAGTCCATACTTCTGATAAGGTTCCATAGATTTTATTTCTCAGAATTCCAGAAAGATTCAGGAACGAGGAATTATTCCAGACAAACTCCAAAAATATACATAATGAAAAAAAACTTTCTTTCTTTAAATAAATAAAAATATTGAACAAGGCACATCAGTCTTCCTTCTCAGTTTCCCATGTTCAACTAGCAGGAAAAGCTCAGCTGCCCAGGTAGGTGTTATAGGCACAACACCCAGGAACAATCTGCTTTGCTTCAGTGATTACCTCATTTTTAAAGACCCCATTGCATTCCCATTGGTTTACTTTACTGTCAATCAGCATTCCCAAACCTAAAATAAAATAACACACTTTCTTATGAAATAAAAATAACTTAGAAAAGCATACGAGTATGTTTTCATCCCTTTTCATTCATTTCCTATCCTTACGGCAAAAGTTTGGAGGCTTTTAAATAATTTTCTAAAATCTGAAAAACCCTCCCCCAAAGGACAGGCATAAAAGAAATGGGAAGTGGCCGCCTGCTCCTATAGTAACAGCCTGAGAGGAGTCCGGGGAAACGAGCCACAATGAAACCATACCTTGCCTGAGTACAGCCCCCTACCCGACAAAAAGAGCCCGAAATTAAAAATAAAACAAAGGTAAGTCCATTGCTTACCGCATCCTTCCATTGACTGCCCGAAATAGAGCAGCGGAAAACGCTGCCGTGCGAATGTGCGCAAAGTCGCAGGGGACTGTTAGACCGCAAAGAAGCGGAAACTGCAATTCTCCGAAAAGAAAATATTTGTTTTAGGGAGAATGAGGTACAGAGAATTGGGTCCAAGGATTTCTTGGGTAATCCTGAAATATTTCAGGACCGAGCTCACACGGGGATTCGGCAGGAAGCGGGGGGGGTTCGTGAAGAAAAGGAAGCCGCAATGCAAAAGATAAAAACCTTTTCAGAGCATTTTGAATCTCGAACACTCTGAAACTAATACCTAAAAATAAATGATACTCCAGGATTCTTGGACACACAAAAAAAAACGGAAGGGGGTAATAGCTTAGCATAGTTGGCCAGGCTACACTAGGCTATTTTCTGAGTACAGCAAGGATACAAACGTGGACATAGACTGCTCATTCAAACCACAAGACAAAACACAGGGAAACACAACATCAAAGAAAAAAAAATTTACCTCGGGTAATGACCCTATCACAATTGTAAAGACAAATGTGAAATGTAGTCAACACACATTAAATACCTTTGACTAGTATTTTTCATTTTGTTTATTTTACAGTTCTTTTACTCAGGACAGCCCAACTGAGGTGGAACATTTCATTTTCAGTGGGATCCTGCTTCTACCCAGTTTTATAAATCACACAGTGAGTAAAGTAGCTATGCCAGGATTAAAACCTTGGTCTCCCGGTTCCCAAGCCTGTGTTCTAAACACCAGACCACACTGACTTATTCAGCTCATAGTTATAGAAATCATATTCCATATATTTTCTATTTTTCCCCTCTTTCTCAGTTACTAAGGACATCTGTTTGAATACAGGATCCTAATAAGAAGTGTCAGTGGCTCAGCAGGTAGCACATTCGCCTCTGAGCCCGAAAGAGCAGAATGTGGTGGGTTCTAGCCCCATACCCAGAATGTGGGATAAAATCCTGATACTAACACTGTAGTGCATCATGAGGTGGGCGCTGCACTTCTGAGGTGCCGTCTTTCAGATGAGACTTTAAACCAAGGTCCAATCTGCTTGTTCAGGTGGGTGTTAAAGATCCCATGGCACTTCTTGATAAGAATAGGGGAGTTTTTATTGAAAATACATCAAAATACATTTAAAGGACATTTCAATATACAAAAAGAATTTTTAAACATACATGAAAGGGATTTCCTCATAAAATTATCTTGTGATAACATTCATATCAAATGTCTTAAATCTAATTTCATAAGGTATTTAAACACATTTTTTATAACACTAATACCTAGTATGTATTGGTATATCATCATTTATTTTACACAGTCTTCAATTTAAAGGGTTGAATCATCAAAGAGGGAAAAAACATTTTGGTGTTTGCTATTTTTCAATTATATTTAATAAAGACTTGTAACCCTTTCCACCATTTAAAGACTTTTTTTGATGAGTAAATTTATCTTTCAAATATATTGATTTCATTGCTTCCATTAGTAAGACATGAAAAGTGTCATAGGTCATAAATTTCTGCTGCAACATCCACTGGCATCTAGTCTGCCACAAATAAAACTTTAAACAACAAAAAAACTGTTAAAGTGCTCCCATTACATAAGGTAACAAGATGGGGAAAAAAAAATCAAGGCCTGGTAATCTGTTTTTAATAACCAACTAAAGCTTAATTTGATACTTAAAAATTCCCATGAGCCTTTTTCGTATGAACATTGGAATAAAAAATGATCCATCATCTCCTCAAAAGCCTGACATTTAAGGTAAGAACAATACCTTTCGTTTATCATTTTATGTTTAGCATTCCCCTTAATATTCAATCTACCATAGACAGATAGCCACAAAACCTCCCACATGTGAAAGGGGATCCCAGGATTATTCAGTTGTTTTATAGCATAATCTTTCAATGCTGGGGGACAATTAGCAAATTCAGGTTCTTTGGGGTAAATTATATCTAAAATAGTCCTATACAATTTTGCACCTATATTAGCTCTTATAAAAAGGTGAGAAATGGACCATTTGGATAATTTTTGAGCACATGGTTTAAAGAATAAGGGAATATAAACATGTTTAGGGATCCTGGAAGGGAGGGTACTCCATATATCAAAAAAAGTTTTAAAGTTATTTAGTATCCATAAATGCTGTATAGAGTTTGGAAAACACGGATCAAAATTAAAATTCTGAGAAAAGAATAAAGTATGAAAAAACTTAAAGGATCTGCCATATCTAGACCTCCCTGAGATACAGATAAATAAGTACAGCACCACTTAATGGGGTTAAGTCTACTTCCCCACAACATGGAGAAGAAACAGGCATATAGGTGTGTCTCTAGAGCCAAAGGAGGGGGATAAACCATACCCACGTATAGTAATCCGGGAATGATGAATTTTTTAATTACCGCAACCCACTTTGCTTTGGACAATCTCCACCCTTTCCACCTTTGGACTTTTAGTTCTGCCTTTTTCAAAGCTATATCCCAGTTTTCTAGAGGGAGATTCTGGGGTTCAAAAGTCGTACCAAGTATTTTGCATGGTTCAGAGGAGACAATGACTCCTGATACATCTATCTGGTCAATTATTACAGGCCCCCAAAAAAGCCCTTTTGATTTCTCTAGATTTAGTTTTGAGTTTGAAATTAGTTCATATCTTTCCAGATAATCTAATACAATGGGGATTTGATCTGTATTGGAAAGAAAAACACATACATCGTCAGCATAAGCTTGAACAACCACAGTATCCTCTTGATTGGTCCCTAATATACCTGGAAGCCTGTCAGAGAAGGCTAAACTCCTAAGTAGAGATCAAGGGAAAATGCGAATAACAAGGGGCTCAATGGACAGCCCTGTCGAACTCCATACTTAACCTTAATGGGAAACGATGATTTCCCTTTAATAACTGGAAAAACTACCACATTGTCATACATTAAAGTTATCCATTTAATGAACCCCTGAGGGACTCCATAATGTGATAGAACAGAAAATAAAAAGGGCCTATAAACCCTGTCAAAAGCTTTATGTTGGTCCAAGGATAAAATACAATTCTGGGATAAATTTTTATTTCAAAATTCTATTATTTCTCTGATAATTATTAAAGCAGACTGAATTTTTCTACCTGGAATTCCACATAATTGAAAGGGGTATAATAAGTCACAAGAAACTGCTCTGAGTCTGTTATTAAGTATCTGGGACAGAATTTTGAAGTCAGAATTCAGAATCGTGATAGCTCACCAATTATTTAGTTTAGTTTTATCTCCCCTTTTAAAGATATATACTAACAAACCTAACATAAATATAGAGGGCAACCTATGAGCCGTTTGAAGGGAAGAAAAAACTTTTTCAAGACATAATGCCAGGATATGGCGAAAACACTTATAAAACTCATAGGAAATACCATCTAACCTAGGAGAAACCCCTAACTTTAAGGAAGAAAGAATTTTAAAAATGTCGGGTTCCTTTATGGGGTTTGCCAAATTAGAAAGGGCCAAACCTGGGGTTTGTGGAAAATCCATCTGGTGAAGAAAGTTCTTAATTTCCTTAAATGGAGGTACTGCCAACCCTTCTTGTTCTGCAATACGATTCTGAATAATATTGTATATGTCGATGGGGGAAGACTTAAGTTCTCCGCTATTATTCTGTAGAAACTCTAAATTTGTAGAATCTTTTTTCCTTTTAAAGGCCTCAAAGGGATCCCCCATATGGCTTTTTTGGGTTCCAAAGGAAAGCTCTGTTTGTAAGGTCCATGCTCTATCATACTGGGATGCCCTCATTGCAAGTTTAACTTGGTCAATTTGTGATGAAAAATCCACTCTGGAGGTATTGGCATTAGAAAATAAATTCTGTAATTTCCCTCTTAATGATAAATAATGAAAAAACTGTGATGTAACCATTCGTTTCCCGTAGTTTTGGCACCATTTTTTAACATCAGTCTTAGTATCCTCCCACCAATCCAATACCTCATCATGCAGATCTGCCACTGATGTTCATGCCCATAATAATGATGTTATACCTTGTATAACTTTAGGGTCCTTTAAAATTGATGTATTGTGTTTCCATCTATTTTTTGTTTTATGACTAAAAGGAGATGAGCCAAAACTTAAGGTAATCAATAAGTGATCAGAAAAT